>LR990288.1:15437500-18263333 GCA_905147355.2 Apotomis turbidana | reverse complement strand
GCTTAGGTAATATTCTCATAACTAAATAGATAAATGCCCTATTAATTTACCTACTTACAGAGTTGAGTAGAAGAACTAGTATAACAAGTAATAGTACCTAAACTTTTAATGTTAGTGCAGTATTTTTTTAATAGAATCTCTTATTTATCGTATACAAGGCATTGTGATTTCACTGATTATAGGTCACTCGGCTTAACCACGGCCATCCGTTGATGACGGATAAATTGGTTACTCCAAATAGAGCACATCGCTAAAGTAGCACTTGTAGACAAGCGAGCACAGATCGCTTGATGGTAAGCGATTACCACCACCCATAGACACCTGCAACACCAGAGGAGTTCACATTGCCTGCCTTTCAGATGGGAACACTCTTTTCTTTAGGCTTATAGATCCGATACAAATCACTTAATTTGAACTCCAGATTGAGTCAAAGTAGGTATGTATTTCACACAATGGTGCAATTACAAAAATAAGTATAAATTGTAGTTCTAATCCGTACAAACGTAAGTTCTTACAAAGGGTAAAAAATATTCAAAATCCCAAACATGAAGTCGCGTACGTGACGGCGCTGGCGGTCGCGGAAGCCGCCATATTGCCCGTGTCAGCTGGTCGGAAGCGTCGTCAGCGAGTACAGGCTACTTTTATGTATGTACGCAGTGTCTGTACTCGTAAAACGCGTTCTTGGGTCATGCAAGGTCGAAAAAAGATAACTCGTCCACTCTTGTCAAGAGTTGACAGATTAGGTATATGAATCTTAGTTATGTAAATGTTTTTCATGTCCATAGAAATAAACACTAACTAACACACAGTTAAATGAGAATCTTGTCCTTTTTAAAAGTCGGTTGAAAAAGGAACGCTGTTCATAAACAAGAAAATTAGGCTTGAAAATCCTTTGCATTACAATATTTGTGTAGTTTAATCTGTCAGCTAATACAGTGTTTTTAAAATAAAATCGGTAATATTGATAAAGGTATGCTATGATTGAATGGAAAATGAATTGTACGATTTTACTTATTTTCAACCCGCGACACAACTATGCCTAGTTTAAAATATTCTACCTACTTATATTACGCGTAGACGATGAATGCGTCGGTTTTTTTTGTCGAAACTAAGCCAACACAAAGTTTTAATTTCAAAATAACCATCAATTAAGCGCAAGTGTCAAGAAAAACACGAAGAAATAGCGTTAACCAGCTGCCAAATTGAGGCTCAAGTGTTGCAGTTAATTGTAATAAGCTTTGAGCGAGGGTGAGACGGTTAAGGGGGAGCTGGGGGAAGGGGGCTCGTGTTGCGCAAGCGCATGGCAGCGGGTACTCGAGCACGCGTCGCCACTCGAGCGCTCTCGAGCCGGCTCTCGCCGCTTGCCGCGTCGAATTGAAAAGATACCTACGCCGACACCGCACTGAATATTCGCTCACGTATCAAAACCGTAAAATGCAAATCTATGCAGTGTAGTTGTCTAGAGTGCTTGCGCGGCCGTGATTCATCAAATACAATCTGCCACGGATTATCATAAGTCCAGTGGGGGTTTACATTTACCTATTGTTAATTTTTGCTACCGTTTTTGTTCTTTGGACGCTATAATTATGCAGGTCCAATGCAAATGGTTTACTTTGTCTTCATATTCTCATACGTATCCTTTCTTTGTACCACTACATAGAGGTAGTTATAACTAAAATAGTTTTATATACATAGCTTTTACATTAAAGATACTAATATTTGATTTCACTTACTTTTGGACGTTACGTAAACGATAAGTGTATGTACATATCAATCAATCAATCAATCATCATTTATTGCTATAAATAGTTGTCATGACATTACAATGCAATGTAAAGGTTTAAATTAAAAATGTATACTATAAAAATGACCTAGTTATACAAGCTAAATTTTAAATTGCAGTTTTGTGATCTAGAATTGAGAAATTTAATATCTCCGAGTCTAAATTCGCAACGTAAATCTAAATATGAGACCACGGGTTCGTACACTTATTGTATGTTGTTTATTTGGCGTATACGCGCAATCAAATTACAACATCCATCTCGCTGCCCTAATAGTGTCCCGGACACGTTAATAGAAAACGCAAACGAATGCGGTGGGACATGAGATGGAAGCAGCGGGTCACAGGACGCGTCGCCGTGTTTGTACACGTACCTACCCACCTATGTATCTACGCCCCGATTTATAATGCGGACAAGCCACACTGAAATGGATTTACAGCTGCAAACCTGCTTGCCTTTGATGAGGGTCTATTTTCAGATGCGGGCCGAGCGCACCGCAACATTCCGATATTTTCAGCCGATATATTATTATTTCGCTCGAATCCGAATCGATGGCATGTTATAAAATTTATTACGCACTCGTCTCCGGCGTTTCTTATTTGTAAACATCGCTTGGGCAACTCGCGAGCCGTCGATGATGTTTGATGTCTCGTTAAAAATATAGACTGCCGTCAATTGACGCGAATAAATCCGTAGCTAATTTGTCGACTGACATGTCGAGGGACGCGATGGGAATAATTTTTAGCTGGTTTCGACATGAGCCGGTATTAATAAACGTTCGACAAGCGAGGTCAGTAAAGCTTAACATTGTTTAAAATAAAAAAATCAGTAAGGATTTAGAGCGTAAACTCGGATGAGAGAGGTAATTCAAATTGGGCGCTTAAACGAAAACCGTATGTCGAATTGGGACGGTCTGTGGCGTTTCGATGGCCGCATCGCAGTCAGGTGGCATGTAAAGTTTCGTGTAATCCATTCTAGGTGAGCTAAAGTCCGCAGTGTCTTTTAGGCACGCCTACTCTGTATGCAAGCGTTTTCCTGCACATCCGTTGTGCGACCGCGGCAGGACTTCCGTACACAAAATACTATGTTTATGTCGAGTTCTTTTAGAATTCCTCGTTGCAGTTGACTCTTCGTGCCGACAGCGGACCGGAAATACATATACTTTAAAGTTTTCGCTGGGATTATCAAATTCCGTATATTCCGTTGTTTTGATGCGTATTGTGCTGTACTGTAATATTATTCAAATTTGCTCGTTCCTAAACTAGGAAACCTAAAGTAAGTCAATGCAAGGAGTTCTGACTTAAATAGATCAAAAACGATGGTGATCTTGAATTTGTACTGTGATTTCCATAATTGAAATTATCAACCAAACCCTATCATCCAAAGGCAGTGGGATGACATATTTAGCAAACATATTTACGATTCCCTCGTGGAAAGTGCTCTGGAGGCTGACTTGGCACGCCTTAAGGCAATCGTACGACCAGAGTCAGGGGCATGGTTGCACGCCTTGCCGTCGCCTCAACTTGGCACCCTGTTAGACAACGATACTTTAAGAATAGCCGCAGCGCTCAGGTTAGGCGCAAAAGTATGCGAAGCTCATCGTTGTCGCTGTGGAGTAACGGTAGAAGAAAATGGCCATCACGGCCTCAGCTGTCAACGGTGTGCCGGTCGGTTCCCAAGGCACCACTCAATTAATGAAATCATCCGTCGCGCCATGGTTTCAGTTAATGTGCCTTGTATTTTGGAGCCACCAGGTTTAAGCCGCACAGACGGTAAGAGACCGGATGGCCTAACCCTTATACCTTGGCGCAGAGGACGCTGCCTCCTATGGGATGCAACTTGTGTCAGTACATTTGCTGCATCCCATTTGAGACAAACTTGTCGGTATGCTGGCTCCGCGGCGGAAAATGCTGCGAAATTAAAACACACCAAGTACTCCGCTCTAGAGCCAGCATACGAGTTTGTACCAGTCGCTGTGGAGACAGCAGGACCATGGAGTCTTGAAGCCCGCAATCTGTTTAGGGAGCTTGGACGACGACTAAGGGACAGGGGCTGCGATCCCCGCTCTGGCTCCTATCTGGTTCAGCAGGTGTCCATAGCCATTCAGCGGGGCAACGCTGCTGGTATTATGGGGACCTTTGAGCCGGGTATAATGCAGGGCGGGCTCTTTTAGGTTAGATTAGTTTAAGTTAGGTTAGTCTCCATCATACTTGTATATATTTATAAATTACTTTAAGTATTTTTTATCCTGTTATGTTTTACCTTTAGTTGTTGTACGGAATTCCTTGCATGTATTTAATTAAAGTATTGGTACAGAACTTTGAAATGATAATATAATAATTGAAATTAGCTTTACTTACTCATAGCCTACTAGTAAATAAGCAACTAGTTTCTTTTTTGGAATTATTGTAAATTAATAATGGTAAATTATACTAAAAATACATCAATTTGAACACAAGCCACGGCTGTTTGAGTTATAAGTGAAATAAGTACTTAATATTGTTTTAATATACTGGGTGACGTATTGTCAAAAATATAATGATATCGAAATTGAGTTTTTAAATATGTTCAGTGGTGTCTCATTTAAATTGAATTAATAACTAATTAGGTACATTAATTATTAATAATTACGAAACGAATATTCATCATAATAATGAAATGATTGTAGATGTGTTGATAATTATTACGGTTTAAAATATTCTTTAATTAAAACAAAACGGTTCAAAAAAAACCTCGAAACCTCCTTTATGATTATGAGCAATTAATTTCATATATTTTGAGAATCAATGATAATTATTTTCTCCTATTCTTTTTAATTGCAAAAACGTCAAAATACAGTCAAAATATCCCGTCGCGTCTCCCATAACTTCTATAAACATTTTAAATTCCTATCAAAACCCCATAAAGCAATCACCGCCGCTGCCGCCATTAAATTGTTTTTACCCACTTCCAGTGGGAGTGGCGAACGGGTGAATAGCGCGGTTCGAAATATTCGCTGTAGGTGGGTACTAATCTTCTTTTTTGAATAGGTCAGATTGGATTATAAAGCCCCTAACTAGATGGACCGACGACTGGTCAGGATTGAGGGAAGCAATTGGATGAGGGCGGCGCACGATTGTTGTGAAATTATCGGCTGATATGGTGTTCGTCGCGCAAGCACATAAGGCCCTTTAAGAAGAACTCAATATGAATTTGAAACATAATTGTTAATAAAACCGAAATTTTAAACGGTATTTTATAAATGCATTTTTTCTTTACGCATTTGCGTTTTGATTTACCTTTAGATCATCACAAAAAATCTATAATGAAAACTTTTATCGGCAAAAACAAAACAACAATTTACTTCCCTTTCAAACAGTAAAATAATGAACATCGCTTAATAAGAATATTATTACAGGCTTTTATTACCTACGCAAATTCATAAATCTGTCTATTTTAGTTCAAATTATATGTACAACAATGCTTGTTATCATCCATCACCATAATCATTGTTAATACGGAATTTAATCCATTACAACATTTAGAACTAAAAAATATTATTCAAAAAAAGAAATGTTATTGCAGTTATTGAAATATGTATTAATCAATAAAGTCAACCTTATCGTTCATATACATATTAGGTAATGGAACGTGTCGTTGGAATTCTTTAGATGGTATTTTAATTAAAAAATATACTTACAAAAAATACTCCTATAGCAAAATCACCGCAGCCATCGCCATATTGTTTTTACCCATTTAGTGTAGGAGTGGCTTTAGCAAAAGTAAATAGCGTAGTTCGAGATATTTGCCACACTAATCTCCATTTTAAGAACGGTCGTGCGATCCTCGAGCCTCGGATTACGGAACTTGCGTGACACTAATTAAGTTGGAATTAAGGGCGAGCCTGTATCAGAAGCCGCGGCGCGAGTTATAAATGAAAGGGTATTACGCGTGTTTAATTATTACACCGAGCTCATAGAAACTCATAAGGCGTATTTTCACAACCTGGACAAAATAAATAAAACCGTTATTAAGGTAAAAGTCAATCTGCACATCGTAGGAGTGGATTTTATTTATAAGAGTGATAGATATCGGTGCAAATAATTTCATTCGAGCGCCAGTGTGTGATTTTATTTTTAGACGGCAATATAATATCTAAATTCATTCCGAATACGCAGCGATACGTTCACGTGCTCTTAATATGATTGATAAATTTACCGCCAAATTGAAATACAAGTTACATTTACTTGTGTTTCTCAAACAAGTCAATTGTCAATATGATATTCCCATAATCCTTCTGAAGAAGCGTAAAAGTCAAACACAAATCCTACTTTGCTGTCACTTGTGTTAAAGTAGGCACTCACTTTGATGGCTTTCGGGACCGACAAGTTCTGCAACTTCGGTATTTATCAACTTGCCTATTAGGGGCTTATTGATGACATCATTACGTTGTCGATTTAATTATCTGCGGTCATGTCCATAGAATGCAAACGGGGAGAAAAGAATAGAATGGAAAATAAAGGAATGAAAACAGAATGAGGCAAAGATCGGACATCGATTGAGCGTGGTATTGGGGCCTCGAGTATCCGCTGTAAGCTGGGCGCGATCGCCTAATCCCTATGCTCGGCTAACGGTGTCGGTTAGGCCCTCTACGTAAATTTGTGTAATTTGGAATCCAGGCCAAGTGCCAAGGGATCGGGCGGCTTGGCGGCAATGGTGATTGATATGACGCTGTAGTGAGCAGCGCCTTGCCCTCTCTAGCCGCGGCCCTGTCAGTCTCAGACAGCGCATTGCATTTGTAATAGGCTTGCCGGCCTCTAATAAGACCGTGAATAGCTCTCAGATATCTATCTGCAAATTATATATACATTTCAAGAAACTTGTGTAATAAAAAAAAAGTATAAAAAATGCTTTATCATATAAAAGAAAAAGCGAAGTGCAGAACGAGCTGGAAATTACTGCTCCGACAAAAGCTCTTTAATATATATGATGATGATTATAAAAAATGTCAACACAGAGAGACTATGAATGCACAGTTATAGAAGCACGATTAAAGGGTTAGCAAACATTTCCCGTCCTGTGCACTATTATCGATAAGAACAATCCGTAGTCCGGCGCACCCGCCAGCACTTTTGATGCGTCGGGATGCAAAATTTCAAATTCTGGTTTCCACAACGCGTTTAAAAGCGATCCATCTCCATTTCGTTCTATACAGAATTTATATTACTCGTACGGGGTTCCACAGGCGATCGCTCCTCGTACCGGCACGCTGTGAGAAACTGAATTTCAAATAGCTACGCAAAACCTGCGGTTGCTCCGGCGCTCTTCAATTTCTGCCATTAGTTGCCTTCCGCTTTCCGCAAAATGTACGCTTACCGGCTCGGTCCGCAGTCGGCCAAAAAATGGTCAGAGTTAGGAAGTATTTTATGATACAAAGCCACCGGTAATCAACACCCGGGAAAAGTTGCCATTACTTATTTGTAGCTGCAGTAGTTATTGTGTGGAAACAAGTATCCCTGTTCCTAGTGTAAAAATACTTTCTAGAATTTGTATTAAGGCGTGGCAGGTGAGAACTACAAAAACCTGTCACAACAGATCATTTAATATGTTTTTTTTCCTTAAAAGGGTATAGCAGGATAACCTAAGAAAAAGTGCCCCCAGCGTTTTTGGGTCGAAACTATAATCAAACGATGCCTTTTAAGGAGTTAATATTCTGCACAAAGTTTCATCCCTGTGTTACCCCCTGGGGGTGAAAAACACCCGATTAACCCCAAAACTGTTTTATTTATTTTTTCCTAAACTATGAAAGTGACGAATTTCAAATTTTGTACAAATATTAATGAGAGTAAAAGCTATATTTTAAAAAAATATGACTCTCCTAACCATTTAAATTCTTGAAAAAAAAAGTAAAAAAAAATAATAATCACCCTGTATAACAAGTTTGGCTCTTGGTACACACACCATTTTTTTTTTCAAATATCAATCAATTTATATTCTACATCATACAAAACTTTCATCGACCTAGCCCAGAAGGAAAATTACGAAAATAATATGAATCGGCTCTTTGGTGGCTACTATTCATTTAACTCCTACTAAGAGCCTTGCATTATTTTTTATTAATAAACAATGGCCTGCGATCGGACCGCTGTTTGTGTCCGATTAAAATTTTTAAAATTGAACGCGGGCAGTAACGCAGCCACGGGCAGTGTTTTTTTAGGGTTCCGTAGTCAACTAGGAACCCTTATAGTTTCGCCATATTTCTGCGCGGTATAAATTACCACTTCGCTACGAAATTGAAAGCAACTCTTTTAAGTGAATCCCATAATACCAACGCATACATTACCTAACATGTTAGCCTTTGTTTGTATGGTGAAGACTAAACTACAAAATGGTCAAACCCATTTGAATTTTTGAAAAAACCCCCTCTTTTGACCCTCCTAACCATTTGTTGGTTGAATAAAGTATATTATTATTATTATTATTATTTAAATTATTGTAAAAAAAAGTAAAAAAATAATAATAATCAACCTGTATAACAAGTTCGGCTCTTGGTACACACACCATTTTTTTTTCCAAGTATGAACCAGCTTATATTCTACATCATACAAAAGTTTCATCGACCTAGCCCAGAAGAAACATTGCGGAAATACAATGAATGTACTATTTAGTAGGCACTACTCATTATATTATGCTTAATGCGCAACGTCTCGGTCCTGCAACCATATAATTAAAACAAAACCGGCCAAGACCATGTCGGGGCCGGCTCAGTGTAGGGTTCCGTATAGTTGCCCATCTTTCACAATAGAACGGGCTTAAAATAGCGGTTTTAAGCCCGAGGTTTAAATAACGAGAAAGATTTCAAGCTCTATAAAAAGGTCGTAAACGCCAAAGTAACTGTAATTACTTATTACCTTCTTGAAGTTATCGGTTATACGCGCCAGATTGAGCGAATGTTTTAATACAGTATGGCACTTAACTAACATGTGTAACGTTCGAAGTATAAGGACACCGCGCGGCACTTACGTCATTTTAAAGAAAATTATGATATTCTGCGATTACTCAAAAACGGCTCGACCGATTTTATTCAATAAGTATAGTTTTCATTGGAAGTGCTTATGAGGTCAAATTTTTACGAATGTTTCCATAATTTTTGAAACGTGGTTGAAAAGTTAGATGGTTGACGCTATTTTTTGGATTTCTATAGCGAATATTTACACAACTTCTGACTTTATCAAAAAATAATGTTCAAAGACCCCTATTATTTTTAAAATACCTATTCAACGAAACCCCACACACTAGTTTAAACGGAAAAAAATCACCCCCACTTTAGGGGTAAAAGCGGTACCCCAAAAAAAGTTTTTCTTTTTATTTTACCGTTTTGTCGGCGTTTTACATACACATACTCATACCAAATTAGAGCTTTCTAGTACTTTAATGTAATGAAAACGGAGCTAAGCCGCGGACAGATAGACAGACAGACAGACAGACAGACAGACGGACATGGCGAAACTATAAGGGTTCCTAGTTGACTACGGAACCCTAAAATCACTGCACGCGGCCGCGTTACTCGCCGCGTTCGATTTTAAATTTTTTTAATCGGACACAAACAGCGGTCTGATCGAAGCCAATGTTTATTAATAAAAAATAATGCAAGGCTCTTAGTAGGAGTTATATGAATAGTAGCCACCAAAGAGCCAATTCATATTAATTTCGTAATGTTCCTTCTGGGATAGGTCGATGAAACTTTTGTATACTGTAGAATATAAATTGATTGATATTTGAAAAAAAAATGGTGTGTGTACCAAGAGCCGAACTTGTTATACAGGGTGTTTTTTTTTTTTTTTACTTTTTTTTACAAGAATTTAAATGGTTAGGAGGGTCATATTTTTTTTAAATTTAGCTTTAAGTCTCATTAATATTTGTACAAAATTTGAAATTCGTCACTTTCATAGTTTAGGAAAAAATAAATAAAACAGTTTTGGGGTTAATCGGGTGTTTTTCACCCCCAGGGGGTAACAGAGGGATGAAACTTTGTGCAGAATATTACCTCCTTAAAAGGCATCGTTTGATTATAGTTTCGACCCAAAAACGCTGGGGGCACTTTTTCTTAGGCTATCCTGCTATACCCCTTAATAAATATTTTATTTATTTATTTAAACTTTATTGCACACAATACGCAGGTAAAAGTACAAATGGCGGACTTAATGCCGTAAGGCATTCTCTACCAGTCAACCATAGGACTAAACAGAAACATTTGTATGGTGCAGGGTCTTTTATGTAATCTGTTACATGAAACAATTAAATAACACATAAGTAATATGCAAATACATATATATATATTTATATAACATAAACGTACATAAATATGACATACAATATACTTACTTATATAATAAATGTACCTTGTGTGAATCATTATTGATTGTGTAATATTGATTGATTGATAGACATAATGCTTCATATTGTTTCATAAACGTTTGTTAAACTTACTAAATAATTTTAAAGTAAGCCTAACCCTTGAGAAACGTAGTCAAGTCAGGGAACTAAACGGGCAACGAAATAATAGCAGCGAAACCACCTTCAGTTTTGTAAATTACAATAAACCGTAGAGAGATCGTGGGCAGAATTCGTGATGGCGGCACCGCACCGGCGACAATAGGCTTAGATTCGGTCGGGCTGCCCGATATCTAGTACGGATGCGAGCTCTCGTCTATTAACTTAACCCGTTTTACAACAACGAGCCTAAACCGTTATTCCACGATCCTTGTCAGTTAAACGACATACATTGTCCAATATATTTTACGAAACACTCGATACTTAACATTCATAAATATAATCGGAAAATAACAATGACGCGTATTATCATTACGTACAAAAGATCGGCCACGATTGTTACAGAATAGATCGGCCCCCGATACCGACCGAAGCACTGCTGAAAAGGACGACCTCGTTATTATTTGATAGACCTCATGATGAAAATCCACGCGACACGCAACTTCCCCGGCGTTCACTCCTCAGAATAAAAACGACAATGTATGGTATTCTGTAATCCGCATCGAGCGACCTAGCCGAGCTTGAGCCATGAATACGAATAAAGAATGCCAACCGCCCGCCGAACGAGACAATTTCTTGACAAGCTGTGAGGAATTGGCCTTCATCACGCACAAATTTCCGCAAAAGGCTCTTCGTATCAGCGTGAACGTACGAGCCCGCGGCGATCGTAATCCGTGACGTCGAGTACCTAGCACTGACGGTTAAAATCGAATTTCAACCTTTTACCGGTAAACGGTGCGAAACGTTGAAGATTTACGTACCTATAACGCTATCCTATTTACAGACTAGCAAATTGTATTTGCCTAAAGGTCGAATGGAGGCAATATCGTGGACGTCGCGACTGTGTGGGGAGGGGATGCAATAAGCGGAGCGGCCAGCGGCGAAGCCGTCGCCAATTTAAAGAAAGCCCACTGAACCGAAAGACAAGCGCATTGGCGGCTCACGAGCACCGCAGCCGCACAACCCACTCTAAGGCTCCTCATATAATTTTCAATCCAGCGAGCTCTAAAATCGATTGCTCTTACAAAGAAGTGCAAAATAAAACAAAATAGAATTCCTTGCGCGTCGCTAAATTTTAAATTTAGCACTATTTTCTTCATAAAATGCAAATAATGTCACCTTTAATCGCCATTCAATGAGAGCTAACCATTCGACCTATTCGAAAATCGACATCACGCTTTTCATCAATACTGAGAAACTGCTCCATTTTATTGATAAACATTCGATTGATGCTGGTTTAATACCGGTTAAACCTCAACTTTTACCCATATCAGGGGGATATCGGTATTGATGGAGGATTGGGTAGTTTCATTCGTCGCCATACGGTTTCATGCAAAGACCGCACTTCGGGGGGCGAGTGCGTAATGTTCAGGCTTATCTGTCTCCTTGATGCCACTTTAATGAAAGGGTTTGATCGTAAATCTACATGGCTAAACTTAATAGACTGTCCTATTGGGTTTTGCTCCGGCAACGGTTTCTAATTAATGTGCCGTCATATAGTAAGTTTTATAACTATTAGAATGTATTGACAAATCTTTAAATACATACATTCAAATTAGGTGTGAAATTGGTAGAATTAATATATTATAAGGGCTTTTCATGTTTTTGTAGATAATAGGGGTGATATTATCACTTTTAACGCGTTTGTTATTAATAGACTGTGACACATCAATTTGTGTAAATGAAACACTTACACTAACGACAGCTGAAAGTAATTTAGGCTGACCAAGTCCTGTAATTAGGACTCTATTTCCTGAAACCGGTAATTTTTTTTTATCATTATCATGGTAGATCGCGTTATAAAAGTGTTTATTTAATTACCTCGACGTTTCGAACGTGATGACGTTTCTGGTCTCGAAGGGACACTTTGAAAGCGATAAGTCTCGTTTTGTTGTACTATTGTGTGAGAATCGTGTAAGTTTAAATCAATTTAGATATTGTACGTGGTTAAGACTAATTTTGTAAGTTTATGTCTGTCATATACGAGTAAGTTACGAGTAATATCAACTAGATATTTTACTACAAAAAAAACTTTTCGTATAGAGATGGTTTTCGTACAAAGGCGGACTTAATGCTTAGAGTCCTTTCGTAACTAACATTCGTAGCCAGTTTCGTAATTGGAGAAATCCTATCATAACCACGAACAAAAATATATATTTTTTTTGTTTGAGAAAATTAAATTGTCTTTTCGATAATCGATAGCTAAAAAATCGAGAATAGAGGTATTTAGATACGCTTAATTTAAGATTGTTACGAAATTTAATTCTTAATTCTTGAATGATTAATGATAGTTAACTGTCTGACAAGAAGCTAAAATAAGGTTTTGTAACACGAAGTGATTATTTGAATGAGCGAACGAAGTGAGCAGGCCACGTGTTTAATACTCTGTTTTTCACTCAGACTGTGAGCAAATAAAACACGTTTAAAAATTAAAAATTGTATGTAACCATGCGCGTAAGCTCACTAATTGCTTAAACAATGAAAAGAATAGATAATTGATGAATGAAAAAGTAAATATAATCGTAAACAGATGTCGAATTTTAGTGTGCCAGACGATCAAAAATTTTGGCCGATCTGCTGCCGGCTGTTTGTTTTTCATATCCGTATCTAGTATGTAGCTAGCTGCTAACAAGTTTAATTTTTCAATCTCATAGAAATAATTATAATATAATTATTATGGTTTCCATTTGAGCCCTAGGCGCAAAAACGACCACTTTAGTCCCGCTTCGTGAAGTTAAAATAACGCACTTTTCAGAGTTCATATAAATGCTATGCAAAAATAGTAAAAATAGATTATGAGATATTCGATATGGTTTCAGTGAAGCAAAAAAAAAGAAAAAGAAAATCTGAATGAAATTAGACACCAACAAGTAGGCGCAGTAAATAAAAAGTTGTAACAGTCACCCGCGGGCCTATGATGCTTGCTTTTATCATGCGATAAATAAGTGACAAGCATCCGTCACGTTTTGACAATGCGAATGTGAGTGACAGATGCTTTCTCACTTACTTATTACGTGATAACCGCAACCATCATAGGCCGCCTGTTATTCCTGAAATTAATTATATCACTGAGTCATGACGGACATTTACAAAATATTAATGCAGTATAGTAATTTCATAACCACCTGGATCGTAACAAGATTGACGCATGCTTGTTACTGCTGACGTCACCAGCCAAGACCGAGCATTTGTTTCAAACGTAAGCTGTGTTTTGATTCAACGAGACTGCTCGCTGCGTCACAAATATACGCAACTGCTAATCCTCAATCGGAAATAGACTTTATACCTTCCACTTAGAACCCAGATTAGCCCTTTCGTAGGAGATTAATGATGCTTCTGAATCTTACAAAACTATAGTGTAAAAGTTTTAGTAATCTCCACAACAAAGGTTTCTCTAAGCGCTGAAGTAATAAAATGCTATAATAGCTTTATTCTTTTTATAAAATATGCCTCTGGAAAATTGAAAGCGCTGCTATGGAAGCGCCATCAAATTTTATGAACCATTTACCTAAAAAGTCTACGCTTTAAGAGATAATAAAGATAGTCAATAAATATAACATTTGTAGGATATATTTATTAGCACTACTTACAAAATTCTCATATGCTATTATCTAATTTCAGTGTATATTTACTCTCTTCACCTTTTCAATTAGTATTTTCATGCAACTTTCTATTGAAATTTGAAATAAATACGAAATTACTACAAAATAAAAATAAAGACTCGCATTCAGAATTTTCTGTGTAATATTTGTATTGAAAATGTAACTAATTAGTTATCCGTAAAGTCATTAACTTCCCTTCCATTACAGTTTACGTATACATACAATCATACCTATAGACGCTCTCATAAGCTCTTTAACTAACCCATCTGAACCCTTCTTCTTACTGTCACTCAATACACTTCCCGAATTCACACACAGGGCCGAAGGGGCGCCGTTCTGAGGGTCGTGCATAACTAAAAGTATTGATAGGTAAGCGTAATAATCCCAATCCGGACGCATGAAGGTGAAAAGGCGAAGATATCGAGGTCTAAGCCGTGTAAACACCGAAAGTTGTGAATTAATAACGATAGCCTCAACCCTAGCCCCCCGCGGGGAGTAGTGGGTTTGTAGTTATAAGAACAAACTACAAGTAATTATAACAAGAACAACAATTATTAATTTAAAAACAACAGGTTAAGGTGCTTGTTTCCTGTTTAATCTGCATGGAATGGTCAATTAAAAACTGCTTCTTGTTAATCCTGCTGAGTTAAACGCTGGATTGTGTGACTCGCTATTTAATTAAAACGTTTAAGCATTGTTCTTGACAAAGAAAGTACTGACAAATTTAGGTACTTACTACTTTTAAAAATATAGATTTCAGTATTCATCATTTCTGTTGTAGTCGTCACTATATTTATTAAAATTTGTCTGTGGTTCAGCTGTTATTTTTTATTTGAAGAAAAGTTCATGGAGGTCCGTAATTGAAAGAGTACGGGGAATAATTGCCTTTTTTTTAGTTTTTTTTTTGTTTCAGCTACAAACTTGCCCAGTTCATTATATAAAATATCTAAATCTGGAATAAAACTCACTGGGTCTCGATTTTTATTTGATATATTTTTACGTACGCCATACAACCAAAAGATGTTCAACTTCAATTTTATTATCTGTAGGTACTGTACAATTTTGAAAATGTGATTGAGCCGGATCATTCCCTTAACCTTATAAGTGATTGAACATAAATAGATCGAGAAGGTGTTCTTCAATATTGTAATTACATAAATGTTTTATTTTTCCTGTCTGACAGAAAAAAAATACCTAATATATTAATAATAATACCTTCTATTACCTTATTGTTCAACGCCTTTTCCTATCGAACTTTTCTCCCTTTCGATAACAATCCAGTGACATTAATACCACTATAACATGATATCTCACATCCTTCAGACAACCAAGTTAGGTGCGTCAGACATTTAAGTTTCATCTATCATCATTCACTGCTCTTCAATCATCACTGTTTACTTATTACTGGCGACATGAACACAGGATTGCTGTTAAGCTTCACTAAACTTCGTAATAGCTAAAGAATTATGTGGGATAGTTAATACCATCCATTGTTTTAATGTTTGTTATAGTTTTCATTGTGATTTAAGTAAGAATAATTACTATTATGAGTACAAAAAAAAATGCGTCGCTCATTTCCAGCATTTTTTTATAGACACTTTATACATTGATGCTTTTTTCTATTATGATGATTAGATATCACTTGAATTATGGATATATTTTTTATTTCATAGGAATCTCTTCAGATTAATACATCAATATTTTAAGTACTTAAATATGTTTTTTCTTGAGGTAATTCTTGTATTATTGGTAAAATTTATGGTTTAGGTGTTGCTTCTAAGATTTTTTTTATTTATATTCTTGATTTTCCTGCTTTTGCGAGACTAGCATTTATTCGCTTTAATTTTCTATTAGTACCTGCTTTTTAAGGACAGATAGTGAAACGATATCACAAAAAAATATTTACACAGACAGAGTTCAAGACCCGTTTAATGTTTATTGTTGCAATGCTAGTGCAACTCTACTGAGTTGTGCAAACTTGTTTAATTCTTGTGGAAAGTGAAAATTCATTCTTTTTTTAAGCAGTAAACTTGTTTCAGCATCTCGGTTGCCCGGAAAATCAACAGGTAAACACAGCCCGTTTTTCACACGAACATGTCTTCACTAGAAATTGTCGATACTTTTTCTCTTTTTTTCTTTTCTTCCTTTTTATTTCAGACAACTTTGATTCATAATTTGTTAGTAACTTGAGTCTCACAACTGATGTACTTAGAAAAATAGTTAAAATTAGTTATTTAATTTTACTATCACAACATGGGAGTAAAACACATCCCATGTTGTGATAGTAAAATTAAATAACTAATTTTAACTTGCTTCTTCTAATAGTAACTTTGACCCAGTACTAGGTGAGTGGGCAGTAAAGTCTCTTCGCCCACACCCCTCAAAATATTTTAGAAAAGGTATTAACGTATATTCGTCTGAAATACTTATATATGTATTATTCGATATAACTAGCTTGTTGTATTAATATTATTATAAAATTGATAAGATAAATAAATTCCCCACTTTAATAAACTTTTATGTATTTTCCTATGGCGTATTGTTATTTGTCGATGTTTCTAGTAATATAAATACGGATGCGTATTTATATTACTTAAAACATCGTATTAATGAACCTGTTTTTAACTATGAAGACAAAATAAGTTTTTTCCACCATCGTCAAATGTATTATGACCAACAACATTTCTAAATTAACACAACAACATACAATTGCCACACAAATCACTTGTTACCATTACCCATCAATGTATAAAACAATTATATTTATGTTCTCGTATTTAGGGAGAGGTCACGCAATAGGAATATTACCGTCAAAATGACGTCGAGTAACTTTGACTAGAACATCGTTACTGCTGATTTTAACATTTTAAATTAATTGGCTTTTTATCGGAAATATTCTGGTTAAAAAAATGAGTAACGTATAAAAAAAGCAATAGGTGTTTTAAATATAAATGGCAAAAAATATACATTTACTAGTAAAGATAATCAATCACGAGTAAAAATAGGCGATTTCTTGACATCCAACGTTCGGTACGCCGCACAAAATACAATGTTAATTGGGTTTAGTATACCATTAATAAGACTCATACAAGATGCGGTACATTTCTCAAGTGACGTTGATATAGTATGACTACGAAATAATTATATTTCATTGAAGATATTAAATGATCTGTTACGATACATCGGTGCCGCGTAGTTTCATCTAAGTTAGATGGGCTCCATTCAAGAATACACTGCCAAAACACATTTTTACATTTGGTTCTGCATGGATACATGTACCTAGTACACATTTTTTGACTCAATCATAAATATATTTTGGTATGGATAAAATTTGATAAATAAAAAAAATCACACTCTTTTTAGGGCTGAAACTTAGCTACCCTGCACCTTAACTACGCATTTCCTATCGCCACGAATGAAACGCAGTAACAAAACAGACGTCGACCCTCGAATTAGTTTACCATAAAATGGCCCACCGACGTAATTTGAGAAAATAGTAGGTAAACTTGAACTGTGAACAGTTAATATCACTGTTGCATGCGATCGCACAATTTTATTTCGAGCTAATAGTGTAGTTATTCTTTTCTTATCGCATTTGGGTATAACGCAAAATGTTAGTTCATCAATTGACATCCGTCGGGTGAATTAGCCGCTGTTTCTGTTGAATGTAACAGGTCGATTGATCTGTTTGTTGTTTTTAATCGCAGCAGCGTCTCCGTGGCGCCGCCCAGATACGAACCACTTGCTGGCCGAGCGCTGCACTTCAACTTTACAAAACTTTCCGAAATAACTTTTTTTCGATTGATCGATCGAACACTGTGCGTGTTTGCGTGGTGTTGGTACTAACCCTGATCGTCGCGCAGTTCTTGACGGGGAGCACTGTTGTCGGTAGCACTGGCACTTTGGTCATGTAAAGTAGGGTTGTCACGTGTTTGCGCGGCGCGGCGCCGGTTGAGAGCGGCGGTCGGGCGCGGGCTACGTGTGGTAAGGTACGTGGCCGCGGGTGATGTGACGCCGCCGCTGGGCCGGCGCGCACGCGTCGCCGCCCAGCGCACGCCCCGCGCCCCCACCACCCCGCATCGACCGAACACCCTGCCCGCCTACCACCACCCGAGCTAGGGTTGCCGATCAACCTAAGCCCGGATTCGGCGAGGCATTGCGATACCTCCAATATTGTAATATCTCGATGGTATACGGTCATGAATATGGTATACTTTGCTATTTAAACTGCATAAATTGACAATTCGACGTTTCAAACGATGCTCATACACGACAAATTGTAAAAGATGACTCGATATAAAAATGGCAAAATGGGACAAGGCTACATGGAAAAAAGGGCTCATTGTATCAAAATTTGTTGTAATTATTTCTTTCGCGTGTCATTTATAAGCGATGTGATTCGTATTAATTTTCATGCCTATCAAAATAGCTTATATTAATCTAAATCTAATCACATTGAGAAAAAACATACGCGTTCAATAGACCAAAAATAAATTAACACAAAAAAATTATAAGCTCCTAACAACATACTTTCCATCAGATCCCAAAATTAATTTGCAGAAAAACATTTATAAATTGATATTAGGATTGAGACAGTTCTTGTGACGCAAGATGCAGACGTAAGATGCAAGTGTCAGTGTGTCATCGCAAGGCGGCGGTAACCCTACGCGCGACCGACTGTTTTTCTCTCCCGCGCGGGGGACGCACCTGATTTTTTCCGTGATATTTTTTCCTCCCTCCTCTTCGCGACGCGATCCGTTCGCTTTCATTACGGTTTCGAGTTTGATTTATCACGACAGTAGGTCTGAAATATTCTTACAAATAAAACTGGGTGTCGATCGCTAGCCTCCCAATTAGCATCAATTGATCAAAAGAGCCACAGATCATAAAATAGTGCTAAATCATAAAGCTGAAATGTTTTTATCTTGTGAAAGAATTTATTAAAAAATACTTATTTTAAAAATATATATTCCAGCTAGAAATTAATGGAAGCTGCAAATAAGGTTGAATAATGACGACGTTATTATTGCTGAAAGTCTGAAAAAGTTGTTCCTTTTCAGTGAAACTTTTCCTTCAAGGGTGCTTCCTCCGCTTGGCATTTGATCGCTTTTCCGCAGCATGCTAAAGGTTGCGTAGCACATGCCACGCTCGTAGCACTGCAGACTACGCCGTAGCGGGGCGTAGCGAATCTCCCACATTATTTGACCAGTCCGTAGCCGATTGGTATTCGCCGACCACTCCGTTCCTACATCCCCTCACCGACTTAACATATTTGGCCACGATTCAATTTTAATGTTTTCATATTTGTGTCATAACTTTCGGTAAAGGGGAAAACAAAAATTACCTCCACCGCAGACGTTATTTGTAAACGCTTGACGTCTCGGCATTTTTATGCAAAGTATGAGACACCCTTGTTCTATTTTGAGGAATTGTTTAGGTAGCCGGTATGGGGCTTGTAAAACAATAGCCGGTATGAGTTTTGATATGAAAAGACTCACGGCGATGTTGCACTCAGATTGTGAGGTTTCGTATACGTTGCAATAAAACTTGCGTGACACTGACGGATCTAATATGTAGTTCCACGAATCTTTTACATATTCGCATGTGGAGTACTTTTGGAAAGTTGAGTAAGTTTGACATTTAATCCGGGCCGGAATATTGGGGCTCACGGAACAGTTTTGTAGGGCATGGGTTTTAAAGGGGTGAGAATTAAAAGTAATCGCGGACAGGGCACGGAAGCGCGGGAGCAGAGACATGAAAAATAATATGCGAGAACCGGTGGCGGATGTGGGGCGATACCGGCTCTGAGCTCCAAGACCGAACTTTACGCTTATTTATACTACCTATGCTACTTATATTATAAAAGCTACTACTAGAGTTTATACTACTACCTATCACACTTATATTATAAAGGTGAAAGTTTTTTAGTGTCTTTATTTTTGTCACGGCTGTCAACGGCTGGACCAATTTTGATAATTGATTGATTGGTTTATTTTATTCAATAACAATATGTATACAATAATGTTTGAAATTATTCTTAAATCTAACTTAATCTACACATTTAAATACACTGATATCATGAATAAAATAAAATTAAAAATAATCCGAATAATATTAAAATATAAAATTAACGATAGAAGATGTCAAAAAGCAAAGGTAGATGTCAGAACATAATAAACAATTTTAGAGGCAATAAAAATTCCATACATAATAAAATTAAAATAGTTCTTTGAGACCTGACTAACTAAATAACAGAAAAAAAAGGTCCAGTTGTACCTACAGTTGACATGACATCAAATATTATTACAATAGCATTCATAACCAAAACATGCATCTATAATATATAGTATCCGACAATTCAGATACTATTTACTTAAAATGTACTTTTTTAGCTTTGTTATAAAAACATTAATATCATGGATTGTTTTAAATTCCACTGGCCACATGTTGAATAAACGTACTGCCTGGTAACATGTAGCATGCTTTACTATATTTAACCTAGGAACTATATTTCCTTTAACATCTTTTCTTGTTCTAGCAAGTCTGACTTTCCTTACCATAAATTTTGGTATGAAAGTAGCTGACACCCTAGATTAAGACTACGATAGATTAAGGCTACTTTTTATCCCGAAAGAATGTTGTGTCCCCATGGTAAAACACGTGGCGCAGCGTGTTATGAATTAAATTTGCCTAAATATTGTGACATAAATAACCAATGTAACTAGGCGTTAATCCGAAGGAGCTGTACGGCATCATGAATTTCTTAATTGTATTTGAGACTTGGAGGTTACAACTTAGTCCATGTATTTTTGTTCTTTACCGTAGACGGGCACAGAATATCCTAAAACCATTGTTGGATGTCCAACTAACCCAGTACCAAAAGTGGTTATTTCGCCAGCCGTTTCGGCGTCATGAGAGTACGAAAAAATTATGACCTACAGATGGCGCCAGACTGGCATGGCGCATCGATTCCATACAAAACAAAAGGCAATCCTGCATCGCGCTGTTAAGGTATTTTCTGAAATCATGTTTCACCTTCATACAAAACTGATTTTCAATACAAATCTAGAATTTTATAATAGTATAGATAATTATATATGTAGGTAAAGCCTGACCAGAAATATATGAGGATGCGCCATATTGCGGAATATCACTGGAACTGTTTTCCTACACTGGCAATGACTTTATGATGGTTGTCAACAATGTCAATGTCATTCGTGCTGGTTTCATTAAAAGATAAATATTTAAAAATACCCAAAGAAAATGCCGAAAACCATTCACAGTCGTGAACGTGATATTATAAATAAAGTGTACACGTGTCTACTACACAAAAAACAGTCGGCAAAAGAGTGCATTCCATTAAAATAATATTACGAGGTTACCATAGGAACTGACAAGTATTTAAACTGATGTCATTATAGTGTGTTGCAATTGGTTGCAAAATTGTTACCATATAAATCTTGTAAATTGCGCCCTCTTGACAATCCTCATATATTTCTGGTCAGGCTTTACATTTTGGCCATTCAAGCTCCATGCACTGACTGACATTGCAGGAGAAACAAGTTTCCATTTTAAAGGATATAATATAATAATATGACATATCGCTCATTTCCGTCATTTGTTCTTGTTTGTTATGACTCGCCATTTAGAATTTTACGCCTAAGGTTAAGTTAGCATAAGCTATTATATATTTAATATTTTCTTCGGTTTCCGCGACTGTCACACATTTAAATAAAACAATTTAAACGGATTATATCGCGTATATTAATTATTTGAGCCTCCCTGACGTTTCAGTACCTTTACAGATACCGTTGTTAAAGGTTGACTGAGAAAAACAAAATTTTTCTCTGTCAAAGTTACATTTGTGCACACTACCCATTTTGTAAATATTAATTTAAAAATAAAGGTGTTCATACATGCCAGATGGGCCTAATGTGTAAAGACAGTTACACATGTGCCAGAAGGGCATTTATTATTTATTTAAAATATCTACCAGCGGTTCACTAAAGGCTTACTGAGGAGAAAGAACCGCCAAAGAAAACTCCCAGATTGCCTTATTTATTACTATAAAATACTTTTAAACAAAAACTGTACATATACTACTTTTGACACTAATTTGTTTTACACCGTTCGAGGCCCAAGGTTTCCAGTCTTGTGTCTTGCTTGATCCTTGATAAGATGTACAACAGGATCCCAAGCCGGTGGTAATGACAAACCATCTTCTCTATTGAAATTGGGATATTTTTTGATTTCAATAGCCTCGCGCAACATTCTGGGAAAATATCGTTTCTCTCTGGCAAGGATTGAAGTGTTATCAAACTTAATTGAATGGTTTGGTTTGTCCATGACATGCTCGCAGACTGCAGACCTGTTGCAACGACGGTGCTTGACATCGGCTACATGCTCCTTAACCCGTGTAGCTATACTACGTTTCGTTTGGCCAATGTATGATAGACCACACTCGCATTTTTAAATTAATATTTACAAAATGGGTAGTGTGCACAAATGTAACTTTGACAGAGAAAAATTGTGTTTTTCTCAGTCAACCTTTGACAACGGTATCTGTAAAGGTACTGAAACGTCAGGGAGGCTCAAATAATTAATATACGCGATATAATCCGTTTAAATTGTTTTATTTAAATCTATTATATATTATTATGATTTCCAAAATTAACTTTAACCAAAACAAAGTTAATACAGTATTAGTATTCGATATTAATCTAACAAAGCGGTAATTAGAAAACGATATCTCAATGAAAATAATCTATTGTATTCTATTTTGAACTTACTAAGTTTAGTAATGGAAAAAATTCAATTTCTTTCTTATTACATTTTTAGTATTGAGATGAGATTTTTTATAATCATTTGTATTTTTTAATATCTTAGATAAGTAAAATATTAAATTTTAAAGTAAAAAATCCAAAAATATAACAACATTGAAGTACTCAATCAACACTAATTTTCCATTTCAAATTTGTAGAGTGACTCTCAAGTAGGAGCATTTCAATAAGTTTGAAATCAATTTAGTGCAAACATCTGACTCTCGGAGGCACCAAATAAACACAAGACAGGAAATCTCCAGGGTTGCCCCAGACATCGGATGAATCACAATAATTTTGAAAAGCACAGTGTTTTTCAATTAAGTACACCCAGACACTGTGCTCTAGGGAGGGGCTGCAAAAGTGTAGGGTTGACACTTTCATGATCATCAGAGTATTAAGTAGTATTAAGCCAAATATTTATTACACGTTTCAAGTAATACTTTTTTGAACTCATGATCATGATTCTTTAATATTTTTCGATTTTTTCTTACAGTTAATAGATCCATTATAGATCATTTTATTTTAAAATGAAATTAAAGAAAATAGGAAACCTACGTACAATTCCAGGATACATGCAAATCAAAAATACAAAAAAATAACACAGTACCTCGGCAAATTAGTTTTCATTTCTCTTTGCCTTTACTTTTCTTTGAACGTTATACCTACATTATCTAATAAAATTTTGTACTAACTAGTATCAGCAAAAACTACCAAAGATAAAGAAATGAACTATTTTTAAATATGCTCATCGTTTATTGGAACAAGTAGCGCCATAAGTACCAATTAATGTTTAAAATTAAAAAAATTAATGGTGCGGGCCTGGTTCAAACCTGCGTGTTCAACAGCTTTCCAGGCCAACACGGGCGTCCTTCCTATTGAACAACTGAACCTGATGCCAGAGCCATTAACATTTTCAATTATTTGCCTCTACAATGGCACCCTAAGGCATGCATGCGTACGTTGAGAGTTGATAATAAATAAAAATTATTAACTTGGGTGTAGCACATCGTCTTCACCCAGACTAATTATTTTGATTAATAAAACTAATTATTTTAAAAGAAAAAAAGCAGCTCTGCTTTACTCTGCCTAAACCAATCAAATTACTATCGTATGAAACGCCACTGCTAACTTGATACAGCTTTTGAAGCTATCAGCCCTGTAGTATTGTATCCGCATCCCGTGCTCGTCGCAAAACGGCCAGTGTTCCGTCCACTTAAGTACGTAAGCGGCTGCACAGACAGTCTTAATTGGATCACAATCTGTACCGTACCTGTTACGTCAGCTACGCTCCGTAGGGCACCGTCCCTCGGGCGTCCCACTTGTCTTATGCCTTTTCTTCGGGTTAATTCGCTTTAGCAATTTTCGATTACATCAATCTGATTCACTAATTTCCCCAATTAATCTCTACAAAACAGAATAACCATAGCGAAGCCTGTAATTAACTGGGTAACAAAGTTAAATCGTCGGGGATTACCGCGATCGGCGGCTTCGATAGTGCAAAACAGATAAAACTCTCATCAAATACAATCAGCCCCGCCTGGACACGGCTTACAGCACTAGGCCTGGCCGCCATTTCCTCGGAGAATTTCATTACCACTAGCTCGCCCGGTAATCCCTGCCAGGCAACTGCCTTAATCTACCAGCTCCCACTTCGATTCCAACTCTAAAATACGCCACTTGTTTAAATTTTACGTATAATCCATTTTTAATTGTCTCCTCTCCTCACTCGGCCATTATTAAATTTCCGAAGAGAAATTAATTAGAAAGACAACTTTCAAAGGCCGTCGATGTGACAATAGATTGTATCGGTGTTAATTTATTAAATAAAGCTGAGTTTAGCGGACTTTTGTTTCTGATTGATGTAATTCGTGGATTAAGATTCCAGATAAGCAAAATGCTCTGGCATTGTGAGTCTGGAGGTCCAATCTGTGTTTCATCAAAGTTTGGTATTGCGGCGTCTACTTAATTTAAATGTTGCGAAAGCACATCTGATAGTTATAAATGCAATTTGGGAACATCTCTGGTGGCTAATTATTGTCTGTGCTGCGAGTAAGGTAAAGGAGCAAGTTGTTTGGCTCTCGCATTTGTCGAAGTGTCGGTGGATGATAGGAAGGGGGACACGTGTCGCGCAGGCGATGTCGGGTTTGTCGGCCGCGAGCGAGCTTTAATCGAAGACTGCAGTTACGATTAGTCGATGATTAATGCTCGCACGGCGACGCCATCTGCTGAATTAATTGCTTCATTTCCTCTCGACGGCACGAAATGGCATTTTGTATTTCGATTCGTAAAACGTTTGCCGTTTTTGTCGGGCTTACACTCGTCCAGGTATATTATGGACTTGGTGATTTATCGTTACTTTGTACCGTACCGTACCTGGATTATTTTTGGCACACAATACATTATTTTTAAAACGTTCGGCGATCAATTAAATTGTATGAAGTTAATTTTGATATACTATTAATTTACTTTACGGAGAAGGAAAAAGCAAACAACTGGAGTATACGGGCAGTGAACAAATTTAACGCCTTAAGAACGAGTTCAACTCCTTTGTAGGCTGCCGAAGTTTTCACAAAAGAGGGCCCGCATGATTTGTGAATGCGTGTAATTTTTCAAACGTCATATTTTTTTGTAACGGTTTTCCGACCGTTCATATAAAGTTTGCTTTTGTACCGAAACGACTTTTGGGATTGTTTCTTTCTTTTTGTAGCAATTTGTGCTCTATGCAAAGTTACATAGTTTGTCTTGGGAGGGCCGATGGCTTTGTTCGGTTGACAAACTTGAGTATTCAATAGATATTAAATTATTGACTCTTATCTAGTTTCATTCTTTGTTATTTAAATTTAAATATTGTTTTAGACTCATGATCATGAGTATTATTTAACTTCACTGTATACCAAATATTAGTCGTTGAATTTGTCAAAGAAAGAAAAATGTTATTATTAACTTTACGGAAAGTATCAGGATATTTTCAACGAGTATTGCTAATCTTGAAACACGAGCTAAGTGAGTGTTATAAGCCTACAGCGACACCTGGTCCGCTTAAACAATGTAAACTATCAGGTAGGTATAACCTAATACATTCACAGTAAATTCGGTTTCCTATCCATTTATGTGCACACTAAAAAAAATCTCAACTAGTTAAAGTCTCAGCTAGTAGAAAAAATAGCCAAATTGTGCTTTTTACATTACTCATTTTGGTTACTAGTTAGCCCTCAGTCTGTCAGTCCTCCGATTTTTGTAACTAGCAGCTAATTTGGGGTACTGTTAACAAATATTTTATTTTTCAGTGTGAAATCGCAGAATGAAATATATCCTAGCATGTTTCCCAAACGGTATGCTTATGTCCATTATATATTTATATTATATAACTAGACAACTTATATATTTATTGACTAGTTAACTTTATATCGCTCAATAATTGTCGCCACTTCCAAAACAAACTGATTAGGCAGATCAACACTAGCAGGCGTTTTCGATTACGATTCCCTCTGTACAGCTGATTAATTAACATAATCTGGTTTCGAAATAAACAAAGTTAATTTCGTACAAACATTTTGTGATTCGTGGTGATTTTTAAACGTGGAACTATACATTCACACTTTCGGCGGTCGGTGCTCATTATCATTTGTAAATGAGAGCGAAAAAGCAACGTCCATTAATCAAGAGAATGGAACAACACGGCTAATACACTTATCAACTTTAATTCAATAAAACGGCGCGCGCGCCGCCCTCTGCCCTCGCCACTGGACTTTTGTAACGTGAAAAATAAGTGGGAAATGGGACGCACGACCTAACAGGCTAATCCCAATTAATTGCGATGCCTGGCGCAGGAATCGTCGGCTATTTTATATGTAATATTATTGTTAGGTTTCCGCACAAGGTCGAATTCTTATTGTGATTGCTTCTAGATGTACTGGTGAAATGAGAAAGTCGAGAATCATTTAGTAGGGTTGATGCCACTTTTATTATTAATCATAATTTGAAGCAAAAATATTATCAGTCATAGCTGAGTTATTTACCATATAGGTAGATGTTGAAAGTTTTTTCATGTTTTAAGTAGAACAGTCATATCAAATGATTTCAATTGTAAAGAAACATATTAATGATAGCTATCACTATCACAGTGTTTTTAACACCAGCTTCACCATTCGGTGGATCAAACGAAGGTATTTATTGTTACTATCTCAACTAAAAATCCAAGTTACGTTATAAATAAAATAAATAAATACATAATTATTAAGGTACAATATTACAAGTCGACCTAAGCAAAGCTTGTAATATTGGTACTAGACGACGGTATACATAATATATTAATACATATTATATAGAAAACATCTATGACCGCGGAACATATATTCGAGTTCATCACAAACATACTTGCCCCAGCTGGGATTCGAATCCAGGACCACCGGCTCAGTAGGCAGGGTGCATAACAAACTGCGCCAAGTCCGTCGTCGTTTAAAAAAATAGTACATATACCTCTATGAAGAACATTTTACTCACTTCTAATATTATTAATTAATAATACTAATTACTCGTAAATTGCACATTTCTGGTAAAGAACAGAACTGCTTTAAATTCCCAAAACAAGCTTAAAGGTGCTTCGCAACTGTGAAATTGTTCATAAATAAACTCACGAGTGATAAATACGCTAACAAAAACTATGTTAAATTATTACAAGGCATAAATAAGAAGCGTCTACGCCGTAGCGGCGTAGCGCCGTAGCACCGGGCTACGAGGGCACGTAGCGCCATTTAGGACACCGTGTACAGAAAATTTGGTACACTTAAACTCTTTAAAACTATTATCATAACTCTATAGTCAGATTACGTTAGCGGCAGGTTTTAGCGCTCGGCTGTGAGTTGTTCTCCAGTTTTCGAGGGCTAAATACCGGTAATCGTTCCTTCCACAACCACATAAGCATGGTTTCGGCATCTCGTTTATTATAACTACTCATTTTTCTATTCCAATAAGTAAGTTACAGAATCCAATTTCTTCAAATGAACAGATATTGGAAATAAAGAAATAAAAATAAAGAATTCTTCTTATTCATTTTAATTATTACTCCATTCTTTTCTTAAAATTATACTGCAGAAACTTGTTTTATTTTTCAAGGATCACTTACTCCCACCAAATAAATATTTAAATGATGACATAAAATTGCAAATACTTTTATTTATAATCTAAAATTTCTCATAAATTTAAAGGCATTCAAGCAATAAAAGACATTTGAGTAAAAAAAAAAGAATACTAAAATATGTGACAAATAAGGTACTAGGAGCGCATACAGCATAGAAGGTGGAATAA
Source organism: Apotomis turbidana (assembly GCA_905147355.2). Lineage (NCBI taxonomy): Eukaryota > Metazoa > Arthropoda > Insecta > Lepidoptera > Tortricidae > Apotomis > Apotomis turbidana. The sequence continues at coordinate 18,235,289 of LR990288.1, read as the reverse complement.
AGTGGTTCATATACTCGCTGGTCGCGGCTCGGTGCACCGCGCTGTCTGCTATTTAATTCCCTTTTGTTTAATACAATCTACAGGGAGCACCTCTAGGGTTACGTTATGATGACATTTGGATTTGCTGTGTGTAATATAGTGAGCTGGGGGAATGAAATCCGGAAATATGAGTGCATCGCCACCAACCGTGAAAGTGCTTTTATCAAACAAGGTCGTTCTGTGTCTGGAGATTAATGCGATCAGTATGTGACAGTCAGGAGGTTAAGTTGTATGCAAAATTTAAGCTTGAAACGTTTTTGAGTCTTGCTTTTGTTTTCGTTAATAGCTCAATCAAGGTTTGCCCATATCGAAGGATAATGCCACATATACGTTCGGTTTACGAAATAATTTCAACAGTGTAAACGTATCGGACGATAACGTGTTGTGTGGTCAATTCTTCAAATAGAAATAATTATAAAAAAAAAAACACTTTGCCATGTAGATTGGTAAACAGGAAACATAATAACCTTATTTAAATTAAAACCACCTATTTAATGATGACGGACTATGTTTTCTAATATTATTATTTTCAGTACAAGAAAATTTTATTTACTTCTTTTGGACATTTCGTATTATAAGATTGAAATGGGATATGAGGATTTAACATTAATATTTTTAATTATTGTATTAAGCTTACCTTCACATGAAATGGTCAGGAAAGGATTTTCCTAGCTACAAATTACTCACAAATATAATTTATTATAGATAGTATGTGAAAATAACATCCACGTTACGTCAACATTAGTAGCAAACAGTTCCTAAAACAAAGTCTGTTTTTCCTGGAAGCATTCCGAAATTCTATGATTGCGCCCCCGCGTACTCAAATACTCCCGTAATACAGATAGTAAAATTCCGGCTAACCAGGGTGGTAATTCGACCAATGTTAGAGAGATGATGGAGATCTCTCCATATCGCCATCCGTCACTTTTGACGTGTCCCTACTTGACAAGTGACGATATCCCTAGAACATCGCAACTTCGTCAATCCGGTCGCACTTAATTTGCGTTTATTTTGTACGAGACGGCATAAATAACAGGCGCATACTTTAACTTGACCGTGTCGTGCGTGAAATTAGTCAGTTACGTTTTGTTCAAAACAGTAATTCATATGCATGAATAGCATTTTTGACAATCATATTTCCAAAATTGACATAAGATAATTATGTCTCGTGACGCTCATCGCATTTTAATGACAGTTCAAAGGTCATCATTGTTATCTAATAGAATTTTGACGTTTTGCGATCTCTTAAACGGCATTCTCGAATTAGGTCCCAGTTCACACCGGTCCTATAGTCCGTCGATCACGCGACGACAGCCATCAATAGATAGCCTTTCTGCGGAGCGAACCGTCATAGGATTATGTGCATACTCCGTCCATAACTCATCTCGGTACTTCGTCACCTGAGCTTCCAAATGAGCGACGGACGCAATTGACTTTCAGAGGCATAATAATTTGATTTGGATGACCTAGCTGGACACTCCATAGGCCGGGCTAAAACAAAACATAATTACTATTTATTTATCGTATGGCATATAATGTGTCACTGGATTACATATAAAAAGAAAAACTTATTAGAAATCATTACCATGAAATTACACTTTTCTCATCTCTAAGAACAATCTCAAAGTCTACATGTGTATCATTAATTTAAAGCGAAGTGATATCACCCACCTTGAAATCCAAAATTAATAACATTTTTGAAATATACACTAAAAATACGTTATAATAATTACAGTAAAGCATTAAACCTTCATCATTTTTTGAAGCTGATTAAAAACCAAAATAACAACCATGACAATTGATATTCGGAAAATTGATATCAGACCCAAATTTCAGAATGATTTCCTAGATTTAATGTTGAGGTATAATTTGGTTATTTCCATTAAGCAATGGCCTTTCTGTGGAGCAAGCCGTCATAGAATTACGTTCATACTCCGTCCACAACTCATCTCGAAACTTCGTCACCTGGGTTCGGTGAGCGGTGTCGGACGCAACTATTGACATCATTACTTGGTTTGAATGAAGGTTCACATTGCTACCCTATATGTTCCATACTCGTGCATGTCAACTCAAATAGAGACTTGATTTCTTGATATAACTTTGGTACACAGCCTTAAAAAAAGTCAATGAATATGCAATTGATAAACAAAGAACTTTTTCTGCGCAAACTTTGAAAAAGACACAGTAGATATTAAAAATAGCTCAATGAATGAAATAAATACCGCACCACTATTAATTTTTACAACGAAGCCTGCCATAAAGCAAGCTCACAGCTACTTAAGGGAACAAATGCCGTTTCTCCGACTTGGACTTAAGTCTTTTGTCCTCCAAGATCCGCAGGACAATGTAGCAGTCTTCATATTATTGCCCCAATTAATCATAACTTTGTGTTAGTGAAATTTCTCCTGTGGGCGGACCACTGGTGCATGAGCTCAGGAAGGCATGAAATTGGATCGTGAGACCTCAATTCGGATTTCTTAGAACTGGGGCAATGCTGAATTTTCTAAATTTAAGAAATGCTTTTTGATTTCTATAAGTTTCAGTTAAATTTAAATTGCCACGGTTAGGATATTGTATGGCATAAAAAAAAATTAACCGATTTTAAATAAAGGATTTATTTTTGTTGTACCTAGTCTGTTTTACTTTTGTGCCAAGTTTCCCTCAGGTTTGAAATAGATTTTTAAAATGATATTTTAAATAGATCTAATTACTGAAGTTTAACATACTCCTCTATATCTTAAATCATAATATTAGAAACTAAAATAAAATATATTTAATTTATTCATATTTGTTATTTACGACGCATAAAAAAAAAGATGCTTAAGGACATAGTTTTCATAAATGGTGATATAATATATGGGTGGTTCTACTCAGGAGGGACGAAAATGAAGTGATATTTGGCACACCATTTTTTTTGCATCTAAGGTCAGAAAAGTAGCTTACGCCTTGCGGAGGTCGTTCTTTTACTGATCTCAAATATATATACTTAACAAATATAATCATATAATCAGCTATGTTAGTATGGGTTTTTGCAAGCGGAAACTCCATATTACTCACGCTGAATTGCAATATTAAACAGAGTCTGACACAGAACCTAATGTAGATATTTTCTTATTATTTTTTTTTTTCGAACGCAGGTTCGAATCCTGTCCGAATCATTAATTTTTTTCAATTTTCGCTTCATTTGTAAACATGTAGATATTTTCATTAATATCCAGACAAAACAAACAAATAAATGGATGCTATTTCCATGTAAAATACTAGAAATATAATTCAAATATCTACTTCGCATTTCTCAGCCTAGTCAAATACACGGCTATATTGAAATTACTCTGGAGCATTGTTACTCTGCGCCAAGGGTTAACCAAATAGTTGTAATCTACGTTAACTCCCATTCCACCGACATATATATTCGGCTGTCGGGCGACTCTGTAATTCATAACATTTTATGTGTGACCCTACCTTCCGTTAAACTGAGATTACTATAGAATAACAAAAGTTAATTACGCCGCTAAAATATGTAACAAGATAAGCTGTTTTAGTTGAGCGCGGAGGTTATGTCGGAACGAGTTTTTAATTAGTCAAGCGGGTTTCATTACTTAAAGCTGTTGCCACGTGTTGCTCTCGCAGACACGGACGAGCACAAAAGTTTAGATTTTTCTCAAAACAATAGATATACACGGCACTCGGAGCGCTGGATATTCCTTAGCAGTTCCGACTTTCATACCCAAGACAAAGGGACTTCCTACGTACCAACAAAAACTCATCCACGCCAGATGATGTGTCTATGGCGAGAAAATGCAAAAAAAGAAAAAGTAACTTCTACGTGCCGCTACGTACGCGTAGAATTTTCAAACGAGCCGTTTTTTCCTTACTTTTCGTTGAAGAAAACTGTACCGGATGCGAGAGGATAGACAAAAGGAGGGCTCTCTATACTTTGTTAGATATCTGGCGCGAGTAAAAGCGAATGTAGATGAGCCTTGCCCCCCGTCCCACCGCGCCCCTGCTTAACTACAAACACAAAAGTCCTTACATAAATCTTGTCGTAGCGGGTACGCGGCGCCGGCTCACCTCTGCACTACGCGCAGTACGCACGCTCCCCTCGCCGATGAATTCGATAACACGACAAATTAGAACGTTGCTTCGCGCCCATGCGAATATAAAATGATAAAAATGCGGATTTGCCGCCGTAAAGCTCTACAGTTTATTGGGTTTTACGTGAGTGGCTCCCTTATTTTTAAGACACGTTTTTCATAAAAAGAAGTCTAGTGAAAAATCTTTGCGAAATTTGTACGTAAATTTACGTAACTACCAATTTCGAGCGGCTTTTATCTCGGAGTTATTTTAATTCGTGCTTAAATGTTATTATTACTTAAATTTAAAGAGAGAATGATAATAATGTCAAGTCGACTCGGTGATGTTTTAGCTTGTTATAATTTGATTTAGTGGATAACTTGAATATTGTGAAGTGTGTGCGTTTCGTAACAGCAAGTAGGATAACTAATCCAAGTCACAATTGCTAAGGAGCGCTGTTTGGTTTCACAAACATACAGTTCATAGAATTGTTAAGGGGGTATAATACGCACTCTGTATGGATGGGATAAAGTCGAGAGTGAATTACTTAGTGCACGTAGTTGGGTTGATTTTACACGTTCGTACTTGTGAACTTTTATGACGGCAAACCTCACTAGAAGTGATGCCCTGGTTTTAATTAACGATTTCCTCGGAACTCCGTCACTCGCTCTGAGAGGCAAATTGAGTGCGCGTAATGTATGTCCCTGTCTTATTAGGTTACTCTAGTCATTCATTAGGTGCCTACTCCTAATGGGACTTTTGTACGTTGTGGAAAAGGTAATTAAATTATGTTTATTACTATATACTGAATAATATATTATAGACAAGAAAAAGGCAAAGTGATGAAAGAGTAACATATTTTTCATTGTGTGTTATTAATGATCATCTTATTAGTCACAAGGTAAGATAAACCTTGTAATACAGAAATTTTAAGCAATTTTAAAATATATTCTTACGTTAATAAACGAATGTAAAAAAAAATACAGTGTGAAACTCTGTGAAAGAAGAAGTTTCAAAAAATTTTTAACAAAAAAAAGAACCGACTTCAGTAAAACTAAAAATCCAAAAATAACCCGTTCAAGTACAGATTACATTTGACTCACCCTTTGAAGTCGATCCCAAACCACTGTTATTATATTTATATATTAAAGTTTACGTGAGGTTTGGCACCGACTTCAAAGGGTGAGTCAAATGTAATCTGTACTTGAACGGGTTATTTTTGGATTTTTAGTTTTACTGAAGTCGGTTCTTTTTTTTGTTAAAAATTTTTTTTTTCGCTTTTTAGTGATTCATATGAAATACTTATGGCGGGGTGATCAGGGAGGTCTTGAAGGAATGCATGTCGTTTTAATTATCTCCTAACTCCTAACCGTTAAGGAGTTGTACCTTCCATCATCAGTTCAGCATTGGAAGATGATGACTACCATATGCAAATACTTAAATAGTTTTAGAAAATATATGAAAAATATTATGACTGCCTATAAAATTTCAGGAATTCCTTCGATTCCTCATGGATCTCGTCATCCGATCTTCACCAAAATTTTATGGGACCAACCTTGAGATGTCTCTTCATGAACCTAAAAACATACAACCGAACTGAGAACCCCCTCCTTTTTTTGAAGTCGGTTAAAAAACAACTTAAAGAGCGAGATAAAATGAGAAGATACGATAAAAATATTTTTGTAAACGAAAGTATTATATTAGACTTCATTACACCAACGCAAAGTAAAGCAGAGTAACTTACTGACAAAAATTCTCCACAAATATAAAATTATCAAATAACGTAGCTTCATATCGAACGCCGCAGAATATAATAATGGAATGAAACAAATTTGACATTGAGGCGCGTTGATTAGTCAGTTAAGAAGCTCCGGAGATTGGCCGCTCTCTCGTGCATCAAATATTCTACAAGTTTATTCCTACTAAACGCTCACAATGAAAATGAGACTATAAACTTTCCTTGCGACGCAGAGTGATTCTATTACGAATATGAAATGTTATTACCTCGGACGGATTATAAGCAGGAGCAGGTTTTCACAAATGAAATTGCTTCCCTTCTTTGGAATCCATTTTAGGGATGAATGGTATAATTCTTACGAGTAAAGACTTTGTCAAGCGGAGCACGCATTTGTTATAATGAAACCTTGTCTTATTTATAGTACCTCCAAAATACTGTACTGTTTGTTTAAACACGATAGCTGTTTTCATTCTGCTAATTTTGTAGAGTTGTGTACTGGATTGGTGAAATTCAATACCTAAATAAGTTTTTTCTAATATCCTCTTCTTTATTTAAAGACTAGCAGCGCCTCGCGTCGCTCATTCCACGGGAACACCAGATTTTTCGGGATAAAAAGTACATTATGTATCAATCCAAGGTGTCTGCTACCTTCATAACAAAATTTATCACAATTGGTCTTGCCGTTTATGTGTGTAAACACGCTCACAAACTTTCGTCTTTATAATATTAGTGTATTTTTTTAGGAAATTGTGACATTCTGCAATTCACATATATATGATTAAAATTAAAATTAATAAAATTAATTATGTAGGTTAAAATTCGTTATTTATGTTAATTCACAGTATTGTCAGCAACTTTCAATATATCAGTATCATCGAGATTAATAAAATTATTCGAATGTGAATAATTAGACTAAGAACATCATTTTATAATTTGCTCAAATTGATGTCCAGTTGGCCACAAAAGACATCGACTGTCTGGTGAGCAGGATTCAAATCGAATATAAATCCGGCTTACGACCTAGGGTAAACCGAGGTATAACTAGCCACTTGCAGTAACTGGCCACTTAATACTTCGAACGCCATAAATAAGCATTTTACGCATAGCCCGCCATCTATGATAATCGATTGTCATTGCTAAGCTTGTTGTCTTTCATTTTAGTACATTTTTTATCCACTATTGGCACTAGCGCCAAAAATGCGCGCTAAATTTTGACAATCGGCGTGCGCGTCTCGACGTGACAGGTTACCTGTTAAGTAAATGTTAAGAGAACTCTTTAATGCAAAAATTCAATTTCAGGTGATTTGATGTAGTGTACCTATAACAGTGTTGTTATTCGAGTAGTAAAAACCGGCCAAGAGCATGTCGGGCCACGCTCAGTGTAGGGTTCCGTAGTTGCTCATCCTTCACAATAAACTGCTGTTTTAAGCCCGAGGTTTAAGTTAAGACAGATTTTAAGCTCTATAAAAAGGTCGTAAACGCCCTAGAAACTGTAATCACTTATTACCTTCTGGAAGTCAACTTACGACCTTTTAAAGAAAAAATATGAAATTTGGCGATAACTCAAAAACGGCTTGACCGATTTTGTTCAATATAGTTTTCATTGAAAGTACTTATAAGGCCGCATTAACATGAATTTTTCCATATTTTTTTGACTTGTGGTTCAAAAGTTAGAGGGGGGGGGACACAATTTTTTTTATTTTCGGAGCGAATATTTACAAAACTACTGACTTTATCAAAAAGTAATGTTTGAAAACCCCTATTATTTTCAAGAGACCTATTCAACGACACCCCACACACTAGGGTTGAAACGAAAAAAAAAAATCACCCCCACTTTAGGTGTTCGAGAGGTACCCGAAAAAAAATTTTTTTTTTAGTTTTTATTTTACCGTTTTGTCGGCGTGATACATACACATACTCATACCAAATTTCAGCTTTCTAGTACTAATGATCACGGAGCTAAGCCGCGGACGGACGGACAGACGGACAGACGGACAGACGGACAGACGGACATGGCGAAACTATAAGGGTTCCTAGTTGACTACGGAACCCTAAAAAGGGTAAGTAACACTTCTTTAATGTGGTATTTGGGTAGATACTGTTATTTACCGTGATTGAGGGGGGTGGCCAGTTATTGATTGTGTTAAAAGCGATTTTTTTAGTTACTAGCCACCTATGCCAGTAACTACTAAAATTTCTATGTGTGTGATTCCGTCGAAATTGAACCTTATTTATAATATATTTAAGGTGAGTAATCCAGCACAAAGATATTGGTCTCTTTTGTTGCTTCCGTTCAGAAACTGGCATAGGTGGCCAATTCTGTGGCCAGTTACTAATATTTTTTTTTTATTTTGCAGATCCTTAATGCATAAGCAACAAAATGTCTAAAAAGAGACAGTACACTAAAGAAGCCATTGAGAATGCACTGAGATTTATCCAAAATGAGGAGGGGTCTATCCGAAAAGCGTCTAAACAATTTGGTGTACCGCGGAGTAGCCTTCAATTTAAAATCCAAAATCCTAACACGAAATTTAAGTCCGGGCCGGATCCTGTACTGACTGAAGCTGAAGAGAACAAGTTGTGTGATTTTATTATACAACTGGCTAAGCGAGGGTTCCCTAGAAAGAAAGAGGACATCCAATTATGCGTGCAAGACTTTCTGAAACAAAATCCTAGACCTAATCCATTTCGAGACAATAAACCGGGAGATGTTTGGTTTAAAGCATTTCTGAAACGCCATCCCAACATATCTATACGGACGTCAGAAGGAGTAACAAATGCGAGTGCTTGTGTAAGTGAACAAGATATTAGAAAATGGTTTCAGGAGATCAAACTATATTTTGACGAGGAAGACCTAACCGAAGTGATTCGCGACTCCAGAAGAATTTTTAACGCCGACGAAACTGGATTTAATATATGTCCAAAAACCGGTAAAGTTTTGACTGAAAAAGGATGTAAAAATGTGTATGAAGTAGAAAAAGGGCCTGCGAAGGAAAATATTACAGTCTTATTCTGTTTTTCTGCTGCTGGTCTTGTCTGCAATCCTCTTATTATATACCCATATAAAAGAGTACCGGACCGTGTAACTCTGAGTGTTCCATCTGGTTGGGGAATTGGCCGAAGCGATTCAGGTTGGATGACGGCAGGAGTGTTTTGTGACTACATTTCTAACTGTTTTTACCCGCAACTTCAGGCAAATAATATTCCATTGCCAGTTATATTGTTTGTAGACGGACATAAAACACATCTGACCCTCGAAGTGTCTAACCTATGCAGAAGCCTAAGCATACATCTAATTGCGCTGTATCCGAACTCGACACGTATATTACAACCTGCAGATGTTGCCGCATTTCGTCCGATAAAAGGTGGTTGGAAAAAAGCATTACGAGAATGGTACGCTGCGAACAACTACCAAGAAAGCTTAACAAAAGAGACTTTTGCTCCGTTGCTAAAAACTGTCGTAGACTCATGTGCTAAAAAGGATACATTAATAAATGGGTTTCGTGTATCCGGTTTATATCCATTTGATCCGGATAACGTAGATTACAGTAAATGTATTGCATCAACAACTATTCCTGAAAATTTACCTTGCAGTGAATTTGACACACAGCTGCCACAGACGAGCGCTCAGGACAACTCCATCGTGTTGACCTATACAGATTTTAGAGATATTGTAGGTAAACCCATCCTAGACAAATGCCAAGCAGCGACCCCTTCTGCTTTATTGGAAGCTGATGAAATTTTTTTGGCAATCTATAAACTATGGCAGCAATATAATGGCATCCAGAGGGCAAATGAACAAGTGAATACAGCAGATTTTGGCGAGGAAATGGATGTCAAACAGCAAAATACTCAGGGCGAAGCCGCTGAGCTAGCCGCTAGCTGTCATAATATGCCACTTGCAGAAGGACAAGACTTTTCTAGCTTGATCCTCGACGCTGCGACGGGTGAATTTCATCGGAATGAAGTCGACAAAGACACTGAAATAGGTGAAGTTGTGGAAGAAGAATCCAGAGAGTCTCTTGTAGTAATTAGTTTAACAGAAGCTAATTATTTACAGCCAAGTTCTTCAACCCAGATTAAAGTAGACCCGCAGAAACAAATAAGAGTTATCTCAAATGTGTCATTATCTGATTATCTCAAAACAAGAACGTTACCTGAACCCCCTAAACGCAAAGGGAAGCGTCAGTCTGACAAAACCCCATTTGCACTAACGTCTGATAGTTATGTCGAAATGATAAAAGCTAAGCAGCTTAAAAAACAAGAAGAAGAATCTGCAAAACAGGAAAGAAAGAGATTACGGGAAGAAAAAAAACTACAAAAAGAAAATATCAATAAGAAACCTAACAAAGATTTTAATGGGAAAAGGAAAGTTACTAAAGAAAAGTTAGTCAATAGAGACGAAGAAAAGGATATAAATTTGAATTATGTGCCTAAAAAGTCTAAGAAATGTACGACCAGCCGATCTACCACATGCTGTGATTCTTGTTTAAGTCCAATTATAAAAAAAATTATAGAATGCGGTCAGTGTAATAAAAAATTCCACTTCACTTGCATTCCAATTAAACATAGAGTTCACATCCCCGATGAAGACGAAGACTCCTTTTTATGTCATATTTGTTACCGAGAGAGTAACACAGATTCATCAGATGAAAATGACACTGATTTATTCATAAATATAATGAATGAAGCTAAAAACCAAGGATATTAAAATTTAGTTAGTTTTTTAGTTACGGTAATAAGTGAACGAAGTACAATTACCTATTAACATACGTTGCAATTGCTGTGATCTCATTGTTTACGATTAATTTTGTATTGATTAACGTTTTAGAAGTTCCTTTTTTTTTGTTTTAATATTATTTTAGATTTAATTGATAAATAAATGTTATTTTGTTCTTGTGGCCAGTTACTACATTTGTACTTGCCAATTTCTGAATTTTGCGGCCAGTTACTGGTAAAAATTGACTGTTTTTATGTTTAATAAATTTTTAATATAATAACATGTTTTTTTCTACAAAAAGACTCAATAAAATAAAAAAGAAGGTTATGCCTTACCCGTAGGTGTAAATATGAAACTATATTTAATGATATTTCCATAAAAAAAATGATCACGAACTGGCCAAAGGGCTTAAGTGGCCAGTTACTGGTAAGTTTACCCTATTTTTTTTTTTTTATTTATTTAAATAACAGTTTTTTTTTTACAAAGTTTTAAATGTTGTATTGCCACTTTTGGAAACCCGGGAAAGTAGGTATATAATACTGTAGTTAGTTAGGGTACATTGAAGACACCGTTTACTGTCGGTTTGTAAGCGATATTATAAACTTTATTTGAATGTTATAACGTACGAGTATATGGATGTGTAGTTAACCGTGTCTTCGATTGTACAACAACATTAGCTTATTTATATTTCAAGTTCTATGAAGTATTTCTTAAGTACGTTTTTACGCTTGCCGGTGCTTTTAATAGTACTTATGGTATCGAGCAGTATATGCTTAGGTAGTTTGTTTAGTATGAATGGGATCAGGTAGTTATTTGTTCTTTTACCATAAGTATTATTAATGCGCGGCAGTGAGTAGGATGCTAAGTAATCTAAGGTACGTAGTTTATCCGGTCGGTACTTTTGTTCCATTGAGGGTATAACGTCACATTCCTCCGTTAATAATGACAGTCAAAACCTATTGAATACATTAATTACTTTACAATGTTTAAAAAGACCGGTGTAATTATCTTTGTAACTGTATTTTATTCGCTCTGGTACAATTGTTTTCAAAAGTGTAAGTTGTAATTTATAAATTTCTTCCAAATATGTTTTGTATGTACGACCGTAACTACTAATACCATAACAAATAATTGAATCTGCGAGTGACAAATAAAGCATGCGTAGTATTTTATATGATATTTAGTTTTATATTTCATAAAATTTAAGATAGGTTATATACCTATAGGTTTTAATGGCCAATTTGTAAAACAAAAGATTTTGGTCATACATACCGCCTCCAACGAGCCAGCTTCATCTGCCAACGAACTTACCTGAAAAAGACAACAAGTACTTTTAGTAAATTATAATCACAATGAATCCGTAAATTGCACTTATGTTATCCCATATTCACGACTTGCAAACTCGAATGCCAACCTAGCGTGATTAAAGGCATAATTCGAGTTTACGACGCAGCGATATGTACTTAGTCGCACTTACGTACAAGAACATAATTCCCTGTCACGGTTTTATTACAATTTAACTCCTCTTCACACCTGTAATGGCACGTAATGTCGGGCAACCATTACTTCAAGGGTCGAAAATGATAAACACGGTAAGTCCCGGACGGTAAAGGTTTTTATACACGTGTGCAGTTTTAACTGCGTCTGAAAGTGAGATTTTTACCGTAGACATTTTTAACTAGGCATGGAATGATTTTTGTGTATCCCATAAATATTTTTCAAATAAATAGTCCATGCAATAGGATTCCCTGCATGTAGACGTTGCGTCAACTTTTATTTAGTGGTGGTGGTGGTAATCCTTATCACGCAAAATTAAACCAATTGGAAATCCTTTCAAAGAGCCCCATGTACCTATTGAGAAATAACAAGATACATAAGTGAGTGATCTACTTAGTGTATGTTTATATACTTATTTGTGTATGTGTAACTTAATGTTTGTTATTATTTGTTTAACATTTGTATGACATTTATTTATTACTTCTCATAATTATTAAAATTCTTATCTCACCACCTACTATTTTCTGTTTAGTTTTGTTTTCTCCGCTACCCAAAGGTTGTCTGGGAGAGATCGCTCTTCAGCGATAACATCGCCCATTGTCTACCATTGTTTAATTTAAAATTTCTCATGTAATATTTTTCTTGTTGGTGTGCAATACAGTATTGTTGTATTGTATTATGATCAACGAAGAAGTCAACGGCTCTAGATCACGAGGCCGTTCACCATAGCCAGACAAGATCAATTCGCTGACGAGTGCTTCCCTTAAAAAATATGCTCACAAAGCTCAGGTGCGAGGAAATTGGAGGAAGATTGATCAACGTATTACCGTGGAACCGTACGAGTGACCATGTCTGCTCTGTCAAGACCATACGCCTAAGAAGAAATATGTGATCATCCCTTATCAAAATCACCATTGATAGACCATAAGAAGTGCTACAAATTTAATTTCAACCTATATCATCGTTACAACAATGACATATTTAACCGTAGGCACAACATCCCAAAAGCAATAAAACTTACTCGTTAAGTCAGTGTTAAGTATAATAGTTTCGAGCTCAAGTACCTTTAATGGCCCACGGCACGTCATATACATACATGAGGAGTATCTTTCTTTAGATCAGTTCAGTGAAGCCCCAAAATATATTTCAAAGGAGAAGCGCTTACAACTTTCTCCACCTACTTAACCCATTAAGTTTAGTTTAAGCTGCGGTTTAAGTGATGTTCGCAGGTATAGTTCTATTGTTAATGTTAAATGTAATTTCAAGTGTTGTTATGTGATATTAACTTTACGATTGTTATGCTTTCTGTGATTGCTTTGCTATGTGTCTCTCAATTCGTTGTATTTATTTACTCTACGTACTTCTCATTTTTTAGTTATACTTTTATTACAATATTTTACCTTTCTACAGAATACAAGAGGAATCATCACAACATTTTATTTTAGACACATTTGTGTTAAACTCCTTTTTTTTCTCATCCTACGTAACATTTTAATAGCTTAATGATTAATATTTAAAGTTACCAAACTCGAACCCTTCATCAAGCTGGACATTAAAATGATGATGAATCGCCTATCACTTCTACCATCACTCGCTGATTACGGCAGGCCAGTGCAGTGGTGCGTGAGGAGCCTGACGGCCTGCGTGCCTCTGACAGCGAGAAACAAATCGCCTGCAATACATATATTACCCAGACCCCATATCTGTAATCTGCTGAAGTTTTAAAGCTCGTTTGCCAGACACGCAATGCGATACGCAAACGAATGAAAACGAATCTCAGGAATTGGTGAAGGTTTTTTATTGGTGAAGGCTGATAACATGGTAGGTTTTCGAGTATATAACAGTTTAACTGGTTGAGTAGCAGGCACAATGCCATGAGTACTTATTTTTAATATACAGCGTGTTTTTTTTTTCAATGCTTTAACTTTAAGGGTTAATTCTTTACGTCTTATTGTCAATTTCTCAAAGAAACTAAGTTCCTAACTCGCACCGTTCTCAAATTATTTAAAATCCAAAAATCAATAATCTCAGTTTAACCAGTGTAAAACCTTCTTATAACCAAAGACTATTTTCTGCTAGTTCGTATGTTAAGAGTTTTCAGTGTTCCTTATGTACGACAAGGTCTAAATAAATAAGTTCCTTTTGATTTTGCTCTCACTTGACTCGCATGTGTCACATCAAATTGACAATAGTAATTTATAATTGTTGTTACGTACTTAATTTTTAATGAAATAATTGTGTTCACTTGCTTGGTGACGCCACGAATAAATTATAAGACCGAAGAAGAAGCCAATATGCACTTTGTTTACGGTTTCTGCAATGGAAATGCGGCGGAAGCAGTAAGGGAGTACCGACGTCTATATTCCAATAAGAACTTGCATAATTTGGATTATTTCGATGATATTCCATTGGAAACATTGCGGATACACTGAATTCAGCATGACACCCGCACATTTTGATGGCCGTTTTAGACAGTATTTGGATGTGCACTTTACTGGGCGTTGGATCGGACGCAGCAGTCAAACTCTTGCGTGGCCCGCCAGATCTTCGGACCCTTAGACTTTAATGTCTGGGGTACTTTAAAAGAAAAGTCTACTCCAAACCTGTGGCTTCGAGGGAAGACCTACTGCAACGAATTCAGGAATAAGCCGATGCCATTCCTGTCAACCTAAATCGCGAAATACGATGTCGGTTGAATATTTGTTTGGAGAATAATGGCGGGCACTTTGAAAACAAGTTGTAGTAAATTATTATTTTGGTTTAATGTAAATATTAAGTATTAAATACTGATAAAGGAGATCATTTTATTTTATTAGGCCAATACTCAAACTTTAATTAATTTCATTTGTGACTATACCATAACCCCAGAGAATTAAAATAAAGTGAATTAAAAAAAATGGATTTAACACATCGCAAACATTCTTCTGAAATGAAAAATAAGCACAATAAATTAAACTTTCACTGCCAATGAACAAAAATAAATACAAAAAGAAACTTCTTTACCGGGGTTTGAACCCAAGATCTCAAAACTCTTGAGGTCAGCTGTATCTACCAGTGACATTCACTATTGTATTCACTAAACAATATTTTATATTAAGTAAGTAAAATATATAAGTAATTATATATGTAACTTACTATAAAATTTATACAAAGCGATATTAAATATATTGGGATATAGATTTTTTTTACGACCTTTGTTAATTCAGAAACCATTTCAGGTAATAGGATTCTAACACCGCAATAAACAATTAGATTGTCAAATGTTATTTATTTTTATTTTTCGACTTTCACTCTTTTCCGTACATAATAATAATAATATTAGCAAACGGATGAAATGATTTTCTTAATTTGGCCAATATTTTACGATTTTAATCAAAAATTGGGCTTTATTTTTTTTTATTTAGCCTGTTTGAGTGTCCCACTGCTGGGCAAAGGCCTCTCTGTTAGATTTCCACAACTCCCTATTGGCTGCTGCTTCCGGCCAGTTGCCTAGGAATGTATCTAAATCGTCCCGCCATCTCCGTCTCGGTCTTCCTTGGCGTCGCCGCCCATCTTGCGGCACCCACTTGGTGACTATGTAAGCCCATCTGTCCGGGTGCATGCGGCTAACGTGGCCAGCCCAGTCCCACTTGAGTTTGGCGGTTTTTGCTCCAACATCAGCTATGCGTGTTTTGGTCTTTATTATTCAGGTATATCCAAATTTTCTGATTTTATTACCTTACAGAAATGTTTAAACGATTTAAGAAGGTATTGTTTCGATGGTTGGGTACCTCAGCAATTATAAGGTATTTCGGTCACAATAAGTCTCTAGTACCATTGTTAAGTATGAAAAAATCTTGAGAGCAGTCGAAATTTCTTGGAAAGTGTGCTCTTAAAATATTGTACGGAGCATAGTGAGAATGTCATTTCATCCAACAATTCTGGTGGCCGCATCGTATAATACTCTTTGACAAATTAGATTTTTGCTGGGTATTGCTGGCTAAGACGAAATTACTGCTGACTTAGACTCAAGTGCAGGCTTTTAAACGCGAATTATAGACCACGTCGCTCAACCGTTAATGGCATATTATGACGAAGCGGTTGGCGCTTGTAAAAATAATTAAGTCTCAGACTTTTTCGAAACGAAAATTGTTACAGACAAACCGCTTTATCTGCAATCCTTTAGCGATAAATTGGAAGAGAACGAATTTAATTTCTCGCATCACCGTTGTTACGAGGCTTGGAACTTTGTTTGCGGAATTATTTTCGTATTGAAAAAAACACAGGAAGTGTGTTCGGACGATGATACGTCCATGAATTTTAATGTATCTGTACAGTACCCGCTCGGCGGTTTTAACAAACGAATGTTGAGCTTTTGTCTGCGTACATAGGTAGGTTGTGTTTAGCAAAGGTCAGGTTATACTTGTACATTGTAGGGTCCTGTGCCGCAGTACAACATAATCGGGTGCTCGCCTGCCATCTGCCGGAAGTTTTACAATGTTTATGAGCTCCATCGGGAAGCGTACATAAATTCCGACTATTGGACGTGTACAAACGATAACGCGATACAATGGTTTAACTGTATTAAGCCGGGTAATTGTTTATGTAAGCCTAATGTATTAACGACTGTTTACTTCCTAAATAAGCCTTTTAATTTTTTGATTTTAAAGGGTTTAGGAATGAAATACCGCTGGAAAATATATCAGGCTCGTGTTTCCTCATTTCTCTTCCATACTTTAACAAAGCTTAATGTGTCATGAATTCATTGGCCATAGCATAAACTTGACATTTTGTTTATCGCTCACGCCATAGGAACGCACTCCTGCAGCGCGGTTAAGGCTGTCATGCACGTTATATAGCATTAATGTATGGCTTTAGTGGCTATGCCATATATTTTTTTATTGAAAAATAAATTGGTTGAGTTTAAAAAATACACAAAGACGGTGCACTATAACAACTCAGCGTTGTTTTCTTAACCTTAAAACACGACAAACAATTCATACACACATAATTTTCATTTCAATACAAGTTAACATAGTACAAAACTTGTAGAAGTACAGTATGCTACGCCAGTACACTTTATTTTAAATGCGGAACTCTCAAGTCACAACAAAGAAACAAGTTCGACAACTTCCACACATAACACTGTACGACGAACTAAAGGTGAAACAACAGTCGCAATTCATGGACAACTCTATCTTAAGAAAATCCCAAAATTATTTTATATTCAGTATTAATCCCGCAACCCGGTCTGGAGCATCGCTTCTTCCATACTTTGCGAGATTTTCGAAAAAGCTGCTTCGAAAAACTCCTATCCAAACTCCCGTGTAATCTTACTTATAAAAATAAACTTTTACATTAACTGATTCTGAATCAGGGGTGAGCAAGTTTGGAAGGTATGCTGAGGCCGCGTCGGCCGAGGCTAGATCCAATCAGCCGGAAAATAGAAACAAATAAATACGTACTTAGTAGTTTCACTTGATAAGAGTAAGAGTCGGGTGCTCAAATTTATGGAAGAGTTCGGAAGATAATGTGAAAGTTAGGAGATAAGACAGGCTTTGCCGAGCCCGAGCGCGCATCGACACGGCTGAATATTCCCGCACTCACAGGACTTGCTCGCTTTATTACCTACACACTAACACAATCTGATGCATCTTATAAGCTGCAACTGCAAATCGAATCTATAACTATTTGAATTGAAAGTACATATGCGACTTTTCACCTTGTCCATTTTAGGTATATGTTTTGTTTAATGATCGCTTAGCTAGATTACGTGTAGAAATTGCTACTATACCCACAGGACCACTTACAAAAAGTCAATAATGTCTATCAAAACCAATCTCGTAATGTTTTCGTTGATTTATAGCACTATAAAGCGATGTTATGTTTTTCAAACGCCGTCAATGTGCGTGAAGAAAAAAATTAAAAACAAAAGCGTGACGAGCTGAATGAGGGCTCGGCTATAGAGGGTCTTCATTTTTGACGTCGGATTTTTCCCTATCTTTGGCAGACTATACGTGTCGTACTTATGCGGAGGCCGGGTGTAATTAAGGTGCAAGGATATCCGAAGTCTGCCGACTAGAGAGCCTCAAGGACCCTCCAGTGGTTGGCTGTGTACTCAGAACCTACAAGTGTTGCGTAGGCAGCCGTTATTCCTCTATTTTGTGCGTTCAAAAGATTCAAAGCAAGCTTAATTGGGTTGTAGAAAGATTTTCTTTATAATCGCCAATAGAATCGTAACTTGTAGTTTAGTGTAAAATAAATCTTTAGATAAAATGAAACAGTAACGCTACTAAGTTTATAACGCTTTGTCAACTTAAGAGCCAACTTTATGAATAAGACAGATAAAGTTTAAAACCTAGAGCGTCTATAATACGAGGCGCTGTCGTTAAAGCCGGAGCGAGCTCCGGGCTGCGTTACATCACGCTCCTAAATAAACTAGTGGATGAAACAGACAGAAACATAGAGCCCAATCTTATTAAGATTGCCCAACTTATATTCCACATTACATTAATTTCTCCGGAGACGTCTCGCAAACTAAGCAATAGCAGCTGCCCCGGCCGGTCGCATGTTTATTGAGAAATTGCCTAATCTCGAAGAGCTACAAAACAAAACCACATCGGAAATGTTGAACTAAAGTATTTCTTCTCTCCAAGGATGCTAGTTGTACCCTCGTCTGCGCCAACCGATCACACCCTTAAGGCTCCCGAATTACTGTCCCGGCTGATTACCCCTCGCCCCGCCGTCGCCTCGTGCCCCGCGCCCCCGGCCCTACGTCAACTAATATTTGTGTTCCCTACTTATAATTTGTGCGCTGGAAAAGTTCGACAAACACCAGACATTTTATTAAGTATAAGAAAACTTCTCGTGAACTTCTGTAGTGCGCTCTGGGAGTTTATCGATGTTACTCGATCAGATTGCTACCGATCTGCAATTGAATTAGCCTTCTCTAATTACCTGAAAGCGATTAACATATATTAATTTGAGGGGTACAACATAATAAGACGGTGTGCGTTCCGGAATAATAAATCTCATTTGAATAACTCGTAAAACCTCTTTAATGAATTGCTACCGACTTTAATAAGTAATAAATATTTATGTATGTGTACGCGTTCCACGGCGAAAATAAATTTCAATTTATCGCCTCCTCTGCTTATTCTCATTAGAGTAAAAGATGAGAAAAACATTTTATCAACAAACATCAACGAATATTTCTATCGTAAATATCCTCTTCACACGCCATAAAAGTATACACAAAAAGGCGCGAGGTTTTAATGCTCTTACCTACATTCTTGATTTTTCACCAAAACGGAAAAATGTGTTCATTGGAGCGAAACGAAATCATCGTCCCAAATACGTCTGTGAACAACAAAGACCGCCTCGGCACGTGCTTTACATATTTTTCTTTAAACAGGACACGATATTTACTGGCTTACATATATCGTTTTAAGGGGTAAACAATGGGGCTGCAAATATGTGTTTGTTCGTTTAACTGACGTACTCGTACTGCATCCAGTTTCTATAGGAGCGTTCTTTGTTTTGAAGAAGTTTTTTTAATTCTTGTTAAGATTTTATATACATAAAATAATCAATTTTATCAAGGGAAGCTGTAAATACGATTTATATTAAAGTTTATTTCCAATTTTGTATGTAGTGTATTATAGGCCGTGACTTAACTCACATAGTTTATTTTTATTTTATTTTTGATCTAAAGATTGGCGCTCCAATCCAATGACGAAATTTGAAATGTAAATAGGCTAGTAGTTAGTAGTAAATAGGTTAGTAACCCAGTTTTGAAATATATATGAAATGGTTAATAATGATCTTACTAGCTCTAAAGAAAATGTCTTGTATTTTTGTGAAAGCTATAAAGATAAATTTTATCCATTGAAAATTAGAAATTTCATAAACAGTCAAAAACGCCGTCCGCCATTTTTCCCTTTTGCTAATCTTTGGCGTGACGTAGAATTACCTGTAAATATTCGCAATTCGACCGTCGTATAGTGCCATTCCGCTCACTCCAATATACTTTGCCAGGAGATCGAGAGGGACGGCACTATTCGAAGTCGTCAAAGTAGACTTTCAGTTTTGTTTACATGAGCAATGACGTCACTATCATAAGCGAAAATGGCGGACGGCGTCTTAAGCATTTCAAAATACAGATTAAAAACCATATTTTCAAACTCAATTTTTTCAGCCATCTTTCACTTTTATGAATTGAAAAATATATTTTTAGGTTTCCTTTGCTAAATACTATACGGAATAAACATTAGTTTATTACAATTTGACATGAGTTAACTAGCCTATTATACTCGTAGTATTTAACTCTCTACAACATTGCCCAAGCTCTGTTTTAGCTAAAATGCTCCTAAACGAAGATAATAATCCAGAAGTGGAAATTGCGATTTTTACGTTTTTTAAAATGTGCATATCTCCGTATTTATCTGTCCTAGAAACAAAATATAAAATGGAGAATATAGTCAATTTAACTTTCTATGACATTATTTAAGCTTTCTTCTAGCTAAAATGCTCCTAAAGGAAGATATGAGCAAAAATATGAAGAAAGTGCCAGTTTTTTCAATATGGCGGCGGGTGCGCTGGGGTAGGAATTATGCATTTTGCATTTTAAACACTGACTAACCATCCTAGACAACACATCAAAAATTCAAAACTACCGGACCGTTTGTAAGGTCACCCATAGTACTTTAGTCGGTACTCCCCTACTTGACCTAATAACACAATTGCTAATAAATTATTACACCTATCAACGTTAGCTCTAATTTTCATTAGCCCTAATGTCATTACACCTAATTTTTATACCCTAATTAGTTGTTAGACCGAATAATCGAATACTCTAATAATGATTTGTACTAATAATCAACAATACTACTATGAAATAACCTACTAATTACCACACCTAATGATTATTAGGCCTAATCATTTCTGACACTAAATGTCAAGAGTACTAAAGATTATTTAACCAATTTTTTACGTTAAAACAAAAAACTGATTTGGACAAATATTGAACTGGCTGAACCCCGAAAACTGTAGGTTAGGTTTGTATGTATTGTGACCACGTATAGCGGAGCGAGCGAAGCGTCAAAAGATTCTCATCTACATCCAGAGTCTATGGCAATCCTGACTCCCCGTGGTCTTGTCTGTCCTACCCCTAGAGTGTTATTCCAAAACCGGAGGCGCGGAGGGAGAGCATCCCTCGCCTTAGGTTTATGGATGATTTGGTTTAATAACATTTAGGTTTTTGCATTATTAGGTATTATAATATTAGTAGTCTAAAAAAACGGGTAAGTGCAAATTAGGGCTAGTGAGAATTCGGTATTAAGTAATTAGGCATTATGAAAATTCGGAATCCTGAAATTAGGGCTATTCATTAATTAGGATGAATGAAAATTCCGGTTAGTGATTTTCGGGTTACCAAAATTTGGGCCAATGAAATTAGGATGAAAGTTTTTCGCGCTAACGGAGGGGAACCACTTTACTCTCTATTCACCGAACTACAAAGAAAACTAATTCATGGACATTTGTCTAAAATTTATTTTATTTCCTCAGTTTTCTTCAGTCATTATTGTGCCACCAATTGACCTATTAAATCGAAAATCTGGGTTGGTAATAATGTAAAACAACACCTTGTGCCGAATGTTCCAGCACAGTTTGTTACGATCCGCTACTTGGAGTTGAAAGTGCACTATTATAATAACATATATATTTAAAACGGACCATTCCAAGCACTGCGTTAACGAAGTAGAATATTAAAAAAAAAAATTGCCGTCAAACAAAAACAATGGTTTGGCAGACTAAAGAATACTCGCTTTTCGTTATACACATACACCTATGCTCGAATTAAGAGAAAAATCAGGGGGTAAAAGTAAAGTATATCCTTATTAGGCGTCTGTCATTAATTTAATGTTTTGTAAAAACCGTACACCAAACTTTGTATACTTGGGAATTTAAAACAGTACTTTTACATCGATTCTAAATAATAGTTTTTAAATATGTGTTTATAACTAACTAATGGGTCACTTTTCGTCTAAGATTGATAGGACTTTAACGAGAATTTCCAAAATAATTTTAAAAATAAGATGAATACACCTTCAGTTGTATTAAATAAAACGGAAGGTGTATTCATCTTATTTTTTTATTCAATATGTTTTATTGGAGTCTCCATTCGAACAGCTCTGAATTGTTATTTTCTGATATGCGCGAGCGCAGTTTCTTCAAAATCTGGCTCGGGAAGAGATTAACAGTAATTAATGTGTAGAAATTTTTATTACAACGCGCAACACGGGTGTTGCCCCGACTTAATTTTTTCCTTATGTAGCGGTCTTAATGTGGATGCGAATCTTGACAGCGGTAGTTGAGGTTCATGTTACTGTGCATGTGCAAGTTTTCCTGGTAGGCCTGTTTTGGACTGACTACAATAGCGGGTAAAGATTTTTAATGTAGCGGCTCTCAAGTCTTTTTTCTGCAAAATAACCTACCCTAAAAATAATGTACTTTTTGTACAATTACAATACATTCAATTTAAGTTAATATTTATTCTTTTATCACGCATATAGGAACTATCTACAAAATCCAACGTAAAACCGTGAATTTTCTGGATAACCAAATAGGAAAGAGAACCCGCTTAAAGTAGTCATATATTTTTTAAGTGTTACGGACAGAAGTTCTTATTTTATTAAGCATTCAAACATCTTTTAGTACAAATGTGTCCCACGCGGAGCTGAAACTAACACGTACTAAACTACGTCTTTGCCAACGTTTTTCCAATATCAAGGCAAGTGTTAACACTTTGTGTACCAATCGACTTAGGTATCAACTGCAAGCGAACAGCAGTTCTGGGTCACAGTAGATTATCGAAACAGTAAGCAAAGAGTAAGTACGAGTAAGCTTAAATAAGACATGACTGTATATAAAAAGAACAATATAATATGTATTCAGATAAATATTATTGATTTATCTTGTCTACCATTGCCCTAAATCACGCCAACCTAATTTCATTTTTTTATGTGTTATGGGTAGGGTATGATTCTACCACGTAACTTCGTCTGTTCTGAGATCCTACTCTCCCATTTCAATCTTTATGATTGTATTTTTTATTTTATTACTTTATCAAGCAAAGGTTGATTCGTATTGAATGGGTAAAAATGGGGACCAGCACTTCTAGCACAACCGTGATAGGCGACTCTTTCTTGCGCAATAAATATTACCTATCTCTTTCTTCGCTGTACTGTGAGAGAGTGACGGGCGATGCTAAGTCGCGCGACAACAGTTGCGAAGTGTAGTTGTGCTAGACGGGCTGGTCAACCAGATGAGTCGGGTCGAATTTTAGATTATAGTTTTATAATCTGTGTACTGTGGCTTGGCGATGGGTGGAGCATGTCGGACGCATTAAGACGGATCGCCGTAGTAATCAGTTAATGCATTATGCGGTTTAAACTGCAACACGGGAGGGTTTACATACATAACCACGTTGCCTATGTGCAACTTTATGATATTTTTGTACGGGGTTTGCAAATGATAGATAAGATAAGATAAGATATTTATTGAATAATAACTTATTTTACAGTAATAATAACTATAGCCTAAGACATTCTACTTGGCAAAAAAATTACATGCGCCTGAACTAGGATTCCCTGTGTTTCAGGCATAAAGAGGACTAACTTATTAACAATTTCTTAAATAAATAATCATAAACACATGAAACAATAATTTAGTTCTTATTATATAGTTTGATAAATTATAGATCGGATACAAAAATATTAAATTAGAATGAATACCTACATGAAAATCAACTTAGAACAATCAGTAACTTCTCTGTATCTTCGTATGACATATTTTGTAGCGCTTCTTGGAGTGTTTTCTTACATTTCGCGTAGCAGAATCGCGTAAATGAAATTACATATACATACGTAGGTAATATAAGTGGTGCTAAGTGGGTGCTTGAAGAGCACATGGTAGCACATGGAGTAGACCTAGGCGAAGATGGCGGGACGATTTAGACGCGTACCTCAAAAATTGGTCAGAAGAAACGTCGAATCGGTAGTCGTGGAAATTTCTACAGGCTAAGAAAAAAACGAACGAACGATTTAAGGTGGTATGATTATTGTACTGAGATAAATAAATAAACGTATAGAATTGAATTATATAATATAACTATCTCCTCTCTCCTTCTTAATTTCATGGTTTTATTTAAACTGAAGGTCTATAGCAAGTCTAAGGCAAGGTTTCAAGTATCTAATAACTTGACATATCGTTATTAAGTATCTAATAACTAAACTAAAAAGCGTTACGACAGACTTTTCAATCCTATATTTATTTTTACAATAAAACACTACTTATCTAGATAAACTCAACAAATGAAAATATAATTCATTTATTCATTGATTGCATCCATGGTACAAAGATATGATCACATATGAATACAGTTTCTCATGGGCCCTGATAGGGCGTAGCAATTATACATTATACCTATAGTCTATAGTGTAAGATAATAAAATTTATAACACATTACATTTTCAAATATTAACATTGTGTATTAATTATTGAATCCTAAAACAAATACAATGGATATTTCCATTAGCACAACACTTACTTAAATATGCTTCAAGTACGCGCAAGTATTTGTTTTTGTTAAACCTTGTGCCTTCGTAATGGTTGCCCCGTCGCCATAGCGTCCAAAACTAAGGTGCACATTTAAGAGACAGATGGCGTCATTCGGATAATTCTGTTATCAGCCGCGAGAGGGCGCCCCTGCGCTCGTATACTCAGACGGCCGTTTCCTGCGACGTTAAATCCTTATAAAGGTAACTGTGCTACTGAAAAACTCCCTATTTCTGTGACAAAGTGCGCTTTTAACCGCCCAAGTGAAAATTCTACGAGATTTTGTTTTTATCCAACGAGATACCAATCTTGCCCTCGCGGCAAAAAGAAATCCTGATTTCAAGACGGCCTTATTATTTTCCTATTACTTTGTCAAAATATAATAAAGTTTGTGTAATAGTTTTGTTATTAAGTATATCGCGTCGCAAGTCGCGCAATCAGCAGTTTGCGAACTAGCTATCTCTAGCGACAGCGATATCGCATACACAGAAACAGAAATAATTCCTCTCCTTAGATTTATCGGCTATTGTGCGAGTTGACTCGGTTGCTTTTACTTCGACGCACTAAATCATATTTGTATGATTAACGATTGCTGACGTATGAAAACAAGGTGAGTAGAAAAGGTAGGGCGCGAGATAAGTACAAATTAATATTCTTTTACTAACAGATATATCGTTATTAAACATCGGCACATCAGCAAAATTGTTCTAGCGGAAAATATGAACAAGATTCAGAGTATTGTAAGAGCATTACGCATTAAAATTCGACTTCGCTTTTCGACTGAAAGTGACACACTCGTTACTGACAATGGGACCAATTTTACCGGTTCAATTCCTCTATTCATTCCAGCATACAAAAAGTAATTTGAAATACTGATCCGGATGAGCGCTTACTTAGGTATCTATTTTTGAGAGACGCACCGAGACTCGAAACGAGTGGAGCTGACTTCCGCGCATATGTGAGGAGGCACGCACCGCCTCACACGTCCGTGTCGTGCTTACGAACACGGTAAACACTTACATTATTCTATTCAACAGATTCCGCACCCCTCTGTGAGGTGAATACTATTTTGTTGCATTTAAATCGCTTCACAACGACTCGACGGCCCTCGGCACTTAAGCGTATTATTAATAATTTTCACCACTGTACCTATGAACCAAAGGCGTTAGATTCAAGTGGATTAAGGAAATCGCCATGAAACCGCTATGGAATATTGGAGTGGCAAGCAGGCTTCGTCCCGCGAGTGGCTAGTAACAATGACGACGCAGATAAAGAGGGTCGATAACGTGAAATAGCAACGTGAAAACGTGGCGAGAAAATAGCATTATTAACCTCCCGGGCATAATACGCGTGCCAGTGCGCCAGATATGGTAATGATTATGTAAATCCCCTTCTCACAGGTACATCTCGGGAACGTTATATACTTATTAAAAGCAAGATTGCGAGACCGAGGGGACTGTCTCACACAAAAAGTTGGAAGACCTTCAAGCGACTCAAAATGCTGCCCACTCACATTTTACAACGTTAGTAATTCGAAATCTCAGGTTCCCTGAAATCGGACCATCGCCGTTACAGTTTTACTTGGCCACTCTCTTTTCAATTTTCTTAGTTTGCTACTCGAAGCAGGGAAGCATTGTATGGCTAGATTCTTATAGAGATAAGAATCTAGCCATACAATGCTATGAGAGATGAGAGAGCTCGAAAGCTATTTAGCTAAATGGAATTTACAGAGCCAGCACTGCAGTTCGACAAAGTACATTGTAATATTTAAAATCTTGAATTTTAAGTCTAAGACCAGGCATTGTTTGATGTGTCTAAGATTTCCCAAGATACATTTTACGGGACTCCTGTTTCGTCTCCTTTTTATAATATGCACTTTGGAAAATTAAAATACTATCCTTCGTTGTTGACATAATTTGAGTTAAACAAAAAGTTTCAAAGGGATTTAAACTGAATTGAGAGTTTGCGAAAGTTCAAAATTATCCATTTTATGTACACTTTTGGGAAGTACGTATCCGATAAACATTCGTCAACAATTACACAAAGCGCCGTTGAAGATGTTTAACTTAAAGCACCTAATTGAGACCCGTTAATCAAGAGTTCGAAGTTTTCACAAGTGCTTAAATTATTTACCTCAAACAAAAAACATGAACGTTCAAAGCATTTCCAAGATGTTTTCGCTTACACAGACGGTCTGTATACAAAGAGAATAATGCGAATAGAAAATATTGAAAGATTCAAAGATTTATAGATGAAAGCAAGGGCAGAGCGTCAAATATACTGACGTCAAACGTTGCTTATGAACTTAATGAGTAAAGAAACTGAGTTGTATCATACGGACAACTTTAAGAAAGCACCTTGCAAGTTTCCATTCTGAATGCCGGTACTACGCGCCGGTTATTCGTTTAACTTGCACAGAGCAAAATTAAATGCATCATAAAATAAATACTACAGCTAAATTTCATGTTTCGAAATTTCTCAACTGTTTACACGAGTTCTCTACTATTTTGGTTTTATTCATTAATAATACATTAGGGTTGTGTTGAAGACAGCATGGAGTGGATTATCGTATAATTCGAGTCAGTTTAGGCTCTCACAATTGAATATAAAAATAAAGAGGATATATACCTAAACAATAAGAAAACTATTTAATTTCTAATTTTTTACAGTACTTAATTCTCAATTTTTTAGCGATTTTTTATTAAACATATAGGCAGTCGACAAATCGAAATTTGAATATCCATTCTACTATTATTCTCACATTTAATTACTCACAAAAAGCGATAAAGGAAAAGAAAATACAGCAAAATTACAAGAAACTCATACGTATTTTTTTATTCAACTTAAAACTAACATTACGTATTTAATACACAAACAATATAAATTTTATAGCATGAAAAATAGAAAATAAAATTAATGTAAAGAAAAAAAATATCAATAAAAGTATATAAAACTAAAGCTTAGGAACCTTAGAATCAAATTAAACCTAACTTATATTTGTATCCCATTACCCATTGGTCACTACCATTAGGCTGGAAGCGTTAACTCGTTGGATGGCAATGCCAATATTATTTTTATGTTGACAAAACTATGAACTTTGTGAACCCTAGTGATTGTCATTCATTGGTTATTATTATTACAACCTGTGAATAATACCTAAATCTAGTCAATACAAACAAAAAGTAACCCTGGGTTCTTACTGTAATATCTTCTTTTATAACAGAAACGCACAAAGCTTGACAAGAAAATTGACACTAGAAAATATTGGCAAATAACGCTAACAAAAAGCCAGTCTCCAAAACTACGCGATACCTACGTACTCAGTAAAATGAAATACGTAGTCGGCACCGGCCTCCAGCAAATGGTTTAATATCGAAATGTGATCACTTAGCGCAATCTCTTACCAAAGAAAAAACACAGAAAATGCCCAAATGTACTTAGCTTTTACCAGAAACCGAAATATGTTTCAATTTTGATGAAACACACAAAAACAGTTGTATGGACGGCCCAATCCATTCCTTTATTTTGTATTAGATGAATGAGTTTTTCGCTTTTTCCGCTACACGTGTTGCTCGGCGAGTTTTATAAAATATTGAAATATGTAAATTACGGATTTGAGCGAGTCATCAGTTAAACGGTTTTTGAAACGTTACCATTGCCAGTGTATTTCAGTTTACGTTAACTTTTACTTATATAGGTAAGTACTATTATAAAATTATAAAAATTCAATGTACCTAATGTTCATTCGAGATATTTAAAAATATGTAAGCCATTTATTTTTAGCACACGGTCACGGTCTCATAATTATATGGCTATAAATACATTGTACCCGATTACGGAGATGTAATAAGGAAGGTTAGGTATTAAATTTATTGTTTATTCTTCCACGTAGACGAAATCCACAGGTACGTAGTGAGTATTAGGTATATAGTTTCGTGGACTCAATTTATGAAACCTACAAATAATTAAATATTCACGGAGATACGGCTATATAATTCTTCGACGCTGCAAAAGCACCCACGAGGAAAATATTTACGCTTTTTCGAAATGCAGAAATCAAGTAACAAGGAATCGGTTTTAGCGTGGAGCGTCAGAGCTTGCGAATAAAACGAAAGTACCAACGGTGCAGTAATAATGCTTACCTTCAGAAATATAAGTGAGGAATCCAAGCATGCCGCAATGCTGGCGAATCATTCGGAATGGGCAAGTAATTAGTGCCTTTTCGGTGTTTTGTAAGATTGTTTTTTCAACAATCTTGATTGCTTTTTTTGTCAAATTAGTACACGAATTCTACACTTATTATTAATCCGTTTATGGCAGCTCGAAGCTTGTGCCAGTATCAGTTTTTTGGTTTATAACCAATGCATGACTTCCGTGTTAAATAAGACTTATTTATTTATTTATTTATGAATAAAGATGGCCGATGAATCCAATTCTACACCTGTATTCAATTCAATTTTTATATAAAAAAAAATGGCTACTGCCCATTGGGTCAATTCTGCCAGTGTATTCATTGGATAAGAGTCGTGGAATGTGGAATAGAAAAATGACAAGAGATGACAGCGACAGATTAAAAATATTACGGGTTGAGGGTCAGGAGAACAATCTCACAGTATCGAAAAGTGTCCGTTGAAATTAAATGCGTTAAATTGGTGGCGCTACTGTAGCAAGTAGATTAATTCCCTCATACATTTTTTTTATTATTTCACGCCCACTTTTGCAATTCTTGCAATACAAATTATCACCGGTAATTTTTTTAAATACAAAATAATCACAAATAGATATTTTGTCACGTGGAATAGTCAAATTTCAAGAGGTTAAACAAGTAACAGATTATAAAAACCTCAAAAGAAGATGATAACTGAAGGGCTAATCAACATCAAAAATAAAACCAATCACTATAGTCTCTATTCCTATCGACTGCTTCAATATATTCAAACTATCGCACCGATTTTCTTTATTGAGCGACAAAATACTGGTCTGAACAGTAATTTTGGTCGATATCCAATACCTGTAATTGTGCAAAACTTATTTTTTACCCGGATCCGCGACTGGAAGCAAATATCCTTATTTATATCCGCTGGGTGTTCACCCGCTAATTGCGACTCGCTACCCGGTGATTTTCCACAATCTCGCTTCTTATTGTTACTTGCGATATTTTATGCCCTGCTTTCAGCATAAATAAGTTGTAATTTAGGTCTTACGTCTTTGTTTCAAAAACTTATGTGAAATCGTATTCAATTAGGACAGCTAAAGGTACTTTCTTCCAGAAAATCTTTCGTAGAAAATAATTGGATCGAATCTCATTGAATCGAGACCGATTAGGCATGTTCTAGGCGTTCATCTCGGATTTAATGGTCACCTTAGATCATGAGGAGGTCAAGTGGTTCCTATTTACATATAAAAAAGTCTAAGATAAAGTTATATATGACTGACTAGCGGCGCCCCGCGATGTTACCCGCATATTTCGCGGGAACACTATATTTTTCGGAATTTATTTATTTATTTATTTATTTATTAACCAACTTACACTAACAGATAAACCAAACATGTAAGTTATAGGTTATGTTTACAATTTAAAAACTTACCTAAATTATCCTAAATCTAAACTCTAATTATTGCAATCATATCATCAACATCTCAATATATTTTACACATAGATATTTCGCATCGCGCCGTTATCGCACAGTGGTGGGAGCAACGATGGACTCTAGATATCTTGTCGCTGTGGCCAAGAACCTCGGTTCCGATTGCGAAAACAAGTCCAGCGTGGTGTCGTAGAGCAGTATATTGTTAATGTGGGTTAGTGCCACGTACAAGGGGCTAGTGACGAGGGTCACTGTGCTGGTACTGGGGACCAAAAATAGCGGACGAGGGCGTGGACGCAGTGTACTTCTACTAGGGGGTGGTATCCTAAATGAAACATATTGCAGAAGTGACGGATTTGTGAGCTGCCCCCGTATCAGTCTAAAAAAGTATTTTACCACCGCAAGCTGCCTCCGCGTTTCAAGGCTTTGGTAATTGACCATGCCCAACACAAATAAAGTTGGGTATAACAAGGGATAATAGCCATATACTTTATAGTAGAGATAACGAACAAAAGACTTCTGAATTTTCTCCATTAAAAGAATGTATTTCTTCTCGTGGGGATTCCAGGTGATGCAGTTACTCTCTAGCAAACTCCTTACATACGCGTTGTACAATAATGCAATGACCTGATAATTATTAAAAAATTTGGACTGCCGTATTACGAAACCAAGAGCTTTTCGCGATTTGTTGCAAATTTGAACAATATGTTCTTTAAAACTTAGTTGCGTATCGAAACACGCACCGAGATCTCGCATGGTTGTAACATTACGTAAACTCACGCTATTTAACGTGTACGACGGGTCTGGGGCCTGAGTCGATTTTGAATAAGACATTATCGCACATTTACCAACATTCAACTGTAAGCTATTACTTATACCCCATTCATAAACACTATTGATATCTAATTGTAGTTTTATAATATCGGAGGGGTCTTGTATCTGTCTAACAATCTTGACATCATCCGCAAACATCAATATATTGGAATACTTTACGTATTCAGGTAGGTCATTAATAACTATTAAAAATAAAAGCGGACCAAGACTGCTTCCCTGGCCTATTCCTGAAGTTACAGGATAAAGGTCCGATTTCGCGTTATTATACGTTACATATTGTTTTCGTCCGTACAAATAATTAGCAAAAAACTTAAGAAGTAATTCTGAAAAGCCTGCCATTGCCATCTTGTTTAAAAGAATATCGCAATCTATCCTATCGAATGCTTTCTGGAAGTCCAAGTAGACTACATCCACTCGTTTTCTTTCATCCAGATTCTGAGCTATGAATGTAACAAGATTAAGCAGATTTGAGGTCGTAGAGCGGCCCTGTAGAAAACCGTGTTGGGAATCGGTAAACCACCCCTTCAGCTGCTGATATATAATGTTATTTAATATACTTTCGAAAATTTTCCCAAATACCGAAAGAACAGCCACCGGTCTATAGTTTTGAACTTCTGATTTGGGACCGCTTTTATGAATAGGCAGAACTTTAGAGGTTTTCCAAGGCGTGGGATAAGTATTAGTTTTGATCGATAGATTAAATATAAAAGATAAAGGCTCTATGAATGCCTCCCGGCAGTCACGGACCAGGAATTGAGGTACACAGTCAGGACCTTGAGTATTCTTAGAGGCTAACCGCTTTATAGCTTTGCGTACGTCGTCCTCATGGATGTGATCAATACGTACATGGTATTGCGACGTGTTCCAGTGGTTCAGGGCAGGGAGAATATCTAACTGTGGGGGGTTTGGCAAGAAGACACTGCTGAAATACTTAGAAAATTCAACCGCTACTTGTGTAGATGACAAGTCTCCAAATTTGGCTTTTTCATTATTTATTCTATTACTCTTTACATACGACCAGAAAGAAGAAACGTTACATTTAATATTTAATTGCATACGATTGTTGTAAGCGTCAAAATCCTGCTCTGAACTTTTTTTTACTTGTCTTCTGTAGTAGGTAAAAAAGGCATAATATAGTTGATTATTGCTCTCCTTATACCGCTTGTGGTTTAAATTTTTGAGACTATTTAACTTTATGGTATTTGATGAGAACCATGTCGGATACTGTGCATTCGGCGATCTATGCACTTTAAGGGGCACAGTTTCAGAAATACATTCATTAAGTGAGTTATAAAAGACAGCAACTGCATCATTCACATTATCCTTAGAACGAGTCTCTTCCCAGGAGATACTGGCTATTTTGGAGTATAAAAGAGGAAAGTCTGCTTTATAGAAATTTCTCACTAGCAGAGACTCTTTTTCGGGCAAATCTTGGGAGTGGGCAATATTATGAGTTGTGTTGATTTGAATTGTAATATCTAGTGGCATATGATGGACTTCATTGGGTACAATCCCCAGACATGTAGAGACCGCCACTCCGACCACCGTATCACTTACTAATATTAAGTCTAACATTCTGTTACGATCGTTTAAAACGGTATTTTTTTGAACTAAGTTACATTCGGATAAGAGATTAATAAATTCATTATTCACTGTCGTACTTGCAGAATAAAGATTAAAATCTCCTAGTACCACCACGGGTAATGCATAATTATTAATTAACTTTCTTATACAATCAAAAATAGAGTAATATGCATTATCCCGTACATTTGGCGCTAAATATACAACACAGCTTAGAAAACGTATGCGTCCTCTGGTGACCACCGCGCAAACTATCTCATCTCCACAGCCGGGGGTGCAATCGAGTCGCGAGAGGGAGTAGGGCGCGCGCGCCGCGAGTAGCACGCCGCCCCCGCGCCCCCCCGCGCGGTCGCAACGCAACACGCTGTATGTGGATGGGAATATCTCGGAGTCGAATACACTGTCGTCCAAACGAGTCTCAGTAAAAGCTAGAAAATTACTTGGAAATGTTTGCAGAGTGGTTTTTATTTCGGTACGCCTTGATTTAAGCCCCCTTACATTTTGATAAAATATTGAGTCAAGGGTCTTGGTTTTTTTTGGCAAAAACTATTCGTTCATGAGTTTGTTTCCGCTGTGTGGTTTGATGCGTCCCCTGATTTACGAAAAAACTCGGCATTTTCTTCCTGCTTCTTTGATGGACCGGTATTTTTGTCTCTGTTAACAGACATCAAAGGCTGAAAGTATTCTGTTACCTTCCTTTGGACTTCCCTAGAAGTTTTCAGTCCCGACGTATAGTCATTCCATAAAATAAAGTTGCCTAAATGGCCAAGTATATTAGCCATACCTTTGTTGTTAAGATGTCCCGTGGTGGCCGAGAACATATCGAAGGTTAGGTCCAAATTAGAGTCAAACGAGACATGTTTTTCGTGGAATTTCTCACTGCTACGGAGCAAGTAATTGAACCTCTCTATCCTGGCATTAAATATGGGCTTACCACAAATATAAGTAGGACACAAAACAACTACATTAGTATGCTTGATGGGGATTAATGTGTCAGTAATATAGTTTACTAGGTCCTCATAGTTTTCGTTTCCATAGAAATCTTCCTCTCCCACTGATACTACGTAATAGTCTGTTGACGTTAGTTTTTCCACGAAATGTTTAGCACTCTGCAGTAATTGCCTGATCCCACCGCCAGGCACGATCAAATGACAGTAGTACTTCTTCAGAGTATTTTCCTCCTCAACTATATTTAATATGTTATTTTTTTTGTTGTTACTAACTAGCAGTAACTTGTTTTTATGAGGTTTTTTCCTGAAGATAGAGTCTCGTATTTGAATTTAAGGTTCGTTTCAGAATGCTGGATCAGGTTTAATTTATCTGACAAAGGGTCTTGGTTTTGATTCATCGTAATTGACTGATCTCCCTGTTTTTCCTCTTTTTCCTCTGAGGAGGGATTCGAAGGTGTAGTCGTACTTGTTTCTTTTGAGGGCCTACTCGTACTGTGTAATTCTTTAAACGAGTCCGGCTCGCCGTTTGAGACAGGCGTTAGTGGTTGTTCAGGGGTGGGAATAGTCGAATCATTAGCTCCTTTTCTCAGTTTCCTGCCCTTTTTTGATGGTGTTATTTTTGATGGCGTGCTATAACTCAGTAGTTGTTTATATATATCAATTTCCTTTTGTTTTTCTTCTAGGGTTTTGTTAAGTTTCGATATCTCAACGTTCAGTCTGCCAATCTCATCATGGGCACTGGCCAATTCGGTTGAAAGTTTTTCTATCTGTAAATTTACCTCCAGTCTATCCAAAGTACCCAATTCAGACAAATCGGGTAGGCTTTGGGAGGTGGTGTCATGGAATGAATCTGTAGAATATTCCACCATATCAGAGTCCGATTCCGGTCTAAGTGTAATTTTTGTTTGCGGTTTGTGCGTCTTGAGGTTAGGCTGGCTGGCTGCTGCGGCTTTTTTATTGTGTTTATCAGTACTGCAGATATTGCACACCCATAACTTCTTATCCTCTTTGGTCATTTGTAGAAACTGTATAACGGTTATGATAGTACAAGTCACGTCAAACGGTTTGGTGCAATTTGAGCATATTAGGTATTCCTTCGTCTTAATCTGTTTTCTGCAGCCGTAACAATTCATCTTTTGGTTTTTAGACGCCATTGTTTTCTGATCTATTTACTTATGTTCGTCCACAGGAGCTCTGCTAGTTATAACTCAATTATAAGAATAATTTTTAAATACAAAAAGATGCCGCTTGATGGGGATCGAACGCAGAACGCTAGCGTTTAACGAGTGCAAAAACGACACTTCAAACCACTCGACCACGGCGACATGTGCAATGCTGTTTGAATATTTGATATGCACTCTTGAGGCTGTCTTGTATTAGCCGTATGTGTTCGTTATTGGTTATTGGTAATTTGAATGTGGACACTAATCTAAGATCACCGTCACTTTGTTTTTATCACACACCGTTTTATTCTTGCTTTTTGGTGAAAATATCCTTGTGTAGGCACTATTTGTTCGCTTTAGCACTTATTTTCCGTGATGCTTATAGTATGTAGACACAAAAAACACTGCATTTGTTTTGAAAAAGTTATCTTTGGCTTGTGAGCACTTCGTATTTGTGGACACTTTTATTTTGACTTTTATAGGATTTTAAATTTAGATAACACTTGTACTGGTGAATTAAGACGTATTTAATCGATTTGTTAACTTATAGTGCAATTTAAGTTGTTTTTTTATATTTAAATGAATAAACTTCGTGGATCCAATGTTTACACGATGACGACAGCGCCATCTCTCGGCGGAATATAAAGTAGCTTATGCTATAATCCAGGGTGTCAGCTACGTCCATACCAAATTTTATCGAAATTGGTCTAGCCGTTTAAGTGTGAAGAAATAAGAAACGTACACATACGACACACACCCACACACACAAACTTTCGCCTTTAAAATATAATAATAACTTCAGAGACATTATAGGAGCAAAATGTGCCTTTTTCCTTGACAATACCTGATTAAGTATCTGAAACAAAATGTATTTAGTAGTTTTCTATAACAGAGTTCTAGTTAAATAAAACTATACGATAGGGAAATACGGAAATCAAACTTGCACTTATCAGAGGAGCAGGCAAATGGCGCTCGGGACTGATCGTGATTAGATCGGGGACTGCAACGTGCGACTTAATAAAAACAAAGATACTGATATCTTACTTTATAATATACACACTGTATATTATCAGATCTCTATGAAACTATTTGCTGCCGAAGACAAGCTAAATTACTTATTTAAAATATTCCTGATATCCTCTATTGGTTAGTCTAGCTAAATAAATTGATAATATCAGGAATATTTTACATACTTACTCAATTGGCTACAGCCAAAAAAAAAAAACAAAATAAAAACAATTTGTAAAAAATAGCTAAAGTACCCTTAAAGTACAATTAACGGCGGGGATAGATAGCGTTAAACGAATAGGTATTCGTTGCGTGTAGGTATTCAATCGTGAGTTAAGGTGCTTCGCGTATAATGTAAAGTGCGTAAACTTAACATTACCGTTTGTATACTTTATTTTTCATCACACTTGCTCGTAAATCAAGGGTTTACATGCTAGAAAAGCGTGCGGTAATAGTAAATTACGCCCTAGGGCGGTAAGTAAATTTGTTTTTAATTGAAAATCTTGACATTTAGTTGTATGATGTTAGACCAAAAAGTTTTTTTTTTTAAGTTACTACTTTTTAATGTAGGTAATGTTTTATATGCTTATTTAAAGAGCAGAGTAGATGATAATTATCATAAAAGTATATTAACACGTTGAAATACGTTGATATTTAATTAATATATATTCATTTGTTTTATTGTACATTATAAATTTCTATTCTAATAATTATTGTTCGTATTTGTTTTGTCAATACAATATCCTAACGCAATATTAACATTATCTGTGGACTGTCTACAGGAACGGCCTCTGGTTGGTCGGCGGTCTGATATGCCAACATGGCGGCAGAAATTAGAAAAAAATATGTTGTAACTGTAAGAGTGATTTGTATTGATTTATGGTGAATTTAATCGCGTTGTGTATCTTTTCGTCGTTGTATTTCTGTAAAAATTAAATGAATTGACTATGTAATCAATACCATGAAATCGATTAAAAAAATCTCTATGGAAAGGATTCCGCTCGAAATTATTATCAATGTGGCAACAAGGCGGCAACAGACAATCTAAATTCGTCGATAGTCGTTAATCTAAAGTCGGGAATACCTAGCTACATAAGTATACATAAGTAAATTTCAGCTTATATTTTTAAGTTAATCCTTTTGATTTAATTGTCTTGCATGAAACAATGCTAACTAACAGTACAGGATGTAACAACAAAATATAGAAAACTTTGTATTAAAGAACTAAATTAAATTATGTTTTTGTCTCAATGTATAAGTTAAGTAGGTACATAAATATGTGCGAAGATTAATTTAGTTATTTGGTTTCAGGTCACCCCTATAATTGGAGTAAATTTTGTTTTCAGAAATATCTACCACCATGTCTTCTCAATTTACTCTGCCACGAGAAATTCGTGTCGCTAAACCTATAAGAAGGTACAAACGCCGCACTTAATTAAATTATTATCACCATGAGCTAAACAAGTCTCCAAATTGTATTAAATACCTATTGTAGTTACATAGTTTTGTTTTATAAATGTTTGGTAATGACTGGTACTATTACTGTTGTTTTATTTCCTCCCTAGTGTGATGAAAAACGTCGTACGTGACTCTGGTGGTATAGGAATTCCAGACTCGTGTAATTAAAAATAATTCTAATAGACACTCGTTTGTAATTCCTCGTTTACCACCCTTGTTACGTAAATGTACTATTACGTACTTTAATTTTTTTACGTACTTAATACCTTATATTTTCTTATAAGTCTTCTTTTCTTATAATTTAATTACTAATGTATAAATAGTTTCAGATTTTTCCCTTTACTAGTAATATAAGACGGTATTATTTGTCAAATTTCATAGTTTATGTCAACGGGAAATATTCTATAAAATTTGATTCTAATGAGTGTTGAAATATACGTTTTTTGCGGCATAAACGGCCGTATCTCTTTTTTACGTCAACTTAATTAGATTTTTTCACAGCTTCATGGAGCTGTACACTTAAGTATATGGTTTTAATTTCAACTCGATACCCTTCATGCGTTGCCGAGATCAAGGGTCTTACAGACCAACGGACGGAAGGACAACATAGTGGTCCTATGAGAGTTATTTTTTTTCCTTTTGAGAAATACCCTAAAAATGATATGAAATCTCATTTCTATATCTCGCAGTAACGGCGCACTCTTTAAGCCACTGAATTCTTGGTTGCTCGGCTTAATTTGTTGCTTCTATAAGCCACTTACTTTCAACAATAAGTCGTATCGTGAACAGCCTTAGATATAAACCAAAATATTCACTTCAACAAACGCCTTTATAACGTTGATTGACATCAATCGCAAGTACCCTCAATTGTGATACAATCTCTGCAAAATGAATTCGCATCGAGCTTAGCAATCGGTAAGTTAATAACAATTTAGAGTAGGAAGCAAAAGCTTTATTATTCAGGACGATGGCTTCTATCTTGTGCCCACTTAATAAACGCTTTAAATACATTTCGGCAGAATTTAATTTACAAATTCGATGTTGGGCAGTGAGCGTTTGACGTGGCAGGAGATTCACTAATGGCGACTACAGAAATGCAAATAGAATTGATTGGCTGGTCTTCGGTAGCTCTCTTCCTTACCTGTCTTTACGCTTCGGATTTTCCCTACAATTCAATACATCGTTATTCAGAAGTGCTTTGAGCAATTTCGATGATCATACCATGCATGTAAAATGATGTACCGAGAAAGCGTTGGATGCGTAATATATGCTTTTGAGAAAAACTACCTGAGGGTAAATCTTTTGGCAAGGAGTGCATCGCTATTTTTACAGCGTCAAATCTAATCGTATAAAGCGAAGGAAACGGAAACGTTTATTTATAGTAGTTTAACATAATAAAAGATCTTAAAACACGAGTGTGGTTTTACGAAACGAGCCAAAGGTGAGTTTCATAAGAGGATCACACGAGTGTTTTAAGACCTACCTAATTGTTGTATACAAATTATAATGAGTTATCCTTATTAAAACTACTTTACATCTTTATTAATTATTACAAAACGGATTAACGTCACTTCAAAAAAATTGTCGCATAGTAGCACGGATAGCTCGGTCCCTAATGAAGACCTCTATACGAGTTCGAAATATGACGGGCTGTTCCTGACGTCTTTTAATAAAAATGTGATTTAAGTATAATGTGAATTAGGTGTGGAGACAGCTTGCTTTATTGAACAGGAGTTAAGCCTTTAACACACAATATTAGCGCTGACAAGTTAATTATTTTTTGTACAAGCTACCTAACCTTTGTACGACAATGATTGCAAAAACTAGAATGTAGGTACAACAACCTATCTAAATAATGTCATCTTTGTGCCAGAGATGCACAACATTTTAAATTGGCTACCCAGTATTAAGTCGATGTTTTATCCCATTGTATAAACTGACATTAAAAACTCATTTCATCGGAAAAAGAGATAGGTAGGTAGGTGAAAAATGGCAGCTTAACCTAACAGAGCGTAACGAAATCTGATTTGTAATGATTGAACCTGTAACCTTCCAGATTTTTCCTCCTAAGGGACCTGCCATTGATATCAAGCTACTTTATTATTTGAATTGGCAGAAATCGGCTAAGCTCAGAGTGGAACTCATTACAAGCGGAATTTACTAGCAATTCCATTGCCGAAAATGTTTCTCAGGCCTACTAGCGTACCACCAGTTTACTATTTCATGTTGCTGTGTTACATTTCACTGCGGGCTGAGTCGTAATTCGTTGTCGGCATATTTACGCATTGCAAACACGTTGCGTAGGTAGACCGCAATGTACAGGCCCTTTGCAACTTCGATGCAGTACCTATTCAAATTCTATTCAACTAAGACTCTGAACTCCGGAATGAATAAGATTAATCGAGTAGTAAGTTCTGAGAGCTCGTGTCCCTCCGTGGATTAATTACGAGACAGCACCGTAACACATTGAATTAAAGGTTGTTCTGGAAATATCCATGGCGGTAGATGTATGGATCGATTAGTATGTATTAGTTACTATATACCTAGTTCAAGTCGAATTTTATCAGTAACTGAGTTTTGAAATGAACATCCTTTACCTTCGTATTCAACATCCTTTAATCTAAGAATTATTTATTTATGTCTTCATATATTAGTGATAGAATCCAAATAGTAGATGTAAATGGACCCCAGTCCAATTTCGCTAGGTATAGTTAAGCTAGGTGTGCCACAAGGCTCTATTTTGGGTCCATTTCTATTTTTGGCTTATATAAATGTCTTGCCAATCAGTGGTAGATATTTTTGTAATATATAGTTAGCTTTTAATTTGCTGACATTTAAAAAAAAACAGGTTAAACGAAAAGCAACCGACTATGCCGAAATTAATGGCACAATAGTTAAATCAAATAACTGCTTTACTGTTACAAATTTGCTATTATATCAAGAAAATTTATGTTTTTTAGGGTTTCTATTTAAACAGAAACTTGTTTTGCACTCCTCACGTCGAGGTAATTAAATGAACGCTTTTTGAACGCGAACAATGTTAATGATTTCCAGATGTAAAACTCGCCAATAGATACTTAAGTAGATATATCTGGTCATATCCTTGATGTATCCAAATGCCACAGTATAATCTTGTAATACAAGTACAAGTATGGGCCTTCTTTAGTTATTGGCAGTTGCGTTTGTACAGAGACTAAGCAAGGAGTTGACAAACTACAATATTGCAGTAGGTATTTGGATAGCTTACCAGTA
Source organism: Apotomis turbidana (assembly GCA_905147355.2). Taxonomy (NCBI): domain Eukaryota; kingdom Metazoa; phylum Arthropoda; class Insecta; order Lepidoptera; family Tortricidae; genus Apotomis; species Apotomis turbidana. Next base: position 18,194,790 of record LR990288.1, on the reverse strand, counting down.
TAATACGCGTTGACAAAGCGCCGTGAGCCGTGCCGCATTTCAAGCTCCAACTTACGGCTAAATACGAGTAAGTAGTGATGCAAGGCCGACTATGACAAATTGATTGAAAAGCCAGTGTTGCCAACTCAGATTTTGACAAGTAACTAATATAAATATAAATATAAAAGATGTCTAAAATCTCCGAAATTAAAACTCCACTAGATTTCGCTATAGTAAAAATATACAAAATAAGATATTATCTCAGTCTGTTTTTGCCGTCATTTGAAAAAAAAACTAACTATGGTCCTTTGCAGTATGCTTTACGATTCACTCACTCTAACATATAGAAAGTGACCGACACGTTGTCCGCGTATATACCTAATATATACTTTTCAATTCCAACTATCCCTGTAATGTAATCCATGTAAATTATTTTTTATTAGATTACTAGCATAAACTAAATGTTTATATGTATAAAAGCGAAAAAAAAATGCTTTGAGTGGGATTTGAACCCACGTCCCCACGGCTTTCTGGGCCAGACGAGTGAATTACCAATTATGTTATCAGAGCCACTAGCCAAAGCATCCAATCTTTCATCACTTGCTACATTTCTAAATGCCTCAGGGTGACATCGTAGCGCCATCTACCGTCAATATTATGTATTTATGTTCGGCACCATCGTTTCAAATTATGTTGAGAAATCAATAGTTACAATGTGCTTCACCCTTGATCAATTTTTTCAATTTTTCGTTTCTATTATTAACATCGAAGATTAGAATTAAACCTAGACACACACACATTGCATTTATTGATTTAGAAAAAGCTTTTGACAAAGTGGACTGGAAAATGATGATGGAAATCTTGAGTGCCGCTGGAGTAGATTATAGGGATAGGAAGATCATATGCGAACTTTATAGAAATCTGGAGACTGTCATTGAAGTAGGAGATGAAAAAGGAAAAGCCAAGATTAGACGAGGAGTAAGACAGGGGTGTCCACTCTCACCACTTATTTTTAATTTGTTTATAGAGCATGCCATTAGAAAAGTAGATTCCGATTTGGGGGGAGTTAAAATTAACGGGTGTAATATACAATTCATTAGATTTGCAGACGACATAGCAGCGTTAGCTGAAAACAGTAATCAGTTACAGGAATTAGTTAGTCAAATGGATATCATCTTCAATGAATATGGACTTAAAATAAATAGTAGTAAAACCAAAACCATGACTATATCGAAACACACGCCAGCACAATTATCAATTAAACTTCAAGGTAATACAATAGAACAGGTCACTAGATTTAAATATTTGGGTAGTTTGATAACAAGTGACTCCAGATGCACCGACGATATCTACAGGGGATCGCTATGGCCAAAAAAGCCTTTAACAGCAAGAAACATCTGGTTAAAGGAAAGATGTCTAAAAAAGCTAAAAAAAAACATTTAATCAAGGTGTACATTTGGAGTATAGCTTTATATGGTAGTGAGACATGGACACTGACACAAAGGGATAGAGAAAAGCTGGAAGCGTTTGAGATGTGGTGTTGGCGGCGAATGGAAAGTATTAGCTGGACGGAAAAGAAAACCAATGAAGAGGTTTTGAGTATGGTAAAGGAAGACCGTTGCTTACTGAAAACCATCCAAAATAGAAGAGGACGGATGATTGGACACCTGATGCGACATGATGCTTTCTTTGTGAACATCCTGGAAGGCAAAATGGACGAGAAAAGAGGCAAAGGAAGACCAAGAGTTACGTTTTTTAGTCAAGTGAAAGAGAAAGTGGGCACTATGTCGTATCAGGAGACCAAAACACTATCAAGAAATAGGGAAGAGTGGCGATTACTCCACCGACAAGAGCGAAGCTCTTAAATTATGAATGAATGAATTATTAACATCCGTCCAGATGTTTAGACGTAATTAGTGGAGAAAGAAATGTTAACCAACAGATGACGCTGTACGAATAGGTCGCGCTGTTAATATTTTTCCTTAAATAATGACCCGTGTTTATAGGAAACTGATATTCAATACAATTTTATAATAGTTTAGATATAGATGTACATGTACAAGTAATAAAATGCAAGGCAGAGTATGACAAATTGATTGAAAAGCTAAGTTCCCTTGGAAGTTTTGTTTTCTTTTATCTGAAATCGTCTTACCGATCGTAAGAGTTTTATTGTATATTTATTGATACATTTGATTCAAAGTCGCGTCTAAAGAAAAATAAGTACTAGATAGTGTTGTATGACAGAATAACAAATTGATTGAAATTTTTTTCTTGATCGTCTTACTGCTCGTAAGAATTTTATACGGTTAAGTACAAGTAAGTAGTGACGGAAGACAGAGTATGACAAATTGATTGAAAAGCTAAGTCGCCTTAAAATGTTTTCTTATTAATTTATCTAGCTGTTCTTACTTATTGTAAGAATTTTATACGGCTAAATACAAGTAAGTAGTGATGCACTACCGAGATAGATTGATTAATGAACAAAGAAGTCGCATTGGATTTTTTTTTAATCTATTAAATCGTCTTACTTACCGATTGTAAGAGTTTAATTGTACTGATAGTTGTTACTTTATTGCTTGGTACATATTTGTGTTCAAAGTCACGTTTGTTACTAAAATTGAGGTTTTTATATTACTTGCAAAGATGTATGTAGCCAAGTATGTTGTCTTCAAAATATGCAATTTTTTTTTTCAATTATTTTGCAATAGAAAGATGGCGATAATAGTTGGTTGATCATTACCAAGCTTAAGCTAGTTACATTAGTAAGTGACAGCAGATCAACGCTTCAACAAAAAATTACAGAAAACGATCGATATATATAGTAAAAGGTTGTCAGATTAAGGTGCGCGTCTTTCCGGTGGACATTTGCGAAATAAAGGATTCCAGGGCCTAATTTTCTGATAAAATGCCTGTGAGAACAAAAATAACGTTCCCTCTTCTATAATCCGATGTAATAGCAACATAACATAGATTCATACAAGCTCTTTTCTTTTGACCACCGAAGGGACACATTTTGTTTTTTGAACTGACAATGACCCAAAAGTGTAACGTGATAAACTGTATTGTATTGTAAACTATGACAGTGATACAATAATAGTGTATGTGTTTCGATTATCGCCTGAGTGCTATTGCAGTATCGCCGTTGCTCGCTAGATGATGCATCTGCAAGTGTGTACGTGTTGCCAATAGATGGCGCTCGGAGTCTCAAAATTAATACGTATTACAGAGAGAAAACATTCTGTATAAGCTTGTTTAAAATATAAACTAAATTATTTTCTAGTTACACAAAGTGTCCTCAAATCAGATTAGTCTACAACGCAATAATGTGAAGTTGGTGCTTAGCTTCGGTCTAACAACGCTATTCCATTTAATAAAGTATTGTTACTAAGTTACCGCATAAAGTTTAAAACATAATAACGCGAAGGGAGTTAACGGTCAATGAGTGACTAGAAATTGGGTTTAAATGAACGAGGTGTAGTCTCGGTATCGCAAAATCTTATTTAATTGAATGATAACAGCCGCAAGACAGTACTCTGTTTATGTAAATTTGACTCAGTTATTAGACCCTCGTTGGAATGTTTCGATTAGCCGGTAGTAGAGAGTCGATGTTTTGATCATAGTTTAATTTTGACAGTGAGTTACCAGATATATACCTCATTAAAGTCTTAGACTTGTGATATCATTTCATAAAGATTAAACAAAAAGGCGTTATTGAATAACTACTGGTTTTTCTATGTATTTAAGTATAATGTATTAATGTATATCTTGGTCATACTTGACCTCATAACAGAAGCTTTCTTGAGCTTAATTTGGGACTAGATCGCTTTGTGTGAGGTCGTCTGATATTTATTTATGTAAAAGTGGTCATAATATTTACAATTATTTTACACAGTCGCTTTACTATAATAATAAATTCCAGCATTACTATGCTGAACAAACTAATAAAAGTAATCCCTCAAAGCGGTAAAAATCGTTCTCACTAAATCCGTCCCTATTAAAATTCTAAAAACAATTTCATCCCCACAAAAGGGGTAAAGTGTTTATATCACAACACCTATTGAAACGGTCGAGGAGAAAATTTGCATTAAATCCATTTACAGCGAAGATTATGGCTCACGGAATAGTCTGCTGCGGCGCCGCCGTATTCCGTAGGCAGTATTGCAACGCACAATACACGTCGATTCGGATTACGCTATCGGCCCCGTCGTAAGTGGCTACGAAGCCTCAAATAGGCACTTACCGACACCACAATGAGATACCTCACAGCTTCCTTAGCTGGATCGTGCCCCTAGATTGTGCTATCACCACTGATACGACGCGCTTTTACGCTATAATTGAATTAGATATTACTTACGGCGCGTTCAGCCATCAATATATTGCTTTAGACGGATATGTAAACTGATAATGCTGGGCGGGATATTTACATATGATTAACGCTACGTGTTGAATACGTAAACTAAGGCAGTATTCGCGATACCCATAATAAACAGTTATTAATAAAATGAATTTGCGTCTTTGATGGCAAGCTTTGGATGTATCATAATTACGTATTTGCTGTTATTTTCAAGTCTTTTATAACTACCTATTGTTTATGTAGCAGAATGGACAGTAAAATTGTATCAAACTTTACAGTAACAACATTTTGGTTAACCATTTTGTTATATTGCTTGTTGAATAATTTGTCTTCGGTTTCCGCGATTGACACACATTTTGGTAAATTGTATAATTTTTTTCTTAACAAAATGTTACTTAGGAGTAGTTATAGGTAGTTAAGTATTTAGGTAACTATGAGCTTCTTTGTGTTTAATTTTATTATTTACGTTGATGGCAAAAAAACTAAATAACTGCGGCACTTGACTTAATTAAATTTTATATAGGTATATGAAAAACCTTGTGCATCGAATAGCGAATAGTTATCTTTCATTTCGGTTTTATTAAATTTTCTACCGCCGCTTTGAGCGATATTCCTGCGTCGACCATCCTAAACCTTTATAAGCGCTCCTAACAATTTTCAGTTTTGGAATCGATACACGCCGAGCAGAATGCCGGGCGGTTAGCATCAAATTCTATGCACATTTTCAGGAATAGGGAAGCAATTTTCACTCAATCCCTCCACAACAAGTTCAAACTTACGCTACGCACGTGCGTTCGTATCAATAGTATAACAAATAGGCTGATATTTCGTCAGAAATAACCCGAATCAAGTTTCAGTGCGAAGCTTTGTGTGTGGCAGGTGAAAAAGTGAGAGGCTTGATTTATTCGCCCCGACGCCGCCTAACGCTGGGTGATTGAATGGAGAACGTGTTTATACATCGGCCAAACCGTGAAATATGACAGCTGGAATACGTTTGCATTCCTAACTTGACTATTTTTAAAGTGAACTTGAAGGTGCGAACTTTGTTCGCGCGGTGAAATATCATAATTCCCTTTTCTGCTTCACCGTGGTCGATTCAAAATTATAAAATAACCACCCAAGTAGAACACAAGCTGTATAATCGCTTATTCAGCCCTTATACAACTTAGCTGTACAAGGGCTGTATAAGCGCCTATGTACTACTTGGGCATCTGTGGATACGCAGCTGGTAATTTCCTGGGACTGCACACCCGAGCTAGTATACCAAGAATAGTTTATATTCATACGTATTTGAAATTTGATTCGCGTCAGTTGTGCATGTATTGTTTCTGGACAGGTTATTTTGTTCTGTCAAACGCCGTTCCGCTGCACAGCTGCATGCATCACATTGTTGGCGTTCCTCTGAAATAATCATTTTTGAGATTACCCATCCCGAAAAGTTTCGGTACGTCTGTCGTTGTAATAAGGGTAGGTAAACTTGTACTTTTACTTCACCCTAGGCCACTTCTTCATCACTTCACGCTACGCGGGGAGAATATCTCACTTCCTGGCCAACGCAAGACCTAAAACTTAAGACAAACCACGGGCGGTAATTCGTAAAGCCTCACATCGCATAATTATGCAATCACCTGTGATCTGGGACATTCAAAAATTAACCGCCCTAGGTATGCTTACCCTTCGACAATTATATATCGATATCATGTCATAAACTGTGCTCTGTAAAATACGCTGCTAAGTAAAAGAAAGATCTCAAACATACCTAAATACATAGACTCCTACGCAAACGATATATTTGACTGAATTCCACCAGCACGGCCACAATGAATTTCTGCTTACGAAAATCACGCGTGCAAGTAAGTAATAGACGCTCGCTATAATGTGTGTGTGCCTGAACGTCGACAGTCGATATTGACTTTGATAAACGAGCCAGTCAGTGTCGCCAGAACCAGCCGCGTCACCTACTTTGGTGCATTGCGGTTCTTACTTCTTACCAGCCCTGCCCATGTTTACACTCCATCCTCGTAGATTTTATGACTACTAACATAATATTACGTCCGAGAAGAGTGCCTGTGGTAGTCCTTTATTTGTTTGATACAGTTTATTGAACGTAAGTAGGAGGTTGTAAGTGAGCAACTTGTGATTCTATTCGCTGCTGTGATGTTGTTTTGGACGTTGTTTGTGTTCAATAACTGTTCTTCAAAGTAGATGAAGTTGTTGATTAGTTACGACAAGACAAATGTAATACGAAAAATCCTTTTATAAGCGATGAAGATATATTATATTGTTAATTAGCTATTGCTTTTAAATATCAAATTATAAATTGTAAGAAGAAAATTTAAGGAAATTGTAAAAGAAAAATAACCGCCTTCAAGAATAATCCGTATAGATTATATTTGAATCACCTTTTGAAATAACATTAATAAAATCTTTATTTTACAAAAGTGCGTTGCATTAAAGATTACATTATTCACATATTACAAACAGGTCGGTATAATGGGGTCGATGCTTCCGTTGGAAATCGGTGCTTTCAAGGGATAAAAGTTGTTTATGCCTTTAAAATGGCAGCAAGAAAATTAAGATTTTAGTAACTGTCCACAGGAAAGATGCATAACGTTAACTCATACTAGTAACTCTGTAAGGTCTTATGTTTCCAGTTTTTGTCATCGATTTACCCATAATTTTACGTAATTGCTTGCGAGCTGAAATGAATGATCCGAGTGAATTGTGTACCTAATTTTATTACAAAGTAAATTAGTGTTGTTATTGGTTTTCAAGGACCACGAATTTATGAGTGTAATTAAAGTGACAATTTTATTGCGTTTTCTTTATTCAATACGCAAATTTACGTGTAAAATTATATCTGTTGTACTCTTAACTAAACATAAATTAAATCTTAAATTACACCATTCATAATAGAACACGCAATAAAAATGGTCACTTTCATGATACTTACGTGGAATTGCCCAGTAGGTATTCAAAATGTAAATTTGTACGCTTTAAATTAAAAAAGTGTAAAGTTAACATGAGTCTGGTCAAACTCAATTCTAAATATTTTACTCTATTCAATACTCCTACCGTTGAATACAAATACACATGGTTGATATCGTAATCCGATCAATGAGGCTAATGAACCCAAGGCACCGTATTGGAACCGCTTCAATATTATGCAAATGCTATCGGTTAGTTGGCTGAAAGCCTCCGGTGGTCTCTGTTAACGTCAAGCAACGATAACGGAACTCCTGGAATGTAATATATTTTGGTATACAGTCTCCTCTAGTTTCTGAGAACTCTGGAGCTTGGATTTATAATAACAATTTCATCTTAATTCATTCTGGATTCTAATTTATGAAACTTATAGAGAAAGCAACATCAGTAATAACACCGCACTATATGTGAATATTTCAAGAATCAATTATAACTACCAACAATACATTTTAAATTTTATAAATAGTAAATATAAACTTATAGCAAAAATATCAAATAGTAAATATTGTTTATCACTTGTAGATTAACATGCGTGTGGCACTGATACTCTGATACAGGGTTATAGAAGGACAAGCTAACAAAACTCCCAGTGGCGTGGAGTCAACCAAAAACTCAAGGCAAGCCGGGGTAGATTTCGCTTATTTTGGCTTGAGTGCCTGAAAAGGGCAAGCTGGTGGAAATCGAGTTGTATGGACATCACGCCACTGAAAACTATATACTTACATATACATACTAACAAATATACTTTCGCATTAGGGAAGAATGTCCACCTAATGGCTTTTATTCAAAACACTCTTTCAACATTGTCATCTCCAAACAAGATATGTATATTTAATGTAAAGTCTTGTCTTGAGAACTATAGTAGATGGAATAGTAAATGCAAGGACGAAAGAAGGAATATTTTTATCTAGCTGGCTTTGGAAAAGGTACACAATACTTTAGTTTCGACGTTTCTAATGATAATCATTGCACAAAATACCTAATCGTGTAAATGCAGACTTAATGTCAGAATATTTTCTACCAGTCGGGTTTTGGGCAAAGCAGATAAATTGTGTGTTGTAAATTTTACGTTTATGTCTATTTTACCTTGTGACCAACTTGTTTAATGCAGCTCGTAGAGCAGCAATTATAATTATATTAACTACATCTCAGCTATGTATACCTATAACCGTAGTATAGCCATCACTCAAATGTTGACCCCGAAATTTAATTTATCCACCAATTACCGAACTAAAACTTATCCCCAAAATAAAAACAGTTCGCATCGCGGCCATTTATAATCACAATATGCTTAGTTCATCAAAACCATTTGCTTTATGAGTACGTTGACGATATGTGACATTCGGTGTTCAATAATTAATGCAAATCAATGACGGGACGTGCGATTGATTCTGGACCAGCGGAAAGCCGATCAATTACGTTAATGAGCACGGGATCCGTATCGCTGACGATTCAATATTATGGAGGCACTTGCGTTTATTTACCGAGTAAAAGCATACGCAGGACGCTGGTAATCTGTGTGCACCGGCCAATATTACTGCACTGTAGTCGATTCATTAGTTTTCAAGAGCACGGGATCCGTATCGCTGACGATTCAATATAATGGAGGCATTTGCATTTATTTACCGGGTAAAAGCCAATAGGAATCTGCAAGACGCTGGTAATCTGTGTGCACCGGCCAATATTACTGCACTGTAATCGATTCATTAGTTTCAAGAGCATGGGATCCGTATCGCTGACGATTTAATATTATGGAAGCACTTGCGTTTATTTACCGGGTAAAAGCCAATAGGCATCTGCAGGACGCTGGTAATTTGTGTGCACCGGCCAACATTATTGCACTGTTACCGATTCATTCGTTTTCAAGAGGACGGGATCCGTATCCCTGACGATTCAATATTATGGAAGCACTTGCGTTTATTTACCGGGTAAAAGCCAATAGGCATCTGCAGGACGCTGGTAATCTGTGTGCACCGGCCAATATTACTGCACTTGCGTTGATTTTTTTTTTTCACAGACTGACCGGCGATTGACCTCAGTATCACCTGTTGGAAAGTGACTACGGGGTCGAGGATGCAGCTCGCCGGTTCAGTAATAGCCTATTCACTCTTACCTTGAAGATACCTAAATTATATATTTTTGGAAATACACACGATGGGAGCGAGTTCCATTCCTTAGCGGTTCGCATTAGAAATGATGAAGCAAATCGCTTCTTGCGAATGAGTGGTAAACTGACAACATAAGGGTGAAATCGCTCCCCTCGCCTGGTTGTCCGATGTTGAAACGGGGATGGTGGAATTAAATCGTGCAAATCCTGTTATTATTTACCGGGTAAAAAACAATAGGCATCTGCAGGACGCTGGTAATCTGTGTGCACCGGCCATTATTACTGCACTGTAATCGATTTATTAGTTTTCAGGAATAATGGTAACAGCCATAATTATAAACAATCTCGGACCCCAAGCACAAATTATACTTATTATCGTTGAACCAGTAATCCAAAGAAACCAGGTTTGAGTCCCGGTGTAGATCACGTATGAGCGCAGTTCAATTTTTCTTTGCGTGTTGATTTTTGTATCTAAATAGCAAAAAAAAAATGTGGTGTTAATTCGACTAGGAGTTGCACGGAACTCCGTCTGCGTATTTTTTTTCTTTACTCTAGTCGGGTAAAATGCGTCCTATAACCATCTTTGGGTTGTAATCAGTTCAAATCAAAATCTATTTTTTCTTGGATTTTGTAACACATATTTATAATATGCTTTATTTGATCAAAAATGTGGGTTTACTCGTACATAGGCACCTATAATACAATAAACGCTTGAGAGCAGCTCGAATTTCAACCTGCATTTAAGAAAATGTCATCATCAATATCGCGTGCGTTACGTTAAAACATGTAGTGAACCTAATACCTTCCATCGCAAAACAAACAACGCAAACAACAATGAGGCTCCGTTTCAAAACATACAACTTTGACATCTGCCAAACCAGAACAAACACAATCCAGCGGAAGGCGGTGGTACACACCCGGTTTAAATCAAATAACTGTATTGCTTTTAGCTTTGTAAAGCTTCAAGTGCAATAGCGTCAGTGGCGGATGTTCCCCCGTCGCTAGTCTGTAGTCTATAATATTGGTCCCGCCCTTTACGTGTTCACAGGGTTCTGAAGACGGCAGGCGCGAGCACGCACGGCCCGCGTCGTCCCGTTCTCCAGAGATATCGCGAGCGAGCGTGACGCTCGACTTAACTGCTCCAGTTCATCCCTTTAATTGCCTTTTTTCTGGCGAGCCGGTTCAAGCGCGCCCGCCATATCTCCTCACGTCGTAATTACGGAGACGTCTTATGATAAATCTGCCGTAATTTACATGAGATAGCATACGCTCTCAACTTTCACGCGGTTCTTCCTACTTGTCGTTTATTACATTAAGGAACGTTTCCAAGAATGAGAATGAGCTATTTAACTACTAACTAGATAGCGTTAACTACTTCTTACGGTATTAGTGCTCGGTTGGGGTTTTTCTTGTACCGTTGTTAACCGGGAGATAATAACCGGGCTCTATGAAATTTCGAGTTGAAAATTATATTATGCAAAGACGTTTTTCCTGTTCTGTCAAGGCGCGTATAGACAACATTTCAAAACATATTTTCGCAATGAAAGGAATCACATGTTTGACGTTTGTCTCAGTAGAAGTTTTTGTTTTGTTTGTGTGAGCCAATTTCGCGAGTGTTTTCAAAAGCAAAAAATTTATTAGCGCACTGCGACTTCATACAATTTTCCAGCGCGGAAATAAGACGGTAAGAGGCAAACAAAACAGACGGCACAATCTCCGTGTTGCAACGTGGCGGTCGGGCTGACACCCCAAGGCTCTTCGGCAATCTCGACATTTTTTCGCAGTTGCCAGTGGGTTGGTGAGCGGTGAAAATTGTGGAGTCAGCGTTGCCTGCCCGCCTTCCGCCTGCACGGCGCGGAGCGGCGCGGTTGTCCGCTGCGATGCGGATACGACGGCTATTTGTCGAACGATGCGCCAAAACATCGCATCGCAATCGCACGGAAAATTATTCCTCGCCAGATTGCAACTTTTTGAAGGTGAATTTACTTTGCAGGTTGGAGTTTTATGTTCCGCGGGATTGGAAATTGAGATTGTCTTATCTTCTTGGCAACCGTTTCAATGCCATTTTACGTTTCGATAATGCCGGCGAGCAACTAAAAATAAAATATTAGCAATATTTTATATAAGAAATACTCGGCTACTTTCTGTAGGAAATACAATAAATATTTACTTTTATTCCTCGTCATTGTAACCGAAACCGTATTTAAAACGTTTACTTTACTGTTACCAATCTTTTTAGAACAAATTTACCAACCGTTTAACATCTAACCTGAACTTTTATCACACACGAAAAGTTTTTCCAATTTTCTCCTAACATTTTAAACATACTGGAAACCGTCACACGGTAAAACCTCTGGTCGATAAACTTATCTTATTACAGTGGAGTGTTCAATGATCGTTCGAGCGGACGGGCGGGCTCTTACGATGACACGTCATTAGTACCGCTTAGCTTCTGCCCCGGGACGAACTAGGCAAATAAAGTTGTGGAATAAGACAAGACAGCTTGCAGCGTATGACTTGTTAGTTTAAGTACTAAGTCTTAATATTAAAACTTCTAACCCATTCTAGTTTGGGTAATCAAATTGTTTGGAATGAAAAATATGCGAGGCGTAGCTTTCGTTCCTAGATTTACTTTTATTTTTCGTGATTATGATAATAATAACGGCTATTTTTATTTTTATTTCTAAATGACGTTTTTGTGTCTGCGAAGTAGCATTCCTTACAGATATTCAAAAATATCAATTCAATATTTTACATAGAAACCTCCGTGAGTCTCAGACCCATAAAATAACAAAAACTCTACATTTGAACCAATTCCTTTAATTTTAGTTGAAGCTCTTCGATGGGCTTGAATCCTAAAATAATAAAATACATAAATGCCAATAAAAAACGACATTTATATGTATCTTTTCATAGGTTTTGTTTTTGCTATTTAAAGATTGCAAAAGATTCAAATAGAGACATTAATTGAACGCATCTAAGCCCCATATTTCAGTGTAAAAGGAGTGCCAATAAGAGGGTGGAGGTAGTCGTGAGCGGAGCTCTGATGAGTCCGTAACTGAGGAGCAAGCTACCCATCATCGGCGATGACACCCCATTAACCCAAGCGGACTGGGCTTGCTAACTTACTTTGCTAATATGTTTTGAGACGTACACCTCGTTACCGGCTAGCTGTAGGCATGTTTAGCAAGTGTAGATTTATGTGTAACGGACATATAATGTCTCGAGACCCTGTAAACTGAGAGGATGTGTTATAGAGTTATTTATTCACTGCCTTGTCCCTTCAGAAATGCGTCACGATGTCACACGTTAAGTGAATTATTTAAGCTCTTCAGAATAAGCTGAATGTACTTTATCATCAAGGAAATTAACGAGTATTTTAATTTTGAAATGACTATACAGCCTCGCTGTTGAAAGCCAGAGGAATGTGAGTATGCATTTAAAATTAAAGCGGAAAGCAATTATTGGGTGAATGTTTATGAAAAAGGATCGTAAATAATAATGTTGTATAGAAATGTTTAAGTGGCTTTGTCCCTTTCACATTTCGTGCTCGTCACCGCTAGCCAATTTAAGTATTAATAAGACGACAAAACGTGACCCTAGCAGCGGCCGCCATCCATCAGGACCTCCCGTCAAGTGGCGGACCAGCGATTAAAAAAGTGTACCTAACCGATGTACCTAGCAGCAGATAGGGAAAGGTATTTCGGGCACAGCCCGCCGGTAAATGTTTTAGACAAGGGTGCGATTAAATATTAAATTCGCGGTTAGGAATTTTGGGTTGAAAAGTAACGGTGCTGAGCATGCGCGCCCGGCTGATCCCCGGTCGTTTCAAAATCCAGTTACCATCGCTACATCCGGACTGAAAACAAAAGTGTGTAATTTTTTAACATGTTCTAGAGCGGCCGGCGGATCGCGAATTATGAAATGCTTTTCGTGCGCGTTAACGAATTTAGGTACACCCATGTCATAAAACCTCTATAATGTGATCTAACTGTTAATTGAAAAAGAAAAGGTGAGTTTATCTTATTTCATTTATGTATATTCCGCTTTTAATAAAAAAACACATAAAGTAAGTGGGTTATTAATTATGTGTATGCGCGCTGTAATTTATTTACTATATTTTGATATATTTTTACAATATTTACGGCCTACGAATCATTTAGGTAATTAGTTTGTAATTTGGAATAAATTTATTTTAAAAAGTTTTGAACATTATTCATCCATACCTACTTTTTATATTAGTCGAGATGTAAGAATGTTTGTTTGTAAATAATTTCTTTTTTCCTCGGTGGTTGATGAAAACAATAACTTCATAAGAATTTGGAATAAATGTCAACCTATTATATATTTAGCTGCCAAGTTATTATTTGAAGGTTAGGTCAGGTTAGACTGTTTTTGAGATTCCCGGTTAAATCTATGTCGCTGTTTATTACGTGTTTAAATATGTATTTATCTACATAAGTATGAAAATCGTCGTCTAATAGTTACAAAACTATGGTAAACACTACTTCTGAATAAATAAGATATTAAAATTAGGTAGTATAATATATGTCATAAACTATAGTTAGGCGAATTTCAAGCACAAATAACCCAAACATGAACCCCGAAGTTGGCGAAGGCACGACGTGTGCGGGCGTGATAACGTAACTAATGATTGATATACTTACGTCTCTGTTCGAACTAATGACAGGGTGAAGGGTGTTGACTTTCAAGTTATTAATTAATACAGCAATTATTTAGACAGGAATGATTACTTACATTCGCGACAGTTTGCCGGTGACGGGCCTAAAAATTAATACGTCGAACAGATAGGATTAATACGAAGTACGTCAAATACAGTGTTCCTTGTGTTATTATGTATTTAAAAGGTTTCATTAATCTTTGTTTTACACATGGTATTATCAAACTGGGCTCACTACGCGCTCGTGGGTGCCATGTTGTCTAAACTCTTCACGGTGATTCCTCCGTAGGCCATAAATCAAAAAAGTCAAAAGCGAAAGCTCTGAATATTTACTTAAATGAGTCACCTACCAACCTACTTAATACAACAACCGTACCGTGACCGCATCTCCACCTTAATTAGCAGTACGTTTGTGTCGTTTTTCGATCTGCTTGGATCGGATGGAAAGAGCGGGCGGGCTTTGTACATTAGTATTAAAATAGAAACTTATTTCATTACTTTTTGTCACGGACCCCAAAAGCTTTTTATTATTTTTATAGCAACCAGTTTTGAAGATATTTGGATAAATGTGAAAGGAGCATTGCCTAAAGACCAGTACCTCAAATGTCGTCACAAGTAATTACAACATTACAAGAAACACAGCAGGGTAACTTTCGTATTGAAATCTGCTTTAGTTCAACTGTATGATTATCTGCGCTGTGACTAATTACTTGCCACCTAGATTTTAAATCCGAAATCGGGGTAGGTATTTTCTAAAATTTGAAAAATGTGTTTATAAATATTTTATTTGGCTGTATACAAAAATTACATTCTTTCAATTGCCTCGCAGTTTACACAAAAATCCAATACAATATAGTGTAAGCGGTTTTTGAGGAGATTCAAAGACAGAACTTTCTATAGTGTTTCATTTTGTGAGATACACGGATAATTCTAATACAGAAATAACGTATAAGTAATTCACACCCTTTGTCAGAAAACTACCGAAACGGACGCTTCGTAGGTAAAGTCTGGTTTTGTTTAAAACTCTACAGACGACAGAAAACTCCGTGGAAATGAAATCCTGGCTTAAGTAGATGCGCGTTAATTAAAAGTTGCTGAAATATCACGCATGGAACCCAATCTACATAGGATAGATCAGGAATGATGTCTGAGCAAAGAAACCTTTTTGAAGGTTTTCCTAAAAAGAAGAATACTTTATTTCTCTTTCTTGTTATAAGAATTAAGAATATTACGAACAGGCGAATTTAGCCCAGTGATATTCCATATTTCACTTGTTTTCGTCTTTATAAAATATCTTCTATGGTACTGATACTTATTTTTTTATAATTTTTTTACAGTAGTTTAGAAGGTGTTCGCAACTTCTTCTGCTTATTTTTTTTTATTTACCTTAGTTGGGTAAACCGTAACCTACAACCGTCTTTGGATGTTGTACAATCCATGTACTACAATTTGGTTAACATCCGTACAGCCGTTTCAGAGTGATGTGAGGACAAAGAAATTTTTTCCAACAGATGGCTCTGTACGACTTTCGCCACGATACTGCATTGTGCTGTTAAGATTTTTCCAAAAATAAGAAACCCCTTTCCATAAACAAATGATTTTCAATAAAGTTTTATATTTAATAGCACCTATTCTAAACTATGTAGATAATACAAGACAGTTGAAGTCAAACTATAAACCGCCTCTATTCCGAACATGGGCATGCAAATATTTGAGTCCATATTTTTCTGCTCGAAAAATGTAAACAGCGTATATTTTATCAAAAAATAAACGCCCAGTTTATTCTGAAAATCAATAAAATCAAATAATACCTATCCGCTGTATTTTGTGTTACTCTTTGTATGTTATGGCTGATTGTTTGTTGAATCAAAACTATAAATAAGCTTTTTTTATATCAGGAACGGACCTTTTGAATTTGCTCTTATTTTAACAGAACCCTTAAGAAATTATTTGATTAAATCCGTCATAAAAGGGTGCGAGTATAAAACTCATATGACGCTGAAAGTATTAAAGTAATAGGTTGACAAGAAGTATGTTAGGAATTCATAAAATATACGAGAGAAAGCCAAGTTATGAGAAGGTCTCAACATGATTAAATGCAATTTCTTTACAAAGTATGCTCCTTGCTCCTCCGTGCTGTATAACTTTTGCTTTCAGAGGGCAATGCCGAAGCGATTGTTTTAGTATTAAACAGCGAAACCCTTACGATGAAGACAGGTAAAATGATTTGAATACAACGATTTAAACGGATTAATGGCGTATATTAATTATTTGAGCCTCCCTGACGTTTTGGTAACTTACCAGTTACCATTTTCAAAGGTTGACTACTAACTGGGAAGTTACGGAAACGCCAGGTAGGTTCAAATAATTAATATAGGTACGCGATAATTATAATCCGTTTAAATCGTTTTATTTAAATGTGTGACAGTGGCGGTAACCGAAGAAAATATTAGGTAGAATAATTTCAGCCGTTGTGACTTACTACAAAAAAGGAGAGGTCACTTATGTGGTTCGTGATTTATGTTCATCAATTTGTGAACTGTAAGTAAAAGTTATTGTTTCATTGAATAAATTCTATGTGTGGATTTTTGTATTATGTGGAAACGAAATTATTTTACCAAAATTTGGCATCATTTTGAAATAACTGGTCGCAGCTTTACTCTGCCATCGTACGACTCTAGCACCACTTATTAGTAGTAGGTAATAAGCTCTGTCCCTCTAGCATAACTCTGCAACGCGACTCTTTCTCCCATGACAAGACGTGAGAGCTTCGTTTTATACGTCAACGTATTAGCATAATCAAATGACTGACTGATTTTAAAAATAAACTTAACCTTACCTCGTGTTTTAGGGGTTCCGTACGCAAAGGGTAAAAACGGGACCCGATTACTAAGCCTCCGCTGTCCGTCCGTCCGTCTGTCACCAGGCTGTATCTCATGAACCGCGATAGCTAGATGTATTTCTGTTATAGCAACAAAAATAGTGGGTTTTCTATGATATTTCGTTCATGAGAAAATGCATGAACCGTAATAGGTAGACAGTTGATCACAGAATATTTATTTTTGTTACCGATATAACAAAAAATTAAGAAATAAGTAAAAATTTAAGTGTTTTTTTCTCGATTTTGGTACGGAGCCCTTCGTGCGCGAGTCCGACTCGCACTTGGCCGATTATTATTCTGTTGACAATTCCCTTAATACCACAATGAACTATGAAATCACTAACTTAGTTCTAATATGTACTTAAATTCCAACTGCTAGCGGGTGTCTAAAATACCAAATTAGTGCTTAAATCTCGCAGTTAATAAAGGTAAGCCTGCTGAATGGGACAGATGCGGCGAGTGACTTACGGGCTAGCGGAGACTCATAACTACCGGGCAGCGGGGCATAAGTCGCGCGACCGCAGTGAGGCAACCGCCGCTACATATCATTTACCGCTGTGTTCTTGGCGAAACGAATAAATTAACGGAAATTTAATATTTTCTTCGGTTTCCGCGACTGTCACACATTTAAATAAAACAATTTAAACAGGGAGGCTCAAATAATTAATATACGCGATATAATCCGTTTAAATTGTTTTATTTAACGGAAATTTACTATTGACAAAAATATTCGAGACAGATCTAAACAATGATAAAGAAAAAAAATAGACCACCTGTTGTACCTCTATTATTTTTTTTACTGTAAATCTCTCATGTTTTGTAACCCTGTGTATTTGAGGTGTGCAAAAAAAGGATTTGTATTGTATTGCAACAGTAAAAATACAACAGATACTTATCAAAGTAATGACAAAAATATTCGGATAGTTATAAACCGTTTAACAAATATTTTCAGTTAAGTAGGCGAGTGCATTGGATGAGACTTAACTACCACGACTTATGTCTCATTGGCTAATGAGACATATATAAGTCGTGCGACCGCAGGGTGAAGCGGCATTGGCCACTGCATACGTGTAACCGCCGTGTTCTTAGCGAAACGTATAAATGAATAGAATATATGTAACTATTGATATAACAAATAAAACAATAAAAATGCAATAGATGTTACAGAAAGGATACAAATATTCGAATAATTATAAGTCGTTTATGAAATATTTGCAGTTAAATATATAGGCGAATTTTGAATGCAACTTACTACCGGCCAATGAGACAAAAGTCGTGCGACCGCATGGTGATGTGCAATAGCCACTGCATATCAGTAACCGCTGTGTTCTTGGCGAAACTTATACATTAATAGATTGCTATAACAAATAAAAAATACATACACAAACAATAAAAATTCAATAGATATTAAAGTAAGACTAACATACCTACCTATAAGTGCCAAATCACTAAGATATTTTAAACTAGTGAGACATAAATCGCGTGACCGCAGAATGAAGCAGGAGCAGCCGGTGAATAATATAATTTTCACCTCACCAGCTCAAACATGGCGATTTTGCTGTCAGATAACAGTGAACAAAATGCGATTTTGTTTCGAGCGTGAGTAGAAAGTAGCTTTTTAATTTTTTCAATATCTGACCACGAATTGTCATTCTTCAGCCAAAGGTTAATTATAAAATTCTAATCATTTGAATCTCGATGCACTCTGTTTCTTTCATATGTATATAAAAGAGAGGGATAGAAACTTATCAATTTGAAATTCGATTTTCGAATCCGACCTCGATTGAGAACAGTTCGGATACGCGTTATACCAAAAAAATCATTAAAAACACCCGAAATAGTTTTAATTCCAACGTATTTTTTTTTCTTTATTATATTTTTATTTAACGACCGAATATTAAAATGATTGTGCCTTTTATATAAAACAATTGATCATTGCTCAAATATAATAAGATTTTTCACATTATTACTTATTGTAAATTATATTTACTTATTGTAAAATTATTTTATTTTCTTTTGCATATATTTTGTTTGGTGTTTTAGGAGTAAACATATTAATCAATGTATAAACAAAATCTCGTAATATAATAATGTATTTATAAATAAACACGTCATGTATCTGCTAAATCTTCCACTTTGATCAAATAATGACAATAACCGTGTTGGTTGGTTGATTATAATTTCAATTAAATTATATTGTTATTCCTTTTTAAGCAGCACTTATCTATTTTCTGGTTAATAATATTATTGAAATCAGCAACAAAGACTATAAACATACGTTGGAAGAAAAAACACAAAATGTCGAATATGTTCTCGCTGATGAGGTGAAAAGTTGTGTGTGCTACACGAGAGTAACGTTTTTTGCATCTCGTGCTGTTGAGTCCCTCGCTACACTCAGGGTTCTAACATAGAATCACTCGCTACGCTCGTGATTCAAACGTAGAATCCTTCGCTTGCTCGGGACTCAAAATCAGCACTCATAACAAAAAACAACTTTGCTCTCTTGTTGCACAAATAACTATTATCGATGTGAGTTCTTTACTTAATAACTAATAAATTAACAAAAGTCTACTGTTGACAGAAATATTAAAACAAAAGACAAAAAATAAAGAAAAAAAAATGATTTAGGTATTCAACGCATGAACGTAACAATAATAATATTAGAAATGAAAGCTTACAAATATCTTCCAAAAAATAAAATACCAAAAAAATATTTACGGCTAAATGCACGAACAAGTTAATTAAATAAGACAAGTGTCTAGTCAAATGACTTACTACCAGCCAGTGAGACATATTAAGTCGGGCGACCGCAGAGTGAAGATGCCCTAACACTGCTCCAAACGGGTCGTCAATAATGTTAGGAAAAGAGACTTTTGGACTGGAAAATTTTGCTACGACTACGCTTATTGCAAGACAAAGCGGCTTTCTCACACAGTTGTATACTTATATAGAAAGATATACGGTGTAGTAGTATTTGTCACGCGAGAAAGAGTCGTGTTCCAGAGTTGTGCTAGAGGGGCAAGACTTATTAATATCAGTAGTAGTGCTTAAGTCGTACGACTGCAGTTCAGAGTGAAGCTGTTTACTGTTCTTTTGTTTTAAGATAATATCAAATGTTTGGTAAAACTATGAAGTAAAACTTCGTTTGATATGCTAACGGTAAGATAGTTGGAAATTGGCGAAAAAAGCGATTGCATGCTACCAACCACAACCAATTTACTGATTCCGTGAAGCACTATCGCATAAAAAGCTTACAATTTCATTAAATCCTCCCTAAATAGTTCTAAAGAACTTTGTTATTTGGCTGTCAGTCAGCTTTTAAAAGCCCAACAACAAAGTTAAAACGAAGTAGTTAAAAAAGAAAACACAAAATGCTTACAAAGTCGGAAGCTCGGCTCTCTTCACTTAAATTACTTGCGATTACACCGACAAAACGTTTAATGAAACACGTTAAATCGCGCCAACTGGGCCCCGCCACCGCTCGCCGCACCCGCCGTGCTCCGCGCCGTACGCCGTTCGCCACGCCACGATTGCGCCACACTCCGCCGTACCGCGACGCCAAGCGCCGTCTCGCGCCCTCTCGCCATACTTCCCCAACTTCGCCACTTACTGCGGTAGGTGCCGGTAGTTTTTCCTCAAATATCTTAGCCGTAAGGAGAGTTGGAACTACTTCTGCAAAGTCCATTAAAGAGTATAAACTCACGCCGCGGTGATTACAAATGCCACCGATTTTGGCGACCGTTTCGGGCTCGATTAAAGGTTTTTAATTGAAATGACGAATAAACTTTGAGCAAGCATTGATTCACGAATAGAGTCGTTTTGAAGCGTTAAGTGGATGTGCCCGCAAAAAAAAGTTAAATACACCAACTAAGGAGGGTATTGTTTCAAAATTTGCAAGAAAAATATAAGTTATATTCCTGAAAATAGTATTTTAAAATTTATTATACCGGGAGGGTATAAAGGGTTTCCTTAAATTTGGATAAAGAAATGCAGTGAACTTAAACATGATCATAATCTAATAATTAAACATAAATTTAAAATTATTATTAAACTAAAATGACAGCCCTTCATACCTACATTGTTTATTATTATTACCACACCAAAGTACGATATGACTATTTTACCTATTCGGGAAATGCAGGCAACAGGCGAATTAGTGAATGAAAATACTGAAAATATAACCCTAGATTCGAAACAAGAACGCAACTTAAAGTTAAACGGCATCAAGAATTCGCAGCATCCATAAAAATTAAACAAGAACAGATATTATTTCATGGAACGCAACTCAGCGCGTCGTATAAATATGTAAGCGAAGGAAACGCTGACGTCTGCGTTCCGCCGTGCCGGTGCGGAAACCGCGTCAATTAACTCGACCACGATGACATATTAGCCTTTGTTCGCTCCCTCCGCGTTTTCCAGGAGCACCCTGTATAATCCAGATACAGATATCCCCGGCAAGTATGCACCGCGATGCATCACAAATCTTGCCCTGCATTATACAGCGTGTTGCCGGCACGCGGGTATATATTAAAACGTATTATAATGTTTTCAATTGAATGTTGTTTGCATGTAAGTATGAATTAGAAAATTAGAGTTATGTGCGCAACTTATATAGTGCCAAACTGATAAATGCAAGTAATTTACATTGATGTCGTCGTAATAAACACAATGTATGAAGTTCTTTCGTTTACACTTACTTGTCAATTAATTATTTTGTAAATTGAATTTTGTTACGATATCGGATTTTTATTGGACAATTAAATTAGGGTCATATTTATGCTTTGGAATTATGTTTCTTTGGTAAGCCTTGAAAAGCTGATCATTGTTGGGAACACGGAGAGCAAACGAGCTCAACCAGATGAACCGAAGTGAAGGGCTCTTCGTCAACCAAGTTTTGCTCGGCCATCATACACGCGATGAACAGGTACTGGTAGAGGCAGATCATAAAAACTAGGTGTAGAGATTCCACAACCACCAATTACCACGATCCTCAGTCATGAGGGAGCGACCACAGACAGAGTTCCTTAGATAATTTAATAAGCTCCCACTTGCTGGTAACGCACTGTATAGCCGCTCGACCTCCCCTTAAGGCACAGCAATTTCGCCAAAAAAGTTTGTGATTATACAAGCCACCTGCCAGATGCTAGACAAAATTAAGTTTCACTGAATCAAATCTAAATTGAATAGACCCACTGTGAAAATACAAAGTTTAGTGACTGTCAATGTCAAACAAAGAAGATGAAAAAAGTTTTTTCTTCCAATCCCATTTTCCTTCACGATTCCTCTTTCACAGTCTCTAAAAGTTTTTAAAATAAGAGGTTTTCGCGAGAGTCTCAATTATCGATAAAGACGATATTAAAAATTCGTTTGTTTTGTTCTCGGCTTCCGCTTGAGAGCGGTGTCCCCTTTTCCCATTGTTTGCGCTAGAAGGGAAAGCAAGCGCCGACGATAATCAGAATTTTAAATTTTCAGCCCCCCTCAATTACTGACAACGTCATCCAATTTATGATATATGCGTATAATCCGGCTAATTAGCCAAAAAATACGAAATCGTTTATATTTTATGCCATACTTGTAACGGAACCTTCTGCAGCTAACATTTGTAGGTATATAATGGAATAAATGTCGAAAACTATGAATAAACGACGCAGTTGGCATAGTTTGTGGTGCAGCTGCCTACTGAGCCAACGGTCCTGGGTTCAAATCGTGGCAAGGAAAAATATTTGTATGATGAACTCGAATATTCGAATGTTATATGTATATCGTCGTCCAGTACCCATAGTACAAGCATTGCTCAATTTAGGACTTATACATTGCAATAAGAAACATAATCCAAATTATTACAATATTGACTTTGGAGAGGATCCCTTCCAGTTCATAGATGTACCTAATACCATGTCGGAAACTTCTTCGTAATTAAATTGATAATGTTTAACACTGCGGTGGATTTAAGTCAAAAGCTATGTCCATGCAATTATTGTATTCAAATTGTGTTCAGTCAAGGCGCTGCAATTTTGTGAACACTTCAATGTTTAATGTAAGCAATATTATTTTGTCGCTTACAGCATATAACGGGCGTAGACTACAAAATACAGATGTTTCACTCCACGAAAAGTATGGCTATCGTAGGTTCTAATTTCAACCGCCATTTTCTGAGACCCCTCGTTATCACAGCCGGATCTATACAGCCCGTCGAATTTCCATACCTACATAGTTGCCATTTGGTAGTACTGTGATGGAGTAACATGCTCTAAATTTATTCGTGAGCATTACACTGTAACATGTACGAGGCAGTGCTCCCTTAATGTATTCATGTAATTCGCATAGCCGGTATCCCCTTTGACCGGCCACGCAACACCGCACCGGCTCGGATAGAGTACTCGTAATACAACGTGATGTTTTAAAACCATCCATCACGTTTAATGTCTATATTACGAAAGAAGCTAGCATGCAGGCATTTTTTTATTTTTATTTGCGGCCGCTCTTGACTTGAACGTATTCTGCTTTAAGCGACAATTTCGCTAAGATTTTGGTATTAAAATTTGATCCAATTCGCGAGGTTAGTTATAGTTCTTCTAAACTTAATTGGGGCTTTGATAAATACTTCTACTAACTTCCATCATTGTTAAAAACTTTTTAACGAATTGTATAAACCTTTTTTTTTTTCATTTTTGCAACTTATTCATTTGCGTTAGTTTAACAAAACAAAATTATCAATTTCACTCGAAGACAACAGTAATAAAACTTTTTTATTACAGTCGGAAGCCACCCAACTATAGTGGGGGCGAATAAAAACCCAAGTATCAGCTACTTGAATGTAAAAACGTAGTGATGCGGCCGAGCCAGCGGCGTCGGCCGCCAATTTACATTAAATGCGGCCAGCCGCCGGCCAGTGATAACTCACACTTACTTACAGGAGCTGCTACACAACCAGTGTCCAAACGACACCATGGCAAATTGCCTTGCTATTGCCAATTTGGGGTCATTTATTGGACAGTATACTAATTTATGTCGATACAAATAAAACTCTGTTAGGTAAAAAAAAAAACATAAGTCAATAGTATAAGCAATTGAGCGAAATCACGTGACAACGGCACCTGCAAATCCCTACCGGAGTACTTGCGTCACCACCGCCCTCTCCCGACCGAAGATTATATAAGCGCACGCGCCCAGTCTTCAGCCTCTTTTTCGCTGCGCAACGTCGACGTGAAGAAGTCGTAACCCCACTTGTTTATTCTCTAGATCTTTCATTTGATTTATTTATGTGTCTTTCTCAACATATTGTAAAATTTGTAATAAATTGTGATTTAATTTCCGTTCAGTAATTTACTTTAAATAAATAAAACTCTGGCCTTTCCCAATATCAGACGTGGGATAGTACTCCATTGCCTATCGTAACTTTAGCTAAACAGTGATTTAAAACGAAAATTTTAGAAAATGAGCAATTCCGACAGATCTTCTCGTGGTAGGGGTAGGAGTAGGCTTAATGATGACTCAGTTACAGGTGCAGATTATCTCCAACAGCAACTCGGTGCCATTTTAGCGCGCCTGAATGCGCTCGAGGGCAGCGCATCGGTGGGTTCGAGCAGCGGTGCAGCCAGCCACGTGGAGGCACGGGGGTCGACCAGCAGCCTTGACATCGCTGCTCCAGCCCCTACGTTGCAGTCCACGCCGCGTCCACCCGAGCCCGCTGCTAGTATTGTCGGCGAGTTGAACAGGAGCTCCGCCACCGTGTCATCGACAGACTCAACCGACCGGCTCATCGGAGCCCTAACCGTTTTGACAAAAGTAAGATCCAACCATTATTATATTTCAAACTTCGATCCCAGTTTACACGATATCGATTCTTGGTGTGCAGAGGTTGAAAGAGCTCGTGAGATTAATCGGTGGGATGACAACGAGTGTCTTTCCAGGATAGCTAACTGCCTGAAAGGGGACGCGCGAAGTTGGCTTAACGAATGGGTAACAAACGATCGTACATGGACAAATTTTAAACTCGAATTTAAACCGTTATGCTCGCGGAGAATCGATGTCGCGACCATCTTATATAATGTCATGAGTACCAATTCAGACAGTTATACCACATATGCAGAGTATTCTAGGCGTTCGTTACTACGTTTGAATATAGTGAAGGGTTTAAGCGATGAGTTAACGGTAGCAATCGTCATACGTGGTATAACTGACGCTCAAATCCGTGCCGCCGCTACAAACGCCCGTCTACTGCCCAAAGATCTTGTCGAGTTTCTGTCTATTTACACAAAAGCAAACACGAACACTACGAATTCATTCGGGCGTCCTTCACGCAGTAGGCAAATTTAACCGAGTTTGAGAAAACGCGGTCATACTCTTAAAACACCCAATCGTGATGTTAAATGTTACGCTTGCGGTGGTTCCGGTCACCCACAACGGTTATGCCCGAAACGACCAAGACAAACCGAAACAAGCTCCGATATAGTCGAAAACAAGGCTGCTGTAGCCCCATCTAGTGCCACTGTCAAGGTATGTGCGTTTTGTAAAAAACCAGGTCATGACGACACTGTATGTTTTGCAAAGCAGCGATCGGAATCTCGCAACAAAAACAATGTTAATTTTTGTCGAGAATTAGAGGGTAGCTCAAGCAACAGTGACGTTACGACCGCGGTTATACAAGGCATACCAACTGATGTTTTGATTGACAGCGGTTCAGCCGTTTCTCTTATAAGCGAATCTGTGCTTAAATATTTTCAACAAACGCGACTACCCACTTATCAAGTATTGCGCGGCATAGGCAATCAAAACATTGAGTGCACAGGTTACGTGACATTAGTTGTTGAGTCTAGTGATATCGCGTTAGAAGTTGATTTTTTGATTGTACCATCTACATGTATGAGTGTACCCGTGCTTATTGGAACTGACGTGTTGAACCGCGAGGGAGTAGCGTATATTCGCACTAACGGTAAACATCAAATAACTCGCGTTTCAAATACAAGTAGTATTACTAAGGACGTGTTACATGTGCATTCCGATGAGCATTTGCAGATTAGTAGCCCCCTTATTGGGAGTGATCGTAATAAGTTGCATTCGATAATTGATAACTTTAAAGAATATTTGATTGAGGGTACGGCCCGTACGACCGTAACCACCGGTGAAATGCACATTGAATTGACAAGTAACACGCCTATTAACTATAGGCCGTACAGGTTATCTATCGATGAGAAAAGTAGGGTGCGCGAGATAATAAGTGACCTATTAGATAAAGGTGTTATTCGTGAGTCACAATCGCCTTACGCTAGTCCAATCATTCTTGTTAAAAAACGTGATGGAAAAGACCGTATGTGCGTAGACTACCGGGCATTGAATGCTATAACAGTGAAGGATCGCTTTCCATTGCCTCTGATCGAAGACCATATTGACCGGCTTGGCAAAAGTAAATATTTCAGTTGCTTGGATATGGCCACCGGCTTCCATCAGACAGCACTGGATAGTGAATCCATTCCAAAGACAGCGTTTGTGACTCCTGAAGGACATTTCGAGTACTTAAAAGTCCCATATGGCCTCTCAAATGCTCCAGTAGTGTATCAGCGAATAATTTCCACGACTTTGAGACCTCTTATCGACGCAGGCAAGGTTTTAACGTACATAGATGACGTATTGATTCTGGCATCAACAATTGAAGAGGCATTTGATAATTTACGCGAAACGCTTGAAACCTTGACCGCTGCCGGGTTTTCTATAAATTTAAAGAAGAGTACGTTTGTTGCCACCGAGGTTGAGTATCTGGGTCGTAAAATTTCACAAGGTCAGGTGAGACCGAGCGAACGAAAAATTCATGCGTTAATTAATTCCCCGGTGCCTACAAACGTACGTCAAGTACGACAATTGCTCGGGTTAGCCGGCTATTTTAGGCGATACATACCCGATTACGCGATTAAGACTGCTTGCATGTCTAGGTTGACGAAGAGAGGCGTTCCATTCATATGGGGTGAGGAACAGGTTGAAGCCCGAAAGTACTTAATTGAGTGTCTTACTAACGAGCCCGTGCTGGCAGTATTTGATCCCTCGTTACCAACAGAGCTACACACTGACGCGAGTTCTGTTGGCTACGGGGCTATGCTCCTCCAAGTGCATAACGATAAACGTAGACGTGTAGTGGCATACTTTAGTAAGACTACTCAAGGAGCAGAACCTAAGTATCATTCATCTGAACTTGAAACGCTCGCTATCGTGAAAGCATTACAACATTTCCGCCACTACTTGTTAGGAGTTTCCTTCAAAATAGTTACTGATTGCAATGCATTAAAATTAACAGAACGCAAGAAGGATCTCCTACCACGTGTGGCGCGGTGGTGGATTTACATGCAGGATTTCAACTTTACGATCGAATACCGAAAAGGCACATTGATGCAACACGCGGATTACTTAAGTCGAAATCCTGTAGAAGTTTACCAAATAACAAAACCGAAAAACTGGGCGCAAATTGCGCTGTCCGCGGACGAGGAGACGCGCGATTTGATTGATAAAGTTAACAATAACGAACTCGATCAATCTCGGTACATTGTACAAAACGATCTGCTATATCACCAGTACACTCCTACTGGCGAGGAATCCAGGTTACTATGTTTCATACCTAAGGGTCACAGATTGAGTTTACTACGTATTTTTCATGATCAGCATGAACATATTGGAGCTGACAAAACAATAGATCTCATTCTACGACACTTTTGGTTCCCTGGATTGCTCGCTTTTGTTAAAAAGTATATAGCACATTGTTTGATTTGTTTATCGTCCAAAAAAATACCTAGAGCCCCACATCAACCAATTTCCTCATGGCAAAAGCCTGATGTACCTTTTAGTACAGTGCACGCCGACGTGCTCAGAGTATTACCCATTTCAAACGGTTTTAAATTTATTTTGCTTGTTGTTGATGCTTATTCTAAATTTTGTTTGCTATATCCAATGACTAAACAAGATGCCAATGAATTACAAAACTGTTTTTCAAATGCGATTTCTCTCTTCGGGGCACCTAAACTGTTAGTATGTGACAAGGGTCGTATGTTCGAAAGTTCACAATTCCAAGGGTGGCTTAGGGAAATGGGCTCTAGTATTCACTTCATAACTCCGCAAATGCATGGTGAGAATGGACAAGTGGAGCGTTATTGCCGTACTTTGTTCAATATGCTTCGTGTAGAGGCTGATGCTAAAAATGAACATTGGTCTAGCAGCCTTTGGAGGTTACAGCTCGTAATGAACTGTACTAAGCAGAAGTCTACTCAAACCTCCCCGTTACAATTACTAATCGGGATTGAAGGTATGACGCCGCTGATAAGGCGGCTGGTACACGATGTAGCACTCGAGAACTCTCATTCTAACCGCGAGGGCTTTCGAGAATTACAAAGGCAGCGCGCCGCAGAACTGCTTAACGAGAACAGACTTAGACAAGATCAATATGTCAATAAAGGTCGTAGGCCTGCGAGAAAATTTAAACTGGGTGACATGGTTTTTGATATTAAAACTACGCAGGTGACTGGCAAGCTGGACTCCGGGATGCGAGGGCCTTACCGCATCACGAGGGTACTACCGAACGATCGCTACAACTTGCGATTGCTGGGCGGCTCCTACGGCAAAACAACACAGGCTGCAGCCGAGCATATGATTGCTTGGCGTGGAGAATGGACCCCCGAGTCATGTGCCACCTTCTTTGACAGTGAGTACAAGAACCCTCATGCCATGTAGCTATATATGCAAACTAGGTGCCTCTGGTCTTGGTGCTGCATAGACTGACATGCTCAACTAGGTGCCTCTGTCCACGTACTTGTGCGGAGCACAAAGTGATAACAAATTGCTTTGTTCCCAAGGATACGCTAACTGGGTGCTTATGTCCTCTCTAAGCTGACATGCTAAACTAGGTGCCTCTGTCCATGTAGTACAGTACAAAGTAACAATAAATCGCTGTCCTTAAGGATACGCTAACTAGGTGCCTATGTCCTAATAAGATTTTGGCTTAACTGGGTGCCTCTATCTGTAGCAAATACTGGATACAAACTATTCAGTATTGGATACGCAAACTAGGCGCCTCTATCCGCTCCATATAATAGACATGCAACTAGGCGCCACTGTCTTACTATTTAGGCCGTTTAAACAATCTTCTAATGTTTGTTGTTATCATTTTCAGATGAGGACAACAATACGCCTGGCACAAACGCGGCTAATTCTACCATTGAAGCAGTCAACCTCCCTGCCGCTGAGAGTCAGCCGGGTCCATCCACTAGCCACGAATCTCACCATGATCAAGCCTACCAAGAGAGCCACGTCGCAGCTTCTGCCAGTCACGATAAGTCGAGCGAAGAGTCCCAGCACGAGAAACCCTAGCAGATGAAGTGGTCGAGGGCGACCACATGTCAGGAGAAGCCGTATAAGCAATTGAGCGAAATCACGTGACAACGGCACCTGCAAATCCCTACCGGAGTACTTGCGTCACCACCGCCCTCTCCCGACCGAAGATTATATAAGCGCACAAGCCCAGTCTTCAGCCTCTTTTTCGCTGCGCAACGTCGACGTGAAGAAGTCGTAACCCCACTTGTTAATCTCTAAATCTTTCATTTGATTTATTTATGTGTGTTTCTCAACATATTGTAAAATTTGTAATAAATTGTGATTTAATTTCCGTTCAGTAATTTACTTTAAATAAATAAAACTGGCCTTTCCCAATAATAGTATAATAAGTTTCTGAAATCTTATTAGATATTCATACTTCAATTTTTTTCAAGTAACTGAGTGCACACCCTTAACCGGTTCGCTACCCAAGATAAATAATAAATTTATATATAAACTTAGTATAATTATGTTGACATGTAAAACTATGTTTTATCAAAATAAATGAATGAATGAATCACTACACATAGATTTGATACTGACGTGTCTTGCTGTTAAGCGACAATTTCGCTTAGATTTCGTTTTGTATAAAAATTTCATCCAGTTTGCGAGGTTTCTTAGTTTCATTACCCTTTATTGGTGTTTTGTCAGATACCTACGAACTTCTTTCAGTGTTAAAAAGTTTTTAACGAACTTTACTAACCTTTTTTCATAGGTTTCACAACGAATTCATAGCGTAGGTATAACAAAACAAAATTATCAATTAAGCTCGAAAACAACAGTACTAAAACTTTATGTATTACAGTCGAAAGCCACCCAACTATAATGGGGGCGAATAAAACCTCAAGTATCAGCTACTTGAATGTAAAAACGTAGTGATGCGGCCGAGCCAGCGGCGTCGGCCGCCAATTTACATTAAATGCGGCCAGCCCCGGCCAGTGATAACTCACACTTACTTACAGGAGCTGCTACACAACCAGTGTCCAAACGACACCATGGAAAATTGCCTTGCTATTGCCAATTTGGGGTCATTTATTGGACAGTATAGTAATTTATGTCGATACAAATAAAACTCTATTAGGTAAAAAAAAAACATAAGTCAATAGTACTTATAATAAGTTTTTGAAATCTTATTAGATATTCATACTTCAATTTTTTTCAAGTAACGGAGTGCACACCCTTAACCGGTTCGCTACCCAAGATAAATAATAAGTTTATATATAAACTTAGTATAATTATGTTGACATGTAAAACTATGTTTTATCAAAATAAATGAATGAATGAATCACTACACATAGATTTGATACTGACGTGTCTTGCTGTTAAGCGACAATTTCGCTTAGATTTCGTTTTGTATAAAAATTTCATCCAGTTTGCGAGGTTTCTTAGTTTCATTACCCTTTATTGGTGTTTTGTCAGATACCTACGAACTTCTTTCAGTGTTAAAAAGTTTTTAACGAACTTTACTAACCTTTTTTCATAGGTTTCACAACGAATTCATAGCGTAGGTATAACAAAACAAAATTATCAATTAAGCTCAAAAACAACAGTACTAAAACTTTATGTATTACAGTCGAAAGCCACCCAACTATAATGGGGGCGAATAAAACCTCAAGTATCAGCTACTTGAATGTAAAAACGTAGTGATGCGGCCGAGCCAGCGGCGTCGGCCGCCAATTTACATTAAATGCGGCCAGCCCCGGCCAGTGATAACTCACACTTACTTACAAGAGCTACACAACCAGTGTCCAAACGACACCATGGCAAATTGCCTTGCTATTGCCAATTGGGGTCAGGATTGGGTTGTTTCGAATCTCTTGTGAATCTTAGAAATTCCTAAGGACCTAATTATTTTTGGTATTAAGTATTTATCTATTCAGGTTGAAAACGAGCGTCCCTCACGAGATTTGTGATAATGTTAGTAAGGCTAATAAAATGCCAAGTCTAGGTTAGGCATCGCATAATCTATATGTCTATAGCACAACCAGGAAAAACACGCCTACCTTTATGTTTTGATGTCTAAAAATTTTTTACGTGTTACTTTGCTGTCGTAGGTATATATTTTGCTATATGGGAATCATTCTTGGCTTAATAGGAAAAAAAGATTCAAATTATAAATCAATAGTTACTTTCATTTCATCTATTTATTTTTTGCTTCATGGGATGTCAACCACTAAGCTTATAAAAAACAAAAAAGCCTACTGATTTCATTCAATTTATGTTAATGAATGCATAAAAAATTATTAAAGTCGCGATTCTCCAGAACATGAGCGTAGCTGACTGATCTACCCGACCATCCGCCAGAACCTCCATACGAATAAATCTTCAAACATTCCGCAGCTGAATTCAAAATTACCTATTTTATGCGGTTTTTAACGTGGTCTCTTTGAGGAGCCCAATTTGCAACTATGTTGAACAAAACGGAATAATACTAGACGCCGTGAGCCTTTGATATTAAACTCAATGTCATGCATTTATTAATATATATAAGCTAACATTTAAATTCTGAAGTGAATGTTAAGTATAGTACGGACATTGTGTTGCTTTAAAAGTTGACGATAACAAACGAGTACCATTAAATATTTTAAGCCCACGTGAAGCCCACTTATTCAAGCATATTACGTATCAAATAGATATTTAGAAATAAAAGGCCACGAGGAAGAAAGGTAACATTTGCAAAATTTAACAGTAAACATATATGATACCTAAATAAATCGGTAATTTAAAAAAATCTACGTGAAGAAAGATAGACATCGCCAGTTTTATCCATTAACCCTTCAAATGGTTGCATACAATATTTGAATAGTAATAAATAAGTATTTATGTGCACAGATAGCGTAGGAAATCGAGTTGATACGTTATTACACGATTCAATCAGGGGTCGTTCTCTGATTGAATCGCATCCAGGATAAGGACGGCCTCAAGATCACAGCCCGCATACTAAATTGTTAGCCCTTAGTTATTTATGCATCGTAAGCCAACATCTTAATAGCGAGCGAGAGTTATGTCCAGCCTAAAATAATATTTTGTGTAAATGTTTGAAAATAAACAAACGGCGTTCAAGCGGTATGCTTTACCCTCATAATATGTCGTAACTTTGCAGTCCAAGGTTGCTGTTTTGCGGCGATTTAAGGTCGGAATGAGTTTATTTACTCTAATAGCAAGTTTGAGTTTCAATTTATTGCAAACCACAATGATATTATAAATCGCTTACCTTTGGATGTGCTCTTCTGGGAAAGGCCACTTTAGGATCAATCTGAAAAGAAAATTCCACCATTACATTTTATGAATATTATACTCTTTATGTAAATTTGTTTTAATATTAAGCTGTTTTACATAGAAAGCTATCGTGAGTCTCAGACATATTAATATACTTAAACGGGTTTAAATGGGTTTACGGGTAGTGTTCGATTGGCCGCCGTCGCGACTGGTCGTCTCTCCTGATGATGAATCGCGTACCGATTCGAAACATGTCGAGCGTTATTCGACTTCTACGACGTGAGTAAACCCGTTTAAGTATATTAATATTAAGCTGTGTCGAAAATGAACGTCGAAATTTTCCGTCGAATCATAACGTTTTACGGTTTGAAGCTATTCAACATATTTTGCATTACGCTCGATTGTGAGTAGGGTGAATAGAATAGGATGTGGCACGCAACGCTAATTAATGAACGTAAGCAAAAAAATCGGAGTTTCCCTTGCTAACTAATCATAGCCCGTACGTCGGCTTGGGGGGTCTCCTTCGCAATCCATAACATCGTATGTCCTAAAGTCAAATGCCATACCACATTTACTCTAAACACTTTTGACATATCAATCATTTGTCATAATGATTATTTGCCATAATGATCTTACATCCTAATGATCATAAACCATAATATTACATTACCTAATGCTCTAAATACCTAATATGTTTTGTACTAATCTATTAACACATAAAACTTACGAGTCATAATATACAAAACCATAAATCACATGTCCTAAAGTCAAATGCCATGATGACTGCTTGCCATAATGTTCATAAGCTATAATAACATTACCTAATATCCTACTTTAAGGCAGGTCAGACTTGGGTTAGGTTAGGTACGACGACGAGCGGAGCGAAATTTGATATTCGGGATAATGACATTCGTATTTTCAATAATCGGAAATTTATTCCTTAGGAATTATGAAATTCGGAGTTTTAAAACTCGGAATTAAATATTTCGGAGTATTTGGGTAAAGATTATTTTTTTACCAATTTTTTACGTTAAAACAAAAATAGAAAACCGGATTTGGACAATTATCGAATTGGCTAAACCCCGAAAACTGTAGGTTGGGTTATTGGCTGAACCCCGGAAACTGTAGGTTAGGTTAGGTTTGTATTGTGACCACGTATAGCGGAGCGAGCGAAGCGAGCGGAGCGTCAGACTTTCTGAACCCCGAAAACTATAGGTTAGGTTATTGGCTGAACCCCGAAAACTGTAGGTTAGGTTAGGTTTGTATTGTGACCACGTATAGCGGAGCGAGCGAAGCGAGCGGAGCGTCAGACTTGCTGAACCCCGAATAGTAAAGTTTGAAAATCTGTGCGTACAAAACTATACAGCATTAAAATTGTGTAGCCTGGATATCATGATTTAGGATACGTACCTATTAGGACACGTGATAATAATTAGGATAAGTAACTATTAAGACATATGATACTTATAGGACACTTGATCATTAGTACTTAAGATAATAGTGCAAATAATCATTAGGATATTCAATATTAGGATGATCAATATTATGGAATTTACATTAGGATAAACGTTATTATGGCAAAAGATCATTATGACCACAGTTATTATGGAATTTACAAATAGGACAAAGGAAATTATGGATTCCAATATAGACCCCGGCTTGGGAGCTCGATAAATTCGAATCGCTTGCGCGGCTGCAACGTCCAGTCCAAAATCCAGCCTGCAAAAAAGCATCCAACTGAAAATCCTGCGCCGCGGTCCTGTCACTCGATTTCGCCCCTCGTCTTTTTCATGTAACCGAGCGCCAGTATTTCATACGTAGCACTGTTTAAGCCCTCAGATTTCCTCCGGCCGCGGCCGCAGCTCTTTTTGCTCGTGCCGCGTCGCCGCTGACCGTTATAAACGCAAAATATAAACCTAAAGAAGCTACCTTTGACATTTTTAGAGATAAAATGCTCCGTTTCCACTCGCGTTGATCATTTTGTCGTTTCTACGTACTTGGGAGTGCAGCGTGTTTTATGTTTTAAAATTAGTTTTCCTTTTTCTCTCAGGTGACGTCGCTATTTTAATAAAAAATTTAAAATAGCGAAATAATATCAAATAGAATGAGAAATCATGAGATATATAAGATCATGTATTTTATTTTCCATGTTGTGGGGGTGCAGGAGTGCAATAGAGGGTATTTATATTTGTATAAAGTCGGTAATTATGTTAACAGACTCATCACAGGTAGTATCCCAATAATCTGCTCTTTTGGCGTTTCATGGCCACATTATGTCAAACCTTCGTTAAGGTCTTATTTAATGTGAAAATTCCACATTGGCCAAACAAGTGTTTCTACTACAAATAAATATGCGTTACAGCGATCTGTGGCGCCAAACCGATAGATTAATACAGGCCGTTGTTTCAAAATTTCAAATCCTTCCGTTACCCACATTGTATGTAATTACACTTACATTTGTAAAAGCTCATATTAGTCCGTACAAAATAATGAAATTTAACGATAGGTCAACTTCTAAATACCTTAAGATTCACGTCGAATCTCTCATTTTGAAAAAAGTATTATTTTCATGTCAGTCAAAATATTTAACCATTTGCTGAATTACTTGAAATCCTTGGATTGTCAAGGTTTCCAAAACCAAATTATTTAAGTGGTATCTACAAATAATGTTCTACTCTGTTAATGCACACGTTGTAACGACCAATTAATGCCTAATTAATTTAATTCCATATTTTTGTTATCATTGCTTTACATATAGGTACATGTTTTTTTATGGACCTTGACATTTAAGAATTATTAACGATTGCTATTTACCACTGTCCTATATGCATGAAATTCTTTTACTGTTTTTTATTTTTTATTCTTCTCAATACCTATTTTTAGTCTGTTATTTATTGATATAAATTCAAATCAAATTATTATTTATTTCGGATCAGTGATCCATAGATTGTTAGTAAAAAAAAAAAAAAAACAAATTAAGGTTACTAACAGTCATACATACATTGAACATAATAATAATTATTAATAATCATAGAAAATACAGAAAAAAAGTATAATAATAACAACTAAACAATCTGCACAGTAACAATTAAATCGCATTATCGCTATACCTACATTGATTATTTTCCAATGGTTTTAATGACATGCAAATTGAGAGTCAAAGTATTGTACGCCAAATCCTGACTGATTATGATGTAACCAAATACTACCACCATTTATAACAATTATAACCACTCCCATTCAAACAATAAACAATTTTGTATTTTGTGTAGGTAACTAATAACATGTTACTGTGATGTGTTGAATTTGTGAACATACATTAACTCCAATTGCTTATCGACTTATATTATTATTGAATTGACGACGCGTTTGGCTCGGTTGGTAGACACCTGCCTACTGAGTCGGCGGTCCCGGGTTCGAATCCCGGCCGGGGCAAATATTTGTGCAAAATATTTGTTCTTGGGTCATGGACGTTATCTATATATGTATTTATATATTATGTATATCGTCGTCTAGTACCCATAGTACAAGCTTTGCTTAGTTTGGGACTAGGTCGATTTGTGTATGATTGTCCCTTAATATTTATTTATTTTATTTATTTATTTATAAAAATCTTATTGTTTCAATCTCCATGCAACTTCTTCCAGGGATTTGAAAGATGGCATTTGTTCCTGATTTTTTTTTCTAAACTGTGTAAAACCATGTTAGATAGAAAATTATTAATTAAAAAAAGCAATTTTGTTTAAACCTTTGATACAAAGATCTAAGCTCAAAGAAAAATTTAAATGTGTAACTAGGTGCGAGAGACCGTGAATCGAACCCGGTACTGGATTACCGGGCCAGCGTGTTTACCTTTCCACCCTAACACCCAGTTAACATTTCGAATTTTTATGTTTTGTGTGTCGATCTTTGTAATTTAGTTTGTTAAATTTGTCTCCACAATTAGTAAAATATTTAGTAGCGCTGTATGATTTTCTAAAAATTCAGTTAAACGCTATACACAATAGATGCCAGACTGTAGGCATCCCCGTCCGCGTAATTACGAAGCGAGCGTAAGAGAATAATTTAAAAGATTTTGCCCAGGAGGACTGCATTATTACAATATCAGGGAAAACGGCTTTACAGCGTCATTCATACATTCTTAATTATTTAATTATCTTCTGAGTGCGCCACGGAATACCGCAACTGCAGAAAATCTACCTCACTTATTTGATTAAATTGGATTTTGTGAACGAATTAAAATTTTGAGTTAATTTTATTATGCCGGTATTTAGCACGCGCGCTTAAGAACGTTTTGCAATGTTACATAGATAGTGTAATCTGGATTAAATTGCGTTACAAATGATATTAAAAGCAAGAGATAAAAATTCAATTTGAACGGGCAAATTTCACATAGCAAATGTTGTTACTAAATAAATATGTCGTCGCATCTTATTATAATGAACACTTAATATGTGGCCACAAAAAACCCTCAACACAAACAAAAAGAGGACTTGTAAAATGTAGCAAAGCTTTTAACCCCACGCAAGCAATTTTGTAAACGTTGTAAAATGACCACGAAAGTACACAGAGCAAGCAGAAAAATCATAAAACCCCAGATGGTGGCGTTAAAGCGATTAAGCGGGTCGATGATAAATTTTAACGAGTTATTTTAATGGAGGCGATCGCAGTCAGTGGCTATCCGGCAGGCTGCGTCGATAGAAAAATAAAAGGAAACACGCCAAAAGGCTTTTTAATGTTTTACTTTTTTGTAATTTATTTTCGTGGGTTTAATATAATTTTACCGATAAAAATTGCGTAGGGGCGACAGCAATGGAGTCGTAGCAACACCTGTTACGAATTAATAAATTCTAAGCGTTTGTGGGAAACTTAAGTATCTCTTAAAGTTTGTAAATAAAAGTAAAGTTAACCTCTATGCGACGATGACTATGAACTTAATTGATAGACATGTATATTAATAAAGAATACGACTGCCAATAGTCACACAAGTACCTAATCAACTAGTTATATCAGACAGCAAACGAGCCCCCACTCATCTCACAAACGGCCAAAGGAAGTTTCTAAAACAAACATAAAGATTCTCAAACTACTCCCGCGCAAAATGACAACGAAACATCGAAACGAATGTGACATTTTGATATGGAGCCATTTGCGTGATTACAATCGACGCAGTGGCGCACCCTCCTTGGCCACCTTCAACCTCCCCCTTCCTACAACTTCCCTTTGCGATAAAGATTGACATCGCCGCTTTTAAATTTCAACTTATCCTATGTCAAATCCCGTTAAACAAACCAAAATACACCATAAAATGTAATATCTAAGACTGAGGTTCACGGAACGGTGGAAAGAATTTCAGCTTGTCATCGTAAGAAAAGATTGTAGGAGAAAGCACATTAGTAGGATATCACTGCGGTTGGAAAAGAGCATGTTAGCTATGTACTCAGTGCGATGACATCGACGTAAAGTCGATTATGTTAAATTTTATATTAAGCAAACACAATATCGGTGTCTCGCGCGGTGAACACGAACGGCAAAGTGGTTGTACAAAGCGCTTGTTCACTTTTTCACGGATAATGTGTGTGAATTCCCTAAACACATAATCCCATTGTACGTCTATCGGGGTCAAAGATTACATTTGTATTGTTATAGAGAACGCTACAGTTATACTTCTTTGGATGTGATCATTTTAGGGAGTTGTGGTTGAGGTATTTTGTAGTCAATGTGACACAGTGGGCTTATAAGTAAAGCCGATTGTAGGATGAATAGTCTCGCGCTGAAAGTGTGAGGAGTGATGACGCTTTTTGCAATTCATGACTCCTTGCTAGGACAAGCTATGTATACATTTCGGAAATTCGCGGAAACGGCCAGCTAATCGCTAATTGTTTGTAATCTAGCACACTATTTAAAATAAAATCAATTCAGTTTGAATATTGAATTGGGGGTTGATAAAAAGGCTTATTCAGATTTCATAATTAACTTTCAAGAATGAAGTGTTCAATTATCATTCAGCGCGTGCAAATCAGGAGAGTTGTTTAAACTCACAATAATTAACAAGCATCCGGCGCTACGGTCAAAATTAGGGAGCAGTAGTAGTGCACTTCAAGTTACACATGTAGCGCTTAATGACGCAGGTGTACTGAGTGAAAATGGTAACTAAAATATACGTGCAGACGACACGTAAATGTCGCCGGGACGGTATTAAGTGGCGACCGCATCATTCGGCGTTCAGTCAGCACCGCGCACTCTAACTCCGCCTAATTGGAACAAATTTGGCTCTAGGTGCAACACTCGAGTTGGCTCAAGATTAGGGCGAGTTATTGCAAGTATATTCCGGGCCGTTTCCTCTGAAATATTTGATGTGCAATGTGCGACTTGCGGAGCTGCGGTCCGTGAAGTGCCGTCGCTACGCTCGCGCCATCGCCCACGTGCTCCCGCTAACTTGAATTAAATTTAGAACAATATTTACCCCCGCAGTCGAGATAAATGATATTGCACGGTTAAGCCC
This sequence comes from Apotomis turbidana, assembly GCA_905147355.2. Classification (NCBI taxonomy): domain Eukaryota; kingdom Metazoa; phylum Arthropoda; class Insecta; order Lepidoptera; family Tortricidae; genus Apotomis; species Apotomis turbidana. The sequence goes on along the minus strand of LR990288.1, from coordinate 18,155,728 downwards.
GAGTTTATGCTTAGTGACGACTTATTGTACCCACATTCTTAGAATAAGCTAGTGAAGTGCCTCCTCCACGCGACGAATTAATATGAGCCTTGTTGAACAGAAAGAGAAATACGAGGCTGGGAACCACCTCTGCAGGCGCAACTTAACGAGACGCGACTTTACCGTGTAGACAAATTGCCACGTTAAGAGGTGGCATTAAACCATGCCATTGTTGTATATTTCGCAGGTTTTAAACACGTATAATTTCATTCTTTGCCGTAATATAATCAGAAAATACTTGACACAGATTGTTAGCTACACCAGCGTCGGTTTAACGCTTCGAGACCAAGCCGTAGGTAATGACACCGGCAGGGAAGACTCGACAAACGTCATTACTGGGGCACGCATAAATATGCAAGGCAGGTAACGCACATTTTCATGCGACGTCGCAAGAATTTTATCGCTCGTTTAATTCTGTAAGAAAAAAGTGGAATTCTTCCCGGTGTAACGCGAGACAGGCGGCCGCGTGGGAACCGGGACACCGGCTCGAGCCTACTCCTCACACCTAAGTGCAACCGAAATATATTCTCTCCATTTTGTCAGATATTACTTTCTCTTAAATACCGACGTCGAAAGCGTAAGCGGCGGATGGGAAGAGACGTAATCTTATCCATCAGTCGAAAGCTCATTCGTCGGGCGCTAATGTGGGTGCTTCGCGTACCTAGTTAGACGCACCTATTAACGTGTATTTTATTCATCGCCCTTTTCCGTCACTGTTTATTCTACGTCGGCGGTGACCGGGTACTAACGACATACTTTTTCTTAATACCTTTGCTCACCACCTTGCTATTTATTCAACAGTTCTAAGTTTGTTCATTAATAACGCGTTCATACGTTTTCAGGCGTTTCTAAGTTGTTGGAGATTAAGCAATTATCTGGTTTGGGAAATAATATTTAGTTGAAATAGTTGCTCAGTACAAATGCTAGTAAATACTCATATATTGTCAGCAACAGCTGCCGAAAGGCCGGCGCTGCGACACACACCTAAGTCAACCTGGGGGGGTATTCGACCAATTTTAGAGATATAATGGAGATCTCTCCTTTTCATCGCCATCTGTCACTTTTGACGTGTGCCTACTTGACAAGTGGCGATATCCCTAGACCATCGCAACTTCGTCAATTCAGACGCGCAAAATTTTCGCTTCCTTTGTATGTGACGGCATAAATAACAGGCGCATATTTTAAATTGACCGCGTAGTACGTGAAATTAGTCCGTTACGTTTCGTTCAAAACAGAAATGTATATACATGAATAACATTTTTGACAATCATTATCGCCTTCGTATTTCCAAAATTGAGATGAGATATGTCACTTTTAAGCTCATCGCATTTAAATGACAGTTCAATGGCGATATAACTGTTATCTAATAGAGATTTGACGTTTGGCGATCACTCAAATGTCAATCTCGAATTAGGTCCCTGAGGACTCCCCTAAGCCCCGAAGTAAGACACTCACTGTTCTCTTTGACTTATCACAACGTTTAATTGCAGTTGTTTGGGTCGATTGCAAAAAAATTGTACATAGTTAAAAGCTTAAACATAAAATACGATCGCTTCCCTTGTGCGACGAAAGTTAGTCATACAAAATGTATGGGTAACTTTCGTCACACAAAGGAATATATTAACATTGTTTTAATTAAAGCCCTTAACTATGCAAAAAAAAATTTCAATCGACCCGTTTAGTATTTTTGATATTAACTTTTCGATCCTCATTCATCCTCTGGTCGAGACTGACTAACTATATTCTGAGTTGAAGAACTTATCTAAGTCAAAATATACGTAAAATCCAGCTATTATATTTGCATCTGTGTGTTTCAGTTTAATCATTACTAAGAAAACTTTTATCTTCGTCACATTCAATGCAGCCTCCGAGTCTCTGCAACAAATCAGAATGTCGCAAGAAATTAAACCTCTGCGAAAGCATTTACAAAGCTAAGTCCTCTGAGACTTAAAGAAAACTAGAAGCTGACAATGAAAAAACATCGTCTAGTTTTGTGGTGGTGTTGGTCCTTCTAGGACTGCGGGCCGGCAGACTTCCGGCGCAGATATTTGCAGTCAAAACAGAGTTAGGGCGCTCCTCTCCTCTCTGCGCATGTCACTCCGCCTCTGTATTATTTAGTAACTCCAACGAGCTTCCGATGTTACTTTATTCTATTGTGCAACTGTATCTACGCCGGTTCCTGATGTCCGAGCTCGAAAGTTTGCTTTGAACTGACACGACTCCGCGAAACTTTTCGTGCATAGAATGAATGCCTGTCAGCCAAATGTAAACAGAACTGAGATGCTTAGCCGTATAGATAACGGTTGCATTCGGATTTGGATATAAATTATAAGCATTAAGATAAATTTATGTTCAGCAATTTCATTGCCCCAATAAACGGAATACTTTGACGTAAATTGGATTGCAGCATATTGAATTATATTGCATGCTTTAGTATTCCGTCTTTCAATATCATGTAGTTTTTGTTGATGTGAGTGTAGGTACGGCCGCGTAGGTGTAGTGGGGGATGTTATTCGGGGACCGGGTGCAAGTAAAGGACTCTATATTAAGCATTCCTGGGCCCTGATCTCGTCAGGTGCGCGCCGGCACATGAACTCAACTCGAACTTATTATTTCAGAGCCACATGCTTTTGTTTTTCACTCACTCTAATATTTACCTATAGTCTAATCCTCATATTACATTCCACAAACATTTTGTAATCTAAACTTGTAATACAGTTTTGAAAGTTAAATGAAAATACTCTTATTTTGAAGATGTTTTACTAAACATAAGTAGATGACTTAATTTTTTTTTATATATGTTATATTAGTGAGAAAACTCATTTGCATCACACGTAGGCAGCTCAAGGATTTTTGTTTATATTTGGATGGTTCTAACATTTAATTCTTTGATTTTTTATACTAAGCTGCTTTAATTTCATATTTGAAATGTATAATAATGATAGCACCAACACCGGTAATATTTTCTAGGAAAATAATTTCTCCCGTACATTCGCAGTGCGGACCACATTGCGTCGCTTTTTGTTTTATCTGGCGCTCTGTAAAAGCTGCCCGTTTTAAAACTGCCTTTAAATCGTCCATCATTAATGAACTCGTTATAACGTTAATTGTTGCCACAATCGCGCCGTGGCAGGCATTAAAAATGTATGTACACTATTTAAAGATTCCCATTTCGCGGTACTCGCGTGTAGGCGATTTACGAACGCGACTGGCCCAGTGCCCATTAAGGCAGATTACGGACAAAAAAAAACTCGACGAGCTCTTGGCGTTATGAGTTAATTTTGGAAGAATAACGCGGGCGTCGGTTAGTGTTTCCCTTTATTTGGTGTTCCGGCCGCTCGGTTTGTTTAAACGGGTAATCCAGAGCAAAAACAAGCCCAGCCAGCTATACGTGCGTCGGGTTGTGGTGCCACGCAAAATGTATGTTGCTCGCAATTTTGTCCGAACGTAATCGCCGGCGATAAAATCACTTAGCGCCTTGGAATAACCGCTAGAGACTTACTACCTACTAGGCTAACAACCTACTAACTATAGTTAGATGAAGAACGTTTAGAACGGGATAAGGTGGTTGTGGTCTTAATGTGACTAACAGAAGGTTTCATAATTATACACACGATTACGAGGAAATACCCCTGACTGTTCATTATTCCATACAAATTGAGATTTCATTCTCGTCTGTGTTCTCCTCCAAACCTTGGATCTAATTCAAGAATGCCGTTTGAGAGATCGCAAAACGTCAAAACTCTATTAGATAACAGTGCTATCGCCCTTAAACTGTCATTAAAATGCGATGAGCTTCAAGTGACATATCTCATCTCAATTTTGGAAATACGAAGGCGATAATGATTGTCAAAAATGCTATTCATGCATATGAATTTCTGTTTTGAACGAAACGTAACTGACTAATTTCACGCACTACACGGTCAAGTTAAAGTATGCTCCTGTTATTTATGCCGTCACATACAATGGAAACGCAAATCAAGCGCGACCGAATTGACGAAGTTGCGATGTTCTAATATCGCCATCGCCACTTGTCAAGTAGGGACACGTCAAAAGTGACGGATGGCGATGAAATGGAGAGATCTCCACCAGCTCTCTAAAATTGGTCGAATTACCCCTTAACCAATCTTTACGAAATTTCGGGGGCTGAATTGGAAGGAAATCTTCTGTGTCGGCGTTGGTTTTTGGCCAAAATTCCACCGCAAAAGGCCGCCTAGTACACAGATTATGTCCGACATCTTCATTTACTTCCCAAATAGTTCATAAAATGTCGTAAAGATTGTTTAAGTTCTGGAGGAGCAAACGACCAGAACGAAACCTCGATTTGTACATTCCGGTTACGTTAAATTTGGACCTCATTTCTATCCAACGCCATAGTTACCAGGTGCTAACTTACCGTAAACTGATAGTCTGGAAACAAGAGCAGTGATATATTCTCTTGAGATAAATAAATAAAAGTCAGGATTCAAACCTAGGCAGCTGCAATACCAGGGCTGTTGCCTCGTGGTAATGTTCCAAGATAGGCACTCCGTACATTCTGACACCGCAACAAATATTATATTAGACATTAGCTGTAATTCAAGCAAGAGTTCGGCAATACTAAAAATTAACAGTATTTTTGATATACCTAGTTACTCCCAAGTTTAAATTTACAATTTAAAAATATTATCTAAACTTTTTTAACTATTCCCGTATTTTATTAAGGAACAATAATGTAATGAGACCTGCAAAATTTACTAAAAGGTTATAACTGTTCTGAGTAAAGTTTGCTAATAAATTAAATTATAATTATAGAATTGATACCTAGTTCAAAGTAACTTATGAAATATTGATGATTTAAATTTTAAACCGAAATGGCAAAGTGTATTTCGCAATAAGTCCCCAGATAAGAAACTCCTTCAACTCAAATCAAACATTCGGATCATTAAATTTCAACTAGAACTTTATGTAGAAAAGCTTCGGAAATTATTCTACGTTTTGCGCATTTAAATAATAGAGTTAAGTTCATAATTTACAGATTCTTGTACTTGAATAATAAAATGCATCTGTTGCCTAATGTCTAGCGTGCGCTCCATATTTTTGCAGGTGTCGAAAGAAAAAAGGAGGCATGCGCACCAAGTGCGCACGGTCTGGAATGTGTTTACAAGTTATGCAATAAGTCATTTGAAGACTTATGTACTACTACAGCAAATTTATGCTGCAGCACGGAAGTATACTTCAATGGGCTGCATTCGAAAGGATTTTATTTCCATAGGCGGCGATTCCCTACTATCTTATTTTCGAATTCAACCCTGGAGCTTGGAACATGTTAGTTGACAATATGAATTTATGATCATGACGATGTAAATTCGTAACAGGTGAACGTGATTCGAGGTGCTCTCATTCGAATATAATTAAGATTGCATTGCAATAAGTGTTCAGTAATGAGTATATTTTATTTTTCTCATATCGTGAGCGATCGTTTATTCAAACGTATACAATTTGGATTTTATATTTGAGCATAGCTCATCTTCAGTGGTCGGATTAGGGTGTACAATTCGGGGTGATTGACCTTATATTCCATACTTAATATGAATTTGAATATGCACTGGGTATTCACGTTCCCGTTTTTTTGCGACATTATAACATCGTTTAGCAGTGCATTTTTGGCAAATAGAGTATAGACTTTTACTTTAAAACCCTATTTTAGTAATTTGTATCTTTATTAGAGTGGCATAGTTATAGTTACCTATATAAATGACAGATAAAAGTACAAGAGTAGAACAACATTAGTATGGATGCCAGTATAATAAAACAAGTATAGATCTGCCTTTTTTATAACTGAGTAATATTTTGAAAGGAAACACATATTCTTAAGTTTAATTTGTTACTAATTCTATGGATCAATTTGGTCTGAAATAAAAGCTTTTTTTTTTTTATATTCTTTTTTATATTATTTTTTAAGTTTTACGATTATAATCCGGGTATTAAGTCATATCCATATTTATATTACGTTACGCATAGTCCCGGGAATTGCACACCCTAACTAATCCGACAACTACTAGATCATCACTCAGATTTTTTTGGAAGTAGTTAGCTCCAAATCTCGAGTACAAGAGAAAAACTAATAATACAAAGTACAGAGGTTACGTTAAATTATATTTATTGGTTCAACACCTCTTTGTGGAGGGACAAACGACGAGCCGATGCGTGTTTGCCGCTAAGACTAGGTATATATACGAGTATGTATCCATATTAATATTATATTATGTGAAAGTGTGTCTGTCAGTCTGTCTGTTACCTCTTCACGCTTAAACCGCTGAACCGACTTAGATGAAATTTGGTATGGAGATAGTTTGAGACACGGGAAAGGACAAAGGATACTTTTTATCCCGAATAAATAGTGTTCCCGTAGGATGAGCGGGTAACACCGCGGGGCGCAACTAGTATTGAATAAGTTTCGAAGGCAAAGATCCCTTTAGCCACTATTATTGAGAACTGTCAAATTTTCAATAAAAAAAAAACATTTTCGAAATAATGGTAAAGAAAAGTTTATGACCTGCTTGTCTGATCCTTACAACAAATAAAAATTCGTAATCGTAAAAAAAATATAGTCATCCAAAACTTGTACCAAGCCTTTATGAATACTCAACTGAAAGGTGAAGCTGATATGGTCACCCCAATACCTATTCTTATTTTTTCCTACAATAATCTTGGCGCAACGTCCATTTTTTTTGTAATTAATCGCTATTGTAAATATATCTCTTATTGGTTATTAAATAAAAGCTATCAAATCGCGCCGTAACATTTTGTCGTAGGTAAGTTAGGGATTTTTATTTCGAGGCCAATTAAAAATTCCTCTTCCCGGTCGGTGGCACCGGATGGGCTCCCTTTTGTCGCGGCCGGAACTGTGTGGGCCCTAGCGAGCCTTAACGAGCCTTTACTTAGCTACACCTATATATAAATAGCTTGTATTATTATTGTGACTTGCAAACGATAAAATGGTACTAGGGCGCTAGCAGAAAAAGATATCATCTTTTTTCGTATGAGGTTTTGAAGACACAAATGATTCTTATTTAGATGCGGCCAAAAGAACAATAAGTATGGAAATTAAGGACGCATTTTATTCTGCATGTTATACATAAAAAAAAACATATATGTTATAAAACGAATGTGTAAAAATAGTCTAAGAAAAACAGAACTTAGTTTTTTAATTGGTGATTAAGAAAACTCCGATTGGAGTTCTATCTTCACATATTATATAGCTTGTACAATTTATTATGAGTATCAAAATGACAAAATAGTAACAATAAAAATGTCGTCCTCGCTCACTGCGTTCGCTCGTTCAAATATCACTTCGTGTCGTTGTGGCTTATTTTAGTCCTTTGTCATACAATCTACTATGACTTCAACTACTAAAATACAAATCAATAAGAACAAAACTAATCTATCTAACGATCACGTGAATGTGGAATACTCAGTTAATTTACCCTGTGAATGCTTCAACTATACAATACCTACATATGAAGCGAACGCAATCGGAAGTGTACATGCGGCTTTAGTTTTGGTATCTTGTTGCTATCTCTAAAGTGTCTTGGGATGGTGACATTCGATCAAGCTGTAGCCTAGAGTATTGAGCTGTACACCTAACCTTTCTTGTTCTCCTTGCTTTGAAATTGGCTTTGCCCAACATACCAAATACACATCGCCATGGTTCATCTGCCACAGACTAAACACTACAGAATGTCTTCCTTCTTGAACTTCGCCACTTGAGCCAACTAAGAATAAAATTGTATTAGTCATTTGAGTAACGGATGATTACAAATACGCGCCGTGATTGGCAAAAACGTGCAAACTAAATCAGAAGGCGGAGGCACCATATTCCGTATAATTAGCGTGGTTCGCGAGACAAAGTAAGTCCGTCTAAAAAATAGAGTATATCAAAGTCAGTCAAAGTCAAAATATTCTTTATTCAAGTAGGCCTAGCTACAAGCACTTTCGAATCGTCAGTTACAGAGAGTAGAGCAATTTATTGATAAACTTATACTAAAAATAAAACAAAAAAACATAAAAAACAACATTATAGATATCTCAGTGCGAGAGAAACGTTATTAACTTAATATGGTCAAGGTACCGTAATATCGATAAAAGTGAAATATAATGGCGTGATCTCGGTCATATGTCTATTCTCTATGTCTGAACTTTAATCGGATTACTTTGAATTTTTCACAACATTCTTAAATTCAAGAAGAAACGTAAATACCAATAGTTTGTTAACGTTTTATTATGATAGACACACATGTAAAATAAATATCAAGAATATACCTTTATTTTCCCACCGCCATCATTAATTACCCGTATTGTCAATTGCACTTCCAGTTTCTCATAAATGGTAACTGGAAACTACATAAATGGAAACAAAAACAAGCTTGCTTTTGTTATGAAAACCCATCAGAATAACTACTATATAATCGAAACACATTTTGCTGTTTGAATTACAATTTTGATTTCATACCGACAATTATTTCTCAAAATAATATCCGATATCCGATACATAGTATAAAACAGTCGCTTCCTGCTGCCTGTCTGCCCCTATGTATGCTTAGATCGTTAAAACTACGCAACGGATTTTGATGCGGTTTTTTTTTAATAGATAGAGTGATTCAAGAGGAAGGTTTATATGTATTCATGCATATAAACCTTCCTCTTGAATATATATATAGCATTGCACCCGTGCGAAGCTGGGGAGGGTTGCTAGTATCCTATAAACAAAATTTGAGAATTGAGAACAAAAATGGGTTTTTTCAATAGCTGGTTCGGGAGGATGCATTTGACATGCTTGTGAGTATGGCACAATCTTACAGAGACTTGGATGGTTGATGATCGGGTCGGTCGGAACTCTATTTTTTTACATATAGGTTAATTTTGTAGGTAATACTCGTAGTTTCGTACAAGTTTCTTTTAGTACGTTAAATCGATGCTAAAACTATAACTTATTGGGTATATAATGCTTCTTTTTCCCATGCTGATATATATTTTTTTAGTTGTTCGGTTATTTTTTAATTCCGTTAAATTAGTGCAAACCGTCACATTGCGTTAACACGCCGGTGGCGCGAGTAACAAAGTGCATCATATTTTCGAGCGGTTACGAAGCCGCATAAAACATTGAACATTTTCCGCGTAAATGAAAATTTTATTTTTACGTGAAATATTCTGACGGCGTAATTTAAACGCCCTCGTGATTTAAACTACGATTTCTAATTAAAGACCAAACCAGACTACCATAAGGTTGCCACTACAATAAAATATTTTTACAAAAGTAAAATCCTTTTTAGTTTTTAAACAAACTAATATAATTTATTTATTGGTTACTTTTACTTTATGTTTAAATAAAAAAGGTTATATTTATTATTACATAAATACGATAGGGGATACTTCAACCTTCAACATTGGAGATTTTTGGTACAAAATCTAGTATTGTACTTGTAACACCAGGTATTCAAAAAATTTGGTGAAATAATTTACAGGCTAAAAAACATACTCAGATGTCATTTAAATCTAAATATTTAACATGTAGCTAATCGATTAAATTGCTGGATATAGCTACTACGTGCCAAAATAACGCATCCGTATTTCGTAATTTAAAAAAACATGAGTGTTGTGGAACACTCGGTTGAAACAAAGTTTTATTGACTATATGACATGGTTTCATAGCAACGTTTGTTTATTTCGATTCGTTGTCGAAAAATCGTACACTTTTATCCGCCAAATCCATATCGTGCAATATGGAACTTCGATCCAAATAAAAAAAAAACTAATCTATCAATGATGTTGGCCTATTTGCAATATGTTTCCTTATATTTATAGAGGCAACATATTATTAAAAGGTTGGCGAAACCGGAAAAATTAAGTTTACAGGGTCATAAGTGACTCTGACAATTTTGACAGTGACGTATCTGTAGTAGTTTTTTTGTTCTTGAATTAGAAATCCGAGTATAGAGCGTTACACCACACCGCGCCGCATCAAAACCTGGTAAGTTTGATACACTCAATTTTAATATTTTTAAATTAAGAGCTATTTAAAATGTATATAATATTAAGTACAAGGAAGTTAACTTAGATGAGTGGACGCATTTATTATTTTGAGAGTCCACACAGTCATAGTAGAAATTTTTGACTATGCTATTTGAAGTACCTAATACTGTTTATTTGTTAGTAGTTAATGTAAGTTTAGTCCCAAACATTAATTAATTATTTTCCACGATAATGCACATTTTTCTTATGTACCTAACGTTTTATAGCTGAGCGTTATTTTTTAATTCCGTTAAATTAGTGCACACCGTCACATTGCGTTAACGCGCCGGTCGCGCGAATAACAAAGTGCATCATATTTTCGAGCGGTTACGAAGCCGCATAAAACATCGAACATTGCCCGCGTAAGTGAAAATTTTATTTTTACGCGAAATATTCTGACGGCGTAATTTTAACGTCCCCGTGATTTAGAGCGTTACGCCGCGCCGCAGCAAAACCTGGTAAGTTGGATATATTCCATTTTAATAATCTATATATATAAAAGAAGAAGTCCTGACTGACTCATCAACGCACAGCCGAAACTACTAATGTTAGAGAGTTGATTTTTGCACAGTAGGTTACTTTTATAACGTGGGCTAGAGATAAGAAAGGATTTTTGAAAATACCTTCCCTAAGAGGGTTAAATAGGGGTGCAAAGTTTGTATGGGATAAACATTTTTTTTGGAGTTAGAGACTTGAAATTTTGTAGAATGATTACTTATTCAAAAACATAAAAAGTATTTTCAGCGTTTTAGAAAATTTTACCCCTAAAGGGGTTAAAAAGGGGTGCAATGTTTATATGGGAGAAACTTTATTTTTTGAACTAGAGACTTGAAACTTTGTAGATAGCTTACTTAAACAAATACAAAAATTGTGATTTCAGCGTTTTGGAAAATTTCACCTCAAAGGGGGTTAAAATGGGGTGCAAAGTTTGTATGGGGAACACCGCTAATGTTGTTTATAAAGAAGTGTTACGCTAACTATATCAGTTTATATATTTTTTATTTCCTGTCTACTACCCAGTGACTACGTCCTTTTTTAAAAGTTTTTTTTTTATTTAACTTGCATTGTATGTATGTATGTATGTATGTATCTATCTAAGTATGTTTGTTCGGGTGAAATCTTGCAACTCAATTTTGAAGCAGATATCGTCAACCGATTGAGCTGAAATTTTGCATACTTACTTGACTTTGATGACAATACAATAATATGTTACCATGGGGCTGATCTGATGATGGAGCCGGAAGGTGGCCATAGGAACTTTATAATAGGAAAAGCAATCCTACCGAGCTTGGGCTCTTTAGAATCGTCTCAGTGAGCATTTGATGGATATGCAAAGAAAAGTACAGTCGGATATAAAAGCTTGCCACTAAAATGTCATTTTTGACAGAAACTTATTTTAAACGAACTTGCATCCCCTTTTCTATGGTTGACTGTCAACAATATTTTCTTAGTGCTGTCTCTTATTTATTGAGTTCCAAACTTTTTGTGTTCCTATATTTAGTGAGTTGTCTTGCAGCACATAAATAATTTATACTTTATATATCTATTCTTACTTTATTTAGCTGCTTGACAGATATAGAGAACTATAGCACCAGAATATATTGAATCACTCTTCAAACAATACTACTAGCCTATAGACCAAAATAGTAATCGCATCATGAAATTCGCTTATGTGCATTTAGTTTTTAATGGTCACATTTCAGCATTTTCTTTAAACACTAGCCTTTTTAATAACTGGGGTACCTGCTAGACCATTTAGAAACATTTTAGCCAGCCTCGGGAACTCCGCCAAACCACTCTTTTCGTTTAACCTTTTGGCCGCCACAGTCGGCTGTGGCCGTCAACAAAAAATCGTGCCCCTGACGCCACGTCGGCCACAGCCGTCCAAATTTCAATGATCAAAAACTTTGTAATTCTAACCGCTACAAGTATTTTTCAATCCCTGTTGATTTTGGGGCACATCGTTTTTTTTTTACTCTGGCGTCAGTGGTACGGTAAATTGCTAGACCGCTTGGCGGTCAATAGGTTAATAGGCAGGCCGGCGTGTACAAATACCAGTGCTGCCTTCTTAAGAAAAGAGGTCATTATTTATTATTGTTATGAAATAAAGTTTATTATTTATTATTATTGAAAGAGATACTCTTCATTAAACTGCCTCCATCTCTCGATTTCCAGTGCTGAGTTTAAGATTGTCTTAACAGCCTTACGATATTTAACATTTTTTTTAAATCTCACTCATAATAACTAAGATCCCCATTTTCTAACTCCAAATCCATGCGTCGCTCTATATCTTGCAGTCATTTTTGCCAAAGATTAAAAGCATCAGGTAACTGACGGAATAAATATTAAGCATCCTGCAAGCAATTCCCGTAATCTAATTGGAAAATCTTCAAAAATTCTTTAACAATTGCATTGTCTAGACCATTTTAACTAAGAATAAAATTCACTTACCTATTTTAATATCTTTGTCATCATCAAAAATCTACGCGGACGAAGTCGCGGGCGGCCGCTAGTTTTATATAAAAAGTGTGGAATATTAAGTACCTACTGGGAAGATAACCGCAACTAATGAGTATATTTTTTACAAGTATTTAAAAAAAAACTATTTATAATAGAACTATGTTTCGCTGATGGGATGTAGAAAAACGTTTAATCAGGCTGAGGCTGCATACGACCAAAGTTATATTCAAAGATTAACGTTTAATCTCGGATAGTAATTTCAAAATCCCACATTAGTTTGTATTGTGAGAGTAAACGTTTTTCTTGGAATAACAGTTTTGTCAAATACTGCCTAAGGCAATTAGACTGATGTATACTTAGTTATTATTATTACTAGGAATATTATTTACTTGACAGCTCTAAATGTATGAACGATTTAGGATTCGTTTCTTTTTACATGACATGGTGTTGAACATGTATGTAAATATATTAAATAAAATAAATAAATATTAATGGACAATCATACACAAATCGACCTAGTCCCAAACTAAGCAAAGCTTGTACTATGGGTACTAGACGACGATATACATAATATATAAATACATATATAGATAACATCCATGACCCAAGAACAAATATTTGCCCCGGCCGGGATTCGAACCCGGGACCGCCGACTCAGTAGGCAGGTGTCTACCAACCGAGCCAAACGCGTCGTCAAATGCGCGCGTCGTATGCATGTATGTATGTAAACGCTTTATTGTACACAACAACTGGTTATAAATACATTGATAACGAATGAAATATGTACAAAGGCGAACTTATCCCTATTAGGGATCTCTTCCAGTTAACCTTTGAGCAATTGAAGGAATGGGTATTCGAAGAAAATAGGCAAACTACACTGCGTACAACCAAGATATGTATTAATAAAACTATAATAAGTACATAAACTGAGTAAGTAATAATACACATATATTTATACTATTTATAAGATTTATATATATCTACATATAATACATATACATGCGTAAATAAATATAGTATTCAATGAATTCACACGTCATCGGACAGCCACAATTTCTTCAAGTTAATCTTAAGTGATGCAACAGATGGAGACTTCCTAAGGGACAAAGGCAACTCATTCCACAACATACATCTTAGTGCGATTTGACCTAAATTTATTATACAAATAGTTCTAGGTCTTTTTTTTTTCAAAAGTCGAAATGTTATCAGAATCCTCACAATCCACAAAAGAACGATTGTATGTCAACCAAGTTATTTTTTCGCGCTCAAAATGGCAATTTAGTAATTTTTTCATACCTGTGAGTATATTGTTACCTTTCCGGGGCGCGTCACGGGCCGCCCCGCTCGCCTGTTTTATGGAGCGTTTTCAGCGCTCCGTAAGAACATCGAATTTTAATAGTAATTTCTGACTCTTAGAGCACTCTAAATCGATTTATTCTATCGATCTAGTATATATAAATTTGATCCGAATTAAAAATGGATCAATTGACAATTAAAAAAAAACTACAAGCTTATTGTTGTAGTATGTAGCTAATGTCTACATTTAGTATAGCATGCAGTATAGCTGTAGCCTAATGCATATTGCTTGGATAAGCGTTAACCTTATTTTAAAAATGTATATAAGCTAATGTTTTAAGTAATTAAACGTTCACTACTATCTAGAGCTCTGCATATACTTTGTCTCCCCATCAACGTCCCTTGTTCACCACATTATTACATATATTACATGGCGATCCTGCACTAACGTTCCGAAGACGAACTTCTGAACCAGCAGAACCTCAGAACCTCGCACCGGACGGTGCGGCGGGACACCGCACCGTCCGGGACACCACACCGTCCGGGACACCACAAGAAACAAGAGGAACCACCAGACTGACGATGCAGTCTCAAGAATGAAGATTTGAATTAACTTAAAAAAAGAAGAAGACAATTATGAAAGAAGCCATAAGAAGAAACAAGTCTCAAGAAAAGAAGAGCGTTGTCCAGGGTTATCCCGGCTCGCAAATCAAGAGGTGTCCAGGGTTATCCCGGCCCATGCTCGAGGGTGTCCAGGGTTAGCCCGGCCCGTCATCGCATCGCGCATCAGCAACGGCATCGTGCCTCCACGTGCCTGCCAGCCGCCAGCGCATCAACGTCCCGCCATGCATCGCGCAACGTGACGACACGTGATGACCTCAATATCGTTAGGCATTACTCCTACGTAAGCGTTGAATTAAGTAAGTGAATATTTTATTGTATAACTTATGTTTTCGGTTATAATTATTTTACATTTACGCACGATTTAATTTTATTATGTCTACTGATTTGCAAGATTTATATACTAAGTTGGAATATATAAGAGAATATTTAGTTAAACTTGGCCCTCAGAGGCGTCAAAAGGAAATCGCATCTAAGAAATTAGAATGAGATTTTTATGATATTTTTTTTACTATATAAAAATTAATTAGCTATACAGGATAACGACCAATTCATTAAAAAAAAAAAAATCTTTTACATACGTAAATTGTTAGATAACTTTCGTACATGAAATTGTTACCCGTGTCAATTAGCATTTCTAATTATTTAATTTTTTTTGAAATCAGATATCACCACTTAAAATCATTATAATACTCGTCGCTTATGATTTTTTTTGATGCAAATGTCGCAAACCACTTACACATTTCGCAATTTCTGCGCGCACGGAAATGCATACGCCGCCGCGAAGTCCGCGCGTAAGCAAAAATTTAAGTAGGTCACGCGCGTTCGCTGTCTACAAGTAAACTTTTAATTATTGGTGAATGTAATTTGATATTCACACTTAGAAATTTTATTGAACAATTATACTATAGCTAGTTATTGGATTGATCACCTAATAATTTAGTGACAGTTAATTGAATTATATTTGCGTAGATATTTCTTTTATAAAGTATTACAATACGAAATTTTAATTTCAATTTTTACTCTCTCAGTACTTGGTAAGGTACGGTACGTTTTATGTTAGGAGGTGAAGGCACATTTTTATAATGTGTACTTGCATCGGTTAGTTCACAATCCTTTTACTTGATCATAGTGTGACCTACCGTCCTCCGTGAGAGTATTTGGAGACTTTTAGTCTTATATATATTGTGTTTCTAAGTACAGGCGACGGACCTGATATGCCATGTGGGTGACCATGCCCATGTTTTGAGTTAAGGGTGCGCACGGACGCGCAGCCTAGTTAGTATATTATTAAGGGTGACCATGCCCTGGGTAGCCATTCCCGTTAATTATTTTTGGAGCGAAGACTCCATTGGTACGGCATTAGATATTTTATAGGGTAAATGTACCGATACCATAATACCAGTACCTTATATGTGATTAATACACAACTTAAATGGCAAATTTTTATAATTTTTTTTTTATATTGAGAGATATTGTTTGATAATAATACTGATTATTTTGTTGAAACAGACAGGAATTTTAATAAAAATCATTTTAACTTTAACTATAAAATATTTTTTTTGAAACAGTGACACTGGGACATTACGATATTTTTTTTTTATGGGGTGACCAACAAATTATTGATAAATTTTTGTTAAGTGTATAAACTTAGTTATAAGTAGTTTACACAGGGGTCCCCATCTTCATTTCGAATTGTAAACAAGTAACATGCATTTTTTTTTTCTCCAGCACCCCGGGGGTGAAGGGATCTTACGGGGAAGCTGTAGTATGTAGCTAATGTCTACATTTAGTATAGCATGCAGTATAGCTGTAGCCTAATGCATATTGCTTGGATAAGCGTTAACCTTATTGTAAAAATGTATATAAGCTAATAATGTTTTAAGTAATTAAACGTTCACTACTATCTAGAGCTCTGCATATACTTTGTCTCCCCATCAACGTCCCTTGTTCACCACACGTTGTAACGTTTTTATCTGGCGTTGCGTTCTGCCGCAAACGCTAATTAGTCGAAATAATACACATTTGTATTACACAAGGATACCGCGTCAATGCTCCTTTAATCTAAACAACGAAATGAGTAATGGATAAAATAAAGTTGAGTTGAATTGAATTGAAAGTTTATAAACTAACCACAGCCTATATGTCGAAGTATGGGGACAACATTTGTACAACGGCAAAGCTAAGTTTGTCGCTCAACACAGTTTATTTTCTTGTGCATTGCTTTCATAGTTTGTACCTAAGGAACTATAGATGCACGAGTCTGACTCACACATTTATTAATTTATCTTAGGGTCACATTGCGAAATCTAACTCATTAATTTTATTAAGACTCAAAACCTTAGTCGTAAATTGTTGGTGTTATAAACTTATCACTTTGAGCTTGAACTAAAATATACACTAAAATGAATTACACTCCACGGTATATTTCATTCGTGTAACACTATAATGTATATTTTTAATTACTACGGGAGGTATTTTTATCTTACGCGGGCGAGTTTGTTCCGCTTGTGACTAAAGTCAGTAAATGTAATGAAACTTCTACAAAATAAGGAAAAATATAATTATTACATCTCAGTTATGTACAATTTATATTAGGATTTATTTCGAGAAAAACTGTCTAAAAAAGGTTTGTACTAATTTAAGACATCAATGAAGTTGAATTCAAGATGTGTGGCCTTTTTGTGCGATTTCCAATCAAATATTTTGAGATTATGTATAATTACAAAAGTATAAGTTTAACAGAACCAAATATCAAATATATCAATAACATTGAGCCGAAGCCTAATAGCTGTTATTATAAAGATTGATAAGATAATGCTTCCAGTATTGTCATCGTTAAAGCGTGTAAGCGTATTGCGTTTGATTTTCTGAGTAGTCATTTCACTATCTTATTTAACATGCGTTTTATAGATCAATCACTTTATTTAATTAAAACCGAGATCTTTTCAGGTGGATGAAACTCACAGTACGTAATGAACCCATTAACGTTAAAAATGGCGCTGATAGCTCTCCCTCTCCGAGTAATGTCACATTTCCCATAAATTCTAAGACTTAAAATCACAAACTGTTCCAAATAATCTGCCCTTATGACGTCCGAAGCCCTTATAAAGCATCTTTAAAAGGGCTTTGGGTCTTCCTTTAACTAAGTAATAGCACAATAATATTTTATCCAACCAATTTTTTACAATAGAAGGTGACGTGACTCCTGATTTGTGGCATAAACGCGAAACGGCACATGTGCACGCCGTCCGTTGTTCAATCGTAAATATTGTATAAATATTGATGACGCAAAAAGCAATAATGTTCAGGCGTACTCCCGAAAAAGTGCCCGACAATTTACGACATAAAGACATGCGATTAAGTTTTCCGCTTGGAAACGGTATTTGGCCGACATTGAAACCAGGCTTTATATTGATAGGTAACATTTTCGAGCCACGAAAGTTTGTGCTTGGCATTATATGGATTTTATAGACGCTGAAGAGGCCTTGAGTATCGTATCACTGCTGTTTTGTGTATGAAAACAATGTTGTTTTAAAAATATGAACAGTTTCTATGCGACTTATCTGTTAGGCAAATTATTATCTACTATCGGGATAAAACAGCTACCACTCTGAGGCCCTTTTGTCTGTATACAAATTCACTTTGATCTTATACACTTAATTGGCTGTGTTAAATATCACGATAAACTGACAAGCCAACACCCTTTTGTATTTATACTTATAAGTAAGTAAGGATTAGGTACCTACATCAATGACTGTTGTTTCATGTCCTTATGATTTTGCAATATGAACCACAATCAAATTCATGTTAACATTTAAATAAGCCTTCACATTTCACCCACATTATAACACCTACATTAAAGGTGTGCGGATCAAAGCATAATATCAGGCTACGTGTTTCTAGGAAAAAATATGATCATAAAACAATATACAGCCTGCACATTGCAGATTTACGCAAAATATGATTAATATGTCTAATGAGTTTTATTTTGTGCAAAAATATCAGCAACGTAGGCAATGTTACTATAAAAGATGAACCAAAAACTGACCTCATTTCTAATCTTTACGAGTAACAGGTTAACAACAAAAATGTACCGTGATTATTTTATAAAACAAATTATAAAATAGGTACGACGGCGTGAATAATTTAATTAATACTGGTTTAGAGAGGGCGACGAAATATTGTTTCTGTAAGGTTCGGCTCAAATCACCGCGGTATCTGGCACTGTAATCAAATCCCTCAGAGCCTACAGGAGATTCCTAAGTCAAACGATCGGATTCCTGAAAATAATTTTACAAAATACTATTACTATTATATATATTGTATGTATGTATGTAAACACTTTAATACATGTGTACAAGGGCGAACTTGTCCCTGTAAGGGATTTCTTCCAGTTAACCTTTATATTAATTATGAACAATACCTTCTTCAATTTTAAAGCTTAGCTACGTGTGATTTTTATATAGCTCAGTTAAAATTCCGAATGTCATCATTGCAGACTAAATCTAGCATTAGAATCTTATCGCGAATGTTCTGAGGAAAATAAAATCTTTCATATGGATAACGCAACAGTTTACCATATACGAGCAGTTTTATTCCAAGCAATAATTCAAATGTCATGTTCCATCTATCGCCAATAGTTGTTACAGACAGCAACAGCATAATAAAGAATATGAGAACATTCATTGCAAACAAATACCTACTTAGAAATCCACTATTGCGATGTTCCGCGTTCGTTTTATGTAAATTGAGAAAATGCTCTCTCTTCCCGCTCGATTTGCGAAGCTTCGGCTAATCTTCCGCCAGTCGACTACAATTTAATCAAAGTAAACAACGACGGGCGCTGTAATTTATCTAGATTATTTCGTGGCGAGCGATAGTAATCGACTTTTTTCTCCATCCGTGCACAGAACGCGCGGAATGAGTGCTCGTAATGTGTCTCGAATCCCAAGATACAGAGATGATTATTATCTACATAAAAGGCTAGACGTTATATAAATAACAGTCTGTTATATTTTTGCTGTTTTGGCGCAACTATTTGGTTTTATTGAAATAGTTCGCCATAATAAAACATTTGCAACAGTTGACTCATTCGTCTGTTTCAGAGCGCAAGTGAGTACGTGATATATGGCCGATGTATGGAATATACGGTCGCACTTATGGTTATAGAATATTTTATTCAAAAACAACACCGCAACAGCAATAATAAAACGCTTATATTTGAGCCATATTTACTCAACGCAACTCCAAAAAGTAAGTTAGTCGAACGATTCGTTTAGTTAAGAGGGTTACACACTGCGAAGCGGTGGTTCCGGGTTCAAGCCCTGGCAGTATTTGTACAATAAAATCCACGGGCTTGAATATTATTTTCTACATTAAACTAGCTATAATTGCATTAACAAGCTCGGTTAAATTTAGGCCTAGGTGGATTTGTGTATGATTGACAGATTACGAAACTCAATCATTTTGACGATAAATAGAAATTTCCGTCAGCACTAACATTTTATGTGGGTCGAGACGACTCGAAGAAGCGACTAAAACGAATTTATGTCACTTTGGGTATGTCAATAAAATCTCACAAGAAATCAAGGTATAGGCCATGAATAATATAAGACTAGGGTGGAGTGATGATACAATCTGTGATTCTCGGCTACATTTTTGTGATTTTTGTGTAGGTAATAATTATTAGAAATTTCTTTGGCTCTTGGGCTTTCATAGTGGTGGTAACCTAATGAACGCTGATCTTAAATCTTGTTGTTATTATACCTACTTATATAGCTGCATGCGGAGAGTAAACTTCATAATGGTAAACCGTTTAACTTAGTTCCCGACCTATAACGACAGCCGGGTTAAAACTCGCCGCGATTTGTCTTGTCGCGCGACTTGCCATCATCCGTCTTGCTCACAAGGTATTGAGGGGAAAGGGACAGGCAATATTTGTCACATGACAAAAAGTTGGTCGAACTCTGATAATAATTAACGTCAACAAGCAACCGCTGAAATGATAAAACACGCTGACACGTCTAGAAAAAACGCATAGTTTTCAAAGCGCTCAAACGATTTTATCATTTCATAATAATAATCATTTATTACTTGAAAATGATCACATTGATTTTAAACATAAATTACGGTACATTATTTCACCTTACAGGCATCAATACACATAGTTAAAAAGTAACTAATAATAATAATCCAATGTTAATAATACTAGGTACATGCATTACTTTCCATTATTAATTTAAGTCCACACAAAGAATCCTACTATGTTTTTCAAGACGGCATACCTAGTCATAATAATTAAAGTACGTAAAAAATGGTGTCAGTTTTTTTACTTGATTACATTTTGAATATCCAATACATACTTAAGAAAATCATTAATCAAGTCCTCGTAAAAGTGCACCCAACAAAACCAGAAGTTTTAGATAATGGCTAAATGGTAACATATACATATACAAAAAACCTCTAATGATTAGATTCGAATCCCAAACGCATATATATACCACTTCCATGCCGTTCCAACCGTCGTGAACAGGCACTATATTACAAAGATAGGGAAATAGTTACATACCTTTTTGCCGTCTAATTCGTGTGTGCCTTGCGCTAATACTTTGTCTACGCTACCAGGGTCGCCGAATGTGATAAAGCCAAACCCCCTGAAACAAAAGAAAACACACATTAATATGAGTTACCTAAGAGATATATCAGTAATTACCGGACATCGAAATTTTGTGGAAAGGAAAGGATCGCTATAAGTAATGATTAATTATTTTATCGATGCCCTTAGTACTATTGATCGCTCCCAGCTTCGTTTGTAAGCGTGTATTGCTTTTGTAAGTGCATATTATTTTGAAGACATGCCCGTTCTACGCACGGGTCTTTTACAATAAGATAACTATGCTACAAGTCTTGAGTTTTTTTTTATGTGACGATGGTAAAAAAGGGGGTAGGATACATAAAAAAAACAGGAGTAGCCTTATTATAGTGGACCGCTATTTTTAAATTAGAGTACCACTCATACACCATAGAGTGCTAAAACAAATATGTATTATTTCAACACGCCCTCGATTTAATTAAAAACCGCCCTGCCAAAAGATACAAGTTATATAGACGATTAGACGCCTATAAACTAATAGTCTAAATACGACAAGATCCAGTCAATGAAGAATTTATTCCCACTAGTCTTATTTCTCCCGCTCAGCGCAATCTCAGCAGGAATTTAAACTAACGTAAAAGTATACCTAACAGGTAGAGTTCAAAATAAGAAATGTCTTCAGTGTGTACTGACGGCGGAGAGGAGACAGACCGATAGGAGGTGTCTCTCTGATTGCGCCCCGACCGGCCGACGACTCGCAGTATAAATTTAAAAACCAGCATCTTGAGTCAGCTTAAACGCCCCTTTGATTGGAGTTTTTTCTCTACTATCATAATCATATATTATTACGTTAAGTTAAGCCTAGTTTTTTTGTTTATGAAGTACTACACATCATATTAGTTATATACATAACAGAAACAAATGAGCGTATATAGATTTACTACGAAAATAAACACAATATGTTTGATATTTGAATGCTATTTATGCAAATGGGCACCCTCCCACTCTGCAGGTTTATATAATTATATTACGTTCTTGATTATAATTGTTTACTTTTATCCCGAAAATAAACGTTAATTAAGTCTGTCACGATATATTAATATATATTTACGCCTATATACAATATTGCCCAAATATTATAAAAAGGTCCTGCATCATAGGTACAGATGTTTTAGTTTTATCCAATGGTTGACAGGTAGAGGATGCCTAATTACATTAAATCGGACATTAAAGCCTAATAATGACATTTAACCCGCAAATTTTAATTTTACTTTGGTATTTTGTGCAATAAAGTTTAAGTAAATAAATGAATATGGAGAAAACAAGCTTTTTTTCTGTCATGTGATATCTCGTTATGTAGGGGTAAATCGCCAATAATTGGCCACCGTTCAATAACTGGCCACCTCAAACTAAAAATGAACTCTGTTCACCTATAAATATAATTCATTTTAGTATAAGGTGTTAATTACTGGCCACCCTTCAATAACTGGCCACGTTATACTAAAATGAATTCTGTTTGTAGGCGAACAAAGTTAATTTTTAGTATGAGGTGGCCAGTTATTAAACGGTGGCCAATTATTGGCGATTTACCCTATTTGTTTTTAAACATGATCAGTAAAAAATATTTCGAATAAAAAAGCACTGCGCCCTACATTTTAGTTGACTTTTAGGTATGAATTGACTAGAATAATCCTGCTTCGTGATTTATTTAAGTAGGTATCACTATTTTTAACCGACTTCAAAAAAGGAGGAGGGTTCTCAATTCGACTGTATGTTTATTTTTAATTTTAAACAGCAACATGGCTCCGCCGCTATTGTGTTTGAGGAATGATGGTTAACTAAAAATATGAGATTGGGAAAAATGTGGTTAAATACGTATGGTATCTGTAGGCAGTAAAAATCAACTTTTTGGAAAAGAAATTAAAATGTTTATATTTTCATAATAATTAAAGGTTTTTCACGGTTTTAATAATAATAATAGTGTTCATTTCATTTGATTCTGATTATTTTTGTATTGTTTTGTAGTTTGATTTAATAATCTTTTAAATTTTTTTGATGATTATAATACTGTTTACAATACTTTTACCGTGACAACGGCGACACTAACGACGTTTGTATTTATTTTGTTCCAACCTTCAAGTTTGTTTGCAAACTTTTGTAAGTAATGAAATAAATTAAAATGATAACTTCCACGTTGAAGTCTCTATTTGGAAAGATGTATTTTTTTTATAATACTTGATTTACGTTTATGTTTTTTTCTGTTTATGTAGGTAGTTAACGTTTAATGTAATAAACCCTCTATACATTCTGCATTTAGGTTTCGATGACTGTTGTAACTGTTGAGTTTCTTTCGATTGTTTCTGAACAGCGGTATTTATTGTGAAAAGCCGGTACACACAGACATGTAAAAAGAGCCCTTGTGGGCTACTTACAGAACAAAGTTTATTATTTAATTATTACAATGAAGCAAAAAAAATATATATGTTTCAAGCAGGGATCCAACCTGCGTCTCCAACTACTTTTCAGGCCAACACGGGGGTCCATTATTTGTTATTTCATTATTATTATCCACCTGTCCACCAATTTGCACTTCCTTAATAATTTCATATATGAACGAGTATGATCATAGTAAATGTCATACATTTCAGATCAGTCATTTTATATGTAACAAACCCCAGTCGGGCTAGCATAACTGGCCGCTCCCTTGTCGCGTGACTCAGCATCAAAACTCGCCTCCCACAGTGCAGAAATTAAAGATATAAACAATATTCTGCGCGTCACAAAGATTCGCGTGTTACAAACCTACAAATGCCAAAAAAGGTGTTATTCTCTTAAAAAAATAACACTTCTGCCTGCACAAAATTGATACGCATGCATTTTATTAAACAACTTTATAACGCGGCGTTTCCCCAACAGCCGGCCAGCGACTCGCGAACGATAAATAATAAAAGCCTTCTCCACTTTAGGACTTGCAAAAATCACAATTTATAGAGCATTTTAATTTCACTTAGCCGATCCATATTTTACATGTGGCGGGGCGCCCGACCGTACCCGACTCGAATTAATACTAAATTGAAATTGTAAAAATGGAAATACAATTTTCTTGTTGGGCCCCGCCTGCCTTCCGATTATACTAGAGATATATTCTATTATCTGCTTGGTGAGTTGGTTTCAAAAAGGTATGATGGGAATATGCTGAAATTTGTTAACGGGATAATATGTTCTGACGTAATATTTGAATGATAGTATTAAAAAAAAATATTATGAAGTTGTAACATTTTTGAACAGGTAGTAAGGCCAACACCTAGGAGGCAACTACGTCCTGCATAATTATTAAATGTTAAATTAATTTATCGTAATTTAGTGTTGTAGTAGAATGAATTGCCTTTTCATTTTATTATAATGGGAACAGGATATTAAATGAAGTGAATTTATTTTAAGTGATTTACAATTTAATCAGAGTTTCATATAGAAATATATATAAGGTCCTAATGACTCTAAAAACGACAGTTAAGTACTCAAAGTACAAACTTATCTTAGTCTACTTTTGTCGATGGAGAATAGATGGTGATGTTTACAATAACGACAACAAATCAACAACAAGAAAATTAAAGCAATGGAAACCTTAATTTAAACAATTGTAAACAAAAGGCGGCATTATTTGGGCTCCCCTTTTTGCTTACCATCAGGCGAGGTGAGAGCCAATATGTTGTGCCGTTATAAAAAAAAGAAGGCATTATTGTTATTGTAAAACTCCAGTGTATGAAATATGTACTGAAATTAAAAACAAGGTAGTAGGTATTTCCTCCAACTTAACTTCTTATTTCCTTATAACTTAATTTATACTTCCATTTTCCTAAATTATCCCTGGGATGTATTTATTAAGGCAGATAAATTTGCAATCTAAAAAGTTACCCCAAAAATTGAGTTAAGACCCTTTTTCTAAAACGCTCACATCACAGTCGTATACACCCTCGAAACCGTATTAAATCAGGCAGGTCTTTATAAGATTCATGACTTAATACACTCGGCACTCATATTCGTATACAAAAACATGTAGAGAAGGGCGCTCGCGTAGGGAAATTGAAAATAACGAGAACCTCCGTTCGCACCGCGCATCAAGCGGCCTATATGAGTATGCGCTCCAACCACCCACCGGTGACCTATCGCCGGCCTTTCGATCTTCCCTATCTCCTCTGATCTTCTCATCAATACAAGACGCGTCGGAGCTCACTGATACTTGGTAGCACTACGGCAGCTACGAGTGGAGAGGCCCTTTACCGAATAGAGTTACGTCCTACTTATCTTTAAGGAGACGATGCCTTATTTTCATCCACTTGCTAGAGGAACAACTCAATTCACTCGAATCTATCATTAAATCTTGTGAGGATTTTGCGAACCTGTTGCCGAAAATACTTTCTGTTTGTTTTTATCAAAGTTCCTTTCTCAAGTACAAATTAGCCTCAGTATTTAGTGATTCACTGGTGTCAGTTTAGCGGAAACTGTGTTGTGGTTTCCTGGCCCTCTTCGGTTATGCACAATGGGGCTTAAACGGCTCAGTCGGTAGCAAGCGTAACCGCGTCCTTAATTTATGGATGGCGAGATTTTGATACTGCAGTTCCACTAGTTATTCTGTTATAACTAAACGAGTCCAGTTGCGAGTGCCCGCTACACGTGACTGTTTACTCACATTCGCGTTCCGATGTGGGGGATTGGAATAAATAAAATGCCACTTTGGAGCCAAGTATATTATGTCAGAGTCATGGATGTTCTATGAATGTGTATTTATTTATGTATATAAGTGTATCGTCGCCTAGTACCCATACGTTTATTTTCACACCTCAAAAAAGGTGCATTCGGATTACCAAATAAAAAGATAAATATAAATAAGATAACAGAAGCCTTCTTGAGCTTAATTTGGGCTAGCTCTTGAGCTAGGTTGATTTGTGTGAGGTTATCTGATATTTATTTATTTTATATACAGTAAAATACACAAATTCGATTTCCCAAGTAATTCACCGTTTTCGCCGACCCCTACAAGTAAGAATTATAGTGTTCTTCCCGCATAATACGCCTTCACGTTTAAGGCGCGTTTTTGACCTGGTGCCTTCATAAATGGCTTGAGCGAGTTTCACGTTCCGTCGCTGAGTCTGTGACGATGACTGACTAATTCTACATCTTGCAACATACAATTTCAAGGCTAACGTGGCATAGAGGGTTGCGATAACGTGCCATGTTGCGCTGATGAGAAGTTAAAAACTATCTTAAATTTTAATCTTGTTAGACGGAGATACAGTATTTTTTTTCCTCCGTCACAGCCAATATATGAATAAATTGCTAAAATGGGTGGTATATTTATATAAATTTCAATCGAATACGGCTTCTATTAATACCCTTTGTCGCATTCCCATTTTTTGAAACCGAATTGTGTTATTTGAATTAATTATTGCATTGTAAAATGGCACTCAAAGTCGAAAATATTACTTTATAAATATAATTACTTATACAAATTGCTAAAATGTAATAGAAGCAAGAGGGTGTATCAAGAGTCGCGGGCTGTTTTTCACTGGGCCTTATTTTTACACAGCTACCATCGCCCGGCATCGAACGGATTCTAATCAATTTAATTTATCAGGGATCCCCGGAGGCGGCGATTCGCTTCATTTAATGCACGTATTTTGCGGCAGGGGCTGATTGTTTTGAACCATTCGGCTGTACGGTCCATTTAGATTAATTATTGGATTACTTACTTAATTTCACTCCGGATTATGTGGGCAATACTTGTACCCGTTTGAAACTGCTAGCATTTACGCGCCGCCTGCATTAAATCATATTCCGACCAATTGCGTAATCCAATAGCGAGCTAATTACACCTAACTAATACAAATCGAAAAGGTGACCACGTCAACCCCAGAACTGTAGCAGCTAAGGAGTATTAATTATCGTCAAGATTAAATAAGAAAGTCGGCAATCGACGACCGAAATAAGGGTGGAATTACGACAGCGGCGGCATTTGTCCCGGCAACTAATAAAGGAGACAATATTGCACTCGATACCTATAAATGTGCGAGCAACATTTGGGGCGTGATATTAATTCTCCTGGTAATTGCTATCGGCTCCCTCCGAAGCTGCAGCCGTGAGCCATGAATACGGGAGTTACCGCTATTTGTTCCTGACGTTGCGGTTTGGGCTTTGCCTCTACCCTGTCCTATATTTATTTTCTTGGAGTTTTGTCCAAATACAATAGCCAGTGGATTATCGAGCTCGATAGTTCGGTCCTCTAACGGCATAGAAAACAATGGGCTCATTTGAAATAACTCTGCTGTGGGTTGGGCATATTAATTAACTTTTATAATTGTAATCAACAGTACCGGGGAGCCAATCGATGAACAATATTGGTTCGTACATTTTGAACACCTTTACTATTATGAAGCAAGCCAAATTAACACAGCGACATCGTTTTTAGGGTTTCGTATCCGAACCCCGAAGGGTGTCAACAAGGATCTATTTATTACTAACCTTCTACTACCCTGCTGTTTGTCTGTCACACAGCTCTAACTCTTTCTCAGAGGACAATAAAGCGAGCTATGCTTGGAGTTTTCTTGCGTGATCGAATCAAAAATGAGCGGTTTCAGAAGGTCGTCGACATGTATGGCTCAGGTGCATCTTGTGTGTGAACTGCAACGTGGGCAGGCCCGGTATATGGAGGACCGACGATCTAAGGCCAGTTACAGACAACGACTTTTGAGAGCGATACAAACGCGCTAGCATCGCGTCACCTGTCTTATTATAAAAGTGCTGTTGTGCCGATGCAAACACGCGTGTGTATTGCAAAGACTTGACGAAATCATTTTCCAACGTAGGTAAAGGTATCGCGTTTGCAGCGATACAGCATCGCGATTGAATCAACTACATTTGATAACTCCAGCGTCTGCATTGTCACTGCAGATGCCTATTAGATGAAGGAGGCACATAATCGGATATTATGTAGATCCATTAGGGAGGCCTTGACTCAGTAGTGGCTACTTTGTTGTAACAAGGTTTGATAAAATACTGAATAAAACGTGCGAAATAAAACATATACAGATTTACTAGTGGTTGGGAGCTGTAGACCCTGCGAGTTTGTTTGGGAATGGCTAAAATAATATTTTTTTACGTTTTCAACCTTTGTATTTTGGCCATTTTCAAATATTTTTGAAAACGGACTCGACAAAAAATTATATATAAACAATCGAACCTACTTACAAAATTTCACGAAAATCGGTTAAGAGATGCTACCTTTAGTAAAGAACTTCCGGAAATCTGGACAACTGGTCATCCTAAATTCAGACAAATGAAATAATTTATGACCAAACTGAAACGGCGACGCTACGCTTGTTCGGTCAATAAAAGAGTTACTGCATTCAAAATTAACAAATGAATGAAAATTATATTAAAACCAGATAATACTCGTTTAATACAATAATACTTTTATGATTATGAAAAACGAAATTACACGTTCAAGCAACATACATAATTATTAATAGGAATCGTATCCTCTAGTCACCAATAATTACAATACCTTTCAAACTCGCTCCAAATCTGCCTATCGGCCGGTACCTAAGTATACCTGTCACGTACTCGCAAACATTTTAGGTATAGCACCAAAGTGTTCAATAAAGAGGAGCTTTTCACAAATTCCGTTCACGTAAGCTTTAACTGGCGATTAAAATTTAAGCTCGAATTTAGACGGCCTAATCTCTGCTCTGCACCGTTTCGCTGCATTTTCGTATAATTTTATATAATGAACTCGTCAGCTATCTAGGTTGGCCAAGATTGAGGGAGTGCAGTCATGTCACTGCGTCTAGGCTTATCTGGTGCGACACACACCCTGTATAGTGTACAGGATGATTCATGTGACGTGATCAGGACGTCAGTAAATTGTTATCAATTGTCTAATTCATTAACTATTCTTTCTTTACCTTTTGTTCGTCAAAAATTAAATTTGTTACAAAAAATGGTGTTATGGTTATATGGTTATGGTTATGGGCTCCGCTTTCCGCACTTAGCCCGTGTATGTTCGGGCCATTGTGCGTACAGATTTGCCGGCTAATAGTCTAGCCAGCCTAACTCCGTCCAGAAGCGCAGGATTCTCCTGGTGTCTCCACAGGCTTCACGAAGTGACCTCGGTGCTTTGAGGATTTCAGCCCGTTGCTTACCTACGGCAGTGCATTCCAGGGTCACGTGGGTAGCTGTTTCTTCGGCCGACAGGCATCCCCTACACAGGGGGCTATCGGTCATTCCTAGAACATATAAATGCTTGTTAAGTGTGCAGTGTCCAGTGATAGTGCCTACTACTACTCGCAGAGCGGGCCTGCTTAGCGATAACAGGCGCTTTGTCAGGCGTGTGTCTGGGTATGGGACTGCTTCCCGGGACTGCCTGCATGTACTGGTTTCTGCCCATTGAACCGGCGTGTTGTGATCGTGTTCTGTGACGAAGCCATGTACGCAGCTGATTAAACGCCAAGGGGAGCATAGGATCTGGGCCAATTGCCAAATCATCGGATCCTCTCCTAGCCAGCTGGTCGGCTGCATCGTTACCTAGAGAGCCACTGTGCCCTTTAATCCATTGCAACGTGATCCGATTATTCATGCCGATCGTTTGCAATGCTGAGTGACACTCTAGTATGAGCCCGAATTTGATTGTTTTATTCTCCAGAGCTCGTAAAACTGCAGCGCTGTCGGAAACAATACGTATCTTTTGGTCTTTGATACCTCGCGTAGCAACTGCCTTGGCAGCCTGTGTGATGGCAAGGCAAGACATTCACATTGGAAGATGGAGCTATATTTTCCTAAGGCTCTTGATATGTTTACGTTTATTTCAGGTGAGTATATTCCAGCTCCTGTACCTGTTTGTGTCTTTGACCCATCCGTATATATGCGTATTTCATTTATATCGGATCGATCGTAAGGTTCTTCAATTAGCTCGATTTCGTAGCTCTTATTGAAGTAATGCTGTTTGGGTATCTTGTCGTTGGGAGCAGCTATCATTGGCTCGTGTCTGATAGCCTCCTCAAGTATTTCGGCATGACCCCCGTGTGTTACACCCCAGAGGTTAAGTGACTTCAGTCTGATAGCTGCTGACGCCGCCTCTTGCTGAATGAACAGTTCAAGGGGCGGCAGTCCTAGCAGTATCTCCATTGCCGCTGTGGGTGTTGTTCTCATGCAGCCCGTCGCAGCTACACAAGCAAGTCTTTGAAATTGCTGCAGTTTATGTTTGGCTGTTGTCAGTTTGGTTCTGGGCCACCAAACCACAGCGCCGTAGGTGATAATAGGTCTTATCACCGCAGTGTAAAGCCACATTGTGATCCCGGGGTGTAAGCCTCAGGTTCTACCAATTAGTCTTTTACACTGCCAGAATACGACGCAGGCTTTGTTCAATTTGTTTTCTAAGTGTTTGTTCCATAGTAATTTGTCATCCAGGATGACGCCCAGATACTTTACCTCTTTGCTGAGAGTCAGAGTTGTGTTTTGGAGTTTTGGCAAGCGACTGATTTTTATGTTTCGCTTCTTAGTGAACAAGACTAGTTCTGTTTTGGCTGGGTTGACTGACAAGCCTTGGTCAGAACACCATAGTTCGACGATTTTGAGTGCCTCTTGCATAAGGTCACAGAGGGTTGCCTCAAACTTTCCTCTCACGAGGATTGCTACATCGTCTGCATAGCCTACAGTATAGAAGCCCGCCTCGTTGAGCTTCCGGATTAATCCGTCCACTACGAGGTTCCACAGGAGTGGTGATATAACTCCACCCTGTGGGCAGCCTCTTGACACGATAGCTCGAGTTGTGCCGTTCACTGTTACCTGTACAGCCCTTTGTCTCAGCATGTTATCAATCCAACCTGCTACGGTCTGATCGGCTCCATGTCTGAGCAGGGCTTGGCTAATGCTGTTGAATTGCGTCTTGTCAAAGGCTCCTTCGATGTCGATGAAGGCCACAAGCGCTGAGGATTGTGTTGATAATGCGTGTTCTATGGGTGAAACAACGCTGTGTAGTGCTTATTCGGTTGATTTGCCTGAACTGTAGGCGTGTTGTTGGGGGTGAAGAGGATATAGCGCTAAGGTCCCATCTCTGAGGTCGCGATCACAGAGGCGTTCCAGAGTTTTTAATAGGAACGATGTGAGGCTTATAGGCCTGTATGACTTTGGCTGCGTATAATCACTCTTACCTGGTTTGGGTATAAATACCACCTTAACTTCTCTCCATTTCTTGGGAATATATCGGTGTCTTAGGCAGGCCTGGTATATTTGGACTAAGTGTGGCGCGATGGTGTTTTTGCACCACTGCATGAGTCCCGGAAATATACCATCTAAACCTGCCGCTTTGAACGCAGAGAAGCTGTTTATTGCCCATAACACCCTTTCCAGTGTTACAATTCTTTGGGCAGTGTGTGCGGCTTCAACAGGTGGTTGATCAAATTCCTGTTGACCTGCCTGGTCCCATGCACAGTTCTCCGTAATGGAGCAGCCTGGGAAGTGTGTATCAAGTAACAACTCTGACATTTCACTATCAGTGTTAGTATAAGTGTTGTCTGGTTTTTTCAGGGAGCCTAGGTGACGGTTTGGTTCGCTGGATAAGATGTTTTTAACCCTGGCTGCCTGAGCGTTTGATTCTATGTTAGTGCAGAAGGTTCTCCAGCACTCGCGTTTCCTTTCACGAATTCGCTTTTTGTACAGAGATTGGGTTTGCTTGTAGGCATTCCAATCCGAGACCTTCCTTGTGTTACTTGCTCTGTTAAACAACTTGCGTAATTTGCGCCTCATTTTCTCGAGGTCCGGCCCGCACCAGCTATTGCGGTTAGAGACCTTTGTCGGGGGCGTAATTTCTGGACAGGTTCTTGTAAATGAGTTGATTAAAGTTTGCGTCAGTTCATTAACGTGTCTCTCTATGTCAAGAGGTCCTTCATACTCTTTGAATGTCGCTTGTGGAGCTAGATTAGCGGACATCAATTGATTGAATCTGGCGCGGTCTGTCCGTCGGGGGTTGCGCCATAATTCCTGTTTTTTAGAGTCCACGTTTAGTTTGTATTTTACCCATCTATGGTCGGAGCACGACAAGTCCTTCGACACGTGCCAGTTGGAGATTATCTCCGATACCCGTTCCGTAGTGAGTGTGATGTCTATAATAGTTTGAAATCTGGAGGTAACAAAAGTAGGCTCTGACCCCCTGTTTATAAGCTTAATGGTGTTTTAACTTATTGAAATCTAATACTAATGAAGAACAAAATATAAGAATAAATGGCGCATTTTGGCTTCGTCATTATAAGTGAAATTCTTTAAGGTTTAGATTTATGTCTTGAACAAAAAGTCCTCAATTCGCTTGTACTGCCATGTCATTTTCATATTTTTTTTTGTAGCCTTAAATAAGCATGATTTGCGAATTAGTATTGGAACAAAAAGTAGCTTACGAATCACTGAGTATAGAGGTGGACTTGTAATGATCACGTTTGAAATAATATTAAAATGACAAAAGCTTCCATCACATTCCGACAGACATGTTAGAGTATAGAGTAGTGACGGATACTATGTCAATTGTTAGTCACGCGATAAATGCCACGTTCAAAAGCGTACTGGTCACGTCTCCCGAATCACCCTGTATTTATTAGCATCCTATTAGCCTATTACGAACCCTCGCGACTCATGCTTGTGTTAACTACAAGTTTGGCTTCAGAGCTATTGCATTGTGCTGGCAAGTGCTGCCTGATAAACTACGACCTTTGTCATCGCAGACGGATGATATATTATGTGACGTCATAACGGTGGGGTAACTTGTCTGGTATGTGTTATTGTGATGCGCTCGAACTTGTGCTTGTGAGGATTGCGTACAATACACGGTAAGCACTTGAATTGCATATCAAAATACCTAAAGTCTATTCGTTCTTACTTTGTCTTTTGTTTTGTATTAGACTTAAGGAAGATTTTAACCTCAAAATTGACATTTTATGTGATGACAGCAATTTTGGTTAATAAATGGCAGTTTTTAAGTTAAAATCTTGTTTTCTTACAATTTAATCATTTCATTTTAGGTCGGTGCCATTGAGCGCGTGATGTCCAAAATAATTACCCGGGTTTCTTCACTTAGAGAAAATGGCAGTTATCAACAAAATAAGTCATACTTTGAGGTTAGAATGTTATTAATTTATAGTGTTCATTATGTACTGTATATAAAAAACCAACTTTATACTTTTCTCTATCTAATAAAGAGGAGGATCTGAAGTCGTAATTTTTGTATGTTTGAAGTTTTACACGATTCAATACATTGTAGGTGGAGATCGAACCCACGACATCTACTTAACCGGAGTAGTGCTCTGACCCCGGAGCATGAATTATTGTTTTATTTATGCTGTTACCTCAGAACTTCGTAATTTATGAACTGACTTAGATTTTATTTTTAATAGAACCTACCGAATGGTGTCACTTTTGTGAAACTTGAATCCATAAAGAATCGACAGAATACCTCAATTATTATAAAAATGTGCTATTGACGACTCGTTTTGTTCATCACTATTGCAGTTGCCTACTACCGGTCCTGGATTTGAACCCTATTGCAACGGAAAATAATATGTAAACGTGATTGCGAATATTTTTTCCTAGGTAATAAATAGATAGATAATACAATATATTATATAATGGATATCATCGTCTAGTATATAAGTATAACAACGTTGCTAAATTTGGAACTATATTGAATTGCGTAACATTGTCCCCTAATTTTCGATATTCGGTGTACGTTGTAGATAATAATCGAATACCTCCATAATAATACATTTACACAGCTCGCGTTAAAACAATACAGCCGTATATAGTCGTTAATGTAACTCGTCAAATAATTCATCCCTATATTTATTTGTTTGCAGTCTGCATCGAGCATTGTTTGCCGATTGTGTACAAGGATACCGCGATAGAGGGCATGTGTATACTTAGTTAATAATTACATTAGCCCGTTCGTATTCCGGTTTATTGATTATGTATATAGTACTAGCTTTTGCCAGCGACTACGTACGCGTGGAACTTGATAAAAGGGATTATTAAAAGCGCCTAAGCAAATGTAAGAGCAATTGTGTTTTTGGTCTAATAATTACATTTCCTACAGGGTCATCAATGTCATCATGAATTACTTACTCACTTTTCAATCTTTTTAAGTATAATTTCCAGGATGAAAACTATAATATCCTATGTCCTTCCTCGGATCTTAAACTATCTCTATGCCGAATTTCATCAAAATCGATTCAGCGGTTAAGCGTGAAGAGGTAACAGACAGACAGACACACTTTCGCATTTATAATATTAGTATAGTATGGATTAGTATGGATGTATACAGTATTTGTGCGTTTAGGTCATATGGTAATAACTGAAGAGACTGAG
Organism: Apotomis turbidana; assembly: GCA_905147355.2. Lineage (NCBI taxonomy): Eukaryota > Metazoa > Arthropoda > Insecta > Lepidoptera > Tortricidae > Apotomis > Apotomis turbidana. The sequence goes on along the minus strand of LR990288.1, from coordinate 18,121,263 downwards.
TGGTAGGTTAAGACACTTGATATAAAGACCAAAATTCTATGTAAAGCAATAGAAGTAAGAGCATACTCCCATCTGAAAGGCCGGTAACCTATTTGGAGGTTCGTATTGCAAGTGTTCGTCAGCGATGGTTGGGTCGTTCTTCTTTTTTACCTACAATAGTCCGTCCTTCGTCTTATTATGGCATCTCAGAGTAATCATTTTCGGTTTTATAATGTTCGAAAAATCATCCATATTTTTCTATCTATCAATATTATATAATCTGTCAGTTTCTCTAACCAGCATTTTTTTTTCAAACGTTTGTTTATTATTTCGTAAAATGGCGTGACAGAGTGGTAAGCTAAAACGCGGTCTCCCCTTAAAAGGACCACTCTGTCACGCTATAAAAAAAAACACAATAAAAAACTGAATGGGCTGTAAAATAAATTTTGATTAGGTAATACTCCTAATAATAAAACAAATGCATTTCTTTTTAAATTCTACTCTGAAACCTCAATTATCGATAGTTCAAAAGCCCAAAAAACGGAAAACCTTCGATTTAATGTAGATAAAAAAGAAGAACATTTGCCATCAGGCGATCCGTGTGCTCGTTTGTCTCCTACAGGTTATCGCACACCTATGTAACTACTCGGCACCGTAACCAAAACAATGAAATTATACAATACAATACAATACAGTACAACAATACCTTTTTGCACACTAATGAAAGTTTACAAAAGGATACAAGACAAATACAATTTATAAAGAACGGTAGACAACATGCGGTCTTATCGCTAAAAAGCGATCTCTTCCAGACAACCTTTGAGTTAGTTAATTGATGAAAAATTTAACTTAATATATGATTATTATTACTAATAATTATAATAATGTATATGTAGGTATATGTTAAATATTTATTTCTGACTATTCAAGTGTTTACTTATATAAAAATATATCAAGTAGAAAATAGGCTGTTAATTTAGCATTTAAATATTATAATGCTATCAGTCAATAGGTCTATTGGCGCTCATCACAAATTTGCATACGTAACCGCTGATTACGTAGTTGTAATAATAATAGGACATTCGTGTTTGCTTTATTACGATAATCCCAAATGTATTCACAAGCCTAATCGTCTATGGATAAATCATGAGATTAAAGGATCAAGACAGTCACTTATTAAATTCCACGAAGCGTAGATCATAGTATGAGACAATGGAACATTCTACGAGTATACCGCAAAACAAACACAGGGATGCTGTATTTACGGAAAATTTTAATTAATTGAAATACCATCATTGAATTAAATAAATGTTGATGCTATGTTGCTTAATTATTTTATGACGTACATTCGTTGACAAATAATTTTCGAAATGTGATATTGCTTTTGAAATAAAATATCGTGTTTGACTCCCTGTTGTGGCAGAGATCGCTGTGGGATTGTCAACAATTTAAATTAGCTCATTGTGGTTTTATAATTAAACTTTAATTTTTAGATTGCGCGAACTAAATGGAAATGAAATTATTAATGGTAATTAATGCGAATGTTTTCACAAATGGTATTCGCGGCAATAAATTTCCGCTAAAGCCTCTTCAGCTTCGGATGTTTAGTTTTCAGACACTCAAAATCCAGTAGGCAATGTAATTAATTCGTGGTGGGTAACGGGAGGGCCCCTATCCTGGATTAATGGATGGGAATTACAGGCGCACACACAGAACATTATTCTTTACGTTTAAACTGGATTCGTTTCCCTTGTAGGTTAGCTATCACCGAATAAGCTTTTAATATTGCATTTTCGTTTAAAAAAACATTTTTGTAATAAATAGTTAAGTTTCATTTACGAAAACATGATTAATTATTGAGTTTTTGTCGGCTATCTTCTCAAAACTGGTATTTTCTCGGGATTAACTGATAGCCCATTGAATAGTTCGCAAACTATTATTTTCGTTATATTCTGCCTTAAAGATTTTGTTATCAAAGATTATATCTTGTAAAGTCTATTAGGGTGATTGGTGTGAGATCATCAAGAAGGACCATTATTCTTTTTTTCTTCCCAGCGGATAGAATGGGTTCATTAATAAATCAATTTGTAAAAGCACACTTTTCTTATAAATAATGACACAAAGGTAAATTAAGAAAGAAAAATTGAATGCGATCTACTACAATCGAAGCGGGGTTTGAACCCGCGACCTCTGCGTTTCCGGCGCATTGCTCTCCCAACTGAGCTATCCGACCGCTACGTCAATCACACCAAATCTTTCATCCCTTAATTCTTTACGCCACTGGAGCGCCCTCTGCGTCATATATGTTTTTGAAATGCTTATGCACATTAGCCATACCCTAGGATGTGCGTTTTACACACACGATCCCCAATCCCCATTGCTTTACAGCAAGTGTGAAGACTGCGAGAGAGATGGCGCTGTTTCTAAATATTTGTATAGAATCTTTTTTATCGATTCTTATTTTTTTATGTGGTAATACCACATTTTATTTTTGTAAATAATGACACAAAGGTAAATTAAGAAAGAAAAATTGAATGCGATCTACTACAATCGAAGCGGGGTTTGTACCTGCGACCTCTGCGTTTCCGGCGCATTGCTCTCCCAATTGAGCTATCCGACCGCTACGTCAATCACACCAAATCTTTCATCCCTTAATTCTTTACGCCACTGGAGCGCCCTCTGCGTCATATATGTTTTTGAAATGCTTATGCACATTAGCCATACCCTAGGATGTGCGTTTTACACACACGATCCCCAATCCCCATTGCTTTACAGCAAGTGTGAAGACTGCGAGAGAGATGGCGCTGTTTCTAAATATTTGTATAGAATCTTTTTTATCGATTCTTATTTTTTATGTGGTAATACCACATTTTATTTTTATAAATAATGACACAAAGGTAAATTAAGAAAGAAAAATTGAATGCGATCTACTACAATCGAAGCGGGGTTTGAACCCGCGACCTCTGCGTTTCCGGCGAAGGGATGAAAGATTTGGTGTGATTGACGTAGCGGTCGGATAGCTCAGTTGGGAGAGCAATGCGCCGGAAACGCAGAGGTCGCGGGTTCAAACCCCGCTTCGATTGTAGTAGATCGCATTCAATTTTTCTTTCTTAATTTACCTTTGTGTCATTATTTATAAAAATAAAATGTGGTATTACCACATAAAAAAATAAGAATCGATAAAAAAGATTCTATACAAATATTCACACTTTTCTTACCCTTTGTGGCACATATAAAAAATATTAATGTGTGTTTGATTGATTGGCTGCTTAACCACATGATCGATGTATATTTGTATCAAAGGTAACGTGGTGTAAAATATTTTTTTATTTTTATTAGCTTTTATTTATTAGTTATTTGAGTCCTATCTGTACTTGAATTTGGTTTTTTAAACGCCTTTTATACTGTACATTAAATCACGATAATCACAGTTAACACCTACATTACCTACAGCTGTATCGTCTTGCCTGTTGCACACCGCTTATGTAAAATACCTAACACAAAATTAACGCGTTTTATTAAACTGGAGAGGCGAGCCAGACATTAGGCACCTTCGTGGCACCGTCATGTTCCTCGGAATCTCGAACCTCGGAGGCCAAATTCGGCGTGTTTTATTAAATGTGTCTACAATCTCGCCACTCCACTACTATATCTATTGTTAACTTTAGCGAAATGCTGTACCTACCTTCCTGAAGTAATTGTTACGACATTTTATACAGCACGTTAACCGACATACAATAACAGGACGAGATTCTCAGTTCATCGATATGTTTGCTTTTTTATGTCCATATTTTGCCTGACTACTCAAAGACGACCGGACCGATTTGAAAATATTTTTAATATATGAAAAAATAGATTATATGAGTACAGGATCAGGTCCCATCCCATCTTAGATAAATTGTAAATATCGTGATATGGGTACTTTTCAGTGACTGGTACATTTGTTCACGGAAAGCATAATTTTCTTTCACTGATCGTTATTTTTTGTTGAAAAGTGATTATACTAGATGTACAATTCAATATAGTAAGTTTAGTTTTTATAATCCTTTAAAATGTACATAAACTTAACAATATTGCTTAATGCAAAAAAATAGGTACTTTGTTTGTGGTAGCGCCCAAGACAATGATATATTTTTTATAAAATAAAAAAAATGAAAACCATCCAAAATAGAAGAGGACGGATGATTGGACACCTGATGCGACATGATGCTTTCTTTGTGAACATCCTGGAAGGCAAAGTGGACGGGAAAAGAGGCAGAGGAAGACCAAGAATTACGTTTTTTAGTCAAGTGAAAGAGACAGTGGGCACTATGTCGTATCAGGAGACCAAACCACTATCAAGAAATAGGGAAGCGTGGCGATTACTCCACCGACAAGAGCGAAGCTCTTAAATTATGAATGAATGAAAATAAATAAATATTGCTAAATTAGAAATATCGCAGTCTCATCGAATCGTGGCCAAGGTGGGTTCGCGTGAAACCTGCGACGTTTCTCCGAAATACATTAGGCAATACTTACCCATTAGGACAGCATTATTTGACCGGCAGAGGTGGCGTGCCTCAGGGCTGTTTTGCTTCAACGAAATTTACACTGGCAGATATCTAACCCGCCAGACGGTCAGATATTAAAACGTCTGCTGCTTTTGTGCAGGAAACTAACTGGGACCGTTTAGAACGAGAGCCTTAGCGTTCGCGATGATAAAACTTTATGACTTATACATAAAACGATTTTCAAATCATATTTATGAGTGTCCTCCGAACATCTGCAATGGCTAGTTTGCGAGGAAATTGAAACCGTAGAGTGCATAACGCTTTCACGAACGATTTAAGTTGGTATTGTGCTCAGAATGCCGCGGACGATGCTCTTTTTGCGATGGTCAGCGGTTCCGGGCCAACTTTATTGTTGTGTTTTGTGTGTGCTACCCTGTGATATCTTTTGTTGGAATGTTTGCGCAATTTACCTTATACCTGATAAGCTCACAAAGTTTTGTGAGATTAATAACTGGGATTCTTTCACGGAGTATATAGAATTGTGTAAGAAGTTTTGACAATGTATTTCGGGATGTGTTTTTATTGCATGTATCTTGGCAAAGCAAATAAGATTTTAAACGGAAACTGTCACGATAATTGACTGTATATGATAACTTGACGACCAAACAAGACTAACTATTACATGACGAAATTTGTGATAACCTATTCAATTTATTGATGATGAGCATCAAACATAACAATTTTAGGGTTACTTAGTAATAAGCGAACACATTGAAATATGAATTTACCTATAATATTAACAGCATAGATTAGAGAAGCGGTGGTAGCCTAGTGGTTAGGGCATGCGACTTTCAATCCGGAGGTCGCGGGTTCGAACCCGGCCCGTACCAATGAGTTTTTTGGAACTTATGTACGGAATGTCATTTGATATTTACCACTCGCTTTTCGGTGAAGGAAAACATCGTGAGGAAACCACCTAAGCCCAATAAGGCCTATTTTCCCCTCTGGGTTGGAAGGTCAGATGGCAGTCGCTTGCGTAAAAACTAGTGCCTACGCCACATCTTGGGATTTAGGTAGCCGACCCCGATTGAGAATTCATTCTCAAAAATGGGACAAAGGCTAGGAGGAGGATTAACAGCATAGATTCTGGACCCTTAGTAAAGAAAACTTGTATATTTCTGTACTCGCAATCCAATTATCATAATTATAATTAATAGCTTTCAGTCTCCTGTAATGACAAAATAATTTACCTCTGCAATATCATAAAAAACACGGCACTCCGCTACCTCAACCCTTTACACTATCTGCAGAATTACAGATGCGTTCATCATTTTAACTTTAAAACGAAGTTTGTTTTACGGTCGCCATAGTAGAAGGCATAATCCTCGCAGCATCGTACTGCTCCGTCACGCTCCGCAAGTCAAAGTCTTCTATTGCAACTAAAACGTTCCTTAAAATGCATTAATCATAGTATTCCACGTTCATCCTACGAAGGAGTTTCAACTCTATCCAACACTTTTTAAAGTTTAATACGCCCTGATTTGCATTTTGCGTGAACTTGAGCGAACCGCACGCTATATATCATGCTTCGGTTTCGTTCGTACCGGATATGTTTTGCATTTTCTTTGAGGGTGTTGCTTAAGTCACTCAAGGCGAGACACGTATTATTTAATTCTTACTTGGTCTTGTGATTCGGAAAAGCGTGTATGAATATAATGGATTACGGGGAACTCAAAGCTGTCTAAATATGGTCGGTTCAAATGATATAAAAGGGAGAAACCATTTTAAGCCAACTTAATCGTAACAGCTAATTGTTAGGGGTCCTTGAGAATTTAATAAAAATACGCCTTGAATTTTCTTTTTAAAATGTTCCTCATAATACTCTCTTTTTTTAATATAGTTTTAGATAATAATATTATCATCACGGTTTCAGCGTATTATGGTTTCAAGCGTCATTTCACAAAAGTAATTCTGGTAAGACATTGCATTCCTCCTCTAGTATGTTTCTATATAACTGACACTATTATTTCTTAAAATTAAAGCATTTTTTTATGACATTATTCACGATATTGTGATTAACATCGAAATTCACAGCAGCCTGGTGAATTATATTTTTAATGTATATGCCGTAGAAATTTCAATTTCTCTCTGCGATTCTCAACCCAGTGAAGCTTATCGTGACACCATAAACCGAATGATAATTTAACAATCCCTAATGAGATAACCTCGTTAAAGGAGTATCCACAATCATACTAATATTAACTTAAAAGGGCCATCGCCGAAAATGAAACGGGCCTTTAATTTTCCCGAAATCACCCGAGCGCGACCTCCGCTTTAATTCGACAAGAAGAAGGCAGCAATCAAAAGAACTAACGGCGGTTCCAACGAGGCATTTCCATACGCGAGGGGGGCTTCGCAAAGTGCAAACGACACGATATTAGTTCGCAACTGATTACATTCCTCGCCGCCTCCGCTGCGAACGACTCACAATGAAGTAGCGACGAATAAACTCCATTACGCCGAGTTAAGCAATGGGAAATTATATGGAAGAATTTCCGTTGAACACCAGCGGTGGCACGTACACGCACTGAACAGAACACTTTGGGATCATAGCCCAGGGCACTTACAGGACGCACCGCCCGTGTACACTGGCGTGAAGAGTTCGCACACGGAAGTTAAACACCTGAATCTCTGCGTCTAGCTGATGCTCTAATAAAATAGGCTTTCTACCACCCTTAAGCCTGTCAAATGCTTTGAGAAATACCTCACAAAACCTCACAGCATTGGACACAATAGATATAACGTAAAATAGGCTAGCCAACTGTACTAATAGCCGTTTCGGCGAACGGTCTGAAAGCGAAGATTCTCGACAAACACCTCGAGAGACGATGAAATAATGAAATAATGAACTTTATTCTGCAAGTAGGCCACAAGGGCACTTTTACATGTCTGAGTCTACCGGCATTTCACAAGAGGAGACCACTGTTGAGAAGAAACAAACAAACACCTAGATGACTGTATCGAGGGTCTGATTTAGAAAGCGGCACTCCTGGATCGCGTCGTGCATCATCAGGGGGTTCTTAACCACCGGTAGCTAAGACCCTGAATTAAAAACAAATAAGTACCCTTATTAGAGTCAATAATAGACCAAGCTCATTTTATTTATTAGAATTACCGTCGTAGAAACCAATAAAGGAGGACTAAATATGTACATAGGTACAATGCTAAATTAACATCGGTTGGTTTCCTGGGGAAAGGAGCATGATTTGACCGGCTCGGCAGTCGGCCATCGTGGCAGCGGAGGTCCCCTGCGAAAAGTAAATAGTGGTCCGGCAGAGGGCTTCCTCAGATAAGATCTAAATCAGTCTTTGTCTCGTGCTAAACGCTATCCTTTTGAGAGATTTTCCATCTTTGCGGCAGCTCTAGCGTAGATTGTATTGGATGTCGAAATTGAAGGCTTCAGCGTATTTTCTGAAACACTTTGTTCAGAAAATGATTGTGTGGAGCGATTTGGCATGCACTCGTAATGTGTTCGGAATTTAAACATTGTTTCATTTTTATTTGAATATTTTACATGAACAACAAATCACTTGCTTACAAGCTTATTTGAATCCCTTTGTGTTGAGTAAAAGCAAGACTGAAATTGTTAATGGCCGGCCTATAGCCATAAATATCATACCTAACGGTACCTCATGATTTTTTAAATAATATTTGTTGGTTATAAGTAAAATACATAATTTACCTATCATATGTTTTAATTTAATCAATAATGTCTGCTATTTCTACGTTAAGATTGATTAAAATCTGCTTGAAGGGAGGTGTATTAATAAACAAACGTATTAATTTCCTACCATCTTCACATTGTCATATAAAATACTAGCGAACCGCCCCGGTTTCGCACGGGTGCAATGCTGATAAATTATGCATGTATTATACATATAAGCCTTCTTGAATCACTCAACTATTAAAAGAATCCGCATCAAAACCCGTTGCGTAGTTTAAAAAATCTAAGCATAAATAAGGACAGACAGACAGATAGACCGCAGGAAGCGACTTTGTTTTATACTATGTAGTGATTATTAGAATTAGAAGTATTCCTTAAATATTTAGTTCACTTAATGCTTTAAAAAAATGCGTTGTTATTATTCTATATATATATCCATATCATATTTTTTAATTATAATCTTCACCAATTTCCTAAATGAAATAAGACATCGTGTACACTAATGTCACTTTAACTGAATTTGCATCAAGGGACACCAGTAGGTCAGTAACAGAGTTCACGTTATGGCGATTCCACATGTTGTTCGAATTAGGGTCTTCGTAGCGCATGTTAGGCTCCGTCACAAATAAGTTTTAATTAATGGAGTGGCACTTAGAGACACGCGGGGCCCGGGCTGCCTTCTATTACACGCATGTTCGCTCATTGGCCCTTACACCAGACGATACATTTACTTTTATATTTATTTAATTAATTAACGATCCACGTGGGTTTAACGGAAGCCAAAATTTTAATACTGTTTTTTTATCCGGCTAAGTATCAACAGGAAAAACAAAGCCCGTACTAATTAAGGTAAGACAACTCTACGTATAACTATCGCCGTAAATCCAATACTTGCCTACTCGCTCGTCTTATTCCCGTCTATAATTGAAACCTGTTATCTGCGAGGAGCACAAAAGCGTAAGAAAAACAATTTGCCGACATAACTAATAACAGGAAGTCACCTCGTTACTCACAAGTGAATGGTACGTCGACAATCTCGCGAACGCGCCCTCCACTTCTCAACTTAATGAATGAGAATAATTTTGCCAAAATACTTCGGAGAGATGGGACACACGCCCCGGGAATTTTTCAATTTGCAAACTGACATAATGTAATAAGAGTTACACCGTGAGCATGCCGACGCTACGTAATTAATAACCTGTGAAATATTACCTGTTCCAATGAATTTAGAGGATAAAAGTTGAGTGATAAATTTAAATAACAAGATAATGGGTCGTAGCAGGGACGAGGCCGAATTCTTGGGAATAGTTGCGCTTCGGTGATAAGTAGGTGTGTCAGCCGTTTTAGGGGATCGCAAGTTTGTGCCCGTGCCTAATGAACGCGTGAAGGCGGAATAACTTCGCGAACGCTTGAATAATGTATGCTTTAACGAGATGTTTTTCTTGAGTGAATCTCATTAACCCACTTTCTGATTGTGTGAATGTAAACTTTGGGAACTTCTTATTCTTAGCGTTAAGAATCTTTTACGAGTTCCGTAAATTAAATCACCTTCAAATTAAACTAAGTGTGTTGTTCGTTAACAGTGTCTGCTGAAAAATGGCTGTTTTTCATCATAGAACATGCGTGCGTAGACTGGCTTGATTTCATGAGATATCCAAGCAATCCTTTATATTTTTTATTTAGCCTTACGAGTAATGCATGCAGATGGGCAATAATGGCCTATAGTGATGTTATAAATGCGAAAGTGTGTCTGTTTCTGTCTGTTATCTTTTCACGTTTCAACTGCTGTACCGATTGAAATAAAATTGGTATGAAAAAAGTCGAAGGATTTTCCAGATTCCTCCTTGTGCCGATTTTAGAAATACGTTCCAGATCACCCAGCTATCGTCAAATTAACATTCTATATATTAAAAATAAAAGTAATATTAACACTAAATCTAAAAAGTTGCTTTAAATATTCATAATTTGTATGTATTTTCAGAAGTTCGAACTGCACTACATATATTTGATGTAACAGGCAATATCAGAAGTAAACCTTTGGTAAATATCTAGTTTTAAACATCATACATATCACAATATTGCTTTAAGGTATTTTTTATCTGTTCTCTTTTTTCTTCTTTCTTCTTTCCAACGTAAGTCAAAACCAGAGGAGAAACGAAAAAGATGTAATCCACTATTACTTTTCCACAATCGCAAACAGCTAACAAAAATGTTATTACTAATATATGAGCAATGCAGTTGTATCTTTGCCGGAATAGAACCAATATAGCATTTTAAATATTCACATAAAATCCTTCGCCCGGCGTTGTTTAATCGGCGCGTTAAATTCGAGAAAAGTCGAGAACACATCAAATATTAACCCGGCTCGAGCGTTGTTTCGGTAAATGGGATAATATCCCGTTGGTCCATCTAAATACGCTTATTTTTTAGATAAAAATTTCAAACCTGCCCGAAAACGATTCGGTAATTCGCGCTTTATTGAAAACCGGGCGACACAAAATCGTTCCTTTTTCTTGGATCCCCTCGAATCACCATTAATCAAGTGGAACTGAAGTTTCACGCTACCTCCCGAATCTAATTTCGCAAACAAAGAAAGCGAAAATCTATCTACCTTTATCAATCAAAACTGTTTGAAAATTCTATTCCGTTAGTTCGCAATGCGGCGGCGCGCCACGGAGACAATTGGAAAAATGTATCACGAATAAAAAGTCGAATGGGAATGTAATATCGAGGGGACGCAGCTCCGAATATTCTTGTCAAGTGAAAATAAAGGGTCAGGAAAATACAGTGACAGGTTGTGAGTGGACAGTGGTCGTCCGAAGCGGGCACAAGTTTCGAATAAATAAACCCGGAGCAAATAATGACGTCATCTTCACGTGCTCCGCTCGCTGTCACGGAAAAGAGCACCTGCTTTTATATGACACATTTGTGACAGTGAAGTCGGACTATTGTTAATTTCGAAGCGGACGCCACTTTTTCGAGATGAAATTTTATTATGTATATTGTGTTCTTTCTAGTGGACGTCAGCGCTCGCGTAACGACAGGCCTGCGATTTACGAGCGTTTTGATTTTTAGGGTCCGGATGAGACCGCGAGTTGCCTTTTCGTACAAAACCATACGGGTTTCGAGCTGAGTACAAAATGGTAAATAATAAGAAATTCCTTTTTTTATAATATAGGTAAAGACACGTCAGAGTGACGATATATTTAGTAATTGGATTTCAAATAACCCGTTTTTTTGGATGCATCATTAGAAGGAGGGACATGGTGCCCGTAACCTATTTTATATCTGACATTTAGGTAATGCTCATATAAGCAATTAACAAACACAAAGAAATTACGTAAGTAGGTACTCAATGTAACCGAGCGATTAAATTACTGATTTTATGAATTCGACCTTTGTATTTGTGAACCAAGTAGTATAAAATAACATTTCCTAATGCTCAAAACCAGGAAAAGGTTTTAACAAATTCAAAGTGCTAAAACAGAGCACGCCGCGGGCTCATTTCCATAGCATTTGACTATCCAAACATATCAGACACAGCCCAGATCCCACTATCTTTGCCCACAGACTTCATTGACTTCTCACACTTGAGAAAAAAGCAATTTGACCGATTCTAGAACTGTATGTTTAGAGGTCGATATTGAGCGAGCGTTTTTGTTTTTTTGTTTTGTTTTGAAATAGTGAGTATTTTTTTAAAGAGTGGTATACTCGTATTGAAAACAAAAGGGAAAATACGTGACTCGAACGTGGCTTTGATGGTATAGTGCTTGCATTGTTGCAGATTGCTGTCTCCAGATGCGGGTTCGAATCCTAATCGAAGCATGCATTTTATATTCGATTTAATGAATGTTTATTTAAGGAAAAAAACCGGCCAAGAGCATGTCGGGCCACGCTCAGTGTTGGGTTCCGTAGTTGCCCATCCTTTACAAAAGACGGGCTTAAAATAGCGGTTTTAAGCCCGAGGTTTAAATTACGAAAGATTTGAAGCTCTATAAAAAGGTCGTAAACGCCAAAGTAACCGTAATTACTTATTACCTTCTGAAAGTTATCGATTATGCGCGCCAGATTGAGCGAAATGTTTTAATACAGTATGGCACTCAACTAATATGTGTAACGTTCGAAGTATAAGGACACCGCGCGGCACTTAAGTAAGTCATTTTAAAGAAAATTATGAATTTTTGCGATTACTCAAAAACGGCTCAACCGATTTTATTCAATATAGTTTTCATTGAAAGTAATTATAAGGCCTCATTTTCCTGAATTTTTCCATAATTTTTTGACCCGTGGTTGAAAAGTTAGAGGGGGGGGGACACTATTATTATTTTCGGAGCGAATATTTACAAAACTGCTTACTTTATCAAAAAATAATGTTCAAAGACCCCTATTATTTTTAAAATACCTAATTCAACGACCACACACTAGTGTTGGAACGAAAAAAAAAGTCACCCCCACTTTAGGTGTACGGGAGGTAACCAAAAAAAATTTTTTTTTTCTTTTTATTTTACCGTTTTATCGGCACAAACTCATACCAAATTTCAGCTTTCTAGTACTAATGATCACGGAGCTAAGCCGCGGACGGACAGACAGACAGATGGACATGGTGAAACTATAAGGGTTCCTAGTTGACTACGGAACCCTAATAAAAATGATAACAATTTGATTCCAGCACAGCTTCGATACAGTGGTAAAAACGCTAGTGATGATACTAGTTAGAAACTCATTCGCTGTCTTAAAGTTCAAACACGTAACACACAGCCCGAATCTCACTATCATCCCGCAGACTTCATCGTCTAATAAGTTAAAGAAAAAAACAAAAAAAAAAACAATAAAACTGATTAAAAATGCGCCATAATAATAAATACTTGACTTATTTTTATTATTTATTTAGCCTGTTTGGGTGCCCTGGCTGGGCAAAAGCCTCTAGGTTAGATCTTCACAACTTCCTATTAGCCGCTGACTTATGACTCAATTAAAAAAAAAAAGTGTCAAGGTTAGGCGTAAATTAAAAAAAAATGTTAGGGATTTTATTATTTGGTCAAAGAAATTGAATCACACCTTTTTCTTATTTTTTTCTCTGTGACAATAGTACGCATTTAAGTTTCCATCCCTGTACATTATTATGGATATTTATTACAATGTATTGGTTACTTTTTCTATGATTACTTGCAGCAAACAAGGAGGTTATTTAAAGCAAGATTGCAGTCATCTTATAGTTTTAATAAAAAAAATACATTTTGAGACTTCATAGTAACTTTAATGCCAGCCACATTTACTTAATATAAGATGGTAAAGTGTAAGCGTTGTACAACCATGTGTATCAGTGAAAAACAAAGAAAAATCTTCATTTACATTATCGAAACGGCAGATAAAATATATTTAAAATATGAATTGCAATTTTCCTCACAAACAAGATACTTGCTAAAGAAATAATCGTACTTAATGGAAACAATTTCCATTATTACAAATGAAACAACTTCAATAAAAAAGCCAATAACGCAATACAATAACAGATTTAATTAAGCATATGGAAGTTTATTTCTATACTATTATAAAATTGTAAAAGCAAAAAGTAAGAGAAATAAGCTATTTGAAGGTAAGCGAATCGAAATGTTACTTTTATTTTTATTTTGTACTAGCTGTGCCCGCGGCTCCGCCCGCGTGGAATTCGGTCTGTGTCAGTAAGCTGCTAATACCTCACCGATAAAACCTTGCCTGGATACGACAAACATTTCTAAACCAAAATCAGCTATATATCTGCCCAGCCGATCTCGAGTTTTAGCGAGACAAAAGAACAATTTATTTTTATAAATATTTAGATGTTTGTTTATTAGGTATCTATGTGTCTTTGTGCGTTCATTTCGCCTAAACGGCTATAAAATATAATTTTTTACCGAACTACGAAGAAACAAAAAAGAGGATTATCACTTTTTCCTCTGTAAGTAGTTCATGGGCACCTTCTATTCATTAAATAGAGTTTTCATTATTACGCATCGCAACCCTGAACGGTAGGTATACAATATGTTACGTAGTACCACAGTTGGAATGTTAAGGAAGCAATATTATGCAAATCCTGGTAGAAGCCGCAAATATAAAAAGCTCTCGTTCGCCTCACACTTTGCATATCAAGGCTTGCATCTGACTGATACCAAGATGCCCCAGGAGGAAAAAATGAAAACCCTATTTGAAATTCTGTGCGTTTTTAGAAGCACCTGAACGTCCCATGGTGGGAATTTAGGGTTGTCCCCTTCACGTTTTTACTATATTGGTGTATTTAATTACAATACGTTTTATTGTACTGCTATTTTGTTTTAAAGGTTATTTTGCTTTTGATTTCGGTAGTGTGTCAATACTTTAATTTTGTGTGTGTACTTAAATATTTAAATGTTTTATTTTTAGGGTACAGTACCCAAAGGGTAAAAACGGAACCCTATTACTAAGTTTCCTCTGTCCGTCTGTCTGTCTGTCACCAGGCTGTAGCTCATGAACCGTTATAATTAGACAATTATAGCGACAAATACTAGAACCAGATTAAAATAAATATTTAAGTGAGGCTCGCATACAACAAACGTGATCGGTTGTGTTAACTTTGCACCTCATTTGTATCCGGCGTCATACGTACCAGGTGCAAACTTAACTTAATCTGGCAAGTTTAGATGGGAACCCTCGGTGCGTGAGTCCAACTCGCACTTGCCGGTTTTTTTATTATTTATACAAACGCGAAATCTTAATTCAAAATAAACGAAGTTCAAAAACGCAAAAGCACTTTAAAAACGTGATATATAATGATGTATCACATAAAGTAAAATATTATGTACCTATATAGATAGGTGGAAATGTAATTTGCGTAATAGCATGCATAATTATATCTCCGTATGATCTGTTCAATGAGCTAAAGCTAATTGTTTGCTATACTTCATCAATCGGCCCATTTATATCAATCAATCAACCAAGGCAGCGTAAACGATACTGACTTATTGTACAATATACCTATCACAGCGAGTTTGTAGTGTTTAAATCAATTATAGCCACTATAGGTGGAATTGATTTCGAGATAACAATCTTCAATGTCGGACAATGGGACCATTATGTGACTAGCAACGTCTTCCTGGTTCTGAGGGAGTACGACCCATCTATGAATGCGAAAGCCTAACTTGCAATAAGATGTTATTGTCAGTTGTGTAGGATGTATTTTGATCGACAATAGCCGATGTTATTGTAGTAAGACCTTAAGATGATTAGCTCCGGGGCACATTTGAAAGCTGGACAATGGCAACATGTAGATTAATCACGGTCAGGATTAAATGCGGTGTTTCAGATAGATTTATAACCGGCCCGCTTGACATGTAAAAGACTAATTACTGCGAAACAAAGAAACCCTTTTTACCTTTATTCAAATGGTAATGCTGCGCGAAATAGTACAAAATAATTACGCCGAAAAACGCTCCGAGGAATTATAAGTTTCGCGTCAGCTTTTTTCGTCGAAACTTGGTTTCTGTTGGAGTTGTGTTTTTCTTTTCTAAAAGTTGATGGGTGGCCACGTATTGTTGTTATGAAGGGATGATCTGAATAGTCGTATTTAGGAAGGTATTTTTATTCGTTCTGTGGTTTTTACGTTAGTGTAGTGATTCAGAGAATTTGTAATTATTTTAACTCACTAAACGTTTTGTCGGCGTGATACATACACATACGCATACCAATTTTCAGCTTTCTAGTACTAATGATCACAGAGCTAAGCCGCGGACGGACGGACAGACATACAGACAGACAGACGCACAGACGGACATGGCGAAACTATAAGGATTCCTAGTTGACTATGGAACCCTAAAAATGCTTTAATATTAATAATTACTCAACGCTTTAATACTGGTCATCTTGATTTAAATCGGTTGTTATGCGATTAATTAAAATTCCAATATTAGATATTTTTACGATACATCTTCAATTAAATTAACGGCAGTGATGTAAATTGGTTCCTAAAAGACACAATAGGTACAAGTACCCAAAAATCCCTTTTCAGGCAGATTATGCATAGCCGATGCTTCGTATGTAGGCATCAGATTCGAAGCATTGTTATGCAAACTTGGAGGTTCGGTTTGGTAGCGTCAGTGTGCAAGACAAAGCGCCTGACGACCAACCCGACGTTGCTATCTGGGAGCTGTGGACGCAACTGCTCGAATTTCGTTCTTGTTACGTCACTATGTCATCGCTCGCCAATGGTTGTTGTACAGACGTTTAACATGCCGGTAGCAGTTTTGATTTTGCTGTGTCAACAGGATTGTTTGATGGGATGTCGCGTTTTTATTCTGTCTTCCGCGCTGACATGTTACGAAGTGACTTTTTAGCCTCTTAATAGATTAAATTGGATCCGTGTTTGCTTTTCTAATCGTGTTCAATTGGAATGTTGTGTTTTGATGGCTATACACAAAGGTGAATTTTTCATTCCTTTAAATCATGTATTCTCTATGTAAAGCTTATTTGAATTTTTAATTTAAGAATACTTACAATAGAGATTTCAGTTAAAAATAACAAAATAAAAAGGGCAGTAATATCATGATGGAAATAAATAGCAACTTTTGATCTAAACTAAACTAAATTGATACTTGTTATTTTTGGATAAATTAAATGTGTTTTATATATTAGCCGGTTAAATCGATTTTGACGCAACAAATAAAAGAAATGGTAGACGCCGTTGGGGCAGCAAAGCGGTGACCACGTATAGGAAAGCGCAACGTGGGACGGCCCCTGACTAGGTGGATGCATGACCTCGTGAGGGTAGCGGGGAGCCGATGGATTCGGTCTGCATAGGATCGCACTATGTTCACCAGTGAACGTCTGTTGCTGATATATACTTAGATCGATACTTGATGCGGCCGCTGAAGTATACTCGTATACCCTTCACTTGAAGAATGCTGATTTTAATTAAAAACAATTATGACTGAAAAAGAAGGATCTTAGTTTTCACTAAAGTCACCTATACCCGAAATTTAAGTCCCCTTTCACGTGGTACAGTATAGTTTCTGTGACGGTACTCAATGATGTAGAGTCGCCGACGATTCTTCGGTCTATCAAGTTATAAGGCAATGTTTCGCATCTAGTAACTCTAACAAACATACTTTATGACCTTTTCCGGGATCAGCACAGCTTCTCACGCCCGTGACTTATATCTGAACCCCATCCTCAAAATGAGTATCGGAAATTTACATCAACCCGTAATCCCTTACCGACTGAGCCTTTATTGTAAACGGAGTAATTTGAATTTCGTCTTTGATATTTAAATGACCCTCTACTTGAGACACTGCCTTAGTTATTTGAGTTTTTGTAAAGCAATCAAGTTTGTTTATAAGAGTCCGTGTAATTGTAAATCTCGTTCTGTGAACTTAATTAATGCATAAAATCACTTCCTACTCCTTTGATGGGACGGCCCTGTTTTAAACTGAACGGAATAAATAATGGTGAAACGTTCCTCTCTACCAATTAATTTTACGGGTTCATATTACTGTTAAGTATTTTACGGTTTACGTTTAGACGTGTAGTAAATTTGTATTCTGGATAGCGTTCCTTTTTATACAACGTTCGCTTTAGTTTAAAATATATAGAAGAAGAAATTTAGAAGTATGGTATACGATATTCTAGAAATCGTATATTTGCAGCGTAATTGGATACATTTTTCTGAACTTTGAAAAGTTGGAGGTACACAAATTTTATTTAATGTAATATTGGTAACGTCAGCAGAATGTGATGATGATGATTTCCTTCTTGACGTACCGTCAACGGCGTGTGCACACACGTGGCTCGTGAATCCTAATTTGGATGTGCACGGTGTATGCTATTTGTGACTTCCATGTTGATTGGCGTTACCACGTTATTGACAGTACAGTTATAGACAATTTTTTTTATTTTTTATTTTATTTATAAATATATATATACACAGCATTACAGACTTAAATCTAATACACTGTGAAACTAGATGTACACTTATCAAAGAGGAACACTAGTAGTCCTGTCATCCATCAACTCACAGTACCTCAAACACGCAGTACACACAGCCGTCCATCGCCACGCAAACAGATCACATTCCGGTGTTGACACCAGAAGTGCATTGAGCAGCGTCAAGGCCCGGAGGTGCGGCGAGTTCCTGTGCGACACAGTACGAGCTGCTGGCACAGCCAACAACGGTCGCGTACGGGGTCTCAGCGTGATTCGAGGGACATCCGGAACATACAACCTAACTAAATTATTTATCAACTCTAGGAAATCTGACTCTCCTCGCAGCACACGGCAGACTGCCGATTTTGCAGTTATATATCACATTTGTTTATTTTTATCATGCTTTTAAGATTATGCTTTGAGATATAAGAATTAAAACTACCTTTTTGTGATATAAAAAACTCCTATTAAAATTTACAGGAGCATCCCAAGTAGCACAACTGGGTCTAAATAGCTCGTATATCATATCTAATTAGATGCTTAAGTGAAATTTACCACCATGACTAAGTGCTATATAGGTGGCAAGAACCCTTATGCCACCAGTATAGAACCAAAAGGAGAAAAATTGCAGCCTATTTTTGGTGCTAAATAGAATCCATAAGAGATCTCACAATTACCTTAAGTGGTAATTAGAACTATGGGTGAAAGTTATGCGCAGTGAACGAATGAAAACATTTCAGTTCGGTCAATGAGTGATAAATGAGTCGCCAAAATTATCTTTGAGTGGCGAGGCAACTGTCAAATTGTGTTTTATTAAAAGTAATACGTGATCCGCCATATTCATTTTGGATTTATATGTCTGTTTGATTGTGATTAAAACTTTACGTTATACAAGCATTGAAATAAGCACGAAATTCTTGCGATTTTTTTTTTACTGTGAAACTATAGTATGTTTTCTTTGTAAATTTCGACGCGCCCTTCATTTGATCAGGAATATTAAAAAAGAGAGTGCTAAATTAAATAAGGAATAGATACTGATAATAAATAAAACTGTTAAAAACCTGACCTAATGATTGTAGGTTACGTACAATGTTAAAGTAACATCGTCACAACTATCAAAAGTCTGTGATTATGCGTGAGTGTGATAAAATTCTGGTTAAAATAATCAATTTTCATAGGCTTCCATTTGTAAACATGGCGAAACAAAAAAGATCCTACAGTGTTTATTTTCACTTATTTGTTCCTTATTTGGAACTATCAAGTCTAATAATCACTTATTTGTATCTTGCGAGTGGCAAAGCAGTGAATGATATTACCAATAGTAATTATTTGCTCTTTTGTAGACTATTAAACAAGCAAGACTATTAAATATATTTTGACAAGGCGCAAATAGGAACTATAATAGAACTTTTAGTTCGTTAGTGGTTTGAAATAAGTGAAAATAACTGCTTTTGGTTCCAAGAACCTCCTACTGAGACCTATTTATGCGTTGAAGTGGCAATAAGGTACTTCTTAGGCCTTAAAGTTGCAATATTTTTTGGTTCCAAAAGAGCCGTAAAATTATCCCTTTAGCCACTATTGGTGATATAATTCGCTATTGTACTGGTCATTTGGAACTTTTAGTTCCAAATAAGGGTATGTTCCCACTAATATGTAAAAGTTGCTTATAAGTGATTTTAAGGCCTTATATAGCACTATTGCTTCTTATTGAGTGACAATTTGAACCTTCATGCAACTTTAAGTAGCAAAATCGACTTTATCCCACCATAAGTAATAAAGTAGAAACAAAAAACGCTCCTATGCAACTACAAGTGATAGGATGAACTCATATACAGTTTTGAGTTGTGTTTAAAGCTATAAGTTGTATCAAACACTGTTAAACCACTCATTTAGAACTTAAAGCTATAAGATAAGCTGCAAAATTCACTAATGTGCTGCTTGGGATATCTTGGTCGACCAATTGGGCGACGACCCGTCATCCGCACCAGATATCCCTGGAGAGGGCTAAGAATAGGCTAAAGACAGCAATAAATCATCAGGAGTGGCGAAATCTCTTATCGGAGGCTAAGACTCACTTTGGGTCACTGAGTCATCGGAGTAAGTAAGTATTCATTTTGAATTTTGCTTGTCATATACATTTTATTGACAATTCAGTGCATTGATTTATAGAATTTTACTTGGCAATAGCGTAGGGTAAGTGCTCCAGTGAATGAACACTTAAGGAAATTATCAACTTTAAAAAAATATTTTTGGCAGATAGCAATAATTATATTTGAGTATTACTGTTCCTATAGCGTAAACAACTATTCTCGTTTTCTAAAATCATTTTTATTTTGCAGTAGTGCTGCACAGTCTTAAATTATAGCAAGCTGTAGGGGATAAAATGGAAAATCACCAGTGAATGAACATAAAGTTCTAGTAAATGAACAAATGAAACCAATGAATGAACTACCCTTAAAGTCATGCTTTATTTTGAAATAAAACAATTTAAACGGATTATATCGCGTATATTAATTATTTGAGCCTCCCTGACGTTTCAGTACCTTTACAGATACCGTTGTCAAAGGTTGACTGAGAAAAACACAATTTTTCTCTGTCAAAGTTACATTTGTGCAAACTACCCATTTTGTAAATATTAATTTAAAAACGCATTAATAGCACTAACAACACCTTACGGCTTAAAAAAACACGCACTGTACATGGTAGATGCACAGGACACACGTAGTGACACATTAAACACAACATAGCTTACCTTAATCCTTATTACACCTCCATATAAACAAAAAACAGCAGCCGCATGCCCACTTTACACCGTCCCCATTTTGACACTGATGCGTATGAGTTGAAGTAACTGCTACCAGAACTTGTCAAATAATGTTGCTAACCGAAAAAAAAATATCACGCGTGGTAGAAAGGTACAGAAATCTTATTTTATGAAAAAAAACATGCATTTTGTTCGTTCACTGGATTTGTTCATTCACTGGAGCACTTATCACGGCATGCGTCACGACGGACTATATCGAACGTATTACAAGCACAGACCCTCTCGTTACACTCGCATTTGTTTCCGTCCTGCATAAAACCGAATAAGGGACCAAATTCGCAAGTAATACAAAGTGACTTGATACCTTTATCAATGGGGCCTCTGATATTTGGAGTCATAACACATAAAGCCCTCGATTTCCATGCTGATAACGGTTTGCGTGTTCGACGCCCTTCCGTGTTCTAAAGTTTTCAGCCGAATCGTCTGTCTTGAGATCGAATCGATATCGAATCACGAATGTTGCAACACGGTTTTCGCACATTATTGCAGCGAAAACGAGACTTATGGACTATAGATATCGTTTAATTCCATTGCTTTAGTATTTTTCCGATGTTTTGGCTATTTCGTCTCGTCACGAATAGGTCACTGATCGACTAAATAACCGACTACGAGTTGGTGTTTTTGTTGTGATAATCTTACAATTATATTGCTAGAGGTTCTCTCTCTCGTTTTTCGCAAAAACGGCATTAGAATGATATTTTATTAGTTGTTTGTGTAAGATGTGACGCAGTTGTTTATGAGCCTGACTGACAGACGCCTGTGTGCCGCTACGACTAGGTACGTATATGTGTCGATTTTGAATTATGTATAAAAAAACAAATGCTACATCTCATTTCTTTTCTATACCACAGAAAAGAGACAGCACAAATATTTGCCAAACACGGCCAAACGAAGTGGTACGGTAATGATGCGTTTCAGCGTGTCAATCGTCGGTTTGACGCGTTTAGTCCATGGTTTTAGTAAATTACGTGGTCCACTAATTAAAGAGACGCGATTGACCGCTTATTAATCACGTTTATTGTCTCATTACCGTGATTTTACGGACAGCTACGTAATTGTCAATTCATTATGTAAGCCTGGTATGATATAGGTTACAATCTGATTAGATCGGATGTTTCTCATAACATCTATGTGAAATATAGCCACTATTAGTTGACCTGGGAGTGTTCTTTGGATTCTTTTATAGATAAACATTTCATAGAATATTTAATTTAATATTCGTAGTGCGAAAAAATAAACGATACAATAAGGAACCTTAAAATATAACCTTAAGATACTGTTATTCGACAGTTAATAAAAAAATAGGATAGTTAGGTAACTCCCGGTAACATAGGTTTAGTCGCGGCGGCGCTGTGTACAAATAAAGGCTTTTAAAATATAGAGGAGGAGGTAAACGCAGGACAGAACGGGTCTACTCCGATGTTCGAAATTTGACCGTCGTATAGTGCCGTCCCGCTCACTCAAATATACTTTTACAGTAGATGGAGAGACAGCACTATACGGCGGTGAATTTATGAACATCGGAGTAGCCCTTCAGCTTATAACGCTTACGCTATCAAAGCACAGCGACTCAACCCTCCCGCCGCGGCGAATGTCAACAATCGCCGCTAAATCGTGTTATGATAGCCATCGGCCATTAACAACTCGCCACGATGTTATCACAGGAGTGACATCACTATACGTGTCACTGCCGGTGTCAGTAATTGCGGAACAAATTAGATTTAGTTTAAAACGCTAGTTTGAAGTTTAACGGTAACTTTTAATGTTGAACATCGATATTCCGCGTGCAGCTATTGCTGTTTTACTCAGAGACCGAACCGGTTTGAAAATAAAAAAAAACCTCCAACGCATTTATGTAATTGTGTGACTAAAGATACAATAATTTACTTAGTATATAGGTACCTAATAATATTATCACTAGAAATAACCAGCAATTTCGTTTGCGTGGAAGAAAAAATCCAATTATTAATATACCTACGTATTTTTTTTTTCACACCGGAGTTGGGTAAGAAGCATCGTACTTAAAGGTAACCGGTAATAATATTAAATAGCAGACCAATATTTATGCTTATCCGATCTAAAAAATCTTTTTATGATTGATTGATTTATTGATTGATTTATTTATTCAATAACAATATACATTGTGTTTGAAATTATACTTATACCTAACTTAATCTACACATTAAAATACACACTGATATCATAAATTAATAAAATTAAAAATAATCCGAATAATATTAAAATTATAGAAGATGTCAAAAAGTAAAAGCAAAAGTAGATGTCAGAACATAATTAACAACTTTAGAAGTGAAAAAAAAACAGTAATAAACCAAGGTCCAATTATACAATTGACATCAAAATGTTAATACAATAGCATACACAACAAAAAAAAATTAATCTATAATATAGTATCCGACATATCAGATACTGAATAATAACATTTACTTAAAAGAAACTTTTTTAGCTTATTCTTAAAAGCATTAACATTATTAATTGTTTTAAATTCTACTGGCAACATGTTGAATAAACGTACTGCCTGGTAACATGTTGCATGTTTTACTATATTTAATCTAGGAACTATATTAACTTTAACATCTTTTCTTCTTGTAGCAAGTCTGACTTCCCTTTCCTCTTGACTGTCATATTGAAACAAATGTTTCACAAAATCAGTGAGAACCACAAGAATGTACAAACACGGTACCGTGAGAATTTCCAGTTCGATAAAATGATTACGGCATGATTCCCAT
The DNA here is from genome assembly GCA_905147355.2 of Apotomis turbidana. Taxonomy (NCBI): domain Eukaryota; kingdom Metazoa; phylum Arthropoda; class Insecta; order Lepidoptera; family Tortricidae; genus Apotomis; species Apotomis turbidana. Next base: position 18,097,569 of record LR990288.1, on the reverse strand, counting down.
TGCGGAATGCGAAGTATCGTTCTGATAGCACGTTTTTGTATTCTGAAAGCAGCTTTAGTATTATATTTGTAACTGTTTCCCCACAAGCCTATGCTGTATCTCAGTTTTGATTCAACGAGAGCGTAATATACCATCTTGAGCTGTTTGATGTGCACTTCTTCTCTCAAACTACGTAATGCGTAACAAGCAGAGCTAACCGAATTACATACGGATTGTACTTCCTGTTTCCAAGTAAGCAGGGAGTCTATGCGAACACCTAGAAATTTTACCTCATCCGTTTGTGGTATTGTGGCCCCGTTTAGACAAGTATTCAGTGAGTCAGAATTTTTAGTAGAAGCCTTAAAAAGTAAGATATTAGTTTTATTTGCGTTAAGTTTTAATTTGTTTACGGAAAACCACTCATGGAATGCACACAAGGCCAAATTGACTTTATCGTTTAACTGACATATTTTATCGGCGGATATTACTGCATTTGTGTCATCAGCAAAAAGCACGAGTTTAGCTTCCGGAATGATATTAGTTAAGTAGCTTACTAGATCATTAGCAATTATAATAAAAAATAATGGCCCTAGAATTGATCCTTGGGGAACACCTCTACTTACATTTACTACGGTCGATTTGTAAACTTTTTCCGTTCCATCCTTTACACATTTTATTTCTGTAAACTGTTTTCTGTTTCGCAGATATGACTCAAACAGTTTTAAAACATCGTTTCTAACACCGTAATGTTCTAGATTGTTCAAAAGAATGCTATGATCCACTGTGTCAAAAGCAGCACTAAGATCCAAAAATACACCTGCTACTTTTTTCCTATCATTTATAAGCTTCACAGTGTCGTTTATTAGAGTGGAAATAGCTTCACTGGTTCCGACGCTCTTTTGATATCCAAATTGCCGCGTGCTGAGAACATTATGTACATTTAAATGCCTTTGTAAACGAGATTTAATTAATTTTTCAAATATTTTTTAAAGTGTCGCTAACAGTGAGATAGGCCTATAGTTTTTTGGATCACTCTTCGCGCCTTTCTTATACACCGGTAACACCCTAGCAATCTTAAGTTGATCAGGGAACACACCCTGGTCGATACATTTATTATAAAAAATTGCGAGTGACTCTGCTAGCAAGTCAACATTGTTTTTGAATACAGTAATGGGTATATCATCGTAACCTACTGACTTCTTTGATTTCATATTCGTGATGAGTTTGAGCACTTCAAGAGGCGTGACTTTTTCATATTGCATATAGCTCTCTACTCTCACCGAATTTTCTTTTAAAAGTGTTATAGCTCTAAGATTATTGCTCGACTCATTTCCTTTACTGTGGTCAAATATTCTGGAAAATATCATAGCTTGTTCGAGAGGATCGCTTACTATTCTATCGGTTTTTAGAAGAAGATTATTACCGGATTGAATTTCTAATCTATTCCTGTGCCTGTTCACTACATTCCAGATAGCCTTACTGGAGTTTTTCGCTTGATCGATTTCAGTTTGTGTCGAGATCTGCTTAGCATTCCTAACGACGCGTTTAAATATTGGTTCCTATATGCTAAAATGGATGGGCACCCGTTTTTATTGTTACGTGAATTGAGGAATCTTTTCATTTTACTTGACACCTTGACACCCTTCGTAATCCAGGTTTTTTTTGTTTTGCCTTTCCAAAGCCTCATCCTTCGTTTCTTAAAACAGTTCTTAAAACAGTTCTTTAAATAAAATAAAATTTGTGACCTTTATAAATATTTATTTCTCTCTCCTTATTTATGTAAAATACCTTTAATTACCGGACATACAAGTTTGACTATTTTATAGTATCGTGTAGACTTCTAAAATATTATACATTTATTACCTACATATTCAATAAAAATATAGCATCACGTATTGTTCACTCAAACAACTGCAACTAGATTTTTGATTCGCCAATACCAGCGCAATTTAACCTAGAACATACGCAATAATACAGCGTTCTCAACGCCCCATACACTCCCGAGAACTGGTTTAGTCGTAGCATGTGCACTGCACTTTAGAAATGAATTCCGTGGACTTGTTGCACTTTACGACTTTACTAATAAACTTGACATAAAGTTACACCTAACTTTGACGTTATGTTTTACTACTTTTACACTTTAGAGACTATAAACTAGCAAGCGCAGGTATGGAGTAAAAGTTTGTTATTAATTTATAACCGGAAAATGTTAAAAAAATAACTCTCAAACGGCCATTTGTTCAAGACGCCTCGATAATCTCAAGGGTCAAGCTCGCCGGGTGAAAAGTCAGCAAAATTAAGTCAAGAGAGAAAAATCTGTAGTGAGGCCTTCGATGTAATTAAAGCGACATTGACAGTTTTGACTGGCTTTCAAATTTGGAATAGCTAGTTTAAAAGGCAATTACATGGAGCGAAAATATTGCAAGCACGACAAAGTGTCGACAAGGCGTCGTGTTAACACGTTAGCGTGCATTCTTTCGCAGCGTTCATTAGCATAACAAGTAGTTTCGTTAATCAAATGTACGAAATTAATAGTGGAGTTTAGCGCCGGCATTCCGCCCCGCTATCACACAGGTATTACAAATTGCCAGCAATTACGTACCCCCTCACCTTTTGCATGCACGGCGGGATTTTTTGCCAGGAATATATAATAGTTTACACTCGGTACACGTGTAGTCGTTAATGAATATTTGTTTGTTTTTGAACAGCTTAATGTAGGCCCGAGGGATCGGTTTATGCAAGATTACGAAGATAAGGCGTTATAATGCGATTAATTAAATTAATAGTTTAATGGGATGTGTACTTCGTGCTTTTCAAGTATTGGAATAAAATCACGTTTTCTCTTGTTTCCTCAAGAAATGAATTTATAATTATTAGTACGAGAAAATATAAAATGTAACTAATGAAGAGGGTCAACTGTTATTTTATTATAAATGTAAAACCAGGTGGTTTTCATTTATAATAATACCATTCAAAGCAATACGAAATAAAACATCTGAAATGTATCTAAGTAATATAAAAAAATATGGGATACTGCTTATCAAATTATATTTGGATACACAAATGGATTGGACGTTACCAAAATCCAACACTACACCAACTTCAAGGAGTTATGCTTACATCTCCCTGCTTCGGTATGTAGATCCGCAAATATTCATTTTTACTCACTCAAAGGCGTATAAAGCTCTCCATTCCTCATCCTTTGAATGATGTTATCGCGATTTCCCAAATGTTTCGCTCTTTTTGATCTAAATTCTTTATATTTGCTTCGCGTTTTGCCTTTTCCTACCACACATCGCGATTCTTTTGTGGCACGATAAGGCTTAATAAAAATCGAATCTTATTCGTAGCGCAGTCTACTAAAAATAGATAAAGGCTTGTCGTGAGTTGACTGTCTACAGACCAATCAATATCCGATGTTACACAGCGCAATCATGTCAACCCTGCTTACTTATTAAGTACTAACCGGGCTAAAAATACAAGTCGGCGCTGAAATCACTCGCGGGGGTTGTAAGACTGTAAGTACTATATCACGACGTTACAGCGACATTAAATATAATTACGTTTTTTGATAGCCTTTACGTCAACTTAACGGTGCTTATCAGGAAAATTGTTTTAGGAGGGAGTTTAAAGAAGCTCGGTTTAAGAAGTCTTATCCCAGGATGAAATAATTAAGATATTCATGCGATTAAAAAGTGAGGAAAAGTGACAAAAAAGAAAACTTTAATTAAGCCCTCCAGAATCATTATCAGATAACATTATTCATTAATTTTAAAATGGTCCCGAAGCAGGGCCGATGTCTGATAATTTTTGCCGAGTTTTTGGCGACAGGAAATGACATAAAATTTATCTCAAACCAGAGGAATTACTTTGTACCAACTTCGCGCAGATATGGAAATCTGTGCAGGTTCATAACTTTGTAGAAAATTGTTTTATTTTTTCGATTTGTTATTTTATTAACTTTCGGTAGCTAATTTGGGAAGTTTCTTTATTAAGCATTATTGAATTGTTGAGTCCCTTTGGTGTACGAGTATATGTTGGAGTACTGTGGGGGATTCATTAATAAAGGCTTAGGGCGTCAACAAACTGTTACTGGCGCGCGTATTTACGGGAGGGTCGGTCGCCCATAAACCGAAAAGAATATAACGCATTCAAATATCAACGGAATTTTATCAACCTCCAAGCATCGGGTCCAATACGTTCGGGTCGTTTATGGTATATTACAGAGGAAGACTCGTCAGCTCTCCGGCGGAAAAGTCAATTCGACGCAGATTACGGGACGACTGAGGAGATTCTTACTAAAACGCGAATGTTTGTAGACATTTCATTCGATATGAATAAAATGGACGCGTCAATTGAATATAATTTACGACTGGCGTCTAAATCCGTTTTAGAATATGAATTTAGGGCCTTTCAGTTATAAAGTTGAAGCGGGAAGTACCTATTCGAAATAGTCAATCGTGCCTTTAAAATATTAATGCTCATTTATCTCTTTAAATATTTTTTCTGTGACAGTTCAATTCGAGGGTTATTCAGCTACACTTAGTCTTGTGTGAAGGCCTACACATTTTATGACTATGATTGGGGTAATACGTCTCTAATGTCAACCTTAACATTTTTCACTGGAAAGACGGCTATTTTTTACCGTCTTCAAAATTAAGGAGGTTGTATGTTTCACGTATAGGTATGTATGTTTACCGATTCCTCTGTCAATTATAGACCGATTTCATAAATAAAAGATACATGAGTACGGTTACGTTATAAACTAGTGATTTTACCTAGAAAACTACAGTGAATTTCAGACATGTTCAAATATATAAACGGGTTTACTCACGTCGTAGAAGTCGAATATCGCTCGACATGTTTCAAATCGGTACGCGATTCATCATCAGGAGAGCCGATCAGTCGCGGCGGCGGCCAACCGAGCACTCGCTCGCTCTACAACGTAAGTAAACCCGTTTATGTATTTTAATACAAAGTAGTCATATTGTAAAACGAAGGTTAGGTTAGTTTATAAATTTACTACTTAAACTATAAATTGAAGCATCACAATACATATAGCAAACGTTTCGTCAATAGCGCACAGTCCACTAGGAAATATTACACGCGTATTCGTTATCAAGCATTGTGTCTACCCTCGGATACACACACCGAGTAAGAATGTGATAATAGTTGCCTGCGGTTCATTTTCTACACGCACTAAAGCGGCGTTCTAATGGGGCTGAATTATATTTTTCAGCATTTTCTTGATATTTTATATTTTTAGGGGATATTGGACAAATGATGCCAAGTGCGAATAGAATGAAGTTTATAAATTAAAATATCATACGTGTGTATTTCATTATATTTAGACGTATGTGAACTACAAACCATATAAATCCGAAGTACCGGATATTCTGTTTCTTTATGCGATTTTTATTGAAATTTTAGCTATGATATCACAATAGGCCTCTTTATTGATAAATAGCGTAGTCGTATGCTTGTATGTATTTATGTTTTTAATGACTCTAATTTTAATAGGTGCGTTGTTTTTGACGAATTCGTGATAAAAACTGTCTAAAATTTGTAAATGCATGCCAAAAGTTACCCCAAGGTAATAACTTATTGGTCTGTATTCACTGAAATATTTTAATAATATTCTCCCTGTATTTTATTATCCCCTATTATATTATATTATCCCCTGACGAAGTGTTGTCTTAAATTCGTTCAAAAATAAAACCACTTGAGGCAACACCAACGTGGACGCGTCCTAAGCGTCCACTGAGTGGGCAGTGTAACTCCATGGGCGCGTTTCGCGACGATGTTCTATTACAAAAGGGAATTGGATCTTGATTCATTGGTTCGGAAAATCGGCAGCGTACCTTGATAATTTCATTTCTGTACAATTTGACCGCGTCCGTGGTCAGACGATTCTTGGGGGCCTCCGCGGACCCGAACACAATATAGGGACTCCCCTGCGGTACTCTCACACAATACTAAGCTTTTATTGCCTCCTTTTACAATCTCCCATTACCTCCAAGGCTCTGCTACGACTGGGAATTAGTTTTGTTACAGTTTTTTTTTATTTTTCCCTTTGAACGGTTTTCTATGGTTCGGACAGTTTTTATATTTGTTGTGTATTTGTACGATATCGTGTTAGACACGCTAGGATTGTCCGCTGTTAAATCCGTGTCGTTTCGATTGCAGTAAAAGAGCAGTGGCTGTATAGCATCAAAATATTACTTTAGAGACCTTTATACAGCGGGATGCGCGCAGACCGTTTCAGAGAGACTGTATTGGTGTAAATACAGAGGCTATTGTAAATACACTTGCTGGCGGCACAAATTGAAAAATTTGTAAAATTCATGAATATGAATAAGTGTTCCGTAGACGTAAATGGGACATCAATTATGCAAAATGTATTGCATTGATCGGTGCTGCCGCGGTGCGGGTTTGGTGCTCGGTGCCGCTGCGACACGCTCGATCGATACCTATCATGCTCGTCAACTGCATACGAGGTCGGGACTTTTATCGATAATTTTACATCATAAATGTTATACGTAGCTCGACGAGAAACGGAGATTTTGGATACTGCACTAAGTGATTACGTTTGCGAACTTCATATCCTGAGATCAGGAATTTTGTATAAAAGTTTACGTCATAAATTTTACTGTACCCTTTTCAACGTAAGTTATATAGAAAATTCTAGAAGTATTAATACTAATATTACTGGGTAAATTGCCTGTTTTACATCATGTCATCATAACAGAAAGATAAAATTACTTCTACCTAACGAGGTGCTAAAAAGCAAAGATTTATAATTTAAAAGCAACTTTACGTTTGATACAAAATCAAATCTTTATCGTTCCTTGAAAACAAAACATTTGTATTTTTCACGCCTTTGACAATTGTATACGTGTATTTCTAAGCTAGGTATCTATCTTACAATTGCACAGGGAAATGTAACAAAAATAGATGTACCTACTCGAAACCGCATTCCCTGCATCGACAGACTATAAATACAGTAAACATTCTGCAAACAGTAAGTAAAGGGTAACTATTCTGCTGTTATTATTAAGTATTTTTTGCGAGTCAATAATGAACAGGCGTGTTCCAAAGAAACACGCTTCATCACAATATACAACATCATCGAAACATCAGAAATAATTGTTTTTATTCTTCAACCACAATCTAGTCAGCCTCTCGACATAAAAACGTTTTTGCCAATTCTTACACCTAGCCGAAGTTATACCAACACGGTGAATTATATATCTAACATAGAAGTATTTTAGAATGTTATTGACTTCGTTAGTAGTTTACATGATTTTTAAGCTGTCTAAAGTTTGACTTCCGTAATAATAATTATCTTCATAGACTATTAGTCCTCGCTAGATAACTTAGTGCCTATGACAAATTTTACTTTGAAAACTGTAAAAAAATAAAAAAAATAGTTTATAAAATATACTGAAATCTCATGCACAAGACTATACACACATAGCATAGCTTATTTGACCTTAGTTTGGGACTACGGGGAAGCAGACTTGTACAAAATGTTTCTAATGGATTAATTAGATCCAATAGTTTAGTTAATTTACACTTATTGTTCTACCACTTCGTATTTTTGAAAACTAATCCTACGTTGTATACCTACCTATTCCAATGGCACACGATAAATATAAGACTCCCCTACACACGCATTTTAAAAAGTGTGCGTAAAAACAAAACGAAGACATGAGCGGGTGTCATATTATTCAACGCTATTTTCTCTTAAGAATCACAGGGGTCTCTTTTCGAACATCTAAAGCAATATAACCACCCTTCTCTTACGTCATCATTTATTTTAAGAGCTACGCTCTTGTTGGTGGAGTAATTGGCACTCTGCTCTATTACATGGCGGTGTCCTGACTTTTGATGATCAACGACTTTCTGCTACTTTCTGCTGTCTTTTGTTTTTTTTTTGTTTACATTCAAACATATCCGAAAAATCTACTAGCGGAAAAAAGAGATGCATACACAACCACATTAAAATATTTTTGATATGATCTAAGGATAACAACCGAATGAAAATCCCCAGAAGCGCAATGAAGTAACTTGCAGTGAAGTTAGTGTGTAACAAATAAAAAGTTCGAATTTGATTAGTGTAGTTTTACAATTGTTCTTTTAAATTAAGACTTTTTGATTTTTACTTCGATATTTATGTTTATAAAAAAAATATATGGTTTATTATAAAAAAAATGTTAGCGACTCGTACAAAATTCAAAAATTGTACGAGTCGTACTACTGTAGGGGTGCGGTTCAAGTTGCATAAAAACTTTTAGCATATTTTCATTTAACTACTTTCAAAATGAATAATAAACACATTGCATGAAAACAAAATTCATAATTTTGTCAAGCATAATATTTAAACATCATAACCATTAATAATCATAATAACATTAGTTATAATGTTCATAAGTCATAATGTCACTTGGTAAAACATACATTCAGAATATTAATTAAAACTCATAAAAACACCTAAAATAATTATCAAGTTGCATAAATATCATATCAAATAAGTCCTAAAAAAAAGGATAAAAAGTTGTTGAGTACCTACCTACTGAAATATTGTTATGTTTTTTTTTACCCTAAAAACGAAACTGCTCCAAAAGATAGGTAGGTTAGGGTTATTTTTTTTTATGACCTTAAAAACGAAACTGCTCCAAGAGACAGGTAGGTTAGGGTTAGTTTTTTTATGAGCCTAAAAATGTAACTGCTCCCAGAGATAGGTAGGTTAGGGTTTTTTTTACCCTAAAAACGAAACTACTCCGAGAGAAAGATAGGTTAGGGTTATTTTTTTTATTACCCTTAAACGAAACTGCTCCAAGAGATAGGTAGGTTAGGGTTATTTTTTTTATGACCCTAAAAACGAAACTGCTCCCAGAGATAGGTAGGTTAGGGTTTTTTTTTATGACCCTTAAAAGGTAACTGCTCCTAATTTGGCTCGGCAATGGGGAAGAATGAATAAGAACAAAATATTATATTTTTGTATATATATATTTGGACAACATTTATCCTTTAAGTTTTTATGAAAAAAGTATGATATGACAATGGTATAGTATACAAAGTGACTATTATGCTATTTGTCTATTATGCAAATACATTATTATGCAATTAAACTATTATAATTTTCGAAATTATGCAATTCGTTTGTATGCATTTTGTTTTTATGCTATATGATCACTTATGCAGGTTGAAATTATGCAATTCGTTTTATGCAAAATGAAAATTCGCAAATTGTTGTTATGCAAAACATTACACACCCAAACTACGTGTCCTTAATTTACTAGGTAAAAGTCACCTCTGCGGCGTAGGCCTTCCCCATGTAGGTATACTACTGTTCCTTTAATGTCTACTACGACTAAAAGTCCTGACGCAGCGTTTGGTGAGCGATGTCAACTCCAAATTACAGGGCATGGGAATTCCGAGCACTTGCGCCCGCACTTCTCCTTGCACTCAAAGCTTTGTGCTGTGGCCGGTTTTTACGCTTTACTTGCACTGTTCTGATAGACCAAAATACCGTATAGAAATTTCCGTACGCTTACTTCGCATTTTCGTTTTGGTGCATGATTTCAAATATTGGAAATATTTGATAATTTAATTTTTTTATTATTTTTACTTATGTGTACTATCTTTCCTCATATCCAGCTTTCTCACTAGAAAAAAAAATACACTATGATGAAACATCGAAAAAATCGAGCTCGAAATCACCAATTAATTGATTTTAGTAAAATATTTTCAACTGATAAGTGGATCTTCTTTGGTTTCCGTGACTGTCACACAAAGACTTGATCATCGATCTTGTTTTTATTTTTATTATAATATTATGCATAAATATTACCAACATGGAACCTACTTAAACACCGTATCGGAAAAAATCTTTCTAAGATTTAAACAACTTTTCTCAGCACAACCTAGATAATTATATTTAGATACTCCAGCAGTGAAATTTATTTTAATATATTTATTCTATTCTTTAATATACGGTTTTCATTGAATCTAGTCTAGTTTTAATAAATGCATTAATTCGTAATTCGGCTTTATATTACCGCAACACAGCCGAATTTCCAGTAGCAGTGGAAATGTAATCAGCATTACAAAGTATAAAGAACTGAAGAGTTAAAACGTGAAAAGAAAATGTGCATCGGAATGAATTCTGCTACGCGGGTAGCTGCCACACGTATCTATTTCACAGTAGAATAAAAAAACAGTGCGACAGCGTAAGTAGGTATAACCAAAACATCTATACTAATTTATAAAATTGCAAAAATTGTACTGAAAATCAGTTTCTATAGAGGGGTCATTTTTGTAGGAAAAATATTAACAGCGCGGTGCAGCATTTGTATGGGAGCGTTACACTAGCCGTATCACGCCGAAAAGGCCGAGCGGATTTTAACCAATTTTAGAACAGGATACTTTTTAGTTTCATATGAAAAGAATTAATATTCAGGCTAAAACCATCATAATTATACATTTTCGATGTGCTATACATACCCTTTAAATGAATTCTTGATAATGTCACCTAATGAAAATCACATAAATGTTGTCTGTCGCTGTTATCGCAAAGATATTAATGAACTAAAAAACTACACTGAATGCACAGTTGAATGGAACATGTGGCAAACACTTCATATCTTTCTCATCTGATATGAAGCATGGATGAAGCCTAAAATTAAGCATGATAGCCCATAATTACAATGCGTTATTTACTCCTGACTCAAAAAGATCCAAGTTATAATTTTAAACTAAAACTTTGCTACACATGCATATTCCAGATTTCAACTATAAAGAAGTTCAAGGATAAACAAATCCGTATTTTAGCAACCACCAGTTCGTTAAACTACAGCATAATTACGTAGTATTTACGGGACCGCCACCCGGCAAGCTGTTACTTCAGTATGCAAAGTATGTAGGAGCGCTAACTATCTCACAAATTCTAAGGCCACGTGTCACCTCACACCTATACTGCCGTCCAGAAGAAGAAGGCAGTAAGAAAGTATCAAGCACGTAGATTGTTACGACAGTATTAGTTTACGAATTCAAGGTCGCCGCTGTTGCCACACTGTCGCTACATCCACTGTGAATTCACCGTCTAGGCATTTACTTGAAGATTGCATTGCATGCGCAAAATTTGTAATCTCACAAAAATGCACCTAGCGACGCGTGCATTTTACAAATGAAAGCCAGCACCCTTATAATTTCACCTGCAAACAAACGATGAAAGCAATTTAGCCAGACGAAACGCGGCTATGGAACCCGGTATGATATTAGGGTTGATGCGAGATGCCACTAACTTTCAGACTAAATTAATAGTTGAAGGCGAGCGGCTTAATTAGTACAATACTGGAGTGTTCATTATTTAGGCACGTTGAATACATCAAAGAAAACGTGTTAACGTATACGCAAAGTGTGAAATTTAACCCCGGAGTGAAATCTTGTCACTTTCTAACTGGCGGCTTTTATATTTTTACCTTGACCAATTTTACTTTCACGCTGCAAAATACCGTGTTTTTTTATTATTATAGGGAATTAAATTTGTTACAAAGTGCTCCTAAAAAAAGAAACGTGTATTTCAATAGAATTAATGTAATCATACGACTTATACATACGATTAATTAATTAAACTGAATACCGAAGAACCCAGCGCCACGGATTTTTCTGACGAACATAAAAGCTAATACGTTTATCTGTCAGAGCTCATTTACTCTCTGGAATTTTAATTCTCTTAACGCTTTGCCCGAATAAAAGTTACGACGAACAATATAATTTTTATAGTCCTTAAAAATTACTCCTTTAAATACGAGTCTTTTTTCTGAGACAGAGCTTAAGGGGAATGGGCATTTGGAACGCAATATTCGGATGGCATTAAAAGCAATCGAATCGTTACAAGCGGTTCCAAAGGGCTTCTACTATATCCCTTTCTGCGAGCCACTCTTACTCGGCACGTTCCGTCAATAATTTTCTTTGAACATCACAAATCTAGTTTAAGTACAATCGACGCGCAGTAAACATCGAATAAAGAGGCATGTCTAAATAATATCATTTCTAGATGTTAGATTTTTGTTGTTCCATTGAATCCCGTTCCACAAGTGGGCCATAATTGAAAACGAAACTGTTGTGCGGAGCCGGGACTGTGAGACACAGTATAAAGGCGCTCAAAATAGATTGAACGTATAAAATTTTCAGTTGAAATTCGCACGAAGCGGTACCGGGGGAGATGCTGTGTATCTTTTTACTTTGTGACCTCACTTTTTATTCCATTAGCGGGTGTGTGGGCCCCTCTAGCCCTCTAGCCGAATATCGCGGAATAATAAAAGCGATTAGTAATGATAATGCGTTGCGCAACTCTCGCTATTGTGGCGGCCTAACTGAATTAAACTTGAGTTCCAATTCCGCGAATGAACACCCTGCGTATTCATTTGTTTTAAATTACGAGTCGTCTGATAGGTATTCCTGATATTCATACGTCTCGATCGATTTAAAAACATCCATTGCTGGGCACATGTCTCTTCTATGTCATACTAGCGGCCGCCCGCGACTTCGTCCGCGTAGATTTTTGATAATGACAAAGATATTAAAATAGGTAGGTAAGGAATTTAATTCTTAGTTAATTCACCCCCTTAGGGGCAGATTTTTTTAAAACGCTGAAATATCTTTTTTTGTATTTGATTTAGTAACCTTTCTACAAAGTTTCAAGTCTCTAGCTCAAAAAAAAAAGTTTCCCCCATACAAACTTTGTACCCCTAATTAACCCTCTTAGGGGAGGTATTTCCAAAAATCCCTTCTTATCCCTAGCCCACGTTATAAAAGTAACCTACTGTGCAAAAATCAACTCTCTAAAATTAGTAGCTGCGGCTGTGCGTTGATGAGTCAGTCAGGACTTCTTCTTTTATATATATAGATTATATCCATGGGTGTCCGGCAACTTTACTCAAAATATCAATCTGTTTTCAAATTCAAAATTCATTTTCGAACTCTTTATTTTGCTCATAATTATTTCTCATGCCTATTATTTGTGAACAAAATTTATCAACTTTCCCAGGTGGTCAAAGAAAAATGGATAAATGTGGATTAGTGTTTAAGCCTAAAATATGACAAAAAAATCGGGAATAATATTTCCCTGACTTATCTGTTAGTCTCACGCCTTCCGTGTATTTTATGTAAACAATAATCTGTATTGCAGTGGTAGAACGAAGACTATGTTAAATCTTATTTTCCCTATGAGACGCATTACTCCATGTTGGTAGCACTGCAGTGAAAGAGCACGATTTTCTCAACCTTGCAAAGAGTGTTCTGGACAGAAGCATTTTTTGTTTACTTGTAAACAAAGGTGCTTTGTTTTTTTTTTGTCATATTATGAAGAAATAACAACACCTTCAAGTATATAAATCAAAGTAGAGGACGCTGGACGGTCTAACAAATTATGCAATTATGGATAAAAACGAATGAAATAAAAACAAATACTGGTTGAAGTTAAAAGTTAAAATTACCGAAAGTGTAATTAGTAACATATTATAACGAATATAAAAATATGTTCTTTATTGGTGTAACTTCGGTTATTATTACATTTTGATCTTCCAAATAGTACCGAAATTCAAATAAAAAACATGCGTATTTTTTTTAAAGAATCCCTATATGACATATAGGGATTCTTAAAAAGTATATGTCGATTGAGTTCTATTTTAAAGATATTTTTGCAATTAGAAAAGCGTGGAATTTGTACACAGAATACACAGATGTGATAGATTTTCGCCGATAATGTAGGTACCACTAAATAATGTCCACCACGTGAAAGATTTGATGGATAAAATGGAACAGGTTTGCATCTTTCCTGTGTACGTGTGCAAGGTTTATAATTTATATTTTATTCTTATATCAGCGTAAACGATCCCACATTAGGTACTAATAAAAATATAATTTTCATGCATTAAAACTGTTAACTTATGTCCACACGAAAAAAGACATTCGTTTTTTCGACTGTATGGCCCTGATGCTTTCTGACTTAATTGCGATGTGATAGACATACCAACGCAAGCCGGGACTTTTTAATGTGATGCTAACAACGTGTTTAAAACCTATAAAGTGCAGATTATCTAGATAATCTGTTAACACGTTTCAATGTGTCAAGAAGGTATGTTACTTTACATCAATTACTATGGCTCTAAACGTTCAGATCTGATGTAAGTATCAGTTCAAATGTATTAAGGACGTCTTAACAGTAAAAAAATCGAAATAAGAAGTACTACAAATTATTATTTATTATTAGTATTACAAATTAAAACTTTTTAAACAGGTAATTTCTCATGTAATATTTTTCTTGTTGGTGTGCAATAAAGTGTTGTTGTATTGTATTGTATTGTAATTTTTAAGCACAAACACCAATTGACTTTTTTTAATAGAATCTTTTTACTGATTCTGTTTTAATGCATATGTCGGCGGTCGATCGTAAAATCCGGCAGATCACGAAATTCCTAGGCATATCGTGAAACGCCGCCAATTCATGATTTGGCTAAATGACATCCGGCCATATCGTTCAAGACATAACGTTTAACGAATTGCCCAATGACGTTTAGGCAGATCATGAAATTCCTAGGCATATCGTGAAAAGCCGCCATTTCATGATCTGCCTAATTAACACCCACCAGTGAAAGTTTAGGCAGATCGTTAAATTCCTAGGCATACTCTGGGAGCAGTTTTAGTACTCTGGGAGCAGTTTTGTTTTACGGGTCACAAAAAAAAATAACCCTAACCTACCTATCTCTGGGAGCAGTTTCGTTTTTAGGCTCATAAAAAATTTACTATCTAGGTTAGGGTTATTTTTTTTATGACCCAAAAAACGAAACTGCTCCCAGAAATAGGTAGGTTAGGGTCTTTTTTGTGCGCCAACTACATTTTACCCGGCGACGGCGCGCGGGCTCATATTGACTCGGCGGGGGCGTGAAAAAATCTGTAACATCGTAGTGAATATAATTTTTGTTTTATTCCGTTCGACGTCCAGGGTTTCCAGTCTTTTGTCTTGCTTGGTCTTTAATAAGATATACGACAGGATCCCAAGCTGGTGGTAATGACAAACCGTCTTCTCTATTGAAATTAGGATATTTTTACGATATGCCTAGGAATTTCGTGATTTTCACGATGTGCCCGGTATAGAGCTAGGAATATCGACGAATGCGTTGCTCTAATCGATCTGCCGTATTTTTTATCAGGCATATCATGATATACCTGGTCAACTTTTAGCCAAATCATGAAATGGCGGTGTTTCACGATATGCCTAGGAATTTCGTGATCTGGCGGATCTTACGATCGACCGCCGACATATATACCACATTTTTATACTTATAAGTATTGACACAAAGATCTTGCGTGCACATCCTAGGGTATGGCTAATACGCACAAGCAATTAAAGTACATATGACACAGAGGGCGCTCCAGTAGCGTAGAATTATGGAATCAAAGATTTGGTGTGATTGACGTAACGATCTGATACCTTAGTTGGGAAAGCACTACGCCGGAAATGTAGGGTCACAGGTTTGAGTCCTGCTTACATTGCAGTGGATCACGTTACATTTTTCTTTCACAATTTACCTGTGTGTCAATATTTATAAACACCAATTGCTCGTCAAGGTGAATCAAACGACCCCTCAATGGGCTTCCTATTATTGCACGATTCCCATGACTACCTTTCGGCTCCATTGTCAGCTCCATGTCATGATAAACTATGTACAATTTAAACTCAATCGGAATCCGCAAACGCTTCGCATGTTGTATGAGCTGAGGTATTCTCAGGGGACAGCAGTTCTTCAAAAGGGGAATAAACAGGGACCTAATTCGAGAATGCCAAACGTCAAATCTCTATTAGATAACAGTGATGTTGCCTTTGAACTGTCATTAAAATGTGACGCGCTTCAAGTGACATATCTCATCTCAATTTTGGAAATACGAAGGCGATAATGATTGTCAAAAATGCATATTATGAATTTCTGTTATGAACGAAACATGTGCCTGTTATTTATGCCGTCACATACAAAGGAAACGCAAACGAAACAAAAAAGAAACGTAACTTTGACAGAGAAACATAGAATTTTTCTCAGTCAACCGTTGACTACCGTAACTGGTAAGCTACTGAAACGTCAGGGAGGCTCAAATAATTAATACACGCGATATAATCAGTTTAATTTTTTTTCGTCCATTACTGTTTACCATTGTACTGGACCCATGGTTATTTGTCACCACCATAGTATTTGGTTTATTTTTATTTTTATTATATGTAGCTACTAGAAGGTGCCACTGCGTCTGCTTAAAACTTTTTTTTACCGGGTAAAAACTATCTTATAACCATCTATGGATGTCCAATTATTCTTTAACTTAAATTGGTTAAAATCAGTCCAGCCGTTTCGGCATACTCATACGACAAAATAAACTTTTCAACAGATGACGCTGTAGGGCAGGCTCCGCGCGCCCCTATAAAGCCTTCCGGACCATAGAAAACTGGTTAATTATCAATACAATTTTAGAATGTTATATTGATATATACATAAGATTGTAACGTTTATCTGTCAACGCCTTTGATACCTACAGTAAATGGATTTGATTTGATAAAAAAACTAAAATAGTTGGCAAAGGCGAGTGAAACAGATATCATCATCGGATATATCTCTTTCCCTTTATATGCGCGGTGTAGAGCGCTATTGCTCTAACACAAAACTTTTTATTTCCGTTTATAGCAAGTCAATCGTCTGCGAAAAATTTTCAGGCAAACTTTAACAGTGGGGGCAATCGCTTCTGAAATTCGAAAATGAAATCGTACCAAGCGTCGCAAAGATTTATCGATGAATGTTTCCCAACTTTTGGGCATAAAACTTATGACATGTAATCATATTATATTCCATTCAAACCTCGCACTGTGAGTGCCTTTTATTTTAACTTTCGTGAAACTATTTACAAAGGCTCTGTTTGTTTTCTGATTTATAGATGTGTGTGTTCAACCAAATAAAGAGCGAGTTGGATTAGCGCTTAAAACCGTTTGAAGGATTACGTTGCTCATTGGAATCGTTCTTAATTGACATACTTAACGCAATCAACTGTTTAATATTGATTACATTAGTCATTAGTATTTGCAGCCGGATTTATGAGTATAATGTAATGCTTATGATCATACATCAAATCTATGGGAGTGGCGGTAGGGAGTTGCTTTATCGAGGTAACCACAGTGGTCGCTCCCTACTTCGTTCGTAAGTGTGTATTTTTATGTATGTATTATTTTGGAGACTAGGTACAGTTTATTTAGAGAATAGTAAATAAATATTTAATTAGGTTTAGGTATTAGTTCTATTGGTTATTTTATAGTAAATAAAAAAAACCTGGGAATAAACTACTACTGATGACTGAAGTTTCAAAGATCCTCATAAAATAAAGATGAGCAGAATTTAGTTATTATTTTGTTTCGTTTTCATACTTTCAAACAAATTATTTTTAAACACTCAAAACCTGGAGCAAGTTTTATATCGATAAGCGCGTTTATCTAAATGGAAATCCCTACCTGTCACTCTCAATATTCCCACGTCTGTTTATGAAGAAGTGTTACATTATTGTAAATGCGTAGGATTGTTTGTTTCATTTTTGTTCCACGCAATGGTAAAGCAACAAAACGAAACAATGTATTGTTTGTATAGAGATGTAAAGATAATTTATATCTGATACTAAACTCAAACAGTGTTGCCGGAAAAGAAAAAAGAAACACTTATATTATCGTACATTCGGTAAAACAATATTGACAAAAACTGGGTAGGAATAGCATTTTTAACGATCATTATCGCCTTCGTATTTACAAAACTGAGATGAGATATGTCACTTGAAGCTCATCGCATTTTAATGACAGTTCAAACTGTAATCGAATTAGACGTTTGGCGATCTCTCAAACGGCATTCTCGAACTACCGCCCTGATTATATTCAAAATACTAAAATAAACAAATAAATTTGTACATTCCTCATCTATCTATACTAATAGAAAATTCTACATTAGTATTGAAGATAATTTTTCTATGGAGACGGGTCATGATTTCAGGAAAAATCTTAAAAGTGTGATGCTATCTGTTTTCATAATTTCCTTTGTCCTCGCGTCACGCCAAAACGGCTAGACAAATTTTAACCAATTTTCGTACAGAGCTGGACATCCAAAGATGGTTATATGATACATTTTATCCATCTACGATAAAGACGAAAAATTCGCGGACTAAGTTGCAGGCACCTCCATGGAAAATACGTATCCCTGATTCAGTATTACTCACGAATATCTACCGTTTTTGGCCTATTATATCGCTGAAATATAACCTGTCAATATCATTGAAATAGACCCCAGAAATAACAACCCCGCTGATTCTCAATTCAATAACATTTCTTATGATGCAAGAATCCGGACAGATACATTTCTGCGTACATGCCGTTCGTGGCGGGCACCGGATTAAACGTTGCAATACGTGACGCAAACAAATAGGGCACATTACACGTGATTGATTCACGTGTCAAAACGCTGGCGATTCTGCTTCCTGGTACCTCAGTACCCTACCATGAGCTTACAGTTACGTACTCATGGATCGACAGGACTCGATGGAGAATTGTAGTTCTACAAAGTATCCGCTAGGGGGCCCTGTACTATTCTCCATACAAACCGTTTACGCAGTCGCTAGCGTTAACTCAGTAGTAATAGTGAGTACTCGGGAAACGAGATACATTGATCGATAGCGGAGTCTTTCCCATTGGGTTTGGCTTTTCTTGAATGGACTGCAATGGTGCAATAACAGCAGGATGCACGATTTCTTTTGTTTCGTATGAGAATTGATTTCAACGCCATCTATTGGCTATATCTTTCCAGCCTCATAACGCCAAACTGGCTGGATAGGTTGTGGTCATTTATTTATTTATCATTGAAATAAGTTACACAGCATTACATTAATAAAACCAAGGGACGGATACATTTCTGCACAGATGCCATTCGTGTCAGGCACGGGATCAAGGATCGACCACGTCACTGCTCAATAAACGGTGACGGAGCGTTAACGCAGTCAAATATATGAAAAATAATTGTCATTTACATACATTTGACTGCATTAACGCACCGTCATGCCGGCATACATTTGACTACATTAACGCACCGTCATGGCGTTTTGAGCAGTGGTGTTAGCTCGCCTTAGTCGATAGCTCATTCTAACCGACAAACTAGCTTTATGAACGAGCAAGCGAATCGAGCGAAGCGTCTCCAATTCAGCTTGGCTCAAAATTTTGTGAGTAAAGCACTAAGTATATATATACCAAATTTTTGTCAAGGCGGTTTTCCAAAATGTTTCACAATTGCAGAGGGAGGTATGGGGGTTGAAAACGTAAGACAACAAATTTTAGAAACAAACTTACTAGAACTATGTTCGCAGAGCCACTAGTCTTAATAAATACGGGTACTATCTACGGGTATCTACTACGGGTAAATCCTACAGAAAACGATCGAGTACTTAACTAAGCAATGCTTTTATTATGGGCACTAGACAACGATATACATAATAAAAACATCCCAGATAATACAAACATAACCCAGGAGGATTCGTTCTCATCACTCAAATATTTGTCTTTGCTGAAATTCACAAGACTTGTAGACAGCCACGGAGCCATCATGTTAATATCATGGTCAATGACTTCCACAGTAGATTGGATGTGCCTTCCTTTTTACTACAAAACATAAAGGTTAAGTAATCTATATTCGATATGCAGTGAACTGTTCATCCAAACTACCTTTGAAAATAATAAGCACTTGCAACAAATACGGTATCTAAAACTCTGTATTGATCCGCTTATTAGGTCTTTAAGGTATTTACCCATATCTATCTTCACATTATTTCAACGGATCCATGGACGAACGCCAATAACAACTTGTTAATTTCACTAGTGGTTCTCTCAGAATGGAGGCTCGGACTTATATTTCCAACTCATGAAATATTTATAGCGGTATAAGCAATCCCACCATTGGAAGTCTAGACGCAGTGTGAATGAGATGAAATGAAATATTATCGACTCAGTACAAAACTGTCCTCGTGCTCATAACGGCTTTGAAGTCAGATTTAGAGATGTAACCCTTTAGTAATGCTGAGGATTAGAGTTTGATAGTCTTAAGACGGATCCTTCGTTATATGTGAAATATGGATGGAGAATATGCGCTTACATGAATTTATGTTGAGTCGACAATTTGTAGTTGAACTTACGTGTTACGTGATGTCGTAAACTTAGTTGCTTGTATATTTTGATAAGTAATATGTATAACTGATATTTGGTAAATTTTGTAGCAGAAAACGATGTGATATAAAGGCATCGGACTTCTCATAGCACGGAAGGACTTAAGAGAGCTATGGAGCGAATATTAACATTAAAATAAAATTTATACTTATACTCAGGAGTGTATTTAGGTAATTCGCGAACAAAAACCAAATCAGAACAATATACAAAGAGAATTTTTGTCGTTATCATAAAATACATAAATATTGGCGACTATTTCAATGTTTTCTGGGGCTAATTGATGTTCTATATCGATCGAACGTTATATCTAGAAAATGCAATGTCAATTAATATAGATAATTCTAGGAGTTTGTAATATTGTAGAACTTTTATTTTATTTATTATTATAGTCATTTAATGCTTGGAACAAAATAGATGAATATGTATGAGTATGAAATAGTATGAATTGTATTTTAATGTTAATATCGGCTCCATAGCTCTCTTATAATAATAATAAACACTTTGCACGCCGATCACGAGAACCACTCGGTACGCATGTTTTCTCTAATTCGCCGGCCATTTTAATAACTGCCATGTCTAGCTCGCCGATGACGAGTACCACTCGTGACACTTTTTTTCTTAGAGTCGCGGATAACGAATAGTACTCGTGATCAAATTTCATACTCTTTGTATTAAAATATCGAACACAGTTCGTGATCCGCTTAATAGCAACATGTAGAAGAACGTTTTAGCTACCCGCACACATAGAATTTATTGACGTGAGGGTCGGGGGAACGGCATGACGATGCGTCGCCCGCGCTGCCTCGTCAGTGCGCTGCGCGGGCTACCTAACAAATCCATGTTAGAGTTTTTATTTTTTCATAAAACGAGTTCTTTTCAGCGACAGTTTTAAAATAAAATAAATAATATAAACACATTGTTTTATTTTTATCATTATAAAATACTAAAACACCTCTTAAATAAAAAAGAAATTATTCCTGTATCTACGCTAATTATTATTTTATAAATCTTACAATATCACCGAAAATCGCCGGCGAACCATAGGTGGCGCCTTAAAAAATGCGCGGCGTTCTTGGGAAAAAGAGCATCACGAGTGGTGCTCGTGATCAGCTGTTGGAGCGCGGTACCGATTATAACTTACGGCGTGCAAAGTGTTAACCACGAACGGAGTTGAAGCCAGTCTGTCATAGAGAAGAAAATTAAAATAGGTGAAACTGCAATAGAGAAATATTGGTGTTTCAACTCACTCTCGTTAGCACAAAGTATAATATGTAGATATAAATTAGAAAAGCACTAGCTAAGGAAATAGTAAGTTAGCTCATTTATTGGTTTGCAAGAGATTATCTTTTTGCAATATTAGTATAAGCTTCGAGCTCGTCCACACAGGCTTTATCCGATCGGATGCGGTGACGTGGTACGAACGGAATTGTTAGCCGCCACAGCTTACTTACAAGCAGCTGAGTCACTATGTTAAGAATAGTATTTCTGCAATAT
The DNA here is from genome assembly GCA_905147355.2 of Apotomis turbidana. NCBI lineage: Eukaryota > Metazoa > Arthropoda > Insecta > Lepidoptera > Tortricidae > Apotomis > Apotomis turbidana. The sequence goes on along the minus strand of LR990288.1, from coordinate 18,075,803 downwards.
TAGTATAAGCTTCGAGCTCGTCCACACAGGCTTTATCTGATCGGGAGCGGTGATGTGGTACGAATGAAATTGTTAGCCGCCACAGCTTACTTACAAGCAACTGAGTCACTATAATAACAATAGTAATTCTGCAATTTTAGTATAATCTTCGAGCTCGTCCACACAGGCTTTATCTGATCAGGAGCGGTGATGTGGTACGAATTAAATTGTTAGCCGCCACAGCTTACTTACAAGCAGCTGAGTCACTATATTATTAACAATAGTATTTCTGCAATATTGGTATAAGCTTCGAGCTCGTCCACACAGGCTTTATCCGATCGGGAGCGGTGACGTGGTACGAACGGAATTGTTAGCCGCCACAGCTAACTTACAAGCAGCTGAGTCACTATGTTAAGAATAGTATTTCTGCAATATTAGTATAAGCTTCGAGCTCGTCCACACAGGCTTTATCTGATCGGGAGCGGTGATGTGGTACGAATGAAATTGTTAGCCGCCACAGCTTACTTACAAGCAGCTGAGTCACTATATTAACAATAGTAATTCTGCAATTTTAGTATAAGCTTCGAGCCCGTCCACACAGGCTCTATCCGATCGGGAGCGGTGACGTGGTACGAACGGAATTGTTAGCCGCCACAGCTTACTTACAAGCAGCTTATTCACTATATTAACAATCGTAATTCTGCAATATTAGTATAAGCATCGAGCTCGTCCACACAGGCTTTATCCGATCGGGAGCGGTGACGTGGTACGAACGGAATTGTTAGCCGCCACAGCTTGCTTACAAGCAGCTTATTCACTATAGTAACAATAGTATTTCTACAATATTAGTATAAGCTTTGAACTCGTCCACACAAACTTTATCTAATGTAATTACTTATTACCTTCTGGAAGTTATCGATAATACGCGCCAGATTGAGCGAAATGTTTTAATGCAGTATGGCACTTAACTAATATGTGTAACGTTCGAAGTATAAGGACACCGCGTGGCACTTACGTCATTTTAAAGAAAATCTTAAATTTTGCGATAACTCAAAAACGACTCGACCGATTTCATTCAATATAGTTTTGATTGAAGGTACTTATAAGTACTTCTTTTCATGTTTTTTTTCCATTATATTATTTTGACCCGTGGTTGAAAAGTTAGAGGGCCCCCCCTATTTTATTGGCGCTATTTTTTTGATTTCTGGAGAGAATATTTACAAAACTGCTGACTTTATCAAATAACAATTTTTGGAGACCCCTATTATTTTATTTTTTTGCGACAATTTATTGTACCTATTTGTAATCTATCCACTTTATTGAATAAATTTTAGATCAAAATAATTTTTTAAATGACCTATTCAACGACACCCCACACACCAGTGTTGGCACAAAAAAAAACACCCCCACTGGGTGTAAGAGAGGTACACGAAAAAGTTTTTTTTTGTTTTTATTTTACCGTTTTGTCGGCGTGATACATACGAGTACACATACTCATACCAAATTTCAGCTTTCTAGTACTAATGTAACGGAATTAAGCCACGGACGGACAGATAGACGGACAGACGGACATGGCGAAACTATAAGGGTTCCTAGTTGACAACGGAACCCTAAAAAGAAATAAATGTCAACCATGCCAATTTCTTCCATTATCCAGTAACTTTATCCAAATCTTTATTTTTTTCATCGTATTTTCTTAGTCGTACTAGTTTACACAAATGTAAAGGATAGAGTAAATATGTGTTTTTCTCAGTCGGGGAGGATCAAACAATGAATATATTCGCGATATAAAATTGTTCTTTTTTTTTGGTATAATTCAATCTGTACTTATAAGAATGCTCGGAGTATCATGGACTGAATTCCGTACCAACGAGCCTATACTTCGAGAACTCGGCATGGAGCAGCGTTTATCATCTTTAGTACAGTCCCGAATTCTTAGTTTCTTTGGTCACGTTTGCCACCGAGGGGAGGTGGCTATCAAGCGACTTGTGGTCCAGGGAAAGGTTGAGGGTACCAGGCCACGAGGCAGATCGCCTATGAGATGGACACATCAAATGAAAGATGCAATAAATGGCTCATCGTCACTACACGAATGCACGAGGAGGGCGGCTATCAGAGTAGAACGGCGGCGGCGTGTTGTGAAGCTTGCCACCAACATCTGAAATGATGACCACGACCACTCTGCCAAGAGTGAAACCGACAAGGAAGAAGAAGACTTATAAGGCTAAGTGGCTCCGCTGCGCGTTATTCTGTGGTTCTGCACAGTCCGCTGCGATCACTCCGACTACTTACCACTCACGAAGATTGCTCTCCCATCGGCGGAATGTACCCGAACTTACGCTTTGTCCGACATCGTGTTGCACGAGGCAACGTCAGCCACAAATGTTTACTCCTACACGATATCATAACTTTGGATATACGCGATCGGTTGCAATTGGAACTAAATAATGCCGTTCTCGTATCTGATTGTCGTGTTGATGTCCTCTTATTTATACAGTTAACTTTTATATCAAATCTCATTAGCCACTGTAACTGCTAAAATATTAGACAGAATTTTAGATGGGTATCTAAACAGTCGAATCAAGTTGCATGACTCCCAGTTTGGTTTTCGTGAGGGTTTATCAACAGAAAGTGCCATATTAGCGTTGAAACATAAGTACTGTTGATTATTATGTAAAAAGGGATACTCCTATCTTTGCATGCTTCTTAGATTTATCTAAGGCATTCGACCTTGTATCTTATGATATACTGTGGGCTAAGTTAAAGGATGTAGGTTTCCCCCAGGAATTGATAGGAATATACATTGGTTATCAAAGTCAAATAAATGTAATAAAATGGGCTAATGCCTTTTCTAATCCATGTGTACTTAATTGTGGTGTGAGGCAAGGTGGACTGACCTCACCTAGACTTTTTATTTTCATATAGATCAGCTGATTGTTGGGCTCAGTAGCATGCACGCAGGTTGTAGGATAGATAATGTTAGTGTAAATAACATTAGCTACGCTGACGATATGGTGCTGCTGAGCCCATCAATTGCTGGTATGAGAAGAATGTTGGAGGCATGTGAGACCTATGCTGTACAACACGGTTTAAAGTATAATGAGACAAAGAGTGAGTTTATGGTATTTAAAGGAAACAATAAGGGACTGGATAATTTGCCTCCTATCCGATTAAATGGTACTCCTTTAAAACGTGTTAGCCACTTCAAATACCTTGATCACATTGTAACTGAGAATTTAAAAGATGACATGGATATGTCTACCGGCAATTTTTTTTAAAGTTTAATTTTTATGAATATCCCCTGCCTTTGACACTTTTTTAAGCGTATTCTCGGAAGTACAAGCTTGTTCTTGTTCCTGGTGTTGTAATTATTACAATCAGAGCGTTTAATTAGTGTGTTTGCCTTTTTGTGAATTTCGAGCACCGAGTTGTAAATGAATAATGAAATAACCGTCATTATTTCAAGTTTTTCAAAATAACATCTGGCCGACGTGCGCTGTATGATTCCGCACATGATTCTTATCGAGCGTTATCGGTTTATTTCAGCAGCATTGCCCCAGATAGTTATGGCATAAGTGAGTAAACTCTGAACATAAGCATAATACACAGTTTTTAATGTCCTAGGGCTAACTAAGGGCTTTAGTATTAATAACGCGTAATTTGCAGTTGCTAACCTGTTACAGAGTTTGTCAATATGCCCGCTGTGTGATAGTCTACTATCAAGCTCATAGCCTAAAAGACAGGTGTTTTCTTTATACTCTATTTTGTAATCGTCGTTGTTTTTTCTCGATGAAACCTTATATTTGAGAAATGTACTTTTTTCCTTATTTAAGACTATGCCATTGCATTCGAACCATTTCATCAAAATGTCTGCTACATGGCTCAGACGTATTTCCATTTCCGATTGGTCTTTGTGTCTAACCCCTACATGTGTGTCATCTGCAAAGAGGCTGATCTGTGCCCATTCCTGATATCGAACCGTAAATCGAACTGCACTAAAATGTTGGCTTTATTCGTCATTTCGTCATTTTAATGACACGAAGGTCTGTTACGTGCATATGTGTTACTGTCTTGTTACTAACATAGAATATAGTTGTAAATACTAACAAACTATGGACTTCTCTGTCTGAAAATAAATGATTTTAATTTTTATTTTTTTTATTTATTTATAATAGGTATAATGAAGTCTCAAAACCTTAGGTAGAATATTATCATCCTATCTTTATACACGATTCTCCGGAATACTAAAGTGTTAAAAAAATTGGGCAAGTGCGAGTCTGCCGCGCGTATGAAGGGTTCCGTACCATAATCTATAACAAGTTTGATGTATGGGAGCCCCCCTTAAATATTTATTTTATTTTATTTTTAGTACCTATTTGTTATTATAGCGGCAATAGAAATACATCATCTATGAAGATTTAAACTGTCTAGCTATCACCGTTCTTGATATACAGCCTGGTGACAGACGGACGGACGGACAGCAAGTCTCAGGAATAGGGTCCCGTTTTTACGCTTTGGGTACGGAACCCTAAAAATTTCTAGCAGCAAATATCGATATTGTGTCCGATATTACTATATCCTGCTGTCTAATTTCACGTACTACCCGGTCAAGTTCAGTAGGTATGCGCCTGATATCTATGTCGTCACATACAAAGGAGACGCAAACTTAACGCGACTGGGTTGGCGAAGTTGCGATCTTCTAAGGATATCGCCACTTGCCAAGTGGGGTTATAGGGATATTAACACGTCAAAAGTGACAGATTGCGTTATCGTGGAGTTATGACGGAGAAATCACCAAGATTGGTCGGATTGACCCCCTGGACTGCACCGTTATTAATTGATAACTAACTTAAGCAATTCCTTCCCTCGAAACTGTCATGTATTCTAAATTTTGCTGGCGTAAATTCCATGATAGAAACAATACTTCAACGCTCTATTTATAGCCGCGATGTCTGTCACCGCAATCAACACGTGAAATTTGCAGCACAATCAACTGTGTTCGTATTGTATCTACTTATTCGCCTCATCGAAATCAGATGCATTGATTAGTCGGCCGAATGACGCCAATTAGGTTTAATGTGACGCATGAAAGCAGTTTCAATTCTGAGAACGTTGGAGCTTATGCCGAAATATGGCTATAGTGGGCCTACCGTCATATCATAACAATAGTGGATAGCCTCATACGATGGCCGATTAATGAAGCCAGCGCTGTGCGGAGCACAACGTTCCTGTAATGGTTTTACGACGATACGTTTGAGTTACGAGTGACAGCTTGAGCGGAAGCGGCAGTGACGAGGCAATAAACTAGTTGTGTTGTAGGTAGTATATTACTTTTTGGTTCTTGTGCCATATTTTCATTATTGCAAATATGAATAACTCGTTCTTAAGTAAATTGCTTATGATGGAACTTGATTCATAGTAAATGTTTACGTGTTGCCACAGGACGGGAACCATGGACCGGGCTAGCGCAACTTGCTGCGACTTCACCCATCGTGAGACTTTAAATCAACAGTCTTACTCACATGATAATTAAGGGACAGTGTGCGTATGTGTATCACAGTTATGCTGTAAATCACGAGTGATAAGGATAAAAAATTCTAGGTAAGTATACGTCATCGCTTAAGACCAGAACAGATCGAGGTCAAGTACAAAAATCAATTAGGAGAATTTTGGCCATTTTGCAATATAACAATCTTTATGCCAGAACTAGGATAATCCTGTACCTCAGAATTCAATATAAATCCGCTCACGCTATTTCTCATGACTTGCGCCATGTCATTCCCTCTCTCCCCCCTAACTTCATCCCCTTAGCACAGCAGACTCAACTACTTGATTATGCATCGCGCTACTTCCGACCGATTACCGAACTAGTAATGAACGTTACAGCATAGAAAGTTCAATATTTAATAACGGGCTCCGGTTTATATTAATTAATAATATTCCTGTACTTAGTTTCTTACCTGTTCGGTACTGTTGCTATGCTAGTATTTTTACCTATTTATTTTTCATCTTTCAGGTGAGTTGTGCAGTAGTGCGGTGATATTTAGTAATAAGTATCGCAATTTTATACATTTATGAAACATGTATTGTCTCATTTTTTTTAAAATTACACACCACATTATTTATATTAAATCATTGATGCAAAGATCAAAGCTCAAAGAAAAATTGATATGAGCTACCTGGTGGACCGGCAATTCAGAGGTACCGGGTTCGGTTCCCGTTCTCTTCCACCAGGTAACCCATTTCTTTGATCTTTGTATCAATAGTTTAATTACACAAGTTTGATTTCAAAGTAACATAGGTAAGGTCATAACGCTTATTAGGTGGGTCATTGTCAGATTTAGGTGCGCGTCTTTCCGGTGGACATTTGCGAAATTAAGGATTCCAGGGCCTAATTTTCTGATTAAAGGCCTGTGAGAATAAATAACGTTCCCTCTTCTATAATCCGATGTAATAGCAACATAACCTAGATTCGTACAAGCTCTTAACTTTTAACCACCAAAGGGACAAATTTTGTTTTTTGAACTGACAATGACCCAGGTACAGTAAAAAAGGTAAACCTTAAATTCATCTTCATACTCTTTGTTTCGCTCATTATTTTAGCTACACTTGTACAAAATAATAATGATGCAGAAACAGAATCGTTTTGTAGTTTTCGTCTTAGAATATTTTTAAAGCTCTAAACTCGTTGTTACGATCACAATAATGAGGACATGTTTTTGGATACTTATAATATTACGATTTAGACTGTGCTGCAGGTAACAACTCCAGCAAATAGTATTAACCTCCTTTTATTAATTTAATTTTGAATGTGTATATACAATAAAAACTAAAATAACGTAACGATACTTGTCAGGATCTGTGGATCACAAAATAAATCATCAAAACCGTTACAAATTACGGATATTTGCTGATCTAATTGCTCGTAAATAGATTAAGGCTTCTATCAATTAGCAAAATTAATTTTGGACGCAACTATTCAGCAAGTGTGATGCCAAAGTGTTGTATAACCGTTGCTATACGTGGTCGCTTGAGACGTTTTGGTTTAGCGGTGTCGGGGTAGCACGTTCGGTACCCCATCACCCCATCAGCATCGCAATACGGGTGTGCGATCGGTCAGAATAATGCCCCGGTGCTAGTATCGTTATTGTTCGGAATAGTTCAGTAAGAAGATTTTGAGCGATCACACCGAATTCGGGTGGACTATAATTTTAAACGTGATAAGTAAAAAAACCTTTTTGGGATTTTTTGTCATAAATTGTGTTTCAAAATACTTGCTAAAAGTTATTCGTATTCAAATTATTGACTATGTTTTTCCTTGTTTTTTCGTTATATAAGGAAAATACAGTTATAGATGTCATCATTAAATATTTAAATGGCAGTAAAAAAGGTCATTAATGGGAAATCTATGAAACGTGAATCTAAATTTAACCTACTTATTTATTATGTTGTTCTTTGGGAAGCGGTTATACAAATATACTCTATGGTGGTAGCCTAGTGGTTAGCGCATGCGACTTTCAATCCGGAGGTCGCGGGTTCGAACCCGGCCCGTACCAATGAGTTTTTCGGAACTTATGTACGGAATGTCATTTGATATTTACCACTCGCTTTTCGGTGAAGGAAAACATCGTGAGGAAACCACCTAAGCCCAATAAGGCCTAGTTTCCCCTCTGGGTTGGAAGGTCAGATGGCAGTCGCTTTCGTAAACACTAGTGCCTACGCCACATCTTGGGATTTAGGTAGCCGACCCCGATTGAGAATTCATTCTCAAAAAATGGGACAAAGGCTAGGAGGATGAGTTTTTGGTACATTTCTATTAGGACTACCTACCTATATATTGAAGAAAGGATGAAATCGTAAATGAAGATAAAGAACATTTTACTATATTAGTTCCAGAACTTCTACTTTACGGTGACAACACGAGATTTTCTTTCAAGAAAATAAAAGCTAAGCGACTTGCACTTAACTTGACACAAAGTAGCATCCAAGTATAAACCTAAATACAGTCACAGATTACTTGAAACATTTTCATGCATTTAATGAAAAAGCGATCTAGGAATAACTTGTATTTTATTTAAGCACACTTAGACTCAATAAGTGCGGTGCTGAAAATATTTTTGAGATGTGATCTTGTAAAGCGACATGTTTCGCGGTATAGTATAAAGATTGATGAATATTCGTTTAAAGCCGCGCTCATCATCTCGGTGAGGACGCGTCTCAAGATTACCGAGACTTAAGTGACGAGCGCGGCGCGGGCGCCGGAGCCGCGCACTGTCGGGGTAGTCCCAATCCCTCTCATTTAAACACCGCTCCATTCATCTGTAGGTATTTGCCCAAGCGATTTCGAGGAAGGATCTCCCTTTTATGGCGCTACTTACAGCCTCATAGTGATTCGCGGTTTTATTTCGGACGCCTCTTGTAATGGGGCGTACATTTTTCATGCGGCGCGAAAAGCGAACCAAGTAATCTTTGCATTTATGCCGTGATCCTTTATTGATTTTAGATTTTTAGTGGAAAGCGAAACGAATGAAACGAGCGTGAATGGAGACGCGCCCGCCGAAAGCCGCCGTAAGCTGCGCTTTGATATAAATTCCCATTCAGTAGAGCGTATATCAGAAAACCCTAAAGTTGCCCGCATGTTTGCACGGGCCTAACTAGTTCGCCGATTTACGATTCCCGGCTAATTCAGAAGTTTCAAGTCTCCAAATGAATTAGGAAAATTTTGCGATTGCTAAATCATAATCATCTGTTCGGCCCCCCAACAGGAAATAGGCGTCTTAACTACACAAACTTGGACCATAAAATTATAATAAAGGGTTTTGTTTTTACGGCTAAAATAATTTGCCAAAAGTTGCGCTTCAGCGTTTTGATATCTGCCACAAATGAATTTTAAAGAGAAATGATAATGAACGGCCGCTCCCAAATAGAATGGCTTTTCTTGCTTACATTCTTCTAACGATACACGCGGAAAATACCTTCTTTTTCTTAATGAACACGCTCATTTCTCCTTAAACTTACGAAAAAAAAAACAAAGAAGTCGACCTACCATTAAAATAAATAAAAGGAAATAAAGCACCAACCGCAAATTATTTCACTTACCCACCTACTTCTTTTATAAAAATGCGAACGACGCATTAAATTTTGGGGAGAAAGGAAACTCCCTTGTAAGCAATATCGAGCAGGCAAATTTTTCAGATATTGCCTTCAGGTAGCGCACATTTATTATGTACCCGAATATATTACTCTTGATTCATTGACTTTCGATATTGATTTACTTTGCTTGCATAAGCTGTAGTTGGGAAAACTCCGTGGCGAGCAAACTAAACGGTCTTTGATGTGAAGAATTAAGGGCGGGTTCCCGCGTGCGTCGGCCGCGGACAAACACAATACGTACCCGACACACGAAACCTTTCCGACCTGCTAAATCTGTGAGGTGCGACCGGACAATGCCATAACCGTTTCCATAACACTTTACGCTAACGTTTATTATATAACGCCCCGCCATTAGCATTTTTTCTAAGCAAACATTCAATAATAATTTGCAAGATACACAGCCACCATTAATATCTTTGTTTACGATGGAAAGTTGGAAACTGTTATCACTTTGGGGCGCAGGGCGTCGGTACATCTCGGCCTTTCCCGATGTCCACTTGATTTACGGTAACGATAAGGTGTCGACCTGAAAACTTCCGTGCTTCCCTTGAACGCGAGCACTGTCGCAAAAGATTTAAAACCGAAAAAATAGCACCTCAGATATTACCTCTTTCCCCATTTTCATGATTCAACTTTATGGTATCTAAGTTGAAGATTTAAGAAAGGTGTACGAATTCAAAAGAATGTTGCAAGTTTAAAATTGGGTTTGAAGTTTGAATTTTGGCGCGAGCAGTTTTTCATGCCGAAGGTGACTGGCTCGTTAAATTACTGTCGGTATGCCAATGCTAGTTAGATTGCTTTGGTGGATTTATTGATCACAAAAAAGGCTTTAGGACTTTAGTTGAACTTTTGAAAAAACATACCAAAATCCTTCTAACGTTTTTCGGAATCAGGTTTCGACTGCAAATATATTTTTGTTTTTTTTACATAACTACGGTGCGTCACATACTAACAGAATTTAATTTCAATTAATCCTCTTATCAAGCTTAAATTTTGATTTATTTAAACACTTTTAGGCAAAAATATTATAACTATGCAATACAAGTGAAGGGTACACGGAAAGAACATGTCTAGTGACCTCTTAGTTACTTTTTGAGTTATCACAATTTGAAAGTTTAGAACGATGTTATTATAGTATTTTATGCAACCGTTGTATAAGAGGGGGCAAAAAACGCGAGTGGCATGGGTTACGATGTGAGCGCAGCGAACATCGTAAGAAAGATGCCACGAGCGTTTTTTGACCTACTTATACAACGTTGCATACAATACTTTTTCTACGACTCGACATTTCATAAATAAAATGCAAATAAACAACAAAGAAAATAATTACATGTTCCCGCTCGGAATCAACAAAATTAAAAAGAAAAATTGTCTCTGATAATCTTTTTTTTTATTGACATTCATCTGTCAAAAAAATATTAACTTATACATAAAGGTATACGATCACCATACTAAACATCTGTCAAAAAAATTAAACTTATACATAAAGGTATACGTTCACTATACTAAACATCCATGCACTGAAGATAAAACTTTTTTTTTAAGTTGGCAGCAATGCCTTAGTACAAAAGTTTTTTTTTTTAATTTGCAAATTGTGTGAATGCATCTGTTCATCATGTAATCTGAGGTACTAAGTGATGGTTTTTTGGCGACATTATAACATCGGTTAGCAGTGTGTTTTTGAGCAGTAGAGTATAGACTTTTACAGACTTTCATAATTTATGTCTTTATATTAGAGTTAGTAACTATATAAATGACAGAAAAAAGTACTGGAGTAGAAAAAGTTATTATCCATATTAATTTTCGTATGCATATTTTTATAAGTCATAAAATATCAAGTTACTTAAATATTTGTATCTGTTAGTTATAGTCTATCCAGTGCTCTAAATTTTGAAATTAAATTAGGTATCGTTTTCAAAAAAAGTTACCAGACATTTTCTTTCCGTGTACCCTTCAAGTAAAGATATCAAATCCACCGATACATACAGGTGCAATTTTCAATTATTCGGCACAAGCTAACCCACTTAAAAAACAGGACGTTACCAGCTATATCCAATATACCAATAAGCATAAACAAAAGACGTTTATGTTACATTTGGCTGAGAGGCGACGCCCCAATAGCAGGCAGGCTGCATTCAGACTCAGCTGAGTCGCTTCAATATCGGTTCTCTGGATATTATTTCAGAGGGGTGAGGGGTAATATTGAGTTGTGAAACCGACGATTTACCTAACAGGAGAGACGCTGTTTACCGACGAACTTTACCTCGACACTTTGACAACTTATTTCTTGTCTAGAGAGTTGCTAAGCCACTTGGTTTGTTTACACGGCGGCTTGATTGTTGTACGGTGCGATAGTGTTTGTAATGGTTGAACAGATTGGTTTTATTGCGAAACTCCGGATATCTTCGATTTTTTCTAGTATATACCAAGAGAAATAAACCTTTTACTCACAAGAAATTCGTAAAATGGTAGAATAATTTTGACGATTGTTTATTTTATGTTATATATCTCTATTTTTTTATACCCTCGGTCGATTCTTATCATAGTGACGAAACTACATCCTTCCCATTGAACATTTTTGATAAAATAAATATTCTTTTTATTTAAAGAAAATAAAAACATTAAGGGACCATCCTTAACGAATCGACCTAGTCCCAAACTATATGATTAAAATCCATGACCCAGGAACGAATATTTGAGTTCATCACACAAATATGTTCCTTGGCTGGGATTCGAACCCTGGACTGCCGGCTCAATAGGCAGGTGCACTACAAACTGCACACATTGCGTCGTCGTAAAATATATAGCTAAAACAATGAGAGTAATATAAGTAATTATAATTTCTCTATTCGTATAGTATAAAGTTTACAGACACAATTATAGAAAACAAAATAAACGTATGAACGCTTTAAAGATAAACGAGGGTCAATGAGATACGCACCGAAATATTCGAGCTATGCCCAAAGCGGCCTTTGCAGGAATTTAGTTTAGCAACTGTAAAATGGATACCGAAATCCTCACTCATTGTACTCGTCCAAACGCTTAATTCAGTTGGAATAATTCGAGTTCTATTGTTAAGTTCCTAAAATTGAAGTCTAACATTTAACTGCTTACAATTCAAAGGTAACCGCAAATTTTGGAACGAGCATGCCTCTATATAGAACGAAACTTATTTGCAAACCGATAACTTTTGGAGGGAGTCGGCCAGTTCATGCCACTGCGCCAACCGGGTGACCGCCGCCAGTCGAAAGTTCCGAAACAAAGACAAAGTGACAAAAATGAGCCTTGTCATTTTACACTTACGCTTGCGGAAAATTTTGCTAGCAATATATTATGTTTATATAATTCAATAGTAAAAGTAGTACATCACTGCAGAAGCCGCAAAATAGAGGATACCTGATCAAGTACTTTAGTATAGACGTCTAGAGATAAGAGGTTGGCAATTCATGTTCGCGCCAAGGCTTATAATAGGTATAGTGCTCGTTTCACAGGCAATAAAATAAAAAAATAATGACGAGAAATCAATGTCAATAATTGGTATTGAAAGAACTGAAGAAAGCTTTGCTAGCCTAGGCCGGGAATGTGGTAAGAAATGCCATTATTGTCTTCCTCCTCGTCCTTGCCCAAAAGTAAACAACATGTTCTAAAAAAAAAACTTCTGCGAACCAAAACACATCCCACGTTTTAATGTATTGTCGTATATCGTGCTACATAAAATAAGTACCTCGATATTTGTTATTTTGGACCAAAGTTGTATATTCCTCCAGTTTACCTAAAAATACATTGTTTTCAAAAACCTAACTTTTGTATGACCACATTTCACTTAACAACTTTTATTTATTTTCCTTATCGCAATGGTGCGAAAGTTAAATCTTTGTTTTCCGTTTCTCGTGAAAATATCTGCTCAGCGATTACAGTAAAATACCAAAATCCTAGTTGAGTATCCTTACAAATTGAATGTATAAAGAAAAACGTACCTCGACCGCCTCGTTGTTGGATCTTTCATAACCATAACTTCTGTGATTTCGCCGAATTTACTAAAGTAATCTCGAAGGCTTTCTGTAAAGAAGAAAAAAAATTGGTTAAACAATGCTCTGTAAAGTTTTAATAGGAATCAGGAAGCGAATAGTTACATGAAAATGTGGACTTTCAGGTTTAATTATAAAGGTAGTTTTCATTATGTCTTGAAATTCCTGTCCTTGAAAATTTTAAAATATATGACTGCTGAAAAGCAAATTAAGGCCACTTGAATTTTGCATAATTTACAAATTAGTTATTTTCATAATTTGTATAATATTAATCTTAATAACAACGAAAGGAAACATCACAAGAGTATGTTAAAGCAACTTTATTTTAAATCACAAAATAAATATTTATTTGCACCCACACGAACACAACAGTACTTACTAGGCATCGGATAATCGGATGCTTTTAAACCTAAACTTTGGCGGCGGCTTTGTTTGAGGTATGAGTGAGATAACAATAGGATTTTATCAACTGTAGGTAATATCCACCTGAATTTCCCATCCCTAGTACTTACAAACAAAAACAAAAAAAAAAATACGAGTCGAGTGCAAGCAAAAAGGTCATGCTGTATTTAAGGATTTTAAAATCAGAATCAAACATTACGTGGTCCTTATATTTTTTAAACTGACCATATATTTTTTGAAAATTTCCCCTTAGATGCGTAGTTCCAGGAATGAATAAATTCGCTATTGAAACATAAGCCTGTAGAGTATAGTCATTGAATCCGTTGGCATTCGCTTGGCATCCACGTAAAGAAATCACTTAGCCAAATTGAATATGATTTTAATCCAGGAATACCGCATGCGTGGGCAAGGGAAAAGCTAGTTTGAAAAAGTAAAAATACACGAATGTTTGTTGAATTTTATTATCAGAGGGTTAGTATATTTTCCGAATGCGAAAAGTTACGCATTGGTACAGCGACAAAGACCGTTCATGGTACATTCACTCAACACTTCCACACAATAGAAGGGTCTCGTTTTGTAACGTCGAAGCCTTTTCGATTCGCAGTCCATAAAAGTAAGACGATAAGAGCCGTTCCCTTCAAATGACTGAAGGAGAGTCGTCAGGCAGAATGTTCGAGAGCGCACGCTCCGCGAAACCGTTCCGGCTGTTTATCGTGTCACGAGAGATTTGCTTCGACAGGGAGCTCGAGTATTTAGTATCGAGTTTCTCTATTTATGTTGGCTTGTTAAAACGTCTCGAATATTTGCCTTAAATACATGCAAGGAGCATCCGCGAGATTTGTTTGCAGCCGCGCCGCCCTAAGCCTCACTAATGGATAGGGTTCCCTATAAAATGAATATTCTGATTTTCCACGTCCATGTTTTAGACTTGCTTTACATAATTTCCGGACAGTAGCCGACGCGTTATTTTGATTAAGAATGTATTCAATTATTTTGATGGCAGCAAAAAGAGCGCACTCATGTACGGGGGCCGCTTGTCATTAACGCGGTATATTAAATAACGAGGCAGGAACATCTGCATCCCGTGATTTGCATTATTTTTCGTACCCCTTTCCCAAAATATGACAATGACAATGATAGCACAGACAACTACGATAAATATTGTTTACAATAAATATTGTTTTTCTTTTTCATGTTTAATTTAATTACAAGTTTACTAGTTCCAAAGAGTTATATAACCTGTAAGTCAAAATTTAGAACTCGTATGGCTCAGTTTCATTAGTTGATAGGGCCCGCATGCGGGGTGCGGTAGATTTACATAACGCATGCCATCATGGGGCCCGCATGCGGGGAATTGTTTTAATTGGTCGATAAGAGCTGCATGCGGGGTGCGGTAGATATCCATAACGCATGCCATTATGAGTTTCACTGGTCATTATACCGTCTGCGGGGAGTCCCGCATGCCGTATGTCGACTGAGTTATCGACCAATGAAACTGAGCCAGTATATACAAGAGAGCTGTAAGTCAAATCGCCATCATATATGTATAGTCCTCGTCTTTGAGTACACTTACTCTTCAGATGAACCTTATTTAGTTACATGAATTAATAGAAAATAAAAGTAAGCATCTGGAGCACAAACATAAGCATAACCTATACATAAATATACACGCTCACACATTAGAAATGCAATACTAAAATGTTAACTAATACCAATACGAGTACGAGTTTGAAGTTTGATGACAGCCCTACGCATGCAGTGCGTTGCAATTTATCGCGTGGTTAACTTTAACTTTAACCACTTCCTAAAGTAAACATTTATAGCTATGTAGTTTACTTCTGTTTAACATCGAAATGACTGCGAGCGCAGCATTTGCTTGGCGTGGTTACACACAATCAGCTTCAGTGTAAAACCATGTCACATGTTTGAAGCTGTCTGCTATTAGAACTGAGACTTGTTATTTTGTTTCTTGTCTCTAGATGTCATAATTTCCCTAAGCGCTGGTTTTGACTTGTAAAAGTACCTGTGTTGCTGAATTAAGTTTCGATTATGATTTAAAGTTCCAGTGATTTAACGGGATGTTTCCGTAGATCGTGATTCACTAAGAAGATTGTTTCAGCATCTCGTCTTAGCAAATCGGATGATAAGAGCTTTGCTAATTTTATGGTGGTTGAGCAACAATGCTTTTACTAATTTTCACTACGGGTTAAAAAAATATATCATTTTTCTCTCCATTTAGCATAGGCGTCACCTTTATACGTTTGCGTTGCATCTATGTTATAATAAAATTCTGGCAACGTTCATATCAGCCTTTTGATATGTGATCATGCCTGCTTTAGTCTTGAGCGGCTTTTCCCTATTTCAAATTGATAATTTATGAAAACATCATTACTCTTTGCATTTGGCTTTGCAACTGCACCGCGTAAAACTTTCCGATTAATACCTAGTAGGTAATTAAGAACAAACAGGCCAATCACGAGAGGCTTATTGCGGGATACATTCCAATTTAAAGTTGCCTTCAATCCGGCTACGAAGCGCTTGCAAAACCAAATGTTGGACTATGCTTTTAAAGTCGATTTTCGACTTGTTTAGAAGTAAACTTTTCTAATCTGACCAGGCGGCCGCGGCTTTGGGGTCCGCACTTCGGAACAGTAATGAAAAGTAACGATTGCATGTTGACTGTGCCATTAATCACCTAGGACATACGGCCACGGCGCATTTTACACTTTTTATTCTTCTTTGTTGGACGTAAAGTGAACACGGGTAATGGGACGTGCATTGGTTTAATTCAATTATTACATTATTACGCAAATCCGTACATTGGGAATTCGTCAAAGTTTTTAATCATATTTCAATACAGAGCGAATTTCATTTCGAAGCAGAAGTTTTGTAAATAATAAATGAATAACTCCTTTTTTATTTTCGTTTCAGAGGAACTTGTTTCCTTATAAACAGTCGCTGTGATTGCGTCACAAATACAGTAAGGAGTTAATTGTTTTACAAGCAATAATATTATGCAAGAATTGTGACGATGTTGGCGAAAGTCATTTGAACCCTTGTTATGTTGAGGCAGTTACGTAGCGCTTCAAAGCGGTCACGATCCAGAAATTATTTCATGAACTGTATTTTTGCATTGACAGTTGTAACGATACATAAGTAGTCTTCAAACATAATAGGCAAAACAAAATAATATTAAATAGTCACCGACAGGTCCTAAATATTACACAACAACCAGACATTAGCTTTTGAATAAAATATATATATATCCTGTCCTAGTATATTCACATTATAGTACATGTAAACATTTGTGAAGATGTCGAAAGGATTGGAATAATATTTGACATACAGATAAATCAGGTCATGAATCACAACATTGGATAGTTGGTGGATAGTTGTATAGGCAATTATTAAATCTATGCGTTTATAACATGATAAAAAATTAAAAAAATAACTGCTCCACTCCAGCAAATGACACGAGACCTCTCATTTATTTTCCTAAAATAATTTTGTAACTGTAAGTCGTATCGTGCACGTTTCGTTTATACAAATCAGCCTTTCAAAGAGGATGTATATTTTATTTAGATGATGCCTACTAGGCAATACTGGGGAGCCAGTGCGAAGGACAGCGGGGTAGATTCGGCACAGTTGCTCAACCACCATAAAATTAGCATTTGGCTGGCGAGTAGCGTTTCCATCCGAACACAAGTTGTAGCGGTACCTGAATTATTCGACCGCACTTCTCAAGAGATTGGAGATTTTGTACGTCTAAGAACTACACGGACTTTGGGGCTATCTCGGGGTTTTTTGTGTTTGAATGCTGTCCCCTTTTCCCCTTTTTCCTTATTCTAGTTCAAGCTACCGAGCGTATACGCTGCCGAATTAAATTGCAACGCTAGAAGATTACGTGCAAGTACCTAAGCTTCTTTTTACACTAACATATTTGGTCTGCTATCCTGTAAAACGTATTTATATAGGATTTGTATTTTAGTTCAAATCGTATCGTTATCAGTTACTATTGTTTCTCTTGCAAGTCATTCTCCATACATTTTCAATGGTATCGACTTGTAAGAAAGCACAGATATCTCAGTAGTTCAGTACAGTCCGCATAAACAAATATTATTTATAACAGTACAATTTAAAGTTACGGTTTTTTTTGTATTATTTTAACTAAATGTGTTGGCTAAAATGGACGTGATAGCGATATTCAACTTATTCGATGTGAATAAACCGGTTTCGTATGTATTTTAATATTTATGTAACTTTTTTATTTACTTTAAAAAAATATGTAGGTATACGAAAATTATATGGAGAGTTACATCGTTTCAAACTTTCAATTGCGATAACTCAAAAACTTGCTAAGGTGACTAGACATGTTTTGCCCTTAATATTAATTAAATAACGGCCCAAGAATTTTAACACACGGCAATATTCGACACTTTTCATAGTTTACTACAACACAAAGGATACAATAAAAATTCAAACCTCGAAAATCCACTTTTAAAAAGCAACTATACATCGTCATTGTTAAACTCCGAAGTTCGGAAACACCTACTTGAGTTCGGGTGGTAATTAAAGTGCCTGTGCAATATAGACGTATTTCAGCCGCGCTAGTTCCAGTAATATGGTGACTTCCAATTTAATGGTGGCTGAGCAAGTGCTGCGTGGCCCACCGACAAAAGATATTAAAATATTATAGCTACGTCATTACCGATATACGATACGCTTCCGCCTGTGTTGGGAAGTAGCAATTTAATGATGTTGAAGATTCATTACTACGCTACGATTTATTGTTATTGTCTTTTGTTCGATGTTTTTAATACTTTTTGTAATTATTTAATGATCGTTGGCCGATGTCGTGTCTGACTGCTCTGATTTAGAATTCTCGTTCATTTAGAATTAGGTGTAATGTTAACACAACTTTAATTTCGCTTTGAATGCTAAAGATTAGTTTTAAGTAAATAACTAAGATTAATTTTATATAATAAACATGTTGAACAAAAAACTTCAGCAATCTTTGCGAATAATAATTATTAATACATTTTAATGCAAAATGGAGCTTTATATTTACTTAAAAGAAAATGTATCTTTAAAGCTTACTTGGAGGTGAGTCGACGAGCGAATGTTTTAAGAGGCGAAGTTAAACGCAGCATAAACTTAATAAATAGAACACTTGCTATCGTGAGCTTTCTAGGATATATAACTTTTACCATCATATTTTGGTGTGCCTAAGTAAAAAAGTTTCAAGGGTTTCTTGGAACGTGATCGTGAGAAGCTTAGCTTAAATGTTTTAGTTCTGGTAGCGTATTAAACATCAACATATTTAGTAAAAAAATACTTATATAATAAGTAACGTTAAAATGTACTGTTATAAATAATATTTTTGAGCGGAGTGTACTGAGAAGTCTTGAGGTTCAATTCTAATTCAAGCTTGAAATGATAACTATACGTTAACTGAATTACGCGAAAATAAAATTTTATATGTATAAGGTAAGTATTTATTTATGGATCCTTTAAATCATACATAGTAACAATACATAAAGATTATCCGACGGTTATCCAAGATTTTTCGAGCGAACAGTGAAATGGGAGTCTTTTGAAAGTGAAAGTATTTTCTAGTCAGGGAAACGTTCAATGACTGAAGATTGTTCAGTGACCATAAAATCGAAATTCGGTCGGGATCCGTTCAACCCTTACACTACACGTAGATCCCTATACGCAGATAACATCAAAATTGTTTACAATAATTATTTATTCAGGACACGCGCACGCAATATCTATAGACTAAGCCTGTAGTATATCAAAGCTGGTTTAGGTTTTGAAAATAGGGTTCTGTCTTCGTTGGTGTCCTATTTATGTTCAAGATATGCCAACAGCGAACATTGATGATTTTGTATCTACTAACATGTACTTAAATTCAAGCTTCGACTGGCTATCTCTCGCCAGACGAAGTCAGGAACGTGTACCACAAATCGTTGTATTTGTCTTGGGATGTATACACAAATGTACACCTCCACCATACCTCTGTCCTGTTTTTTTTTAACATATGCCTTGTTCAGAACACGATACACATTGCCATATTGAAAATATTATAAATTAATACTGCATCGTCCTGCGTGCTAGTTAGATTTTACTAACCAATAAAGGTACAATGTTTATTTGGCAGTGTTTTTGGCTGTGTATATAAATGCCAGAATTAACAACGCTTTTAAATGCAATATATTTTCAAGTGGTTATTTTTTTATAACAGGAGCATTTTTTTAAAGGTCTAAACATAATTACTGGCCTATAAGTAACCATCGATCCTGTGGACCGGACAATTACGCTAAGAAAGGATTCTTTACCAATAGAATTGTCAAGTATCCGTTCTCGTCAAGTCATCCAAGAATAATTACGCGAATTCTTAAACAACTTGGACTTGAAATGCCCCTAATTGGCAGTTTTAATGTACTAACTTTTGTACGGAATTCGACAGAAGGCAACAACTTGCCGTGGTCGGTGCGAAACGATGCCGCTCTAATTGAAAATTTATTTTGGATAATTTTGCGTTCGCGGATTTATTTCATTGTAAACCTTTGATTTATAGTAAATTATTTTCGCTGATCAATACTTTAATGAACTAGAAAACTGTTATAAGACATAAAGATAGGCAGAAAAGTAACTCTTGTCCTTAAAGTCATATACTGCATGTGTTATTGACCGAGCGAGCGAAGCGTCTCAGCTTGGTCCAAAAAAAGGATATGTTTTTGATGACCGCTTGTCTGGATTTCCGGCTGTTATCATGAAATGTTGTAAGCAGGTTCAACAATCATATAGTTCCTTTTTTATCGAGACAGTTTTTCGAAATTTTCCAAAATGGTTATGTTCGTTCAAAACATAAAGAAGTCATATTTCAGCCATTTTGCAAAGCTATCACGGGGTTTAGAGCTCACAGAGGCGCTTATGTTTTGTTTTAACATGAACCTCATCTAATATCATACGCAGAAATTAAACTATAGACAAATGAGGTAATTTAAACTCTAACCGCCTAATTCGTATCTATTTATCCGAATTTACCGATGATCGTGTCCGAAATTTTCGGATTTCGTGCATTTGGGAATGAGGGCACGGCTGCTACTTGCCCAACCACCATAAAATTGGAAACTAGCCGATCCGGCCGAAATGACCCGTCGCATCCATCACATTGAAACAGTGCGATATTAACTAAGTGCGGTTAATGAATATTGAATTACGTCGCAAGATAAGTATGTTTGATACTCTAATACTTTGCCGTAATAATATAAAACCACAAGACTACATAAATAATTTGGATCAAGAACGTTCTTTTAATACTTTTTTAAAGTTTTTATTCGATATTTACTGCAAGAAGCCGACATTTGACATGTGTAATTCGCCTATGCTCGCAATTTGAGATGAAATTGCGGTTTGTATCGCACAGTTTCTGATTTTTATTGTTATCTTTTTTCCTTTTAAATTGAGAGGATACTCATCATAATTGTGACTGGGCCTCCATATCTGCCTATCGTTTGATTTAGTGGTTGGACGATCGTACCTGTCCGATCGTTGGGGCTTCCTCCCCAGGATCACTTATTTAACTTTATTTCATTAAACTGACTAACTGTACGTACAGTACTGTAAGTACAGTACTTACCTAAAAAGTAATAAACTAAGTCTCCCCAAATTGTCTGGGAATCTGCTTCGTAATCAAGACATTTCGCAAGCATTATCACGCTATTAATATTTCTTTTGATAAGTAAAAGCTCTTCACGTTTCAACGTCTAGGTGGCTAAATATTCATAACTTCATGTTTTGACTACCCTTAAGCTAGTCGGTTAGGAAGTGTCTAAGTTCTCCTGCCATTCCTGTTTAGGCCTTTTAAGACATCGCCTGTTTCGCCCACTTTGTAATTAAGCACCTGAGCCATCTGTCTGAAGTTAATTTGAAAATCCTAGGGGCATATGCACACGACGTGTTTTTGACGCGTACCACAAACACAAAAAGTACGTTGCTTTACAAACCGTTGTATACAAACGCCCTAAGTAACAAAGTCGTATCTTCTATCAATTCTTCTGAGACTAGACTTTCATAGCAATCTTATATTATATGGTGTAACGTGTAATCATCATAAATCCTTTTTGTCCTCTTCGGAAGATGTAACTCTCCTTTTTTCTCATTTTGGTCTCACGTTGTCCAGTCGCAAAATTCAACTGAACCACCCAATAACTGGGCAGTGCGGGTTGTATTTCAATAATAATTCAATACTACTTTCCAATTAAAAGGTACGTTTATACATCGAGCCGTCTCCATTAATCATATATATCGATATCAGCTGGTGTTTTTCTGCGTACTATTAATTAAAACCATCCCACACACTTTAAAAATGAAAACAAAAACTGTTCCGTCATCGAATTTCGCAGTGGTAATGAAGCAATCAATCAAAATGTAAACGAAAACAATCCGCATCGCATATTTTATCTTTAACAATCCTTGCAACCGAAGCAATTAGCGTAAAAACCTTTCGTAGGTCCAATGTTATAAATTTGGCACTTAGCCTGACGCAAATTTTCACTGGTGTCAGCAAATAAAGTGTGCCGCAGTCATAGTTTTCGACCGGATGCATTAAATCGACGGACTGTATAACATTTTTCAGTGACCCTTGTCATATTTTGTTTGTAGTGGCTTTAAAATATTCCTTGATTTACAAGTGGGCGATTCTGCTCAATCAAAACAAATTTTAATAACTAGGTAATAGGTTTTCCACAAAGTACAATTGAAAGATTGGTACAATTTATACATTACACTGGTTATATATATATAAAAAAAACTGCGATCGTAGATTTTTTGGAAATGCATTTAATCAGCGGACTAATATTTAATATTTAGTTTTTCAGAGCCTTGTAATATTTTGTTTGTGGTGATTTTAAATCTTCTTTAAAAGGGCGATTTCGATCACGGTCAGTCTGAACCGCAGATTCTTTAATTAGTGAGCAATCCAAATAGGTTATTTCTTTTTTAACAAATAATTATAGGACAACCTCACATAAATCTTGTCGCGCAGTAAGTTCTAGTTGACTTGTGTTGTGGGCAACTAGATGACGATATACAAACTTACATGTATACATAAATAATACATACTTTAGTACTGAGAATACATCCACGACCCATGAACAAAATAAGATATTAAACATATGGTAAATAACAAGATTTATTCTAAGAAACCATGACGCTAATTTAAGTTTTAAGAAAAGCTATATTAAGAGATTTTAAGCAAAATTGATTAAACTGACGTGCTATATAAAATATTTCAGGCTCGTTGATGATAATGTTGTGGTGTAAAAAGAGTGTTAGGTATATGCTTGATTGTAGGTTCAGATTTTCCTTGATTCACATCTCAAGAGGGCGATTTTGCTCAATCCAAACCAATTTTTTCTCAATAGGTTTTATATTAGGGCGCGCATTCCAATTATGTGAGAGTCCATAACTATATCGTCGCGATCATTTGCCTATGTGACAAAAAACTGTATGAAAATCTTTTTTTTTTTTATTATTTGACGCTGATTTTAAAATTTAATTTTAATTTTAATTTTTGATAGAATTTCAATTGCGTATTTTTTGTACAGTGTGTTTCTGTTTACCTAATGGGGCAATATGAAGTAAATAAAATACAATAAAATTGCGGCTTCAAGAATGCCACCAAAGATATATGTTTTGATTTAGAATCCATTTGAATTTGTTCACCGTTCTTGTCATTTTAACATCTGTCAGAGATATGGCTACTTTTGTCTACCTTAGTTATGATGATCATGGCAGCATGTAGTTTAGCAGACAAATTGATTTAAATTACAGTTTCACGTAAATAACTGTTAAATTAGTAGTTTCGTTAAACAAAACGTAAACGTAAAATTTTCTAAACTATTAACTCATACTTATTAACTGAAAACATACACAATTACACAACCAGCTTGAAAACTTCATCCGGAAACGCAATCCAGAACTAGGTAAAATCAGAACATATAATAAAAACAACCAAGCGGTGCATTACTTACTATTACTTTTAACGTTTATAGACTACTTTAAAATTGTGTCCTGTGAATAAAAACTGAACGTTAA
Source organism: Apotomis turbidana (assembly GCA_905147355.2). Classification (NCBI taxonomy): domain Eukaryota; kingdom Metazoa; phylum Arthropoda; class Insecta; order Lepidoptera; family Tortricidae; genus Apotomis; species Apotomis turbidana. The sequence goes on along the minus strand of LR990288.1, from coordinate 18,052,134 downwards.
ATGTGTATTCGTCTGTCAAATTGAGAAAGCCGTATGTTTGTAAGTATCCCATAGGGGTATTTTGGCGTTTCGGTTTTGGGCGGGTGTATAGCGCCTGGCGAAGAGCCAAACACGTACAGCACACGTTTGGATGTGAAGCTCTCACTCGGCCCGATACCCATGCCGCGATATTTTGCCACACAAACACTGACCAAATTAACTAAATAGACCTTTTCCAAAACGTCGCCGATTTTACTGTCAAATTTGAAACGATACGATACCTACAGAGATCAAAGACGATACCAATTATTAGCACCTTTCCCGACTTGAAACGCCTTATCTCTGTCAAATTGAGACGAATATCGGTATCGCACTGTGTACTTGTCATTTTTCATCAGCTACTTTGACGGGAGAATTGTGCAGTAGGAAGGAAGGGTGAAGGAAAGCGAGGCTCGGACCAACCAAGAATAAGCTACACAAAAACCATAAAAGAGAAGTTCTTTTTTTTTAAGACATGACTTAAACTGTATCAGGGCTGGTTAGCCCTCACTACCAGTAGTCGGACTGAGTATAACCCGCTAATGGGATTATCTCCGCGCCACAGGGGAATAAAAGAGAAGGTAAGCATCATGTCGTATAGGGAAATCAAGGAGCTGGCTATGGATAGAGATCGATGGAGACAGCCACATACTACATAAGCTATACCGATAAGGGTTTGACTCTTAAATTTATGATAACTGTGTAATCATCACATGAAAGCGGTGTCTACCATGTAATTTTTTTATTAATTATTATAATTATATTTATCTAAGTATGTATAGCATCGTCTAGTACCTACAACACAAGCCTTTTTGAGCTTAATTTGGGACTAGGTCGATTCGTGAGGTCTGAAATTTATTTATTTATTTTTATATGCAACAAGTAAAAAAATGTATGAGCTTTTATTTACTTTCAACTTGAATTTAGTTTTGCAAGTAAGATTTGAACCACTTCCAGTAACCGATTGGGCTGACAATTGGTGTATCTACGTAACTTCGATGCCAATACAATAATGTGACACCAAAAAGCCTTATGATGGAGCCGAGAGGTGGTCATAGCAACGCTGTAATAAGATGCGATGTAATCCTACCAAGTTTGGGCTCTTTAGAATCTTGGCGGATGTTCAAAGAAAAATACAGTCGACACTAAAGACTTGTCACAAAAAATTATTTTTTGTCAAAAACTGATTTAGTCTTAGTTTTTAAAGTAACAAAATGCAACTTAAGGATTGAACAGAAATTTCATAGGTTCCTACAGTTCACGAATAAATATTACTGTTGAGGAGGTTTTATATTAGGTTAATATTGTCTATGTTTTACCTTTGTCTATTTTTTTAAATTATATTGTTTAGTTGTCAAAATAGCATGTGGGTCTTGTAACAGGAGTAAAAAATTCAAACATAGATTTTACTCGTCGAACTTAATAACATCTGTTGAGAAACTTTTATTTAACACTGTTTTCAAATGTTCATTATTTCAAACAAAGCCGCCCAACATTGACATCGCCTTAGCGTTGACATAGCTGTCACTTTACTAATTATCAAATATTTCGCAACACATTGCTTCTTTGAATAAACTTTATTTTACAGGTTTACATTAAAAAAGAGTTATTTTTAAAAGTTGTTTAAAAATGTTGTTCAGTTTGAGGGGTAGAATCTATGTTTTAATTTATTGCTCCTGTTACAGGGCCCACCCGGTATTCATGTGTCAAGCTGCTGCGTTTTTATCCTCGCTCCTAATAGTTATCGAAGATTCCCGTACAATTACTATCAAAAATACTCGTAGTACGAGATTTGAAGCAGGTGTCACTGTTTTTGATCACCTTACCACTGATGTTTTGTACAACATGCAAGTGATAGACAGTCATATCCGGGACAGCTATTACTATTATTTATTTACTATAGTCAATGAGAGAAAGCGGACAATACAAATAGAGCTCACCCTTAAACCCCAATATTAAGGGTGTTCGTAAAATAGTCAAGCGTATTTCTTGTTACGAATTGTTCGAACCCCAAAGAATTTTGGGATTGATTTCTAAATCTTTGTATGGAAGATATGGTAAGTATAAAGAGATGTCACTCACATTTATCTGGTGACTTCTCGAATGACACCATTTTATTGACACCCACAGTATGTACTCGTATATGATAGTGAAATGAGATTATTCATAACGTTCATGTGTGAGATTGTCCGATATTTATTATTTATTTATTTATTTATAATGCCATAAAAGTAACAATCTACGGTTACCCTTTACACTCTCAAAACCGCACTGTAACAAATTTAATGTATCATAAAAATCTTAACGTACATTTCGCACTTTCGTAATCCAAGCGAAATAATTACCGACCAACATTTCGTGTTTACTTTATGAGAATTATGAGTTTTAGGAGTGAATTAATTAAAATATTACTCGAAGGCTCACTTTGCGAGACTAGATTTTTCGTTTTGCCCACAAACTCATTAATGGATGAGTACACGATATATAGACAAAGGTTTCTGAGGAGCTCTTGACGAGCCTTCAAAATGATAAAACATGACTTATCAACCTCGAGCTTACACTCAAAACACAGACGCGGTGGTGCGAAAAAAAATCCTGCTTACATCAAAGTAATTGCGAGCGAAAAACGCCACAGAGTCGAGGGGAATGTTGTAAAAATCACGACGACGTGTGAAGTGTCATCTGCTTCGTCTCAGTCGAGTGGCGATCGGTTGTTTTTCCCACTTTCGATGAGCGCCGGGGGCTAGCCTCGCGTCGAGTACTCTCTCCGATTTCAGCCCTGCAACGGGCTCTGTATTTTATGAGGTCAAGAGAGGGCCTCCACAAAAAACACGTTCCACGATAAATTACGCACTGACACATTCAGATTCGCCCATAATATACACGATCGTTATATATTGCTTTTACGATTTCCTGCGGCGTTCGTATTATGTGTATTTGTGTTTTTACTCAACACCAGCGTCCTATTTCGACAAAGTTTTGCGATATCCCCAATTTAGCGATATCTCGGCTTTATCTGAGCTTGCATTTAGTGTCATTGACAAGTAGATATTTTAAAGAGAAGATTCCTCCATTAATTTTCACCTTGTATAGTTGCTTTGAATTTACCTCCCAACTAGATTATATCAATTTTTAATATGGAAAAATGGTGATATCTCGTATACATGTCAACATCAAACGTCGAATTTAGCCCCTGTTGTTGTCCATTTAGCGTGCCGCGATTCTGAACAATAGTTAAAGCGATAATATTTATAACAGGGAAATAAACTATTTACAGCAGTGACGGTATGATAATCTCACCTTGTCATTGTTAACAGTAATTAATATGGAAAAGCTTAATTTAATTTTAAACCCCTCTAAGTATTGTGCAATTGAAACGTTAATTAGTTTAAAATGTTATCCGTTACATTAAGAATTAATTTGATTGCTAATTTGGATAAACATTACTTTGATGAGGAAATATAAATTTTGATTGCATAGTGTATATTTCCCATGTTTTGTTTGGACTTAATTTTCATATTATCCATATATGCTTGTTGAAACAAGTTAACAATTCTATATTGACGCTAATTCAACATGACTGTTGTGAAAATTGGTGGTTTAATGTAAATTTTATTTACCCTTAAATTGACAAAAGAAAATAAATTAAATAAAAATAAAAGAAAGATCGATGTTTAAATAAAACAATTGAAACGGTTTATATCGCGTATATTAATTATTTGAGCCTCCCTGACGTTTCGGTGCCTTTACAGATACCGTTGTCAAGCGTGCGCTTTGGGCCAATGGGCTCAAGATACCACGCCTCAACCAGAAACCCCGTGTGAAGACTCCTACAGTCGAGCGTAAACCTGCGGTACTGCCATATGTGAAAGGGGTCACGGATAGGATTGAAAACATCTTGAAACGGGCTTCCATTAAAACATATTTCAAGCCGATGAAGAAGATGTCTCAATACCTGAGGCCCGTGAAGAGCAGCATCTCTCTTCAGAGTGCTGATGTTTACAAGCTGGACTGCGAGTGCGGTCTGTCATGTCGCGGAAGCCGAAGAAAATAGAAAGATCGATGGTTCAAAACTTATTTTGCTTGGATAAAGCAAACTATTCTGGTTTGAGCATGAAATTTAAAAAAATGGTCAGAGTTAGTGCATTATAATGCACATTGCCAAGTAAAGGATTAAGGTACATATATGATTTTTTAATGGTAGATATGGCCGAAGTGAATTTATACGTTTTATTCAAAATTGAAGTTTATGTAGGAACAACATATTTAGTTAATTTTTAAGCAAAAAATTGTATGCTTTCAGTGAGATTTGAACACGTCTGAAATGGTTATTTCAAAGCCACTGTAATTTTACTTTTACAGTTAATTTTACAAATATTTTCAAATAGGCGGTGATTTCGTGGTTTAAAAAATTTATAAATGACGACGCGTTTGGTGCAGTTTCTAGAGCACGTGCCTACTGAGCCGGTGTTCCCGGGTTCGAGTCCCAGCCAGGGAAAATATTTGTGTGATGAACTCGAATATTTGTGCTTGGGTCATGGTTGTTCTATGTATTTAAATCTATACTTAGCTATATAAGTACGTACCTACATATATTATATCGTCGTCTAGTACCCATAACATAAGCCTTCTTGAGCTTAATTGAGACTAGATCGATTTGTGTGAGGTTGTCTGATATTAATTTATTATTTATTTATTTAATAAAACCGAACAAGTGCGAGTCGGATTCACCCATGGAGGATTGATTACGTAATTTAAATAAACACTATACTTTTTATAAATTAAATACGAATTTATAATTTTCAGATTGTTTCTTATACTTGTAGTATAAGACGATATCACTTGCCTTTCGTAGTTCTAGGTCAACGGAAAATACGTACTCTACGAAAGTTTAAAACTTTGATTCCGTTGAGAGTGTCGAAATATACGTTTATTGCGGCATAAACGGCCAATTTTTTTTAACGTTACCTTATAAGTTTGATTTTTTCACAGCTTCAAGAGAGTAATTATATGGTTTTAATTTCAACTCTATGCCTCCACGCGTTCCCATGATAAAATGTCTAGACAGACAGACGGACGGACAACAAAGTGATCATGTGAAAATTAAGGTAAGGAACCCTAAAAACTACAAATTTCAGCAATTTTCAATCAAACTTTCGAGGTCTACAGGTCATAGAGGTAGTACTTTATAAATTACTAGCGACCTGCCCCGGCTTCACACGGGTGGCACGGGTGCAATTTGGATACTAAATATAAATACTATGCATGTATTATACATATAAACATTCCTCTCAAATCATTATATCTATCAAAATCCGTGACGTAGTTTTAAAGATCTAAGCATAACAAACTCTAAGGCAGGCAGGCAAGGTCTAAGCAGGGACAGATAAAAGTCAAAGTCAAAGTCATTTATTTGCATTGAACGGGTTACATTTTGATCTTATAAATAGTTGGTTTTATCACCATTCAGCCATTTCTGGCGTACAAATTACAATCATTATATCTAAATATCTAAATTATTTAATTCAATAATGTTAGCGATGTTATACCAAAGAAAATTACTAAGTCACTAAAAATATAATAATAATAATTGGCTGTTCTATGAACTAATTGCGTTGCGTATTTTTTTCAAAAAACTCATTTAGAGAGTAATAGCATTCGCTGAGTAGCCATATCTTAAGTTTTGTATAAAATTCATTTCCAGTCAAGCTTATTATAGATTATTTATAGACAACAGGAACAAGCAACTTTGTTTTATACTAAATATGTAGTGATATGCAAATTATGGTCGATAGCGATGGCTGAAGATAGCCGTGATAGCTTTGTCTAACAGTCAATAACAAAGCAACTGGATATTTGGGTACCCATTTCAATTTAAGGGCCGAGTGGAAACAGAAACTTATCTAACTCCTGCCTAAAGTTTGAGAAACTCTGGTCCTTAGCGGCATTGTCTATAATCTGTAAGATACACTTGCACAAACTAAAATATTTGCCGAATAATCTGTATATGACACATTGCGTTAGTTATAACTTTGGAGGTATGAATTAGTTTTGAACCAGTACTTATCTTAAAACTTTGCCTCTTGAATAGTCGTACGAAAACGTTTATCATAGTAAGGTTTATTATTTATTGATATATTTATTCGAATGTCAAGTACATATCTCTAGGTACATCGTCTAACAAAACTGTCTTCACGATTTGACTGTGCTCCATGAGTCTTTCTTTCTATACAATATTATGTTAGGATGATACATTTCTTGTATGTGTGTACGTCTCTTATTAGAAAAATATATGCCAATATCAAGTGTAAATCTCATCACGACTTATTCGCTTATAATTTTATTCTTGCACACTTTCATTTAGTATTATCCACCTAAAATAATAACAGACACCAAACTTCATTACACGACTATTAAAAACAGACAAACCTAGATCATAATTTCAACTAACAATACCCATTACTAATACTTATACCACAGTTGAACTAAGCCGAAGTTCCAATCTCGACGTTTCGGACTGTAGTGCCTCCGTGACAGCTTCAAGTAATCCCAGATGGCGGCGCCAGCGATGAATTAAAGTCACTCAGGCCATAGCGAGCTAGGAACTTAACGGGGCCCGAAACTGCCAGCTCAGAGGCAGGTGCTGTTTTATTGGGTATCCTATCTTAACTTTCAATCATTGTTTCCCATCTGTATCATTTCACCAAATTTTCATTTGTCCGAAAGTTGTTTTTTCCTGTAACCTGAAATATTTTTGGGATTTTATTAACATCGTTTGAAAGAACGCATTAGGTTAGGTTAGTTTTATAATTGCTCTGAAGAATTAACAGTTTTGAAAAAAAAATGGCTTTCTGAACGTTACAGATCATCATCATCCTCCTAGCCTTTGTCCCATTTTTTTGAGAATGAATTCTCAATCCCAAGATGTGGCGTAGGCACTAGTTTTTACGAAAGCGACTGCCATCTGACCTTCCAACCCAGAGGGGAAACTAGGCCTTATTGGGCTTAGGTGGTTTCCTTCACCGAAAAGCGAGTGGTAAATATCAAATGACATTCCGTTCATAAGTTCCGAAAAACTCATTGGTACGGGCCGGGTTCGAACCCGCGACCTCCGGATTGAAAGTCGCATGCCCTAACCACTAGGCTACCACCGCTTATTTTCTGAACGTTACAGATGAGAAACAAAAAATCATGTGTCAGATAGGTAACCGTTTTACTGTCGTAAGATGGTAGGTACTTGGGTTACCTCAACACTGAGATTCATCATCACGTATAACTTTTTAACTTTTTTTTAATTGTTATTGTTGAAAATGTTTATGCTTTCCTGATCGAGTATAGCTCCCCGATTTATGAAATTATAACATATGTCTGTAGTTTCACAGATATTATGAGAAGTACGCGGATAGGCGTTATGTCAGAATGTGCGTCTGCCGGAGGGCTTCAAAGTGCGATTTGAATACCCAAAATAGGTTGGTATCTAACTAAATTTTCAAATTTTTCGCTGACTTGGCTCGAGAATTTCCCAATAACTTTTTTTTTTGAGAAACGGAAAAATCGGCACTCGGGAATACAGTTTGAGCCATCTAAGGAGGCGGGTGGACAAAAAATGATGGTGATAGCGGGATTTTATCATGTGCTTTATTTTTTAATTACACTTTCAATGCATCTGATAGTTGCGCGTAGAGGTTGTCATAAAATCATCATTTATGATGACCTCGTCCGAGATATCGTAATGATATGAAATAACATCTCTGATTTTGATCATCCGTACCCTAACTCCGCCGCTTTCAAGCTCTATTAGATCATTACATGTATCCGAACTTGGTATAGTAATTAATGAAATAATTAAATAATGAACTTTATTCTGCAAGTAGGCCACAAGGGCACTTTTACATGTCTGAATCTACCGGCATTAAACAATTTAAGTATAGATAACACATTTAATATTATCCTTATAACCAAACAATCCATTACTGTTTGTTAGGTACGCCGGCGGTCGCAGATTACTTGACAATGTCATGAGTAACAAACTTCGCCGGAGTTCGCTCGCAGACAACTTCTGGCGGAGCCCTTAAATTGAAACTGAACAACATCTGCACTCGCTTGATAGTTATTACGAATACAATTGCTTAATGCTACTCTAGCCCAGTTTTGGTGTCGTCACTAAAGCTGACAGAAACTACATTACCATATACCATTTTTATGACCAATGTAAATTCAGAGACCATTTCTGGACTCTCACAATAAACAATTAGATTGTGTCATAATGATACCTGTGAAAAGATTTTCATATTTATTTTTTCTTCTTTTACTTGTCCATGCCGTTTTGCAGTACAAGTCAAGACAAAAGTGACTTGACGGTAAATATATCGAATTGGCAAGTAGATGTTTTTAGGGTTCCGTACCTAAAAGGTAAAAATGGGACCCTATTACTAAGACTTCGCTGTCCGTCCGTCCGTCCGTCTGTCCGTCTGTCACCAGGCTGCATCTCAAGAACGGCGAAAGTTGAAATTTTCACAGATGATGTACATATTTATATTCCCGCTATAACAACAAGTACTTAAAATAAAATAAAATAAATATTTAAGGGGGGGCTCCCATACAACAAACTTACAGATAATGGTACGGAATCCTTCGTGCGCGAGTCCCACTCGCACTTGGCCGATATTTTTTTATTATCATAAATTGGCCTACACTTTAGGATTGAACAAAAAATTGGGGTCTTGATCTTTTAAGTGTATCCCAATTAGCTCCAATTAGAACATTACGATTAAAACTAAACTAATTTTCTCCTCTTACATGACCATGTTTGGTATTAAATCGTGAAATTCGCTAAACAGAGGAGGCGTGAAAATGCTAACTATTGTTGTCGATAAAACAACCGTAGCTGTCAAAATAACTAACTAACTAACTGTATCATACGCCCGCGTGAGCGCAAGATACACACACAAGATACCGACTACACAAACAATATGTAGGGTTGTCTGAAGGGATTAAGAAAGTACCGAAGTCGCATTTTTTTATTCGTTAGATAAGAATTCAATTTCATCATTTTTTAGGAAAAAAGATTCTTTTTCGTTGATTATCTTTTTTTTATGTAGGTAGGTATTTATTTCGGTTACTCTATGACAGTTGGCCGACTTGGAAAATTATGTTTATTTCTGGTTGGTACAGATACAGTGTAGGTCCCATTTCATTTCTTGTATTGGGCGATAAATATAACATTTCATTATGCTACAATTAGGTACTAAAAATTCATTACGTATTTAAAGAGATGATTTATTCCATAGCCATTCAGAGTGGGAATGCTGCCTGGGAACTCTACCAATACAAAGGATCCTCGTCTTTTAAGTATTCTTTATGTTTAGTTTAGTTTTTATTGTGTAATGTTTATTATTAATGATTACCGCCATAAAGTGATTTTATTATTGTTTGCAACATTTTTTTAGTGATCATGAAAATACCAAATTTTGTTAAGAGTTACGAGTGATGCTTTTACAATTTGAATAAAAAGCTATATATTTACATAGCGTTGAAAATTTATTAATTTACATTCAAACCAGAAAAAATACATATAAAAATACATACAAACATACAAAGTTTCATTAAGTATGGAAGTGGAAGTGAAAAATACTTTGAAAAGAAAGTATCCTACACGAAACACCATAAAAGGTCTCCATTTTTGCCTTTTCAAGTAAATACATACCATAAAAACTCATTTGAAGTTCCGGACCCGCAAAAACTCCTTATATTAAACTTGCCAAATTTGCCTTATCTCATTTTTGTCCCGGCAACCCTAACACAACAGCATTTCGGGGAGCAACATTATAAACAAGCAAACTTAATATTAGACCACACTGACAGAGTTTATTCGTGTCACCAGGTGTGGAGACACGGCCTAACGCCCCAAGTTACCGTCATATTATACGTTTATATGTAATACGATATTCAGACGCATTACACTCAACTTTACGACTCGAACTGAGGTGGAAAGCTTATGTTTATGAATCTTTAAACATCTTTTAAAATCCGTATTGCGGTGTATTTTATGTCGCCAGTCTACATTATTACAGCATCATTACTCGTGTGATGCGTTGAGAATGTATCGAGTGGATCTGGGAACCGTGAAAAAATAAGGATTTGCTCGTTAAAAACAAATAGTTCGGTTGGGACAATCGAAAACATTTATTTTTATAAACTAATTGTACATTCTGAATCTAAATAACGTATTCTATCGGGTAAATATATAATATGAATACCTTTGTAAAACTTAATGTTCTCAATTGTGCCATAAAAACGGTAAATGGGTCGTTGTTGTTATCGGACAAGCATAATACTTACAACTATTTTTAACCTCTCGGCCTAAAATTGTGCACTATTAGAAATAATTAAAAAGATCAGAGCACAAAGAAAAAATTAAATGCGTAACCTGGCGGAAGGTGCCGGAGATAGAACCCGGTACCTCTGGATTACCAGTCTAACGCGTCAACCACTCCACCACCCTAACGCAGGAGATCTATAATTTTTCCTTGTGCTTTCTGTGTTAATCTTTGTGTCAATGGTTTAATAAAAAAAAATTGTGTTACCACACTTTTTTTTTTTTTTTTTTTTTTCTCTTGGCCAATCGGCAATCAGTCGGAAGACTATAAGCTGATTTGTGGAGTGGTTAATGGCATGTAGGCGTAGAGGCCAGCGCCTCTACTATCCTTTTATAATACATCCTTCCTTTTCAGCCTCTTCACAGTAAGAGAAGGTTCTAGAAGTTGAGTTGCCAGCGGATTGGGATGAAGTGACAGGCGTTCCACATATTTCTTTTTGTATTTTTCTATTTCAGCATGAACTGTTGGGACTTCAAGATGTTCGTGTATCTCGTCATTTTTGGAGAACCAAGGAGCATTAGCGATGCTGCGCAGAATGCTATTTTGTACACGTTGCAAGCATAATATGTTGGTTTTGCTAGCAGTACTCCAAAGCGGAATGCCATATGTCCAAACTGGTTTTAGGACAGAGTTGTATATCAGCAGCTTGTTATCAACAGAGAGGGCTGAGTTTCTTCCCATGAGCCAGTAGAGGTTCCTGAATTTGTAATTAATCTCATCTCTTTTCTTTTTTATATGAATTTTCCATGTAAGTCTTCTATCTAGATGGAATCCTAGATACTTTACACAGCTAGTGTCCGGTAGAAAAGCAGGGCCAAGTTTGACAGGTGGGCAGTCTTTTTTCCTCAATGTGAATGTGATGTGGTTGGACTTTTGAGCACTTGCCCGGATGCGCCACTTCTCCAACCATGCATGGGTTTTGTCTAGTAGATGTTGTAGTTTGTTGCTAGCTTTTTCTGGACTTACATCACTGGCAAGGTAAGCTACATCATCAGCGTATGTCGCCACTGTCACATCTTCGGAAGTTGGAAGATCTGATGTGAAAATATTATATAATACAGGGCCAAGTACGGAGCCCTGCGGAACACCGGCCTCCATATTGTGCAAAGCAGATCTAGCATCACCATGTTTCACTTGGAAGAGACGGTCTGAGAGATAGGATTTCACAATGAGATACATAGAGTGTGGTAATTGTCCCTTAACTTTGCACAACAAACCTTTGTGCCAAACTTTGTCGAAGGCTTGCTGGACATCCAAGAAGGCCGCTGAACAGTACTGTTTCTTTTCGAAGCAGCTTCGGATCTCATGATACACTCGGTGCATTTGTTCAACTGTTGAATGTGATTTCCGAAATCCAAACTGGTGCTTGGGAATAACTGCACAGTTGTCCAGGTGCACTTTTAAGCGAGTTACAAATATTCTTTCCCACAGTTTTGAGAGAACTGGTGTGAGACTGATTGGACGATAAGACGAAGCTTCGTGTAGGGGTTTGCCGTCTTTGTGGATCATAATTATTTGAGATATTTTCCAGAACATAGGGATATGTGATGTCCTAAAGATAGCATTGAAGAGTGAGGCGAGTAGAGTAATACATTTTTTCGGTAATTCTTTTAGAACTTTTGGAGTGATAAGATCGAAACCTGGGGCCTTGTTGGTGTCAAGTCGCCTAATTTCTGCTGCTATCTCTCTTGGTGACGTGGGTGTAATTGGGAGGCTCATCTGAAGATCCTGTTGAAGAATTGCGTCTACCTCTGATTCGTCAGAACCGTCATTGGGTTTGAAGATTTCTGCTAGATGATTCGCAAAGACTTCCGCTTTTTCAGCATCGGTTCTCGCCCATGAGTTTATCGATCGGAGTGGCGGGTGAAATTGTTGTGGTTTCCTCGTAATTTGTGATGCCTTCCACAGCGAATATTCTCCCTTGCCCTGGGGAGACATATTCTGGAGAGTTTTACGAAACCGTGAATTAGCCGCTTCCTGTAATTGTGCTTTCAGTTCTTTTGCAGCTCGATTAAATGCAGTTTTATCAGACGGATGCTGGGATTGGTGCCAAATTCTTCTAAGACGACGTTTTTCCTGGAGTTTTGATTTTATATCACCTGATTGTGGTGATGCTGCCGGGTGGGAGCGACACAGGTAGGGTGTATTTTTCCAAGCAGATATCTGGATCATCTTTGTAATATATTCGCAAGCATCATCAACATCTTCTGGTGTTTTTAAGGGTAGCTTCAAATTTATGTTCTCATCCAGGTATATTCGAAATCCGTCCCAATCCGTTTTGTGATTAGTTAGGGTCTCTGGTGGCTCCTTGTTGATAATTGTGGTGCTCAGTGTGAGAATTACCGGCGTATGGTCGGATGATCCATCTAGGTTTGATTCCACTGTAGAGTAAAGATGACTAATACCCTTTGTAACGAAGAAATCCAACAAATCCGGTAATTTCTTCTGGTCTGAGGGCCAGCTAGTGGGTTTTCCAGAGGACAGTGGTATAAGATGTTTTGTGTCAAGGCATTGCTTTAATGCACGACCTCTAGAGAGTGTGATACGCGATCCCCAAAACATATGCTTGGCATTCCAATCACCTCCTGAAATAAATCTATTACCCAACATTCCAAAGTAGTTTTCAAACATCTGTGCAGTGATTTTGTGCTTTGGTGGACAATATACTGCTGACAGAATGATGGGGCCTGAGCGATCCTCTAATCTTATTATTGTAGCCTGGATGTGGTCTGTGATATAGCATTTCAACTGAGAGTGTTTTATATTTGATTTGATAACAATGGCGGTTCCAGCATGGGCTTTTCCATCATCTGGATGAGGGGTAAAGTAAACGTTAAAACCTTTCATATGATAGCAGCTGTTCTTAGTGGAATGTGACTCTGATATGAGAACTACATCCAGTTTGTTATTTTTGATTATTTCTTGAAGTTCCAAGAGGTTGGCCGACAATCCGTTGATGTTCCACGTTGCGACACGTAAAGGAATTATGAATGCAGTTTGGAAATGACTGTAGTTAATAGGCCTATTAGTGTGCCTATGTGTTGAATAAGTTGATCTAATTTTTCTGACTGTTTGCTGAGAATTAGTTCTAGTGACGAGCTTGGTGAAGAGGTATTTTGCGGTTCGTAGATCTGATTAAGAGAGTTCCGATTGGCTGTGATGTCAGAGTAGGTCATCTTGTCCGAAGGCTGTATTGTTCGCGATACTTCTGCAATTGGGAGATTGTTGGTTATATGTAAAGAGTCCTTGGAGTCATTTGAGTTTTGAGGTGGCAAGGGGTTTGCTTTGTTGCGGTTGCGGTTGCTTTTTCTGGCCAGGATTTCTTTATATACCGGGCATCCCTTATGGTTGGCTGGATGGTCACCTGAGCACAGGGCGCATTTTGCTGGAGTGTTACGGTCTTTCTTTAAGCAATCTGTGGTCTTATGGCCCTCCCCGCATTTCACACATCGATATGGTCGCATGCAGTTATTTTTTGAATGGCCATATTGTTGGCACCGGTGGCACTGGACAATCGTTGTGAGCTTTTTAGGATCTTCTATAGTAACTTGTTGATGAAATATAACCTTTATATCTTTAGAGGCTTTGTTGTTAGCATTTCGTTCTAAGTTAACAAAGAACGTGAAGGTTGGGATTTTTTCTGGGCCATAACGGGCGTTGATGATTTCACCGCAAACCTTGTTACCAGTAGCTTCTATTGCTTCAAATATTTCGCTGTGAGGAGTAGTGGGGTGAAGTTTTCTTATGACTATGCGATAAGGTTTTTTATCCCTTGGGGTGAAGGTGTTACCGATCAGACCGTTTTGCCTTATTGTAGATATCACAGTCTCGTATAAGTCTGCACTTTGCACTAAGATTCGTAGCAGGTTTTTATTTACTATAATTATTTTGAAGTGTTGGGGGCTGCATACTGATTCTATGAGTTTATTGAGTTCTCTGACATCCTCAATTCCATATAAAACAATAGGAGGAGGCTTGCTTGGTCTGGGCGCTGCTACATTATTAACAGGATTTTCCTCTTGGTCCAGAGGTAACGAGTTAAACCGGTTCGATACAGTAGGATGTTCAGTATTAGGTGGGGAGTCGCTGGTTCTTCTCCTCTTGTTGCTGATCGGAACTCGTTGCCAAGTTGGAGGATTCTGTCTCTGTGTGTTCATTGTGACATCAATATTATCAACTTCAACATGTTGCTGATGAATTGTTGTGAGCTTGCCTAAGTGGCTTAAAGATGCTGAATGCGTTTGGTTGAGCGATGGTGGAGTTGTTTGTTCACTGGCTACATTTTCACCAGGAGGTATTGTTTCAGTGTGGAACATGCTTCTGTGAAACACTTGTTGAACAAGGTTTTTATTTTTAATGTTGGCATTTTTACCACTATTTTGTGGTGTTTTGTTAGGAGATTTATTTTCCATTTGTGGCAACACTCAGAAAGTGTCAGACATATTGTTTATGGGCAAACGTAAACAAAGTTGAAATTTGAGGGTAGCTGTATAACAAGTCCCAAGTGTATAGTTTGTTTTCTTCGAATTTTACATTGTGCACTTGTTTTTCCACACGGATAACACTATATGTGGTTCACTAAGTATTAAAGTACACACGAGTAATATTTTTGTGACAAATCGCGCACTATTTACAAAGGTTCACTTTATAATTGTGGAGCACAGTATCTCTTTCACTGACAGTTGACAGATCCTCTCTGTTACCACACTAAAAGTTTTAATAAAGTGTAGATCTTGCCTCCTACCACGCAATTGATTCGACAGACCTTAAGTAGAATGGGCTAAATACGCGCCGCGAGCCGCGCTATGAGCGCCCACCAGCACGTATCAATGTATCGGCTCCTCTCTCTGTTTTAATTCGGCGCGCGTTTGCCGTCTGTACCTCACATATTTTCATACCCCACTTCACAAAAACGACCAATTAAACACAGTTCACGATTTTTGCAAAGATTTAAAGCTCGAACAAAGCTGTAAAGTTCAGTTTAAAGTAAGTGTCTTTAGGGAAACTATAAAAATTAAACCAAAAGCACTAAACACACCCTTCTTTTGATTATAATTTTCCTCACTACCTGCATTTGGACCGGCATTGTAACCGAAACGAATTCATTATTTACTGTCCCGCATTTAATTGCTAGTTCTATTTTGAAATGTAATTTATACAATTTATGGCACCAGTTCATTCTCTACTTCCTACAATGCTGTCTGTTCCCATTCACAGTGGTGATCTCTAAATGCGTCCCAAAATTAGCAACATATAGCTTGCCAGCTCATTTCTCATGCCGAAGACAGGGATGAATAAACGGGATATATGCGATTACTCGATATTATCCAACTGATTATATAAATCATCGGTCGCTACAATCGTCCACTTAATCACTGCTTGGGAAGGCGAAATTACAGACTACGCAAATTGTTTATGTATCGATTAGCGCAGTACAAATTATAAGGATTAATGCACGCGATAACTGATAAAGAAATGTCATTTGTGACATTAATGTCGAAGCTAAATACAAAGACAAACATAAATACGTTTAAAAAAAAAGACTATTGGTTTGTCATAATGGAGAACAGAGGCAAAATTCCTTGTGGTAAATCGCATTTATCCGAGATATGGCTACTTTAGCAATGCGCAATATTACCTAACCTAGATAACATATTGTTTATTCAGATGAATACCTGTAGTGAGGGCTCCAAATTGGATGGCAGAAGCTAGGCATGTCACTTTGTTCGCGTTAACGTGTATATACAGGGTGTAACCGACAGCGTACCGAAAACGAAAACCGTAGTTTTAGACCCTAATCACGAACTAAAAACGAGTGTTCATTTTCTCGGAAAACTCAAGGATAAGATTTTCCAAAATAAATTATTAAACTCGACGCGCAATGTATTGCGTCCAATTCTCTCGGGTGCAGACGCGCGTGAGGGGAGCACGCGGCGAGCGACCGGTCCAGGCGCAGCCCACTCCACTCACGCGTCAGTGCAAAACATACCGTTACGCCAATGCGCATCGAATGACATGAATGAATGCAACCACAAAAACAACGCAACCACAGATCACAACTAGTGTACTACCTAACACCAAAAACAACTGACCGATAAATTAAAACAGTCTAACAAGATTATTTTCATTCAAGCAAGTAAAGCAAATAAAATGTGCGGGTAGGTAAACATTAATCATGCGTCCGACCGCAACGGCCTACGCGAGCACACTGGCCTGGCGGATCAATGACCGGCCAGTACCGTTATCTTTCCCACTCCACGCGCACTGTGTTGTACCGTAAAGCTTACATAATACTGTTTGTGATACATTGTGTGTTTTGCGGAAAATGCTATTTTCATGCGATTTTTCATGAAAAAATTGTTACCGGTAGAGTTCGATAAACGGAAAAATAAAGAAAAAATGAAAACTCACGAGGAAAATTTGTGAATATTCTCAAAGAAATTTTCACGATTTTCTAGCCCAGAATAATGGTCCGAAGCCATGGTTTCAGTTTCCGGTACACCGTCCGTTACACCCTGTATATATACACACTAAAAGCGACACTATAAACGATTAATAAAACACCTAACGCAAGCAATTAGGGCAAACATTCAGAAAACATACTATATACTTACACCTATGATCCCACTTTTAAAATTCATGTCCCCTTTTCATCTCCCTAAGGGACGATTTTCGTGACAAAAACTATTCTTCTTTCCCGGGGCTCAAACTATTTTCATACTAAATTACCTTAATCCGTTCCGCTGTGACTGAATTACAAACATCTTCACAAACTTTCTCATTTAAAATGCAGGTATTAGTAGCATCAAATACTTTTGCTAATACATTAATATATAAACTCATATTTGTTTTTAAATAAATCACACAGGTAGGTAGTTGGAGAGTTAATATCCCAAAATCTGACTAAACCACAGCCCTTTGTTCTCTTACTCCTGACCTAGATCTCTAAGCTAAGCTAAGTAGACAATGCTCTCAACAATAATGCTCTTCGACAGAATGCAGGTTGGTTAATATTAAGTGACACTTCTAGAATGTTCGCACATGTTGAGTTTCCTGACTTGCAGCTCTACGGGGACGCGCTAATGTCTTCAATAATTGTGGCAGGTTTGCTTTAGTCGAGGGAGGGAACATTGTGCGAGTCGAATTGGCTGTAAATTAATCAATACTAGCGTTATCTCTGCAGAATGGTAAACTAATTATACTATCTCAAATTTCGTCTTACTAAAAATACTAATACAAAATTTGATTGACATTATTATATGGCCATTGATCGGTGTATTCACGATTATACGGATATATAGTCTGGTATACGGCGTGGACCATTTAGAACGGTCAGTATGTGTACCAATTTCTAAAACTAGAAGACTTACAGATTTGTTCTTAGGAACGGGAATGTTATCGTCGATTATACAGACAAGAAAACCATAAATCACTCAGTTTGGAAATCAAAGACGGTCGCAATGAAGAAAATACCTTTGAAACATTATATCTAAGTGAATAATAAAATATAATTATAGTTTTTCATTTCCTCTAGGTGTTGAAAATGACTATTTATTTTTGTTAATACTAAATTTCATCTATACGATGTATGATTTTTCTTATCACTAATATAAATGACATGTATCCTAAGAACAGATCTCTGTAAGTCCTATAGTTCTGACTTGCCCATACTGACCGATCGAAATATATAGCACATCCTGTATCATTGATATACGGGCTGCCTTAAATGACACTGTCAAGTGCCATTTTACAGTAAATAAACTAAATCATATTATAAACAGTCTCTGGACTTTCAGTGTTAAAATTATGATCTACCTTCCCTTCAAAAGCCCCAAATTACATAAACAAACGCAATTCGCGTACAAATCGGCATTGTTCGTCCAGTGATTAGGTACAGCGGGTTCGCTGAAATATTTTGTACAATGAAAGCAAGACAAATACCGTGGCCACTCTTTCTGGTCGGACTGAGGCATGGCCGGCCGTCACGCGATGCCACCGCCATGAGAGAAACCTTGATAATATCCACTGTTTACTGTTATAACCTCGTATCTTTATGTAACAATTTACCGAAAGCGAACTTTACTGTTTACGGAGCAAAGTCACTTTTGATAACTTGAAGATTGCATAAAAGTCGAGTATTTCGCAAAAAACCTCCTGTCCATAATATAGGACAACCTATAAAAAACAGCCATTATTTATATTTTGTAGTTAGATTATAGGAGAATTATTAATGGTTGTATGCGTGCATTGTAAACATCGGTCAAGAACTTGTATTTGCCTATTGGTCAGGCTCGTACTATGCAAAACAGATCGTGATTCTGAATAGATAAGAAAGGCAGCTTTTTTCGCACAAAATCCGTTTGCCTGTTTAAAGAATCACGCCAGAAATACCTCATTACGATTATAATTATTGTATTTTTGTGACACGAGCCCGACTCTCTTGACTACTTTTTGTTATTAACACTCGGCACCATTTAACGTACCCGGACTATTTAAAAATTAAATGTCCCATTTAACGAACGCACATTGTATGCCGTGCTATCAATATAAATACACTCCTGTCCTCAAAATGAATAGAACTTGTCAGAAATTGATAAATTCAGGTCAGGCGTCTATTCTTGAAGCACCAAAAAAGGTTTGCGGTCGGTTTTGCCGTCGGATACTGTGCCGTCCCCGACCACTGATTTCGTTACAATAATAGACTTTCCCTCACCTATTGAACTTGGTTGTCATTTTACTATTTTATTTCCTTTTTTCTCGTAGTGTTTATCGAAGAAATTGAAAAAGTTTGTTTCACAAATGCTTTGTGTTTGAGTGATTAAGTTAAACGGGAGTGTTCATTTTATTTAAATCTAAAAACAAAATGTAATTTGGTTGGTTGGGATACTTGGGATCTTTCAGTGAATACAAGTGCCAGTGCTGCATTGCAAGTTTCAGTGCTTACAGAGAGCAAAATACTCAATTATTGACACAGATTTTCATTATTTCTTAAATATACATAGAAAACCGATGTTTTAACAGAATCACGTTACCTTTGTCTGTATTACCTATAAAAAAAGTGTGTGAGGTAATTATGACGAAAAAGAAAATTTATATCCACTGCAGCTTTCAGCGGGATAGCTGCATTTTGTCGTCTAGTAGTACAAGCATTGCTTAGTTTGGTACTAAGTCGATTTTGTGTAAGATTATTCCTGTTTTTTTTTGTATTAAACATATTACTAAGGCTCCACTGTATCTCTGTCATAGAGCTCTAAATGTATAGTTAACCCGTAATTCTCTACTCGGTATAGCAAAAAAATGAGGCAAAAATGCAAAGACATGAGGACTCTATAGAACAATGTGTTATTTTCTGCATTTTCTGCGTTTATTGACACGGGACCCTTCTATGCTAGTCCGTACATCTCACGATTCTTACAACCACTTCAACACATAACACTCAATGTTATAAAACCAGTCACATGTACATTCTAAAATCATAATGCAACACGAACACCCTAATAGCATAGATGTTAGCCATATTATAGGAGGCAATCTTGTCCAGCGAGCTTTGAATGTGGCAGTGAAATATAATTTCGATCGGACGGCAATCAGGGGCTGTTGAAGGCGGCGCGTGAGACGACTGCCCAAAATATTAAACGTACTGCCTTCGCCCCGTTCTCAGTCGGGTCACTGTACTATTTCAAGATTTCAATGCAGTAAGTTGGATTCAAGTATAAGTAGGTAGGATTTCTGGAAATTCAGTAACAATGACATTAGACACAGTAATCATTGAAACAAGCCTGGTTCCACAGATGTAATTTTTATACAAATTTAAAGTAGTCATGTTAATGACCTATATATTTTGTTGTTGGAATTCAAGCGGCAGTAAGTAATATTGACAAGTTTTCTATTACCTACAGATGAATTAAAAAAAAAAACGTATTTTTGTTTCTTATCTGTCCCGTGTTGCCAAATTTTACTTAATTACAAATAAGTTACACAGCATTACAGTAAAAAACCAAGGCACTGTGAACTACCAAAATACATTTAAACAAAGACTTAAAATAAAACTAGTTAGGTACACCTAGGCGACACAATGGCGTGGCTCCGTTGCGTCGTCTGGTCTGGTATAGAATACGGCAGATTACGCGGGAACTGCCTTAAGACGACACCCTTCGGCCAGAAGTCTGCACTTGCGATGGTGTCCTGCAGCGGCAGCGGCATGCACACCACAAACGAGCTGAAGTGCACGTAGTGCCGGGAATGCAGCTGATGCACCCTCAGCGAGAAGCCAGTCTTCCAGCGGACGTACTCCACCACATCGTCAGCCACGGCGGAGTGATATGCAAGCGCGACACAATAAATATAAATTCCATTCAGCATTTTTCCAGTTAGTTACTTTACTCGTAGGTTCTTTTACTGCGGCTAATAGTTCGATACAACCAAATTGGCAGTTAATATATTATATACAGAGACAAAAATCTAAATATATGTACTTTACTCTATTGTTGATCACTTAATTTGCTTATCGATGTTCAAATACATTAAGTCGAACCAAATCAGAGACGCAATATATTCAATTATTTATGTATTACTGCGCACTTTATAGCACATTTATTTTTATAAAATCATTTATACTTTACCTCTACGTCGCAAGTAAGTACTTGTTTATGCAAACATCATTACCTCTTCGACTCCATCGCAGACGAGAAAAAATCTACTCCCGCATCAAATACTCAAACAACGCCAAGAGATCCAATCGTTAGTTCTAAAAAGAATTCTGTTATTCCTTGAAATAGCAAAGACTTTTTATTCCAAATTACTGCACACTCGAAGTGCAAAGCTAATCCAAGACTTCTTCAAATGCTAGCTAATTTTAAAGCCAATTTTATCACGGTCAATCAATACCTTTGAACGGATTAGCAATCCAATTACGAACGATCATAACAATTTCGAGTGTAGAACCTTCGAGAATAGAAAAATCCTTGGAAGTGTAGCTGTTTCATGGCGGCAGAATAGATCACTCCCTGTAGGAAAGCGTCAATCGCAGGGTGATTTATAGAGAGCGGTGCGAGCGTCGACTAAACTGCTCGCCGTTTTGCTCGTGCAGCGCCGGCAAACAAGTCAGTCACCTGGCCTGACGCTCTCATCGAAAATGCGAACCCTAGTAAATGCCTTTATAAGCGGATCCATTTTAAATTCCGTATAGTCTACCGAAACATCGGCGGAACTTCCAGACATGACGTGCGTGTTAACGAAACGTTCGCATCATATTTCGCATGGAAATTTTACAACTTTACATGAGCAATTTTAATATTAACAAGTCATTTTGGCCGGTTTTTAAGTCGAACTGCAATTTTAATGAGGAATCATGTTAAGCTTACTTATCCTTCGGTTTTAAAACCGAACCATCGATATGTAAATAAAATGTATGCAGAAAATAATGAAAAGGTTTAATTGGAAAATACATACCTATCTGTTAATGTTAACTAACTTCTTTGAAACGTAACAGAATAGAAACGCTCTACAAGGAAATTATTAATTTGCAAGGCGTCTTTTATGCAAACTTTAAATGCAAACTTAACCTAAGAATTCAATTAGGATTGGGTTGGCAATAATTGCGCGATCCCGGAGCACTATTGCGAAACTTTACATCCCGTTGTTAACCTTCTATTGAAAACATCTTAACGCTATTCGTACTAGAACTACGTCGGGGTTATAAATTGTTACAAAGCAAACTACTTACAATTGAGCAAAGTTTAAATTTAATCTCCAAATGCAGACAACATTTTCAAATTACATTCTGCTTTAATTAAACCCGAATGTCTACTCTTTAATTAATACGACATCGATTCTACAAGCGAATGACAAGTTGTTCCAGCGATCTGTTAACATTTTTGTCGGTGGCCACCGACGTCGAAAGATAATGAAACAATGGCATTTAAATTGATTACTTCTGGATAATATATTTTGGATGTAATTGATGTTTCAATTGGGGCATTGAAGAAGTTTTTAGTTCAACTTAGCGGCAATCAGGACGACCGCTGAAGACGGCGCGTGAGCCGAATGGCTAAAATATTAAACGTGCTGGAGTGACGGACGCTGCGCCCGACGCCGGACCGGACGACAGGCCGGGCACAACAGCCACATACTAAGAATGTGGGTAGCAAACACTGACATAATGAAAAAATCACTGTGTTCATCCGTTCAAAAGTACAAAAGTATCACTACGACTCTACAAAGAAACAACGTAAGTAATCATTCCTGCACTTTAATACCTATTCTGCCAGCCACCCATAGTATCGCAGTCATTATCTGTATAATGATTACAGATTCTTAGGTATAATGTGGTGTGGTGTGGTGTCGTATGAAGAACACGCGTGGTATGGTAATTACCTTTGACATAATTTAAGTAACAAGCATGACAATAAATTAACACAAAGCATGACAAAGCCACAGTGATATTTATTCTTGGAATTGAAACAACCGTCACAGTGATTGAAACGTATCGACTTTCCCCATCTCTACTTCGAATATTGTTTGCTTATACGTCGACAACTACACGCGAATTTCAGCACCTTTTATTCGTACCCTGACATTGCTGTTATAACAAGCTAAATCCCATTAAACTGACTTTCAGCAGCAGGACAAATTAAATAAAAATAATCTTAAGCACTTAAGAAGTAAGAAAAAATGCTAAAGAGACGTGAAGGGGCAATAACTAAAACAGGTAGAGATAAAATTTGTGACAGCTAGAAGGAAACGAGCCCAGCCGAGCGTATCGCACGAATGCAGCTCCGCTGATTTTAATTTAATTCAAGAAAATATCACGTTAATTAATTCGTTTAAGGAAATTTTCTGTTTATTTAAATGAAGGGCGACTCTTGACTTTAAGACAATATCGCTATTCCATTACACTATTTTAATGTTAATGAATTTAAGGTCATTCTTATGAAATTGAGATGTTTAACATTTTGCGTTTGTGTGCGGCCAAGTGCGAGTCGGTTTCGCGCACGAAGGGTTCCATATAATCATATATACCTATTTAAAAAAATGTTTGTTGTGTTTGTTTTTGTTTTTAGTATCCGTAGTAATAGTGGCCATAGTAGTACATACTTTATGAAAAAAATAAGTAGGTATCTGCCTTTCTATTGCTGTTCAACCGTTACAAAAAAAATACAATTATTAGGGTTCCATATTCAACTAGGAACCCTTATAGTTTCGCCATGTCCGTCTGTCTATCTGTCCGTCTGTCCGACCGTCCGCGGCTTAGCTCCGTGATCATTAGTACTAGGAAGCTGAAATTTGGTATGAGTATGTGTACGTGTATCACGCCGACAAAACGGTAAAATAAAAACTAAAAAAAAACCTTTTGTTCAGGTACCTCGAGGTGATTTTTTTTTTGTTCCAGCACTCTATTGTGTGGGGTGTCGTTGGGTACAATAGGTCTTTTAAAAATAATAGGGGTCTCCAAACATATTTTTTTTATAAAGTCAGCAGTTTTGTAAATATTCGCTCCGGAATCCAAAAATAGCGTCCCTCTAACTTTTCAACTACGGGTCAAAAAATTATGGAAAAATTCATGAAAATGAGACCTTATAAGTACTTACAATGAAAACTATATTGAATAAAATCAATGGCGCCATTTTTGAGTTATCGCAAAATTTCATAATTTTCTTTAAACTGACGTAAGTGCCGCGCGGTGTCCTTATACTTCGAACGTTACACATATTAGTTAAGTGCCATACTGCATTGGAACATTCCGTTCAATCTGGCACGTATAATCGATAACGTCCAGAAGGTAATAAGTAATTACAGTCACTTTGGCGTTTACGATCTTTTTATAGAGCTTGACATCTTTCTCGTATTTTAAGCCCGTCTATTGTGAAGGATGGGCAACTACGGTATGATCTTGGCCGGTTAGCACCATTTGGGTACAGAAACCTAATAAAAAAATTGGGCAAGTGCGAGCCCGACTCGCGCATGAAGGGTTCCGTACCTATACATATATATAATCTATAACAAGTTTGTTGTATGGGAGCCCCCCTTAAATATTTATTTTATTTTATTTTTAGTATTTGTTGTTATAGCGGCAATAAATATACATCATCTGTGAAAATTTCAACTGACTAGCTATCACCGTTGTTAAGATACAGCCTGGTGACAGACGGACGGACGGACGGACGGACGGATGGACGGATGGACGGACGGACGGACAGCGAAGTCTCAGTAATAGGGTCCCGTTTTTACCCTTTGGGTACGGAACCCTAAAAACCAACACTAATTACATTGCTATACTAAGGTTGTTAATAATGATAAGTTTTACATTGATCTACATATATCAAGTTACACTCGTAGGTACTCATGCGTCTACGGTACTAATATATTCACAAATAAAATTGACTGAATCGCGATATGAAATATTCACTTTTTTATTATTTAAATGAATAGATTGGAATCAACCAATCATGATTGTGCCCAGTGCGTTGTTTGGCTTGAATGTAGGGACATCATCAATAATGTGAAAAGCTCATCCGACCGTCGGTCCCGGTATAATATTTAAGTATCAACATATACCGAACAATTTCCCAAATGAACATTTTACCCATATCGTGGAAGATCAAGGCAACACTCGGAAATTTATTATTTGTGCGATCTGTGAGCAAAATATTTTTTTACCATTCACTTATTGTCAACGGTAAACGATTATTTTCACTCCCCCGACGATAGATTTCCCTCGCGTGGTAGGTTTAGCTGTACATGAATGTGTTTTATTTTAAACGTGAATTGAATAAATAATCTGTTAACGCCAAAATGGTATTAAAATTGCTCTTCGCATTTATGTTTTTTTCATATTTTGGAACACTCCGGTGACAATGTAAATTAAAAGCGCTGCGTGTTTTTATTATTCATAATTGGTAAGCTTTTAGTAGCGTTTTAAACGGTTTAATTTACAGCTGTTATTGCAGTTACTAAACACTATGAATTAATGAAATCATTAAATTGTGAGAGGCACCAGAAGACACATCAAGGCCTTTGATTGCGAAGACGGAGCAGGAATTCTATACAAAGCAAGATTTTAAAACTATCCGCCCCCTCCGCCCCACTTTTTTTTTTGTTTTTCGCCTCCATTACCGTGGTCACCCATGTTTATATGTATATTTTCTATATTTTATTTCAATAAATTCATGAAACTATAAATTGAATAAAATTCTTTTAACATTAAATAAAACTTTAACTTTTCTCTTTTTAAATTTGTAGTGGAACGCTAGGCCGACGCAATCGCGAGCTCGCCTTCTTACTCTATTTGCTTCATTTTCAACGAGAGTCGGATTGCCAAGAAGTTTTGCGTTCAATTTTTATAATATTACCTGTTTTACTTGAGATGCACGGCTCGTTTCAGTAAACGGTTTTTCAGCTTAGTCGATTTGGCGAACGTCTTCATCATTCGTCAATCTTATTGTTTTATGCGAAAATTCTCTGAGCTCTCTGAATCCGAATAGGGCGACGTCTGCAGAATTTGTAAAGTGTTCTCGAAACTAGCGTAATTGTGCTACCCATGTTTTTAAGTCGAGCTTAATATTGAAACATTAATAAATTGGTGCTATACTTCGTACTATGTGGTCTTCGGTCGATCAACTATTTTGTGTTGCTCGTTGCCAAGGTGAATGTCCCCCGGACCACTTTTTAAAACTACTATTAAAATTACGATTTCGGCGGTTATAATTACGAAAACTTTGTAATTGCAATAGTAGACTATCTCCGGACAATACCAGTGATACAGTTTCATCACTACTGTCCCCTGGCCCACGGGATAGAATAACAACAAAAAAAAAGTTGATACACCCACGTGATACTAATTTGATTTCTAATGGTGTATGTAGAGGTAAGTGAGTGAGCCAAGGGGGCTCACGATCACTGGGCGCCTCGAGTGAGCTGACGCGTCAGCGCACGCTACGGTGCCCGGGTCTGCCTTCCGCTTTTGTTAGGACAATTCATCGCGCGTTCATAGCCATAGCCAATCACGTTCCATGACCACATATATTTTACGCTTTAGCATACAACCAATAAAATACAGGTCTCGAGTGGTTTGTACGCAGGTCAAAAGTGAAAAACCTTTTACTGTTTATTTCTGTGGTACGACTATAACAAGAATCTCCAAAAATATGTAAAACAAACTTAATCAATACCTAAAAACTTCAAATAGATATTTATTTCCAAGCGACTAGAACCAACCACAGCCTCGCATCATCTGCGCAGTTTCGCATGCAATCTGACACTTAAAACCACTTGGCTGCGATTCCTTGGAAAGTTGGTGCTCGCTATGATACCCGTCACACCCCGCTTCCGATGGACCCAAATCGATGAACTATAAATCCATTGTCTAAGTTTGCACAGACAGTGCTCCTCTCTGGACTCAGAAGATTAATTTTCTTAGTTTAGATTGTTTCGTGACCCTTTGTGCAGGCGATAATTGGATTTTCTCGACTATCTGTGATCTAGTTACCTACCTCTTGAGCTGATTTTAGTGTAAAATTCATACCATTAAGTACTTTACCAAATAATGGATGGTTTTAATTTAAAATTAAATCGCGTCTCAATGTTTGCGTAGGTACTAAATAACAAGTAAGTAGGTATATACGTATGTTTACTAAAGATTTATTAAACCCATCATAAGACTACCCATCTTTTATAATTTAACTTTATGTCAGGTATGTGTTTGAAAAATCTTTATTGCACATAAAAACAATTTAACTAAGATAAAAAAATAGTAGATCATATATGTACGAAGGCGAACTTATTAACCTGTAAGGGATTTTTTCCAGCTACCCTTTGCGAAAACGAGAGAAGTAAACAAAGCTAGGCAAACAAAATATAATATGCACAGAGACACTTAAAGCAAATTTTGCACAAAATATGTAAAAAAACTAAGTAAACAATAGATTTAGCATAAAAAATACAAGTTAGATAAGAAGTACATAAATAATACTAAATTCTAAAAAAAAAGGTTCAAAATACCACCGCTCCCTGTCGTTTCTGATTACAAATAAATATCGTAAATAAATAATTCATCATCATAGGCCGTATCGTCTGTTATAAATGATCTATTGCAGCGCTATAGACATCTTTCTGGAGACTGTGTAGTCCGATGCGAGAACGACACGATTCCCGCACTTGTGACGTATATAGTTTATTTAAACCATTGATACAAAGATCAAAGCTTAGAGAAAAATTAAAAAATGAGTTACCTGGTGGAAGAGACCGGGAATCGAACCCGGTACCTCTGGATTGCCGGTTCAGAGCGTTAACCACTTTGCTACCCTATCTCCCGAGCAACCTATCGAATTTTTCCTTATGCTTTGTGTGTCGATGTTTGCATTGTTTATTTGAAAGATTTTTACACCTTAGCGACCTCTATGTGAGTACGTTAAAATCCACATATTACCGCACCTTGGATAGATCTTCTTATTATTAGCTTATTTAGATATATCTTCTAAAATTAAGGAGGCGCATTCATTTTTAAATTCGTTTATCTAACAGAGCTAATCCCACGATAAATCTTTCTAAACTTATGTCTCTGTAAGTAAAATATTTTTGATATAAGTAGGTATTGATAAAACAACAAATCTGTCAATTTAAGCTAAGATACTCATAGAACAAAGCGTAAACCGTAAAACAAAAACAACTTAGTCACCTGTAATCCAAAAGCGAAACGCAGTTAGTACCGAAATAAAATGTTTCGTCGCGCACAACGACAAAACCACGTCGAAATTTCAAACGATAATATTATTTTTATTGAAAGAACGTTGACTTAACATTGTTGGTATTTTATCCCTGCAACTTGGTGTCTACCTTTTGACGACAGGTGGGTAGCAACAGCAATAAAACAGTTCTGTTTTATGAGCCTCGTCGTCAAACTCAGCTTAGCTCTGCACGTTCCGTCGTCAGATTATTCTTTGCTCGAACATCATAACAGCTTTCAAGCGTGGCTTCTTAATTTTATGAATGCCTAGTACCTAATCTTGCACGCAATTAACTAAATTGTATGTTAGCGATATGCAAAAACGGCGTAATATAATCAAACGAGGCTGTAATCAGTAGGTGCCTTGCGAACTTACTGGGTGTGATTTCGCTCTTATTATGCTAACTAGAGGTTAGTCTGGCTGGTACGTTTCGCACTGACACTGCCAACTGCCAAGTCCTAGCTACTTTTCAACATAATCTTTAGAATAATTACGATATATGAGTAACCTTGCCTGTTTCTACCTTCTGTTGTTATTTTAAATTTAAATTATACCCAACTTATTCTATAGCAACTAAAGTTTAATAAACTCTTCGCAGTGTATAATATTAAAAGGTAGTTTTTAACCGACGTACAAAACACCGGCAGTTCGTAATTGATACCTACGTTCTGAACATACCTTTGAATAAATAAGACGATTGATATTGATCTTTTCTAATTGTGTTGCGGCTGTGAATGTAGACCGACGCCCATTCATTAAATATTACTTAAAAGGGATTGTAAGTAACTTGTTAGAAAGAATAAACGAGGCTTATTGGTGCCATCTCTTTTACGCTGTTTTAAATTTCAGGAAAAGGTGAGTCGGCGGCTTGAATTGAGCGTGTTTGAATAAAAAGGTTAGATTAATGTAGGTCGACTTTATATTTTTAATTAAAGAAGGCATACAACAGCAACATAATCCTGAATTTACCTAGAACATCTTATCTATTGGAATATAGTATATATTACCAAAATAATATTTGTATATCTAATAGGTAGTTGTTTGAGAGATAATCTCAATTTTGGTATTTGACTCTACAAGACTCCAAACTAGAAGCTAAATATTAATACTACACCATTAATGTCGGTCATATTCTCATATTTAATTCCTGTTAGGAGCTTTAAATCTTCTTTTGGTCACTAAGGCAATGCGGTGTAAGTGAACAACTACCAACTTAAATACGTATAGGTACAATACGCACCACATTCGTGTTACCTTTTCATTTTATTTCATTGCATTACAATAAAATAACATTCCAGAAATTAATTTAAACAATCCTGCCCTAAGTCCAATTCAAAGTAATCTGACCTAGAACAAAATGAGATATATTATTTCAGCTTCCAACGAAAATAAATAGTGTTAAATTAGCTGTGGTACTTTATCCTAATTTCAATACCGCAAAGATTGATGATAGGACAGAAATGAGTTTAATAATGTGCTTTCATTCATCACTCGAGTTTATTTTTCTTTGGTGTATGAATTAGACTGGATGACGTCAGAGGGCTCGAAATCTTAAGTGTTCCGGGTTCCTTTCACCATGACGGACTACATAACATTTTGTTAAACCCTTAGTTTTTTTTTAGTTCGGTTTAGGATAAAGATTTAATATAAGAATCTCAATTTTTTTACCCAATCGCGAGGCATACTTACCTATATCTAACTACTGTTCAGTTCATACCAACATTGTAAATGTTACAATTTATTAAGAAGTACATATTAATGTTTGGTACATATTGCAGCTTGAACAACAGAAAGGGTAAAATGTTTGTTATAAAGACTGTAATCTATTGAATAAATTGCAAATTTTTGTTGAATTTGTGCTCTAATTTCATATTTTAAATATCAGGGTATGAGGCGGCGATAAAACCTAGAGTCTAAAAGTATGAAGAGCCTCCCATCCCATCTGAAAGACCGGCAACGCACTTGTGTCGCCTCTAGTGTTGTAGGTGTCCATTGGCGACGGTAATCGCTTACCACCAGGCAATCCATCTTCTCGTTTGCCTCGTATGTCATTAAAAAATAATTTCCAATGATTAGCAGCAGATTGATAGTTATTCTAAAGCCATCCATACTAATTTTAATTATTATATCGGTACATATACGCTTATTGCCTGCGATTATCGCTCACGCTTACATATACGATACGATTATTGGGTCAGCAAAGTCCTGGAGTGGAGACCACGTATAGGAAAGCGCAGCGTGGGCCGCCCCCGACTAGATGGACGGATGACCTCGTGAGGGTAGCTTGGAATCAATAGGTGCGGTTTGCACGGGACCGCACTTTGTAGCGAGTCATGGGTGAGGCCTGTTCAGCAGTGGACGTCTGTGGCGATAGATAGATAGATTGACGTTCATTGCCAAACATGGCAATAGCTTGTCAAATTCCCGATACTCCTTTTGTCCAAGCCACCACTAACTCCACCACTTAATGGCTTAAATTTCTTTACCCCACCGACAGTTGGCATTCGTACGAAGTTGTTAATTGTCGTCCCATCGGCATCGGCCCGCTAATTGTGCACCGGACGACTGACGGACGTGAGCCGCTAATCTGAAAGCAAGTTAGCTGTACCGCGCGAAATTTGTCTAATCAACATCACTGCGCCACTGGCACGTGCTAATTCCAAACTGAGCACCCGGGATTGGGATTAAATGTGCTTGCTACTAGTTTATGTTTTTTCTTAGACCATTTGCAGTGGCTGAATTCGAGGGACATTGACAAATATTAGCCATTTGGCAGATGATCTACTCGTCTAACATATACTAGGTAAACCCCGAGCTAGTTTGGCTTGTCTTTTTCTTCAAGAACAGAATGATAAAGTTTTTGAATGCCTTAAAAAAGGTAAGCCGCTGTGGGGAATCGAGTTTTATTGACGTCACTGCTACTTACCTACTACAATGCCTTAACGAGCTATATATTTTTTTGTCTCAGCACTCTTTAAGAAGTAGTTTAATTTGATTAACATCATAGAAATTTTAGCGTTTCAGTAATTCCGCGGATTCTTCCTAATCTCTACCACTTTGTTTCCGTTAGGCATTTCAAAGCCGATCAACTTTCTCTGGATATCATAAGAGGGTTTTAGTAGGCTTTTAACCTATAATGGATGTAACCAATATATACCTACTAAAATCATCTTATTAATAGAATTGTTAGTGAGATGTAACCTTAAACGTCAGACATAAGATCGAACATCATTAGGAATATGAAGCCCCTTTGCATTGTTTTGTTTCATTTTCAAATAAGAAACGTAAAACGTAATGGTAATTTCACTTTGATAACTTATGCAAAAGTAGGAATTGATTATATTTATTTGAAATCAATCAGTAGAGACTATCTTTAGTAAATTTATGAATACACATTGACCTTTAAGGTAAGCACCCTTGAATCACTCTAAATGATAAACTGAGATACCTCCGCCGAAAGTCACATAAAGTTTCAAAAGACAGACTTTTAAGAACAATGCTATGAAAATGAAATAATTTATACCGTAAAGCTTACTTCAAAAGAGTCTTTCACTCAAAAATAAAGCGTGCTGTACCTAAACAAGGTGGAACATTGTTTTGCATTACAAAAGAAAAAAACACCTAAAGGAAAACATAAAGCCACACTTTATTCGCAGAATACTTATTCAAATGAGGCCGTCCCTCCTAAGTTTGTTTTCAATCAAAAACTCGCACAGCTTTGTGCCGCTAAACTTTATAAATGAGGCGATTATCCTCTCGCGGAGGTCCTCGGCGATAGGTGTGCCAGCCCGCATCTTGTGGCCGCGCCGCCACAGTATCCGCAGCGTCAGTAAAGCTATCCCATCCTTAAATCTGAACTTCATCGTATTTTAAGACATACCTAATATTAATAACGCAGTGTTCGGAGTAAAGGGAATTTGAAAAGTTGCACTATTTGGTAAGAGCCAAGGAATGCTGGGCTGTGTAAGGGATGAATTCTAAATTCACACTTCTTATTTTGGGGCAGCATTTGGCAATCGCTACATTAGCGGGGCGGATATGATTAAATGGAGATTATAGAAAAAGTTACTTTATATTTTGACAACAAGATAAACTTGAAACTAATCTTATGCCTTTAAACGAGCAATTCTTGTGTATATTGTATATAAATTTATTTCTGTGATCTCGGAAACGGCTCTAACGATTTTGCTGAAATTTGATATATGGGGGTTTTCGGGGGTAAACAGTCGATCTAGATTAGTCTTATGTTTGGGAAAACGCGTGTTTTTGAGTTTTCATGCGTTATTATTCTGCTTGGTAAGAAAAACGCATGAAAACTCAAAAACACGCGTTTTCCCAAACATAAGACTAATCTAGATCGACTGTTACCCCCCCATATATCAAATTTCAGCAAAATCGTTAGAGCTTTACAAAAGGTATTTCTAGACATTATTCTGCTTGGTAAGAAAGTCGCCAATTCCGTCCTGCTGGCCACTGTCCGTCTGGTCCAGCAGGTTAAGACGCGGAGGGCAAGAAACGAGTGTCACGGGTTCAAAATCCCGCTCGGTCACTTATTTTTGTTTTTTTACTATGTTCAATTTCATATATATTTTTAAAATTTTTATTGCTTTTAGGCAAGTTTAAGAAATGTACCTAGTTAATGATTGAGATAACAATATATATTTCTCATAAATATGTCTAACATTTACCTATTATATTGATAACGTGAATAAGATTTATGCTTTCCAGTTTTTATTTTATTGAGGCTTATGAAGCAATAGTGCAAAACGAAAAATTTACCGATACAAATTTGAAACACAGTTTCTCGGGTATTTTTTGTGACGCCTTTATCACCTAAACACCACCATATTACAATAAATAGTAATAACCGAGCAAAGCTCGGTCGCCCAGGTACTTTATTTTTAAATAGCCAAGCAGACTTTTAAGATCATATCAATTAATTAATCAGTATTAGCGCTACCACTCTATCCTAACCTGGCTTGAGCGAATAGACTGCCTGCAATATATACTACAGATAGTACTCTTCCTTCTTTAAGGAACCTGTTTACTCCCTTCTTGAAGAACTAAGCTGAAACCCCATGGGAATTTAGACAAATAACGCCAGAACCTATCAAAGAATTATAATTTCATTTTAAATGGTCACCTGTAAGACCCTTAAAGAGCATTCCTCAAAAATTTTGCCCACAATTAAGATATAAATTAAGGTCCAATATAATTTCCCTATTTTATTACCAATTTTTTTTTTTGTGATTTTCAATACATTGATATCAGATTATGTATAATTAAAAAAGTATAAGCATAACACAACCTTAATTATTGAACATAGCCACAACATTGATATATTATTACTAAAATAATTGGTAACAAAATAGGAAAATTATATTGGACCTTAATTTCTGTCTCAATTGTAGGCAACATTTTTGAGAAATGCTCAAAAATTCATTAATCAGTAGGTATTAGAACAACCACGCATGTATCCTAACCTAGCATGAACTAATAAACGACCTGCAGTACTGTAGGTGGGTGTAATGGCATTTCTCGTTGTGCTATCAATCCTTAAAGAACCTAGCCATTTTCTCCTTAAAAAACTAAGCTAAAATCCCATGGGATTTTCAGAAAAAAACGCCTGAATCTATCAAACAGCTAATTTCGTTTTAAATGGTCAACTTTAAGACCCTAAAAATACATTAATCAGTATTACCGAAAGCACGCTATACTCGTATCCTAACCTGGCAAGGTCTAATAAACGGCCTGCAGTACTGCAGGTGGGTGTAGGTAGTGTCGGCGCCCGCTGGCTGCGCCGCACTGATAAAGCGCCGGTCACCTGTCGCATGAAATGCACCGCTTTTTAACTCCCCGCTAAGTCCCTTAAAAACTTCATCCCCCGAACTTTATTTATGATTTAGACGTTGACAACTAAAACGACAAGTTTATAAGTGGTTTTAATAACAAGTTCACTAGCGCCTCGGTGATTTAAGTTACAATGTTAATCTGACAGAAATGCCAATCTAATAACATTTAATTTTTCATCACTGGGTAAAGGCCTTCGCCATGTTTAATTTAGAACACATTTCGATAACAAATCGCTAAAAAAGATAAGAAATTGAAGAGTGAACACAAATTGAAGAGTGTTGGTCTCCAAATGATTGAACCAATTATTTTTATTCATAGCCAAGAAACAGTCTCGAACAATTCACTTTTGTTAGACAATTTCAGCACCTTAAACTTTACACGGAACCCTCACTCGAAATTAGCCGGCTTTTTTTATAGAACCGGATATTGTCTGATATGCCTACCTTCTATGTCTTCCGTGCTCGTATATTCCAAATGCTAAACTTTCCCAGAATCGTGGTTATAAAATAATACAACACGGAAAGAGTACAATAGCCTAGGGCACACCTACGTCAAGATTGGCTGCAGGTGGTGGCTGATTACGTCGCCATGTAAAAAGAACCCAGATGAAAGTAGCTTTCTTGCAATTTTCCAAGAATGACGCTCATTGAATAATACGAGATCTTGTGGAAATTTTAGAAATTTCAGGACACTTGATTTCATAATGCAGTGGCAACTACAATGTACCTAGTGTTAGAACGGAAAATAAGCTAGTAATTTAAATTGAGTATATCAAACAATTGTGGGACGTAAGTACCTATTCCTACACGATATTATATATTTTTATATTGTACAAATAAAAGAAAATAATACAACCAAAAATAAACGGTAATACAATAACAAGAGATAAGATATTTATGCGATAAGACTGCCTGTTTGTTTAATGTATCTTGTGTTAGTTTGTCTTTTCCGTGATGTTTGAGGTTTGCAATAAAGCTTCACAAAACTTTTCTATTGGAATGTTAAAATTACGGGAAATATCAACACTTTGGCGACCAAGGATTTCGTAGCGCTACGCGTTTAGCGTGCGTATGTAGCGAAAACTCGCTACGAGCACAGTGCCCACGGAGCGGGTTCAAAGTGTAACGCCTGCTCTTCCAATAAGAGCAAAGATGCATTGCGTTACCGGAGTGATTCCTAAATGTTGATATTATGCAAGAGTTTTATGGTGACAAACATTCGTCCTCCTCACCATAGAAATGCGCTTTTAATCATAGAATTGAGACTTCGCTTTGCAAAAATATCATAGAGCCTTTAAAACTGCAGTAAACTTCATTTAGTATAATGAAGGCCGGTATTGGAATGTATACCTCGAATTCAATAGCTAATATGAAAGCCTGTCATGTAACCGTCACTAAAGAACTCCATTGCGTGAGTGCACTAAACGTACGCAACCCAATTTATTAAAATTCTCGCACCAATATATCGACGTGAGCTTTTTATTGGGGCGATAAATCTATTTTTTGTAGCCTTACCTGCCAGCGCAATGGTAGAAAAAATATTAAGTTAGTATCGGAATAACAAAATAAATTAAATAAAATTGGCCAATCGCCTGTTCAAAATGAATTGCAAACAATATTACATTTTGGAAGCAATCTACGTTAAACCAAAAGGGAATGATGTGGCAGCTCTTTATATTGCAATTTTTGTGTCCAAACAAAACGAATTTGCCGCGCAATCAAAGCCGGAATCCGATTGATGACATGGCGGAATAATTGTTTCGCGAAATTGAAAACATTGTGGGCTGTTTCCTGCGTAACGCCTTGCGCAAAGCTGCGAGTTGCGCCGCCGCCGCTGGCGCGTGCTCTTTTGGATCTGCGCGGGGTAATTATTAGTTCTACAAAGTAACCTTTAGGGGCGCTGTACTATTCTCTATACAAATCATTTACGCTGTCGCTAGTGAGTACGCTCAGGTTAACTCATAGTAAGGGTGCAGTACGACAGTTGGTTGAAGATGGAAAATGACAAGTAACACAATCGGTAAATGTGGCACTTTCAAGTTATATCTGTATGTCACTACTCATTACACTGAAATAACTTCATTGAAAACTACACAAGTTGCAGATCCGTCTCTCTCTAGTCCAACTTACGAGAGCCGAATTTATTTATTGAAAAAACATTCATCCACCCCTATAATCGCCGTGCGAGTTGAATGCACTCGTAAAAAATATGCGTGTACTTTGTAATTTTTATGTTATTAGCATAAGTTCCGCTAAACAATTTCATAATCCTCCGTTAACAAGAAAAATCACTATCAGTGTAAACTATCTATATAAGTTATCATTAAACATTCGATAAAATATAACTTTTGCCTTGATATTTTCTACCTTCTACATAGTTAAGTCTTCCTTACAAGAACAAGTCACTAATGGAAACGTAACCATTATTCTTAAGCTAATACAAGCAATAGTCACTAATACTGACCTGACACGGTCTATAATTTTCACTTGACTGCAGTCAAACAAATAGATCAAACGGCTCGCATTATCATGCAGCTAACTCGACGGCCATTACTCTGCATAAATCAATCATGCACACCATTCGACTCATTATTACAGTTACCATTCATTGAGGATTAAACGCGATGGCAACTAGATTTAAAGTCGTGTTATGAATGAAGATGTTTCAAAACGTAATAATTTAATACGACATTTTCAATAAAGTACGATGAAATATGTTTTTAAGCTGCAATGGTTTGCCTATATACAGAGAGATCAGGAGGTTATCACATCTTGCAACTATACATTACTTATTTAATTACTTTATTCACTTTTAAGTGATAATTTCTCAAGGGCATCTCGAATACCATAAGCCGACATACATAATAATACATTTATATATATTTAGTGAGACGTATTTTTAATGTGTAATTTGTAAAGGACGATGGGCAAATTTTTATGGGCGGTGTTATGACATATTTTATGAATACAAAATATCAATACAATGAAACATTTCAGTCCGTTCTCAAAAAGCTATATTTCAATTTAAATCAAATAACTTCCAGTTCGCTTTAAATAAACTTTGCATATAATTCCTTTCATACTATAAACCACGAACAAGACCGTATTCCCACGAGTGAGCACCACAAGCAAAAGCTTAATGTAATATTCATATAGCTTATATTAATGTTACATTAAGCTTTTGCTTGTGTTGCTCTAATAAATAATCATTAAAGAGATATATACTTCAAAAATAAATAAACTTCAGAACATACGCGTAATAATTAAAAATATAAAAACTACAAACCCTAAATTTTGGTTCGTTTAATTTGGTTAAACTTAACCAAATCTTACCTACATGGTCTATTCTATTAAGTATTATCTTCCTAAACAAACGACAAAGAACAAACACCGAAATATCAGAACAAATAAAAACCCATCCAAACTCCGCTGCAAATAGTGAGCCACTATATCTCATATATTACATATCTTCTAAACAAAAATTGCACAATCCTATCACACCGGTGACAAGTACAATAAAAGTTTACCTATAAGCAATATTTCATTCGTAAACCAATGTCACAGTCGACTTCAATCTCAAATGGTAATATTTTATGAAGCGATTTCCTACGTAAGAACGTAAGTCAGAAACGGAGATGAGTTATAGAAGATTCCCCCATATTCATTATACTGTTTTTTCATGCAAGTAATAGAGAATTTTACACGCTTGTGATACGGCTTTCGCTTTGTAAAAATATATACCGAAAATTGTAATACGAATTGGGCATAATAGCGGCGACAAGCCCTTTGGCGAATTTGGCTTATGAATGAATAGATTTTATTTAAAAGGATAAGGTTGGTTTCGTTATTTACTTTTGGTTATTAACGGTTGATTACAAGTTTTAATGAGTGATATAAAAAATATCTCTGTGACAAGTAACCATCGCGAGTTTGTAATTTTTTACGTTTTCAACTCCGCCATATTGAATAATTTTATAAATGTTATTGTCAAAAAGATATATACTACTTATCTACAATATTTAATTTCATGCGGTTGAGAAATGCCATTTCTAGACGAGAACAGCCGAAAAGTGTCTGGACATCCTAATATCCAAACATATGAAAGAAATCTGAGCCAAGCTGTAAGGAAGACGCGTCGCTCGCTCGATCAATAATAATTAAATATCGGAAAACCTTACACAAATCGACTTAGTCCCAAATTAAGCTCTAGTAAGGTTGTGTTATTTTAAGCACTGGACGACGATATACATACTTAAATAGATAAATGCATACATAAATACATAAAAAACATTCATCACCCAGGAATAAATATTCGAGTTCATAACACAAATGTATGCCCTTACAGAAAAAAACTGGATGATTAGCTCGTGCTTCTGTCACATCGATAAAAGTTTGTGGCTTGGGTGATTGTCATTGGCCTTAACATTTTCATAATTAATTCTCGCCCTGTCTGAATTATTGAGGGTCTTAAAGCCTCATTTTAAGGTTTCTACTAAGTATTTCATATATACATCCAAACAACAAACTTAGTAAAACTTAGTAAAAAGATTTATAGAGTTGGCGTACATGTCGCCTAACAGAGCATACTTGGCCATACATAGTCATAGTTGTCATTGGACTATTTGTCTACAAGATATTCGTTGTCAGTGGGCAGGTATTACTATGCGCGGTAACGGTGCGGTGAGCCTCAAGCTCGCTAGCGCCACCTCGTGAAAATGTGTGGAACTAAATCATGTCGTGAGGTGCCGCTTTAGAATATTACTAGCTTTTTCTCTTGGCGTCTCTGTGGTAGTAGGTATTAGTTGGTCACAAGGTACGTACGTATATCTACTAAGTATTTTTCTGCCTATAGGTAAATTGTTACGCAAAAATTTCGGCGCGCTCATTTGTTTCTTGTTTAATATAATTATGTACTTTTAGCGTAATAGGTACTTAAGTGTTTAAAGACCCGAGCTTAACAACAGCTTCAAAGTCTTTTTCCCTAAAAAGACATTGTGAGATTTTGACTCCTTATGAAACCCCGTCTATAGGTATACTTACAACAATATACGGGCTTCTAAAACTTTCAAAGCTTATATGTAGGTTTGCTGCACAAATTGGTACGTGCGGCGTTTTTTCACCTTTTTGTATATTCAGTCGGTCGATTTTCATTTAGTTAGGTTGGCTACTTAGAACTGAATATTTAGATAATTTAAATCACACCCTTGTGACCCTTCAAGGGTGACACAGTGGTAACCCAGGGACGGCAAAAGAAGCAGAGGCAGGCCACAAAAAAGATGAGACGATGACATTAGACTAGTCACCGTGGAGGAGGCTGGAAGAGGCCTTTGCTGAAGGGCAAACACACGGAATAAAATTTAAAACATGGGAAATAGTGGAATTGTAATGTATAGTTATGTCTGAAAATTCAATTTAAGATTATTATGATTATTATTATTATTTTATTATTTAATTTCAATGAATGTACTTATATAACTTGTTCAACTTACTGACATCTTTTCGTTAGCCACCTTGCTAAATTATATTAGTAATTTTTTAATTTTAATTTTGATTCTTGTTTGATTTAACTGTGCTTGTTTTTAAGTTTGTCAACATGAGTGACCTCTCTCCGTTGTCTACTTGTCCCCATTGTCGAGATTCATCTCGCACGTTTTCCGCACGAGGGCTCAAAGTGCACATAGGGCGCATGCACAAGGATGTGCGGTGCGCAGTAGCTCCTGACCCCTCTCAACCTGTTGTGTCCAGCCCACAGCAGGCGCACACGAATAACTGCGGTGCCACAGGCTTGGGTGATCTGGCTAGTCTTCGGCAATCGGTTAGGGTATTACGCCATATCCCTAAGGGAGCCCGGAATCTCGCGGCTAGTAAATTGTCAGACGTCATTGACAGATGCATTGATACCAATGGCACTGCTGAATGGAGGGCTTTGCTTACTTTTTCATATTCCGCATTCAAAGCGCCAGAGTCGACGGGTTCCAGTAATCTTACAGCTAAAGTAAAGCACAACATCGACTCGGTGGGCGGTGCTGATTTATTGGGCAATGCGCACCTGAGTGCAGCATCTTCGAGATCGCCCTCAGTTCTTAAGACCATACAGTCTAAAGTTTTTGAGGGTGACCTCAGAGGGGCAGTCCGGGTGCTCATGTCGGATGATGTGGTAGCACCATCGAGCCCTGAAACGCTTGCAACTCTGCAGTTGAAGCACCCACCTCCCTCCCGACCTCTGGTACTCCCACTCGAACCGGACAAATCTATACCCGCACAAGAGGTCAAGGTAGAAGACGTTGCACGGGCGCTTGGTTCCTTCAACAACGGTTCTGCGGCTGGGCTGGACGGTATCCGCCCGTCACATTTGAAGGAACTTACATCCAGCTCTGCCGGTGATAGCGGTTCTCGTTTGCTCGAGAGCTTAATGAAATTGTGCAATTTTTTACTAAGCGGCCAGTTAAATGTTGAGGTTTGCCCGTACATTTACGGAGCGTCATTATGTGCCCTGTCCAAAAAGGATGGAGGTTTACGGCCAATCGCGGTCGGTAGCACATTTCGTCGCTTGACCGCCAAACTCGGGTGCTTTGCTGTGAGGGAGCGGATGGCCGCTTACCTACAGCCTCATCAGCTTGGATTCGGCACGCAATTGGGATGCGAAGCGGCAATTCATGCAACACGAGCGTTTGCGCTAGATTTAAAAAACTCCGAGAGCGTCATCGTTAAGCTCGACATTAAAAATGCATTTAATTCGGTCGAGCGCGATGTTTTACTGAGCGAGGTCAAAGATAAGGTGCCTTCCCTCTATCCTTTCCTTTACCAGGTCTACTCATCTCCTACTAATCTCTTTTACAACGACTCTCTTATTCTGTCTCAGGTTGGCGCGCA
Source organism: Apotomis turbidana (assembly GCA_905147355.2). Taxonomy (NCBI): domain Eukaryota; kingdom Metazoa; phylum Arthropoda; class Insecta; order Lepidoptera; family Tortricidae; genus Apotomis; species Apotomis turbidana. The sequence continues at coordinate 18,011,289 of LR990288.1, read as the reverse complement.
GCAGGGAGACCCGCTTGGCCCTTTAGCCTTTAGTCTCGCAATCCATAAAGCTATTTCAGAGCTAAAATCTCCGTTGAATATCTGGTATCTCGACGACGGTACCCTTGGGGGAAAGCCTGAAATAGTGAAGCGGGATTTGCTGACTCTTCTTCCCCGCTTACAACATCTGGGACTAGAGGTTAACGCGGCAAAATGCGAATTTTTCCCCTGCAGCCCTGAATCATCCGGTTCTTTCCAATCTTTTAGCGCTATGCTTCCTGGATTGAAACAAATAACACCGGACTTGTTTAGTCTTTTGGGAGCGCCAATTTTTCCCGTAGCCATCCCCGAGGCCTTTGAAGAACGTAGGCAGCTTCTGTCGACTGCTAGGGATAGGCTGGGAGACCTGCCGGCCCACGTAGCACTGGTCCTTTTGCGGGTTTGTTTCGCGGTCCCGAAGCTAACTTACTTTCTGCGCACCGTACCTGCTTGGCTCTGCCCCGAGGACATTGACTCCTTTGATTCTATCTTAAAGGAGTCAATGGAGATCATACTCAATGTGTCTCTCGACGCGAGTCAGTGGCAGCAGGCTTCTCTCCCTATCCGTAACGGTGGACTGGGCATTCGGCGTGCTCGGGATGTGTGCTTACCAGCCTTCTTGGCATCAGCGAGCGGAGTCGTGGATCTTGTTTCCCAAATTTTCGCTTTGGACCAGGACAAAGCAACCATTCCGTACGCATCCGAGGCGCAGGCTGCTTGGGTGGCTCTCAACCCGAGCGCAGCACTACCGGATAAGCCGGAGCGTCAGCGGTCATGGGATGACGTGGGTGTGAAGCGCGTAGTTGACAGTCAGTTGGAGAGTGCTTCGGGTGTGGAGAGGGCGCGACTAAACGCAGTATTGAGGCCAGAGTCCGGAGCGTGGCTACAAGCGCTTCCTTCCCCACACCTGGGTACCCTTCTTGATGACAATTCTTTGCGGGTGGCGGTTGCTCTCCGCCTGGGCTGCGATGTTTGTGAACCTCATCTATGCATCTGCGGCACCAGGGTGGAGAGTAACGGGCACCACGCCCTGAGTTGTTGTCGTTGTGCTGGGAGATTTCCTCGTCATCACGCTCTCAACGACATCATCCGGAGAGCGTTGGTATCGGCTAATGTTCCGTGTTTGCTGGAGCCTCCCGGTCTTAGTCGTACTGACGGGAAAAGACCTGATGGTGTGACCTTGGTGCCCTGGCAGAGAGGCAAGTGCCTACTGTGGGACGCTACGTGCGTCAGCACTTTTGCCGCCTCGCACCTTGGTCGCACGACCAGGTCTGCAGGCGCAGCTGCTGAGGTAGCTGCCTGTAGGAAGCGGGACAAGTACTCTGTACTTACGAGTAATTATATATTTGTCCCGTTCGCTGTGGAGACGACTGGTTGTTGGGGGTCCGAAGCGAGAGCTTTCATCGCGGAGATTGGGCGGCGTTTACGCGAGAGAGGTCTAGACCCTCGTTCCGGGTCATTCCTGGTGCAAAGGTTGTCCATCGCGATTCAGCGTGGTAATGCGGCGAGCGTCATGGGAACCTTCGCGCCGGGAATGACACGGGGCGGGTTATTCGACTAGTGCCTAAGTTAATGAATGGTACATGAGGGATAAATGTATTTATTTATTTTAAGATTGTGATTATGTTATTGACTCTGTATTTGTTATAAGTACTTTAATAAAAAATTTAAGATTGTATATTTTTTATTTCATTTGATATTGTTTTGACATTTTAATTTTAATTGACTGCAATATTTGCACGCTTGCATGCAAGCCAGATACATGTGGCATAATGTACCTACAGTAATATCCCTATACTGTGTCTAAGCAAATAAATAATTTCTGATTTCTGAAAAAACAAAAAAAAATAAAGGCTATTTTTAGGGTTCCGTACCCAAAGGATAAAAACGGGACCCTATCACCGAGACCTTGCTGTCCGTCCGTCCTGTCACCGGGCTGTATCTCAAGAACGGTGATAGCTAGACAGTTGAAATTTTCACAGATAATGTATTCCTATTGCCGCTATAACAACAAATGTTGTTGTTGTTGTTGTTGTCCTAAGGCACCCCGGAGGTGCAGAGGGCCTTCATCAGCTCGCGCCACGCCTTTCTATCCTCAGCAACTTTTTTGGCCTCGCTCCAGCTCATTCCAACGGCTCGCAGCTCGCTCTCCACAGTGCGCCGCCATGAGTGTACAGGACGTCCGCGTCTGCGCCTTCCGTCCGGCGGCTTCCACTCGAAAGCAATGCTTGCGTTGTTCGCTCCTCCACGTCGAAAGGTGTGGCCTATCCATCTCCATTTTCGCGTCGCGATGTCCACACTTATGGGAGACTGGTGGCATATCCTCCACAGGTCGTCGTTACGCATCGTCCTTGGCCAGAATACGCGGAGAATAGACCTCAGGGACTTGTTTACGAAGACTTGCAGCTTGTTCGTCAGGCCTTTAGTCACCCTCCACGTCTCACAGCCAAACAACAATACTGACTTGACGATCGACTCGAAAAGGGAGACTTTAACACGACGAGTGAGGACGTTGGACTCCCAAACAGGCTTTAGTTGGGCAAACGGAGCCCAAACATAACAACAAATACTAAAAATTAAATAAAAGAAATATTTAAAGGGGGCTCCCATACAACAAACTTGTTATAGAGTATGGTACGGAACTCTTCATGCGCGAGTCGGACTCGCACTTGCCAAATTTTTTTAATCACTCCCGCGTTATTATATCTAGACGGTTGACTAACACGCTTCATATTGTTTTTTTTTTTTTTTATTGACCGTACTATTTAGTTAAAGGACTTAAATTGAAAATTGCAGGAATAGTAGAGTTGCTAAGCCGCGAAATTGTGCGCATCGGGTTACAAGCATGAAATTTCTACCACACATAGAGCGTTCCACGGTGATTATTTTCAGATGTGTAGGGAAGTCAGGTTCGTCCCCTGTGCCACGGGAAAGCGGGGTGAAGAGGACCAAGTACTGTTCTTTTTCTTTTTTTTTATTACTGATCAGTTAAGGCTATTAGGGCTTGCGCAACATCGTTTTCGTGTAAAATAGATATCAGCTATTAATTTTTCATGTTATTTAATAATAGTTTCATATAAAAATTTGTGTTTATTGCCGTTGAGATTACCCCGTGTGCTCGTGATACATTAGCAAAAAAATATTATGTTTAATTACATTAATTTGTTTTTCTAGGACGTATATAGTAAATATTATATGTAAAAGCATGTTAACAATCATTATTTAATGTATTTAATGAAGCGAAATAGGATGCGTTCGGAGATTTACGTTGGTTACGCCGACGTAAAGATATATTTTAAGCTACTATTTGTATGAGAAGTGCCCAACATGCATATATTTTTAAAAACTAGATTAAATGAGCTTTTTAAAATAATAATAATAATTTGAAAATGTTTACGAAATTGAACTAATTTACCTCACTGAATAAAAAAACTTGTTGTGATTTTTACCTTTCTGGCCATTACACCCATATTTTTATATAGAACTATACAAAAATAACATAAAAAATTAATTTCTGATAAAAAAAATTACACGGAAACGATACCAAACACGTCCTGGTAGACTTAACTGACCAGCAATAAAGAAAGAAAAGAGGGATACTTGGCCGTATTCACTCCGCTCTCCCGCCTGACAGGGGACGAATCTGACTTCTCCACATCTGAAAATAATCACCGTGGAACGCTCTATCTGTGGTAGAAATTTCATGCTTGTAACCCGATGCGCACAATTATGTTAGAAAACAGCGGACTAACAACTCTACTAGAAGATTTAGTTAAACAGCGTTAGTTTTATTTTGCTTCACCCTTTCAACATCGGATACCCATTATGATTCCGTGGGCGTTATGCTTATAATAATATTGATTTAAAATTTCCACACTTTATTATAACAAATCGCGACTTAATCGCGTACAAAAACCTTTTTGCCCCCTTCCCTTTTCTTCTCTTCGAGACCATGGACGTAACATCATACCCAAACGTCGAAGTAATTAAATAAACACTTTTTTAACGTGAAAGTCCCGTTTCGTTTCAATAATCTTTCTCTATCTATCAGCCACAGACGTCCACTGCTGAACATAGGCCTCCCCCATGAATCGACAGAAAGTGCGATTGTATGCAGACCGCATTGATTCCCCGCTACCCTCACGAGGTCATCCGTCGCTCTAGTTGGGGGCCGGCCTACAATAAATTATCATTAAAAAAATAAGCTTATTATACCAATTTTTTACTACGCATTTTCCGATGTTATCGACTAAGAGACTACGAAATAATTGGTTGCGATAGTGTTAAAAGTTTCTAAGTTGAGTATTAGACCAATCAGATTGTAAACAAAGCCATAAAACTAGCCGCGTAACGTAATACAAATAATGAGTATAAATTAAAAATATCACACCATGGTAACAAACGCCTATTATTCAAATACATACAAATTAACATCGCAACTTGTCAGTAATAAAAACCGACACGCTGACGGTCACACAATTTAGCAGCTTATTCATCTCATAAACAATTGCCTAATGAAAACGCGAATTTGAATATTGTGCAATGGAATTCATCAAAACTAGTTGGCATTTATGTTGCACACACGTTGTGCATTGGGGATGGAAAATTGTGGAGCGGCATCAGTAAATAACCTTGTTTTCATAAAATTGTATAAGTCGTTGTTTTCTTGCGCATATTAATTCGTGAGTGTGTACTTACTTACTACTTCTATGATATATATATTTATTTACTTAGGTAAGATGCAACATTCTACGCAGCGGTTTATATTTTTTCACCCCCTGTTTTAATTTATAGTCGTGTGATGAAAAATTATCCTAGAACTATAAGAGAGGTGCGGCCTGGGTAAAAAATACATAATTACATTTAGTCCGCCAGTAAGAATATTGAAAAACATTGGAGACGTATTGGTTTGTGACGTCACTTCTAAGTAAAAATGGTACCCACAAGTGACGCAAAGATCTGTATCATCGTAAATTTTTGTAATAATAATTTAAAAAATACCTGTTCATTATATTTTAATAATGTAGTTTTTTTTTAATTCCGGTTGCCTATATTTTGATGCTCAACTTTAATATTTCAAATAAATAAATAGCACGCAAATAAATAAGTAAACAATGCGTACATATTTATGCACACATAGAAAAAAAAGTTAATAAATAACCTGTCACAGTTATTTCCGTTGATTCATCTATAAATATTTTTATTTCTTTTATTCATCGTAAAATAATTTTATGACAATTGAGTTATTCATAAAACATTTCCCACTTTACATAGATCGTGTACACGGGGATAAAGCGAGTAGCCAATAATTAAATGATGACGTGAGCGGTGCCACTGACGGGCTAAGCGAGGATGGATTAATATGGAGTTACAGTTACTGTTTTAAATAACACTTATGAATAAATAATCAAGTGAGCAATATGGAATGACCAACAGCTGATGATACCAGGGTGACGTTTAAAAAATATTCGAAGGTGGAGTATTGTAAAAATCCTATGTACCTATTGTAAAAAGATAAATAATTAAACATAAATACGACATAAACATAAAGACAGGGAGCGGTGTTTTTTGAACCTTGCTATTTTTATTTTCTAATTTTAATTGAGTTATTAATTATTACCTAAGTCATGAATTTATTACGTGTTTATTCATTCATTGTTTTAAGAAATAATTTCTGAATAACGAAAATATAAATTACGACATCTGTCAACATAAATATAAAATAAATATTAAAGGATAATCTTACACAAATCGACGACATTTGGAGTGTCGTCGATTTGTGTAAGATTATCCTTTAATATTTATTTCATATTTATGTTGACAGAGTAGTCCTAAACTAAGCAAAGCTTACGATGAGTACTACGAGTAGACGGCGATTTACATATATAAATACGTTATATCGATAACATTGACATGGCCCAGGAATAAATAATTTATTTTATTTATTTATTTAAACTTTATTGCACAAAACAAAAGTCAGTACAAATGGCGGACTAGGCAGTTTCACTACAAACTGCGCCAACCGCGTCGTCAAAAATGCTTTCTACGTCAGAAATTGATTTGCTTATTTTTGTTTATAAATGTATTAATGAAAAACACCTAAAATTAAATCCTTAATCGCAGCACTTCAATATTGGTACACGGCATCGATTTATAATTCGTAAATTCCCTTGGGCATCTTAAGCTGATCCGCAAAGTTAATAATATAATAAGGGTCCGGGTCAGTTGCGAGCCCGACAACTTCTGGTTTGTGGTCGGACTCTGTAGGGAGACTACTAGGAATTTCTTCGTAGTTGCAATTATTTTAAGTGGAATCATGCACTTAGCGGTATTTGGGGTTATTTAACGCTAGAAATGAAATCTGATTGTAATGATTTCACTACTACATACTTTAGCGACGTATGTTCATTTGTGTGAGGTTGTCAGATATTTATTTTTTTACTATTATTTATAGTATTAGTTGGTGCAACTCTAATGGCGAAAATGGACATGTATGTGGTCGTGATAAAGGGGAGATATATTTTTACGCGTATTTTGGTCATGAAAATTTTAAAATATATATTTATTTTACATTCTACGCCAATTTTACTGGCTCATTTTTTTTTTTTGCAATATCGATTTTTTTATTCATAATAATAATATAATCACTACTTTTACAGAGAGTATCTTAAAAAATTCAAGTTATGCTAACCAAAGCATTGCAATTTTATTGTTACTGCAAGCCAGACACGCCATCCCATGTCAAGATTTACAAATCTACAAATTATGTCAACTTTTAAATTGAATCATGTTTCACAACATAATTGTCAACAGACATTTGTCGAATTCTCAACAGACATGTCATTGACAAATGACAATTAGGTGAAATAGCCCTGGTTGTAGAAGTAAGTACAAGAAGTATGCATCTACGTGTATTTAGGCGACCATATTCAGTATTGGATGCCTTGAAGCTTAAAACGTAACTCTAAGCGTTTTCTTTAACAATTTTGCAGCGATTAGTGGAACAATAGCGCTCGATTAGTCGGAAATTCCATTCGCTCGGGATATTAGCCTGTCACGGAGTTGGCTGAATATGATAATGCTGCGTCTATTTTGACGCGGGTGTTATCAAGCCATCTCTCGCTGACGTGTGGATACTTGGATATCCTTAGCCATACGACTATGGTCGACAACTTACCAGTGATTCCTGAGCCTAATTCAGTTTGCATTGATATTATACAATGTGGAAAAATATTATGGGCCCTAGAAAACTGCCTTCAATCCTTAAGTTGACTTTTATAAAAAAAAAACTGCATTCAAAGATTTTCTAAATAGAAGCAAAAAGTCCTTCATATTTACCTACGTGTCCTTCGTTGAAAAAATAAAACTAATGTTGGATCTCACCAACATTGTTTATTTCTAAGACTATGTTTATTAGGGTTGTATCCTTCGACTAGTAGAATGAAATGGCAAGTGTTTATTTTTTTATTTAGGCGGTTTGTTTCCGGGATGAGACAAGCGAATTTCCGAAAATACTTGAATGCAGTTTGGTTACTTTTTTAAAATAAATAAATGTTTTCCTTAGTTAAAAAAGGAGCTAACTATCGTCTACGCTGTCCTCCTGACCATGTCCTGTGGCATAAACCGATAGTAAAATTATCAGGACTTTTGATGCAGACCGTACAAGTTTTGCCGCAATTACGGCGGGCTTTTTAATGTCAAATGGCTGACTGTCTTTACGAATAGTAAGTAAACAAACAAATAATTTCAATGAAATATCGTAATTTTCTTTCATTTTTAACCCCCGACGAAAAAAGAGGGGTGTTATAAGTTTAACATGTGTATCTGTGTATCTGTCTGCGGCATCGTAGCGCCCAAGCGGATGAACCAATTTAAGTGCGGTTTTTTTTAATGGAAAGACTTTTCCGTCGAGATGGTTCTTAGCTATGTTTGGTGGAAATAGGACCAGTAGTTTCCAAGATATGATAAGACAGCTTTAATTGGAACACGTGACTAGATCTCAGCAAATATTGAAGTCAATACTTCGAAATATTGGCTTAATGTTAAGTTTTATTTGTATTTTCTATATGACTTACTAATTTAGGGTCTCATGATGACCAGGTAGTTGATAAAGGGTCTCAGCATATATTGAAGCCAAGGATTCCAAATTTTGGTAAAATGTTAAGTATTACTAGCATTTTCTATATCACTTACTAAATGAAGGTCTCATGATGACCAGGTAGTTGTTAATGGATCTCAGCCAATATTGAAGGTAAGGATTCCAAATTTTGGTTAAATGTTAAGTATTATTAGCTTTTTCTATATCACTTACTAAATGAAGGTCTCATGATGAACAGGTAGTTGTGAATGGATCTCAGCCAATACTGAAGCTAAGGATTCCAAAATCTGGTAAAATGTTAAGTATTATATATATATCCTGACCGTTTTCGGCCAGTATTAATAGCATTTTTCATATCACTCAATAAATGAAGGTCTCGTGATGACCAGCTAGTTGTTAATGGATGTCAGCCAATATTAAAGCCAAGAATTCCAAATGTTGGATAAATGTTAAGTTTTATTAGCATTTTCCATATCACTCACTGAATGAAGATCTCATGATAACCATCTACCTAGTTGTAAAAGGATCGAAGCCAAGAATTTCAAATGATGGTTAAATGTGTTTTATTGTATGTTTTACTAGCGTTACAATCAACAATTTAATAAAATTTTGACAGTACAATAATTGGGTACCTTGGAGCTGAAGATGGCCGTAGGAACTCCTAAACAGCAGAGGATAAACCCATGGTGTTTGGGCTCGTCTGACTGTTCTTGATGAACAAGTAACGTTTGTACAGTCGATAATAAAACCGAGTCTCAGAAAAACTTTTTTGACAAAAAAACTCATATTATAATTTCTGTCACAGTACTGGGTTACTGTTTCTAAGTTTCGCAATTCAGCTAAAGTTGAAAATTGTGATTAGGACTATTGAACAAGTTCCTTTGATTGAGGTCACAAATAGCAACACCCTGCAAGATTTTAACGCGACTAAAGGACACGTAAGCTTTAGCAAAAAGTACTCTTGCCTAAGTGAATAACAGCTTTGCAGGATTCTGTAGTCAACAAGGAACCCTTATAGTTTCACCATGTCCGTCCATACGTCTGTCCACAGCTTAGCTCAGAGACATATTGGTAGAATAAAATTTTAAAACTATAATCTGTACCTTCCCTACATGTAAAAAAGTGGGGATGTAATTTTTTTTATCGGTTTATCCCATGGTGTGGGGTATATATGATTAGGTCTTTCAAAACTAAGTCAAGTTACCTAGCACCAACTGCTATTTTTATGGAGCTAAGTAAGCCACCCTCTATATTTGGATCCTGTAGAATAGAAACCTGGTTCTGTTTTAGGCCATAAGTAGCAGGTTTTTTCGACTCATCCAGTGCATTTAAAATATATATTTTGATTGTCTTGGCTAATAACTTCACCATTTTGTCATTAGAAGCATTAACTAGATTGACTTTAACGATTTTTTCCCAGAATATTGCTTAAGGCTATTGAAATTAAATATATCCTATTTTCAATCTTAGAGAAGACGGCTTTCGTTACCACTGGCTTGAGATTTTGTTGTAAGTACCTACATATAGTCAAAGCTCGACGAAAGACTGGAAACCCTGGACTGTAAAACAAAAATATAAGTGTTAAAATAAGAACATTCCGGGACGAAACTTCTGTTTGTTTAAAAAATATGAAATAAAAATTAAATTAAGAATTTAAACAACCCCCGACATGACAATCTATAAAAAGAAAGAAATAAAATCTATGAAAAGTGCCTTTACAATGAACAGTAGAAAAAGAAACCAAGCTTCGTTGGGTCGGGGGACCGCTAAGTAAATGAAATACTGTACTGAGAATCGTAAAGTGGGAAGCCCAAATGCATACCTACTTGCAATTTTGCGTTGAAAAATATATTTCATTTCATTTAGGTACTTAGCGGTCCCCCGATCGCAACGAAGCTTGGTTTCTTTTTCTACTGTTCATTGTAGAGGCACTTTTCATAAATTTTATTTCTTTCTTTTTATAGGTTGTCATGTCAGGGGTTGTTTAAATTTTTAATTTTATTTTTATTTCATATTCGATTATGTTAATCTATAGTGTCGATAAAACGTTGACCTTTATTTCCCATCTAAAATGGCAAAATCAATAACTTTCAGATGTAATTCACACGGACCTTTTCATGGCTGTCTTCACGAGAAGTAAGTTACAAAATAAACAAATTTATCCGAAAAACGAATTTTATGCAACCGTTCATTTATGACTGTATTTTCGTAATAATACAGATTATTTTGTTTTTTCAGTAAAACATGGCCAAATTAATTATCATAACTGGATTCTGCTCAATTAAACACAACATCGCTTTCAAATCCCAAACTACAATAAAATGAGAAACAATTCGTTTTTGCTCAACATGCCGAAAATGTAAAAGAAATAAACGCATAAACATGCTACTCCTTACAACATACAAGATATAATATTAAAAATGTTGTTCTATAGGTTATAGTAACTTTTTCCTCTTGATAGCGATTATCCATTTAATTCGTTGCTCTCGTTTCCAACTTGCTTGTGGAAATGTATTTATTTATGATTACTGTTTTTGAATTTGTGATTACTGTTTTTGCCATTGTTTTTGCAATTAACTACGCTGCAGGTTTCGTGCCGCGTATTTATTTATATTTAGATGCCTTAATTTCGCTAGTAAAAAGTGACAGTTGGCCTGACGAAAGTTCCTTTTTTGGCCACGGCGCGCGCTGCGATCGATTCGTGGTTCCCCCACCACCTACTTCGCACCCAGCGAATACAAGTGCGAACAAGTATCAAAACGCTCATAGCGGATGAGTGACAGAGACGTCAATAATGCATGCTTGGTGGTCTCCGGCTTTATTGATTCCTGACGCGCCGTGAGCGCATCACTGGTTACTGCTGCGTAGGGCTTCCAATCTCGGGGTTTTTTGTATGCTCATACCATATCGATCCCGGGATTCCACATACAAAAAAAAACCAGGGTTTGTAAGCCTTACAGTGCTGCGGTAGGCGGTGCCAAGAGACCAGTGCGAGAAGACCACCTCTTATCGTTAGGAGCCATGATATTAAATTTCTACTGACTCGAGCGTCGTCGATGTTTAGATGATTTATGTATTTGAGAAGAAAATTAAAATATTCTTTGATGTTTTCCTGTTTAGCGGTAAAGGAAACATTGACACGCAATTAAGTTTAGGTATAGACAATTTTTGTTACTTCGTTTCGTTTCGTGGAATTTGGAAAATTAATTTTCCGTCTTGCATTATTTTGATAATTTCAAAATAATAAAGAATTCAAGATTATATTCGATAAATCCCGACTTAGACTAATCTGCCACGCTTTTAGCATTATTGTTAAGAGCTATAAGCGATTGCCATAGCCTTCGGACGCTAGCAACTCCAGGAGCCTCCTATGCGTGTTGCTGGCTCGTCAAAATCCTCTTAACAGAATTACAGTCGATTAGAATAAGTTAGTATTATGCTATTGGCGTTAATAATGCATGCACCTCTGTCTCTGGCCTAATGGATTCCTGACGCTTATCGACCCACGGCTAAGATATTATTGTAAAGCGCTAGTAAGTTGTTCCCTTAGTCTTTGGGCACTTACAACTCCAGGTGTCAGCATCCTTTAAAACCTTCTTAACAATTGATGATTGGAATAAATTTGTATTATGCCCAACGCAGATCGGCAGCGACGTCAATAATGCATGCTTGGTAGTCTCCGGCCTAGTTGATACCTGACGCGCCGTGAGCGCATCACTGGCTCCGCCAAGAGAGCTGTGGCCTGTGTGTGAACATCAACGCTCAAACATTATTGTGAAACCTTAGTAAGCTGTTGGCTGTTGTCATAGTTTTAGGGCACATTAAACTCCAGGGACTCGTAAGTTACCATCCTTTAACACAGTCTTAACAATGGATGATTGGAATAAATTTGTATTATGCCTAACGCTGACCGGCAACGATGTCAATAATGCATGCTTGGTAGTCTCCGGCCTAGTTGATACCTGACGCGCCGTGAGCGCATCACTGGCTCCGCCAAGAGAGCTGTGGCCTGTGTGTGAACATCAACGCTCAAACATTATTGTGAAACCTTAGTAAGCTGTTGGCTGTTGTCATAGTTTTAGGGCACATTAAACTCCAGGGACTCGTAAGTTACCATCCTTTAACACAGTCTTAACAATGGATGATTGGAATAAATTTGTATTATGCCTAACGCTGACCGGCAACGATGTCAATAATGCATGCTTGGTAGTCTCTAGCCTAATTGATTCCTGACGCGCCGTGAGCGCATCACTGGCTCCTTGCTGCGAACTGTTCGCCGCCCCGACCCCGGGACCATGCGCTTCATTACGCACGTATCACATGCATAACCGCGGTCTTTATGTATGTATTATGTGGCCTAGTATATGAGTGATTATCATTCTGATGGTATGGTCAAACGATACAAAAATGAAGTCATTTTTCGTCAAAATGATTATTTCGTCAGCATTGAAAACTGTGCTTACTAAATAATTACTTAACATTCATGTAGCTGCACACATATATTTTTGTATTTCGCTGATCAAAATACCTGTAATCTAACGATACACTCACAGTTAAGAATATAGGTACCAATTATGCCATTGTTCCAGCTGACCTTCCCGTTTTTTTTTTTTGACAACAGAAATTGGAAATTTAACCGCCAGTCGTTAGAATAGGAAATTTCACCGGCCAGTTAACTCAGTTGTTGCCGGGTTGACTACAAAGCTGCAGTTTGCGAGTGCGATTGACGTCACAAGCCGATACCAAAATACTTGCAATTAATACTTTTGGGATCTGGAATGTTTGAAACACATCTATACTATTATAAAATTCTAAAATTGGATTTAAAATCATTCTTTTATGGAAAAGGGGTCATTATCGCGCCACGCCGAAACAGTTGGACGGATTTTAACCAATTTTGGTACGGGGACATCTAAAGATTAGGATTTCATTAGGCTATTTTTCCCGACTACGGTAAAAAAAGCTTTGCGTGGACGAAGTAACCTCATATGAGTTACTAGAAGGTGCCATCTAGACTCATATGATCTAGCATCTCATTGTGTTATTGCAAAAAAAAGTAAATGGTCCCTCCTTGCTCATTTTCGAATATTATGTCAACTTGTAGCATTAATTATGATTAAGTGCAGTAAACCTTACTGAAATAATGATTAACTACGATACTTTCTGCCCGATTGTCGTAGGTATATTAGAAAAAGAAGGCAATTACTTATTCCTGTCACACGAGAAGTCACTGGCACCTTCTGCATATACATATAAAAACGAAAGAAACGCCATAATTATACATAGTTGATTAGCTATCTTACTTAAATGCACCAAGGCTTACTACTACTGTATCACTCTGTTAATTCTGTACTCTTTGCTATAACTCCTATTACGTTTCCAGGATTGTATATTCAAATGTGCCTTAAATTTCGTATTCCCATTTGAATACAATAAAAGCTGTCCATCCCTGAATTAGTGGCAGCGAGCAAGTACGAATTCAACTAATTGACATTCAGAATACATACCTCCGCAATCCCACTAGAGGCCATGATCTTGAACGGCGTGACACAGCGGTCCATTGCTGCGTCGCTATTCTGAAGCGGTATTTACACATTCGTCTCGCCGAGGTACCCGCTATTCGCCTCGTAGTTTGCCTCGTCGCTCGCCTCGCCATTCGTGTAAAGCGATATAGTGCGCGAATGCCGAGGCGAACGGTGATACAATAGTCGTGCCCTCATATTCGCGTTCGCCTCCTCGTTATGCACGAATGCGTAAATGCGGCATCAAAATATCGACGGTAGTGTGCAATTCGCAATTTAATATAATTTCTTTAACCGCGTTATTTAACTTTTACGCGTTAATTCTAAATGTAACGGAAGTAAACAGAGCTGTATTTACTGGCCTATCCGTAACGTTCAGCCGAGCACTTTAAAATCTGAATATTTTAAGGCTAAAAGTGATTAACATTGAAATGAAAAGGTCTAGGTTTATTTAGATTGCAGATTAATCCGCAATCCGACTTGTTTACAAACTTGTGGGGCACAGAATAATTCCGGGGATCCGTGCTCGTAATGACAGATGTACGTGACTTATGTAAATAATGGCGACAGCGAAGATCAGTGGCCGTTACACGTTCTTACAGCCGTAACCATATAGTTTGAATGTGAAATACTACTAGATTCGGCGCAAAATCTCTGCTATATTAATTGTGATGTGCAGAATAGCATGAAATAAACGTAACTTAACTTTTTTTATGACGCGCCTATTTAATTACTATAACCACCTTAAAGAACTGATGTAAGCAATATTAAACTAAATACCTACCTACACAATTAATTAAAACTTCACCACGTATTTTCAAAAGTTCTGCGTTAATGTGAATCTTGTTTCCATGAAAATACCGTTTCATACACACTAGTACGAGTAAGCTATTGCGTTTGAATTCTCACCCAGTGTGAAACCTGTCGAAGAAATTCCTGGCTGCCGACTAACAAGCTACCTATGCGTTTGAGTTTAAAAGGCTTCAATTTACGATGCAAACTACGTTCACAAGGGCTGTATTTACTTGGGATTCAGCTCTTACACAGCGTCGTGGTGTAAGGAACACGTGCAATCACTGATTTTGACGCGAGTTTAACGGGAATTTCTTACGATCGTGATTTCTAACATAATTCTTGATTGATTTTATACGGGATTTCTTCTACTTACATACCTAAATTCCACAAAGATCATCTAATTGGACCTCCCAGGTGGTTATATCGAATTGGACGTAATGTCCAGCACGATCCTGTGGGTGATTATAATGGACATCTTTACAGATCATTGACAACTGGGTCATTCACAAATTTGAACCACCGTCACCACTAAGATCAACTAAATGAATCCCAATGGATGGATTGAAGAATATAGCTACGATCCCCTAGGTAATTTCTGCAGTCAGATATACAATTATGCATGCCTCTTATCCACTAGAATCACTCGAAGAATCAGTTTTTGATTAGATATTGTAGGGATCGTATCCATATTGTCCAATTGAATCACCTGGGTGATCCATATAGATGATCTAAGTGGATACCGTGGTTCAAATTTGTGAATGAAACATCAGTCAAAAAAATATGTTGGGTCCTTGGTATTCTTGCTCTTTCACAATGATTCCTTTTGTTTCATTCCGTATTCACAAACATACGAGTACACAATTCCTGGCACTAACTAACCAATTGACATCAAGGGACACAAACGGATAAATCTTAGTCAAATACGGTCCATTTTGCTCCGTTGCCGTACAAGTGACCGATAGTTTGCCGGCACAATACAGATTTGAGCGATTCATATCATCCTTCGCATACCAGAATGTAAACAATTGTCTGGGGTCCAGATCTGTCTACGCGCCCAGATAGCTGGCCAATTTGATCAATTGCTTAACATTTGTTAAGAAGTAAATAGTGTATGATACTATTCCTATTTTGTTCTCAGTTTTGATATCATACAAATTGAAAACACACGCTTTTAGTAGTGTTTTGCATACGTCTGCTAAAATGTTGTCCTAATGTGGTTATGGGTAAACTTCGCCAATTTTACCAATGTTTGTGCATGTGAATGTGGTTAACTCCAGGATTAAAAGTAGAAAAAGACTTAGCTGCCTATAACGCAATCATAACGTTTTCTTATTTAGTATTGACATTTGCTTACTTTAACGAAATGCGGTACGACAAATTGATATCTATTATTACAAAAAGAACGTTTCAACAGTATAAAAGCCAACAAAAAGAAATCTCAGTTTATCTTTTAGTCTTGGCATTTTCCTAAATGTAATCGAATATAGGCCTAGACGTCGCCAACGACAAGAACACGGGGACTGACGCTAATGAGATGCACGGACGGCAATTTGTTTATGGCGCTCGTTGCATACAATGCAGGAGACGACAAAAACTACACTGTTGTAGCTAAAGAACTCAAATGAGGCGGGGTTTAGAAAACTGACGGGTTATGACGTGATACTCAGCTGATTTTTGTGGTGCATAATTTTAAGAGACGTTCGAAGTAGAATTTGTTAAGACGAGAATGACTTTATGCATGTAGCTTTTGTCGCAATAGTTAAAGGTACTTGCGCGTCTGCACTTAATTAAAGTTAATAAAGCGCATTTCCATATGTACTAGTATATGACATCGAAGATTATACTGTAAGTCATATTTAGGGTTTTTGATTAATAGGGAAACCTTATAGTTTTGCCATGGTCGGGTCTATGACCGCCGCTGCTGATCGTTTTCATTTTAATTACCTGAAACAAACAAATAAACTTTTAAAAATCGAATCAAATCCGAAGGTCTAACTTGAAATTCTTAATGTTGAAAATAGTAAATCCGTATACAAGTACGAGGATTTAAAAGACAGATACTTAGTGATCGGCAATAGACGTCAAACCAGCACAATGGTCCCTGTATTCCTTATTTATCAATGTCCACGCTATAAAAGTCGCGGCCCTGTACGTCGCCCACAATAAATGCCCGTCGCGAAATCCAGTTACGTAGAGCGAACCTCGACAGTTGATAGAGAAACTGTGTGCAACGATGAAATTTAAAAAGTCATTTATTTCGAAATCCTTTTTCTCCAGTCGCCCGAGGCGGGTGATATCAATTTTATTTTCTGTTGTGGCTTCTAGTGGGGTACAGGCGGGCGGTTGTTTCCCGAGCGATAACACGCGTCGCGATGTGAGATACAATAATATTAATTACTACGTTTTGCTCCCGGGTTTTCGCGGGAATATACCCTTTCTGTCTATACTGAAGGTTTGGAAAATTTGACTATTATCGGGACGGGATGGTGAATGGTAGATTTGTATTACGTGGGATGGGATTGGACAACGGAAAAAAAAGTGGCAAAGTTATCGCGAGGTTGAACGGATAGCAGTCCCTGATGAAGAGCTCCACACGAGTTCGAAATATATCAGGCTGTTCCTGACAATTTCACGTGAGTGTAAACCGCTTAATCATTATTTGCCTTTTAATTTCATTGTATCAGATGACGACGCTGATGTCTCAGGTTGCGCTTGTGGGGAAGAGAAGCAAACCATGCTTCATCGTGTGCAACCACACCATCATCACCATCTTTAAAGACAGTGTAAAGCGTGATAGTTATCCTTCAAACCGCTTAAGACAATACAAAAAAATAAACCATAGGTATAACAGAATTTTAACTTCCGTCAGTATTTCTTCCGATATCTATTTTCCTTAACCTACTTCATTTGAACTGCTTCAAAAATACAACTAAAATTCTAGAACATGCCACAGTGCCTAGCCCAAGCTCCAAGCAACGACCGGCACCGGTAACATCAGTTTTAAAGGCATCCACTATTTTTATTTTTATCCATTTTCTTTGTCCGACATCGACGGACATCCGCTGCCGAAGCGCGGTCAATGCAATTAAGCTTTGATCACTTGACGACACATTCTCTAGACGTGCTCCCTTGGCTGGCGGTTATTTAATACTTACCTACCTTTACAGTGAGTTTTCGATATGATATCGTTGAATATTTAAAAGTAATTGTTATGGTAAAATATTGTTATTTCATTTTTCTGTCCGAATTTTCTGGCATCCTGTTTGTCAGACTGTATTATTTAAAATAATTTCAAGCTATTTCATAGAATTACGGAATTTGTACTAAATATCACAAATAACTGTGATTAAACTCTTAAACCAACTTTTTTACACCAAATAAAGGTGTTTGAAAATCTCTAATAATTACGCTTATTTTTTTTTAATTATTAATAAGTTTCTGTCAATAATTGTTATGGTAAAATATTGTTATTTCATTTTTCTGTTCGAATTTTCTGGCATCCTGTTTGTCAGACTGTATTATTTAAAATAATTTCAAGCTATTTCATAGAATTACGGAATTTGTACTAAATATCACAAATAACTGTGATTAAACTCTTAAACCAACTTTTTTACACCAAAGAAAGGCGTTCGAAAATCTCTAATAATTACGCTTATTTTTTTTAATTATTAATAAGTTTCTGTCAACATTTTAATTTTTGTAACAAGCGATTATAACCGATTGTACTTTTCTTTGAACATCCGTCAGTTGCTCACTGATATGATTCTAAAGAGCCGAAACTCGGTAAATTTTCTGTAGTCTATTACAGAGTTCCTAGGGCCACCTTCCGATTCCATCATCAGACATTGATCATCATCAGATATTCTCATCAAAGTTGAGTAGGTATGCAAAATTTCAGCACATAAGGATGAAAATAATAATATCTACTTCAAAATTGAGTTGCAAAATTTCATCCGAACAAACATAGTTACAGTATACATTGCGAGTTTTTTGTTTTTGTTTTTTTTTTATAAATAAATATTCTAGGACAATGACACACAAATCGACCTAGTCCCAAACTAAGCAAAGCTTGTACTATGGGTACTAGACGATATACATAATCATAATATATAAATACATATATAGATAACATCCATGACCCAAGAACAAATATTCGAGTTCATCACACAAATATTTGCCCTGGCCGGGATTCGAACCCGGGACCGCCGGCTCAGTAGGCAGGTGTCTGCAAACTGCGCCAACCGCTTCGTTACAAAAAATAAAAAAAAAATTGTAATTACCCTTATTTGGTGAACGTTTCTTAGATTATAAGATTTAGGTAAAAAAATTTAACTATGCCCAGTAGGGCAAAATTCGAAATTGAAAAGTATACCTAGGTACTAAACTATACTTATAGTTTAGTATACTTTTCAATTTCGAACACTAATTGACATGCGTAAGAAGTAACGAGTTTCGTAAATTTTAGCCCTGACAATTTAAATATTGAATTTTCTTAAATATTCCCAATGCTAATCGGTGTATGTCCGCAGTCAGTTATTTTATATTGCCTATCAGTGGCGCGGCGTCTAAAGAATTGGTTGCCACCGGCTTACCTATTCTAAAGCATTTAACCAGACTAATCTACTGCTCAAGAAGAAAAAGTAAGCCAAATTTGCTCCAGCTTTACCAACAATATCTTTGCGGGGAGAAAATCTCACTTCCTGGCCAAGGCAACTTTAGAAAACCACGGGCGGTAATTCGTAAAGCCCCAGATCGTCGAATATCATCTTATTTTTGGAGTCCATCATAATTCGCAACAAGCGCTCTGTTATGAGCAGAGTTGGTTATTCAATAACGAATCATCATTTCAAAAATGACGCATCGCAAGAATGAATCAACTGACCGTCATTAAAGAATAGGTTATTTTGAATGGCAAGTTTTACAATAAATCAAAGCAGAAGAAATTGAGTGAAACTAATTTAATCGTCATTCAATAAATTCAATCTGTGATTGATTATTTGAAATAATATGTACATTCAATCAAAACGGTTGATGTTATTTCAATAAACTTATCCCAATTCTCAAATCCTATTTTTTATCGTTTTATTATTAAAAGTCACTGACCTTTTCAACAAGTTAATATAAATGTATTACCAAATAGATTTTTAATCTCTATACAAGGCGTTTAATTATAAGTAATCAGATAATTGCAATGTTATAAGCGCTGCGCCGAGAATATAATTGATTATTCAATAAATGTATTTATAAATAATTTATCCTACTCATTGCTAAGGCGGAATAAGCATCATAGTAATCTGATATTCTTACTCCGCGCGCTGAAATATTTATTTAAGAATCTTTCGATTATTTTTCCTGAACGATCGCTCATCTTTATTCGGTATATTACAATTTCAAAACGATTGACGTCAATTGGTTTTAGGATTTAAATAGTGCTGTCTCGAACCTGGCTTGTTTGTGTTCGAGAGAGATAGCGCTGCCTTTTGTGGTTGCCAACCTTTCTAAGGACCGGTCAGCAAGTCAGGGGTCGCAAACGTCGCGGCACCCGCATTATGATCTGTTGGTAAACAAAAACGACACGGATCCCAGAGTGTGCAAGGTCAAGTGGTTTACCCCTGACTTTTACAGTTAGTCCTGATTTTAAATCGATGATAATGCAGTTCTTGCCGCTGTCTCTCAGTACGCGATAAATACGTAAAGCGAATGCAGTCTGGCCGATCAAAATTTTAAATGATTGCCACCGTATCATTGAATACGAATATCAGATATTATTCTGTTTACATGGACGATTTAGTAATGAAGCCAACAAAGTACGAGTACCTACTTAAGGGAGAGTCAAGAGGGCTTAAACTTAAGGGAAAATGAGCGCCAAGCTGACGAAAGTAACCTTAGATTTACATATTAGGTTTAGGATAGCAATTGCAGCCCAAACGAGTCCGAAATAATTGACCTAATGTAATGTTTAATATAACACGTTTTCTGAAAATATTACAGTTTCTAACCAAACTTACCCCAACCTACTAACTCATCTGACAATTTTTAAGTTGACAGATTGGAAGGAATAAATCAAAGAAAAAATCGCGTTATTTGAAACGTTATACTATGCAAAACGTCAAAGGTCAAAACACGTAATGTTAATGTTCATCCGAACGTCAGTTGACGACAAAGACAAGTTGCAAGCAGCATGATAATAGGTACCTATAGCTAAAGAAAATCAATGAGCTAAAACAAAATTATTATTTAAGTTAGAGTAATTCGTGATCATTTGACACTCATTTGATCAATGTTCTTTTAAAACCTAAACATCCAATTTTGAAGAAACAATTTCCGCCAAAAGTACGTTCAAACACATCAAACGCGAAATACTTTATACCGTTCCCCAACAAAATGAAATCATCAAGAAAGCCTAAGAGCGTTGAGGGGCCGCGACTATAACATATTACCAGAAATTTACGTAATACTAACACCATTCAGACCCCGCGTCTATTACGAGATATGAAAAGTAAAACGTTTATAATACGAGCGAGAATGAAGTATGGGCGGTGGAGAGAGAAAGAGAAAAGATAAGAAAATAATGCGCCCCCATATATCATGACAATCGCCATAATTCTATTCGGGTTGGCCACCCGCGACCCTCTTCAGGCGCGAATATCCTGAAAACATTTAACTAAGCAAGGGCCGTGACCGGCGCCTACCTATTTACACACCTTTAATAATCCATTTCAAACCTATTTTTCGTAGGAAGGTCAATTTTTCCAAAGTCGTCGTCCCCCCACTTTCTACTCAGAATCACGAGCTCTTTCGATCGATTTAATTCATAGGGTATACGTTAATCTAATTGTTCTTTCAAATTAAAATACTCAAACGGGTTTACTCACGTCGTAGAAGTCGAATAACGCTCGACATGTTTCGAATCGGTACGCGATTCATCATCAGGAGAGACGATCAGTCGCGGCGGCGGCCAATCGAACACTGTTCTTTCAAATAAAACTACACAGTTTACAAAAACTGGATATACAACAACACTTGGAATTCTTAGTTTTAATTTTTGAGAGTAGTTGAATGAAAACTGAATGTCCATAACTTACTGCATTCTAAAAAATAAGCCACTTTAAAAAATAAGTGACTATTAAAAACTTACCTCGGTTAACAAAAGGGTGTGAAACAAAAATTAAGCAGGGTTTTTTACGCATACTTTTTTCAGGTTTAAAGTTACAAAACGCTTAACACTGGCTTCGTGATGACATGCGAGTACATTTAACATCCTCACAGTTGTTTAATAAGGGGTTTGAAACAATTGCCTAAAATTGAACAGACGGATTAAAGATTCAAGTTTTAAAGTAAACTTTGTATTTGAATAAAAATAAAATTGAAATTATTATGCTATAATATGGTGATATCTGCATAAAGTGAATAGCAGTGAGCAATATTGATAGGCTGTTATTTATATTACGTGAACATGGTTTTACCAAAGTACCAGGTAGCTCCTTTTTCAATTTTTCTTTAAGCTTTGATCTTTGTATTTAAGGCTTAAGGTTTTACCAAGTTTCACCTAAATCAGTTCAGCGGATTAAGAATTAGTTTAATTTAGAAAAAGCGGAAGAAGAGCGGAAAGGGGAGAAAATAGACTAAACAGGTAATAGATAGAGTAATTGTTGCATTTAAAATTGACGACGCGTTTGGCTCTGTTGGTAGACACCTGCCTACTGAGTCGGCGGTCCCGGGTTCGAATCCCGGCCGGGGCAAATATTTGTGCAAAATATTTGTTCTTGGGTCATGGATGTTATCTATATATGTATTTATATATTATGTATATCGTCGTCTAGTACCCATAGTACAAGCTTTGCTTAGTTTGGGACTAGGTCGATTTGTGTAAGATTGTCCCTTAATATTTATTTATTTATTTATAAAATGTTATAGGGATAAAGCATAACTAAAGCAGACACATCTCAAACATGAGTAATTAGAAACATCAAATTGAACCCCAAGTTTACGGGGATAAACAGTCGATTTGTTAGGGTAAATAAATAGTAGCCAATGCACTATTAACTCCGCGAAGTGATGAATGTCTACGCCAATAATTTTGGACACATGCATCGATCAGGTGAAGCGTGATTTAGGTTCTGTGAATACGTTTTCAAAAACAATGTCTAGGTGGCGTTAATAGTGTTGAATGTAATGGAAAAGGGGTTTATAAATAGCTTGATGTAAACTACTGATAATTAAATAAATGCGTGCTTTAGATGCTATGCACCGACGCGGATCGTGATCATTGGCTCTGCCTTTCACATTTGTTTGTCCAAATTCGTCGGGTGTTCAATTGTTCATAGCCACTCGCAGTATCGCACGCGTTATTCGGTTGCATTGCCTCGCCCTATGGCATCACATATGACCATGTCTTCTCAGTCGGCTATTGCGAAAATCAATGTGGAGAATCTACTGTAATGTTTTAGTCTGTGATTGTGCACTTTTGTTCACGCGTGTGAAGTTAAACTAGAGTTAAAGCTAGATGACGTTTGAGCGCACACTCTATCACTAAACACTAAACTAAATTAGCCTGCGTCAGTGACGGTGCAGTTTCGTAAAATGTGCGTTACTAGTAATTTGAAATCAAACCGATAAAAACTAAAGACATTCGATGTCGTAAAAGCGCAATCTATCTCAAAACTAGATTAGCCTGCGTCATTGACTGTGCAGTTTCGGAATATGCACGTTAGTGCTGTGAAGTAAAATGCGTAAAGAGTAAATACATTCGATGGCGTATAAGCGCACTGTATCACTAAACTAAATTAGCCTGCGTCAGTGTCAAAGCAGTTTCGGAAAATGTGCGTTAATAGTAATGTGAAATCAAACCGATAAAAACTAAAGACATTCGATGACGTATAAGTGCAACCTACCACAAAACTAGATTAACCTGCGTCAGTGACAGTGCAGTTTCGGAATATGCACGTTAGTGTTGTGAAGCCAAACCGGTAAATAGTAACATTCGACTGCGTATTAGCGCACTATATCACTTATCACTAAACTAAATTAGCCTGCGTCAGTGACAGAGCAGTTTCGAAAAATGTGCGTTACTAGTAATGTGAAATCAAACTGAGAACGACTAAAGACATTCCATGACGTATAAGCGCACTCTATGACTAAACACTAAACTAAATTAGCCTGCGCCAGTGACAGTGCAGTTTCAGAAAATGTGCGTTACTAGTCATGTGAAGGCAAACTGGTAAAGACTAAAGACATACGATGACGTATAAGCGCACTATAACACTAAACTTAATTAGCCTGCGTCAGTGACAGTGCAGTTTTGGAATAGGCGTGAATAACAAGGCGTGTTGGGTGATTGATTGAATCGCGCTATACTGATTTGGGACTACCAATATTAAATTGTACTTGGTAAAACAAAGACTCATGATACTATGAGAATCATAATCGGACGTGTTGTTACCGTGGATGTAAGATATAACTTTGCAAGAGTAATTGGTCCATCTGAATAATGGTAATAGTTACTTACACTATAGTCGGAAAATTTTGGAACCCTTCATTATGCTCGAACGCTATGTAATATATTAATGTATATAATTTAACTCGGTACTTACATAAACTTAAATTCTTTAGTCCTTAGTTTTTTCACGTCAGAGGCGCCTCGTCCGCTAGGGACAACTGGTCAGAAATATGTCCTATTTCAAAGAATTACCTATGTCATATTATTCTCAGAATCAGTAAACATAAACACACAGTAGCAATATAATCTACGGGTTGATCGCCATTTAATAGCGATAAATTAATTGTTTGTCATGCACTAAATTATCGTACCTACTCAGCTGTCATTGCCACCCAAATGCATTGACGTTCATTAGCAATATCCAATTCGTCAAGGTCATAAATTATAAGCAAATAGGCCTTATTTGTGCTAGTTAATATGCGAACGCGAGACGCATTAAACCTTCACTAAATCACTCGAAGAATCAAGCTGCACGCTAAACTACATCTGAATCAGTTAAGTAGTTTCGAGTTTTGCTTTATGGCAGATCGAATAAATAGATAAACAAAGCGACAGAGAAGACCCGATTTATTTTACAACACGTATAGACATATTAAAATATATTAAATATATATTTTATAGTATAGACATAGGTATTAATGTATATTTTCTATGCAAAATACGTATAGACATATATAGTAAAACATAGATATATATAAATAAATAAATAAATATTAAGGGACAATCTTACACAAATCGACCTAGTCCCAAACTAAGCAAAGCTTGTACTATGGGTACTAGACGACGATATACATAATATATAAATACATATATAGATAACATCCTTGACCCAAGAACAAATATTTTGCACAAATATTTGCCCCGGCCGGGATTCGAACCCGGGACCGCCGACTCAGTAGGCAGGTGTCTACCAACCGAGCCAAACGCGTCGTCAAACCTACCTATATATGGTACCTATAGCTGGACATATTTACAATATTGAAAAGATATAAACTTACCCTTTTGTAATATATTTATATCACTCATGTTTCAAGCAAAAGCTCAACAGCGGGATATAGATGGCCTTCGATAAGCAAACAGCACCACCTCTCGGTAATGTTGTGAACTAAGTTACGAGCGAATTGTACGTTTAAAATAATTGCTCAACTAGATGGCATTACTGTTATACATTCAATTGTTTTGAGATTCACCGATTAAACGTCATATAGTTCAAAGGTTATTTTAAAATAAAAAAAAAAACAGCCAGCATTATTTAGCCATTTAGCCAGTAGTAATTGGCCAGGATCGTAAATCCATGGGGCATTATGATATCCCCAATTCATCAATATCGCAGCGGTAATAACTAATTCTCAATATATTGATATAGGTATATATCAACATTATTTATGCTAGTCATTTTCTTTTTATCGATAATATGCCTAGCCATCTAGAATTTTACGCCAATCAAAATAGAGAAAGAAGATATTCTTTCTCATTAAGATAATATGGTCTCTAAAATCTAAAGCATGTCATTAAAAACTTCTACGAGATAATTAACGAAGGCCTAGCAGCCACTTCTTCGCGTGTCACGGTCTTGGATGTTCTCTACTAGATGACCTATTAGAGAACATCCAAGAATTGTTAGAATGATCTAACCATGGTATAAAAAAAATAAGATATGGCACTCCGGAATGACAGGCGAGACTTGACGTCATCACGCTTTGATTGGTTGGTTGGTTCTGTCAATCCGTTTCTGTGTTGCCAATGGTGTATTATAATACCCCCCGATTCCCTTATTACCTGTATGATCTCCCATAATTATGAGTCTATGACAAAATAAAACTTGGTCAAAGAACACGACAATCGTAATACATAATTTACATAAATGTATAATAATTATTTTTTCACTTCTCTCGCTCTAAAAGTTCGACTTTATGCTGTGCGTAGGCGACATAAAGTCGCTTTTTATGCTCTAGAGCATAAAGTAAAATCGTCGTCGAAGGCCAAGGCGATCGGTCCAACAGCCACACGAAAAAGGTCCTTAATAAACAGTAAAAAAAAAAACAAAAATCATACAATAAAACCCGTTCCAGACCTTCCGATCCGATCCGATTTATCGGGAGAAATCGGATAATGTGTAGTGTATGAGATCCTAACAATTGCACTACACATTATCCGATTTCTTCCGATTAAGGAGATCGGATCGGAAGGTCTGGAACGGGTTTTAACTCTTTATTTTATTTCGTTTTGTTAGTATTCTAAGACCAAGGCAAAGATACCAACAGCCAAAGTACACAATAAAACTATTTCTCATTGCTATTAGAACAATGAGAAATATTTAAAGTAACATTAAATTTTAATTAAATTTGTTTTTAAGTAGGTATACATGATATGTGTATATGTATATGTTATTTACATGATACAGTTTCATTTCCTCGCAATCGAAGTGAAAAGTAGAGTGTGCAACTCGTCCATAAAACGCATTTTACACTCGACTTTATATTCATCCTCGCTCGCAAGCTCGCTCGGATGGATAAACGTCTCGTGTAAAATGATGCGTTTTATGCACTTGTCGTACAATCTACTATTTCGACTACTGGCGATACATTGTTCTCCTTATCATTATTTTGTTACCATAAAGTGGCAACTAATCAACTAACCTTATTTTCTTATACCATGATTCTGACATATTTTCTAGTAAATCTTTCACCTTCAAAATCACAGGCGTCTATTTAACAAAACTACGTATCTTTTTCATCGCACTGCGGCGCCCTGAGTTCCCATTCATTGCGGTCAATTCGGCGTAATGTAATCAATTGTCGAACCAATAAAATAAATCAGTCGAGACAGTTTTAATTGATACCGTTCGGTATTAACTGCGTATAGCAACGGCACACTTGTGCCGCATTATTATAGCCCAAGAACTACTGGATAAAAGAAAAAGTCTTAATTGGCAGTCTGTGTGATTTTTAGACCACGTTTGATTTGATATGACGCGTCTGTCATTTTCACACACATACGTTTTACAGTAACAGGGGTGCTTTATGCGTTCTCGCTGAGATTTCTACTCATGTCTGCCCCATGTTTTAATTTGGCCAATCATAAAGACCTCTCGAATTTGGAATTTCACATTTCCAACGGAAGCGATAAAGGAATGCGACCTGTAGGCGAGAACATCCGAAAAACTGGATCCGGACATACGAACCCAATTTTGTCTAAGCTGAA
Organism: Apotomis turbidana; assembly: GCA_905147355.2. NCBI lineage: Eukaryota > Metazoa > Arthropoda > Insecta > Lepidoptera > Tortricidae > Apotomis > Apotomis turbidana. Next base: position 17,984,153 of record LR990288.1, on the reverse strand, counting down.
AAGAAGACAATTCGCTCATTCGCTCGATCAGTCTAAAAAAAAATTAGATTGTCCCGCCATTAGCGCTGCTGCTGGCCGTCGTACGGAGTCCAAGTGGTCAATCCTTGATTAAAACAAAAGGTTACCTTTACAGGGGTCCGTACACAAAAGGTAAAAACGGGACCCTATTTCTAAGACCCCTCTGTCCGTCCGTCTGTCACCAGGCTGTATCTCATAGCTAGACAGTTGAAATTTTCACAGTAACAGAAAATAGTAAAAAGCTAAAAATAATTTAGTTGTACGGTACCCTCGGTGCGCGAGTCTGCCTTGCACTTGACCGGTATTTTTGTTGTAATTATACGACATTTATGATTTGTACTTTCGACTTGTATGATTCCAGAAAAGTAGTACTGTTAATTACTGAACAAAAAAAATATTACTGAATTCGCTCCAAAGTAAAATTTGCAGCAAAGTAACTAATTATCACGATCTTAATTGTTGTAGCTATCATAATATAAAGTTTTAATCTAAGAAACTTATTAGATGCATTAAGTTGAGGAGTTAATTAACTAAAGACTTCCACTATAAAATGAGTAAGTATACCTATAACACCCTAAAATTATTTATATAAGCTTTTAATTTATTTGTTTTTACAAGCTTTTGTTTAGTTTCATCAGTTGCGGTGTCTCTGTGTGGTAGGGATGATTTTTTTGTTAGAGAATTATGTAGTTCAGTTATAGATAAAAAAGTTTTTCTTTTTATTTTATTTTACCGAAATGTCGGCATTTTTTTCATACACATACTCATACCAAATTAGAGCTTTCTAGTACTTTAATGTAATGATAACGGAGCTAAGCCGCGGACAGATAGACAGACAGACAGACAGACAGACGGACATGGCGAAACTATAAGGGTTCCTAATTGACTACGGAACCCTAAAAAACACTACCCGCGGCCGCGTTACTGCCCGCGTTCGATTTTCAATTTTTTTAATCGGTCACAAACAGCGGTCTGATCGCAGGCCATTGTTTATTAATAAAAAATTGTTGCCTGTAAGGTCGGTTTTACGGGCGAAGGAAGATTTTACGTGACAACATCTTTTTCTCGGTAGAATATTTATTTGTATCATATCCATTCACAATTTCCCTAACAACATTTTAAGTGTTACTTTCTGAACGCACCCATCACATGTGTCATTAATGTCATTATAGTGTCTTTATTTTACATGTTTTAAATCTAAATATGCGATAATCAGACTATTATGCATGTATGTTGTCGATTCCAAACCCTTATTTAGTCTAGATCTACATGTAATTATTCTAAAAATACCGAACCGACGGAACAAACATCATATGTTTGACAGGTAAGTACGAACAGTTTGTATTTGTATGGGAATATAAAATTATCGTTTTTATTATTTTCCACTCTTTTATTCTATATTTTCTCACCGTTTAAACCTTCCCTTGACTTCCACGAATATTTCAATACTAAAATTAGCCAAATCGGTTCAGCCGTTCTCGAGTTTTAGCGGGACAACCGGCCCTCCTAACAGACATGAGCGGGCGTTACACTTTTTCATGAGTGACTCCGAGACGCAACCTAATTTAAGACGTCACGTCAAAAATTGTTACTCTACTCGTATTGGTTTTTATTTTAACACTTTTCTTGTTGGTGTGCAATAACGAATTGTAGTATGTATTGTATCGTATCGCATCGCATCGTATCGCATCGTATCGTATCGTATCGTATTGTATTGTAATGTTATAAAAAACACCGAAATCATCATAGATGCCCATATTATCTAAGGAGTTCCTATTCATGGATCTCGTCATCAGATCTTCACCAAAATTTTATGGGAGCAACATACTCTCGAACAAATAAATAATTCTCCTAATTAGTAGATAAAATATAACGGAGTCATGCGATACATAAAAAAAAAACAAATCGAAAGTCGGTTAAAAAACGTATCAAAATCGTTATTTATATGGGAAATGTTAACGCGATCGAGACATTTTGTTGCATTAAAAACTTACACTTGAGGCTCTTGTAACAAAATTTCTCCAACTGAATAGGTTAGTTGACCCAGTTTTGAAATATATTTGAAATGGTTAATAATGATCTTACTAGCTCTAAAAAAAATGTCTTATATTTTTGTGAAAGCTAGAAAGCTAAATTTTATCAATTGAAAATTTGAAATTTCATGAACAGTCAAAAACGCCGTCCGCCATTTTTGCCTTTTGCTAATCTGTGGCGTGACGTAGATATACCTGTAAATATTCGAAATTCGACCGTCGTATAGTGCCATTCCGCTCACTTCAATATACTTTGACAGGAGATCGAGAGGGACGGCACTATTCGAAGTCGTCAAAGTAGACTTTCAGTTTTCTTTACAGAACCGATGACGTCACAATCGTAAGCGAAAATGGCGGACAGCGTTTTAAGCATTTCAAAATACAGATTAAAAACCATATTTTCAAATTCAATTTTATCAGCCATCTTTCACTTTTATGAATTGTAAAATATATATTTGGGTTTCCATAAACGGAATAAACATTTAGTTTATGACAATTTGACATGAGTCAACTAGCCTATTCAACTAAAACATATTATCTGTGAACTTAGTTGTTTGTAGCTGTATACTGTACATTCGGTGAATATTGGCTTGCTCGGCATGGCAGAGTGACGTCTGGGTCAGATTGCGTAAATACTAGACTAGATAATATATATATTGTTGTGCTTAACACAACTCACTTTGTCAAATATATTAGGTAGCAAACGCTAGATGAGATTTCGATACATACAATGGTTATTCCTGTTTATATACGAATGATTTTTTCAAACACCTTCAACAAAGTACAAATACTTACAGTCCGACAAGAAAGTATAGAAATTAAAAAGTGGCAATACTCTAGTGTCGTCTCGTTTTCTTAGATTGATTAGATAGGGACGATACTACAGTATAGCAACTTTTTAATTTCTACTCTTTTATACTGTACCAACATTATTACTAATGGCTCTATGAGCTGTAGACCAGGAAACATATTTTTAAATAGCAAATATATGTTTTTTTTTTTACATTTTCAACCCCCATTATATGCTCTATCTCCGCCATTTTGAAAAACTTTCGAAAAACTGAATCATCAAATGCTACCTGAAGCTACGGACTGGTTGCGTAACCTGGATATAAATTTATAATTTCCTACAAAAAGTTTTCACCATACGATTAAATACATCAAATAAATCTATATAATTATCGAACCTGCCGTCTAGCACAATTATGCTTCGCAAGTTTCGCAACTGTTGTCGCGCGGCATAGCGTCACCGGTCACTCTCTCACATTACTGCACAGAAAGAGATAGATGAATATCTCTATCACGAGAAAGAGTCGCGTATCACAGTTAGTGCAGCTCACACAACTTCACGAGTTGAGAAATGTGACCATCCGAATGCGGCGTTCACACTTCGATGAATCCAGGGAATTCTATATTATGAAATTCTAAAATTGTATTGAAATTCAGTTTTCTGTGGAAAGAGGTCATTATTTCAGTAATAATCATAACTCATAACAGCGCGATACAAGATTTATATGGGCGCGCGGTGCCATCGCCAGCACCATGTGTTCGTAAAAAAATATTAGTCCTCTCATTACACCAAAGTGGATTGACGGATTTTAATCAATTTTGATATATGGATAGCTGTTGGTTATAAAATGTCTTCTCTCTTTCTCTTTGTGGTTCTCTTTACCTGACAACGGTTAAAAAATAAGTTTTACGCTCACGAAGTTGCGGGCATCTTCTAGTATTTCTTAAGACTTGTAAAATCCGAAAAAAAAACTGAAACTCTACAAGATGTGTAAACGTTATCTCGTCAATTTAGATTTTTTATAAAACTAAAATAGTTACGTCATTATGTTAAAAAAAAACAAGGTTAAACTGATGTACGCCAGTTAACAAATTCGTTTTCAATCCTTCACTTTTAGCCGAAAACAAAATATTTTCCTCCGGTTTTGTGCAACAAGAATATAAGCGTAGCCGCGGGTGCTTATTTATAGTATAAATATGCATTACTTATTTGCCACCACGCAAAAACAGTTTGTGAAAAATATACGTGAAGTTTTATCGTCCCGTTAAATTCTGCCTGAAAAGTGTCAGAAATATCACATTGCATTTTCACACCGAGTACCAAATCACACATCGAAATAAATAACATCTTTCGGTATTTAAATCTGAATCGAAATAGCTCGGTGTATTTCATTACCACCAAATAAATGTAGTGTGTGGATTCCGTACATGGCCAGTTCCTGGTCGGAATGGTTTTAAAGGCATGCGATGTTTTTTAATTATAATCGTTTAAATGTGCTATTTCACTTGGCGATAAGGTAATGTGGTGTAAGTTTATTGTCTTATGAAGTAATTACTATCAGTTAAATAGTTATTCGACGTTTTATTATCTAGTTGCGTCTTTTTTGTTATTTTTGTCAAACGAAAGAGATGGTAATATCAATATTTGGCAAGTTAGTCTATCAGCATAAAGGTAAGAATATAGGTGACATTGGTTTGTTAGGGGCCAATTTTTTTCTGTGTCGAAGGTAAAATAGCATAGGCAGAAGGTCTGTTACAATTACTTCATTAATCAAAGAACGCAAAGCGCGAGACTTTTTTCATCATTTACAGTACACATTTATGCCTTAAATAATTTCTGAAACTTAATGGCTGCTACAACCCTCCTTTAGAACACTCTTCGAACAAAAACTTGTCAGTTCAAAGCCTAAATTTAGGAATGATCCACTCCAAATGACAACTTGTTTAATGTCACTTAACTTCGTCCGTAATATAAGTACCTAATACATCGCTTAAATGGCTAAGTATACGTCAATTTCCTCGAATGAAACCTCAGTTCATGTCTCATTGGCGATGGATTGAATTTAATTCGCCGTCCAAATTCCACAAAGTCACACGAACAGTAGGCCCGCAAACAACAGCAGGTAACAATAAAATAGCGGCAGCATTTGAACCCAGTTGCATTGATTGAGCGCAGATAGCTGTTTATTTATTTGTCGGCTCAATTAACGAATACGCTCCAGCACATTATCGATTCAAATCGGCATCGGCGCTTTCCCACGTTAGCCGATTTCCCGTGAAAACTCAATGAAAACTTCATAACAGTGTTGACTTTACGCTTGGAAACCGATCGCGTAATGGCCTTTGTTGCACAAAAAGCGACTGATCCGGTCCAGATCCGCTTTGTACAGTCCGTTTGCTTTAGTCAGTTGACAACATAATTATCGGCTGTTGTGTTGCAACCATATGAGCCGGTCAACGCACCGCTTGGAAATAGACTCGACCGCGACCGTCGCGGGCTGTATTGACATGTTAGCAACACGACCAGAGAGACTTGACTTCTAATTGTGCCCTCTGATATCTGCTAGACGTCTGCACCGATGATGCGGTTGAGTGAAAAAAACAAAAGTCCTATACTGCTCCAACGTGGCTCCAACTGACAAAGGGATAGTAGAACTAATCACCCATATCTTACAGAATGAGCATTATTAACGTAACGTATAAATTGATGAGTTAATTTAACGAGTAGATATAACTGGTTTATCACGCCGCATGTTGAATTTGGACTGTTTAATGGATTCATAATAAAGCCTAACTCGACGTATTTCAAATCAAGCGAATCTATCCACTTAGCAAAGTAGGTAATGCACTTGTCTCATTTCGCTGTGCCGGCGTGCACTTTGCACTCCAACCGAGCATTGTGAGTCCAGCCAGTCGCCACTAGATGGCGTTAAAGAAAACTTCTTAGCACAAGGGAAACGTAAAATTGTGATTCCACGCCATACTCTAGATGTCGCTTCTCTCATCGGTCATTTCAATCAGGAAAATGGCAATGTCTTGTAATTTCGTAGGCAGAGATTTAAAAGCAATCAACAAAATAAAAGGATTTTTACGTCTTTTACTTTTAATGATGTAAGAGACGACCATTTTTATTTTACTCCGTAAGAATATTTATCAAGTAGCAGATTCATTCGACTTATTACTTATTCGGCCATATTATAATTTTTTTCAATGCATTGTCAGAATTCCGTGTATGATTTATTATCAAAAATACCTTACATGTGGTACACACGTGCGTTCGTCAAGAAAGGCTTTTTTGGATATCATTATTAGGAAACGTTCACATTGGTATTACATATTAAATTTGAACGGCAGTGAATTTCTTTGGATTCATTAAGATTTGAGCACGTGCGAGAAACATGTGGTTGCTTCATTATGTAGATTATAATTGTTTAAAATTCGTATGATTAAACCAATTTTTGCTTACACATATAATATTAGGTATATCGCGAATAATATTTTTGTGGGTGGAGTGAAATAATACACATTGCAGTAGGCTTGAACTTTTATTTTTGATTTACAAACAGAACTTTATTTACAACTTTATTCCCATTTTTATTACAGTATTCGTATTGAATTGATATTAACTTACAACAACTTAAATCATTACAAAAAATAAAAGTTATTAAAATGGGTTACTTTATAATACAGAGGCTTTTTTGAAAAAACAACTTTTGCGCCGTATCCTTATTTTATTTCGACAACTATATGTAGCAGTGCAATACCTTAACACTGCCGTGCTACAGTAAAAGGTTGTATCTATATACGAATTACATAGTAAGATACGGCTTTTAACAGACGACAGAATAAACGACCTAACTATGAATAATTGCACTCTTAAGACCATGTTGTAAGTACCGATGTTTGCTAAAGTAACCTCAGTTCACTGCACTGACGGAAACCAGACTAGTGTAAATACGTCCTTACATGGAACAAAAGACGCCGTTCCAGCGGACATTTTTGAATACTCCACGAGACATTTTTGAACGCTCCGTCATTCGACACGACAGGCGCACGTTGTTTTAGATGAAGTAGTGACGGTTGACATGTCAATTCGCACGCGATTGATTAAAATTAGACGAGCTTAGTCGATAGCGGCGGCAATTTAATTTTAACCGCGGATCTAGGTATGCATCATCATTAATATATACCTATGTATATGTATATTATGTATGTAAGGAATGTCTTGATTTAACTGTGCTAAGGCTTAATTAGGATTTGGAGCTCTAGGATTTTCGGAAAATCTATAGTGGTGGTGTTTTAGTGTGTTGGTAATAATCTTCCGGTTAAAATGAGCAATAATGGGATCAAAAATATCTGAACACGCTTCTATGCCGTTAGCAATAGAGGCGAATTGACATATTTTTGCTCTTAATTTTATGAACTCGACTGTACTGCAAAATCTAGGCCTAATTCAATAGACGTCGACCATTTGAACGATGTATTAAACGTATAACAGACATATTGAACGGCAGTGAATTTGTTTTGATTAATAAAATTAACATTGTAAAGTTCGAGAATAATGATTATGATTAAATGTTTAAATAGAAGCGAAACATTTAAAAAATCATGATTTGAACTGGATGTGAACCCAAATCTGATCAATCGACGGCTTTCCGGGCCAGATGGGTGCATTACCAAATATGCTAGCGAAGCATCGAATTTTTCAACCAGTTGCTTTATTTCTACATGCCTTAGGGCGATATTGTAGCGCCATCTACCGTAGAGATTAAGTCTTACTTTATGTCCGACACCATCGTCCTAAATTATAAGAACTCGATAGCAACAATTGTACTACACCCAAACTAATCAATTAAATGATTATGAATTGTTAAATAAATATGGCTGATATTTATATCGATTTATGTTTCAATGGCATTGTCACATTAAAAAATTACAGTTGGCTAGACATACATTATAGTGTCATAAGAGTCGTATTTGAGGAACATTGAATTCAGCTTCTTTGCTAGTTTAAAAACAAATTTTCCACAATTAATCCCTACAATCTAACAATAAGCAGGAATGAGAAAGTTTGTTCGACATTTAAACATCTTCAGGTCTGAATAAATGAGTGGGATAGACCCTTTTGTTTCAATCTGTTTCACTTTGCAGTAATTACAAAGTTAATAAAAAATTACGATATTCCGCGCCTCCTTCTAATGTTGAAAATGAACGTTTTATGTAATAACTGGCCTAAATATTCCCGGCAAGGTATCTTTTCCGCTTTATTATTAAGCTTGGTTTTCAAAATCTTTAGCTAATCGTGTAAATATAGATTTGAACATATGTAATGACTTGTGTCATGCGATCGCATATCATGAGCTAATATTGTATTACGTAATTTACTTTCTCGATTAATTTCAGTGAAACAGATTGAGATAGAAATATAAATAGGAGCTCATCCAAAACAATACAATATCAAAACATTATTCACGATTTATACTTTTTTCAGTGGTAGCATAAATTAAGGCTCCTTAAGACGCCAAACGGTTTTTGTAAGAACAGGCTGATCTATATTTCCTAGGAAATGCTCACCTCACCGAGTAGTGAGCGTAATGTGTTCGTTATTTAATGAGCAATTTTCATGCACAACTGCTTCAATAATTCAAAAAGCATTTGTTTCTGACATCGTACGTGACTCAAGAAATTAGTGCTGTAAGTTCGTATTCACATAACGGCTCGGTAAGTACTGGCTTCTCTATTTGGTTTGTATTTTTAATGAAAGAGTGACCTTTTAGTTGGTTAAAAATTGCATATAGTTACGTAGGTGTGCGAAAAATTTAATAGGTATTTAACTACGAGTGTGATTTTCATACTGGTATGAAAGAAGAAAGTATGAAAGTCATGCGGGGTATTTAAAGCCAAATTACAATGTGTGTAAATCTTTTATGTTGCGTTTAGAACTCGTCAGTAATGATCTGCATTGGAATTTAAAATATGTTTTTTCCAATTTTCATATATTTTTTAATCTGGAACAGACTGTAGTAGTATGCAGATCTGTGCTGTAATTAAATATATAAATAAAATTGTCTATTTAACAAAACAGCTTATACAACATGTGAGATATCTATGAGACTCCAAACTAGGCTGAGCAGTCTGCGAGTGCGATTTACATATTCATAAATACTACTTGAATGGATATAAAAATAATGTTACTTAAAAACTAACGCTGTAATGAAGTTATTACAGTACAGGCACTCACATTTTAAGTTATTTTAGTTATGTCGGCCATTACCTACTGTTTTTGATCACGTAATACGATGGATTATTATTGAGTAATGTTGGTGTTTAGTGTTTGGGAATCTTAAATCTTAAGGGAAGGAACAGTTTGAAGACTGGAAAATCGGTGTTCGCTCGACGATTGTCAACAGAATTCCCCGTCGCGTCGCATTTAACTCGAATCTTAATTGAAAATTCAATCATTTATTCATTTGATTTGAGTCGTTAGGGCTTCTTAATGGCTAGCGTGTTTTCTTACTTTATTCAGTTGCATATGAGGTTAGTTATAAGTATTTGTTTTAGTGTGACACATATTATAACTAATTTAATTCGCTCGATGACGCCAATTGCAGTAATTATATTGTAGTCAGATTTGTTTTTGATGACTGTAATTTAGGTAATTCTGATCGTTAAATAACCATGCTTTAATTTGTACTTATCGATTTTGAAGGCTCATATATCGGTTTCGATTATTTCAAGATGAATTAATCAATGAACTATATGAAATAAATTTACCTATGTTTCCGTAACGGTAAAGACAAAAGTAAAACAAAGTTTATAAAAATGAGAATAATCCCAATTGCCTAACTATTAGCTAGTAGGTAGGTACCTACCTACGCAAGATCAAATAATCGAAGTTTTCTCGGCAATGTTCGCAGTAAGCACCACCACACGCTAGTGATATTCTTTTATTGCCGCATCTACATGATGAAACCGTACTCAGCCGGGCGTGTTCGCAATATTTACTTTACCTCATACTAAAATAGGCAAACAATCGAGCAAAATAATATTGCCAGATCTAGTGCGAGAAACAACAAAAGGTGAGAAAAAAGTGCATTTGTAGGGAGCTTATTGAGTTTCCAATAACGTGTGATAATGAAGTGGGTGAGTAATATTACGTTCGTGAGCCCACTGTGCTTCATCTCATATTTATAACTGTATTTCTATCGCCGTAGTGCACGTGCTCCGGCGAAACTTATTTATTTATACGAAAAGGAAGCCGTATATTCTAATATAGGTTTGGGTTGATGAACGACTTTGTAAGTAGATATTATAGACAGAGTTGTATTTGTTTAATACGAACTGTATTAGCGGCGGCGGCGGACATTGTAAAATAAAACTGGCGTCTATTTTGAAATAGTTTATTTGTAATGCCTGTGACGGAGTCGTTTATGTGTTTCTTGTTTGTAAATTTTGAGGGGAATCAATAATGTAATAAATTTGGACTATTTAAGCCCTCCTTGTTTTTATTTGACTTTGGCAAGAGAAAGTTTTTTAATTGGACAGTTTGTTTTATTGGTGACGTGATATCTTCACTTGTCGTGAACAAGTAATAGATTTGATTTTTCAACATTAGTCAGGACAGTATTTTTAAATATTTATGTTTTCAATTTAGACATAAACTCAACTATTGTTATAAAACAGTCTTTTGTTTGTATAACTTTTATAACACTTACACGTTAACGAGCATTCAATCTGAGTATGTCACATAAAAATCTCCTTTTGAAGCTACATAACACAAAATTAATAAAAACACCTCAACGTAACAACGCCTAAATTCGACGAGGCATTGGGATATCCCTTATATTATATCTCGGCTTTATGCCTTATAACCAAAATCTGCATCTAATTGCTCAGGAAAATATTTAACGCAATGCCACTGAAACCTGGCAGTATTATATAAATTTATTATATGTGTGTATAAAATGTCATATCGGTTACTGAGAAAAAAACGCATAGCTAAAGTAGATATGTCAACATATATTTAGCCCCAGGAAATGTTTAACGGCATCCTCGGTAATTAAATAAATTACGTTGATGCGATAAAGCTTAATTTCGCGGAAAGCTAATCAAAAACCAATACATGATTCACGGTGTAGTGCTCAATGTAGTGCGTGCTGTAATAATAGTTCTGAAATAGGCTCAACAGCATCAGAATATTCTGAAGTTAGTTCATAGTATAAAATATATTATATAGTATCTGTCTTTCTCTTTTATAAACTAAACCTACAGGAAAAGGAGGAAGATTACCTAAACATTAGAAATAAAAATATGTTTGTGTAAATAATTAATGTGATTAGATTACTCAGAGCTTAATACACTTTTGATGTCAATCACGAAATAGACTGGCATTTCGAATTCGAAAATAAAACTAACTTTAGATTTACAGGTCTCGTTTTTTAAAGCAAGCTAATCTTATCAATTTTACGGACAAAAATGAAAAATGGTTTTAGTATTATTTGAGAAAAATTTATACATATGATATTATACTCGTATAACATTATATATCTCAAAATAAAAGCCAAAGGTCAACTATAAAGGTACGACATTTTACTCTCTAAAATATGGTTAGGAAACGGTGTAAAAATATCCTGTTGCTACTGCTACCTTGTTGAACACTTTTTGGAAGAGTGGTTATAGAATGCTGTTTTTGTGATATAAATATGTTTGTCTATGTCTCCTCCGCCTGTCTGTATGTATGAGAGATTTTAAAAACTATATTTGGTGATCATTATTGTCTTTGTAGTCTATTTATTTGTGTCTATAGATCGTTGAAAATATCTAGCCCGTATTATTTCCAAGAATATGCGACCAAAAACTATAATTGTATACTGTATCACTGTTAGTGATGTAGAATTTAATCAATCCTCTAAGGCATACACGGCGTAACTCGAGATGTAAATTTCTTTCTCGCCACACTTGTGGCTACTTCCAGGGTAAAATTATACCTTCATCTAAAAAGCTCCCTCAGAAAACTCATCAATACTTTTATCTGATTCAAAGTTTAATTAGATATAAAATTGAGAGCTTTATTATTCAACTTTAAGTACTTATAAGATGCTTTTGGTAAATTAAATCTATATCAGCAGTTTTGAATTTTAGCTGTAGGTAGATATTGAAGGACGTCGCAGTTTCAAAGAATCCGTACCGTGATGTAGTTTTTAATATATTTATTATCTCTAGATTATCTTCTCGGTCCTTATTCGTCAAAACATTTTAGGACCTCCAATGAAACTAAATTTCGGCTTTATCGCGGACATAATATAGATTTATGCTACTTGAGCTTTAAGTTACATTAAGGGACAAGTTGACATGTTAAACGTAAATAGTTTTCAAAGTAAGACATAATAACGGTGTTCGCCATGCGCCTTTAATTGACTTATCTTAAATGTTTCGCCTCTTATCGAATTCGACGCCTATCAAAGTATAGTATAAATTTATGGAACATAACGTCTCATTTTTTTAATGTGGGTACACACCACATGTTTTGTTTATTTATTTATTTAAACTTTATTGCACAAAACAAAAGTCAGTACAAATGGCGAACTTAATGCCTAATGGCATTCTCTACCAATCAACCATAGGGCCAAACAGAGACGCATATTTATATTAAACCATTGATACAAAAATCAAAGCTGAAAGAAAAATTTAAATGCCTGATGACTTGGTGGAAGATACCGGGAATCGAACCCGGTTTCTCTGGACATATTCACATAGAGGTCGCTAAGGTGTAAAGACTTAAAAAAAAACAATGCAAAGATCTACACACAAAGCATAAGGAAAAATTCGAAAGGTTGCTTTAGGGGCTTAAGGGTGGCGGAAAGGTTAACGCGCAGGACCGGGAATCCAGAGGTACCGGGTTCGATTCCCGGTCGCTTCCTCCAGGTTACGCATTTCAACTTTCAAGTTTTCTTTGAGCTTTGATCTTCGTTTTAATGGTTTAAAGTACAGTACATCGATCTCAATTAGAAATAATTAAGTCACAGCGTTAACTCTAAAAAACCGGTCAAGTGCGAGTCGGACTTGCGCACCGAGGGTTCCGTAAAAACACTTTCCATCCTTAAGTGGTTAAGTTAAGTTTGCACCTGGTATGTATAGCGCCCCATACAAATGAGCTGCAAAGTTAACGTCCCGAAAGTTAAGCCCCCTTAAATATTTATTTTATGTTATTTTTAGTATTTTTTGTTATAGAGGCAATAGAAATACATCATCTGTGAAAATTTAAACTGTCTAGCTCCGTTCTTGAGATACAGCCTGGTGACAGACGGACGGACGGACGGACGGACGGACGGACGGACGGACAGTCTCAGTAATAGGGTCCCGTTTTTACCCTTTGGGTATGGAACCCTAAAAAGAGCACTTCGCAAAAGTAAACCTTATCGTAGTGAGATCTCGGATCACACGTGTCATTAGGAAAATCGAAATTTCCTGAGTTACAAAACTGTGATTTCACTACACTGTAAAAGGAAAAAGAAACAATAGCACCACCTTACCATAAATGCCCAATATCTTCAAAAAGCGGCCGTAAAGAAATTTAGAAAATAATTGCCGCATGCAAAACACGTCCAAGAAAACATTTTCACAAATGTGAAACAATAAGTGCTATCGCAGCTTTCAAGCGAAGCCAAGAACTCAACCTTTGTGAGAATTTATTTCATTCTTATGGCACTATTATGCCGTTCTCAGCTACACAACATAAATAATAATGCGGAGCGTTATAGGGTCATTACAGTAGGAGCGGGCCCTGTGACGTCAGACCTTCACTACTGCCGCTATCCTTAAGTCCTTGAACACATTATTGCAACAATTAGTGAACGGACTATAATCATAGTATTGCCTTTTGAAAATACGTGTGTAATTACTATACTTTTATAAATAGCTAATACTCAATGAATTCTGTTGAAATATCAAGAAACCCCATAAGTATATATTATATGCGTTCATATATACGTATGTATATACGTACCATTAGCAGAATCCGCTGTGAATAATTTACCAGGAATTTAATTTAATACTAAATATTTCGGACGTAATATGGTATCACTAATTACAATTACTATTACTTGTATTGAATTAATTATAGTATGAGTAATTTGCTTCATTACATTCATCATCTAACAGATACATTGATGAAATACTTTTGAGAAAAAACCTATTCCAATGTTGCAACTTTCAGATTAAAGGATCCAAGGATAAGATCCGAATGAAAATTGCCAGAAGTAGTAAAAATTAAGTCTAAATATAAGTAACTGGATGTAAAAGGCATGTATTTAAATCGATATCTGTATATTCCCTTTTTTCGATCAAAATATTTGAAAGTTTCACCAAAAATACTGACTTGCACACTAATTATGCGCACTAAATAATGCGAATTCAATATACTATTTAAAGGTATTTGCAAACTGTTTTACTGCATATAAAAAAAAACTAACCTAACCTAACCCGGCCGAGTCGGATCTTAGTGCGCAGTGCGAGGAGTTTGCAAGTCAGTATTTTTGGTGAAACTTTCAAATATATCCGATGTACGAACCATATTTTTGGTGTGAATTCGGTTAAAAGGGGGATCTCGTTTTGTATGATGTTTAAGTTTTTTTTGTAGGACATGTTCCGTTAATCAACTGTTTTTTTTGCACAGCATTCGTTTTTTTGGTATGCATTCAGTTAATTAGTGGAGTTACCTAGTGTACTGAAAAATTATACAGATGTGCATTTAAAAATATTCCGATGTAAAATAGCTATATAAAAAGTGTATTTCGAATAAAAAGCAGAATGTCGACGACGTTGTGTTAAATAATTTTGGTAGAAAAATAGATGTTTTATTCGCCAAAAATTTAATAGCAGATTGAGAGCTTCTTTTTAAATTACTTTTTGACTACTCTATATTGTTTAGAATATAATATAATTCAACTAGCCATTTACGCAGTAAATAATTGTCCAATCATACTTCCTAGACTATTACAACGTCAATTCTGTGACAAATCTCCATAGGATACTTACCCCATTCTCGACATGCACATGCCACTCTAAACCTGCACTCATAGCATCATCGGGCAGACGGCGAAGTGGGGTAAACCCGACTCGACAGCCAGTATCTGCTCGCCTTTGCAGCTCATTGAGACGCTCTGAAAGCGGGGTCATTACCTAGAACAAAAGCACAAATGCCGCTCAAACTCTAGCATAAATCGGACCCTGTTTGCTCGGCATGGTAAAGAAAAAACGCAGCCATTTTGAAAGGCCTAACTGAAAGGACGCGCGGACCTTATACGTTTACGGCGTTGTTAGTAAAATATTCATTGTTTAGTGCGCTTTGAAGTATTTTATGAGCTGCTATCGTTGAAATTGAAGTTTACTGTCATCTTTGGATTTAGTTTTATTAGTGCAAGCATAACCCAAAGTTATTTTCTAAAATAAATCCAGTATAAGGTTATCTGGAATTTCTTTACTTAAGTATTTTGATTTGTATGTATTGGGAAATGTTGAAAAACTAGCTGATAATTCAAAACGGTCTGAAATTTAAATGGCGTCTCAGCTAACATGCATTCCGCACCTCATTGGTGTCATTACTGTGTCACTATAACACACAAGTACAGATGAGTACAGTGTACTGGAGCGGTTTTCCTAAGAACAATTTTTTTTTTATACGTATCCAATATTTTTGGTGTATGATGGGACATTATTATACATACCGATATTATGTATATCTAAGACACTTTATCAATATTCCAATGCTCGCCAATAGCTCATAGCTCTTGGAACACTTAACTTGAAGACAGTGAAGACAAATACCAGTATAAATCTTCAAACCACAAAACAAACAAATCTAAGTCCTTTATCACTCCATCGACAGCATTATAAAAGAATTACCGTATCACACTGCAAGCGATGCATCGCACATCCATTTGGCGGCGTCAAGAGCAGTTGCAGTTGATACAAGATTTGCTAACAATTGAATATGGCAGTAAATCAGCCGATAGCGGGGCCTGACCCCGCATGTAAATCGCTGCTGCTGCACCACAGGCTTAAGTACGTGGCGCAAGTCATGAGAATATGGAGCCAAGTTATAAAAGTTTTCGAAGATGAGTATAATAATAATCATAACTATTTATTGTATTTACTTAAATTTGAATGTGGCAGTAAGTTGGATAATAGCGGGGCCGTGTCTGGCCTTTAAGTCACGGCTGCTGCGCCACAGGCTTGAGTATGTGACGCAAGTCACGAGAGATCGAAACAAAGTTATAATTGACAAAGTTTGTGAAAATGGTTATATGTTTGTCACTAAATAACGCGTTAAATGTCGTATGTCGACGTGTATATAATCGTCGCTGCTACGCCACAGGCTTAGGGGGCGTAAGGCAAGGAAGTTTAAACTAATAGTGGTAATAAATGTTACTTGTTTTATAAAATCGATACAAGATTTGCTAACAATTTAATAAAGCAATAAAGCAGCCATATTGGGGCCTGATCCAGCATGTAAATCGCTGCTGATGCGCCATGGGCTTAAAAGTGCGGGGCACAAGGTATGAGAGGTTGAGACATCGTACTAATTAAATACTGAATGTTAATTGATTCTCTCATCATTCGAACCTGACTGACTGACTGAACTGACGCCGGGATGACCGTGCAACCGCTGTCTTAACAGCATCGGTCCTTTTATGGCCTGTTCAGTGGACAATGTCAGCGTACCCTTGTCGATCTCTCATGCCTTGCGCCCTACACTTAAGCCTGTGGCACAGCAAGACCAATTTGCATGTCAAGCCAGGCCCCGCTATCACCTAATATACTGCCTTATTTAATGGATATAAAATTAATATAAACATATAGAAAACAACAATGTCCGAGGGATATCTTTTCCGAATATAATGACTATCGTCAGTCATGAAGGTAGGGCATTAGGATATTGTCTGATAATAGATTTACTTTGAGATTGGCTACACTGTAATGAGCACTATGCCGTTGGCTGCTGTTTCAATATCTATCAAGTAAGCATCCAGTTTTGTTCCATACGTAATTAGTAATATACCGGGTGTGACCTGTAATAAATTAAAACGCAGATTTTACTCTTCACACTGAACGACATTTTGTTCCGGAACTTCACACAAAAAAAAAGATAGTTTTCAGATGGTCATTATTTTATGCAAATTGTACACCGTGTATGGTATTTAATAGTAATTTGAATGTACGCGATGTCAATGTTGTAACATTGCCATCGCGCTGACTGAAAGCGTGAGCTTCTAATTATCAAATATTTCGTAATACATTGCTTGGAGACGTGGGTTGAAATCCCGCTCAAAGCATACAATTTTTTAATTTTTCGCTTTCGCTTCTGTTTAAGTATTTAATACATTGCTTCTTTAAATTTATAATATTTCACAAGTCATTCAATAATACAACCTATTTTAAAAGTTGCTTATATAATTAGTAGAATCTATCTTTTAATTTATTGCTCTTGTTACAGCCGGTATAATACCTATAACGTTCCAGACATGTCAAGCTAGACAGCTATGATTATATTTATCACTTATCCCTTGCAACCGCCCGCTACCCTACGCGCTCATATTAGACGTGATCTGTTTCAAATTTGTTTCCTATACTTAAACATGACGTTTCTAACAGCATACATCTGAGATCTGGCCATTGTATGTTTACTATAGCGATGTGCTCTAGGCTATTCCAAGTAGATAACCGTTACGACATTTTCTCACTCGTTATGATGCGGTACTTTTTCATGAAGCTAAATTACACAGTGTAAATAAGTAACATCGGCCTAATTCCATATAGGTATATCTCTTTGACATCTCGAAGAGATCTCCGAAATGGGGATATACTTCGCCAACCCAGTCGCGTTAAGTTTGCGCTTCATTTATATGTAACGCTATAGATATCGCGTCCTCACTTAACTCGTTCGGGTATTAACGTGTAATGTTTTATTCACCTCAAATCGCAAACAACGTGTTTTAATGGTGATATACTTGAGATATCACTCATTTGGCTATATTTCCAAGTACGGTCAAATAACAAACTAGCGCCGAATACACTAGTATTATCCTTAATATTCTTAATCTTAATCTTGATGTATTGAGCCATTCATATCTCCCTTAAATTCAAGTTGATACTTATCACTTTAAAAAAACTAATTTCGATAGTTGTTGGTCATCCAGCCGTGATAGAAACGAGATATTGCTAAATTGGGGATACCGTAATGTGTCATCAAATTAGTTCTCTATTAATTACAACGTCAGTCAATTTCAATACAAATACACTTCCTTACAAGTTGCATCTCAAGCTTATCGCTTACGTAAAATGTCACAATACTTGAGAGAAACTCAGAATTACAGACCAACCGAACATCCGCGCGTATTTTCCGTAATACGACGCGTCTCTCGTTAAACTAAAGTAGAACCAAGTATATCACATTTCGCATTAGACATAATCGAGACACATGCTCCGGTGCTGGCGATCGCAGCCAGCAAGCGTTGGATTTATGTTGAACGAGGTTGAATAAAAATTTTGCATTGCTTAATGCTTATAAATGTTTAGAAAGAGTGAAATTATTTGGCAGGGTAAAGTGCGACAAATAGCTTCTTGCTCGTGGCTTTTCTCCCAAAAACAGCTTGCTTTTTAAACAGGAAAGTCAGACTTTACTCAGATTCAAATAACGAAGACAACTTCTATGAACATTTTTATAGATCTTAGTACTCCACGGGTCATGTCGTTTCATGTTAAATTTACTAGAAATGAGAGAGATTATTTGACTTAGACTGGCGTTTCAATCTGTAATAAGAGTATTATTATTCCTCAAAAGAAAATTGAACTTTCATGGAATCACTTTGTTTAGAGGGATGAAGAGCGAAATATAACGTGTCCTCGAACGAAGAAATACTTACCCCATTTTTACAAAATAATTACTTCAATTTTTACTACAAATTCGTAGCATTTCCAATGCCATCTTTATCCTTAAAACTTGACTTCAGTCGAATCGAAATATAAGCTACTAAAATGTCCCTATTTTAAATCGTACCATTCTCTTTAGAGCGCTCGTATGATCACGTCACGAACATTCCGTTAGACAAATCTGAGTCATAAGCGCATAACCATGAAGCACATTGCACCAGTGTTCAGAATGGAAGGACACTGTAATGTTTATGAAACTGACACCTTATCTTCTGGTAGTACGTAAATCATTGAGTCTGACATTCAAAGCGAGCGTGATGACGCGTTGGCAGCACAACGGGCGGGCCGCTTTCGTCTATCGTCTTCATTTTATATGCATTTTACTACTAAGGAATTATAAACATTACAACTAAATAAGCATTATGGCTATTTCTGTTAATGTTAAGTCACACTACTCTTGATCACGCAAATGAAGCTGCTTGAGAATCGTATATTTTTTGCTTGCTCTGTTTGTATAAAAAGCGACTTGATTGGTCGTGTAATCAACTGACGCATGCGCACGCCACGTGTAGCTTCGAACGCGCGTTGGTTTTGTCCTGACACAATCGAGAAGCGAAACTGGTGCACTGGTGCGCGTTGGTATGTAATCCAACTAGTTCGGCACTCAGCATACCTAGTGAGATATATTTTTGTATTTATAATGTTCAGACATTATAATTTTGAAATACTTTTACTTATGAAACCTTGCCACCTCTGCCGTCTGATTATGACTGTCATCAAGTAATTTAGTAAGCATCTAATTTACAGGTTTCGTTAAATATAAAGGAATCGATGAGCTATTATTGAATCGATTGAAATAGAAATTAATGACAAGTACACTAAGAGGTTCCGGATTAATGAGCTTCGGCCGAGTTAGCCCATACAAACCGTCATTATAACAATGTCAACAACACCTGTTGCCTGAATACATTACGCTTATTGACTATGTTTAGAGTTGGGACGTATCGTAAATATCTTAGAGCGCTTTTCACTCTAAGATTCTATTTGATGTGAAGTAGGGGCTGCCCGCAACTACAGTTGGTTGGGCTCGCGCCAGCTAACTCTTTTTGCTCTAGGACGTATGCTCCTCTCGCGACAGTCTATGTATCGCGCATTCTCTCTAGGAATGAGCCACTGAATGTGCGACGGTGGACGACGTCGCGACGTCCACAAATCAGTAGCCACTTTGTTCTTTCATGGTCGCAAAACCATTCTCTGCCGAGAAATCGTTATTGATCTATTTTAAAAGTGATTACTGTCCGTTTGTCTCCCATTGTTCGATTTTGTCTCTGACGACTGTATTTAGAATAGACGTGTTCATTGTAAGCTGAGACCGTAAGACTTCACGCTTAATGTGAAACTAAGTGGCGTCCAATTATCTTGAACTTTTGTTCTGTTTTCTTTCGTCGAGAGAACGGTTTAAATGATTAACTTTTTCATAAAGTATGCAGGTGGAATTTATTTCGTTTGTTTGTGTAAGTTATTCGCCATCTGTTCGAGCGGTATAGTTCTCACAAATGTCACAACATTATTGTTCCGTTTGTTGTTTTTGGGTGGTTCTGTTAACTTATTAAGAGCGATGCTTTCATAAAGGTCTGAAAAGAATATTGAACTCTGTAAAGGTCTGTTCCAGTACAATAAGCCTGGCATTCCTGAACGCTGACTGCCGCCGTATGCATCAGCGACGCACAATAAATCCCATTTATAGGTTCCCTGCGAGGGTCTAATTCAAATTCAGATTGACTACCTAAAAGCTTTCCTTTACATAGAAAAGGAAATGTCGTACGTGTTAGCCTTTACTTACGATTGCTTGCTTGAATTTATTGGTTTTTAGGGAATTCTAATCTCATGGTTCTCTACAATTGAAAGTGCAGATTTATTTGAGGGACACTGCAATAAAACACAGAAGAACAGCAAAATATATATTTTTATGTATATATAAAGATTGTACAGTGTAAGTCATTCAAAGTATCTGCCGTGATAATTAAAGAGACATAAATCTGTCTGTCAGTTAGATATATGCACTGCCTAAAAATAGATTCATGTCACACTGATCAGGGGCTTAATTCAAATGACATGACTTATAGCCATTTAGACGATGTACCGGCCATATCACGGATCTCCGTGAACTTATCTATAGTCGACGTGCAGCTTAGGAATTGAAACACATACTTACCTTTTTCGTGAATACAAAAATAGGAGCATTTTGTTGAAGTAGACTTATACTGGTGATATCTCGAACACTGTCTTTAGAAACATCGAAATTAGCCCTGAATCAGCAATAAATTAGCTCTAGTCATTTAGGAACGAAACAAACGATGACATTAGATGATAGGTATTTTTATTACAGTCGTAAATTTCACTTCGCTTTTGTGTTAATGCAACTGCCATTAGATGATCCGACAGACGCCGAAGAATTTCCGAGCATTTTAAACGCGCGGTTCTAACGTCATTGTTGACGACGTGGTTGGTGCAGTCGTAGTGCAGCCGTCTACAAAGCCAATGGTCTTGGGTTTGAATCCCGGCGAGTGCAAATATTTGTATGACGAACTCGAATATACATATGCTCTAGGTCACGGATGTACTCATATGTATTTAAGTATGAATTTATCTGCTATCGTAGTTTAGTGCCCATAACGCAAGCCTACTAAAGCTTACTGTGAGACTAAATCAATTTGTGTGAGTTTATTTATATATTTTTGCTGTTTCATTATTATATACATGTTATTGCCACAACGAAAGCATGACTGTAATGGCATTAGAATAAGACTCCAAAATATCTTTCGCATAAACGTAAAGTGAAGAAGAAAAATGTAAAGAAAATCTAAACTTTAACATGACTTTAATCATCTGAACTTAGAATAAAAACGCATAGAACGAGAGTCTTCATACAAATTATTTGCGAAAGATTAAGCCGCTTTTGGTTTTATGTGTGCATGTCTACGAACCAAACCAACATAATGTTTCTGTAACATTGACGTTGTGACAGATGTGCACACGGACAAAACTTAGGCCATGGCTACCCGAAACTGGCTTCACTTTCAAGCGCTGACTAGGTTTCTAGGCGAATTTATTCTAAGCATCTGACACGATTTGTACTGGTAAAACAATGACGAAACATACGAAACGTAAAAAATCTGAAGATTCGCCTACCAATTTCCATTCTGCACCACCAACTCAATTTAAAATTCCCTTCAATTCAAATAACATTATACGTACCTGCATTAAAGTTTTCAGTTTTTAGTGGCACTATTTACAGGGGGAGCACAGTTTGCAAGACATTCTAAAACTTGGAAAAGAAACTGTCTCAAAGAGCCGGCCTCCTTAGAGCACTGGAAGAAACTTGCGCAATTCAGAGACGCAATAAATGGTACGATCAATTGCTTCGCGTACGTGGCTAGTTGAAAAAAAAACTCTTTGCAATTGTTTCATATAACAAAGAGTTTTATAAAAGTATAGAACTAGATGTAGTTATATGCTATAAATTCACACAATTGCACATTAACGTTGAAGCTTAATATAGTAGGTAATAGCAGTAACATGTTCGTGGAAGTTGTTTGAATCAAACGAACTTAATGGTGTGCTTTAAATTGTGTTAATAGTCTGAAAATAAAAATGGTTTAATATCGAATCTCGATAAAGGTACCTTAGTTTTATTTTCCTCGTGGGATTCAATTATATACCAGCTCTCTTTCAGCCGTTCTCGTATGGAAAACTTTTCTAGTATTAGGCGCTGCTCAGCATTTTTATAGTTTGTTTTCTTATAAAATAAATAATCGTCGACATATCTCCGATATGCAATTTTTAGGGTTCTGTACCCAAAGGATAAAAAAGGGGACCCTATTACTGAGCTCACTTTCCGTTGTCCGCCCGTCTGTCTGTCTGTCTTTCCGTCTGTCACCAGGCTGTATCTCATGAACCGTGATAGATAGTCAGTTTAAATTCACACAGATGATGTATTTTTTGCGATATAACAACAAATCCTAAATCAGAATAAAATAAATAGCGTTAACTTTGCAACTCATTTGTATGCGGCTCCATAGGTACATTCCAGGTGCAAACTTAACTTAACCCGGCCAGTTAAGATGCGAAGTATTTTACCGGAACCCTCGGCGCGTGAGTCCAACTCGCACTTGAGTGTTTTTTTTTGTTTTATCATATCTCGGATAAGTATATATCATTGGATGCATCAAAATGTTTATTCAGTCACTCGTAAACCATATACCCGCAATGTAATATAACTACTACTTTTCACTGCTGCGTCGCTCACGCAGAAGGATGAAATGTTCCCGTAGAAACTTTTAACTCCTGTTTAGGCTTATCAATAAATATTCTTTTTAAAATATAATAAGTTTGTTATTGCAAAAAAGTTTAATACGTATGTAGTTTTCGCATTTAAGTGAAATGTACCTACATTCACTTTTACGTTTATAATGTAGAGGACTAGAACCCTCTAGAATATAATAGAAGGTGCCCGCTACCAAGTACAGTAAAAAGTATTTAATAACCATCTTTGGATATTCAGCTATCCCTGTACCAAAAATTGTTAAAATCCGTCCAGCAGTTTTGGCGTAACAAGCGCACAAATATTTTTCAACCCAACCAATCAATTCAATCCCAACAGATGGCGCTGTACAAAACGCTGGCGCTATTAAGGTTTTTGCTAAATAATGAACCCTCTCCATAGAAAATTGTCTGTCATTCGGACTAAGCTATTTGACTAGCCAAATAGACAGAAATGTTGAATGTAGTCCCAGTATTAAAACACAATAAACCCGAAACATTAGCACTCGCACTCACGGAGCATGTATGCAAACTCTACTATCGGTTGCTCGAAAATACTATTTTAAATCCTATTTTATTCAATTGTGATATGAATCCCAAAATAATAAGCAGTATCTCGTCTTCACCTCGGAGTTGTTTTTTAATCCAACTGCATTTGGGTCATTGTCAGATTTAGGTTCGAGTCTTTCCGGTGGACATTTGCGAAATTAAGGATTCCAGGGCCTAATTATCTGATTAAATGCCTGTGAGAATAAAGAACTTTCCCTCTTCTATAATTCGATGTAATGGAAACATAACCTAGATTCACATAACCTCTTAACTTTTGACCACCGGAGGGACGAATCTTGTTTTTTGAACTGACAATGACCCATTTTAATGATATTGAAAAGTTGACAGGATTACTACGAAGTTGTAAATTCGACTACCGTATCGCGCTGTCTCGCTCAATCGAACACATTTTCACGCGAGAGTTAAGAAACGGCACTGCACAAACTTCTAATTTCGTACTTCAGTGTTAACCCCTTTCGATTCTAGAATTTGAAATTTGATTGTAAAAATTTTGAACATCAAACCATCCGATAAGCTGAACACGATTTGTTGTTGTTGGTAATTTGAACATGATTTTAATAAACTTTTGATATTATTTTTTCCATACACAATCCTCATTTTGTCATTCAGACTAAACGATTTGACTCGCCAAATATACAGAAATGCAGAATGTAGTTCTAGTATTAAAACACAAGAAACCCGAAACATTAAGTCGCACTCACGGAGCGTGTACCTATGCAAACTTTCGAGGTTCCTTTATCTGTAAAAAGCCTTCGACATTACGCAGGCTGCTTTCTTCTCGTCCCAATCACGGCGCACTCTCTGCCGGCAAGCGGGTTCTTTAAAAACGAAACAGCTCACTCCGACGCAGCCTCTACTATCGGTTTCTCGAAAATACTATTTTAAATCCTATTTTATTAAATTTTGATGACCCAAAATAATAAGCAGTCTCGTCTGCGTCTAGGGGTTTTTTCTATTTGAAGAGCATGGAATGACCTTGAAAAATTTACAGGATTAGTCCTAAGTTAGAAATTCGACGACCGTATCGCGCTGTCTCGGGCAATCGTGCCGTCCCGTTAGTTGTCGCGTGAAAATTAATTTGTATTGACAAACTACGAATTTAGAAATTCACAGTGTTGAACACCTTTCTAGATTTGGGATTTTATTGTGAAATTTTGGACAATCTGAGAAACCGAACAATTTTTTTATTCTTTATTGTTTATGGGCCCCGAACAATTAGTTGTTGTTGATAATTTGACTATGATTTGGATAATTTGTACGAGTAATATTTGTATATGAATTTCAAACACAACTCATGTTGTTATTGAATAAACAATCTAATCGGCTTGATTTATCTTATTGAGCATTGAAATTGGTACTTGTAAGAGTCTAATTTATTCCGTAATACAATAAAAAATCAAGATTCATCCGTTTGAACGAACATTAAAAATCTCGAACCAACAATGTTTTCCATGGTAGGGGTTTTTCAATACAAGTACTTACTTCAATATTGTTTGTATGGGTTTCTGCAAGTCTCTGCTACTTTGAGGCCTCCGCTTTAAGCATTTCAGCGTACAAACAACCTTTCGGTTAATTAAAGCAGGACAAAGTTGTTAAATGAAAATTAAATAGGCTTCCAATGAGAACAAAATGTATACCTACTGGCTTTTGTACTTACTATATCAATTACTGCGAATTTGAGTCTGTTTTTTCTTTATTGGCAGATTGCACTGATTATGTTTGACGGCGCGGTTAACGCAATGGTAGTGCAGCTGCCTACTGAGCCGGCGGTTCAGGGTTCGAATCCCAGCAACGGCAAATATTTGTGTGATGAACTAGAATATTTGTTCCTGGGACATGGACGTTTTATATATTTATGTAAATAGCACCCTATTATGTATAGACAGCAATAAATTAAAACATAGATTCTACTCTTCAAACAAAACGACATCTCTGCAGCAACTTAATAAAATACAGTTTTCCGAATTTCATTTCCCTTACTGACGTAGCTGTTCCTTCGTTTATTCACTACAAGGTATTTATTGCTAATAAATGTTGTTTAAGTTAGATTTTAATTCGATTTTAAATTTCTTATCGTTTATTAGGTATATTTTTCTTTTCGTTTGTTTTTCCTCGATTTTTCAATAAAATTTAATGTTCTGTTTAAAGGATAAAATCTCATTTTTAATGTATGTTTACTGTTACAGGCACACCAGGTATAAGTATGAAGTATTTCATCGTCTTAGTACCTACAAAACGAGCCTATACTAGAGCTCACCGTGGGACTAGATTGATTTGTGTGATGTTTTCTATTAATTATTCTAAAAAAAAGTGAAAGTCAACAGTGTACGAACGTTAGTTGTGGAAATGCTTGGGAGATGCGTTTTTCCAGCAGTGTAATTAATCTAATGAAATGCGAAAGTGCCTATATTTTGATGAGCGGTCACCGATTTTTTTTTTAAGACTCCATACAATTATTCAATCCCGTTCTTATTTGTTATATTATTTAACCATCGTAATAAATATTTAATAATAAACATATAATTTAGCATTTAGCTTTTTGTGTAAAACTGTCTATTGGTTTCAAACTACCTACCTCCAATTATTTAAACTGGAACTAATTCCAAATTAACAATTAAATGCATCGTTTTTAGTAGCAACCGTAAATAAATATCTCTCATTTGTGATGCAAGCAGTGCGTAACAATTTGACAGGCCATCTAAATCATGACTCACGAGTGACGTGCGTGGATGTCAAGTCAGTAGGCCATGTCGCATTAGACCCAAGTTGAAATAACACTTTATATATTGTTGAATTGGTTTAGGTACAAAATGCACCAGCACTGAGCCGGTGCCGGCGGTCCTAGGTACGTGTCATGACCAGGGCAAGTATTTGCGTGATGAAGTCGAATATTTGTTCCTGGGTCATGGATGTTATCTATATATGTACCCAATACACCCATAGTACAAGCCTTGCTTAGTTTGGGACTATGTCAATTTGTGTAAGATTATCCATTAATGTTTATAAGCTCGGGGTCCGTCTGGTTACTAAAATTGCTGCAGTTTTGATTTAAATCAGTAAAAGGTGCTTACTAAATTATGCTGTCGTGTGCGTTGAAGATATCTTTGCTCCCGTTTTCAGGGCTTACGAAGCTTTATTTTAAAATCCGGATGTGTAACTAAAAATTGAGCAAGCACGAGTCCGACTCATGCGCGATGAAGGGTTCCGTACCATAATCTATAACAAGTTTGTTGTATCCCTTAAATATTTATTTTATTTTCAGTATTTGTTGTTATAGCGGCAATAGAAATACATCATCTGTGAAAATTTCAACTGTCTAGCTGTCGCCGTTCTTGAGATACAGCCTGGAGACAGACGGACTGACGGACTGACGGACGGACGGACGGACGGACAGCGAAGTCTCAGTAATATTGTCCCGTTTTTACCCTTTGGGTACGGAACCCTAATAAAAAAAAATAAGTTTTTTGAGTTTACACTATTTACATCTAGACCTGCGATATGTAATAGTAAATATAGGTTAATTTATTTAATCCGAAAACTCCATTTATTAATTCATTATAATACAAAAAAACAGTAAACAATAAAATTGCACCTCATTCATAAGAATCAAAATTTAAATTTAAAAATTTACAAAAAGAAACTTTGCATAAAAAAAATTGGTCCAAATCGCCGTCTATTGGCAGCGAGCCCGGAAGGCTGGCAGCATTGCCACGTTGTATGGCAATGCTGATCATGCGTCAACTCAACTACTTAGCCTGCGGCTACACTCTCCAATGGGCGCTTTCACCCCAGGGTCCCAGAGTCTCAACAAACGGCTTGAATATGCATCCGATATTTATGGTGAATTTTATGTCGCGAACTATAATTTTCTTTTTGTCTAATGTAGGTAATTAATGTCTTGGTAATTAATGAAAATAGACTTCAAAGACTTAATTTGCTCCCGTCGGTATTTATCCTGCGATCTTTTTTCGCGCTTGCGCTTGACATGAAGCACGATAAGTCATTTTATGCTTTCTAAGTATGACCAAAATAATATAGGTATTAGTGGGAGTTGAAATTGTAAGTTTAAATACTTTGCATTCTGTATAATATTTATTCAGGACGATTTCACCTGCCTCTGTGTAAGTTGTTTCTAAAGTGATATGCACATTTGACTAACACTCGAGTGCAAATTAGTCAGACTAAGGCATATTGCATACTTGAAAAACTGCTATTAATTTCTGAAAAGCTACTTACGCTTAAGTTTACTCTAACTATAGCCATACTTTCCAGTAAACACAACTCATACTAAATTCCGATTGTAGCTTTAAAATCGTCACTACCGTACTTTTCTCCGCCGTACGAGAAGCCATTATTTTCCATGAACACTGCACACAGCGCCATCTGTATCCATATCAAGTCACCAATAAGCGATGCGCTCCTTGCGGCACTAAACAAGCCCGCTTCAGCGGCCATTCAAGCGAAATTATATACACTTGACAAATACACTCTCCAGCCAATTCACCAAATTTTGTGCATCGTATGCAGGCGATAAATTTTCCCGCAACTCTTGCTAATAGCTAGCAATAAGCGTTGAACGCCAGCTTGAACTGTGACCTGGACATATTTAAAGCAATTTATATACCGATACAAGCTATAGAAGTCAACGC
Source organism: Apotomis turbidana (assembly GCA_905147355.2). Taxonomy (NCBI): domain Eukaryota; kingdom Metazoa; phylum Arthropoda; class Insecta; order Lepidoptera; family Tortricidae; genus Apotomis; species Apotomis turbidana. The sequence continues at coordinate 17,955,841 of LR990288.1, read as the reverse complement.
GAGTGCTTTTAGAATGATTTCACTTCGCCGTTCAGTTGGCGTATTTCAGGTTTAGGCGATACGCTTTAATTAAGACGAATTTATATTTACCACACAACAACCACAACTGATTACAAATTATTGCCGTTATTCTGAATACGCATAACTCAAACGCTTATCTAAAGCAATGACAGGAAAATGTTATATATGTCGGGATCAACGTGACGCATTTTGGCGTGTTTTACGACGAAAAAGTTACCTTCAGAATGTACTGCCGCAGGTGCGAAATAATTTCGCTATCTCCCTGAACTCTTGATTTCACCAGTCGTAAAAATTTTACTCAAGAGATTTTATCGTTCGCGGTTCTAAAATAAGCCGGTTTACTGTCGGTTACGTCTTTCGTATGCGATGGGTATCATTGTAGTGCATGCTTTCAGACGCCACCTGTTGGAGCCTTATTTATATCCAGGAATATGCGTGTAATGCAAAATTAATGAGAGTACAGCAGTTTCTGGGTATTAGCTAATGTTTTCCTTTCTTAGGGAATATTCATGTTTCAGCTCAAAATATATCTATTACTAGCTGTTTCCCGCGACTTCGTCCGCGTGGAACCTTTATCTTGAAAATTTTACATCTTTATTATTTTCAGATCTAAGTAATGTTGAAATTGCTTAACGTGCTTTTTTTGCAGTTGTTTACGAAATACATAGTAACGAACCCTTCGTACGCGAGTCCGAACCCTTTTAGGGGACGAATTTTTGAAAACGCTGAAATTACTTTTCTTGTATTCTAATAGTGTACCTTTACACAAAAATTCAAGTCCCGCGCTCAAAAAAATACTTCATCTCCATACAAACTTTTAACACCTTTTTTACCACCTTAGGGGGTGAATTTTCAAAAACGCTAAAATAAGTTTTCCTCTATTTTATTTTAATACCTTTTTACAAAACCATGAATACAAAGATCAAAGCTTAAAGAAAAATTTAAAAAGGAGCTACCTGGTGGAAGGGACCGGGAATCGAACCCGGTACCTCTGGATTACCGGTCCAGCGCGTTAGCCACTTCGCTACCCTCGCTCCACGTAGACCTGACGAATTTTTCCTTATGCTTTGTGTGTCGATCTTTGCATTGTTTATTTGAAAGGTTTTTACACCTTAGCAACCTCTATGTGACCTCTATGTGACTCTGTCTACCTTTTTACAAAGTTTCAAGTTTTCTAGATTAAAAAAAAACTTGTACCCCTTACAAACTTTGCACCCCTATTTAAACCTCTTAGGGGAGGTATTTCCAAAAATCCCTTCTTATCCCTAGCCCACGTTATAAAATTAACCTACTGTGAAAAAATAAACTCTTTAACATTGGTAGTTTCGGCTGTGCGTTGATGAGTCAGTCAGGACTTCTTCTTTTATACATATAGATGGTCATGAAGCTATTTAAATATGGGAAATAAGTACCTACAATACAATTCCCGGAACAAAAGTTTAGATAATCACTTAAAATGTAGCAGAATCGATTCCAATTAGCTTGATATTGAAGAACAACAAACAGACAAAAATGAACTGGAAGCACGTTATTAAAATACATTTATTTTGCAAAGCTGTGGTGTTAAATCAGACCGCCTCGGCACATTAATACGATGACGAAAGAGTACGGAAATAATTAGAGACGCTTTATCCAAGCAGATCGCATTCAGCATTGCATAATGAATGGAGCGTCACGGTGTGCCGGCACAGGCGAAAGAATAACTCCATGACCTCTCACTGGTCGCGCCTGCTTCGGCCGCTGACTCGTCGACTTGCCTTTTCCACGAAAACTTTAGCGTTCGTAGTTCGCTCCCAAAAAAGCCAGCAACACCGACGTCAAAATGACACTTCCACTAATTGCAAGCGCAGCGCGATACGACATTTACGATATCAAAGCTACAATAGCTAACCAATTTGCAAAGTCAAACAACCCACATCACTATTCTGAACATATTCACACACCGAGAATAGATGAACACCGTTAAACCAAACAACGATTTTAGCGGCAAGCCTTGCCGAGTCGCTAAATACTAGCTCGTTTTATCGACGAAACAAAACATGGCAAATGTTTCCCAACCACAACGGAAATCGATATGGGAATAAGGGAAAAAAATATTAAAATTTTCCGAACGATCGCAATCCTGGCTATCGGTATCAAAGCACGTCCAATCAAAACGAGGCGTGACACTGAATCAGGACCTTTTCGATTTTGTGAATGGGCTCGCTAACTTATCGCCTCTTTATTTGCTGATTGCTGTTTGACAGTGGGAGCGGAGGCGGGGTGTGCACGGGCGGATTCGTTGGGATTTTTATTTAATTAACTTTAACTGTTACGTTTGTGGCGCGAGAGGTGGGAGTGAAACACAATGATGACTAATTTACGCGCGGTGCCAATTGCATTTTTATTTCCCGTTTCTATCGGAAGTGTTACTCGGATTTTCATAACGCTGGCGTAATTTGTTTCAGGGTTTTATTAAAATATTATTTCGTTTACATCATGAAAATATTTCACTTTGCTAATGAAGCTGCATAAAGTTTGTGTGTAATTAAAAATTCAACTGGATGAATAGTATACAGGCGCAAAGTTGAATACGCTTCTAGGAAAGAGAGATAAGGCTATAATAATTCTTCGTGAAATGTCATGAAAGTTCATAACTGATAAAAGTTGAGACCCTTTTCTGAAATTTTAATAGAGATTTAATTTTCGCAAGTGCCCTAACTGTCACCGATAAGGGAACTAGCACAGAGCGGCCGGCACCCCTTAAACAATAGCTGAGATAACTTACGCTCAACGGGGTTCCGCTGCTACTTGCAATCCGAACGATAAACTTCGTGATATACAACTCATTCAAATAAAATTGTAAAATTACAAAATAGGCTATGAGCGCTATCAGGCCACTGAATGTACGTATCTTTTCGGCATCATCACGCCTAAACGTTGGTTGCGTCGGTTGCACGGATTTTAACTATTTTCGATATAAGTGCTCATTGAAAGGCATTTAAGTATGACTATAGGATACTTTTTACTTACGGCGAAGTGCTCAGAGGACCTTAACGTAAGAAGTAGTCAAATTAATATATATTATTTCAAATTTTGATATATGTAGATATATCAAATACGTTACATACATTCCAATTCTCATAGAAATGTCCCAACTTTCGTAAAAAAAGTGCAATTTCCATAGAATAAATGGATACCTCTTTTCATCCCCTTTTCCCCTTATTCTCCCGTATGCTAATCGTTAGGTTCAGGTTTAATAGATGAGTTTTATGAGATCCTGAAAGCTTTAATAAATTCAGTATCCTTACCATGACTTAGCGTAACCGTACTCGCTAGCGACTGCGTAAACGATTTGAATGGAGATTAGTGCAGCTACAAATCCTTTTTTTATATTGAGGGACAATCTTACACAAATCGACCTAGTCCCACACTAAGCAATGCTTGTTCTATGGGTACTAGACGACAATATAGATAATATAGAAATACATATATAGATAACATCCATGATCCAGTCACAAATATTCCAGTTCATCACATAAATATTTCTTGCCGGGATTCGAACCCAGGACCGTCGGCTCAGTAGGCAGCTGCGAACTGCGCCAACAGCGCCGTCATCGTTTACGAAGTCGCTAGCGAGTACGGTCACTGTAAACTCATCTACCCTCACCATGAGTTTACAGTGACCATCTCGTTTACGCACTCGCTACCGACACTCATCTACCCTTACCATGAGTAAACAGTGACCATCTCGTTTACGCACTCGCTACCAACACTCATCTACCCTTACCATGAGTAAACAGTGACCATCTCGTTTACGCACTCGCTACCGACACTCATCTACCCTCACCATGAGTTTACAGTGACCATCTCGTTTACGCACTCGCTACCGACACTCATCTACCCTTACCATGAGTAAACAGTGACCATCTCGTTTACGCACTCGCTACCGACACTCATCTACCCTTACCATGAGTAAACAGTGACCATCTCGTTTACGCACTCGCTACCGACACTCATCTACCCTTACCATGAGTAAACAGTGACCATCTCGTTTACGCACTCGCTACCGACACTCATCTACCCTTACCATGAGTAAACAGTGACCATCTCGTTTACGCACTCGCTACCGACACTCATCTACCCTTACCATGAGTTTACAGTGACCATCTCGTTTACGCACTCGCTACCGACACTCATCTACCCTTACCATGAGTAAACAGTGACCATCTCGTTTACGCACTCGCTACCGACACTCATCTACCCTTACCATGAGTAAACAGTAACCATCTCGTTTACGCACTCGCTACCGACACTCATCTACCCTTACCATGAGTTTACAGTGACCATCTCGTTTACGCACTCGCTACCGACACTCATCTACCCTTACCATGAGTAAACAGTGACCATCTCGTTTACGCACTCGCTACCGACACTCATCTACCCTTACCATGAGTTTACAGTGACCATCTCGTTTACGCACTCGCTACCGACACTCATCTACCCTTACCATGAGTTTACAGTGACCATCTCGTTTACGCACTCGCTACCGACACTCATCTACCCTTACCATGAGTTTACAGTGACCATCTCGTTTACGCACTCGCTACCGACACTCATCTACCCTTACCATGAGTTTACAGTGACCATCTCGTTTACGCACTCGCTACCGACACTCATCTACCCTTACCATGAGTAAACAGTGACCATCTCGTTTACGCACTCGCTACCGACACTCATCTACCCTTACCATGAGTAAACAGTGACCATCTCGTTTACGCACTCGCTACCGACACTCATCTACCCTTACCATGAGTTTACAGTGACCATCTCGTTTACGCACTCGCTACCGACACTCATCTACCCTTACCATGAGTAAACAGTGACCATCTCGTTTACGCACTCGCTACCGACACTCATCTACCCTTACCATGAGTTTACAGTGACCATCTCGTTTACGCACTCGCTACCGACACTCATCTACCCTTACCATGAGTTTACAGTGACCATCTCGTTTACGCACTCGCTACCGACACTCATCTACCCTTACCATGAGTTTACAGTGACCATCTCGTTTACGCACTCGCTACCGACACTCATCTACCCTTACCATGAGTTTACAGTGACCATCTCGTTTACGCACTCGCTACCGACACTCATCTACCCTTACCATGAGTTTACAGTGACCATCTCGTTTACGCACTCGCTACCGACACTCATCTACCCTTACCATGAGTTTACAGTGACCATCTCGTTTACGCACTCGCTACCGACACTCATCTACCCTTACCATGAGTTTACAGTGACCATCTCGTTTACGCACTCGCTACCGACACTCATCTACCCTTACCATGAGTTTACAGTGACCATCTCGTTTACGCACTCGCTACCGACACTCATCTACCCTTACCATGAGTTTACAGTGACAGTGAAACAATTTGTATGGAGGATTGTAGTTCTACAAAGCAACCGCTAGGGGCGCTGTACTATTCTCAATACAAATCATTTACGCTGTCGCTGGCAAATACGATCACGTTAACCCCTGGTAAGGGTAGTTAAGGGTACAGTTTTAAATGCACCGTCGTTTTAAAATGCGGCAAACTGATAGCTTCGATGGGCCGATACTTAACATCTTCGCGCGGCATGCAAGTTTGTAATTGAAAAAGTTGGCGTCGTTTTTATGAGTTTTTTTATTTGGTTAACAATATTGTTGGGTCGAAATATAGCAGCAGCGGTTTTTTAGTTACTAAATTAATAGTCGCCATCTACCGTAAAAATTTAAACTTTATCGTCGGTACCATCGTCTCAAATTTGTTGAGAATCGATTAGTAACGAATCAATTTTCACTTCATTTGTAAACATTTAGTTTACGTTAGCAGACGTTACTGCTTTAATAAAAATAAATAGTACTACATGTTTGTTATATTTTAGCAATCGCTGAAATATTAGAAGCTCGAAGAATCAGCTCTCAAATGACATGGCCTTGTGGAAAAATTACAGTCGCAAACTACAAAACGAACTGTAGTACAATTTCTATACTAAATCCGTCTTAGTAATAGTGTGGTAAAATAGTCCGACTAAGATTTTCTGCGCTGTGACTAATTACTTTTCGCCTACGCTCTTTTAAAATGAGGAACTTTCAAATGGTTTTTTTTTTGTCATAAATTGGGATCTTTTCGAAAATCTAAAAATGTATTCATATTATTTTTTTTATTCTTTATTTTAGAAACCAGGCCAGGTTAAAAAATATTGGGCAATGGCGAGTCCAACTCGCGCATGAAGGGTTCCGTAGGAACCATAATCTATAACAAGTTTGTTGTATGGGAGCCCCCCTTAAATATTTATTTTATTTTATTTTTAGTATTTGTTGTTATAGCGGCAATAGAAATACATCATCTGTGAAGATTTCAACTGTCTAGCTATCACCGTTCTTGAGATACAGCCTGGTGACAGACGGACGGACGGACAGCGAAGTCTCAGTAATAGGATCCCGTTTTTACCCTTTGTGTACGGAACCCTAAAAATAATGTTGGCCAATTGACAACATTATTTTTTTGCCGGGATTCGAACCCAGGGCAATCAGCCGTTAGTTACTTGTAAACTTAAGTAGGCAGGTGATCCAAGTAAATGATTATTCATGTTCCGGACAGCTAGTATTAAAACATAGCTTAAGATAAATAAATATATATATTTATATTCTTAGCTTAAGAAACAATAGTTGCCCAAAAAATCGGCTATGACATGTACCCTAGATATTTCCCTATATCAGTTATTTATTGTAAGATAGCTCCCAATCCTAAGAGTAAATAAACTATATAAAAATAGTCTGAGGCCATAACGCGCCTGACTAGTAAACAAAGGCGACTCATCACCGAAACTTTCCATTGCAGAGGAGAAGTCGAAAACAAATGAGTTCATCTTTGTTTACAATTTAGTAGCAAAAATTTAGGAAAAAATTAGATTAATTTTAAACTTTGTATAATTCCTTACATAAAGACTAAAATCTCTTTACATTATACAACCTACCATTTGAGAGACCAGGCAAGTTTACCTATGTATCTCGGCCGGTGCGAGCGAGACGGCTTCTGGATCAACACAAAGAAATAATATCATTTTGATATCGTCACAATTAAATGGGAGCTCCCACAAAATCAACCCATCTATTTTTGTGTTCCGCGAATTGATGTTGATGTACAATATAAGTTATATTTAAGTCAAGATTTTTAATTCTTAGGTAAATTGATTAAAGTGTAACAAGGCGTCCCCCTAGTATCAGAGAAAAGTGTATACAGAGACAGCCATTTTATTCGAGTAATTCCAGTCATCCTTCAGATTTCAATCATCACTCAGTTTTCGTGTAGTAACCATCTTGATAGTTGGTAGTTAAATTCAGTGCGTTGTATCAGCGATCCGCCATCCCAGTGTTAGAAAAATACTAAGTATATTAGTTAGGCATTTTATTACTTATTTTATCACGTATTATTTTGTGTTAATTTAGTTTTCGCTCCGATCCTTTATTTGTGTTAATTCTTGTACTTTTATTTTCCGTTTCAAATATAGCTATATAATTGTTTTCGTTTACCTTTGTGTTGCGTTTTCCTCTTTCTCTCGATTAGTTTAGTCATACAGTAGTAAAATAGACTCATCTTTTACACCACTGCTCTAGATAAGTCATCTCTGAGCTACGTAGATGTCGGTGTGAGGACATTTAAATACATTTTCATAGTTTGGGAAAATAATGCTACCTTTATCTACACAATCGACTTCTCCAGCATAAGAGCAACATTTTGATCAAAAATATGTGATCACGCCGTTATTGTTAACGGCGTAGAAGCGTGCTCAGATATTTTTGATAAATTTTTTGCTCATATACCTATTTAAGAACTCGACTGTAATACTCGTATCTCATATCATATCACGCGCTCATGCTAAGCCTTTCTTTCTTACTATCAATTTCTGAAAGTTTTCCGCGCGATCGTGCCTCTACCTACGTAGGTACCTACAATGCTTCAGTTAACACAAATTGAATTCTCTGATACTGCGAACGTAAAAAGCTTTTTGAATTACTTACACTTTAACAGAGATTTAAAACTAGACAGTTTTTTAGGGGCTTAAAGTGTTAGCGAGAATACAGCGAGATCGTTTTTTTACTGAGTTTTTTAGTGCTCCTGTAAAAATGGAGATTTAGTTTTAGATGCTTTTTTTACATACAAAGGGATATTTCATTGGAATATGGACTAGATACTCAGTTAATGTAGATGAATGAGACTCGGGTCCAAATTTGCCATGCTCTGTTGTTAGCTATTAGCAGCTGATTACACATTTTATATCGATGTTGTACATCTTATATTTCTTTGATAATGATAAGATACTCGTTACTAAATATTACAACCTAACATGTTGCGGTTTGGTCCTGGGATAATGGCTCATTTAAACAGCTTTCATATCGCCATAATATCCATACGTCATATATATGCATTATTAAATGTCAGAAGCGGTATGTCAATAACCAATTTCAAAACATTGTTTACCGGAATGCTGCTCAATTCTTCGTTCTGAAATAAATATTGAATCGTATTGAAAAACAAAACTTGTCTTGCATCACTGTGGATAGTTTTGGCTTTTACGCGAAAATTTAAATAATAATGAATAAATAAATATGGGACATCCTCACACTATATAACTTGAAACTCGTGGAATATATAACCCAGCGGGGCTAGCATATAACTTGCCACGGTTTCGCTTGTCGCGCGAGTCAGTATCTCCTATCTTGCTCACACTGTATTGAAAGGAATGTGACAGGTAGTAATTCTCGCGCGACAAAGTCGCGTGTAAAAGTTATGGTAGACGTACTGTTTCCTCTTGGGTTACATCCGTGACATTCGATGACTTTCAACATGAGTTACCAAAGAGTCCTTTCCAGAAAAATAAATTAATAATCCGCGGGCCGAAAACCAACTTGCTGGACTATAACTATAGCCAGGATTAACTAGGTATGTTCTAAGGTCAGGTTGGGTAAAGGAAACACATTGGGGTAAGGGAAACACTCAAAATAAATCACAGTGTGTGAGGTGAATCCAAATTTTCGAAACAGTTCTAGGTAAAAAATAAATAAATGTCGCTGCAGTTGGTCGTTTTATATTTATTAAAGCTAGTTACATAGAAAATATTCCAAAGTGTTCCACTTCCCTTGTGTTTCCCTTACCTCACCTTACCTTACCTATACAGGGTGGCCCATTTTGATCGGTCTGTATGGGAAAGTCTGAAACTATAAGAAATACGAAGATCTGTTCTTAGGAACCATGTCATTGATTTTAATAAAAAGAAAACTGCATTCATACATTTAAATAAAAACCTGTATTCAGCTCAGGAATCGAACCCGGATGTTTTGAAAAATAAATTAAAGAAAATGAAAACAATGTATTTTATTAATTTTAGACATCATGTTTCATAGTAAAATGGAATACTTAAGACCTATACAGTTGATATCTAAGTAGAAATAATGTTAGTTTAATTTTTCACTTCGTTCGGGTTCGATTCCCGAGCTGAGTACAGCTTTTTTTATTTAATTTAAGAATGTAGTTTTTATTTTCATTAAAATCGATGACATGGTTCCTAAGAACAGATCTTCGTATGTCTCATAGTTTTAGACTTTCCCATACAGACCGATCTAAATGGGCCACCCTGTATAATCTGTTCAACTACGTTTCAGCTCATATTTTATTCGTTAAAACAATTAAAGGATAATGTGTAAAGCGGCTCACATGGGTGCAAAATTACCAAAAAAGCCATAGATTAACAGCGGGATATACAATCCTACCCGACAACTCCGAATAAATTAACACTCGCTTTTTACAAACGCTAATTCAATTCAACAATTAATATCGCGCTTACACCATGTAATTAAAGTCGGAAAAGGTTGATTTAGCATTTAAAAAATTCCCATGCAACGTGTTATACCGGCTGGAAAAACTATAATTTTCAATTTCCCATCTTATAAGTCCGTTATAAGGCTGAAATTTACTACATCGTGCAAACTTGAAACGTGGGTCGTTTCATATCCTGGCTTAGTGTATAATTGAGTCATTAGTAGTAGGGGAACACGAGAGGTGAGAATACGTCAAAAGGTGCAAGCGATAAGTAAATGCAATTTCCTTCCAGACTGTGATGTTAAATAACTGCATTTATTATAGCGTGTCTTTGCCACGGCGTAGCGTCTTTCTAAAACCATTGCATGTTTGGTGAACTAAGTAAATAACAAGGTTTCAGTCTGTCGTGGAAATGGTGCATAATATAGCGCCATCTTGAATTTACGACCGCTAAAAACAGTAACATTATCTAAAGAGTTTTGGTACAGTCAATCGTGGTTTTGGCCCTGCCGTAGAACATTATTGGCCCACACTTACACCACACCTCGGACAATGGCGATCAAATGTATGAAAGAAACGCGTTGCTACGCACACAGTCTAAGCTCGTGTAGGTGAACGCGTACCATGCTTGTGTGAGTGAGAGAAGACATGCTAGGGTTGCCGCCATTTTGAACGCACGAGTCGGGAACACAATGCGCAGCAATATGAGATGACATATTAAAATACTCAAACGGGTTTACTCACGTCGTAGAAGTCGAATAACGCTCGACATGTTTCGAATCGGTACGCGATTCATCATCAGGAGAGACGATCAGTCATCATCATATAAAAAGGTAAATTACAACCCTACGTCTAGAGTGTCGACCAAGGTCAATAAGTTGTTAGCGGAATTGCCTGATAAACAGTTGGCGAAGCGCCTGCGACCACAGAATCCAACGTCCCCAAAAATTTATGGCTTACCTAAAATCCATAAGTCTGGTTGGCCGTTAAGACCTATAGTCAGCCAAATTGACTCGCCGACTTATAAGCTTGCCCGGCATGTGTCGTCAATTTTACAAGAGTTCACGGGCAAGTCTGCGAGTTATGTAAAGGATTCTAGGCATTTCATTAGCTTGCAGCAGGATATCCAACTGAATGAAAATGAAGTTATGGTGAGTTTTGACGTCACCTCCTTGTTTACTAATGTACCGGTAGAAGAAACTTTGAACATCATTTCTGATCTTATTAGTACCACTGATTTACCTACCGTCTACATGAAAGCCATTGAGGTGTGTCTGAAAAGTGGATACTTGCTGTGGCATGGCGATTATTATCTCCAATTTGATGGAGTGGCCATGGGTTCGCCAATAGCACCCGTCACCGCCAATATTTTCATGGAGTGGTTGGAAGTACGTGCTTTAAATAGCGGGCCTGTCACACCTAGATATTGGTGGCGGTATGTGGATGACGTATTTGCTGTTATCTCGGAAACCGGCCTACTGGAATTTACGGGGTACCTTAATACATTACATCATAAGGTCAAGTTCACGGTGGAGAAGGAAAGTGAAGGAAGGTTGCCGTTTTTGGATGTTTTGGTGATGCGTAGACCTTGTGGGCGGTTGATGACTACAGTGTATCGTAAACCAACTCATACTGACCGGTACCTTAGGGCGGATTCACATCATCACCCGAGTCATTTGTCTTCTGTGCCTAGGACGTTGATCAATCGAGCCTTATGTCTGTGTGATCCTGAGTTTGTGGATGGTGAACTAAGTCACGTGAAACATGTTTTGGAGCGCAACGGCTACAACTGGAGGCAGAGTAATCGGGTTGCGAACGCATCGGCTCGTCCCCGCCCAACTGCAGTAGAGAGGCTGCCTTTATACTTGCCTTATCTTAAGGGCGTGACGGATAAAGTCGGATACTTGTTACGCCGTAGGTATTGCATCAAGACGATTTTCCGCCCTCATATACAGCTCAGACAGTTGGTGCGTTCCCCCAAAGATAAGGAACCCCTAAGTAATCCTGGCGTATATATGATTCCGTGCTCCTGTGGGAAGAACTATATAGGAGAGACTGGCCGGAACATTTCCACAAGAGTGACTGAACACATACGTAGTATGAAAAATCAGGATACCCGGGGTTCTGCAGTGACGGAACATTCACTGAATTCGGATACGTCTCACTATATTCGGTTCGATAAGGTAACTGTGCTGGCGAGAGAAGTTTTCCATTCCGCGGAAAGTACGGGAGGCTATCGAAATTAGTCGTCATCCGAATTTTAACCGAGATTGTGGATGGTCAGTGCCCCCTAGTTGGAGGACGGTTTTGAATACTACATCGGTGGTTAGTGTGGACGAGACCTTAGCAAATGACGTAGTGAGTGTTGTGTGCAACCCGACAATTGGCATTGTGCGTGATGATGAGGGTAGTTTTGCGCCTCCGCCGGTGACACCCGCGTCGAGCAGCCGCGCGGACAGGGCGCATGCCCGCAGTGTTCGATTGGCCGCCGCCGCGACTGATCGTCTCTCCTGATGATGAATCGCGTACCGATTCGAAACATGTCGAGCGTTATTCGACTTCTACGACGTGAGTAAACCCGTTTGAGTATTTTAATATGTCTGAGACTCACGATAGTTTTCTATGTAAAAATATGAGATGACCTTGTAATAGCGGCGTCGAATTAATTTTGTGTGCTTATAATTAAACTAATGTTAAACTACGATTTCTAATTCCGCCCGCGTTCAAATTCGATAACCTCAATGACTAAAAACTCATTGCGCGAATTAGGAAGAAATAAGAATCATATTACCTTCGCTGTAAGGTGGGTATCTAAGCTCGATTTATACAAATAGTTTCCTATTTTGAATCAGTATAAACTAAGTAAGTACCTAACTAAATTTTTGTAAGGAAATTCAGGCCACCAAAGTATTAATACGTAAGTTGAAAACATGATTTTTTATTGTGTTGTTTTCAGTGTAACCTAGTCGAAAACGGATAGGGCAAAACAAATACTAAACATAAGTACCTATTGTAAGTTGGTTTTCTACTAAAACATAAAACACTTTGAAAATAACTGGGCATGTACTTGCCTTGATTCATCCAATGGGAATCTGTAGAACTTTCTTTTATTTTTGTTGTTTATAGAGCTTAAATAACCGTACACAGCACAACACACGCCCATTACAAAAGTATTTGTTTAATATTTGAATATTATACGTGGCCTCCGCTCTGCGCACCGCGTCGTCGCGTCCTTGCCAGCCGGTAACTGCGAGGTAACCGAGCGCGGGTGGGCGGCACTTTCGCCGGGAGGCAGGGAGTGTCCATACTGTACGTTAGTACTCTTTATTATACTGTGCTTACACACTGCCAATTTTATTTGTTTTACTGCACCATCGCATAAAAAAAAACATGTTTTAAAATACATTATGATTACGCGCTGTTGCTGTAAAACACTTGTAACAACCACATAACATAGAAAGGGTACGTGTTTTTATTTCACCGACTAATGTTTTTTTTTCTTATATTATGTATTTAAGCAAAGGTCTTAATGCGATATCCGTTCAGCACTTTAGCTTATAACTATTTACTACGAACCAAATTACCTACCTACTATTAAATAAATGTGTACTTTTAACAGCGTTTAATTTTTTTCTTATTGTTTAAAATTTACAGTTTTTGAGAAAGTCGTCATTAAAAACAGTCTAATGTATGGTCAGGAAACGGTTGTTTTATAACAACGCCATAAAGTTAGGGGTATGAGAGAAAAGTGCGTTCTTTGAAAGTATACTTCTATGAAACATTAGTCTATTATGAAACATTAGACATTAAGCTCCAAAATGATGCGTGGCCAAGTATTTGAGTTTCTATTTTATCATTCACGTCCAGCGAAGAGTATAAATTATCAGATCGTGTCATGGAGAGCCATTATTAGACTAGTTTGAATTAATAGTTGAGTTTTACGTGAGTACGCTTCGCGTCGAAATGGTCTGTGTCGTCCATTTCGAATGTCTATTACCACACTGTAACCGCTTACACTTTAATAGCAGAGTTGCAGTAATCTCTTTATTTTATGTGTTTTTAGTTAAGTATCACACGAAAATAATAATAATTATCAACAGATGTATTGACAAATAACAGTCAGAGGAAATTTGAGGATTCACTAAGCATCGTTAGCCACTACAATAACCTGAAGGTTATTTAAGCACCATCACCAGTGTATCAAACTGCCTTCCACTTTTATTCAGACTTTAACACGCAAAAATGACTACAGAGTTAGATGCGAGAACGACATTGACATTACATGTTCAAAATATATAAATTTCGTAGAAATTCTATTACATAATGATAGAGTAAGGTTATTTTTTATGGGTTAACTAAATACTAAAACTTATTAAACCGCGTATATACCAGATATGATTATTATTTTTATTTAATAAGTTTATTAAATAAAAATAAAAACAATTATGTGTACAAACCGCGAGAGTATAAAGTGTTATAGAGGTAAATACTGATAGACACTTACCGCTGAAATAATGTGTGCCCTAGTTACTATTTTATTATAGTTAATATTTTATCATTCACTTCCATCGAAGATACTCGTACATCCCCAATTAATCGCAGCATAAAGAGCCATTATAAGACCAGTTTGAATTAACAATTGAGTTTCAGGTGAGTACCCTCTGCGTCGAAATGGTCGGTGTCGTCCATTTCGAATGTCTATTACCGTGCCGTAGCCGCTAACCAAACCGCTTGCACTGCGATAGTGGGATTGCAGTAATCTCTTTACTTTTATTACGGTTTTTGTTTGTGATCTAGAACTTCATAAAATACCTTCTTCTTGGTCAACGTACGAACTTTTCATAAACAGACAAAGGAAAGATGTAAAACAAGGCGCGCTCACGAAAGCTCAGGTTTTTTTTTTAATGATTATATCTAATCTATAGTACGCACACACACAGTAAGGAAGTTAAGGTAAGGATAGTTCCAATAGATGATCGGAAGTGCATAAATGTCAAATCAATAGACACATGTTATATGCAATATAGGTAAGGACCGTTCCAGACGATTGGATTGGAAAATTCTGTGGCATTTTTGAAGCAGCTGTGCATATCCTTCGAACTATTCAATACCACCCGGAGTAAAGGTAGGAATCAGCAAAAACGGCGTCAGCGAAATCAGCGAAATGCATTGTCCATCGACAGAGCGGAACGCGAGCTGCGCGGCGGAATAGCATTCGTTTTTGGTCCGGATAGCGGAGCCAGAACTTAATTGCTCTATTGTTAATTACGTAATGTTTCAACGTTGACCGCATCGCTTGGTGACCAATTCGGAAACCGCTATTTAACTTTTAATTTTGGGACATCAATATAATGGTGTTTCTCTTGCGGTCGGGAATTAACTGAACGCTAAACTTTTCTACGAAACTGATAATTTGACTTTTACTATATTGAATTTGAATGATTGTGTCTTCAATGTTTGAGTTCGCAACATCAAGTTATTTGCAGGTTTCGAAGTGATCGTTATTGCCATTATTGAATTGGAGTTTGATTCGTACTTGGAAGGCCAACATCTAATTTAGCGACTGTCTAAATGAATTCGTCACGGGCAGCTGGATTAAGAAATCAAAACGTTTACTTCTAAATGAAAGCAGGTCGTCATTAATCATTGCGAGGCAATCCAATTGGTAACAGTGAAGTGTTTGTATCTCACAGTCAATTGTTAAAATACTTGTCTCAGTTCGATTCAGCTTGAGTTACAAGACTAGATATTTTTAAATACAAATATAATTGGGTATACCTAGACTTTTTTCCTAATTATAAATATTTAACTTCTTTATCTTTGGGCCACTATTGCACGCTTTTTATTACTTTGCATTTATCTAATACATTGAGACCAAGGCGTCCAGACTCCGATGGCTCGCGCACGTTGAGAGAATAAGAGATCGTGCCGCAAAAACCGCTTATCAGGGACGACCGGACGGCCTATATATCGCTGGAGTGATGAAGTCCAAAAAGATCTCAGGGACCTAGGCATCCTTAACTGGCGAGAGCTGGCTTAGGATCGTGAAGCGTGGCGTGATGTGGTGTCGGAGGCCAAGATCAACTTTGGGTCGTTGCGCTCACTTAGTTAGTTATCTAATACATTGTTTATGTTAAAAATAAATAGTATTGAAACTTGAAACATCGCTACGACCGTCTATCGATATAATTCGTAGAAATATTGGCTTGATTTGTTTTGGTGGTCAAAGGTCTGCGATTTAACAGCAATCTCGTTAATTTATCAGAGAATAGTCGTGGCGTACGGTACGCAAACTATTTTTAGTTATTCGAGATTAGTTTTTCTATTAGTCAGTTATTATTAGTTAAGGCATCATTACCTAATTTGATCAACAATGCGTTGATATTTACATATCTCAGTTTAGCCAGTATTGTAAATGCAGCGTTTTTTTTATTATTTATCACTAAAACAGGATCATCAGAAACATACTTCGATGGAGTCGTATCCATATCTACCCTTCCCATCCTCATATGATTTTATGAGTTTTATTATAGACTAGCTGCACCGCGTGGTGGCTGTACTAAATTTTTTCGGGATTAAAAGTAGCGTTTATGTTAATCCAGGGTGTCAGCTACTTCCATACCAAATATCATCAAAATTGGTCCAGCCTTTTGAGCGTGAAGAAGTAACAAACACACACAAACTTTCGCCTTTATAATATTACTTATGTATTTGAACTGCACAAATTATAATATCAGCTATTACGTTGAACATCAGCCGTAAGCCGAATCAAATGCGTCAGTATGACGGCTGGAAACTGATGCGTACTCGTAGATGCGTAGAACTGATATTAACTCTATACATAGAAGCTGATGAGGAGGACTTCTGCGTCAATCATTAGGCCGAGGTGAAGATAATATCAATTTAGGCTAATTTTATATGCTAATATAATAAGCCAAGAGTCATAAAATATCGCCACGTGTTTTGGTTAGATTAACGAAATATTAGATTGGTGTAGGTACTCATATTATTGGTATTTTTTTTTACTTTTTAATTATTATAATAATTTACTTACTATAATCATTTCTTACGTTTTCATATGTTGTTTACCTTTATTGAATTTTACGTGTAATCTATACCTATTTATGTGTTCATTTATGGGATTCATTTCCCATTGAGATGTGCAATATATAGAATACTAGCCATGCCCCGCGGTGCTACCCGCTCATCCCACAGGAACACTAAATTTATTCGGGATGAAAAGTATCCTATGTCCCTCCCCGAGTCTGAAACTATCTATATAGCAAATTTCATCTAAATCGGTTCAGCGGTTTAAGCGTGAAGAGGTAACAGACAGACAGACAGACACACTTTCGCATTTATAATATTAGTATGGATTCTATTCTGATCGACTCTCCTGATGATGAATCACGAAACGATCCGAAACATGTCGAGTGATATTCGACTTTTACGACGTGAGTAAACCCATTTCGTAGATATTTTAATACCTATGTCTGAGACTCACCGTAGTTATCTATGTAAAATATTCTATTCTATACACAAAATAATTACGAATCTTCACATTTAACACTTCACTGGCCGTTGTTCATATCATAAAAGATTTGACTAGAAATTTTATTACCTCGCATAACTTTATACATGAATCCATAACACTATACTATTTCTACAAGCACAAAATGATTATTAACATATGCGCGTGCTCACATCGTGTGTAACGATTATGATTGTGATCTATTTCAAACAGTAGCTCATTGAGAGATTGCCCGATTGGTTGGTTGCGCATTGGCAATAATCTTACTTCTTTTGAGAACAACCCAAGCGGGGATTTCAGCAATAACCATTTATTTACAAAATAAAAACCGATTCAGTTGACAACGCTTAAAAAAATAATGATCGGTATAAGATCATTTACATATTTTTTTAAGATATTGCCCTTTTTTAATCTAGCGACTTAAAAAATGCGTATGTTCACTTAGTAATCTAGAAATTAAATGTATATCTGTGCTGATTAGTGAGTATATAGAACTTCTATTGTTCACCGCTTCCTGATTGTCCAAAATATGTGATCCTGTATCAAAAATATGTGAACTCGCCTCTATTGGTAACGAAGTAGAGGCCTGTTCAGATATTTTTGATCACATTTTTGGTCATTTTAAGAAATCGACTTTTCCTAATGTCAAAACGACTCACTAATCAAAGTATAAGATACTTTGCTTAAAATGTGGTTACAGTAAAGCTCACAATGCAAAAAAAATGGTAGGTATCTCATATTTCCCCATTTACGGGCAAACAAATTATCAGAAATTTTAAATAAGTCTACCGGAGATGCCACGTCTTCGCGGGACAGCGGCAGCGGTGCGCGGTACGTGTGTCACTCACTCGTATGGCCGTCGCGCTCGGATCCCTCGCTCAACCGCTCCTTGCGCCACTGCTCGCGCACAGTCGTGGCATAAACTACGCACCACGAACTGCTGAAAGTCTACCAACTCATTTCTGGCCACTTGGCTCCGTTTTCCGCCAAAGTCAGCGAGCGGCGTCGTAATTCCGTATTTTACACAAACAACGATTAAAATACCATTCTCGGCGGCATTTGCGAATATCAAAAGGGTTGTACGTAGGTACGTGTGTTTCATTTTTGTCAATACCAATACCAATCAATACTGACTTTTGCAGCCAATATTTTTTTCAAACGGATTTCCTAGTTTGTTCCTTACCTATAGTTTTCAGAATATTCTATAAATTTTGCTATAGTTTCGTTCGTTAATCACACACGCCATAAATTTGGAAAAGAAAACAAGCAGAAGTGTGCCATTATTTATTTAGCTATGAGCGGAAATTAGTTATTTCGCTTAGATCATATATCACCCTTGCACGTAATTAAACGTTAATAAAGTACGCTCACTCTCTTTGAAGTGTGATATAAGGAAACAATAACTGTCCTTTGCGTAAAATAACTACAGCTTTACAACTACGTATCAGAATACGATTTGCAAACCTAAATAAACAAAAAAAAGGAATCCTATACTAAATCAAACTAAGATCAAAAAGCCGGTAAAGTGCGAGTTGGACTCGCACTCCGAGGGTTCGATACAAACAATAATATTGCTCTAATA
Source organism: Apotomis turbidana (assembly GCA_905147355.2). Classification (NCBI taxonomy): domain Eukaryota; kingdom Metazoa; phylum Arthropoda; class Insecta; order Lepidoptera; family Tortricidae; genus Apotomis; species Apotomis turbidana. Next base: position 17,936,859 of record LR990288.1, on the reverse strand, counting down.
AAAAGATGAACTGTACTAAAATAAAGAAAGAAAGAAAGAAAGAAATAAATAAATACAATTATTCACGACGTGACCTTAGAACATAATTACAAATAGTGACAAAAATGACAAATGAAATAAAACAAGAGAAAATATACTACTATGGCTGTGCCACGAAAAGGTCCCACCTCAGCATGATGCTAGCCCAAGAGCCAGCGCTGATCTTCCGGTAACTACTAACTACACTTTGCCGTTTGTAAACCTATTGTCCCCATACAACGACATAGGTTACGGTTAGTTTTGTTTATCATCTGTTTAAACAAAAAGATATATTTATTGTAATGTAACTACAAATTGACGGTTTTCGGACTTTTTTGTTTACTTATTCTGCATAATGTTGCTTCTTTTCAAATTCCATGATTCTAGGTCAACGGGAAATGCCATATAGGTTTTGATTTCCTCGCAAGCGTCAACAAATGCAGCATAATAGCTCATATCTTATGATTGCGTAAACTAAGAAGTTTAATGTTTTCACGACTCTAAGGGTCAACAGACTAGAGTATTTAAACTATTAATACAAAGATCAAAGCTTAAAGAAGCTTAAAGAGACTAGGGTATTTTACATAAATATTTGCTTGATACATCTACGCGTGTTTGAAAAAAAGGGGTTAATAGACGGACAACAAAGTGATCCTAAAAGGGTTCCGTTTTTGCCGATTGATTGCGACAGATGAAATCAGTTGTAAATGATAAGACCGCGAAGCACTTAGACCACTGCGGTTTTGTGTTACTAAATACTAATAGAAAATGGAGCATCAAGCTAGCAGTACCAACAAAATGTCTTATATGTATGGAGGTATATTCCGTGTTCAACTACAGCGTCTACTTCCTATGAGAGCGACGCTTTGTCGCTCGTTCACCAGTGAACTCTCTGGTGAGTGACATAGCCAATTTTAGCGTTTGATGAGATACCTCATACCTCAATCACTGCATGTAAGCACTCCCCTGGCGTAATAAATGTACCTATACATAAACGTTAACCAAACTAGCATAAAATTATCGAAATTTTCTTAAGATAGGTAACTGCACAGCGTTTGCTACCAATTTTTAAAAGTGATGCTTTAAATGTAAATCATTTTTTGATGAACACATAGGATCGTGTGGTCAGAGGATCACAGATGTTTAACTATAATAAAATACTTTCGAGTACAAGTTGTTTAAAAAAAAATGTATGTCAATTTTATGCCACATTGTTTCGTTATAACTCGTCCTTGTATTTTGAGCCGTTAAAAACTTTTTCAACAATGATGTATATTGAGTCACAGTTTTTTTATAGCGTGCATAAAGAACTCGTTTGCAGCGTAGCAGTAATCCGCTTAAACTACCGTTTAACGTTAACCACCCATCCATTCTGCACAACTTTTGGACTCTAACAAGACACTTTTATTCTAGAAACTTCTTACAGTGTCGCATCGTTTTCCTGCTCGTGTTCTATTCAGTGTTTCCTGACAGATACGCTACGGATTTCTTTTTTGTTTCTTTGCCAATGTGCGCGTATTGGGTACTCTATTACAAATTACACTAGAATGAGAATCTCTTATTTCCTTTTTCTTGGCTATGTAAGATATGAAATTCCACTTACCCGTGTGCATGAAACAGTTAAAACCTGTCCAGCCGTTTTGAGGTGTTGAGACCGCAATTTATACCTACACTTGTAATTTATATTTTCACCTAATAATTTTGTTTTCTTCCCCGCGTGAACAAAGTTTCTTATACACTCATATTACAAGTAAGCATCCGTCTATAATGTATGTAATAAGTATAAGACCTGATTTATTTGAGCGTTTTATTTTGACCATCAAATTATCCTGGCCTTGCTCATCTCATCGCTTTGAAAAGAAAGGCAGAAAACCTCAAAATCTACAAGATAAAAATAACCCATAATATATAACATCAATATCCACTTTCAAAATTTTGAGACAAGATTCATAAATAGGTTTAACATGAACTTTACGACGGCATAAAATGCTCAACAGATGGCGCTTACACGGTAGACGCCCCCGACACAAAGGTATTTAAATCTGTCACCATGAAGTGTCCGACATTGCTCGAACATAGTTAACCGTTCTCATAGCGGCCCTCGTGAGAAGTGGGTCCGCGCTGAGAGTAACCTTTCAATACACCGACGACGTGCCTGAGATGCAAACCACAGAGCAAAGATAGGCGTGCGTTACCTACGACATCTCATCATCATAAATAATGTATATGGTCCCGGCGATGCCTGAATTATTCAACGTCAACGTCCACTTTATTAAATTTGTCGTTTTATGAAAATATTAAGCAACTCTGTATCCACGAATACAAATTAATATGGAGCTGAATTAACATTTTCAAATTAAAAGGTTTATAAAGCGCTGTGCTCTTTAATTGATACCGGATCGCAACGTGTTTTAAATCGTAATTGTATTTAAGCAAAACTAAATTAATCCAGTGATCAAATTTATAAATTTGATGACATTCGGTCCGATAATTTAATAAATGCGACAGGTTTTACCGTCTGAATTCATTCAGCAATTAATTAACATTTGACGTAAAATCAACACTGTCATTTCCCAGAACGTGTCGATCTTTTATTCACATATGTTTCGTTGTTGAAAAATAATGGCACTGTTTAAGTGAATTTGTCGATATGTGATTAGTATTTTTTTTACATCCTTAATCCTGGCCGTAATTAGAAATATCGAAATGGGATTCCATTGCCAAATACAGGCATAAAAATACCTATAAATATTGTACACTACACAAAACATGTGAATATTTCTTAAATATTTTAGTGCTATGAGTATTTCTAACTTTGTGGTTGTTACACAATGCTGATTCATAATCACATACTATTTTATCTGAAACAGTTGTTTATAATTGCGACCAAAACATAACTACCTACTATTGTAGTCATTATTATAAAAAACATGTGAGGAAATCGCGATTATATAGACAAAGATATGTCAATCATTCGGTATCTTTGATTGATATGGTACAATATCAAATTTTTTTAAAGTATGATAAAATTCATCAAGTGCAAAGATTGGCCAAAAATACACCTTTAAGTAAGTCTTAGTGAATGTACCACGTAGGTACTATAAATAGCATTGAGATTAAGAATGGCAACAGTATGTCAGTCTCTACTCGTATGTACTGATATTACAACTTTTGATGTAATTTCACATAACTTAGTATTGTGCAAGCAAGTATATGGATAATAGTAACTAATCAAATCATTAGGGCATAAAGAAAATAGTTTAGTAATAATAATAACATTTCTCATCGCAGATAAAAATGATTCGTAAATGATTAAATTACCTATAAGTTTTAGTCAAAAATATTTATTTTGTGATAAAGCTTTTATTGCCGACTGTATTTTTCTTTGAACATCCGCCGACTACTCACTGAGACGATTCTAAAGAGCCCAAACTTGGATTGCATCGTTTTATTACAGCGTTCCTATGACCACCTTTTGGCACCATTATGAGACCAGCTTCATGGTGCCATATTCATATTATTTTATAGTCATCGAAGTAGTGAAATTGGGTGTACCTACGTAATAAGGTACACCAAATTTTAGCTCAATCGGTCAATCGGGAAGTGGTTCAAATCTTACTAGCAAGATTTGATTAGATATTGACACCGAGGCAGATGAAAGCACCTAAAGAAAAGCTTGTAAAAATACAGAAATTAAGAATAAGATATAATATTAATTAAGAACCTTTACCTACACTTTTGTTTACGACAAAACTTAATTCGACCTAAAAGTGAGGCTACCAAAATATGTTGATATATCCGCAAGTATGTAGCAAACGCGTCGTGTCTCCACTCGGTGGCCAACCAAGATAGTTGGAGAGCTGTCGACCACCAAGCGAGCACAAGACGCCGAGTCAAGTATCAGCAGACTTAATTAAATTATAATGCCGTTGGCATATTTATAAATAAACCCTGGGGTCTCATTCCATCGATATTGCCAGTTGTAATTTGAGCGAGATGTGCCATAATCATATGGCTATATATTATTGTTGATATCTGAATCCGCTTGCCCGTGGCTGAGCCGCTGCTTTTAAACCCGCAGGTAATGGTTGATTGTAAAAAAAATATATATTTACTTGTCAACAAAAGGCAAAGGCCGAGGCTGAGGCAGACGGAGATGGTAGGACGACCTGGACACGTTCCTAAATAACACCGAACAGGGAGTTGTGTAAATCGAGGGAAGGGGCCTTTGCCCAGCAGTGGGACACAAATACAGGGTAATAAATATATATATATATATATATCCGAACAGGGAGTTGTGTAAATCGAGGGAAGAGGCCTTTGCCTAGCAGTGGGACACAAATACAGGGTAATAAAAAAAATATATATATATATATTGTCATGCAAATACCATACATTGAAGCAAAATGCAGGGGTAACGAGTCAAAACTTACTGGTTTGGCTTACCGTGATCCGATTAAGAGCATTTGACAACCGTCAACCTTTGCAACACCGAATCAAATATCATCCAAATAACAGCTTTGCTTTCATCACAATCCTCTTTGATTTTTCAAGGATTTCCGCTGGGACGGGATCGGTTCTAACCCACAGATTGGACTGAGGGGACTCACCTGTAGATTGTATCTTTATCCCGAAGTATGATAGCAAAGTTCCTTCAAATTTAAGGTTTACTATTTTTGTCTTGGATCCTTATTATTTTTGTTTTGCCTAAAGGATTTTATACAATTGAGAACAAATTTTGAAGTAGTAGGGCCTCGTGCAGGGTCCGTCCGGATTATTACTACCGTCTTTTTTTTTATTTTAACAGAAGTATTGCAATCAAATGCATATTTAGTAATATCTTAAAGCGCAAATCGACGAATGCCTTCTCCTACGAGTTCCACGTACATATTCAAGCCCCGCAGTGCAAAAATAAAATAGAATCTTGAACGTCGATAAGCCTTAAGCCCTAACATAGCCTAAATAAAGAAAACGCAACTTTTTACTGCGAATATGCCTACGGCTGAAATTGGGGTAAAATAAAAGCAAATTATATTAGAGTATGGTTGTTCGATTGATGTGGTCGTGTCACGCTATTGCATCCTTATTGACTTTTATTGACTTTTCAAATTACGCTTGTTGGGTTAAGGTTAGATAATAACGGCAATTTTGCAATCGGCCACGTACACTGAGTAGGTAGGTATTTGCTTATTTCTCATTATGCCATACTTCTTTTTAGGATATTTCATCAAGACGAAGGGTCGAATTCGAAGGGTCGTTGCTTGAAGGATAAGTACTTAGAAGCCACTACAAGAGAATTTATGAAATAATTACCTAATTAAAGAGATTCTAATTGAGACCTTGAAAATTCTCACAACTTCGCACACGGGTAAAGAACAGGCCATAACACCTTATCTTTTATTATTTTGACGTGCTACGGCTACAATGACAGATATAAAAAGAAAACGTCCTAACATTAATTCATATCCTCGACAAATCGTGATCTGGAGCGTATTTCAGACTGGAGCAGTAGCTACGGTTTGAAAATCAACCCTGACAAGACTCAAGTTATAATCATTGGTAGCCCTAAGATGATCGCAAAAATTGACTTTATAAATCTCCCACCTATTTTGTTCAATGGCATTGTGATTCCTTTCTCTCATCAGGTTAAAAACCTGGGTGTTATTATGGATCGCACATTTTCTTGGGTGCCTCAGCTTGGTGAGGTTAGTAGGAAGGTGTTTGCCGCAGTAGGTTCTCTGAGGAGGCTTCGCAATTTCCTACCCATTGCTACTAAAATTACGCTTGCTCAGACTTTACTCCTCTCTATTTTAGATTACGCTGATATTTCCTATATTGACCTTTCCGAGGAGCAGCTTAACAAACTTGAGCGTATTCAAAACATCTGCATTAGGTTCATATTTGGGTTACGCAAGTATGACCATGTTTCCAGTTTCCGTTCACAACTCAAGTGGCTCCCTATCCGTCTTCGTCGTAACTTTCACGCACTTTCACTTCTCTATAATATTCTTTTTAACCCTGCAACTCCCCGCTACCTTAAAGATCGTTTTAGTTACCTCAAATCTGCAAGGTCGGCTCAAAATTGTATACTCACTGTTCCGGCATCGAAGTCAAAATTTTATTCTAATTATTTTACTGTGCAAGCTATTTTACTGTGGAATTCGCTTCCGCTGGATCTAAGGCAAGCTAAAACTTTGGCAATTTTTAAACATAAACTAAAAGATCACTATTTGTCTCTACCGTAGCCTAATCCTTTTATAATTCTATGCTGTCGTTTTTCGTTATAAGTCTAATGTTAGCTGTGATATTCTTTTCATTCTTCCCTTTTGTATGTATGTACGTTTATGTATGTTTATATATATAGATACTTATTTGTGTAAGTGTATGACCTATCTGTCTAATATTTTGTATGTATAATTTACTTGAAGTTCTCATCTCACCACCTACTATTTTCTGTTTAATTTTGTTTTCTCCGCTACCCAAAGGTTGTCTGGAAGAGATCGCTCTTTAGCGATAAGACCGCCTATTGTCTACCATTGTTTAATTTAAGATTTCTCATGTAATATTTTTCTTGTTGGTGTGCAATAAAGTGTTGTTGTATTGTATTGTATTGTATTAATTATATAATAGGCTATTTGACTGATGTTGAATTCTACAGCGTACTGTAGTTATATGAATAAAATTAGCTAAATATATCACGAAACAAAGAAAAAAATCCAGACACATATATCTTTTATGGAAATATGTGACTTCAAAGGTACGCAAATTTTATGTTTTTTTTTTTATCCAAAATAAATTTTGAAAATGTTTTCAGAATCCTCATAATTTTACGAAACAATAATTGTATGACAACTATGAACTTAAACGCACTTTTTCACGGTGAAAATGCCAAATTTCTTAATTTTTCCATACAATTATTGGTACCTATACCGGCCTGTGACGTCACTAGCCTGACGCGTTTTGTATGGAGCGTTTTTAGCGCTACGTAGAAATGTTGAACTTTGACGGTCATTTCTGACTTTTAGAGCAATTTAAGTGTAGTCAGTCCCATATAGACATTTGATCACAATAAAAAATAGAATCGATTGACATGCTCAAAAAAAATTAGTCAACATGTCTATTACGTTTATTATTGATTTTCTATGCGCAAGATACCTATACTCCTACTAATTATAGTTTTTTAGATACTTTCATTAGTTTCTAATTTTAAAATGTACTCCTAAAAATAATAGTGAAGAAAAAATAACCAAACGCCTGCAAAATATTTCCACAGTTGGAAAAGCTCAGAACAATAGGAGGGCCCTTTAAATCGTCGATGAGCTCTCTTTCAGTATAAATACGTTAGGCAAACATAGTCCTCTCCGGTTAGAAGGTCAAGAGGGACCCACATCTAGCCTGTGCCGATTATTAAATAAAATGAGTGAGCTTGAGCCGCGAAGGGTTGGCCTACGTAATTACTCCTGTAAGAGATTGCTCTGTTACTGTTACAAGATGTTATTAACCTTTACGTGTTGTATTGTTGTTGGGGAATTAGTTTGTTTATGTTTACCTTACGTGAAGTAGGTCTTTTGTTGTTTTAAGTTGAGGTTTTATTATTGAACTACATTTTAATATATTATACTAAATTTTAAGTAAAAAAAAAGGGAAATATAATACATTATTTCAATTATTTACACACACTCCTCCCCGCCATAAGGGAAATATAATACATTATTTCAATTATTTACAACCAATGCGCTGCCAAACCCGCCAATGTGCTGTAAAACGACTCGTCATCGAGAAACCCTGGTTACCCCGCTTTGTACCTGTCAAAGAATTTTTAAGTGTCATCGAACTGAATGGGTCCGTGGCAGCGGCCACTTACACACGCAGCGCTGCTCTACTGAAGGGACAGACGGTTCCTCAGAGCTCTATACCGTGAAACGGAAAAATGTCGTATCTTACTATAGAATCTATTTAAAGATACGTTCTTTTACTTTTGCACGTTAGTCTGTGGTCTTTCAGCCAGGATACACTTGTTACACTAACAAAATGCTAAGTATCCTTAGTTGGCGGCTCTTTATTTCGCGCATTGTTTTTTACTAATACTGGACATTTTAGAAGTAGCAAAAGCTGTCTTTTTTAATTAAACGCCGTCATTTAACGTTGAAAGTAAAAATATATAGCAATAAATAACTTGCACGTGAAGTAAAGTTAACTAAAACGTTGTATAAAAAACTTACCCAAACCAAAAAAATACCAATATTTTAACAAAGGACAGATCAGTTTATTTAATTAAATTTAAAACAAAAAATCACACTATCATTTATGCCTTAACCACTTTTTAATATTATACTATAGTACTTACCTAGGTACCAATTATATCGTCCAGTCAGGAAATCAATCAGTGTAAATAAGACGAAGACAGAAAACTGGGTCGCGCGATGGGGCCGAGCAAAGATGGCTGGCTTAGCACATTTGCCCACTTCTCGCGATCATGGGCCCCTTGACTTCAGTGTCAGCGTAGTGCGGGTGTCACTTAACAACAAGAAAATAACTTGCGAATTTGTATAACAAGGTTCATCGACAAAATCCATGATCATTCAGATCACTATTGCGGCAGCATGTAAGTTTTATTAATTAAAACCTTAGCAGTAGGTAGGTATTTTTTTAGGAGCGCCCAATGTCCAGTTGGGTTGAGCTTGCTTAGCACATCTACCCACTCCTCACGACCATAGACCCCTTGACATCAGTGTCAGCGTAGTGTGGAACACATCACAGGAAAAGAGCTTGATAAGCGAGTTGTTCAATAGCCACTCAATTGCTTCGAATTTTGAGTTGGACTCTATTTATATAATAAAATAAGAGCGGTGACAGGTAGCCGTAGTTACCGAAAGCAATCTAGTGGCTAAGCGACTGTTAGAAAAATTTACATTATTTTGGAGTATAAGGTAATGATTCCAAATGCCAATTTATTGCAACATATCAGATTTATTCACCGAAGTATTGGCAGCATTTAACTGAAGCACTTAAATTTCAAAGTGTTTGAACCAGGACTCAGCAAAAAGCCAACCAAAATTTGTAACAAACAAAATCCAAATGGTAATACAGCAAATTAATTTCCAGTTCCAATTATTAATCCAAACATAATAAAGCGGAATTTATAAGATCCATTTACAAAATTATTGGCAGAGCATTCTACTGATACATTTAAACTTCAAAGCATTGAGTGAGAAAATCTATCCATGTAAACAGAAGGCAGAAACTGGGTCGAACAATAGGGTCAGACTAAAGGAGAAGGAGGAGAGCACATTTGTCCACTCCTCGAGTTATCATTAGCACTCGACATCAGCGCTATACGAGAATCCGTTAACAGCAATAGGAATAAAGCATGCAAATAGGTACGGATTTTTGCAGAAAATTACAGAAAATTAATGTGAATTTACCGAATTTACAGTAACTAAAATTAATGTCAACATAACAAATTAGTAGCGAAATTATTATATCTGTTTACAACGCTTATTAGCATTGTAAGCACTTAAACTCCAAAGCGTTGAGTGAGACAATCTAATCATGTTAACATAAGTCAGCGAATTGGGTCGAACGATGGTCTCGGACTCAAGGAGGATGCCTAACAGAACACATATTTGTCCACTTTACATGATCATAGACTTTTTGACACTAGTTTTCATTATAAAACTATATTGGCAGAAATCTACTGGTGCACTTACACAAAATCTAAAACTCTCATTCAAGGAACTTTCATGTAAACAAAACGAGGAGTTAGCAAACTAAATCGTGCGGTAAGACACTCATAGGCCCTTTTCCTTGACGGAGCATGTTGCAACGTTGCACGGTGTATGCCTACTATGCAACTTTGAAGGAAATTGATATGAAATATGCAAATACGGACTATTCTCTCAAGGTAAGCTCGATAAAAATATATACTTCAGGGACATAATTTTTAATGGCTACTTTTAAAGTCAAGGGCCTGAAAATAGATATTTATTTAGGAAACCAATTACAATTTATAAGTACATACAATAGTAGTCAAGATCCTCTGCACACTGGCGTACCACAAATGGGCGTTATCACCTTGTTTAAGAAACGCTTTATGTGTATAATGCTACAAATGCCAAAAATCCTAGTTATGTCCTAAAGTGGATTTTATCTAAATTCTCGTATCGGCTGTACTACATAATCGAAAAAGTAAAAGGTAGAAAGTTATATGCCCTTCATTTCTAATGAAAGCTGATATTCTTAGATTACGTCTTGTCTAAACTACATTCAAAGCTACATCTAAGCCTCGTTCTGCCCTATAGGCACGAAATTAGCAAGGGGCGAAATTAGTGATGATACTTATGATATTCTTCGTTGTATGTTAAACACAGGGAACCCATCTCCATATTAATACATATAAAACGAATGGTATGTTCGTTGATCATTTGCAGTCAATCCACGTCACGAACGGGCGCGGAAGTCAAATCAACTAATTCAATGTTCGTACGTCAAAGCTATCCAAAAAAAAACTGCTCAAAACGCGACTGAGACTAATTGTTTTTGTTGGCGATTGGTGAAATTTCACTAGTTGGATTTTCGTTTGATCTTCCCAGTTTTCAATCGTTTGCCATTTCATCAACCTTCGAGATTCATTACTTTGTTTGTCATATTTTGAAGATTATTTTGGTCCGATGTTGTCTAAATAATGTGATCGCGTTACTGCAAACAAGCTATTTTCATAACTATCGCGACTATCTTTCATATCCCTAAGTTTAATAGAAAACATAATTATTATTTCATTGTTCATAAATTCCTCCCGTTCTGAACGGGTCCGTAATGTTTCATATAATGTCAGATAAACTAACATACACTTGATATACAATCGATTGATATAAAGTTATTTCATATAATGTAACGTTTCATATAATGGTTTTAACCTAAGCCAAGTCGGACCTGCCTTATGGTGTAATAGGTATTGTTAGGAATCATAAGCCAAGTCGGACCTGCGCGGCTCGCTCGCTTCGCTCGCTCGTTAGGGTCGCAGTTCAACCTAACACTCCTCCTCGCTTCGCTCGTCGTCGTACCTAACCTAAGCCAAGTCGGACCTGCCTTAAGGTGACCGCCTTAATATATCTAGTCGGAACCACCTTTTTTGGTTATAGTAAAATCAACTTATATCTTCTGTAGTTTATAGCATTGACGAATTATATCAAGTAAGTCATTATGATAAATACATTTTATACCAAGTAATAAATATAGTAAATGTACATTATACTTAAAGTAATTATACCTATAAACCATTATATCAATTGTTACATTAGATCATTTGAAAATTATCTAAAACAATATTATACCATTCGTTACATTATACAAAGCAATGGTATATCAAACCAAAATAGATTAAGTGAAGTTATATGAAACGTCGGGCACCCGTTCTGAACATGTGAAAAATACAAAAGTATCGTAAAAAGATATATTTTGCTGTGGCAGACTGGCGGTTATTAAATCAGCAACGCATCTGTTTTATAAGAAACTAGAATTCAATTACAGCAAATACTCTTATTGAGTCATTTATACATAAATAAAATTATAAACTCAACTTTCCCAGACACGCAATAATTCATGCCAAGATCTCAAGAATAGCGCCATCTGTTGGTCTATTAGCAGGCGAAGTTGCGGGAAAATGCTCAACTATAAGTGTAAAATAATACTATAGTATGATACCTATGGCATGACGACATAGACAGAGCGAAGTGAGGTAGGAAACAGGGGGGGTATTCGACCAATTTTAGAGATATAATGGAGATCTCTCCTTTTCATCGCCATCCGTCACTTTTGACGTGTGCCTACTTGACAAGTGGCGATATCTCTAGAACATCGCAACTTCGTCAATTCGGACGTGCAAAATTTTCGCTTTCTTTGTATGTGACGACATAAATAACAGGCGCATACTTTAAATTGACCGCGTAGTACGTGAAATTAGTCCGTTACGTTTCGTTCAAAACAGAAATTTATATACACGAGTATCATTTTTGACAATCATTATCGCCTTCGTATTTCCAAAATTGAGATGAGATATGTCACTTTTAAGCTCATCGCATTTAAATGACAGTTTAATGGCGATATAACTGTTATCTAATGGAGATTTGACGTTTGGCGATATCTCAAACGGCATTCTCGAATTGGGCCCCAGGACTCGAACAGTATCTATCGGAAACAAATTCCTTGCAACTAAGAACGAGAGACATGGTAACTAAAGTGCATTATTTAGTAATGGATATCGCTACTTTATCACTGTTATAACTATATAGAACTTACGTAAATATTTCCTTTGTTGAAATTTTAAATGCAAAAATATATAAGAATTAAAACGGTATTGGTCGCTCCTGTACTTTGTACAATAGAGAAAAAAATGAAATATTCAATTTTAATGAGTTTCACCTAAAAAAAAAATTGAATACCGATTGTTCAAATCATATTGAGTTACTTCGACGGCATAATCTTACTCTGTCATTCCGCGCACATCACCTGCAGCCGAACATGATTAGCCTATATTCGTGCTAGATACGTACTGACTGGAAACAATATGCCACCGGTACACCAATCTCCGTAGGCAATTAAGACTATGCCGGTTCGTGCAGCCTGAAACGAATGGTGCTCTTCAATCAACGAATCAATCTACAATCGCGAATGGTCGCCACTTGCCAGCGACAGCTCTACAGATTTATTGCTTCAAATGGGTGGTAATTTTCAAATTTCGACGCCTGTTGATCGCCGTTCGATGGGACGCAACGTACGTGCCAGCAGTACTTGTAAATAGGGTTCTTTGTTTGTTAGTTCATTGTCAGGTTATTGTTGTTCTTAGATTACTTTATGATTTCCATACGCTAATCGCCAAGCGCTGCAAAACCGGAGTAAATACGCTGGCAGTTATACTAGCTGTGTTCAGTATTGAAACCGTAAAGTTTAACATGTTTAGTGCAGTCTATCCCGTACTTGTCCAATTTAGTAACATTCTACCCTCAAAGTATGACTTTTTTGTTGAAAACTACAATTATCTCATTTTTTTTTTTAGGAAATTTATGTTTTTTCTATACTACTACTACATGTTTTCGTTGTGTAAATCAGAGCGATGCAAATGTAATTCGTAGGTTTAAGCATTTTTTTTTCGACATCTTAAAATACTTATATAATTTTGACTTTTTCAACGACTTTTCTGGAGGTAGTACTTTATTTATCGAATATCGAGTCTTCAGTTATGACTCGAATCGTCAATTAAAATGGTCACGCCTTGGTAATATTATAGAAATTTTGTATTATTTATAAATTTAATCACCATATTATTTATAAATGTAATTCATACTCATACTTACCTTATGTATGAGTATGAATTACATTTTAGCAATAATGTCGGCTTCAAAGCTCTCTATAACGTCCTACCGTGCTATGAAAAGTCCGAAGCCCGGTAATGAGCTTTGGTTTCTTCTGCTATTCTAAAGGTAATTAATTTAGAGTAAGTGCCTTTGACGGGCGTTGGCATGCATCATCTGCTAGTAGTAGGCCAATTAATGGTCTTGTAGTTGATTAGGCACACGACGACAGCTTGAAAGTATAAATTAAATCGTTTAATTTCTTCCTAGAATTTGCACTTAAGATGCGTTGACAACGATGATACAAACGAACCAACAAGACAAAAATAGTACCTCAGTCTACAATCGAACCTGTTAGCTTTCCTTCAAATATTCATATTCCAATTAATGTATTGCATTTGACATTAATTTTACCTTGAATTAGGGCTTACCTAAAAAGAGGCCCTAATTTTTTTCATATATAGGCCAAATTAAGATAATAATTTCATACGCTTGCCAGCGATACGTTTAATCGTTTTTATCATAAGTATTTTGTGATGACGTCACTATTGACTTTTACTACAAAAAAGCAAGGACAGGTTTAAGTCGAAAAAAATACTAGGGATAACTTTTCACATATGTCACATTATCACAATATAACTGATTATTGTGATATGGGAGACATATTCCCAGGAATGTTTTATAAATTAACATAGATCGCAAAAAGTAGCATATCCCAATTATAATATTACCTGTTTATATTAAAATTAATATCCTAGTACAATGCATTTCCCAGTCGTAATATGTACAACTCTAAATTAGCTAACCACATATAAACATAACAAGTTTTAATCCACGCTTTAGCAGAACTACAGTTTAATATGAAAATTCAGCGAAGGCGAATCTCGCTATTAACAGTCCTTGAGCACGTAAAACGACGTTAAGGCGTGCTTAAGGCGTGCTCATCGGTTCCGACTCATTACGAGTTTTGCTCGACTCGCGCTTGAGTTTAAGCCTGGTTAAGGTGCGCCGTGATTAAGCCGAGCAGACGTTGGACGTTGCCAAAACCACTTCAACCATCGGTGGTTCAGAAGTTGCTTGAATAGACACCTTGTTAGCGTGTTTAATTATATTGTTGAATGACGGCTCAAGTTGACATGATCTATCTTGACATAATATTAAATCATTTATTAATACTGAATGTTGAGTTTCTTCTCATCAATGTTCTCCTATTCTGAAATTCCGGTAGATTTAGACAAGTACCCTTGTGGCCTACTTACAGAATAAAGTTAATTATTTTATTATTGTGATTTCTAAATGTCTGCAACTACAGTTATTTTTAAATGGCTGATCAAAATGAAAATGCTACAACTAAATGCTATTGTTTATTCTCCACGTCTTGTTCGTATTCAATATCAAAGTCGACGTTGCCAATACATTTCAACATGTTGTTAAGAGCGAAATGGCCAACGCCGTCACGTGCTAAATCTCGGGCCTCCATCTCCCTCCAGAGACGTCTTTCAGCGATTTACCTGAAAATAAGGAAAAAAGTACACGTTAATTTATGGCGCTGGACACTAGCCAAACATTTCAACCACTCGTCTAATTTGGTCTTGTCGGGAATGAGCAAAAAAAAATCGACTTTTAGACGTTCGTTTCGTTCCTGATCAGTTATCTAAGAGACTTGAGAGATAGGCTTAGGTGCGAACAGACAATATAAAACTCATTTATATCCCGTCATCGTGACGTGCAGGGCGTGCCAAGGCGTTTTCCAATACGCTCATTTATCACACACTCCTCGACATAATGAGACGCATCTGAGCCGCTCGGCGCTCCACCGCTCAACCGACTCCCGCATCCTTTATCTAAATTTGTGTGTATTTTCATATTTAAATTCGCTACTAAATCTATTTTCCTTCACACCCACTTTCCCGGAATCGTTCATTTAAAAAAAGATCAGGAGTGACCAAGCTTTCCAATCTACGATTCCTGCACTCAGGATTATAAATAATCAAATCTACACGCATTAAAATGTGAGCATAAATTTATCTTGTATTTCATAAATCACAAGAGACGGAAATATTTAGTGGAAAAATACGAGGAAGAAAATAAATAACGTAGCAAGTGTTGGATAATATTTTCGGAATCGTCACGGCGATCCCTAGATGATAACGTGTCAGTGCCATCAAGAAATATATATTTCTGCTGTCTACTTAACCTGTACTGACCTCAATTTGTATAAGTTATTAAAATATTTTTGGATTTTTAGAATAGATTTAATC
Organism: Apotomis turbidana; assembly: GCA_905147355.2. Taxonomy (NCBI): domain Eukaryota; kingdom Metazoa; phylum Arthropoda; class Insecta; order Lepidoptera; family Tortricidae; genus Apotomis; species Apotomis turbidana. The sequence continues at coordinate 17,921,231 of LR990288.1, read as the reverse complement.
ACTAACTACAAATGTAATGAGTAACGAATGGCAAGATGGTTTTTGTTTTTCTTTTAAGGATGACATTAGGTAATTTCAAATTATTTCTTACTGTACAGGATTAATCATCTATCTGACATGAATTAAGAAGTATTGTAGACGACACGTTGGGCTCAGTTTGTAGATCCGGCCTACTGAACCGGCGATCCCGGGTTCGAATCCTGGCCGACAAATATATTTCTGCTGTCTACTTAACCTGTACTGACCTCAATTTTTATACGTCATTAAAATATTTTTGGATTTTTAGAATAGATTTAATCACTAACTACAAATGTAATGAGTAACGAATGGCAAGATTGTTAGCGTTTTTGTTTTAAGGAAGACGTTAGGTAATTTTAAATTAATTCTTACTGTTAAGCATCTATCTGACATGAATAAAAAAGTATTTAGATGACACTTTGGGCGCGGCGTTCGAATCCTGGCCAGGCTAAATATTTGTGTATGGGTCATGGTTGTTCGTCAATATCGTCTAGTACCCGTAAAATACAAGCATTCTTGAGCTTAATTTGGGATTACATCGATTTGTGTGAAGTGGTCCAATATTCATTTTATTTATTTATTGTTCTTTTTTTTATTACACCACTCATTTTATGTTTTAACTTTTAAGTTATATTAAAAGTATCGATATATAGAGCTATATAGCTAGGTATGTATATGTATAGGTTAAATGGATGTGTTTTGAAAATATTGACAACGATCAATAGCCTAGCACTAAAGTAAACCAACACAAATATAACTAGAAATGCGAGATCTCAATCACATTTGAGTCAAATCTGACGCGACATTTATATTCTTAACTTTTTAAATATTTTATTTCACATAATATATACAACACAACAAAGTAAACAATAACCCAAGAAAAATAAGTCTATCTAATCTATTCTTCTAATAAATTCATAACTTATACCCGAGGTAAACCGTAGGTGAAAGCAGAGTAGTATTCACACCAATAATATCTAAATTTAATCAAAAACATGTCTGTTAGAGTGAACGTCTATCAGACGGAACAAGTCACGATATTTCTGTCCCGAGTAAAGGCAATCAGTTTTAGACATTACATTAGAGAATCACAAGCATTAGCAATCACATGACAGCTACCGTCCGCCAACTGGGCTAACGCCCTCTGACGCATGAGAAGCCAAAACAAATTCAAACGCCTAATAATATTTAAAACGAGTTTTCTATTTCAAAAGAACACTGTTCCGTTACAAATTTTAATATCATTATTCTTTTCAATAGAGCGTAAAGCTCGACGGCGATCCGTTTCACATGCCGCATGAAAGTTAGTGTGGCTATTTACAAATAGTTGACGAACTTCTACGAAATGTTTGAAATATACCCGACTAATTTACCCGCCACTTTGTTACGAATTGCCATTTTTGTTTTGCTTGTTATCTATTTATATTCACTTCCAACGAAACTACAGGCTCCATACAAAATACCGCTATTCGATTTCGGTATTTCGCTTACTAGCTAATTTCAAAGTTCTATATCAATACCTAAATTCTATTTAATAGCATTTGAAATAAAACCCGAAATTAGAAAAATATTTAATTTTAATCAATACCGGTAACGATCCCTGGTTAAAACTACAATAAAACCGAGAAACACTTATACATCGGAATAGCAATAATAATTGTGATATGTATTGTGTCTTACTGTGACATCTGTATGTCACAATAATAATCAATCATCATCAGCCTATTCTTCTCCACTGCTGGACATAGGCCTCTCCAACTGTACGCCATTGTAAGCGATCCTCGGCTACTCTCATCCAGCTTTTGCCAGCCATCCTGCACAGATCATCGCTCCACCTAGTCTGAGGGCGTCCCACACTACGCTTGCCGATCCGCGGTCTCCACTCAAGAACACGTTTACCCCACCGGTTATCGGTTCTTCGGCTAATATGCCCAGCCCACTGCCACTTCAAATTGCTAATTCAGTGAGCTATGTCGGTAACTTTGGTTCTCTGACGGATCACTTCGTTCCGGATTCGATCCTTCAAAGAAACTCCGAGCATTGCCCTTTCCATTGCTCTCTGAGCGTCTTTAAATTTGTGGATCAGCCCAACCGTGAGTGTCCACGTCTCGGCACCGTATGTCATTACGGGTAGGACGCACTGGTTGAAAACTTTCATCTTCAGACATTGTGGAATTGGCGATGTGAAGACCCGACGAAGTTTGCCATATGCTGCCCAGCTCAGCTGTATTCTTCTATAAGCCTCTCTCTCGAAGTTGTTTTAACCCAACTGCAATATTCTCCCAAGGTAGACGTACTCTTTTACAACCTCGAGAAAGCTGCCTTGTACCGCAATTGGTTTTGGACTAAGATGTTCATTGAACATAACCTTGGTTTCGTCCAAATTCATCCGGAGGCCAATGCGTTTTGAAGACTCAACTAGGCCGTTCAGCATAAATTGCAAGTCTTTCAGCGTTTCCGCCAGGATGACAATGTCGTCTGCAAATCGCAAGTGTGAAAGGTACTCACCGTATATGTTAAAAGCCTTGTCCTTTCCAGTCCAACGTCTTGAACATATCCTCCAATGCATTTGTGAACAATTTGGGGGATATAACATCCCCTTGTTTCACACCACGATGCATGGGGATAGGTTCTTCAGACTGCCGATTCTGTATTTGGACGGCCATGCTAGCGGCATGGTAAAGACCTTTCAACACTTGGATGTATCGCCAATCGACTTGGCATCGCTGCAGAGATTCCAAAACCAACCAGGTTTCGATGGAGTCAAAAGCCTTCTTGTAGTCCACGAACGCTAAGCACAGGGGCCGATTATACTCTTCCGTCTTCTGTATAATCTGCCTCACTGTATGAATGTGGTCTACGGTGCTGTATCCTGATCGAAACCCCGCCTGTTCCGAGGGCTGAAACTCGTTGAGTCTTCGTGCAAGACGGTTCGTGATAACTCTCGAAAACAGCTTGTAGACGTGACTTAGGAGCGAGATGGGTCGGTAGTTTTTCAAAGAGATTTATCACCCTTTTTGAAAAACAGCACGACAATACTCCTACTCCACGCCTCCGGAGTTCTCCCATCAAAGACGACAGTATTAAAGATGTCTTGGAGCTCCTTCATTACCGGTTTACCACCAGATTTCAGGAGCTCAGTCATAATACCGTCGTCTCCAGGGGCTTTTCCATTTTTAAGCTGTTTTAGAGCTATATCGATTTCGCCTAGGCTGATTTCTGGCAAGTCTTCAGTAAAGTGGCGCGTAAGTGTGGCTCTGGAATCCTCATTTCCGTGATCAAGTTGAGTTGCGTGTGAAGCGTATGGCTGTAGAAGTTCTCAACTTCCGCGAGAATCCCTGGCCTTGAAGCAACGACTACTCCATCCGCGGTGGTCAGCTTTGTCAGATGGCTTCTCCCAAGAGATTGGACAAACACTTTGGACTCCCGATTTTGCTCAATAGCTCTTTCAACAGACCGTGTGTTGGAGCATCGGAGGTCTCGTCGCACTAGTTTACCAATTTTCTTAATTAGAGCATGCCTTTCTGACAAAGTGACTGGTGGGTGTTCACGTCGTTCCATCATAAGCCCGAGTGTTTCTCCCGAAAACTTCGACTTTCTGCCTTTACGCTGTAATTTGCAAAATCTCACACCTTCCTCCCTGAGGATTCCGACCACACCTTCGAGGGTTTGGTCAATGTCAACGCTGTTTGTGGTTTCTAGGGCAGCGAATCGGTTCTCCAGATTTGACTGGAAAGTTTCAGATCCCATTATAGTTTGGAGCGGGTTAGGTCGGAGCCTGGACTTCAAACGAACACGTTCTAGCTTGAAATTGATATTCAGAGAGCCTCGTACAAGTCGGTGATCACTACCAGTATTAAACCTATTGATCACTGAGACGTCTCTGAATATGCGCTTCTTGTCCGTTATAATGATTGACATTTTTTGTCATGTTGTCGGGGCTTTGCCATGTCCACTTCCTTTGAGGCTGTTCTTGAAAAGCGAATTCATCAAGAAAAGCCCCTCCTTTTCGAGGAAGTTGACCAGCATTTGCCCCCTATGATTCCTGCTACCATAACCATGGGACCCTACTACCGATTCTCTGCAATTTTGTACTCCCACTTTGTGGTTGAAATCTCCCATGACAACGTTGTAGTTGGCCTTAGTGGTGAAGTGTAAGGCCTTCGATATGTCCCCGAACATATCCTTCACTTCATCGTCCGAGTATGTCGATTATAATAATCAATAATCGTGTTTAAATTTTTAATATATGCTTGCAGTGCAATATTTATTTGTTTTATTAATAATATAAGACTTAAAAAAAATACGTTTTGACAAATTATAATAAAACAGTTTATTCGCCTACGTTACCACTGTGAAGTCTCTGTATATCAAAGTGATCAGTTTTTTTTTCATTAATTCGATATGTTTTGATCATACTTAAATCATACTCGTAACTCTAACGTGTCGTGTTTCTAAATTTAAAATAACTAATTATTAGATAGTGATTTAAAAATATATACTTTTATTTTTCATTCCTGAGTAAAAATATTGTCGTATGTAGGTTATGATATAAATAAATAAATAACTAATAATTTGTATGGACCACTAAATACAGTGTACCAAGATTATAATAATCAAACGTTGGTAACAATTGAGCACTGAGCAATAAAGTCATAGGATGCGGATGAACATATTTATTTTTATTTTCGAAACATTTGCAAAACTTGCAAGTAGAGTATGTATCAAATTAACTTTTTAAGTTTAGAGTGTCAATAAATAAACAATAATATTCAATAATAACCGGAATTATCCTAACTTATCTTCCAAAAGATATCATAATCACAATTTGAAATTATAGTCGTAACAATTATGTGTGTCACAGTTTTTTTCCTGGGATCTAACTGCAGTTATCTTGACCTGGACCATCGCTCCTTAATATCGTTTACTATCGGTTAAAGGATTTTTTTTTATGAAAAGAAACCCTTAGCCTTAGTCCACGCAGTAATTACCATCTCGGGTACACATCTCTAGTTTGAGATATTGTAAATTTATGAAACATGTAATGTCTCATTTTTTGTGGGTCACACCACAATTTTTATAATAAACCATTGATACAAAGATCAAAGCTGAAAGAAAAATTTAAATGCGTAACCTGGTAGAAGAAACCGGGAATCGAACCCGGTACCTCTGGATTGCCGGTGCAGCGCGTTAACCTTTCCGCCACCCTAACTCCCAAGCAACCTTTCAAATTTTTCCTTATGCTTTGCGTGTCGATCTTTGCAATGTTTATTTCAAAGGCTTTTACTCTTTCATTATAAAAATAATTAGGGAAGGTCGTTGTGCGCTCGTATCTTCGACTGTAATATGTTCCTGTCGATCACGCAACGCTTGTGCGCGGGCGCGGCCGTTGCTTGCGCACGATGACGCTTCGTGACGCGTGCGTGACGCGAGGCCGTCGCCGTCGTGAACTGGCGAAATATGTCACGAGTCCCGTCACATCCTAGGCTATGTTACAATTAGAACAAATATATTTTTGGATTTCAAAGCCCAGTGAAAATCACTTGCACTGTCTGGCGAAATTATAATATTTATAAACTTCCAACCCTTAAAACTAGAGACGTATTACGCAGGCTGTTGGATATTTTACACCAAATCCTGACTTATTCAAGGCAATGTTATAAGAACTACCTAATGTATTGATAGTTTTAAAATCCAAGTGTAAAAATTTATTGTACTGATTGGCGAAATTATTTTTATATTCACTTTCAATACCCTTAACCCTCCTTGGTGTGTCTGGTAAGGATTCTGACCACATGTTACGGCCGTTCTTTTTGCATTTTTTAAGGATGTTTATTTTTATTCATTACATTACAACACAAGAGGTTTGAACTTGCTTCTGTTTTATTCTCTCGGGTGGACAAGCAACGGATGCAATATGGTGTCGAGAGATTAAGTTGAACAAGACTTGTATTAAATTCGCGTATTATATATGTATTGTAGTCATATCCATATTACGTAACGTTCAATATACATATTTGGTTACGCCTTTCCCGTAAAAAAGGGTGGTTATAACGTTCCGTGTACAGTCCATGCCAATGTCTCGAATATAAGAAGTCATCATCAGAAAAAAAAATGCCTATGAATTTACTTCTGGGCTTTAGGCTCTGTATTATAAAAACAAAAAAAAATTACGATCGGCAAAACAAAGCATAATACCTACCTACTCAAAATCCGTATTTTCAATCTATTTAACGTGCGTAAATATAACTCAATAAACGCTAAAATAAACTAAACCGACGGTTGTTATTAAAAAACCTATCTCGGAAATCAATTCCCAGAAAAGGCCCGTTGGATTTTGCACACGCGACGACATTGACAACAAAAATATTCAGTGGTAATCAAACAGTGCCCGGCGCTGGCTAATATTTGCTCAGAAAATTTGCGTTAATACTCGAATAAAAACCCTTAAATTATGAACCTTCCCGAAGCTTTTTCGTAGAACGAATTATGTTGTTGTCTTTGGTAAAAACAATTTGATTTAACAGCTTTGGATATCATTTACTAAGTGCTTATTCGCGCTGGTTTAGTTTGTAACTTTATCCTAGACTAAAAAGCATTTTTTTCCGCGTAAAACTTATTTAATTACCGCAATCGGGTAAAACGTATCATATGACCATCCTTTGGATATCCAGCTATCCCTGTACCAAAATTTGATAAAATCCGTCAAACGGTTCGGTGTGAGGAGCGAACAAATATTTTCTCACCAACAAATGGCGCTGTACAAGTGTACAGCTAGCACCGCGATCCCACACAAATCCTACATTTTACTGTCTTAACCTAAAAACCTTAATTTTTCCTGTAATAATGTCCGCTACTATAGAAGACTGAATTCCAATACAATTTTAGAATTTTATAATAATAAGAATAGATGAATCGGTAACGGTTTACATGAAAACTGCATAGAATGTGTTTATTTTCGACAGCGAGCGATTCCATCATCAGAACGTTTAACCACAGATCAATTTGTCGAAAGATCAACGTCTATTTTATTATCACCTCGAAGCCTTCGCATTTTATTGAGCGCTATGAAAAAACATAATTTCCTCAATTTTGACGCCTTTCATTTGGGTATCGTGCATTAAAGGGCACTTAGCATATCGGCTGGTCGCGATTGCGATTTATTCGATTCCCTGTACCTTTGGAAAAACATTAAATTTGTCAGTCATGATCGCTTAGAACGAAAATGGGCCCCCGAGGGCAGAGCGCAATCGGCTTACAACCGTTCCTGATAGGGTTGTCAACATATGGCTAAGGCCTGTATGCAAATATATTCAAAGTTGTAGCGGCGGTATAAATGCGCATTGCTATGTTTATGAAGTAAGTGTGTCTGTTCTTGTGTTATTTACGTTACGATTTTAAAGTTACCTATGCAACGATTAGATAAATTCGTATCGAACGAAGATGAGTTAATATACAAGTACAGAATTCTCATAATTTAAGTCGAAGCAGCGAAAGCTACGCGTTCGTAATTATTATTAACAAAGCAAACGTGATATGTGCGAGTAATAGGTAATTACTAATTATTGTTAAAATTGCAGCATAAACAGCACAATGCGCATTGATCTATAATGGACAGTCGCCATCAGATATATCGCAGCATATAAGGCGTTCATAAATATGTGAACATGTACTGTAACGCCCAGTCAATAAGAGTCGTGTTCAGATATTTATGAATACCTTACATGCTACGATATGTCTGATGGCGACTGGACAGCCTCACTATTGAGGTCGTCGCGATAGATTTGTGGCAGTTTTTGGATATTAAAGCGAGTAAAAAAATAATTTTAAGTAAAAGTTGACAACCCTACTGGTGCCCGCCCGCACCCCGCTCTCTATGCAAACACATTAACGCCAATTTCACTTGAACCATTTCCTCAATACAATATGACACACGACGGCTCGTTTACATTACGCGTTTTAAGTAAAATAAACAGAACGACATTGAATTAAAATTATCTCCATTATGAATATCAAATACTTTCTCAAATGTAAACACAATACAATACACCGACAATGTATTCCCGAGTGATATTGTTACCTTCATGGAAATTATTTGTGAAGGAAGACATATTAGAACCCTTTTCACGGATTTCATATATGTAAAAATACCAAACGTACTAGGTTCACATACATCTATCAAACGGTCTGTCTACAAAAATAGCTATACGGTAATAAAATTAACGAAAAACTTTAAAATATGAACATCAGCGAAACAGATTAGCAAACCACAATAAAACGGCGCGTAAAGCACAGCCGAGTTACATTAATCAACATCCCAGTACATTACAAATACCTACTTAATCTTTTCTGGCAGAGTAACAAAAAGAGATTGGTATATAATCCTATCGGAATATCCGCAACATCCAACAAGGGCTGCTAATATTTCGATGAAAATATTTTGATACAATATCTATTACGTATTTATTGATTCAACGGACCGGACGTTCCGTTTGCATTCTAAATTGAATATTGCTTTTGTTTGTTACTTTTTTAGGATTTTGCAGCCAAAGCTGGCCGCGGCAGGGATTTCCGTGCGTTCTTTTACATACGTATATATTCTGTGTCTATTAACGAAACATGAATTTCAATGGAAGAATAACAGAAAGATCGGTGGATATTTACCTGTTGTGTGTGGGCAAATAACTACTGATAGTGCTTGTAGTACACGCGGGAATAACTCCCTATTCTAATAAAATAAGGATCTATGACGGAGCGAGAGAAGCGTCACGCGTTTTGTTTTCAACAGAATCTCATGAGATTGTGTAATTACGTACGATAAGTATTTAGATTTTTTTGTTTATTTTTTTTAAAATGGCGTAGATAATAAATGGGGGTTGAATTACACAGCAATTTCGAAAAAACCTGCCAGCCAAAGAGCCACTAATCATAGATGAATTGTCTATTAAACCGTCACATGGTCAGTATCAAAATGCGGTATTTGTATCCAAGCAGTAACACGTGCCTGTCACGTGACGGCATTCACGACACGAAAGGGCACTAATTGAATAAAACAACTGGGTATAATAGCATGTAGCTTGTAGTTTTTTACACAATTGACTCATTAAAGTTCCTAAGTGAAGCTTAAACACTGACGTTTATTTTACGGTACTCGTAAACGTCAAAATATAATGAACGAGTGACATGCACGGGGCATGATCATGATATAGGTAGTTGTTTTATTTATGTAGTAGTTTTCCTGTCGCTTGGAAAATTCAAAGGCCGATAGTTTGTATAAAGCTTGCGTGACATATGTTGCATTAAGTATACGTTGTCATTTACTAAACATAATTGGGGGGAACAGAACTCCGATGTAGATAGTTTCTAAGGTAGCTAGAATAATTCGCCGACTAACGTTTTTTTTTTCTATTTACACTCCTCACAGAAAGTGTATTCAGATATCAGTAACATAACGATGAATAGTGTCGCTACACTTTAGGTTTTGCACTGATACTGTATTACATTTAATTGATATTTAAGCCATTTCGCTCATAACAAAGGTGCTTTTAAGTACAATTTAATAATACATTTTCAAAATGAACGGGAGCACAGCGTTCTTTAGAACAACGCAGTATCAGGAAACCACAGGGCAGCCTTGTAGCATAGAAAACTAGTTTTCAACAAGAAAACAGTTAACAAGAAAAGTCAGTGAGATTGAGTCTTTAGATTGCGTATTTTTCATCAACTTGGCAGTAACTAAGCGCATTTTGTTTAGTATCGGAAGTAGTTCCCCCCATCAAAGTTAAAAGAGGCTATTAAAACGGCAGTAAATCTTGCTAACAGTTAAGTTGTTGCAACTTTTAAACACCATTAAACGCGGATCTATGTAGGTTCAGGCCGTCAGATACGGAAACGATTTTCACTTGTTTTACTGTCGCTTCTCACTAGTGGCTATCATTTTTAATCGCAAAGGTAGTAAACGCGTTTGTTTGAAATGTGTCGATTGTTTTCTAGGTCACAGACTTCATAGAGCGTTCTTTGATTGCAAATGTGGCTTTGGTTACATTGGTTGCTATACGGTCTAACGTAATAACAGAGAGCAGAGGTCTAGATGTCGCTAAAATTCAAAAAGGGAATATACTTATGTATAATGTTGTTCTATATATGATACTATATGCTGGCTTATGCCCTTCACTAACATGGAAACTTCGAAATCGCTGCCCTATTCCTCGTTTACATAAGATAAAATTACTGTCGTAAATCAGGGGACATCTAAAACGTTCTAATCTACAAGTATTTATACTCAAGTTAGTGTCTTGACTGACAGTGACAGCATATATGCTACGTAAAATAACGTTAGGCGTTTATGCATCGTTAGATTATTTTGCTTATCCTTCAGGAGTAGTGCACTTTCCTGGCGAAATGTGTGTCACTCCCATACTCTATATGTTAGGTATGTGTTTATTAAGGTAGGTAGGTACTAATATAATAATATTATCGTTCTGTTCTCTGTTGTTACGTTACTCTTAATGAAATTCTAGTTATGCTATAGCTCAAATTCACGTAAAAAGATGACTGTCATTCTTATTGTGCAGTAGTCGTTTGTACTGCGCAGAAAAATCGCCAGCACTAAGAAGCATTACTAGATCTGGTTACTATCTTCCGTCATTATCATACTGCATCTCGTAATGCTAGATTCATTACGAGATGACGTTATGATAATTCAATTACACATATTTGTTTATACAGTGTCACTCTATTATTTGTATACTCTTGAATTCTAGATAAATAAATCGTGACATTTAGCATTTACCTTTACACCATTATATTAATAAAAATATACATAAATTAAAATACTAACTATAAACTAAGAACTTGACAAAAATATATGCTAAAATGTAAACATATAAACACATATTATAGCGAAGCTACTGTTAAATGAAACGCGTGACATTTTAAAATAAACTCTCAACCGGAAGACGTGTCATTTCGGTATGCAGAAAAATGACTTACTACTTGTACGGTTGGTAACAAGGTTAGTAGATAGCGGCCGCCTATCAATCATGATAGCAATAAGTCGAGTTCTTTTTGGGACTTGACTGTACTGACATTTACATCGTACGAATATTTCGAAATATTAGGTTATTGCTCTACTAAGAATTTTGTCAGAATACCTGTAAATTATCTCTCATCTATACTCGTACTATTTATTATGAAATTCTAGATTTTTTATTGAAAATAGTAGTTTTCTATGAATCATCATTATCAGCCGATAGACGTCCACTGCTGGACAAAGGCCTCCCCCAAAGTTCTCCACAACGATCGATCTTGCGCCGCCCTCATCCAATTTCTACCCGTGATCTTAACCAGGTCGTCGGTCCACCTTGTTGGAGGCCTTCCAACGCTGCTTCTCCCGGTCCGCGGTCGCCACTCAAAAACCTTTCTGCCCGTTGGGCCATCGATTCTACGAGCAATATGCCCTGCCCACTGCCACTTAAGTTTGGCGACTGTCTGAGCTATATCTACAACCTTTCTATGAATTGGGGTCATTATAATTCAGGAAAAATCTCAATAGCACGATGTCGAATTTTGTACTCGCTCTTGTATGGGCTCGCGGCACCATGCCAGTCTGGCGCCATCTGTTGGTCATACTTTCTTTGTCCTCCTGTCACGCAGAAACAACTAGACAAATTTTAACCAGTTTTTAGTACAGAATAGGGATAGTTGGATATCCAAAGTTGGTTATAGGTTACTTTTTACCCGACGACGGTAAATAAAAGACCTAAGTACTAAGTAATAAGATCGCCTCTTCTTTAGCTCATCTTCCTACTCGCAGGTACTCAATGGATAATTATGTTTTTAGTTCCAGCGCTTGTCACTGTAAGACCTACATTTGGGACACCTCCAGTGTTTTAGATGTTACGCTTAAACACAGAAAAACACAGTAAAAATAATGTATTTTTTAAAAGCTCTAAAAGTTAGAAATAGCCTTGGGTGGGAATCCCGAAACTACTGTGGGATAAAATTCATAACGTGCTTAGAAGTTCACCTGGCTCGTCGTACTTTGGAATTTTTAGATTAAATTCTGAGTACCGACTCTACAAAGTTACGAATTCTTAAAATTTGGCATCGTAATTAATCTTTCGGTTTAATAAACATACAAAAAGTCCTCTTAACATTCTTGGTGAACGAAGGGTTCCTTCAATTTGTTCGGAGATTCAAGTATTCCGTAATCTTAACAAGTTGGTGGTTAATTAAAAGTATTGATTAAAATCTTCAAAATTATATGATTACAATTACGTACAATTAGATTAGTTGCACACTTTAACAAGGAACTCAGAATACAGATAATATCGTGTATTATGAATTAATGAATAAGGAATGTAGATACATATATCATTACCAATAAAGACAAAACCCAATTTCTTTAAAGCTGGTTAAGTAAACACAGTGATGTAGCCACACATTATCGACTATTGCAGTTTGAGTCGATGACAACTTAACATTTAAACCAAACTAGCACAACACTAAAGTTGACAGATCTCGGCAAAATGTTAAATAAATAAATATCGGACAATCTCACACAAATCAATCTAGTCCCACAGTAAGCTCTAGTAGGCTTGTGTTATGGACACTAGACGACGATAAACATACTTATACAAAAAATAAATACATACTTAAACACAAATAACATCCATGACCCAGGCACAAATATTCCAGTTCATCACACAAATGTTATTAGAAGAAATAACGAAATAGATCATGAATCATGATATAAGAAAACAAGGTATGACACTTCGGCTAGGGAGGCTTTCTACGTCACCGATTAGTCGCAGCTTTATGGTAACAAAATAATTATGCATTACAATCGTCATGTTCTTTGACTAAATTGTATTTTGTCGTAATAATTGATAAATAATTGATTGGAGTAGTAGGGCCTCGTGCAGGGTCCGTCCGGATTGTTACTACCGTCTTGCCTACTAACCCACCGCCAAACAGCAATGTTCGCATTGTTGTGTTCCGGTGTGGGGGTAAGATAGCCGGTGAAATTACTAGCATAGAGGCATTCTATCTTCGTCCTCCGGGTAGGCAAGCACTTGTGACTCCTCTGGTGTTGCAGGTGTTTATGGGCGACGGTTATCGCTTTCCATCAGGCGATACGTTTGCTCGTTTGCCCCCTATGACATAAAAAAAAAAGATAAGCACTCAAGATTTTCTGAGATTCCTACAGGTAACTGACGAATTGGGGATTATTATGATATGATACACCACTGGCAAAACAGAAACGTATCGACATAACCAACCAACCCATCCTAGCGTGATGACGACGAAAGCCCACCTGTCATTCTTTAATAGCACACCTTATTTTCTTATACCATGGTGCAGATGATATACTACTAAAGCCATACGGACGTATTTATGCAAAAGGGAACCAACCGACATTTAACGTTTGTACTTTATGCTATAGTTAAAGGGTTCAATGTAAACGGTTTTGATATGTGGGCTGGTTCCCTTTTGCATAAATACGTCCTACAGATACTATACGAGTACGATATAGTACATACGTGTGCTTATGTCCGGACATACCTTATAGGTATATCATATTATAGATACGGTAGTAATCGTACTAATGTTGCATTCTCATATAGGTACTTAAGCGAATTTCGGAACACCCAAAAATTCCGAAGTTTCATTTATCCGAAGCCATCATAATTCCGAATTTTCATAATACCGAAACCGCTATCACGCCAAACGTTGGTATTTGCTGTGGATGGTATGTTAATTTAATTAGATTAGGTTAGTTATATATGTTATCCCAAAAAAAGTCAAAATATTTCACCAGAACATTTTTTCGGAATTATGAAAATTCGGAATAGTGATGCATTCGGACAAATAAAATGTCGGAGATTTGTACTAGTGTACTAAGCTAGTTTATTTGTTTCAAATACCTAAGCACATTATTAGTGTATTCAAATTTAATATTCAACAAACGAGCTCATATTAAAAGACAACTAACATTCGCTTATCACGGTTTCAATTAAGGTACGCCTTATTAAAAGGGTTCAGTTGGCGCGGAGTCCTAAAAACAGGAAGGAATGTAGAGTGGGGCTTATTCCTTATTAATGGAGGGATGACGCTAAATCTTGTAATTAATGCAGGTGCCCGCGTCGGCAAACTTACCGAACGGATCTTCGCCAATTATCGGAAAATCGCTTTCTATAACACGTTGCGCACGAAATTATTCTACATTAATTTTACTAAAAGCTTTTCAGCGATTCATAACGACTTCGAGAATTTGTGTTAAGAAATCAATTAAACGATTGGCGTTTAGTCCATTGCAATTAGCACAATCGTAATTGGAGTACAAAATTATGATGGGGTTTAGTTACTATTATTTTGGGAAAATGTATTTATTTATGGATTTCTTAAAGCCTGTAGCGAATATTTCGTTTTATTTTACGAAAACTTGATTCATACCTACTAAATTGCCTCATTACCCGGAATCAAGAATGAAATTATACGATTTTGATTATATATGTCTGGGATGGGTTCACTTTAACTATGTTGTACATGTATATTGCTATAGGTATAGAGATACAAATCTAGATCAACAAGCGTACGTACAGTGCGTCTCGAGCTGAAAGACGGTGAACCGGTAATCCAAAGATACCGGGTTCAATTCCTGGTGAAGACCATGTGTAAGAGGAAATATTTTTCTTTGCGTGTTGATATTTGTATCTATATGTATATCAATGAAGAAAAAATGTGATGTAATGTCCCACATTAAAAATATTTTGTTACATAGATGTGGTGTATTTTATACTATTTGAAATGTAAATTTGTCATTTAGCAGTGCAGCTCGAAAAGCAAGAATCCATAATATATAGCTAGCTATTACACGTATTACTTACATCATGTAGCGGGTGATATTATTAAAGTTAAGTTCTAATGAAGAATTGTGGTCGAAAAGCTCACGGAACTCAGAAACGCATTCTACCAAAGAAGGGAAAGACACCGTGAGTAGATCTCAAAGCTTTTAGCAACTATCCAATACAAACTTTTCTCTAAAGTAAGGACTTAGATAGGTACTAATGCGTTTAGAGCTTTGAAAAGTTTAGGGGTTCAAAGTTCGCGCCATGTATTGTTTCCTTTTTGAAATGTTAATAGCGATACCGATTGACCCAAAAAGGACATAACTTTTTCCTTGAAATTTAATAATACAAGTCTCAATTTTTAATTATATTACAGCGTTCTTCAAAACTTAATTTCTTAAGAACTAGATCGTAAAGTTTGGACACATTAAAATTTATTAAATTAACTAAAATTGAAATCACTTCAAGTTTCTATTATAAAGTTTCACCGACTAGAAACGCTGTTTCGAATGTGTCAGTCAAAATTTTTAAACTGCTTATTGAAAAAGTTTAACGTACCGCGGACGTGATCAGAAACATATTAAATATTTCAATTCAGGGTTCGTGTTTAAGGCACTGGCTGTGACTGGTGCCCCAGGAGTGGGCATATGGAGTCGGTGCTTCGGTGGAGCGACGTCAGTAAGGTAGGACACCAAACGCACTTCTGGCGTATGTTATTGATTTTCACCGCCCGATGGGCGGGGCTAAATTTGTGCGAGAGGGATCACTAGATTGCCTCCTCATCAAATTAGAAGAGGAACCTGCATTTCTCTCAATAGCTATTCGAATAAAAGACGTACCATTAACCAACTATTTGAAATAGGTAAGGGCCTGTAGAAAAATATTCTTGCAAGAATAGTCTGCGTCAAAGTTGGAACATCTCAAGTTTTACTTTATTGATTGTCTTATTTTTGTTTCTAGGATGTTCAACATGGTAATTTAAGTAAATGGCTTAACGTAACCTACCTTCTTATCTTGCTTTTTGTTTCTGCACTACTGTGCTAAATAGGTGACATGAACCAACCTTTTTCGTTTCCGATGAATAATAAAATCAAAACTAGAATAATGTCGAGCGATAAAAAATAAATATTTAAGACTTTACGTAAATAACAAAGTTACATTTAAAAGTTCGTTTTGTTTTATCTTATCGCAATAAAAGTTTGTTGATAGTTTACATGGTTCACTGATGCAGATGGCAAACTGGCTAGCGAATTTAAAACAAATACATTTTTATAGAAGATTATGTCAGAAGTGAAACCCGTAAACAAGCAATAATAATCACTTTTTCCCAAAAAATAACTGACTTCAACGAGAAGAAATGGTTTTTTCAAAAACAAAACAACTGAGTTACTATAAAAAAAACACTGACATTATTATAGATGCGCCGCGCCTATCATATTTGAGTAATTTCCTCGATTGCAAAAGTCAGTGCGATCCCTACTAATCAAATAAACAAACACTTTCGAAATAGATTCATAAATGTTGGAGTTCAAAGGTAACAAACATTGAAAATTGAGAATCTCCTCTTTTTAAAGTCGGTTGAAATGAAACTAAGTTTGATGCTACGCAACAACGATAAAGTTTATTGAAACTTTTCAATCGGCCGGAGTCTGTAACGGTTTATTCTTGCGAAATTACGATGTATTTGCTGAAAGAAATTTCCCTATCTTTTAAATATATAGCAAGTCTCTTAACTTAATACGGGAATAAAACTACAAGGACCGTTTCTTTATAGGATACAAACAGTGAACAAAACGAACAATGAGTCTGAGCACAGACTACGCCATTTGTGTCAGTGTTCCAGTTCTAAGGATGAAAAATATAGCTAACTACCTACTTTGCCAACCCATGTCAAGACGCGGACAACGCTCAGTGACTAGTACACTGCACGATGGCAAAAAACATCCCGGAAGATATTTTAATCCCCTCAAAGGTCCGTTGTGCTAGAAACAAGGATTACTAAAATGATCCCTTAATCACGTCGAAGTTTATTCATTAATAATCAAAACGAAAAATATTGGGGTCAGATAATCCTTTTTGTTTTTAACTCCGGACAATTTAAGCTAGCCGCTGTTAGTTATTGACTATTACGCACTTAGTTATTTATAAGTAGGTATAATCCATTCAATATTTTGGTTACAAAATGTATGCTTGTGTCATAATATGATGTCAATGTTGTATTTCCATCCGAATGAGTGCTACAAGACCATTGAATCGGAAATCGCGCACATATTGTGTGTAGGTATATATGAGTATAATTTTCTTTTTGCAACCTTATGCAAAAATAAGTAGGTATAGTAAAGAACTAGTAGAACGATTTTCTAGTAAATCCTTGCATCTTGTTACAAATTATTGGCTTTGTGAGCTGTAGACCTCACGAGTATGTTTCAAAATTGCCAATTTTGTTTTTTTTTTTTTCGTTTCCATCCACCATAACATCGCCATTTAGAAAAATTTGGAAAAACTGAATCGATAAGAAAATCTACATAATCGACGTACTTACTTTAAGACGAAAACTGCCGGAAAGCGGCTGGTTGGATGTCCACGACGACATACGAAATTTTGGGCCAAGCTGAAACGGCGACGCTTCGCTCGCTCGGTCGCACGTACTGGCAGGAGAGTAAAACTCAACACAAATGATCTTCGTCCCGTGACATATACCGGGAGTTCAGCAGGTCAGGGCTGCGGGATGAGACGTGATCGTAACTATCTCAGCGATCGTGGAAGGAATAAGAATTGTGCTATAGATTTGAATCCGCTTCGCCCTGTTTGTACGTAACAAGCGGAAAGGTTTGTAAACAAACCATTAGAGCAGTGATTCTAGGGTAGGACGCGACAGCGGTGATCGCAAATAATGTATCAAATCGGGATATAAGCTAGGACTTTTGTTTAGCTATATGTAAAATAGTACTCGTAATCGTGCGGTTACATATGACAGCATACAAATGATAGAACACAGTTATAAAAATGTAAAAAACGAGACTATCATAGTAAAAACAACAAAGTCTAATCACGAATACAGTTGCTCTATCCCTTGTCGAGCGTCTTGGCAAGTTTTTGAAAGAAAAGCTTGAAAAATGATACTTTCCACGCTATATTATATAAGCCAGCTTAGCCAAAGTTTTAAAACATCATTAAATAGACTTTAAAGCAGGTATAAAGCAAGTAACCCTTATCATAATGACCTACGTAATACAAAATTCAGCAAAGTTTCACCGTTCTTTCTTTTGAGCGACTCCTAGGCAAAAAGTATTACGAAGGTTTAAAAAACTTCAGTCGGTTAACAAAAACGTGCCAACCTTTGAAATATAAGTCAAAGAAGTGATTTTGCTGTACGAATACAAATTACTTAAATCACAGCGGATCACTTAGACCACAGCTATATTTGCATTGAAATTCAATTTTTGCTGCCATATTTCTGAACAAAACCGAAAAATAAATTGAACGGATCGCCGCTCAAATTAAATAATAAACTTTTTTTTCTGTCATCTACCATTTCAAGGGAGGATTTATCGACTTTAATCGTAGTTAAAAATCCTCCAACAATGTAAATGGGTTTCAAGTTTCAGCAGAACAATAGCAATTTGGAATTACAAAAAAGTGAAAAAGCGGTCAAACTCAGCACAATCAAGACTCTCAAGTGCAGAAACATAAATGAAGCAATTAATTATCCGCGATCCCAATTATTCTTCCTGGCCTCTCTTCTCCGCCTGCGCACTTATATTTTTCTCTTTTCCGTTAATTTGTCGAAAGTTAATTGAAGGGATACCGGTGTAAGCGCTGTTTAGCTCGAACAAGGACGGTAATGACGCAGCGTGAAGAAAATCAATGGCCATCTTAAGTTATTTGTTGCAATCTTGCTCGGTTATATCGATATGGCACCCTAGTGCGGAAACACTACATTTCGAAAACAATAAGTAGTTTCTGCCTTTACTTATAGTGGATTCTCAGTTATATCAGATAGTATGCTGGGTTAGTTTAATATGTCATAGTTTGTACAATTTGGGTTCAAGGCAACCGGGTACCACGACTGCTTTTATCGCGCGATAGATAAATGATAAAGCATCCTTTGTTTTTACTTTTTATTGATTGTTTATATTATGTTTTATGTTTATCACTCATTTGCTGCATTGTTATAGACCCGCTGGTGAATTAAGTTCTTAATTTATATTTTTTATTATAAAAAATATACGTTTATTTATAGTCCCCATGACAATAAACTATTGTGCGGTTTTGACTTTACTATCCACAAGCGTTATTTTTGGAATAAAAGTTTGGTCGAATACAGCCTTAGACCTACAATCCTTTTTGTAGGATTATTATTAAATTATTAAATGGTTGGACCATTTAATCTTGGAAAATATTATGTACAAGGACTATATGATTAATTAATTATTAAAAACAAAGCTGACACTCAAAACCGTAAAATTAATAACGGGTACGATGATATCGTGGATCATTCATCACGTTTATCAAAATTAAAGGGTGAATCACATGAGGCATGAGGCTCATGAAACCTTTAAAAGTTGGCAGTTATTTCACGCGGATTAAAATTTTTTTTTTTTTGTTAAAGTTCCTTCTTGATTTATGGATATAAAACGTACTACGTCTGTGTGCTTGCATTTATCTCCCGTTACGGTGCGTAATAAAAAAAATGTATGTATCTACTTGCCAACAATAGGTTAGTAAGTTAATAATACTTAATAAGTTATCGGGATGGACTTGTAGCTCGTCTGATGTCGGGGTATTTCGGTGCGATTGTAAGTTGACAACCCTACCTCGACGGCCTCACTATTGAGGCCACCGAAATGTTGTAGCTGCACAGTGTAATCTCGGAGTGCGTTAACCCAGAAGGATTCCTAGGGTTGCAAATATGTGGATGGATTGACAGCACCATATTGTGACCAAAACAATGGCCAACCTTGGAGGTCATTAACCCACCTCCGTCGGAGAATGAGAATGACAAAAAAAGTAACGAGCCTGCCTCAACAGCCTTACTATTGAGGCTACGGGAGTGTTGTATACGCGCGGTGTAATCTCTTAGTGCGTCACGACAGCAGTAAGTATAGCTCTGTTAAAGGGTCGTCACCTAGTAAATCAAATAACTGGAAGGATTGACGACACCGCATTGTATACAAAGACAATGTCTGGCATCGGAGTCATTAACCTACTCTTTTATTAATTCAATAATGAGATGATGGTGAAAAGTATTTGACAACCGTGTCTCGACAGTCTCATTATTGAAGATGCCGGAATATTTTGCCTACACGGCGTAATCTTGAAGTGCTATACCTCTGGAGTAAAGTTAGAGTACTTTTAAAGGATCGTATTGGGGTGCTCAAATGTGAATGTTTTTGGATTATACACGATAACTACGTGGTTCATACGAAGTGCGTTACCCCTGGACTAAGGATAGCTCTGTTAAAGGGTCGTCACCTAGTGAAGCAAATAACTGACAGTATTAACGGCACCACATTGTGTACAAGAACAATGGCTGACCTTGGAGGTCATTAACCCACCTCCGCCGGAGCATGAGAATGATAACTGAAAGAGATGACGATTGAAAAAAGTTGACAACCCTGCCTCAACGGCCTCACTGTTGCGGTCACCAGAATATTAAAGCTACGCGGCGAAATGGCAGAGTGCGTTACCCCTGGAATAAGGATAGCTCTGTTAAAGGGTCGTCACCTAGTGAAGCAAATAACTGGCAGGATTGACGGCACCGCATTGTGTACAAAAACAATGGCCGACCTCGGAGTCATTAACCCACCTCCGTCGGAGCTTGCAGCGTGCATATCTCAAACGTTTTAAACTTCACCCGTTATTTAGGCTGGGTTTTATGATTCTTTGCAAAATGTTCATCAGTGATAATGATAAATCTTTTGAATTGTCGACGTAGATATGTATTTAACGGTTGTGCTATTGACAGTAATCCTTTAATTATTTTATTTGTTTTGTAATTGAAATCATTTATTTTCAGGCGACTGTGGCCCATAGATATCTTAAAAACTAACATACATTTAAATACAAATATAACGAAACAATTAACTTTTTTATCTGCGATGTGCGTTATGCAAGTCAATGGTAGTAGACCGCGGGACAAAACAGTTTTCGGCCAAAATTCTTTCTTCATGAAGGTCGGTAGCCCTCACTGTAACGGTTTAAAGATATTTATTATGATGCGCAAAACAATCTTAAAACACTATTCTTATAAGAGTATGAGGAACTCTGGAGGAGGAGGAGATTGATTTAAACTTACAAGATTTTTACACATTATTATAACAAAACGGAACTTGATCGCGTTCAAAAAGTGTTTATTTAATTACCTCGATTATTCTATTTTGATTGTTTGTATTACTTATTACAACACTTAGAACCTGTGACGGATAAACGAACTATCAGTGGAGGCTTACGGCCGATCTTATATGTTACTACACTACTTATTTCGTCCACTATGAGTTAAACATTTTATTGGCATCATATTGCTGTTGATAAACCCATAAATACTTCGAAAAACAATTTCAACGACAATCCCGGTAACGATTTAAACACTTAACAAAATAATTTCAAATAAATTTAAAATGGAAATTGCTGTTAGTTTAGCGTTTTCTATTAAGCTCTTTTCGGTGGTTCCCAATGGATTAACACCCAACCTTTTACATCATTAAAGTATCCTCAAAATATCAGAAATTCCTTTACAGTTCTCTCGAGTTGTTCCGCCCGAAACGTGATACTTCGAAGCCTGTATAACGCACGTTATGGCGACATTTGATTACATGATTAAGAAAAATTATATGTTGTGATTCTTTCATGCCACTAACGCCTTGTATACTCTCTATTCAATAGCTATTTTGATTCACAAAGTTGCGCAATCCTTCGTGTCCTGTAGAAATGCCGGCACGCGTACACTCAGGCGACCGGCCGCGTGATCGGTCACGTGGTACCCTTTACAGGACGAATGGGGTGTCTGACTATATTTCTCAATAGACTACTGGGGCTGACCTTAATATGGAATAGTGAATGCAACTGATAGACGAGAATGGCAGAGGATTTTTCGTGTATGGGTCTATATCTCCCGAATTGTTTCTTCTCAAATAATTTAAGATTTTATACTTACCTAACTCTCCAGAACTTTTAAAAAACATAATCTATTAGATTTATGTTTATTTGGCTCTGGTGCTACTATAAACTCAATGTAAGCATTCATATTATGTACTCCGCTATAGGTCGTCTAGAAGAGATAACTGGGTTATGTCATTTCAAAAAACAAAATTTGTCCCTTCGGTGGTCAAAAGTTAAGAGCTTGTATGAATCTAGGTTATGTTGCTATTACATCGGATTATAGAAGAGGGACGTTCTTTATTCTCACAGGCATTTAACCAGAAAATTAGGCTCTGGAATCCTTAATTTTGCCAATGTCCACCGGAAAGACGCGCACCTAAATCTGACAACGACCCGACAATGTAGCGACTAGACGCCTGCAGTTTACCTCTGCCTGTTGTTTCAATGTATCTCATGTTCTATTTTTCATTAAAAAGAGTATTTGTTGTAGTGCAATATAGAGTATTTATATTGTATTGTATTGTACCCTACACAATGGACACTGGTAAAAACCGGAAAGGTTTTTGATTTACACGCGAGAGTTTGAAAATAAATAGGGCAGGTAGGGTAAAATTGTAATTATTCTGAATGCACGAAATTACATTCAGCGTAATTACAATTTTAACCTTCATTAACAGGATTTTCATCCCTCATAAATTCACCGTTCCTTTATGATCAACCCTGTCACGTAGAAAAAGACGCGAAAAGAAGCAGTAAAAAATATTAATACAATATTTCAAAACTAGCCGTTATATTCATTGCGTCAGAGCAGACTGTAGTCATGTTTTGTCTGACAAAGTTCAATGAAACAACTGAGAATGGAAATAAGACCCGTAATGTACAGAAATTGATAACACCGCTTTAGACGTATCGTATACCTATACAGCGTGGAAAATATTGATGGGCCCTCGAGGAAAACTGCATTAAATCCATAAGTTAGCTAATTTTATATTAAGGTTTTTTTTTTTTAAGAAACAAAACTGCATTCAATTAAACTTAGAGTTTTAAGGGAACTCCCTCCAGAGACCATAATTTTTTTCCTCACTGGATTTGCAACTGTAAAAGTGAAACTTGTTTTTGTATAAAATTCAAATTACCTATCCTAACAGAGTACAATGATTTACAAAACAGGTGGTCTTCATAAATAAAAAAATATATTTGTACGTTAAGCAACAATGCTTCAAAACTTTTTATTAAAAATAAACTTACTTACTAAATAGCATTTTCTGTTATAAATTGATCTTTTTTATAGTACGTAGGTACATATCGAAACTGGAAAGGCAAAATGTTATAACCGCAATTTTATGATGAAATTGATTTATATATCATTGAAATCAGCAGATTTTTCAGCGTCGAATGAGCTAGCTGTCCTGCAAAGTTAGCATTTCGTCACTGATCCCATTTCGCCTTTCATTCGATATTTTGTAGAATAGTACGACGTATGTTGTAAACTCGGCGAGGTTAAAGTAAATTCTATCCCACGGTTTACAGTGTATGGGAAATTGGTATTATGATCGCTTAAAATACGATACCTCCTTGTCTTAAATACACAAATTGCATGTATTTTCATGTGATTACGTTGGTGCTGGTACCATAACCTAATGTATATTTTGGTACATGCATCATACAGAGAGATAGTTATTTACATTATTTGTATTTAATCAAATTATATAGAATACAATGCAGGTATTTCCACTTCACAAAACCAGTAAGAAAGAAAAAATAATACAATTACATGTATACATCAGACAGTCATGAATACAAGTGGTTACTTATCACTGAAATGTAAGTGTCAAAGTTTAATAGCAATTCCACACAAACGTGCGAAAATTGTATCCATAGTACAAATGGGCTGAGAAATCTAGCGTACGACTAGAATGCATTAAAAAGGTAGACACAAAAGACCGATAGAATTGAACTTTTCTCACTGCACTGCACCTATTCAAACATGAAAAGAAATCTTCACGTTTTAAAAAAAAACTTATCTAGGAGTAAAATAAACGTAAGAGGAATCTCATTTTTAAGTTACGCCATTTTTATTTTTAGCTGACAGAGTATAGACTTGAGAATTAATAAAGGACCCATTTTAGCAATGACATGCCTATTATAAGATTTTTCATAACATCTATTGATAAAAGAAAAAGTAGGCTCAAGAATATTATGCGGGGTATGGCCTGTGATAGGCGTAATCAATTCAAACATAGATTCTACTAAACAACATTTGCTTAGCAACCTTTGAAATAGCTTGTATTTAGTACCTTGAAAAATATTATTATTAATAATAAAGAAGTAATGTAATGTGAAATATTTGGTAATAAGTAGCGCGCAAGCCAGTCAGCTATTCAGCGCATTCAGCGCGATGTTTATGTTGGATTGACGTCCATTGAAAATAGTATTTAATTTGTTACAAATAATTAATCCGGCGAACGTTATTTTTAAGATGGAAAAAATGTTGTTCAGTTTGAAGGGTAAAATTGCTCCTGTTACAGACCGCACGTGATGAGTTAGAAAAAAAAACATAAATTGCCATACTATCTTATTGGAACGAGTAACCCAAGAATAGGATAAGAATTTAAACTTTCAATCAATAGTTCGTCCAACGCTTTATCTTATATGACAAATAGGTATTTAAGTAGGTACAAAAAGTGAACGGTTTCAGCAAAGAATACTTTCAATTAAACGATATCTAGATGAAATGAAACCTTCAATAAAACATCTGTCCACAAAACAAAAATAAACCAGTTTGCCAGCGATCTTAAAACAATGTCGATGGCACATTTAATTCAGCCAGGTATCGCCGTCGGAAGCGTCCACGTGACGTTTCCGACACGACCGCGGTCACGTGACACCTATCCTGGCTCAATACGCGTTCAAAACAAATGCACCGCCATGACGTTTGAATTTAATTGGGTCACTGATTCTGGCTGGACAATTCCCGGATTTCCAATTTTAAAGCGTACGTACGGACATCGCGTGGACTGGCGACATGAATTGGTACTTGCATTTTGTGTCATTACTGCATTTGACAGGTCGACAGATATGAAATTGAAAAGATCTTAACATTTCTGCCTAGTTGCTTGCCTAAATAAATTGAACCACGGATTAAAAACCCTCAAGCGGGATCATGAACTAGCTAGACACAATGAGACAAAATAAGAACTAACTTTTCGATTTTTGACGTCTGTTTAATAATGTCAACAGCCTGTCATATATATATGTATATAACACCAAGTATTTATATTAGTACTGGCCATAAAGGCATTTAATTTAAAAAGTTAAATAAGTAACTGTATAAAAGTGAAACATAATTCTATAGTACCTACCTAATTTCCATTGTAGAGAGAAAGGTGTCTCCGTGAATAAGGTCAGTACATTAAATAACGACTCGAGCCTTACTAAAAATGTTTTGTTCCTGAAATTTTATCCTTAATTGTATGCTTTGTTCGTAGGTGTTTCTCTCGGTTCTAAACAAAAGTATCTTTTACCTACACAAAGAAAACTCCCATCGTAAGAAGTAAAGAATTTTTATGAGCATACTTTTGTCGGTGGTGGCGATATCGTTAATCCTCCACATTGTCAAGCACCTAGGTATTTCCACGCCTCTTTAAATTACCACTTTTATTTCTAAAGAAGGCTATTTTTCGTAGTGACCGTAAATTGGTGCGGTAGTAAACAAACGTGAAATGGTGCTTTTCTACCGGCGATGTGATAAGAGAGTTACGTGAATGAGTGAGGCACCGCGTTTAGATCTTCCGCTCCCACCTAAGGCCGCCGCTCACCGCTGCCGCTTGCTGCTGAATTCGCGGCCGGGGCGGTTAATTTGTATGGCAATCGCAAGCGTGCGGGCTCGCGATAGCTATTAAGTTTTGGTGGAAAAAGGCCTGCGATTTTAGTTCTCGTTCCCTCTAGTATCGCCTTTCCTCGGCAGTGGGTTAGCAGCCTTAAGTTAGCACTGGAAATATGTCTGTTACTGAGGAGACTTCGAGTATGGTATCATTATTATAATAAAATGAGAAATAAATCAGACCAAGGGGAGCACAAACTTCGCACCTCATGATTTAAAACTTTCAATAGATCTCGTGTATTAGAACCCCTAAGTCGACGCTAAGTAATTAGTACAACTTGGAAAATCTTGCACGTTTATTCAATCCAAATGATCGCTGCAATGTGTATATTACATGCCACATATAATACAGTGCTTTAATAATTATTAAAGGTATTTTCCTAGTTCGTAGGCTTTTGAATTATTAATTTATTATTAATCGAAAGTCGCTAGTTATGCGAACATTTCTCAAAAAAACACAATTAAGACAGAAAATTAAAGTCAATATAATTTTCCTATTTTGTTACCAATTTTCTCTGTGATTTCCAATACATTGGTATCAGATTA
This sequence comes from Apotomis turbidana, assembly GCA_905147355.2. NCBI lineage: Eukaryota > Metazoa > Arthropoda > Insecta > Lepidoptera > Tortricidae > Apotomis > Apotomis turbidana. The sequence goes on along the minus strand of LR990288.1, from coordinate 17,894,831 downwards.
TATTATAATTAAAAAAGTATAAGCATAACAGAACCTTAATTATCGAACATAGCCATAACATTGATAAAAAATTACTAAAATAATTGGTAACATAATAGGAAAATTATAATGCCTTTAATTTTCTGTCTTAATTGTGTACGAACTTTTTGAGAAATGCTCATGGATCACATGTCCACTCAAAATACAAATCAAAGAACTCGCATTCACATTTCCATTATGACTGAGGGTAACGTTCCATTTATTTTTGTTAACAGCATGCTTACTTAAAGGCAAATTTTCAGTGCACGTCGCAATGTAAAAACCCATTTGAAAGAACCTTCAAACATTATATGGGTTAAGTACCTAGTGAGTCATTCATTAGGCGAACAATGTATCTCCGCGGAATATTGCATATGAGCGTTGCGTCACAGCTGTGAAGGCTAGGCACATGCAGCTATATGCACTTCGTTGATAAACCTAAACGTATTTAGTGACGGTATTTGTACGTTTTACAGGTTCAAGATAGGTTATGATAATATTTATAGCAGAAAATATAATGATAAGAGTGATACTGTCAAGGAAAGATACGTGCATTGCAAAGTGTCAACAGGTGGCGTTACTATCTCCGCTAGCTCTCGATATATTCATTGTATGGAGAATGTCCATCGATAGTAACGCAGCTGACGTTGATACACCCTTTTCCGTAGCCACGATATTTTTTAGAGGTTAAAAGCATCGTCTACCGTAATTAACATTTAAGAGCGCCTGTTGTTTACGTCTAATTGTATTTCTTGCGTTGTATTTCTTCGGTATGTTGTATGAGGTATGCAATAAAGAGAAGTTGTATTGTATTGTAATGTAACATTTGATTTCTTAAGGTCTGTTTATTATTTGTCAGAAAAATGCGTGAACACTCCTATTTTATACTATAAATACACACAGGCAGAGTAAATTATGTCTTATGTTTTATTAATAGCTCGTTCTAATTATCACTCATCAGGATCCATTTATTCATTTACGTCAGTATTCGCGACAATCGTACAAGTAGATCATTATAAACTGCCTCGCAAATCCCAGCAGCCATTCCGAGAGTTATTCTTTTAACCGCTTTTCATTTGCCTCGGTATATGGGGCATACGGCATAACAACGGTTAGTAGAGCAGGCTGAGTTGGCAGCAGCACTCGCAGTATCATGTTAGCCCTCGCCAGACGCCTCTGCACACTGCCAGGACTTGGCATCCTCTATGCGCACAATTTGGGCCCTGGCCGAGCTACCTACCCGTTATTGGATTGTCATAATTTAACGTTGTATGTATCGGCTATGCCAGGAGCTATGGGCATAAACTTCCCGGAGCACACGCCAGATATTTGATTAGTTTTTTAGGCTGGATATGAATGCCCGATTTGTTTAGTTCAAATAACAAAACGGTCTGCTAGATTCGTGTAAAGGTCAAAAAATATATCTAAGTTTCATTTGTTTGCGGTCAGGAGCACCCTAATATGTGATACCTACTTATTCGCTATTTTGTTTCGTCTTTCTAATATTTCAATGGTCTAATAAAATTAAGGGTCTTGATGGTTCACATTGACATATTACCCCTTGAGCGATGCCAGTAGCCGATTTATTTCATGTGTTGCTATTTGAGCAGCATTCAGGGAATAAGCTTATTGGATTTATTTTCATGCTTAAAAACATGGATAAAATAATAATCAATCAAAGGTCTTTCAGTCTTTTGCAGACTATACAAAACAGTGTCATGTAGGAAAACAACGCTTTTCATGACTATGCAAGCCAATACGAGAACGCCCAATACTAATCACATTTTTAACGTAATTCAAAAGGTATATGATGTAACTTTACTGATGTGTAATCTCAAACGAGTATATACTTATTAAGAGAGAGACAAGTTACAAAATTGTACCAATATCAGTAGATAGTAACGGATAAAGAATAAGTGACAAAATATACATATATTGAGAATTAAAAATTAAATGTTACATGTATTTACAAACGGACGATCCAATACGATACCCAACTTCTTACGATATTCATTTATGTCCGCAAATTGGATATCGCACAGCAACATATACATAACTATAGCAAAATTAATTCAGCGTCGGGCGTGGGAATTGTATCTATTCGCATCGCACAATGCTGACCGAGCTTACACAAAAATATGCCACAATGCACGAGCCACTCGTCCCAGCCTATGCCGCAAATGAGGCGCAGATTCGCACAGTTTAATATTTATGATAGTATTAGGGCCTATTTCCACAAGTTGTTTACCTCTCTGGCTATTTACATAATATTCCATTAGACAAATCTTCATTTACGCATGAAGGGATCGAATTTCTTAGTCTGTTTTTTTTACCACTGCTATCTCTCTAGGAGTGCCTATAAGAGATATTCAAGAGACTATTATTTGTCTTAAAATCGTTAGCCATAACTCTGAAATTATTAACTTTACAAGAGTTTGGAGGCTAAAACCCATTACCTTAGGTTAGGTTAGGTTTGCATTATAACAATTTTGAAAAGTTATTTATTTCAGAAAAAATGTAGATATGACTACGAAAATTAGGACTAATGACAATCATGAATAAGAATTTTATAACAGCCAATATGAACGAATGTTGTTTCTGGGACTAACCTCTAGCACTCGAATGAGTGCTAGAGGTTAGTCCCAGAAAGCCATAAGGCAATATATCATATATTTGCAAGACACCACACTCCCAGATTAACCAATCCAATCTAATACTCTACCTCAAAAGATTAACTGAATGCTAATAACATAATTGGAATTCTAAAAAATAAAAATATGCAGATTTTCCTCCAAAGTTTGATTCGTTTGTGCCGTCTAGTGCTATTCAATTTTCACCTTTGCATCGAAATCCGTCGAGAGCGTTTAGGTCACGTTTAGGTAAATATGCAATATCGTTCGGTGGAAAATATTTACTAGACGATTTTATCTTTTTAAAGCTATATAATTGCGTTTCAAAGACTTTTTTCTAGTCATTTTAGTAAAATAAACACCTTTAATTTAGCTTGATTGAGTGATTTTTTGAACGTGATAAAGTCTCGTTATGCTATTAATCAACCAAAAGTCCACTTTTTCGCTTAACATAAAGACGCATAAAGGTGCTATAAAGATGCAAAAAAAACGACTTTATTAACAAAGCGACAAAGTAGACCCTTTTTGATTTCGAACGACACGAACATCGGTAAAGATGATGTAGATGTAAATCCTTACCTATAAAATAAATCGTCATTTCATCGAAAAAATGTCCGGTTAAAGCTTGACTTTGTCGCGAGATGCACATATACATGCAGTTAAATATATAACACCTACATCCTCCATAAATTCGTCGTCTACACAGTTGACAAAATGCATCTCTTAATGGGCCGTTAAACATCGCGCAACACTTCGAGCTCACGAAAAATACGAAGCTGGAAATTCATAATTTCATTTCAACATCGTCTAATTTCTGCCGGCGTCAAGAAGCTCACGTGTTAAAAGCAATTTCCATACAAATGATGTCTCCGCAATCTGTCTGGGGTTTAAGCAAGTGCAGCGGCCATTAGGGGCTCGATGCCGCACGCCCATTAATTTAATAGCAAGTTTTCTTTGCCGCGGTGGCTATTAACCGACTGTTCTCGCTAGACTAATTCGAGGGAAGTTTCCAGCTATACACACTCGCCAATACCGGGTGAGACATAATCTTTCATCTATTGCTTAAGTATGTACAAAATTACAAAATTGTAGTGAAAATATTTTTTTTTAGGAAAAATTTAACAGAGCGGTGCAACCAGCGCCGTGGCACGAACTGTGAAGCGCCATCTGTTGGTAAAAAAAACTTCGTTTCATCATCACGCCGAACCGGCTGGATCGATTTTAACCAATTTTTGTACAGAGATAGCTGGACATCCGACGATGGTTATAGGATACTTTTTACCTGACAATAGTAAAGAAAAAATACGTGGACGGAGTTGCAAGGGGCACCTTTTAGTGCTTAAATGTTGTGCTAAGATTATAGACTAAGTAACGTTTGATTAATACAGTAGGCATTGGCCAAATTATGCCATTGAGACCTTAGACTCTTGATTGGCTGACGTGTATAAATAATACCAATCGGGCAATTTTTATATTACAGCTCGTTCCGCATAACTGTGACACGCGACGTTTTATCGCGCGACAAATGCTACCTGTCACTTTCCTTTCAAATACCGTGCTGAGTCGCGCGACAAGCGAAAACGCGGCAAGATGTGCTAGCCACCTGGCTGCGACTTCGCTTCGCTTGAAAAATAATAAAAATAGCTCCGCATATTATATGGCAGAAGTATTATTTGAAATCACATTGACTTATATTGTCACATTGACAAATTGTCATTGTGTACTAAAGCACGTCGCTAAAGTAGACATTAAGTACATCATCTTTCAACTCCTGCCGAGCTGATACGAAAAATCCATTCAGGCAACTATAGCTAACGGCAAATTTATACGGGACCACTTTACTTTACATCTCAAAGTAAGGGCGAAGACCAAGAATTACAGCACCTATCTTGTCAAATTGTATAATCATCTCAAATAGTCTGTCAGAAATAATATCAGTAGGTACGTGGGTCAAAATTGTTTTCGAGGCCTATGAGACCATCCCATTTTAACGCATAATTTCTTACTCGTTAAGATAATCTACGAAAACATATTTAATCATCTTGAATAGCATTCGTCTATTCAAACGTTTAAAAAACATAATGATAACGCAGTGGATATTATTTTCGAAGAGATCTAAGGACTGGTAACATAGTGGTAATTCAAGTGCTATTTTTTTTATATATAAACGGAAAAGTAAGAAAATTGAGAAGTAACGTAACACTGCAAGGACAATATTTCGAGACGTCTGGAATTACCTATAATCTCTATTTAAGGTGCAAAAAATTATTATGGGCCACCTACTTAAATTTCTTAATATTAATTGATGAAAATAATAAATACAAGACGTTTAAGTCCTATTTGTAAATTTAAAGATCACAAATGTCTAATCCCTGTGACTAGAATTACTACTTGGAACATAAAACCAAGCCTTCCCCCTTCAAGCCAAGCAACCCCTTATAAATCTTTGAAACTACGGATCTCATTTCAATAAAACCTTTACATTCGTGTAATTAATTTCCTAGAAGCTTTATCTTGGTGTCTTCAGTATATTTACATAATTGCCTCCTTGCAAGCGAAACCGCAAGCGAAAACCTTTTAATAATTTAATTTACACTTTAAGTCCGGTGAATTTACATATAATTCCATTGAAAAGAGAAAATACATAGAACGCACGCTTACCTCGGTCGGAATGAAATTAAAAGTTACCTTACAGCGGTGGAAAAGTTGAGAGCTTCAGATCCAGTTGTGTCGCAGCCGGAGAGATTAGTGGGGGGGGGACTACTCGGGTTACATTATCAATTTACAGTTCCATCTAGACTACACAGTAGACACCTAAGCCGTGCTAGCATAACGGAAAGCGAATTACTACTCGTACAAAGTTCGTTGGAGGTGTTCAGTTTTTCAAAGGCTTCAAAACACGAAAAGGTTATAAGTTCATCGGAATGTTTTTTTTTTATGTTAGGTAGTTCATGTATGTAAGTATGTTCCCCGATTACTCGAAGGCGATTGGATTGATTTGGATAATTACTATTACATACCTAATTATTTTTTGTCAAAGATTATATTTACTTCCTAGTTTTTTAATTGGCATCAGGACCTTATGATAAGGTCTTGGAGAAATCGAGGATTTGTTTTTGTTCAAGTTGGCAATTTTTGGTAATAAAATATTACTTTAATAATGCTTTACTTAAAAAATTGCATCAACTGCGTATCGTATCTAAATTCAACTTGGTCATTGAAAATAAATATTTATTAAGTAGTAAAATATTATTATTTCAGAGGTGAACGTAATAGTTATTTACTGAATGCAAATACAAATACGTAGTTACTAATAATGAAAATTACGATATATACGAAAACAGTCAGCATCAAAAGTAGCTGTCAATTTTATTATGGTATTTAACATAATAATAATATTCCAGTAATAATCTTATTAAAACTTTTGTGTGACATATTTAATTATTGTATTAAGCGGTTTACACTGACGCAAGATTGTCAGGAACGGCCCGACAACATGTTTCGAACTCGTCACTAAAACCACTAAGTGACAAAGTTACCGCCCCGCTGTACGGTTAACAGTCCCTGATGAAGAGCTCCATACGTTCTGTTATATCCAACTATAATATGTAGAGATTGTCAAGTCAGCACTTGCACCATGCGGTCCGCGACGCTGTGACGTCACTTCAATAAGTTATAAAAGTAAGTAAAGAGGGAAATCAGTTCAGTTCGCTGTGTTATGTCTTAGAATAATAACCTATCGGTTAATTGTAATAATTCGGTAATTGTGTTAAGTGAGTTTTTGGAAATAAACTTTAGTGGTGTGTATTTAAGAGTTTTTTTTAAAACTCCCCTGGAAGCTGCCCTATAACAGTTCGAAACAAGTCGGGCTGTTCCTGAGAATTTCACGTGAGCGTAAACCGCTTAATAAAAAATTTATATGCCAGTATGCCCTATGTTGTATCTCAGCTAAATGTTTATATAGAAGGGAAAATTAGCAGACGTTACTACTTTAATAAAAAAATATATGTCAGCTACTTTTATGAAATATTGCATGCAGAATATTTGTGTCTCGATAGTTAATTATTTGGACGTATTATTAATAATAAAGAATCATTTTCAAAATAAATAAATGTAGCAATTACCGAATTTATTTGGTACTTCGTTGAATTTACTAATTATTAATTCAAATAGGTATCTGCTTACATATTTAAAGTTTCTCTTATCCCTGATTACAGGGTTACAATTTTTTTATAAAATTAAGAGTTGTCTTACTCGCTCTCTGCACCAACTCCAGCCCCAGCCCAAACCTAGAATTCTAACATTTTGTACAATAGTTCCAAAGAATGAGACTATGTTTTCTAAAGTACACTTGGCATTAAGTTACGGATATAGCTGATTAACAAGCATTGGGAGCTAGAAAATTAGAGTGGCCTCTTGCTATAACAATATCAATCCCATAACGACCCGACCAGTGGGTTTAAATAATAATAACCACGAAATGATCAATTAACCGCTCATTTACAATACCTAATAGACACAGATTACTATAATTAGGGCACCGACATATCCATAGCTACAGGAAATGCTCTTATACAGCTCTAAGGTACATTTTGTCACCGTCACAACAGCGTTAAATGAAGCAATTTCCGTTCCTTAAATTGACTCCTCTGTGAAATTGGTTTTGAGAAATGAGCTTTAGCATTATTTGAATTGTTTAACTGAATCGTCTTTGTTAAATGGGGAAACAAAAATGCGATGTAACGCTTTTACATGACTTTGATAATGTTAGCTCCGGTTTGCTTTTGTTTTAAAATACTTTTTTGTTATTTTTTTGTCGCCAGCTGTGACATTTGACTCGTTTGTAGTGTTTAGGTAAAGTTCTAAAATTAAAAAGTAACCGGCGACACGATCACTGCTCCCGCTCCGGATCTCACGTTTGATGTCGACAAAGAATGTTAACTAATACCCATTCATTAGTCAACTGGAGCCCGTCTTCATCTTAATGTGTATTTTTACGTTTATGGACGTTTAGAATTCGTCACCCGATCTTTGAATTCATCGGTCAGTGGCGTCAGTTGACACTGCGGTCGTCGTGTTTGTCTCCGGACCCATGCCTACGTACCGTAAAATCATTCTTCGCGCCTACTCTTCCCGGCCTTGTCCTTACGCGACGCCGTCTTCACGCGTGCTGGTTTTTCAACTTGAGTGCGCCTGAACGAATGCACACACTGCCACAAATCACCAGAATTAAGGAGTTCACCCACAAGGAACGTCTCTCAACAATGCCGTACTCTTGTACTTGGCTGGATAGTCTAACGAGTACTTCACAGTTTGTCTTGTTATGCTAAACAGTCTTGATTTGTTTCACTCGGCTTTGTTTTCTTTGTGCGTAAGTTGCTTAGTCAAACATTCTCTTAGGTAAATAGGTACTTAATTTTAAAATTAAACTGAGCCTCAAAGTTACTCTGAAGGTAGAAAGCGATCTTACATTGTTAAACAATTGAAACCTACAGGGTTTCACTTCGCACCGTTCCATTGTCGCTGTGCCTTTGAAACGAGGTGCGAGGAAACAAATAATAAAAAAAAACATCTGACTACAAAGATTAAAATTGTGTAAAGTTAAATGTAAAGCAAATTTTAATAATTTTATACAGAGATGAGATTATTGAGCTTACGATTCAAGTTCTTAGTTCTGATGCCAACATTTTGAGAGCGCTGTTGCGAGATAAGCTTTTACTGACCGAGCAAGCAAAGCGTCACAGTTTCGGATTGGCCGAAAATTATTCCGTATGTCGGGATGTTTGGATTTCCGGCTGTTCTCGTCTAGAGGTCGCATTTTTCAACCACTTTTCATGAAATTTTGTGAGTAAGTCGGGCAAGAATAGTTTTTTTATCAATTGAGTTTTTTGATTATTTTTCAAAATGGCGGAGATATGGGGGTTGGAAACGTAAAAAATTATAAATTTCAGCATTTTTGAGACACTCGCGAGGTCTATCTAGGTATAGCTGACAGACCCACTAATAGCTAAATAGGCAATACTTGTTACACAAGTACAGTCCAATTTTGACCAACACAACAACTTTATAGTCGATTGAGCACTTCATCTGAAAATCGGAAGCTGCGTATTCGAGTATCAATCGATTATCGCTTATTATAGCGAATATACAATGACCCAAGCGTTGTAATCGACATTGCAGCATATTGCACTGAAATGAGGACTTTATTTGCATAAAAGTATTGACAATGACCTTTGGCCGATTGCGCTTCAGATACTAACAGGCTTAAGTGCGATACATTGAGAGGACGCTTACGTCATTATAGAGTCAGAGTTGTACTGTGTCGCTTACGATTATTAATTGAAATGCATTCTGCTCGTTCGTTAATGGGCTTGTCACGTCCTGATAGCACATTTGAATAATTTTCATCACTTTACGAAAGTGCTTTATTCACTGCTGATGTTATTTGTATTGCTTTTGTTGTAGCTTACCGTATTGATCGAAAATTATCTCTCCAATATAAATAATTATAATAAATATATATTAAATATATATGAATATTAGCCTTACCAATTTTTTTACATATTTTTAAGTTCCATACTGAAAGGTTATGACTATGCAGTAGCTAGTTAGGGACCCTATCCACAGTACCATATCCTTATGTCTGCTCGGTCTTCCTGTCTGTCACAGGAATGTATCCATTGAACTGCAATAGACAGATACTTAATATTTTCACAGAATGTGTAACTCCTATCGCCGCTTCAACAATAACATAATCCAAATACCTGTGCTAACTCGGGGCACGTTCATTGATTTGATGTCGATATATAAATACTTATATTAATACATATAATTATTGAATATTCTCGATTAGTATAAAAAAGTTCGATATCATGTCTAATAAAGTGAATTTTTTCATCTAGACGGCAATCTTTTATAGCGACGAATATGGAAAAAAATATTTATTGTATTAGGTATACTTACTATGAAAACTATTTTAAAATAGACGAATATTAGAAGTTTTATTGTTTTTATTTTAAAATGAAGAGGAAAAAATATGTTGAATAACATTTTGATCTTGACAGTAACATCGATATGTTTTTTTGTCGATAAAATATTTTGCTACATCATTTTAGTATCCGTGCCCCGAGTCAGCACAGGTGCATAACGCAAACGCGAGTTTTTTTTTGCGTGAAACTCTTCGTGTTTGGGCATTTTTTGTATTACTCCCCGGCCACGACTTCGCCGGCAAGCGGCTGCGACGAGCAGCGGCCACACGAGTGAGGAGACCTAAGAGCGGCAGGCAGTGTCCGTTAGCCGTTCATGCGTCGATATAGCTCCAACGGCTAATTTGATTGCAAATATGAGTGCACTTAATTGTTCTCTAGTTTTCGCACATTATGCATTAAATGGTTGAAATCTTCCTCGTATTCCTTATTACGATTATTACGCTTTGGCATTTATGCAAGATACGTATAACGATCAACCTCTTCTGAATTAATTGATGTGACAGGAGTGTTCGATCACAATATTCTAAAATCTGTATATATCTAGTCTAGTGATATCTATACATCAGCCAAATACCTAAAAAAGTAAAGGCCGGGTTACTTAAAGTCGTAAGCCCCTCGCGGTTTCGGTGCCCTCCTCTGATTAGCGGTGGGGTGTCCCGCCAACTGGCAGAGCGCCGCGCCAAACACCCGCAGCACGCTTCAGTGACAATTAACTCCATTCATATGTCCGCCGCACTAAAAACGAACATTAACAGCCTTTTTCGGCTAATACGCTCGTCTGTGAACTTGGGAAAACCAATTTACCTTCGAATTTCAAAGGAAGAGTTGGAGATTTTGTCCCAATTGGCGGTCACGTAGTGGCAGTTAATACATGAATATTCAGCAGCATATACCTAAATACTTAAAGTGATTGGCTAAGTGAATATAGACTGGCTAGAAGATTATATTAAAATACATACAAAACGGCTTTACTCACGTCGTAGAAGTCGAATATTACTCGAGATGTGTCGAATCGTTTCGCGATTTCGTAAGTATTTTAATTTAATGTGTCCGAGACTCACGGGAGTTTTCTTTGTGAAATAGCTAGAAGGCTCTCGCATCTTCTTTCACGATGGAGAGCAACATAAATCATAACCCTGTTTTTAGGGTCCCGTACCCAAAGGGTAAAAACGGGACTATTACTGAGACTTCGTTGTCCGCCCGTCCGTCCGTCTGTCACCAGGCTGTATCTCAAGAACGGTGATAGCTAGCTCAACTTAGTAAACTGCAGTTGAAATTTTCACAGATGATGTATTTCTACTGCCGCTATAACAACAAATACTAAAAATAAAATAAAATAAATATTTAAGGGGGGGCTCCCATACAACAAACGGGATTGGTTGCGAATTTTGCACCTCATTTGTATGGAGCGCTATACATACCAGGTGCAAACTTAACTTAACCACTTAAAGATGGAAAGTGTTTGTACGGAACCCTCGGTGCGCGAGTCCGACTCGCACTTGACCGGTTTTTTTATCTTTTCCGTAGTGATCCTTAGATACTAAAATTGGCCGAATTATGCCATAATTGTATGACGCGTACGTGAGGTGGCTACAAATAAACATACATAGCAGGCAATTAAATTAAATACTCGTACAATAGATTCGGGGACCTTCGAATAGATACGTATTATTTTGATGAATTTTCGTACGTCACAACGATTGAGAGAGAAGAAACCGAAACACAGTCCTCAAATGGTTTAAAATGATTGCGTGGAGGAAAGCTGTTTACTAGCTGGAAGGTGGTCGCCGGACACCGAGACAGCTAGAGAAGCCCAAGAGCCAAGACTCACTAAGGTTTTGCGTAGTTTCACCATCAAGTCTAACTACGTAAAATTACTTTACACGGGACGAAACGTTAGTTGACGGTGCGCAACGACGATCTTCATCTGATATGAAAATTTATTAGATATGATGTGAGATCATGTGAGTATAACGAATGAAAAACTAAATTACAGACTATTAATTATACTAAGTATTTTCGCAGTACAACACGATAACCAGTATAATGACTAGGTACGCGAAATACCAATTAAATTGTCAGTGATTTCTCAAATACAAATTCAGATTTTGATTTGGTATTTTGTTCGCATTAAGTTGATATAGCATGATCATTTGTATTTTAACTTGAAAGAGCTTATTTTAAAATTCTACACAGTGCTTGTTTGAGGAACCCGGTCGGCCATGATGGAACCTAAGCCAAATATAAAAAAAAAATACCAGCGACTGAAACAGCAATGTCTCGTACAAAGAACACGGCCTAATGCTTGCACGTCGCCATCCTCCGGCTGTAAGGGGCCGTTTACATTTTTCACCGTACTAATTTTATTTGACCCGCCCTGAATATATTATGTCCTATTATTACGCTCACCCTCCGCAAGCGTTTAATGCCAACAATGAGAAATTTTCCCTCCCTTAAATGTTAACATTAAATTCAGCTGAAAATGTTAAAAATCTGATATCATTACCTTTTATTGCTCATTAAGGTTTGCTTTTATTTTTCCTTCGGGTGTTTAAATTACTGACACATTTAGCAAGGCCACTGTGTCAATGGTTCTAAGTAGCGCTTTATTAAATTACACTTGCCTTTCATTAAATAAAACAATTTATTTTGGAAGTTGAAACCTTAATCCGACGTATTAGCTTTTTTCCTCTTGAGTCTTCGTTAAATATGACTTTTATTCAATGGTCATATTTTACCCTTGAAGCAGGTATCTAATAAAAAATTACCGAACCAAAATCCTTTTTTTTTTCGTATATTTCAGAGTTTTCTTTTCGACGGAAAAACTGCAGCAGTCCAATAATTAACTATAAATGTTAGTCTTACCTCATTAGACAATAAAGTATGTTAATCTTACCCCAAGATTAACCCAGGGTTTACTAATGTGTTGCAGAAAGTTTATTGACATATTTTTGTATTGCGTATTTTTCTGGGCTGAATAACTTACTAGAGTAATATTGTCTTCGGTTTCCGCGACCGTCACACATTTAAATAAAACAATTTAAACGGATTATATCGCATATATTAATTATTTGAGCCTCCCTGATGTTTCGGTACCTTTACAGATACCGTTGTCAAAGGTTGACTCGACCAACAACAAGGTTGTCAACCTTTGACAACGGTATCTGTTCCGTTTAAATTGTTTTATTTAAAAGTTACTAAAGTATTCAATCATCCGCTCTTTTTTGTAAGGTGTTGCAGTTCTAACCTAACCTACTTTTCTGACAACCGTTCGTTTTTGTAGGAGGTCGTAGTTCTAACCTAACCTAATCTACTTTTTTGACAGTGGTTCGTATTTGTTGCAGTTCTAACCTAACCTAGCCTTCTTTTCTGCCAAGTATACCTTTATGCAGAATTATTATACGACTGTACTTTGACGAATAACAGTATGCCTTTGCACAATAATGATCAATCATAAACCTACACCGAGTAGGTTTTTAAACGGAAACAGTCAGGTTCTTACAGGAGAATCCCAATAAATATTATTTGTTATATATCTGTTCGCACCTATTGCCATAATATTTTAGTCAATATAACTTGTATAACGCATATTTTAACATGATTTAAAAAATGATATTTTTTTTATAAGTGCTGTGCACTGCTAGGAACTTACACTACTAGGGTCACACTGGAAATTTTGCACTTTAAGTAATTTAAATCAATTTGCATTGCTTATTGGTTTACTTTAGTTAGTCATAAGAAATTCATGATAATTTAGACATCACGCCAAAGCGTATTTCATTCCAAAACGCTAACCAAAAAGGAACCTAAGTGGACAGAAGTGCAGTACTCTCCGCGTGACCGAAGTATAACTACTTAAGGCTACTTTACTTAATAATGTTTTTACCCGTTCTCATTATGTTATGTTAAATATGATACCCACACTTTTTCAATTTGTCATATAGCTATATTTTATTTAGATTGAATAAAAATATTTCTAATTGCATTCAGTTCCAAATGTAAGAATAGTGTGTTTCCTTAAATAATACACCATAATATCCCTTTGACCTAACATTTACAAAGTAATAAAACAAAACTGTAATTTGACTTCTTAACTTACGTTCCTCCCATTGTACAGAAGTGAGTAAAAGAATTTCTCGTGCAATTTGGTGCATAATTCTACCTGAAACAAGAAAAAAATGTATTAGTGCTGTGTTCTTCTCAAACAATAGGAAATCCACGAAGCCAGTGCATAATACGGAAAGAAATTTTGAATTCCGTGCAAGATTTCAAAATACAATAAAATGGTGATAAAAGGCATAACTTATTATATATTAGACAGGATTCGTTCATGAAGGTGTATCAAATCCGTTTTCATATATATACTACGTTCACTAGTGATAAAGACTTGATATTCAAACTAAATTTTCATTTTAACATTAAATGACAGCCTGTATGTTTTTTATTTAGGATTCTAGTCGTTGCATCGTCTCATCGTCTGCCCTCTCGATGCCAATAGGTTCGCGTGATATAATTTGGTCATCTATTTTTCTCATTAAAGTATCACTTTAGTGGTACACCCTTCCTTCAGCTAATAGTTAATCGGGAAGGTGCGATCGGTGACGCCGAGCGACTAACTGCCAATTAATTCATAATCTGTATCACATGCCGAAGTCTCGGTCACTTATGAAGGACTAGATTAAACGTTTACGAGATTTGATGCAATCTTTATCCCCTAAGGCTAATCCCACCAAAACATTTCATGTAAAATTGGCGGCCAAGACTCACATGCTCATAACGCTTTCACTGTAAAAAGTTATCAGATCCCAGGAAAAGCCAAGCCCCTAAGCCCTGACTTTACTAACCCTACACCTTGGTTTCAAAAGTATGGCTTGGCTGTTTCATAGGTTACCGTAAATATATAAACCGTAATGGGCCAAACGGTCCGTTGGACTTATTTAAGGTACTGCATCTTAACCTGTGAATTTGCGTTCTGGTGTTAACTGGGACGAAACTATGAGGGTTTGAAAATGAGACGAAACGGTTCGAGAAAAGGTAGGTAGTGCCCCGCCTCTTTTTTGTTCGTTTTGGCGGGGGCACTACCGTGCCCCCAGATATCCCCTAATGCGTAATATCTTTTTGGTCGTCTACTTTTCTCATTACGTGTAACTTGAGCGGTGGTTCCTTCTGTTAACATTTAATCGGGAAGGTTGCGATCAGTGACGCCAAGTGACTAACTGCCAATTAATCCTTAACCTATATCACATGCCAAAGTCCCGATCACTTATGACAGACTATGTTAAACGTTGAACCCTGCGTTATAAACTTTCCAACAGCTATCTGCTAAAGGTAAAATGAAAATTTTTATTCAAGCCTGATAGGATATACCCTATCCCTACTTAGTCTGTGTAACCTTTCACTTTTTTGCTGTGTCGGGCCCCTAACGTGAGAAATAATAACAAAGAATGACATCTGTCATTATAAAAGCATACAAAACATGTTACACTATTATTTTGGAAAACTTTAACTCTATTTAAGAAGCTTTTTTGTATAACAGTCTGAAGCATGCTATATAATCGGAGGTGTTTCATAAAAATAATATGCGAAATTTGCATTACAGCAACGGCGTAAAAAAAATACTCAATTGAAAGTGTCGCTAAAAATGAACCAAAAATGAATAAAGATAAATGGAACTTAATTAACGACGAATTAACCATTCAAACAGGCCCATGTTTACACTTGTTAAAAACGGCAATCGCAGTCGGAAACTCGGGAGTTAATTCTGCGTTCAGTTAATCCTGCATAACCATTGTTTTATCTAGTAGTAAATAAACGAGTCCCGGTAATCCTCGGGAATAAAATAAACAGACAGGGCATTAATTACTTGGCATTTAATCAACGACCCGCTCGCACGGCATAATGACTCGGATAGGATAAGACAGCTGAAATTCGGAGGCACTCATTCGAACCAATCCAATAATAGTGAGCTTCGATCGCTCCAAGTATAACCGGCGAGGCCTCGCAGCTAATGGATCCATTGTGACACTTGTTTTTAAATTTAACCCGCTCGAGTTTGACCCACTCAGCTTGACAGTTCCCGAATTATCGCGTCCTCTGTCGGACGAATCCGACCGACAAATCACTAATGGAATGAATCATACGAATTTAACTTATTTAAACTGCAATGGACCACTCAACTGTTGTATTCATGCGGTTAGAATAGAATATTAATATTTTATACCGCATTAAAAATTGCGGCTATAAAGCGAGCTTAAATAATAACATTTTGGAGACTATTTTTCGTCGTCAGATTCGACGTTCCATTTCCTTGTCGGTAACGGGCGTGACATTGACATCTACCTCTAGTTTGGCCTCTTTGAGAAAATAAAAGCGTACTTAGAGCGTTGGCATAAGCTGTGTAGTTAATGCTAGGTAAATGACACGAGGAATGGGGAGCGGTGTGCCGGTGCGGCGCCGATAGCGGCGGGCTTACGCGGCTCTATCGCCCAAGCCTGGCGCACCCGCCGCAGCCTTAGGGCCGATACAGACATCCTGCATGCCAGCTACAATTTATATACGAGAACTACACTGTTTATATACGAGTTACAGTCGGGCAGTCCGTCTGTATCAGCCCTTAGCGCAAACACACGCCGTCGCACTTCGCATTTTGCCCGCGATTGCACTCGACCCCACTTACAAATAGGACAACACTTAAACGCAGTTACTTTTGCAAGGCGAAAATGTGAAATTCATTTTCCACCGGCTAGTCTCTATAGGACACTTAAACTTCATCTTAGGAATAAACAACGTATAATTTCCTCCGTGAGGCTAGGTTTCATAAAGAGTGCCGAGGAAAATAAACATCACTTTTATCTCAACGCGAGCATCTCATCGCGACGAGCCCGCGTTTCTTAAGACGTATAAACAACGTCTGTGATGTTTACTCATAAGTATCCATCGGTTTACTAATGAACTCTAACTTCTTATTACGCGATCATACTAATATTATAAAGGCAAAAAATAGTGAGTTGCTTGTTGAAGCTCAAACGGTTGGACACATTTTGATAATTTGGTGTGGAGGTAGCTGACACCCTGGACTAACACCGCGGGATGCGGCTATACTCTATCCGGATAGGACTTTAACTAAATGTAAACAAACCATAAATTAGGTGCTTTATCTGGCCGATATTGGTTGGTAAATTTTCTATTTATAAATATTACTTTAATAAAAAATATAATATTTATTTTGCTTTAATATATCAGGTTATACAATAAACCATACGATACCCAATCAAAACTATGTAATTATTCCCTAAGTACCTACATTAACTTAATAATAATTTCAATATGCCACCAAATATTTAACAAATTGTGCACAATAAAGAACCTAAAAACCTAGGAATCTGCAACCTTTTCTTTTTCAAATAACATGACACTTGACACTTCTCGTGTATTCGTTTCCGCATACTATACTAGTCGGGATTTTCGCTTGCATTAGTTTTCTTGTTAGTTTGTTTTGTTATTGATCATATTATTGTTATTTCTTTTGTTCTGTTCATTATTAGTGTTATCAATTAGTTGTTATCATTGTGTTCGTTGTCTGCTGAAAATTAACGAACCTGTACCAGGTACAAGCCGGGCTAGCTCGGATGGATGACACAAAAGAACGGTTCGTTATTAATGTTGGTGATACTTCCTCATCATCTTCGGTATCATCAAAATTAGACAGCAATCGTGACAGTTCAAATTAAACTATGATTACCTACAGCTACTGAACTCTTTTGTTTAATAATAGTTTGCCCCAAAGGTAAAAAAATGTAACTCTTTATCGTAATTTTTTTTTAGAAATAAGTATTTTTTTGTGTTGTTAGGTACTACGTTGCATGACGTTTACGTCTGTAAACGTAGTGGAGGAAGTATTTAAAATTATAATCAGGATGGAATTTTTACTGCCGTATTACGGTGTTAGGGTAAGAGTGTCCACTGTCAGCGAACGTGTTAATAATCGTTTGCCCTAAAGGTAAAAAAAATTAACTCTCTTTAACGTACAATTTATTTAGAAATAACGTAATGTGTAGTTTACATACCTACATGCGTTAGTGTTTGTGAGCAGTACAGAAAAATACATTTAAAATATTGAATGTCTATTCATAAATAATATCTGTGTATTTATTTCTTTTACGTATATGACTTGGCAAAGGCCATTTTATTATTTTTCTGCTTTGCCGAACCTTGATCAGAGTCTGACTACCAAAAGAATAATCGAAAGTAAGAATTAAAATTTTACAATCTATAAAATGTTGAGTAGGTATACCTGAATATGTCAACTTTGACAGCCGAGGTTTGTTTACATTTAGTTAAATCCCTATCCGGACAGAGTATAGGAGTACAATATTACCTATAAAATCCCACTAAAATTAAAACAGCGAAACTATGTGTGTATGTTTGTTTCTTCTTCACGCCGAAACTGCCGGACGGATTTGCATGAAATATGGAATAGAGATAGTTTAAGGCTTTTAGCTAATAGGATAGTGTACATTTTTTAACTCGAGCGAAGCTGCGGGCTAATCTAGTATCAAATGCCTTCGTTAACATTCAGGAACGTGTCCACAAAGAGAACAGGTAACAGCTAATAGCAACATGCCCACAAAGAGCACAGGTACCAGATAATAGGATAACGTTGTCAATAGAAACGGGAAATACTCCAACAAAATCCAATACTGATATGAGTTTTGGCAAACAAATGCAGTGTCTATTGCGGAAATGGTTGCACGGTATTGCGACGCGCAGTCTTGTAAGGAACAAAACAAACATCACAGGAGATAGGTGCTGGGTCTGAAAGCCCGAGCCGTGCTGCAGCAAAGAGTCGTATCTTATTATGAAATCCATATAAAGATACGATCTTTTGCCATAACACGGGCCGACAGTCGCGCCGCGCCTCTAGAATGCCTCTTATACCGTCTCTGCGTCCGTTTCTCTGTCAATTACCACCTCATTACCATACTCGCAAACCTCACCTGGAGGATTCACAGTCGGAAACGCATTTTTAAATATCCTAAGTTTATAACGTGTTTTGATTCAAAATATTCACTTTAACTTAAGAACCTTCTTGTATGTAGTAGAAACGTATCAGTATATAGACAATCTGACGTTCCATGTTAGATAAATGCCCAAATTATGTGCACTAATAAGGTCAGAGATGTTGTATGCATTTGCGTGGTCGTAACATCTGTACTTTTAAGGTACTTTTAGATATTTCGATTTCGATATGGTAGGTGCGCTTGTCCCATTGGTGTACTAGACAAGCGTTTATAGAATTAAATGTAAGGTTACATTTAATTCTATAAACGCTAAAGTGTAATTATTCATTTTTAGAGTGCGGATTTGAAGTATAGCGATCTCAATATTAATATGGATATGACTACATACTTAGTGCAATTTGTTAAATACACGTCATGTTGTCTCTATGTAAGGTCTTACTGTATATTATACGACACATCGCAAACTTTGCTAAATAAATACTTAGATTAAATGAATGTTATTTTTGCAACAAAGTACATTTAAAGAAAAGTATTTTATTCTATATAAAAGAGTTTTTATACAACTCAAAGATAGTAGTTCTTATTTATTACGTACCTATAGAATAGTTCATGTCAACAATGTCACTTTAATATACCTAATCAAACGTGAATACACACTTGAATGACTCATTGTTTAACGATGTTTTTATTTATTATCATCATAATTTTGCTCAATATTTACAAAAGCTTCCAAAAAGGTTTTTACTTTTTTGTTCCGATAAGTTACATTATTTTTGTGTGTAAAAAAAAAATACCAGTCATATCCATATTAATATTCAGATCGCTACTTCAAATCCGCTCTCTGTTCATTTTAATTAAATTTCTGTCTAATTAAATTATATTTAATTGTTTAAATCTAACTACGTTATAAGGAATTATACTTTTCGAGAATGATTCAGACTATTTATTATCCCGGAAAAATTGCAAATATCCCGAAAAATAAGTTAAACACGTTTATGCCGCAAGCAACGACGCAGGAAAATACTAGCTACATAGTAACTTTTAAATGTATTTTACCTATACCAAATGAATTTCCTACGCCCAAAATATCTAGAGGAGAGCATCGGTGCCAAAGCAAGGAAGGGAAGTATCTTAACTACTACAAAACAAACAAGATAAGGTGCAAGTCTGCCACGGGATTACGTATGTGTGCCGTTATCAGAGCCTTTTATATACACGGAATTGTGTTTGTGTGTGTGGGCCACGAAATACACTAAGCAGGTCGATGTGCTTTAGGCTGATGATAATATGTGTTGCCGTGCCGTATACAGGGTGAATGTAACAAAGGGGCTTTGAATGTAACGTTTGATTCTAATCGCTAAACTAAGCCACTTTTGTTTTGCGACTTTAAAAAAAACACTAAATCCTAGTTAAATTTTTTTCTACATTTTCTACATACATTTCCTTGGTCACTGAAATACTAATATTATAACCACAAACTTCATTACTTACGATACGTAACGCACGAAACGTTAAACAGTTGAACAAAGTCATCAAAGTCATTCAAATAGGTACTTCTTTCTTTTATTCTGTATGATTTTTTTATTAATTTAAAAACGTCTACTCTTAGAATGTTAACATACAAAAATATTTATATATTTTCAATAATACTTGAAAAAGTATGCCAAAAAAATTCATTGGATGCTTTTAAATGCCCCCGTACGAAGGAAATGTTACCTCGTACCATAAGCGGCTAGTAAATAGCGAATAGCAGTGGGATTACATTGATTTCACAATTTAATTTGGATGTGAATTATGTTCATTGAAGTTATATAAAAAAAGTCTAAAACCAAAGTAGCTCCGATAAAGCAAATGGAATAGAAACATCCATTTAAAGCACCATTGTTATATTCACCCTGTATAATATAGTACATGCTGCGCTGACAGTGATCGATTGTTGAGAAGACTTCAGCTTGGGCAAACATCTCCATATTGAGGCTGAAGACAGAAAAATCTCTTGCCGAGGAAACGATGTATGCTAGTAAGTCAGTGCGTGATAGATCGCATGGTAAATTATCTCCGCTATCTCACTGCGTTCGGAATGAGTTGCTATGAATCAACGTAATACCTATACTTGTCTGTAATAATATATACGTAATCCTCGACTGGAAGAGATACGAGGAGGCAGCGCAAAATTGACAACAGTGGAAAATCCTTCTAAGAGCCCTCTGTCGCTGATGAGGGACATCAGGGATACCCATCATCATCATCATTATCAATATACATAAAGAGCTCTCTCTCTGTCTCTCACACTATGGCGTTGTTATATGCAAAAAAACCTTTATCTACTTGCTATTAAATACCAGCAACTAAATGCAAATTAGATTTTGGCATCGGTGGTTCAGTAGTATTATAAAAAATCTCGTTTTCTAAAAGTAATTTTTAACATAATTTAAAAAAGAGACTAAGAGCACAAGCAACTGGCTACCAGGTACGTACACAAGCACCATAACCAAAGTGGATGTACAATGAAGCGCATGTATGTACTGGCACAATTCCGCCGAATGACGTTGATTTTGTAAAATTAACAACTATCGCTACCTCAAAATACAAAACTTTAGACAGAGCTAATAAATCCTTAGGTTACTATTATTACATACAAAGTTATTTGTGACAAATTATTTTGTTGTTATGACGCGCAATAGTAATAAATCATTATCTGCTAAACATTAAGATAGTCCGTATAAATTATAAACTGACATAGACACAACGTACGAATTATGATCATTAAATGTATTATTCGTGAATGGAAGTAAC
Source organism: Apotomis turbidana (assembly GCA_905147355.2). NCBI lineage: Eukaryota > Metazoa > Arthropoda > Insecta > Lepidoptera > Tortricidae > Apotomis > Apotomis turbidana. Next base: position 17,873,378 of record LR990288.1, on the reverse strand, counting down.
GTATGATTTTTGCAGTATTCATGTTTATAACTCTTATGCCACTATTAAAACAGACTTTGATTATAGATAATTACGTATATGTTACATTGTAGACATTTCACTGACATCATTTGTATGAACGTAATTAGAAACTTGTCAACAGCTCCCACAATTTCCTACTCAATGTTACAATTTATGTTTAACTTTATAGGTACCTTACTGACATGCCTATTCTTAAGTCTATCCTCCATTAAACTAAACACGAAGCTCATAAAATAGCTGTTAAGAGATGATTAACAAGTGACATTTGGGTATTAAACAAGAGACTGGACATTATTTTGTGTAACGTTTCCGACGACACCGTTGCAAATCCAGTAGCAACTCATCGATAATCCTCTCCAGCGTTTTACTTAGTCAACTCATAAAAAACACGAAGTGAAATTACGGGACTCAAATCTATGACTGATTGTAAGGACAATTTATGGGGTAATATATTACAATAGCGGTATCTGGCGGTGAAATGCGCCGCGGAGAGCCACATTGTTGCTTCAACCGGCGAATTATGCAATAAATCCCCGCATGCGGACAACGGCTCACGACTAAACCGATCGAGATTGTCGACAAGATTTTTAATCGATATTTATGGTCACATCCTTATCACGAGGCTAGGGACGCTTGAACTCTGCTCCGATCGTCATATCTTTCCGTATTGGCGACTATCGACCGCGACTTTTTAAACACGTGTTAAGTGATAAATCATGTGTTTGTCAACCCACATAAAACCGTGACAATATGTTTAACACGGTTAGCAACACTACGATTTGGGAAAGAGACGCTGTTTGATTTAGTACGCGACATTTGCTTAGCCGGCCGTAAGCGTCGAGAAAGTCGTGCCTCTCTGATCAGACCAACATCTGATACTTCTCCGAAGAGCAGCTAGGAGCGAAGTGCTAACGGAAACAAATGAACTGTAGCTGAAGGCTATCTAGAACTGACACGCGACATGAACAAGAAACGACCTTATCCCCGCGAGATATAGTCTGATTCTGAATAAAAGTGTAAGATAAGCAAACAGGTCTAGTTGCTTTCAACGTACTGCATTGCATTCTATTGCATAGCCGCAGCGAAGCGGTTGGAAAGACATTTGACACGTCCCCATGACAATAATATGTGTGTGTAGTACAGTAAGTGGAGCGAAATACACATACATGTACCTACCTAAGTAGGTAAACAGGCACGAGCGATGCAACAAATCAACTTCTGTCCTCGTATTATCGGCCCTTGTGTAAATCGATATAACCCAAGTGCTAACTAAATAATATGAAATTATGAATTACTCACTAACTCGAAAAGCTCAAAACTAATACTTGTTTTGTATACTTTCTAATACTAATAATTTGACTACTAAATTCATTACTTATGATAAGTAACGCGTGAAACGTTAAACAGTTTAACAAAATCATTAAACCCATTCGAATACCCTTTTGCTTCGTTTATTAATTACACGGGTGAGTCGCTCCCCCCCCCCCGGTCCCGCCCCCCTCAATAAGGCAATAACTTGTTTATCGCACGACTGCGGAAACTAGATCCCTAACTCCGATCGGAAAATATCCTCCGAATTTCCGTCGCGCGTTTAACACGTTAATTTATACGGCGTAAACTGACAAAGTTTCTACGGGAAGAATAATTAAGGATATCCGGCAAGGAAAGGTGTATAGATTTATTATGGCGATTTGCTTTGCGAATTACATAGCCTGCGGCCTCAAAATGTTTTGTATCCTCCTTTAAAACAACAATCGTGTTCTCAGAGGTCCTGCGATTCGGAAATTCAATTCGGTATTTTTTGTATGGTAATTTTTCGTAAGTAATTTACCGGTAATTTCCATAAAAACATTACTGCATTTCCTACCCCTCTTAGTTGCGTTAATGACACGACAAATATATATATACACTGAAAAAAAAAAAGCACAACTGATTTAACTACTCCAGAAATACCTAAATTGTGCTTAATAGCAACCAAAATTAAGCACTGTAATATTTTGTTAGTGTATGTATGTGATAAAGAACTCGGAAGAGTGCGTAAGTGATTGTTCTCACATACTTGCTAGAACGTGATAATGAAGAATATCACAAAATTTTGACTTAACTTTGCGTTATTTTTTCGATGCGCCTTATAACTTCCGGAATATTTGGTGGGCTGTGACGTCACTTGGCGAATTCGCTTCATGTATGAAGATACTATGAGTTTTAGTCTCGTGACGTCACGGTGGCGTGGCGCGCTTTACGAAATTTACAACATCGTAACTTCCAATCCAACGCACTCGCTTAATTTAAATGAAACAAAAAAAATGCGCGGAAGAAGTGAAACTTCGTAATGTGGAAATGAAAATAGGAAGGGGTAGAAATTGATTTTAAGTGAACTCATATTGTTTCTTTAAGACAAACTTCTTCACTCACGCTCTGTCTCTTTCTATTCCCCCTCCCCAGGAGCGTTGAACGTTTAACGCAACAGTGCTTTCCTACCCCCTCCAAAGTAACGTTAAACGTTTAACGCAACCGTTAAACGTTTAACGCAACCTTGTTGGAAGTCGCATTAGAAGTTTCACTTCAGAAACAAACGTATTTCTAAGCGCATGCGGTCATAAAGTTTCAACTGATTTAACGGACCCAGTGATATTTTTCATTGATTTCTCATTTATCACTCGCGATATAAAGGCATTCACCATAGGCCCACAGGCATCAGACAAAAAGTAACACACGTTCGATTATGAAGGGGGCCCAGAGTACCGACTAAAAGTTATTTTTAAGGTTCCGTACTCAAAGGGTAAACAACGGGACCCTCAACAAATACTAAAAACAAGAAAATAAATATGTAAGGGGGCTCGGGCTCCCATACAACAAACGTGATCGGTTGCGTTAAATTTGCCCCTCATTTGTATCGGGCGCCAAACATAGATGGTGCAACTTAACTTAACCGGGATTAAGATTGGATAAGTATTCGTACGGAACCCTCGGTGCACGAGTCAGACTCTCACTTGGACGGTTTTTCTTTTTACACCCCGAGAACATGGACTAATGAACTTAGAAATATTTAAGTTATTTTGAATCGGTATCGTTAATTTCAATAAATATTACAACCAGTTCATTCAAACAACGAAAGTAGATACTTATGTTTGCCATAATTATGCAAATACTACACGACATATTTACTACCTGAAGTGCGTCATAACGTCGCTCTATAAATGCTTCGCTGCATTCGAATGTCTTGAGAATTGGGACGAAAACCTATCAACTATCATACAGTTTAATACCTATCTTGACTTTGATTTTTTGTGATAAAGCCGTAATAATAATGCCTTATCTCGTGTTCCAATTGATTGTGGGTGCAGCGGGGTCGAGCGACGTCGACAGTGCAGTGGAACTAGTGGAAGGGTGCGATTAGGGATGACACTTGCCCATTAACTGATTAACTGTACTAATATTAACAGATATCAACGTACACTCTATGATTATTTGTGATTTGACACTGACATCCATTCGAGATCTCACTATATTTCTACTTAAGCGGTATGCACTATGCGAATTTTACAGTAATGACATTGTCTCATTGAGGATGATTTTACTCTATTATAAAAACAATTGGTGGTGAAAAGTCGAGGGCAAAAGATCTCGTGAGCGCTTTCCAACGCGATGGACAAAGCTCATCAAATGTGACACAGTCGGGCATAAACGACAATTCTCACTCCACCAAACATAGGTAGGAGTCGATGTAGACTGACCACGACCACTCTGCCCAGAGTCCCCGAGTAAGAAAAACCTGTGGAAAGACGCACCGCACTTCTAAATGCAAGTTATTTAGTAATAAAATCATGTTAAGAGGTTTCATTCCTTATAAATTTTAGATTTTTCATATAATTCAAATATTTAAAAATACATATATTGATAATTTCAACCAACTTTTAAAAGTGAATAATACTTTTCCCTGAGTTCTAGAAAGTCACCTAGCTATTTCATGCTTTCATTGCGTGCAGTCGAAAATAAGTTGAAAAAACCAGTTTTCTTCGTGAATTTTGTAAATTTTGAGTAGTTTTAAAACTAACTGTAGGTTTCAAATGTATATATCAATAAATCTCAATAGCCCTGTTCTTAGTAGTAACATTGATATGTTAATAAACATGTTTTGATAATAGGGAAAAATGTCTAAAACAATCAGCATTTTTAACGGATAAGGAGCCTTAATAAAATAACAATAAGCTGTAGGTAATAGATACAAAGGATAAATTAAAAAAGGTGGTATCACCTCAAAAAATGCTTCTGTTCAATATTGGAAATAACAATAAGATCTTAACTTAAGACAGTCTTAAGCCCAGTCAAAGAGTCCTCCTCGAGTTATCTCTGACGCAAAGGTACCCATCACACTGCGTTGAATGGCGATGGACAACCTTTGCACCAGGCACTTCTAAGAAGTAAGTTCAATATTACATTATTGAATAATTTATTACAACAAAAAAAAGAATTGGAAATATTACAAACTAGACTAAAATGTATTGAAATACTCTGTGTACGTGTGTCTCCATGTATGTTAGTTTTGTTTGAGTGTGTGTTTCAGTAGTGTGACGTCAAACAAATTTTTGGTAATTCCGGAGCAGGTTTGGCATGTTTTTCTTCTTGAATAGTAGAATTAAGTTCCCAAATGCCTTAAAATAGCTAGTAAGGTAGAATTGAGTTCTATGAACGCCACGCTACAGTATGTGTTTATATAATTACATTTAAATAATGTAGTGTACAATTAGTTAAATATGTCCTGGTAAGTTTAATATTTTAGTATTTATCATGTCTTATTTTACTCAAATATGAGTTGCTTATAGAAAAGTGGTAATGCTGCGTTAAAGCTGACATGACATGAAAATAAAATGGTTAGTGTTATTTGTATCTGACTACACCTAAATGTCTACATTATTATTATACTCGTGTACGTTGTGTCTATTATTGAATAACAATTCAGGCAAACAAACTAACGCATGCGGCAAACATGCGTCAAGAAACATTTACATAAACATTTCGAGCTTATCTACAACTTGAGGGCTTAAGGTGTAAACATAATAAAAATTGAGGTAATACAGGCGATTTGAGTGAATCTGTCAACCCTAGGGTAGGCGGGGGTTTCCGCGCCGCCACCGGAGATTGCGTCCCAGCCTCCCGCGCCGTCTAACTCAATCATCTGCGTGAAAATATCGAATAAAACTTGCTCCTGGCAGACGCAGTACATTCCTCGATTATGCCGCGCGACAACGGCCTCTAGTCTAGGTATACTGAGGCCGTTCCGTCAAGATGGGTGTCCGCTACTTTTGACGTAGGAAGCACACGAGCAGACGATCGGATGTACAATTCTACATGGACGCCTGCAACACCAAAGCGGTTACAAGTGCATTGCCGGCCGTTTCGATGGAAGTAGGCTCTGTTCTTGAGGGTTTGAAGGTTGCAACGGCCCTGAAATAACGTGAGCGATAGTTCATTCCACAGTTTAGCTGTGCGATGCAGGAAGTTTCTGTAGAAACGCGCCTCGGACATGCCCATGCCACGACTTGGACCGGCCACGACTTACGCGACAACGGCAGCGGTGAACGGCACGTGTGTCTCGCTCACTCGTATGGCCGCCGCGCTCGGATCTCTCTCGATCAACCGCTCGCCGTGCCACATGCCGTCGTGGCATGTCTTTTTCTTCATGTGAAACATAGCTAATAATAGTTACATTAGAAATTATGAATCGGATAAAAATCAACGTTCCTATTCCTATCCTAAACTTACCTACATTAACCCTTCAGGTGGCAGCGCCACCAGTTGCATGGCAGGAGAAGTGGCGCGTCTATTTTACAAAATTTACCGTTAAGTGGCAGGAACCGGGAGCCGGACCCAACGTCAAGTGGCAGAGATCCGGGAGCCGGATCGGACAAAACAAGCCGTTGGGTGGCAGGATCCGGCTCCCGGACCCTGTGCGATGTCTTATTTCGCACCCGAAATAAAACCGTCAAAACTATATTTTGCTTGCTCACACTTGTAAGATGCATTCGTCAATAAGCAAGGACGGCATTCACTAACGGTCGAATTGACGCGCAAAGCAAAGTTCGTTAGAAATTGCGTCATCTTCCCGACCCCCCCGACCATTACGCGTCGACCGCCGAGCCGTGAGCATTTTAAAAACCTTGTGGTTAGAAAATATTGTATAGTGAGGTGTAATAAAAAGGGTTATAGGTGTAAATAAATATATAGATTTGCCATTAAATTAGTTTTTTCTACGGATCACTGTTTTTTTTCCTAATTATAGTTATTTTTATACATAAAGTGGTTAAAATTTAGTCATTCGACGATTGATCAAGACTAGCAAAATTTCTATAAATGGAATGGCATTAATTTCTATACAATAAATATGGCATTTTATGATGAATCCAACGATATATAGTTTATATACAACATGTGTACATTTTTTTTGAGAAAAGATATTTTTTGTAACATGCGGAAATTCGCGTGACCACCCGTGGGAGGCCCGCCACTTAACGGTATATTTTGCCAAGATGGCTGTGCCACTTCTCCTGTCATGCAATCAGAAACCTTGCCACTCAACGGCTTGTTTTGTCAGGTCCGGCTCCCGGATGCCTGCCACTTGACGTGGGGTCCGGCTCCCGGTTTCTGCCACTGGAAGGGTTATTAGCTTGGCACTAGATTGTCCCTAAATATTTATTCATTTATTTTATTTATTTATTAACGATAAACTTCCGTAAACATAAACTTCATGATACTTAGTTTAGATTGTAAAATAATGTTAAAATACTGAGCACGACAGTTTTAGATCTGCAAATTTCACTAGCACCAACCTAATCCTCGAGCTTCGTACACCTAGGTATTAATTTACGCATGAAATAACAATGTATTCAAAATGGTGACGAAGTTACGTTCGTAACGGATCATAAATTAATGAAATCATGTGACTCCACGTGACGGCCGGTGTTCCATTCCGGAGTTTAGACAAAACATCCGCAGTTCACTCCTTTTCCATGACAGCGACGTCAAAAACGAGCGTCCGTGAAACGAGGCATCAATCAAGAGGGATGCTCTATTTTTGAACGGTCCACGTTTACTTCTCAGCTTCCGGAATAGTATTCAAGTACATGTCAAGTCACTTACGCGTACTTGATTGCAGTAGATGGCACTCACTTCAATTCATTTTGCTTCGTAAACTACCGATACTGTGATCCGGTCAAAAATTTGCCGTAACACTTCACTCGATTCTAGAATCCCAATTCGACGAGGACTTGCGATATATCTATTGATCCTATTTTTTTTAAGGATCAAACTTATTGACATCATTGAGTCTCGTATTTATGGGACTAACTACGGTTAGTCACATATTTCAAAAAACTTTTTTTTTCTGTATTTCCTGACAAATTTGTGTTTTTTATATTGATATAATTACAAAATATTGAATAATTGAACATCAGCCATCTTCCCTATTATAACGGATATAAATTTTTGCTATTCGAGCTACATTTAGTGTCATTGACAAGTTGATATTATTAAGGAGATATATGGCAAGTATAAATATACACGTATTCTATTTTCAAATTTACGCCAATCGAAATCGAAACAGACTATATCCATCTCAATAAGAAAATAACTGTCATTACGGTTACGGTTAAATAGCCCATATCGTTAAAGTAGAAATATAGTGGCATGATCTTTGATAGATGGCAAATACATACCAAAAGTGAATTAAGGGGTAGGTACGTATTATTTATTTATTATGCCTTTTACCACTCAATTCATGTGTTCCGCTCCTGATAGTCATGAATAATGGTACTCCCTGTTACCGTTTCTACTTCTGGCAACTGATTGAGAGTTGTATTTATACATGTATGTACATCTGGTCACATGAATGCATATTTATAATAATTCCGGCATTTCGGTTCCAATCGGTGTTAATATACTAAGATACAAAATAAAGTGGCTTCAGCACCGCTGCTGTCAACAGCAAATTGTTTAACGATGGACAAGTTATTATTAGTTTTTCGTCGAGATAACGAGCTGCGTATGACAAAGTGTGAGCCGCGACGTACTAAACTCGTGAATTTGTGTCATTATAATACCAGAACATGGAATCTTTAAAACACTAGACAACGTACAACTGTACAATATCGTTGGTAAAATTTATTGCACGCGGCTTACAATTTCACTGTTGTTATTTTAAATATGACATCATTATTAGCATTCGTGTGAACTAAGAAAGCGCGTCACGCCGATACAAGTGGTTTATAAATAAAATATCAACAGAATAGCATGGTTAGTATTATGTTGACGAGCAATATGGCTGAGACAATCCTAGATTAATATACGAGTATAATCATAATCAAACTGTAAAAGTCCCGAGCTGGCAGTCACTGAGTCAGTATGGTATATAAATGGATAAGATAAGTAGAAATGATCTTCAGACTTTGGTGCTTATCCTTTCTGCAAAGACGACCAACAATATTTGAGGCTTGGAATGTAGCCAAAATTTGATTTTAATGTCAGTCCATACGCACATATACGACCGTTGCTTTAGAATTTTTCGATGTAGACGCAGACAAAGAGTTACATCTTCATTGTGGATAAATCTGTAGACATGAACTAAGTTAGCAAGTTTTATTCTATTTAAATTTTGTTGGTTGAGACATTGGGATAAAACGATCTTATTATTGCGGTCCTTTCGCCGTCTTTATGGCAATTTATGACAACCTATAAACTAAGCAAAATATGCAATTATTTTTTATGCTGCTTACAAAATGAACAATACATTTGAAGAACAACGATTTCATTAAAGTGTCCAATAAAATATAATAATGTCTTTATTTTTCCAGTCGTAAATATCCTGGTCGGTTCGGCGAACAGCTCAAATCATCGGTCGAATTTATAAATACGGTAGCGGAGTCGGTAATGCGGCTCGACAGACAGTTGCTAAATTTCAATGTGCTCTATTTCGAATTTCGCGCTTCGGCTTTCACGGCGTCAGAGAATAACTCAGCGGTGACTGTTCACTTGGGACGGACGGACACCCGTTCCGCCTCAAGATTCCGCTATGGCGGCTCCGCTAGCTTCCTGTTCATTGATAAAAACTCTTATTACAACTAACTACGCTTTCACGGACGATAAACTATTCTCGAAAAAGTTTGAGACAAAAATCCCCACGGCTTCTGAGATTTACTCCGCAATTCCATACGCGAGGTGCACGGCTATAAGGGCGGGACGGTGCAGTAGAACGCCAGTGTGGAAGCAGCCGTATATATTCACAGAGCTACCAAGATACCCTAAAGCCGACGTACATTGTGGACCATATTATTCCGCGCACTTCCATTTGGGTTCAGTAAGAACTCCTCAGCCAAATTTTTGAGTTATGTCTACATGAAGTGAAGACGGTTTATGTTATCGTTGGTATCTTATTTTCCAGAAGGCTTTTGCAAACATTGCCGTTTATTTGGCTGCATAGAGCTTCTGTCGAATTAGTCACCGAGGCTAGTTTGTAGTTATATGGCGGTAATATGAGGCGCATTTATTTAACGCAAATAATATGGAGACCGAATAGCACAAATATTTATAAAATATTGTACCACCTGGGTGCCACTTTCGAAAAACAAATAAATAAATAAGTTTTGTATATTACTCATTTGGTGACGTCATTGGATATTTGTAGAGGAAGAATCTCCGTAATGCATCCCTTTATGTCTTCCAACAACATATCATTATGCCACTACCAAATGCAAGGCTAATGAATTGCTCAATTAGAGCAAATCATTTTTAATAGATAATAGGCAGCTATATGAGCTCCCTAAAGCGATTGTTTATAAAAGAAATGTTTTCATCACAGTGCATAATAACTATGTAATAGAACGCGAAATCACCGATGTATTCAACAACCGACAACAAGTCGTACAATGAACAGAGCACATCCTTGCGCAGGTTTTTAAAATTAAATCAAAATCATCCGAAACCGTGTAAGGACACGTATTGGGCAATAAAGACTGACGTTTAATAGCTGGTATGTTCGTGAGAGCATGCTTGGGGGCGTAATGGCGTTTCTAGGCGCAGTGACATCGTTCCGCGTCTTTATAGGGCAATTACTGCCGTTATCTGGCATTGATATTGCATCTAATTTATTCATGCTCGCATTGGAATAAATACATGCCAGCTGCACTGACCTCCCATAATATCCATATCCATACTGCTACTTTTCGCGTCTTAGCAGTCGTAGGATTACCATAGAGCAACTATTATTCCTCAAGCCAGCCAAACGCTTTAAAATGGAACATGAAGCAAGCACGTCTAATGTACCCGCTCTCGGTTTTAATTAAATGCAAGGTTTTTGAACACGTGATCCCGTAGTCGGGACACGTGTGTGTCGTCTGCCCAAAGTTAAATTCTGAGGGAGTAGATTATGTTTGAATATTTTATAGGAAAGCGGCAGTAGATAGTGAGATATGCAAATTCCGGGGCCATGCCTTGTTGAAATCCAATTTTGACGGTTTGCGTTTCAGTTTACTTTTCAAGCCTTCGTTTTACTTCCTACCATTTCTTTGTCAGCTGTGCCGCGCTCGCAGCGTGACCTACAGCAATTTGCAAATTGAATAACCGGATAATTCTAGTGCTCATTACTTACTCAGATTCTTCTGCAAAGTCATACAGTTTGAATAGCTGGAATACTTGATTGCAGTAAATCGCTAGGATAATTTAAAAGTGGGATTTTATCATTAATTTAATCCTTGGAATGTATTAAATGCATTTACCATCTATATACCAATTTGTACGTTATGCAAGAGAAATCGACAAGAGAATACGAGTCACTTTATAACGCAGGTTTAAAATTAATGTTGGTACTCCTTACAGATCCAGAATCAGATTAATCTGTGTCAACTGATAGCTCGGTGTGTTCTATTTAAGGTGCAAAAACAAAGCAAACGTTTTTGTTAGTGTTCTAATTCCAGATTGAATAATATACATCTATTAACACGTACATAATGTTATTTAAATATCACACAACGGTTGGTAGAGTAGCTATGCTGTACTGGCCAGTTGTAAAATATAATAAAACTCCGAGCCGCCACTAAAAATATTACGTTGCAATAAAATTATTAATACTCTCGTGGTTTGTACACATTATTAAACATGTGTTATGCCGGTGTATGACGGGTTTCAGAAGGGAAGACGAGATGGTTTTAATTTATCACCAACCTGAGGAGTGATCAAAAGTGGGACGATATGGATGATAGTTCAAACTTTATTTAAAATAGTAGGTTATTTGACAAGGGGGATTCTCTTTTGTTTTTTTATTTTATTTTGCCTGTAATAGGAGCAATAAATTAAAATATAGATTCGACTCTTCAAATTGAACACCATTTGTTCAGCAACTTAAAAAGAAAGCCAGTTTTCAGAATTTTATTATTTCAAACAAATTAAATGGTATTTTCAATGTACGTCGTCTAACATTGACATTCCCTGAACATTGACAGTGAGCGAGGATAAATATATCTGAGTATCATAATGACTTGTAGCCACGTGTTAAACACTCTGCTTTTCACTTCGAATGCGAGAAAATATGTAACAAAAATTGTTGTCACCATGCGCAAAAACTCAATCATTACTTTAACTAAAACTATAACATGCGGGGGCATAGACCATTGTAAGACCAGAAAAAGGACGCGCTTTGCGATGTAAAATGATGTACTTGTTGAGGAAGAGAAGTGAAAAAGATAAGTCATCACATTTGGTCGCTATCTTTTTTCTATGATATAGGAGACAAACGAGCTGATGATTACTCATTAATTACCCATAGACACCAGCAGGTGTCTATGGGTATGGGTGGGTGTAGCAACACTATAGGAGTTTCAAGTGCTTTAACGGCCTTTCAGATAAAAGAACGCTTTTTTTCTTGAAGGTTTCAAGGACGTATCGGTCCGGAAATACTACGAGCGATTCATTTCTAACTTAACATCTCATTAAATCTATCCGTCCATCCATCAACACCAAATAAAGGAAACATCGGATAATAAAAATAAATAATCAATATAATTATAATTTATAGCACATAAAAATAAATTGCATGGAAGTAATAATTTCAACTAACGCTAGGTAATCAATCTTATCACTAAAAGCGAACTAGCCATTTGAAACGATCGATGATGTACTTGGCTGTATTTTCTGCACTGTACGATGCCAAGGAGATTTGCTTAAGCAAAGAGAGTGCGTTTGTAGTTCAGTATAAAGAGCTCATAAGCCACTCGGGCTTGCCAAGTTCGAGCTTTAGTTGTTTCTTTTCCACGAAACTATTTACCGTCCACAAAATATGCCAATACAGCCTGAATATTTATATATTCCGGTCTTATTCCAGAATATTTTAACACTTCCGCGGGTTTTCTATGCGAGTCAACCCGTTTCAACTCTGCTACAAAGACAGTTAGCAAAAAATAGTGTCTACACTCGTATAAGTAGCATCTCATTTTTGATTTAAGTAGCTGAGTGTGAATTAAATATTGTAAACGTTCATATGTATACAATATTTTTTTATGAGCAGTCGATTAATCACACTAATATTATAATGGCGAAAGTTTGTGAGTGTGTTTATGTGTTTGTTACTTCGTCACTAGATTAATACATAGGCTACTTTTTATCCCGAAAAATATAGTGTTGCCGTGGGTTGAGCAGGAAAAACGCGCGGTGCAGCAAGTTAAGAATACGTCTAGGTCTATGGCGATATCTCCAACCCGACAGCGATGAGTTCTATTTACCTATAAGGGGTGGAAGTGAAAGGAGCACTATTTCTATACATCCAGAAGCGTCCGTTGAAACGCGTTAAATTGGTGGTGATACTGTAATAAATAGTAGTTACGTAACGTAGCAACTTTTTGTTGATACATTTTTAATAAGAGTCGCCGTGAATTTAACTAGGTCGATGCAGAGTCAGCCACCGGCTAAGCTTGCACCATAAATTGGAGCGGAGTTTTTTTTTTTTTTTCGAAATTTTCTCTTCGTCACGACCCAACGAAATTTAATTTTTGCATTTTAAAACAAAAATTTCTAAAATCGGTTGAGAATTCGCTGAGATCTGCGCATTGTCACAAAGTCCATTCGAGTCGATCCATGGGATCTCCGCTCCAATTATGCTTTTTTCCTGTAAGTATATAATATACTTCACTCCGTCTTTAACTGCGATTTTGTTCATATAATTTTGTTACTTTAGCTCTGTCACCTATTCCGGACGGCATTTTTATTTATTGCTTACCGCCGGACACTTTTTCAAATATTCTCCCATACTTATAAGATTTTACTCCTTTTACTTCTACGCTCCATACAAGACTTACCTTTAATCACAATTGGTCAATGTCACGTCATGCAACGCGAAAAGCAACAATCGAAATACAGCTTAAATGGCTGTATGTTAATCGAATCGGACATTCTTATTGCACGCAATCTCAACGTATAATAAGCCGTCTAATATCTTAAACTTTATTATCCCTAGCTTGAACACAGCTTTCCTGAATACTGAGTGATGTTGTGACATCAATAAAAATGTCATCATTAATTTTATTGGTCTTACATCCACTCACACTTGTTAACGAGAGATGAATTATAGTGTACCTTTGATACTGAGTTCATATTATCATTTGTTTCTTGATGGCAGTTGGCAACGAATCAGATGGTTTTGGAAATAATTTGAGCCATTTCTCTCGCCGTCCTAACACTTGCTGGAGCAATGGGGTGGGGTATGTTGCATTGTGAAAGTGCTTAGCATTAAAAAAAAGTGGTACAGAGGGCACTTTGGCAATTTTTAACGATGTGCGTAACGTCGCAGCAGCTCAGAGGTCAGAGCACTACTCGGGATAAGTAGAGCTCGTGCGTTTGATCTCTGCCTGCAATGCAGTAGATCACGTAAAATTTTGTTAAACCTTTATCACAATTGTTAAAAATTTGAGCGTACCTATGCAATATATGTAACTGTGCTATAAATTTTACAAACTTTATAAAACCTAAAGCCTAATCAATATTGTGCTGCATTTAACTTTCGTGCGATAACTTTAAGAACCTAAACATTCACTGTCAAAATGTTTAATCTTATTAAAAAAACGTTGGTTATCACGACATCCTGGAGGTACCCGCTCAGATTTTGTTGAGTCAACAGCGCTTATCAGTGACCAAAAAGTAAATTCGGCTTATCAAAAAGATAAAGCAGTCTAAACGAAGAGATTGACAAAAATCTGGTGACGCTGTGGGAGATTTCTTGGATACCCACAGTCTTAACGATAACAACTATCATTAAAAGTAAACACGATTTCGCACTATTTTAGTTTTTTTCCTAACCCCTTCAAAGCTAGACCGTGAGGTTTATCTAATCTTAACTATATCAGATGTTTTTTAGATTTTCAAGTCCCGACTGGCTGTATTATAGCAAAGATGTGTTTCGCCATAGCATGGCGCAACACACTGGTGTACCTAAGACTTCACAACTTTCTAGAGGATTACATCGATAATATAGTTTTTTGAATGTTTTTACATAATACCTATCCATAACCGTATAGGTAGTCATATCTTCCCAAAACGTCTTGATGAATTTTAACTTGTAGTGTAGCTTATATTTACTGCGTGAAATCTGTATGTATGAAGTCTCATCTAATTACTATTTACCCAGAAACGTGGAAAGGGTAGCACAGAAATGAAATCATTGAACGTTGCTTGTTCAAATCGTCAAATTACCGCGTAATGAAACCATAAACTTAAGTACTCATCATTAACATCCCTCACTGTTCATCAGTCGCATGCACTCTGATGTTAAAATAATACTTCCGCATACGGTTACTCGTTTTTTTTCGCTGCAGTAATCTATAAGTACTACTTACCCAGGAACATGGAAAGGGTAGCACAGAAATGAAATCATTGAACGTTCTTTGTTTAAATCGTTAAATTACCGCGTAATGAAACAATAAACTTAAGTACTCATCATTAATATCCCTCACTGTTCATCAGACGCATGCACTCTGATGTTAAAATTATACTTCCGCATACGTTTACTCGATTTTTTCGCTGCAGTAATCCGTTGTGATTGGACTGACATCTGATTCGCTATGAGTCGAATGAACTTTAGCTCAATTCTTTGCTTTTAATACCAACTCTGCGAAGGATTACGCCCTTTGAGGTGAATGAAACCGCACCAAAGTCATATAAGCCGGCGGGATGCCGAGGCTTTTGCCGGTGTCGCTTGAGGCGTTTTGAACTGCCGAGATTTTAGTATCGATATAACTGTACTGTAATGACTTCTTTGATAAATATTCAGTACTCGATTGCTTTTTAACGTATGTTTGTTTATGTATATTAACCGAATTATCCTCATTAAACATGTGGACCTCAGTGGACATAAAAATGCTATTTTCAAAACGCGTTTGCAAAATTGCATTCATAAAGGAAATTTATTCGTGAACAAAATAGCAATGCTTTCATTAAAGAAGATGTGTATAGAAAGTAGTTACGTAACCAAAGCCGACTCTTTAATTTCATTATGATCATCATCATACCATCATTGTTTGATCTATAATACCATGTATTTTATTTGGAATACGCCACGTAGCTAAAATATCTACCACCCTAAATCAATGATAGTCTATTTGCTATGATTCGTCCGATTGTAATACATCGACCTGATTGTCAATCATGTGACTGCGGCCAACTGCGCTGATTGACGATTGGGAAGCAATAAATGGCACAACGTTTGGAAGGAAATATTATATTTATAAATTGTAGATAGATCGCATAAAGAACACCATCTTGAGTTCCAAGTACCCAACGTAGCCCTAACAGCTGCCAAGCTGAAGTGGGACTAGGCTGAACACGTTAGCCGCATGCCGAACAAACTGTGAGCCAAGAAAACCACATCGACATGGCAGACTAATAAAAAAAAAATATAGTGAGTGTACGTATACTTACGGGAAGAAATGCATTTATAAAATCATAAATAATAAACGCAATTCTTAATACTACAAAGATCAAGTATAAGTAGTTCGAAAAATATTCCACTGGTAGAATATTTTGAGCTCTTCACCTTGTTTGATTCCATGGACGTAATGATATATATATTAAGAGGGTACGTAGTAATGTAAACCGAGAATAAAAATGGTGACTATTTAACAAGAGTGTGGTTCAACTTATCTCTTTTGAGTTTTAAACAGGAGTTAAAATTTTATCAGGAGATCCTATCAAGCACATACGGCTTGTATCGAAATCTTAAGACACGATCACAGGCAAACTTCACAAACACATTAACAAAGCTTATACGGAGGGTAGAAGTAAGGAGAACAATCTCATATGCGAGATCAGTTGAAAAAGTCTCCAGATTTAAGCAGTAAATAGTTTCAAAACCCTCCACCATAGCGCTAGAGTAACAAAATGGTATAGGAAAAAAATAATATTTATGCTTTTTTTATGACACAGGGTAGACAAAAGAGCTGCAAATCGCCAGATAGTAAGCGATTACCTTCACCCCTGGACACCAGCAAGATCAGAGGCCACTACAGTATGCAGTTCCTTTAAGGGCAAATTTTTATTTTGTCTTGTACAGAATAAGCAACTTTACCAACTCACCAATTTTATTGAAATCTGAGAAAAAAAAAGACAACAAAATAAAAAATTGCCCTTAAGGTATCTCTAAGTATTTACATGAAATACTTACCTACGTTCACGATTACTTTTTGTATGATAGCGTGTTGCTAAGAAATGCAAAATTACGCATTTTCGTATTTGCTACAGTTGCGCCACCAATTTAACGGCTTTCAACTGACACTTTTGTATATACAGAGATTGTTCTCCTTACCTCTACTCTCCGTAAAGGATTACCTGAGACAGGCATAAGCTAATTTTGCAATTTACTAATCATGTGGTAGATGAATGTAATTTAGAATTCTATCTTATCGTGTGGCAAACCGCATTAGGTAGCTATAGATACATACAGAAGGAAATACGAAATTACGGATGTCAAACTCTAATTGTCAACGGTGTACAGTATAGGTAGGATTCCTAAATATAATTTAAATTAGGATTATAAACTTTTAGGATTACCTATAATAGTATTAGAAACGATCTTCGTCCATTTAATGGATAGAAAGTATTTGATATCAATTGAGAGTGTTAATATATATATTTGTGCTTGGGTCATGGTTGTTCTATGTATTTAAGAATATATTTATGTATATAAGTATGTATATCGTCGTCTAGTACCCATAACACAAGCCTTCTTGAGCCTAATTTGGGACTAGATCGATTTGTGTGAGGTTGTCTTTTATTTATTTATTTAAATATATCGCGATTGGGTTGACTAAAAAATCCTGACCATGCTATGAATTATTAAACAATGCGAAGTTCTTTTTTTGTCGAGCGTGTGCTACTACCACTACGACTAGGTGTGAACGCGCGCTGATTTTGTTTAAACAAGATCAAAAGGCGGATCAGAGTAATTTTATGGGTGGTGGTGAGCCACGATTCACGGCGCTTGGTCAGCCCATCGGGCCTATGATGGTTGCGTTTATCACGTCACACATAAATGATACAGCATCTGTCACCCTCGCAGTCGCATAATTGTCAAAACGTGACGGATGCATTGTATTTTAGGGAAGTTTACCTCAATAGGAAAAAACGGAACCCTTATATGATCACTTTGTTGTCCGTCTGTCTGTCTGTCTGTCAAGACCGTTTATCTCGAGAACGCGTGGAGGTATCGAGTTGAAATTTAAACCATAATTATACTGAAGTCTACTACGGTCCCTTTGAAGCTCTGAAAAAATCAAACTTCTAAGTTAACCTGAAAAAAATATA
This sequence comes from Apotomis turbidana, assembly GCA_905147355.2. Classification (NCBI taxonomy): domain Eukaryota; kingdom Metazoa; phylum Arthropoda; class Insecta; order Lepidoptera; family Tortricidae; genus Apotomis; species Apotomis turbidana. The sequence continues at coordinate 17,855,522 of LR990288.1, read as the reverse complement.
CGGCCGTTTATGTCGCAAAAAACGTACATTTCGACATTGTTAAGGAAATCAAAATGATGGGGTACTTCCCGATGACCTAAAACTATAAAATTTGGCAAGTAATATCGTCACATACTACAAATACCTTTAAAATTCTGAAAACTAAATATACATTTGTAATAAAATCATAAAAAATATAGTCCTTTTCAAACATCATATTTGGAGAACTCGGTTGCGTTAAGTTGCATCTGCGTTTGTATGCGGGGCATTTCAGGTGCAATCTTAACACAACCAGGCCAATTAAGATGGGATAAGTGAAAGTTTGTACGGACCCCTCGGTGCGCGAGTCAGACTCGCACTTGGCCGGTTTTTTATTTATTTAGCCATCATAGGCCCACAGTTTACATAACTAAGAGCAAATTGGTAGCCTGCCCGTCTATTTAGCACTACGCTTCACGACTCGTGCGCTACATGGCATCGCCCGTCACTCTCTTACAGTACAGCGTAGAAAGAGATAGGTAATATTTCTCGCGCGAGAAATAGTAGCGTGTCACAGTTATGCTAGACGTGATGTAGCCATGTAGAACCGCGCAGCAGCCTTGGATCAACTATCGTCTACTAGATGTCTACCAACGAACAATGGCAGAAAGCGCTGTGGTTTTGGCGCTAAGTGAGCCGATCTTGCCTTAGAGCAAATAAGTTGACTATAGGTACAAACACATCACAAGGACCACGAAAATCCGGCTCGTGCAAACCATATATTCCCCATATTTTTATACGCTGCAGAGACGTGGACGCTTCGAGACATTGAGAAGAAAAAGATAGATGCTTTAGAAATGTGGTGTTGGAGACAAATGCTGACAATGTCTCCATCCGTGAAGAACTCCGCGTCAAGCAGCATCTGTCCGCTTTGGTCCAGTCACGTATTCTCAAATTCACGTATTCTCGTTGTCCAGGGCAAAGTGGAGGGAACCAGATCACGTGGAAGATCACCCATGCGATGGACCGACCAGATCAAATCGGCTGTGGGCGGACCTTTGCATGAGTGCACCAGAATGTCTGTGAATCGCGAGAAATGGTGTAAAATCATACAGCGAACAATATCTGCCTCTAATAGTTAGTACTACCAGTTGATCACGACCGCTCTGTAAAGAGTGAAACGACTAAGAAGAAGAAGGTACAAACACAGCATCTCAGACACTAAATAGGAACGTGCAGTGGCCTAGACTTGAACACTTGTCTAGGTAGTGACGCACGCCGGCGACCTAAGTGCCTCTTTCCTGCAGCGGAAGCGCGTTCGTTAATTTAGTCGTCGTTTACTGGTTCTTCGGGGCTATTTAGACCCGGCAGGAACTGATTTTTACTGCACAAGACGGAAAACATAGTTAAATTAGTTTACCACGATGACTAGAACTAGACGCAACGTGCTCTAGAGGTTTTTGACCCTGTCGCACCTTCATACTTTGTAGAGTACTTCATACTTTATATATGTTGCTAATATTAATTATATGTCTGATTGTATTTTTATTTTTATTTAGCAAATGCTTTTTTATCATCAATTGTTATAAACGTTAAGTCTGCGAAGGGACTGAAGACGGTGCTATGTGATATTTACATTTAGTAGCCATACGAAACTATTTTTTACAGTTGTTTCACGTACATTTTTACTGAGCGTAATGTATGTAAATGTAACATTCTGAAGAAAAAAGACGCGAAGCTAAATCTAGTGTTTCGATGCTGAAATTTGATCTGAATAAATAATGGTTGGGGATTGCTAGTATAGTATAAGACGGGCAAGTTATCTTTATCTCATTACCAAGTCTTTTTATATTTACTTGGAAAAATTAAGCAGCACTCATTTTGCTGTCTTAGAACTGATGGCCGTTGGAGCAGAAAGGTTCTTGAGTGGCGACCACGGACCGGAAGATGCAGCGTGGGAAGCCCCCCAACAAGGTGGATCGACAACCTGGCTTGGATCGCGGGCAGAGTTTGGATGAACGATTAACAAAAGGATTAATGAATATTAAAAAGTAAGTATTTTACATGGACAACTCCTGTGAGTCTCAAACATAATTATTAAAATACATGCGGCGAGTTTATTCACCCTAATTTCGAATCGATTCGCGATTCAAAATCATTAGCTACGATCGGTCGCAACGGCGGCCAAACGCAATCTGCGCACCAACAGTCTGTCCAGTAGTATTTTTCTAATAAATTTTCGTACAGAACTCCTACTTCACGGATCAGTCGCAACAAACTATGTCAGTGCGACACAGCACATAAATGGGTTTGACCTGGTTTTAATTCCAGATTTCTTGTTCAAATATTCAGTGATATATTAAGGTCAATGGCCTAAATTTATGCATACAACTTTATGCAATTGTTGCGAAGCAAACTATAATAGCCAGTTTAAACTGTCTTTATTTCGTCGCCAACACTCAAGTGTCAATAAATTACAGGATTGCAAATGCTATTACGCCGTCAATATGTTAGTTTAGGAAATACAATTTTCAAACGTAGCAGTAGTTACGATGAATACTTGATTATTATTGAACATTCCTTCTGTGAAAAATTACTAGTAAACAACGGAACACTAGTAGACTGAGTAAACATCGGTTTTACTTGACATTCCGAGAGTTCAATAGCTGCCTTTCTACCTTACTAGGTAGCTAGTGTCTGATCATCCGACGTTAATTTGAATATGTATGTAGAAGATACGCCACGGAAATTCCATATATATCCCTATTATCCTTCTGATATCACCGAGAGATCTCCGAAGTGGCGATACATTGAGTATGTCGCCACTTTGCCAACCCGGTCGCGTTAAGTTTGCGCCTTATTTATATGCGACTAGTTATCAGGCAAACTTAGATTGGCCGAGTTGTAACGTGAAATGTCACTTTATGCAGCTCGAATCTTAAATATCGCTTTTTAAGGACAGTTAAAGATGATATACCTGAGCCATCGGTTATTTGGCGATAACTTAACGTACACTCGAATTGTCGCCCTGGTCATATTATATACAGGATGGCTTTTTGGTCGTGAATGGGAGTGCCAGGGGTTGATGAGGAGGGTCACACTGCGCAACTTTTACTGTGGGGCTAATAGCTCATAACCCGAAATGTATGGAACAGCAGATTTTTATTGCGATTACATGGTTGGCCCCACAGTAAAAGTTGCGCAGTATGACCCTCCCCTTTACCCCCTGGCACTCCCATTCACGAATTAAAAGTCACCCTGTATATTATGTTCTTCGATATGACATCCATCATTATCTAAAAATAATAGTTACTTAGGGTACCTACAGTGCATTCTAAATTATATCAAATTTTACTTATTTCCAATTACTGAAAATTTCAATACTTGCTCAAAAACGTCCAAAAAAGTTTAATAAATATTTAAGACCACAAGATCGTTCCAACATAATCGCAACAGTTGGCTGGACAGAGAGCTCCCCAGCCAATTACAATTGAGGTTCGTATTTGCTAACTATTTAAAACTTCAATTAGTCGGTATATCCGGGGAACTTTTGCGCTAAAAACTATCTAACTGGCCTCAAGCAATTTGGCACCGGACGCAAAGTGGGCAGCGCAAGAATTAGACCGGCCACAGCGTTAGTACCCACAGGCCGGCTGGAAGCCAGAACCCTGATCCTATATTATCATCATCATAAATTTAAGAGTCAAACTCTTTACGGCGTAACCCTATCCATAGCGAACTCCTTGATTTTCCTATACGACATGACATGACGTTTACTTTCACTTTTATTTGTTTTATGTAGCTTATTTGTAGTCTTCCGCTGTCTCACTTTCCTTCGTCTTTTCTTTCGATGATGTTGCTTACAAAAGCGTCTTTTCGTACCTATAAGGTGACCAAACAACTTTCCCCTCCTCTTCTCTATGGTGTTCAACAAATTATTTTCTTCAGTCACTTTTTTAAGTACTTCTTCGATATTATACACTTAAAATAAATACGACTACAACGAGAGTCTTCATACAAACATATTTTCGAAAGATGAAGCCGGTTTGGGTTTTATGTGTGCGTGTCTACGAACCAATCATAGAGACGTTTTACTTGTGACATTGACGTTGTGACAGATGCGTACACGGACAAAACTAAGCCCATGATGGACCGTAGCTTACCAAAACTGGCTTCGCTTTCAAACGCTGACTAGGTTTCTAGGTAGATTTATTCTAACATCATACATATCCCTTCTCTGATACCTCGGCGAGATGTGAATGCGATTGATTGAGTTTCAAACGTAACAATAGATGACAAGCAAAACGCCACAATACGAGTACCTACACATACCACACCTTGAAATATCGCCCTAGCGCCTAATTCGATTCGGCATTGGTATACCGATGTATTACATCGTTTTTTGCTACTTGAACTGCAAAATCTACGTGTCATTGAAAAGTTTTTATTAATTAAAGGCACACCGCTGATCTTGTCTTGGATATATATTATTGGCAATATTAAATGTTTCGTTACAAACGTCGAATTAAATCCTTTGTTTCAAGCTTTCACTGTAATTGTTGCTTTTAATTCAATATCTGTACCTAGTGCCCTCCCCGTGCATTTACCAAGACTGGGCAGTAATTCGAGTGTACTATGAGATATCGCGAAATAAGCGATGCCTCAGGTATATGGCCTTTAACTATTATTGAACGCTATGTTTACGATTCGAGCTGCATAAAGTAACATTTAACGTTACCTTCCGGATTAGTTATGTTTGCGCCTATAGCGTCGCATATAAATTAGGTGCAAATTTTACGCGGCCGGGTTGGCGCAGTGCTGATATACTAGGTATATAGCCTCTATGGAGATATCTCCGAGATGTCAGAGGGAAATATATGGTATTAGGGCCCTAGCTTTCCCGAAGAATTTACAAAAACTCCTATAATAAGCAAAGGGTAAAAAATAGCTATGTCACGCCTTAGATGCCGTTATCCTTGATGTCATATGATTCATTGAACGTTACAAATTGCAGCATTAACCACAAGGTTTGCCCACACGGTTAGACTTAGAAATAAAATTATGGTTAAACAATAGTCGAACATTTATTTTATGATTTATGTTGACATTGTCTGTCTTCGCATGTCTCTCACAGTGTTCATTGAAATCAGAGGCAAATCAGAGGTCAACTGAAAGAAATCTCGTAAAATATTTATCCATTAAAATACAACGCTTAATAATTTGTTTTTTCCGATTTAGAGTCAACCCACCTAGCTCTTCCAAGCAAATGAACTGTCAAACCATACAAAGTGAGAAGAATTAGCATGGTTTGACTATTTGCATATTAGGTACAGTGAGCTGCAGATTGCATGACCCCTTTATGAATGAATTCATTCATAAATAAGCCCATAGTACATAATGTAAATTGAGAGCTATGCTTTCATTTTGAAGAAGAACTAACATAAGTAGTTAAACAGGTATTTTATCACACTATAAATATTATTATTTCACTATCTTGTGTCGGTAGTTTTCCGACGTTTCAACTGCCTCGTCACTGCCGTGGTTTCAACTTTTTCTAGCCGCGTGAGTTTTTCGAACTACCCTCATTTGGTTTTTAGGGTTCCGTAGTCAACTAGGAACCCTTATAGTTTCGCCATGTCCGTCTGTCCGTCTGTCTGTCTGTCTGTCTGTTTGCGGCTTAGCTCCGTGATCATTAGTACTAGAAAGCTGAAATTTAGTATGAGTATGTGTATGTATCACGCCGACAAAACGGTAAAATAAAAACAAAAAAAATCGGATACATCCCTCCCGTACACCTAAAGTGGGGGTGATTTTTTTCTTTCCAACACTGGTGTGTGGGGTGTCGTTGAATAGGTATTTTAAAAATAATAGGGGTCCCGAATATTATTTTTTGATGAAATTTGCAGATTTGTAAATATTCGCTCCGAAAATAAAAAAAAATAGTGTCCTTTTCAACCAGGGGTCAAAAAATTATGGAAAAATTTATAAAAATGAGACCTTATAAGTACTTTCAATGAAAACTACCTATATTGAATAAAATCGGTAGAGCCGTTTTCGCAATAATTCATAATATTCTTTAAAATGACGTAAGTGCCGCGCGGTGTCCTTATACTTTGAACGTTAGGTACGCATATTAGTTAAGTGCCATTCCGTATTAAAACATTTCGCTAAATTTGGCGCGTATAATCGATAACTTCCAGAAAGTAATAAGTAATTACTGTTACTTTGGCGTTTACGACCATTGAGCTTGAAATCTTTCTCATAATTTAAACCTTGTCTATCGTGAAGGATGGGCAACTACGGAACCCTACACTGAGCGTGGCCCGACATGCTCTTGGCCGGTTTTTTAATATATATATTTGGTTTATTGTGTAAAATGACCATGGCGTGCTACGCAGCCGACTGACGTGTGTGTGGCTCTAAGAGTGGCTATGAACTAGCACCGACTTTGCCCGAACAAGGATGCAAAGTATGCAAATTAAGCCTTTTCATGCCAAATAATCGCCAAAGTTACGTATTTGTTTTTAAATTATACGTACTTATTTTCACCGGTTCGTTAGTATTTTATAGCTTGTTCAGGTATTAATAAAGTGCTTTAACCACTGGGTTAATTCTCGACGTCAGGATTTACGAGCGACCATGTGAGGCGAACTCATTCGATGTCGCCATCGATACATATGCCGCTAGTCGGTCTAGCATAACTGGCAGCAAGTTCACGTCACGCCGTCTCCCTCACACTGGACTAAGTGGTATAGGATAAATATCTTTTCTTACGCGACAAAGTCGCGTTCCTCAGCTATGCCAAGTTCTTAGAAGCTCTTTAAGAGTAGGCTCACTGCTCCAATTACTGCCTTCGCTAAACATTTTATTTTTATTTTTTATTCGTCGCCAGTCGCAAGTATCGAGCGGTCAAGTTCCTGCAGCTAATTACATCGTTTTTTTTCACAAACAAGAAACAACACAGTTCTAAGAAGTCACTTGCGGTGATCAAAGGAGAGAACCGTCCTTCTGTAAAATTCTGTGTTAAGAGCACAAACTACCAGAGTTGGCGACTGGCTCTAGGTGTGCAGCTAGGTCTGGATTCTGCCCATATTTGTTCGGGAAAAACAGTGCGCGTTCGTAACCGTTCGATCACGTCGACAAGCTAAACATATAGCACATCCCTAGCTCAGTAGAGAACTACGAGCGGTAGCGAGTGGCTTTAGGAGCAGCATTTTGTTACTCGTAATCCGATTAAGGCCGTGCAGTCTGCGCCGTGTCCTCCGCATATAAATACGATTCGACTGTACGAAGCTAGTCGCTAAAGTAAAGTTGGACTTTTTTTACTTTGTTAATTAAATACTATAACCCTTGACGCGAAAACAGAGGGTTTACAACCTATGATTTATGACCTACGCGTGTCTAACCAGTTGTGACGTTTTGACGCCACATTTGAGTGTCAGAAGTTCTTTTTTTGTGTACCTATAATTGACACAAGGGATTGTTGTCACCAACAAGATGGACCGATCAACTAAAAGACTCATCGACCTCAAAATTCTTCGGTTGTAAGAGACGCGCTGGACAGAAACCGGTGGAGGCAGATCATCCGCGCCAGATGCAACCCTGAAGCTGACCACGATCCTCAGACATAAGGGACGGACTCCAGAGAGAGAGATACAAAGGAGTATCTGTTACATTTGGAATGATACAGGCGATACAGTTGACATGATATATTTAGCATTGACCGATTGAAGGGAGAGTAATGGCTGAAGCAGCTGTCATGGCTAATCGCTAGGAGCTAGAGTTCAGCTGGACTTTTAGATTGTTGGTTAAACGCAAGAGCTGACGTTTTTAACCCTTGACGCGAAAACTGGGGCTAAGTTTGAAACCTATGTGTATTAGCTATGCGTGTCAATAACGAGCTGACGACGTGCGTCTAAAAATCGTCTCATCGAAAAGACGTAATAGGATTTTTTCAAACGTCAACTAGTAGAGCACATATTCGAGATTTCGAACATATATATTTAGAAGTGTCAAATATAGCCTTAAACGACTTTAAAGAAATAAGGTTATCACTTATGCCATCCACGCACGCACGCATAGCGTCCCTATACAATTTTCTTCATATAACTTTTTTCTCCTTTGTAAAAAATATCTAAATCATAGCCATTTTTGGTATTAACTTTCAGACTAACTCGCACCTATCCAGTAACGAAATCGAAGGTATTAAGAATCCTCTTGTTCAAATGGAAGTATTACCATACGGAGAGACGCAAGCGGCGGTGGGCCGAACTTGCAGACTTCTATTACACGGCTCAGTTGGCTCGGCGTCAGGTTCACTGGCTCAAACCTAGCCTGGGCCTGCGCCGATTAGGTTCTGATAGCTTCCCAGCACCAATAACACCGGCATATTTTAAAGTCATAACTTTACATTGGATTCCAAACGACTTCTTGGAAGTACCACAGTCTGAAATACATTGATATTTAAGAAACAAAACTAGACATACGAAATACATAAAAAATGTGCAATAAACACCAAAATACAGCACAATAAGTACATAAACTGAACAACAATAATGATCGTGCTCTTATCGTAAATCATGCATAGCGTGACATCGACTGTTAGACGCTCTCTAAGAGTATCTACTAAGCTCTGTACTCAAGCGCTATTCTACTGTGTAAGAATGCGTCCGGCGGTTCCCGGGAAAGATCTATTTATGCGTGTTCCGCACCGTTGGTGTCAAGAAGCTTGTGACAGGGCATCAGCGGTACAATCGACAAAATATTTCTCTCCGGAATCACGGCGGGCAGACTGTATTAATGGAGTGCCTCACTTACCAAACTTCGGAGGATGGCAACTAAGGTGCTCCACCACAATTACCGCTTGCGTAACCCTGGGGAAAATATTTTCTCCGTGAATCTAACGTGTAAGTTATTCTAATTACAATGGTTGTTCTTATACATAGGGCTTTACTGGTCTCAAAGATACTCCGTGTACGGGTGTGTCTTAGTCTAACATGCTGAACGTTACTGCTGGGCCTTGGATATCGGGGATTGCTTTTGCATTAGGGCAAAGTACTAAGGTAGTAGCAAAGTAATAAATACTCTGCTTTTCGAGGCATTTTGTTGGAACAAAAACTGACACAATAATCTACTTGATTCCAAATAACAAAATAAATATACTAGTATCCGCTAACCGGTAGGTACTATTAACTGATTCTATAAACTAAAACACAATAATTTTTCTCTAAAAATAATTACAGTTTTCTAACACACAATAACAGCAATTTACTGAGTAAGTAAGTAGTAATTTAATATTGCTCGACTGCAGTACTTGTACATAGATACAATAAATAGGCTAGGACAATAGTGAAGGTAAACAAGAAGTACTCGATTATAGACTACAATGGAATAGGTTGTATAGAAGTAAAGTGAATTATAATATTTGTCATCAGCAATATTACCATTTATCTAACATTAATGTAAGTTCACCTGTAAAAGATGATAATCATTAATGTACATTCTATATCCACGTCCGCATATAAATTAAGTTTAGTCAATAAATATCACATTGCGTAAAAAGTTATGTATGTTGTCACTAGTAAAACGTAATGGCGCTGTCGGTTCACCTTGGAACCGTTTCAATGAGGACGTCGGTCGCGTACAGAATCTTTTAAAGCACATTGTGAGTCAAACAAACAAGCATTGTAAGGGCAACGCATCGCGAGCGGCGCGGGCGCGGCGTCCGGCGCAGCCGCGGTCCGCTCATTGAGCGTTCGCCAATTGAGATAATGGCCTCGAATGCAGATGATTACTGACCCATTCATTGGAAACTAGCTGTTAGTAGCTCGCTGCGTTCGCGATTTATATCATTACGCGATCCCTACCTCTATTAAATTAAGTTAACGCTAAACACTCGTCCCGCTACTGGTGAAATGTGTGTTTACCCAAGTATAATATATTAATATGTACCATTTACTTTACGTTCATGTGTTGCATTTATGGTTCGCGAACGGAAATAGATGCTGAATGATTTATGGTTAAATAACCAGTAACTAGATTATCGGATTGTGATAAAGGCATGTTTACACGTATCTGCATTGCATTGCACTGCATGTAACTCGTTGTGTGAGTAAATGGTATTCTGTACTAGGTGCCTATCTTAGTAGCTAGAGGGGTCTCGTTTTTGATAGTTCTTGGTTCCGTGGCTTTATTAACATATTAATGACAACAATATATTGAGTGCAAAGCCGGCTACTATCCCGCGGACGGAACGCAGCTTGTAATTTGCAGAAAATGCAAATTTTCTCAGTGAACTTCGTTCTGCGTCAGACCGCTCGTTAGTGGTTAATAAAGAAAGGAGAACGTGTATACATAATGCAGTTTAAAAGATTTCATAACTATATATCACACGCAAATCAAATATTGATTTAGGTACGGTGTATAACCCGTACTGAATCGACACAGAGTCGGTATTTTCAATCTACATCGTTCAGTGTATATCAAACGTATTAATGTCAAATGCATTTGTGTTTAATTGCATTTATGACAAATTTCGTGTGTCATTAGAGTGTGTAATATAATAACATTCAGTCAGCGTCATGGACTAATGATTTACGGTCTAACTTTAGTCGTAAGCGAGATTTACAGTGTCATACAAACAGCTATTTTTGAAGCGGGCCGACTCTCTTCACACTTTAATAATAGATACGAAATGTTACAGATATTTCAATGGCTAGCTTTAGAGTTCCCATTACATATTGCTTGAGTTTGGATCTAATAAATGTATACAAGTATTTCGTTTAGTACAAAATTCCTGCTCAATGCGTTTTTGCGGATTTTTACGCACACTGATAAGATTAATTGACTCGGGCATTCCACTCTATTATTCAAGCTCAGCATGTCGAAATTGTTTTAGATGTGTTCACGTTGCAGTTTCTGTCGAAGCTTTAATTCCTATAAACATTGGCACGCACCGTGCGCCATACAAATGTCAGCGCGGAGTGAATGGACTCAAGAGTATCGTTTTTTATTTCTGCATACGTCCGCATGCACGTGCCAACTAACCATAGAACCGCTAAACTCTTAACAATAAAATACTGATGCACGAATGACAAAAATTACTGCTTGTTAGGGTTTCCTTAACAGACGTTATGGATTAGAACTGAAATAAACTTGACGTAAACGCTGAGCGTTCGTTAAGATTGAATGCGATCGTTTTGGAGCGACGTTTTCTAGGGTCGTAGCATTCTCGGGGAGCCATTAGGTTCGCGTAAACATGTGTTACGTAATGAAGTTCAATGACGTGACACGCAGTTGCCTTGATCTGGCCGGGTACCGGGTGTCGTAAGTGGATTAGTGCAGCGGGCTATCGCGGGGCACTGCATTCGCGGGCACTGACGGAGGTCGTGCGCACGATTAGGGCTGCCAACTCGTCCCGTTTCTGAAGCCTTAAAGCATACGCCCAGCAAAGGGTCCGCGTGGGATGCCGATTATCCCATATTCTGGCTAGACTAGATTATAAGCACCGAAACGTACGTTCAGTTGTAATTTTGCCGTCACGTGAGTTACGCGCGAACACCTGTGGCACTACCCTGCCCCCTTCTTCAGCTGCTTTCCTTTTTCTTTTCATGCCTTTTAATACGTAGACGGGGTTGATTCCTTACCCAATTAGACCGGGTGAAAGTGTCCCCATTTTTATGGCCAAGTCCGCAAATGTTGGCTACCCTACGCTCATTGCGAAGAGCGCGGGCGCAGAGGGATACGACTCGCTAAGGTCGTTTCATACATGTATATATACTACGTATACAATACATACAATTATGCATAAAGTCAATCATTATACGTCTGATAAAGTAGATACGTAGCTAACCTTAGGTTATTATCATTAAGATTTAGTTCCATTGGGCTTAGTAAACAGATTTATACTTTCATTGACTACAGCGATAACAGTTTACCCGAGAATTTTGTTGTTCCTAACCAACACTAAAACGCGCTAGCTGGATTAGATGGATGTTAGTTTACTGACCCAAACTAGACAGAAAAAAACTAAACTTAGAGTGTCACTTTAATCGTGTATTTACTAAATGACCTACTTCTTTTCTCAAATTTTATCAAACAATCAAATCAGTCCACGCATTTGAGAACTTGATACTAAAGATAAACACGAGTCTTTTTCCGTTGATACTTTAAAATCATGTCCAAGATAAGATTGAAGCAAGAAATCTCATAGAAGACGTCAGGAAATGCGTCGCAGGTACATGTTGTTATGTACCGCAATCATTACCGGGGCTATTCTATAAAATAAATTGTAAGTTCACCCACCGACAGCAAAATATTCTACATGAATGGGCAGCTTGTACTCACATTGCACTGACCCCTACGTCGCATATCACTCGTGCTGAAGAGGAAAATCTACGCGTCTTATCAATGCTTTATTGTCCTGAGACTACAGACATACGTAGTAAGCGTATACAACTCCTGTTAATGTGAGACGGAATAGGCTACCGAGGTTACCATGCTCCACTGTGATTTTTTTAATGGAAAATGTGTTTTTACTTATTTGCTTCGAAATCCTTAGTGGGCTTAGGGCATCGCCGAGACATATATATTTTTTTAATTAAAATAATAATAATTATTATTATATTTTTTTAATTATTTGACGTTTTATAATAGGATTTGCACTGGATTATGGTTATCATGACAATGTAATAGAGCAATTAAAACAATCAAAACAAAGCACTAAAAAATTACGACTGTCATCTGGTTTTAAATCAAATTGAAAACTAGAAGTATTTTTTTTCGTACTATACCAGCCTATGTATTCTTATTTTAATGAAAAGAATGTTTGAGCATATTTTTGTGATTTCAAACTTATTTACAGTTAGTAAACTAACCGCGACCAATTTCGATGTATCGAAACTACAGTTTTTCTGCGGAAAAATTAAGTTTATGCCCCAAAAAAACAGTTTAACTTTTCATTAGAGCAATATGTTTATTACTTGTTAAGACTGTTTGTTTTCCCCAACTAATCAATAACCAATTGTATTTCCTTAGTATACTTAAGTATTATCTAATAAAATCATGATTTTGTTAATATACAAGTATCTAAAAATGCTTCAGTAACGTTTAGTTTTCATTAACACTTGTCAATTGTTGTTCTAATAATTTTAATTTAGATGGGCAGTATAGGTAAAACTAGCATGTTTTACCTATACCGCCGACCCTTGTAAATTGTATAGCTGAAACTGAACGTTAGCTGTAGTAAAATGGCTGACACCTAAAGTTCCTCGTTCGCTTCGCTGACCTGAGCGACTACTTATATTGGCCCCGACTAAATATGGCTTCCAAACGATTTTATGTTGCGTTGCACCGTAATTCAATCGCGGAAAAGACTCATAAATATAACGTGCGTGAACTGGATAACCAGCAACGACATGGGAGCTTAGGGATTTGGACTTGATGTTTTATTATTAAGCATTAGGGAACGCTGTTTTACATTGATAAACCACAGATTCGGTTAAGATTGGGTTTTTTCCCCATACTTAATATAACTGATTGTATTTCTTCGTTTAATAGGTTAGGACCGCAAGAAGCAATTGGATGAGGGCGGCACGCGACCGATCGTTGTGGAGAACTTTGGAGGAGGCCTTTGTCCAGCAGTGGACGTCGATACGATAATGATGATATGATGAATAAATCTAGATAGATACCTATACTAGGTCTAGATAGAATAGGTAACTAAAAATGCCTCAGTGACGTTCAGTTTTCTTTTAGCAAATCTTCCTATTTTTATAAGAATTGTAGTCTAGACTGAGCTGTGTTACTACTACGTATCTTTCAAAAGAATCCTTATATTTTTTAATAAAAACGTCTTGACAAACATTCTCGACAAAGTCGAAATGTAATCCCTGTTTCAATGCTATCGCTCTCGAGAGGGGAACAATTTCTATGCCTAAACAAATATTTGCCGTCGCCTCTAGAAACTTTCGTAAACGGCGGATTGTCGAGCCTCGACGCTTACAGTGTACCTAATAACACTCAAGATCGAATACCGAAAACGCGGTGCCCAAAATACTTAAACAATAAGTACCGAATTGAAACCCGATGTTTTAAACTCATCAAATCTTTTTCATTCACCTCTGCATCAAGAGGTTAAAATATAAGTTAAATTTTACGCAATCCACTATGTTGCAGGTGGGAATCGAAACCACGACCTCTACTCATCCGGAGTAGTGTTCTAGCGCCTGAGCTACGGCGACGTTACGCACATCGCATGAAATTAAACATTATACATGAACGTGACGATGGCAAGAGGCCCGACGGAATGACCCTCGTGCCCTGGCAACAGGGACGGCCTTTAATATGGGACTCCACATGTGTGGATACCCTAGCGCCGTCCCATTTGGGCACGACGTCGTTGAGGGCAGGTGGAGCGGCTGCTGCGGCACAGACAGCCAAACGCCGCAAGTACGCAGCTCTCGGTGATAGCTACGTATTTGCGGCGTTTGCCGTGGAGACCTTAGGACCGTGGGGACCGGAAGCAACTAAGCTTTTCAAAAAGCTTAGTTTTTTACTTATCCGGTCCTCCGGTGATCGTAGGGCTGGCTCGTTCCTCGCCCAACGCATTGGCGTTGCCATCCAGCGAGGTAACGCGGCCAGCCTTATGGGCACCCTACCTAATGGTAGCGACATAGGGGATATATGTACATATAGTTTAGGTCCCAATAGTTTAAGTTAGGTTTATTTAGATCATAATTAAGTTTTTTAAGGTTTAGTTATATACTTTTAATTTTATGTTGTTTTTTCTCTAATAAATTCTGAACTTAATGCTTATGTTCCGTCGCGGAACAGATTAGTTCATTTTACTTTCTTAATTTTCATATTATTTTTAATGGGTATTTTTTTTACATACAAGACAACACAATTTGGAAAGAATAAATTTTCCTTGTATCAGTATTTTTGAGATGGCAAGCTTGTACCGGATCTCAAAGCACTTCCTACGCGCTCGCAGCGCCACCTAGTCGAGATGACTCTCTCGTACCGTTGAGATCGAACTGCACGCAACGCCGCTTTGCTTGGTGCTGAAATAATTACATTTTTTCTATTATCCGTCGCGACAAACTTACTCAAAACACGACAGGTGAAACAGTCCTAAACCTGTGCCTATGGTGAAATGTGGGTGTCAGTTTGAGCGCTGAGGATCGTCCAAAACTCCAGCGAAACCTACCACGTGGATTGCCTCTGGATTCGACGTAAGTGAGCCTCTCAAATTACTGCCCCTACATAATTTTTTGATCCGTTCGAACCGGGTCTTTCTTCACTTTGTTGTGTTGTCTTGTTATTTGCGGTATTACGTACCCATTTTAGTTACATTCGTAATTCAATTTCGCATTGTCATTTCGGCCATCTTTGTTACGCAAAATGGTTCCTAATCCTAGTGACGGCAATCCCGAGATTGATACTTCATGTATTACACAAGACATCTTTGAACGCGATCTAATTCTCGACGAATTAAAAAGAACATTGCAATTCGCCGCGACAAATATCGAACAATTCCGTTCTCGAACAATCGATTTAACGGTACATCAGCGAAAATTTACCAAGATTCAAACCAAGATCGAAAAAGCGTTAATTAAATCACAAAACTTCAATAAAGAAGCAAACATTAAGATTCGTAACGATTTCAATGATTTGTATTACGCGATAATTACACATTTAAATAATTTAAAGCAGTCAGATGTTGAAAAGCGGCGCACGAGTCGCGCGCCTACCCTCCATGACACTATTATCAATGATCGTCGTAATTTACCAAAATTATCGCTCCCGGAATACCACGGCGAACCAACTGGTTGGCCTGCATTTTTCGATTTATTTCAATCGCTAGTTCACAGCAACAATGCCTACACGGATGCGGAGAAATTTAGATACTTACTTCTTTCGGTTAAAAACGAGCCACACAATTTGATTAAATCAATTCCCATAACGGAAGACAACTATTCAGTTGCGCTCGATATTCTAAAATCTAGATATGATAATAAACGCATAATTGCATCACAACATCTGGACAAATTGTTTGACATTGAAACTTGTTCTAATCGATCAGCTGTTTCCATGCGAAATCTATTGAATGTTTATCACGAAAACATCAAGGCATTAGAAGTTATGAACTTTCCGGTTAAAGAATGGGACTTCATGTTGTTGAATTTATTATTACGTAAAATTCCCGTTAACACGAGAAAAGAATATGAACGGTCTTTAACCAACCCCGGCGAAATACCTAAAGTAAATACATTAATTACGTTTTTAGAACGCGAACTTTCGGCAGAACAGATAGTTACGATTTCCAATACGCAATCCATTAAAAACAATCCCTTAAATAGTAAATCTCATACACATACAAATATAGGTCAATTCACGCCCAAGCGGGTTTTTGCTGCGACTACGGCTCCAGCCCAAAGTCGATCTTACGACGATACGAATAAGGTCCGATCTTGCGTAATGTGTAAAGGCGGACATAGTCTTGCTCGTTGTTTACAGTTTTTAGATTTATCCGCGCAAGATCGATTTACATTTGTGAAATCAAATAATGTCTGTTATAACTGTCTGTGTCCTGGACATGACTTGAGGAGTTGTAAATCGAATTTTAAATGTCGAAAGTGTAATAAGAAACACCATACATTGATTCATTTAGAAACAAATAATTCGTTACCCGTCATAAGCGAAGTTTCGGAAGTAGCGGCCGTTACGCTCGCTCCTACGGAGCTGTGCGGCCCGAGCGGGATAGTTCATAACCCTTCCGCGGTTAACGGAGTCCGGAACGAAAAAACTTTAGGTATTCGCGCGCGCACGGTTTTATTGTCAACAGCCTTGATTGATATTTATTTCGAAGGAAGTAAGAGGGCTACTATTCGCTGTATGTTTGACAGCGGGTCACAAGCGACACTTATAACGGAAGAGTGTATGCAACGATTGAACTTGCCGCGATGTCGCTATAGTGAGCCATTAGTAGGTATCAGCGACTTACCGCTTGAACCAAGGGGTACATTTTTGTGCTCAATTACGCCTAAGGGCAAACAACAGCCAGTTATTCCGATTGAGGCTACTATCCTTTCGAAGTTAACCCGTCAAATGCCTAGTGTACCACTAGCACCGCTTGCTGACTGGCCTCATTTACAGGGACTTACATTAGCGGACCCTGAGTTTCACAAACCACAACCTGTTGACATGATACTCGGTGGGGACATTCTCGCAGATATTTTGCTGGATGGCCTTATCAGGGGTGAACCGGGAACACCCACCGCAGTAAACAGTTCGTTCGGTTATTTACTGTGCGGTAAATTGAATTTTACTGCTAGCGTTGCGACTCCACTCCACGCGTGTTTTACGTCGTTCGACAACGACAACCTTCAAAGGTTTTGGGAGCTGGAGTCAGTTCCAGAGATACGGAGTTACACTCCCGACGAGCAGCTATGCGAATCCTTTTTTCAAAAGACGCATACGCGCGATGAGACAGGGCGATACGTAGTCGCTCTGCCGTTCAAGCCCGACGCACCGCCCCTCGGCGAATCTCGGCAAATTGCTCTAGCACGATTCCATAAATTGGAATACCGTCTAGAACGTAACCCCCAGCTAAAGGCGGATTATCACGCTTGCCTCCAAGAGTACGTGGATCTCAACCACATGGAGCTCGCGGACGATAACCCCCCCGCTGGCGCGAGTTATTACATACCACATCATGCGGTGGTCAAAACTTCAAGTGCGACGACTCGTACTAGAGTTGTCTATGACGCTGGATGTCGCTCGACGAGTGGTCACTCGTTAAACGACATTCTGTTGACGGGTCCTAAGTTACACTTAGACATCGTTGACGTTCTACTTAAATTTCGAATGCATAAAATTGCATTCTGCTCCGATATCAAACAGATGTATCGTAACATACTTGTTCGAGAGAGCGATAGGGATTTTCAGCGCATCCTTTGGCGACAATCGCCCGAGGAGCCTCTGCGTGATTACAGGCTTCGGACAGTCTCTTTCGGCGTCAGCAGCGCCCCCTATTTAGCCTTGCGAACGATGAAACAACTGGCTCACGACGAAGCTGAGCATTTCCCGCTTGCATCTCCAGTATTACTTAACGACGTTTTTGTCGACGACGTAGTTACCGGTGCAGATACAACAGCCGAAGCGCTCGCTCTGCAGCAGGAGCTGATAGGTATTTGTGCCACAGCCGGTTTCGAGTTACGCAAATGGCAAAGCAACTCGCCAGCGATCCTCGCTGCAGTGCGACCGCCAGATGTTCATGGTGAGCGGCGCGAAAATGTTCACTTCGCCGAAATGGATAGTGACCAAGGGGTCAAGGTCCTTGGACTTCAATGGAATCCAGGATCCGATGCATTCAGCTTCAAAGTACAAAGTACTTCTAAGGTCTGTACGAAACGGGCTATATTATCGGAAATTGCGAAAATATACGACCCAATCGGGGTCATCTCGCCCGTCTCTTTATTCGCTAAACACTTGATTCAATTACTGTGGTTAGCTAAGGTTCCGTGGGACTCAGAACCCCCTATCGACATAGTTAACTCATGGACAAATTTCGTTAACGAGCTACCGCTCTTATCCCAAATATCGTTTCCGCGCCATATTTTTAACACCAATGATTACGAGTCAATCGAAATTCACGGATTTTCAGACGCAAGCCAAATTGCATATGCAGGATGTGTTTACATACGTCTTTCGGACAAAACCGGTAAGGTTCAAACCTACCTGGTTATGGGAAAGACACGCGTAGCCCCTCTACGTGTGTGTCTAACGATCCCAAAATTAGAGTTAATGGGATGTGTAATACTATCAAAATTGATAGAACGAGTAATGCACATTTACGGTGATCGTATTCGCCCTGATCAGGTATTCGCGTGGTCGGACAGTTCCATCGTGCTAGCGTGGCTCAAGTCACCCCCGCACGAATGGAAAACATTCGTCTCTAACCGCACCAGTGAGATTTTGTCCCGTGTCCCGGCGAGCTGCTGGCGTCACGTCCCGTCGGCTGATAACAGCGCCGACCCGGCGTCACGCAGTCTCCTGCCCTCCGCACTGGTACAAAGCGACTTGTGGTTCCATGGTCCCCCATGGCTCCAACAAGGTCGAGATTCCTGGCCTACACAAAACCCGGTAGTGAACACACTGGAGGAAAAACGCAATAAAACCGAATCCGTGAACAAAAGTTGCGCATGTGTGTCCACATCGCCTCCTACCCCGGACGACGACAGTCTTATTACGCGATTTTCGTCGCTAGGCAAATTAGTTCGCGTCACGGCACTAATATTTCGTTTCTACAACAAATGTAGAAAACATAAACAAACGTTTCCAGATTACGTCACTGTACCCGAATATCGCTTTGCATTAAATCGACTCATATTGATTACACAACGAAAGGTTTTCGAGGAAGACATTAAACAGATTTCGTCTAATAAATTACCTTCCTTACGCTTACGGCGCCTCTCGCCAATTGTAGATAATGACGGTTTGTTACGCGTCGGAGGACGCATTCATAAATCATTTTTACCGTATGAGTCAAAACATCAATTGATTTTACCTAAACGACATCCGCTTACTTATCTTATCATAGACGATGCTCACATAAAAGAATTGCATGCCGGCCCGCAGTGTGTGCAAAACGCACTGTTACAGCGGTATTGGATAATATCGGGCCGTGATATAGTACGTCTACGTATACATCGCTGCATCCCGTGTTTTCGTGCGCGCCCCACGCGCGTGTACCGAGGATGGGAATGTTGCCCGCGGTTCGCTTGCGACCAGCGCGCGTTTTTATCAAAACCTCATGCGATTTCTGTGGGCCATTCTACGTTCGTGCAAACAAGGTGCGCAATGCAAAAATAATAAAATGTTATGTTGCGGTTTTTGTATGTATGAGCGTTAAGGCCGTACATCTTGAAGTAGTTTCCGAACTTTCGACTGAAGGATTTTTAGCTGCGTTGCGACGTTTCACGTCCCGCCGTGGATACTGTACGGACATATACACGGATTGTGGACGTAACTTTGTTGGTTGCAATAATTATCTTAAAGAGTTGTACGCGTTCTTACGTAACGATTCCGTTCTGAGCGCTCTCAACAAACAAAACTTAAAGCAAGGATTAACTTGGCATTTTCAGCCCCCTTATGCTAGTCATTTCGGTGGACTCTTTGAAGCGGCCGTCAAAAGTTTCAAAACACATTTATATCGCGTAGTAGGTACTCGGACGCAAACCTATGATGAAATGCATACGATCACGTGTCAAATTGAAGCGGTTTTGAATTCCCGTCCGCTCTGCGTACTAAGTTCGGATTCTTCTGATCCACTTCCTCTTACACCGGCCCATTTTTTGATCGGAGAGCCTCTAACGGCCCTACCAGATGTTTCCTTGACAGACGAAAATCCTAACCGTCTTACTCGCTGGCGCTGGATACAGCAAGCTGTTCAGCATTTCTGGAATAGATGGAGTCGCGAATATCTTCATCAACTCCAGCAAAGCACAAAATGGCTTCAAGATCGCGGTCCCGCTATCCGTGAAGGCACTGTCGTTGTGGTCTACGATGACCACTTACCGCCGTTACAGTGGAAACTCGCGCGTATTCACGCTGTCCACCCGGGCGCCGATCAAGTCATTCGCGTCGTAACTTTAAAAAGTGGGGACACATTGTACAAACGACCCGTAGTTAAGGTCTGTCCCTTACCTCTAGAATAATTAATAAAAATTCGTTACGACTCTTAGTGTAGGTTAGGCTTAATTTCAATATAGTTGGTAAGCTTTCGCATGTTCTGTTAAAAGACACTTTGTGCTTTTAAGGTGAGCGGCATGTTCCGTCGCGGAACAGATTAGTTCATTTTACTTTCTTAATTTTCATATTATTTTTAATGGGTATTTTTTTTACATACAAGACAACACAATTTGGAAAGAATAAATTTTCCTTGTATCAGTATTTTTGAGATGGCAAGCTTGTACCGGATCTCAAAGCACTTCCTACGCGCTCGCAGCGCCACCTAGTCGAGATGACTCTCTCGTACCGTTGAGATCGAACTGCACGCAACGCCGCTTTGCTTGGTGCTGAAATAATTACATTTTTTCTATTATCCGTCGCGACAAACTTACTCAAAACACGACAGGTGAAACAGTCCTAAACCTGTGCCTATGGTGAAATGTGGGTGTCAGTTTGAGCGCTGAGGATCGTCCAAAACTCCAGCGAAACCTACCACGTGGATTGCCTCTGGATTCGACGTAAGTGAGCCTCTCAAATTACTGCCCCTACAGCTTATGTATGGCAGAATTGCTATAGCAATGAATGAATGAATTATTTATTTATTTCATGTAGCAAAGACACATAATTTATTAGTAGAACTCACAAGCTAATAGCGCCCTCCGTGACACTTTTTGTTTTCAAACGCTAAGCGCATTCATACCTCTAGGGCGCTGTGGTCAATGTTTGACAGATTTTGCTAATTCAATTTTATTTTGTGGAATTACCACATTTATTATGCTTTTATGAATATTGATACAGAGCTTATATATCGATATAAATACAGAAATAGAAAATATAAACCAATAATAACATTAATAACCTATTTGCTACTACTATAATGTCAAAATAAGTTTGTTATTTTCAGCTAGTTTTCAAAGGCACGTATTTAAATCGATATCTGTATATTCCCTTTTTTCAATCAAAATATTTGAAAGTTTCACCAAAAATACTGACTTGCACACTAATTATGCACACTAAATAATGCGAATTTAATATACTATTTAAAGGTATTTGCTAAACTGTTTTACTGGATATTAAAAAAAACTAACCTAACCCGGCCGAGTCGGATCTTAGTGTGCAGTGCGAGGATAATTAGTGTGCAAGTCAGTATTTTTAGTGAAACTTTCAAATATATCCGATGTACGAACGATATTTTTGGTGTGAATTAGGTTAAAAAGGTCATCTCGTTTTGTATGATGTTTATGTTTTTTTTGTAGGACATGTTCAGTTAGGTAATCAATAGTTTTTTTTTGCACTGCATTCGTTTTTCTGGAATGCTTTCAGTTAATTAGTGGAGTTACCTAGTGTGCTGAAAAATTATACAGATGTGCACTTAATAATATCCCGTTTTCAAATACTGCAGTAAAACGCATTTTTCGGAATGTTAACATGAATTTCACTCTACTAGGCCAAACTGAGAAAATGAAATGGCACTGCTTCCTTCCTCATTTTGTGGGGCATCCTATGGCATTAATAAGTTTAAATATTCGTTATATTGCCCAAGTTGCGTCAATAAAGACAAATAAAGGGGTCTAGTGTGTTGTGCGGTTTTTAAATTGAAGCAATAAAGACTAACAATAATATGCAAATTTACTCACCCTATAGACTATAAAACTAATACTTATATTTACTATTATTACTTTAGTTTTGTAGTAAACGGATATACTTATACATCGAACTGAGACCGTAATTTTACAATAAAATATAGTTATAAGCTCATAAAAGTTATATTTTCTACAACATTAACTAGAGTAGACTGTTAGTCAGACTGGCCAAGAAGGACACCCAGCAAGCGTATAACTATGTTGCCAACTAATATGCTTTAGGACGCATAAAGCAAATTTAACCATATCACAGAAATAATACCGGTAGGACTCTGTATCTCAGTCGGCAAAAACGAAACTATCATCACTTTGTTGTCCGATTGTCCCTCAGTCCGTCTGTTAAAACCCTTTGCCTCATGAGCGATGAAATTAATTTATAAAAATAGATATGTACTTTGGACTGCAATTTCTTAGAGCAGTGAAAAAATCAAACTTCTAAGTCAACTCAATCAAAAGATACGAGCGTATAAACGATGTATGTGTTGTCGCAAGAACATCAAAACCTATAAGGTAATTCCTGCTGACCTAGAATCATGAAATTGGGCAAGAGGCAACATCACGTAAAACTAGTAAAAAAAAACTCCAAATGCTTTAAATTTGTAGTTACATTATAAATATATTTTTGTGGTTCCAAATTTATTTGCAGTTGGTAAAGTAACCCCGCCCTATGTCAATGTATGAAGACAATAGTTTACTCATGTCAAGGTGAGTTTGTCCCACAATCCAGTTTCTCTTTTCATTAGAGCAATATTAAGTGCTTTCATTGCTTGCCTCGGTGTGCAACTCCGACTCGCGCTTGACCGGCTTTTTTTCAGCTACTCAAAATAGTATTGGTATATGCTATATTTTTTTTATTCTTACATGCGCTAAAGTATACATAATACTGTCAGTAATATAATCATCAATTTGGCTCCAGTAAAACGCTTTATAAATAAATACCGGGTGTTGCCTGTAATAGGAGCATTAAGTAAAAATACAGATTCTACTCATTAAACTAAGCAACATTTTATTTAGCTACTTTTAAAAATTGCTTGTATTATTATTGTTTAATCAAAGGAGCAAAATATTATAAATACTGCGAAATATAGTGTCATCCAGTGCAATGTCAATGTCAATGTTGGGCGTACTGCCTTAGAAATAATGAATACCTGAAAACTTTTTTTTTTCATTTGTGAAACAAATGTTTAAACCATCAATACAAAGATCAAAGCTTAAAGAAAAATTGAAAAAGGAGCTACTTGGTGGAAGGGACCGGGAATCGAACCCGGTACCTCTGGATTACCGGTCCAGCGCGTTAGCCACTTCGCTACCCTCGCTCCACGTAGACCCGACGAATTCTTCCTTATGCTTTGTGTGTCGATCTTTGCATTGTTTATTTGAAAGGTTTTTACACCTTAGCGACCTCTATGTGAATACGTTAATATTCACATCTGACTGCACCACTTTACAGCGGTGAACGAGCAAGCGAGAGAGGGCGCTGTTAGTTTTTATAAATTTATGAAATATGTAATGTCTCATTTTTTCTTGTGGTTACACCACAATTTTATTTAAACCATGAATACAAAGATCTAAAGAAAAATTGAAAAAGGAGCTACCTGGTGGAAGGGACCGGGAATCGAACCCGGTACCTCTGGATTACCGGTCCAGCGCGTTAGCCACTTCGCTACCCTCGCTCCACGTAGACCCGACGAATTCTTCCTTATGCTTTGTGTGTCGATCTTTGCATTGTTTATTTGAAAGGTTTTTACACCTTAGTAGGTCTTAGTAGGTCTCATTTTTTTATGTGGTTACATAAAAAAATGAGACATTACATGTTTCATAAATTTATAGAAACAAATGTTGTTCATTTTAAAGCGTAAAATAAAGACATTAATTTATCGCTCCTGCTACTGATCACACCCAGTATAATTGCGTCCTTAGTACAAAAAATCAAGACTGACCAGTTACTAATAGTTTTACGAGACTCGTGTTAAATTATGTCAAACGTATAGTGAGTAAACATTATTCGCTGCATTCTTGATGTTATAGTGACACCCAGACATGTGTCTTGGCGCGCCTCCAAGTACTTTCTCTTAAATCGCGAAATTATTTCATTAAATTGTAACTTACCAGCCGTTTCGTCGCTACTATGTTTTGGCTATAAAATTAAGCGCCGATCAGAACCTATAAAAGTTTAACGTCGGATATTTCGGTTTTGATAGTGCACTTGGTGCGGACAAGGGCTAACTGCTCTTTGTAGTAAAATAAAAATTGTTGGTAATTTTCTTTGTAAAAGAAGGATGGAGCGATCCATTAAGAGCCCTCAGAGAGTACGCAGACATTAATTTCGGCAAATAATGGATAATGTATAGACACAAACATAGTACAAATACCGATAACTTAGGCACTCTTTTGATCCTAGGATTAAAACGGCTCTCTCTAGAGAAGAAAATTATTATTGGCAAAGTCAAGCGAGCAATTATTGTAATTTTTGCGGCGCTCAAAAAGAGAAAGTTCGTTGATTTCGGGTGCTCTATTATCTATGACTCGTTTGTGTGAACGGCCGCACTGTTGAGGCCTTATTGTTTGTGTAAAATGCAACGCAATTGGTCGTGGGGCGGGCGTGGCGACTCGAACTACGAAGGCGCGCAGATTTTGCCCGAATATAAGATTGTGCGCGCTGCCCCTCTAGCACAACTGTGACACGCGACTCTTTCTCGTGCGAGAACTATTATCTATCTCTTTCTATGCTGTACTGTGAGAGCATGACGGGTAGAATAGTTGTGCTGGACTCGTCTCGGAAAGCGACTCGCAGCGCGCATCGGGCCGGTCTTGGCACAACCATGACACGCGACTCTTTGCCAAGCAACTAGTACTGTCTGTCTCCTTCCTTTCAATACCACGGGAGCAAGACGGATGACGTTGAGTTGCGCGAACGAAGACGCGGCAAGTTGCTCTAGCCCGGCTGTTCTCGTCTCCGAATGACACCCTCACTACCTGAAACAACACGCTCTTTCTCAGCTCTGCAGTCGACATTTTCAGAATCGACAATTCTAAATAATAGCTTTATCAAACGACTCGTGGCTAATTTACGACGCTCGTTTGTTTTAGAATTAGAATTGGCTAATTCAAACTCGGCAAAGCCTGTTTGAGTAATACTAAACTCGTGTTCGGGCTTCGAAGATTTTCTGTATACCCTATCATAGATAAGAGTGTATTACTACCCTATTTCCCATCTACCAAACTAAAAGCGGTAGATTATTATTTTTTTGAGTATTTTTTACATTTTACTTATCTAAAAATCAAATATTTAAATAGTTTTAGGTAGGTATCAAATTATTACCATTAAACGTGTTTTTTTTATTATAAAAAACGCAAAATTATTGGTAATTTGTTTGATTCATCAAATGTAATTCTTTCTAAGCATAATTCATCCATTCTAGTTGACTCTAATTTAACGAGACTAATATACAAGTGATCTCAGTTATTAGAAACGTCGAATTCAACCCCTGGAGAATCAAAACATTGCGTGATTATTACACATTGTTTTTACGAGACGACGCCTGTCTCAGTAAGAGGAGCTACGGAATGCAAAAGTAATTACATGTGCCCGCATCGAACATAATATACGTTTAAATTAAGTATTGCGTGACATATGAACGCTCTAATTAACTTCCTCTTTATCTAGCTGTAGCTACATGCTTGTAAATGTTCCAGTCACGTAACATACAGTGACATTACGAAGATAAAATTTATGTTGGACTTAATCGAAATGATTAATTTACATTTTAAACGACTTGGCAGTGCCAATTTATTGATGTTCGAGCTAAAATCGATCGATAATCGAATCAAAAAATCGTACGGTGAGTATCACTGTAAATTTTACTAGTGGCTTATGTCAAATTGCATAATGAAATTTTCAGCCACTTTTTATGCTGACTGTACAAGTGATACATATGGTTACTTGTCTCGATATGGCTACATGCTAATCTTTTTAACACATGTTGGTGAAGAATTCACCGTGCCACTAACCCATAGAAAAAAAGAATCAAGATCGAAACACAAAGCATAAGGAAAAATTCGAAAGATTATCAAGTGTTAGGGTGGTGGAGAGGTTAACACGTAGGACCGGTAATCCAGAGGTACCGGGTTCGATTCCTGATCTCTTCCGGTAGGTTACGCATTTCAGTTTTTCTTTGTGTTTTGATCTTTGTATCAATAGTTCAATATGAAAAAAGTAACCACCCGCATTAAAAATAATGAGACATTCCATGTTTCACCAATTAATAATCAAGTTTCCAAAATCGACATGGATCGAAAAACACTTGTATCTTTTTTAATTGCAAAGGTTTTTATCACTCATGTTTTGGACGTCACTTAACGACGACGTGGGCGTGAGTGGCACAATTTTCTGATGCGGTGATATGACCACTGTGTGGCGGGGCGGTCAAAAGATAAGTCAGTCGACATACCTTTCCACCCCCACATATATTGAGAGATATAATAGTTGCGTTACGTATTATTTTATAATAAATTACACATAACCATCTTTAATTCATTTGTAATAATAGATAATAGAGCGTAATCAGTCTGCGTTAGTCTAACGTATACAAGGTTAGACGACAACGCGATTCATAAATAAAAAGCAACCGAGCGAACAGATGCGCATATCTCTAGAAATCATATTATTTTTGTCGAAGAAACAAATGAAATATACGAAGGCAATAACCCTCAACAAACGCGCGAGTAATCTTCTATATTGGGGTAATTTTACTACATGATACTAAAAGAGATTGAGAAAAAATAGCATATACCTAGTAGTGGAATATGTCTGACGGCTCAGACGTAATGTGCATGTTTATCCCTCGCACGACTCCACGAGACGGCCGAGAAGTCAATAAAATCCTGCTTAGCATTTCTTATTTACAAAACAATCTGAAGCCATAGAAAACGACGCATGTATCTCGAACAAGATTTTCCTTCTCTCCATATGATAAGTCGCCGACGGTCACGAATGTGTGTATCCACTCAGCCAGATGTGCTTGCCGGAATAATGTTTCCAAAATGAATAACTACGCCATATCAAAAGTCGATAACATTATTGTTGCGTTATCTTTCCCGTTTTTACATGCTCTAACTTACTAATATTGAGATATTTGTATGTGATTTATTTAAATATCGTTTACTGAGTGTTTGTACTTTAACTACACATACCTGTCGTATCTCAGGCCAAAGAATATAGAATAAAGAATGATTTAGCAAACTAACAGACTTAAAATGCCTAGGTTTCTGTCGATGGTTAAATTTGGATTAGAAAAGGTTAGCTATTACTAGGCTTGAGAGGTGACAGGTTTCGCAATATGACTCATCGATATGGTCATAAATTAAATAGTACATATAAAAAAACAAATGCGAATCAAAGGTTCCGTAAAGTTGATACCATGTTAGTCGATGAATCGTCGAGCTATGCGTCGATAAACGTAGATCAATGCTGATTGATATATTGATCGCTTTTCCAACGTTAATCGTAATTAACATCGATCGTTACATCAATCAAGCCATTGCCGCGTAGCAACCGCTTTTTAACTTTTTGATTTTCAATTCCAATTGTTTTTTAGTCCCTTGCAAGGGACTAAAAAACAATTTGGTACGAAATCTGATAAGTTTAAGTCGCATGAATTGGAAGCGAACGAATACAGATTCACAGGCAAACTAGGGACTTACGACATTTCTAATGACACGTGGTGAAGATAACACCACTAACCACATATCAGTCACATAATGAATTTCAATAATAAAAATCAAGTATAAGTACGTCAATGTCAATGGAATTAACCGCCTCAGGTAGCCACCGCTAAGTTTTAAGACATATGTATGCAATTTACTCACGAGCATAGTATGCAACCGAGTAATAATTTTGCTGGCCCTTTTTATCTCCCTATTTATTTGAAGTGTGTGCTAATTACAGTGAATCAAAGTAAATAATAATATATAGAATACCTAACGTGTAGATATAGTCGGTAGGTCAGCATATATCACGGACATTTCAAGTGCATTATGTTTTATCGGTACCTACGGCTCTTTAAGCATAACTTATGAAATCATTAGTAACTAAAGTCGCCGTCAATAGAACTTGCTAACTATGTAAACAAAGGACGTAACTTTGTTTTTTCACTGTTTCTCCTTGAATTTTCACACCACCTCATCAAAAATCATTAAAACCATACACTATTGAAACGGTCATTGCCGTAAAATACAAGACCTTAAAATATATAACTGTATCTTGGATATTTCATTAAAAGTTTAAAATGGTTTTATAAGTTAGGTTATTAGGACCCGAGGGAATGACGTTTTTGTTTCTTTTAAATTCTACAATTGGCTATGGTGGGTAGTGTTGTGACTAAAATTGGCGATATATTAAAGCCAGTACACACTATCCAACTCACTCTCTGTAACGGCCAATGCGGTGTATACACTACGCGGTAATTTGACAATTTAAATTTCAATAAGTACGTAAACA
Organism: Apotomis turbidana; assembly: GCA_905147355.2. Classification (NCBI taxonomy): domain Eukaryota; kingdom Metazoa; phylum Arthropoda; class Insecta; order Lepidoptera; family Tortricidae; genus Apotomis; species Apotomis turbidana. The sequence continues at coordinate 17,826,689 of LR990288.1, read as the reverse complement.
ATTAATATTTTTTTTTTTAATTCCCTTATTCTCATATAAACTTTTTCCATTCTTTCGCACCATTTTTTTAATATTATTTAAACTTCGGAACATTTAATATGGTCGTTTTGGACTGTTTTAAGGAATAAAAGTCACCCTATATTTTAATAAAAACAAATTTGCTAAACTTAGCAAATTTGATAATTTTACATTGACAGTATAAGGAGGAAAGTATACATCAATTTTATTTTGATTTTGATTTCGGTATTTTATTATTCGATATAGTTTGACATAAGTAAAGGAGTAAGTAAGAGTCTTGCTCATCACTAGTAAATTCCTCATTCAGAGACAATTTCAATATGGCGGTTTGTTTACATAGTTAGCAAGTTCTATTGACGGCGACTTTAGAATGCAGGAGTGAAGTAGGTAGTTTATATAGCTTTCTTACAGATGCATCTTAGACTCGCAGTCGCAACATGCGTTTGAAATTATGTGGTAAGACTGGTAAGTATTCCCGCAGTTTCATCCGCGTGGCATACAAGACGTCGCTATTAGCGCAGTGGTAGTACAGATGCCTACTGAGCGCGCGGCCCTGGTTTCGAATCCCAGCAAGGGCAAATATTTGTGCTATCGACTCGATGTGTGTGTATTTGTATGTGTCGTAATAATATAATAAAGTATTTACTTGTATTCTAAAAAGTCATGGGAGTATCCCTATGGTTGACTGGGAAAGAATGCAATTTGGCATTGAGTCCGCCATTTCTACTAACTTTTGATATGCGCAATAACTCTTTAATGAATAATTAACGCAGCCACAGAGACTTAAAATCAACGTGCTTTTGGCATAGCGAAAAGAATAAATGGCCCATGTGGTAACAGTATATCTTTTTATCCCGAAATAATACCAACAAACATTAAAAAAAAAAAACATTTGCGCGGATTATATCGCGTTTATTCATTATTTGAGTATCTTGCTGACGTTTCGGCTACTATTACAGTTACCATTATCAAAGATTGACTGAGAAAACACCATTTTTCTCAGCGCGCACGCGTTACGCGATATAATCAGTTTAAATTGTTTTATTTAAATGTGTGACTGTTGCGAAAACCGAGGAAAATATTAATACCAAGTACCCAAAGAACGTCCCGTCCCGTAAGTATGTATGTTTATACAAAGCAGGTTAGTCGTAATTAGGGATTGACACTGACAGTGATGGCTCGCATCGACATAAGCCGCCGATAATGAGTGGTATCGAGTGTATGCCAACTCCATTTCACGATTAGGCATTAGTGGACTGCATTCTCGATTCTTTTCTCGTGCGTCATTTGTCTTCGGCCAATGTGACTCTATGTAATCGGACATCGGAATTTTCGTGTGTCGATAAACTCATGTCTCTTAAGCTAGTTAAAAAAAAACAAAATGATTATTTTGAGAGCAGATATTACAATTGTATTTATTATGAATTTCAAAATATTATTTCAATTCCGTATTTACTCTTATGCAATCAATTTTAAATTATTCACTTAATATACATATTTATCCTATTAGATTATGATCTGGAGAATCCATACTAATATTATAAATGCGAAAGTGTGTCTGTCTGTCTGTCTGTCTGTCTGTCTGTTACCTCTTCACGCTAAAACCGCTGAACCGATTTAGATGAAATTTGGTATATAGATAGTTTAAGTCCCGGGGAAGGACATAGGATACTTTTCATCCCGAATAAATTTAGTGTTCCCGTGGGATGAGCGGGTAACACCGCGGGGCACAGCTAGTCTTTAATAAATTATTAAATAATCTATATCGCTATTACTTCTCGACGACTCAACTATCGTTTTTAGGGTTCCGTACCCAAAGGGTTAAAACGGGACCCTATTACTGAGACTTCGCTGTCCGTCCGTCCGTCCGACCGTCCGTCCGTCCGACCGTCCGTCCGTCTGTCACCAGGCTGTATCTCAAGAACGGTGATAGCTAGACAGTTGAAATTTTCACAGATGATGTATTTCTATTGCCACTATCTCCTGTCATGTGGATGGAGTTTGTGTCAACAATATAAGTTATGCGGACGACATGCTGCGACATGATGCATGCATGGCTGCTGTGCGCTTCGGTGTGTGGGGTGCGTAAGTTGCTTAAAATATGTGAAGGGTATGTAACACACCATGGGCTCAAATATAATGTTACGAAGAGCCAGTTCATGGTGTTTGAGTGCGGTCGCAAGAAAACATGGGAAGTTCCCACCATTTGCCTCAATGGTACCCCTATGGATAGAGTGGACCGTTTCAAGTACTTAGGCCATGTGATTGCGGCCGACGTCAAAGACGATTTGGACATGGAAAGGGAACGAAGGGCCCTATCGGTCAGGGCGAATATGATCGCCCGCAGGTTTGCAAGGTGCTCAAAAGAGGTGAAAATTACTTTGTTTAGGGCGTTTTGCACGTCCCTCTATACATGCAATCTGTGGGCGCAGTATACGCAACGGGCTTTTGGGGCCCTTCGGGTCCAGTATAATAATGCGTTCCGGGTGCTGGTGGGACTGCCTCGTTTCTGTAGCGCATCAGGGATGTTCGCAGCGGCGCGCGTGGACTGCTTTTATACTACATTGCGCGCGCGCGCCGCATCCCTGGTGCGCCGGGTGCGCCGCAGTCCCAATAGCATTCTACGCATGATAGCGGACAGGGTTGACTGCCCCTACATGTCGCACTGTGAGGGATTGCACTCCCCTATCAGTGTTATTCTGTTTTAGTTATAAGGTAAAATTATCAATACTAACCCCCTTAGCTTGTAAGTTCTACTAATAATTATGTGTCTTTGTTACATGAAATAAATAATTCATTCATTCATTCATATAACAACAAATACTAAAAATAAAATAAAAATAAATATTTAAGAGGGGCTCCGATACAACAAACTTACAGATAATGGTACGGAACCCTTCGTGCGCGAGTCCCGCTCGCACTTGGCCGGAATTTATAAAATGTTGAACGCGCCACTCTTTTCTTTTTAATACAAAAGGGTAAAAAATAAAAATATCACTTACAAAGGGTTCTCTCGGTCGACAAATTTAAACAATTTTGTCGTCATAAGAACCACTGAAACAAATATTTATTACAGAAAAACCAACAGTTAATTTCCTTCTTACCTTTGTAGACAAGACGTTTCAAATCAGGGTGGGGGATAGAGTAGAGCAATTTGTCGAGGACGACTTTACTTTTGAATGAAAAACCGTGGTATTTTTATTCCGATTACAATTACGTTTTACATTTAATCTACGATAATAAATATTTATAAATTACCTTATCTGTAAATAATCATATCAATTAGGTACAATATTTTTACATATCATATTATCTTTATAAACTTAACCTCCTGTAATAGATTCATTCATATTAGTTCTTAACTCAATACAATTTTAATTTTGAATTATTTGCGAGTTTACCTATAGAATGTACGAGTATGTCGGTCGCAAAGTGTATTTTTATAACTAGACTTGAAAACCGACGACAAACGCGTCAAAATATGACATAAATATGTGTCAAATTATACCTCATCACGTTTTAGTTCAGTCAAGTTTCTCTTATTTGAACATTGCGACCAAAATATAAAAAACTACATAGCTCTTTACCCTAGCTTCACGCCGCCGTCAATTAGCATGTCGTTTGAAGATACCCTGCTCTCCACAACAACTAGTTGCTTTAGGTCGTAAATCGTACACATCTGGATTGTACGTTGTATGTTAGCGCCGGGAGTTTAAGGTGCATTATTTGGTACGAGTGCCGTTGAAATGTGAGTTGACGTTCGGTGGTAGCAGGTCGGTAGTGAAGTCGTGTGCGCGACATATGAGTAATGACAACAACGCAACGGCGTGTGTCGTCTGCGCCGAACGTTCCCAGATGTGCGTCCATAACGCGCGGATTGCACCAGTTATGTAAGCCACGAAGAAATATTCGTATTGAGGATTCCGGCCAAGATTGCGAGGAAATTAAAACCGCTACATGTGGATGGAATTAGTAGATTGTTAACCGAGGTGTGAAAAGTAGAGACAAAATATTTTAGCGCTAGCAAAATGTTATAGTACATGTTGTGTTTAATGAATAAAGATGTGAACAACTCTTGATTCATGTTATTATTATAGTTAGTAGTTTGCACAGAAGAGTATTGAAAACTATTCCAGAGTATTTTAATATTTTATTACATTATTGAAGGCATACGGCCAAGATTTTGAGTAAATTAAACCGCTTCACCTGCAGTGTAGACTAATAGATTGTTAACCTTTTAAACGCCAAGCGATGAAGCAATCCATCGTGCCTCTGACGCCACAGCAAAAAAATTAAGAAGTCCTCAAAAATGAACAGGATTTTTTTAATAGTTGAAATTTGGACGTCGGACGATGTTTCCGACGTCATGATATGGTGACTGTGGCGTTGAAAAGGTTACCCAATATGTGAAAGTTAAAAACGAGACATTTTGACTCCAGGATGTAGTAATTTTTTTGTTAATTGCATTAAGATTAGTTGATCTATCATGTTATTGGTATTCTGAGTAATTTGAACAAGAGAGTATTAAAAAAAACCAGAGTGGTTCACTATTTTCTACAATGACGAGTGTTGAAGACAAACGTCTTAATCGTACAAGGGCTCTATCTGCTTAGTATAACCGTTCGATTGACTATAGATAGTCACAGTCCTATACGGTATTACGCTCTATGCTTTGATTAGAATAGTTACTTAATAAATATGCATAAAAAAGTATTTAAAATCAATGTAGTTCACTATTTCCTACAACTATTGAAGGCAAGTGCCTCGCTTCAGTAAGCTTCGCAGTTGAAGTTGACAGCGCTCTACAAAAACAACCGAGTACGTACTTCGTTAACGGTCTGAGCGCTCAGCAGGTGGTAGAGAAAAGGATTGTGTTTCATTTTGCTCGGAGACGTTGCCTAAAATATCCCGTGGTGTATAGATTGACGAAGTAATAGGTAAGTAAAAATAATAGGTATCCTGATCAGATCGTCGGTCCAAATATAAACAAACAAAGAAATAGAGCTGAAAAAATTGTAATTCTATAAACAGCTATATTTAAGCGAAAAATTAACAAGGCTGAGAAATTAATGACTGGTTTAGAAATTCAATGGCCGAAGCCATGAAAAATGAAGTAACTCTTTAAAAAAAACAATGGTTTGTACGCTTCCGGAAAGACAAGAAAAGGCGCCCGTGTTGGCCCGGAGAGCCGTTGGAGAACCCCGCATCTTCGGTTTTAGCTAATAAGTAGAAGTTACCGCTATAAAAAAAAATATAAACAACGTTACTCAAGGCCCTCCATGTTTCTGGAATCATCATCACCATCATCATCATTTCAGCCACAGGACGTCCACTGCTGAACATAGGCCTCCCCCAGTGACTTCCAGATCGGCCGGTTGGAAGCGACTTGCATCCAGCGGCTTCCTGCAACCTTTACCAGGTCGTCTGTCCACCTTGTGGGTGGACGTCCTACGCTGCGCTTGCCGGTGCGTGGCCTCCATTCGAGAACCTTACTGCCCCATCGGCCGTCAGTTCTACGTGCTATGTGCCCCGCCCACTGCCACTTCAGCTTGCAAATTCGTCGGGCTATATCAGCGACTTTTGTTCGTTCACGGATCTCCTCATTTCTGATTTGATCTCGCAAAGAAACACCGAGCATAGCCCTCTCCATAGCGCGCTGTGCAACTTTGAGCTTCCTTATAAGGCCCACAGTAAGAGACCACGTTTCTGTTCCGTATGTCATCACTGGTAACACACATTGATTGAAGACTTTCGTCTTTAGGCACTGAGGTATGTTGGACGAGAAGATATTTTGTAGTTTCCCGAACGCTGCCCAGCCGAGTTGGATTCGTCGATTGACCTCCCTCTCAAAATTGGACCTACCCAACTGGATCACTTGTCCCAGGTAAACATATTTGTCAACAATTTCGAGGGTAGAGCTCCCAACCGTTACTGGGTAGGGTGTAACATGGGCATTCGACATTACCTTTGTTTTGTCCATGTTCATCCGAAGACCTACCTGTTGGGAAACTCTATTCAGGCCATCGAGCATTGTGCCGAGGTCCTCCAGCGATTCTGCCATGACCACAATATCGTCGGCAAACCGAAGGTGAGTAATGTATTCGCCATTAATGTTGATGCCGAATCGTTCCCATTCCAGGAGTTTAAAAGCATCTTCCAATGCGGCGGTGAACAGTTTCGGAGAGATAACGTCTCCCTGCCTTACGCCTCGCTGCAGAGGAATAGCTTTCGTGCTCTGCTCCTGTACTCGAACCGACATGGTGGCGTTTTTATATAAACACTTCAGAACCTCGACGTACCGATAGTCAATATGGCACCGCTGGAATATACTCCGGGAATTACAACGAACACTGCGTACAAGCAAAGTGTACCTAAATCGAAAACCGATTCCGAAAATAGCAGTGCTTCTGTGTTGCTTCAAAGGATGGCCACGTATTATGCGGCAAAGGGGCACATTATTCCATTCCATTCCGCTTCCGACTGATCTGACAGGCAAAAGATTTAGCAAGTGGTCAAAGAGGAAAGAGTGTAGCGAGTGAGCTGAAGATTCGACCGCATTACCGCAAATCGCAGCATAATCCTCCAACAAAGCTGTGGCGTATGCTGGGAAAGGGTATGTTTGGGAACTGGGACGAAATTCGGCGTGACCTTACGATAACCCCAATTTAGTAATATGTTGGATTTATCGCGGTATTATCGGATACAGATATATTTCCACGGATATTAGTATCGACACATATTAAGTGACATTTAAGGCAGAAATAACAAAATCGTACATTGTTTTAGACATTTTTTTCTATGATCAAACATGTTTCTTAACATATTATTGATGTTACTACCTAGAACGGGCTATGGGAAATTATTGGTATATATTTAAAACCTACAGTTTGAATTTTTCATTGATAATTTTTGTTTCAAAAACTACTCGAAATTGACAAAATTCACGCTGAAAATTACTCTTTTCTTTACTACCTAGAAGTCGGGGAAAAGTATTATTCATTTCAAAAAGTTGGTTGCAATTATCAATATATTTGTCATAAAATGAAAAAAAAAATTTTTTAAAGGAATAAGGTCTCATAGGTATGTATGTGAAACAAATTTTAAAAACTGTTACTTCAAAAAGAAGATATTGCTAAAGCAGCTGCGAGATCTCGTAAAGATGTCCGTTTTACCGTCGAATTTAGGCCCTGCTTTACCATTATAGGGACCGGATACTAGTTTCGTTTTGTGGGCTATTTCGGCCAGGCCGCAAATAGACATACCGGCGCGCATTCGAACACTTATTTAGCTCACATAAATCAAGAGAAAAAAATAATAAATCATTGAATAGCTTCTAACAGGGTTGCGGTCTATTCTGTTTGCTTTAGCCTAGGTTTGTTAGGAGGCGAGGCATTCCTGGTTATTTGTATCATAAATTACTGCATACGCGATGCAAGTGACCGTAGCGTCCGTTTATTCGAAAACATTACATTACGTATAAAAATCGAATCAATTATCTATTACTTAGTGCATAGTGTGTATAAATATATTTAGTAAGTACGTATTGCTTAGTGCGTTTGTATGGATCTCGTGCCTATACTATACTATATCTACCTTACTTAACCACACAAGCACTCAAATGATTTGGTTTTTTTGTAACTAAATCACCAAGAGACAATTATTAGTCTCATCTAAAAGATAAAGTGACTAACCAACAGTATTTAGTCATAGTCATAGGCAAGCAACTGTTGTCATGTGGCATGGTGATTTAAAAATAACGTACCTATAACGTATGTAATTCATCAAATATCTGCCAACGCAGCCTGTACTATATTCACTCTCAAGAGCGTTTAGTTCTGGATAACATAATAATTAATATTTTTTGTGCCACTCGCTGACGACGAAATAGATGTCAGTCAACGCTTTGGAACAATTTAGAAATTTTAGTTGATACGGCACATGTGGTTAATGTGTGTTCCCCGTAGTACTATTTATAGTATACTTTAGTTACAGGGGAGCTCTAACGTCTTTTCGACCCTTGAATCTATTTTGTATTACCAAATATCACGAAGACACTGATCAAGGCGTCCAACTAGCATCAAAACCAAAAAGGCATATAGTAAATAAGCGTGTAAGTAAGATATTTTTAAGAAGTGAATCGATCATACTTTGATTATGATCGATTCACATCTTATATGGGTTGTATGGGTTGATCCGACGCGAATGTCTATTTATATTTAACGTACTCCAAGAGCCAAAAATAATTGTTAAAGTTCGATATTCCAATATATTGTACTGCTAAGTGTTATCTGTGTTTGTGTTTCTTTCTTGTTGAGGGGTGCAATAAAGAGTATCTATCGATATATTCCTACGGAGCGCTGAAAACGATCCATACAAACGGCGGGCGGGCCGTGACGTCATCACCCCCGAAAGGTAACAATATTATTACGACGAATATTAGGACGACGCGGTGGCGCAGTGGTTAAGCACCTGCCTACTGAGCAGACGGTCCCGGGTTCGAATCCCGGCAAAGGGCAAATATTTGTGTGATGAACACGAATAATCGTGCCTGGGTCATGGATGTTCTATGTATTTAAGTATTTATTTATCTATATAAGTATGTATGTCGTCGCCTAGTACCCATAACACAAGCCTTCTTGAGCTTAATTTGGGACTAGGTTGGTTTGTGTGAGGTTGTCTGATATTTATTTATTTATTTATTATGTACTAGCTGTGCCCCGCGGTGTTACCCGCTCATCCCACGGGAACACTAAATTTATTCGGGATGAAAAGTATCCTATGTCCTTCCCCGGGACTTAAACTATCTATATACCAAATTTCATCTAAATCGGTTCAGCGGTTTTAGCGTGAAGAGGTAACAGACAGACAGACAGACAGACAGACAGACACACTTTCGCATTTATAATATTAGTATGGATATTAGTATGGATGGAAAAATAACTAAGGGAAGAAGCGCATTGATGTATATGGTTATCATACAATTAGTTTTGTTGAATTATGTATGTATGTATGTAAACACTTTATTGTACACAAAAACAGAAATACATTAAAACAAAAGAAATACATGTACAAAGGCGAACTTATCCCTTTAAGGGATCTCTTCCAGTTAACCTTTTTTATCAATGATCAGGGTTCTGATAACATAGAATATTATTGTGTTATTCAATACCAGTCTAGTCTACACCTATTAGATTTTATTAATGAGAAAATTTGTAAAAAACGTTGCAGTGATCATGATAATAATATTGTTTTCCTAAAGATTAAATCAGATAGTATGAATATCAAGCTGTTGTAAGGCCACTATGATAACGCCACAAATTTAACTGTAGTGCGTAATTACTAAACAAAACAATTTTGCTCATAAACAACACGAGTAAGACTCTGTAAATAATGATATCACTTCTAATAATATTAAACAATCCAATACTATGCATTCAGAATATTTTATAGGTAATAACACTTTACTCTCGCGGTTTGAACACATAATTAAAACTTATTAAACCGGATCTATCCCATATTTTTCATCAGTACGTTTGAGACCACGGCACGTGAAATGTTGAAACAAACAAAACAAAATATCTCGATAGACCGGGTCAATAAGTTTTAATTATATTTTATAATAAATCAGTTGATTGTTAATTGAGAATCTTTAAGGTATCTTAGTTAGTCCTATCGTAATTGAATGTTTTGTCTAGGATGCTACAAACAAAAGGTTGTCAGAGTACCGTATATTTACGCAGCCAGGTTGTAACTGATATTTTCAACCCTAGGTTGAAAAGTTAATAGAAAAAAAAACAACTCATCATAGCCATTAAACGCGCTACGGGGCAATGGATTGAAATGGTACAGCATAACTTTATCTATGGACAGAATAATATTTATTTTATAATGATACAGTAAAACATATCAAGAATTATTGGTAACTGGCGCTCCACCTGGCTCTGCCCCCATATTTTTTCCAAAAAAGGGTTAAAGCGTAATGCAATTAAAATTAACTCACCAAACTGTTAAGACAGTTTGTTAGGGTTCCGTACCCAATTCCACTGTCCGTCTGTCTGTCTGTCACCAGGCTGTCTCATGAACCGTGATGGCTAGACAGTTTTCACAGACGATGTATCTCTGTTGCCGCTATAACAACAAATACTAAAAAACGTGGGGCTCCCATACAACAAATGTGTTTTTTGCCTTTTTTTAGGGTTCCGTAGTCAACTAGGAACCCTTATAGTTTCGCCATGTCCGTCTGTCTGTCTGTCTGTCTGTCTGTCCGTCCGCGGCTTAGCTCCGTGATCATTAGTACTAGAAAGCTGAAATTTGGTATGAGTACGAGTATGTGTACCTATGTATCACGCCGATAAAACGGTAAAATAAAAACTAAAAAAAATTTTTTTTCGGGTACCTCCCCACCTCTTCGGGTACACTTAAAGTGGGGGTGATTTTTTTTTTCGTTCCGTGTGAGGGGTGTCGTTGAATAGGTCTTTTAAAAATAATAGGGGTCTCTCAACATTATTTTTTGATAAAGTCAGCAGTTTTGTAAATATTTGCTCCGAAAAAAAAAAAAATAGTGTCCCCCCCCCTCTAACTTTTCAACCACGGGTCGAAAAATTATGGAAAAATTCATGAAAATGAGGCCTGTTAAGTACTTTCAATGAAAACTATATTGAATAAAATCGGTCATGCCGTTTTTGAGTTAGCGCAAAAATTCATAATTTTCTTTAAAATGTAAGCGCCGCGCGGTGTCCCTAGACTTGGAACGTTACACATATTGTTTAAGTGCCATACTACATCACAACATTTCGCTCAATCTGGCGCGTATAATCGATAACTTCCAGAAGGTAATAAGCAATTACAGTTACTTTGGCGCTTACGACCTTTTTATAGACCTTGAAATCTTTCTCGTAATTTAAATCTTTCTGGTAATTTTCGTCTATTATGAAGGATGGGCAACTACGGAACCCTACACTGAGCGTGGCCCGACATGCTCTTGGCCGGTTTTTTAAATTTCCCGCCAAAACTTTGAGTAATATTTCATTCGCCAGACTATTTATGTATATATAGTAGGTATGCCATTTATACATAATATTTAAAACAGTCTTAGCTGAAAGCTCGTGTTTGACTCACGCACCCGAGCTCCTACTCTGCGCAGCCAGGATACGGTTCTACCAGGCAGTTGAGCTTTGAATGCAAAACGGTTAACGATGCAATCATGTCACATTTGGGCCCGACATCGTCAATCGGACTGTTGATTGTGTATAGCGAACTAAGTCCCTGTCTGAATCTCCATTAACGAAGCTGTGCGGATAGATAACTTATTTTGTTGACAACACCAAGTTTCTACCTGGACCTATTCGAAGAGGCATTGTAATACTCCCAAGTCAGCAATATCGCAGTTTTGTTTTGGCAAATATAATGTGAGGGGACAATCTAATACCAATTGGGATATACTTACCTAAAAAATAATATTATTAAAATCCATAAATATAGGCAGATTTAATTTATTTTATTATTTAATATCACCCATTTATCAATCAGATCAGATGCGTTTAATTGTTTTTCGCCTTAGTTATTTTGTGATGGCGTCACTAATACCACGTTTGACTTGTAATAGAAAATGGCAAGAACAAATGAAAGCCGAAAAAAATATTATGAATAACTTTTCACATATTCAAATTCAAATATGTAGTAAGGTCGGGTTACTTTAGCCCTGGAGGGTAACATTGCCCGCCCGTTAGAACCAACTTTATTCAATAAGCAAATTCTGAGTAACACTTTATATCTTATGACTTATGACATATCTACTGAGTGGTCGTTCGTGCTGTTTTTTTTTTTTAAGTTATCTTAGTATTGAAATGGATTGATATTGTCGGTATATATATATTGTCTCAGTCTAATTGTTTATTGAGGTATAAAAGTCCTATTTCTCAGAAACGGTTTCTGAATCACCATTACCAAGGTCGTATAAAAAATTTGTTATATAAAAAATAGTGACTGACTGTTGAATTCCTTTCGGCATTTCTTCTCAACAGTGGTCTCCTCTTGTGAAATGCCGGAAGACTCAGACATGTAAAAATGCTATTGTGGTCAACTTACAGAATACAGTTCTTTATTTAATCTAGTCTCAAGAAAAGGAATACCTGTACTAAGGATAATTTAGATACATAGATAACATCGAGCTCATCATACAAATAAATATTAATATCGCCGAGATGGAACGATGGACGGCACCGCTAACTTCATAGCTGTACTATCAGGGCCACGCATCTACCTACTTCAAAGCTCAGCTGAGCTCTAATTGATAGAGAGAGATGACACATAACTGCGAGATCCCAGACAGATGCCATTAGAAACTTCGAATCTCGCCCGTGATTGCCAGTCGCGAGTCAGCGCCATCTCGCGAACCTCAGAGTGGAAATTAAATAACGACAATCCGTTCGTTCTGCACCAGAGATTTGCCTACTGCATTATTCAGCGTATGCAAAATGTCTGGTTTAATAATAGATGGAAGCAAAGGTGGATTCCTCGCAATCGAAGGAATTGAGTTGTGACCCTTTCAGCAACTGAAAGGGGTGCGCGGTCTTTTGTCTTCGCAGGGAATTCAATCATAATTTCCAGCATTTTCAGAATAGGATTCTCGTCCATATATAAGTACCACGATGTTTTCAACTTACAAGGCGTATATAAAGTGCAGTTGCATTTATAACTAGAAGGCGCTAAAGAACATCGACCGCAAACCCTTATTATACACTAGTCAATCAAAAAGTATCCTAACATCTTTACCTAAACATCTTTTGATGTCCTGCTGTCCCTATTTGAAAATTAGCAAACAAATCATCCACATGCATGTTTTGGCGTGATGCACGCACAAAGATATCCCGGTCGATGGATAGATGTAGCAACACAGAAGCCAAACTGCATCGCGCTATGAAGATTTTTCCTGGAATCATTTTATTGACTTTATTTATTTAATTGTTTGTGAAGAACGTTTTAGAAAAAATACCGCATGGGACTTAAATCTGTTAAAATTATTTACAGTAAAAAAATATACACATAAGCCTATACATTGTACTTTACATAATTATGATGTATAAACGCAAGATAAATAAAAAAATACCGCAGGAAACAAACGATCATAAACAGAGCCAATAACATTAAGCTGACTCGTCACAAACACGAGGCACTGTCGACCGAGCGAAAAGCCAACTGACAGACTCATTAAACACTCGAAGGAAATTGTATAGCAAAACCATTGAGTTGAACGGAGCTGCGGTTGTAATGCTCGAACCAGGGTAACAATTGTATTGATAATAACCGTAACGAGTTTAGCGGTGATGCCTCATCTGTATTGTGTTAGCAGCACACATATCGACCAACGTTCAACAGTCTCCAAGACTACGATTGGCTACACGATGCAGACCATTTGACATGAACCGCACGTTGTAGATCTAACATATTTTTTTAAGGAATATACCTAGTTAGTTAGCTTAACAGATGATGTCCGCAAATTCGTCCGCGTAATTTCCTTTTGTTCTTCACCGCATTTACACGGATAAAAAGATGGTTACATATATGTCCAACCTAAAAAAAATATTAAAATCCGTCCAGGCGTTTTAGCGTCATGATGAGGTTGCAAAGATATTCCGAAAATAATTTGGTCTATGTGTATACGGAAGAAAATAAACGTGCGTCAAGCGATATTTCCCGCAATAATGACCTCGTATAGTTAGGTCGATCGGTGATGTTAGGTAAGTACTTAGGTTAGTCTAAGATCATAATTATGTAACTAACACAGCTGGTATTTAGATAGGGAAGAAATATTGATACAATCATTGTAATCAATCAATGTACAGATAACTACATCGTACCCAACAAACGCTGTCATAAAACCAAATAAGTATTTCAAGTTTTCAATATTAACCGAGGGAGTTAAAGAAGTCAGTCTTTGTGAATTCCGGAGTCAAAGCGTGTCAATGATATGTCAGGCGCGAGCAGTGAGCTAGATAATGGACTCAACCTTTTGTCTACCAACTATATACTATGAAGCAGCTTACGCTCGGGGATAATGAGTTTGTACTGTGGAAATATGAAATAGAATAACTTATCTCGCCGTTGCATACAATTTAACAAAGAGGTGGACGCTTTTATCTGGATTTAAACATGCCTTAATGCTGCGGACTGTCCCGGTGAAGAGTAACACTGGATTGGAGACAGTAAAATTGTCAGCATTTAGCGGATGGAGGAGTCAATGTCGTTCAAGTCATTAAAATGTCGTTAAGTCAAGAGATCAAACCTGAGTGGGATTCCTTTCCTTCCGTTCTCATGATTTTAGACCAAATTGTCTGCACGTACATTTACAAGCTCGGTATCTCCCATTGACTCATTAAGAAGCCAATCATTATTTGCGTTAAATTACAGCCGAGTCGTATAATTTCATTAAACTATGAGAACTACAAAAGTTTACTTTACGCGGCAACGATCTACAATCAGCAATATTTTGATATGACAGTAATCTGTAACATTTTGTCTCTGCAAAAATAATGGTAACTCTACAAGAAATCTCATATCCATAATCCACAAAAAAACACAAAAGTACGAGTTGGTAGTATGTTGAACCATGAATTTGTTGGTTGTAATAATATCTTATCGCGTTACTCCCCGGTTCCCATCGTATCCAAGATATGTTAGGAGAAAAAATAACAAGTATTTACCTATCCATAACTTATCTTTCAATACGTTACATACAATATTTCCTAAAGGTTTGATTTGAAACCGGATTTATACTTTATCGCGTATTTATCACCCCTGTCTGTAACTATACGAATTGTAATGTTCAAGGTAAAATCTGACATAGATTCACAAGTAAATACTAAATTGATAATGTCAAGTGCTTCATATAATGCCTACATGTCAGTATTTTATCATCGATTGTTGTATCGTTGATTGATTTTTATACCTATTTAAAATTTTATGATTACCGAAATACTGACATCTAGGTAATTTTGTTTGTAAGGCGCCGAGATTAGGAAGACTATGCGACTATCGTGCGATAAACATGTAACAAGTTATGAGTTATCTTATCATCATGGCTCCGGTAAGGTGTAAACAAGCCGAGCAAACTTTGCTCAGATAGAAAAAAATAATGGATTCCTTAAAAATTCCGAGTCATTGACCACAACAACACGATGTCGATGTGAAATATCTATTTTAAAATTTCACAAGATTTCAGTGATACCTTCTCTACCGCTCACGAGTTAGAGATAGTAAACATGCACAACATGTATCTACAATATTTCTTCGAACGTGGAAATGTCTTCTATGATTCACTATCATTTGTGAAGATAAAATAAAATGTGTACTCAAAAGAATGATAGGTACCATATTAAATATAGGTATGTAAGTTGTACTTAGGTATGTACTTACATTTGTTAGTCAAGAAGAGGTAAGACCGGATGGGATGCACGGCGCATGATCGAGGGCTGTTTCATGGTGTTCCCGATATAGAAGCGCGCGATTCGTCGATCCGATAATATCCGAAGCATATTGGCTAGTAATCGCCGATGCAGCGCCCTAGATATCTCCAGAGAAGAACAAAGTTGGCATAGATAGAGGGATCAAAGTGCGGCGTGGGCGCTCGACCCAATACCGCGGACATCACTTGCTCTGCGCAAGCGCAGACCTTTTGCGTTGCACTCGCGCAATTAGTTTAAAGTAATTGATGACCTTTATTACGGTTCTAGGGGAACGCTAATGGACGTAAAATTATAGGTTTACACTGCCGCCAGTGAACAACGTTGTGCTGCAACGAATAACTACAATATTTACAATTGCACACGATTACGTCTTTTGAAGATACACTGAGCGATTTTTTTTAATGATAGATATTATCAGCTAGGTTACCTATTGAATTTAATATGGTTGTTTCCCTGACGCAATCTATTCGATGATCGAATGCCTATTATTCGATTGGTTTGTCTTTCATGTACACAAGGATTGGAATGAAACAATGATTAATTGAAATTTTGTTTTGTATTTAAATAATCCACAAGACATCAAATACAAGTATGAAAACTTATAGCATGCCAATTGGTACGATGCCGGTGTGAGCATAACCTAAGTTGACGGAAACGCGCCGGTCGGTAGCGCTCTACCTAGATTGAGGTTATGTTGTGATAACCGTTAAAGGGGAAAAGCCGGTAATGGAAAATCGTGCCCGTTTCCAACTGAACCGTTTTAACAATAGGGACGGTATTCGCTTGGGAGCCGACAACGTGAGAGGTCACGGCGGCGGCGGAGGCTGCGCGCGCAACTGGCATGGCCGCCGCCGCACACCTGACTCACAATACACCTCGACTTCACAACTCAATTGCATCATGTTCTATAACAACTGCAAGTCATTTCACACGCCCAAACCGCCGAGTACGCCCTACGCATGCATCTCACCGAATATCACGCGCACTGAACGAACGCAACCGTCAGCCATCGAATGCATAACACGACTAATCAGCTGATAACGAAACTTTTCGGTTGCCGGTGTTTACGTGCCGAATTTTGGTACATCACTGAAAACGCAACGAGAGCTATCGGGCGAGTTTTCCGAGATGCGGCGGCTCGGCCGCGTGCATCGGATGCACTTTCCGCTGTCGGCGAGCGTACCTGGACTAGTCTGCCAGCTGAGTCCTCCGACGAACATCTTCCTGCAACAAACATTGCGATTAGACTCTGGAGTAGCCGGTTATGGCCAGCGGAGCGGCGGTGAAGGCGACGTCGACGTACCCGGGGTCGTTCGGCACTTCAGCGGGGCTGAGTGCCGCATCCTGATTCTGGGTTTCCATGGACTCGTGGGCCGGCGTGGGGCGGGCGCACTACGACTACGAGCGAGCGACGGCGCGGCGGGGACGGCTCCCGGAGTCGCTCGGTTAACCTACCGACTACCGGCACGAGACTGGCGCGGCGGCGCACCCCGCCACGCAGCCGCCCCGCTCCGCCGCTCCCGCTCCCGCGCCGCGCATCGATTCATTCACTCCGTACACAATTATTCATACGGGCCGGCACGACGGACGCGCGCTCGGCACCACGTGAGCGCGCGGCACGTGCTCGGCGCTCCTGCCCCCCGCCCCGCCCCAGCCCGCCGCCGCACGCCCACCACGCACCCACGCGCGCCAAGCCACCCCCACATTTTACGCAACAATATTACCAAAACAAAAGTTAACACGATCCAGAACTTACCTAAAAGTTCTAAAAGATTTTCCAACGAATTAATGCACACTTGCACTTTAAAAATATGAACACGACACGTATGATAATATTCTTTATCTAAGATGGTAAATATAAACATAGTGCACAATTTGAAAATAATGAATGCGTATTACCTAACACTAAACGTCTATTTGTTTATCAATTATCTAAACGATCTCGAAGCATTGGTCCGTTTACCTTCTGATGCAATTAGGTGACAATGATAAAATTCGTAAACAAAGCGATTGCTGTGATGTAAGACGAGACGACGTTGTGAAATTCGCCGTGAGCCGACGTCACGGCTCTCTTACGTGCGCCGTAGCGAGCTACGAAACGTGCTACGCAAACCATTACGCTCGATCGGTGCTACGTGTGTAGAACCGAACTTTTAATCCGATATGTACTTTATTGACATTGAGCGTTGGTATGGATAGTGTTTTGTTTACTTTGCCAAAGCAACTCACTGTATGGTAGATGACGGTGTATATCGTTTGCAATAGGGTAGTAGGTATCCTGAAGTCAATATAAATTAGATGACTCCCATTAAAAATATTGCCTAACCTACTATCAAGTTATAGTTATCATTCTGTTTTTTTTTTAAAGGAAGCGATTTAACCCTTTACTTTTTTTCTTTTACAAACATACTGTAAAAGCATTTTGACACTTGCTAAAAAGTTAATAATTCGATCTGTCAGAAAGGTAGCATAGCCTAGTACAAGAGAGTAAGGGTTGTTTTTATTTGGTTACCATTAAGGTAATTGTGAACAAATAGACAGTAATGCAACAAACTTTTTAACTAATTAAAATTAATTAGAAGCCCGTCTCGCTAAGGGCGTTTCTCCGAATGTTTTCACCGCGCGATTCTAACGTCATTGTTTTCTCGCGATCATTACCGCAACGGAAGAGCAACTGTGATCACAATAAGATCAGACTAAAGCGTTTTTCGGATTCATAGAAAGCCAACTTGCAGTTTTTGCAAATATAACAGTTTCGAAAATACGCCGTATAAGGGTGCTACTCCACGGAAGCGGAAGAAGAAGACGTGCGGAATAAACCACTTTTGTGATTGGTCGAACGTCCGCACGTCTCCGCTCCGCTACAGTGGAGACGAACCCTAAACGCTGAATATTCTAAAAATTCACTCTAAATTATGCCATACTTTTATTAAACCTACATTGTACTCTAAAGTACTATACAACTGTACATAATGAGGCTTTAAAACACTCCTGTGATTGCATTATGAAACTCGCCTTCGGCTAGTTTCATAAAACCACACTCGTATTTGAAGACCTCGTATTGTAACAGTTGCTTAAAGTACTATACAAACTATTCGCAAATTGTATGCGACTGGATTCGATCAAACTTTTATTCCAGAAATAACGCTTACTCTCAGATAATAGACAAGCGAATATGGAGTTTTGTTATTACTATCCGAGATTAAGCATTCATTTTGTTACAAAAGTAAACAAACTCGAAATCATAACCGTAACCACCGAATAACAACGAATACATTTCGGTCTAGGCGTTATGGCTCATTTAAATTATTCGTTTGATGATCGTTAAGCCGCTTGAGGTGGCGCTGTTCTTGGAAATGACTACTCCGAGCCATTTGTTAAATGGTCTGAGCCGGCCTACCATTGCTAATGGCTTATATATGTTGATAATCCGAATCCGGCCTAATTCTACGTTGTTTACACGGTTTTTGCTATTTTGTTTTACATAAAGTGAGAATATCACTGCTTGACGACACGATGCGACAGAAACTTTTTTTTACTTATTATACAGGAGCGATAAATTAAAACAAAGATACTACTCTTCATATACTGAACAACATATGTTGAGCAACTAAAAAGTATAGTTTACTGTTGTTCATTATTTCAAACAAATTAAAATATTGTACTCAATGTAGGTACTCCGTCCAACATTGATGTACCTACCTGTCACGGTTACGTATTACAATCCCGAAAGTTCATAATACCTACAGTTGAAATACCGATGGTCAAAATACCGAAAGTTCAAAAAGCCGATATTCGATATACCGAAGCTCAAAATACCTATTTTCGTCGTTATTAATTTAGGTTAATATTATTTGTACCTATAACATAAACATTAGAATATGTATGTAAGACTACAGAAATATAATTCTCGAGAGTTTAAATAATATTCCGGATTACAATCAGGATCATAGTCTTCGGGATTATAATCTTCGGGATTACAGTCTTCGGGATTACAGACTTCGGGATTATAATATTCGGGACTTCATCCTTTCGGTCAAACGTTCTTTCGGGATTTTAAACTTTCGGTCAAATTAAACATTCAACATTTTAATTTTCGGCCTTGCGTCCACCATGGTTCCCCCTGTTTTGGCATAATGTTTTTAGTCATAATTTTGCATGGCATAATCTATGTAGGCATAATTGACTTTCCGCATAAACTGTTTAGGCATAATCAAGGTTCGCATAGTTTGATAACGCAGATATTCATTTGTCATAATCTATTTGCGCATATTTTTGTTTGTCCGAATCATGTCTACGCATAAAATAAATAGGCATATTTTCATCACACCGAAAATTTAATTTAGTAACGATCCGAGAACCACTAGACGAAGCCCCGCTTCGCGGGGCTTCTATTGCCGCTCTGAGGAACAGAAGGTAACGAACGAACCTACCCAATTATTTGTAGATATGAGTGTGGGTGTGCTAGCATTTAGTTTTTGCGAGGGAGGCAGTTATAACTTAACCTGACCTAGTTTTCTGCTAGCATTTCGTTTTTGCGAGGAACGCAGTTTTAATCTAACATAACCTACTTTTCTGCTAGCAGTTCCTCTTTGTGAGGGATACAGTTCTAACCTAACCTACTTTTCTGCTAGCTGATCGTTTTTGCATGGGACGCAGTTCTAACCTAATCTAACCTACTTTTCTGCTAGCAGTCCCTCTTTGTGAGGGATGCAGTTCTAACCTAACCTACTTTTCTGCTAGCTGATCGTTTTTGCATGGGACGCAGTTCTAACCTAACCTAACCTACTTTTCTGCCAGCAGTCCCTCTTTGTGAGGGATGCAGTTCTAACCTAACCTACTTTTCTGCTAGCTGATCGTTTTTGCGAGGGACGCAGTTATAACCTAACCTGACCTACTTTTCTGCTAGCATTTAGTTTTTGCGAGGAACGCAGTTTTAATCTAACATAACCTACTTTTTTGCTAGCAGTTCCTCTTTGTGAGGGATACAGTTCTAACCTAACCTACTTTTCTGCTAGCTGATCGTTTTTGCATGGGACGCAGTTCTAACCTAATCTAACCTACTTTTCTGCTAGCAGTCCCTCTTTGTGAGGGATGCAGTTCTAACCTAACCTACTTTTCTGCTAGCTGATCGTTTTTGCATGGGACGCAGTTCTAACCTAACCTAACCTACTTTTCTGCTAGCAGTCCCTCTTTGTGAGGGATGCAGTTCTAACCTAACCTACTTTTCTGCTAGCTGATCGTTTTTGCGAGGGCCGCAGTTATAACCTAACCTGACCTACTTTTCTGCTAGCATTTCGTTTTTGCGAGGAACGCAGTTTTAATCTAACATGACCTACTTTTCTGCTAGCAGTTCCTCTTTGTGAGGGATACAGTTCTAACCTAACCTACTTTTCTGCTAGCTGATCATTTTTGCATGGGACGCAGTTCTAACCTAACCTAACCTACTTTTCTGCTAACAGTCCCTCTTTGTGAGGGATGCAGTTCTAACCTAACCTACTTTTCTGCTAGCTGATCGTTTTTGCATGGGACGCAGTTCTAACCTAACCTAACCTACTTTTCTGCTAGCAGTCCCTCTTTGTGAGGGATGCAGTTCTAACCTAACCTACTTTTCTGCTAGCTGATCGTTTTTGCGAGGGACGCAGTTATAACCTAACCTGACCTACTTTTCTGCTAGCATTTCGTTTTTGCGAGGAACGCAGTTTTAATCTAACATAACCTTCTTTTCTGCTAGCAGTTCCTCTTTGTGAGGGATACAGTTCTAACCTAACCTACTTTTCTGCTAGCTGATCATTTTTGCATGGGACGCAGTTCTAACCTAACCTAACCTACTTTTCTGCTAACAGTCCCTCTTTGTGAGGGATGCAGTTCTAACCTAACCTACTTTTCTGCTAGCTGATCGTTTTTGCATGGGACGCAGTTCTAACCTAACCTAACCTACTTTTCTGCTAGCAGTCCCTCACAAAGAGGGATGCAGTTCTAACCTAACCTACTTTTCTGCTAGCTGATCGTTTTTGCGAGGGACGCAGTTATAACCTAACCTGACCTACTTTTCTGCTAGCATTTCGTTTTTGCGAGGAACGCAGTTTTAATCTAACATAACCTACTTTTCTGCTAGCAGTTCCTCTTTATGAGGGATACAGTTCTAACCTAACCTACTTTTCTGCTAGCTGATCGTTTTTGCATGGGACGCAGTTCTAACCTAACCTAACCTACTTTTCTGCTAGCAGTCCCTCTTTGTGAGGGATGCAGTTCTAACCTAACCTAACCTACATTTCTTTTAGCAATTCAAGTATGCCAAGATAGATTCTGACAATAGATAATATGCCAAATACCATTATGCTAAACCAAATTATTCGTAAATATAATCGGCCTAAACAATAGTATGCGAATACAATTTCGGACAAACACATTTTCGGTAAGTTAGAACTTATGCCAAAGCAAGGTTTCTGCCACATTCCCATTCGTCGAAAACCTAATATGCCAAGTCTGTTATGCTAAAACAGTTTCGGACAAACAAAAGTATGCGACATAGAGAGGACCCTGCGTCCATAGGTCTTATGAAATTCGGTATTTTGAACTTCGGCATTGTAATACGTACCCCCTGTCACGCTTCTAAATATCTTGTTTCGTAATAGCGTTTTCAAATTGTGCACTATGTCTATATTTACCATCTTAAATAAAGAATATTATCATACGTGTCGTGTTCATATTTTTAAACATTATTTTACAGGTACATTTTTAAAGTTTTTTTTTAGTGTCTGCATATAATATTTTTTTAATTTACCCTAGCTACAGATCACACTCGGTGTGTGTGACAGGTCCCACGCTGGTCGTCTATATCACGCGATAGATACATGATAAGGCATCAGTCACTTTCCGAATAAGGTGATTGCAGAAGCTAGTTAGCCCATGATTGTCGAGAAACAAATTTTTAAACTTGTAAATAAACAGACACAAGTAATCTGTATAGGAGCTAATAAATACTGTCACTACTGCCTTGAAATACCTACAATTGGAATGTCGACGGTAAAAATTCGATGGCTCAATGCTATGTGTTCTATTTTAGCGAATCTAAGTAGCACAACGTTTAATTTGAACAATCCTAAATATGTATCGTAAATTTAACCATGTAATATTGAACCAGCGAATACCTGAGTTTACTATACGTCAACTTCGTAAAACCTCGTTCCCTGACTACGTATAAAATCATACAACTCAGAAATAATTTGTCAACACATCATTTATTACATCCACAAGCTCGCAATAACAAAGGCAGCCTACTTACAACCGTAGTCGAGTGGTCTAGCTATGACAATGTAGCTAATTGTAGGGACTAGTGTTGAATGACTTTCACAGCGCGAATATCGCACTTTACATACATGATAGGGTTGTGTGACATTTTTTTTTCACTACTAAATATTTTACCGGTTCGTCACGTGCAAAAAACGTCACAAACGTCACACGTCACAAGTAAAAACATAAAATAAACATTTATAGAAAATAAAACGCATTTTTTTCTTGTATAGTTTCGAAAGTATGAACGATTCTGATTAAAACCCATTTAAAAAGTCAGTGAGAAAAAAACCAATGCACATTTTTGGAAAACGCCCAAATACAAGTTAACTTATTTACCTAGCCATAAATTTGTATAATGTTCCAT
This sequence comes from Apotomis turbidana, assembly GCA_905147355.2. NCBI lineage: Eukaryota > Metazoa > Arthropoda > Insecta > Lepidoptera > Tortricidae > Apotomis > Apotomis turbidana. The sequence goes on along the minus strand of LR990288.1, from coordinate 17,803,544 downwards.
TAAAATAAAAAGCAAAATGATGAATTTAAAAGATAAATATTTACGTAACTTTATTAGATAGATATGGTCATATCGTTAAGTTTTATGATCGTCTTATGGCAAGCGTAAAGATAATGGTTATTTTTTATTCTTATATTGACTTGTGCTGCAATCGAGCAGTGAAAATCTAATAATAGCAATTTTCTAGTTCGTGTCTGGCCAATTTTAATAGTACGAATTATATTAAAAGAATTCTTACATTAAAATGTTGCATTCATTTAAACTACATCGATTTGAGGTTAAATAACGGCTTATATCGCGTATATTAATTATGTAAACCTCCCTATGTCGGCCCCTTGATAACGGCCACTGAAAACTGGTTGAAATGTTAGGACGGCTCAAATAATTAATATGGTTCACTAATGTTTGACCAAAAAACGTTTGACAAATGATCATTTGACCAAACAGCGTTTCAACAAATATTCATTAGGCAAACGAGACATTTCACAAAAGTATCATATTACAAAAACTCACTTAGCAAATAATTATTTTACAAACACTACACTTGGTAAATGTGTTAAATAACAAAATATAATTTAACAAAATGTTATTTCATAAAAAGTACTTCTTTTTCAAACATTATGATTTAGTCTGTAATCTGTAGTTGGGTAATTTATTCCGCTACTATCTTAGAATGTATTCACTATGCTCTACAATCTGTATCTACTAATAGAGCAAATTGTACATTTTCCTCAAGTTTGCCGACCGCTGCCGCGGTACGCTCGCGCGCTGTTGTGGTCGCAGTTCTAACATAACCTAACCCATTAATGAATCTATCCACTATGCTCTACGATCTAAAATAGTAAAAATAGTAAAGCAAATTGGAGAACAAAGTTAGATTCGCTCTAAAAAAAAACAAACGAAACACTTGTCAAATAATACATTGTAACAAAAGTTTTTAGACCAAGAGTAGTTTTTTCTAATAACTCAGTTGCTAATAAATGATCATTTTGTCAAATGATTATTTGTAAAATGTAAATTTAACTTTAATTGTTACTGTTTAATTGTGTGACAATCGTGAACACCGAAGAAAATAAAGAGTTACTTTACCTCAGAGTTATTGTTTTGGCCATTGAGAATTTATCTTCCCATTAAATTTGTGTCGGGTGCGTACATCCATTAAAATATTATACTAATATTATAAATGCGAAAGTGTGTCTGTCTGTTACCTCTTCACGCTTAAACCGCTGAATCGATTTTGATGAAATTTGGCATAGTGATAGTTTAAGATCCGAGGAAGGACATAGGATAGTTTCATCCTTAAAACGATTGAAAAGTGAGGGAACATTTCTGTTGGGGTGCGGTGACCCTGTAGGAAATGTAATTATTAGACCAAAAGCACAATTGCTCTTACATTTGCTTTGGCGCTTTTAATAATCCCTTTTATCAAGTTCCACGCGTACGTAGTCGCGGGCAAAAGCTAGTGGTTTCATAAAATTTGCGGTCACGTCATAACATACTTGGCACGATAATCTGCATGCGCTTAAAAGGTCAAAGTTTAACACTTTCGTGTCAACTACAAAACTATAGCGGCACCACATATCGAATACCCACACAAAATGTGAATAGGTTTTGCATATGAAATATGAATATATTATACGTTAAACTATTTTATCGTTTTAGGTATAATGCGAAATAGAACAATACGTTTTTAGGCTTTAAAGGAGCCAAATTCTATCGTGTCAATAATATTTATTGCCATTATGCGATTGATGTTTTATTTAGTGTTAAAACTATAACATTCCTCTGACTACTGAGGTGCCGCCGAGAAATTACACGGTAATAATCACCGTGGTACAGTCGAGTTCATTTACATCTACACACTTACGAGAACGAAAATATCTGAACACGACCCTATTGTCAGGAGCATAAAATCGTGTTCAGATATTTTTGTTCTCGTAAGTGTGTGAATTCTCGGTAAGGTTCGCGTAATGTGCATCACTATGGCCGCTATAGCAACAAATACTACTAATTTCCTCCTCCTCCTTATTTTGCTATGCCATGCCTTATTAACGCAACACTTAACAAAATTTTAAGTGTTTACTTGTAAAGGGAAACAGGTAAACTAAATGCTTGAAGTTTCGTAAAGAATGTATTATTTTATTATGGACACTATACAAAACATCAATAAGTAAAAATTAAAAGGAGCTATATGCATACGCAAAGACCGTGTTTTTGAATATTGTGGTGATCCTAAGAGCGCGTTTTTATTATATTAGAAAACATTGATTATTGAGTTTTTTTTTTTCGTGCGTTTTAATAACTTTTTTCCGGAAAATACTGCAGTGTGTAGGTATAATTTACGGGGATTTTAGTACAGTATTAGTTTATTTATTGCTTTCATAGGTTAGGTACATAAGATGGACGATACAAAATGTATTATTACTAATTGTATTATTACACCTTCAAATAAAGTAAAAAAAATAAAACTTAACGCTACGATTATCACCGAGAACGTTACCGACCGTTAGTAATTTACGGCATTTTCATCACTACCCTGTGACTGTATTTTTTATCATCTATCACATCTGGGTTTAATTTTATACCTGCACCATTCGAAAAACTGGATCGAAAAAACAACTCTAAATATCATTACATTGAACAATTTTTTACGACAATATGTTGATAAATGCAGACAAGCCGGAAATTTGGATATCAGGGCAAACAGGCATACAAAAGCATTTTTGCCTAAGCTGAAATCGATTCACTCGCTTGGTCAAAAATGAAACTATTATTAATAATATTTATTATTATTAATAACTAATATTAATTCTAAATGATCAAAATATGTGAGTGTGTTTAGTAAAACGTCCCACTTTGTCGATTCTAGTTACGGAGTTACGGGCAGTTTAGTGAAATATGGCAAAACCTACCTAAAATCGGCTTTCAATAAAAACTGATGGAACATACTGTAATAAAGCTATGATTTAGATATCGACGCATAAATGTCCACTTAAAGCATGTTTTTATGTTCAAGCCTCCGTAACATTCAAGCTACTAAGGTTAAATATATGATTTTGACTAATTTGAAATCCTTAAAGTATGACAAATAATTTAATAGCAACCACTCCATAACTTCAAAGTACAAGTGTGTTTTTTGCCGTCACAAACTTTAACCAACGTTTTCTCAGTTTTTGCTTTTTCACTTTTGCAAATTTGAAGAATTAAAAAAAAAACTACAGCACCTAGAGACATAACTCTTTCACCAAAAGATAGCTTATGCCAAAAGATAGCTTATGTTCTGTAGTAGTAGGGACTACTCATAACTCCATATCGACAGTGGGACCTTTTCCCTAAAACAGTCACATATTCAGAAATAATAACACATTTTTATCTTAACAATCAATTTTTTCTTTCCAAAGACACTGCTATCACTTATCAGCATAGTTTATTTATTTATACCATAGTAATTTTAAACTGTCTTGAATATAGGACGATCTTATTACCTTCCATCCATTTTACGAGTACGTGCGCCTGAGTGACTCTACAAAAAGTGCAACCTGTCACAAGTCAGACGACATTTAAATAATGGACCGCGCCAGTTGCTTCGTAACGAAAATTCAACTGGAAAATGTTAACCTGGTAAAAGTTCATTTGTCCCGCAAGCCAACATTGAAGGGTCAAAACTACTAGGTAGGTATGTTACTATTTTGAAACTGGCACATTCTTGTGAAAAATAAATTGTTTTCGATTTTTAAATATATTTAAAAATCTAAAACAATTTTAAATAAATCAATGTTATTTAAATAAAGCATACCTAGTTACAAATAATAAATAAAACATGACAATTTCAAAACGCCGAACGTCGTATTTGCGGTTAAAAAATAAGAGGAATTTGGTCACATGTACGTTTTTTTTAATGTTGTTACTTTAGAAGGTACTCCGCGATTTCTCTAAAATTGATTTTGGTCATTTTCTATACATAGATTATGAGGTTTTTTCCTGGAATTTAATTTAATCATTTTGCTTTTTATTTAGTGAAGTTTAAGTGATGACTGATGATGAAGACCACAAATGCTCACTGGATTCCTTCAATATATTTTGCGGATTGCGGCTAAACGTGGTTGAGGTTCTTAGGTAACACATCTTCTCTCGATGAACTCTAGTCAGTATTAAGATCCAATAAAGAGGTACATGAGGAATATGAGCATTAGAACTCATCAATTCTTGTGGTACAACACGTTTAGTAATTTAGGCGTTTTAATTTAACTCATGCATGTGACAAAAGGTTGAATTTTCGTTGTAGTCGGTTATTTGTATACTTAAAATGTTATTATTATACATAAATTATGCCACCTTTAATCATATTATTTAGATAGTATTTACCGGGATAAATATGACTAAAGTACTCTGTACTTCAGTTATTCCGTTGCCGAGAATTCTCGGAAACGCTCTCAATCTAGCGTTCTCGGGAATGGCATAACTCTGCTCTGGACCTCTAATAATAAACAAATATTGATTAAACGAAACTAAATTTACTATAATATAGTGTTGTCTCAGACATTCAACATTACACATATCACAAGCACAACACATGGAAAATTGGAGGGTTATTTAAGAATACCTATAGAACACTATTATCTAATTCTAGATAAGATAGGAATCATAAACAACATTAATGTCAGATTCTAATCCTTTACACAGCCATAATTAACCTACAACTATTTATAAACTGGTGATAAATGAACAAAAAAATAAACAGTGCTATCGAAATGCAGTTGAGGTGTGACTGTCGAATTTGATAAGATTTAGTATGGATGAGTGCAAATACCTACCGGGTACAGTATCAAAGTAAATCAAAACTTATCAGATATTTTTCCGCAATCACGCAGAATTGCATGGCCACCAATAAATCTAATAATATAAAATGTTGCATGTATGTTCGATAGGTAAACAAATTATTTCATCGTCGTAGTTAAGTTAGACGAAAGGATCCTAATACCTAAGTACGTATTCATAAACAAAATATCCATATTTTGTGTTAATAAAACGAAGGTAAAATAAGTTATAAGTAAATGCGAAGGTTGCCTCGAAATCGCACAAGATACTAGTTCAGAATTTTTAAATCTCATATTTTTTGCATCAATGATAAAGTACCTGTGGAGAAATTCAGATTAATAATAGATAAGTTATTCAGTTTACAAACCGCTTCGTATATAGGTAATTTCTCATACAAATACATACTTTGGAGCTCGTATTTGCATAAGTACCTAAGGCAGTGTTGATATAACAATAAAATCCTATAAGCCGCTACCATAGATGGCGTATTTCATAGCACAAATGATTTTACGGATACTAGGAGGGATTGAGGAGGCACAAAAAAAAATGAACGAGATCAGAGTTGCAGCAATGCAGGTGTAGCGATATTTTTGGAAAAATTGATCGTGCTTATTCTGGAAATAGGACCGCCAACGCCACCCCGCAGGGGGCGCGGCTGAGGGCGCAACCCGCTGCATCCGAAGACTAACTTTAACCCGGGTCACAGGGAAACGAATAGTTAACGACCTAATCGATACCCCAGAAGCTAATTCTAAATACGGAATAGGTCGGATTCGCGGAAACGTTCATTAAAATTAAAGCCTCTAATTTAGACCGGGCTCAAAAACTATATAGGTTGGTCTGCAGGTTATGCATATTTTTTATCTACGTATCTAGCCCTTATTAAGGTCTCCATGCCCAAGACTGGTCTTGCGCTGTTCTCATCTAACGAATTCCTGCGATCTTTAGCAGATCATCTACCCACCCGTCGGCGGCAAAATTTTAGGTCGTCCGATACGTGGTCGCCACCTTTTTACCCCAACAGGCATCGGTTATACGAGCAATCAAATGTCTCTCCCACTGCTATTTAGTCTAGCAAATCTATTACGACTGTACTGACAGCTGTTTTTGAATAATAGATTTAAATCTCTCGAGATAAAATCAAGTAATTTCATAACACTTAATCTTAAAACTAAAATCGTACCGGGTGTTAAATGGAACTAATTACCAATTACTTTTAGCCGCGACTACGGACTATTCCTACTCTGAGTGTCCATGTCATTGTGAAAATCTACGTTAAAGTGCGTTCATCACTGATTCTACGTGTTCTTGATAACTGGTCAAAATAAAATGGTTCCAAAAACGTTAAAATAATATTTGCCGCCTTAAGTTACGATAAGTTTTATCTTAATACGAACAAGTTCCATAATACCGAACACATTCGATATAATGGATATTTACTCAGTGCTAATTAATGTAAATTTTATGAGACTACGAACTACGATATTGTAACGCAAATTTTAATCAATTTCTACACCTACAATTGATTGTAGGTGCCTAAGTAGTGTGGTTTTTTTAGGTCTCGTGAATAAGTTAACAAATTACTCCTGGGACGGAAATTATAAATTCGGGACCATAATATAATACTCTTTATTGTACACCTCGACACGAAAGAAATACTTTCCTATACAAATAAACGTAAACCGCAGGCGTTTTTGTAGCTAAACTATGATATCTTCCAGACATCCTTTGGATAGCGTATAAAACCTTCCATAATTATCATTGTTTTTTCTAAAACTGCTTATAAAATGCGTCAAGAAAATGTAACATTAGGTCCCTAAAAGGTTAAACTAACGATCTGTTCAAGATTTTAGGAAACCGTTGGATGAGGTGTGGATCTTCGGAACTCAAAAAAGCCTTTGTCTAGACGACAGTCTTTCAGCTGAAATGACGATGATTATAAGATGGTGATGTCTAAAATCAAACCATAGAGGTACCTACTTTGCCAACCAATGAACTGAGTGAGTTAATACTTGTACAGTCGAATCCAAAAAATATAGATGTGTATATGTATAGGTATTTTTCGGAACAAACCGGATTTAACCTTACCAGTGACTTAGATATTTTGCGAGTATCTAATTATTTACTTTTATGTACACTACCATCGTCTCATAGCACGGTATGCCTGCTCCGCTTTCAACCACCCTTTCCTGTATGTTACATAATAATCATAAATACTACTATAACAAATGCTAATTACACTCTTACACATTTTTTCCTTATCAGGGACTAAGCACGCCGTTTCTAAATAATTAGGGGCCATTTATAAATTACGTAAGGGTCCCAAAGGTCCCTAGGGGGAAGCAGGGGTCCTTAAAATCTCCACAGGTCCTATCTCGCGATTTCAAAAAGTATGAGGATTATTTTACTTGATTGCAGATTATATTATACTTAGCATGATATAATCTGTTTACCCTGTCATAGTTTACAGGTGGCCATGCAAAATCAGCTTTTCAATAACATACAATTGTGTTATTCTTGACATAATCAACTTTTCTTAAAACCATAACTAAAACATAATTTCTTCAAGTTAGACTTGCACAACACGAAACAGAAAGAAAGTACTTAGTGTTTTAGAGGTGTAAATTAATTTAATAAATGCTCAACAGAGAAATAGAAAAATATATAGCTTTGAAACTAGAATTATCCGTGTTATATAAAGAATAGTTTCAGAGTGCCTTAGACAAAGGACAAAATCTTGTGTTTAGAAAAATATGTTCCTATTTCAAAGTAATCAATGTACTGCAATGTAAACTTCTTAATGTAGACTTAACTTTAATAATAATACAACCTGGTAACATTAATCTAAAACTACACATATGAACATCAACTTATCTTTGGAAACTTTTAAGTACTAAGTAAAACAAAAAAAGAACAGTACACAATGCTTAGGATTATAAACACAGCCAACTTACATAGTTTTTTAACATTAAACAACTTGTTCTGCCTTATTTTTCGTCGAAAAATTATTTCATCGATTCTTTTTCCTCGGAAGTGATACATTTTTCATAGTTCTTGAAAATATCATCGTAATGATTAGGCTATTTTTGTTTTAACATTTTATAACAATCCCAAATAGTTTACGGTTTCAGAGAAAAAATATTTCTGCGAAATTAAAAATTCGATGAAAAATAATTCGGCGGCAGAGAACCCAGCTTAATATTTCGAGGCGCAAAGCAAAATAAAATAAATAAAACAAATGTAAAATGCTTAATTGAAATTGCACGCAAGCAAGCATAATGGACGTCATATTAACGCCCGTTATAAATAAAAACAATATTGCCACGATTTGCATATAAAATAAAATAAAAATTAAAGCTCTGGTAAAAAGCATTGCCACAAATTAAGCATGGCCTTAAAGCCATTAAACAAAAACGAGTGCCTAAAACTCTTCCTAACAAAGATTACAAGAGATTTTGAGAGCACAGTTGCAACCGTTAATAAAACTAAAAGAATATTTAATATTAAAAAAATATTTAATATAAACTAAAAAAAAAAACATCAAATAAAAAGCTAGTTTTAAAGCAAAGCAAAGCAGTCTTTTTCATTTAGTATCTAGCTGAAACTATTTATGTAGTTATTATTTTTTGGTATACAACACTCATATTAAACTAAAAGAGATTCTGTAAGTTACTTATTGTAAAGGAATATGCATATCTATTCTTCACGATCTAACATTTACCTAAATCCGCTATATTCTCGGAAAGTTCTACCGTAGCTACTTTATATGTAAAGTGACACAAAAGTAAAGCTTACGTACGTACAACCTATCCACAAACTATTACCCCAATATACAATTGCATAAGTATCACATAAATAATACTGATCATACAGTCCTTTGTACTTTGGCACATATTATAATAAACACAACCTTCATATAGCCTATCGTGTTCTAGTAATTAGGTTTGAGTATTTTGTCATCAATAAATAAGCGTTCAGGTAACTTCTCAGGTAACTTAATTAGAATGTTTAATATATTGCAATATTCATTTCCACAAAATAATTAATCAACATAATGTGAAATGGTATTAATGCGGAAGTAGTCAAAACGCTTAAATTTTAAACAATGTTTTGTTTTATATTAGTACATAATTATAATATGAAGAGCCACGAGAATAATGTTATGGCAATAGTTTCGTCATTTATTCTAAGCTGCAATACGCAGAGAAAGCAGTATCAATAAATAGTTATCTTAAAAACTATGTACTTTCGAGATCGTTACTTGAGAATGATTAATTACTTGGGAATGCTGGAATATAAACTAATATCAATTCTTGTTCGCTTGGGAGTTCTCGGCATTCGATGCAAGAAGCGCCGATAACGTAGCGTGCGTCGCACTCAGAGTGCCTGAAGTGGGACTCAGTATGTTCGAAGTCGGGTTTATATTTGCGTTGTTTAAAATACCTCCGCTAGTACCCGAGCTGACGATAGTAACATTCGGTGGAGGAGTAGCTCCGTTCGCAAAACCAGTGGAAAGAACTTTTTGAGTATTATGCATCATAAAAGACTTAGCTGCCCCGGCACTACCCAGAGTGAGGACTTTCTTGAGCATGACTGAAGAATTGCACGCGTTGTCTATCATGTCTTTAGTGGTAGAGATGTTATCGAAGTCTCCAGAGCTGGCTGTAACTACAGTACTTATTTTAGGAGTACTAGTTTGCAGTGCTGGCTTCACTGTGGTAACGTTGAACGACATGGCGGAGGTGACCGCTGTACGGTTGAGGATGTTGCGCGACATGATGGCGTTATGCAGGATGTTGCCGGTGGGGAAAGATTTAGAGGAGACATTGACGTACTGGACCGGGGTGGCGTTGGTGGTCCGAGTTCCGAAGCCGATGATTGCGCTCGCCGTGCCTTGGGACATTACAGTGCTGAATGTGCCGGTTTTTGTGTTGATCGGAATCCTGAAATTAAAGAAAAGCATAATTTAAAGTAACGATTTCATTTAGAAAAGTCAACGTCAAATCACAGTACACAAGCGCTTGTAGAAGAGTATGATCCCAGGTGGGGTAAACCCCAATCTCAATCAAATTACTCTCCAGTAATTAACACTCAATCACTCTAAATCTCGTTGATAATTTTCTCTGCAGGGCAGAAAAAAGTCATAATAAGGTCAGTTGCATGGTTGTAAGCTGGCGTTAATACTTATAGTGTAAGACTTCGACATATTTCTGATAGGTATTAGGCTTATTCCTTGTGGCCAGTTGTCACGACTGACCTGACTGTCAAAGTTGCCAAGAGCAGCACAGCTCTTATATAAAGATAGCACTGACCAGTGGTGGATAGGGCTGACCAGCTCTTGTTCAACTCATTCAATTTTTAAAAAACCTAAAGGGTTTCCCTTCTCGTATGCACCTACTTATTCTTAGCAGATAAATACCTATTTTAGATACTGACCCGCGTAGCACCTGCGATGTAGAATGCGGTATACTCTGGATGGTAACGGTGGTGGACAGGTGATGTATGGTACGCAGTGGTTCATTGGAACTGGTGTAATAATCTACCGTACTGCCCGTGATACGCGGTGCCGCGATATAAGTGGTTGATGGCACGGTAATGCATTTGTTTTGGTAGCTGGAATACTGGAAATAGAATTGATGTAGATACTGACCCGCGTAACACCTGTGAAGTAGAATGCGGTATGCTCTGGATAGTCACTGTAGTTGGCAGGTGGTGGATGGTCCGCTGTGGTACGTTGGAGCTGGTGTAGTAGTGCACGGTACTGCCCGTGATGCGCGGAGCCGCAATATGGGCTACTGGTACGCTGTGTATCATCCCGCTAGTAGTTGAGGCCACGGTGATGCATTTGGTTTGGTTGCTGGAGTACTGAAAATAAAAATGATTATTTAATTGCTCTTTCCTAACGGGCATCATTCATTACCTCAGTCGAGGTCTCATGGCTTTCGCTAATAAATGATAATAGGACTTATTTGCGTAGGGATCAATAAATATCAACTTTTGAAAAGTGCGATGGTTGCTCTAAGTTTTAGGTAGCATACTCTCATCATCATCGTATCCTGACCTATTTCGGCCAGGGCGACTGAATACTAGCATACTATACTCGCATTGGCGACCATAAATAGTTTTAGTGTGATATTCCGCTTTAAAACTGTTTGCGCTTCAGATACAACTGCAAAAATGGAGAAATCTTAAATCCATATATTTTTTAAATATTTATCTCATGTTATTAAATTTACTTACACTGCTAGTATTCAATGTGGGTTCCAAATCAAACTCATCTCCCACAAGGGTGATAGTATCCGGATTTGCTCCTGTCAACTTCTCAATAGTTTTCCTAGCATCAGCATCACTCTCAATGTTACCAAGATTTCTGCTAAGAAACTCTATATCAGACTCAAGAAGCCCATCAACTAAATGATTCTGATCATCATCGCCTTGCTTACACAAAGCAAAATCTTCCTTTTCCAGTTTTATGTCCTCAACATTGATACCATCGATGTCATCGATGCTTTCGACTTTGATATCGACTTCCAAATCTTCTACCTTAATCCCATCAACTTTCATTTCATCTAAATCTTCAACTTTGATTCCGTCAACTTTTATTTCTTCAATGTCTTCTACTTTAATATCAGCTAAGTCGGTATCATCTTTCATAGTAGGAACGTCGGCAAAGTCCCTTGTATTATCAGTGTAGCGGGATGCATCAAAAGAGTCGTATGTGTCTTGATCTGGTTCTAATTTGACTTCTAATTTGAACTTAGTGTCATCATTGCTAGTGGAGGGCTGAGGACTGTCCGGGTTGCTGATGTCACCGCTTAAGGCGCGTTTCATGACATACGCCTTGATCTTTCTTAACATGAATGGTGGGACTTTGAAGCCAGTCAGTTCGCCAAGCATTGGTAGAGAGTTGTGACGGTAGGCGTCGCTATTGGCCAGTTCCTCTATGTCTTCCAGGACCTACAAGGATAATAAAAAATAAAATAAAATTATACAAGTTGTTTATTTGACTTTTTAACGACTTTATTAATTAATCAGACAATTGCCGCGCGCCGGCCGAGCCGCGCGCTGTCGGTTTCTGTCGGTGCTCAAAGGTGCCTCGGTCATTTACCGCTTGCAGTGTGGACGTACACGTTTTTGCTTCGATCTTTATGGCAGATAAAAGAAAATGGCGTGCGACACTTACGTATTACGCGAAACGGAATAACCGTAACTTGACATTGTGTGCTATTTGTTTGTTTTAAACATAAAAAAAATATTGAATTTGCTTTTTTTGGAAAATCTTTTGTAGGAACGTAGCAGCAAGTCAAAAGTCAAAAGCTGATTGCGTGCGGCGGCGCCATATTGGTTTATCTGTCAAATGGGCGAACAAAACGGCTCGGGCTAGCCGCGCGCGGCATTCGGTGAGCGTAATTTCATCCAATGCCCGAGGCATGCGCCAAATGCCGCGCGCGGCAATTGCCTCGCGAGTCCGCTGGTTCTGTGTGGACCCGGCTAATGCAGTGGGGTGGTTATCGTCATTGATTTTAGAATACAATTTTTGTATAATTACAATGTAGATCTATATAATTATATATTCTGTATGTATAAACAATACGTAAAATTGAAGTGACCTGCAATCAGTCACTGTAAATTTTGTCTCACTTGCCCTGAAATGCTATTTCTGAACATACGCAGACAATTATCTAATCTATGTATAGGGACTATAAAGTACTAAACCATTAATACAAAGATCAAAGCTTAAAGAAAAATTTAAAAGGAGTTACCTGGTGGAAGAGACCGGGAATCGAACCCGGAACCTCTAGATTGCCGGTCCAGCGCGTAAATTTTTCCACCACCCTAACTCCCAAGCAACCAATCCAATTTTTCCTTATGCTTTGTGTGTCGATCTTTGCATTGTTTATTTGAAAGGCATTACACCTTAGCGACCTCTATGTGAACACGTTAATATTTACATCCTACCGCAGTACTTTACAGCAGCGAACGAGCAAGCAAGAGAGGGCGCTGTTATTTTAAAAATTTATGAAACATGTAACGTTTCATTTAGTTTAACCTTTTGAACGCCAAGCGGTAAAGCAATTAGGTAATCGTGCCCCTGACGCCAAAGCAAAAAAAAGTGCTCCTAAATCAATAGAAATTGAATAACTCAGATAGTGGTTTGAATTAGCATGTTTTTGACCATTGTGACGTCAATAGGCGTCGTTGGCGTCTGTGGCACAATTTTCCGTCGACGTGATTTGCCGTCTTTGGCGCTCAATAGGTTAATGTGGGTACACACCACAATTTTATATTAAACGATTGATACAAAGATCAAAGCTTAAAAAAAAATTGAAAATGAGTTACCTGGTAGAAGAGACTGGGAATCAAACCCGGTACCTCTGGTATGCCAGTACATCCAATTTTCAATTAACAGAAATAATTATCCAAGCGCCGCGCTGAAGACATTTAGTGCGTCAGCCTTTACGACTCCATGCCAACAATGGTTCATTACGAGTGAACTTAACTGCCGCAGTTTAAATAAAATAAATAAATAAATAAAGTAAATCGACTGGTCCTGCAGGCTTATGATGGTTGCTTTTATCACGCGATAAATAAGTAACAAAGCATTCGTCACGTTTTGACTAAGTTTATTTATTTATTTATTTGTTCCATAAAATTAACACATTACAGTCAAGCTACACGTATTAACAGGAGAGTAAGTACCTATACATTATAGCGATTAATTTATGTAACATTAAACACAAGAATAAAATCGTTAGAATTGAACAACAATGGATTGGTACAGCAGCCCTATGTTACCTGATGGAGCTCGGTGTGGAAATAGACTCAAGGTACCGACTGGCAACTGAAATAAATGGGAGTGTAAGTGACAGATGCTTTGTCATTTATTTATCGCGCAACCATGAAGGCACGCGGCTACTACACCGCTCAGGATTCAGGGGTCCCTGTCATAGGGGCAAACCATGAACTAACCGGACTCGCACTGGAGCCCCAATCTTTTTAGGGTTCCGTACCCAAAGGGTAAAAACGGGACTCTATTACTGAGACTTCGCTGTCCGTCCGTCCGTCCTTCTGTCACCAGGCTGTATTTCAAGAACGGTGATAGCTAGACAGTTGAAATTTTCACAGATGATGTATTTCTATTGCCGCTATAACAACAAATAATAAAAATCTACCGGCCGGTACGGAACCCTTCATGCGCGAGTCGGACTCGCACTTGCCCATTTTTTCTCAGGGCCCTTAATTACCAAGCTACGCCATTGACCACTGGTTGCGTTTCATTACCCGCTCCCGTCTGTACCTGATCCGTGAATCTCTAAATTACTACATAGTATAAAACAAAGTCGCTTTCTCTGTCCCTGTCCCTTTGTATGCTTAAATCTTTAAAACTACGCAACGGATTTCGATGCGGTTTTTTTTAATAGATAGAGTGATTCAAGAGGAAGGTTTATATGCATAATTGATCGGCATTGCACCCTTGCGAAGCCGGGGCGGGTCGCTAGTGTTTAATATATACCTATTTTGTACTTACCATAATGTAGGTTTTGCCACCGACAGCGTTGACTAGGTTGTGACTAGCGATCCACTCCTTGTCTGAACTATCCGCGGGGTATCTGAGCAGGCCCGCATGTCGCGTATAGAGGCGTCCCCGACAGTTGCCCAGACCTAACACCTGAAATTATTCAACCTCATTATAATATATAATAGTGATTGTTGTTAATAATAATTGCAACCAAGTACTTAAAGCTAGGTATAAGGACCCTGTCAGGGCGTAGCAAATATTTAGTTAACATTCTCTGGATCGGCTTACTATTATATAGAACAAAAACTTACAAACTAGGCTATAACTACTCAGTAGTCTTCTTTTATGTTACATAGTATGTAAAGTGCAACTATTTATATTAAGGAAACATCGCATATGTTTAACCTTTTGAACGCGTAGGTTCAAAAATAGTAATTTATGCAACTGTTACAAACTCGAGTGTGGTTTTGATTTGGATGTGATAGGATCACACAAGTGTTTTAAAGCCTAATTAGGTATGTACACCATAATTATGTTCGCCATAACATCATCATAATTATATTGTAATGTTATAAAATAACATCATTGATTTTGGTCATCCATGCCCCACCGCCACCTCTACCAGGTAGTGTAGGTATTTACCTATGGTATCTGAACTGGCTATAGTAATTCAATATCGGTAGTTCGGATTTTACCTTATGAGCGTGAGATCCCATAATGAACAGAGTCTCCTGAGTCAGCCTGTTAGGATTCCACTTCTCGGGGTCTCTAAAGGTCGACATGGGCAGTGGAGAGGACGAGCCACTGTCAGAAGTCTCTTCTTGCTTAATCTTCCTGCGCTTGAAGCATGCGTCGAAATCCGACTCAGATTCTTTACGTTTGGTATGCGAGGGGCTCTGTAACTGAATATTTTCGATATTTGATTATTAGAAAGTAAACCACTTTATTCGCAAAGTTAGTTACATTAAAATAAATAAAATATTATTGATAAATATTATGGGACAAACAAATCGACTTAGTCCCAAACTAGGCAAAGCTTGTACTATGGGTACTAGACGACGATATACATAATATATATATACAAATATATATAACATTCATGACCCAAGAACAAATATTTTATCAATACTAATGTGATCAAAATCTGAATAAGGTAAAAAGGGTTGTGACTTTTTTCTTCTATTTGGACAAAGGAAATCTTTTAAGTATAATATACATCATTCTGCATTGAATAAAACTAAAATTAAGTAATGATGAGCCAGTGAATCTTCTCCTGTGAGTCTCAGATTTTAAAATACACATGAATTGGGCTGACACCAAGCTGCTAACCGATTGCTGCTCATGACTATCAATCGCGAATCGATTCGAATCTTATCGAGATATATTCAATTTAATAGTCCATCATCCTATTAGATGTAGTAAAATTGTCATCTTAAAGTATGTAAATATATTGTATCATTGTATAATTTATGGTAGTTACGTTATACATATGTATAATATACAGGTATTCACTTGTATCTTAGACTCTCTCCGAACAATAAATTTTCTATTCTACACCCACTTGAAGCATCTGTTTGGCCCTATGGTTGACTGGTAGAAAATACCGTTAGGCATTAAGTTTACCATTTGTACTGACTTTAGTTTTGTGCCATAAATTTTAAGTAAATAAATAAATATGTAATTTATAATACTTACATTGTTCTGCTTGGTAATTTTCACATCAGCACTATTAGAGTCATCACTGTTTTCAGAAGGGGACGGCACTGGTTTGGATGGCGTGGTGTAAAGCAAGCGAGTGGCATCCAGCATGGCTCTGCAAATGGCCCGCACCTGAAAATGTAAATATATTCTTGTACTACAAGTCGCCCGCACACTTCATTGGAGTGGAAGAAAAAGTCATAACCTTTTTTTTGTTTATCCATAGTCATGTAAAACGTAACCTATAAGCACACGGGGATGCGTTACCTGTATACCAAAAAAATTTGAAATTGGTCTATCTATCGATGAAATGACAAAGATTTTATTTTTACATTTACTTGTGATAACACTTACGAAAGGATTGTAGTACTTACAGACCATAAAACAATAAATTAATAAAACCATTTTCAATCAAGACGGTTCCCTTGTCTTTAACTTTATACAAATAACTGGTCATCCTTATACCTAATAATCAACAGAGTAGTAACTTTTGCTCGAAAACGTCACAAATATTGCCTGCCCATAAAAACCCATTTAAATTCATTTAAACAATCTTAACTATAACACTGCCGATAACTAAAAAGTTTAGCTGTATAGAGCACTTATAAAATGGCTACATAGAATAAAATACTTCCTCCCTCTGCACTGCAAGTTAATCTTAAATTATATGTATAATAAATAAAAGGCAGCATTTAGAAATTATACGCAATATTTGTTCCATTTAAAAATGTGACAAATGTCAAGAATATCTTTTACCATTTAACAAGATTGTTTTCGGATTTTGTTTTATGATTTTCAAACAAAATGCTGCATAAAGTATTTCTTTTCTCACACTTACATTTCTCTTCAGAATAGGTAATAATAATAATGAAATTATCAGTATAAAATACCAACCTGATCTTCACTAACAGACTCATCTCCTAGATTCAGTCTAATATTGTTTACCGCAGGAACAAAGAATTTCTGAAACATAAGAACAGCACTGTAAACTTAATTTCAATGAACATTGATACCCAAGTGCAAAAATATAGTACAAAATTCTATATCTGCAATATGTTCCTACAAACATTATTTTATTATACTGCAATTCATAGGACAAAACTTAAATCATTTATTGGTGTATCAAAGAGTAAGTACAATTTATTACAAATGGCCGGCGTTTCCTAGTAAGTTATTGTAATAACTTGTGCCAGGAGTCCACCGCTCTTCCATGTAAACAAGCTATCTAGTACTATACCATTTAAATGTTCCTCTTTCTCTTTTCAAGGAACTATGTTCCCTTATAAACTTTGCTCTTTTAGAACCAAAAAAAAAATTTGCACCACCCCAGTTACAGACAGGGCTTTCCAAGCAAGTTTTTTCATAGCAACAGCACAACCAGTGGGCTAGGCTCTCTGAGTAGGTAGGTTGCTGGTCATGAGCATACCCCAGGCATTTGAGCAGAAATCACCCTTGAATTACATGCCAATAATATTTACTAATAAATTTGTAATAGTAATAATTATTACAAATTAACTACTCACTTCTAAATACTTCTTTATCACTTGATCAATTTCCCTTGTCACCGCAGACTGTATGGTCTGCCGTAGCATATCCAGAGACTTGTTAGCGCTGGCCCGAAACTCAGCAATGGGCCTTGAGTGTGGCTGTACTGGCCCGGGCAGGCTAAACCGCCTATGCATTGCTGCTAACGTGTTTATAGCTATTTGTCTTGTGATTGGCTGCTTCTGAAATAAATAAATTAATTAATAATGTTACATTTCCAATTTGATTTGAACTGGCTCAGAACAATGCATGTGAGTAATAACAAGACGTTCATTTTAATTAGACACCCTATTTAAATGTTATTCAAATTCAAGGGCACATTTTGAATTTAGAATTGCACTGAGGTGAAATGAAACTTACAGTAAAAACAAAAGAACATCAATACAGATGTGTATTTTTAACCAGATAACTAGATTGCTCACACATACATACTTGACGCCAATTTAGTAATCTTATACGCCATTCTTATCACTCATAAGGATTATTTAATATGAGTGAAAATATTAAATGAAAATTTGGTGTAATGTAAAAAAATATTACCGCTTGCATGGTGCATGTAGTGCTAGGACGCACAGTCAACGTTTTTGTAGGTGCTTGGAAACTCCATGAAACGGTGGCTGTACTTGGGCTCTGAGTATCAGAGGCAGAATTTTGATGCGATGTTTCAATATTATTCCAACTCTTTTGAACCACCATTTCGCATACAAAGCTATCAAAACTCTTTACAATATCTCTGCAAAAATACGTGTTACATTACGATACGAGTTTAATTTATAAACGCACATGAATTTGTCATTTTACGAGCAAAAAGTCAATTACAATTACTCTTTTGCTGAAGTGAACGAAATATAACAATCCACTTTGCTTGCTCCATTTTCAATATATCATCAAATTATCAATCAATCGTCGTTGAGATGAGAGACTTCGAGAGAGAAGGATGTCAGTTAGGACTAGGACCGCTACCTTGTACCGAAAACTAAAAGCTGACTCAATAAAATCGATGCTTTTTTTATACAAAATAACTAAATTAAAAATTGTCTTGAATTTTTGTATTGTTTTTTTTGTTACTTGATTTTATTTTGTATGCGATGTGAGTGAAATAAAGATACATTTTCAAAAAATCTGTTTAAAATACTTTTGAAAGCAATTTGCTTTGAACATTCTACTTTCCTCCGATTATCAGTTTAAGTTTAAGCAAAAAACGGTTCGTGATCGACCGATAAAATGTAAAATAAAATTATTCATACAAGTACAACCCTAGGTTACAAAAAAGTATTGCCAGAAAAAAAACACTATTATTATTTTATTTGTATTAAAAAAATAACTTACTTTCACTTTGATTGCATTGTTTTTTATTTTTTTTATTGTGTGTTACTTATTTTATAACAAATAATTATTTAAGCTTTCCTCGAAGTAACAAACATACTCATTAACACAATCACTAACTTTCGCCTTTATAATATAAATGTGATTTTTATCACTCCGTTTTAGTAAGCATAAAGCCTGACAAGAAATATAAGAGGATTGTCAAGAGGGCGCTATTTATAAGATTTATATGGTAACAATTTTGCAACCAATCGCAACCACACTATAATGACATTAGTTTAAATACCTGTCAGTTCCACTATATTCACTTTGTAATTTCATTTTATCAAATATTTACTTGTCCATAACATCAGGATGTAGAAGAACAATTTTCTTTAATTTAATTAGATATTTACTTTGATGATCTTTCCTAATTTTCCTATGTTGGCATGCCTTACTTACTGTCACCATCTTCCCGCTCTTTTTCTTAATAACTGTACAAACGTCTTGTGTTGTCTGTGCCGTACATAACATAAATAAAATGTTGTTTGTTTTAGGTTCCACACCTATCCTCCCACAAAAACACGAAATTATAAATACCGACCATTCTCCTATCGTGTGATATGCCTTCACGTCGACATTGGCGAAATACATCTTGCTAACCCAGCAAGAAGTGAAAGCCACAGAAGGAAAGAAAAAAAAAAAAAAAAAAACATTTTAGAATGCACTCTTTTCCTGACTGTTTTTCGTGTAGCAAACACGTGTACACTTTATTTATCATATAACGTTCATGACTGTGAATAGTTTTCGGAATTTTCTGTGGATATTTTTAAATATTTGTCTTATAAATAAATCTCCACGGATGACGTTGTGAATGTTGACAAACCATCATAAAATCATTGCCAGTGTAAGAAGTTAGTTCCAGTGAAATTCCGCAATAGGTATGGCACGTTCTCATATATTTCTGGTCAGGCTTAAATTTCGGCTAAGGACTGCCATGAAGCGATCTCAGAAGTTAGAAATGACAAATTCAAATTCAAAAATTCAAAATTATTTATATGTCAGAATACAGTTATATACATGGTCTTAAGGTATAATATAAAAAGTCCTCGTATTCAGCATGCAAGCATGCGTACAAATATTTTTGTGTAAATAGGCTAAAATGACATTTCAATTTGGTATTATTAATTAATATTACAATAATTGCACATGTCAATAAATAGGCCTTGTCATCTATAACAGATGATTTAAGCAACATCGCGACAACACTTGCGCTCATGACTTACTAGTCCTATTCGGGACTGAATCCGTCGGCCGCATTCCCGACAAGTGTATCCACCCCCAGGTGGACGGGAGTTGACGGCCCCGTCGTGACGTCTCGTGCGTTTCTCCCTCAGCACCCCGAACCAGCTTTCGTCGTGCTTTGACTGGCCCTCATAAACAAGGCGTCGCCACTTGTCACGATCCTCAGCCAGCTCTTCCCATTGGTTGCTAGGGATGTTAAAAGCAACCATATCACGCTTGGCACAGTCTTTGAAGCGTAACATGGGTCGGCCTACGGGTCTCTTTGCCCCTGCGACCTCTCCGAGTAGAATCTGCCTGGGCAAGCGAGTGTGCTCCATGCGGTGCACGTGACCCAGCCATCTCAGCCTCCGCTGCTTGAGCATGGCTGTGATACTGGGTAGCTGAGCCGTGCCCAGGACAGCTTCGTTTGTCACACGATCCCTCCAGGTGATGCCTAGAATGCTGCGAAGACAGCGCATGTGAAAAGTGTTCAATCGGCGTTCTTGTTTTGCATACGTCGTCCAAGATTCCGCTCCGTATAGGAGTGTGCTCAAAACACACGCTCGGTAAACAAGCATCTTTGTTCTAAGCGTAAGATGCCTGTTTTCCCAAGCCCTCGTACGGAGCCTCCCAAAAGTCGTGGCAGCCTTGCCGATGCGGGAGTCGATCTCTGCGTCAAGCGAGAGATTGCTCGACACAAGCGAACCAAGGTAGCAAAATTTGGTGACCACCTCCAGTGGAGCGCCATTAAGCAATATCACTGGAGGCTCGGGGAACCCTTGCGCTAAGATGACGGTCTTCTTGGCGTTCACGGACATTGAGAAGTAATCGCAAGCTCTAGCAAATTTATTAATTAGGCTCTGGAGCTGAGATTGATCATGATTGCACATGTCAAACATTTTTATAATTCAAGTAATCCTTAATACTGTAAAAGCATTGGTCCAGTAACCATATAATGGCCCGATATAATGGCCCGTAAAAAAATCAAGGAACAGGAATAATAACAATGCTATAAGCCTGCTACAATAACCTTCGGTTTTACTCGAAGACGCGTGAACCGACTTGGAAAATTTCTAGTTGGTTCCATTGTCATCAGATTAGGAACTTAATCTGTAATATGAATTAATGTAACCGCCAAAATGACAAAATTGATTTAAGTATACAGTTCGTCTGTAAATTTGAAGATCTATCCATTGCTGTTATTAAAATTACGATATCTTGATAAAAATGTTGGTTACATTAAACAAAAATTGTCAATTTTTTTTAGTTTTCTGTATTTATATTGGTATATGGCACATTTTTTGTAAATTACTTAATATCAGATTAACGTAACCACAAGTACTGGCCAAAGTTGAACAAAAGTCATTAATGTAAGACTCATCGGTAAATAAATGACTCTTACATTACTCAATTTCTAGCACTTTATTACCAATTGACTGTTACGTTAGCTTCAAAGCTAGATAAAAATAAAAAAATGGTTCTTACATTAAATGGGTTATACTTTTAGTTTTTGAATCAGATCATGTAAATAATAAGGTACATAAATGATTTATATGCTCATATTAGATAGGTAAAACAAAATTAAACGAGATTATAAGAAAGCAACCATTTAAAGTCAATAATAGTCTTATCTTGTCACAAATTGTGCTTACTGCAAGCTGGGTGAATATATAATTTAGTCAGTAACATTAAAGTTTTCGTAGTTTTTAAAGCAATTAATGCCTCTTACAATATTATTTGTCTTCCCAAGCCTCGAGTGATGACGGTTACATCAAAATTATGTACTTAATTTAGAGAGACCTGGTGCTTACGTTATTTTGGTTACCAGGAACTTTGCGACCATCTCTTTCCTTTGCAGTGTTAATGAGTGAAGAAGTGAAGGGTGAAGGGTGAAGGGAATGGGTGAAGGCGAGACGACCATACATTTGCCTGTAGGAAGCAATTACAAACACTACCGCGTGCGTCTGTTTACGATTTGGTGTTGTGATGGATATGATAGCCACTTTAGTTTGTACCGACCAGCGATCGGATGCCGGTATTTGACTCCATACAAATATCGGTATTAAACTTCGGTATTTCGCTTATTATTACACATTCCTTTATTTTACTGAGCTAATTTCAAAGTTCTGTACCAATACTTTAATTATATGTAATGGCATATGAAATAAAATCTGTAATATTTTTTTTTGAAATTTATATGAATGCCGGTAACGATCCCTGGTTCCAACAATTCGTGATAAGGACAGTATTGTGTCATTGCGTTGGTATACATCAATAAATACAGTTAAAAATTACTAGTTAATTACATTAATCACTTGCCCTATACGACATAAAAAATAAATAAATAATAATATAACACAAAAAAACTTTTAAAAATAAACTGATAAGTACTAAGTAAGTACTATAGAAATTGTTATCGCCTCAAAAGGGAGTCGTATTTCTAAGGCGGAATGAAGTTCGTCGGGATTTCCAGTATCAAATAGAAATTGATGTTTTAAACTTTTTAATGTTGTTATTTATTAATTAGCTATTATGCCTATTTATACCATGTTTAATTCTCGAATTAGGTACTTTTAATTGAAACAATCTGGCTTAATGCATTTCGTTTTTAGGGAATCGGAAACGGACTGTGAAAACTTTTTCTGTGAAAATCAGTCACTGCCACTACCATGTAGCAACATGTAGGCATAATAAAATGTATATACTTGTATATTATTTGTAGAAAACAAGGGACAGGAATAAATGATGGTAGTAATAGTGATATGGTGGAGGTTAATGACATTGAGATACTCCCAATCATTTTTTTCAGTAGCCTACGTATCCAACGTAATGTCATTGTATTGATGCGATGATTCAATAAAATACGTTAACTATTTGCTTGCCCCTTGACCATTATTTTTTTCAGCCAAAGAAAGGCGTTGAGCTGGGTCATACTTTCTACTAATAACGGGACACCAATGATGCTTCAAATAAGTAGTTCGCGAGAAAACAGCAGCTTACAAGATTTAAGAAAATCTAAATCCGTTTCAGCTCTATAGGAAAGATGTCCAAGCCCAATAGCGAAGGTATTCGAAGCATGTCAGTCGTAAATTTACCCCTTGACGTTCAAGTTCATAATAGTGATGTGAGAGTGAGTTACTAATTATGTGACGAAACATTTAGTGATTAGTCACCAGTTTGCCAGAAAATGTTCAATTTACTAATGAAGAATCAAATAAAGATCATTCGGATAGTTTCAGACAGGGCCTTACACTGAAAATAGGACTTAGGCTTTGTAAAGACAAAATTGATTATTTAAACGAAATTATACAACGTAAAGCTGAAGTTTAAACTTAAGTCACTGAAATCAAAAGGAGGGAGTTAATGAATGGAACAGAAAGAAGGTAAGAAATACGAAGAAAACTATATAGAAAGAAATAAAAAAGAAAGAGAAAAAGGGAAAGCAGAATGTGCAGTAAAAGTTGTAGGTAAAAAAGGTACATAAATATTGTATGAAAGGGAGAAAGAAAAGCAAAGTGAGGAAAAACAGTAAGGAAAAGTATCAGATTGGAAAGAAAATTAAGTATTTATTTAATACTCCTTAAATCTAAAGGTGCCTTTACCAATTTTGGTTTTAATAAACAAAAAAAATCTGTTTCCCGCTTATAAACCGGTTTTTATCACGACTTACTATCCTGCTACTAATTAACTGAAAAACTAACTCTATGTTAAACCTTATTAAAATTGGATAGGTTTAAAAATTCCATAGCTGAATTCCGCTAATTTAAGCACGTTTTGAAAATGTGTGTCCCTTACGTTAGATTCTTTTACCTTTTTGTGACTTACTGTAAATAAGTAGTTCTTCATTTTTTTAAATCAATGTTGTGTTGTGTTCACGTAACTCCTCATTTTTGGAAAAAAAAATAACCTAAGAGCCACGCTATTTTCTAAACTATAATAGCAGCCTTTTTGAGACCATTCTCAAATAAAAATCTTCCAAAATTAAGCTATAACTATAACTACTATACATCATTTTAATCGGACTAGGAAATAAAATGTTACTGCACTTTTTTTAATTTGCAATTTCGTTTTCGGCTTCTCCTGAAAAATCGTCATTTGGCGGTTACCTTAATTCATATTACAAGTGACGTTATTTTCAGCGAATTTCAGATTGGCTTGACTCCTTGGTGCTGCGTAGAGATGTAACGTAAAGTAATCGTTTATTAACTTGTGCTGTTCTGTATTCCGAAAAGTAACTTGCGGTGACGTCGCTGCCAACCCGCCTACTTCGGGTTTTATTTCTTTTTTATATAAGTATTTATTATTTGTTTTGTTTTTAAGGTAACGGGCACAGTCTTACATTAACAAGTACCATGATTTTTAAAAGTTAAATAAATAACAGATTATTACATTAAAATCCAACTTTTGTTAAAATTAAGTTACCTTTAAAGTTTAATTTAATTATTTGAACGCATGCTAGCAGCATTAGTTTTCGATTTATTTTATGTTAGTGCACAACATTTCATAATCAGCATTTATTTATTTTGAGAAAAGTGTCCTAACTAACGTACTGTACTAACGAACCTCATCAATAAACTATGGTAATAGTATCGGTACCGGTACCGATGGGCACGACATGACAGTGACAATGACACGACACTAGTTTTGTTTTAGTTAAGAAACCGGGCGCCAGGCGGTGCGGTGTCTGTTCTGTGACTGTGACGTGTGTAGGATTTTCCTAGTCTTTCCCATCCCATTTCTAAATTTGATCGGTAGGTAACTCAGTATTTTTATTTATTAAAGTTTTTATGTTTTAGATCTAACATTTCATTGGGCGCTAAATGTGTTGTACCTAATATGTATCGGTACTTGGTTCTTATAAGATTACTGATGTCGTGATGTGGCCGACTGTACTCCCCGAATGATAAAACTACTGTAAAATGGCCTGTCAAATTTTTCTGTTATCATTTGCTATGAATCAACGACATAACAGTTGATCATAGAGTATATTGAATGTTTTGCAGTTGATTTGATTCATACGTGTCGCTTGAGTGCGACGTGTCTATCGGTTATTCCTCAATCGTTATTAATTGGTAAGGAATTTCCTTGATACAACTTTCACTTTTTTTATAATATGGTCTGATTAAATTAACTATTCCTAAAATTTCCATAAAGATACATATTCATTTTTTGATTATTTGTTCCCTCATAAGTAGAGTTACGTGAACTTTGTACTGGTTGTTTACTCGGTAACAACCTGTTCTCAAGGTTTCTCCTTGATTTACAATTGTAATTGACATGGCATGTTAAAAATTAGGATTTAGTTGTGCATAGTGACTACTAGTAAGTACTGGGCTTCTTGTGTAGCCAAAATTAAGTAATAGTAA
Organism: Apotomis turbidana; assembly: GCA_905147355.2. Classification (NCBI taxonomy): domain Eukaryota; kingdom Metazoa; phylum Arthropoda; class Insecta; order Lepidoptera; family Tortricidae; genus Apotomis; species Apotomis turbidana. The sequence continues at coordinate 17,778,008 of LR990288.1, read as the reverse complement.
GTAATTAATTCAAGATCATTATGAAAGTTAATTTTAATAAGTTTCTGTGTTGTTTAAAGTGAAAGCCAACCCACAGCCAATGAATTTATATTTTATTGAAAGTTTTTTTGAATGATGAGTATTTTTTTTATAATATTTGCACAACATAGTGGATCCATAATCAATTTTTATGAAAGAAGTAATTATGTGCTTGTGTAAACTAAATGTTTATTTAGTTTTTTTTAGTTAATTTTTTTTTTAAGTTCCTTTTCTCCCTGAGGATCTTTTAAAATAGGACTTCACTGCCATGGCTTTCTGTACATGTTTGAAATGCCTTAATGATGATAAGATATTCTATGCATTAATATTAGACTTTGTGGAACAGGTCTTGATAAGAAAGATGATTGTCATTTTCTTATTGTCTTGAATACACCCGTATATTGTATTCTTGGAGCGAGACTATCACACTTTTAGTTTACGGGTTCAATAAAGCACTTTTCATATCGGATGTAATAAAACCATTTAAAAGAGTTTAATGATACTGAGAAATTTTATTTTATGAACAGACATGAAAAATGGGTATCGTTTCTAAAGCATTATTAATAATGAATAGAGTACCTACTTGCCAATGTAAAGTCATTATCTTGTTTTCACTACCAAAGCTTCTCTAAAGTTGAGTACCCTTCTGATTATCTCAATGAGGTCAATATTCTCATTAAGTGACAATATGATCGGATTCAAACATGATAATATTATGTGCCTATACATTTTCCTGACTAAGTCATCATTAATGGACTGTAGGTTTGCAGTAATTGACCTGAGTTTTCTTTTTTAATTAAGTTATACTACCCAATTATAGTCCAGTCCACACAACTATGGTCCAATTTAATTCTCATTAATATATGACAATTATAACGAATAAACTCTAAAGTGAACAACATTATTTAACTTAAATAAAAACGTATAAAATCACTGATAGAATATGGATTTTGATAAATATAAACGAGTTTTGTTTTTTTGGACCATAGTTGGATGATTGGACTAACTATATGTAGTGTAGTTTTACGGCATGAAAAAATTACCAATTGCAGTAAGTTGAATGAGTTCTGCCTTAAGTCACTGACAAAAAAAGTCCTCTGTCGCTTTCTGCATAACTATGGTCAATTAAACTATTGACTCTGTGATCTGTAGACCTTGCGAGTTTGTTTCATAATTGCTAAAATTTTATTTAATGTGTTTTAAGTCCCCAAAACTCACTCATATTGAAAGAAAATTGAAAAATAATCAACAAAAAAAAATCTCTCAATCCATGAGAATAAGGTGGACGAGAGAAAGGTGGTATTCAGGCGAAAAACAACCAGAAATCACAACACCCAAAAACCTGGAATATACAAAAGAATTTCGGGCCGAGATGAAACAGAGATACTTAGCTGGCTCGATTAATAAGGGAAATAATCCCATATACCCATCTAAAAATTAGTATAGTTAATATAATGAAACCATTTTGCTTGATTGTGATAACACCTAAATAATTTTGTGGATAACTTATGGTATATTGGAAGTGCTTGTCATTTATCTTACATGTTTATGGAATAATTGCTATTAAAATTTTAGCAAAGCATTTAAAATCGGGTGATCTCATAACAGAATTCATAACTGCCATTGAACCCCATGTATGTTCTTATCAAATTATCACATGAGTATTTACATAAGTATGCTATACAAATTATTTATATTGCTTATACAGGGTGGAAATCAAAATTATCTTAATCCTTTAGCTAGCTCATTTTACTGAAAGGAAACATACCTTTATTTTAAAAAAGACACAAAACAGCATTCAAAGATCTTCTAAAATTCGCAAATCTCACTGGGAATCGAACTAACTAAAAATTAAAAAAGAAAGAAACTATTTTATAATTCGAATCAGTAGATTGTTCAGGATAAAATTTGTCTAATAAACATTTGGTGAAATAAAAAGTGTGAAACCTATAATATTCTCCGAAAAGTCTACCGATTAGTATAATTAAATAGGAGTGCTTTTTATTTTTAGCTGGTTTGATTCCCGGCTAAGACAGGCGAATTTTAGAAATCTCGAAGTGCTGTTTTGTTTCTTTTTAAAAATAAAGGAATGTTTTTTTAGGCAAATGAGCTAACTAAATGATTTAGTTTTCCTCCAGGGCCCATGGATTTTTCCACCCTGTATACAGAATTTCATGGAAACCATACCCTCTTACTAACTCATCATTATAAGTATAAAAACATGATTAATACACTACATGAAACTACATGAAACGTACACTATATGAAAGCAATAAAGATCTATCTATCTATCTATCTTAATCTATCAGACCAATTAAAATGAAGTGTCACGGTGATTGGTATACTTAGTTGAGGATGACGAAAAGGGAACAACACCAATCACTACCACGTGGAAAAGATCTAAATAATAATATAGAGAATAGGGGGAATAGGTCTGGGTTGGGGTGAGCTCTAGGCTAGCCATATCTAATGGGCATAATTGATGAGTTTAGCCTAGTTGGTTGTGCAACGGCTAACAAAGTTAACGGCTAGCCGTGCCATGTCAGACTCCCGGTAATTTGCGTGAACTCATTTTTGTCTTAAGTCTTGAACTGTTTTATTTTATTGTTGGACTATATATATTCTATTAAGTATATAATTCTAAAAATGGTATTGAAAATCAGCTGTATACAGCGCCAACTGTCGGCGGGAGCCTTCTAGTAAGTAAGTAAATATAGTTAGATAAAATATTTATATTGACTTTTATTCAACCAGTTGAATAAATGTAGGTATTAAAGTATAATGACCAATTGAACAAACACATATACATACGGTCATTATCAAGGTTACATTCGGTTCTCCTGTCTTGGATGTTTAAATAATGTATTTCAGCTTGTCTATATTAAGTAGGTATTACGTCTAGTAAGATTACCTAATAAAGTAGTTGAATAAGAATGTTGTCTTCTGATATTTATTTATTATTAGGGATGTGTCTCATTTACAATTATTTATTTATTTATTATTAATCACATAGTTTCCCAGAATAAAATACCTAGAACACGGTCATTGTCAAATCCACATTTATAAATGCGTGACGTTAAAGTTTGGTTATTACAATGATATTGTGTTAACCTTTGCCTTTCTGAACTGGGGTCTCTGATAAAATTAAAAGAAAACGTGACACGGTTTTTTTTAGTAATTAGGGTTCCCTAAGTAATGTAAATGAAGGATTAGCATCTTTGCTAAAACAAACGTGAAGATCTTAAAGTTTTTTTTTAATAATCCGTATCCTATTATAGTCTTAAGTATATCTGTGCTACTTGTTCGTTTGCTTTCTTGGATATTACTATTCTCTTTCATTTGCTCAAAGGTTAACTGGAAGAAATCCGTTACAGGTATAAGTTTACCGTTATACTTATATATTGTTATCAAGTCTTTGTTAATTTTACGTCACCCTAGGCCGTAAGTGGAATTTTCTGCCCGCAAAGCAGGAAGAAAATCTCACTTCATGCCCAAGGTAAGACGTAAACGTAAAACGTAAGACAAACCACGGGCGGTAATTTTTAAAGCCCCAGATCGCATATTTATGGCCTCACCTTCGGTTCGGGCCACAATCACTGCGATCTAGGACGTTCACGAATTCATCGCCCTAAGGTATTTAATGTATTATTATATACAATAATAAAGTGTTAACGAATGAACATCATTATTATGGGCAGGTACGTCTTGGTTACACGCGTAGGAAAATTACCGTACAAAGATATATTTATCTATAAGTCCAGCGCTTTGCTCACAAAAATTGACAGCACACACACGTTCGATATTGTTAGCAAGTACGGTGTACGGTTGGGACATTGGATTGTCACTTGTAATTTAATTCCTTTTTAATTGGTTAGGTAACTACCTTACCAATATCGCTACGAATGTTTCCTTACCTATTTTCTTCTGTTTGTTACAGAATAACCAAGATGTCGAAAATCAAGGCTGGACCCGTCGTTGACATCCTTGGTGATGAAATGACCAGAATAATCTGGGACCTCATCAAGGACAAACTCATTTTGCCATTCCTCGACATTGAACTGCACACGTATGACTTAGGCATGGAATACCGTGATAAGACTGACGATCAGGTCACTATTGACTGCGCCAACGCAATCAAGAAATACAATGTCGGCATCAAGTGCGCTACGATCACTCCTGACGAGAACAGAGTAGAGGAGTTCAAGCTCAAGAAGATGTGGAAGAGCCCCAACGGTACCATCCGTAATATCCTCGGAGGAACCGTCTTCAGAGAGGCCATCATCTGCAAGAACATTCCTCGTCTTGTAACCGGCTGGGAGAAGCCTATCATCATCGGCCGTCACGCCCACGCCGACCAGTACAAGGCGACTGACTTCGTTGTCCCTGGTGCGGGTAAACTTGAACTCATCTGGACTCCTCCCTCCGGAGAGCCCATTAAATACGTTGTAAACGAGTACAAGGGCGCTGGTGTTGCCCTTGCCATGTTCAACACTGACGCTTCCATTATCGATTTCGCACATTCGTCATTCAAATTCGCCCTGGACAGGAAATACCCTCTGTATCTGAGCACCAAGAACACCATCCTGAAGAAGTACGATGGTCGTTTCAAGGATATCTTCCAAGAAATCTATGAAAAGGAATACAAGGCGAAATACGAAGCTGCCGGTATCTGGTATGAGCACAGGTTGATCGATGACATGGTCGCTTATGCCATGAAATCCGAGGGAGGCTTCGTGTGGGCTTGCAAGAATTACGATGGTGATGTTCAGTCGGACTCCGTCGCTCAGGGTTACGGATCCCTTGGTCTGATGACTTCAGTGCTTATCTGCCCTGATGGCAAGACTGTTGAGGCTGAGGCTGCCCACGGCACCGTGACCAGGCATTTCCGTTTCTATCAGCAAGGTAAGGAGACTTCCACCAACCCCATTGCTTCCATCTTCGCCTGGACGAGGGGTCTGCTGCACCGCGCTAAGTTAGATAACAACACTGAGCTCAAGAATTTCGCTGAAGCGCTTGAGAGCGTGTGCATTGACACCATTGAAGGTGGCGTCATGACTAAAGATCTTGCTATTTGCATCAAGGGCATGAACAACGTGAAACGGGCAGACTACTACGAAACATTCGAGTTCATGGATAAACTAGCCGAGAACCTGAAGAAGCGTCTGGGCAAATGACTGCCTGAATCGAAACTATAGCTTTATTACTGTCTCAAAATGGGATTAAGGGTACCATACACAATGCTGAATTTATATGCTTTTATTTATTTGATTGTATTAATATTTTCGTATTTTAATAAATGTATTTGATTTTACAATAGTTTACCGTTTATTTTATACACTCACAGTATACATACCTACTAAAAGACGATGCTCAGATTTGTATGAAGACCAAGAACCAACTGAGATGAGAGAATATTAATTATATCTTATCAAACAAGAATATCTTAGATCTGCAATGATATTGAGCTTGGTGTCCACAGTACAAATGACAAAATTAAGCAGATATGAATACCTATCTAGTGACCAAATTCTTATTTCTGTTTTTTATCCATTGTCGTTTACTGTCTTTAGAGCTAAATCTATTAACGAAGCATAATGGCTTAGTAGTTAGTAGGTACGGTCAGCATCAGAAGTTGATGACAATTTTACTAGCTGCATATTTCAAATTCAAATTGTATACTAAAATTATTAGCTACTTTTGTGGTTCGAGAACAGAAGCCAAATAATTTGATTATTTAGTACAAATTGTTTCGTTAATCTGTTTAGCTCAAAGAAAATAACTTATAGCTAATTTCACATAAAAGAGCGCTGGCGATCTTCCTGCGCTGTATAAATGATTAACCTTTTCCCCGCTTTGAAGCAAAGCAAAGCACTGCCACTCACACGCCACGTAAAAGTTTGGACAAGACAATATAGGGATTCCAAAAGAGATATCGATGTCCGATTATTTTTACGTAAAAGTGCACCTCAGACTCAGTATAATATTATTGAATAAAAAAGTACTTAAATTTACATAATAAATCATTATTAATAACATAATTGATCTTGAAATTCACTTAATAAATCGACTTTAAAGTGTGATAATATCAGAATACTCAGTGACCGAGTTACAACACTATCCGTTTGACTAATGAGGGGATGACTTCACGCGTGGACGTCTCCAGCCGACACGGGCGTCAGAGGCATTGGTAATTGTTTTAATTCTAAAGTTGGGAAGATGCGTTATTTCTCTTATCGATACTTTTAGGTAGGATAGTAATAACTCAAACTGTAATAAGGTTTAATCTGTATAGAATACTTTTTATTGCGTAATGTTTAATAAAGGTTAAATTTGTACAAGCTATTTAACTTCCCTGATCCTTATGTTCAAACTGGAATCAATTTCAATATAAGTGTATGTAGGTATAAAATAGTCGTGAAAATTATATGTGCCCGTTTTTATTTAAAGGGAGTATATCTATAAAATTAAAGCCTGACCAGAAATATGAGGATGCGCCATATTGCGGTATTTCACTGGAACTAATTTCTTACACTGGCAATGATTTTTGATGGTTTGTCAACAATGTCAATGTCATTCGTGGTGGTTTCTTTAAGAGACAAATATTTAAAAATATCCAAAGAAAATGCCTAAAACCATTCACAGTCGTGAACGTAATATTATTAAATAATGTGTATGCTTGTTTACTACACGAAAAACAGTCAGGAAACAGTATATTCCATTAAATGATTTTACGAGGTTATCATAGGAACTGAGGTATTTAAACTAATGTCATTATAGAACGGTTGCGATTGGTTGCAAAATTGTTGCCATATAAATCTTATAAATAACGCCCCCTTGACAATCCTCATATATTTCTGGTCAGACTTTACATAAATAAAGTGGTCCCATAAAAACTATTTTTACTTAAACAAAGTTATGAAATATCGTTGGCGGCCACATCCCTATGCGACGGCTCGCGCCGTCTTGGGCGTTGGAAACAGTAGCAGTTGCTGTATAAAATCATAGAAGGAATCAAAGTTGATTTATTCGAGTTTTATATATTGTATTGTGTTCATAGATGCGGTTTTAGAGTACGTATTGGGTAGGCTTAACTTCAACCAATAATAAAAGTCCATATTTTTTGTATTAACATGTAATTTTGCTCTCCAATTTTACGACGGCTGTGGCCGTCGTGGCGTCCTGGGCACGACTTTCCGTTGACGGCTGTGGCCGACTGTGGCGGTGAATGGGTTAACTGCGTTATAAGATTGACAGCGCTCTTTTTACTTATTGAGCTGGTTATACTTGTATGCTACCTTATGCTTATCTAGTTGCAGTGAAGTAAAAGTGAACCTACATTACCTACGGTTAGACAGCACGGCGTTGTACAGGATGGTACAGTAGTCAAGTACAATACACAATGGGTTGTTAAAGTCGGCAAATGATAGATAGTTTAAGCCTATAGTGGACAAACTATGTATAATATTAGGTACTGGTAAGTATAAGTAAATCGGAAATGGATGAAATTTTTAATAAATCTTGAAGTTTATTATTTAATTCAATATGTATATATTATACGATTTACAGAGTACTACGTAACATATATTTAGGAGCATTATTAATTTACTCATAATCACATTAATTCCTTGTCACTTTTTATTTTTACTGTAATCGTATATGATGATAATATCATATTCTTATTTCGAATATCATCATGATATTCGAAATAAGACATACCTATTATCGAACCTACTCCCGAAATTCTACGAGAATCGGTGGAGACATGTGACCTGCAGGTGAGAACAGCTGAACTTTTTTGGCCAAGCTGAAACGGAAGATACTTCGCTCGCTTGGCTAACAACTTGTAATAATTTCGGGATAGAAGTGCACCTACCTACATAATTGAAAGTCACGAGTTGTGCCCAAGACTCCACTGCCAACGTAGTGTACCTACACTACATAATACACAGTCTAAACATTTTCATTGATAAACTGAGTTCTTAATCTGAAGTTCCAAATTCGAAGTTTAGAGTCGCACCACCTCGTTCATTCAAATACAGTTTAAATCGAGGGCGCGAGGAACCGAATTCAAACTTGAATTTGAGAGTAACCCCTCTGAAAATGATTGGATCTTAGCCTATAAGACGTAACCTCTCTTTCAGTTGCGTCTGACAGCGACCGCAAACGCGTTTATCATTAAGGAAAGACGTCCGGTGCTAACACTACCTTTTTTTTTATCTACTACGACGGTGGCAAACAAGCATGCGGCCCGCCTGATGTTAAGCAGTTACCGCCGCCTATGAACGCTTGCAACGCCAGGAGCATCACGCGCACGTAACCTCCCTGCATAATGACCACAGAAAATACAGTTAATTGGTTACATGTATGACTACAGCGCCATCTAGCATTCGTAAGTGTCAAATAATGCATCTTACAAGGGTAAGCCAACCACCATCAGCTGACAGGCTAGGCGTCTACCAATTCCAGAAAAAAAATCGTTAAACTAATTTATTTAGACTTCCGGTTCGTGTCTCAAGATGGCCGCATGCGTTTAAGTTTCGTTGTTCATTATTTATTCATTCCAGTTGTTCAATGTGTAGTATTGATAGCGTATTGTGCAGTGATCTAACGTATGAGTGAATAGCTAATGAAGAATTCAACTTGAAGCGTTCATAGCCCTTCCTGGGTCAAGGCCCGATAGTCCGCGTGGTTTTTTGTAAATCGCTATCACTTTACAAAAAGCACGATTTTGTTAACTCACCGTACAACGTGGTATCAATCCTCTATCTAGTCGCCTAGTGCGATTGGCAACGAGACATTGGCAGTAATGGTCGCTTAACTGTGACCGGTTGCCATTTAAAAAAAAAAATAGAAAATAGAATAATTTACTTATACTTACAGTACTTAATAAGTCAACTAATTTATACAGTAACATGAGTTTTCAGTGACTGTAATCGCTAACGACCGCGTAAACGATTTGTATGGAGAATTGTAGTTCTACAAAGTGACCACTAGGGGCGCTGCACTATTCTCCATACACGCTTAATACGCTGTCGTCAGTTATTATTACGGCCACGTTAACTCATGGCAGCGTTGCCAGATCTACGGAAAAATCCGTAGATCTACGGAATTTAGGCTTTGTGCCCAGACCTACGGAAATTATTGGGGAACCTACGGAATTTCAGGCAACTTTTATTTATCACCAAAACATGACATAAACGAAACGGAATGTACTTTTTCTACGAAAAATTAATTGTAATCCTGGCTGAAACACTCGCGGACTAATCATGCACTTTCACTCAATGGTTTGTATTTAAATTTAATATTCTTGCTGCAAAAAGATGGGCAAGGTGTTAAAAAATATTAGATTTTAATTTTGCCACCTACGTTTTCGCAAAAAATACTAACTTTTAATGACATTTTAAGCTTCAGTATAGTCAAATGAAGCATTGGAAAAAAATCTGTAGAACTACGGATTTTTCAAGCGACTATGTACGGAATTCTACAGACTTTTTTGTCTCACCCTACGGATTTTCATAAATGTCATCTGGCAACACTGACTCATGGTAAGAAGGCACCTGTAACTTCGAACGCGTAATTTTTTTTCACTTTACAGTACTCGGGTCGAAAGTATCACATTAATGTCCGTTACCCCTGTACTATAATTGGTTAAAATCCTTCCAGCAGTAACGCTGTGATGAGCGGACATGCGGACAAGTACATTTTCACACCAACAGATGGCACATGGCTGGCGTTGCGTGCTTATTCAAATCGTGCATCGAGTTGTTAAGACCTTCGTTAAAATAATAACCCCTCTCCTGTTTAGAAAAATAATTTTCAATGCAATTTGAGAATTTTGTAATCGCATAGATAATTCAGAACTCTACATTCTCTTTCCTTCCATTCATTCTAAGTTTTAAGCCACACAATCAGCCAGTAGAGTCTAAGGATTAGAATAGATTCATTGTGTATGAAAAAAAAAACAAATAGCTATTATGTGATTACGTTATGGAACGACTAACGAGTTACAACTAGCATCACACAACAATATTTTGAATAAATTGTGGCTTTCCACGTATATTTATAACTTCACTCACTTGCTCAAACAAAGGTTAACTGGTAGAGATCCGGCCTTACCTAGGTATTTATTGGGATCAGGCCTTGTATCCGTTCATCCTTATTCTTGCAAATTAACCGGTTAGAAAATTCGGTAATTCATTATTAACGTTATTTTTATGTACTTTGGGACTTTATTTTAGTAGGCTGGATAAATACGGACTTCAAAGATAAAACCGCATACCCGAAATATTTATGTAAGGAGCTGTTTCAAAATGAAGACCAACTAGTTATAAACCCCGATTGGAATAAGTTCATTTGTTTTAACATGAACTGTACTGGTCTGTTTAGCCCTCACTACCAGTGAGTCCGACTATGACGTGTGGGAGTTGGTATAGCCCGCTAATGGGATTAACTCCGCGCCACGAGAGTGATAAAGTCGGCATCTCTCTATTTGCACGAATGTATGCAGAGTGACCTGAGTGACTAGCAACAGTAACACAATCTATAAATATTGTATTACGAAATACAATTATATTTTCGAAATGATTTTTAATGTAGGGAAATAAACATCATTTTTTTTAGGAAAATATTGTATTTCGAGTCCTAATGATTTTTTTAATGTGTATACATTAACACGACATACATGTAGCGGTAGCAATTACAATCTTTAAATATTTTTTCCACAGTATCACCATCTTAACGCCTCTCTTTATGACAACCAGCCCTACTGAGTGGGATTATTAATTAGCTGATATTAACTGACGCTTACGGGCGCGTAATCGGTGACATTACTGCCTGTGTTACTGCGTTGTGGAGCTTAACTGCAGATATTATAATCCAGTTCTCAAAACTTCGTCCAGGAGAACACTTGCAACAAATGAGATATATTCCGACTATAAAATTTAAAGTCATATTTTCTTATTGAGATACGTAACTCTTACGCACCTACGTAAGAGCTTCACATTATTCATTTTTTTTACAAAAAGTACAATTTAAAATATCGACACTGCTTGAAAAAAAAAACATTTAGCACCTACGAAATATTGTAATAGGTAACTGTATATGAGAGTTAGTGGCTTTTGTGCTCTCCTCTATTTCAAGAAAAGCTTAATTCGGCTAACAATTTACGGTTTTAGCACAGAAAATAAGTCGTAGAACATAACATTAGAAAAACAATTCACTCGTATTAAATAACAATATGTCCTTCGAGCCGGATAAATACAAAAACTCTTTATTGCACACCTGAAACATCAAGGAATATACAACACAACATGATATATACATTAAAATAAGGCAGAGGTAAACAACAGGCGGGCTTATCGCTAGATAGCGATTTATTTATTAATTTATCTAATCTTTATTGCACAAAAGATAACTTATCGTACAAAAGGCGGACTTAATGCCATGAGGCATTCTCTACCCGTCAACCTTAAGCGATCTCTCCCAGACAACCTTTATGATTAATATACAAGTAAATATAACATTTATTCTATCAAATTATCATTAGTTTAGTTCAGGAAATCTGTTAAAAATATAAAATTAAACCAACTATAAATTAACAACATTATTTCATAAAATCAATGCTTCAAAAGGATTTATTGAGAAAAACGAAAAAGTGCAATTTATTTACGATCTAATAAGTAGCAACTAGGTATCCTCAGCAGGCAACTACATTTTCAAAGTACTAAAAATGTTTAATCCCGAAATATTTAGTAAAATTATATAAAAAAAACGTATAGCGCTGTCAAGATTCATAAATCAATTGCAACTACAAACTCAAATAATAAATCGTATATTTTTCTCTACAAATCGAACGATTCCCTGTAGAGGCGAGTCAGCAAATAACTTTTCTTAGTGAATTACCGGAGGCGGTTGGCGCGGTTTCCCCTACACCACTACCGAATAACAAAACGCAGTAACAAAGTATGAATTCCGTGAGTAGTTACTGCCTTTCTCTTCGGGGGTTCAGACGGCCCTCCCGCCGGGTCTCCCTCCGTCGAGAGGGCCATTCAAAGTCGGTTCGCGAAGCTCTCGGTGCTTGCTGCTTCAGTTTGGCGGTTTGAGCGTCAGTCAGCGCGCGCGTACCAACCTCACGAACGAACGCTTGGCGGGAACATTCGCGATCAACCCTGCACCCCAAAGTTTATGTGCGAGCGTGAAACATGTCTATAAAATCAGACTTTTTGATGCTTTTACGATGGTTCGTCGTAGTAAATATTGCTATGGTAAGCATTTATGTTTTATACGTGACTTATGGAACTTGCGGGTAGTTTTTTTTTATATCACGAGATCTTTCAGCGTAACTATATACTGTACTGTTGTTAAGCATTGTAATATTAATATGTGACTACAGCATTTTAATAACTAAGAAGGTATTAAAATAAATTATTAATTAATTCACACATACAGGTATGGTAAAAAAATCCATAGCATTAGAGACTAATACATAAGCGTAGTAACGTTCTAATTTTTGTGTGGAAATGATATTATGAAATCAAATTTTTACAATATATTGAAGATTTTGTTATCAAACCTACTTAAGTATATATAATTTGCGATATGTAGTAGGTACAGTGGTTGTCTGACACCTGACCAAACACTTACACTTATTCATTTTATTATATCAATAGAAGTGATCACAATGCAAAAGTAAAGTAAACCATTCTTTCTTTAAATTTACCTAACCGCGAGTTAATTTAGTTCAGCTTCCAAAACAACATTCTAATCATTAAAAGAAATCCCTCAAACATTAATCTAACTTCACGCTCAATTTACAGTCATTACTTACCGGGTTTAATTGCCGTTCAAAACAGTATTTTAATTCTTATCTACTCACATCTAAACATACACTTAGTCCATTACGTTACGATGACTATTTAACTGTAATAGTTGCAACACCGTGTGAGGCTTCGACGTACCTACTGCCGTCTAAATCAACTCCAGATCGCTGTTTAATTGTGTAGCTACTGGGCAGTGGGCAATGTAAAGGAACAGATGAATACGCAACCAATAAACTACAAAAAATATTTTATAAAAACGAATTTGAAATATCGAATTGGGTGGGTACCAAACGGAGCAAAAGTACTCAATATTAAATAGCCAAATAGGTAAAACAATTGGTTCTGCCTTTTCGCTAATTTTTCGTCAAATGTTTTATTTCATCGAAAATTAACTTCGCCGATTTTTTTCCCCACGTTTTTCAAAATTCTAAGACTTATTTTAATTGGTTATTGAGAGAGTTTATGTCCTATTCAGATATCTAAGCTATAATACTATTCTATTGATAAGGTTTGGTTACGATTTTTTTATAACAATTCCAAGTAGTTTACGGTTTCAGAGAAAAACGACAGAAGAGAACAAAAATTGTTAAGTATTTTCCTATTTATTTTTGGACTATATTATTAAATAGATTTAGTTTCATCAAATATAAATAATATGCTTTCTTAACAAATGTTTGTATTAAGGAGAGAAATTATCTATTTAAAGTAGGTGTATGTGTACTTCTTTGTAAAAAGTTTCCTACGCGAAAAACTTCATTAATAAATCACTAAATATGAAATTACTTTATTTAGGTCGTTATGTATGATTCACTTACAGACACAGTAACTTATAGGTAACTTTTGATAACTGATAACTCATGATTTTCTCCGAAGCGAAAAACTTTTCCGGATATTAGAGCCGTCGTTTAACATAGGTTAGTTTAGAAAATATCTGGGAGCTTACGGAGCTTCGAGGAAAACTTGGTTGCCAAAACAAAACCGTTGGGAAATTCAGCCTTTTGGAAAACAGAAATTAAATAGTACTCATACTCGTATCAATAGTAGTACTCAGCCCCTTAGTCTTAACTTAACCGAGCAAAATTATACCGTTACTTTAACTAATATTAGTATTAGCTAGAATTCTAATTAACTATATTTTATGTATATATTTCAGCCATGCTTGACCATTTATGACTAGTTGTTGAAGTTTATCGTCCGTACTTTATGTGCCGGACGTAGTTTAAGAATAACATATTGTAAACCATACTAACTCTATCGCTTAATGTTAATTTTTAAGCAAATATTAATATACACAATTGTATCTATATACTTATCTAACTAAATAGCTAAGCAACATATGGATTTATGGATAAGTACCACTCAACTTTTGCTAACTACTTTTTTTGATAGGTACATGTTTGTGATACAGTCAGCATTAAAAGTAGCCAATTTTACTAATTATGCTTTTGTCAAACTACATGCAGCCCGCGTTTCCTGCACGTCTAAAACGTCTAATGCATGGCGTCAGGATTCCCATTTTTCGAATCGAAGGATAACGCATCATCATTTTAGACTTATTCGTGCACTAAGACATTAATTAGATATAATATACTCGTATATGTAATGTAAATACCACATTTCTAACCATAGTTTGCCTGTAAGTAAAATAAAAAATACAGAAATCCCAAGACAAAATGTGTTCTAAAGCAGTATTATATTTTTTCCGTTAGGAACAAGGAAATGCGTGTATGTGTTAGGTAGATACCGAATAAGGCGAGATAATTTGGATATATTTTATCTTTGTATACGGTTAACGCAGTGAGGTATTGTAAAAACACATAACATTATTTTATTAGCTTTTCTTGAGTTTCGACTTGTACAGAGGTTCTGCTATACTTACCTACCTATATGTTAATAGCGGGGTAATTTTGCTAAAAATGCTTATATGTCTTAAAATACGCAAGCAAGTTTATCGCGTGACAGATTTATATACTTATATATAATAAAACACCAAATAAAATAAACCGCATTTGTAAAGTAGCTAAAGTAAAAAGTATTATCAATGGATACTATTCACTTGTTATGCATAGGTAGTAGTGAGGTGAGACTCACACTCACACATTAGCTGGTTGCCGATACCAGAAATCTCATAGAATCTTTCCAGTATTTCCGCGATATCTTCTACGATGCGACGGCGGAGCCCACGACACACGGCAGAGAACCGCTAGCCTGCCATATCAATTACCAGCGCCGCTCGGGTGCACCCAATTACGGGCTCTGGTTCACATGATTCCTATTCATCACCGTCTGGAGATTGCCTACCGATTAAAAATCGATCTTGCAAGCGAAGCATCGATAAGTAATAGGATTATGTCGATATCGATAAAGTTTCTGCCGGGCATATCTAGCCGCGACTTGGCTTATCGCACAAGACACGAGACAGCATCATTTGTCGATATGGCATTATTGGCTGCGCGACAAAGAATCTCGTATTACTGTTATTTTAGAAGTAGATATTGGATGAATTCCTCTAACCGTTTAGGATGGTCATTTTTTAAAAGCTTTTATTTAACTTGCAATGTATGTATGTATACTATGTATGTATGTACCTAAGCATGTTTGTTCGGGTGGAATCTTGGAACTCAATTTTGAAGCAGATATCGTCAACCGATTGAGCTGAAATTTTGCATACTTTCTTAACTTAGATGACAATACAATAATATGGTACCATGGTGCTGATCTGATGATGGAGCCGGAAGGTGGCCATAGGAACTCTATAATAGAAAAAGCAATCCTACCGAGTTTGGGCTCTTTAGATTCTTCTTAGTGAGCATTTGATGGATATCCAAAGAAAAGTACAGTCTGCTATAAAAGCTTGTGACTAAAATGAATTTTTTGACAGAAACTTATTTTAACAATCCAAGGTAGGTAAGTACTAATTGTAAACTGATGACTTAATGGTTATGAATTATATATCTGATTTCTATTCATCACCGTCTCAAGATAACGTCTACTGAAAACCGATTTTGCACTCGCAGCACAGAAGTAACGATAATTCTATTCTATGAGGTATTTATACCTCATAGAATAGAAGGATATTAGTTCTTTAGTTAAGAATATCAGTAGACTTTCTGTGCGAAGATATTAAGTTATTAAGAGTTTTGGCATCGTTTCAGGAGCTCTGTATCATAATAAGCCTGCATAGCCGTTTACACAACTTTCTTTAATAAAGTAAAGCTATGAAGCGATAATGAACCCCGGTACACTACACATAAGAAAACATAGATGAATTGCATCACTCGATAGAGTAACGCATAAATAAACTACATCAAAGGCTGTTTGGGAGGTACGAGTATGATTCTATAGACAAACACGTATAGTATCTATCCCACATTTTTCATCCGTTTTATTCAGGAGTTACATTTTTATAGGACTTGGTAACCACTGAGACTCCACGCCGATTTTGCACTCGCAGCACAGAAGTAACGATAATTCTATTCTATGAGGTATTTATACCTCATAGAATAGAAGGATATTAGTTCTTTAGTTAAGAATATCAGTAGACTTTCTGTGCGAAGATATTAAGTTATTAAGAGTTTTGGCATCGTTTCAGGAGCTCTGTATCATAAGCCTGCATAGCCGTTTACACAACTTTCTTTAATAAAGTAAAGCTATGAAGCGATAATGAACCCCGGTACACTACACATAAGAAAACATAGATGAATTGCATCACTCGATAGAGTAACGCATAAATAAACTACATCAAAGGCTGTTTGGGAGGTACGAGTATGATTCTATAGACAAACACGTATAGTATCTATCCCACATTTTTCATCCGTTTTATTCAGGAGTTACATTTTTATAGGACTTGGTAACCACTGAGACTCCACGCCTGCTTAAATTATGTTACCCCTACTTGTAAATGATAATTAGAATAGTTATTTAATAAATATATTTTTGACGACATATTATGGACTAGTTAATAGTACATTACTGCAGAGGCCGCGAAATAGGGGATTATTGGCCGAGTAGTAATAGATGGCCGAGTGATAACGAGGCCATCTAGAGATACGAGGCCGACAATCCCTGTTCGCGCCGAGGCTTGTATGTATAGTGCTTTTCTCAAATAAATCCAAGGAAATAATACAAATGTTCAACTTATATATTCATATAAAAACAAATTTATTTCAAACTTAATAAAAAAAAACAAATTTATTTTTTTAAGCTGTTCGGGTCAATGTTTTTTGCCACCAAATGTTAAGATTAAAAAATGACAACACCTTATTAATTAGATATTGTTATATTTTTTAACAATAAACGTGATTCCTTGTTTATTTTATTGAATATCTGATTTAATCTAATTGAATAAACTAGTTAAATATAAGAAATAAAACGTAAATATACACTCGGGTGCAAAGAAATCGGACCACCCCAGCATTTTTAGCAGTTTTCCATTTTCTATTAAAACTGTAAGCTCGACCATAACAATTTAAATACCACGTGATAGATAATTTTCTGCCCTATCAAATGACACCAATATTCAAGGGCGGGAATGGATATTGTGCAAAATGTGGGCGTGGAAATCACCCCCCTCCAACTGCCTCGTTAACGCATGCACTAATTGGCCACCTACCATTAGGCATAAAACCAGTAATTATCATTGTTTATGCATCATTCGTAATTGATACGTCTTCCTGAACACTGCTCTCATCGACTCGACCCTGAAAAACTGAAGAAACATGGATACTACCCCAAATGAAGCCGCCCAAGCAGTTGCCCTGTTGCAGAGTGGGCTTAGTCAACGTGAAGTGGCTCGACAACTGAACCTATCGAAGTCATCACTTCAACGTGTGTACCAGAGGTTCCGCGAAGATCAGACGTTCTCCAGAAGACCCGGAACAGGCAGAACTCGCAGTACTTCAGAGAGAGATGACCGTTTTATCGCTGTTTCCTCGCTACGAAATCGTCGATTGAATGCTGTTCAGCTTCAGCAGAAGCTCCGAGAGACCAGGAATGTGTCTATCAGCCGATGGACTGTCAGAAGAAGACTGAAGGAGAAGGAATTGACAGCTCACAGGGCTGCCAATGGCCCAAAACTTACCCCAGGACACCGCGGTGCACGACGTGTCTTCGCTCGCGAACATGAAGATTGGACCCTTCAGCAATGGAGGTCCGTACTTTTCTCCGACGAGTGCAGGATAACTTTGTTCGGTAATGATGGACGAGCACGAGTTTACCGGAGGCCTGGGGAGCGGTTTTCTCAATGCTGCATCGAGGAACGTGTTGCCTATGGTGGCGGGTCAATCATGATCTGGGCTGGCATTTCTCTGGAAGCGAAGACGGACATTGTGTTCATCACAGGGCCAGGTACAAGGCGAAATGCGGGCGGTTTGACTGGTCCTCGATACGTAGAGGAAATCCTGGCTGATCATGTGGTTCCATTTAAGCATTTTATCGGCGATGACTTCATCCTCATGCAAGATAACGCACGGCCGCATACAGCCCGGGCCACTACGGACTACCTGGAGGAGGTGGGCATCAGCGTTATGGAGTGGCCAGCACGAAGTCCTGACCTGAACCCGATCGAGCACATTTGGGACGAGCTGAAAAGAAGAATCCGAGCCAGAAATCCCGCCCCTGAAACTTTATTGGAGCTTAGGTATGCGATCGAAGAAGAATGGGCGGGCATCCCTCAAGATACCGTAAGAAAATTAATAAGGTCGATGAAAAACCGTATGACGGCCTGTCGTAGGGCTAGAGGAGGCAATACACGATATTAAATTGCTGAAAATTGTTTTAATTTTTACTCGATTTCCTTAGAACCACAGTTTTCCCCTTAGGCAAAAGTTTTACTCCAGTACGCATTTTTAGGGCGGTAACGTTCTAAGCCCTGAAAATTTGAACGTATTGGCCGCACACCTTCGGAAATCAGATGAATTTATAGAGGAAAAGCTTACCATTCATATGGTATATAATATGTTATGGCCACCCTTACAGTTTTTACAGAAATTGGAAAATTGTTAAAAATGCTGGGGTGGTCCGATTTCTTTGCACCCGAGTGTACATGCACAAACTAAGTTTTTTTTTATTGGCAGTATGCCATAGATTATCAATAAAAGAAATAAACCCCACTGAAACAAAAGACAATCTCTTTGTTGGCTACGGCCAATAATGTTGTATGAAATTCCTTTATATCGTTCTAATTTGAAATTAGAACGAATCTTCAACAATTGCTATACAAAGACGTATTTCGCGTTCTAATACCACGATCATAAGAACGACATTTCCTTGGATGTTTGAGAAAAGATTATTTAAAACTAGCGACCCGCCCCGGCTTCGTACGGGTGCACTGCTGATAGATTATGCATGTAGGTATTATACATATAAACCTTCCTCTTGAATCACTCTATCTATGAACAAAAACAAATCAAAACCCTTTGCGGAGTTTTAAAGATCTAAGCATACATAGGGACAGACAGACAGACAGCAGGAAGCTACTTTGTTTTATAGTGATTATAAAGCGTGTATATTTGATATAACCGCAAACTTAACGGGGTCTTAGTATAGGTACTTATATTAATCCGTATATTATTTAAAAAAAAAACTAACTTTCTTTTTCATATAAAATAATTCAGCACGCAATGTATTTGTTTGTTTTTGCTTGTTGACACTTAACAGCGTGATGTCACAACTGTCACTAGTAATAACTACGCCATACATTGCTGCTCAGACATTTTTCAAAAAATAATTACGTTATGGCAGTTAACGCTAAATTAATAATTGTTATAAATATCAGATTATAGCTGAAATCTCCGTCTGGCTACAATTTGCGGTTATAGCAAATATACACGCTGTATATATACCTACTTATTAATAAATTGATCACAACCAGCCACAATAGCATGTCATGTTGACTCGCTACACGTATATAGTTTGAAACTACGAATTGCTTCCTCATTAAGTCAGTCAAAAGCACATAAATAACATTTATTTCAGTACGTATTGTACACATACGATTAGAAATGGAATAACAACGACAAAAAATATAAAACGACTTTGCATATAATTACGGAAATAATTTTAACACGCCGTTTGCACCGCACTGCACTTGTTAATTGAGATCCAGGAATTTCCTGGTACATTAGGCAACTGGCCGTGTCATCCTGTCGTGTTACAATTTCTATTACCGGCAACTTACAAATTACTTATTGAATTATTTTTCGTGTAATTATTAATGATGAATTGAATCTCTGTAGTTTTCTACTAATGCCGTGGCATCACATTTGCCAAAGTGGAAACAGGTTTGACCTATGTGCTTCAGGATCGGGGTGCGCAAATGGTAAACAATAAGGGGTTATTAAATGTAATCGTTTTGATATTTTATTTTTTCATTGAGATGAAAATACTTCCGTAGGTTACCTAAGAATTAAATTTTGAAAGAAGTAAACTTTTATACGGCAAGTTATATCACAAAATGGGTTAGTGCACCAATGTCACTTAAAGCATAGCAAAAATCGGCATATAGCATATAAGGTTCAGAATTTGAAAGTTGAATTCGAGCTAGTCGTTAAGCCAATTTTATTCTATTTCATCATGAGTTAATTAGATTAGAGTTTTATTACTTAGATACCTACGTCTTAACTATTGCTCCCTTGCTTATTGTTGTTAGCTATAAAGCTACTAGACCAGAAATAGTTTTACGGCTTCTTTAATTTATGATTTAAATGCGGTTGGGAATACTCATTTATATACATATATATATATATAAATAATCAGCATCTTATGATTAGCTTCGTTAATAGTTACAATATAATAAAAACTCAGTAAAATCATATCGTTCTCGGACGATTAAGTTTATCGCATATATTTATTACTGCTAAATTGCTAATTAGGTACTTGTATATAAAGTACCTACTTGCATTCCTATCTACGGTATTGAAGTGTGAAAAACTTATTTTAACATCATAATATAACCATTCTCCACTTCTTCCATTATGTACTTAATTAGATTGATTAGAAATGATATACTTAAATGCAAAGAAGTCTAGGATAATTAACGGGAATCTCATTTTTGTATATAATGTATTATTGTATTGGCATGCACAAACGGTGTTATAATTTCAAGAGTCTTGCGATAACACCCTGTAAGGGCGCATAATTATTCAACCATTGATTTTCAATAAATAAATAATAAATAAATAAATTGATACGAAGATCAAAGCTCAAAGAAAAATTTAAATGCGTAACCTGGTGGAAGACCGGGAATTGAACCCGGTACCTCTGGATTGCTGGACCGGCAATTGAGACTTGATCTTTGTATCAATGGGTTAATATAAATTAAAAAAAAAATAGTGATGTAATTACATGTTTCATAAATTTACAAATAATTATTACGAAACTAATTATCTAAGTATGTTAGCAAAAACGATATAATAAATGACCATTCATGACAACGTATATCATCCTCCTCATCCTCCTAGCCTTTGTCCCATATCTTTGTAGAGAATGAATTCTCAATCGGGGTCGGCTACCTAAATCCCAAGATGTGGCGTAGGCACTAGTTTTACGCAAGCGACTGCCATCTGACCTTCCAACCCAGAGGGGAAACTAGGCCTTATTGGGCTTAGGTGGTTTCCTCACGATGTTTTCCTTCACCGAAAAGCGAGTGGTAAATATCAAATGACATTCCGTACATAAGTTCCGAAAAAACTCATTGGTACGGGCCGGGTTCGAACCCGCGACCTCCGGATTGAAAGTCGCATGCCCTAACCACTAGGCTACCACCGCTCTGCAGCGTGTCGACAGCTTTTTATTTTGCTTCTGTACGCAATTTATTAATTAAGATAAGTAAGGCTAACGCTATGCGCTTCGTGTGCTATTCGACGATTTATGAGGTATTGTGACTAGCCTCATAAATTCACTGTACTTACTTACCTACGGATCGGGCTAATTCGACGAGGAATTCGAGCTATACTCAGTGCGAAAAGGAGATATGGCTAAATATAGCATAGACTTGGCATAGACTTTTTGCTGTCAGCTTGCCAATGTTATCTAATAACAAAACTCAAAATCTGTGGGTCTAGTGAAAAGGAGTATACTTAAGTCATATATTAACAAGGAACAAACGGCCGATTATAACTCCAGTGTGAGACATAAGCTCCTTTGCTCCTGGTTAAATGTTATTTTTATCCTATTTCACTAGAGCAACAGAAAAATAGCCGTGACAATGCCGAGAAAGAAATCAATTAGAGACGATAGCAAGCCTCGTCGAATTCGGGTTCTCCTGAGTATTTTCGGCAATAAAACTGAAGTAAAACCAACACCGTTTCCTTTTCATTTTAAACGGATGTAATATAATCCTAAGTACTTACCTACTTCATTTGCAATACAGTCTGTCAATAAAGTCTGATTAATTGAGTCTTAGTTCATATAATACTTACGAGTACATACTTCCACCGAACCATTGTAAGTGAGATTCGTTTCCAAAACAGTAAACGACTCGACAGAGTCTACGTTTCCCGTATACTTAACGTACATTATCAAACGCGTTCGATAAGTTTTTTCGTGCAAACATACTAGCTTTATTCGAATGCTCGAAGCCCACCTACGATCACGAAATTTGGATTAAAATTACGTAATGCCGCGTCTATGCTCGCGTGGGAATACGTCCGCAATTAGGGAACGCCGGGAGCGAGGCTTGCCCACTCAATTACTGCCCAGTGAGTCGCTATTTCTGTTTCTAAGAAATGGCGGAATAGCTGAGCGTCTAGGTTATGGAGCGTAGAAGGAGCAATATCTTACATTTTCAGTAAGTATATTTGAAAAAATGGCCAGCGGTAAGCAGTAAATAATAGTTCCAATGCCGGCCGCAATAGCGTTAGAGTAGCCAGATAGTATGTAAAGATACCATGTTTTATACGGAGTGAACTGTGTCGAACTGAAAATTGTAATATTTTTGTTGACCAGAGTAATTTCTACTTAGTTCCTTTAAGTATATACAGGAATAACGCATGATTGAGTTCACGATTACTTTTATTAAAAACAAACCGTTGCCAAATAACGTAACCACTTTCAGCCACAGCAGCGCCGCCAATTTAACACCTTTGAGGACACTTTTGAATATTATAAAGATATTGCTCCTCCTTTCTACCCTCCATAGTCTAGGTTTCTTTTAATCAGTGGCGTAAACGGTAAAGTTATACTTTGCCAACAAGTTTAGTCAAACTTTGTCCACATGCCGTGGCTACTTTTTTGGTCTTCGGCAAAAATTGAATTACTTGATGATGACGTTTAAAGCAAGGCTTGCCGACTCAATTACTGCGCACTGTCCAGTGAGTCACCATTTCTGAAACGGTGGAATAGCTAAATGTCTAGGGAATATGATAGTTAATAGATTTATGTCAAAGCAGCAGACACTCTTTGACAAGTGAGTGCAACAATGACGGGTTTTGTATGATGTTGAATTTGTTTTGTGTGTTATTGCTTTTCGTGTTTCTTTAAAGTCTAGATTGATCTAATTGTAATGTACCTATTCTGTTTTAAGCTGACGGCCGCGTTGTCAATGCTTTCAATAATTGAAAAAATAAAAGCAACAATCATACGAATTGTAGATTTTTCTATAACATTAGTAGACATTTCTAAAAGTATAAAGCCTTTTGAGAATTTTTCCTCTATTTTAATGAAAATTCTACGTAGTTGTAACTATGTTTATACATAACTGTATGATAATTTATATAAATTCTACCGTTGTTTAATCACTTGTTATGAAATAGATACTACAGGGGCATTAAACTGTTTGTTTATAGTTGATAAACTTCGCTTTTTACGCATCAAAATACCGTTCCAGACGCATTTACGCGCGCACTATTTAAGAGGATATATAGGTATCACTTCTCATTATCCCATACTATCAGTTTACGTTAAGTTTGCACCTGGTGACTTTGACGTCGGATACAAATGAGGTCCAAACTTTAACGTAACTGGGTTTTACAAATCTTCTACTATTTCTTCGTTTACTTAACCAACCGTAACAAAATTTTGAAAACTGAATAGGAATAATTCTGCGTTTGACCGATTTGATATTTGCGCAGTTTATTATAGAGCTTGTGTACTAGACGTCCGTTTGCGGCGCTTTGGCCAGAAACAAACACCTTTTTTTTATCTACCTACTAATTAAGGAGCTTTGATCATTTTTATGAACATGCCAGCTCCAGAAAAAAAACAGACACCTAGTACACAATTTTTACGCAACCTTCCGATATACAGACACATTTTCCTCGTAGGTATTCATTTTCTAAAATTTCGCAACGATTGGTTAGGTTTTGGAGTTAGAAACAGACGAGAACGAAACCTCGATTTGTATGGAAATTTTTGCAATAGATTTCCTCTTAAGCGATACAATGTAAAAAATTCTGCACTTTCTTGTCTTCTGTTGATTTTTGCGCAATTCGAAACAAAACACTGTCACAGAATCCATATTATTACAGAAAAATCCTTTGAGGGGGTGAAAAGGGGGAGATGGGTGGAATTTACTACAGAATTATGATAACCACAGTTAATAAGACGCGATAAGCTGAGTTGAGTTGTATTACCTTGGATAAAATAAGGAAAGATATGATGAGATGGGCTAGTAAAAAAAAAAGATGAGATGATGTGAGATAAGATAACATATTTGTGTACCGTTTAATGTTTGCCATGACATTTCAAGTGGGGGTTTTAATTCCTTATGGCGATCAACTCTACGCAGACAAAATCGCGGGCAGAAGCTAGTACTTAGATAAAAGCATTTAGAAGGTCTTCTCTTTTCATCTTAGCGTAGGTCACGCGTGACCGCGTGCGACTTATGCACCTGGCGTTCTAAAAGAGAACATTCGATTCCACATGATGTACCGTCAAACGATAGGCTGTTATCGTGAGACGCGGTGCGTCGTAAGCTACTCTTATTAAGGAGTTTGCCGCATTACATTATTTGCATATTCCGCTAACATGTAGCAGCAGGTAGTAAAAACATAATAACATGGTCGACAAATTACTGCGTGAGTAAAAGCTATTGACACCAGCGTTAACCTTATTTTCTATAATGTCCTTAATAATAGGCCTATCGTACTGATTACGATATTCGTTAACTTAATACTAAATATTTATGATTATGGTTAAACGCACAATGTTGATTGGAATGGGAAACAATGTAGTCTATGTAAAATATTAAGAAGAGTTCATTACTACTAAGCCTAATAAGAGACGATCATGTCAGGATGTAAAATAGTAAGAAGAGTTCATTACTAAGCCTAAGAGACGATCATGCCACGATCAAGTCGAGGCATTTCAGGGCATTTATTAAACCTAGTCTTATAATCACGTACCTACTTATTACCTTTTACCGTTGGTAATATACATGGACCGTACCTTTACACTGTCCCATTATAATATCGAGCATAAAATACATATGAATACCTATGAATTTAAGAACTTCATAGAGCGTCTCGTCGTCCAGGGCAAAGTAGAAAGAACTAGATCACGTGGAAGATCACCCATGTGATGGACCGACCAGATCAAATCGGCTGTGGGCGGGCCTTTGCATGAGTGCACCAGAATGTCTATGAATCGCGAGAAATGGCGTAATACGAGTATCATGCATAGGTACAGTGAACAATATCTGCTTGTAATAGTACTAAAGTTGATCACGACCGCTCTGTAAAGAGTGAAACGACTATGAATTTAAATAAATACTGTCAGTTGTATTTTTCTAATTTAGCGTCTAACTGTCATTGCCCTACTATCATAATGACATGCGAAACTAAATCAGCACCGGAATGAAAGCACCTTTCATTAGATTTAAATGCGGTTTCCTGTAAGTTACTGCCCTCAGGTAGACTCTCCACATAATCTTCATTCAAAGGTTTAGCTAATTCAATTCCGATACTCCACAATCAAACTCTTATTAACTTTGTTAACTAACTCATGCGTAGCAAAACATATTAACCAACTCAAATGATATCACGCACGTAGCGATCGGTATCAAGTAGAAAAACCGTCTGAGAAAGTGATTTGTAAAAAAAAAACATACAAGTAACCATATCACATGTGTTTTGCGGCGTCACACAGTCACTGACCCGATCCAATTATCGTTGCATAATAGGCTCTTTTTTACGTAGATTAGATTGGTTTTTTCAAGCGTAAAGCAATTTATGATTTAGTATCAGTTCCTCTAGATAGTGTCAGTTGGCGTTTATCGGGTGCTATATTTGTCTACTAGTTAGAACCGCCAAGCTGTTCTCGGATTCTAAAAAATGCTGACTTGTTGCTTTTTTGGAACGAGTTCGGCAAATAGAGATTATTTGTACGACACCAAGATATCAAATATCTCAACTGGTAATGTGATGGAAAGAGGTTCAGAAATAATGGATTCTGTCAACAACTCCTAATCCTCGACTTAGAATACTTATTAGCTACCGTACTGACGTAGGCTACAGATAAATCAGCGAAGTGCAAATCGGCGACACTTTATATCGTGTTCCATATTGTTTTATACTTGATTTATTATTTAGTGTAGAATTATTTTCTTCTTAAGAATTATTTTCTTCTGGTGCAATTAAAGAAACCATTTGATGCATTTCCTTATGTATTTACTGCGATATGATGTTTAACTTTTGTTACAAAATTGCGTTTGTATTGATAAATAAGATTTTACAAAGCGTAAAACAAGCAATTTAGTCGACAAATTCCCTTCCGCATATGACTTTAGTAGGTATTCTCTGTAATTATTAGGCTAATTATAAGGTAGCTTTGATTTTAGTGAAGCAAATCTATAATATTCTACTACTTAAATACTCAAATATACCTAGTTATTTGGATCTGTCAGATCTCATCTCCGTCAGTCTTTAGTTAGTAAAAAATCTCACTGAATAAGTTAATCTATTTGAAGATCTAATCTCAAATAGTCAGCCTGTGGTACAATGAACTGTTTAACGTGGAACTAATTTCGATTCGCCATTTTCTTGATACAATGTCCATTGTTGTCAACAAATTAGGTCCAGTGTTGTTGCATTCGTGCCTCGGAGTGTTAACGTATCGGTATTCAAAGATATGGAGATAAGAATGGATATAATATAAAGTGGTTGTACCAACTTTTTACTAAACTTTATCTTGAATTTTGAGACTTAAAAATTTACTTTTTAAATATTTGTTAGTGTACATTTGATCTCATTTGGCTATGTTTTAGCGTAGTAGATACTTATGTTTGTTGATTATGGCTGTTTAGTTAGATTTATAAACATAAAGCTATTTTTGTTAAAATAAATATTTTTTTATAATAAACAACGTTGATTCAATTCAATTCAATTCAATATTTTTATTGTAAGATTGTGAGTATTACAAAAGGTCTTAAGTACTATTTATGTATCGTCATAATCAGCCATTAAAGGTTATTACATTTTTCAGGTAAAATAGATGAATAAAATCGAAGTATTTCTTATTAAGTGTCTAATTACGTATAATATTTATTCCTTCTTTAATATCTAATGGAAATACACTATAAATAGGAATTTAAGTAAAAAATGCACCAATCTTTTTTTAGGGTTCCGTAGCCAAATGGCAAAAAACGGAACCCTTATAGATTCGTCATGTCTGTCTGTCTGTCTGTCTGTCTGTCTGCCTGTCTGTCTGTCTGTCTGTCTGTCCGTCTGTCCGTCCGTATGTCACAGCCATTTTTTTCCGAAACTATATAAGAGCTATACTGTTGAAACTTGGTAGGTAGATGTATTCTGTGAACCGCATTAAGATTTTGATGCAAAAATAAAAAAAATAATAATAAATATTGGGGGCTCCCCATACTTAGAACTGAAACTCAATTTTTTTTTTTTCATCAAACTATACGTGTGGGGTATATAGATACCCCTTCAAAACTGATATCGAGGATAGGTCTTCAAAAATGATATCGAGGTTTTTAAAATATTTTTTTCCTAAACCGAATAGTTTGCGTGACAGACGCTTCCAAAGTGGAAAAAAGTTGGTCCCCCCCCCTCTAACTTCTAAAATAAGAAAATGAAAAATCTAAAAAAAACATATGATGTACATTACTATAAAAATTACCAACGAAAATTGTTTGAACGAGATCTAGTAAGTAGTTTTTTTAATACCTAACTTTGCACCTAATTTATATGGGGCGCTATACATACCAGGTGCAAACTTAACTTAACCACCTAGGGATGGAAAGTGTTTGTACGGAACCCTCGGTGCGCGAGTCCGACTCGCACTTGGCCGGGTTTTTTTACTTTATGCAATTTGGCAAGGTAAACAATACGAAAACAGATATACAATTACAAAATTGTACTTGAAACCTGAAAGCCCATACAATCTACTCCTCAAATAGCATGTTATATATGTAACTTGTATAAGTTTGAATTCAATTTTCTCATAATCACCTTTTCTGACTTTTGAGTTTTAATTTTTTTTTTAATATCGATTAAACTTACATGCATGTTTTTTACATGGTTCGATAGCTAAATGTATTTAGATTATGGGGATATAAGTAAATAACTCAATACCGACAGTAAGGTCCCTTCCCGCTGATAAGGCCACATATTGATTCGATTAATGTGAACTTGTTGTATACCTACTGGAGAGTTAAGCAAAAAAAAATCTCTTATAATGTAGAGCAAAACCTAGTTGATATGGTTTTTAAAGCATGGGGCTAGGTTGGGCAGCTGCAAGGTTTATTTTTGCATTTACCTACTTGTTCTAGACTTGGTTTTGAAATTTTTCATTAAATTTAAATTGATTTAATAGCATAAGATTAGGTAATTGAATTGAAAGCCAAATAAAGGATTAAATCTATGGTGGAACCAATTGAAACTGAATTATTATATTGTGTACCTACCTACTTACATGGTAAGTACGTAATAGGTTATTAGTTGCATCATCGCGGTTGAAACGAACTAAAATTGTACATTCCAATAGTCTTATTCCGATTTCAATCCGCGTAGGTAATTTTATGGTTTTCCAATTACCTTGTTTCACACTTCTTAACGGTAACGCGCGAGTGAGTGTGTTATCAATGGTAACACTCGAGCACTCCGACCGTAATAAAAATCACTGTTGTTTGCGGTCAAAGATTTCAATTGTTATGGGGCGTGGCTCGTCGACAGGGTAACTTTTGCAACGTGTTTTTTTCAATTAGATTTTTTAATTTCTCATTAATTGAATACATGTATAGAGCCCGACCAGCAGAATCACCAGTCTGGCTCGCACAGCATTGACATGATAGTGACAGATAGTATTTCTCGCGCGACATATAGTCGCGTGTCACAGTTCTGCTAGGCTAGACGTATACTGCAGTTCTTATGTGCAACACTTCCACCTATCAAACGAGCTGCTCAATATAGGTATGCACATAACCATATGTCTAACTTTTATGTTATCAGATTTTAATAAAAAAACCATGTCGCCAAGTGCGAATCGGACTCACGCACAACTCCGCACAAGTCGCACAACCCTTCGTACTCACGTAACAATAAATTCTTGAAATTTTTGGCTTTTTATTTTTATTACCTGTTTGTTGTTCGCGGCCATAGTAATACATATTTTGTGATTGTGACAGATAGACAAACGGACATACATATAGCGCAAGCTTAAGCTTAAGAATAAAAGTGACATGATTCTCACATACAGTGTGCTTTACACTTTGAAAGCCATATTTTTCGTCCTATCATAAGAAATCCACTTTAGCTCTACTTTATAAAATTGCGTTTGGACCACAATATACAATACGACAATAGTCTCATTGTGGCTCCACACTACTCGCGAAGTTGGCCGAGGTTGAGCGAACATGATAGTGTGGAGGGACACTTCGCTGCGGAAACGCATACTTCGTCCAACTTCGCCTCGGCCAACTTCGGCCAACTTCGCGAGAGTAGTGTAGAGCTAGAATATACCCACATTTCTATTTGGAATGCAAATGTTATGGTCAGTTCACACGTGGGTTCCGTTCGACACATCAAATATTCGACGAAATCTATTAGTATGGACACTGGGCCCTTACTTTTTGGGCTAAGTAGGCGTCAACAGTCACCATGGAAAATGTGTAACTAGAGAAAATATTTAGGTCACTTGTTCGAACTTTATCGTTGTGTAAGTTGTGTTGTTTGTGGGTATGCGTGTGCACATGTACCTACCTATGTTTCTTCATCACGCCATAATGGCTTGATGACTTTTAAATATTTTTGATACCTAATCAGAAATCACACTTTAATGATTTGATAGGTATATGTATACTTGGGTATATATGGTTTTAGGATACTTTTTAGAAGGCTACAGTAAACCAAGTTTTTTTTTCTTCTCCGCACGAACGAAGTTTCCGGCAACTTAGTTTTTAGTTCAAGTACTAGATTATTACAATAAAAGTTTTACTGAATATCCGTAGTAAATTCGTTTCAGAGTATCTTTACTGTCTATGTCATTAATTATTATATATCTTTACGGAGATAAATTATTATTTGCTAATTAAATTTTATAACAGACTTGTGGCACGTACTTGAATTAATTGTTGCGATAACCTTATACGATTTTGATTACTTGTTGGGTGGGGTGCCTACATAAATTACATAATATTAAATGAATTACATAAAAAAAATATTCTGCATTATCTATTTACCTACTTTCATCGATAACATTGTAACAGGTATTTATCTAAATATTATTTAGAAATTAATTATATCATACAGTATCCATTTAAGTACATACTTAGAAATTCCATATAAAGTTATATCACGGATGAAACATTAAGTTGTCCCCCTAATGGGGATAACCTGTTTCAATGTAAGATGTTAATAAAATTAACAGTTATCAAATTCACAGTTCACAAACTAAGCCCTAGGTCTCTAGCGCTATAAAGTGGTTTAGGGCATGGCATCACATAGTGCAGCGGTTCTCAAAGTGCGCTCCGCGGAGTGCTAAGACCGAACCTTAGTCACAAGTGTCAGAATACAAGCCAGTTACTATCAGGAGTGATTTCAGAAAAATCTTAGAAGCAGAGCATTAATTAGCAACAATTATTTCTATGCGTCCTGATAGAATTAGAACCTTAATTCCGATTTTAATTAAATACGTAGTACAAAATAAAATAGTCACTTGTTTTAGGACTGCACCTGCTTACTGATCCGGCAGTCCTGGGTTCGAATAAAGGTCGGGGCAAATATTTGTGTGATGAACTCGAATATTTGCTCCTGGATCATGTTATTTATTTATATATTATTTATATCGGCGTCTAGTACTCATAGTACAAGCTTTCCTTAGCTTGGGACTAGGTCGATTTGTGTGAGATTGACCCTTCATATTTATTTAATATTTTATTTTATATGAAAACATAGGATTGTGGTTGCAGTCGTAAAGATCTATCAGAGCGAGATGTACAATGAGCTGCAGAATTGCATTGCATTTGTGCAGCCTATAGTACGCTCTACTCTACGCCACTTAGACCCAGTATTTCACTTTCAAAAGGACTCCGTCGATTCAAAAAAGTTTGAGAGCCGCTGACATAGTGAATGGCCGGTCAGTACCGTTGCACGTTGCACCGTCAATGGTCCGGGTCGTGCCTTCGACCCCCTGTGCCCTATCGATCCATATAGTTGGCCCTGCGGCCAATAAGCAACAACTTTCCCTTGACAACCTAACAGCTAGATAAAACAGGTAAAGGCTTGTCCGAGTTTATTTCCGAGAAATGCTGTTCTTGTCGCTTGTCGGTAATTTATTTTATTTTATTTATTCAATCTGTTAAAAGCGTGGAAGAAAGAAAAATGGAATTTGCTGAAAATTATAGAGAATAGGAGAGGGAAAATGTTAGGCCACCTTATGCGACATGATGCTTTTTTATATAACATCATAGAAGCTAATTAAAGATAGCATAGCATACATATACTCGAATACATTAAAAAAAACCCACGACCCAGGAACAAAGTATTCGAGTTCATCACACAAATATTTTGCCCTTGCCGGGATTCGAACCCAGGACCAATTTGCTCAGCAGGCAGCTTCACTACCACTACGCCAACCGCGTCGTCCGGGTCTTTCTATTTCATAATCGTAAAAGGGTTTTTTTATGTCACGTAGGAAAACAGCACTTTTCATGGCTATGCAAGCCAATACGAGAGCGGCACACGTGACCAAAACAAAACCATCACGTACCTACCTTATAATTGAGGCCGATCATTGGATTGAATATCTATACATAATGTGTGATTTTAATTGAACTGGTTCGACTTACCGCTTATTACGCGATGTTTTTATCTAATCCTGTATTGGTTTAGTTTTTGTAAAGGCCAGTTTAGTTTTTGTGGTCGGCGTTTAATTAAATAAGCGTTATATAGCGACAGGCGGTGACCGATAGCAAAAAGCAACTGATTGCGACCTGCAGATTAGCGACTGACCAGGCAATACGAGGACCGGGAGACATTCCCAAGATTAGATAATATCTGTCACCTTTCACCTGCATTCGAATCGCAACTTCGCATGAATAGCTAGCACGGAAGAGAATAATGTTTGAATTTTTTCTTTTGTGGTAACTTCTACTATATGCTAGTTTTTATTTAACGAAAAAAACCCCCTCTAACGCATTTTGACAATGTTATTTATACTAACACGATCGAGGCATTTTGTTATGTTGGAAAATTATCGTAGTAGAAAGTTGAACACGCAGAATCACTTATATTAAAGTAAAAGTCATACCACGCTCTACGAATGTTTTTGTTCCTGATAATAATTTCGTTCGTCCGGCTTCATTAAAAATCTTGGTCACACGCTGACAGCAACCGTCACACTGACATTTGTGAACCCATGCGTGACAAGTAGGTAAAGCGTTGTATCAACGCTAATCATAATCATCGTACTGATTAATAATTAACACAATTACTTACACTAAGTCGAACAAAAAACCGCGTTACAGTTACCCAAGGATTTTGAACCGTTACGTACCATTTTAAAGTTCTCGGTAAAGTCTTGCAGTCTTGTCTTTAAACTTGCTTGTTCGGAGTAATCTTGTTAATCATCAGTTTTTTCGTTCAGCATGCGTTCGAGTTCCTAACCACATAAATATAGTCCAGGTACGGAGGCTTAGGGTCTGATGTGTTAAGTCGAATAGTATTACATGTGTAAAGCTGTTCATTTTAGTATAACTGTCGCAATTCTCACGCAGATCCTGAGATCATATACCGTTCCTAGCTTTCGTGCTAAATGTGCATTTCAAATCGATACGAATAAACTGCGTTGGAATTTGTATAATCCCTAAATCCTTACGAGCTTGCGACGCTGACAATTGGGTCGTTCTCAATGTGTCTGTTAACCGTCTAGAGATGTTTGCTATATATACTTTTACTGTATGTAAGTATGCGCTGTATGTGCGTGTGTAATAATAATAACATACCTTGAGTAATTTTTTGATATAATTTTTATTATTAGTTTATTTAGCAACCAAGAATTAAAAAAATGTACAGTCAGCACCAAAAGGACCTGACAATTTTAGTTTGCAATTTGATATCGGTATGCCGGTAGTAAAATTACCGGCTACTTTTGACGCTATCCATACGAAGTTTTAAGCATGTACGATGTACATAATATTTTCTTCGGTTTCCGCGACTGTCACATTTAAATAATACAATTTAAACGGATTATATCGCGTATATTCATTATTTGAGCATCCCTGACGTTTCGGTACCTTTACAGATACCGTTTGTCAAAGGTTGACTGCCATATGTGAAAGGGGTCACGGATAGGATTGGGAACATTTTGAAAGGGCTTCCATTAAAACATATTTCAAGCCGATGAAGAAGATGTCTCAATATCTGAGGCCCGTGAAAAGTAGCATCCCTCTGCAGAGTGCTGGTGTTTACAAGCTGGACTGCGAGTGCGGTCTGTCATACATTGGCCAAACGAAACGTAGTATAGCTACACGGGTTAAGGAGCATGTAGCCGATGTCAAACACCGTCGTTGCAACAGGTCTGCAGTCTGCGAGCATGTCATGGACAAACCAAACCATTCAATTAAGTTTGATAACACTTCAATCCTTGCCAGAGAGAAAAGATATTTTCGCAGAATGTTGCGCGAGGCTATTGAAATAAAAAAAAAACCCAATTTCAATAGAGAAGATGGTTTGTGACCACCGGCTTGGGACACAAGACTGGAAACCTAGGGCCTCGAACGGTGTAAAACAGATTAGTTTTTAAAAGTAGTATATGTAGAGTTTTTGTTTAAAAGTATACCATAGTAATAAATAAGGCAATCTGGGAGTTTTCTTTCGGCGGTTATTTCTCCTCAGTAAGCCTAGTGAACCGCTGGTAGATATTTTACATAAAAATAATAAATGCCCTTCTGGCACATGTGTAACTGCCTTTACACATTAGGCCCATCTGGCATGTATGAATACTTTTATTTTAAATTAATATTTATAAAATGGGTAGTTTGCACAAGTGTAACTTTGACAGAGAAAAATTGTGTTTTTCTCAGTCAACCTTTGACAACAGTATCTGTATAGGTACCGAAACGTCAGGGAGACTCAAATAATTAATGTACTTACGCGATATAATCCGTTTAAATTGTTTTATTTAAATGTACGATGTACATAACATAAAAATTTGTTACAATAGCCAAGCGTGAATGTTTAGAGAGTTTAAAAATCACGGCTTATCGACTCTCGTCACCATCTCAAACATTTGAACTTGTGCGATTCCAGAAATCGATGTTGTTTGCAATAGGCGAGGGTGGCGAGGGTGGCCGCCCTCTATAAATCACTGTCCGAATTACAGCGGTACTATAATATTCGTAATCCGATGGTTGGACATGCGGTCGGAATGGGACACAATCGCCCACAGCGGGGTCACCCTACATGGATCAGGAATTAATTGAAATTCGAAATGATTTGTCATCGTTGATTTGTTAATTGTGTCAGCAAAGATGTCCTTATTTGTTCATAATAAGATTAATAGTGAGTTGGTACATGATGTTTTCTGTTTTTTATCCCTTTGAGCAACAAACTTATGTATTTCTATACAGACTTCATGAAATAAGTTATAATAATGAATATCAAAATTATAATTATCTTTTGGTAATAAAAATGTGAATAGATAATGTTAATAAATTAATATGGTATGTTGAAATATTATAAGTATTATTCTGTAAAAGGCTTGATTATTATAATTAAATGTCAAAAATTGCTAATTTGTGGACGAAGAATGCCCCAGTTGCAATGACGTCATTCATTTGCTGTTCGTTAACGGACCTAGGCGCACAAAATAAAAATTACAATAAAATTTCAACTCTCTTAAACATTAGTACGACGGTCCCGTTCATCATAATTATAGGTCACTTTCTGTCCAGTAAAGTGCTCGCTACGCTCACATCGTAACACGACACTCGCATTTTTTTACCGCTCTTATACAACTGTTGCTAAACTATTACTATTATCGCATGATAAAATTTCGTGTCATAATGAATATTTTTTTATTAAAGCAGTAACGTCTGCTAGCGTAAACCTTATGTACTCAATGAAGCGAAAAATTTAAAAATTCAAATTTTTCAGACGGCCACCCCACCTGATTTTTTTCTATTTTAATTTGTTTTTTTTTTTCAAGTTGAAAAATGTAATAGCTCTCGCATCAGGTTCAGCGTTCCATTTAGGACGCCTGTGTTGGCCCGGAAAGCCGTTGGGGACGCGGAATCGTACACCGCCTGAATTATTCAATTTTTTAATTTTTCGTTTCATTGTAAACATTTCGTATTATCATAATTGGCAAGTTTGTAACAAGTTAGAACTATATATTTATAAGTAAATCAGAAGTCCTACCAATAACTAGTTTCTTTATTTTGTGCTATAACAATAAGTACTTACGTCTAACATGTATTGCAAGTGCATCTGCAAGACTAATTTGGTAATACAGCACTGTAGAACCCTAATAGAAAGGCATTAACGTTAATACCCTATTATAGACTCGGAGCGAGCCAGGGTAAGAAGATCAACCGGCCGGCCACAAGCCGCAACGAAGGGTCCCGAATAATACAAAATATTTCGCTGTTTCGAAAGTATGAGCTTACCTTGCCTGACCATAATAATAGTGATCGAGTTTTGATTTACGATGTTTAGCAAGAATGCGTTTATTTATGTGCGTATCAATCACAATCCAAACTACATATTTATACGGTAAATAAATAACTTTCGAAATCTGCAAACTACCGTATGTATTTTGTTTATATAATACTACTTTCCTTATTCACAACATTATTTCAATCAGTATTTATTTATACACATAGCAT
The DNA here is from genome assembly GCA_905147355.2 of Apotomis turbidana. Classification (NCBI taxonomy): domain Eukaryota; kingdom Metazoa; phylum Arthropoda; class Insecta; order Lepidoptera; family Tortricidae; genus Apotomis; species Apotomis turbidana. Next base: position 17,741,897 of record LR990288.1, on the reverse strand, counting down.
TTGTAAGTGTAAACAGTAGTTGTAACACGGAAATAAAATAATGAGCAGCAAAATTACAATGGAAAAAGTTAAGTCAGCGTCTTCGATAAAATATAGAAGTACCTCGACGTGAAAAGCCACATCGTCCTTTTGAAAAATGGCTCCTTGAGTAGGGCTTTTCTCTTGAGCATGTTTAAAATAGAATAAGTTGTTCGTCTAGACGGGGTTGGAGGGTGCGTGCCCCGGGGAGATAGGAAAATTGTAAAGCAATAAAATAATATTCAATCTACTTCACAAATAGCTCGTACCTTGTAAAGGAATGAGGGAGGGCCGTGTAGGACTTAAGATTTCTGATCTTGTTAGATCAGAAATGCACTATGGGGTACGTATTACAATGCCGAAGTTCAAAATACCGAAAGTCATAAGACCTATGGACGGTAGGCCGAAAATTAAAATGTCGAATGTTTATTTGACCGAAAGTTTAAAATCCCGAAAGAACGTTTGACCGATAGGATGAAATCCCGAATATTATAATCCCGAAGTCTGTAATCCCGAAGACTGTAATCCCGAAGATTATAATCCCGAAGACTATGATCCTGATTGTAATCCGGAATATTATTTAAACTCTCAAGAATTATATTTCTGTAGTCTTACATATTCTAATGTTTATGTTATACAAATAATATTAACCTATTTTACGTAACCTACTTGCCTACTACTATACTTGTTTACTATTAAGCGAACTCTTCTATGGAACCGATCTCTGCCGTGCTACGGTAAAAAGCCGTATCTTCCTATGAAACCCACACAAAGATACGACCTTTTAACGTAGGACGGCAGATCTGCTCCGGCGCTACGGGATGTGCTGCCCCTCCGCCCTAGCGTAAGAAAGTGCGGCACCTACGCTCGCCTCCGCAGCTTCGGCGATTGGTCACCTTCGGCGACCAGCCTCAGCCGCTGCGGCTCGCTTGGTGCCCGGAATTTCTTACGGCGGCCGGGAGCTGCCCTCCCTCCGCGCCTCCGGGCTTTTATATACACTCTAGGGGTAGGGCAGACAAGACCACGTGGAATCGGGGTTGACAGCGTAGGTACGTACTTTCTTACGCTAGGGCGGAGGGGCTGCACATCCCGCAGCGCCAGAGCTGATCGGTTCCACGGAAAAGTCGGATTAGTTTAGTATCGTGACACTTTTAAAGGGCTCATTGACTTTCGGGATTATAAAATTTCGAGATTTTAAACTTTCGGGATTATGAAATTTCGAGATTTGGAACGTTCGATCTTTTGAAAATAGGTATTTTGAGCTTCGGTATATCGAATATCGGCTTTTTGAACTTTCGGTATTTTGACCATCGGTATTTCAACTGTAGGTATTATGAACTTTCGTTTTGTAATATCGAACATTGTAATACGTAACCGCCCTATGGCATTAAGTCCGCCTTTTGTACGATAAATTCTTTCTTTTGTGCAATAAAGATTAAATAAATAAATAAATAAATCATGAGAAGGCTGAGACATGCGACGTATGTTTTTTAGGGTTCCGTAGTCAACTAGGAACCCTTATATTTTCGCCATGTCCGTCTGTCCGTCCGCGGCTTAGCTCCGTGATCATTAGCACTAGAAAGCTGAAATTTGGTATGAGTATGTGTATGTATCACGCCGACAAAACGGTAAAATAAAAACTAAAAAAATATGTTTTTTTCGGGTACCTCTCGTACACCTAAGGTGGGGGTGAATTTTTTTTTTCGTTCCAACCCTAGTGTGTGGGGTGTCGTTAAATAGGTCTGTTAAAAATAATAGGGGTCTCTGAACATTACTTTTTGATAAAGTCAGTAGTTTTGTAAATATTCGCTCCGAAAATAAAAAAAATAGTGTCCCCCCCCTCTAACTTTTCAACCACGGGTCAAAAAAATATGGGAAAATTCTTGGAAATGAGGCCTTATAAGTACTTACAATGAAAACTATATTGAACAAAATCGGTCTATCCGTTTTTGAGTTAACGCAAAATTTCATAATTTTCTTTAAAAGGACGTAAGTTGACTTCCAGAAGGTAATAAGTAATTACAGTTACTCTGGCGTTTACGACCTTTTCCCGTCTTTCCGTGTTTGACCGTCTCTTGTGAAGGATGAGCAAATACGGAACCCTACACGGAGCGTGGCCCGACATGCTCTTGGCCGGTTTTTTATTAGTAAACACATTTAAAAAAATTCAATGCAGAAGGTATTACTTCAATACCTTAAATATAAAAGACAAGCTTTATGGTTTCAATAAGCAGCAGACTAATGTTCCAAAAATATCCTTGTATTTTGCCAAATAGTATGCACAATGCAAATAGAAAAACAAAAACGTTATAATTCATACATGTATAAGTATATACAAATTTTCATTCACTTAAGAGGGATGATAGCATCGCACCCAGAAATATTAGGTAGGTACAGGTACAAAATTAGATGCTTTGCACAAAGAGGTGAAAATATAACTAAAGGTACCTACTTATCTAGTCTACTGATTTCTTATTATATTCTGATTCTGCGATAAGGGGAAAGCTGCAATCATTTTTCGCTGCGCGTTGCGTTTTCACTCAGTCGTGCCAGGCGGACCCGATAATATGGGAGAAACGTAGACCACGGTCAGACCACGCTCCAATGAGTTAAGTCAATCTATGTCAGGTACTTAACACTGATTTACAAGCCCTCACTTTCGTTATCTGTTATCTGGAAAAAGTTGGCCTGTACTTTTTCCATATAACGAAAGTGTCGGATAGTTAGAAGATTTTAACGTAGCATTGTACGTAATAAGCGGCAATATTATTAAATTCAAATAATGACAAGAAGACCTATATAGGGCTGCGTATTTGTAAGTGTTCTTTGATGGGTTCTAACATTCAAACCAATACTTGATAAAGTTACATACCTACTTACGAACGTCAAACTAGAAGTGGATGACCACTTCTCGGCGATGACATCATCCATTTACTGAATTTAGCCACAGAAGTTCCCGATTTATGTCGTTCCGAGTGCTGTGTTTCACGTTTTCGAAGAAAGCCCAGTGTAACTTTGAAACTAGCATGATTTACTTAAAAATTGTTATCACCATTGTCATTGACCGTCCACTGTTTGTTTTATTTTCAGTAACTTACTGACTACTAATATTGAATAGTTACCGACTGTTTCGGAAGGGCTTTTCCTTTCGCTTTCCACTTCCCTCTGTATCTGAATTTAGAAACTACCCTTGTATTTTTTTCCTTGTCGTCCTGCTACCTCCTTCAGTATATACCTAATCCTTTGATATGAAATTTGCGTTTATCACCTGTTGATTGATAAAATTATAAAACATCTATCACTTTTACACTCACGTACCTATGTACGATACGAGTACATCACATCTACTCATGGTCCAATATCCGTCAGACGAGGTCCGTTTTATAACCGCCTTGATTCATCGGTTTGATTCAAACGCGTACGAATTAAATCATGTTTCCTCCCAAATCGAACTCGCCAGTACGGCAGCTTTAATACAATTTGTAACCTCTCGTTACCCACAATCCCATTGTTACATTTGGTCGAGTCGTGAATACGCAGCTAACTGCTACATTTAACGGTTCAACTTTGACACACAAAAGTGAGAAGTTCACACCAAATCTTAACACCGTTAACACCCTTTGTGCAATGCAAGTAGAACAGATGGCAGAAAATTTGATAAGCACGTGTTATGGCTTTTGTGATAGATGAATATGATTCTTAGATGACTGTTCAAGGTTGCTGGAATTAACCTAAGGTTCCTTCGATTTCATCGTTGATGTGAAAAGTACTAAGAAATATTTTGTTGAAATTATAGGACAAATTTTATTTTCTTCTGGAATATTCTTTGAATAATCATTAGAATTACATAAAGTCCAGATGGGAAGTGATTTAAAATTATATTACAGAATATGATTTTTTGGCCAGTAGGTAACTATCAACGACTACCTTAACAATAAGTTTATTTAGCATTTAAGCTAGGAGGAATAACTATAACCATTCATTCTATAAGTCCAACGACTTAAGTAATACGCAAAATACGTAACATATAACATACTTATTTATTTTGTTAAAACTCTATGCTCTATATTTTGATATGCTGTATCTCTATGGCCTATGATGGTAGCTTTTATAACGCAATAAATATGCGAGTGTGATTGACAGATGCTTTGTCGCTTGTTTATCACGTGAGAAACGTAACCATTAGAGGCCCGCTGTTTTATATGTCTTAAAATAAGCCTCGGACATAAGCACGATGGGCCTAATTAAAGACGTGCTCCGAGCATCGCGCTAAGTCTATTCTGGACTAATTGCCCACTTCCTCATATCTGCATAAAATGTAATTTACAACTAAAAGCCTCTCCAGATAACGAATCCCAGAGCCGAGAGAGGTAATGGCCGCGTGAGGTGATAAAGGTTTGCATGAATATATTTTTATTAAATAATAACTACCCAATATAAAGTAATTTAGTTTATATTGAAAGGGAAGTTGTTCACCATTCGAATACTCAGCACTGCTATCATTGCTATTTCTGTAGACTTCGCGTTCTTTTTTGAAATGCCGCAAATGAAGTGCTCATGACAATCGGAAATTCAAATTATAGGCGAAAACATTCTGGGTGTTCATCGTCTGGACATCCGGAATTCGGACAGATGAAAGTGCTTGGGCCAAGGTGAAACGGAAACGCTTCGCTCACTCGGTCAATTATGTTAGAAATGCAAGTAATGCAACGATGTTAACAGTGAAATAATTTTGGTCCTGATGCAATTTAAAAGAGTGTCTTATGCCAGGAACGTCAGTCAGAATAAAGTCTTCCAACGTTGTCTCTCACTTGTAAGATTAGATTTTTTTAATTTTTAATCGGCCTTTACTGTCAGTACGTACATCCAGTTTCGAAGCAGGGCCGCATCCAATCCAATTTTATTCATCGAAGAAATATATCTATTATTTAAGGACTTTTACTGGAGTAAGGCGAAGCCAAAGGCGATTTATGGATTTTTACAATCCTTCACGAACAAAGTTGCGGAATACTAAGAACTGCCATAAAACCGACATTGTGTGTTAGGATTACAGACTTCAAAAGTAGATTATGGCTTCTTGACGTGACTGGCAAAAATATGCACATGAAATCTAGATTTGCGACCTAGAAAAAAAACACGTATCAGTGCTACATTTTACTTGTATGACCTGAGTAGTGCCTTTCATGTCCTGTACAATTTATGATGTCTTTAATAAAGTTCATCGGGGCGAATAAAACTATGGGGTTAATAGGTAGTGCAACTGATATATGGCTACTAATCTATAAACTTGTAAGATGAAATAAATTTTGAGGTAATTAAATACATACATAAATTTTAATGCCTCTATAAGGTACCAGATACAACGTGGCTATAGAACCCCCGGCTTCCCCTGAAATTTTAGGCCTCGCCACTGGTCGGACCCCACTCTTCCGATAATGCGAGAGCGCTTTGAATATGAGTTCTAAGTCCATAGTATACATATTTGTAAGCTTAATTGAATATTGTAGGTACCTATCACATTGTTACGTTAACTTACATTTGTTAGTGTTTTGGACTTTTGGCATTGGTCACATACATGTCGTATAATAAAGCCTGACCAGAAATATATGAGGATGCGCCATATTGCGGACTTTCACTGGAACTAATTTCTTACACTGGCAATGATTTTGTGATGGTTTGTCAACAATGTCAATGTCATTCGTGGTGATATCTTTAAAAGACAAATATTTAAAATTATCCAAAGAAAATGCCGAAAACCATTCACAGTTGTCAACGTAAGATTATAAATAAAGTGTACATGTGTTTACTACACGAAAAACATACAGGAAAAGAGTGCATTCCATTAAATGGTATTACGAGGTTGTCATAGTGGAACTGACAGGTATTTAAAACTAAGGTCATTATAGTGGGTTGCGATTGGTTGCAAAATTGTTGCCATATAAATCTTATAAATAGCGCCCTCTTGACAATCCTCATATATTTCTGGTCAGGCTTTACAAGGTGATGATGACATCACTCGATGCCACCTAGAGAGTAGATGTAACCAAGAGTAAGATCAGTAATTGGACGACTATGAGAACAATACAACCTAGAGATGTATGGGCGCATTGACAGTGGCAGCGAGGGCGCGTGCGCGGTCAACGACCACGCGCTTGCACAGCTATCGGCAACGATGCGTATGCATCGCGTTGCGGCATCGTGTGAAGAACAAATACAAAGTCAAGGTCGAACCGACCCGGCCTTAGAGGTTTTTGTCTTTATTAAAGAGGATCGTCATTTACCGACCATGTTGCTCGATTAGAAGAAATGATGGTTATAATGACAAGATGTAGATATTTATTTTGAACTTTTGAAGACTATTTAATAATTCAATGATTCGTTCCTCGCAAACCTCATGTCCACCGATATCCTTATAGATGAATATAGTTCATTGCAGGGCTGGTATCATCAATGTCCTTAAACTTTATGTGAATTCGAAACAGTAATGTCGAGTAGTTTATTATGCGTAAGTTATTTTTTTTGTGTTACTATAAATAATATTGATTGTGATTAAACCTGTCATCGGAATTAGCTGGAGCTGAAACACCATTACGTATTTTCAACGTTTTGAGTCGCGATACTTCTAAATACCCGATACGACTAAAGACGCGCGAGCGGGTTCGAGTTCTTGTTCTTACACGTCCACGTATACGTGACACGAAGACATATTCCAAAAACCTGTTCCAATTTTAAATCTCTCTTTTTTTTAATAATCCCTGTATCCCTGAACTATTAGACTTTAGACTATTTGCTTCCACCACTAAGTACGTTATGTTACACCGTCCATACGCAAGGGTATTTTTTACACTCTACCTAATTCCGATTAATGACTAAAGCTTATTTCATTGACATTTATTTAGTAAAGTTATAATTACTGTTGTTATTACCCAGGGACTCGAATAAATTAGTGATATTATTGCTCTCATAGTCCTAGCTTTGTAAAGAACCAACTTTGATTTAGTTCGCTCTCAATACTTATTTTACTTACTCGTATATAGGGCATTTGGGAATCCTAGTTTAGGACAAAAATCATTAATGCTCTGTTTTTTTTTTCATATATAGTACTTTTGTGAATTGCTTATTTTTTTTTTCTCTTATGAATTAATATAATCTCTTATGTATTTCATATATTAATTATTATCTTATATCTTTTTTATAATTGGTTCATGACCAATTTTCCATTTTTCATTTGTCGGAGTGGAATATTTCACGATAATGCATTTTTTCCTTTGGTACCGTTTGGTAACTAAAAGTTCGTAACCAGCCTCGAAACGGGAAAAAAAACCCATTCGGTAACTGGCTTCAAAACGAGACTTTTCCATTACCGATTCGTAACCGCGGTTACGAAACAGATTCGAAACGGGAAAAAAAATCCCATGTTGTAACTGGCTTCAAAACGAGACTTTTCCATTACCGATTCGTAACCGCGGTTACGAAACAGCTTCGAAACGGGAAAAAAAATCCCATGTTGTAACTGGCTTCAAAACGCGACCTTTCCATCATCCATCGTTGACGACGCGTTTGGCTCGGTTTGTAGACACCTGCCTACTGAATCGGTGGTCCCGGGTTCGAATCCCAGCCGGGGCAAATATTTGTGCAAATATTTGTTCTTGGGTCATGGATGTTATCTATATATGTATTTATATATTATGTATACCGTCGTCTAGTACCCATAGTACAAGCTTTGCTTAGTTTGGGACTAGGTCGATTTGTGTATGATTGTCCCTTAATATATTTATTTATTATTTATTTATTATCGATTCGCAACCGCGGTTACAAACCAGCTTCAAAACGGGAATACAAATTCCGTATTGTAACTGGTTACAAAACGGGAATTTTATATTACCGATTCGTAACTGCGTTTACAAACCAGCATTGAAACGGGAAAAAAACCCCTATTGTAACTGGTTACAAAACGGGAATTTTCTCTTACCGATTCCTGCACAAAACTATCTCATAGTAAGTACAACTAATGATTTTAGATTACCACATCCCTAGTTCTAATCGTTTTTTTTTAATGTACATAAATCTGGTATACCAAAATTATACAAATCCTCACTGAGTTTTTTCAAAGATGGTTGCAATTTACGCAAGCCCATTACGTAACCGGATACAAACAGGGAATTTTGGATTCCCACTTTGTAGCCAGTTACAAAACTTGGTTACCAAACGGCACTACGCAGGTCCATTACGTAACCGGTTACGAACAGGGAATTTCAGATTCCCACTTTGTAGCCAGTTACAAAACTTGGTTACCAAACGGCACTACGCAGGTCCATTACGTAACCGGTTACGAACAGGGAATTTCGAATTCCCATTTTGAAGCCAGTTACAAAACTTGGCTACCAAACGGCACTACGCAGGCCCATTACGTAACCGGCTACAAAATGGGAATTCGAAATTCCCCGTCCGTAGCCAGTTACAAAACTTGGCTACCAAACGGTACCAAAGGCATTTTTTATGTCCCGCTCGTAGCTTCGTACATAATAAAGCTCGCCGGGTTCGCACGCACATCGGCTTCCGGTGCATGATTGTACAACAACAATCCAAATGGTTTCTACTCCGGCTTGATAAGACACACATTTGATCACCCAAACACAGTTCATTATGGTTGCAAGCTAGGCTCGGCAAGGAAACGGGTCTTAATTGGCAAACAATGCATTGTATGCCTCGAGTAAGTTATCTCTTCAATCTTTCATAATATTGAACAATATGGAATTAATCAGTTCATTGTCTAATCGATCTCATGCCCATTCGCGGGGAAAGTCACATAAATGTTTAACGGTCGCGAATTGCGAATGTGAACTCCCATGGAATCGAGTAAGCTATAGGGTCGCGCCTTTATTAATAATTTATAACATCACTACTAGTTTCTTGGAAGTTTGTCCGTGTTTTACTAATTCTGCGCATGTTTATGGTTGCAAATGAGAGTGTGAATGACCGAAGGTAGTGATTGTTTATGTTTGGAGACGTGGATATTGTATTATAGCTCTATTGCCGACGCATGCCAAGCTTCGAGTATGGCTTAATGAATGACAATCAAATGCACACATACAATTACTTCTGTAGGTATAAATTATGTTGATTTATATAAAGTATAATATAAAGTAAAGAGACTTCATTTTCTAATAAGCTTTAATAGTGTAAGCTATAAAGACAAAAAAACGGTCACAAAAAATGGCGCCGCGCGCAAAAGGCGAGACTTAAACAAGTCATGTTTGTTTCCGTAGGTAGCGACATACCTATGAATATTCAACGGAATAGTAATTTGTCAGATACAGATAGGATCATTATTATGTTTAGATTATTAATTTTATCGCTTTGGATACAGTTATTGACTGGTTTAGAGGCGATAGGTTTGATTAGACGCGTGTGATCTCGTTTAAATCGAAATAAGTTCGTTGACTGTGTGGAATGTGGAAATATGGAGTAACAATGCTGAAAATCATTTATGTAATGTAGTCTAATTTATATTTAAAATAATAATTACGTTTCCATTCCATCGATACGAATCCACGGGCACCAAATAAATCGTATTATCTTATCTAAATAGTATTGTCATGCAGATTACTAAATTTAGTGATGTTAATAAGCAGGATGATTTGCGATTCTGAAATGGTCTTGATAGTGCAGGATAATTATTATGAAGTGCAAACAAACATTTACAATATAAAGATTACTAGAACAAACCAATTTCTATTGACCCCAAATAAACACATAGGTATATAAATTATCACAATTCTTCGTAGACTGATCCCATTCACCCCGTTTTTAATGCATGTGCAGTAAAAGTGAACTTTTGAATTCTATGTACCTAAGCTGCAGGCGACATGGCTTTTCTCAGTAAGCGCAAGGATTATACAGTAAGCGTTTTGTTTTGACGCCATTGGTAAGGTCGAGGCGACCACAAAGAGCAATATAAACCTGCGGTCGCGCCATATCTATTGTCCCCGAAGGACCGTACGTATAATTTTTATGCTGTTTTGTCTTTCCATCGCATTATTATTATTCTCTCTCCTGTTTGTACCTAATGGTTACCTATCTGAAACACTAAAAACGTTACTCCGATTTTCGTTTCGACAAAAACTATTGGTTAGTTCTTATGCAATGCCAAAAATATAATTGGGTATGTAAATGAAAAAAACAAAATAGTAAATTCATAGGGCAAGTGGATGAGACGGGAAAAGTTAAAAGGTAAACTGAAAAATTGTCTAAATGTATTATGCAGTGTCAAAAGTATCATTGGGCAAATGAAAAATGGGCTACGGGAAACAAAATATGTAACAACTCATAGGGCAGGTGAATGTGGCGGGAAAAGTTTTTCGGACAAACAATACCTACTTTTACTAAATGTCAAATGGTAAAAAGCAAAATGGACGAAACCTGTCATCGGACAAACGATAAAGAATCGAATAGTTTTCGGACAAATTAAATTCGGTTAGTGATTTTCAGTGTTTGAGATAGATTTCCGTACATAATATACCTACCAGAGTTATATTTTGTTATGATTTCGACGATAAATTTTAGATAGTACCTATTTCATGATCTGTAGTAGTCAATTCAATATGAGCGTGCATGTATTCATTTTGCATGGCCACTAATATTCATAGACAACGATATCGCTCCCAATTTCGGTTTACATTACAAGTCGTTTAACTAAACCTATAGTCTGTACTTTTAGGTACTTATTTAAAAGACTGTAAACAAAAAATAAAATTTAAAAAATATATCTATTTTGTTTTTATATTATACAATAATTGACCTCACTACTGGAGTCCGTTCCATTTAAATAACATTTGTTATCTCTTAATTTAACCGTAAATATACAAATTCACGAATACAAACACGTTTTTATCACATTAAATAAATATATTTTTCTTCTCAGTAAATCGTCACTAAAAAGTACCCAATTTTGCAGAGGTTTCAAACGCAAGGTTGCATTATACTGGAAGTAACACGACTAAAATAGAAAGTCGCAGGTTTAAAGTAGCAACACCTATCTTAAGTGATTTTTAACTTTGCGGGTTTGACATTCACCTTTGCTTGCTGTCATGTGATACCACGTGCGATATATTTTGTGTTTTCGAGCTTCCGTTTATTGTTATTTTCCGTTAGTTGAAATAGTTTGTTTTTGTCGTTTTGTTACGGGATCGTGTTTTTAACCATTCAAATCTGATCACTATAATTTATTCTGGCCTTAAAAGGTTCACCACCACTGGATCTGTCAAGTTTGATAGCTCCGGTTTGTTTACATTTTTTTTAATACATAAAAGTACAGACTATAATTAAACTTCAATATCCTTTTTGGAAGATAAACGAAACAATAGAAATAAGACAAATGATAATTATCTTGAACACGAAGTCATCTATTTTCATCACAATACGTTAGACTTATACTTAATACTGAAAACTTAATATTTCAGCTAAGGAATGGAACTCTCTTCCTGCGCACCTGTTTCCTGAAAAATATAACTTGGATCTCTTCAAGTCGAGAGTGAATAGGCATCTTCTAGCCAAGCATGCTCCATCTTAGGCCTTATTGTCACTTAACATCAGGTGCAATCGAGGTTAAATGCATGGCTATTTTGAATAAAAAAAAAAAAAAATTCATTCCGTAGTTCCTAGTACTTTCATAGGAAACATTAAAGACGGAGAGGGCTCATCAATGGTCCGGCCATTACGAGTGCATCTTGACTTTTATTGGCTTTTTACACGATGCTGTATCCTGGAAACATGATGGCAAAAAGCTAAACCTAGACCTACATGATATTGAGAGGGCCGATTGCATAATATCTTACTAATATTTAGAAAATAACGGAGACAGAATCTCCCATGATCTTGACTAAGGTAATGGATCCTTGGTAGAGCGGACATTACTATATTTTTTATAGTACCTACTTAGGTAAAAACACTGCAGACGGGTTTATGTTTATATTTGTTTATCTCTAGGTACTATTTCTTGGAAGTAAATACCATATATGTATTTATATTATCTCATTGTAAATTATAATACCACGGGCCTATGATGGTTGCGTTTATCACGTGATAAATAAGTGTCAAAGCATCTGTCACTCACACTACACACACTCGCAGATTTATTGACGTTTACGACTCTTATGTGTCATTAAAATCTAAAACATACTGACGTAGGTAGGACCTGTGGAGTTACTGCACGCCGAAGACTAAGCACACTAACATGGAAAGCAACAATTTTCTTGACAGAATAACAACCATGAGCTGCGATAAAATGCAGCCTAAGTTTGTATTCAATAGGAACTTCAAGGTACAAGTTCCAACGAAGGCGGAATGGGCCGAGGGTCGCGAGCCACCTACAGCAGATGGTGAGGACATTATTTGGTACACTGATGGATCAAAAATGGGATCAGGTACGGGAGCAGGCATTCATGCAAACGACTTCAATGCAAGTACAAGTATGGGAGGTTATGCGACTGTCTTCCAAGCGGAGACATACGCTATAATCGCCTGTGCCCAGGAGAACATAGATAGACTTACCAGAGGGAAGCACATCTACATACTCAGTGACAGTCAAGCGGCACTTAAAGCGCTAGGTGCGCCTAAAGTGGATTCTAGACTTGTGAATAATGGCGTCCTAGCTTTGAACAAGCTTGGAAGGCACAATAAGGTGCAACTGGTATGGATCCCAGGGCATGAAGGCTTCATCGGTAATGAAATTGCAGATGAACTTGCTAGAAAAGGGTCTGCGACAAGTTTCATAGGACCTGAACCATGTGTGGGTCTCTCGCAGGGAACCATAGCAACAGCCATCAAGGACTATACCAGAAACCAGCACCAACAAGAGTGGAGGAAAATGGCAGGCTTGAGGCACTCAAAGCTATTCATGGAATGTATAGAATCAGGCTGGACCAAGAAATTATGGGAATACAGCAAAAGACAGCTCCGAATCATAACGGGGGTGTTTACTGGTCACTTTGGGGTCAAAGGACTATTGGCCAAGTTGGGACTGTCTGACAATACAGATTGTAGAATGTGTGGCGAGGAGGCAGAGACAATGAAGCACATACTGTGTGGATGTCATGCCCTCGCCAGACTCAGAATGAAGGAATTCGGTATTGGTTACCCAGAACCGAAGGAATTCCAGGCACTACCAACTGGTTCCATCATCCGATATATGAAGGTGGTGGAACAATCCTTTGAGTAGGCGCGATGGGGGTAACTACACAAAAGATCCCATTCGGTCGAAGTGTATCCGCAAGGACCCCTTCCTAATAAGATAAGATAAGACGTAGGTATACATAATGTTTTAGGTCGCTAATCCGATAGCAGTTACAAATTACACCCATCGACGCTTAAGAATCAATACCGTCTAACTAACATTTAGTAGTTAGATAGATTGATTTTTATTAAAAAAAACATGCGGATTAAGTGGTAAAACAATTTAAAAACCTAAAACCTACACTAACCTAACTAGCCAAGGTCGCTCATTGGCGGAAATGATCCCAAGATGCTGGCGGCATTTCCCCGCTGCACAGCAATACTGAGCCTTTGCCCGAGAAACGCGCCAGCTCTGGGATCACAGGTAGTTCGTATTAGCTTTTTTTTAAGGGAATCAAACAAATTATGAGCGGCTGGGCCCCATGGGCCTAGAGTCTCTACCGCAAACGGCACGAAAATATAGTTGTCACCCAAACACATATATTTTCGGCGTTTAGCCGCCTCCGCGTTTGTGGCCGCCCCACCTGGATTTTGGCACGTTGTTGCAATGTGTGAAGGTGCCAAAGTGTCCACACAGGTGGAGTCCCACACTAAGGGCCGCCCCAACCGCCACGGTACTAACGTCATGCCGTCGGGTCTCTTGCCATCATCTCGTGCGAGGCCATTTGGTTCGAGTACCGCAGGCACGTTGACGCTGACAAGAGCCCGACGTATGATATCATTTAGACAAGCGTGGCGGGAGAGTCTGCCGGCGCTTTTGGGGCAGCTAAGGCCGTGGTGACCTAAACGATCTACCTGGTATCCGCAACGACATTGGTGTGGAACAACGATGTCTAGGCCTAGACGAAGGCCAACAGCCACCCTGAAAGAATTATCATCTAATAAAGTGCCGAAATTAACTGAGGGAAGTGCGTGAAGCCAGTATCCGGACTCGCGAGCAGAAACAGCAAGGAGCCTGGCCTTGTCTCTCGGGGTGGGACTTGTGTCAGTAAGGTGGTTGTGTACTCTTAGATTTATCGGCATGTCCCACAATTTCTGGATCTCTGTACTCGTCGGAAAGTCTGTACCGGGGCAGGCCTCTTTCCAAGCGTCCTTGGCCTCTGACAAACAGGCCACCTCAGAATCGGAAAGTAAAGGGGATAATATTTTTCCGATAAGAGGTAGCGAGCTATGTGTCGAGGACAAGAACGCTGGAAGGGCGACACCTGAGATTTGCCTTACGCCGAGGCCACCGAACCGTACAGGTAGCGTAGCCTGTAAAAATTGACGATCGTCAAATTTCGCATTAATGATTTTTTCTAAGTGAGCGTGAATAATGTTGTCAATGTTTTCACACAGTAATTTAAATTTCCAAAAGGGGCAGCATCGCAGGGCATACGTGAACTTAGGTACAAAAAGGCATGAACGTAGTATGAAAACGGCCATGTGGGCATGAATTTCTAATAGACGATCTGCGGATTCTTCAAACTTGCTTATCTTATTCTCTACAAAACTAGGAATCCCTTCGGCAAAGATGGGAACACCAAGAAGGTGAAGTGTGTCTTTTGATAAAAACTTGATTCCTGGACTAGCGGACTCAAAAGCTTGTTTGACCGATAAAGTGTCGAAGTTGCCATCTAAAAATACTTCGCATTTGTCAAAATTCAATTGTAGACCGATCGAATCAAATTTATTTTTGATTAAGCTAAGGTCGTTTGGGACAGAATCCGCATCTCCCCCGAGAGTACCATCATCGAGATACCAAACATTAAATTTAGAGGTTAAATCTGAAATGATTGGATGTATTGCTAGGCTAAAAATGGCCGGACCGAGAGGGTCACCTTGCTGACATCCGACAGATGAGAGCAAAGTGTTATTTTCAAAAACAAGATTGGATGCAGAACCATAACATTGCCAAAGATAGTGATAAATATCAGGGACTACTTTTTGAATTTCAGATAACATAGTGTATCGATTGATGGAATTAAATGCGTTCTTAACGTCGAGTTTCAGGAGGGCTTTTGATGAGGAAGTATTAAGAAAGGTGCGACAGGCATGTACTGCCGCTTCACAGCCGCCTTTACAACCGAAACCCAGCTGAACCGGTTGAAACTTTGGCTGCAGCAGCGGGAGAATATGCCTGCAACAGATTTTGGAAGCAATTCTCCTAAAAGTAGACCCAACCGCAATGGGGCGAATCCCACCATCTTTTTTTAAAAGAGCACAGAGGTTGGCACCATATAGAGTATCAGTGACAAGTGGGTGTACCTTTCCGGCTAGCATGAGGTTTATGAGATTGGTTAGGGCTGTGAGAAGTGCATTATTACGTCCACCAGGGACTGTCAGGAGATCCTTCAGATGTTGCGGTGAAATCCCATCGAGACCACCGGCTGAGCCGTTCTTGAATGACATGACTGCAGCAAAAACTCTATCTTCCGATGCAAGAAGGCAAGGTAAAGTTGGATCAGGAGGGGTGGGTAGCTGTGAAGATGGAGAAGCTGGAGGATGTTTGCTAGAGAGCGCAGCTAAGGTCGTGGCTGAATTTGGGGCACACGAGTCGTTTGAAAATAGTAAACGGGCTGCTCCTCTCAGATCTCCGTCATTAAATTTAGTTTCTACCTTTTTAAATAATGGCTGAGATGGTCTTTGATGGGATGTTACTGATGAAAATTGCTGAAAAGAAACGGCTCGAGAGCAATTATCTTTTAGTTTCTGAGTTAGAGAAACCTCGGGGTGTCCTTTGCTGACATGTAAAGTGTTATAGGAGAACGACAATAATCGTAGCCAGCTACTTTCCGAATTTTCAGCAGTGCAGTCGTCAATGGTTTTGATCAATCTATTAGCAACGGTGTGCCTCGCCCCACGAGGTATTCTTTTCAGAATAGGCGTTGATCTTTTCAAGGAGCTTAATAGGGTTGATAAGGAGCAGTGTTGGGGAGGTGAAGAAAGTTGAGCGGATGATTGTTGTGGAATGGATAAATTCAAATGGGCTTTGTGTGTTTTACTGATATGGATATTAAGACCTCGCTGACCTCGGAAAACTTTAGTTGAAAACTTTACTTTTTAGTTAGATGGTATTGATTCTTAAGGGTTGACGCTTAAGAATCAATGCCGTCTAAGTAACATTTAGTTAGTTAGACGGTATTGATTCTTAAGCATCGCCATAATATCTTACTTTACTCCTATATAATTCTTCTGAACAATATAAAATAGTCATCAGAAGCAGCTGACAGTCAATTTTAGTATGCAATTTGACATTAGACAGTAGTATCTACTTTTGATACTGACTTTTCTTACATACCAACACGATTTAGCTTCTAACTCTTCTAGCTCTTCACACAGAATTATCTTACCAAAGTAGGTAAGTACAAATTTGACACGTGAAGAAGATTTTAACGCGAATATCTCGCTTACAAATTCCTTTCGTCGTACCCCATTTATTTACGTACTCAGGTGTGACATCGTCTGCATGATAAAGTTGCGTCGTCAGCACGTAAAAGTTTGTTTATTACACCCGTTCCTCGCATTATTCTTGTCGTGTCGTCGTATGAATGGCTCACGGTAACTTTCTCAAGGCAAAGAAACAGTTAACCTTTTGTCGGGTTCAATATCACATCATCAGTATAGTGCTCCGTATTCTTCCTTATTCTTTGCTTATTGCTTATAAGGATAGGTCGCATGAAAGTAAACACAATCGTGTCTGTTACGCTCCCATGGCCACAATAATAGGAAAACTCACATTTCATTTTCTTGACAGATAAAGTCTGATTTTAAAAAGTTAATTGCGTCATAATACATCATTATGTCATCACGGAATGTTTGTAATTATACGCCAGGCTATGCAAACTACGCCGCTTGTGTCCTAAGATCATGCGGTGTAAAAACTGCATGCCTTACGTGCGTTTTGAGTGCGATGCTCTTCTGGCTTCACGAAGAGCTATTTCAAAGATAATCATCCGTTTGTTGAAGAGAATAATTGTCGCCTTTAAGAGATAATAGTTTAATAGGTAGGTACATACCTAATATATAAGAGAAATCTTACCACCGACTAGGTTGATATTGATTGACAGATAGCCGTTTGAGTTATGTATCGATTATAGGTAAAGATTTTGACTATTCAAGCTGCATTAAGTGACACCAAAGTGTTTATAGTTGCTATGCGAGCTATAGGCATCGCGATTTTTTTTTCAAATGGCTGCAATATGTATATCATACTCCGCTTTTTTGAAAATGTACGTGGAACTGAAAAGAAAAAAATAAATATATATACTATAATTATTGAACCTTGAGTTAAATTTCACGAGAATCTATTTAATAATGCGACCAGTAGGATAGAACAGCCAGAAATTTCGAATCTTGGAACATACGAAAGAATTATTGGGCAAACTGATACGGAGACGCTTCGCTCGCTCGATCAGTAAAGGTAAATAGAGACCCTAGCTAAAGTAGTAGTAGTGATAGTAATGGTGGTGATATTTCTGCCATCATTCTTCACAAGACAGCCTTCGAATCGAATCGACTGTCTTTAAACGAAACACGACAGAATTTTCGGACAATGAATTTATTCCCCATGACTGCGTTTTCTCATTGGTTTTGCCTTGACAACGGTAGCCAACAATACATTTTAATAGGTGTTAAACAAATGTTTACATCCACATATAAATGACACTTAACGGAGAAAGCAATATAGCTTTAGCGACGTGTTGTTAAAAACTCATCAAACAGGATTCTTACGTTTCAAACACCATTATCGCATCAAGTTTCTTTTATCTAATTCGAATCGCTAACTGTAGATAAAAGGACACCGTTCTGCGGCGCCGATATACCTACCCATATCTGTCATCAGATAACATTAACACTGTATATTAAACTCCCAAGTGTTAATGCTAGGTGAGTATACAGTTAGGGATAGCTTAATCACAAAATGCACTTACGGATACACCGATCACGCGCACGTTTCATAAGACTTTTCCCACAATAAATCATACAGAATTCAAAATTATACGGTTTATTCACGAACTGGCACGACCCATTCTCCAGATATCTGAGATATCTTGTGAGAGGTTAGATATCTATTGCTTGCCAGTTACCAGGAAATTGATGTGAGCACTTCTGCGGGGTCTTTCGCATATTGTTATATATAGATCCAAATTCGATGAAGCGTTGCCATATCCTGGATTTATTTATTTATTTAATCGTATGGCAGGGTTGTACGTCGAATACACCTCATATATTAAGCGGATTTATAATAGAACACATCGATAAGTGGACATACAGTGGCGAAATCTTGGACACAAATTATTTAAAACTCACATTTAACCGCAAGTCAGGCGTTAAAACTGGAAAAAAATTGTTCGGAAAATAAATCAACCATAAAACCAAAGTACTAAGGACATTTTTAAGTACGATGACAAAACATAAATATATTTTTTTATTCATAAAAATATCAGGTCAGTGTGCTAGAATAAATACAACTGCAAGCGTTGCCCCGGTATTAATAATTACTATTCAATTCAATTTTTATAAATAAATGGCTACTGTCCATTGGGACAATTCTGCCAGCGTCAAGGTTGGAAGCTACAACGATATCGATTCCCCCCGAATGTCATACAAAATGGCTGCTACCTTTTCAACTCATAGGTAAATGTGGAATTAATTCTCTTGAGTAAAAACTGTTTGATTGAGTTCACAAAACGGATCTCATGAATTATGGAATAACTACATGTCGGGCCCTTCTTCCTTTTTGAATAATTTGGCGTTGTCGGTGCTTAAATAAGTTACTGAACCTACCTATTTTCCTGAGCAGAGACGTTAAAATTTTAATTTCGGTCGATCGTGGGGTCGAGGGGTGAAATACAATGGAATTTCCCTCGTAAGTAGTTGCTTGTTCAAATTTATATTTGACAGATTATCAAGAGGAGAGGTATTCACTGCGTGCCGTGAATTGCGCTAGTAGCCTAAAAGCAACTCAGTTTGTCCTCAGCTCCGTCTTCTGGTTTTAATCGAACAAATTTGACGTGCATTCTTAGCCTGTCGTAGCGACACACACACATTGGTCAATCGTGTCGTCACGCCCTATTTCATAGTTTTTGTTACAAACAACCAATATAATCAAGCAATGCAGATATCGCAGTGGTAGTGCAACTGCTTACTGCAGAGCCAGCGGTCCTGGCTTCGAATCCCGGCTAGGGGTAATTTTGTGTAACGAACTCTAATATTTGTTCACGGGTCTTGGTTGTTTTTATTTAAGATTTATTTATCCATATAAGTACCTAATGATATCGTGGTTAAGTAGGTACCCATACCATAACTAAAGTCTTAAATAATTTATTAAATGTAATTTTAAGCACTTAAAATGTCTTCTACCGTTGTTTTAATCATTGTTTTAATATGTAATGAATAGTCGATGAAACCATATAATACTCCAAGAGATAATTATTTATACTGCATATTCTATGAATCGTTTTCGATGTAATGAAATTCGATAAAAAAATTGTCGAGATTTCAAGGGGCACCCTCTGTAGTATTTTATTCTGTGACATTACGTCGTTTTCGATCTTTATTGCAGTTTCCGTTGATGACGAGTATGTTTAGCCGAATAATTCGCAAGGTTAAAAGGATGCTTTTGCGAATGTAGCGAGTAGGCGTGCGTGTAGGATATCCTTATATGCGCGAAGACAACCGATTGAAACTGGCTAAGCTATTTAACAATTTACAGTTGTGACACAATATGTATTATTAAGGATGAGAACAGCTGTTCATTCTGTATATCACTACATAGTATAAAACAAAGTCGCTTCCTGTCTGTCTGTCCCTATGTATGCTTAGATCTTAACTACGCAACGGATTTTGATGCGGTGGTTTTTAGGGTTCCGTACTCAAAGGGTCCCAAAAGGTAAAAACGGGACCCTATTACTGAGACTTCGCTGTCCGTCCGTCCGTCTGTCACCAGGCTGTATCTCAAGAACGTTGATAGCTAGACAGTTGAAATTTTCACAGATGATGTATTTCTATTGCCGCTATAACAACAAATATTAAAAATAAAATAAAATAAATATTTAAGGGGGGCTCCGATACAACAAACTTGTTATAGATTATGGTACGGAACCCTTCATGCGCGAGTCGTACTTGCATTTGCCCAATTTTTTTATTGATAGATTGATTCAAGATGGAGTTTTATGTGTATAATGGTATCCTGCCTTTTCGCCGAACTATTTTTCGTCGAATGTTTCATTTCGCCGAATTTTCACTTCGCAGAATTTGTATTCCTCTGTAGTCGTAAATTTTTCATAACTGTTGTAAATAGCATCGTATAGATCAGGTTAGGTTAGGTTTGTTTTATAACAATCCGAAATAGTTTACAGTTTCAGTGACAAATGCTTTCTGCGAAATGAAATATTCGACGAAAAATTGTTCGGCGAAAAGGCAGAGAACCGTGTATAATACATGAACATCTCAGCATGCAATTGCACCCGTGCGAAGCCGGGGCGGGTCGCTAGTTTATTATATAATACTGAACTGCATTGCTAATAAAAACCTTAAAATGGTATTTTACAATTATTGATTGTGTGCCAACATTATCATGTCGGCCTATCCACAGAAGCGCAGCGAGCGGAGCGGAGGTGTGTAATACGGACCAATCCCAGTCCTCAGATTTATGTGCACTTCTTATGGGCTTCGCAAAGATGCCGCCTGATTGGTTCGTTTTCTCCGCTCCGCTTCTATGGACTGGTAGCCTTAAACGTATTTTTCTTTATAAATCTGACCTAATAGGATGAGTCTAGTAGGGTGTACAATGGATTTTACGGTGTACCTACCGGAGATCGGACGGCTAGACGTCATTGCACGCAAAATGTGGACATGATACCAAATATATTATTTACTTACATATGTAATTACAGAAGTATTTATAGGTATGCCTATATGCCTATAAATACTGAGCCGATCTCATACTTGTATATGAAAATAAGAGCAGGCCCTGTTATCAAGGCAGCGATACGACAATAGTCTATGATATGATAAGTACCTACCTATGTATGTTGTACTACATATAATGTTAAAATGGCTGGGTCAAAATGTTAACACAAGCGTGCACTAAGTAGGCAAAACGACTTAAAAAATACCTTGTCAAGGAGAACAAGCAAGCGTGGCTGTAGATTATTGCCCTTTAAACGGGTAAATATTCAGAATAGCACAGCTTACACCCGTGTATAAACAGGACACATATAGGTAAACTGATGGTGCATTGTGTAGCTGTAGACGGTCAGTCTCAGAAGGAGCTGGACACTTTAATACTAAAAGTTCGTTCTGGCCATCTATGGTATAATTAATGAGACACTATTGTTTTAATAGGTATGGAACTCGGTATATTATAGCGTCTGATAAAATCATCCATGAGTTTAAAAAATAAGTTCTCCAGTTCCCTTGAAATTGGTATTTGTGTCGTTCAATAAGCCGAAAAAATCCACGGAACTATGGAAGACGTGCGCGAACACGAAGAAAACCTTTCTACAATTTAATGAAATATATTAGTAAGTACACCAACTAATATTAGTTTTTCTTTTTTCAGCGAGTGCAAGGTGCCACGCTGGGTGCGAAGTGCCGGTCGAATACAGACTGCGCGGTACAGAACGCGCATTGCGAAAACGGATTGTGCGTCTGCGATCCGTACTACGCGCGGGTGGACAACTCTACGTGCCTTGAGTGTGAGTAACATGCAGTCAGGGGCTACTGAACTACTGAAATAAGATCCAGTCACAGGGCTCTTAACACTCCAACGTGTTGTCTCCTCGGCCATCGTCGTAGCCTGCGAAGCCGACATTTTTTGATCCCATCTAGGGCTAACTATACGCCACTTCATGCCGTCCGATGGTGGCATCATTACGTGTTCTTATAAGTTATTACTTTCTTGAACATAAAGTATGGTAAATATCTCAAAGATTTTACTAACTCCAATTAGATGGTTGGTGGACTAAAATATTTAGTACCATTTTACAAAAAAAAAACAGTTCCAAATTGACTATCCAGAAAACATTGTATGTTATTTAAAATTAGGTTCCATTTCGTATATTATTTTAATTGACACAAAATGTAAATATTTGCTGCTGAACACGCAATTTCATTATCTTCTGAGCGAAAAATATTTTTCCTTTACCTTCGCCCAAGTCAGGCAAATATAGGTGGAAAAATATTTGTCTCCGCCATATTGACCTTAACTCTCATTGTTTCTTTTAGTGTGGGAATTCTGCTCTTAAGAACGGGGCTATGTATTTAAGACGACTGTCTGTTTGTGTTGAAACAGCTAAGCACTAACTCTAGCAAATATACCAGCAAAATGTAACAAGCAACTGAACTTTAACCAAGAATGTCTTCGTAATGTCTCCTTTCTCTAACTTTCATGTCCACGTAAATCACCATTATAATGTCTAGGCACCCTTTTTATAAGAAGCCCATTTTACGTTATAGCTATTTTCACTTTTAATATTACACAGTCGTTGAGGCCTTTACCTAATGATCCTGTGTGGTACACAGTTTGCGGTAAGACAGATTGCTTTCACTTAAACGATCAGTTAGCAAAACTGTCCAGTTTTAATCATTAACTTTCGTTTTGCCAAAATCGAATTTCGCTTTTCATTATTGTTTGGCAATTTATTTAGTAACGAAAGCAAAGGTTTCAAAGCTGTAATCAAAGCCATGCCGTCTCGACAATAACCGTGCCATCATCTCTTGATTTCATTGTGTCAGTCTATTCAACACTCCATTAGATATTCGGTTGAAGTTTGAATCACAATAGAGATAAACTTTGCATAGTAATTCGATCTGCTTTCACTTTATTTTATTTGCGGGCATTTACTCAAATATTGCATTGCAAAGTACTTGTTTTTGTTTTGTTTAAAGCCGCGGTCATCTTTTATAATGAGTGCAGCCACCGCGTAACATCCGGTACCGGACTCCGAAATGAACTCCATATCCATATATGAAGAGAAAATGTCTTTTATTAATCCTTATCACCGTAGCATGGTTTTTAATGTTACATATCTTGAATTTCATTTTAAATCTGCAGTTTAAAAGTAATTCTAAATTTATCAGGCGCGCGTCGCTGTCTGCCGTAATGTGAGCTTTACACTACTCGCGAAGTTGACCGACGACGTTGGGCAAGTATGATAGTGTGGAGAGGCACTTCGGTGGGGAAGTGATACTTTGGTAAACGGGACTCGGCCAACTTCGCGACTAGTGCAGAGCCGGTGTAAGACGCGATGGTATCACGAGTATCACGACACTATCACGCGCCTTTATTTTGATCGTCCCATTATCCCACGCTCGCCTCACTTTCTTTGCCCAATTCTTTCCGTCGTAAGTGTCCAAATCGAGCAAGCCTCTCAGAATGGGATTACAACGGTGCTTTTGCCGATTATGTTTTTGAATAGCACCTCATTCGGATCAATATCATTAGCAAAATACGGACGTTTGGTTTTAACTCGCTTATTGTTAACAACGCTCCTATTCATAACAAGTGGGGCAATCGTGCTAAAAGTAAAACCTGCTTAAAATAGGACACTTATCGATACTTACAGGATTTATGGCTAAGCCACAAGAGGAGCCACAGGGCAAGGTGGTCGACTTCTTTTTGTCCGTTTCGATCTAACTATGACTTGTGGAACCCGATGACTCGCCGGCCCGTAAGCGTCAAGTTGCTGGCGGCAGGAACTACTAGCGGATGCGGTGAGTAACACACTTACCCCAGGACCCGCAGGTCCAGTCGGGCGGCATTTCAAACGAGGACCGACTCGGCCCGGCGTCCCGCTACGCGGCCGCGGCCGGCCAAACCAACGGCAATCCTAACTGGCTATTCATTATTCAATGTTATTAAGCCGTATTTCAAATAAGCATACGCGAGCCGTCATTGAGGACTCATTGAGGAATAACCATTCATTTCAATTAGACGATCGATGGCTATATGCCCTTAAGCTAATACAAAATAATCCTGTCTAATAGCGAAGGTACGCCCAGTTTTTTAATAACGGACCCAATCTGAACCCTTGCATCGTTTATTATGTTTGCACAATCGACCTCGACGTTATCTAGATTGAACCCAGATATGCCAGCTTCACTGTTTAATAACATAGCAAGTTGTAAGAAGATTATCTTCATTACCAAGTCAGTACGCACTTCATTATTAATACGTTGAAGAATCAATACCGAATTGTGAGACCCATAACATAAAGTAAGTATTTACTACCCGGAAGAAAAGCACAATCATATATGACGACGCGGTTGGCTGCCTAATGAGCCGGCGGTCTTGGGTTCGAATCCGACAAGGGCAAATATTTGTGTGATTACACGAATATTAATTGTGCCTGGGTCATGGATGTTCTATGTATTTAACTATTTGCTTATCTATGTAAGTACATACCCATAACACGTGTCTTCTTGTGAAGCTCGAGAGTTTGTGTTTGGGACTATGTTGATTTATGTGAGATCGTCTGATATTTATTAATTTATTATTTATTACTGCTTTTGTTCTTGTTATGCCGCAAATATATAAAGTTAAGTGAATCTATGTAAATTGACTATAACCGTGATTAGTACTGATGGAAGACAAGAGTTTTTAATTGACTGCATTAATTAACTAGGTACATTCACGCGAGCGCTCTCTAAAATCAACGCAAGACAGCTTTACTCAAATTTAGGATAGGATATCCGTGATAGTTGGAATTTTAATAGACGATTCGCACACTTTCACTAATAATAAGAAAAGCACAATTATACCTGTCAGTGACTATCAAAGTGAAGTGTAATTGATTCGGACCCGCCCATTCAGCAATAACAAAGGAGATATCAGTGAATATGGGCTAAACGTCTGACAGAGTGACGGCTCCTTGGTCAGTGTGCCATGCGTGAGCGATCTACGGCCAAGGAACGCTGTGCCTTACCGTTTGATGCAGCCTCACCATTTCACCATCCGTGACAGATGAATGCTGCAATTATGCTTCTAAAATAACAGTAAACCACACCGGACGAGTCGTAAGGAAAATTAAACTTTTATTTTACGATCATTGAATATGTAAGTATGTTATTACTTGTGGTTAAAATAACACCGTATCTAAATGCAGCGAATGGCTTTTCATGATGCTTCAATGGGTTTTCGGCGTGTTTTAAACTACGCCCTCAAGAAATGTCTAGACTTTATAATTCAGGGTATACGTGCATCGCGCTGTCCTTTAATTAAGCCGTGTATCATGCCGCTCAATGAAGCTGGACGTGCCAATAAATTCATATTCCAGCCCTAAAGCACCGCGTGTTATTCCAATGTGTCCACTGTGCGTTTATTTGTGGAACCAATTTAAATAAACTTGTTGATGGTTACGAGAGCCCACCGCGTTTACGCCGAGGCGCGATCGTCCGGTCCGCGATTGTAAATTGCCTGCAGCATTCGCTCGGGGACACGATACACTTGCACATTTTAATTTAAAACATAATTGGAATCGAAAACAATGACACGACAATAATTCTATACCGAGCAAATTATAATTGGCGATGGCGGACACCCGTGTGATTTCGATTTCTGAGTCAGATTATTTCCTGCGTCTACGGTTGAAAAGTGGCTCGATGCACTGCGCTGACAGACATGCTTATCTTTGATAAGTCTCTTAAAGTTACATTTCCGTTGCAAGTGTTAATTGTGCAACTCCCCATCTTACCGTTACATGTGTAATTTTTCACTTAAGAAACGGAAGGCAGGATTTTATGACCGCATCTTGCAAGGCATATACATACTTTGGCACTGGAAGGCGCAGTTTGACTGTGACCGGATTAGTACTATAACTATAGCACCGTAAGGTGATTTGGAACCCAAAAAAATTATACCCGTTTTTTTTAATAATCGTTTTCAGGTATTACATATTTGTCCAACTATTCCGATGCAAGTTACCAAATAGCCCCTTGGATTCCAAATAGCCTCGGGACTAGACCCACTGACTCATCTACCACATCACACACGGTAGACCTGGCTGACATAGACGAGCCTATCTCAGTTTGTTTCCATTACAATGTGAGCAAACAGGCAATGCAACATAGATTCTGATTGAACGAGCCCATTTTCCGTTCCGAGTGACTTCACTTGCCAAACGTCAAGCTCTGACAATGCTCTAGCCAACAATTTCTGCCGTGTACCTATCGTAAGTTTTTAAAACAACTTTTAACATGTGGAAAGGTAGCTAGGAACAGAGGTTGTAACATATCTTATTTTTGGAATAGGTCGTTATATACAGTACATTTTGGCTGTTTCTACTTTGTAGACCGTATTATTGATGCTGATCTACGAAATAGAAATATTAACTCTAAAATAGTGTAACCGGTTAATTAGTACGGATACAGGTTAACGATTACAAGTCCGAATTACATACAACATAATAATTTTACGGTGCATGTTAGCATGCGCCCGCACTCATTTTAATTGGTTTGAGTACCTTCGTAAAGGAAGCTGTAAAGTATCCAAAAGTCTCAAATGAGACATAATCATAAAAATTTAAGACAATACTTCCGATCGAATACTTTTTATTTCATATACTAGTTAACACTAGTTACCTAGTTACCTATCGCACTCCTGGCCTATATAATATATCTGTTAGCGTCCCATCCCACGACAGGTACAGTTATGGCAGCAGTTTTATTTTTTATAGTTCAAGTTTTTTACGTGCATGTCTTATCTTTGGCCGAGATATCGCTGTCGGGATGAACCTTAACTTTACAAGAGATACCTACGCAAAGTTGACGCAGTGACTTCAATTCACGTTTCATATTTACGCGCGCTATTATTGTTTCTTAAATTCACTACTTAGGCGAATGAAAATGAGAAAATTGTATATACGTACTTTGATGACTATGAAGGGTGTAAACGTTAAGTGTGAAAAGCCTCTCTCAAACTTACGACTAATTGTATGGTAGCGTAGTTTCATCTTCATTTTGGACATTTTTAGGTTTAAACCATGAATACAAAGATCAAAGCTTAAAGAAAAATTGAAAAAGGAGCTACCTGGTGGAAGGGACCGGAAACGAACCCGGTACCTCTGGATTACCGGTCCAGCGCGTTAGCCACTTCGCTACCCTCGCTCCACGTAGACCTTTCCTTATGCTTTGTGTTTAGATCTTTGCATTGTTTATTTTGAAAGGTTTTTACACCTTACGCTTATTTTTAGGTTTACCATGTTTTTTTTTTTCACGTGATGTTACTCATTGGCCCACGTATTTTCGATATCAGTTTAAAGTTTTTTGACATCTGTTATACATAGGTACAGAATGATCGCCTGGTCTCACTTAATGGCCACACCCTGTATAGGTAAATTGTTATTTGGCTAAGTGAACTTACTCCCAGCTCTGCCTGTGATTCATCATCAGATTCAAACCTATCTAATCCCAATAGCTATTTACCGGAATATAAGTACGCGAAACTATACGCATAGTTAAACAACTTGAATAATGTAGGTACTCCATCCATCAAACCCGACATCAGACTTTTCATTAACATCAGATAACAGCAAACAACTCGACACATGTTTAGATAACTGAATTCTTAGAACATCTAATTGCCACAAAGATTAGACGTTCACGAGTTTTTAATCCGCTCTTTGACCCACCGAACAATACAGTACTGAATCCATTAACCCAGTTTATGTATGTAACAAGAAGCAACTGATTTTCAACACGGACACGCTAAGCACTAGGTAATGAAATGATGGATTACCGGAATATTCTGTATTACCATGAGTTTGCAGTGACCGCGTAAACTGTATGGAGAATCGTAGTTATACAAAGTAACCTCTAGGGGCACTACTATTCTCCATACAAATCGTTTAATGTCGCAGCCTAGCATAACTACACTTCGCGACTGTTGTCGCGCGACATAGCATCGCCCGTCACTCTCTCACAGTACAGCGAAGAAAGAGATAGGTAATATGTCTCGCGCGAAGTCGCGTGTCACGGTTGTGCTAGAGGTGATGGTAAGGGTACTGAACCTCCCAGCCATCATCACTTCTCTCGGATATCTAAACATTCATCATGAAGAACAAATCTATGTAAGTGACGATTAGAATTTCACCAAAAATTAACGGAGCGCGATATAACGCGTTCTAATGACATTTTAGTCTGTGTTTACTTAAAACTTCTTAATAATTGTAGTGAAAGATTTGCGCAGTTACAACGTCTCTTTTGGGTGATTACCATTTGTTCTATAAAACTAATGAATGTAAAGTAACTGTCTCACAAGTTTCTTTACATGGTTTTCGTTTTAGAGGAGCATAGCAGATTGAGATAAAAAAAGCCGGTCAAGTGCGAGTCGGAGTCACGCACAAGGGTTCCGTTCCGTAAGAAAAATAAAGACTATATTATTTATGATTTTTATAACAAATGTTCGTTTTCTGATTTTTTCTATACTTGTCGTTTAAGAGGGTATTAATTGCGAATTTTCATAGTTCTAGGTCAACGGAAAATACTCTATAAATTTTCATTCCCATGAGAGTGTAGAAA
Organism: Apotomis turbidana; assembly: GCA_905147355.2. Lineage (NCBI taxonomy): Eukaryota > Metazoa > Arthropoda > Insecta > Lepidoptera > Tortricidae > Apotomis > Apotomis turbidana. The sequence goes on along the minus strand of LR990288.1, from coordinate 17,713,142 downwards.
TATACGTCTTTTGCGGCATAAACGGCCGTATCTTTTTTTACGTTCACTTGGACGTTTGATTTTTACTGTAGACCTAAGTTTAAATTTTAACTCTATACCTGCACGGGTTCCCGAGATAAAGGGTCTTGATCGACAATCGGACGGACGGACGGACCACAAATTGATCTTATAAGGTTTCCGTTTTCTTTCATTTTAAGGTACGGAACCCTAAAAGGTTCTTGATGACAATCGAAGTCGTTTTACAATTGAAAAATGTGGATTTGCGTAGGATTTCATAAAGCCAAACCAAGGAACGTAACAGTAGTAAGTTACGGTTACGGTAACATACATATACTGCCATGCTACGGTAAAAGGACGTATCTTACTATGACATCCATATAAAGATATGACCTTTTACCGTAACACGACAGAATATACGTTTGACGACGCGTTTGGCTCGGTTTGTAGACACCTGCCTACTGAGCCGGCGGTCCCGGGTTCGAATCCCGGCCAGGGCAAATATTTGTGTGATGAAATCGAATATTTGTGCTTGGGTCATGGTTGTTCTATATGTATTTAAGTATATATTTATCTATAAAAGTACTTATATCGTCGTCTAGTACCTACCCATAACACAAGCCTACTAGAGCTTACTGTGGGACTAGATTGATTTGTGTGAGGTTGTCCGATATTTATTTATTAATTTATTTATACGTTGATACTTACTGACTATTAAAGTCTGGCATGCACCATGCACCTATACAATACTTTACGACAGAAGCTAGGGGGTCGAGTATGTTTATATTCTCCCATGATAATCGTAGAAGGAGATTTAGGGCGTATGACGGAACCGTTATGAAGATAGACCTACACGCTATATAAGGCGAGAACCTTCTTTGGCAAAGGAGATATGCGGTAACTCCATAAATGTACGTTCTACTCCACTAGGAAAGATTCCTTTGATTTACAATGTCTGACTCACACGATCGAGAATCAAAGTTCATGCTATTAAAAAACACTTAATAAATTACATTGATCATTTTCATTAAATAACGCAAATGTCACGCCCACTCAAGTTATCTTCACACGTGGGTCATACCGCGACCAAAATGCGATGTCATTATCACAAGGTCGTTATTCTGATAATGGTTAGGACTTTGACAGGTGAGGGGAGTTATCATTCCACGATAATTTTACACGTAAATATATTTATATTATTTTACTGGTACTATTATGTGATAAATCAAAATATATTTACGAGTATAGATTTGAAATTTTGTAATGATTCTCATGTAAGCGATTTTTTTGTAATTCTTATGAGAATAAAGATTCTTTAAACCGAGTATGAGTAGCAATATTCCAATGAAGCCGATGAACTTGTAGTTGGAGCTAAGTCAAAACAAAAGACAGCTTTATTGCGTAGGCACTCAATATGGATAAGACTCGAAACCACCTCGAAACCAATACTTGTCGAGCGGTTTTCCGTATTCTCTTTATCGCCTGCATTTCACTGATGCATACGTAGTAGCAACATTATGCTTAAGTTATAAGTTTTTATGTTTAATTGTTGATGTAGCAACATTCTTTCTTCTTCCGTATGTCACCATGAATACACGCCGCTCATCAAGTCTTTAATTATTTTTAATATCTTCCCCGGCTCCGACTCCCTGGAAATACACATAAGCCCTGCGCTCTCTCTCCGTCACTTGAAGCGTCCCAATATCGGCCAGACCCGCACAAGTATCTGCGCTGAATCGAATCGACCTTGACTTTGTCTCGAGATAATCTTAAAACCCAAACGGAAAGTCACGCACATCATACTTTTCACGGCTGTCTACAGTGTGCCAAATCTAATAAACGCAAGTGTCCGCCATTGTGTCCATTTTGAGATTATTGTGTCAGTTTGGCATCTAGATAACGAATGATAACTTTATTAAAACCCGCGAACTAGAAATGACTACTTTTTGCTACGATTGCTAAGTGCTTAATTACATCGTTTTATTTTTTAATATGTAGCTCTGTTTTAAGATGGACTGTGTAAGATTTGAGATAAAATGTATCGCTTCTTCGATATAATTTTTTAGACTAAAAGATTTAATACGGTCTGTAGAAGAAAAATTGGCGTAACGCGTAGCGGCATCTCAAGTTCGGAGCGGAACATTAAATTAAATTTCCCGCTTAAAAATGATCAAAACACGTTTTTTAATCTCTTAATATTAATGGGGATGAAAACAAAATAAATATCAGTGCCTAATTCGATGAAAGCGTAACTAAAGCCTAATTTTACGAATCTAACGTAAAGTCCGAAGCGGTTCATTATCATATTATGCAAAATGGAAAAAAATGCCCTCATGGCTATGTCTCATAATTATACGTAGCTAGTGAAAGCATGAAAATTGAGATTTCTAATTAATGGCTATGCAAAATAATTATTATCATTGTAAATTAAAGTGCACAAATTATCGGGTGTCAATTGGCAAATGATTCATTAAGCGGTTCCATTAATAACGTCTCGCGGAACTCGGGTTTCGTCCGTTTATAATCGTTTGTGATCATTCAAGTGCGTAAATAGCATGAATATTCATATACACCTATCAACTACCTGCCAATTTCCTTATGGAAGGCCGCATACCACTATGTTATCAAACGGTTAGTTAAATACTTGAAAGTTGTAAAACACACTTTTACGCATTTTTCGCGAGCTTCCGTGTTTTTATTTTATTCCGTGTCTGATGTTACCATCAATAACATCTATTAAGTCGGGGGTTCCCAAACTTTTTAGTTCATGGTGCTCTTATTGGTTTAGTATTTTGTATCAGCGGCTTAACTAGTCAAAATAGGGTGCAGTATACCTCTACGAGTAGATTTTCTGGGGCGCCTCATACCACCATAATAGGTACTTCTCTGTAAGGCGTACCGTGGTACCTCGACGCCCAATTTGAGAACCTCTGTATAAAATGGTATTTCCTAATACATATTTGAAGAATGCGAAACTTTTAATCATAAATTGCTCATTTATATACAGAAATTTAGTTGGGACACCATAAATCATCCAAGCATGGTAGTTCTGTATATTATCACCATTGGATGCAAATTAGGTACGCCTATTTCATGTAGAATTCCTTCATTCCTTTAAGAGATCTTTGACACATTTATGTCAATCAATATTGAATTTAAAAAATACCGGACAAGTGGGAGTCGGACTCGCCCACCGAGGGTTCTGTACAAATGTATACCTTAACCTCGATAATTGATTTAAATGAAGACTATATTTTTTATGATTTTGATTTGAATGAAGTTAAGTTATGTACCCGATTTTTCCCTATACTTGTAAGCGGTATTAAATACTCGCCAAATTTCTAGGTCACTTGAAAATACCGAAATATAATAAATTTAGATTTCCTTGAGATTATCGAAATACAAGTTTTTAGCGGCATAAACGGCCTAGCAACTAAAGTTTAATTTTTTCACATCTTCAAGGGACTGTACTCTGTAGAGCTGAGTATATGGTTAATTTGAACTCGATACCTTCCACGCGTTCTCGAGATAAAAGGGTTTGACAGACTGACGGACGGACGGAAAAAAGGTGATTCTATTAATAGAACCCTTAAGGTTTCCGTTAGGAAGGAAGCATAGAAGCCTAAAAAACAATTCACTTTACGAGTCCCTCAATTAAAACTGGAATAAACTCCGATAAGCTTAATTAATAAATCCCTTAGTAAGGAAAGTGTATTTTAAAGATTTCCTGAATGCCGGTATTTAATTACAGTAAAATAGAGGACTCATTACAAAAACCTGTTCTAATTAATTAATACGGACATGCAATTAAATTAAAGAACTTGATTGGTACAACAATTAACAAAGTACCTACATTTCAGCCTCAATTTCACAGCCGACCTCCGGCGTTGTCCGGTTGTCATACTTGTAAAAGGGCTTATGAGATATCGGAGCATTTTTTTTATTGGTGTGGCGTCGGGGCCGCATTGCCCGCATTGCTTTACCACTTAGCGTTAAAAAAGGTAATTTGGAAATTATTTGTTTTTTTTTACCCTTTTAAAACTTAAATATCGATTTATTACGTACAGTCAGCCAAGAAAATGGTATTAGCGACAGTGTGCTAGTAAAAGGTCCCATTGTTTGGGTTTTGTTGGAGACGAGATTGGTTATGGCAAGGGCTAATGCCATAACTCCTTAAGTATTTTGATCTGACCCAAAAACTACGCAGCATAAATAGTTTTAATGTAAGCCACACTTTCTTGTGGCTTCTACAGTTCGTTGTAACATACTTTAAAGTAAAACCACAAAACTAGATATCTGTGTTTGCCGCCCTTTACTCTTCGTATAGCGTACTTAGCGTGTAAAGATTTGAACCATTGATATATACAAAGATCAAAGTATCAAGGAAAATTGAAATCGGGAAGATATCGGGAATCGAACCAGGGTAACCCTGGGTTATTGGTACAACATGTCACGCGACACACACATCTGTACATAGAAGGTTCGAATCCCGGTCTCTACTGAAAGGTTACGCATTAAAATGTTTCTTTGTGCTTTGAGCCTTTGACCTTTGTATCAATGGTTCATTAAAAAAATGTGGTATTTTCACATTAAACAATAATAGAACATTACGTTTTCATTTCACTACCCAAAGGTTTTCTGGAAGAGATCACTGGAACAGATCTTTAGCGATAGGACCGTCTGTTGTTTACCGTTAGCTAAAATTTGCATTTGTGTTCTTCTTTTGTATACTGTTTCGTGAGCAATGAATTATTATTGTATTGTACGTGTCACAAATGTGTAAAGATTTGTTTTAACTATTGCAGCAACACTATTGGGCTCGGAGTGCGTCGTGTCGGAACAGTGCACCCTGAAGGTGGCTTATAGCGCCTGCTTAGAAGGCGTGTGCCGCTGCACCGACGGTCATCTGCAGTTCAGGAAACACACCTGCCTCTCTCGTGAGTTTCAATATTCTTTATTAATTACACTAATAATGTAAAGGCGAATATTTGTGAGTGTGTTTAATATGCGTATGTTTGGGCTACTTTTTATCCCGAAATAATTTTGTTTTCCCGTATAATTCATAAAGAAATAACTACAGTCAGATTTTAGCGGCAATTACTTTAATGTCCTACTCCTATGGACAATGATCATATTTTATCACCGGTATGTGTATGTGTAAAGAAACCGTATGTTTCTGACAAAGAAGATACGTGCACGTACCTAAGTGTGTTTTATAGCTACTTAGACAATAAACAGAACCAAGGTATATCTGCTGGCTGGCTTGCTGCGGACTGTACTATACAAATATAGGTAACTCAATTAAGATCTTCTCGGCCTTTTCTATAACAGAACATGGTAACACAAAAATCAAAATCGACCATTTACTAAGAATCTACTCGAGCTTAAACAAACATATGCGCGTAACATAACCTAAAGGCTCAACTTTATTGCTCTGCAATAAACCTGCATTTTCCCCACACAATTACGAACCAGATAACGATCTTACGTTGTTTTATTCGACTCATTAAGCGTAACAATAGCAAAGGCATTATCCTAACAATTTGTCCTCACCGGTGCACACCGCACATCATTTACTTTCGATTTCATTCGGTCGTCTAGCGACTCGTGCCGAATTGACCAAGTCACGGGGAGTTACTGGACTGCGACGAAGCAAGATAAGTCGCCGTGTAATTCTATAAGTCAGGAAGATGTGTGCCGCTTGGGGAAACACGAAGGGTGGAACGGTGGAGCGATATCGCTTTGTGCTCTTAAATACACTATTTTGAGGACTATCTTCAAAACGACATATTTCCTGCATATTTTCTTTTAAATTCGACCTTAAAGTTGATCAGAACAGGAGCACTTTGAAGTATCGGCGTGTTGATGGAGGCACTTTTGAAAAGTCACTTCATTTTCTTGTATGGAACCAGTCGAAAGATTTCTGATGTCTTAACTGCCATGTTATGTGATGTGCTTTGATATAAAATACTTAGGATCCATTCATGGATTTAAGAGATTACAAAGAGTATTCGCCTTTCGTATAATTGACAATTGCCGTCCGGATTACTTCTAGAAAATTTGCATAGCTCTTAAAGTGGTGAGTGGTGACATATTTGAACTACTCACCCCATATAGTGGAAGTGTTCTTAATAGAGCGTCATTTCCGCGTACAAAGCGCATCTGTGAGAAAACGAGGTAATTGTTCGTCCGACTCTCGGTCGGCCATGTGAACCTCTCTTATTACCGCCAATAACGCGACTATTATGATCTTATTGTGAGAATTATACCACTTATAGCATAGCCCCGTCTAAATGCCTTAAATAAGTAAGTTCAACTACATTCCACGAGAACAATCATTATAAAATATTAGTTGGCCAAAAACAAATTCATCTAATATATTAAATACTAATACAGTTACATCGTGGTAATGTTCAGTGTCTTAAAATGTTACATTGCGTCGATCACTAAATCGAAATGATATGCGTAGAAACAATTATATTACGAACTAGTTCGGAACAACCAGTGCTGTCACTCAAGTTTAGATGCGTCGTATTATAACTAAGAATGTCTTCTAAATGTCCAATTCAAATGGAATAAGTAGGCGAGTAGCTGTCCCACATAAAAGAACATCAGCTATTATGTAGTCAGAATTTTGATATTTGAATAACCACAGGCGATGAATGCCAGTGATGACTAGGTATCTGGGTCGTGAAGACTGAAGGTGACTTGACACAAAAAGCAGACGGTACCTACACCAAGTATGGTGCGTGCCTTACTGTTTTTGATTACCATATAATGGACGATCAAATTACCATTTGTGAATTTACATTCACTACACTTAATCAAATTGGCGTCGTTATACGATTAGAATATTTGCATTGTAAAACAGTTGGCGCTCGGAAAACTTATATAATTTCATTTACATACACATTAAGGTACCCTATCGTGGTAACGCTTAGACTTGTGGAGGAAGGTGTAAGTACTAGAAGTATTAATTTAACAACTAAAGCCGTTGCTTTTTTAAGTTCCTACGGCTGTTTCGCCCTGCATAGTAGGTAACAGATGACATAATGACTCCACCAACAGCTGTTTACAACTGTACCTCGGCTATTAGAACGTTAGCAGAGCGTCGCGTATGGTCAGCGTCGGGAAAATTGCTATCAACAACCGATCATTAAGACCAGCACGTTCCATACATTACTGTAAATGACGACAACAATTTCTACGTATGGTTTGGAGGGCATAAATCTGTATAATTCACTTTAATCATGTTGTTTTTCTGTTTTCAGCTGCACCACCCGGCCATGTCTGCTACAGCAATGAGCACTGTCGATTATGGGACAGAGAAAGTCATTGCGAATTCGTCATACCCAATTTATTCGGTAGATGCTCCTGCAACGCATTCTTCCGATTAACTGGTGATAAATGTGTTGCACAAAAGCAACCGACCTACATCACGGAAGCCGTCGTCGCTGAGCAAGAATCAGTGGTAGTCGATGCCAATGGAACCATATTGGACAACAATATCATCCATAAGTCCCCCACGGCATCCGCCATCGTCAATTCTAGCTCTAGCTTATTCGGATCGCCTAATACATTCACAGATACTTCTGATGATGTTAAGCCGAGCAATTTGCCAATGTTCACGAACAAGAACGAAATGAGTACACAAGAAGACAGCCCGTTAATGCAAGCCGTCATGAAAGTACCAGAATCGTCTAAAAAACTTCCGGTGTCAAACCGCAAAGAAGGAGAACCTAATGAAACCGTTGGTATCGACGAATTAACGGCCAATTTGCATGCGAACGATCAACCGATATACAGGGTTGTGACGCAACCTTCCGTCGACAAGAAAAATAACAAGAAAACCGTAACATCCAAAGACCAGCAGAAGCACAAAACGGGACATCAGAAGAAATCATCTCTGAAAGGTAACTAACTTGTGATTACTATTTTACATTGTACATAAATTTCTACTTTTATAATTAGTTATCTAACGTTATGTTTGCATTTTCTAGATAAACATCGCATCCGAGCGGATTCCGTTGCTGATATCGGGCCGGCCTCTCTCGGCATGCCTTGTCTAACCGACTCACAGTGCCATCTCGTTGATCCTTATACGCGATGCCTCAACAAACGGTGTGATTGTGCGTATCGCACCAATTCCACGTCAGCTTGTTCAGTAAGAAACAGGGGATGTCTGCCAGGAACATTCCAGGTTAATTAAACTTTATATCTTAAGACTTATCTTTACACCTCATTCAGGTAATTAAATCTGCGGTATAATTGAATCTGCCATTCCATATTCCAGTGCCGTTCGACTGGGGCGTGCATCAGTTGGTACTTTGTCTGCGACGGCCGGAAAGACTGTCCTGATGGATCGGACGAGACTTGCCAAGGTACCGGTAAAGGTCGGTTGACGCACATTATCTTTTTGCACATCTGTACTTCTTCTTTTATCTCTATCTTTCCTACTAACCCAAACCTTATTAGCAAATAAATGCTTCGATATTGTGTATACTTGCTTGTACGAATTAGATCAAACGCGGATCGTAGTCGCGTGCCTGCACTCTTCATCGTTAGCATCAGTAAGGCATTTATACCGGGCTATTGGTATAATTCCCTCGTTATACTCTAATTTAAACATACTCCATTTTCTAGGAAACGGGTTGGAAACTGGTTTAGTGGTAATTCGCGTCATATACATAGGTAATGACCGCTCGTCGGCGCTTGGCGTCGACACGACGCTCCTCACTATGGCAATGACTTCGCGCGCTTATATGCCTGTTTTAATAATCTAAGCTGCTAAATTGCTTTATCAAGAGTAATCACCTCTTTACTGTGTGCTAGAATTTCTAAATTTCTTAATCAGACGTAAATTCCTCTTTAAGATGTTGTAATTTGCATGTCGTGATAATAAGTCTACTTGACTACTTACTGCATTTTTATATTCTGCACTAAGACCTAATAATGGTCCATTACCATTACCACGAATCATTAACGGTACAAGTGCTAAAAAGCTGTTAGGTCATTGAAAGAAGCTTTAACGAATACACTACGATTTTAATTGAATTACGTGTAGTTATCTACATAACTATACATGGTTCGATAAGTATTAGAGAATTAAAAATTACAAATTGGAGCCGTTTCGAAACAAACTCCCGAGATCTACAGCCACTAGTAATTATGATATTTCTGTATCAACCACGAATCTAGCTAGCATTCATCGATTGAACGATCGGATAAGCAAAAGACCTGCTATAATAATAAAGCGTTCAATCGTTCTCGCCATATTCGTGTTGGAAAGTGACAGATGCTTTATCATTGCGCAATAAACGCAACAGTCCCACAGATGAAGCTACTCAAATGTTTCATGATCAAGCTTAAAAATCACCTATATGTAACAACAATTTGTCATCATGATAATGTTGTAGATGGCACTGGCGAGCGTTGTCCTATGCACGCATTCCGTTGCGGCGGTATGGGATCCCGCTGCGTGTCGCGGGCGGCACGCTGCGACGGCACCGCGCAGTGCCCCGGCGGCGAGGACGAGAGGAACTGTCGTGCTACCAGGAGGAAGGGGTAAGGACATATTCCGTGGTGATGTTGAGGCTTGGTTGCTGCGTGTCACGTGCGATGCGCTGCGACGGCACCGCGCAGTGCCCGGCGGCGAGGACGAGAGGAACCGTCGCGCTACGAGGAGGAAGGGGTAAGGATACGTTCCGTGGTGATGTTAAGGCTTGGCTGCTGCGTATCGTGTGCGGTGCGCAACGATGGCACCCCGTTGTACCCCGGCGAGGACGAGGAAGGGACGGTTTTGCATTCCATGGTGTTGGGAAGGTGGCGTGGGTTTTCCGCAGTCAGCACGTTGCGACGGCACCCGCGTGTTATAGCGCCATAAAAACAAAAAACCGGCCAAGAGCATGTCGGGCCACGCTCAGTGTAGGGTTCCGTAGTTGCCCATCCTTCACAATAGACGGGCGTAAAACAGCGGTTTTAAGCCCGAGGTTTAAATTACGAGGAAGATTTCAAGCTCTATATGTAACTGTAATTACTTATTACCTTCTGGAAGTCAACTTACGTCCTTTTGAAGAAAATGACATTTTACGATAACTCAAAAACGGGTGGACCGATTTTGTTTAATATAGTTTTCATTGAAAGTACTTATAAGGCCTCATTTTCATGAATTTTTCCATATTTTTTTGACCCATGGTTGAAATGTTAGAGGGGGGGCGACACTATTTTTTCATTTTCGGAGCAAATATTTACAAAACTACTGACGTTATCAAAAAGTGATGTTTAAAGACCCCTATTATTTTTAACAGACGTATTTAACGACACCCCACTCACTAGGGTTGAAACGAAAAAAAAAACACCCTTACTTTAGGTGTTCGAGAGGTAGCCGAAAAAAATTTTTTTTTTTAGTATTTATTTTACATACACATACTCATACCAAATTTCAGCTTTCTAGTAATAATGATCACGGAGCTAAGCCGCGGACGGACGGACAGGCGGACAGACGGACAGACGGACTGACGGACAGACGGACAGACGGACATGGCGAAACTATAAGGGTTCCTAGTTGACTACGGAACCCTAATAAACTATGTCATGGCCATGGGCCAATAATCACGTCAGTATCGCGGGAAGCAGTTGGATCAGGGCGGCGACCGGTCGTTGTGGAGAACTATGTCTAGCAGTCGATTTTTGGCTGGTATGATGACGTTTTTATGCACAAATCGGGTGCATTTTGACGCGTTTCCAATAACGGTGCTCATTGTTCCAATAGCCAAATTTCAACAATTAATTTTATTATTACTATAGTTACAACCGTGTTTTTTTTTGCAACTGACGACTTCTTTGTGAGTACAGAAAACTAAACTGCAATCATTTGTGTATTTTAGATGTCCCCGGCACACGTTCCGCTGCGGCTCCGGGGAGTGCCTGCCGGAATACGAGTTCTGTAACGCGATAGTGTCCTGCAAAGACGGCTCGGATGAGCCCCCGCACCTATGCAACGAACAGTCCAGGTAAGGAACGTCTACTGTAGCTACCTGTACAGGTAGGTATAGGTAGGTAGTAGCAGGTAGGTTTTTCCTTGCGGGCCCGAAAGGGCCCTTTGCACTGGTGCTTAGACTGACGTGGCGTGTCCTTAGGACACGCCACCGAGAACAGTCAAGAAATCAATACACGTACATTCTATACGTACGGTATAATGTAATTGCAAATAAGGGTTAAAAAGGTACGGGTCTCAGTTTCCATTAACGTGCAAGCTTGAAGCCATTCAATTATCCTCGTCACACAGTATGTAGTGGCTACAAGAGTCCTTGGGTGAAACTGGAGCACGTATTCTACAGCGCTATAGTATCCTGTAAAGTGGGCTTAGAAGCCCTCACATCTGTGCAAATTGTGCAATGAGCAGTCAAGAAAAGAGTGCATAATCGTAAACTATTTCATGTTTTACTATTGTGATCATTCACGGAAAATTGTTTGCACAGATGGCGGGCAGCGGATTTCTGTCCACTCCGCTGCGGCAACGGACGATGCCGCAGTACAGCGGTAGCGTGTTCTGGCAGAGACGGATGCGGTGACAACAGCGATGAGATCGCCTGCAGCGTTTGTAGTAAGTCTATTGTTAATGAGTAAGGCCCACCCACGTTATCATCATCACCCTTTTTTAATAGGTATGGTTAACTTGCGGGTATGTGAGACCCTTTGCACTGTTTTTACACTATGGCCATTTGGAGTGCCACCGATAAAGTCATCACCCTCCCCTTCTTTCATGTTATGTGTTGATTGGGGAGCATACAATAGGTAAATTTTTGCGAATTGTGACGGACGAAGATATTACTTTATAACGAAAAATATAAAAGAACCTGACTTCAACTAAACAAAATTATGCTTTCCGAAAAGTACTGCTAAATATTTTTTAAGAATGTGCCTATAATCTTTTAAGAGTTACGTCAAATTCTCCAGAATTCCATCATCAGATCCTGGTCTCATGACGATGGGACCATTTAAAAGTATATACCCTTTCAAACAAAAGAAAACATTTATTTTTAATCGGAGTAGTCTTCGAGAAATCGGGGAAAAACACCAAAAAAAGACAAATATCCCGGCGGGCGGCGAACTTAAGAGGATCACTGCTCCTTTTCCCATACTATCAGTTTACCTTAAGTTTCCACCGGGTATTTATGGCGTCGGATACACATAAGGTCCAAACTTAACGCAACCGAAAAACAAATCAAGTTTTCTTATCTCCTCCTTGGAAAATTAACCATTCTTTACAAAATTTTAAAAACTGAATAGGAAGAAATAGTTCTGTTCTGTGTCGGACTTGTGTAGAATTTGAGTACGAGGCGGAATTTTGGTCAAAAACAGACGCCTATTACACAAATTTTATAATAATTTGCGCAAAAATCGAAACGGTCCATCGCATTGTACTGAAAACAAAGGGAGCTACATTATTTTGCCAGGCGACAACGAATCGCGAGTCACAATTTGTGTGGATTACTTTGTGTTCACCTAATTCAAGAATTCCAGCATGACACACACACACACATGAATTTAGTCGAAATCTCTTTTTTGCACTATCTATTCATTTCGTTACATCAAAAATTAAAGTTCGATTCACACACAGCATGGGGTTCCAAAGAGTAATATAAACAACAAAAGAAACAAAATCGATACACAATCGAAGTAATTTCAAGTTCCATTTCTTATAAGGTGTTCATTGTCCATGAAAATTGACCTTAGCCTTAGCGCTGAATTTTGAAAGTCTTGTCCACCTGATTAAACATTTGAACGGTGGGACACACATAGTCAATTTGCCACGATCTAGAATCCCGTTAGTTGTACTATTGGATACAATGTATGCAAATGGATGCCCTATTTGACCTCTCTAAGGTGAGGTAATAACCTGATAAAATATAGTGTAGACTAACTTCTCAGTCGCATTATACAAAAATCAAAAGAGAGAATATCCTTCTAGTTTTTTATTATGTGCTATTGAAAGGTGAAAGTACCAATACCTAGAAAGATTGCTTCATTATTGTATTAAGCGGTTAATTTGTAGTAACCGCTTAATACGATAATTGAATATGTCTCACGAAAGTTTTAATAACATTATTAAGATTGCCTCAGTTATTTTTTAACCAGCGATTTAATGCGTTTTTTTAATCGAAGGTTTTGTCTGTGGAGATGGTTCTTAGCTGTGTGTGTATGGGTCTGCGACTTATTATTATTTTTAAATTAGGTTATCTACTTCGTAGCGGTATTAGTAAAATATCTACCTTTATGACTACGATATGATGTGTATCTCTGTTTTGGCCTAATGGTTGACTAGTATATACTGCCATTTGGCATTATGAAAGTTCGACATTTGTAAAGACGTTTATTTTCATTAAGTTCGCCATTTGTACTGACTATTGTTTTGTGCAATAAAGTTTAAATAAATAGTTACACAATAGTATTTATGACATTTAACAGTAATTTTTCTCTTTCCACAGGATGTCCAGCGCCGCAGGAGAAACCTTGAATGTAGTGCGTAACTTAACGAATTATGATTCTAGTGAACATTCCGAACTGTCCGATCTCAGCTTATAGTGCATTTATCGATAATTTGTCGACTGAGATCGACTCTCAGCATTGTACGCGATAACCGAGGCTGCTCAAATGGGAACACTGCCTTATAACGCATATTGTAAATTATAGAATCATGAGTTATGTAGTTCTTAGCTTGTTTCAATTCTGTCTACTTATATGCAGTGCTGTTTTGTAGTCAGTGCACTATAATAGGAAATTTGTATAAAATTAAGGAAATAACGAATTTGAATCAATAACTTTAATGTGTAATTACATGAATAGCGAGCATTATTTTAAGTATAGGCAGTGGCACGATAATAATAGAATAAATAGTACGTTTAACTAGGTCATACTCAATAAGACTGAGGAGTAATACTCTGGCTCTAAATAACGTTGTTAGAATAAATAATACCACTGCACTGTAAATATTAGTTATTCATAGGACAGAGCTCTCACACAGGTCTGCAATATTACATACTTATATGAAAAAGGAGAGCGCTACATCATCCGCATAACCTTCCTTTTTTACCGTAGTCGTGCAAAAAGTATCCATTAACCATCCTTGGATCCTGATACAGAAAGAGTGAGAGGTTGGAGGCATTTGGGATGTGGTGCTGGAGGAAGATTGAAATTGAAGATGCTTGGAGGGCATAAGCTGGACGGAAAAAATGTCTAATAAACAGGTCTTGAATAGGATAGGAGGGAAAAGTAAACTACTAACACTAAAAGAGGAAATATCATAGGGCTCGAAAATATCATAGAAGGAAAAATCGAGGAAAAGCGAGGTAGAGGAAGGCCGAGACAAAATTAATTTGACGAATAAAAGAAACGGTTAAAGTCACGTCTTACCAAAAAGGGAATGAGAAAGCCCAAGAGAGAAACGACTGGTGATTGCTACACCGACAAGAGCGCAGCTCTTAAATCGAAGAAGAACCATCTTTGGATGTCCAGCTATCCCTGTACCAAAATTGGGTGATGGGTGAGAACCGCTTTACGTTATGAGTGCACAAAGAAATTTCTACCAACTGATGGCATTTATTGCTGGTGCCGTGCCAAAATTGATGTCAACCTGCATCGCGCTATTAATATCGCGCGATTTTGCCTAACTCATGGCTCTCCACAGAACAGTGATTATTAATATAATTTTAAAATAGTATATACTTACCACTCAATTATACTGTAATCCAACAACAACTATGGTCCAAAATAATTCAAAAAATAATCGTTAATAGGACAATAATTAATTACGGATAATATATAGGTATCTAAGATGAACAAAAGTTAATTAATCTAACTTAAATAAATACGTATAAAATCAGTGATAAAATATGGTCCTTTATAGAAATGAATGAGTTGTTGGGCCATTGTTGGGTGATTGGACTAGTATAGTTGAGTAGTTTTACGGTTTCTAGATAGTTCGAATAGTCTAAACATGTGGGGCAAAATTCTAAACATTACTCAATAGAAAATAACCGCTAATTTAAAATATATACTCGTATATATGTGTATTCATACCTATCTATTTGGAATGCATTAAGTAAATAAAACTTTGGTAAGTCTGCAGTGGGTTGAAAGAAGGCTAGATTTTTCGACCAAGAAATGTCATGAGCTCAGACCTTGCCCGAACGAATCGTCCTAGTTATGACGATGTAATTTAAACCGAATATATTTATATGTTCCTAATTATGGTTCTTGTTTAAAATCGCCCAATATTCACAAGCTCAATACAACAGGGTTCTATGCAGGGATCATTACCGGTGTTCATTAAAATTGAAGTTCTTTGTAATTTAAAAAAATGTGTAATTAATAATAAACGAAAAGTCGAAATTTATTAGGTACCGGTTTTAAGTATGTGTGTTAAATGATTACCAGTATGCAATCCCCCGTTCTATATCTCATTGGAAACGTATATTTTAACGTTTTCGTTTCAAAGTGACACGTCGATTAATTTTCACGACACACAAAAAGTTATGTAAAACCCTGTAATATTGATCCAGTGAAAAACATGGACCATTTTATTTACGTACTCTGTAAAATCTTGTAATACCCTTGAGATTATTAACTCAAACTATCACAATTTGGTCTTACCATACCTTTATGTTTATTATACAACAGTTCAGTCAATTTAGTAATCTCAGTGCATCGAATTTTAATGATACTGGAACATCTAAATTGTATTTTATCAACTAAAGTTTGAAACACACTTTTCAAATACGTAACAAAATTAACCAAGGCATTGCGTCATAGATCTACGTAACAATGTGACAAGACTGTGTGTCTGCGAGTCTCGTTCTACCTACCTGTTGAAGACGGCACCACCATAGCGAGGTCTTAGCACATCTATCTCCCTTTAAATAGGTCGTAAAAGTATTGGCACTTAGAAAGATCCATGGTAAAACATAACACTAAAGTAATTGAAATACCCATTGAAAATGTATTTCACATGTTACATAGAACATACATTGTCTTATGTAATATGTATTACATTAATTATATTATAGTAAGATAAAGTAACATTTTAGTTCACTAATGTTTATATTCAGAGTAAAGATTACCTGTAGAGTTAATATAGGTAGTTATCGAAGTAACTGGTTGTATTATAGCGTGTTTATGTGTGTGAATGTGATATTTATTAAATTACTGTAAAATATATTCCTGTTTTTTATTTGTGTATTATTATTGAGAACAGAAATAGAACGAGAAAATATGAGGCACAGTCAAGGAAAATGGAAACACGTACCTTTTTCGCTCTTGTCACAATGAAAATAAGAATCAAAAAGGTACCTACCTACACGTTTCAGTTTCCTTTATTGTACATTATATATCATATGTAAAAGAGAAATCGTAATGCAGTCAATTAGTTGCTCACTTACTCACAAAAGAGTCAAACATTTTCATGCTTAAAGCCGGAGAAGGCAGGATAGGCAACTGGTGGAAAGGGTTATAGGTAACTAAGTAAACCCAATCATGCAGCTCAAGTTCTACGTAGAATAAAGTCGGAACTACCTTAACTATACCAGGTGGGCCCTGTCACAGGGGCAATAAATTAAAACATAAATTCTAACCCTCAAACTGAACAATATTTATTAAACAACTTTTAAAAATAACTCATTTATAATGTAAACCAGTGTTGTTCAGTTTGGCGAGTAAAATCTATGTTTTAATTTTTTGCTCGTGTTACTGGACCTACGTAGTGGTAACTTTTGAATATACAGTCGCCATCAGACATATCGCAGCATATAAGGCGTCCATAAATATCTGAACAGGACTCTTATTGACTGGGCGTTACAGTACATGTTCAGGTATTTATGAACGCCTTATATGCTGCCATATATCTGATGGCGACTGTACTATATTAAATTACTAACTATCAACGCCATCTATAAGAACGTAGCGTAACTGCTGCGATCGCCGATAACGTAAAGATTGGTCTGTTCACTTAGTGGAGTTTAGCTCGCTCGAGTTGTGAGTTGTGACGAAGAATATGAAAAAGTGTTAACAAACTTCGCTAGATGGCTCTGTATATTCGTCAGTGGTCAGTGCAATAAAATCATCAAGAGTACAATATAACACAGGATGAAAATCATTTAGCAGGACTCGAGATATTATGGCGTTTAGGTACATGAAATGCCTATATATTAAAACTTGTGTTTCTGTATAAGTAAAGCAAAAGTTACATATGATCAAAGGATATATATAAGCACTCAATAGCACATGCTAGTATTATCACCACCTATACTCTGCGATGCACCAGGGTGCCACGACGTATAGATTGTACTTAGGGGAAAGTAGTACGAGTTGATCCCTCGGGGTAAGATGATCATTTGCGATTGTGTGAAAACTGCT
The DNA here is from genome assembly GCA_905147355.2 of Apotomis turbidana. NCBI lineage: Eukaryota > Metazoa > Arthropoda > Insecta > Lepidoptera > Tortricidae > Apotomis > Apotomis turbidana. The sequence goes on along the minus strand of LR990288.1, from coordinate 17,695,733 downwards.
AACGCCATCTAGTACGTTTATATGCCAAACTGTAGCTCCAAACACCCCCCCGCCTCAGCCAAAGTGTAATAGCGGTGCGTGAGACACAGCGTCTTTTACGTAAAAAAATAAAAATTGTGTGTGCTTAATCTAAGGTAAGGCTGACTTTGAGCTTATGTTACTTTTTAACCGACTTCAAAAAAAGGAGGGGGTTCTCAGTTCGGTTGTATGTTTTTTTTTTTTTTTTTTTTTTTTTTTTTTTTTTTTTTTTTTTTTTTTTTTTTTTTTAATGTTTGTTACCTCATAACTCCGTCATTTATGAGTCGATTTGGAAAATTCTTTTTAGGTTCATGAATAGACATCTCAAGGTTGGTCCCATAAAATTTTGGTGAAGATCGGATGACGAGATCCATGAGGAATCGAAGGAATTCCTGAAATTTTATAGGCACTCATAATATTTTTCATGTATTTTCTAAAACTATTTAAGTATTTGCATATGGCAGTCATCATCTTCTCATGCTGAACTGATGATGGAAGGTACAACTCCTTAACAGTTAGGAGTTAGGAGATATTTCAAACGAGATGCATGCCTTCAAGACCTCCCTGATCACCCCGCCATAAGTATTTTATATGAATCACTAAAAAGCGAAAAAAAATTTTTTAACAAAAAAAAGAACCGACTTCAGTAAAACTAAAAAGCCGAAAATAACCCGTTCAAGTACAGATTACATTTGACTCACCCTTTGAAGTCGGTGCCAAACCTCACGTAAACTTTAATATATAAATATAATAACTGAGTGGTTTGGGATCGATTTCAAAGGGTGAGTCAAATGTAATCTGTACTTGAACGGGTTATTTTCGGCTTTTTAGTTTTACTGAAGTCGGTTCTTTTTTTTGTTAAAAAATTTTATTATATGCTGTTAATTGCAATGACTGTTATGTTTGTGGCTTTCTAATATGCCTAATTTTGGTTTTTAGGCTACGGAAACATAGCCTCGTGCTTGGAGTTTATGTTTGGTGACATTGCCAAAAAAAGTTTGATTTGGGGCGAGATGATCCCATTCTATGCGTACAAGATGATCCCCGGGGATCATCTTGTACATATGGAATAGATGATCTTTACATATGAACGAAACTTTTTTTTAAATATGTAATATAAAATGTTTTTATTATTCTATTAGTCAGGGTATCTGTCTGTTTGCTTGTCTGTATGTGTTTCTATCTTCAAATTGGTTATGGGAATTAAATATTTCTATTGCAGATAAATGCACCAGGTAAAAAACTAATAAATTTATAATGAGCCGAATGAGCGTAAATTAATTAAATTTGTTATTGGTAGTTGATTATTACTATCTGTATGATTATTACTGAACAGTTTGTTATTTTAATTACCTATATTAAAGAAGTTTATGACTGTTATAAGTGCTAATCTATCTCAGAAGACTGAATTATTTTTGTTTTTTTTTTGTTCATGACGACAAAACTCGTCTGCCTGCTATTTATATCAGTTTATAGACCATAGTCTAGATCCTTTCCATTTCTGCGTAATTTTATTTTTTAACACCTTTTAATTCTCAAAAAACAGTTGTTAATTCTCAATAGGGGGTAAGATGATCATAGGGATCATCTTACCCTTACCATGGGAATCATCTTGTACACCGGGGTGTACAAGATGATTACTTCGTAAGGTTTTGGAAAAACGACAATATTTCCATGAAATCTAAACTAATTTATTGTTTTGAGTATGAGGGAAGTTAGATCGATAAATTGGCTAGTAATTAGTGCCAACATTTTTGGATTGCATGGAAAACTGTAAATTTTATGGTCATTCCCGCTTAAGGGGATCATCTCGTACTACTTTCCCCTACATCGCAACTACGCATGCGTTGGAAAACAAAAATGGCTTCCAGCCTCTGGACCCACGGTCGTATGACGCCGGAGAGCTTAGAATTCTCAAACCCTTCTTCATCATGTTTTTGCGAAATCTGACCATCAGGAGTGACTACTCTGATCCAGAATCCACATAGATACAAGGTAAGTTTATTTATTTGATTTAAGTACTTATATGATTTACAACATATTATGATTAGTGTTCCTTATAAAATCTAGCGTGTAAATGTAATTGATACCGGCAAAGACTTATTTTTAATAATATTATCTTTATTATTCTTGAAGATAATATATGCTTATATACGTACCTAAATATAATGTCATATCATATCATAATACAAACTCCGGTAATAATAACACTTTAATAATGAATGCGCTTTCAAATCGTTTACTTAATTTTAAGCAAAATTTAATAGCGCTACGATTATTTCCTAATTACCCTAATTTAAAACAAATTTTAATAGAAACAAAAGTACTATGAGTGCCTAAGATATTCATTCACGCATACATTATTTTATGATTATATACTTATGTATCAGACACTTCTATTAGGCTCTATGAATTATTATTCCCCCAGGAATTGCTTAGATGATATGTAATTATATTTTTTTTGTTTTTAATGTTAATTATTTATTGTTAAGGATATTAGTAATATGCATGTTATTTAATTTTAAGTTAAGATCTGTAACGCCTTGGCAATTAGCTGTAAGTTACAGATATGTAATTATTATAAAATAAATAAATAAATATCACTGCTTCTTTTCCCGTACTAGCAGTATACGTTCAAGCTTGCACCCGATAACTATGGCTTCGGATACAAATGTGGTCCAAACTTAACGTATTGAGGTTTTGTTCTTGTATGTTTCCTCCTCCAAAAACCACCACCTATCTTTATGAAATTTTAGGAACTGAATGGAAAGGAAATGCTCTGTGTCGGCTCGTTTCCATTTTTGCGCAAATTATCATAGAATTTGTGTACTCGGCGTCTGTTTATGGCCGAAATTCCGCCGCAAACAGACGGACACAAATTCTATAATAATTTGGTCAAAATCTAAATCTAAAATTTTGGTTCCTAAGATTTTGTAAATGTTGGTTAAGTTTTGGAGCAGGAAACAAGCGAGAACCAAACCTATATTTGTATGGAAAAATGAGTACTAGTATTTCCTCTTAAGGCAAGTCCGCTAATAGTATCATCGTTAAGATACCTGTAGGTACTGTTCTTCTTTTGGATCCTCCTCAATCTCCCTGGACTTATTTCAACCAAGTAAGTTTCGCCGCTCATTCCCAATTTCTCCCGCTCATCCCCTTCAGCTCACGTCGCTGTGACCCTCTGTGACCTCTTTAGGTCACATGTACTTGTGCAAATAAATTAAATTACCTATTACACTGGCTCAGCACCATGCAGCGTATATATTTAAACATTTAGGTACTAGTCTGTAATTTAACCCCTAACAACATATTAAAACACGTACGAACGCGTTTACTCGCGTCGTAGTAGTCGATGTTTCGAATCAGTTCGCGATTCATCATCAGGCCTGCTGATCAGTCGAGGCGGTGTGCGATTGGCCGCCCACGCGAGTTTTCTATGTAAAATAGCCAACTCTCTAACAACCCCTAATTACTCCCTAATGTCTTAATTTATTTAAAAAAAACGGTGTATTATTATATCACCTACTTCCACTATACAATAATATTTGCTGCATACAGACATTATGAGGTCTTTACAGCTCTCGTGTTCTCGAAGTAGGTAAATATGATAGTGAATATTACCACCGTATTAAGAATGTTTATAGCTTTTGCAACCATTACTAAGTAGTAAATTAATTTTCAGATTACGAATCATGTATTATTTTTATTTGGATAAGCCTTAAAATAACCAACCTTGTTTCATAAAAAAACCTCACACGAATTTTGTTACTTATTAATTCTCAGTTCTATCGAGTAATTTCTCAAACATACTTTTCAGCGGACTAATCGTGTAGGTACTTATATCTTTCTACAGCCATCTGTTCTTTCCCTTTTTAGGAATCCGTAAACCTAATTACTTGGTAATTCTTAAACAATATTTTCGCAAAATTCCGGAGAAAGGCTTCAAAATTTCTATTGATAATTATTAATCTTAATTATTAATATTTCTCCTGATATCTTGTAATTAATATCTGTGTAATTACGGCAATGGCACTATTTTACACCTTTTTCTAATAAGTACCTACTATTTTAATCGTGACAAACGTAGAATACAGTGAAAAAAAAAATGGCTAAGGCGGGTTTCGAACCCGCGCCTCCAACGACTTTCCGGGCCAACACGGGCTACCTATTGGACCACTGAATTTGATATAAAAGAAAAAAACAAAATTAGGTATAGGTGTTAAAGATATCATAGGTTAAAAAATGCAACTGACCCGAATGAGCTTACAATAAAGATTGTTGTAGGAAATCAGCAGTGGCCTTCATAATCACGATGCAAGACGAACTCGTCAGCAGATCGTGATGAACCTGACATTCCGTCGTCATTTATTCCATTACTCATCGGCGATGAACACACATTATTATTATTACACTACCTCATGTTGTGCTTGTAATTTACATCTGCTTATTTTTATTACAAGTTATAGTTACACTTATGTAACTAATAATTACTGCTGTGTGGAGGAAATCCCATTAGCGGGCGTAGCGGGTTAAACTCTCACACAAAGTCAGACTCACTGGTAGTGAGGCCTAACCAGCCCTTATACAGTTCGAGTTCAAGTCATGTATGTATTAATAAACCGGCCAAGTGCGAGTCTGACTCGCGCACCGAGGGCTCCGTACTAACTTTCACTTATCCCATCTAAATTGGTGTGGTTGAGTTAAGTTTGCACCTGAAATGTATGGCACCGCATACAAACGAGGTGCAAACTAACGCAACCGTGTTCTCCAAATATGATGTTTAAAAAGGACTATATTTTTTATGATTTTATTACAAATGGCTAGTTTTCAGATTTTTATAAGTATTTGTAGTATGTGACGATATTACCTACTTGCCAAATTTCATAGTTCTAAGGTCATCGGGAAGTACCTAGGTACCCTATCATTTTGATTCCCTTGAGTGTCCAAATGTACGTTTTTTGCGACATAAACGGACGTTTATTTCACGTTAACGTAGAAGTTTCAAAGGACCGTAGACTTATGTAGGTATATGGTTTAAATTTCAACTCGATACCTCCACGCGTTCTCGAGATAAAGTGTCTTGACAGACAGACGGACGGACAACAAAGTGATCCTATAAGGGTTCCGTTTTTTCCGATTGAGGTACGGAACCCTAAAAACATGTACCCAACTTACTTATACTATTTGCCAACTCATTAAAATTTCAAAAACAGTTGGTCATTTAACATCTCGCTTCCTGGCCAAAGCAAGACCTAAGTAGACGTAGCATTAGACAAACCACGGGTGGTAATTCGTAAAATCACATATTTATGGTCCTCACATTCGGCTCGGGCCACAAACACCTGCGATCTCTGGCATTCACGAATTCAACGCCTAGCTATGTAATGTACTATTACAACAGTCTAGTAAAGCTGTCCACTGAAGTACATTGTGAGAATCGTACCCATGACCTCAGCTTGACCTGACGGCTTGACCGGGGACGACAGCAGAAATTTTGGCTTCTTATTTATCATTTGTATTGATCGGTTATAAAATTAAATAGAATAATGATGACCATAAACCAAATTTATGAATACAATGCCATTATTATCCCAATCCGCAAAATATTGCAAAAAGAAACAAGACATTTGTACTTCGTCCTCTTCGTAATACTAGCTAAAGAAAAAAGTGGCACTCTACTCTTTGAAACAGGTGTCTCAAACTCAATCTTATATAAAAAGCTCATTTAAGCATATAAAAATAAAATAAAATAAAAATAAAAATAAAAATAAAAAAGCCTTTTTATTTCTTGCCAATACAGTACAATGTCAATAGTCGATTATTATAGTTTCAATTTTATATATATATTTTTACATTTAATTTAAAAATTCGTCTGATATAAGAATGTCTCTATAAATTATAATATAATATCATTTGTATTAACCGGTTCTATGTTCGTTTATTATTTTTTATTATGTCAATTATTAATACAATTTTGGATAAAGCAAGAACCCTCTCTCAGGTGAAGGCCTCCTCCAGAGTGAGCCAGTCAGATCTATCCTGCGCCTTTTCCGTCCAGTTTGCGCCTGCGAGCTTTGCTATCTCGTCCGACCATCGCATGTACGGTCTCCCCCTCTTTCGTTTCCCTGACGGTCCCGTCCATGTCGTTACTTTTTTTGTCCATCTGTCATCTTCAAGTCTGGCGACGTGTCCTGCCCATTTCCATTTCAATTTTTTTGCGTAATTGTATGCGTCTATCACTTTTGTTTTTTGTCTTATTTTGTCATGTCTAATTCGCTGCGATTTTCTGGTGTTCGTGATACTGCGCTCCATGCCCCTTTGGCATGTTTTGATCTTATTCTTTACTTTGACCGAAAATTTCCATGTTTGTGCACCGTATGTACCTAAGTGATGGCAGTAGGCACGAGTCCATGACTTTCTTTTTCAATTTTATAGGTAGTTTGCCCTTTAATATTTCTTTATGACTCCAGAATTTATTCCACGTAATCTTGATTCTTCGATCAATTTCATTTTCATTGTTATTTCTGTCGAACGAAATTTGCTTGCCTAGATATATATAGTTGTGAACGTACTCGATCTCCTTATCTTCTATAATTAATGGAACTTGTGTACTGTTAGTCATAATTTTCGTCTTGCTAAAGTTTATTTCAAGGCCTGTCTCTCTACTTGCTGTCTGTAAGGTGCGTATCATATATTCTAAGTCTGTAAAGCGTTCAGAGAGGAGCACGATGTCGTCGGCGAATCTGAGGTGGTTGAGGTATTTTCCATTTATGGGTATCCCCAGTCTACTCCAGTTTAGTTTATTGATAATAGACTCAAGCACAGCGATGAATATCTTTGGAGATACTGGATCGCCTTGTCGGACACCTCTCTCTATTTTTATAGGCCCATTTAAGCATAAAGAACGCTAAATCAATGCCATATTTAAAAAAATACCTACTGACTTTTTCGTAACTGACCATACTTGGTATTTCAGAGCATACTTGCTCTGGGACACGCAACGCGTTCTAAACCACATCCATTCCATCTTAAGCTATGTACCTACACCGTTATCGCTTGCAGCAAAACAATCATCAGTGCGTAAATGCCATTACGCGGGTACTTGTGCATTTTTTTTCGGTTTTACCTTCTAAGTAACTACCCACCGAACACATGAATATTAAATATTTTTTTCTTTTTTTTTACTTTCTGTGTACAGGAATAGTGAACCTAAAGTGGTCTGACATATACGCTCTCATTGTGAATGTAGTTGTTATTACTCATGTAAGTGAATTGTTAATATTTATTTATTTAATCTTTATTGCAGTAAGAAAGAACTTATCGTACAAAAGGCGAACTTAATACCATAGGTCATATTCATAGGAATATACATTTCTTTAATTAAACCGAAATCAATCTCTCTCTGTATCAATCGGTCTCTACTTTCCGTCCTTTTCTTTTCCCTACTAACCTCCTATATAAAACTTGTGAGGTTTTGACAGTTCGCCAATTATTTATATTGAACACAGTCTTAAAGCAGCATACTAAACTTTCTTACAACACTGATTATACTAACAAGACACGTAAAGATATTGTTCGCACTACATGCATTCTCTTCAAGATTTTTTATTTTCTTAGGCTTAAAACTTCCTTACAACACTGATTATACTAACAAGAGACGTAAAGATATTGTTTGCACTATGACTACGCACAGAAAACATGCATTCTTTCGAAGAATTTTTATTTTCTTAGGGCCTCTACTAAAAAGACACTAAAAGGTTGCCTTACAAAACATGCCTTACGAGGATACGGAGAAGTTACTGTATTAAAATGATTGTGCATTATTTCCATTAGTTGAGTTGTTAGTCCGCTGTTTTCTAACATAATTGTGCGCATCGGGTTACAAGCATAAAATATCTACCACAGATAGAGTGTTCCACGGTGATTATTTTCAGATGTGGAGGGAAGTCAGATTCGTCCCCTGTGAGGCGGGAGAGCGGAGTGAATACGGCCAAGTATCCCTCTTTTCTTTCTTTATTGCTGGTCAGTTAAGTCTACCAGGACGTGTTTGGTATCATTTCCGTGTAAAACAAATATCAGAAATTATTTTTTTACGTTATTTTTGTATAGTTCTATGTAAAAATATGGATGTATGGCCGAAAAGGTAAAAATCACAACAAGTTTTTTTATTCAGTGAGGTAAATTAGTTCAATTTTGTGAACATTTTCAAATTATTATTATTATTTCAAAAAGCTCATTTAATCTAGTTTCTAAAAATATATGCATGTTGGGCACTTCTCATACAAACAGTAGCTTAAAATATATCTTTATGTAACCAACGTACTTAAAATGCGAACGAACCAAAGTATGCTTGCATGAAAAAAAACATGAAATCTCAATACCTGCTTAACAAAAAGTAATGATATCCCACCAAAAACATAAATGTAAAAAAGGAGAGCCAAGTTCAATAGAAAAATTATGCTTTGCTGTGGGCTTCGCCGCAAAAAGAATGGAGATCTAAATGAGTGCCAAGTTCTGTGCAAAATCCAAATATGTATTCATAGGAACAAAATAACATTATGAACAAGTATTAAACTCTATTTCTTTGCTTTATTGGATACCTATAACAATTGCTGTTATTTAAAAATGTGAGATCTTAAAGTAGGTTAGATTTGACTTGGCCAGTTTTCATTACATCCGTCATTTTATAAAGTTATTCAACATATATATATATTTTAATTCTGATAAAAACTGGCCAACTGGCCCACAGCCAAGCATAATTTTTGTATTGAACTTGGCTCTCCTTTTTTACATTTATGTTTTTGGTGGGATATCATTACTTTTTGTAAAGAAAACTAGGCAGGTATTGAGATTTCATGTTTTTTTTATGCAAGCATACTTTGGTTCGTTCGCATTTTAAGTCGTATAGCTCTTGTGAGCCGTGCGGGCATCGGGCGGCGCGGCGCGGGCCCGAACGGGCGCGCGCGCCTCTAGTTGTACCTCGCTTGCCCCCGCGTACAAGTGCAAGGCGCGAGCGAGTTCAACCAGCATTCTTAAATTTGTCAATACATACATATATCGGTAGCAATAAGACATCGCTATTGCCTTGATCTTGGTATACATACACATTGGACTTTCTTTTAAGGTACAAAGAGTTCGAACTAACCAATTTATACCTTAATATATTATTTCTTATTTTCAAAAGAAATCAGAGAAACGAACCTTGGGCACTGATCTTTGTTATTTTAGTGAGCCGTGGACTATAAAATCACTACCATGCAGGTATAATATAAACCGACCGACCCGCTAAATCTTAAACAAATCGCGACCGCTTATAATTGTGTACCATTCGTCAGAGCGTGACGCTGATTGGCTGGGGCGACGGTGGACCGACCGCGTCGCTAGAACATAAGTTTGCTGCTGTCAAATGACGTCAGTATAGCGTTTTCTCACTGGAACTAGAACTGAGTAAGTGAGACAACGCTAAACGCCTGACAGTTGACAGCGGCAAACTTATAGCGAACGGGTTGTATAAAGTGTTTATTTATTCATTGAATCTCATGTATGTACTTCACTTTTATACTGTTACTGGTTTAGGCACGAAGAACTTTTCTGGTTATAGTATGACAATAATTTATTTTAAATTTTTTAATTGTAATAAATAAAATAATAATTTTAACTTAATCGGTATTTGTAAGCGGTGCCTATGTTTATGTGTTGCTCGGGAGCGCTTTTATGTAGATTTACTTCTGTTCTGTGTATAATTATAACTCATCGCCCGCTGGTTTTACCAGCGCAATCAGTCACGCAGGGCAGCTTATGGCGAGTTGTTGGGGGGTAGCGACCCCACGTACCTGAGCGCTCCTGGGGGATCCTGACGGGGGGTGATGGGTCGGGGCCTCCGCCTCTGTATTGCCTTAACCGGCCGGGCAGAGTGGAGTCGTGAGAGTTGCGGCTCGGGGGTGGATGTGGAAACGTAAGGGTAACCCGGGTTGGGTTCGGTTTAAAGCCCAGTATTACACCTCTCCGCCCTTAGCCTTCCGCACCGGTGTTGCCCTTAGGCCACTTTATGTGTCGCTATTTTGTGGGGGCCCATCTAGCGCGAGGCGAGTCATCCTCTACCAGTCCCATTTTTGCTATGAGACACTTTTGCTGGTAGACGCCCGATAGTCTCAACCCATAGCCCAATTAGCCAGTCCTCCATTTCATCCCCATAGCCCAATTTGCATTTAGATTCCATGTCTCCATCAATAAGTTCTTGCACCTAGCGGGCGCTGTCTCTGTGTGCGTCCCATGATACATGACACGGATAGGGACAGCATCCGCTCGATGTACACCTTGCATTTCATTAAATTGTCGAAAGGGCCTCTACGCGTTGGCTTCGGCTCCGTGCACGCCTCCCAAAGGTCCGGGACACTATTGTCCCGTGAGCGGGTGCGACATACAGGAATAATAATAATATTATTTTTGACTTAACTTTATTTTTATATTTCTGTTATATTGGGATAGTTTCAAATATCTGCTTGTAACGGTTCCAACGCTACAATTTTTTTTTAGTTTTTTTGTATGGGGACCCCCCTGTTTTTGAACTTTTTTTCATTTTTAGATTTTTTCTTACGCTTACACACAATTACCGAGCTGGATTCCAAATTTCATCATTTTTTAGGTCATCTGGAAGTAGGTTAGGTTTAGGTACTACGAGTATATGTCAGTCAGTCATAGTCAGTGCTAAAATTTACGACTTCTTGACCTTCATATCTTTATAACCGTTTGAGCTAGCATTATGAAATTTGGGCTTCTAGATGTCCTTATGGATATAATTAAACACACGTAGTTTTATGTGTTTACGTTAAAGAGGTTTTGAGCTATAGAAGGGTCAATAGTGGCACCAAGTGGTTCGTGTAATATTACACTTGGCGCTGGCTAGCCAGTTCCTTTGCTTGAACTTGGCTTGACACGCTGCCGCGTGTCTAGATAAGGTTTATGTTGTGGTCGTAATTTTACATATGAACGAATATGATTATTTGTACTTTTCTGCCTGAAACACAGGATAATCCAAGTTCAGGCGCGTAATATTATTGTTCAATTATAAATATGTTTAGTTCATAGTCATTACAGCTGTAATGTTTTAAATAAATTTTATTATTATCATTATAATCAACACACAAACAAAAATTCAATTGCATACGTGATCCACACCGGAATCGAACCCGGTATTTTTGGATTACTGGTCCAACGTCTTAAACTTTCGACCAGAGACAGCACACTACGTAGGTACACTTTCAATTTCCCCATCCGTTTTGGTCTCTGTACCAATTTTATTTTTTGAAGGTATTTAACCTTAGCGCCATCTATACTTATATTCCTTGACAATAAACTTCTTCAGAACGCCTAGCTCAACTACGCACCGTACTCTTGTCGCGCGACATAGCATCGCCCGTCACTCTCTCACAGTCACAGTCGATATGCGAAGAAAGAGATATACCTATTTCCCACACGAGAAAAAGTCGAGTGTCACAGTTGTGCTAGAGGTGCAGGTTGTATGGCTCCTGCCGACCGTCTCGTGTAAAGAAGATATTGGACGAGTCGTTGGGCGTGAGACATGACGAATTTCAACTTGGATTTAAGAGATTGACTTTTAAGTATTAGAAAACATTAATGACACAGGTACAAAAATTCGACTTCATCACACAAATATTCGCCCTTGCCGGGATTTAAACCCAGGATCGTCGGCACAGTGGGCAGCTTCACTACCACTGCACTAATCATAATGAAAGGCACAAGTAAGATCTATATCTCATTTATCCAATTTGATTGAGACCAGACAATAGGCTAGTTGACTCATGTCAAATTGTCATAAGGTAATATTTATTCCGTATAATATTTAGGAAAGGAAACCTTGAAATGCCTAAAACGCTGTCCGCCATTTTCGCTTATGATAGTGACGTCATCGGTCCTGTAAAGAAAACTGAAAGTCTACTTTGACGACTTCGAATAGTGCCGTCCCTCTCGATCTTCTGTCAAAGTATATTGGAGTGAGCGGAATGGCAGTATACGACGGTCTAATTTCGAATATTTACACGTCATGCTATTACGTCACGCCATCGCCACAGCAAAAGGCAAAAATGGCGGACGGCGTTCTTGACTGTTCAAGAAATTTCGAATTTTCAATTGATAAAATTTAGCTTTCTAGCTTTCACAAAAATATAAGACATTTTTTAGAGCTAATGGGATCATTATTAAGACTGCGCCGAGCGAAATGTGAAAAATAGGCAGTTGCCGTTAAGTAGACAACGTCAACACTAGTAGTTATTTAATCCATTTCTAAACTATATATTAAGAGGCCTTATTCCTTTTAAATTTTTTTTTTTCATATTATTTTAAATATATTGATAATTTCAACCAACTTTTTGAAGTTAATAATACTTTCCCTGAGTTCTAGGTAGTGACATAGCTATTTCATGCTTTTATTGCGTGCAGCCGAAAATAAGTTGAAAAAACTAATTTTCTGCGTGAATTTTGTCAATTTCGAGTAGTTTTTGAAACAAAAATTATCAATGAAACGTTCAAACTGTAGGTGTCGAATATAAACAATAAATCCCAATAGCCCTGTTCTAGGTAGTAACATCAATAATACCTTAAATATATTAAATAAATTATGTTAAGAAACATGTTTGGTCATAGAGAAAAATGCCTAAAACAATCAGCTTTTAAAAGGAATAAGGCCTCTTAAGCACTTCGAAGAATGTGTTAACAACTTCTCCGTGGAAAAATTATAAGATTATTAATATTTTACCCTAGAAAACAAAGTGAAGTTGGACGAAAACTGTAAAATCGTAAGCAGGCGTTAAGTGTTTTTTTTTTATACTTTAACAATGGAAATCTATTCTGATTTTCAGTTCAAATAAAAAGATAAATGTTTACATTACAATTTGTCTGTATCAAATATTTCAATTATTGTTTGGTGTTAAAGGTCCAGATTTATCAAAAAGTGTTTTTTATTCTTCATACATTTTTACTATGGCGGCCGCGCGCCGATCTAAAATACGCATTCCCCGCGCTCTATGTTTCAGTCGCTAACGCTTGGCGCAGTCTTAACCATTTCAAATATATTTCGCAACTGGGTCAACTAGCCTATTAATGCACCTTGAGTATTAAAAGTACATATATGTGGAATGGAGGCTAGCAGAGCAAATTGTGCATAAAATTATGTTTGTAACTGTTTTGAAGGATATTTATATTTGTTGTTTAGAATTCTTCTTGTCAATACGATTCCGATTAATCGTAAACAATCAGAATGCCAGTTGTTGACTTGACGCGTACACGAAACACTCTATTCAACGTTCTCAGTATCGGTAGTGTAAATTAAGAATTGTATCGAAAAGAAAATTGTATTTATTTTTTTGGGGATGTTGAAATATTTACTGGTACTCACTCAAAGGTTAGTACATTTTCCTGCTTACGAATTACCTATGTATATGGTTTCGATTTTTGAAAATCTTGGAACAACGCACCTAGGAATACTGAAGGGCAAAAGTCATAATTTATCATATATCTATTAAAATCTAAATCTGAAAAAAGCGGAAAATTAAAAAGTCTTCATACTGTCATTAATACGGGCCTTATCATTATGAAGAACATGCATTTCCGTTCGGAGGTCTTAGAGCCTATCAAAATAAATAAAATAAGAGAAGTTATCAAAATCGTTGATTTCAACTTAGATCGGTAATATTTTACCAAATTTTTTATATGAAGGTTTTATGAATTAGCCGCTTTTATTTCAACTTCAGCTGTCATTAGACAGACTAATTTAAACCCTCCTTTACAATATTAGTAGGTTAGGTCAGGAGGATTAAGATAAACACATTAGAGTAAGGGAAACGCTCAAAATATATCACAGTATGTCAGGTGAATCCAATTTTTCGAAACAGTTCTAGGTAAAAAATAAATAAATGTCGCTGCAGTTGGTCGTTTTATGCTTATTAAAGCTATTACATAGAAAATATTCGAAAATGTTCCACTTCCCCCATGTGTTTCCCTTACCCCACCTGACCTTATATGCAAGATTACAGATGCCAGTAGTAAAATTATCAGTTAATTTTGATGCTGACCATACAAGTCCTAAGGTTTCTCACGCTTTAACCTAAAATGTATATTAATAATTGTAAATTTAATAAATCTAACCTTCAGCTGCATAGATTATACCATCTCCGTAGCAGATCCCGAGGTCATACAAATTCGTGATGCGCCCGTGGCACATGATTCAATTGAATAACCGTTCAACCGAATAACGCAGAATATCCATCGCCTCACCTTGCTTTTATGGCGATATTCAATCACGGTGTTGCAATCATGTGTTCATTATTGCGTCTAAGAACAGACATTGATCTTAAACTTATAAAAAGTAAGTACTTGTACGGACGATGTTTCTTGATAAAGATTTAAAACCTTAAGAATCAATGCTGGTGTTATCAAATTACTTTTTTGTCGGTATTATTTCCAATTTTTATATTCATTCGAAAGAAAATGATTGATGGGTCCACCCGTTACCGAGTTTTGCGCTTAAGATAGGTAGGTGTTCCTACCTCGGAACTATTTAAAAAATCAAAATAAAAGTTGAATATTTACCATTTTCTAAAATATTTGGGGTTATTTTTTTTTTATAAATGTAACGTATTTACGTAGTTTATTTAAGTTTCAAAGAAATCGGGTCAGTAGGTAATTTGGGTTACAAAAATCTATAGTATTTTCTCGATAACGTGGGGCATTTTAGGCTAAATATTTGGTTTAAAAGCATCTTATATCTGGGAAATAAATCGGCTTACAACGCTATACACTTTGAAGGGCTGTAGTCGACGGGGCATCAGTGCCATAACTTTTAGCTGTTGGCCACAGCCGTCTCTGGCGTTCAAAAGGTGAAACATCATATTCTGTTTGTTTCAGAATAAGAAAAGTAATAAGATTCACCATGAGGCAGATTAAAATTGGAGTTTTGCTTCTGGTCGTTTCGGGCTTCGTCGTTCTGTTATTGTACTACTGGCACTGGTCGTATACAAATACATGGGATAACTACAAACTCCCGTCAAACACCGTCCGGCCCGTCACCTCTACTAAACGTCACAATGTTCCTATGAAGCATGTAAATCTCGACGAGTTATATAAAGACACCGATGACAGAGACGATAACTTTTTGAATGAATATAAAACGGGTAAACCTTTGTACAACGGGTTATTCGAGCGTTTCAACCGCCTCATTGTCGTGGACACATTTTTATACAAGTAATTATTTTGGGGTTTTTGAACTATTGTGGCAAATATCTTGGACTTATAAAATAAGGTTTGAAATGACATTAAAAATCTTCAGCCATTTATAGAAACACGTGTTCACGATAGTGATGCGAAATACGTAAGAAATTGTAAATTTAATTTCTTCATCTATTTTCAGTGTATTCAGTGAACACTATTGGCTGTCAGATTCCATTTAATATGGTTAATTACGGGAAACAACTTAGATACGATAAGAAACGTAAGCGCAAACGATCAGACTGTGGCAAACGAGCAGTGCACATGAAGAAAATTGATGGGCACCAGGTGCGGGCAACGGTCAACTCATTGGTAATGAAAAAATATCTAAGGAAAAGCGCCCGTTTTGATTGCTGTTACAGATTTCTTCAGAGATCAACCCGACCTGGTCACGAAAATGCAAAAATTAAGTGAATACGCATTGTCCAATATTATTTCTATTTTCTTCTATTTTCATTACCTACAATTAAGATTATAAACAAATGCTGTTTCTTACAGGTTCACGAAATGTGAGAAGTTTTTCAACGGTGCTACAATTGCGCTTGAAACTGATTTCATAAATGTGCGATGTTATGAATATGACGTAAGGAACAAGTCGCGGGCTGTGTATGATGACGTATACGCTTTCACGAAAAAGATTAATGTGACGTCACAAAACCGGGATGCAAGCAGCGGTTGCAATGAGAGCTACAACGTGTTGATATTGGGTATGGACTCCATGTCCCTGCCGCGCATCGTGCAGACTATGCCTAGAACTACAGATTACTTTTACAAGAACTTTTGGCTTTGTTTTCGTGGTTATCATAAGGTGACTAAACTTTTCAAATATAACAGTATATTATTTTCAGTAAGTAATTATTACTTGCAGTGAACTTACTTTTATATTGTGACTAAATTCTAGCCAATTAGACGATATAAAGAGCTATACCTACTGTTTTTAATTACTTGGTACTTGATGCAGAAGCGTCACTTGTGCTTTGGTCGTATAAATAATACCGTTTTTAAAACAGCCTTTTCTTTTCAGATAGGCGACAATACATTTCCCAATGTAATGGCGGCATTGACAGGGCATAGCATGCCGAATATATATAAAAATTGTCAAGATAGAATGGACCAATGCAACAACATGTTAATGTGGAGTAAATTTAAAGACATCGGCTACGTCACAGCGTACGGAGAAGATTCCCTACGATTGCCTGACACGTTTAGTAAACGCTATGCCTTCCATAAACTCCCGACAGACCACTATATAAGGCCATTGTTTATCAAAGGAGAGACAGAGTTGAACAATAAGTCGTTAGTATGCGCAGGAAAAGTCCCCGCTGGCCAACAGCTATTGGATTATGCTGCAGACTTTGTCACAACGTATCGATATGATCGCTTCTTTGGTTTCTTCTGGATGAACTCATTTAGCCACAATCTGAATAGTCGCCCCCAAGATGGAGACAAACTATTGGACAATTTCTTTAATAAGATATCTTATACTGGGATCTTAGAAAACACATTCATCATATTTTACAGCGATCACGGTATTCGATTCGGCCCTAATCGAGCAGAGTTAGAGTCGTATTACGATGAACGATTGCCTTTCTTCTTTATGCGGCCACCTACAAGATTTAAAGACAGACGTTGGGCAGAATACAAAGCCCTCGCGGATAATCAATTTAATCTAGTCACCCCATACGACTTGTTTAATACTCTGGTGAATATAAAGGAGTTGTCGAGGTGTAAAAAACTGACTGATGTTAGTGTATCTCACGGGTGCCCTAATTGTCACAGTTTATTCGTGCCAGTCAAATCGTCACGGACGTGTCGAGACGCAGCGATACAGGATAAGTGGTGTAGTTGCCACCAATTGTATCCTCTGGATAATAATGATGTTGAGGGCATGAAAAGCGTATTGATAGCAATTTCTCATATCAGAACGTTAATTAAGTCTATCATCACGAAACGTTGCTGGCACTGCTTGAATGTTTCGCTCAAAAGCGTCATAAGAATACATTTTTATTACGATAGTAATAAAGAAAATATCCATTATGTAGTAGCATTCACTACGAGTCCAGGTAATATGTCCTATGAAGCGACTATAGCCAAATCGCAAATAGTCGGGCCTCTGAGTGTTATATCGCCATATAGAGGATTAGGAAATTGCACGGCGGAAGCGCGAGATACCACAAGGAAGCGCTTGTATTGTATATGTAATAGAGTTCAAAATTGTGTTTAAGGATAAATTAATGGCAGCATAATATGCTACTATCGTCCGGGCATGTTCATAATGTACGGTAATATCACTATTTAGGTACTGAATTATATTTTATCACCTAGTTTCACAAAGTAACTATATATTAATAGGATAGTTTCTTAACAGATCAAATCAAGTACCTACTTTTTATGTAACATCGAAAATTTATAGGCTTGACACTAGCGAAATATTATTTCTTAAGAAGGTAAAAAGATCTACAGGATTTAGGTACAATAGCATGTACCTATTCTATTCTTAAGGTTATGATTAAGGTTTAATATATTAATATGATCTTTCGCTTGTGTGATTATTTTTCAGCAAACTGTGATAACGACCAATTGCGATATTTTCATTGTTCTTATAAGAGTTATAATACTTATAATACAAGGTTTTAACTGTATCATTGTGTTATTACTTCATCTAGTCTTTGGAACTCTATCATAAGGTCAAACTTCAAAAAGTTAAATACGTTAATTGATAACATGACAACCTATACACTTATTACAAATATAAACAGTTTTTTTTTAATTAAAATTGTTAAATATGTGACGTTTTCAAGCAAAAGGTACCGCTTAGGCGCTTATCACAAGGACGCGTTGCCGTGTTGCTAGTATAAAAAATTGGGCAAGTGCGAGCCGCGAGCCCGACTCGCGCATGAAGGGTTCCGTACCTATACATATATATAATCTATAACAAGTTTGTTGTATGGGAGCCCCCCTTAAATATTTATTTTATTTTATTTTTAGTATTTGTTGTTATAGCGGCAATAGAAATACATCATCTGTGAAAATTTCAACTGTCTAGCTATCACCGTTGTTGAGATACAGCCTGGTGACAGACGGACGGACGGACGGACGGACGGACGGACAGCGAAGTCTCAGTAATAGGGTCCCGTTTTTACCCTTTGGGTACGGCACCCTAAAAGTGCAAACAAATTCCGCCCTTATTGTAAGCGACAAAGTGGGCCCTTTGTCTTGAGAACGTCACATATAACCATTTTAAGATACTTTAATTTCATTCCCAATTAAATGCGTTCTTTGTTTTACCCCCGAGTCCCAAGTTTTAGCTATTTTGCGGTGAAGTCACTACTCGACATGACTTTGTACAAGTATAAGAGCCCTATTCTATTTCCATAAATGGTTTCTGAATTTACATAAGTCGTAAAAATGGTGTTTCCCAAGTGTTTTTTTTTTGTTTCTGTCCATGCGATAGGCTGGTCACAAATGAATGAATGAATGAATGAATGAAAACATTAATTTCAGGCAACTGTGGCCCATAGATACATACCTTAAAACTAACATACATATAAATAAATATAACAAAAATATAAGTAAATTAAGTAACTAAACTAGGTCACATTTTTCAACAGCGACGTGTTACGCGTGTTCGATTAAAATTGGCCACTTCCTAACTTAAATTGGAGTACTCGTAGCAGCAAGGCTCGAAGAGTTTCCCAATTGTTATTTGTTATGGTTTTAGTGTGTCCGAGATCAGAGATATTTTAGATAATTCGGCGAAATGGCGTCTATGCAGGCAAGTGCGTCTTTAATAGTAAATTACTGAAGACGCCGGGGAAGAAGGGCTTGCCGAGGGAGTAGGTATAGATACGAACCGGATAGTGATACGAAGCCGGGAAGCCTTTGGCTTAGGCTAGTGCTTTTCTCAAGTATACCCACCTATGCAGTGAAATAAAAAATACACCACTAAACATATATATATATATATATATATATATATATATATATGTATAATTCAGCTGTTTAGCCGGTACATGAACACAGATGCCATGTTTAAAAAAAAAATTCAGTTGTCCTGAGTTGTTCCATACGAAACGTGATACTTCGAAGCCTCTCATAACGCACGTTATGACGACATTGCATGTTTGAGAAAGTGTGATATAATGGATAACCAATATCTTAAATTTTATCTATTGTGTTATTCAAAATTTACCCATTCCGCCTAAAGAGTAAATAATAATTTATTAGTAACGAAAAACAAGTAAAAATTAACAGTACTCAACTGAACCTAAATAAAATTAACTAACAAAAACCGATGTCCCCCAGATCATGGCCCTGCGGCACGGTACCCATGATGCCGGCTACATTCCCCCGCTGAATAGCCAAGCTAATCCTTTGGCCGAGGAATGAGCCGGCTCTGTGGTCCAAAGAACATTCTGAAAGCTTTTTTTTTATTATAGAGTAGTCTGTGGGCGTCTGGGCGCATTCCGCCTTAAATTTATTAATATTAAAAGTGAGCATGAGTAACTAGTTAAAACTTAATCGTATGACATTTCTATAATTAAAAGGCATACTTGTGTGTTTAGTCGCAATTCCCGCTAGCCTTACGAGTAGATATGCATAATTAATATAATTATGCATATCTTCAGTCAATCTCTCAGACTTCCGTATTTTTTTTTGGTTGTTCAAACTTAGTTTTTGAAGGCAATTTTAGTAATAATTTTTATTAAGAATAATATCAACATAGCCAGAATGACGGGTTAATCTTGCGAAATTTTATCAATAATGCGACCAGTTATAAGCCTTAAATATTACGCTGGAAATGCCTAGCTACAGCTAGATAGCAATGACGCAAATTATTCAACAAGGACAGCTACCTTGAAGACAGACAATATGGACAATAGGACATGCTCTATTTGACTAAGAGTCAGACAAACAAGACTTTATGTATGTACATATATATGTATATGCCTGCTAACTGAAAATTGTTATAAAGGTAAGGTGAATATTGATGAAGTAAGGTAAGGTGAAAATTTTCCAAAAGAATTTTCTACCCCGAACGCTTAGGCTATGGAATGAGCTCCCTGCCGAGGTTGCTCCCAGGAGACTACACCGACAGTTTGAGCTTGGCTGCCAGAGCAAAAACCGATGAAGAAAAACACTTAAATAATAGTACAGATATTACCGTCTGTCTGAGATCTGATAGTACTATCTGTCACCAGGCTGTATCTCATGGACCGCGATAGACAGTTGAAATTTTTATAGATGATGTGTTTCTGTTGGCGCTATAACAACAAACAAAAACCGGCCAAGAGCATGTAGGGCCACGCTCAGTATAGGGTTCCGTAGTTACTCATCCTTCACAATCACAATACACTTAAGTTACGAGAAATATTTCAAGCTCTATAAAAAGGTCGTAAACGCCAAAGTGACTGTACTTAATTATTTATTACCTTCTGGAAGTCAACTTACGTCCTTTTAAGAAAATTATGAAATTTTGCGATAACTCAAAAACGGCTCGACCGATTTTGTTCAATAATTTTTCCATGATTTTTGACCCGAGGTTGAAAAGTTAGAGGGGGGGGGGGACACTATTTTTTTATTTTTGGAGCGAATATTTACAAAACTGCTAACTTTATCAAAAAATAATGTTTGGAGACCACTATTATTTTCAAAAGACCTATTCAACGACACCCCCCACACTAGTGTTGAAACGAAAAAAAAAATTCACCCCACCTTAGGTGTTCGAAAGGTACCCGAAAAAAATGTTTTTTTTTTAGTTTTTAGGGTTCCGTACCCAAAGGGTAAAAACGGGACCCTATTACTGAGACTTCGCTGTCCGTCCGTCCGTCCGTCCGTCCGTCCGTGCGTCCGTCCGTCCGTCCGTCTGTCACCAGGCTGTATCTCAACAACGGTGATAGCTAGACAGTTGAAATTTTCACAGATGATGTATTTCTATTGCCGCTATAACAACATACTAAAAATAAAATAAAATAAATATTTAAGGGGGCTCCCATACAACAAACTTTTTATAGATTATATATATGTATAGGTACGGAACCCTTCATGCGCGAGTCGGGCTCGCACTTGCCCAATTTTTTATTATTTTACCGTTTTGTCGGCGTGATACATACCCATACTCATACCGAATTTCAGATTTCTAGTACTAATGATCACGAAGCTAAGCTGCGGACGGACAGACAGACAGACGGACAGACGGACATGGCGAGACTATGAGGGTTCCTAGTTGACTACTACGGAACGGAACCCTAAACGAAACAAACAAATAACGTTAATAAATTAGGCATGTTATGCAGAAATGATATATAACACCTATATCTTACTGCGATAACATTAGTTATACTTTAGCGATGCCTATCGAGCCAACTTAAAACTTGAACTCCGAAAGCAGACACTGTTATGTGCTACAAAGAAGCTGTATACAGCGATGACTCTTCTGTTATCTGATCCGATTATTTTGCCAAATGCATGAGGGCTAAAAACTAATGTTTTTCTCCCTTTTGGAGGCTAATTTATTCTAAAGAACTGGATAAAATCAAAAAATGTCAATGACAATTAAAGTAGATTAATTGGCAAATGGTCAAAGTTGAAATTCGTGTTCTTGTGACAAATTAAATCAAGATTAATCAAGTTTTCTTCAGCATTTTACAATAGTTACTGACAAAATAACACTTTGCACTTCTGAATTAGCTATTCATGATTTGATACACACAAAAAACTGTCATTAAGAGCTTTCCGAGTCGATGCTGGTACTAAAAATGTAAAAAGAAAAGGGAACATTCTAATCTAAATAATTTTTATTTCGGTAATAACTCGAAAACCGTGCAACTTTTACTGAGGTCATGTTAGGTTGGTTGGGTTCCTCTTGAGCTGACCTACCTCCAGTGTGACGTGGTACTTCTGGGACACCCATATGTATATATATATTATGTATATCGTCGTCTAGTACACATAGTACAAGCTTTGCTTAGTTTGTGACTAGGTCGATTTGTGTAAGATTGTCCCTTGATATTTATTTATTATTATTTATTTATTTATCTCTATTTGACAAAAAGTATTAGTGCTTCTAATTTCCGGAGTATGCTAATCACTGAAAGTAAAGTTTTACTTTAAGTACACCGTGGTGGTATAAACGTGGTAATGGTTACATGTAGGTACACGCCCTTTCATTTTGTTAACACACCCTGTAGTCCCTTGAGTTAAATATTACCGTGGACGTTGTGAGCTTGAATCAAGCAATTATAAACTTAATGTTAATTCTATAAAAAAACTTTCACAAGGGTGATGTTATCGTGGTTTTAACGTGTTAGTTAATTGACAGACATAGGTACTGCGTGTCTAATAGTAATATGCTAAACATTTTCCTCTTTTTACCCACGACGACGGATGGATCGGAATGGAAGCGGTGTGTGTGTTTGAGGTTGTTTGTGTATGTGTATGTCTGTTGCTATTTTCCGCGAAAAGTACTACTAGGTCGATTTTGATGCAGTTTTTGCAACGGCTAAATTTTAGAGCAGAGCGCTGCAGAAGTTGGGATGATTGACGCTTGACGGCTACTTTGAAACGAGTTAGCCATCTTCGATGCGTTTTAATATCTGACGGAGGCTTTTTTTCCCTTGTTTGTATAATTTATTCCTAAAGGACGTGCTGCCTATAACCAGTACTCAGCTTCATTCAAAAATAAATCAATATTTTAATTAACGATCGAAAGTCAGCTATTTAATCGACCCCATCGCATTAGGAATACGTATATTTAAAAAATCATATACATATATGTAGGTTAGGTATATCACACCTACTAACGGAATAAAATGTTCCGGACTTTTGTGAAGCGTACACGGATCCGAAGCCAACGCGTGGAGGCCCTTTCGACAATTTTATGAAATGTAAGTGGTAAACCGAGCGGATGCTCTCCCTGCCTTTGTTATGGGGCACACACAAAGATAGCAACCACTAACAAAAACCATGGTTGGATCTAAAATAACTATGTATTGGGCTTTGGGGATAAAATGTTAGGTTATCGAGGGGAAACTACCAGGAAAAATTCTCAAGAATATTATTATCAATATGACGCATTACCGCCAATTCGTTACATTATAGTACAAAAAAACATACGTTAGTGGCAATGAGCCGTCAAAACGCGAAGTATGATGTATACCTATACGCTTCTATGGTATAACATCGTAACAAGCCAGACCGGCGCAATATGTCTCTGTCGAGCAACATACGGTTCTAAACCGCATCCCAAACGACACGCGTTGCGGCGCGAATTGTGAACAGTGAGATTTTAGACTATCATCATTCCCTTGCCATTGAGATTTTCGACTATCACCATTCCCTTGCCCTTATTCCGTTTATTTGGGATCGGCGATTCGATTTTCGGCGAAATTATTTATGGAGAAAAAGTGAAGGTTCGTGGGGTTTTGTGATGTAGTTTTTTTTTTCAGTGGAAATTCATTGTTTTATTAAACAAAATGTGCAGGTGAGTAGGTATATATATTACATATATTTACCTATTTATATTACCCTTATGAAATGAATGATTCAAGTGAATTAAGACCTTTTTAATTTGCAACAATCACAAAATGTATCGTAAAAGAAAGATAGATGTTACAGTCCGTGAGTTCTCAGATTGTGATTCGGGTTTGGATGAAAGCTGAGAGGTTATTTTCCTCTCCTACTCAAAAAAAATATTGAGAATCGGCTGAGAATGGCGACCCCTAAACGAGAACAGCCGGAAAGCATCTGGACATCTAAATATCAAGTGACATACGAAAGCATTTAGGCCAAGCTGAAACGGAGATGTTTCGCTCGCTCGGTCAATAATCCAAGCATCTCTAGCACTTTGACAAGCACTATTCG
Source organism: Apotomis turbidana (assembly GCA_905147355.2). Lineage (NCBI taxonomy): Eukaryota > Metazoa > Arthropoda > Insecta > Lepidoptera > Tortricidae > Apotomis > Apotomis turbidana. The sequence goes on along the minus strand of LR990288.1, from coordinate 17,671,571 downwards.
CACGACAAACATTGTCTGTCACTTTCCTTTCTATACAGCGCGAGAAAGACGACAGGCGAAGTCGCAGCTACATGTGCTAGTGTGACACATGTGACAATAGGGTAGTTTGGTGATTTAACAGAAATGTATTAGATTAATCGAATTAAAGAAAACTAAAATAAGATAGTTAATGATATTAAAGTATACAATTACCGCCTACAATTTTTCTGCTTTGCCCTAAGGTTGACTGGTAGGGAATGCCTCATGACATTAAGTCCGCCTTTTGTACGATAAGTTTTCTTTTGTGCAATCAAGATTAAATCAATAAATAATTAAGCATTCACCATACATATAATTAACTTAAGCAATTAAAGGGATGTTGCACAAAAACAACATAGCATACTTATAATACGGTGAATAGAGACTAAAGTACTATGTGTGACCTTACAAACGGTCCGGTAGTTTTGAATTTTTGATATGTTGTCTAGGATGGTTAGTCAGTTTTAAAATGCAAAATGCACAATTCCCCCCCCTCCGCGCCCGCCACCATATTGAAAAACCGGCACTTTCTTCATATTTTTGCTCATATCTTCCTTTAGGAGCATTTTAGCTACAACAAAGCTTGGGCAATGTTGTAGTGAATTAAATTTACTATAATTTACACTTCAACTTTTGTTTCAAGGACGGTTAGTTACAGAGATATGCACATTTAAAAAACCGGCCAAGAGCATGTCGGGCCACGCTCAGTGTAGGGTTCCGTAGTTGCTCATCCTTCACAATAAACTGCTTTTTTAAGCCCGAGGTTTAAGTTAAGAAAGATTTTAAGCTCTATAAAAAGGTCGTAAACGCCCTAGAAACTGTAATCACTTATTACGTTCTGGAAGTCAACTTACGTCATTTTAAAGAAAAAATATGAAATTTGGCGATAACTCAAAAACGGCTCAACCGATTTTGTTCAATATAGTTTTCGTTGAAAGTACTTATAAGGCTTCATTTACATGAATTTTTCCGAATTTTTTTGACCCGTGGTTGAAAAGTTAGAGGGGGGGGGGACACTATTTTTTTTGTTTTTGGAGCGAATATTTACAAAACTGCTGACTTTATCAAAAAATAATGTTAGAAGACCCCCATTATTTTTACAAGACCTATTCAACGACACCCCACACACCAGTGTTGAAAAGAAAAAAAAAATTCACCCCCACTTTAGCTGTTCGAGAGGTACCCGAAAAACATAAAATTTTTGAATTTTTATTTTACCGTTCTGTCGGCGTTATACATACACATACTTATACCAAATTTCAGCTTTCTAGTACTAATGATCACGGAGCTAAGCCGCGGACGGACAGACGGACAGACGGACATGGCGAAACTATAAGGGTTCCTAGTTGACTACGGAACCCTAAAAACAGGAAAAGTCGAATTTTCCGAAAATTTCTCAAAATTCTTGGTTTAGAACGCTGTCATTCAGTTACGGACTAGTCTAGGACAAATTAAAACATGTCGGAAATATAATTGCTAATAAAACTCATGTCCATTTTTACATACATTTTCGGAAAATATGACTTTATTTTTTACATATCTCCGTAATTATCTGTCCTAGAAACAAAATTTGAAATGTAAATTATAGTAAATTTAATTCTCTACAAAATTGCCCAAGCACTGTTCTAGCTAAAATGCTCCTAAACAAAGATATTAAGCAAAAATTTGTTTTTGAGTTGGAAATTGCAATTTCTTAAGTTTTTTTAAATGTGCATATCTCCGTAACTATCTGTCCTAGAAACAAAATACAAAATGGAAAATGTAGTAAATTTAACTCTCTAAAACATTGTCGAAGCTTTCTTCTAGCTAAAATGCTCCTAAAGGAAGATATGAGCAAAAATATGAAGAGAGTGCCGGTTTTTTCAATATGGCGGCGGGCGCGGAGGGGGGGAATTGTGCATTTTGCATTTTAAACACTGACTAACCATCCTAGACAACATATCAAAAATTCAAAACTACCGGACCGTTTGTAAGGTCAAAATCCTTTATTAACTGAATTATTATTAGCGGATTCGATTTATTGGTATCCTACTCAATACTCAGTGGTGATGTCGCAGTAAAATGGTAAAATCAGGGATAATCCACGGCAGATGACAAAATTGCAACTGAGTTTTGTTATTTCACTAAACAAATCTAGGAATTCAATCAAATCGCTAAACTAGTTTAGTGAAATGTCAAATGATGAAATCCGATTGGTAACTAAATTTGTATTGCCATTTGACTGGAAAATTTCAGGGATTTGATAAAATCTACAAACTGGTTTAGTGAATTGACAAAACAAGCTAGATAGTCTCAACTTGCACTGCCATTTCCCTAGGCAAAGTCGGTGATTTTGGTAAAATCTCTAAACCATTTTAGTGAAATGACAAAATATCATTGTCAGCTGATTCTGCTTGCAAAGCAAATAACAAAAACTCGGTTGCAATTTTGTCATCTGCTGTGGATTAACAAATTCCTTAGGGATTTGACCAATTCCCTGATTTTACCATTTCACTGCAAAAGGGTATTTCGGTCAGAGACGTGTCATTCGAAATGACGAATTTTGCCCCAGCGGCTAACATTAACATATACTCACGCCTGTATCCCACTCCCACTGGGTAAGTAGTAACCGAGTGCCAGATTCTAAGATACTTAATTACACACTAACAAGCTGCATTCGCTTCGCTCGCATCCATGCATCTTTTCATACACGCTCGTCGGTTTTCGATATTACTTGCCCCGCCTTTCTTCAGTATCAACCTCCCCCGCCACCCTCTTTCAACTCTTTCATTCATCTCCTCGGCATAATTATCTTTGTATGTTATTGCAAAGAGGTCGGTTTACCCGACGTCCGAAGCATGTACTATCTGACCCGGACGATGAGATCACGGAAACCATCCAAGCGATGGTCGCCGCGAACTCTCCGAACGGCACCTCAGCGTAATTCCCGCCGGCGGGGAACTACCGCTACTGAGTTCGCGTTTTTTCTCTTTTTCATAACCCGATTCTCTTTCCACTCTCCTCCCGCCCCTAGTCAGACTGATACGGTTCAGTCTATTCACGACGTAGTCCATGCGCCCTGTGCGCCCGCGTCACCCCAACCCAAATTATCCCTGTGGCGCGGAGATAATCCCATTAGCGGGTTATACTCCCACACAAAGTCCGACTACTGGTAGTGAGGGCTAACCAGCCCTGATACAGTTCAAGTCATGTCTTAAAAAATAAATAAAAATAATAATAATTATCTTTGTCTACTTTCACTCATCCTCTCAACATGCCCAAACAACTGAAGCATACCTTAAATCTTAGCCAGTACGTCTGCTATTCCACACCTTTAAACAATTCATGTAAATACTGTTAAAATTTCACATACCTACATTATCTATTGCGAAAAATTGCGGTTGCCTGTCGAAGGGATAATAGAACAGGAAAGAACCTTCCGGCTCCGATAGTCCGATAAAAATTGTACGGCTATATTTCCGACTCGTAGTAGTAATCAATGGGGACATTATATGTATAGAAGCAAAAGCAATGAAAAGGTTACAATCAAAAAGTAACTTGTATACATTACACTATTTTTAACAAAATTTTCAATACTTTTATATACAACTAGCTGCGCCCTGCGGAGCTACCCGATCATTCCACGGGAACACTATTTTTTTAGGGATAAAAAGAAGCCTTGTGTTAATCCTGGGTGTCAGTTACCTCCATAGCAAATTTTATAAAAATGGTAACCGATAGTGCGTGAAGAAGTGACTAACATATAAAGACACTCACAAACTTTCGCCTTTATAATGTTAGTGTGATACGAGTATAGATAAAACAGGGGTCTGCAAGAGAGCAGCGGGTGGGCTAGTTCTAAAAGTTTTTTAGTACCGTACTGACAGTATTTCACGCATTATTAATATTTAAACAATGCGTTTAGGGGAAGGTTGCTATCATTGGACCGGCGCTTTGAATGGACCATCTAAATATTTTAAAACCGCGATATAATTACGCGAAAGAAAAACGCAAGCAAGTGTCATTATATTTGCATTTTTTTGAGTGTATTGACGTATGATGGTTAGAAATTTATTAATTCATTAAATTTATAATAATAGTTTCTGGCCAATTATTTTCGTTATTTTTATTTTTTGATACCTAGTTGCTAGCAATGGACCGCATAGTATGTCCTATCATGGCACCTTTATTTCCAGTTTTGTGTGTTTTTTCAGCGTTGGTACACAGATGGTATTCTGTTATTGATTTATATAAAAACGTTTAAAAACTCTTAGTAAAAAATAAAATATATATATTCAAAGAAAAAAAAAACAATGTATATAAGTCCCTTGATTGGACCATCAGCAAAAAAATCCTAAGTGCATTGATGGTGACTCTGTGGTCCAATCATGGTGACCCTGGTCCAAACAAGGCAATAGTGGGAAAAAACCCTTTTCACGTTTTTTTCTCCATATTTCAATGGTATAAAATTATCAAACATGTTTTAATTCCTTACATGAATTGTGTTAATTATAAGGCAGCGTAATTAACTGGTCCAATGATAGCAAACTTCCCCTATATTTGACGATAAGGTTGGCGCAGTGGTAGTGCACTACCTGTTGAGCCGGAGATCCTGGGTTCGAATCGCGGCAAGGCCCATGGGTAAATATTTGTGTGATGTATTGGAATATTTATTGCTGGGTCATGGTTGTTTTCTGTGATGATCTATGTATTTTAATATATATAATTATTATAAATTTATGGAACATGTAATGTCTTATTTTAATGAGGGTACACACCACAATTTTTATATTAAACCATTGATACAAAGATCAAAGCTTAAGATTCGATGGGTTGCTTTGGAGTTAGGGTGGCGGAAAGGCGCTGGACCGGCAATCCAGAGATACCGGATTCGATTCCCAGTCTCTTCCACCAGGTAACTCATTTAAATTTTTCTTTAACACGTTCAATGCGAAGCTTCATTTTGTGAACTCACTCTCAGTGCGTTACAACCCATGAGAGTCCTGTATTGAACTTCCTGGCTGTGCGGTACAAGTCAATTACAGCCTGTAAGAAGGGTTCTATATTTTACCTAAAATGTCTTTACTAAATACATATATATGAAAAATTATAACAATGGTTAGTCTAATAATGAGTCTACCTTATACTGCCTTCGCCGAAGTTGATGACTGTTCGTTGAGATTTTATAGACGAATTAATTAACAGGTCAAAATTGACTTGTAACGCACAGCCAGGACTGGCACAGATAAAAATGTCGATGATTTAGTAGTGATGGGAAAGATGAACCAAATAAATATATCGAAACAATGTATTACTTTTTTTTTACATTTGTTACATTGCAACCAGATGATGGGCTCATGTAAATACGTCATTTGTGTGATGCGTTTGAGGGTATTTCAATTTCGTTCTCCGTACTTAGATGAACCGCCGACGATGGTTGACTGCCACTCGGGGACGTGGAGGTTCTAACCGAATCATGTTCCAATATGTGAACTTCGTCTTTGTTCCAGCTTTTTAAAAATTTTGACCAACATTCTACGAGACCGCATTTTAGACCCATTCATGTTTACGTATAAACAGAAACAAACGTGCGTACTAATAGTAGGGTAACAACACTAATGCACTCTGCACTTACGTGCAGTGCTGTACAGGGCCCTACACAACAGGTCATATATGCCCTGTTCCGCACTGAATAACAAAAGTTTTAATCTGGTGCGAACAGGTCATATGTGACCTGTTAATTAATTTATATGTTGTCGGGTAGATTGTAACATGACGAATCTAAATGTATACTTGAGTATATAAAAAAAATTAAATATCATAACTTTATGGCCTTCGCACCAGTGCAAAGTCGCGTATTTCGGCCGCCGCACCAGGCGAAAGTTCAGAACAGGGTCAAAATGACCTGTTTCGCAGTGAACGTGTTAAGCGTTGATCTTTGTATCAATGCTTTAATATATAAAATTATTACTCATTATGTTTACAATGAAGCGAAATTTTTTACATTTGGTTTACGTTAGCAGACGTTACTGCTTTAATAGAAATAATTAATTTGGGTGTAGCACATCGTTACTATCGATTCTCAACAAATTTGAGACGATGGTGCCGACTATAAAGTCAAAATCTTTACCCTAAGGCATGTTGGCAACTGGTTGAAAGATTCAATGGCTCTGACATCTGGTTCGGTGGTCCAGTTGGTAGGACGCCCGTGTTGGCCCGGAAAGCCGTTGGAAACGCAGGTTCGAATCCTGTCAGAACCATTAAATTTTTCAATTTTTCGCTTCATTGTAAACATTTGGTTTACGTTAGCAGACGTTACTGCTTTAATAAAAATAATTACTCATTATGTACATTAACGAAGCGGTGGTAGCCTAGTGGTTAGGGCATGCGACTTTCAATCCGGAGGTCGCGGGTTCGAACCCGGCCCGTACCAATGAGTTTTTCGGAACTTATGTACAAATGTCATTTGATATTTACCACTCGCTTTTCGGTGAAGGAAAACATCGTGAGGAAACCACCTAAGCCCAATAAGGCCTAGTTTCCCCTCTGGGTTGGATGGTCAGATGGCAGTCGCTTTCGTAAAAACTAGTGCCTACGCCACATCTTGGGATTTAGGTAGCCGACCCCGATTGAGAATTCATTCTCAAAAAAATGGGACAAAGGCTAGGAGGATGATGACTCATTATGTACATTGTGTCAGTGCATCTGGAAAGGTACCTTGTTTCAGGTATTGAGTTATGCATAGTTCCAAAAAGTAGATTAAATTTGCTATCAATACAAAAAAGAATAATGACTGTAGGTGGAACCACTATTTTTATATAAATTTTTGAATTTTCGACTTCCGAAATGCACAAGTTGCTAGTGCAAAGTTTATAGTGGCAAAAAACACACTTCTACTTCGAAGTTACATAGTGAAGGGTATAATCATAATCTTTGAATGTTAAAAAATTATAATAAAGGTGAATTGTCTAAAAATACATGTTAATTATTTTGATTTCTTAGGTAGAACATGCCAGGGTGGAAGAAACACGAAAGTGTTAATTATACCCAATTCATAAAATAAAGAGATTAAAACTGTTAGTTTCTCATCATAGTTACATATTCTATGGCATTTTGGGACAATTGAATGAAAGAAAACTCCATAATCATAAAGAAATTTAATAATTACCGCATTTTTAACAGTTACAAAAAAGATCACTTATAATATCAAAAACCAACAAAATAATTTGTATATTCATGCTATATCACAAGATCAAATGGTATTTAGCGTGGTGTACCACAATGGTATAATAGAAATGGTGTCATAGCAGTTTTTTTTAACAATAAAGTTTAGTGACTCGGTCGAAACTTTTGTATGGAAACGTAACTAGGGTACCTTGTCACGACATTTACTAAACATTAGTAACTTCGAAGATCACTACTTTAGTACCTATAATGCAAGAAATATCTATAACAAAATGTTATTGGAAAGCGATTACCGTCGCCCATAGACACCTGCAACACCAGAGGAGTCACAAGTGCGTTGCCGGCCTTTCAGGTGGGAATACGCTATTTTCTTGAAGGTTTGAAGGTCGTATCGGTCCGATAGTACAGATGTAGTGCACATACTCCCTCCCCTACGCAATAATGTATTGACCTTTCGCATGGGTGTGATAACTATGCCTATGATGTCATGGCTTTATAGGGATTGTTAGACGAATGACGCGTAACACCGTTTACATTGGAGAAACTATCGTTATCACTTTCTCGATTTATATTACAAGTAGGTAGGTACCTACATAACAACAGGGTAATATTACTTGTTTTATGTAATAAGTAAAAGTCCTTTTAATATTTATCTTTTTGATTATCGAAATGTACTCGTACAACTGTACAAGTGTACAGTGGCGTAGCTAGCCTTAGATGGTTCCAAAGTCACAAATGTATTAGTTTTCAGATATTTTCAGATATATAAGACTACTTGCCAAATTTCATAGTTCTAGGCCAACAGAAAGTACCCTATAAATTTTGATTCCCTTGAGTGTCGAAATATCCTTTTTTTGTGGCATAAACTTAGATGTTGGATTTTTTTATAGCTTCAAGGGCATGTAAACCTTAGTATATGGTTTTAATTTCACCTCGATACCTTTACGCGTTCCCGAGATAAAGGGTCTTGACAGACGGACGGACGGACGGACAACAAAGTGATCTTATAAGGGTCCTGTTTTTCCTTGTGAGGTTAGGTACCCCAAAAACGGGTTTCCAATAGTAGGTAAAGTTAAGTTTTCTGCTCAGTACAGTTTATCTTTTCGTTAGAGCAATATGCGGTGCTTTCATAATTCCTACGGAACCCTCAGTGCTCGAGTGCGATCCGCACTTGACCTTTTTTCTGTTATTTACCAATTGCTCTTCTTTTCTTTCAGATAATGTTACGGCATGGCACAACCGACTAAAACAGTGGGTGGGCTACTGATAGGCGTTTGGATAGTCTTCTCTTTATGCTACTACAGTAATTTCTATTCCATGCGATCGTATGGAAACGAGCGTCAAACTTATAGACGCAAAAAAACTGAAAATTCCATATTGCCGAGATATAAAGGTAAATTATTTTTGAATGAAATCATGTAACCACTGCAATATTAGCGAGGTCACAGGCCACAAAATAGAAGTCTCCTAGATTGGCTGTCATCACATCAGCAGCGCACCACAAGCATCCCTAACCCTACAGTTGATATTAATATTTCAACTTTTGACGATGTGTTTGGCTCGGTCTGTAGTGCAGCTGCCTACTAAGCGGTCCTTGGTTCGAATCCCGGCCAGGGAAAATATTTGTGTGATGAACTCGACTGCCTACTAAGCGGTCCTGGGTTCGAATCCCGGCCAGGGCAAATATTTGTGTGATGAACTCGAGTATTTGTTCCTGGGTCATGGATGTTATCTATACATATATTTATATATTATGTATATCGTCGTCTAGTACCCCTATGGGTATAGGTACCCTATGGGTACGGGTTACAAGCTTTGCTTAGTTTGGGAGTGGATCGATTTTTGTAAGATTGTCCCTTAATATTTATTTATTTTATATTTAAATAACTCTATACCTCGGCCGGCGATTGATGATCCCTGGGAAACTTCATTCGACCTTTCAAAATTTCCCCTTGCAATGGCGTCGATGTCACATCATCATCTTGGTAAAGCTTATAAAAATATATACAGGGTGTCCCAAGAAGTAGTGATATACTGAAGCTGGGAGGTAGAGGACCTAGAGGGCTATCTAAAAAAGATAATTCTGCAAGGGAGTACTTTGTAAAATGCCATATAATGATTGTTATTTCATTATTTATTTTTAAAAGCTTATTGGAAATTCATAGGGATAGAATTAACTTAAAAACAAAAAAACACACACAATTATAACACACGCAATAGGCATAAACTCTGTGTCCCTTCAACGAAGTTAGACAAAACATTTAAGCAAGGCCTTCCGCTCAAAATTACGCTGTATAATCTGCTACCATCCCACATAATGAATATGCCGTACCTCGAGTTTAAACGCAAAGTCAAACAATTTTTTGAATGTAATCCATTTTACTCGATAAATGAATTTTGTGATAAGTTAAGAAAGGAGAAATCATGTTTGTGAAAATAGGCTTAGCTAATTTGCATAGACTTCAGGAAATTACCTGCCATATGTCGTCTGTGGATTTATTTTTCACATTGTATAGTATAATAGTACCTTATTTAGTTTAGCACAATTATGTGCATGTTTTTTTGTAACTTGACTTGCTAAATGTATCGTTTTTTGTTGCTTGGCCAAATAAATGAATTGAATTGAAATCACCCCCATGTATGTTCCGCGATTTTTCGTATTTTCGGACTTTTTTTTAATTTTTCACCTATCGCCGAGTACGATGAGATTTTTATTTATGGTGACGTGAATTATTGCGGTACATGCTTGTTTTTTTTTGTGTGCTAAGCTGATAGATAGGCCAATTCAGTATGGTAACATTTACTATCGTTAGATCTTTGAATGGAATAAAAAAAAAATGCCTGCAATGTATGTTCACAACTTCAAGGGCCTTTAAAAAAATAAAATCACATAAAAAAATTACCGTTTGGCTATTAAAAACTTGCTCTATCTATCAGGTAGCTACCCTGAAAATTTCATTTTATAATTCATAAGGCTTCAATCAAAAAATTTAAATCTAAATGTGGTAAGTGCAAAATTTTAATTTACATGATGATTAATGCAAACAAAATAAAACCAATTACAAGGTGTTTAATTACAAGATTTTTTTAAAATGGCCCCCCTGTTGCTCAATGCAAGTGCGACATCGCCGGAAAAAGTTGTCTTTTAAACGTCTGAATGCACTGGATTCATATGCTAGGGGGAATGCGGCGGAAGCTTCAAGGCTGTACCGGGAACATGTGGAACGAAGAGGCGGGCCTCAACCTGAAACGTTTTCTGACTATCGCATGATCTTAAGAGTACATAATGCGTATTTGGAAGGTCACATACCGGGTACTAGATCAGGCCGTATGGCGGCCACTATGCCGGATCCCGATGTAGTAGATGCAGTTGTTGAAGAAGTAGAAAGAGACCCGTCGACCAGTGCGAGAGTTATGGAACGTCGTACCGGGCTTTCTAAATCTCAGGTACACCGTACACTACAGAGCGTAGGATATCATCCGTTTCACATTAGAAAAGTGCAACAGTTGAAACCGGAAGATTACAATCGGCGAATTGAATTCTGTCAGGAAATGCTGAGGAGACTAGCTGAAAACGATTTTTTTTTTAACCAAATCTTGTGGACGGATGAATCCCACTTTAGACGCAATGGGATTTTTAATATGCACAATTCTCACTCATGGGCAATTGAAAATCCGAATTTAAAAAGGGAATCGACATTCCAAGAACACTTTAGTGTTAGCCTTTGGTCTGGCATACTTAACGGTCCGCTAATCGGGCCCTTTCAGCTGCCAGACCGCTTGGGCGGCAATCACTTTTTAAATTTTCTACGCGTCGATCTGCCCCTGCTGTTAGAAGATGTGGACTTGGAGACACGCAGAAGCATAGTACTGCAGTGTGATGGTGCACCATGCCATTTTGCCTTGGACGTGAGAAAATATTTAAATCAAAGATACCCTGAAAGATGGATTGGTCTTTGCGGCCGGGGTGACGCCTGCCTTATAGCCTGGCCTCCACGGTCCCCCGACCTAAACCCCATTGATTTTTTTGTATGGGGATACTACAAAAACCTCGTCTACTCGAGAGAATGACGCAATTTGGACGAGTTAACCCGGAAATTGAGAGTAGCAGAAGAAAACATTAAAAATAATAGAAGTGCATTCAGACGTTTAAAAGACTTTTTCCGGCGATGTCGCACTTGCATTGAGCAACGGGGGGGGGGGGGGGGGGGGGGGGGGGGGGGCATTTTGAAAATTTCTTGTAATTAAACACCTTGTAATTAGTTTTACTTTGTTTGCTTGCATTAATCATCATGTAAATTAAAATTTTGTACTTACCACATTTAGATTTAAATTTTTTGATTGAAGCCTTATGAATTATAAAATAAAATTTTTAGGGTAGCTACCTGATAGATAGAGCAAGTTTTTAAAAGCCAAACGGTAATTTTTTTATGTGATTTTATTTTTTTAAAGGCCCTTGAAGTTGTGAACGTGCTGGGTAATTTTATCTTTCTTGGCATTTAATTTTTTTTTATTCCTATCAAAGAACTAACGATAGTAAATGTTACCATACTGAATTGGTCTATCTATCAGCTTAGCACACAAAAAAAATCAAGCACCTACCGCAATAATTCACGTCATCATAAATAAAAATCTCATCGTACTCGGCGATAGGTGAAAAATTAAAAAAAAGTCCGGAAATACGAAAAATCGCGGAACATACATGGGGGTGATTTAGATAGCCCTCTAGGTCCTCTACCTCCCAGCTTCAGTATATCACTACTTCTTGGGACACCCTGTATATCACATTTTTCGTATAAAAACTACACATTCAAGCAATAATATATAAAGGCCATGCCAGGATAAGCTAAGTGAATCTGCCCCCAGAGACCATACGTGACGAAAGTCAAAATCGGCTAGCTAGAAAAGAAAGTTGGATAAAGATCATATTTCATTTTTTTACAATTTACTATAAAGTTTGGGGGCCTGACATTTTACATACTAGTTACTAATAGAAAGCCACGTCATTAAAAAATTACAAACCTAAGCGGCTTAGCTTATCCTCGCATGGCCTTTATCAAATTTTGTAGTGTCCCAGCGAATTACAGGAACTATAATTTAATTACAGGAACTGAAGACTACCTGATAAACACAGCGGGATGCTATATCCCAAACTACATAAAAACCTTACGGTTTGTGGAAGCGACAGCTCATAAAGTAACTTGTGGCGTGCGAGCAGTCTTTATAGAGAAAATTGAAAACAACAATATAAAATTCTTCATAAATGAAACATTATTAAGAAAACAAAACCCTAGTCAAAAGTATGAATGTTGTTACCAATATGCGAAGCGATCAACCATGACTGGGCACGAAGACAAACAAGTAACGTAAGTAGGTATCTTGTGTCAGAGGTGTATTGCTGATTGAATTTCAATCCAACATTGTAAAAACAAACTCTAAGTGCAAAGCGTTTACTACAAGTTTGGACTTCATTTGTATGCAACGCCCAAAGATCTAAAAAGAAAATTCAAACTTATAGTAAACGGGTTGTATCTGCCTATCTATTATGATTATGAAGGATATGGTGTCATTTCAGTTATTCCAAATGCACGAAATTTGAAAGCGGAACAATCACAGACTTGAAAGAAGAAGTGATAAAAGTGTCCTGCACTACAATTGTTTCTGGGACGACTAAAAACAAGAATTTTTATAAAGATGCTTACATAATTTTGAAGCAAATCGACAGAAAAAAAGCTGATGTTGGGGGGCATTGGAATGTTCTAGTACTGGGTATGGACACCATGTCACGAGCGAGAATGTTAAGCGCCATGCCTGAAATCGGCCAGTATTTTAATCAACACGGCTGGCTAGACTACAAAGGATATCAGAAGGTATAATAATACTTAATTACCATTGGCAGACAATGAATAAAATAAATATTGTTTAAAGAAATGTCATTGGATCCTTTCTGTTCTGTTTTATTAGCACATTGTTTGACAACAATGGAATAAAATAAGCCAATATGATACGAAGTGATTATTTGGACGAGCGAAAGAAGTGAGCGAGGATAAATATATCTGAGTATTATTTTATCGATTACGTTATCATACGCGAAAGCTCACGGATTTTTTAAACAATGATATGGCGGGCATAGGCATTGTAAGATTAGAAAAACACCTGGCAACGTTAAATCATAATTTCTATTTCTATATAAAGGGCTACCAGTGGAACAATAGTTTTAGCCGATCTGAACAGATTAGTTTGATTTTAATTATTCGTCCGTTTTCGTCTTCATTTTCATTGAAATTTTTACATGGTGTCAATTTAAACCGTAGGATTTAAAACGGCTACTTTAGCCCTGCACCGGCTGCGCCGCAATGTTAAAATAACATACCTACTTTTCGAGCAGGAGAAAATGAATTATTAACATTTGCCAAATTATCAGACACGATAATGAAGATACATTTTGACTATTTGGATGCGAAATATGCTAAAATATAATTTAATTATTTCCAGGTAGGATTTAACACTTATCCAAATTTAATGGCGTTTTTGACTGGAAGAAATATGTCAACAGTATATCATAAGTGCGCAAGGGGCATGACTGAATGCAATGACGCCATGATTTGGAGCAAATTCCAGAACTCTGGATACATTACAGCTTATGGTGAAGACAATCTTCGTCTTCCAGATACTTTTGCTCCATACAAAGGCTTTAAAATCCCACCTACGGATCACTACATGCGGCCGCTTTACCTCACAGGCGAGACTGGGAGTGGAAATGTGATCTGCACTCAAAAACTACCCTCCGCAGTCCATGCTCTCCAGTACGCCACACAGTTTGTAGATGCATATAAAAACAACAAATTCTTTGGTATGTTTTGGCTAAATTCCTACAGTCACAACCTGGACAACGTACCTTCGCTGATAGATGAAGATATAAAAAAATTCTTCGTAAATTTAAACAAAACAGGAGTTTTTCAAAACACTTTCATCTTCTTCCTTAGCGACCACGGTATTCGCTTTGGGAATATGAGATTACCAGTGGAATCGTATTATGAAGAACGGCTTCCGATGTTTTTTATGTGGGTCCCACTGGACTTTAGAAATAAGAATAAACAAGCGTATTATAACTTACAACTGAATCAGAATAGGTTGACAACCCCCTACGACTTACATGAAACTTTTCGAAGTATACTACAGCTATCTTCTGCCCCTGATATAGGCGAAAGAGCAGAAGCTTGCCCTGAATGCTCCAGTTTATTTGAGGAGAAATCTCAGGACAGAACCTGTGTTGAAGCCAGGGTGGATGAAAAATGGTGCAGTTGTCACAATTTAACTAAAGCAGATAATGGTGCGGCGGGAGTCGCGCGCAGCATCAAACTGGCCGTATCGTATATACAGGACGTATCCAAATCCGTGAATACCAAAAAATGTACAAAATGCTACAAGTTTACTCTTAATAAAGTCTTACGAGCTCATTCACATGTAGATTTTGTTCATAATACGACAAACTATGTTATCGCCTTTGAAATGTCGCCGGGCAATATAGCTTACGAGGCCTCTGTCCAAGAAAATAACTACGAATTCCACATCATGCAACCAACACAGACTATTTCACGATATAACAGCAAAGGCAACTGCGTAGTTAACCCTAACGATCGAGCGTACTGTGTATGTGAATGGTTAAAACATTGTAAAAAAGGTTGAATTAAAATTTATATATTTCATTTTTTTCTTATTACTGATCCTTCCTTCACTTGCTTTGTATGAGTTTAAATAAGCCAGTAAGTATAGCATTTTACTACAAGTCTGCAGATGGTCTGCAGGGAGCAAACTGTAATAATTATGGCTTTGTTAAAAGAGGTTTAGGTACGTGTCTCAATCTTTTTTTCTGTATTCTCTAGTAGTCTCTGACCATCCGAAAATAGATCCATTGAAAAAGATCTGTGGTGTATTCTGCCAACTAGTAACCAGGTAGTAACATCAATAAGATGTTAAGAAACATGTTTCATCATAGAAGAAAATGTCTAAACAATCAGCATTTTAAAAGGAATAAGGCCTCTTCATTTAATTATATAGTTTTGGATTCATCGGCCATCTTTGTTCATGTTCATTTCATCTCATGTTTTATTTTTTGATAATTCTTATTTATATTTAACACCGGAAGTCATTCATTGGTTAGAAACCAAAAAAACTGATACCTACGGCACAAGCTTTGAGCCGCCATAAACGGATTAATAATAATTATATAGTTTTATGTATTAAAAGCTCTGACGAATTTAACTCAAGTGGTATTCTACCAAATCGATCTTGTTCATTAACATTATTTTAATTGGTTAAGTAGAGTAGGTCTCTAAATAGTGTAGTGAATTAAAGGGTGACTACAGGCGCTTCTACCACAGACGTCAGTGCCTTAGTACTGGAAGAATGAGCTAAGTACGCCAAGCAGCAGAGTTCCATACAACGAAAATAAATAATAGGTAGTAGTTCTTGCCATAACTGATCGAATTAGAAGCATCTTACAACCCCTTTTTAGGGTTCCGTAGCCAAATGGCAAAAAACGGAACCCTTATAGATTCGTCATGTCTGTCTGTCCGTCTGTCTGTCCGTCTGTCCGTCCGTATGTCACAGCCATTTTTTTCCGAAACTATAAGAGCTATACTGTTGAAACTTGGTAGGTAGATGTATTCTGTGAACTGCATTAAGATTTTGATGCAATAATAATAAACATTGGGGGCTCCCCATACTTAACTGAAACTCAAAAAAAAATTTTTTTTCATCAAACACATACCTACGTGTGGGGTATGTATGGATAGGTCTTCAAAAATGATATCGAGGTTTCTAAAATATTTTTTTTCTAAACCAAATAGTTTGCGTGACAGACGCTTCCAAAGTGGAAAAAAGATGCCCCCCCCCCCCCCCTCTCTAACTTCTAAAATAAGAAAATGAAAAATCTAAAAAAACATGATGTACATTACTATAAAAACTACCAACGAAAATTGTTTTGAACGAGATCTAGTAAGTAGTTTTTTTTTATGCCTAACTTTGCATTAATTTATATGGGGCGCTATACATACCAGGTGCAAACTTAACTTAACCACTTAGGGATGGAAAGTGTTTGTACGGAACCCTCGGTGCGCGAGTCCGACTCGCACTTGGCCGGTTTTTTAATAGTTATGACCAGGGACAATGGCTAAATGCCCGTAGAATCTTCCTTAGAACAGATTGCTCTCATATCTTATAATATCCAACCAATATAAGCCAATTGTGAAAATATCGATCTCATGTTTACTAAATCTAAAATATCAATTTTTTTTTATAGAATCTTTTTTTTATCGATTCTATTTTTTATTTATTTATTTAAACTTTATTGTACAAAAGAAAAACTTAACGTACAAAAGGCGAACTTAATGCCATGCGGCATTCTCTACCAGTCAACCTTAGGGCAAAGCAGAGAAATTGTAGGCGGTGCATCAAACAACATAATACTCATACTATTATAGCTACATACATATAGATAATAAACATACATATATATAAATAGATACATACATAAATATATACGACGATGAAACAAACCAAGCAGATATACTATGAGACTTCAGTTCTGCCAGCAAAGAAACTTCGCACGGCCCTTTTAAATGCCAACTTACTCGGAGCCTGTTTGATTGTGAGAGGAAGACCGTTCCAGAGGCGAGCCACTTGCAAGGAGAAAGAATTAGACATGAAACCAGTACGGTGAAGAGGAATAGAAAGGGCAAGATTGCCGGAAGAGCGAAAATTACGGTTACGAGTGGATTCAACATAGCAGAAAAAGGTTTTCAGGTATTCAGGAATTCAGGAGCTTGTGGATCATTGAGTATACGAATATTGCGTCGTTGACGGATGGGAAACCAGCCAAGCTGAGAGCGGTAAGAAGAAACGTGATCATATTTACGGAGACAGAAAATAAAGCGAATACAATTATTAAGAAGTCGATCCAACTTATCAAGAAGATCCTCATTTAAGTCCGGATAACAAACATCACCATAATCAATTATGGGTAGTAATAGTGTATTTACAAGCAATACCTTAGTTTTGATAGGCAAGAAATTTTTCAGTTTGTTGAGAGCATGAGCGATTTTTATGTGGAAATACCACATTTTTATTTTTATAGGTAAATAATGACACAAAGGTAAATTAAGAAAGAAAAATTTAATGCGATCCACTACAATCTAAGCAGGGCTTGAACCTGCGACCTCTGCGTTACCGGCGCATCGCTCTCCCAACTGAGCTATTAGATCGCTACGTCAATCACACCAAATCTTTCATTCCATAAATCTTACGCTACTGGAGCGCCCTCTGCGTCATATGTGTTTGAAATGCTTATGCGCATTAGCCATACCCTAGGATGTGCGCTTTACACGCACGATCCCCTGTCCCTATTGCTTTCTAAAATATCAGTTAAAAAAAAATCAGATTTTTAAATAGTGCTTAATTAAGAGTAAGGTACTAGATTGTTGAGTATCCATTAAATGTAATATGTATGACCGAATACAACGTCACTCGGCTTGGCTTGACAAGATACCAACTACGATTTTTTTCCTTAGAGACAGATGGTTGTGGATTGATTTCTCATCAATTCAAAGCTTAATGGGTCATTCATGCATTACGTAAGGAAAATTTTGGTCATTTATGACCTCTTCTACATAAATCTTCATACTGTTTGAAATCGCCAGATACGACATTACAACTACTTACGCAATTAACGTCAATCTAAGTAAAATGGCAAATATCAACCAGATGCTTAGTCAAAACACGTGCCTACTTCTCAATGACACACTTAAATCTGCAAGGATTTGTGAAAAACTATTATCATTTCATATTCGTACATACATCTGGCACTGCCTAATAGAGGCTTCATGGGATGTACCTATGTACATTCTATGAAACTATATCTGCCGGCATCCACGCTAAAATATGCACCTACTGCGCCTCTAGAGGCGCCTCTGGAGGTGCAGTAGGTACCTACAGATGCCTCTAGCACAACTGTGACACGCAACTCTGTCTTGCGGAAAAAATTACCTCTATAATAAAATATCTCTTTCTATGCAGTACGTGTAAGAGAGTGACGGGTGTAGCATAACTATGCTAGACTAGCTGCTTTAGCTCGAAACGCGACATAAATATGTACATAATGAATGTGGGCTTATTTCCAGAAACTGACTACTTAATAAAGACACCTGGGTGGGTGCTACATCCCAAATTACATGAAAACAATGCAACTCGAAGAAACGATCATAACTAAAAATATAACTTGCGGCGCGGCGTGCGAGCAGTACCTATTTATAAAAGCGACCATCATGATAATACAATACAATTTCTCGTAAATGATACATTGATGAAAAACAAAGCCGTAATAAAGAGTATGATTGTTGTTACCAATTCGTGAAGCGAACTACCGAAACTGGGCAAGAAAACGAACAAATAATGTAAGTGCGAATAACAAAATTATTTACCATTGCTCCATCTTAGGCCTTATTGTCATCAGTAGGGGTTGGACGATCGAGTACAAATGATATAAGGAACAGGACTTATTTCATAATAGAGTAGCTATCAGAATGTAACATATTTTATATTGATGTTGTCGTAGATAATATTTCGACGTATTAATTTTATCGTATAAAACACTTAGAAAACAAATTCAGTTCGCTCGCTTTATGTTCTGTTAACAATTAATTACCACAAGCGACAATATATTGACACCCAGTATTTTTTTATCCACTATTCATAGACGAAATTCATCATCATTGATAACGATAAAATAATGATGTAGACATTTTATCCACGACGATATCGACAAATTTATCGAAATAAAAAAAATATCTATAGATGCCATATCATGGTCGCGTCAGGAAGTATACCTATACGGCACGGGCCCCACCAAGGGCGAGAAAGCGATTCACTGTCGACTATTTTCTCGCTCAAGAAACTAACAAAATATACAGCCCCCTTGTAGGTAAAAGATACAGATATATTAATAGTTGATCGCTGGCTGTTCACACTGTCGGTGACTACTCATGATAGAACGCACTCAGCGGTGCTCGCTTAGCGGTCATTTTACTAAAGTCGTCATGCATACCTACTTACTTGAACACATTCGCTTCTCGCTGCTCGCCAACTCGTTCCTAGCTTATAGTTCTTATCGTTTCTCGCTCATCGTCGGCGGTGAGACCAGTGCCTTTTACTCATCCCGACCAACTGTATTATTATAAGTTTGGAAACGCTAAATTGTAAATCCACAGGATCTTGAATTGACAGTTTTACAGTCCGATGAGGCACGTCACTCATGGGAGGTGTTTTCACTAGTAGGTCCATGCAGTACATGTCCTTCATGGATGGTTTCACTAGTACGGCCATGCGACACATGTGCCTCACGGGTGGTTTCACTTGTACTTCCATGCGGCACATGACCATATGGCCATGCAGTGAGCGTTTAATGTCATTATTTATATAATATTTATTGCACAAAAGAAAAACGTATCGTACAAAAGGCAGGTTTAATGCCGTGAGGCATTCTCTACCAGTTAACTTAAGGCAAAGCAGAAAAATGCAAGCATTACTAGTACCTCCGTCCTCCGTATATAGGAACGAGTCGAAAGAAGGCTGCTTGGGGAGGGGACTATGAACCTGTTAAAATAAGTAATGTGTGCATTATTGAAATCTTCCTATCATGTGTTCGGGCCTAAAAGTATACACACGAAACCACAAGTATTAGGTGAGTTATAGTGCTGTAGAAGCTATTAAAGACAGTATTGTGTCGATATAATATTTATTATGGCTTCGGTAGACCTACACTACACATAGTGAAACGTTGCATAAATAAGATAGGTAGTATCTACCTAATATTTGTCAATGACAGCAATCAGCATCACGTTATGGAATATGGTTAATAAACGCTTTTAAACGAAAATATGCCCTTGATTAATTCGTTAATCGTCAGTAGCTAAACTAGAGATACCAATTATTTTAGTAAAGGAAATTGAAAATCGTACCTCTTCCACGTGACAATAAGTTTAACCTTTAGAACGCTTTTCCTCCCATGTCAAAATATGGCTTATACCAACTTATACGCCAATAGTTTCAGCGGGAAAATTGCTTTGACAGCGTCCGCCATTACCCCTTTATTGGTGGTTGGCGTGGTGGTAGGCACGACAGCACACGACCACTTTAGTGGCTCTAGCGTTCAAAGGGTTAAAAAAGTACGCGTTTCCATTTTCTTTACCATAAATTTCTTTTCTTTCTTTTCTTTTCCATAAATCAAATGACATCATAATCTTAGAGTATAGTTATTTCAGCACCACATTAACGTTACCTACCTACATTTACAGTGAAGGAAACTGAACAATACAATTTGACAGATCTTCGGATGGGCGCGCAAGGCGCAGAACTGCCGGCTGCAGATGGTGCCTATCCCGGCGGACCCGCTGGCGCTGCCCTTCACGCTGAAGTCCGACCCGCTCCGAGGGCCCATCTACGTGCCGCTCAACGAGGAACCTCTGCTTAGGAACAAGACCGCTCTGTTCGAAGGTGATTCTAATACAATTTGACAGATCTTCGGATGGGCGCGCAAGGCGCAGAACTGCCGGCTGCAGATGGTGCCTATCCCGGCGGACCCGCTGGCGCTGCCCTTCACGCTGAAGTCCGACCCGCTCCGGGGGCCCATCTACGTGCCTCTGAACGAGGAACCCCTGCTTAGGAACAAGACCGCTCTGTTCGAAGGTGATTCTAATACAATTATAAATAAAATAAATAAATATTAAGGGACAATCATACACAAATCGACCTAGTCCCAAACTAAGCAAAGCTTGTACTATGGGTACTAGACGACGATATACATAATATATAAATACATATATAGATAACATCCATGACCCAAGAACAAATATTTTGCACAAATATTTGCCCCGGCCGGAATTCGAACCCGGGACCGCCGACTCAGTAGGCAGGTGTCTACCAACCGAGCCAAACGCGTCGTCATCAATTGTTCATCACACTTGCTCGTAAACAAGGGTTTACATGCTTGAAGAGCGGTCGGTGATTCGTAAATTACGCCCTAGGGCGGTAAGTAATTTTGGTATTTATTACTTTTGTTTTATTTCCTCCAAAGTGTGATAAAAAAACTTCGTACGTGACTCTGGTGGTAAAGGAATTCGAAACTCGTGTCATTAAAGTGCCCTCGACTTTTCGGGCTTCTGAAAGACACTCGTTTGTAATTCCTCGTTTACCACCCTTGTTACGTAATGTACTATTACGATTATACATAATGAATATTTGATGGTGTGAACCCCTGTACCCGACTACCGTAAATTTCGCTTACGGTCGAAGAATTCATTGCGGATCCACACTACTCGCGAAGTTGGCCGATGTATGGGTTTCCGCAGCGAAGTACCTCCACACTATCATATTCGCCCAACTTCGGTCAACTTAGCGAGTAGTGTGGAGCCGCAATCAGAAAGGCTACGCTAAAGTTCGAAATACGGTATTTGATGACAGCTCAAATCAGCTACTCTTTATGGAATGTTAAAAACGATGTAAATAGATGAAGTTTCTATTAAGATATAGCTGTGACGTCATAAAAGTCAGTAGTCAAAACACGTCTTCTTTTTAGTTTCGTTCTATTAAAAATAGGACGAACCCTGAGGTGGATGCAAAATCTGTGTATTTACGAAACCTGTGTTGTGGGTAGCAAAGTTTTTATCGTATAAGTAACTATTAATTCTCCTTTCGAAATAATTGTTTTTAAATATATAAAAATAGTATAATGTCCAATAGTAACTGGAAGTTTATTTGGTTTCGTGTATTTTTGACCGTGTTTAGTGGTTTCAATTATACAATTTATTTTCGCTATACTCAAATACCGTATAGACATTCGTATAATTTTCATTACCTATGGCTTTTCTCTCGAGACAAATAATATGGAGATGACGGCTCGTTTCGAAATTCAAATTGCGCTGTTCGTAGTAATCCCTCAGCTAAAGTGTCCCTTAAATCGTTTTGCATTTTAGGTTTCCCTGAAGAGACATGGCTGGAGCGTCTATTCCTCTTCCAAGAAGCGATCGTAGGACGGTTCGGTTTCATCAAGTGTACAGTAGAGAGTACGTCACACGCGGCCGGCGTCGGGGACCATCTCTACGTAGAGATGGTCCCCGACGCCACGTGCACGTGCACGTGACGGGGAACATGTTCATACTGATCATCACCACGGTGAAGAGCGAGCAGAAGGCGCTCCGGACCCGCCCGGCCAACAAGCCTCTTAATGCTAGCAGGTGATCATTTTTGTAGTCTTGTAACGCAGTATGCAGTCCCGAAAACTTTTAGTATAGCAGTCTAGGAAAGTCCCGGTGCTGCACGCCCTATGGTTTTTTTAAGAGACCATCGTGGGACGGTGTCGTCGCATACGGAACTTGCTCCAACTGGTCATCGTCACAGAGCAGAGTAAGAATGCCAGCAGGTGAGAAACACTGTGGCTCTCTTTAAAATGGTAGGTTGTTCGGTTTCATCAAGTGTACCGTAGAGAGTACGTCACACGCGGCCGGCGTCGGGGACCATCTCTACGTGCACGTGACGGGGAACATGTTCATACTGATCATCACCACGGTGAAGAGCGAGCAGAAGGCGCTCCGGACCCGCCCGGCCAACAAGCCTCTTAACGCTAGCAGGTGATCGTTTTTGTAGTTTTCTAATGCAGTATGCAGTCCCGAAAACTTTTAGTATAGCAGTCTAGGAAAGTCCCGGTGCTGCACGGCCCTATGGTTTTTTAAGAGACCATCGTGGGACGGTTCCGTCGCATACGGAACTTGCTCCGACTGGTCATCGTCACAGAGCAGAGTAAGAATGCCAGCAGGTGAGAAACACTGTGGCTCTCTTTAAAATGGTAGGTTGTTCGGTTTCATCAAGTGTACAGTAGAGAGTACATCACACGCGGCCGGCGTCGGGGACCATCTCTACGTAGAGATGGTCCCCGACGCCACGTGCACGTGCACGTGACGGGGAACATGTTCATACTGATCATCACCACGGTGAAGAGCGAGCAGAAGGCGCTCCGGACCCGCCCGGCCAACAAGCCTCTTACCGCTAGCAGGTGAGAAACATTCAGTTGAAGTACGAACAGATTAATGCTATGGTGACCGCAGAAAGGTTCTTGAGTGGCGACCCCGGACCGGAAGACGCAGTGTGGAAGGCCCTCAACTAGGTGGATCGACGAACTGGCTAGGATCGCGGGCAGCAATTAGATGAGGGCGGCGCAAGACTGGTCGTTGTAGAGAAGTTTGGGGGAAGCCTTTGGCCAGCAATGTACGTCTATCGGTTGATATGATGAAGCTACAGACAAAGTAAATACTCTCAAAGTTTAGATACTTTAGAATATGTAAAATTGGAGACCCTTCCAAGTGTGTTGCCGCTCGATCTTTGTGATATTTGATTTCCGAGTATTTTAGTCGATTATCGTCGTCTAGTGATTCGTAAGCTGGCGAGCCAGTTTGTTTCGAAATGGTTGAAATTCGTAACTTTCTCAGTCACAAAATTTCATGAGAATCGGTTGAGAAATGCGACCTCTAGACGAGAACAGCCGGAAAGCCCGACATCCGGAAGAATTGTAAGCGCATGTGAAATTAACACGCTTCGCTACCAGAGCCAGTGACTGCATTCACACGAACGCTGCATGCGTTAATATACTATATCGTTATAGCAATTCCGCATAACCGTTCTCAGAGCTTCAATAATTATAACAAAGCGTTTTATCTAATGTCAGTATTGCCTATGTTACAATTGCACTGTGCTTGTTATCAGGTATCCAGTGCATTTAGAAGCGGCGCCCAGGCCGCACGAAGCGTACATAACTAGGCATGTCAGCGGCAAGAACAAAGTCGACTATGACAAAAGTCGACGAGTAAGTTCATTTATTAGCAAAAAATCATAAACTTTCTATTATATCCATAAATCTGGCTCTAGTACAGTGACGATTTCTGAAAATTTTGCGTCATTTCCTTGATCCCGATTTCCACCGGCCTGCCAATTTTAAGGCACATTGGTATCTTAACTTATTCTAGTACCTACTACTAAAGAAAAAAAAAGCTAATCTACTTCGGCTTATCCTACAATATGTTTGAGGCGACGCTACTAATATACACATAAAATAATTAAAAGAAAGCCTGATACTGGTTACGTTGCTTTAGCAACGATTTGTCGGGGTCGGAGAACTCAAGTTAAATTGCTTGACTTTTAGCTAGCAACTAATAGCGGTCTATCAGCTACAGATTGGAGGAAAGAGGCCTTTAGGTCAAATATCCGCGCTATTGTGACCACAATATCACATCAAGCTAGTGTATGTATATAGATCACGCAGTATATATTTGTTACAATAGTATCTCAACTGAGTACTAAAGGCTGCTCTAGCGTGTCTTGATATCTCTAGATGTAACAATTGAAAACATTCTCGAAGGAGTATAGTCTCGTTTTCTATTTCTACGGCTCTGCACCTCTAGCATAACTGACACGCGACATTTACTACCTGTTACTTTCCTTTCAATACCGTGCGAGCATGACAGATGATGCTGAGTCGCGCGACAAGTGAAGTCGCGGTAACATTTGCTAGCCCCGCTGAAGTTAGTGTAGATATGATTACTGAAGCTCGCGCAAATAGCTAAGCGCAAAAAGTAATTCGTACGTGTATGTAGGTAATGTAAGTGAATAAAATGCTTGTTCACTTATTATCGTCCATATACAGTCGCCATCAGACATATCGCAGCATATAAGGCGTTCATAAATATATATGAACATGTATTGTAAGGCCCATTCAATAAGAGTGGTGTTCACATATTTACGAACGCCTTATATGCTGCGATATATCTGATGGCGACTGTACACTGTTTGAATCTTATTTCGATTAAATACTTATTTTCCTTTTCAGATGGGCTTCCTATGGTCCTGGGAACCACATGATATCGAAGAAGTGGAAATGGTCTCAATATCCAGCTACTGGCGATGAAGCCTTCCAAACACGCATGTTGCGGGACTTCAAACACTTCTGTGCCAACCAGGAGCAGCGCCTCAGCCAGTTCTGGGACCAATGCTGGGAACTTCAGGAGAAAGCCCATGGACTAGATATTTTAGAACAATGTTGATGAAACCAAAAATATTTAACTGTTAATTAAATAAGCATTTTTTACGTTACGTTATGATTTACTATCTCGAATTATCCAGAATCATTTGAAACCTTTTGAGCGCCAAAAACGGTAAAACACATCGACGGAAAGCTGTGCCAGTGCCACGCCACAACGTCATTTGCCGCTGTACAATGTCATAATACTATCTGCTGCTTGCTTGGCGTCACGTAATTACTCCTGTGCCGCAGAAATGATCCCATTAGAGGGTTATACTCCTACACAAAGACCAACTTATTGGCACTGAGGGCTAAACAAAAAAAATGGCGTCAAGTTTTCCGTCGATTGGCTGGTTAAAATGCATGTTCCTCGAACTCCAGTTCCGGACCTTTATCGATCTTGCCTCTTTTACATGAACGAAACATACCTAATATTTGAGTCCTCCTTACTCTTCCTAGTTAAAAATAAATGACGATGACACATCTACATCTACCTGTAAAATATTCAACATTTTGACAGCCAAGTAGGATTTCAAATATAATAATAATGACAAAGTTGTCCATTCAGCCTAGTTTTTTTCCTGCTCACTCCAAAGTTTGAAACCTTACCCCCTTTCACCATCAATCAAGATGTGCTTAATTCAATATGGCTACTAATCCAATATCTGAACTAGTTACCTACTTTATACTTCGTCAGACACTGCCTTATGGCTTGATAGTCAATTCTGTTAGTTTTATATTTGCATATAAAATCAATTCTGTTAGGTTTTATATATGCATATTTATTTATTTATCGTATGGCATTGCAAAACACTGGATATAAAATCAATGGAGATGTAAAACTTTTAAACAAAAAAGACAAGCATTTTGGAAGAAAAATTTATTGCTTATAAATCTTACACAAATATTATAAAAATAAGTTCAACTAACAAACTCCGTTATTATGCTCTTGCTAAAATCCCTATGAGGATCCCTTGTGCGTTTTTAAGGTGACTTAAAATAACATACCTACTTTTCGAGAGAAATAGTAGTTTATGTGACTGTACATAATGAAGGGTATTAAACACGAGTGTGGGTTTATGAAACGCGCCGAAGGCAAGTTTCATAATAACATCAGACGTTGATGATCTGAGATGTCTGAGCTGAGCTGAGACATAACGCTTCTTACTGATGATCTGAGACATAACGCTTCTTACTAATGATCTGAGACATAACGCTTCTTACTGCTGATCTGAGACATAACGCTTCTTACTGATGATCTGAGACATAACGCTTCTTACTGCTGATCTGAGACATAACGCTTCTTACTGCTGATCTGAGACATAACGCTTCTTACTGCTGATCTGAGACATAACGCTTCTTACTGATGATCTGAAATATCTGAGCTAAACCATAACGAGAAATAACGCTTCCGTGTTGACGGTCTGAGAAGTCTGCTGAGGCCTGAGCAGTCTCGCCTACCACTCACGGTAGCGATTCCCTTTCCTATTCTATCAAACAAGTTACTAACTGATCTGTGTAAATGACCCTGATCTCCGGGTCAGTGCTACCTCAACTTCATGACATAATTGTTGTTATTACAATAACTAATTCATTAATCACTAGCAGCGTCCTTCCACCTCGTTTCGTTCCCTCTCAAAAACTGCCCGCCATATTTTCGTTGTCATGGTAACGTCACTCAATTAGATGCTAGCGCCCTCTCTGCGAGAAGCGCTGACATTTACATGTACCTACATTCGCGATAGTTCGCGACAACGTATCCAAATCCGTAAATACCAAAAAATTTACAAAATGCTGCAAGTTTACACTTAATAAAGTCTTACGATCTCATTCACATGTAGATTTTGTTCATAATACGACAAACTATGTTATCGCTTTTGAAATGTCGCCGGGCAATATAGCTTACGAGGCCTCTGTCCAAGAAAATAACTACGAATTCCACATCATACAACCAACACAGACTATTTCACGATATAACAGCAAAGGCAACTGCGTAGTTAACCCTAACGATCGAGCATACTGTGTATGTGAACGGTTAAAACATTGTAAAAAACGTTGAATTAAAATGTATATATTTAAAAAAAATATTATTTCTTTCTTCTTACTGATCCTTCCTTCACTTGCTGTGCATGAGTTTAAATAAGCCAGTAGGTAAGTATAGCATTTTACTACAAGTCTGCAGATGGTCTGCAGGGAGCAAACTGTAATAATTATGGCTTTGTTAAAAGAGGTTTAGGTACGTATCTAAATCTTTTTTTCTGTATTCTCTAGTAGTCATTGGCCATCCGAAAATAGATCAATTGAAAAAGATCTGTGGTGAATTCTGCCCATATTCTGCCAATGTGACACTTAATTTTATGAAAAGTCGTTTAAGTATATAGTTTTATGTATTAAAAGCTCTCTGGCGCATTTAACTCAATTACTAAGTGGTATTCAACCAAATCGATCTTGTTTCAATCACAAACTTACTGGTCAGTTTACTAACACTATTTTAATTGGTTAAGTAGGTAGGTATCTAAATACTAAAAATTTATTCAGCTCTAGAACATTAAAGGTCGACCTGTTTAGACAGACGCTTCAACCGCCGACGTCAGTGCCTAGAACTGGAAGAAGTTATTGTCATAACTGATTATAAGAATTACTTAGAAGCATACTTAATTCGATCAGTTATGACAAGAACTACTATTACAGTATTTCGTTATATGGAACTCTGCTGCTTGGCGTACTTAGCTCATTCTTCCAGTACTAGGCCCCATTTTTTAAATAGTTAAGACTAGGGTCAATGGCTAAACGCCCGTAGAATCATCCTTAAAAAATATTGCTCTCGTAAATCTTCCTTAAAAAAGATCAAATCTTTACCAGATCTAAAATATCAGTTAAAGAAAAATTCAGATTTTTAAATAAGTACTTAATTAAGAGTAGGTACTAGATTGTTGAGTTGATTTAGTGGATAAATGAAACATAAACGAATATTACGACATCACTTATGAACGAATACGGCTTGGCTTGGCAAGATACCAATTACGATGATTTTCCTTAGAGACAGATGGTTGTGGCATGGCGAAGCTGCTCAAAAAGACTAAGGCGACCAGCCTGCTGGATAGGCTGTTGGATATTAGTTTCTTTATTCTGCTTCAGAGATTTCATCTTTAATGGAACGAAGTCGAACTCTGAATTGAAACGAAGAGTTCTGGAGACATATGAGTTTAAAGGTATTGATTTTTCATCAAATCAAAGCTTAATGGGTCATTCATTCATTACGTTATGAAAATTTTGGTCATTTATGACCTCTCCTACGTAAGGGAATCTTCATACTGTTTGAAATCACCATCAGATACGACATTAGAACTACTTACGCAATTAACATCAATATAAGTAGAATGGCAAATATCAACCAGATGCTTCGTCAAAACACGTGCCTACTTACCAATGACACACTTAAATCTGCAAGCATTTGTGAAAAACTATTATCATTTCATATTCGTACATACATCTGGCACTGCCTATAGAGGCTTCATGAGATGTACCTATGTACATTCTATGAAGCTATATCTGCCGGCATCCACGCTAAAATATACATATAATAGCCTACTGATACATATTTTGACAGTAGGTACCTACAGATGCCTCTAGCACAACTGTGTCACGCAACTCTGTCTTGCGGGAAAAATTACCTCTTATAAAATATATTTTCTTTCTATGCAGTACGTGTAAGAGAGTGACGGGTGTAGCATAACTATGCTAGACTAGCTGCTTTAGCTCGAAACGCGACACAAATATGTGCATAATGAATGTGGGCTTATTTCCAGAAACTGACTACTTAATAAAGACACCTGGGTGCTACATCCCAAATTACATGAAAACAATGCGACTCGAAGAAACGATCATAACTAAAAACATAACTTGCGGCGTGCGAGCAGTATTTATTAAGAAAAGCGACCATGATAACAAAATACAATTTCTCGTAAATGATACATTGATGAAAAAACAAAGCCGTAATAAAGAGTACGACTGTTGTTACCAATTCGTGAAGCGATCTACCGAAACTGGGCAAGAAGACGAACAAGTAATGTAAGTGGGAATAACAAAAGAATTTAACATTCCTTTCCAAAGCTCAAAGAAAAATTGAAATTAGTTGACACACAATATGTAAAGCATAAGGATAAAAGGTATTAAGGAGAAATTCGAAAGGTTATTTGGGAGTTAGGGTGATGGCGGAAAGGTTAACGCGCTGGACCGGCAATCCAGCGGTACCGGGTTCCATTCCCGGTCTCTTCCACTAAGTAACTCATTTCAATTTCTCTTTGAGCTTTGATCTTTGTATCAATGGTTTAATAGAACAATTGTGGTGTGCACCCACATTAAAAAAAATACACATTACATGTTTCATAAATTGATACTTCTTAGAAAATACAAAAATGGGCACTGTGGACTCAGAATCTACCGATATCTTACCGACTTGCCTAATTCGATTTCGCTTAATTCTTATTTCGATTCATTAGGTACTGTTCCCTCGTTATTTATTCTTCCCTAACCGTTATTATTTTCTACGGTAACATTATTGTTGTAATTTTCTTTAAAAAGTCTTATTCGTTATTCGTTCGTGTAAAAAGGAAAATTAATTTAAAAAAAAACTACAGAAACAAGTGTCAATCAGACCAATGAATATCCTGACGGAAAATGATTATGGCTTATTGACGGAGAGACGAGTCACAGAATTTTACGAAAGCTTTGATAGTCATATGTAGCGACCAATACTAAATGAGATTAATAAAAAATTATGTTGATACAGAATGAGACGAAATTATAATGTAACGAAAGATGAATGAGTTAAACCAATACGATACCACCAAACCTCTTGCCCGCTCAGCTCGTCGACAGGCCCCGGTCGTTTTAATTTTAAACCGCCGCCCGCGGCGTCTGTATGGTATGTTCGGGAGCGGTCGTTTTTGCCCGCCGCGTGCAGCGTTCCCCCGCCACCGCGCGGGCAAAGGCTTAGTGTGTCCCACCCACACGCCAAGCTAACAGCAAAGTGATAGTAGTACCTATAGGTATGGCATTGTATAGCGGCAAATGACGTCGTGGCGTCTGGGGCCACGGGGGACAGCATTCCGTCGACGTTAGTTGCCGTCTTTGGCGCTGAAAAGGGAGTGTCTCGGATCAGCTTCTTTACTTTCATACAGTATTGAGTGGTACAGTGCCAATGTACAGATGATTCTAGTCACGTCGTATTTACCTTAAAATTAAACTATATTAGGTATATAGTAAAAATTACGCATGTTGTTAAGTCACTCATAATAAGCATATTACGATATATATTTAAGATCAAGTTGGAGAACAAATTTTCTATTTTCGCCATATATGTATACTAGCTGTGCCCCGCGGTGTTACCCGCTCATCCCACGGGAACACTAAATTTATTCGGGATGAAAAGTATCCTATGTCCTTTCCCGGGTCTCAAACTATCTCCATACCAAATTTCATCTAAGTCGGTTTAAGCGTGAAGAGGTAACAGATAGACAGACAGACAGACAGACAGACACACTTTCGCATTTATATTATTAGTATGGATTAGAATTACTATACGAAACCCGCGGTGTTGCACGATCCGTGACGATCACTAGTAATTATGTCTTTCAGTTATTCAAAATGCACGAAATTTATAACTGGCTCTATGGTAGAGTTAGAGGAAGAAGTCATTAAAGTGTCCTGCACTACATTTCCTTATTTCTCGAATTTTTATGAAGATGCTTACATTATTTTGAAGAAAATCGTCACAAATGCACGCGAAGTTGAAGAGCATTGGAATGTTCTAGTAATGGGTATGGATACCGTATCTAGAATGAAGATGTTAGGCACCATGCCTGAAACAGTTAGATATTTAAAGCGTCACAACTGGCTAGATTACAAAGGGTATCACAAGGTAACTTAATCAATTAATGTAGAGGTATCTATCCAGCACTTTTGTATCAGTAGATTCTCTATTAAAACCAATTTAAGAAATAGCCTGCTACCTATATATAGTCGGTTATGCCTATGCCAGTGTTAGGGCCAAAACACAATTACAAGACACGACACCGCATCGTCGTACGACGCGACATCGTGCCACGATGCGACGTCGTGTCGTGGAAATGCATAAATCCAAAATGAACTTAATCTTCATGAGACAAGATGCAAAATTAAAATTCATTTTACAATCTCACGACGTCGCATCGTGGCACGATGTCGCGTCGTACGACGATGCGATGTCGTGTCTTGTAATTGTGTTTTGGCCCTTAGGAATGATTGGCATGAATATGGAAGACTAGGAGTAGGTACACTTATAAAATTATAGATGGATGGTGTGAAAACGATAAGAAGGAAGAAGGTGAAAAATCAGGAACTGGTAAAGAATTGAAGAAAAAGCCTGTTGCACGATTGCTACAAGATCGGCCGACTGGTGGCGCTATATCGCTTCATATATATTTTTAAGGAACAATCTTACACAAGACCTAGTCCCAAAACTAAGCAATGCTAGTACTATGGGTACTAGACAACGATATACATAACGTATAAATACATATATACGAGGACATAACAACCATGACCCAGGAAAAAATATTCGAGTTCATCACACAAATATTTGCCCTTGCCGGTATTCGAACCCAGGACCGCCGGCTCATTAGGCAGTTTCACTACAAACTGCGCCAACCGCGTCGTCATATCGTATATAATAAAATGATTTAATTATTTCTAGGTGAGCCTCAACACTTATCCGAATTTAATGTCGTTTTTAACCGGAAGAAATATGTCAACAAAAGATATGCTGTTACACCATTCTGATAAAAAGTGTGCTAAGGGCATGAGTGACTGCAATAACGACATGATTTGGAAAAAATTCCAGGACTCTGGATACATTACAGCTTTTGGAGAAGATTTTCTCAGTCTTCCGGATACCTTTTCTCCGTTCCACGGTTTTAAAATTCAGCCAACGGATCATTATTTGCGACCGCTTTTTCTCACAGGTGAGACTTCGAGAGGATATCTGATCTGCACTCAAAAACTACCGTCCGCAATACATGCTCTCCAGTACGCTACACAGTTTGCAGATGCTTATAAAAACAATAAATTCTTTGGTATGTTTTGGCTAAATTCCTACACCCACAATCAAGAAAACGTACCTTCGCTGTTAGATAAAGATATGAAAAATTTCTTCGTACAATTAAACAGAACAGGAGCTCTTCTAAACACTTTCATCTTCCTCCTTAGCGACCATGGAAGTAATTTTGGGAAAATGAAATTACAGGTTGAATCATATTATGAAGAACGACTTCCGATGTTTTTCGTATGGGTTCCATTGGACTTCAGAAAAAAACACAAACATGCCTATTATAACTTACAATTGAATCAGAATAGATTGACAACGCCATATGACTTACATGAAACCTTTAAAACAATTCTACGGCTATCTTCTGATACTGATTTTAGTGAGAAGTCTGAGGGTTGTCCAGAATGCACGAGTTTATTTGAGGAAAAATTTGAAAATAGAACTTGTGAAAATGCCGGGGTGAATGAAAAATGGTGTAGTTGCCACAACCTAACCAAAGTGGACAAGCGTGAACCGCGGGTTGACCGCAGTATACAGCTAGCTGTATCATATATACAAAATATATCAAAAACCGTGAATACAGCAGAATGCACAAAATGCCACGACTTAACGCTAAATAAAGTCTTACGAGTGCATTCACATATAGACTTTATTCATAATAAGACATACTATGTTATCGCATATGAAATGTCACCGGGAGAAATAAAATTCGAAGCCTCTGTCCTAGAAAATGACAAGGGATTGCATATATTAGAACCAATAAGGGCAATTACAAAGTATAACTGCAGGAGTTATTGTGCATTGCAACGCGACGATCAGGCCTACTGTGTTTGTGAACAAGTGAAGCCTTGTAACAATTCTACTAGCATTTCACCTTTCAGTTTTGTCGTCGCAATATTAGGAGTCTGTGGATTCGTATTACTCGTATTTATGTTGTTTTGTAGAAATTTCGGACATAAGAAAATAGTTGAAATGATTATCTGAATTAATAATATGCGACCAAGATACTTGGAGTGGGTCGAAACGTTAGTAGAACTACTTCGGTGATTGAATTTATACGCTACGATGATGGCACTAATAACCATATTTACGCCTTCTCTTCCTGCGCTCATTTTTCCTGTAAAATATAACTTGCATCGCTTCAAGTCGAGAGTAAATAGGCATTTTTTAGGCAAGCGTGCTCCATCTTAGGCCTCATTGTCATCAGTAGGGGTCGGACGATCGAGTGCAAATGACATAATAAACAGGACTTATTTCATAATGAAGTAGCTATCAGAGTGGAACATATTTTATATTGTCGATGTTGTCGTATAGATAATATTTCACCGTTTTTGTCGTATAAAACACTTCAGAAAACAAATTCAGTTCGCTCGCTTTATGTTCTGTTAACAAGCCAATATATTGACACCCAAGCGACAATATATTGACACCCAATAAAAGTTTTTATCCACTGTTTATAGACGAAATTCATCATCATTGATAACGGTAAAATAAGGATGTAGACATTTTATCCACGACGATATCGACAAATTTGTCGACAATATAAAATATGTTACACTGTGATAGCTACGAAATAAGTCCTGTTCCTTATGTCATTTGCACTCGATCGTCCGACCCCTAGTCATCAGGTGCGATGGAGGCCAAATACTAGTCTGTCATAACTCATAAAAAAAAACTATGCCATATCATGGTCGCGTCAGGAAGTATACCTATATGATACGGCACGGGCCCCACCAAGGGCGAGGAAGCGATTCACTGTCGACTATTTTCTCGCTCAAGAAACTAACAAAATATATAGTCCCCGTGTAGGTAAAAGAGACAGATATATTAATAGTTGGTCGCTGGCTGTTCACACTGCCGGTGACTACTCATGATAGAACGCACTCAGCGGTGTTCGCTTAGCGGTCATTTTACTAAAGTCGTCATGTATAGTTACTTGAACACACTCACTTCTCGCTTCTCGCTGCTCGCCAACTTCCTAGCTTATAGTTCTTATCGTTTCTCGCTCATCGTCGGCGGTAAGACCTTTACTCATCCCGGCTGACTTTGTATTGTTATAGCAATACAAAGTCAGCCCCCCCCGGACATTTGTCTCGGTGACGTCACAATAGGGTAGTTTGGGGAGTAAGCGAACCGGTGTGTTAATTAATACAATAAATTACATACTTAAATAAATTAATATTCTATAGTTAATATTACCTATAGGTCAATTGTCAATTGATTTATTTATCGTCGTTGTTATTTCGTGAACTGACTCTCCGTAACAAATCAAATGTTTGGTTTGCATAAATATACCAAAAAATAATATTGATCAATTAATTCAATTAATTGAACATGAACATGAACATAGGCACCACACCCAGCCAGGTCGTAGCCTGACCCGGACAAGCCGGATACACCAGGGGGCACAGATTTATAAGGAGTGACACGCTCTGGGATGGGATAGGAGAGCCGACTAGCCGCAACCGGTCGACCACAATCAGCCGATTATGCAACCTTGAGCCAATATTGGAAGTTAGGTGAGGTGGGTTAGAGCATCGGGGATGAGCGTTTGGTGAGTTGTCGCGTGCTCTCGTTGGCGTCTCTGCTTGTCGTGTTCACCGGATAGCCGTCGGGGTATCACGTTTCCTGTTCGTTGGTCTGACTTTCATCCTCCGATTCGCCGCGCTGTCGGTATCTTGTAGTTGGTAGATTTTTTGGGCTGCCGTGATGTATTTGTTCTTGTCTGATGCAAGTTCTGCCCACTCAGAGAGGTTCATGTCGTAGTATTGCATATCCTGGTGCAACGAGTTTTTCCATGTAAAGCTGGGTCGGCCAACTTTGAGTTTTTGCACTTTGTGCCGGTACGCGGAATGCAGCAGGTGGGGTCTTGGGCGTCGCAGGATGTGTCCGTAGTAGCATAGCCGAAGGCATTTTATCCTTTTGGTCATAGTTTTTCCCTCCAGTACATATGGCCTGCTTTTGCATTTCTTACCGCTTGCTTGCACCGTTAGTTGATCGTATTTTTTCTGCTGCGGGAGGAGGTTATGTAGGTACCCAAGTAGCGGATTTCGTTCACTGGAGTAACTGTTGTCCCGGTGAGGTTAATGAAGTTTCTGTTGTTTTCGTTTATTGGGTCTCGTACTAGGAGTTTTGTTTTTGTCCCGTTCACCTTTAGACCCACTGATTCGAATAAGGTTTTGGCTTTCGCGTATATGTATCTGATTTAGTTGTTGGAGGCCGTTCGATATCACGTCGTCCGCAAAAGCTAAGATAATCGGTAACTGTATTTCCTCGTCTTGATTGAGTTTTACGAAGGGCATTTCTTCTTCTAGTGTTCTGAACACGTCGTCCATTACGATGGTGAATAGTCGCGTTGAAAGAGGGCAACCCTGCTTGACGCCTTTGCCTTTATTGATCCACCTGGTTTGTTGTCCAAACCACTTGATGCAGGTAGATTCGTTCATCGCGGTTTTAACTATACGATTGGCTAGCGCCTTGATATGTCCCTCATGCGTTGAGATCATTTGTGTCGAATGCTTTTTCTAGGTTGACTGCTAGGACAGAAGTTTTCTTTCCTGCTCTCCATTCCTCGTCTAGAATTCGGCGTAGAGTAAACATGTGGTCGTCGGTAGATCTGTTTTTCAGAAATGCTGCCTGGTAGCTTTCCAGGTCGTCAATGGTTTCATCCAGTCTCAGTAGTAGTAGATTAGCGTAGATCCTGTATCCCGTGCTGCAGATAGAGATTCGTCTGTAGTCATTTATAGATTTTAGGTTCGTTGTTTTTGGTAGCGTCACCGTTTGATCTATTACAGGGGCCGTACCATTACGCATCTTTTAAATAATATACTTTATTTCATCTAGCGTGGGCTCCGGTTCTAGATCTATAGTGTCTTCGTCGCTTATTTGCTCAATGCTTGGGGCCTTCTGACTTGGCAAGCTCTTCTTCCTTATTTTATCTTAGTATTTGCTAGCCCCTTAAAGAATATTTTGCTTTTCCTTTCGTCTTCCGTTGATTCAATTATTTGTAGATTTCGTCTGCATTCTCTGAGGTTGTTTATTCGTGTTACGTCACTTGGGCGTAGATTTTTCCTGAATTTTGCTTGTTGCAGTTTTGCTAGCGCTACTCTGCGTTCTTTTGAGTACTTAGGATGAAATTTGATTGTTCTTTTCGCTGAGGTTTTCATTATCTCCGTGATTTCTTGCCATTGGAGTGGGTTTTCTTTTTTACGTTTCTGTACCATTGCCAGTTCTTGTGCGATGTTTTGATATTTATTTTTTGTAGTTTTATCTTGGAGCATGTTGTAGTCTAATGTCTTGTAGTTGAAGGATTGTGATTCGTCTGAGGTTTTATCCTGAGATAGGTTTTGTTTATGTTGGTCTTATTCGATTTTTGTGGTTTCAGTAAAACCCCATATGATTTTATGATTTGATAACGGCGTGTGCTGGCCTTTGATGAAGCTTAAGTTGGGTGAGCTCTTGTTTTGGGTCATTATGTGGTCTATTTGTGACTTTTTACTGCCTGATTGCCAGGTTACTTTAGAGCTACTTCGGCCGAATGACGTTTCCAATCGGAATTTCTCGATTCTTATTAGGTCAGTGAGTATTTCCCCATTACTCTTGCTGTTTGGATGGTATAGGTTTTTACCCATTCGGTGACAGTTGCGTCGTGTTTTTGCATCTTTATACCCGATGTGTGCATTGAAGTCACCTGGAACGATTAGGGTCGGGTTTTTTGGCTTTAGCTTTATTAATCGGAGTAGGCGTGACAGGTCGTTTGTGGCTGCTGATGTTTCGTTTGACCAGTGTGTTGTGACGACGAATAATGTTGTTTTGTTATCAACGTCGATTGACGCTGCCATGTTGTTCAAATTGGTTTTTGTCCAGTAAATTTTTAGCCCGCTATTTTTCTAATAAGGATGGCCAGACCTCTGTTGGAGTTATTTCCGCTTACACTCCATTTGTAGTTATCGGATTCGTGAGTTCCGGTTTTCAGGTGAGTTTCTTGTAAGCGTGCGATGTGTATTAATTTCGATTGTAGTAACGTATCAATATCTGATTTTTTCTTAGGTTTAGCTGCTTCTTTTACGTTTCCATGTTGCCACGTTAGTTCTATATATTGGGTTGTGAACCGGGTGGTGCGGCCTAGGTCGTGACAGTCGGTATCCAGTTGCGTCTGCTATCTCCTCTGGCGTTCCGGTATTTAGGTTTATTTCTGCTCGCGTGAGTTGTGTGTTATTAGTCGTATTTACACTCAGGTGGTTTTCAAAACAATCGTAGTGGTTGTGACTGTAGACCAGGCCATGGCGCCTACCGCGTCGCTGGGTGTTTTAGGGGTAAAGTGTATTATTTATTTTAGTGGGGTGCCTTGAAATACTATTACATTGATGCCGTAGTATTCTGCTGCAGATATAAGTATATCGGCTCCACCCCACACCTCATCTTGGTCTTGCAAAGTCAAATATTTCTTAATTTGTTAATTTTGGTCTGGCTTGTTGACATCAATATTGCTTATGATCGCATTTCGCATTGTTTGGTCATGTTGGTTTACATTGGCATATCGTGCGAGGTCTCTGCGGATTGCTTGATGATCAAACCTTAATCCAAATAAGTCGTTGATTTGGTGGGCGATAGCTCGAAGAAGACAGTTACCATTTCCGGGTATATTCTTTATTGCCGTTTTGCTTTCCATGTTTGTAGATTGTTGTCGTGTCCTGCTATCTAGAGGCGCGCTGTGGGGAGAGCTTAAAGTCTAGGTTATTAGTGGATGGTGTTGTCGGGGGTGTTTATGTGTGTTGGTAGGTATTTTACTTATTGTTATATGGTGTAGTGTTTGTTTATAATGCACACCGGCTGTGTTGTTTTGTGCTCCAGTGTGACTTAGGTAGTTATCTATTGTGATCGATATCCTGACTTTCAAACTTGCGTCAACTTTCTACTACTTAATTGCTATTGTTATATGGCTTGGCAGACTCTCTTTGGTGACTTTTGGCCGCCAGATGTGGTATCGTTCGAAGAAGCGGTGCGCTTTAGATAAAAAAAATGGTCTGTTGCGTAGTGCTCTAACAAGGGCTTTTTTTCATGTCGAGCTGCTTTGGTTGGCAATAAAACGGGGTGTTTGCCGGACTGACCATGTGCTTTGCTGTGTGTGGGTTGTAACAAAGGATATTTTTGTTTGATTATGTCTTTTAACCCAAGTTTCTTCGAGATTCTGTGAATTGCATTAGAAGTGATGGTATAAATGATAATGTGTGTATGTATTTTAGGAGTTGTGTTGGGCGCGTGGTAATAGGTAGTAGTTTATGTTAGATTTAGTTTCGCCAATTAATGAGCCATGAGATTCAGCTTTGACTAGGTGTTTGCGAAGCAAAAAGACCGCGTTTTTGGATTGGAATTCTTGGCTCCGTTGTTTCTGGCGTCGAACTCGACTATAGCTGTTCGTCGTTCGTGGAGGTTATTTATGTATATATGCGCTTCGGTCAGTTTAATAAAAGAAAAGGTTTAGGTCTCTATTGATTTGTGGTTTAGCGATGTAATTATTAGTGAAGTAA
Organism: Apotomis turbidana; assembly: GCA_905147355.2. Lineage (NCBI taxonomy): Eukaryota > Metazoa > Arthropoda > Insecta > Lepidoptera > Tortricidae > Apotomis > Apotomis turbidana. The sequence continues at coordinate 17,632,648 of LR990288.1, read as the reverse complement.
AGTTTATATTATAAAAATCTGCTTTTAATAATCTTTGTTAGTTTATTAGGGCCTGGAGTTGATCAGTGCATCTAGATTACAGATCCTTCGTAGAGATATAGAACCTAAGTGTGGCGGTTTTAAAGAGGTCGGGGGAATTTTTGAGGTGCAATTTGCCGAGGACCTGACGAGGTCTGTTGTTAGGCACGTGCTTATCTGATCTGATGTTTATAGCTTTTCAACTCGTATATCTAAGGTATTTAATGGTTCAATTTCGAATTGACATTAAGTAAGCAGTGATTGATAATGGAAAGAGTTCACCGAATTCTCCTTGGGCTGCTGTGTCGTCAGTAATTGATGCAGCGCGCAGCGTGGTTACTCCTGTATTTTGTACTCTACTCGGCAGTTTCTGCCTCCAGCACTAGGTTTGCACTCACTACTTAGGCTATTTGTTATCTAGACGCACTGCACTATGTATAAACCCGATGGTTTTGGTTTGGAGATATTTAGGGAACGCGGTGGAGGTTAGTTTAAACTAATCTTCAAGTTTAATGTCGAACGCGCGGTGAGAATTTTGAACTTTATGACGGGGTTGGAACGAACAGACAGCCGGACTATTGTTTCGCGCGGGGCTATTGTTTTGGCTCAAAGATTTAAGTGGCGTTTTTGGGTCGTTCGGGATGGCTTGCACAGATGAGACCGCTCTGTACCGTGTCTCCGACGAGACTCCCTTGATCAATTAATTCAATTAATTATGTAATTATTGTCGTTAATTTTTTAAATTTATAAACATATATAAAGACAAAAGCATCTAAAATATTATAGATTTTTAATTTGTATTGTTTATAATTTAATAACAAGTGGAGTGTATTACTTAATAAAAAATACAAAAAATAGTGATTATCATGTTGGTTTTTTTTTTTTAAGTTTATTGGGTTCAAAACTGTTACTTATTTCCTTATTTATTAACACAGATCCATTTACTCGCGTTTAATGTCATTATTAATATAATATTTATTGCACAAAAGAGAAACTTATCGTACAAAAGGCAGGTTTAATGGCGTGAGGCTCTACCAGTTAACTTAAGGCAAAGCAGAAAAAATGCAAGCATTACTAGTACCTACGTATATAGGAAAGAGTCGAAAGAAGGCTGCTTGGGGAGGGGACTATGATGTGTGCATTATTGAAATCTTCCTATCATGTATTCGGGCCTAAAAGTATAACACACGAAACCACAAATATTAGGTGCGTTGTAGTGCTGTAGAAGCTATTAAAGACAGTATTGTGTCGATATAATATTTATTATGGCTTCGGTATACACATAGTGAAACGTTGCATAAATAAGATAGGTAGTATCTACCTAATATTTGTCAATGACAGCAATCAGCATCACGTTATGGTTATGGTTAATAAACGCTTTTAAACGAAAATATGCCTTTGATTAATTCGAAAATCGTCAGTAGCTAAATTTGAGATACCAATTATTTTTAGTAAAGGAAATTGAAAATCGTCCCTCTTCCACGTATGTCAATGACAATAAGTTTAACCTTTAGAACGCTTTTCCTCCCATGTCAAAATGTGGCTTACACGCCAATAGTTTCAGCGGGTTGCTTTGACAGCGTCCGCCATTACCCCTTTAGTGGTCGTTGGCGTGGTAGGCACGACAGCACACGACCACTTTAGTGGCTCTGGCGTTCAAAGGGTTAAAAAGTACGCGTTTCCATTTCCTTTACCTTACATAATTCAAATGACATCATAATCTTAGAGTATAGTTATTTCAGCACCACATTAACGTTACCTACCTACAATCTACATGCACAGTGAAGGAAACTGAAACGCGTACCTTTTCACCGTTATTTCTTATTGTCATTGACACGAGCCAAAAAGATACTTACGTGTTTCAATTTCCATGCATTATAAATAATAAAATTATATCTTGAATATTGAATTCCTAAAACGCCATTTTTACGGAGCATCGGTAATAGCTTGGGTATACAAAGCCTGCACCACGGATGCCTATTCACGATATATTTACGTATAAAAATTGGCTTCCCTTGAACTGCTAGACGTATCAAAACCAGACCAGTACCTTTAGCATAACTGCGATACGCGACTCTTTGACGCGCGACATATACTACTTGTCACTTTCCTTTCAACACCGGACGAGCGAGATAGGTGATGTAGAGTCGCGCGACGAGCAAAGTCGTGGCAAGATATGGTAGACAGGAAATAAAATTTTAGAATTTGCATATACTCGGCGTGTGTTTGGAGCAAAATTTTGGCCAAAACCAGACACAAATGCATACTAGCATAACTTGCCGCGACTTCACTTATCGCGCGACTTAGCATCATCTGTCACGCTCGCACGGTATTGAAAGGAAGGTGATAGGTAGTTTTTGTTAGATATAACAGTATAAAATAAATAAATAAATATTATATTAAGGGACAATCATACACAAATCGACCTAGTCCCAAACTAAGCAAAGCTTGTACTATGGGTACTAGACGACGATATACATAATATATAAATACATATATAGATAACATCCATGACCCAAGAACAAATATTTGCACAAATATTTGCCCCGGCCGGGATTCGAACCCGAGACCGCCGACTCAGTAGGCAGGTGTCTACCAATCGTAGTATAAATAACTAACTATACTAGATTTCTAATTCAAGACCAAAAACCTACTACAATAAAATATTTTTATAATAGTAAAATCCTTTTTTTTTTTAAACACACTAAGATAATTTATTTATTGGTAACTTTAACTCTATGATTTAACAAAATAATTGGATATATTTATTATTCCATAAATACGAGAGGAAATAATAAAAACTTAAGCATCGGAGATTTTTGGTACAAAATCTGGTATTGTAGGTACTTGTAACACTTGAGGTATTCAAATCATTTGGTGCAATAATTTACAAGCTAAGAAACAAACTCAGATGTCATTAAAATTTTGTCAATTTTGACAGTGACGTTTCTGTCGTAGTTTTTTGGTCTTGAATTAGAAATCCGAGTTTAATAGCTGGTACAAATAAATAAAAAAAATTACCCGATCTTTGCTGTAACACAACCAGGTAACAATAAAACTTCTGCTTAAAACAAATTAAAAACTTACATAATATGAAACACAGTTGGTGTGAATCCTCACATATTACCATTTCGGTTTTCGATGCATTACTGACAGTGGCGGCCTTAGGGGGTGGCGAACGGGGCAATCGCCCGGGGCCTCGCTCTTGCAGGGGCCTCGCGCTACAACCGAAGACTCAAGCAAATAAAAATAAAAGATTTGTTCAAATAGATTTTTTTATTTAAAACTTGATTTTGATCCTTAATAATTTATTAAGGTTATAACGGTAAATTAAAATAAAGTTAGTTAACTAATTAATTAATTCAAATCATATTTGAAAAAAAAAAACATTAATGTATTAGGTACTTGAATATCGCGCCTCTAAATACTTGAAGATCGTTTTTTTTTATCGTATAGCTGAGCACTCGGGTCGGTTCTGCTATTCTATTACCCGTGTTTTATTTGGTTCGTAAAATTATTAAGACTGCACCGAGCGAAATGTGAAAAAGCTGGCGTTAAGTGTTTTTTTATGCTTTAACAATGGAAATCTATTCTGATTTTTAGTAAAAAAAAAAGATGAATGTTTACATTACAATTAGTCCGCATCAAATATTAAATATTTGATGTGGACTAAATGAAATATTTAATATTTCAATTATTGTTTGGTATGAAAGGTCCAGATTTATCACAAAGTGCTTTTAAGTCTCCATACATTTTTACTATGGCGGCCGCGCGCCTATCTAAATACGCATTCCCCGCGCTCTATGCATGGTGTAAACGCTCGGCGCAGTCTTAAAGAATATTTGAGGAATTCGATGACACAAAATCGGCTTTCAGCCCTTGCTATACTTTCAATCGAAAATGACGTAGCTCATTCGTTAGATTATTGTGCTTTAATTAAAGATTTTAGTGTTAGGAAAAGCCGCAGACATCAATTTTAAAATTTATCATCTCTGTATTAGTTAATTTAGTAAATCTTGCAATGTAAAATATTTTAAAACTCAAATTTTATTTATTTGTGTAACTAGCATTTCTCCTCAAACATGACAAATGCCTAAACCAAACAATCAGACCAGCTCTACTTTCGCATCTCCTACTTTTCACGAAGGCCAAAGGGCCTCGCAAAGTCCTGCCGCCCGGAGCCTCGCAATGGGTAAGGCCGCCACTGATTACTGATTTGACGCCTACCGTCGGCCTAGTGTTAAATCATTCGTGCACCTTAAACCCCGGGGTACGCATATTACCCAACGTCAGTCGGGACAAATGCGCCAGCTGGGCGGGGCAAGTACAGCCTTTTTATTCTTTGAGTAATTAAAACTAAAGGAGACGCCTTCGCTGTATCTTTATAAACTTAAAAGTCTGCCAAACCCGGTGGGGCGAGGTAACACACATAAAAAGTCTGCACACAAATCGCAGGCTCAATATTACAGGGTTCTATGTTTGACTTTTGACGAGATCAAATTTGAATATTGTCATAATGACATAAACATAAGTCTGATTAGGGTTCCGTACCCAAAGGGTAAAAACGGGACCCTATTACTGAGACTTTGCTGTCCGTCCGTCCGTCCATCCGTCCGTCTGTCACCAGGCTGTATCTCAAGAACGGTGATAGCTAGACAGTTGAAATTTTCACAGATGATGTATTTCTTTTGCCGCTATAACAACATATACTAAAAATAAAATAAAATAAATATTTAAGGGGGCTCCCATACAACAAACTTGTTATAGATTATGGTACGGAACCCTTCATGCGCGAGTCGGACTCGCACTTGCCCAATTTTTTAACTACCCCTAGAACCCTATAATATTGGGCCAGCGAAATGCAAAACTCATTACTACGCACCCACTCTAATGCCGGTTTCACACGAGGCCAGCCAGAACAGTGAGGCAACACAGTACTGCTACTGTTTGAATTTGAACGCACAGAACAATACAGAACAGTACTGTCTTGTCATTAACCTAGGCAGAACAGTTAATAGCTTGCCGGTCTATTTTTTCGGGGCAGTTTGCTGTTCCACCACCACAGTGCAGTGCAAAGAGCAGGAGAGTGTGTGCGCGCATGTCCCGATTGTTTTACGCGGACTTGACTGTCCTATTTTTAAACGCCACTGTCCTTCGAAACTGTTCTGTCCCACTATTCTGCCTCACTGTGCTGCCCTCGTGTGAAACCGGCATAAGGTTTTATTACTAACACCATCTTACGTTTGACAACTATAGTTAAGTGATTCGCAGATGGCGTTAGTAGAATAACATCTGTACTGTTATATATTTCGAAATGGATTGTGCACTTGCCCCGCTGATGCACTTGACCACCCGACTGACCTTACCCCAGTTCATAGTTCATAGTTATTCAAAAAAAACAATATACATTGTGTTTGAATGTGACAAATTGACAATACAATATTAAATTAAATTAAAATCGACATAATAACAACACAATTATTTACCTATATCCACGTCCAAATTACTAACAATTAATTAAATGTCATTCTAATTCTAAGTCATAAGTTCATAACATTAACAATCTTGTCCCTTAATAATTATTAAAATCCTGAATTAATGGCATTACAAAATTCTTCAATAGAATAAAAGCACCCTTCAGCAAAAAAGCTTTGAGCTTATTTTTAAACATGTTAGTTTACACTATTACACTTTTAGGCAGGAGTGGAGATGAAGGCGTCCGAGGAAAGACAACGAAAAGAGACAGTTGCAGGATCGCCAGGCCGGCACCGATGATATTTGGTAGCTGAAAGAAAACAACATAAAAATTATTAGTTTCAGTAAAAAAAATTGTAAAAAGGTTTTTGTTATTTTATCACAGAGTTCATGATACCAGCTCATGTTCTTGCTATTTTTCAGTACAAGTCAATAGTGACGTCACCACAAAATACTTACGAAGGAAAACAAAACAGCTTACCTAATTCGCAAACTGATGAAATATTATCTTAAATTTGAAATATAAAATTGGGTGTTAATTTTTTAGGTATATATATCCCAATTCCTTCGTAGTTCTTGAAACTTATAAACTCGTATACTCTCCAACCAATTTACGTTACGGAACTATATACTTACAATTAAATAAGCATCCTCCTCTATAACACCATACATGAACCAGAGACTAGACACGAAGAACGACATGAGAATCATAGGGAATGGAAGGCATTCGGTGGTTTTCACTCTCAGAACATAGAATAGTTTGCTCATCGGGGCAGCCACCGTCAGCAGCGTGAGGAGACACGCAGACAGACCTGAAAGAAGATTTTCTTTTTTAATCTTCTCTCGACGACGCTGTTGGCGCAGTTTGTAGTGCACCTGCCTACTGAGCCGCCGGTCCCGGGTTCGAATCCCGGCCAGGGCAAATATTTGTGTGATGAACTCGAATATTTGTGCTTGGGTCATGGTTGTTCTATATTTTTAAGTATATATTTATCTATGTAAGTATGTATATCGTCAACAAGATTAGCCAACCTTATCACAAATGAGATTCCATACATAATTGGAATAAGTTACACTGCAGACAAAATGAATGAATTTGTACTTTTCATGGTCTATTTTTTTATTTGGAATACTAAACTGACAGCTCCAAGGATTTTCAAACATTTTCAGTAAATTGCTATCATGGTTCATGAGTTACAAACAGATGGACAAGACAATGGAGTCTTAGTAATTGGATCCAACTTTAACCCCAAAAAGCACAAATATTAATGTAATTTTATTTTGTTTTGTATGTTTCATGTGCAAAAACTATATGTGAGTTCCTGTAATTGGCTCCATGATTCTATATATAGCTCAAGTTTAACTTATTAAATAATAAACAAATTAGCAGACTACATCATCATAATATGCACAAATATATATTCGATTGAATGCCACATCAACATCTTTAGGACACCAAAATCATAAGTAGTAATTAATCACAAATTCGTATTTTTAAGTTTCATTTCAAAATTACAAGTTCATATTTCATTCTGGAAAATACTATAGTTACAAGATTCAAATGCATTAACAACTATCTACGATATAGAATATTAAAAAAAAAAACAGTTTATCTTACCCAGTCTGTTAAGAAGAGCTTCCTTATCCTCTTCAATTCTTAAATATCCAAGAGAAAAAAGAAGTAAGCCTGTCGTGAAGGCTATCTGCTTCAATGTAGTGGTCTTCTTATAAGTATACATGTAGAACACAATAACATATAATGTCATGAGAACTAAACCAATTAAATTCACTAGAATTATTTTACTATCATTTTTAGTCAACCCGTACATGAGCCAAAGAGCCGTTCTGGAAAAAAAACACGAAACTATTAAACAGATAAACTATGTCACGACTTATTATTATTATGACTATAACCAGAACCTACGATAAAACACCGGTAAGGAAAGGCAGTGGTGAGGCTTCGGCCGTCGTCCTTTTCAGCACATATTGTCTGCACACAAGTCTGAAATGAATGACACCGTAATTGTAAACTATTTAAACAGGTGTAAATAATTCAGTAATATTATTTTTTTCTTTAACATACATTCCGGCCATAAAATTTAATACTGTTGTGATAACGGCCAAGCCGCTTATAAATCCCTTATATTCTGATAAAGACATATTTATTATGTAGGAATTTGCACAAGTCTATCACATATACACGTACACATTATTTTAAAAGTAAATTACTGTAACAGTCAACATTTAGTGCCAACAGACATTTTCAAGCCAAGGACCAAGGTTTCACCAAGGTTTTCTTTTGATGATATGAAGGGATATTTGCACGTAATTATGACATTGACAGTGACATGTCTAAAAGCGTTCCATTTTCGCTTAGTCCGCTAGGTTTGCGCGACACTTAAAGCTCCGTCCACACTTGTATCATTTCGCCGATCCGATCCCCGTTGCGTATCTCCACCGCGTATCGTGCCGTGCTGTTTGGACGCTCACTGCGGGCACTCCGTATCATTTGCGCCGTCACGCGAAGAAACGCGTCCACACTTGCCGTATCGTATCCTCGTTGCGTATCGCCGCACCGATCATTTCGGCGTGCAGTAGTTTGGACGCTATCCGTATCGTAGCACCGTATCACCGCCCCGATCATTTTGGCATTTCGTTTTCGCCGAACATTTCATTTCGTTTGTGATCGTAGTTCTGTGCGGAGTTGCGTCCCATTTAAAAATGTCGCCCGCTGAGATCGCTCACTGAACCTTGGAACAGAAATTTTCTTGAGTGGGGGCCGTGTACCGGAAGTTGCAGCGAGGAAGGCCTTCATTTTTGTCATCTGCTCATGGAGATTTAGCACATGACTGTGCTCGTTTTATAATACATAATGCGGCAGAAAGATTCTCGAGTGGAAACCGCGTGCTGGAAGACGCCGCGTGGGGAGGCCTTCGATTAAGGCACCCGCTCACGGAGACATGGCCTTCGTATGACTGTGTTTATTTTATGGCATGTGGCAGAAAGGTTCTCGAGTGGAAACCGCGTGCCAGAAGACGCCGCATGGAAAGGCCTAACAAAGTAGACAGTCCATCAGTGGTATGGTATTTTTTAATTATCGTAAAGATTAAGGATTAAGAACCAATGACCGCAGCGTGGATCGATGACTCAAATAGCGCCTTTGATGATCGGGCAAAAACCCACTCGAGATGGATCACGGCCGATCCTCACCCCGTATCCTCACCGCGTATCATGAACGAAAGTGTGGACGTCACGCCGTCGCGATCATGCAATGCTTTCGTGATCGCGAGTGTGCGGGGTACTGAAGATACGCGTATCAACATGGATTTCGCGCGAGCGTTGCATGATCGCGACGGCGCGACGTCCACACTTACCGTTCATGACACGTGGTGAAGATACGCGACGGGGATCGGATCGGCGAAATGATACAAGTGTGGACGGAGCTTTAAACTACTTTCATTTTTCATTTCACTAGGCTAAACAGTGGCTAAACATTTGACTGGTCAGGCTTTACGTAGAAATACATTCAAGCTATTCCGCTTACTATTAAACTCGCCAAAAGAAACTGACATCATAAGAAGATTTGCTTAAATATCATATAGTCTACTATTTGAGATATATTTTGAAACGATTAAAAATTATACACTAATTTTGCAATCAACTAAATTGCATGCGTTTTTATAGCATTGCTAAATAAGATTGCACTCATTAATTGAATTGATTGACAACACATTGACTTGACACTTGACACTTGTTCGTAGACCGTAGACGTCGTAGGTATATTTGTAGTCCTTGATTATGTTATGATGTATGTTGTTTTCCAATAAAAAGTATTTTGTATCAGTTTCAGTGTATGCTAACGCAAAGTAAGTGATATAGATTTACAAGAAAAACGATGTAATAGACATGAATGGTATTTACAAAATTTAGAGTTTATAATCTGCGAAGATGAAGGCGTTTAAACTAATCGTGCACCAGAACAGTTTCAGTCGTAAGTTATTATCTTTCTTCTAATTACAGTTATTATGCTCACATTTCAGTGATAACAAATACGAATGCAATAATTCAAATGTTCAAAAGGTCGATCTACATTATCATCTATTAACCACAGCAGTTTATCTTAACTGTATTTAATTTAACGTTTTTACATTGAGTATGCATTATGCTTATGTTGAATTTAGTTTTTACTGTTACCATAATAATGTTTTTTATTAGATATTCAAATTCAAATACATTTATATATTAATTCGTTGTCATCATTGTTTCTATCCCTCTACCAAAATTTGTTGCAATCTTACACAAACATCGGAATAAGTCAATGATCCTCAAATATCTTATTCCACTAATTTTGATTTAAATTTCCTTGTTGTACAGACAATGCAGTTTTACTACTCTATATTAGCAAATATACTGTTCAGCCATCATGTAATTTTAAAAAGTACAACTGTATTCTCCTAATTTAATGAGGGCTTAATTAATAACAACAATTATCTTTATCTATAAATATCGCATGGGGTTTTTGGTACATACTCTCTATAATAAAAATCTAATCCCCATACTGCAAACTACCCAATTAGATGTTGCAATATTTGTGTTTTTTACAGCTGTGGACTTAATTATCAGCCTAAAAGATTATCCTGGACTTAAGGAAAAAGATATAGTAGAAATATACCATCCTGAAAATGACTATCCAAGGTTGCTGCTACAAGTCACCAAGGTGGACGCTCCAGGGAGAGGGAGAGGTAATTGGTGACTTAAGTTGTATTTAATACTGCAAACATCATCATTGTGATAGGAATTAGGTAGAGCTGAAATAATTACTCCTTGCTTAAGGTTTATTTTAATATGTTCACTGCACATGAGGTTGAATAAGTATATATGGCTAACTACAAGTTTTTGGCACAGCAAAGCTGTTAAACTGCAAGAAAATCCCCAGGATCTTATTGTTGCAAAGCTATTGCTACACTGTTTGCTTACACCACTAATCAATGTTACATTACATCCATTGACAACGTGTTTGGCACAGTTTGTAGACACCGGCCTACTGAGCCAGCGATCCTGGGCTTAAAACCCGGCCAGGGCAAATATTTGTGTCATGAACTCAAATATTTGTGCTTGGGTCATGGTTGTTCTATATTTTTCTATGTAAGTATGTATATAGTCATCTAGTACCCATAACACAAGCCTTGAGCTTAATTTGGGACTAGATTGTGAGGTTGTCTGATATTTATTTATTTATTTATCCATACACAAGTTGCATGCCTGTAACTCTACCTAGTTTCAATTACTGATCTAAAGTTATAGTCAAAATTCCTGAGTGGATCAAGTATGTAAACTTTCTGATCCTGTCCATAGCCAACCAAACTACATTAAAAAAGATAACACAGCACATTACACTACATAAATTAGGCTGACTTACAAACATTAATTTAGCATAAGAGTGAACTTAACAATATGAGCAAACATTGTAATCTAATGTATATGGTCTACTTGAATTTTTGTGGGTATACATATGACTGTCCAAACATTAGAAAATTCAAACTTGCCAGTGGTAACAGTAGTTAAATCTGTATTAATCTTACTATATTTGTACAGATACCATCAGTGTGGAGCAAAGCATTGCCACCACATTTCAACTGCGGACATTTGCTGATGTTTATGTTAACATAGTGAATGTACCAGATGTGGCCCTGGATTCTGTGGAGCTTACCTTCAAGGACCAGTACATGGGTCGGTCAGAAATGTGGAGATTAAAAAATCATTTGGTAAGTTTCTTTGTTTATTGCCATAATATTTACACAAATAAAATTAAAAAACCAAACCTTTATTTTGACAATTTATAAAATCTAATTACTAAGCCCACTGAGGTAATAACCAGTATGTATAAGGTAAAGATTACAAGAAAAATCTCAGTAGCTGAACAGGAAATCGAGTAACATATGATGAAATATCAGTTTCTCAGGTATTTATTATAGTTTTAATAATACAAATAATTTCTTATATTGCAGGTCAGTACATGTGTCTATCTTAACAAAAAGATTGAATATTGTGGCGGAGCCATCAGATGTCAGGTCTACGAAATGTGGTCACAGGGTGACCGAGTAGCCTGTGGAGTCATCACAGAAGACACAAAGATTGTCTTCAGATCTTCAACTTCCATGGTGTACTTGTTTATCCAGATGTCTTCTGAAATGTGGGACTTTGATATACATGGAGACTTGTACTTTGAAAAGGCTGTGAATGGATTCCTTGCTGAGCTCTTTACAAAATGGAAGGTAGACAAATATGAGTTTTCTATTTACTTTATTCCACAACACAAAGAATGGGTGTCGTTTTTGACGCGTACTGGTATGGTATTTTCTATGAATCAGAAATGTAGATGGTTAGTGGTTTTCCTAAGAAGTAAAACAAAAGAAAGGCTGCCATAGAGTAAAAAAATATGATAATGAATTAAATTGTCGCCCAGATTTCTGGATACGAATGTGTATTAACAATAATGTTACAGGTGTAGTTTTTCTCAGTTTTAACACATTTGATAATGGGTATTATGACACATATGCCTGGTCTACGCGAAATTTTCACTTTGTCGCTCACATAGCGTTACTGCTCCTTGAAAGGGAATACAATGGACAAACGATTCTATCGTATTCCACATTATATTTAAGTTATAAATGCTATTTACAGAAAAATGGCAGCAACCATGAAGTGACGATAGTGTTATTTTCAAGAACATTCTACAAAGCAAAATCTTTAGAAGAATTTCCGCAGCATATGAAAGAGTGCTTGCAGAAAGACTACAGGGGCAGATTTTACGAAGACTTTTACAGGTGAGTATCATACAGTTAAATATAGACTTAAGGTGGCATAGACCACTGTAACCTTACTGCGTTTAGTACTGGAGATGTTCCAAGACTATCTTTCTGATCTCGATATCTTCGTTGAATTTACAAGGTTCTGTTTAAATATAATCAGACGTAATACTTTTATATTGCAATACTCTCAATGCGATTCATATTATCATCATAGGTCAATGACGCTAACCGATAATGTTATAATATATTGCGATGAAGTCACACCTCAGTCACTATATCAGTATAGAGCAATCTCAGCGCTTGTTAGGAATGTCGAACTTGATTTATCATTTCTGACTTTTAGAGCTGTCTAAGTTAATTGTAGTTGGTACCCTAAACACGGCATAAAAAAAGCATTGGCTATCATCTTTAAAAAAAGCCGGTCAAGTTCGAGTCGGAATTGCGCACCTTGGACTCCGTACAACTATGAAATCACTGCATATTGGTCTTACGAAAAGATAAACCGTATACTAGCTAGCGACAAACATAACTTTACCGTTGTAAAACAGTTTTTTACTTACTTTAAATAAAGACTATATTTTTTATGACTTATTTATTACTGAACTAGAATCTAGGTCAACGGAAAATAACCTAGAAATTTTGATTCCCTTGAGAATGTCGGACTATACTTATTTTGCGGCATAAACACCCGTATCTTTTTAAAAGCTTTTGTTTAGCTTGCAATTTATGTATGTATCTAAGTATGTTTGTTCGGGTGAAATCTTGCAACTCAATTTTGAAGCAGATATCGTCAACCGATTGAGCTGAAATTTTGCATACTCATATAGCTTTGATGACAATACAATAATATGGTACCATGGGGCTAATCTGATAATGGAGCCGGAAGGTGGCCATAGGAACTTTATAATAGAAAAAGCAATCCTACCGAGTTTGGGCTCTTTAGAATCGTCTCAGTGAGGATTTGATGGATATTCAAAGAAAAGTACAGTCGGCTATAAAAGCCTGTCACTAAAATGAATTTTTTGACAGAAACTTATTTTAAGTTAACTCAGAAGATTTTTGCACAGTGTTAAAGGACTGTAGACTTGAGTATATGGTTTTAATTTTAACTCGATACCTCCACGTGTTCCCAAGATCAAGGGTCTTGACAGTCAGACTGACGGACATCAAAGTGATACTATAAGGGTTCCGCCGTTACCTTTTGAGGTACGGAACCCTTAAATCATCATAATATAACGTTTCGGCGTGTGCAACCACACGATGTACCTTCTCACGTCTACACGTCTCAGATGTACCTTCACTACCGTCAGTATTTTCCATCAGAGTGGCGGTGCAGAACGAGCGCTACGAAGACTGGTCCAACGTGCTGCTGCAGCTGAGAAGGCTGTTCACCGACTACCAGAAGATCGTTCTCCAATACCATGAGAGACCCAACATGGAGATACCGACCGCCATCAACTCCACGGCAGCGCAGGGGAACTTCCTAGAGGTTCTCAACATGAGCTTGAATGGTGAGAAGTTAATATTATTCTAGTTAATATTATACAAGTTAAAGTATGGGCGCAAGTACATAAAATGCTACTTTGGGAGCGGGAGAGGAAAATAACGCAACATGGAATGGAAAGGGCTACGCTCGGAGTTGTTTTGCGCGATATAATCAGAAATGAGGATGTCCGCAGACGAACCAAGGTAACCGACATATCTCACAGGATTCCACGGTTGAAGTGGCAATGGGCAGGTAGCCCGGAGGGTGGACGGCCGTTGGGGCAGCAAAGTCCTAGAGTGGCGACCTCATATAGGAAAGCGCAGCGTGGTTCGGCCCCGACTAGATGGACGGATGACCTCGTGAGTAGCGGGGATTTATTGTATGCGGTCTGCACGGGATCGCGCTTTGTGGCGAGTCATGGGGAGGCCTATGTTCAGCAATGGACGTCTGTGGTTGATAGATAGATAGAGCAAAATAATAATGCGCGTGCGATAGAGATAGGTAATGGCAGGTTAATATACGAGATTTTTCGTGCTTAGCGTCCTTACTTTATTAGCTTTTATTCATGTTTTGATTAGCTCCTGCTAGTCGAGTCACCTGTTCCAATGCCTAAAGCTCCGTGAGCTCTTAATTTGGACCGTATGCCGTAAACTGAAGGTCACTTTAATAGGTCACGGACTTTATCGTTATCTGTAGTGTGTGTGAGTGAAATATTGTGAAATGCATTAACCTCGAGATCTTCAGAACCGATTTAATTTTTAATCTAAGTAGTTTATAAACCAGAATGTAAGCTAAAGTAAAGGAAACTCAAATGCGTACCTTTCCCGCCTTTATTGTCATTGTGACAAGAGCGAAATTACAAATTGTATTTATCTAAAACTAGACGTACAGTGGACCTGTGCACTAACAATAAGACATAGCGCACCTACCTTACATACACACCGAAATTGTTACAAGATGCTTTATTACACACCGAAAAAGTTTACTAATTAAACACAGATACAATAATTTAAATAACAGTGGACGACAGGCGGTCTTACGGAAATGCCACGACTTTGCGCGACCATTGGCGCAACGAGCGGTTGAGCGAGAGATCCGAGCGCGGCGGCGATACGAGTGAGCGAGACACACGTACCGCGCACCGCTCTCCGTCTATCTAAGTAGGAGGTAGCTGGAAGAGATCTTCCAGGCATATTTAGACCTACATATTCCATTCATTACTCATTCCGTTTCTTTTCAGTATTCGAAAAACATTACCTAGACAGATGTTTTGATCGCACCGGCCAGCTCAGCGTAGTCATCACCCCCGGCGTAGGCGTGTTCGAAGTCGACAGAGAACTGACAAACGTCACCAAACAACGAATCATAGACAACGGCGTCGGCAGCGACTTGGTCTGCGTCGGCGAGCAACCGCTACACGCCGTGCCGCTTCTAAAGTTTCACAACAAAGACAACAACCTTAATTCCATAGACGACTACTCCATGCCCCATTGGATCAACTTGTCGTTCTACTCTACTAATAAAAAAGTAGCATACTCCAATTTTATTCCAAGGATTAAATTGCCTCCTAGAAAAAGTCAGGAACCGCTGAAGAAGATGTACGAAGACGAAAGAAAAGGCAAGCTTTTGAAGGAGGATGAATATATGCACAATTCCATATTTGATTACGATGCGTATGACGCGCAGGTGTTCCAGTTGCCGCCGGCTCACAGCACGTGGTAAGTTTTTATTTTTTATTCATGGACTAACCAGCCATTGGCCTCAGTAACACCTCAGTAAGTGACCTACGCTTTTGCTTTGCAACTTGCTCTTCAGTTCGACCTGTTGCGTCACTAAAGATGAATTTTAAGAAGTTATGGTTCTTAGTTGGGCTCGCGGACTTAGGACCGCCGGTGCTAAGAACACGGACCTACGGATCCGTGTGTAACACGTATATCAGAAGCCCTAGTTCTTAGTGACTTGTGAATAGGAAATGCAATCCGGTCCGGCGGATCCGGTAATCTGGTCCGAACTTTTTGGCGGTGACCGGATACGATAGGCCCGAAGAGACTGATGACAGATGCCACACGCCTTGTCTCTTGTATTTTTATTCTCGTAAGTAGTCACTTTAAAGCACTACAAGTTGAAGACCCGACCACCTGTGGTCATCAATTATAATTTCGTCGGAGGGGTGCTAACTTGCAGCATTTGTGGCCGTACATTTGCAGCAAAAATTGGCTATGTCAGTCACCTGAGAGCACACGAACGACGCGACACGACTGACTAGCGAGTGTGTCCAGTCGCCGTGGTCGAAATCGGCTAAGATTGGATGATGATGATTTACGTTGATATAAATTCCGTTTGGTTTTAGCGTGCAAAGGGTAGCCCGGACTAAGAAGACTTCAGTAGCCGGTCTAGAAGGTTTAAGAAGAAGCCCCCCTGCGTCTATCACCCACAGGAAAATGTCTGATCCTGACATTCACCACAGTCTTGGAGATATTTTATCTACGGGAAGTATGTACCTATTGAGTTTGCATACGTTTAAGATATAGTAGCACAGTTGCCTGAAGTATATTTATACTTAATGAAGTATAAATATACTGAAAGTTAAATAAAGTTTAATGAAACTGCAAATTAAATAAATAAATATCGGACAACCTTCCACAAATCGATCTAGTCCCAAAAAAGAAAAAAAAAGGAAAAGAAACAATAAAATCATTTTAATTTTCAAGCTCAAGAAGGCTTGTGGTATGGGTACTGGACGACGATATACGTACTAATCAACAACAAAGTTAATCAACATAATTTTTATGTATATTTATAGACAGAGCAATCATATTGCAGTTATTTTTGTTAATTTAAATATATTAAAATAAGCAATTCGCAAATAAACGGAAGCGCGTCATAGTCCTTGTTTTTGTTATAAATTTCATACTTTTTTGGGGATTTTGTCTGTTTTGACATTTCATAAAAGAAGACATGGTACCAAATTTTCCTCGTTTTCGTTCTCGTAATACGGTTTCGTTTTCGAGATGCAGGAGACTTGATGTAGAATTTTTTCCTGTCATTATTTTCAGCTAAACGTGGTGCGGACTCCGGTTGGGACACACCCGATAGTCTTTGTTTTTGTTATAAATTTCATACTATTTCGGGGTTTATGTCGGTTTTGACATTTCATAAAAGAAGTAATGGTACCCAATTTTCCTCGCTCTTCATTTTCGTGTCGTTTTCGAGATACAGGAGACGTGATGTAGCGTTTCATCCTGTCATTATTTCCAGGTAAACGTGGCGCGGACTCCGGTTGGGACACACCCGATAGTCTTTGTTTTTGTTATAAATTTCATACTATTTCGGGGTTTATGTCGGTTTCGACATTTCATAAAAGAAGTAATGGTACCCAATTTTCCTCGCTCTTCATTTTCGTGTCGTTTTCGAGATACAGGAGACGTGATGTAGCGTTTCATCCTGTCATTATTTCCAGGTAAACGTGGCGCGGACTCAGGTTGCGACACGCCCGACTCGCCGACCGGCGGCCCGCGCCTGTCCCCCCGAAGCTCCATCTCGACGCACAAGCCGGTGATACGGACGGGCAGAGCCCTGATCAACCCCTTCGACCCGTCCCATGTTACCGTCAAACTGACCAGTAATAGACGCCGATGGACGCATATATTTCCTAAAGGTGTGTATGGAGGAACAGTTTTTTTTTTATATGTACTTTTTGGGTGCCTGTCGTGTCGCATAACGTTTTTTGTTCTAAAAAAATTTGGCCGATAATGTTTGGCAGGTTCTCTGCCTTTTCGCCGAATTACGTTTCGTCAAACGTTTCATTTCGCAATAATTTCATTTCGCCAAAAGCATTTTTCACTGAAACTGTAAACTATTTTGAATTGTTATAAAACAAACCTAACCTAACCTAACCTTATCTAAAGGATGATATTTACAACAATCTGAAATAGTTTACAGTTTCAGTGAAAAATGCTTTTGGCGAAATGAAACTTTTGCGAAATTAAACGTTTGCGAAACATAATTCGGCGAAAAGGAAGTACACCTGTTTGGCAGACTGTTGAATAGCATACTACTCGTGTATCCTATTTATTTTTGCGCATACTCATTTATAGTCTTAAAGCCTGTTTGCCCTAATATTGATAGCTTGAAAATCGAAGCCTAACGAGCGAGCGAAACGCCAAAACCGAGTTTTTTATCCCCCTCGCTTTAGCACATTAAATACTAGGAACATCACAATTATGTACATTAATCATTCGACAGTTGAATCTTGGTCACAACAAACGATATGACAAATATATTTAGGACTAACGATAATAGGAGTAACAATTTCGGTAAATCAAAAATGTGCGGAACAAAGTTTATGACAAACGTTATTCGGACAAAAGACGTTATGCGAGACAGCAATAGGACTAACAATTCTTTGCCATCCGATATAGACCCGTAATTTTTAGCGCCGACCTTAGGCCTAGAGCCTTAGTCATTCTTTGTATGGCGCCTTAGGTTACCTTACCCGACTTGGTGAAAGAGACACCCTTTAGGAGCCAGCATGAACAACTATCTCTTCTAGACAACCAAACCAACAGACAAACAAAGATAATGGAGAAATTAAAATATTACTTAATTATACGTTCAACCTCACTTGACCTGACTTTAACTGTATTGATATAATATTTTTCATCACACTTTGCTCGTAAACAAGGGCTACTACATGCTAGAAAAGCGGGCGGTAAGTCGTAAATTACGTCCTAGGGCGGTAAGTAATTTTGGTGTTGACTACTACTACTTTTGTTTTATTTCCTCCAAAGTGTGATGAAAAACGTCGTACGTGACTTTGGTGGAAAGGAATTTCTAACTCGTCTCATTAAAGCCCTCGCCTTCGGCGTATCTAATAGACACTCGTTTGTAATTCCTCGTTTACCACCCTTGTTACGTAATGTACTATTGTCTATACATCTAGGTCCAACGGGAGTCCTGATTCAGCAACATCACTACCAAGCGCGGCCAGCGGGCGAGCCCCCAACCAGATCCGACAACCACAGAGAGAGTCATCGCGAGAACCTTCGAGAAAGTCATCGTGAACGCCGAGAGAGCCATAGAGAAAACAATATGCCGAAAGAGAACGGGTCGCCGATGATTAGTAACGGCCATCCTATATATCAGGTTGATGGTGAGTCTACTTATATGCCTATTAATTTCTGTCAAATATATATATTTTTGTGTGACAAGCTCTCCATCCAGACCAGCCCCATGGTACCATGTTATTATATTATCATCAAAGTTTCAGCTCCATCGGTTCAAAATGTCGCTTCAAAATTGAGTTGCAAGATTCCACCCGAACAAACATAGTTACATACATACATACATACATACGTTGCAAGTTATTATTAGTCCGTATTTTCTCGCCTACAGAAATGAAATACTATGTATATTGAGCAGGTTCTATAAATATATAGTTTTTTATTTGCCGATATGAGTTTGGGGGTTGAAAACGTAAAAAAAACACATTTCAGTTATTTTGAAACAAACTCTAGAGCTATATTAGTATAAAAATGAACAAATCCATTAGTATAAAAAAGGGAAAAGTAAGTATTCTCAATTTCTTTGTGTTCTTATTTTCCAGGTAACATAATGTCGCAAAGCCGCAAGCGTATGATCAGCGCATCGGGCGCTCTGAACATCCTGGGCACAGTTTTAGGGCCACCGTCCACCAACAATGCCTCTTTAGCTCTTCTGTGGGGTGCCACCGGAGAGCAGGAGTGGACGCCCGCCCTTACCACAGGTCAGTACAATATTTCTTTAAAGAGAATGTATCCACGAGTGACGTGTTTGAAATGTACGCTTGCTTCCATTTGTTCTTTTCATAACTATCGACGACTATATAGACGATTTCATAACTATATAGACGATGAACATTTGAAAACTGCTTCTTGTATTTCTGAACGATTTTAAAGTTTTGCCGAATAGTTAAAGTGTATCAAAACACGAAAGGTTCATAAATGTATATAACTGTGTCATATATCAGTACTGATCATCATGTATTGCCATCCAACCTAATCATTTAACCAATCATTGTCATTTGGGATTCGTGAGTCGAATATGTCAAGGACAATGGTCCTAATGAGGAATGAAACCTAATGAGGTTTCCCACATATGTAGTTGTACAACAGAATATTGGGTACTCAAAGCGGTAAAACTAAGTCCTAAAAACTCACGTTTGTATACCGACCATACATTACGAACTACCTTGATAGGGCACAGGTGACTAACTACTTTTATTAATAGTTGAAGTTTAAAATCTAGAAAGAATGGTTGAAACCACAGATGCCACACACACGTTATCAAAAAAGCTCTACCATGGCGAATATTTTCGAACGGTGGTGACATGTCTAATCATCACTAAAGGTGACATACCGCTTGCGTGCACACGTACGTCAAACGAACGGTGTGGCACCTCTTATGAGAATTCATACTTTACAACGCTCTCCCCACGCGCACATAGGTATATTGGTAGACGTGCACATCATGCGCAAAACTTAACTAAGAAGCTATCGATTGTCTATACAGTACCTGTGGATTACCATTGTTAGTAGTTAGTTGCCTATAGCCCTATTAAGTTAGACAGGTGGCGGTCATGTTTTACCAGCCCATTACCTATATATCACAATCACTTGAATACTAATCGTTCATCTCATTTCTAATGTTTCATGGTATCGTCGCATTGTACCGCGTTGGATGTTCGGGGACAAAGCGAACCGAGCCATAGGTTTGATATTTAGCTCATTTACGTTTGCATCGAGTAGATATTGTTTATATTTTATAGTACGCACTTCGGTGTCACTACCACGACTAAACTTATATTGTTGTTTTTGGTCTATGTACGATTATAAAATTTATAAATCAGAGGACTGTCATTTGGAGAATAATCTAGATATCGTTTCCTAGTTATGAAATTAAATAAAACACACCATAGCGTAGGTAGGCCTCACAAGGTGGACTGATGACCTGGCGAATAATGCTGATGTCCACTGGATGCGTGATAATATAGACTAGACATACCTGATAATGTATAGTAGTTATAATAATTAAATAGCATTGGGCGTCCGTTATTTGGGAAACCTCGATACGAAAGGAGAAGAATTATAATCCAATATTTTCATAAAAACTGAAAAAGATTCAAAAAAGTTTTTTTATTGTTCTAAAAAGATTTTTTGAGACACGCTTTCATTGACGACTGTACTTTCGTCCACACACGTTAATTGCTCATCAATACCACTTAATAGAGCCCAAACACGGGTTTTACTTGTGCTGTCTAGCAGTTTCTACGCCCACTTTCCATCATCATCTTCAGATCAGCACCAAGCTACAACATAAACTTAAACTACATACATGCAATGTTTCATTTCGATCATCATCAATCCTTATAAATAGCATAGATAGTGTTCTAAATATTGTTAAATTGTAATATCAAATGGCAGCCCGTGGTTTTATTTCATTATTTCAGTACAGACTGAAATATTAAATTGAGGCTTAACTAGTGTCGTGGTGTGATGCAGAATTAGTGAGCGCTATGCTTCGGGGGTTTATGACGCAACACGCAAGTAGTAGCTTCATATAAAATCAATTGAAATTTAAAACTATACTTCGGTTGGCGCAGTGGTAGTGCAGCTGCCTACTGAGCCGGCGGTCCTGGGTTCGAATCCCGGCATATTTATTTAAGTATATATTTATCCATATAAGTATGTTTATCGTCGTCTAGTGCCCATAACACAAGCCTACTAGAGCTTACTGTGGGACTAGATCGATTCAAATACATTTTAGTAATTGATTGCAAGCATAGTTTGAACTGCATGTATAAAAACCACTTTCTCAAGGGCCGCTTCGATAAAATGCCTGAAAGAATCCTTTTTATAAGACTGAATGCTTAGAGAGACCAGCCGAAATTCATTAATCACCATCACTCACCATTCGTTTCCCTGCTTTTTGTATAAAGATAACTAACAAACTTCTTTAAATTACGCTGGGACAAATAGTTGCATAGACGTCCATAACGGCTCGACCATGATTCCGCGACCAGCGGCGGTCACAGGTGGAAACGGGAGGTCCGAACGCGGCGTCTCGCTCACTCCTATGGCCGCAGCGTCACTGGTCGCGCAATGTCGTAGCCGGGTCGGGCCGTAAGAGCACATTTCCAATGATGCTGAGCTTTGCGGAACTGCGCGGACCTTGACTAATAACAGTCAGTCAAAGGAAACACAGTGGAGATTTCGAGCACTGTGATTCAAACACTGTTTCTCCGCCCAGCTCCGCGGCAGTGGAAACTCATCCTAAGTCATAATGCCCTATTTTATTAGGACACCTGCCATTTTCTAATTCAACAAGATAAGAGACAGGAAGCGACAATCAATGGCATTCTTTTTTATTAACGTTCGTGTAACGGTGCACCAATGCTTTTAAAGCATGAATTTTTGACCACCTTGTCACTAACTGAATTTATCGATAGATATATTTATATAGCCTGACAAAACGAAGAGCATTTGCACATGCGTTATACACGCACTCTTTAATTAAGCTAGTAACAACACGATGTATAATCATTGCATTTTTAACAGTAGCGGCGTGGTTATCAGATTAATGCACATCGCTGTACACTTGGTTTTGTCAAACTATATCACATCTTTATACATATACATAATGTACTATCATGCACATTAGTTACAATTTATTTTGTAAATAATGTCAGATTTATAATTTTCAATGTATCCTCAACACAGAATTCGCATGATAGCGTCACATAAGCATTAAAGAAAGAAACAATATACTGTACAATAATGCGCACTTCAAGACAGAATTGTAAACATTTAATTTACTTTGAACAGGTGTGGATTGGAAGTCTCTTACTATTCCGGCTTGCCTTCCCATAACGACTGACTACTTCCCCGACAAGCGGTCGCTGCAGAACGACTACCTAGTGTCGGACTACAACTTATTGCCAGACGATGTCAATGCGGACTTCGCACAGAACCGAGCCATTTACAAGGAGCCTTTGACTACCATGGAAGTCTTCAAGGAGCTGGTATCGCAGAGGTTGGCTCAGGTACGTAATATGGCATATAAATTGATTTTGAGTAAGGGTGTCAATGTAGAAAGTCCCATGCCATCCTGGCTTGCCTTCCTGCAACGACTGACTACTTCCCCGACAAGCGATCGCTGCAGAACGACTACCTAGTGACGGACTACAACTTATTGCCAGACGATGTCAATGCGGACTTCGCACAGAACCGAGCCATTTACAAGGAGCCTTTGACTACCATGGAAGTCTTCAAGGAGCTGTATCGCAGAGGTTGGCTCAGGTACGTAATATGGCATATAAATTGATTTTGAGTAAGGGTGTCAATGTAGAAAGTCCCATGCCATCCTGGCTTGCCTTCCTGCAACGACTGACTACTTCCCCGACAAGCGGTCGCTGCAGAACGAGTACCTAGTGTCGGACTACAACTTATTGCCAGACGATGTCAATGCGGACTTCGCACAGAACCGATCCATTTACAAGGAGCCTTTGACCACCATGGAAGTGTTCAAGGAGCTGGTGTCGCAGAGGTTGGCTCAGGTACGTTATGTATATGCGCTGGGTGCGCGATGACAGCGACAACTAGCGGTTACAATTACGGCGGGCTTTTTAATGTCAAATGGCTGACTGTCTTTACGAATAGTAAGTAAACAAACAAATAATTTCAATGAAATATCGTAATTTTCTTTCATTTTATTAGATTATGTTAATCTATAGTGTCGATAAAACGTTGACCTTCTTTATTTCTCGTCTAAAATAGCAAAATCGATGACTTTCAGATGTAATTCACACGGACCTTTTCATGGTTGTTTTCACGAGAAGTAAGTTACAAAATAAACAAATTTAACCGAAAAACGCATTTCATGCATAATGCAACCGATCATTTATGACTGTATTTTCGTAATAATACAGATTATTTTGTTTTTTCAGTTAAACATGGCCAAATTAATTATTATAACTGGATTCTGCTCAATCAAACACAACAACGCTTTCAAATCCCAAACTACAATAAAATGGGAAACAATTCGTTTTTGCTCAACATGTCCAAAATGTAAAAGAAAATAAACGCATAAACATGCTACTCCCTACAACATACAAGAGATAATATTAAAAATGTTGTTCTATAGGTTATACTAACTTTTTCCGCTTGATCCATTTAATTCGTTGTTCTCGTTTCCAACTTGCTTGTGGATTTTTTTTTTATGATTACTGTTTTTGAATTTGTGATCACTGTTTTTGCCTTTAACTACGCTGCAGGTTTCGTGCCGCATATTTATTACTTTTTAGATGCCTTAATTTCGCTAGTAAAAAGTGACAGTTGGCCTGACGAAAGTTCCTTTTTTGGCCACGGCGCGCGCTGCGATCGATTCGTGGTTCCCCCACCACCTACTTCGCACCCAGCGAATAGAGGTCAGCAGTCTCAGATATACCTACATACAAGTACAAGTACTCTTTATTGCACACCTCATAAAACATACAGGAGAAATACAGTGCAAGAAATTACAATTAGAGGTAAACGACAGGCGGTCTTATCGCTAAAGAGCGATCTCTTCCAGACACCCTTTGAGTAGTGGAGAACTTAAAAAAATCTTTTGTTATTAGGCAGTGCAAAAATCAGAAAGAAATAAATAGTATTACGAAAAACTAATAAATACTTAAATATAATAAACAATAAACAGATACATACATAAATGCATGCATACATTCATATTTCTGTTTGGTGAACATATTTTTTTCTCAAAGCACTATTTTTTACAGGGTTTCCAACTAATAGTCGGCGTGAGCGAAAGCGACGTGATTGAAGCGCACTGCCCGTCGACTCCCGCGCCTCCGCCCTCCAAAGTCGCCCCGCAACATAGCAAGCCCCTGAACCAGGCACCGACCAAGAGATTCCTTCTCTCCATCGGCAGGATATTCCACAAGCTCACACTCGTGGGCTCCACCATCACTGTCACCAGATACCGACCGAGGTACGGAAAAATAAAAATGGTCTCTTCTTTATCATCGTTATTTTCATTGTTAAAGATCATGTCGATCAATACGACGCGGACTTGTATTCCACCATTAAGAGGCCTTATTCCTTTAAAAAAAAATTTTTTTTTTCATATTATGACACATATATTGATAAATTCAACCAATTTTTTAAGTGAATAATACTTTTCCCCGAGTTCTAGGTAGTAACATAGCTATTTCATGCCTTTATTGCGTGCAGTCGAAAATAAGTTGAAAAAACTAATTTTCCGGGTGAATTTTGTCAATTTCGAGTAGTTTTTGAAACAAAAGTTATCAATGAAAAATTCAAACTGTAAGTTTCAAATATTTACCAATAAATCCCAATAGCCCTATTCTAGGTAGTAACATCAATAATATGTTAAGAAACATGTTTGATCATAGAGAAAAATGTCTAAAGCAATCAGCATTTTAAAAGGAATAAGGCCTCTTAAGTTGTAATTATACCACTGATTCGTACGAATCACTTTGCGTCTACTTTTCTTATCAGGACAGCAAAAGAGTGGAACTCTCTTTCTGCGCAAATTTTCCCTGAAAAAATTAACTTGGATCTCTTCAAGTTGAGACTGACTAGGTTTTTTCTAGGCAAGCATTCTCAATTAATTTAGGCCTTATTTTCACTTAACATCAGGTTCAATCGAGGCCCACTGCTTGATAATCATAAAAAAAATACATTCTAGACATCCATACCCGCCGTTCAACATCCACTACCGCTACCGGTTCCATGCGCCGAACCACGACACCTACGAGGTGTCCTGGGTGTCCTTTACCACGGAGAAGCTGGAGAACTACAACTGGAACTACATGGACCATTATATCTGCACCCGGGGCGACACCGACTTCGCCCTCGTCGAGGTGACTCTTAAAATAGTAGTTTTTAATACAGTTGCTCAAAAAGTGGTACTTTTTGTGGCTGCGTAGCGTGCGAGAAGCTCAATTTCTCGAACTAGTGCTTTTTATTTTTTAGTTCCAAACTATACTTTCGAAACGCAGTAACTGAGTTTCGAATGTCAGTGGTGATGATGATGATGATGATGACGATGATGACGATGACGATGACGATGACGATGATGATGATGATGATGATGATCATCATGGTCTTAATGTACCATGTCATTTGTAAAGTATGGGTTCGTTCAAAAATAACTTCGAAGCAAGCATATTTTAACGCAATGATATATTAATTTATTCTTTTTTCGCAATTGCAATAAAAAACGTCGTTTACAACACGTGTGAAATGTCTTTTTTAATACAGTTGCTCAAAAAGTGGTACTTTTCGTAGCTGCAAATCGTGCGAAAAGTTGGTTATTTCGAACTAGTGCTTTTTACTTTTCAATTTTTTTTAATTTTCTGTTGTACTAACACGTCATACCTCATACATCCAAACAAAGGTCAATCACTTTCTGACTTTATTTATTACGTCATGCAGCATTGCAGGTGTATATCTCATAATTATGCTTAAAATATTTAAATTGCATATTGATCAATCAAAGGGTTACCTATTAAAAAAAACTCAAAAACGGTGTTAATAATTTGTTTGAGTGACTATTATTTAATGAGCAAATGAGTATTTATGCGTGACCTAAAAAAATTAAAAAGAAAAGTATTGTCACAGATTAGAAAATACAGTATTAAGCGTGACCCACGCGCTGCTTTATAAATTCATAATAATTATGAATAATCGCTACTTTTGTGTATTAAATAATATATTTATTTACAATTATATGAAACGTAAAGAACTAAAAACAGATTCACGATATTTATTGTTTGGAATCATTGAATTATTTATTTATTTATTTATTTATTTATTTAATCTTTATTGCACAAAAGAAAACTTATCGTACAAAAGGCGGACTTAATGCCATGAGGCATTCTCTACCAGTCAACCTTAGGGCAAAGCGGAAAAATTGTAGGCGGTGCAACTAACTTACACATAAGTAACAAAACATAATTATAATAGTTATACATAATTTTGCTATACATGTAAATATATACATACATCTAATATAATATAAACATATATAATATAAATAAATATATACATAAATACATACAGAGATGAAACATACTAAGCAGATAGACTACGAGACTTCATTTCTGCCAGCAAAGAAGCTGCACACGGACTTTTTAAACGCTAGCTTACTCGGTGCCTGTTTAATTGAGAGAGGAAGACCGTTCCAGAGGCGAGCCACTTGAATTGAGAATGAATTGGACATGAAACCAGTGCGGTGAAGAGGGATAGAAAGGGCGAGATTGCCGGAAGAGCGAAAATGACGGTTACGAGTGGATTCGATATAACAGAAGAAAGTCTTGAGGTATTCAGGAGATTGTGGATCGTTAAGAATCGAATAGAGAATGCAAAGCATACGAATGTTGCGTCGTTGACGGATGGGAAACCAGCCAAGTTGAGAGCGAAATGAGGACACGTGATCATATTTACGGAGACAGAAAATGAAACGAATACAATTATTTAGAAGTCGATCCAACTTATCAAGAAGATCTTCATTTAAGTCCGGATAACACACATCACCATAGTCAATTATCGGCAGAATTAGGGTATTTACTGTGTAACATTATCATATCTCTTCTGAAATATTAAAACAATTTCTTTTGATTTGGCTGAATGATGACAGCCGACGCCATCTTGAAAAAAAATATTACAATTAAAAGTAAAACTTTCTTTTTCATTCAAGATTGTTTTAATTATGTGTAAATGACACGTAAGATTGATAAAATAAGAGTTTTTGATAGAAAATTATGGATTCTGATGTTACCAGAATATATTTTACACCGCCCTATATACGAGCCAAGGCAAAAATTGCAAGTGAGAGTATTTTACCCGCAAAATCGAAAGAAAAATTACATGGCCGTCTATGAACATTTTATTGGCTGGAAACGAGAAAAAAAGAATTATTAACAAATTGAATAAAACTTTAAACTTACCAGCAAAGGCCTTAAATGCGACCCTTGACAATTGCTCTAAAAAATGTAGGTATGTACTCTTAATTTTTATCATTCAGAAATAAATATAATTGCACCTTTCAATTACTGTTTTAAATTTGTATTATTGCAATTTTTCGCAAATGTATTAAAAAACGTTGTTTGGTACACGTGTGGAAGTGTCATTTTAACTCGTCCCGAGTCTTGACCCTCGCCTTGCGGCTCAGGCCAAGACTACTCGGGACTCGTTCAAAATGACATACTTTCCACACTTGTATCAAAAACTACTATTTACTACTCGTACCGAGTCTTGCCACTCGCTTTCAGCTCGTGGCAAGATACCTCGGTACTAGTGGTAAAAACACAATATTTTCACACTAGTTGTAAAATGTACTATTATGCAACTGTTAGATGATGAGAGGTCTTAAAATATGAGTGGTTTTTTGAAACGAGCTGAAGTTGAGCTTGCTCACTTTAAGACCTTTGATACTCTTAAGGTGACCACGCCGCAGATATCGTAATGTTTTGATATAACATTTATTTTGTTCGCTGGCAAGTAATTTAGGTCCATAGTATGTGAACTTGGTATAGTAATTTACCAATATGTGTGTAGATAAACTGTCTCTATTTAATGGAGATGGAGCCAATAGTTTTAAAAGGGCTGGCTTGGTCAGCCATCAATACATCTAATACCATTGGAAATCTTTTTTCAGTATATTAATTTTCATATAGGTACACAGTTAATGAGATATGATTATGATGTTTATTCTAAAAGGTTTATTGTTTTACAGATAGTGTTCATTTCTCCAATTCTCCCACAGCGGATGGGTCTGTGTCCGATAATAATTGTATTTTTATGTAACTTTCCGCAGGCTCTTAAATACTGGCGGTTCCGCACTCTCCTACTGCCCCTGAACAACCCCGCCACCAAGCAGATTCTAGAAGACGAGACCACCCACTGCGACATATACCCCACTCCCACCAGGCAAGACCTGGACCAACTCACCGACGGCTTCCTCAAGATGACAGAGTCCTACTTCAATAAGGTCAAACGACCTAATAAGCAGAGGGTAAGTATTAGTCTAGTTGAAACTAAACAATTATATCAAAAAGATACTAAATATCATCAGAAATATTGAAGCCAATCTATGACAGGTTGACAGAGCAATGTAAAGAACAAGACATAAACATATTCTTTGGGCATCTTTGATAGTTCACATTTTTATTTTCTATCAGGGTGAGCAGATTTAATCAGAGTCAAATCGTGTATACTTATCATCCAAAGCGCCAAATATACCGTTACACATTTTCCTGTCTGAGGGATTATGATGTCATACGATTTAGCAATTTGGATGTCATATTAGTTGATGTGGACTTCACTTATAAATCCGACAGAGGAAATTTTGGTCCTCGTAAAGGCCATAACATTAAAAGAAGTGATAAAATGAGGACAAATGAAACGACATGTTCCTTGTTTATTACTGCTGTTCTGAAGAGTTCTCCAGAAATGTCTCCGTTTTGCGTGGTCCGCTCTTCAATACGTTTTCGCCGAATACAAGGCGGAGATCAGTTTCTGAGAACGGTACAGTCAGCATCAAAAGTAGCTGCCAATTTTAGTATTAAATTTGACCTTAAGCCAGTATTAAAATTGTTAGCTACTTTAGGTTCTGACTGTACATTAGAGAAAGTGCATCGTTCTGTGAGTCATCATTGCATTACGATCTTGCTATGTAATGTCATGCGACATCAGATCATACAATACATACAATGTCTCATGTTAAATCTCTCCTGTCGGATTTACCTACTATATATTTTGATGATGGTTTGGCTTTGCCTTGAACTGTCAAATGAGAACTTACGATAGATTCGCTTCAATATCAAATATCTCTTATAATTGAAAAGATTCTCTCAAATAATATTTGATTTTGCTGTATAATAAAGGTATAATGTATCTCTCTAAATTATTGCAAATCAGATTTTAATATACGTATGAAATTTTAGTTTCTATTTCGATATTATCTATAACTATTTCAATGTATAATTATATTGTATATAGATAGCATTGTCACAGTACAGTATCCTTGTACATAAATGTCTATGTAGCATGATTTTATTTGCACTTGTTATGTAAGTACCGTAGATAACGCACTGCATGGGTGAATCGATGCACTAAGTTGTTTTTATTTCTTTAGTATCCTTTAACCAGCCCAATCTTGAAATTGTTTTTCCGTCTTGATAATAACAAACACCGTATTCAATACTAAATGGAAACTCAAACATGAAATTGAAATATATGTCCGAATGAGGTGTCGTAAGCACGCTACCCGCTACCGAATGTGCTAAATGTTTCTTATTCCTTTACGTTGAACGTGCATACCCTGTTACAAGCATTTTAGATGTCGCTGGATGTCTTACTTTAAAAGTTTAAACGTCTCTTTAATTTGCACGCCATTAATTTCCTGTTTGGGTCCGACGCATGATTAACTCGAAAGCTAACTTTATGAATAGCGTCGATTGGCAGTAGTCGGTGGAGGAACCATGGCAAAATTGTCCCTATTCGAGTACAAAGAATGCCTCGCGGTCGCGGCTCTCAATACAGATTATTGAAGTGTCGTGTCGGTTGAGGCGACAGTTGGCGGGGGTAGAGTAACCTCCTCGTCGGGTGTAGAGTAGCGGAGTGACTTGTGGTGGCTTCAGATGGCGTTCGGCGCGGGCGGCGACAACGCGCTGACGCGGCGGCGCCACTCCACCTCCATCCTCAGGCCGAGCGCCCAGGTACTGACAGGCCTACCAGCGCCTAACGAGCGAATGAGACTTGCACTCATCAATTAGAGTTAGACCCATGTTAACAGCAAACTATTTAAGATCCCTTTTAAACCTGTGGTGTCTAATGAATTTGCAAATTATATTTCCCAAACCGGTTCACTCCCCATATTGCTTTTACATACTAACCCAACTCGGGTTTATGCACAACTATTTATTTACAAAAATCTGACAAGATTTTCCGTAGACGCCAGAAAAAAATGTGGAATGAAAAATAAGGCAATTTGGGAAAAATAGTATGGCAAAATTAAAGGAAATAAAATACCTGTTAAAACTTGGCGTACGGCGTCCTAAAAATGTGATTTCCTGAAACAAGCTCATCTTCCTGTGGCTAGTTTCTACTCGCCTACAAGTTCAGCTTACGCCACGCCACTAAGATCGGAATACGTAATAAACATTATCAGTTATTAGCCGATATTCCGAATTAACTTAATGCCCCTAATGCCCATCCATTCAGCTCGTTAGTTCGCACGACGATTTTTATTTCCCCCTGGTCAAAATTTTCTGTTATACATATTTTTTGTTTCGTGGCATATTCTGCGCACAATTTTTTTATTGGCTCGAGATGAAAATATATACTGGAAGAAAACCTTATCGGTGTGGAGATTGGCATTTTAATATTTCTCGCACATTACCATTTTAACAATAAAACACTAATTGTAACAACTTTTCGATATTGACAGCTGCAATACTAAATCACTCCGAATTCAATGCGTATTTGGTAGAACCGGGTCACAGGTGTATTTCGGTCTTGTCCACACTTGTCTTGCTACTTGAAGCGTGCACCGTACGTAGGTAACGCTGTCATAGCGATCTTCTTCCAGATTTGGAGTGGACCGAGCAGAAATTGTAAATGTGAATTGCGTATATTGCACTGCTTATTATAAAATTATGCGAATAAAATGCACGGATTGCACTTTAAATAATGTGATATTGTTTGCTGGCTTATTTTTTATTTATTGTTCATTAGAAGTAACGCCTATGTGTCGACGTCGAACGAACTGATAAAATAACTCAACTACATATTTCAAACTTGAATAAGTGATGAACTATATTTTTTTAAGTTAAACCATAGAGTACAGAAGTAATGAAGTCACAATGTCTAAGAAAGATGCCTGCCTTTAGACTAGCTTCAGCTACATCAATAAGTAGATGATTTTACGATTATTAACGTATATATATTACGTCATTCAAAATTCAACGAATGTTAAGTTACTGGCGATAATTACGCGATTAGCTATTTATTATAAAAGTACGTATCTTTCTCGGGTGTGCCCGCTCAGCACTAATAAAACAATGGATAAAAAATTAACATCCTTTTATAACTTAATACCTAACGAAATAATACAATTTATAAAGTTAATTGTTATATTATTATGAATTTATAACTGCTGGGGAATTTTAGACGATGTCATTCTATTAGATACTACCGTACTCTCTGATTAAACAAGCTTACCTATTAGTGAAGTTGGGTTCTAATTATTCCATCATTTAATGTACAGTCGGCATCAAATAGTTAGTAGAGACCAAAGTAGCCAAATATGTCTGAATATGATAGTATATTTGACCACTTTTTCTATTAAGGTGATGACAGACGAGCGTAGTTTGAGTCGCGTAATTTCGGTCTCGCCATACATCATTTCACGTGATCACGTCACACTAAATATGGTGCGACCGAAATTACGCGACTCAAATTACGCTCGTCTGGCTTCGGTCTTATTAACGAATGATGCTGATTGCACCACTTTATCAAAAGAATCTCCATAAACCGTTGAATATTGTTTGGTTCGTTGGTCGTCGTTTGGCGTGTATGTCCGTGATGTTAACGTGTGGTGTGGTGTCAGGGCGGAGTGTCGAGCTCCCCGTTCCGGGAGCGAGTCGGCAGCACCCGCCTCCACGACCGGCCGCGGCTGCGCATCGAGGCTATGTCAGTACCGTACGACGACGTGGTTTACTATAGCTGCCTGTGGAGTGGGGTCCATACAACCCTAAAGCTATACAACCTATTACAGTCTATGGGCTCTTAGAATAGCTATTGTATTAAGCGGTTTACTCACGTGAAATTTTCTGGAAAGGCCCGACATATATATCTTAGAATAACCTCTACGGGGTCTGATAGAATCAGAGTTTCAATTTCTGCATAAGATCAAGTGAGACAGGTTTAAACCCGAAGCACATTTTAAAAGCTCACGGACTGTAAAGAGTTTATAATTAGGTACTTCTTTTTGCTCTTGAAATCGGGTTCAATGTGCCACGCTACGACAGTCATACCTAAGTATCATATACTCAGATCAATGGTTCCTTTCTGAAAGATTCAGACTTAGGACATTTTGCTCGCTTTCCACATGGAAAAATCTTAGAAATTTCTTTATATTTCCTAATACCTATGGAAATTTTATTTCAATTGTGAATGTAGACAAAAAAAAATCGAGAACTTTCTCAACTTTGACCTTGAATTTTTAATTAGATCTTAATAGTAATGCAGAAGTGCACACTTCAACTTCGATGACTTGTTTTGTTTCGAGCTATTTAATTTAAATAATATGAATGTTTTTTTACTTATGAAATAATCATCAACTTTTAAAAATTAACAATAAAAATGCACTCAATATTTATTAGCTACAAAGAGTAAACCACATCAATGTCGCTATATATATTTATCCTCTCGCTCTCTCTCTAAAGATAAAGGTAAACGTTATCATTATTTTGTATAATTTAATAAGTCACTGGAGAGTAATTCTGATACTGAACAAGTAAAGATTCCATTGTGCGGCTTACCATAAGGACGCGCTCACAGGTTATTTGCTATGAAGATGCAAACAAATTTCGTTATGGTAAGCCGCACAATGGGCCCTTTTACTAAACACAGTCACAATTGAAGATTACTTTACCCTCGTTATTGAATCTCAGATCTCAATCACGCAGAATATTTAAGCCGAACAATCACAAATGTACTAGTACCTATGTATGTATGTAGTTTAGTAATTAAATTGATTGCAGCGTTATTACAAAGTAGGTAAATATGTAGCTTGTGCGGGCATGGTGTGTGGATCTTTCTAAGTCTCTCGGTGTCAGTATCATCAGTATCATCTCACTCATTACGCTTCTTATTTACTGTTTATGTTATTTAATATGTATTCTTACTTTTATTATATTTTCATGTTAACCGTCTAGTAAATATTTATGTATAACCCTATTTATTTATACAGTTATGTTGTTAATTGTTATTTATACACTACCTATGTTGTTGCACCTTTTGGCAGGGTTACCAAAAACTGGTTTCTTCCAATTTAATGGACTAAAGCTATTTTCTTTTTACAGATTTTGTCACGATTATATTAACGATTATTCCTTTATTTCTATCGTATGCTATCATTGAGTGGACCGCTTGTGAGCCTCTCCCTTGGTTGCTTGTTACACATCCTTACCTACCGAATGTTTCATTCCAGCAAGTTTCACCTACTAAGTCACTAAACACTAGTCAGAACAAGTAAGTAAGATAAACGCTTTCGTCACTCATTTCTATAGTTCTTTACTATTATTTTTTCTCTGGTTGGCACTTGATAAGCAAAACATTATTTCTTTTGCGCAGTCTACAAAGAATTTTGACATCCACATGATATCAAGAAAAAATAAGCAAATTGTCATTCATAACTATTTCGCTGAGAGGATTATTTTTGACAAAGATGTTGATACAATGCCACCGATCTAGAGGGTTGGACAAGCTGGGGTCCATGTCCCAGGCGGCATTTTAAGGGGACGCCAAAATTATTTTTTGTAGATTTTGAAGACAGAAAGACGCTTAGCATGTTTATGGTCCAAAATAGTTTCTACGAAATTTGCCCCGTTTCAAAAAAGTCTCAGATCCGGGACTGCTCTTATAGGTTCATATGATTAAATAAAGACTGAACTCCTTCATATGAAGACTACTACCGACTGAAACGAGGTTCACAGTACTGTAAGAGACCACGGTCGTTGCAATAAGATTGCCATTGTAGTTACAATGGCAATCTTATTGCAACGAAGCAGCTACTAATGTTTCGCTTCTGATGTTCCAACTAAATTTGCTTCTGCTGTATTGGCTTGCGAATTGATGCATTTCAGATATAAAAATCGTATGTATTAAGTAAAATCTCGATGATTATTTAATAACTTTTTCGATTTTTCAGGACAGCGGCGAAAACCGTTTTAGAGAGGACCCAATCACAAACAGGCGAATCTGATGACACCTACGATGACAGGTATCTTTTGTCATTATTACAATAATGGCCCTTTATCATCATTATCAGTCCTCTAGTTAGTGGTGTCCCCTAAGGGGAAGCCTCTTCTCGATGACCGATGTCGCCTGTAGGCGAGTACAGCTGGAAATCCGAACATCCAAATATCTGGACATATGAAAGAAATTTTGGCGAAGCTGAAACAAGCATGCTTCGATTGCTTGGTCAATAATATGATACTTGATCTTTAAGAGTCCGTTGGGTGCTTTCAATATTTGAACATACCCAAAAGGACCAATTTTAAGCTACATTCGTTTAATAGAAACCATCATCCAAATAAAGTACATAGATCATTGACATTGTCACAGTTTATATTAGGGCAGGAGAATTATGACCATACGTCTCTTGTGGCAGTGTGCTGGAACCAAAGCTGAAAGCGACTGCGTCGCTGGCAGACATCGTGGAGCGTATGCGGCACCCTCAGCTAGGAGTGGGCTTCCTTCAGCAGACCGTCAGTCTGCCTTCTCACGCCTTCGTCTCGATATATGCCATACACTGGCTCCAGGCCAATGTCGAGGGCGTAACGTATGAAAAGGCCACTCATATTATGGAGGTAACTCATAGAATAGAACAGCATATGCTGTATCCATAGCGGAATATAGACTTTCTTCAGCAGACCGTCAGTCTGTCTTCTCACGCCTTACTCTCTATATATACACCATACACTGGCTCCAGGCCAATGTCGAGGGCGTCACGTATGAAAAGGGCACTCATATTATGGAGGTAACTCATAGAATAGAACAGCATATACTGTATCCATAGCGAAATATAGACTTTCTTCAGCAGACCTTCAGTCTGCCTTCTCACGCTTTCGTCTCTATATACACCATACACTGTCTCCAGGCCAATATTGAGGGCGTCACGTATGAAAAGGCCACTCATATTATGGAGGTAACTGTTAGAATAGAACAGCATATACTGTATCCATAGCGGAATATAGACTTTCTTTAAGCAACCCGTCAGTCTGCCTTCTCACGTATGAAAAGGCCACTCATATTATGGAGGTAATTAACTCATAGAACAGAACAGCATGTGCTGTATCCATAGCGGAATATAGACTTTCTTCAGCAGACCGTCAGTCTGTCTTCTCACGCCTTACTCTCCATATACACCATACACTGGCTCCAGGCCAATATCGAAGGCGTCACGTATGAAAAGGGCACTCATATTGTGGAGGTAACTCATAGAATAGAATAGCATATACTGTATCCATAGCGGAATATAGACTTTCTTTAAGCAACCCGTCAGTCTGCCTTCTCACGTATGAAAAGGCCACTCATATTATGGAGGTAATTAACTCATAGAACAGAACAGCATGTGCTGTATCCATAGCGGAATATAGACTTTCTTTAAGCAACCCGTCAGTCTGCCTTCTCACGTATGAAAAGGCCACTCATATTATGGAGGTAATTAACTCATAGAATAGAACAGCATGTGCTGTATCCATAGCGGAATATAGACTTTCTTCAGCAGACCGTCAGTCTGTCTTCTCACGCCTTTCTCTCCATATACACCATACACTGGCTCCAGGCCAATATCGAAGGCATCACGTATGAAAAGGCCACTCATATTGTGGAGGTAACTCATAGAATAGAACAGCATGTGCTGTATCCATAGCGGAATATAGACTTTCTTCAGCAGACCGTTAGTCTGCCTTCTCACGCCTTCGTCTTGATATACGCCATACACTGGCTCCAGGCCAATTTCGAGATCATCACGTATGAAAAGGCCACTCATATTATGGAGGTAACTCATAGAATAGAACAGTATATACTGTATCCTTATAGATTTTCTTCAGCAGACCGTCAGTCTGCCTTCTCACGCCTTAAGTCTCCATATATGCCATACACTGGCTCCAGGCCCAAATCGAGGGCGTCACGTATAAAAAGGTCACGCATATTATAGGGGTAACTCATAGCATTAGAGGTAAACAACAGGCGGTCTTTTCGCAAAAGAGCGATTGTTTCCAGACGGAAAGTAGTTTTTTTTTAATAAGGTTTAAATAATACCATGTCTTCGTCTCCTTCCTTTGACTCCATGCCATACACCGGACGAAGTCCAATGTCGAAAACGTCACGTGGGAAATAACTGCGGACATTATGGCGGTAATTCTATAGCTATCACAATGATGTAATTGATACACTACAATTTCTTATTTTCCAGATTAAATGACTATATATGTTTATGTTAGTGTAAACTGTAAACAATTCATTGCAATATCGTTTTTTGTTGCAGAAAATGCTACAAGAGAAAATTATATGTCACGCCTCTGGCGACACTATGAAGCGTTTCATCGTCGGATATTATATGTACCACATTCTACCCCAAAAGAAAGACAAAGGTAGTCATGGGTGATAGACAATTTGAGCATTTTAACCGTCTTATTACTCGATTCTTACTACCCAATATCGACGAACTCCGTATGAATTGTGGCGTCATTGGCAAGATGGGGAGAGTAATAAAACGGTAACACGCTCAAATAATCACCCTCACCTCATATCAAATAAACCTATTTAATAGTTATTCACTAAAGCTTTTAGCACGATGTTTTTCAACGTAATTTTTCAAAGCTGTTAATTCTTCATAATAATTATAAAACAAACCTAACCTAACATATGGGCTCTGAGTTTTGGAACCACAGTCCATTTTGGCGCAGCTCTTCCTAACGGCATTATACACTTACTCAGTAAATAAAGTTTCTTTCCGAATCCATCCTGGCTCTGCATTTGCTAATGTAAAAAATGTAATAGTAGATTATTTACAAGTGTTCATGCAAGCAAAGCAGGCAAGCATTTTGACGCTCCGCTATACGTGGTCATAATACAAACCTATGCCTTATGGCATTAAGTCCGCCATTTGTACTTTTACCTGTGTATTGTGTGCAATAAAGTTTAAATAAAATAAATAATAAATAAATAAACCTAACCTAACCTACAGTTTTCGGTTTTTGAGCCACGTTCCATTTTGTCACAATCTGCTTATAAAATATAGGATTGAGGACTTTATGAGTACAAACTAGTCTGTTTAAAAAATGTATGACAGTGAAAAATAGGATCAAAAACTGTTATGATGAATAAATGTATGAAAACAAAAAGTAGTATTAGAGATATTTATGATAATTCACATTATGATTTTAAATGGTTCGGAGTTATGATCGGTAGTAATAGTGACTAAGTATAAATAGTGACTATTATGATGAAAAATTGTATGAGTAACATTTTCGGAGTTCCAATAATCGGGGTTGAAAGATTATGTGAACTTTGGCGCACCCATAGGATACCCTTCCTTTATGTCATGTTTATGTCGAGAAAGCCAGCAGTAGAGTCAATCAATTCCCAAGTTATTTTCAATTATTGAAAATGTCCTCAGATCCAACGGACTATGTGCGACCCCTCGGCGACCTGCAAAGCTTCGAGAACGAATGGATGGAAGTGGAGGTGCTCGGGCCGCGCTCGCCGCTCGTGCCGCTGGAAACCAGCAGCGGGGCCGTGGACATCTCGGGAGCCAGCCCGCAGACTGATCTGACTGGCGTGCCTGCCTTCTTGTACGATAACATCGACCCGGACTACATGCAGAACGACAACGACAACGATAGTAAGTGCATCTCGGGTGTCAGACTTTCCGAAATTAAATTACGAAAGTTTTCCGCATGCCAATGTCTTAGAAAATTATCAAATTTTAGGAGAACAGATTTGGGTGGAGGTGCCACCCAAATTATTTCGAAACAAAAAGAGCGGATTCAACATGTGCTGTAATTTATTGACAAAACGTGTTCCGGATTATATTGTATCACTTGGACGAAGCTTGTGGCTGATAAATATTTATGTGCAATTTTTTTGGGTTGAAACGGATGCTCATTTTGCATTTATGATGAAACCTGCGCTGCGGATATAATGTCGCGTTAGCTTTTTGGCCTTAGCCAGGGAGCTCAATAAGACGACAAATTACAACAAAAAACTACGATTTTAATAACAATAAAAATTTACAAAGCGGGCGTGGATTTACCCGACCTTTTAATCGGACAGTTGACTAATCTAACAAAAAAAATATCTATAACAATAAAATTCGGGATTCCGCTAACGACACTTCCCTCTTAAATACGCTTGTGGAGACGGACGCAAGTACGTGCGCATGGAGCGTCGACAGCGCGAGCGCGCTAAGTTGTAGGCAATTCACGCCGATCGGGAGTTCTTCGAAACGTCCAGTGCCGAGTCGGAAGGTTGCGTTTACTTAGAAAGTGTGTTGATCCGGTAACAAGTTCCCAAGAAGAGGGGAATTCACACACACAATTTTAATTGCTTACGATGATCGAGTTCACTTAGAGGCGCTAATAATAAGCGGCGTCCAAACATACAGCGAAACAAAATAAAATGTTGTCCGTTAAATACTTAATTTCTCACAGACACAACACGATATATTACGCCATATATAATAAAAAAAAAATACACACAGACACCATGTAAAATAGACGCGGGCAGTGGTCTGAGTGCAAAAATGCATAATGACGCTAGCGGTCGTCGGAGGTCAACGGGCAGCGGTGCTGCGATAAGACACCACCAATCGTAGATCTCCGTTTTCGTTATTACCTTATACGGCGCGCCGGCGCATCTTAGACGGGTTACTAGGCGCGGCGGCCAGTCAAGCGTACTTAAATAACTCCAGTTTGTAAGTAACTTATTATTACAAAAATAACGTTACAATAATTCATATAATATTTGGATGCATGCATTTGATTAATCATTGTATTAAGCGGTTTACGTTACGAACTCGTATGCAGCTCTTGTCAGGGACTGCTACCCGTGCAGCGGCGCGGTAACTTCGTCACATCGCCGTCGTGAGCATAAACCGTTTAATACAATAATCAAACAATATCTAATTAATGTTTTTGAATTAATAAATATCTCTCGTATTTAACTATATCACCTGTGTCCTCAGTGCCTCTGTACAAAAACACTCATCTCGACATCGATATAAACAACAAGAGCGACCGCATCGAGTGGGGCCACGCCCGCTACCAAGCCACGTTCCGGCCAGACCAGGCCTACGAGATGTGCATACAGTGGGCCGTCGCCTCCGGGAACATCGTCGCTGAACTGGTGAGTACAGTTGCCGGCAAACTTCTTGAACATAAGCTTGACTGTGTAGTAGCCGATTTACGTACTAATGGACATGCGCAGATCCGCCATTTTTGTTCAAAAAGTTTGGCAGGAACTATAGAGTCCATGAACTCTCTTAGATTGGGATTCGGGTTTGAGTGAAATCGGAGAGGTTCTTATCTCAAACGCATAGTTGTGAGCGAGACAGCTATAAAACTTGAATCACATTCTGTCAGCTCACGGCCTGTAGCTTCAGAAGAACACGCCTCAGCTACCTTCAATAAAAATATCAGATAGTTTTCTCATATACCTTCCCAGTATTTTGAATGCCTAAGCATATTCACATTTAAGTATATTCTTTATTTAAACTTTATTGCACAGTACAAAAAAAGCACAAATGACGGACTTAATGCCATGCTTTAGCAATAAACATACATCTTATTATTTTTGACTTAAAATTGTTTTGCATCTACAGCATCTACTCAATCCAAAAGATTGGTTGTCTTCTCCGCTACCTAAAAGGTTGTCTGGATTCTGTACGAGATCGCTATTTAGCGACCGCCTGTTGTTTACATCTGTTTATTATTTTACTGTATAACTGAGGTTTTGTATCTCTGTATATGTGAGGTGTGCAGGAAATAGGATTCGTATGGTATTGTAGAACGAATCAAGGTCGCAATAATGTAATCACTACATAGTATAAAACAAAGTCTCTTTCTCTGTCCCTATGTCCCTTTGTATGCTTTAATCTTTAAAACTACGCAACGGATTTTGATGCGGATTTTTTTTATAGATAGAGTGATTCAAGAGGAAGGTTTATATGTGTAATACATGCATAATTTATCAGCATTGCACCCGTGGGAAGCCGGGGCGGGTCGCTAGTCTTAGATAAAAACGAAACGTCCTGACAATCGGTCGCTTCATAGATCTGCATGTGAGGAGAAGGGATCAATGAGGCGGCAGAGGAGGAGGGGGTAGCCATCGCGTCTCTCTGTTATTCTATTTAATTTCATTGTGTAAAAGTCTGTGTGTGTTTATGTTTTAAAGTATTAATAATGTATCTAACATAGTTTATAAGTTAATTTACTAACAATATATGGAATCAAATTTCTGAAATAAACGATTTTTATTTTTATTTTAATGATAATACCTCATCTACATTTGCCAGATTTTCGGCTGGGCGCGCAAGGCGCAGAACTGCCGGCTGCAGATGGTGCCTATCCCGGCGGACCCGCTGGCGCTGCCCTTCACGCTGAAGTCGGACCCGCTGCGCGGGCCCATCTACGTGCCGCTCAACGAGGAACCCCTGCTTAGGAACAAGACCGCTCTTTTTGAAGGTGATTAACCCTTTAACCCTTTGAGCGCCAAGCGGCAAAGCAATTCGTGCCACTGACGCCAAACCAAAAAAAAAGTGCTCCAAAATTAACAGAGATTGAAAAACATAGATAGTGGTTTGAATTAGCATGTTTTTGACCAATGAAATTTTTGACGTCAATAGGCGTCATTGGCTTCAGCGGCACGAATTCCCGATGACGTGATTTGCCGTCTTTGGCGGTCAAAGGGTTAAGATAGACCACCAAACCTGAGAAGAACTCGCGGTAAGGCGCACAGACTGGCGCAAGTGTGTGGCGGACGGCCGCAAGTGGTGCGACGATGCATGGTTTAGCGCATTGACTGACAAGAGGCAGAAACGACATCTAGGCGACCATACTAACTCAACAACGGTCAGTGTCTCTTGTCAAGTTTGCGATCGGGTATGCCGATCGCGTATCGGTCTTTTCAGCCACCAAAGACGGTGCTTTGCAGACTGAAGACCACAAATCGTCTGTAATAGACTGAAGGGCCTATGATGATCATACAATTTTACGATTATACATAATTAATATTTGATGGGGTGAACCCCTGTTAACCGACTCGCACTTACTTAAATTTCGCTTAAGGTCGAAGAATTAATTGCGGCTCCACACTACTCGCGCAGTTGACCGAAATAGCCGATGTATGGATTTCCGCAGCTAAGTGCCTCTCCACACTATCATATTCGCCCAACTTAGCGAGTAGTGTGGAGCCACAATCAGAAAGGCTACTCTTAATTTCGAAATACGGTATTTGATGAGATGACAGCTTAAATCAGCTACTCTTTATGTTATGTCAAAAACGATTTGTTAGATGAAGTTACTATTAAGATACTGGCTTGTGACACCATAACAAATCAGTAGTCAAAATAGGTCTTCTTGTTTTTGTCCAATCAAAAATAATATAGTGTAGAAAAGTAAGTGGACGTTTATTTGGTTCCCTGTATTTTTGACTGTGCGTTTAGTTGTTTCAATGATACAATTTGTTTTCACTATAGTCAAATACCGTATCAGACATTCGTATTATATTTGTTACCTATGGCGTT
Source organism: Apotomis turbidana (assembly GCA_905147355.2). Lineage (NCBI taxonomy): Eukaryota > Metazoa > Arthropoda > Insecta > Lepidoptera > Tortricidae > Apotomis > Apotomis turbidana. The sequence goes on along the minus strand of LR990288.1, from coordinate 17,590,261 downwards.
TCTGTCCAGAAAAATAATGTTGAGATGACGGCCCGTTTCGATATTTAAATTGCGCTGTTCGTAGTAATCCCTCAGCTAAAGTGTCCCTTAAATCGTTTTGCATTTTAGGTTTCCCTGAAGAGACATGGCTGGAGCGTCTGTTCCTCTTCCAAGAAGCGATCGTAGGACGGTTCGGTTTCATCAAGTGTACAGTAGAGAGTACGTCACACGCGGCCGGCGTCGGGGACCATCTCTACGTGCACGTGACGGGGAACATGTTCATACTGATCATCACCACGGTGAAGAGCGAGCAGAAGGCGCTCCGGACCCGCCCGGCCAACAAGCCTCTTAATGCTAGCAGGTGATCATTTTTGTAGTTTTCTAATGCAGTATGCAGTCCCGAAAACTTTTAGTATAGCAGTCTAGGAAAGTCCCGGTGCTGCACGGCCCTATGGTTTTTTAAGAGACCATCGTGGGACGGTTCCGTCGCATACGGAACTTGCTCCGACTGGTCATCGTCACAGAGCAGAGTAATAATGCCAGCAGGTGAGAAACACTATGGCTCTCTTTGAAATGGTAGGGCTGTTTGGTTTCATCAAGTGTACAGTAGAGAGTACGTCACACGCGGCCGGCGTCGGGGACCATCTCTACGTAGAGATGGTCCCCGACGCCACGTGCACGTGCACGTGACGGGGAACATGTTCATACTGATCATCACCACGGTGAAGAGCGAGCAGAAGGCGCTCCGGACCCGCCCGGCCAACAAGCCGCTTACCGCTAGCAGGTGAGAAACATTCAGTTGAAGTACGAACAGATTAAGCTACGGTGACCGTTGGGGCAGAAAGGTTCATGAGTGGCGACCCGGGACCGGAAGACGCAGCGTGGGAAGGCCCCCAACAAGGTGGATCGACGAACTGGTTAGGATCGCGGGCAGCAATTGGATGAGGGCGGCGCAAGACTGGTCGTTGTAGAGAACTTTGGGGGAAGCCTTTGTCCAGCTATGTACGTCTATCGGCTGATATGATGAAGCTGCAGACAAAGTAAATCCTCTTAAAGTTTAGTCTTTAGAATATGTAAAATTGGCGCATGTGAAATGAACACGCTCGCTCGTTCAGCCAGTGACTGCATTCACACGACGCTGCGTGTGTCAATTCCAATGGTACTTACTTTTCCTGCTAGTAGCTACTTTAGAGATAATTACTAATTTTGTGTGAGAAATGAGGAAAGTTTCCGGAAATTTTCGGAAACGAACACATCACTGCTAGCTACTTATTTTATTGATGCGTTATAGCAATTACGCATAACCGTTCTCAGAGTACGTTCTCCGTTTTATCTAATGTCAGTATTGCCTAACATTTGCACTCTGCTTGTTATCAGGTATCCAGTGCATTTAGAAGCGGCGCCCAGTCCGCACGAAGCGTACATAACTAGGCATGTCAGCGGCAAGAACAAAGACGACTATGACAACAGTCGACGAGTAAGTTTCCTATCAAAAATTCATAACCTTTCTACTATATCCATAAATCTGGCTCTAGTACAGTGAGAATTTCTGAAGCGTCATTTCCTTGAACCCGATTTCCACCGGCCTGCCAATTTTAAGGCACAGGTATCTTAACTTATTCTAGTACTACTCCAAAAAAGCTAATCTACTTCGGCTTATCCTACAATATGTTTGAGGCGACGCTACTAATATAATATACACATGAAATAATTAAAAGAAAGCCTGATACTGGTTACGTAGCTTTAGCAACGAATTGTCGGGGTCGGAGAACTCAAGTTAAATTGCTTGACTTTTAGCTAGCAACTAATAGCGGTCAATCAGCTACCGATTGGAGGAAAGAGGCCATTAGGTCAAATATCCGCGCTATTGTGACCACAATATCATCAAGCTAGTGTATGTATATAGATCACGCAGTATATATTTGTTACAATAGTATCTCAACTGAGTACTAATGGCTGCTCTACCGTGTCTTGATATCTCTAGATGTAACAATTGAAAACATTCTCGAAGGAGTATAGTCTCGTTTTCTATTTCTACGGCTCTGCACCTCTAGCATAACTGACACGCGACATTTACTACCTGTTACTTTCCTTTCAATACCGTGCGAGCATGACAGATGATGCTGAGTCGCGCGACAAGCGATGTCGCGGTAACATTTGGTAGCCCCGCTGAAGTTAGTGTAGATATGATTACCGAATCTCGCGCAAATAGCTAAGCGCAAAAGTAATTTCGTACGTGTATTTATGTAGGTAATGTAACTGAATAAAATGCTTGTTCACTTATTATCGTCCATATACACTGTTTGAATCTTATTTTCCTTTTCAGATGGGTTTCCTATGGTCCTGGAACCACATGATATCGAAGAAGTGGAAATGGTCTCAATATCCAGCTACTGGCGATGAAGCCTTCCAAACACGCATGCTGCGGGACTTCAAACACTTCTGTGCCAACCAGGAGCAGCGCCTCAGCCAGTTCTGGGACCAATGCTGGGAACTCCAGGAGAAAGCTCATGGACTAGATATTTTAGAACAATGTTGATAATGTAACCAAAAATATTTAACTGTTAATATAAGCATTTTGTACATTACATTTTGTTTTACTATCTCGAATTATCCAGAATCATTTGAAACCTTTTTAGCGCCAAAAAGGGAGAATCACGTCGACAGATAGCTGTGCCAGTGCTACGCCACGCCACAACGTCATTTGCCGCTGTACAATTTCATAATACTATCTGCTGCCTGCTTGGCGTCACGTAATTACTCCTGTGGCGCGGAGATGATCCCATTGGAGGGTTATACTCAATACTCCTACACAAAGACCAACGGTACTGAGGGCTAAACAAAAAAAATGGCGTCAAGGAGTTTTCCGTCGATTGGCTGGTTAAACGCCTCCTTTACATAAACGAAACATATTTGAGTCCTCCTTACTCTTGCTAGTTAAAAATAAATGACGATGACACATCTACCTGTAAAATATTCAACATTTTGACTGCCAATTGAGTAGGATTTCAAATATAATAATAATGACAAAAAAAATGTCCATTCTGCCTAGTTTTTTTCCTGCGCACTCCAAAGTTTGAAGCCTTACCCCTTTGACCATTAATCAAGATGTGCTTAATTCAATATGTCTACTAATCCAAGATCTGAACTCGTCAGACACTGCCTTATGGCTTGATAGTCAAGTTAGGCTTTATATTTGCATATAAAATAATTTCTGTTAGGTGTTCATATTATATATATTATATTATAAATTCAATAGAGACGTAACACTTTTAAGCAATAAAGACAAGCATTTTGGAAGAAAAGTTTATTGCTTATAAATCTTACACAAATATTATAAAAATAAGTTCAACTAACAAACTCCGTTATTATGCTCTTGCTAAAATCCCTATGAGGAAACTTGTGGGTCGATTGCAAAAAATTTGTACATAGTTAAAGGCTTAGTTAACATTAAATACGATCGCTTCCTTTGTGTGACGAAAGTTAGTCATACAAAATGTATGGGTAACTTTCGTCACACAAAGGAATCAATTACCATTGTTTTAATTAAAGCCCTTAACTATGTACAATTTTTTTGCAATTGACCCTGCGTTTTTAAGGTGACATTTTCTATGTAAGTATTAATATATAAATGTAACTAAAGGATATTAAAGTGTCTTTAAAGGCACACATTTAAAATGAATGCATATATGTACTATACACATTACATACATATTATTATTAAAAATTACTTTCCTCACAGGTATTTAGAATACATTTTATATCACATTCTAAGCATTATCAGTCAGATCCATATCACATACATCAATCCAACATTGAGCATAACTCTGATCATCACCTGTTTTAACACTAAAACACTAAATTTTAATCAATTTTGTTACTTTACCTCATTGGTATGATACTTTGATATGAGTACATGGAAAATTATATTATACTATAATGGCAGAAAAGATCTCATTTAAATATCATTTAAAATAGGTATATTATACTAAATTGACAAGACTTCATCAGTGATATAACTATTTTGTTCACAGAATTAGACTAAGGAATAAAAATAAGTCTCAAATAAAAAAGGAGAATCAAATTAAGCTCATTCAATGATTAAAATAAGTACAAAAACCATAAAAAAGAGAAAATTGGTATATCTGGCATAATCACATGCTACACGTGGCAGTGGCAAATTCACATTTCACAATTTGCACAAAGTTAATGCTATGTTTATTCAATTTCTTAATCAGTGCTACTGTCTTTGTAGATCACTTGAACAATAAAATTCAACTAAACATTATCTAGACTAACAAAAACATAACAAAACTGATACAGCAAAACATATTAGTATGTTACGTTGACAGGACTCATTAATGCATGCATGCATTTGTTATTTCGAGCTCAATGCACACACTTAAGACTACATTTTTTATGTATTTATTGAATAATATAACTTAAAATTAGTTAGAGAGTTACAAAACACATCTTATAATCAGCAATATAAAAGTTACTAAAGGGATCCTAAATTCAGAACATTTTAATTATGGGCTTGTGCACAAAGCACATTTTCGGGTTCTTTTTGACCCCCCCTCCCCCTGGTAATATTTGGTGAGGTTCTTTGCTAACCCTCCCTCCCCTCACTACCTCACGTGTATTTTTTTCCCGCCAAAATTTCGTAAATTAGACTCGCTATTTTGAAGTATTTAACAAGTGAAGATTTATTTTTCACGAAACCGAGAAAAAATATCGATTTTTTTCTTAGTTCGTTCACTGTAGAAAAATACACATGAGGTTTCCTTATACACCTCCCTCCCCCAACGTGATATATCGTGATTTTTTCGTGACACCCCCCTCCCCTTATTGAACCTCACGTGATTTGTGCACAAGCCCTATGGATGTCATGATTGTTTCACTGAATTGCAGCAATCAAAGCAAATAAATATTAAAGTAATAATTACCATCAAAACTATGATAAATGCACCAAATATTATAACTTTTCTCCACCCAGGATATTGCGGAGGAAGTGTGAGAGGGACCGGTAACAGGGTACTGGTAGGATCTAACCAACCAATATTTGTAATAATTTTAGCAGATCCCATATAATCTGTAATTATAAAGTATTGATTATTCTATTTTGTGCATTAAAATTATTTGTGACTATTAATTTTGAGCCAATAAAGAGGAAAATTTATTTCATAGTAAAATAATGGTTACTATAATATGTACTGTGGTACATTACATACTTTTAACAAAAAACATGGCAATGTATCAAAAATGTCTTTTAACTAGGTACATCATTTTAATCATTTTATACGTATGAATCTCTAACTACATAATCTCCAACAAGTTTAAATATGTACTGAAATAATACATTTCAGCTCACACTTCTTCAGAGATCACAGAAAATGCAGATTTACTTAAATCATTGAACTATTCTAAAAAATAAAAAATAAATGGAACTAAGATTGTTTTAAATCTTGAAAACAGTAGTAAGAAAAAAACTAACAAATAAACAAAATCTATTTCTTACTGCCAAAGACAAGCAGTCTAGTAAGCATGCTTGTGATGCATGGCACCTGCTTCTGTTGGTGCATAGTCGGCATGTCCGGGGTGTTCGACTCATAGTCCAGGGCCACTTTTTGACAAACAAATGTCAACAGAGTCAGAATGTCTCTTTCTGTCCCAGCATAACGCAATTCTTCACACAGTGCCTGCATGAACCACGAGCCACGAGTTGTGTTGCGCCAAGAGAAGTACCCCGGCACAGTAGAAAATACAATCAGGAAGTCAGCATGAATAGGGATTCTGTATGTTGAGCTTGACAGGCCATCAGTTTCAGTGCGGTTACCCCCCAAGGTTATTCCTCCATCAAGCTTGTCTCCTTGACATGCTTGGATAAAGAAAAGCTTTGGTTTACCAGCTAGAGATGGGCATTTATCAGCCGTGAAGTAGTACCACAAGTTGTCTGGCTTGTAGTGCGTATCTTTAGCATACAGCATACCTAGTTCGCCGTGACTCAGCACAGCGATAAGCAGGCAATCATTGTCGCTGTGGTCCATATCAGCGAGGTCCTGGATGTACTTATTGATGTCTTCAGATTTGAGATTGTGGCAGACGGTAACTCGAAACCCAAGGCTCTTAAGGACCTTGCTCAAGTTATCACTGTCGACGTTAGTTCCCGTGCGAGATTTTAGGCTATGTATATCGAAATGCTCATGGTTGAAGATAATAGCTATGCCACGGTTTTTGTGGCTCATGTTATAATACGCAGCATTTCTATCAACAGGCATTCTAGCAACTTGCCGTCTGTATGAGGAGTCGCTGCTTCCCCACGCGTCACCTTCATCTTCGCCGTTTGGTCTTTGTTCGTCTCCGTTACTGCCATTGTTTTCTGGTTTTAATTCCGACATCGCTGAATCGTCTCGCTAACGATCACAGATATAGATCACACTTGAAATCTTGATAAGAACAGGCTTTGTTTGATTTATGCACAATAAGTCTTGGCGAGATCAATTTCATTCAAAGTAAGTTAAGTTTTGAAAATCACCACCACAAGGTTGAGCGACACAAACAACTTTATACTTTACTTTGTAGATGTAGTGAAGAAGCTTTGATAACTTGTGTTGCCACTACAATAAAAAAAATGACATTGTTATTTGCATTGCATATGGAATGTAAAAGGGAAAGAGCAGCATCTTTCATTTGAAAAAGTGTCCAGCGGTAAGCAGTATTTCGTCGTTGTGCTTACCAAATCTGATATATGTACATCAGTTGTTTTAATAAAATTAATGTTATTAATTGTACATAACATGTCATTTCTATCAATTAAAATCTCACATAAATAGTCGGACCACAATAACTCTTCCAAGCAAATGAACTGTCATACCATACAAAGTGAGTCAGCTTATAATATATGGTTTAACTATGGTCTGCCTAATAAAAGTAGACTAGAAAATAGCGGCAAATTTAAAAAACAGCGTGTTGCAACACCGCGTATAACTGGATAAAACAATATTGATACTTGGTATTTTTTTTGTACACCTATATTGTTACTAGTATAACGAGTTCAGATACTATGATAAAGAAGAAAGACGGTAGCATCCATCTAATTGACAACATTTCATATTTTTAAGACTATCATTTTATTACTTTTATGAATTCTGCTTAAAAAGATGAAGTAATCTCTGTTTTTATTTATTTTCTGAGATGATTATTTGTTTTATTATTAATTTATAAAACATACTCATTTTAAAATGTGGCAACACCAAAACCAGAACTTAATGGAACAAATACATTACAGTGTGTTTGATATTATAACAAACATTTGACAGTTCTCTGTTGATGTTTGTAGTGATGTAGCAAAACCATATTGTTTGCCAAACCTAACGATTATGAATGGTTGATCAAATCGATTTTATCGACGAACTTTTTTCAAACCTGAATATATTTTTGTTTATTTTGTGTAAATCAATATTTTTTTGAGCTACGAGCCGCCGGACTCATTAGAGCTTTCTATGTAAAGTAATAGTTGGTTTTATTGTTCTTTCTTTAGGTTTTAAACTTATCGATTTAATCGATTTTTACCAATTTACAGAAATAACACATGAATCGAAACGCAAGATTTAGTCACAACACAACTTTAAAAAAAAATAAGACGTAGTACGTAACTGTTTGAGTAATGATTTCATCATCATCATCATCATTTCAGCCATAGGACGTCCACTGCTGGACACAGGCCTCCTCAATTGACTTCCACATGGGCCGGATAGAAGCGACCCGCATCCAGCGTGTCCCCGCAACCCTGACCAGATCATCCGACCACCTTGCGGGTGGCCGTCCTACGCTACGCTTGCCGGAGTAATGATTTATTATTGTTAAATACTTCAACACCGCGATAAGAAAAAATATAACATGAACTCAATAGTATCAAATAGAAAGTGAAAAACGTTTATAGATACTTGAAAAACCACTATGTCATTCCTTGTTTTTTTTTATGAAATTCAATGTGTCGCGCAGATTTACGTTGTATGGGTCCTGTGATGTGACAAATGTTTGTTATAATATCAAACAGACTGTAGTCGGCTTTCTTATTTAAAAATAACTTAATAAAACTCGGTATGCATCTGTCATCTGCCAACGTCGAATAAAAAAAAATATTTTTTTTCGCTCTTTGGTTTAGACAACAACCCTATTCAGCCCGTATTGTCTTAGATTGCAGTTATTTGATGTATTTTCTTATATTTCTTTAAATACAGAAGAATAAATTCAAAGATTTTTTTTTAAGGTACACGACATTAAGCCCTGTCGATCTCTATATTAATTTCCACCTGTTATAAATATGAAATGTTGTCAATTGTCACTCCATAAGTTAAAAAGCTTGACGATGTGTTTGTTATACCAAATAATGACCATAGAACCGCGCGTTCAAAACGCTGGAATATTCGCAAATTTTATTGATGATGTGACATGGATATTGTGAAATTTTAGATTTGTTCATAAAGGTACCTTTGTTATCATTTATGAACAAAAGTTTGCTATGTAGGTAAAATATTTACCAAGGCACTAGAAAAATAAGTACTTACCTACTTATCGCCCGAACACTGCGCCAGAAATCCCTTTACTTGCGATCATTGCATTTTAGTCCTTTTCGCTATTGAAACCTGCCAGGATTAGATATTACATAGCTAGTTGTGTTTCATTCATGCCCCACGTCTGATGTTTACATTAGCAATCACCCCGGCAACATGAATCAGCTGCCCTCAAACAAGGCACGTTCTGACTGGAGTTGCTTACCAAAATGTCCATATTCAAAGTAAAGCAGTGGTGGTCAAACAACGATTCTCGGGGTGAACAAACCGAAGTTGGCATTCAAATAGCTTGTTGCCTTAAAGTGGACAGATTTAGCTCTCATAGCGATAGCGACTGCATTGTCACTGGTGAAGGATCGATACTTAAACTGTATAAACCGAGTGTTGGTCATGATGCATCACATATACTTATGGAGACTAACTTTAATGCGCCCATATTACAAATTGAAACTGGAAAATTTATAGCGTAAGTGCGTTACATAGTAGGTACAACTACTTTAATTTAGTACATACATATTTTAAAATCTTTAGGTACTGCAATCGAACTTACCCAATCATTAATTTCTTATTGCTCACTTAAAAAAAAGAGTACCAGAAAGTCCTAGTTCGTCGGAAACTTTTTGCTATTGCCAGAACCAGAAACTACCTACCGATTATGTAGGTTCGCGAGTTAGAGTCGCGGTTAGTGCGTTTTGAGCATTTTAACGTGCCGAGCAATCCCTTCCTTACCGGGTAATGAAGGGATTGCTCAGCAAGGTCGGCTCGGGTAAGTTGCACCTTATAAGTTCACCTGGGTGGATAGGGGCACTTGTTCTGACCCCCCTGGTACACCTCAGAGGTGTAGCAATCATGCTCAAAGTACGGACTTATTCATGCGCTGCTCCTGATATTGCATTTATCTGTATCCATAGACGGTAACTCCGCTTAAGTCCTATGATCGCGGTTCGTCTTCTGTTTCGAGCCTGTTTGCCATATGCCTTATTGTTTTATTTTATTTTCTTATTTCTGTCACACCTTTTATGTAACTAATTATGTTTTGTTGCAATTCACGAATAAATGTATTTCTTTCTTTCTTTCTTTCTTTCTTTTTATATGATATCATACATACCACAGATTTAATAACTAGGTATAAATTAGTTTAAAATCTTTCAATTTGACTTCCAGAGGTAAAGAAGATAGGCAAATCATAGTACTGCATCCTCAAAGTTACGCCGTTTACCAGTTGAACAGGAAGGAAGGACACACTAACGTAGGTAAATACATATAGTATCTCTTCTTAGATCTACATTATCTGAGCACGTTTCACGCTAACGTTAAAAACATAAAAAATATTATGGGAAATTTCAGGTGACCAAAATGCCTTGGAGCCAGTTGTTAGACATTCTTTCACACGTCGCGCCTACAGCGTGACATGTGGTCCCTTCGGCAACATAAAAACCAGGGACTTCATATGTGTACAGTCCCTAGATGGTACTTTGAGCTTCTTCGACCAAGACACGTTTCTCTTTATGTGTGTCTTTAACGATGTGATCATCCCCGGTCCTGTGTGTCACATAGCCAGTTGCGATTCATTCGTCATATGCAAATCGACGTGGGTTTTGGAAATATATAGGTAAATAAAGTCTATTTTTATAATTTTCACAAACTTACCAAATTTATAATAGAAGTCCTGACTGACTCAACAAGGCACAGCCGAAACTACTAATGTTAAGAGAGTTGATTTTTGCACAGTAGGTTACTTTTATAACGTGAGGTAGGGATAAGAAGCGATTTAAAAAAATTCAACCCCTAAGGGGGTTAAAAAGGGGATGAAAGGTTGTATAGGGTGCAACTTTTTTTTAAGCTAGGAGTTAGAAACTTAGGTAAACGGTATTTTATTAAAAAACAAAAAAACTGATTTCAGCGTTTTTGAAAATTCATTCCCTAAGGTGGTAAAAAAGGGGTTGAAAGTTTGTATCAAGATCAAATATTTTTTTGAGCTCGGGACTTGAATACCTATTTGTGTAAAGGCATATTATTAGAATACAAGAAAAGTGATTTCAGCGTTTTCAAAAATTCCTCCCCTACAAGGGTTTAAAAGGGGTTGAAAGTTTGTATCGAGATCAAACCTTTTTCTGAGCGCGGGACTTTAAACTTTGTATAAAGGTATATAATTAGAATACGAGAAAAGTAATTTCAGCGTTTTTGAAAATTCAGCCTTGAAGGTGGTGAAAAAGGGGTTGAAAGTTTGTATGAAGATCAAACATTTTTTGAGTGCGGGACTTGAAACTTTATATCATAATTATCTTTAAAGCTTAGGTTTGTTCAGTAATTTTCACAAAATCATTTTTTCATAGCAGCGGATTTTAACAACGCGTTTTTTTATGATCGCCAATTTTATTATTCGTCTTTCTTCATGTAGCGATTTTTCATGAAGTGTTTTATAATGTTTGCTTTTATTTTGTTCGCTTATTTTACCAATAGATTATTTTTTCAGTCGCATATATTTTCAGCAGCATTAGGCAACATACGCCTTATTATGTCGACGGAATGAAGAAAGACGAATAATAAAATTGGCGATGATTAAAAAACGCGATGTGAAAATTCACTACTATGAAAAAAATATTTTGTGAAAATTATCAAACAAATCGACATTTTTTATTTTTATGAGTGCGGAACTTGACAAGACGACGATTTGTTCTACATTGACATACTTGGATTATGAAACATAAATCTAAGAAGTCTAAGCGGCCAATATAAATCTTCATCGATATACGAACTCAACACGCCTCCTAAGATTTATATTGTTTACAAACATAATAATTAACTAAAGAACATTTATATAATTAGAGCGTCTTTCAAAATTGATTTACGATTAGATTACGATTAAATCGGAGGAATGTGATTTGTTCATTTATTCCATCTTCACTCCTCTTCTGTGGACGGGCGGCCTAATGTCTTGCTCACGTTGTTTGCCGTTGCAGTTATCAGCAATTAAGAGAGCTCAGCGAATTAAACGCCAGACAAAATAAAAAGAGCGTTCCACAATGGGTGTACAACGCGGGCGAAGAAGTCTCGTCGTTACAGGCTATTCAGGTTTGATTCTGCACATGAACAAATATACTATTCCTATCTGCAACAGTTGTAGCAGCGCCATCTTGTATCGAGTAGGTTAATACACAGACAACGAGAGCCCCCACCTCGACCAGGACATAGACAGAGATTTGACTGACAGACTACAAATACGGACGCAACTAACGACCACTCAATCAGACACCACAGCTTTCCAGCGGGCCAAACTACGACACATCAGAAGACCCAGGAACCTTCTGACCGACCCCGACGACGTCATCACGGCTACCATCAAAGAATGGTACCCCGACGATTCGTCATCGGGTAGTGAGTCAGAACCCGAGCCTGGCGTCAACCATGACGCCGACTACTACTTTAGGGCTTGTGCACAAATCACGTGAGGTTCAATAGGGGGAGGGGGGGGGGGGCACGAAACAATCACGAAATATCACGTGGGGGTGGGGGGGTATAAGGAGACCTCACGTGTATTTTTCTATAGTGAACGAACTAAGAAAAAAACCATATTATTTCTCGGTTTTGTTAAAAAATAAATCTTCACTTGTTAAATACTTCAAAATAGCGAGTCTATTTTTCGAAATTTTGGCGGAAAAAAATACACGTGAGGTAGTGAGGGGGAGGGGGGGTTAGCAAAGAAACTCACCAAATATCACCAGGGGGGAGGGAGGGGCAAAAAGTAGCCGAAAAAACCTCACGTGATTTGTGCACAAGCCCTTAATAGGGAAATCAGACGACAAGAACGACGTAGGAAAAGGAAAAATAGGAACACTCTACGTGCACACCGTCGCCTCCGCCGGCGGGGACGACCGCCGCGATAAATACATTGTCTACCACACGACCTAGAATCAAGCTACATGACCTATAACAAACAGACTGACTTAAAAACGACGTTGTCAAGATAGGTACACGTCCGCTGGTTCGAGTGCCCGTGCACGCCAACTCACACACGCTATGGCGCTGGGGCAGTGCGCTGCCTGCAGCCTAGCAACACGATGTCGGTTACAGCCGTAAGGCTACCGAGCAAGCCATAAATTACGATTACGATTATTAGAGTTTCAATAAGAATCTTATGTGCCTGGAGAACGTTTATTCATCCTAACCCTTTACAAATTACCATTTAGTTTCTACAATACAAACCCAATTTCATTTATATTGCACATTAAGACATCATTGCTTCAACAATGCTTCAACATGAATGAATTTAACAGCCATGAGTTTCTTCGGGAGTTTAGCTGGTTTATGAATCAATCACAAATCTTAAATCTTCTACAGACAAGCAGTAATTTCTCCAGCGTCCTTGCACTTGGCGAGAGGCATTTGTACTGCTTCCAGGACAACGGCCTCATGAAGTTTATGATCAAGTTTGATTTTGTACCTATTTGCTTCAGCGCCTATCTTATTGGCTGGTATTATGGTAAGCTGTATGTTGTTTTTAAACGTTCACTACTCCTGCTCATTTTCAACATATCTGAAAAGACCACACTTTATTTCGAATATCGGCTTTGCTTCAGCGCCTATCTTATTGGCTAGTATTATGGAAAGCTGTATGTAGTTTTTCAACGTTCACTACTCCTGCTCATTTTCAACATATCTGAAAAGACCACACTTAATTTCGAATATCGGTAGGTACTTAGGTATATATCGACTTAGGGAAGTCATTGGCGTTTACAGCGTTAACGCTTCTTGCCGTCGATATCACTATTGAGAGTAATAAATAGCCTAGGAATGATTTAGCGTGAGGAAAATGGCTTATCTATAATTATGCTTTTTCAGAACCTGGATCACGATTATTAGTAATGGTGGCCTCCGAAGACGCGAAGCTATTTGTATATGAAAACACAACTTTGCTATGGTCCTGCGATTTGCCGCACTACACCATATCGATCTCGCGCTGTTTCCTGAAGTCGCTACCAGGTGGCGTAGTCACGCTCGCCAATAACGGCACTGTTCAGGTCAGCTACATGGGAACCGAACCTGATTTGAACGTGAATGCTGGGTCGATGATAAACGATACGATGGACCCTGAGGCGGTGCAGGCTGAATTACAAGAGGTTGAGGAATCGCTGCAGAAAATTCTGGAAAGTAAAGAAGGTATGCACCACCGCCACTTGCAGGCCAAAATATGCGCTTTCAAAGTCCTTTCTGTATCTTTTACGTATAACTATACCCAAGCTAAATTAACAGAAAAACAATTTTATTATTTTTCAGAAATAAGCGACCACTATCCGACAATAGACAAAATTCTTACGATTAAAGCAGATGCCGGCAAACCAGTCCAAAATCTATTCCAAGAATTCACTCAAGAGAACGACGCAATGTTACACCTATGCCCTGTAGTAGTGATAATATCATGCGAAGAACCTAAACTAGTTCAAAGCATACAGATCACATACTCCTGTTCTCCTCCTTTTGCGTGTTCAGAAGCTGTGATATGTTTGGACAGTATAAATGGGACTGAAATTGTGGAGACGCAAGTATTTATATCGAGCGACGCAGATATCGCTGACACGTTTGTTCGAATCCTGCTGGTTGTCACGGATTCTAAAGGGAAGATTGACGTGATATCAAAGCAAGTGTTGTTGCCGGCGAGTCTGTACTGCGCGCCTACTAATAATGTTAACGAGAATAACATTGTTCTGTATTTAATTGCGAACAAGCCTTGTATAAATTTTAACGAGATATTTACAGGTAAGCGCTTTAATCAGTTATAGTTCGGTTGTTTTTTAGTTTAACCCATTAGGGCAAATTTTTTAATTGGCCCATGGGCGAATTTCTGTAGTACATTTTGTGTAACTCAATGGAAAGAATTTTGTAGGATATGTCGTGAAATTGGGCTTAGCATGGTCAGAAGAAGCCACTTTACTAACTCACCAAATTTTATTGAAATGTGAGAAAAAAAGAAATCGACAACAAAATAAAAAATTGCCCATTAATGAATAACAATGTCAATAGCTGTGGATTTCAAGATAATGTCATCGGACATCGGCTTCTATACCTGATGAAACCGCACCTAATGTACGACCTTAAAAAAACCCACAAAATGTAACAAAACACAATGGATTTGTACTGAATAATACAATTGTTTGGATTATTCACTAACCACGAGGTGAATTGAATTACAAGCATTTAGTCGATACTATTACCTGTAATAGTTACAATAGAGATAGAAGTAGGTACATTACATAATAATAATAGCAAATTTAAACTTCCCATTAGGTACAGGTGGTGACGTAGGTACGTAATTATTATACCTCATCATACGTACAAAGATTTATACTGCGCAATAAGTTCGAAGCCTCTCTTTTTACGTGAGATTATTTTAACTAACCAAGAGTTTTTTTAGATTTTCCAGAAGAAGAAATAGCTGATCATGGATATGTATCTGAAGCAGTAACTTTCACGTATAAAAACACGAAAGGACACGTTACAGTCAAAGCTACGGGACAACAATACTCATTTGAGGCAAAGGAGTTTTCCGATATAATTGCAATATTAGACCACATGGTTATAAAGTTATTCGATCATTATACTAGAATGGACAAAGCAGACTTTAAGTACAGTTTCAAATTCGACTCCGAATTGAGTAAGCAAATGATTATGAAATTGTTGAAAAGCATCGAAGTTCACGCAAAAGAAAGAATTAAGCTAAAGAACGCTGAGGTAAAAATTCCGGATCCGTTGCTTATATACTGCTAGATTTATGCATCATACTCAGATTGGCCACCTAATGTTGACCCATTGCATCCATATTTGCCTCAAAACTGCATACCTGCTGCACGTGTTAATCCAAATTAGAACAAAATAAAGTACAGTGAAATCGTGGTGATGTAACAAATCTCACTAGCATGCAAAAATACTTTTTTATGTTTTTACAAGCAACTCACCTGATGGATTCTTCAAGCCAGAAGATAAACCATTTATCAACGCATGTCTTGAATTTTGTATTGTTCATTCAACCCAAATCAAACTTTTAGTGAGACCTTCGTTCAACCCACGGAACCCACGTTTCATCCAACCAAATAGTAATTTTATTTTCGTCTGTTCTCGCTTCTTTGACCCATTTTAAATTATATCGCCTCCAATATTGCAAATCGTCACGGTCATTCATCATTCTTGCGACTCTTTTTTAACCGACTTCAAAAAAGGAGGAGGTTCTCAATTCGAACTAATTTTTTAAAACCTTGAATCCAATATCTTTCAATAATTTGTAGTTTGGTCCGCTTATAATTGTCCATAGTTGAATCGCTGTTGACCACTTCCATTTAAATAATGTAAATATAATTTATAAAGCAAACTTAACATTACAGGATGAACTAAACGTCCTTCAAAGACAGTTTACACTGGTTCAGAAAAGGCTTCTGGTACAATACGGATCACTTCCCCCCGGAGATTGCGACCCTTTGGAACACCTTATGAAGGATACTCACAACAGATTGACCACATGTGTCAGTGATATTATACAGGCCAAGGAGTCCGTTTCTAGGTAATATCATGGGATAGCATAATGGCACCATAAGTCCCACTCAATAGCACCTACGTTGTTTATCGTCCAAATGTTAATTGTAAATTCAAAATTATAAGCTTAGGCATCAGGCTCAGGCTTTGTAGAGTCCAGACACTATTATTGATAATGACATTATCATCAAGTAGTGCCATTACTGTTCATAGTAGATTGGAATGAAAGAATTTTGTATGTTGAACGGGGTAACAACCATGGAATTACAGTATTATTAATGACATTAAAACTAATAGTGTATCGTGGTCAATGGTCATGTTAGGCTTTCCGCTCACGTACAATGAACGTATCAATAAAACATTAACATATTTTTCAGAGCCGGTAGCACTGTAACTGCAGTGGGCAATCTCATCGTGTTTATTTTGAAACACACGACTCCGGATGCTTTCAAAATAAAACTGATCGAAGAAATGTTGGCGCTTAACTCATTGTACGATGACTTTCAGGTACAATGTAAATGTTTATCATTACCACGGGCATTATTGACCTGTCTTCAACAGGCTCGTATTAATAGCGTGGAAGTCACGTGCGCGGTAGATTAAAACCTAATTCAAATGTTTATTTCCAGGAATTAGAAGAAACGGTTACCCAAGCGTTATCTTACATTGTGAACGAAGTATTTCAGAAATCAGAGAAGGACAGAGAGAAACTTGCTCCAGTCACTGAGCAGGGGATACTGTCACACATCAACTTGAAGAGGTTCTTGAAGCAAATCAAAATGATACTCGAACGCACGTTCAATGAAGCCAAGACTGACGAATCTCCGACTGACAAGAAGGAAAAGGTGCTACGTATTGAAGAATTTGTCGAAGTTTTGTAAATGTTTTGTATGAAATAATATAAGTACCAAAATAAACTAAATAAATAAGTATCGGACAACCTCACACAAATCAATCATTAGTTAAAATAGGCGCTGGAAAATACGCCCTGTTTACGAGACATATTTAGCAATACATTTTTTTTGCGCGATAGTAAATCCTTAACTTTCAAATAACTTTACTAATAGTTTTGCTTATGGTATTGTAAAAACAAAAATAAAATTACAAACTTCAACAAGCTTTATTACATTTATAAGAGAATCGATATAAATATGAATGGGAGGTCACTTAATGTAAATAAAAAAATCTTATTAAAACCTTTAGGCGACGTGCATTAGACTGTAAAGTACCAGATTCAAGTACAGGAAGTGCACTAGCAGAAGCAGAACTTTGTCACGTCATTTCTTCTTGGCGTCCTTCAAACCGGCGCCCGCGTTGAATTTGAAGAAGACGATGTCGCCGTCTTCAACCACGTAGTTACGGCCTGAAACAATAACACGAAATATCTTACTAAAAGCACTTTAGAGGTATTTTTATGTAGCGGCGTATAGCTTCGATTCATGAAAATCTTCCTTTAATTCTTTACAATGTTGACTATGGTTTTTTGTTTTTTATATAGGTACAGAATAGTGGCAGAGTTTCGCCTGATTGTAAGCGAAATGGAGAGCCCAATCGCAGTGGCAACGGACAAGAACGTGTCATTCGTTGGAAAGAGGAGAGGTCTATGGTCACGCTTACCCAGAAAATGTTTATTCACTCTAGAACTCTATAAATAAATAAATAAATATTAAGGGACAATCATACACAAATCGACCTAGTCCCAAACTAAGCAAAGCTTGTACTATGGGTACTAGACGACGATATACATAATATATAAATACACTAGCATTAACCCGCGGCTTCGCCCGCGTTCCTATACAATAAACATTATCCTACGGGAACGATGCTCTTTTTTTCAGGATAAAAAGTGGGCTATTTGTTAAAGTTAGGGTATAATCTGCTTATCCCTCATGCATATCCGTCTAGCCGTTTTATTGTTGAAAAGTTTGAATGCATTTATTACGGCTGCAGGAGGTTTCCCGATGACTACTCCAGTCTCGCCGCGCCACCCGCACTGGCCTTGACGACTATCGAAATGGCACCAAATACAAAATTAAACATCTATTTAGGATAACGGGACTCATTCCATACCTCAAAAGCAAAAATAAATCCCTTATAGGATCACTTGTAGCTGTCTGTGAGTCCGTCTGTTACAACCGATTTGCTGCAAAACTACTGCACCGATTGAATTGCAATCAGGCACAAATGCTTTCAAGAATTTTCATGTCCACAAATGTCCCAAAAAAACATGAAAATGACACCCATATTCATATCACCCACAATCATAACGTCATCGCACCGCCACAGGGGAATGGTATTTCACGTCCGCTACGTTGAGTTTTAAAATAATTGTTGTACCCGTAATCAGCGACCTGATAAATAATAAAAATAATACCCATGTTGATTTTCAGACTTTGTCAACACATTTCCCCCTTTTAGGGCTTCAATTCTTGAAAGGCCTGAAAAGCGTGTTTACTCATATTCTTAGAAATACTCCTGTGAAGTTTCGAATAAAATAGTCTAATCTTGTTTCCCCATACAAACTTTGGATCTCTATTTCACCCCCTTTAGAAAAATCGTTTATTAGTGCGCCCCTATACCCTATAAGGAACCTACGTTCTAAATTTAGACTCTTTAGAATCAGCGGTTTGGGCTGTGCGTTTAAAAACGACACCCATATGTTTAGACATATTTAGACATTTCTACCCCATCGCACCCTAACATGAGAGATGGTATTACACGTCCGCCATGTTGAATTTTAAAATCGTTCTTTTTTTAGTAATCAGCTATCCGATAATCCATAGAAACCAACTCTTCCCTCTTCCCCTTCCGGGATACAGGGTACCAAGTTATCTAATCTTGTTTCCCCATACAAACTTTGAATCCCCATTTCACCCCCATAGAGGGTGAATTTAAAAAAAACCTTTCTTAGTACACCCCTACTCCTTATAAGCAACCTACGTGCCAAATTTGGACTCTCTAGAACCAGCGGTTTATTATTTAGACATTTCAACCCCATTTCACCCCAACAGAGGAGATTGTAATTCACGTCCGCCTCGTTGGATTTTAAAATCGTTGCGGTTTTGGTAATTAGCGACCCGATAAACCATAAAAACAATACCCATGTTGATTTTCAGACTTTGTCACCACATTTCTCCCTTTATGGGGTTGAATTTTCAAAAATTCTGAAACACGTGTTTACTAATTTATCGTTAGAAATACTCCTGTAAAGTTTCAAATAAAATAGTCTAACTAATCTTATTTCCCCATACAAACTTTGGACCTCCATTTCTCCCCTTTAAGGGGTTAATTTTGAAAAATTCTTTCTTAGTGCACCCCTACACCTTATAAGGAACCTACGTGCTAAATTTGGACTCTCTAGAACCAGCGGTTTATTATTTAGACATTTCAACCCCATTTCACCCCAACAGGGGAGATGGTAATTCACGTCCGCCACGTTGGATTTTAAAATCGTTGCGGTTTTCGTAATCAGCGACCCGATAAACCATAAAAACAATACCCATATTGATTTTCAGACTTTGTCACCACATTTCTCCCTTTTAGGGGTCGTCGGATCGTCAGAAATACCCCTGTGAAGTTTCAAATAAAAAATAATAACCAATCTTATTTCCCCATACAAACTTTGGAACCCCATTTCACCCCTTTAGGGGGTGAGTTTTGAAAAATCCTTTCTTAGCAGATGCCTACGTCATAACATCTACCTGCATGTGCATGCCAAATTTCAGCCCGATCCGTCCAGTGGTTTGGGCTGTGCGTTGATAGATCACTATGTCAGTCAGTCACCTTTGAGTTTTATATATATAGATATATAGATAACATCCATGACCCAAGAACAAATATTTTGCACAAATATTTGCCCCGGCCGGGATTCGAACCCGGGACCGCCGACTCAGTAGGCAGGTGTCTACCAACCGAGCCAAACGCGTCGTCGCGTCTATAAAAGCATTAACCATAGCCTAGACAGCCTCGTGGGTGTATCAACATGGACGAAAGCTTACGTGGCGAGAATAGTATGTATCTTATAAAGTAAGCAACAGGTCTCTTCACGAGGCATCAGAAAACGTAGTAATTTAGTGGTCAATTACATTTCTCGTTGGCACCAACTTTTGGTATATCTGTTTGGCCCTATGGTTAACTGGTAAAGAATGTTATTTCGCATTAAGTGCGCCACTTGTACTGCCTTGTTTTGTGCACTAAAGTTTAGATACATTTTCAAGTAAATTTTATCCCTGTATATATTTTTTTTCACTGAATATAAAATTTTACTTAGGAATAATGGACACTGGAGATACATTTACCTTGTTGCCGGTATTTCCCAGCGCTCTTGCAGGCCGCCTCGGAGCCTTCTTCCTTGAAGTCCTTGTAGTGCATCACTTCGGCCATGATGAAGCCCTTTTCGAAGTCGGTGTGAATGCGCCCGGCTGCCTGTGGCGCCTTTGTGCCTTTCTGTGAAGAAAAAATGTAGCATTAGTAGAATAATTACCGTTTAATTTAACATGCACTCATATAACTGGTGCTTAAAATACGTTGAAGGTATAACGGACCGCCTTTTGTAATCAGTTCGCTGATTTTGGCCTTGTGTTTGAACCATAAGCCAGCCGCATTGCCCAGTTGGGAAGTAGCTTTTTTTACGTATCGCGTCGTGTCGCGGTCAGCTGGTGACTTTATAATTGGGTAAGTATCTTGTTTGTTGCCGAGAAATTTTCATATTTTTTAGTGTTAAGTACACATGTTGTGTTGGTAATCCTTAAATAAATAAAACTAGTGGCTTCGTGGGTTGTCGACCTTGCGAGTTTTGTTTCAAAATTGGTAAAATGTATTTTTTTACATTTTCCACCACCATAACTCCGCGATTTCGAAAAAACTAAATAACTGAATCGAAAAAAAAAACCGATATACTTATTGAACCCTCTCAAAATTTGATGAGAAATGTGACCGGTCGAGAAATGTGACCTCTAGGCGAGAACAGCCAGAAATCCAAACATCCGTGGACATAGGAAATAATTTTTGGCCAAGCTGAAACGGAGACGCTTCGCTCGCTCGGTCAATAAAATGTATGATGTTGATGCAAAGAATAAAGGTAGGCCAATTTGGAAGATATACTTTTCAAAGTTAAGTTTGTCTCGCATATAATTTGAAATTGTATAAGATTTTAATACTTTACCTGTATGATCCATGCTTTGACCTCATCCGCGCCAGCGGTGAAGAAGTACTCCAACTGGAGAGCCTTGTAACCCGACACGATGATCTTGTCCAATGCACTGGAACAATGCACAATCTTGTGAGAAGTATAAACTTA
Organism: Apotomis turbidana; assembly: GCA_905147355.2. Taxonomy (NCBI): domain Eukaryota; kingdom Metazoa; phylum Arthropoda; class Insecta; order Lepidoptera; family Tortricidae; genus Apotomis; species Apotomis turbidana. The sequence goes on along the minus strand of LR990288.1, from coordinate 17,568,883 downwards.
ATCTTTATAAATAATGACACAAAGGTAAATTAAGAAAGAAAAATTTAATGCGATCTACTACAATCGAAGCGGGGTAAATAAGAATCGATAAAAAAGATTCTATACAAATATTTATAAACTTAATCTGTTGTCAGATTAACTTATTTACCGCCAGTCTTGTGATGACGTCACTCGAACTCACATAGGACCCATATTTTAGAATGGAACACCCAAAAATTCCGAATTTTCATAATACCGAAAGCGCTATCACGCCAAACGTTGGTATTTGCTGTGGATGGTATGTGACACGATTTAATTAGGTTAGGTTAGGGTTATATGTTATCCCAAAAAGTCAAAATATTTCACCAAAACATGGTTTTCGGAATTATGAAAATTCGGACAAATGAAACTTCGGAGTGTGTTTATGTGTATATTTGTTACTTCTTCACGCTCAAACGGCTGGACCAATTTTGATACATTTTGGCATGAAGGTAGCTGACACCCTGGACACATAGGCTACTTTTAATCCCGAAAAATGTAGTGTTCCCGTGGGATAAGCGGGTAATCGGGCGACGCTGCTAGTGGAACATAATTTTTAGCCGAGAGTACAAGTTCTAAATTCAATGGCGATGTCTCAAGCCTACATACCTGGTGAGGCCGTGTTCCTTCAAGAAAGCCTGTCTCTCTTCGGGCTCCATGTCCATCAGTTTGGTTTCTAACGCACCCGAGAAAGGGATCAATGGCGCGCCTGGGTCGTTCTTGTCAATCCATTCCTTCAGTTTTGGTAACCTTAAAAAAATGTATTAATTATTAATCGTTTCATACGCAACTGGAAACAAAACTGAGTCTCCTGGAGTACTTATTCCTTCAGGCCATTGTGCTCCATTGATTTACTGCTCATTTGAAGTAGGTATACAATTGTAAAGGTACTTCGAAAACGAAGACAGACAATTCGTAGCTATACATTTTCTCGTTACGAATATTTAAGTTTACTTTGCTCACATAGATATCTTTATACGACTGATTTCTTCTATACTATTATAAAATTTTAAAATTGTATTAAAATTCTGTTTTATGTGTCATTATTTCTGAAAAAATCTTAACAGCGCCATGCTGCAGCGTGGCATCAGCCGTTAAGCGTCATCTGGTAATTTTCTCTGGCCTCTCATCACGCCGAAACGGCTGGACGGATTTTCACCAATTTTAGTACAGGGTCAGCTGTACATCCAATGAAGGTCATAAGATACTTTTTACCCAACAATGGTAAAGATAAATAAAACGCGGATATAGTTGCGGGATACCTTCTAGTATCATCTGGGTAATAGGGATATTAGCACTTACCATTTATTCTTCTTCCTGATGTAATCCTTTTCCGACAAATTTACCAGGTATAGCGCAGGTTTCGATGTTATAAACAAGTACCGGTTTAGTACTTCTATCTGAAATTAGAAAAATATCTAATAAAAATAGGAGCGAAAGCCAATTCAATGGTTTTAATCGTTGATTATAAACTTACGTCAGCTGCGCTCCAATCTCCGAATCGTATATGTTTCTTTTCATCTACTAAAACGGCCTTTATTCTCATCAAGGCGTCCTGCAAAATAAAATAAAATATTAATTGAATTCCGTTTATTTTTTGTACATTAACTCGAGGTAAGTACAGGTAGCATCATAAGTAGCTAACGATTTAAGTATGACATTTGACATAGGCCAGTCGTAAAATTGACAGCTACTTATGATGCTGACCGTACACTTTTTAAACCAAGGTTATTGCAGCTCTTGCGAAAGCACGCTGAAAAAAGAAGTGAACAAGAAAATAAGGAAATCTCGTCGTTATTCCGCCTATTGTCTTCACGAAACAACCTCATCTGATATCTTTAGCAAAATTTCAGTTTACTTCTCCGAAACCTAGTAAATTTTAACTAGGCCCTCGTTGTCATCTAAACTATTAAACAATTCTAAAATCGTATTGAAAATCAGTTTACTATGGAGAGGGCTCTTCGTTGTAGGATAAATCTTAACAGCGCGATGCACACAGGATTTTTATGGGCGCGTTAGCAAACATTTATTTGACCGCTTGTAACGCCGAAACGGCTGGAAAGATTTTAACCAATTTTGGTACAGGACAAGGATAGCTGGACGTCTAAAGACGGTTATATGATAACTTTTACCCAAGTGTGGTAAAGAAACAAAATGCGTTGACGAACTTGCGGGCACTTTCTAGTTTCACAGTAATAGTGACGTACATATTCCGGCTTGAGCTTCTTGTCGGCGCCGCGGTTGACGACGCGCTCGAGCTTGTCCAGCGACGCCATGAGCTGCTCCTCGTCTTTCAACCGCAGTTCCTCGCCGATGGTCTCCAGGTCGCGCACCGGGTTCACCTCGCCGTCCACGTGGATCACGTCTTCATCGTCGAATGCACCTGAAAATAAATAAACTCATAACAATAGCTGCTCCTTTAGCACATCGTGACACGCGATTCTTTCTTGAGAGATATATATTACCTATCTCTTTACTGCGAGAAAGTGACGGGTGACGCTATGTCGCGCGACAATAGTCGCGTAGCACGGTTGTGCTACTTGTGTGTGCCTGTCTAGCCAGGCGGCACAAACTCAAAACAAATGCGATTAATGTTTTTTTGATAGCCTCGCCTTATTAGCAGTAAGTATGACCAATATCTTGTAATGAATTCGAATATTTATATTCGTGTCTTGTCTTTCTATAAGTTTCAAACCTGTAGATGTCAATGTCTAAAGGAGGAGCTTATGCAACAAGGGCATCAATTTATCAGTGGCGTGACGTCCGAAGAACCCGACCGGCTTGTCTATATCAAATCATAAGAGCGCCCTTTTCTACAACTCCAGAAGAAACAGCAAACTAAATATGCTTCGGCTTTACCACGGGCTTTTTATTATTTTAGATCATGTTGATACCATAAACAGCAGGAGTAACAATGCTTTATCAAACACATAGACACAATATATTAACCCCGTGCTTATTGATTAAAAACTTACGGCAAAGATTGAAGATGGCGTCACAAGCCTTGATGTGCGACAGGAAAGCATTGCCCAGGCCCTGGCCTTCGGCCGCGCCCTTCACGAGACCGGCGATGTCCACCACGTTAAGGAACGCGGGCACTTTGCTGGAAACAAAATCAAAAAATTTACTACTTAAGAGTATCATACATAATTGTGATCCGAGCTTCTAGAGATTGGGTACTTTTGTTGTCAGCTCTCAAAATGGAAAGATAGACATTTCCACGTTAACTGCCGCTACACAGTATAACACATAGGTATGGTTTATAACTTGTAGCTTGGAGTATAATATTTCGTAAAAGAGCAGAGCCTTCCAAAGTCGATCAAGCCCAGCGATTACTTGAATATAGTTTGTTTTGAATGTCAAATTAAATATTAAATGCAACGTGCTCAGTGTATTACAAGCACGGTCGCTGCAAGGGAGCGAATATTGACAATTGATAATACGTGTATTGCAACTATAGGGTTGATTGCATCAGTAAACAGCTTATGACCACTTTAGGCGCTATTGACATTAAAAACTTCGAGAAAGAGGTCAATCGTCGAATCCGACTTTGCTGGGCAGCGTTTGGGAGGCTACGTACTATCTTTTCGTCCAATATCCCGCAGTGTCTCAAGACTAAAGTCTTTGAACAGTGTGTGTTGCCAGTGATGACATATGGAACTGAAACGTGGTCGCTCACGATGAGCCTTATAAGATGGCTCAAAGTCACTCAGAGAGCAATGGAGAGGGCTATGCTCGGAGTTTCTTTACGAGATCGAATCAGAAATGAAGAGATCCGTAGAAGAACCAGGGTAACCGACATAGCCCGAAGGATAGCAAAACTTAAGTGGCAATGGGCAGGGCACATCGCTCGTAAAACCGACGGCCGCTGGGGCCATCGAGTTCTTGAGTGGCGACCACGCACCGGACGACGCAGCGTGGGTAGGCCCCCCACAAGGTTGACTGATGACCTGGTGAAGATCGCAGGAGTCCGCTGGATGCGGGAGGCGCAGGACCGGTCATGGTGGCGTTCTCTGGGGGAGGCCTATGTCCAGCAGTGGACGTCTTTTGGCTGATAATGATGATGATGATGAATGATGACATTAAAAAGGTTAAAGCTAGAAGAATATCCAGTATGTCCTCACCTAGCTGGTTTGTGGTACTCGCAGAGGAAGTCATATCTCTCGTCCGGCACTGGTACCCTACTTGCTGAAACAAAATACAGTGGTCAGACACCTTGTCAAAATTTCCATTTAAAATGCATGAGACAAAGATTATACATACCCAAAATATTAAGATTAACTATTATTGCGCAGAAATGAAAACATAACGGTTTAATCTTAAAATAATGCATGTTTTAATAATAACAAAGTAACAACATAATAAAACGAAAATAATTGTCTCCCCTTCGACGCTACTTGCGTAGCCTCAAATAATAAAAATGCAATAATTATGTATCAAATATACAATCAATAAGTATAGTCTAAGATAACTTGAATATAAAAGTACAATAAGTCAATAATGGAACGAAGTGGGAGACGCATCCCCCCTGCCTGCAGAAGTGAGAGACATGAACTCAAGACGCTCATACGTGGTAACGGAATTTGTTTTCTTGAAAGGATGATGGCATACAGGGTATTTTGCAAACGGATTGTCTATGGCCCGCAAGCGCAGGCCAACATTGATCATCATCTTACATCTGGCTTCGTACGTGTTGAAAGATTTCACATACTTTGCTAAGAATTCCTTATCTGTACGCACATTATGCGTTTTGAGATATAATGCTATGTAAAGGAGACCGGACAGTTGTTTGTCCAAGCCGGGATACTTGGGTCTCAACACGTTTACTGAACAGCAAGCGTCAGTGATCACGTCTCCAAGAGTCTGTTCTAAGTAACCAATATGAGGCAATTTCTTGAGAGTTAACTCGGGAAATAGTTTCGCATCTTTGAAAACAACTATATTATAATACAACTGAGGTTTGGCTATAAACTTTTTTAGGCAATTAGCCGAGCAAAATAAATAAGTGTTCCGTCGATAACTAGCTGCAAACTTACTACTGCCTCTTTCTGTTTTTTGTGCCGGTAGGTTTTCGGCATAGCATACAATACAAATGCCATTTTCGTATACGAAAGAATGGTTGACTGTTTTAACAACAGCTGGAATTTCAGGTACTTCAATCTGTTTTGCAGTTAAATAACGGCCTGGGTTCTTGAGAACCAAATCCATATGATCGGCACAAGCCCAATAATAGAGGTATTTGTACTCCAGTACGCCTTTCTTATCGACAGGAAATTGGCTGTGTCTAAGAACATTTTTTGATAAACAAACGGGGCACAAATCCTTGTACTTAGACATTTTACGTTGAAATACTGCGTTTGAAATGCACATGACACCTGCTGGTACAATATCCGAATTGACTTTGTTCAGGTAATGATAGACCTCTGAAGTAGTGGAATCAATTTTGAGAATAGCGTCTTGTAAACACTGCCATCTTGATTGGTTTCCGTTCAAAACGTAAAGGTTTTGAATATCTCCCTGCACCCAATCCCTGATATTTGAACATTTCCTAAACCAGTTGGTAAACCTGTTTTCAACAAAATGTTTCGAATAAGGTGGTCTGTACTTTACGATATCAAGCCATATTTCTTTTTGTGAATTTTCTAGAATAGTCATTTTGTCGCTAGAAATATCAAATATAATGAGAGGATAAAGACCAATATTTAACAACTCCATTGCTTCAGTAGGTTTATCCGGAAAACCGTCAAATACACAACCACTGGTTACAGTGCGATGATCAGTAGCAACAGTCTGTATAGCTTTAATAACAAGGTCTGTTTCAATACAGTTTCCTTCCTTTAATATCATCGACATTTTATTTGCCAATTCCGTCCAGCGCATTTTTTCTAATATATGGCGTATAGCCTTACCTTTTGAAATACACAGCAATCCAAATTTTTTTGCCAATTTCGAGGCTAAAGTACTCTTTCCCGACTTTGGGGGCCCGATTACACTGAATCTTAGAGGATATTGATGAAAATCATTTATGTTAGTATTAGTTATATATTTCAGTGGATCAAATCGAAACTTTTCCAAATTTGATTTGCCACTAATGAAATAAATATAACAACGATGAGCAACGGTAAAGATCATGCCCTTAGATTTCATTACTTTATAAGGGTTAATTATGATATTCGGATTTTCAAAAATATGGACTGGGCACATACGATTGAACTTGCTATAAAAGTAGAACCCTTCCAAAAGGAGTCGTTCCGCTACGTCCGAATCTAATAAAAATGTTTGCTCAAGAAACGACTGACATCTATTTTTCATTGTTGCAAGTTTAGCGGAAACTTTCCTCAATGTTTTATTTAACGGCCTAGTATTATCGATGGACACCATCTTTATTCTTTGTTCGGTGGCGTAGTCCTTTGTATTCTCAATGTTTCCCTCGTCAATTTCGTAAACACTTTCTATCCTGGCTTCGATTCTTTCGCGAGCTTCAGCTGGTTTTTCCCAAACAGACAAATCAACAGGCTCCGGGAATGATTCAACTAATTCGTTATAATATACAGTTAACAAATCAGTATTCTGCTCATCCGTGTCCATTTTATAGCTCTCTGTAGACGGAGGTTTGAGTTCGGAAACGGGAAGCACGTCTCCCGTAGCGCCGTTAATAATTTCCTCCAATAGTAGTTTACAGACTACTTGCTGTGTTATATAAGACAACCATTTGCTTTTTTCTTTTTCGAACTTCGTTTCAACTAAGTTCTTTGCTTCAGTCATTTGCGCCTTCCATATTTTGAACATTATGGGTGCAATTCTTTCAAGTGCAACATCTGAACTACTATTTATATCAATGATAACATCTGGTATGCAGTAACAAGCTACCATTGCTTCAATATCCGTTTGCATTCGTGGGAAACCGTCTAATACAAAACCTGTAGATAAGAATGGTTCCTGAAACCATAATTTCTTTAGCAATCTCTGCATTAGCATCGGTAGAAGTGGTAAGCCTTGTTCAAAATAATTGATAAGCATACGTCTAAACTCTGTTTCATTTGATAGTAAATCAGCCTCGAGATTTTCCTCGTCCATTTGTGTATCATTTTCTTCTTCAATCGGTGAATCTGTAAAACTATTTTCATACTGACGACCAATTTTTTTGAAATGCCGCGGCATTAAATATTCATTTATTAGTTCAACAAAATCAATATGGATTAAACCAAGTTCCTTAGCTATGTATTTCGAAATTGTCGTCTTGCCACTGCCAATACATCCCATTACACAAAGTCTCAAGCTAGGAATATGTTTAAACGGTTTGTTATATGCCTGATATTTAGTAACGTCTTTCGAAAATGTTTCATTTAAATTATTTTCATTTGAAAATAAATGTAGTTTATTATTATATTTCATGGAAAATTCTGGTTTTCCTTCCCATAGCACCCCATAATCGTAATACGCAACTGGGCAGTAAATATTCGTGTCACACAAGGTATACGGCAAATTAAACGTAAGTGTATCTTTTGGGTTATCTTCGTCTTCGTCTAGATTTTCTGGTTCTTCTGGTTCACCAGGAATACACGGCAAATAATAGCCTTGACGGAATTTTAATAACATTTCTTCTGTTATTGCTACATCACTTTTATTGTCATGTTCTATTACAATGGAACATTTGTTGGCTTCTTCTACTTTAGGCTGAATGCTTTCCCAATCTTCTCGGAATTTGTCAATCGCCTCTGTAAATGCTGTTACCTCTGTTGATGTTTCGGGAGCATCGACAGCGCTTTCTTGGCCTACATTAAAAATAGTGTCCAATACATCGTCCACGTGCTTATTAACTATAATTTGTACATCTAATGGCTTGGAATCAGAAGGCTTCTTTTTTAGAAGTGTCACTTTGATTAACGGGTCCTTAGCTAATAGGAACCTTTCTTCGTAATTTTTTAAACTACTTTGTATAACTTTATATTCTTCAAGGATTTCTGGTTCGATCTCTCGATTTTCTATGAAAGCTACGACATAATCAGGCATAAAATCGGAACCCACTAATAGCTCCCAAAATTCTGGATCAGAAGGAAAACCGTCAATGACCCATTTTCCATATTGTTCTTTATTATTGGTACTTTCAGCAGCCTTCTTATCTATATCGTCCAAAATCTTAAATATTTCCATAATTAACTCTTCAGGTGTAGGTTCCAAGCTTTTTTGAAGTTCATTGGCTACAATATAAGCTTTAATTGCTTCGTCTACATCTGCATCGCCAAGAACTGGTATGGCGGGCTTTGCAGTTGGAATAATTAGATTATCCGGGGCTTTCTTTAACAAAGTATTCTTATCCGCAATTGCTAGCTTTATTTCGTCTACATCGTTGACAAATGGAAGCATTAACAATTCATTACGAATTATTTGAAAGTTACTTAAAAAATCCAGATCTAGTGGCTGTTCTTCAACAACTTCTTCATCAGAACAGTAACACTTTGCTTCTTTTAAGTACTTCTTTAGCAGAGGAAGATACTTTTGAAGCTTTTTCAAAGTTGTTTGATACCAGGCATTCAAATTATTCTCTCTTTCGAATTCAGATGATTGCCACAATGCAAATCTTGAATCTTCTATGGTTGCAATTATTTCAGAAAAAATATTTTCTTCAGTACTTCTAGTTTTTTTCCGTTTCTCTTGTTCATAAAATGTATTATAATCAATATAAGTTGCATCAAAAATCCATGACAGACACTTTGAATTCATTGTTTTTCCTGAGCTCTTAGTGCCAATAACTATAGCTCTGCATGTTGGTTTCAGATAAGCTAATTTTAGAAATGGCCTAGGGTTTCTACAAAACTGTATCATAGAGGATAGTGTAGCCATGAGATATACATGTCTCATAAAAGACACGGCATATTTTGGATTTCCGGTTTTTGATCGCCTTTTCTTAAGTTCTACTGGACATCTGTTGAACCATGGAGATGCATATCTGTTGAAACTGACGTTATTATTCTGGACTATGCTTGATTCTGCAACAGTTTGCCAGAATTCTTCCATATCATCAGAAGGGTCCTCAAGATACATCGGGTCAGGAATACGAACTGGTTTGATAGGTAAAAAAAGAAGGCGTTCTGAAATATGATACATCATTTGATGAATTGTAATGTGTCCATCTAACTTTATGATGTTTGATGGGTCAAACTGTTCAAGTTCCCAATCAATAAAAGATGACAGATGATTCCTAAAATTGCATATTTGCTGAACAGAATTTTCCTTAAAGTTCATTGGTTGCCTGCAATTATATTTAGGATTTAAAATATGACTGTCTTGCTTACTAGCATAATCAACATTCATATCACATTTTATGGGCAATCTCAAGTCTGATGGAATATGACTAGAGGGTGATTCATAAATTATCGAAGAATTTCCATAATTCAAAAATGTATGTTCTTTCTTGTATACAACATCAGCTTCTGGGCATGTGATATAGATAATGACATCTGGTCTCATAGGCAGATTCAAGATCTGTTTAAACTGTTCCAGTAAGATAACTTTTTTAGAATCCATATAAGATTTTTTGCAAGAGATGATATTAGAACATTGCTCTAATAAAAACTTTGGTAATTCAACACGAGGTTCTTCTTCTTCTTCGATGTTGTCATTTTCTGCCTCTTGTTCCTCTTCTGCTTCTTCTTCACTCCCACCTTCGCCTTCACCTATGCCACTTAAAGATGATTTGTCACCTTTCTTGTTTTTCTTTTTCTTCAAATTAACTAGAACATCGTTCAGAAAATCATCTATCTCCAATATAGATTCTTCACCACTTAAACTACCAACAAGGTATTGATCTTTGGTATTTGTTGTGACTAACGGTAGTCCAGACATAACATAACCTCTGTGCTGCACAGCTGGTGATTTTATTTTTTCTTTTATGATTGGAAAAATAGTGTCGAACTTGCAAACTTTATTATGTCTCATGTTAAAGTCCATACATCTACCGGTCGGACTTTTTTGTTCTATTTCATCTAATATTACACTTTTGGGGCATAAGTGAATGCAATTGAGCTTTTTAGATATCGCTTCTCCAAGTGTGTATGCTCCAGTTCCTGGTTTGCCAATAATCAGATAGCAAGTGGGTTTTGAGCTAAGGTACAGCTCTTGTGCATCAATATCAGTCCAGGCGTCATAGAATCTGGTGTTTAATGGTAGGGGAGCATCAGTGTTATTGAGACCCACTATGGCTGCTCCTAGTGGTGGAACTTTTATGTGATTGGCATTGGAATAGTGTTCACAATATTTTTGCAATAAACCAATGCAGCCTCTGTAATTGACACTTTTATCAACATGCACATCTTTTAAACCGTATTTGTCTTCAATATCTAAATTGTTTTTATAGGTTTCAAATTTAATCATTTTCATTTAATTCCATATACATTATGACATTTGACATTTCTCTGACTTACTCTATTTTATTTATTAATTGATCAACCAGGTATGTTGAAAAGGTTTTAATTCCTAATGTTAAATAAGGCATACAGATTAATATAGTAAGAAATAGGAGATCTAAAATTTGCTAAGTAAACTGTACAAAGTAAGTGTTAATAAAGTTGCATGATTACAATAGTTGTAGCCATACGCAACAACTACTGTTCAACTTAGAACTAGAAAACAAGTGGCAATCTCCACCCTAAAAAGCTTGGGCTGTGCATATGTGATGTTGTATAAAGTATGTGAGTATTGCATAAGTATGTGACCATAAACTAGGAAGAAGGATCTAATCCACTAACAGATTATCATTAATAAAGTTTCATAAAATTATAGTTATTATATGGGGCATTTCATATGAAGTGGACATGGACAGGTAAAAAATAGTGAGATCAGGAAATATGTCCATAGCGGGTTATTTACACCTCTAGTAGGTATAAAAGTGGACACGGATTTTTTTTCTAAAATGTTTAAGTTATGGGCCCTTGAAAAATACTCATAATCAAAATTCCGATTTTTTAGATTTACTTTTTCGAGTGGGGAGTTAGTTAGAGTTTTGTATAGGTTTTTTGTTGCTATTTTTAATAAAGAAATTATTTTTTGGAATTAGTAAAAAAAATATGTATAAAACCGGAACTGAAAATTTCAAAATATTTTTGGATCTCTTCAACCAATTTTTTTTTTTTAAATCGAAATATAGCCTAGGTATTTTTATAATCCACTAAGATTCATAGTGGAATCTCCATTACTTGGAGAGAAAGGTAAATGCATGTCGCACTGAGTGTGATGTTTCAAACTAATTTATTTCAGGTTATGAAGTGTAATCATCACATGTATCATAGTATTAAAGCGAGTTTAAGCTATGAAAGCTTAGGGTTTATTACTTGTTATTTTTACAAGCATTATTAGTAATTGCCTGATCCAACTTTCCTTAAAATTAACTTTGATCTCGACACTCAAGCTTTCAATTAAAACAAACCACAATCGGATGCAAGCGTTTTAGCATTACGATGCGACTCAGACTACACACCACTCTTTTTTAAACTGAAATTATTGTATTAGTGAAAATATAGTAATATAAATTTTACTTTAAAAATAAACATTGTAGAAAAAAATATTCCGTGTCCACTTTCATACCTACTAAAGGTGTAAATAACCCGCATGCGAACAAATTTCCTGATGTCACTTTTTTTTTAACTGTCCGCTTCTTATGAAATGCTCCATATATGGATTAGTTTCTTTTCACTAATCTATGTCACCAATATCCTACTAATGAAGTAATTCAAAGGGTACTTATTTTCATTAGGATCAATGGTGCAGAAAGGGAAGTTCTCAGCAGCGGCCTGGCTTTTAGTCAGGACGTTGAAGAATGTGGACTTGCCAACATTGGGCACTCCGACAATGCCTACTTTCAGGTTGGTACCCACTCTACCAATCAGAGGTTTCTTTTCAGGCTCTTCAACTTTTTTAGGTGGCATCCTGAAAACAATGATTTATTTATTATTCAGAGTATTTAACATAATATCACTTTAGGTGTTGGTCAGAAACTCTAGGATCAAAGATTGAGTCAAACTAACAGAACTGAGTATGCATATCATAGTTACCACTATGGTATGCATAAGGTGGTTTTTCACTTGTGCCTGCTTTTTATATTTGCTTTTAGTTTCGGGTGTATTGTGAAATAAGGATAGGCACCATATTATATTCTATGTTGAACTTTAAACTGATAATCAATAAACTAGAGCGCGCTAAAAATACGTATTGTTAAAAACACAAAATATCATATCCAGACGAGGTTTTAGCATTGTCCAATTTGGTGTATGTGCATACGTTGCGGTCGATTTGTAAACTCGTGTACTCTCATTAAACATATTGTGTAATGAAAGATTTAATAAGTTTCATTTATTTAATTAAAGCTTAGTATTAGATCCGTATTTCAGGACTTAAAACTAAATTAATAATAGCAAAACAGGTGTACGTACGATAATTTACTGCAATCGGCTAACCTCTCCAAAATATAAATATCAACACTTCTTACCTTACGGATTGTGGGAACTACGTCAAACACAAATAATCTCTCTTGGGAACAAGATTTCACTTAACTTTTACACTGGAATCAGTTTTTCAACATAAATAGCCATACGAAACCGATAGGAAAATGCCGTATGGCATGGCACTATCTTTTGAAGTGGAAGATGAAGATGAAGGAGTCAGATAAATGTCAAAATGATTTTTAAAACTGTGTTCATAGCGAGGTGAGGTCTTTCATTCAGCCAAAATGATAATTTAAAATGTAGTAACTAAATTTAATATAACTATAAAATATTGTCAGACGAAATACTTTCAAATGTTTAAGCGAATATCAGGTTTTTCAATAAAATACTATATTTTTATATGGTTCGGTATTGCCAGTTTTTTCCCAACAATATAATTACCATATACCATATATACGTACAGAGTACAGTATTTTGTTGAAAAATGTTGAAATAAGAGTGTCAATATTCTTATTTTTATATAGCGTTAGTTATTCATCATGAGGTTACTCATGAATTAAGTTATAGCCTAATGTTTTTATTAAAACAAATTGTTATCCCTCCTTTCATTTTTAGTTTAGCCTATTTTTAGTGGCATAGTTATCACTATCAGAGCACCCAAGTTCTAAGACCCTACCAAACCTTGGGCTGCCATGGAATGCCAATCTTCTTTTACTTCTATCCTTGATCAACTACATGTTCTTTCAAAGTTACCATCACAGTAATTATGATATAGGGAAAGGAAAATAGACAAGTATTTTGTTTTTCATTCCTTTACTAGAGTGAAATTGAAGTAAGATTATAATGAAATTTCTAATAGGTAAGTAGGATTTTTTGTATTCTTTTTTATGTGAAAATATTCTTGGACTGGTGCAGACAAAAAGATGACAAAAGTATTACATGATTTATATTTCAACATAATGAGACAAATAAAATAATATTATATTACAATAATATAGTACTAAGTAGTCAGTGCAGCCCACGGTGGTGACATTGGCTGCGGATTCTGGAGATATGACATGACCACAGCTGATATGGACAGCATGAAGGAACTTACAATCTGAAACAATCAAAAGCATGATAAGATCACAATAAAAAAAAAAAAAACAACACAAAACCCTACTATGATAGTAAAAATTAGTATAAGTAAAGTAGTATAAGTATTTCAAAATTAAAGTAATATTTTACATGGTGTATGTATGTTTTGAGCACTACAGTCATCATATCACAACATCGGAAAATTGAGCCACTGATGCAAACATTGCCTAATACTACAACATTGAAAAAGTATTTTTTTGAAACCGCGAGAGTATAAAGTATACATATTGTGGTATGATGACTGGGGCTGGGGTGGACTGGGGAATGAGTCCAAAGGGTTAAATCAACAGAAACACTGGAAATACCTGTTTAGTATCATCGGAGACCCTGGAGTTGGCAAAGCTTATACTAGAGCAGAACACAGCAGTCCATGCACACCATTTCAACCGCATCATGAGACCACACATGGAAAACACCATACCTGGAAGCAGATTGAAATGATTTTAAGAATAAGTATATAAAATTGATAAGCTTGTGTTTTGGGTTATTTTACTCTGAATATTTAGCTTGGGAAAAAGTTTACCCCAAAACTTCTCTAACTTAGTAACTAATATAACAGGCATCTGTAATGAAAATTTAGTTATTTAGGTCGTACCCAAAATATTCATGTAGTCAGTGGTAAGGTCTTCAGCAGGGGCTGACGTCGGTGGCGGAGGCTTGTAGCGGCGCTCGCGGTCAGCTCTTCGCGGGTCTGATGTTAATTGCATCTAAAAATGTATAATTATATCTGAATGATCGAGTACAAGATTAACAGGTTAATAGGATTACCATTGCCAGGCAACTGGAATTTACAGCTTACCTTTTGAAATTTGAGGATTGGGCCACAAATAATTGAAATTTATGTACCTGCACCTGGATAAAACTCAAATAAATATTATTTACAAATTGGTTTATTCAATTTACTTATTTTTCCTCGTCTAAAAACGATCCCAGTACCACAATCCTTATCTAAAAATGACAATGTCATTGTCACATAATGTATACCGTGACGTATGACGTATAAGTTGTCAATGCCTACTGTCCGAATCGTGCACAAGCACAATCGTGTAAAAAAAAAAGGATATTTAATATTTTTACCATACCTACGTTACTCGCGGTTCTCGCGAAGTTGGCCGAGGCGAAGTTGCCTGAAGTGTGTTTCCGCAGCCAAGTGCCCCTCCTCACTATCCACGCGAGTAGTGTGGAGCTGTAACCCACACTGGAGTGTAACTCTAGGTTGGCAGAGGTTGGGCGAATATGGGGCACTTCGTTGCGGAAACTCGTACTTCAGTACCCTCACTATGAGTTTACAGTGACTGCATTTAAACGATTTGTATGGAATTAAATGAATAAGGCGTTACTTTGCGGATATACATATTAACTAAAAATAGTAATAAATACGCGTATTCATTTTATTTTTTCCTATCGTGGTGGGAGGGTGGGACTATTTAATGCATGTATGCATGAAAAAATACGCAAATAAGTATAACGGGTTAGCACAAATTAACTGGCACGTTATTATAGCGCGGATCAGCAAAGCAATATTACTATTTTTTGTTGTTTTTTTTTTATGCTGATTCGAAAAGCCCTTAGGCTGTTATCGTAAGTCGCTGTGTTGTGGTGGTTGGTGGTAGGTTAGCCGCAGCATAAACCTCGGCACCACGTCTGGGAAGCTGTCGCGCGCGGGCGCTCGGAACAGCGAATGAGTACCTAGCTGAGGCAACTGGTCTCTTGTCCTGTCAGTTTGTAAAACATTATCTAGCTGGGCTTTACATTTTGTGGAAGGCAAGTGTGAGTGTTAACGCGGCGGCCGCCCCCGCCGGCGAAGGCGACGTCTCTGTAGAGTGTGCCTGTCATGTCGCTGTCGTCTTCTCTCGTCTC
Organism: Apotomis turbidana; assembly: GCA_905147355.2. Lineage (NCBI taxonomy): Eukaryota > Metazoa > Arthropoda > Insecta > Lepidoptera > Tortricidae > Apotomis > Apotomis turbidana. Next base: position 17,553,428 of record LR990288.1, on the reverse strand, counting down.
TATCAAGGTAATAGTCCGCGTCATGGTTGACTGTGGGGTCGCCCTCTGATTCGGTATCCGAGATGATTAGTTGATTTGTATGGAGAATTGTAGTTCTACAAAGTGACCGCTAGGGGCGCTGTACTGTTCTCCATACAAATCGTTTACACTGTTGCTAGTGAATACGGTCACGTTAAACTCATGGTAAGGGTACAACCTTGGTACAACAGCCAACTGCGCGAGTAGTGTGGAAATTACATTGATGACGACTTTTGCCCTAGCTCAACACTAATCGCGAAGTTGAACGAAGTTGGCCGAGGCGAAGTTAGCTGGAGTATGCGTTTCCGCAGCGAAGTGCTTCTCAGATTACATTATAGACCGTTACTTTGTAACTAAGCAACGAGTAAATTGATGACAATCTTTTTATTTTCATTGCGTGTTTTAATAATCAGGCTTTATTTTATCCCTTTGTACCCAAAACCGGCTAACTATTATGTAAAAGATTTGACACAGATTTGACAGAGGAAATTGTGTTTTTCTAAGGTTTTTCTCAGACTACCTTTGACAAGGGTAACTGGAAAGCTACCGAAACATCAGGGAGGCTTAAATAATTACTTATAATGAATATACGCGATGTACCCCGTTTAAATAGTTTTATTTGACGACGCGTTTGGCTCGGTTTGTAGACACCTGCCTACTGAGTCGGCGGTCCCGGGTTCGAATCCCGGCCGGGGCAAATATTTGTGCAAAATATTTGTTCTTAGGTCATGGATGTTATCTATATATGTATTTATATATTATGTATATCGTCGTCTAGTACCCATAGTACAAGCTTTGCTTAGTTTGGGACTAGGTCGATTTGTGTAAGATTGTCCCTTAATATTTATTTATTTATATTTATTTAAAAATGACCTAACGTATCAATTAAGCCTATAAATTATAATATTTAGCCACGAAAGGAATATATTTAGTTTATCTCGGTAACTGTTATTTACAGTTAAATATTTTTACAGTTAAATACTTACAGCTCGATTGGACATTTTTTAAGAACCTCGTTGTCGTCCAAGCGCGGAATAAGTCAAACAAAGTCAAGTTTTCCTTTAAAAGTAACATTTAGACAGGCGAAATGCATATTTAATTTAGTCATCTACATCTAGTTAGATAACAGATTTGTGACCCGGAGGAACGCCCCAAACAACTGACAGATACTCGTACAATATAGACACACAAGTGCACATGTTGAACTTATACTGTGCTTAAACCTAGTAAGTACTGTAGGTACCTATCTCCCTTTTGCGTCGGAGGTTTAAAACAGAGTTTAAAGAGAGAAAGAAAGAAAGAAAGAAATACATTTATTCGTGACTTGACCATAAAACATAATTACATAAAGGGTGTGACAGAAATAATAAAAAAAAAACAATAAGCAACTATTATTATCTATGGCTGTGCCATGAAAAGGTCAGCCAGATGCTAGCTTGAAACCCAGCGCTGATCTTCCGGTGGAGACTTATAGGTGGTGGCTTAGGGAGGTAATCAGGTAACTTAAAACCCTGGTAGGCTGCCTAGTAGGCCTTATTATTAAATGCGAGTACCCGTAAACGATGGCGCTTAATACCTAAACTGGCATATATCCGAATAAAAACCGCTACAGGAATTAATAATGGTAAAAATATGCAAATTCTCTCAATTAGTCTTACTGCGGTAAAAAAGGTAAAATTCCACCGTGTGGCGTCGGCCGCCATTGGCCGGTGGTCGGTTACGCACGCCCACCGCCCGCAGCACGATCGCCCTGCTATTTACATGTGAAATCTAAAATAATAAACCATTTAGGTATATGTATTTTAAGTGGACGTTTATCCATCAAGGGCTATGTATGATGATCTTAGGTGCAGCTATACAAAAAAAAATCCGATTGTGGTTTGATTTTCTATGGACAAATACAAAATACTCTTTTCACCTCACTAGCTCGGAAAGCCCAGTTTGTTTGTTTGATATCTATTGAGAAAATCGCTTTTTATCCACATGTGGAGAAAGAGTTTTGACGTTTCAACGCAGCTAAAGTAAAATTTGACATGAGCTTATTTTCTGAAAAATCCCGTTTAAAATACCTACACGAAAGCTAATTAGACCTTAGTTTTAATAAATGGCAAATTGGTTGATTATTGCAGATATTTTTCAGAGAAGATATAGTACAAACCCTTATTCTTTTTTCCTCGCTGTAGTGAGGTGAAAAGTTTTGTGTTATACACGGGCGAAAGTTATTTTACGTCTCGTGTATTGAAACACTCGCTACGCTCAGGATTCTATTTTGAACCACTCGCTTCGCTCGTGGTCAATCATAGGATCCTTTCGCTAGCTCGTGTTTCAAATAAACACTCGCGGGTAAAATACAACTTTCCCCCCTTGTATAACAAATAACTATTATTGCACACCTCAAACATCAAGGAATACACAACACAACATAAGGTACATCAAAATAACAGGCAGAGATAATCAACGGGCGGTCTTATCGCTAAATAGCGATCTCTTCCAGATAACCTTGAGCTAGCGGAGTAGTTAAAAATATATAAACTAATTAAACTACTGAAGTAAAGGATCTATGCTTGTCTTATTATGTCATTCACTGGCCCTAATAGGGACCAATAGACTACTCTAAAATAAGACGCGTTTTAAAAGGCACTGGATTACATTAATCTGGCTCTATCCTGGTCTACGTTAACGGCCAGCACTCCCTCATGGATTATTGCTTTTGCTCCGCCCATATCCCGCTAATCCAGCAACAGCTTTCCCTGATAAGATCGTTGGTCTATCTTGCAACCATTACATGATGCAGTAGGACAGTTATTCGTATTTTCATTTTTGGCTCCTACAGGGCTAGCATATCTTGTCACGATTTCAGCATCACCTGTTTTGCTCGCATGGTATTGACAGGAAATTGACAGGTAGTATTTGTCGCGCGACAAAGAGTTAGGTACATGTCACAGTTATGCTAGAAGTGGTGTTTAATTTTGGCGTTTAGAGCTACCTGAAACATCAGCTACTAGGTAGGTACATTCTTGGTAAATCTGGGAATAGGTGGAAAATAAAAGTGTTAATATTTTTTTGGTCAAAACAGATTCCAAATTGATATACCTCATCTCATCTGACATCTCATATATCACGCTGTCTATTTATTGATTTCCATTTGTATTACCTACTCACGCTGCATACTACCACTCCTTATGCATACCTACCTAGTTGGGCTGCTTGCATCTTATCAAGACAATGACATCATTCATGACATTATAGCTTGCCGAGCCTAAGCTATGACTAAATTAATAGAGGGTCATAATCATAATGGATTTGCTGTGGTCACCGTCAATGATCGAAGTCTGATTAAAGCCTAGATTAGCTCCATAGAGTATATTGAATGTTTTATAAATTAGCTCAGTAGAGCTCGAAATAAAGATGACGATATAGCAAACGCAGAGTTTAAATGCTACTCATGATTAAGTTCCATCGCAATGAGTATTTTTAGGTTTTACTTACACAGAATGCCCAAGTAGTTTATTTTATTATTTGACGACGCGATTGGCGCAGTCCTAGGACGGTAACCTACTGAGCCGGCGATCCTGGGTTCGAATCCCGGCAAGGGCTAATATTTGTGTGATGAACTCGAATATTTGCTATACTGGGTCACGGTATATATTTATCAATTATATGTACCTATATCGTCGTCTAAGTATAGTTAGTAAGTACCCATAAGACAAGCCTTCTTGAGCTTAGTTAGGGACCAGATCGATTTGTGTGATTTAAGTAAGTACCTATGACAACCCTTCGATATTTTTATTTATTACTTGTACTTTTGTTACTTACTTTTACTTGTACTTCATCTACATAGCATACCTACTTATACCTACTTAATAAAGATACATGCTAATATTTAAATGCCTAACGTGTGCGACAGTGCCTGTACAGTGTAAAAACCATTTTTTTTTTCGAAATCGAAGGATTAAAAGACGATCTTGATATAAAAAAAACTCGTATTTAATTAGTTATACTGCGTTTAGAAATTAACTTTTATGTGTAGGTAGATGAAGTCTCAAACTACAATGCTTAACAACTTTACCGAACACCTACATAGGTAGGTACACAAGTATTGCGCTCACTGCATAAGCTGAAACATTTTTGAGACCCATTAAAAACAGATGAAGAATTTTTTAAATGAATGAGAAGCTACTAAGTACCTAAGGCATAAATGCACTTTTAGCCTTTACTCTACATGTATATATTATTATAGATCTAGCATAAGAACCAAGTATCGAAACAAAACAAAACAACCATGTTGATTATCTGTAGCTTTCAGCTGATATTATAAATTCAGCATCAACAATCAGCTAGAAAATAATGATAGCCGTGTAAAAACAAAATAATTCAACGGAAACACACGTTAAGACAGTCATGCAATTCAAGTGGGAGCCAACCGGAACGCGCGGGAGTCGCGGGCGGAGTCAATTAACTAATATGGAGGATTAATTAACGGGTCTCCGAACGGTCTTTATTATCCACTAGCCGACGCTATTACAGGCGTAAGCGGTAGTACGCTCGATGAATAGAATAATGTAATCAGGACATAGGGAGAATAACAGACATCTCGTAGATATTCGCAGTTAGGTACGACGACGAGCGAAATGAGGAGATGCGTTAGTGTAGAAGAATTTCTGTTAGGCACGATGATGAGCCAACCAGAATGCGCATGCGGGGAGACGTGGATTAATTTACGGGTCTTAAATATCCACTAGCTAGTGACTAGCTGATGCAATTACTGAATTAAAATGAAGCTGAGATTAAGCTGATAGTAGCTACATGAATACCTCTCGAATAATGTAGGAAAAATATCAGAAATCTCGCATTCGTAATGATATTTGACAAAAATTACGGGGAAAAAGAATCCGAATCCTTGACCAGCTTCTAGCGCAGTCACTACCAGCTATACCAGTACGAAATAAATAATAATGAACTTTATTCTGTAAGTAGGCCACAAGGGCATTTTACATGTCTGAACAAATTTTGCCTATTATTTTACGTAAAGAAATGCAGACTGGCTGCAATAGCGTAAAATACGTAAATATTTTTGTATTCTATTGAATATTACGATATTTCAATGGTTTATTCTTTTTTTATACACTTTGTGGAAAATGTGCGGAAAACCAATACATAATGTAGAAACGAGACACATAAAATCGAGTATTAGCATCGAGTTCAGTCAGTTGCTAAGTAGGTACTCTAAATCCGTCTAAATTCCATTGACACCCTCGCATCGAATCGCATCTTCACACATTTCAATTTCCTCTACAACGCAACGCAAGAGACCTTGATGCTGATTTTATGGTATAGTTACCTACACAGATATCATATGGTAATTCAATTTTAAGTAGGCTTGGAGTCCTCCAAAATCTCCTCCCCCAATTTAATAGCATTGACGAAACCTACTTAGCAATACACCTGCATTATACTTAGTCTCCGCTCATGCCCATTTCCCGATTAGGCACCACGATTCCACAAAACTGATTATGTATTTATTTCGCTGCAATTTGTATTTTTTAATCTGTAGATTCGTTGGTTCTGAATCAGACATGATTGTTGCAAAATTAAGTCAAATTACGTGGTGGGTCTAATTTTATTAGCGATTTGAGTTAATGCTCGTCATTACGAACGGATCGTCGGGAGGGTAAAACAATGCTCGGGTGTTATAGGATATTTATTATTTAAATCGGCGTGGCATGAGACGGTACGAGCGTTAAGTATAGACGAGAGCGGTCGGTAATTCGGTAATCAGTGGTTGCAAGTTCACGATGGGACAAGGTCACCGTTGGGCTCAACGAGATAATTTAACTAAGCATCGGCGTCTTGCTGGCGCATAACCCGCTAGTTCATCGTGATATTGACCCAATTCCAAGAGTAATGGCTATGTACTTAACGGATATTCTGAAGGAGGCCGGTGGTAGCTTTTAAGAAATTCTTGTAAAATTGTCAGCGATAGCCGAGAAGACGATAATGACACCCTACGTCTATGCTTGGTTAGGCTTTTGGCTTTGAAAAACCCTGTAAATTTTAATAAAAACACTAACGGTCTTTCGAGAACATCTAAAAAAATGTTAATGTATTCAACCCCTTTACAACAAGGGCTCTCCCGTATTTCAAAAAGTCAGTTGAGACGCGGATTTAAGAAAAACGTGTCACGTGCTAGCTTGTCAGAATCCAGAGGGCGGAGTTCTTAACACTACAATATGAGTCCTGGGGAGTCTAAGGATTCCTAATTCCAGGGTGAGGGTTCCGTTTCCGGAGCCTGCTGCTTGGCAAATTGCTGAAGAAAGGGTCCCGCAGGCAGCCATTGTGAACCGATTGCAACGACAAAACATTGTTAACATCGTGTAGCCGATCAACTCTTTTGTGTCGCTGCGCACTCCTTAATTATGTGGAACAATGAAAGGGTCATATTTTCTATTTAATTTACGGAGGGTATACGGTGTGATTTTTTTTACAGAAAAGTGTGGAAAACATACTATCTTCAGTTTACGCGCTATTTAAAAAAATAACAGGTAGGTAGGTAAATAAATTGTAACTTTCCTCACCACAACGCCAGTGCTATGGAAATGATTGGTGTAAAGTTCAAAACTTACGCAATATAATCTGAAATATTGTTTACAATGCAGATCAAGTCTCATACATTGTTTGATTTTGAACTAAGCAGTTCAAAAAAGTAGTTAATGAATTTTTATCTACTGGGTTTTGGGACTTTTGGGAATATCTAGGTGTGGTAAAATTGCGATTTAAGAAAATTTGTCTGTGGGTTGTTGCGGTTTAATGGAAATGACGTGTGTCTGGGGCTTCAGTGTTGTTATCCAAAATAGTGTTTGGAATCTGAACGTAAGTGTAATCACATACTCAGTTAAAATTGTACGTCGATATTTAAAATTATTTTGTGGCGAAGCAAATTAGAAGTACCTAATAGAGCTATTTGGTATTGTAATCAGTGACCACTTTCTAGTAGGAAACTCGTTGACTTGACGACGCGTTTGGCTCGGTTTGTAGACACCTGCCTACTGAGCCGACGGTCCCGGGTTTGAATTCCGGCCGGGGCAAATATTTGTGTGATGAACTCGAATATTTGTGCTTGGGTCATGGTTGTTCTAATATGTATTTAAGTATATATTTATCTATATAAGTACATACGTATCGTCGTCTAGTACCCATAACACAAGCCTTCTTAAGCTTAATTTGGGACTAGATCGATTTGTGTGAGGTTTTCCGATATTTATTTATTTATTTACCTAATTCTAACCCATAATAAAGACAATCAAAAGTTACTTATGTCAAAATACAACCGGAGCACCCTGTACCAAGAGGAGCGCATGTGGTGGCGCGCGAGTGCAGCTCTATTGTTCCCCCATGAGCAGATTACTATAATCATGGCGTCCGTAATGTGGTAAATGATAAGGTGTACTCTAGTGCTCAAAACATATGCTTTGTAACTCATTCGTTCCAGCAGGGTTTGGGCTGCTTTGTTTAAACAACCCTTAAATTGAGGTTTCCTCCAACGGCCGGTTACTATCGCTGGTTAACTTGGATTGGACTGACGTAACGTCGAGTATTGACTCAGCTTGGCTAGAAAAAAAATAGACCAAAATTCGTTTGTTTTTATTCCTTCTTCTTACATAAATATAGCCAAGTGTCGGCCATGCTCAGGGATAGTGGCGCTACAAACAGCTTTCATATGGCAATAATGTGCATACGTCATATATTTGCATTAATAAACGTCAGTAGCGATTTGTCAAGGATTTGTAATTAACCAAATATAGAACATTGTTTACCGGAATGCTGCTCCATCCTTCGTTCTTCTTGCCAAATAAATACTGAATGCTATAGAAAAAAATTTGACTTTCATCACTGTGGATAGTATTGGCTTTATGACCCAAAAAAAAATTAAATTCGCGGATTATTTACTTAGTCCTGTTTCCTCTTTTTTAGATCAGTGACATTCACCGACTTTCAACGTCAGCTACCAAAAAAATGTCGTTGTCAGTAATATAAATTATTAAATACCACTAATAATCCACGGCGTGGGTTTTTCAACCCTGTTGGACTATAATAGATGCAGGCTATTTTTAACCTGATCGAGAGAAGTTCATTACGGGATAACTGACCAAAATATTCCTACCGTGATTGTCAAATCCTCAGGTGAAGTCGAGCTGAATAGATTTTCGAGATTCCGTTAGTGGTTATCAGAGCTACCGATGAAATATAGATACCTAATGTAGCAGTGGCGGTGTCAAACCAAAACTCAGAGCAAGCCGGGGTAGATTTCGCTTACTTTTTCTCCTGTTAATGACACAGAAATAGTTAATGGTACTTACTCAATTGGTTTAAACTGAACAAGCCAGTGGGAATCGGGTACTATGCACACCACGCGACTGATACGTAGCTACTTACTTAAACTTGAGCACTCTTATGTTTTCAAGAAATGTGGTCCTGTGAAATTATACACTTACCAAATACAGCATTTTGTACATATGAATTTTCAGTATGTATAAATTAATTATATGTATACATTAGTGTACAAGATATAGAATTATACCTACAGTTTTGAATAATTCCGTATACAGACTAATTACTAAGTAGATCTAAAGGCAGCCCACGTTAACCAAAGCCGAGCTCTAATCAAGGCTAATTAGAATCACCAGTAATTCTGATCGCCCGCGCGGGCTTCCTAGTACTTATCCTATGTATGCACATGGGTTTAGGTAAAGCATAACCTAGATTGCGGATCAATCGAGGATCGGCTCATTATGCATCCACGAGCAGACGCCGCGGCCTGTCATTACGGCAAATGGAGGCAAATTGTGCACATCTAACGCACTGCGCGGATGCCGACTGCTGGTAAAAGCGTGAACTCGAATCGTTTCAGCAACAAAGTATATGCTAATGCGAGGACGCGGGGAATAGTAATGGTTTCGGTGTTCACTTTCTAACGCACAAACAAATATGGCGCTAGGGAATATTAGAGAGTCGCGGGGAAATGTCAGTAACTTTTCTAGATCATTCCCAGAGTAGCCGTTATAGATACGACGACGAGCGAAGCTAAGAGTAACAAGTAGATATCTCGCAATCACAACATACTGGAAATTTACAAAAAAAAAAACAAAAAAACCATGCGACGTCGCGGTTGACTTTACTGCAAATGAAGGCTAAAACGATTTCAAACATTAAAAATCATCGAATGAATTTAATTTGTAATTACAAAAAAGAATATCAGTAGTTCAGGGTCAGATAGAAGGCAAGAGAGGACGAGGCCGATCACCGGCTCACTGGACCGACCTTATTAAAGACACCACATGGAGCACCGTGGTGCATGTGCTCTCGCTCCGCAGACAACCGGGTGAAATGGAAATGCGTCGCGAGAGCCAGAGGAAGGACGAGGACGAGAATCCAAATGTGGGCACCATTGTTTATCAGTTTACCATTGTCGTAACCATGGCCACTCTGCCAAGGGTGAACGACTGATGATGATTAGAATTATTATCGGTCGTTGATGGCAGGATTTTTACATTTTTGTTTTTACTAGGGTATGCACCAGTGGTCAGCCACCAATCGACTTTTTGAAGTTTGAACAGTTGGCAATTGTACAGTATTCGTCGGATAATGAAACATACCACATGATTGGATGAATAGTCTATTGTAGTTTTTGAGCAATATATATCAAAAACAATCATTGTTTTAATAAAATATATATTTAAGTTTAAACAAAAAATGACACGTTTTCCCAGTGGTCAGCCTCTAAAATCCTATTAACAGCCTCGCTGAATCCAGTCCACAGCCCTTGTAACAATTTTATAAGAATGAGATCAAAATTAGTAATATTTATATCAAAATCAACGATATTATTTATGTAGGTAAATCTTGTTTTTTATAGCTACTATTCTCATAAAACAAAGAACTCCATTGATACAAAGATCAAAGCGCCAAAAATGTGGTGTATCCACATTAAAATAATGAGACATTACGTATTCACAAATTTATAAGAGAGAACTCGTTAATTGTTTAAAATACCTAATCGAGACTGTATTAATATATCTTATCCACTAGATTGCTTTTGGTAACTACGGCTACCTGTCACCGCTCTTATTTTATTATATAAATAGAGTCCAACTCAAAATTCGAAGCAATTGAGTGGATAAATCTGAAAAATTCGGCAATACAGACGAAAAAAATATTTTAACAGAAGAAACGGTCAAAAATTATAAAGTTAGGTGACTGTATAGAAGTAAATTATTCCAGTTTAAAGTCCAATATACATTTAATTTACTTTTTATTGGAATACTTAATTATATTTTTTAATGCTTTATATACGGTATAGTTTCTAGATTCCTATACAAATATTTACCTACCGCTTTAAAAATATCACTTAAATTGGTACCAACAAGAGTAGTGGCCGAATACTGGAGCCGCAATAGCAATAGTTGGGAGTACCCAATGTTCAGCCGCGTAAAAAAACATTTGAAATGCGGCTGACCACTGGGTTTTCTCACGATTACGCAAGACATGCCTTACAATTTTTTTAAATTTGAATTTAACGGTTCGAACGGTACGGAACTAGAAACAACAAAGAGGTTCAAACATCAGCTGTTTAATATATTAATTGACAAATGTTATTATAGTATTTAGGATTATTTTGAAGATAATATTTAAATTTAAATAATTGATAACTTAAATGATTAATTTTAAATACTGGACATACTATGTTATTTGATGGTTCTTAACTCTATTTCTATTAGATTTTATAATATTGTCTGATTTGCTATGTTCTCATTTTATTTTTATTCTTGTGTATATTTTCGTACGCCATGCGGCAAGACGTAGCTGTACCTACTATTACTGCCATTGTCACCTTATCTACCTATGTTTGACGAAATAAACGTATTCTATTCTATTCTATTCTAACGGTCGTTTTTACTCACAATTTAAAAAAATAATTGAAATACCCAGTAAACAGCCGGGGAGGCTGACGATTGGATAATTTGTAAAAAAGTGGTACCCAGTGGACAGCCCCCTCAATTTATGCATAAATCAGCGATATTTTCATTAAAATGTAAAATAATTTAGTACATGAAGTAATCGTAAAGCTAATTTGTGTAAGTAACAATCACTCTTTTGAATAAAAGATGTCTTTTCTTACCTTTTACGGGAACACCACGTGTAACACAAAGTATGGCGGATACTACTGCTCTGGTCGGTGGAAAGCACCTGTCTGAACGAGTTTATTTCTCCTCTCTGATCCCCTGCTGCTCTTGTCGCGTGATATATTAACCAATGAGGAATAAGAGCATCATTTTTAGTATACGTGATTCGTTTATTTCAACCATAGCGATATTTATGACCAACAAACGACCCAAGAGGCTGTCCACTGGTTCCTGGCTGACCACTGGTGCCGTTACCCTATTTACCGTTTAGTAAAAGTTTCACGTCTGTCTAAAAAACTTTTCACGCCTCATTTCACGGTATGGTTTTTCGATATCTACATTACAATGTCAATGCAGCTGGCAAAAAAAAATAATATTTTCATTGTATAATGCAGTGATGAACCCGAGAAATCTAGTTTTAGCGGCCGGCCATGAAAATGTACTGACATGTAATATTAAGTCAGCGATATATTTGGCACTTTGCACGAATGTTCCTGACTCGACTGACCGACTGTACAATGAACAGTATCTATTAAAGGTATAAATTTTTTGGATACTTTTTTCAGTATTAAGGTCCCAAAGTGGTAGATCTCATTCATGGATGACTGTACATAAGCACCTTGATGAAGACATGCATGTTTGAGGTATGTAGGTGAAGGAAGACACACGTCAATTGGCATTCATAAGAACGCGAACGTCATTAGAATTGTCGTGAGTCTGTAATTTGACGTAATTTGCGTAATAACCACAACCCTTGCACACAGCGCGGTTGCTTTTGTAAGCGAAACTTAATTATATTCCTAGGTACTTTAAAGGTTTTATGAAATAGGACACTATTCCAATTACATATAGCTATACCTACACGTGTTTTTATTTTTTAAGACAAGCTTTTATTGCCCACTGTACTTATTTTGCACCAACGTAAATTGCGCGTCAAGTCGAATTGCAAGTTACTCGATGCGGTTGCCATGTTTTATTACAAAGTTTCCATAACCACCTTCCAGCTCCATCATCTGATCAGCTCCATGTCATAATATTGCATTTTCAACCGATTTACAAATGTATCAAAAAATTCAGCTCAATCGGAAATTTGCGGGTCAAATTTACCTTCCATGATTTGATTAGATACAGACACACCTGGATCATCATTATCATTATCATCTCGTATTAGCCCAGTGATAAGCATGGTTTCCCCCGACGACCGTTCGTTCCCTGTTCTCATCCAATCACTTGCCGCGATCATGGCCAGATAAGTTGAACCACTTTGTTGGGAGCTCATGGTGCTTTTCCAGTGCACGGTCACTGCATTTTCTGTCCCATCGGCCAGCGGTTCTACAAACGACGGGTACGGTAATGGAAGAAATAAGGAAATCTTGCTTTATGGTAGCTTAATATAGGTAGTTATTGTTTCATTGTGATGTATGCTCGTTTAGCCCTAAGGCGGCTTAGTCTAATGGCATAATCATAACGACGTATAGTCGGGATCCTTTATATTTCATTGAATGCTAGGTTTAGTTTGACGCTGCATTGTGTAACAATAACAACTGAAGTGAAAAAAAAAAAACAAAAACAAAATCTTTATTTCATAATCATAAAACAATGTACATATATATAATGGAGTGTAATAACACTGAAGAACACTTTTTATTCTAAACGATGCTTACTTTTCGCGTGTATGTATTGTAGTGACTTTGTCTTATGCGCTTCTACAGTCTAATTCATATATAACTTTGTGCGTGCAACATCTGTCTTCACCGTACATTTCATAGCCTAAAATTGACTAAAATGTACTGAGATGACCGATGTTACACGCACAGGGCAGCCATCTCTAAATTCGAAACCCGGACAAAGACTTAAAAAAACCTGGACATTTGGCGTAAACCGCATTTTTCCCCGGACGTACATATCAGAAAATTATATAAAAAAAAAAACAATCGCTTTATTTTTCATTCACATATAAAGTTTCCCCGGACACTTTTTGCTAAACCCCTCCGGACGGCCTCCAAACTAGGAATCCGGGGAAACCCGGACGAATGGCAGCATACATATCGCTAATATATCACGGCAGGTTAGGTTAGGTTACATTTATGTAGTGAATAATGTTTTAGCCACATACATATTTTGTCTGTTTGTAAAACATCGGTTTAGCATGCTGTCTTTATTAACTGAAAAAGTTGAGATAGGTACCTATATAAAAACGAGCTTATGTAGTTTTATTTAAAATCCTGTGCCATAATATCCTAACGTATATCGGCGATCATCATACAAAAGTCTTCTCTATTTTTTGGCAAGTTGGCAACCTGTTGAGACTGGTAGGTACATATCTAGTTCCTGATATTATCACACCATGTTGTTTTAATAGGTCTTCGTCCTTCTATTTACCGTACGTATAAGTGATACCTGATAATGCTTGAATCTCAAAGATTTTAAAGAATTTACATGTAGGTAAGTTACATATGTATACTGCGATAAACGGGGAGGGTCATTCAAGTTTCACGTTTACCCACTTAAGGAATTGCAAAACCAACGATTGCCAAGTCCCAACGCCAACTCAGCCTTACAGATAGATTTCCCGCATCGCAGCGTTTAGTAACAAGCGAAATGACATCAAATATGAAAATTATTTTTAATCGTGCCCAATTGGCGGGACGTTGTAACTGGCTAACCACGGGGCCGTCTCTAGCCGAGCGTAAGCTTAATTAAACGGTAGCTCTGACAACCGTTGTGCCGGACCAGGGTCGGTCTGGCTAGTACAAAGCGTTTCCTATATACCTGTACATGCCTGACTCTACTTTACCAGGTTGAATTGGTTGAACTAACTCAATAATACAAATTGATAGAATTCTGTTCGGCCGAAACTGATTCGCAAGTCAGTTGGTTGGCTTGGCTGCATAGGCAAACACTCTGCCCCCATTCTCATTGTTATGTTACTGTGACTTGATTTAGCTACTTTACTTGTTAGAACTATTTTCAGTAGGTAACTTGTTGGTGGATTTCTAGGCCCCAAAAAGTAAGAGAAGAGTGTAGGGTAGATGTCAATCTAAAATTAGATTTACCGTAATGTTACTCATTGAAGACTAAAAAATATCTTCTAGTTTAAACCAGGATATACTACTCTAATTGATTACCTAACTGAACGATGATTTGTTGATAAGTAGGTAAATATAAATAGGTACATAGAAAACATCTAAGAGCCAGGTTAACAAATATCTTGATTTACGTTACTAAAAACAAAGCATAGGGCATCGCGTTTCTGCCATTACACACACCCTCTAGTGCCTGCAAATTTAATAGCTACCGTAATATTTCAGTCCACTTACCTAGAGCAATTTCGCGCATTAAGCCACTATATCGGCTGTAATTACGTACATACGGTTGAAACAATACGAAATAATAAAATCGAGGCGTAGGCCATTTGCATTTCCGTTAGCCGCGTTGCAAGCAGTGCTTTTCCTTTCTGTTACAGGGACGAATCGGAGGGCAGACAGAGAGCGCGCAGGGCGGCCGCTACGGAGTTATGTGCGCCTGATACTTACTAAATGATTATTTTGATTACGTTTAATTTGCATACGGCCGGAGTGTTCGCCCCGGGCCCGACGCCGTAACGACCCCGGTACTTTTCTGTAATGTTTTCGCCATTTTCAACAAAATTCCTCACAAATCGTATAATTTCACGTTTTATCATGGTTATTACGAAGAAGCGCCCGTGGTCCTCGTACCGCCATAATAGGCCGGTCGATGCTCAAATTCATGATAACTACGAGTAGGTAATCGACATAGAACCTGCCCCGGCAGGCTTAATAACCCTCGTCTTCAATTATTGGTAATATCAGACTCTTAAAAGTTTGTAGGAAGCTGACTGACGGGTCAGGTGGGTTGGAGGCCCCGTATTTATTTTAAGGACACTTGGATTCTGGTTTTGAATTATAACTCATGAAGAAGTATCACCA
Organism: Apotomis turbidana; assembly: GCA_905147355.2. Classification (NCBI taxonomy): domain Eukaryota; kingdom Metazoa; phylum Arthropoda; class Insecta; order Lepidoptera; family Tortricidae; genus Apotomis; species Apotomis turbidana. The sequence continues at coordinate 17,538,280 of LR990288.1, read as the reverse complement.
AGTAACTATATCGTTACTTACGCAGAGACATCTTGTTACAGTTACGTTAATGAGACCTAGATAGGGTTGCCAGGGCCATAGTAAGTACATTTTAATAATATATTTTAAAAGTTTTTGTGAAGTAAATTTGGTTTTACGAGGAGTGCTTGCAAACTTCTAACTTGTCAACTGCAGGAACCTAAATACTCTACGTTGTAGAGGTTAATCATATAAGAAGGAGATAACAAACTATAAAATGCACTTAAGAGGCCTTATTCCTTTTAAAATGCTTATTGTTTTAGACATTTTTCTCTATGATCAAACATGTTTCTTAACATATTATTGATGTTACTACCTAGAACAGGGCTATTGGGATTTATTGGTATATATTGAAAGCCTACAGTTTGGATTTTTCATTGATAATTTTTGTTTCAAAAACTACTCGAAATTGTCAAAATTCACGCGGAAAATTAGTTATTTCAACTTATTTTCGACTGCACGCAATAAAAGCATGAAATAGCTACGTTACTACCTATAGAACTTGGGGAAAAGTATCATTCACTTAAAAAAGTTGGTTGAAATTGTCAATATATTTGTCATATTATGAAAAAAATAAATTTGAAAAGGAATAAGGCCTCTTAAGTAGATATACATAGTCTACCTACTGCGTAGATAGTATAGCTTAACTGGGTGTTTTCAGCCCACGCCGGATTGCGGATTTTTATTGGAGGTAGCTACTAATTTATTTTACTAGTAACGACACATTTTTGGTAACTGACGTTGAAGCACGGTGACACTGAAGTAGACAAAGAGGAAATAGGACTAAATATTCCGTAAACAAGTATTTTTGCATAATAAAGCCAAATCTAGGTGTCCACAGGAGCTTTTTTTCAAAAGGATTCAGTATTTATTTCGCAAGAAGAACGAAGGATTAAGCAGCGTTCCGGTAAACAATGTTTTAAATTTGGTTAATGATAAATCCGTGACAAATCGCTAATGGCGTTTAATAATGCAAATATATGACGTATGCGCATCATTGCCATATGAAAGCTGTTTGTAGCGCCACTATTCCTGAGCTGGATCGACCATTTTTAGGCTATATATCTATGAAAACGTAAGATACTTGGCACTACACACTTTGTATATTTGATGGCCCGCCACTTAGGCAGGTAACTGTACCTACGTACTTTTAGATTTTTTGTACCTGGCCATTTTAACTTCAGAATGTCAGCCCTTTCCATTCCACGTATATGTTCTTAGGAAGACCTACAATCCTTAATTTTTTCCTGGTCCTTCGAACCGGACATTCGCGTGGGTAAACTGCGTAGCTACTGTGCGCCCGCGCATTGGCGGTGCTCGGCCCAATCGGCGCTGGCCACGCCCCCCGCGTAAAACTATCCGATGAACCTTCGGCCTGACGAAGATGCATCTTCATGCCCTTATGTAGTTGCTAAGAGAAGTACCAAATGGTCGTTGCTTGAATCTATTAGATATGCAGTGAGTTTATTAACTATTCTGCGATTTGTCTGATGGGCATATGTATGTACCTACAGTAGCCGGCAAACAACTTGAGCGTGACCTTGACTGCGCAGTAGCCGATTTACGTACAAATTTACATGCGCAGATCCGCCATTTTGGTTCAAGTTGTTTGCCGGCTACTGTACCTACTTATTTCGTTGTAAATTCTTACATCTTATATTATAATAAAAAAAAGGAAACATATAATTTCTTGTTATTAATATACGTGGTTAGACAATTTTACTTATAAGAGTAGATAATAATAAGTTTCTGTCAAAAAATTCATTTTAGTGACAAGCTTTTATAGCCGACTGTACTTTTCTTTGGATGTCAATCAAATGCTCACTGAGACGATTCTAAAGAGCCCAAGCCCGGTAGGATTGCTTTTTCTATTATAGAGTACCTATGGCCACCTTCCGGCTCCATCATCAGATCAGCCCCATGGTACCACATTATTCTAACTATACAATAATATGGTACCATAATTGTCGATGACTACATCGAAGTTAAGTAAGTATGCAAATTTTCAGCTCAATCGGTTGACGATATCTGCTTCAAAATTGAGTTGCAAGATTCCACCCGAACAAACATACTTTAAACATGCATACATACAATACAAGTTAAATAAAAGCTTGTAAAAAATTGAGTTGCAAGATTCCACCCGAACAAACATACATACATACACTGCAAGTTAAATAAAAGCTTGTAAAAAATAACAAAGAAAAGTCAAATGACAGTAACGTTTTTTAGTAAAACCTTTTTGGTCTGGATATAGGTAATAACTGGAAGTTAAGTTATAACTAAAAAAAACTCACCAAGCGTAAATAAGGACTTAAAGTAAATTAGGATTTATGAGCAAGGGTGATGAAAATGACAGATTACGCTGATATACCCATGCCCTAATATGAAAGCGTATTTGGTGGACAGTCCTGTAGTTTCCTCTAGAAGTGGAACAACAAATCGAGCTTTATTGTACAGAGATGGGACATGGACTGGGGAAGTGACAAAGTAATAGGCTAGACTTCCGATCTTGAAAAACTATTGAAGTTCCTTAATGATAAGCAAAACACCTTCGCTTCGGTGACCAAGCCACGGGAACCACCTAAACAGTGAAATAAACAAATGATTTTTTCTTTATTGCACGTAGTTTAAACAACTAACCTATAAGATACAATATAAGAAGCAGTCTTATCTTTTGCAGACATCAAAAGAAATATACCCATCTGTATTTTCTTCTGTGCTTAATATTTCAACGGTCAGTAAATCACGATTCACCTACATCCAAAACCCCATAACTTAGGTCCAGCGCCATCACAACATATGATTGGGGACAATTGGGTCTATAGCTAGGGGCCATAGCCCGATTGAGCTTTTCATCGCGGCTCGACATCCGGGACATTCCGGCATTAATGCCATAATCGCGCCCCGCGGCGTGGCGCGTTCCTTTCGACTAACTTATAGAAGAGGGACCACTTGAGCTTCCCAACCCCTTTTTGAGATGGTGATTTTCCAAGGATCATGCTTAGTCTAAGTACGCCTCTAGAAAAAAGAGTCGTCATACAACAGATTTGCGAAAGATGAAGCTGCTGTTGGTTATAAGTGTACGAACCAATCATAGAGATCTTTGGTCCTTGTGACAGATGCGCACTCGGACAAAAATTACCAAAACTGGCTTCACTTTCAAGCGCTAACTACGTTTCTAAGCGCGTGTATTCTAAGGAATCATGCAACTTTGCCATTTTCTAACTTGATGCAACGCTCTCACAACTTAGGCAAATAAAATGTATCTAATTTTATAATATTTATAATCAACCACGGCGACTTCAGCAATAGTCTTTCTGATCACCGGAATGAAACCGATAATTTTTAAGATTTCGTTCATTGAATTTAGTGAGACAATTAAATGATTAAATATACGCGTTTGTCATTTATGTTATTACTTAATGTTTGCTGAAAATAATGATTTGCAATAAACATGGATGTCGAAGTGTCGATCGATCATCCATCGAACCCTCCTTCAGTGTGCTCCTTGTATCGATATCGTAACTTTCTACGGAAAAAGAAGCTTTTTACGTGCAATGAACAATGAACGAAACATGGGATCAAAGTTATCTTGCTGCCATTGTTCTACGCTATACCCACTGGAAATTGGTATGACAGTGATTGCGAGAGGGTAGCGGGCGACAGCAAATTGATTTGTCGCTGGAGGCACCGTGTTCCGCACCTGACCACAGTTCTCTGCAGTACCAAACCAAAGGACTATCTTTGACTAATTTCTTCTGCCTATTTATTAAAGAGTATGATACTTAATACAACAATAAGACCTTAGACATATCTACCTAATCTCAACAATTAACAACATTACTTACCTATTTATTTATGAAACATGTTAATGTCTCATTTATTTTTTAATGTGGGTAGGTACACCACAATTTTCTTTAAGCCAAAGCGAATACAAAGATCAAAGCTTAAAGAAAAATTGAAAAAGGAGCTACCTGGGGGAAGAGACCGGGAATCGAACCCGGTACCTCTGGATTGCCGGTCCAGCGCGTTAACCATTTCGCTACCATAGCTCCAGGAAGATCTGACGAATTTTTCCTTATGCTTTGTGTGTCGATCTTTGCATTGTTTTATTTGAAAGGTTTTTACACTTATTACTATTATTATTATTATTATTTTTTATTACTTACCTACATTTATTTTAAACAGGCCTTTTTCCCTCTTTCCAAGTAAAGGATAAAAAAAATATTCCCTCAATATTACATTTTCGAAAATATCCCAATATAGGTATAATTAAAAATACTTTTGAAAAGTTCCTTTTTTAGGGTTCCGTAGTCAACTAGGAACCCTTATAGTTTCGCCATGTCCGTCCGTCCGTCCGTCCGTCCGTCCGTCCGTCCGTCCGTCCGTCCGTCCGTCCGTCTGTCTGTCTGTCTGTCTGTCTGTCTGTCTGTCTGTCTGTCTGTCCGTCCGTCCGTCCGCGGCTTAGCTCCGTGACCAATTAGTACTAGAAAGCTGAAATTTGGTATGAGTACTCGTATGTGTTTGTATCACGCCGACAAAACGGTAAAATAAAAACTAAAAATTTTTTTTTTGGTGCACCTCCCGTACACCTGAAGTGGGGGTGATTTCTTTTTTGCGTTCCTACACTAGTGTGTGGGGTGTCGTTAAAGAGGTCTTTTAAAAATAATAGGGGTCTCGCAACATCATTTTTTGATAAAGTCAGCAGTTTTGTAAATATTCGCTCCGTAAATAAAAAAATAGTGTCCCCCCTCTAACTTTCCAACCATGGGTCAAAAAATTATGGAAAAATTCATGAAAATGAAGCCTTGTAAGTACTTTCAATGAAAACTATATTGAAGAAAATCGGTAGAGCCGTTTTTGAGTTATCGCAAAAATTCATAATTTTCTTTAAAATGATGTAAGTGCCGCGCGATGTCCTTACACTTCGACCATTATACATATTGGTTAAGTGCCATACTGTATTAAAACATTTCGCTTAATCTGGTGTAACCCTACACTGAGCGTGGCCCGACATGCTCTTGGCCGGTTTTAAAGTAACTTTTGAAAAAGTAAGAAGGGCTTCTTAGGTACTCACATATTAAATATAAGTACCTAGCGTATAGTATAGGTGACTAAATCCTAGAAATTAGCGTAAATACTATAGATAAACCCGAATACTTTTTTAAACACATTGCGTAGGACGTGCGTGCCGTTCTTTTCATGGCATTATGAATCACACTGATTTGTTAGTTGTTAGAGGCCGAAATTGATTGCTGTAAATTATTTGAAGTAAATATTTCTTCTGGCTTTAATTTCTGATCCAGCTGGATGCTAAAAGAAACAATCAGTTATGAAATGTTGCTTTTTAAACAAATAATTTATTAATATTTTTTACGGTTTCTGCGATTGTCCCACTTTTAAATAAAACAGTTGAAACGGGATATATCGCGTCATATTCATTACTTGAGCCCCCCCAAAGTTTCAACAAACGTTTTTTTTTTTTTTGTAAAACATATGAACGCAGTTTTTATATTCTCAATGTCGGTTTCGTATGTCTTAAGTACTGTCTTAGAGCATTTCCATGCAGATATTTTGTATTGTTAATACTTATATGTATGCCTAGGTAGGTATACAATATAAACATTATGTTACGTTCCTTGCTAAGTGAAAAACTCATACATGAGATTTTGTAACTATTATTTTTTCATGCATTGGTTGCTACACCTCAAATACAGGTAGGTATGAGTCCTATAATGTCTTCATGCGGTCGTGAAGATAACGTCGGCAGCAGATTTTTATTATGTACTTATAATACTTGTACTTTGGCAATAGATTTCGACATGATTTAGATTTCATACAACTGAATCTGTAGGCTTTGTAGAACATCAACGACATTTTCGACAGCAATATAAGTAATTTAAAAAAGGAATGATAAATGGATTAATCTGTACATTGTATTCTTATATTGGAGAAAAGGAAAGGTGGCAGAAAATATTGGAAGAGGTAACTCGAATAGTAATGTAAGGGCCTGTCCACATTTTCGCCGTTTCACGGCGACGGCGCAGTGCCGTGGTGATGAGGTCAGGCCCTAATTGGAGCTTAATTGATAAAAAAAATAAAACTGTGGCCACAAGAGCTTTAAAAATTTCCTCGAGACTACTCGCTGATCTGGCTCTAACAGTAGGTGAAACAAGCCAATATATGAAGGGCCGTAAATGGTTTTTTTTGTATAGGTAGCCGACAAAAATAGATACAACATTTGTTGGCGAGAATGTCAAATAACTGTAACTATCATTTCCTGTTGACCATTATCGATAAGTGTCTCTTTATTAAATATCCCAGAGACATTTCGTGGTGAACATTGAAATTGTCATGTCGCATAATTAAGAATGTATTCGATGTTAGTTTGACTGATGTTATGCACACATAGATGGACTATGTTTACTATATGGTATACAATTTTAAAGAAAGAACCACCGTGACTGGTGCGAAACAATTCCTTGCATATATTAATTCATTACTAATTCATTATGTTGGGCGTAATGTGTATCTTCACACAGTTAGCATATTACATCGAGTCTCTTCTCTATTGCTACCGAAGATAAATAGGTATGCAAAATCTAGCCCGTCCCGCCCTGAGATTTTGTTTGATGCCACGCGACAAAAATCTACGAACATACAAAACATTCATAATAGACAATAGAGACTAAAGTAACTAGGGGTGATCTTACAAACGGTCCGGTAGTTTTGAATTTTTGATATGTTGTTTAAGATGATTAGTGAGTGTTTAAAATGCAAAATGCACAATACCCCCCTCAAACAATACCCTCAAACCCGCGCCCGCCGCCATATTGGAAAAACCGGCACTTCCTTCCGATTTTTGCTTATATCTTTTAAATGTAAATTATAGTAAATTTAATTCTCTACGACATTGGCTAAGCTTTTTATTAGCTAAAATACTCCTAAACGAAGATATACCTAAGACAGAAGTTTGATAGATTTCTAGAAATTGCTATTGTTTTAATTTTTTTAAATGTGCATATCTCCGTAACTATCTGTACTTGAAACAAACTTTAAAATGTAAATTATAATAAATTTAATTGTCTACAACATTGTCTGAGCTTTTTTCTAGCTAAAATGCTCCTAAACGAAGGTATACGCAAAAATCTACAGTGCCGGTTTTTTCAATATGGCGGCGGGCGCTTAGTAGGGGTAATTGTGCATTTTGAATTTTAAACACTCACTAACCATCCTAGACAACATATCAAAAATTCAAAACTACCGGACCGTTTGTAAGGTAAAACCTCTTTATTCACTGGATTATAATCTCCGGACATATTTCCAATCGGCTCACTTTCATGAATGTATCATAAGATCAACTTTCTAATTATAAAATGTAAAAAAAAATTAAAAATTAAAAAAACCCCCGACATGACAACCAATAAAAAGAAAGAAATAAAATCTACGAAATGTGCCTTTACAATAAACAGTAGAAAATTAATCCAAGCTTCGTTGCGTTCGGGGGACCGCTAAGTACCTAAATGAAATGAAATATATTTTTCAACGCAAAATTGCATGTATGCATTTGGGCTTCCCACTTTACGATTTTCAGTACATTCCATTTCATTTACTTAGCGGTCCCCCGACGCAACGAAGCTTGGATTCTTTTTTTCTACTGTTTATTGTAAAGGCACATTTCGTAGATTTTATTTCTTTCTTTTTATTGGTTGTCATGTCGGGGGTTTTTTAAATTTTAAATTTTATTTTTATTTCATATTTTTTAAACAAACAGAAGTTTCGTCCCGGAATTTTCTTCTTTTGACACTGTTTTTGTTGTACATCGTTCAAGGTCCAGGGTTTCCAATCTTTCGTCGAGCTTGATCCTTGACTATATGTAGGTACAACAGGATCCCAAACCAGTGGTAATGAATGCCGTCTTCTCTAAGATTGAAGTTAGGATATATTTTGATTTCAATGGCTTTAAGCAACATTCTGGGAAAAAATCGTTAAAGTCAGACTAGTTAATGCTTATAATCGAAAAATGGCGAAGTTATTAGCCAAGACAATCAAAATATATACTTTAAATGCACTGCATGAGTCGCAAGAACCTGCTACTTATGGCCTTAAACAGAACCAGGTTTCTATTCTACTGGATCCAAAATGTAGGTAGGGGGGGTTACTTAGCTCCATAAAAATTGCAGTTGGTGCTAGGTTGACTTAGTTTTGAGAGACCTAATCATCGATACCCCACACCATGGGATAAACATCCCCACTTTTGTTACGTGTAGGGAAGGTACACAAAAAAATGTTTTTAAAAATGTATTCAACCACTATGTCTCTGAGCTAAGCCGTGGACAGACTGACACAAACTACAAAATCCTAATAAGCTGTTATTCACTTAGGCAAAAGTACTTTTGCTAAAGCTTACGTGTCCTTTAGTCGCGTTAAAATCTTGCAGGGTGTTGCTATTTGTGTCCTCAATCAAAGAAACCTGTTCAGTAGTCCTAATAACAATTCAGCTTTAGCAGAATTACGAAACTTAAAAATAGTGAGCCAGTACTGTGACAGAAATTATAATATGAGTTTTTTGTCAACATTTTGAGACTCGGTTTTATTATTGACTGTACTTTCTTACATAAATGTTAATTGCTCATAAAGAACAATCAGACGAACCCAAACACCATGCGTTTATCTTGTGCTGTTTAGGAGTTCCTACGGCCATCTTCAGCTCCAAGGTACCAAATTATTGTACGGTCAAAAATTTATTAATTTGTTGATTACGCTAATAAAACTTAACATTTAACAAACATTATTTTAAACATTTGACGACGCGTTTGGCTCGGTTGGTAGACATCTGCCTACTGAGTCGGCGGTCCTGGGTTCGAATCCCGGCCGGGGCAAATATTTGTGCAAAATATTTGTTCTTGGGTCATGGATGTTATCTATATATGTATTTATATATTATGTATATCATCGTCTAGTACCCATAGTACAAGCTTTGCTTAGTTTGGGACTAGGTCGATTTGTGTATGATTGTCCCTTAATATTTATTTTTTTATTAAAAAAGAAATAATAATAATAATAATATTCGGTGCCTCATTCATGGCTGGAGAGGATCTTAGAGCTGTATAAAATTGATACAGCTCTGAGATCCCTCTTAGGCGCGTGCATGAGGCAGTGGACCACAGTCCTTCGTCAACCAGGTGGCGGGGATGGCCCCCCTGGCCCACAGGACTTGATAAGGATTGAGAGAGGTATTTTCCAGGGTGACAGTTTGAGTCCTCTGTGGTTCTGCCTAGCCCTGAATCCGCTCAGCACTCTGCTGAAGGATTCAGGACTAGGTTGCCGGCTTCGAAGAGGAGGTGAGGTCATTTCTCATCTGCTGTACATGGATGATCTTAAGCTGTATGCACCAAAACGCCAGGATCTGGTGGAACTACTGGAAGTAACTGAAGCCTTCAGTAGCGCCATCAAAATGGAGTTTGGTGTAGACAAGTGTGCGGTCATGCATGTACAGCGGGGGAAAGTCGTAAATTCCGCGAACTTACAGCTTTCTGAGACAATGTCCCTCAGGTCTATCTCCGAAGTTGAAACCTACAAGTACCTTGGTATGTCACAGTCATTGGGTATTGCGGACGGAGACATTAGACAGGCGTTGAAGGAGCGTTTCTTTTGTCGTTTGACAAAAGTACTTAACAGTCTTTTGTCCGGTGGCAATAAGGCGCGCGCCTTCAACGCTTGGGTGATGCCTCTGCTCACTTACTCCTTTGGCATACTAAGGTGGACTCAGACTGAGCTGGACGCCCTGGATACGAGGGTCCGTCAGCTGCTCACTACACACCGCATGAGGCACCCACGCTCGTCAGTTATGAGAATGTACATCCCGCGTAAGTGTGGGGGCCGTGGCTTTTTAAACGCCAAGGACCTCCATAATCGCGAGGTGTGCAGTCTTAGGGAGTATTTCCTAAACAACGAGTGTGGGATTCATCGCGATGTAGTAGCAGTTGACAAAGGCCTCACCTCTCTCTCCTTGGCAAACGAGAACTGGCGCAGACCAAAGGTGCTTAGCACCGATGACCGCAGGGCTGTATGGAAGAGCAAGGAGCTACACGGGCGGTTCTACAAGGCCCTTACGGGGCCCGATGTAGATCTGCTCGCGTCGGTGAACTGGCTACGCTTCGGGGATCTCTTCGGGGAAACCGAAGGTTTTGTCTGTGCAATTGCGGACGAAGTAATGATGACGAACAATTACCGGAGATATATTCTGAAGGACGGTACGGTCGACATTTGTCGGGCATGCCGCCGTCCCGGTGAGTCACTCAGGCATATAATCTCCGGTTGTTCTCATCTTGCTAACGGTGAGTACTTGCACAGACATAACCAAGTAGCCAGGATCATTCACCAGCAACTTGCTCTTCGATACGGTCTTGTGGGGTCTGAGGTGCCGTACTATAAGTACGCACCGATGCCAGTTCTTGAGAATGGTCGTGCCACGCTCTATTGGGATCGATCTATCATCACGGACAGGACTATTGTAGCCAATAAGCCTGACATCGTGTTGGTAGATCGATCCAAGCGCCAGGCAGTGCTCGTCGACATCACCATCCCCCATGACGAGAACCTCGTGAAGGCCGAGAAGGACAAACTCAGCAAGTACCTTGACTTGGCTCACGAGGTAACCGCCATGTGGGATGTCGACTCGACGAGCATTGTCCCGATAGTCGTTTCGGCGAACGGTCTTATAGCGAAGAGTCTCGACAAACATCTTAAGAGACTCTCGCTAGATGGCTGGATCAAGGGTCAGATACAGAAGGCGGTACTCCTGGACACGGCGCGCATTGTCAGGAGGTTCCTCTCTCTGCAGCCCTAACCACCGGTAGCCTGGGCCCTGCCCCGCTGCCGGCGGCACCCTAGGTTAGGTTTTTTAGAATGTGTTTATATTTGTAATGTATTTTTTATATTTTACTTTTTATATAAATTTATTGTAAAAAAACCTAGCCTAAGTATAAAAACGAATAAAGGGAATAATAATAATAATTGATTTTTGACGGCTGACACATGATGTCACAAATGTAGGCTCCCGTGAATTTTTAATATTTTTTACATTTTTGGAATTGTTTATTGCGGATTTTGAGTTGTTTACAATGAAAACCTATTAAACACCATGGAAAACCATAAGGGAAGTGATAAATGTGTAGTTTTCAATACAAATCGTCCGCGATACACGTTGACAACTATCTGTCACGCAAAATAAACAAGACTTCCACGAAAAAATACTGATGATCACAAGGAGCCAGGCAAGAAGAAACACAGCCGCGCACACCCAGAATGCACGTCCAACACCCCCGCCCGTCTCGTCGTCCTCCTCGCCATCGTCGTCAGGTGATGAGTTCGCCACAGCGCCCGACACCAGCGAGTCGAGCGACGACGTGCGCGGGCCGCCGCCCCCGCCGCCACGACCACCTGCGCGACGTGGACGGCCACCGCTGCCGGCATGCTTGGGGCCTACGGGGCAATCTGCTCCGACCACGGCTCCCGCTACCGGTGGTGTAGTGCGTCGCATGCGATGGACGCAAGTAATGAACGAAAACTGCATGCGCGCCTACTACGGGGCTACAGAGGGGGGAATCAACCTGTCCGCGTACCGGGACAGGATGCTGCCTCTGTTTCTTGCATTTGATCCGACCATCACCGTATCTGCGCAGCGGCTATCCGATCAAGTGCGTTTCATCCAGCGGCGCAAGCTGCTGGACGACGCGACACTTGATCGATTGCGCCTGGAAGTACTGGCCGCTCGCGCGGCTTCAACGCCGGCTCGGGATACGCCTGCTACGTCACCGGTTCCGGTGCCAGCGCCCAACCTGGTGCCGGGGGTGCGGCAGACGGATCCCGAAGCCGATGGGGAAGACGATGCGAGCAGCGTAAGTACCCAGGCCAATGAGCAGCTGAGGAGGGCTTTGGAGGAGGCGATTGAGCGATATCGATTCACACCTGAGTCTAGGCCGCGATTACCACGCTTGCCAATGCACAAACGTAACCTAGCGCTGATGGGAGCCCTGGACGCTTTGCTAGACCCGTACCTTCGGGCTAGCGAAGATTTAGCTGATACCCACTCGATCATGTACTGTGGGGCCATCGCGGCGTGCCGCGTTGCTCGTGTCAGATTCCCGGACACTGACCGAGCACCGCGGACCGCCGGGGGTGTTCCTGCCTGGCAAGTACGGATCGAGCGGCGTATCAGCTCGTTTAGGACTTTCATTGCCAAGCTAATCTGTTTTAGGGGGGGCAACAACCGCCCCCGTGTGATGCGCTACGTGACACAAGCCTTCGCGGGGACTGGCACCAGGCCCTGCGATTACGAGTACATGGCATGTGTCACGGAGCGCATCGACTACCTAAAGCAGAAAGTTTATGCATGGGCAAGCCGTATTCGTCGCTACAGAGAGCGTGTGGATCGATTCCAGCAGAATCGTCTCTTTCAAAGTGACCAAAGGAAGGTATACCGAAAGTGGGAGGGAACCAACCAGCGTGAGCGACGGGCAACTGCCGGATCCTACTGCCATGATTAACTTCTGGCGTAGTATCTGGTCGGTGCCTGTCGAACACACAGAGGGCGAATGGATGAATGTTGTCAGACGTGAGTGTGAGCCGATCGAAGCCATGGGGGCTGTGACTATAAGCCCCGATGATGTAAGTTGTGCGGCCCGTAAGGCCCAGAACTGGAAAAGTCCTGGGCCAGACGGGTTGCACAACTTTTGGATCAAGTGGTTTCGATCCTCACACGAACGTCTGGCAACACAATTTCAAGACGCCCTCGAGCTTGGTTCCCTGCCATCTTTCATGACTACTGGTGTTACCTTCCTGCTCCATAAGTCCGGTAGTACCACGGAAGCGAAAAACTATAGACCCATCACGTGCTTGCCCACTTTATACAAGCTCCTTACGTCCATTCTGAAAACAAAAATTAACTCGCACATTGTAGCGAACAACGTTTTGGCCTTTTCTCAGAATGGGTGTAGGGTTGGGTCCCGTGGTACTAAAGAGCTCCTCCTCATTGACACGACCATTTGCCAACAGGTCCGGCGGAACAGGGGGTCCCTCTCAACCGCTTGGATTGACTATAAGAAGGCCTATGATTCGGTGCCTCATTCATGGCTGGAGAGGATCTTAGAGCTGTATAAAATCGATACAGCTCTAAGATCCCTCTTAGGCGCGTGTATGAGGCAGTGGACCACAGTCCTTCGTCAACCAGGAGGCGGGGATGGCCCCCCTGGCCCGCGGGACTTGATACGGATTGAGAGAGGTATTTTCCAGGGTGACAGTTTGAGTCCTCTGTGGTTCTGCCCAGCCCTGAATCCGCTCAGCACTCTGCTGAAGGATTCAGGACTAGGTTGCCGGCTTCGAAGAGGAGGTGAGGTCATTTCTCATCTGCTGTACATGGATGATCTTAAGCTGTATGCACCAAAACGCCAGGATCTGGTGGAACTACTGGAAGTAACTGAAAACTTCAGTAGTGCCATCAAAATGGAATTTGGCGTAGACAAGTGTGCGGTCATGCATGTACAGCGGGGGAAAGTCGTAAATTCCGCGAACTTACAGCTTTCTGAGACAATGACCCTCAGGTCTATCTCCGAAGTTGAAACCTACAAGTACCTTGGTATGTCACAGTCATTGGGTATTGCGGACGGAGACATTAGACAGGCGTTGAAGGAGCGTTTCTTTTGTCGTTTGACAAAAGTACTTAACAGTCTTTTGTCCGGTGGCAATAAGGCACGCGCCTTCAACACTTGGGTGATGCCTCTGCTCACTTACTCCTTTGGCATACTAAGGTGGACTCAGACTGAGCTGGACGCCTTGGATACGAGGGTCCGTCAACTGCTCACTACACATCGCATGAGGCACCCACGCTCGTCAGTTATGAGAATGTACATCCCGCGTAAGTGTGGGGGCCGTGGCTTTTTAAACGCCAAGGACCTCCATAACCGTGAGGTGTGCAGTCTTAGGGAGTATTTCCTAAACAACGAGTGTGGGATTCATCGCGATGTAGTAGCAGTTGACAAAGGCCTCACCTCTCTCTCCTTAGCAAACGAGAACTGGCGCAGACCAAAGGTGCTTAGCACCGATGACCGCAGGGCTGTATGGAAGAGCAAGGAGCTACACGGGCGGTTCTACAAGGCCCTTACGGGGCCCGATGTAGATCTGCTCGCGTCGGTGAACTGGCTACGCTTCGGGGATCTCTTCGGGGAAACCGAAGGTTTTGTCTGTGCAATTGCGGACGAAGTAATGATGACGAACAATTACCGGAGATATATCCTGAAGGACGGTACGGTCGACATTTGTCGGGCATGCCGCCGTCCCGGTGAGTCACTCAGGCATATAATCTCCGGTTGTTCTCATCTTGCTAACGGCGAGTACTTGCACAGACATAACCAAGTAGCCAGGATCATTCACCAGCAACTTGCTCTTCAATACGGTCTTGTGGGGTCTGAGGTGCCGTACTATAAGTACGCACCGATGCCAGTTCTTGAGAATGGTCGTGCCACGCTCTATTGGGATCGATCTATCATCACGGACAGGACTATTGTAGCCAATAAGCCTGACATCGTTTTGGTAGATCGATCCAAGCGCCAGGCAGTGCTCGTCGACATCACCATCCCCCATGACGAGAACCTCGTGAAGGCCGAGAAGGACAAACTCAGCAAGTACCTTGACTTGGCTCACGAGGTGACCGCCATGTGGGATGTTGACTCGACGATCATTGTCCCGATAGTCGTTTCGGCGAACGGTCTTATAGCGAAGAGTCTCGACAAACATCTTAAGAGACTCTCGCTAGATGGCTGGATCAAGGGCCAGATACAAAAGGCGGTACTCCTGGACACGGCGCGCATCGTCAGGAGGTTCCTCTCTCTGCAGCCCTAACCACCGGTAGCCTGGGCCCTGCCCCGCTGCCGGCGGCACCCTAGGTTAGGTTTTTTTTAGAATGTGTTTATATTTGTGATGTATTTTTTATATTTTACTTTTTATATAAATTTATTGTAAAAAAAACCTAGCCTAAGTGTAAAAATGAATGAAGGGAATAATAATAATAATTCTTGGCTTAGATCCTTTCACAACTAGCTGGTCATCATGAGACCTTCATTTATTGAGTGATATAGAAAATGCTAATAAAATATTACATTTAACCAAAACTTTGGAATCCTTGTCTTAAATATTAGCTGAAATCTATTAACAACTAGCTGGTCATCATGAGACCTTCATTTATTGAGTGATATACTAGAAAATGCTAATAATACTTAACATTTAACCAAAATTTGGAATCCTTAGTTTCAATATGGACTGAGATCCATTAACAACTACCTGCCCAACTAGCAAAAATATGTTGTACAAGTGTTCTACAAACGTTTTTGATAAAACTTAATGGTATGCAATTTAAGGTATATAAACGTTTATAAAATGCGATTTTGGCGCAGTTTTTAAGACAAAATAGTCGTACAGTGATCACACAATGGTCATAAGCAAACACATTTAGTCACACGGCTGTCATAAAATAGATATCAAACAACTATTTCGTCAGAAAAGTATCGTAAGTTCTCGCTTCCTAAGAGCAATTGGTTGTAGAGTTATCATAACGCAGACATTTGTATGACAAATAAGTCTGTTAAATGCAACAGCGAAGCGGTTTTAATTATAACAACATGCAACGTTTGTGAGTGATATTATTATCGTGCAAATAATATCTGAAAACAGTAAGTATTACACTTTAATATATTTACTTTACCGTTTTAAGTAACAGACTCGACATCAGATCTACAAGTGTGAATGAAATGCGAACATTACTTTATCGATCAATTTGCAAGGTTATTGAGTATATTTTAAAAGCCCCCTTTAAATATTGTTGATTTCATTATATTTTAATAAATTAAAATAATTTAGGTTTTAGTCTCTGTGTAAATATGACTTGTTAAAAATTATTGTACTTAAAAACGCTGCCTTATGACTTAGAATAACACTTTGCCGACGCCATCACTACCTAGTTAGGGTTCCCTACTGCTGGGGCCTAAACCTTGTGGGACGCAGTCATGTACTTGTGATATTATGTACTTGAATAATAGTAATAAGACATTTTGACTTTGACGCTGCCATATTAATTACCTCTGTGGTGACATAATTAATTATTCATTATTATTAATTTTAGTTGCTGAAAAAAATTGTGCATTTAATTTTCAAACACATAATTCGTATTATTTTGTAGCTCGTATGATACAAATATGGCCTTTTTGGATGTGGACACTTTTCTTAAGAAAGGTGATTTCGAATTGCTCTCACACCGATTTTCTATAAAAAAAATATCTACGGAACCTTCCCTCTCTGGCATGTTTATTTCTCTTGGCTGTTTTCCGTTCGTTCACTGTCCGAGTTGAAGATGTTATGAAACATTTAAGTCGTAAGATCTATCTTTTTATCATAAGACGGCTGTGTATATGACTGTCATATGTCATTTTAACAGTATTAAAGTTGTAAAAAGTTAAAATTATGATTAGTCGTACAGTAGTCACTCTAAAAGCTTTTATATGAACAATCTGCTGTAAAATGTCATATTAATGTTGTAAAACCGGGGAAATGTCACGACTAAAACTTTTGTACGACAAAGATTAAAGTTGCTGTAGTACTATGTCATACAAACGTGTGTACAACTGTGTTTTATGAACAAATTGCTTTTAAACTAAAATGCTGTATAAATGACAGTTACATAACGTCACGTTTTAAAACTTGCTTATTTACGACGTATCTACGATGAAATAGTCATATAATGTTGAGATTTTATAACCATTTTGTTAGTTGGGTGGTCATCATGAGACCTTTATTTAGTAAGTCATATAGAAAATGCTAATAATACTTAACATTTAAGCAATATTTGGAATTCTTGGCTTCAATATTGGCTGAGATCCATTAACAACTAGCTGGTCATCATGAGACCTTCATTTATTGAGTGATATAGAAAATGCTAATACAACTTAACATTTAACCAAAATTTGGAATGCTTAGCTTCAATATTGGCTGAGATCCATTAACAACTAGCTGGTCATCATGAGACCTTCATTTATTGAGTGATATAGAAAATGCTAATACAACTTAACATTTAACCAAAATTTGGAATCCTTAGCTTCAATATTGGCTAAGATCCATTTACAACTACCTGGTCATCATGAGACCCTCAATTAGTGAGTCATATAGAAAATGCTAATAAAACTTAACATTTAGCCAGTATTTTGAATTATTGACTTCATTATTGGCTGAGATCTCGTCACTTGTTCCAATTAACGCTGAATATCTTGGAAACTACTGGTCCTATTTCCACCAAACATAGCTAAGAACCATCTCGACGGAAAAGTCTTTCGATTGAAAAAACCGCACTTAAATTGGTCCATCCGCTTGCGCGCTACGATGCCACAGACAGACACACAGATACACAGATACACATGTTAAACTTATAACACCCCTCTTTTTTCGTCGGGGGTTAAAAACATTCTGAGCCGACCTGACGGCAACTATTAGATTTACCTTGTGTGAGAGTCGCTGAAACCGAAGAAAATATTAGATAGGCATGTTTAACAGTCCTTCTAGGTAATTGAGTATAAAACGGTACTTTACTTAAAACGCAACCTGCCTAAATAAATCTGGCCCTTTTACATCTATATCGATGGTCTATTACCTAGGTACTATCCCTTAATATTCAATAAATCGATGTCTGTTCAGCAAAGGCCTAAACATGGAAACAGGCTATACATTATGCAACAATTCTTTGTCATTACCGTTAGAAAGTGGTAGGTGCATTCAAATTGCGCCTTTTGTTAATATGTTCCCGTTACCATTGGCAGTCCCACGGAACACGGCTATCACTGCAGCGGTCTATAATCTTGGACTGGCGACCATTATGCAGAAAACACCAGTTGGGACAATAAAAATCCCGCCATTGCGACGTGGAAATCAAAGCTATTACCGTCTATTACGCGAGTACAGTCTACAGAAGTTGAAAAATAGTATCTTTATTTTCGCAACCGTATAGGTTTCCAAAATAATGCTTAAATAAGTATTGAACTTTATTGTGCAAAGAGAACGCAAGGGCATTTACCTATACAAATTTGAATCTGCCGGTTAGCTACGTAAAGTTCTTTATTTTGACACCAATGTCTGTCTGTCCAGTCTATCTATCGGTCTATTATAATACTCAGACAGCATCGATTAAATGTCATTTAGTAACCCCCGACGAAAAAAGAGGGGTGTTATAAGTTTAACATGTGTATCTGTGTATCTGTGTATCTGTGCGTCTGTCTGTGGCATCGTAGCGCGCAAGCGGATGGACCAATTTAAGTTCGGTTTTTTTCAATCGAAAGACTTTTCGTCGAGATGGTTCTTAGCTATGTTTGGTGGAAATAGGACCAGTAGTTTCCAAGATATTCAGCTTTAATTGGAACAAGTGGCGAGATCTCAGCCAATAATGAAGTCAATAATTCAAAATATTGGCTAAATGTTAAGTTTTATTAGCATTTTCTATATGACTCACTAATTGAGGGTCTCATGATGACCAGGTAGTTGTTAATGGATCTTAGCCAATATTGAAGCTAAGGATTTCAAATTTTGGTTAAATGTTAAGTTGTATTAGCATTTTCTATATCACTCAATAAATGAAGGTCTCATGATGACCAGCTAGTTGTTAATGGATCTCAGCCAATATTGAAGCTATAAGGATTCCAAATTTTGGTTAAATGTTAAGTCGTATTAGCATTTTCTATATCACTCAATAAATGAAGGTCTCATGATGACAAGCTAGTTGTTAATGGATCTCAGCCAATATTGAAGCCAAGAATTCCAAATATTGCTTAAATGTTAAGTATTATTAGCATTTTCTATATGACTTACTAAATAAAGGTCTCATGATGACCAGGTAGTTGTTAATGGATCTCAGTCCATATTGAAACTAAGGATTCCAAATTTTGGTTAAATGTTAAGTATTATTAGCATTTTCTATATCACTCAATAAATGAAGGTCTCATGATGACCAGCTAGTTGTTAATAGATTTCAGCTAATATTTAAGACAAGGATTCCAAAGTTTCGGTTAAATGTAATATTTTATTAGCATTTTCTATATCACTCAATAAATGAAGGTCTCATGATGACCAGCTAGTTGTGAAAGGATCTAAGCCAAGAATTTATAATGTTTGTTAAATGTTAAGTTTTATTAGCGTAATCAAAAAATTAATAAATTTTTGACCGTACAATAATTTGGTACCTTGGAGCTGAAGATGGCCGTAGGAACTCCTAAACAGCACAAGATAAACGCATGGTGTTTGGGTTCATCTGATTGTTCTTTATGAGCAATTAACATTTATGTAAGAAAGTACAGTCAATAATAAAACCGAGTCTCAAAATGTTGACAAAAAAAACTCATATTATAATTTCTGTCACAGTACTGGCTCACTATTTTTAAGTTTCGTAATTCTGCTAAAGCTGAATTGTTATTAGGACTACTGAACAGGTTCCTTTGATTGAGGACACAAATAGCAACACCCTGCAAGATTTTAACGCGACTAAAGGACACGTAAGCTTTAGCAAAAGTACTTTTGCCTAAGTGAATAACAGCTTATTAGGATTTTGTAGTTTGTGTCAGTCTGTCCACGGCTTAGCTCAGAGACATAGTGGTTGAATACATTTTTAAAAACATTTTTTTATGTACCTTCCCTACACGTAACAAAAGTGGGGATGTTTATCCCATGGTGTGGGGTATCGATGATTAGGTCTCTCAAAACTAAGTCAACCTAGCACCAACTGCAATTTTTATGGAGCTAAGTAACCCCCCCTACCTACATTTTGGATCCAGTAGAATAGAAACCTGGTTCTGTTTAAGGCCATAAGTAGCAGGTTCTTGCGACTCATGCAGTGCATTTAAAGTATATATTTTGATTGTCTTGGCTAATAACTTCTCCATTTTTCCATTATAAGCATTAACTAGTCTGACTTTAAGGTTTTTTTCCCAGAATGTTGCTTAAAGCTATTGAAATCAAAATATATCCTAACTTCAATCTTAGAGAAGACGGCATTCATTACCACTGGTTTGGGATCCTGTTGTACCTACATATAGTCAAGGATCAAGCTCGACGAAAGATTGGAAACCCTGGACCTTGAACGATGTACAACAAAAACAGTGTCAAAAGAAGAAAATTCCGGGACGAAACTTCTGTTTGTTTAAAAAATATGAAATAAAAATAAAATTTAAAATTTAAAAAACCCCCGACATGACAACTAATAAAAAGAAAGAAATAAACTCTACGAAATGTACCTTTACAATAAACAGTAGAAAAAGAATCCAAGCTTCGTTGCGTCGGGGGACCGCTAAGTAAATGAAATGGAATGTACTGAAAATCGTAAAGTGGGAAGCCCAAATGCATACTTGCAATTTTGCGTTGAAAAATATATTTCATTTCATTTAGGTACTTAGCGGTCCACCGAACGCAACGAAGCTTCGATTAATTTTCTACTGTTTATTGTAAAGGCACATTTCGTAGATTTTATTTCTTTCTTTTTATTGGTTGTCATGTCGGGGGTTTTTTAAATTTTTAATTTTATTAAGTTTAAGTAAGTAAATTACTCACTTTATTTTTCATTTCACCGTTAATTTTGTATTTTCTCAATAGGTATAAAGGAAACAAAAACTTGTAGTTTCGGTGCTTTCTAAAGGGTAGGTGACTTACTACAAGGCTGCGTTGAAAAATTATTGGTGCGAACCTTTACTAAAAACGTACAAATATTTGCCTACTAAATATTTTTATCAAAGCAGGAACGTCTGCTGGCATAAACCACACGTTTACAAGCAAATGTTGCCGCCCTACCAGTTTCGGCTGTATCCAGTTTCAGTGGTCCAATAGGTAAGACGCCCATGTTGGCCCGGGCCGTTGGAGCCGCAGGTATGAACCCTGCCTGAACCATTATTAAAAAATAAAATGCTTCATTGTAATCATTTTCGACTTAATTGACTATGCAAGTATGCAACTGCAACTTTCGGGCCGGGAAGGCTACAATTAATAAGATAAACTAAAAGGTAGATTCCTGTGTCCAGTTATCTTTTCCCAAGATCGCTTGGGGACAGGCCAGTCAGGACAGCAGTGAATAGTAGTGGCCGAAGAATCTTATTAAAAAATTATTACCTTCTGGCGACCCACCGTAGGTCGCCGTAGTACAGCCGTAAAATATGTATTCTTTGGTATTTTTTGATAAACACAAACTAGGCAGATTTGACAGTATCACCAGTAAAACGATTTTATGTCCGCCGCCGGACATACTCCACCGAACGTCATCTTCGTTCGTTCGTTCATCGTTCAGGATTCGCGGACTACGAGAGTTTATCTGGGCATTTTCGCAAGAATTTCACTATATTGTAAAAACTGTCTTGAGTTAACTTCACCAATTAGGTTATATACCAAAAAAATAAAGATCCCATTGAACCGAAAGGTATATTCCAATTTATAATATATTAATTTCATCTGTTTTCTATTTAGATGTGTTCATTGTTTTTCTCAAACATGCAATAAATTGTCGATCTAACAGACTTCAAATCATCACGTTTCGGGCGGAACAACTCGAGAGAACTGTAAAGAAACTCCATACAAAATTGAAGGCCTATGCCGGGAAGTATTTTTTTAAACATGGCATCTGTATTCATGAGCAAGATAAACATCTGAACTATATATTTTTTGAGTGGTGTATATTTTTATTTCATTGCATATGTTTTAGAAAAGCACTATACATGCCTAGCCGTGAAATGGGCGTCTGCAGTAATGTAGGTACTAAGTATTACTTTTGGTAAGTATTTTGAGGTGATGTCACTATTAGACATGGTTTGTACTGCGAAGACAAATGAAAGTCAGAAAATTAAATATGAATAACTTTTTACAGATGTCAAAAGTCCCAAAAATAGTTTCTGAATAGGTCGTAAGAAAATGGTATATCCCACTTGTAGTTTTTTCGCCATTATGTGCCTACTAAATATGTAGATTGTAGGTACGCCAGTTGTTTACCTCTGTTCATTTTTTTAACTGTATATATCTCTCACGTTTTGTATCCCTGTATTTGAGAAACATGTGTAATAAAGTGGAGTTGTATTGTATAGAACATTTAGCCGCCAAATTACTTCGCATTCGTCATTTTAAAATACGAATGAAATACTCAATTACAAACAACGAAATGAAAAATCTTAATTACACAAAAGGAACTATCGCATAAAACCAAATAATAACATGTTATAGACCTGTCGCGTAAACAGGTGCTTTAATTATAACATCTACCCACATAAAAAAAAATAACATTGGTGACTGCGGCAATTGCCATTCTATTTCTGAACTAAGTATGTTAATTATGTCATGATACGATCTTCGTCAAATTTGAGACAATTTGGAGTAATAAAATAAAGTTTTATGTCGCATTTACTTTGATGCGGTTTCTATAACCCGTCATTATGGGACAAAGGGACTCTTGTGGGCCCATTAACTACTCCTTCTATCACTTTAATGTGCTTCTAATATTATTTAACTATAGAAAATTAACTAGTAATTTTGTAATAGCACTGTGATGAGCCTTTTGGTTGGGCCTTCAAATCAATGTTGCGTCGTTGTATGGAATGTTAAGTATAAATACGCAACGCGTGTATATTTACCGATAGCACGGCAAGCAAAATGTAAAGAAAATAATGTTTTTAAAATATAAGACTTAAAATATAAATTCAAAGGGTTTCATAATAAGTACATAGATTGAACTTAGTTCTTTTCAAAATTCGTACTATCTCAGCTACTCGCCAGAAGATGGCGGTATTAGCGCGAATATTTTTCAAGCCGTGTTATGGCGCTGAATGGAATGTGTTTTTTTCTTACTCTTAATTATTTTGAGCCCCATAATTATAAATGTGAAGACAGTTAAAACTAGTAGATGTATATTTCAATATTCCGACTTGATATTTATACAAATTCCGATCACGTTCATGTTTTAGCATCCAATTAGATTGCAACGGGGGAAATGTCAAGCCACATTCAAACAGTCATACATCAGGTGCACCTAATTGGCCCTAACTACCCATTAGATATATGTAAGCAATTACTGTTTGCTACCTATCTATTATATGTTTAATTACGTGCTTTTTCTTGTTTATGGGCGGGTTCAGAGCATGTCATTAGTTGTTGCACAAATGGCGAAAAAACCGTTCGGGGGGCCCCGCCTCGGATCGCCATACATTTGTATTCTTTGGGCACGCCGCCGTGGCGGCAGAGCGGAACGTTACTGTACCATAACATGCAACCACCCTCGGTTAAGGGCTATGGACTGTATGAATATTGTATACCTTCAGAATGTTGATCAGGTTAACTATTATTACTTTTAAATACATACTTAATGTGTAACATATATGAGTAAACGTGCTTATATATATACATAGACAGATTATCCAAAATGTCGAATAATCCCTACTCTACTCTTTGGGTCTTTTGATCGTTTAATGAATATTGTGGACATATTGTTCTTCATTATCGGATATAATTTAGAAGGCAGTTTTAGATATTGTTTTTAACAGGGTCAAGGTCTCTTATATTTTGTAGTACCTACCTATTGGGTATTCGAGAACAACATCGACAAATACAACGGATCAACCGCGGAATACTTACCAGTTCGTTCGTACTCGCAAAGCAAGAAATCCTAAATGAGTACCACTAATCCCACTAAACTATCTTGCGATGAACCATAACTTGGTTCTCTTCAGGTCGAGAGTGAGTAGATTTTTTTTGTGCTTCATTTAGGTTATGTTTTAACGACACTTAACACTAATTGAGATCGAGTTTAAATGCTTGTCACTACATAAAAACTGATTATTTATAAGTTTGTTGGAAATAAGTAGCATAACGAACTGAATTCCACGGGGCTGAACAGTTCTTTATCCGCAGCACAATTGTAGAGGCGGGCCCACGCGCCCGAACCGCCCTCCCAGCTGCCGCCAGCTTCAGCCGCACCACGGTTTCTTAACACGTGCGCACAAAAAATATACTTGTAGGTTACTTTAATAGGAAAATATTTATCTCTTCTACGTCAGGAAAAGATGTGGACGGCCCAGTATGCCACATAAGATAACAATTTGTAATAGCTATTAACATTTTTATCCGCGATGGCATGACTTCGCTTCGCCAGATTTTTAAGAATCAATTTATTCTCTTCTTCCTCCTACTTAACTATAAATCGAATCGCTTTGCTTCTATATTTCTAAATAATAAACTGAAAGAGTGCAACTCTCTCCCGGTGAACCTTTCTCCTGAACCTTGTAATAAGCTGGATCTCTTCAAGTCGAGAGTAAATAGTTCTCAAGGCAAGCCTGCTGTATCTTAGGCCCCATCGACACGAGACTAGTTGACATCATTCCTGCCTCTTCACAAAAAAAAAATATTAATTAGTTTGTCGGGAATAAGTAGCGTAACGAACTGAGTTCCACGGGGCTGGGCAGTTCTTTATCCGCAGCACAATTGTAAAGGCGGAACCACGCACCCGAAACGCCCTCCCAGCTGCCGCCAGCTTCAGAACCAAGGTTTCCTAACACGTGCGAACAAAAAAAACATCGTATCACATCACAAATGAGTGAGGGAGGCACGAGTTTTGACATGCCACAATAGAAAGCGAAAATAGTAGGATTCAATGTTTGATGCTAACTCAGACTGCATTGGCCGCATTACTTAGGTCAAAGACGATTCGATATAGATCTACATCTGAAGCACAGTTAATGAAAAAGATAAACATTGCTTGGGAGACTCGTAGCAGTGAAAAATTCGGTTGTAGAAAGATTTTCCTGTCTCAAATTATTATCTAATATGGCTGCAAATATCTCAGATAATAATAAAATACTAAATTGTAAAATTATTTGAACTACCTAAACTATATGTGCATCAATTCTCCAAATTAGCAAAAAGTCGAAGTCGATCGCATGATCACACATGTGCCGAGTTCTACTGCACCATTGACTATTTACAGACTAAAACTAGGTCCAAGTGGCGCTCCATCTAGTATAAAACTATTATAAATTGAAAAGCTACCTAATGTCTATGATAGTGTCCGTTTAACGGAGATAACATCTGGGAGGCGGGCGCGCACCGCCCGCCCCGGCGCCCTTGCGGCTGCTGCCTGCCACATTTTATTACATACTAGAGTAGATCATCAATAACTAACTTCATATTTTACATTAACACAGTTTTATAACAGACTAGCTGTTGCCCGCGACTTCGTCCGCGTGGACCCTTAACTTGTAAATTTTACATCTTTATTAGTTTGAAATGTTGAAATTACTAAACGTGATTTTTTTGCCATTTTTTAGTAACGGACCCTTCGTACGCGAGTCCGACTCACTCTTGGGCCTTTTTTTTAGTTTTTTTCGGCTAAATTGCTCTAATTACGCGCTATATCATTAAGAAATCAGGTACATCTACGAACGAATAGCTTTACTAAATTCGATGAGTTGAAGAATAACACATACGTTTATAAACTCTTGGATTCGAATAATAATGTCTTTATACAAAGTTACAAGCCCCGCACTCAAAAAAATGTTTGATCTTCATTCAAACTTTCAACCCCTTTTTCACCACCTTCAGGGCTAAATTTTCAAAAATGCTGAAGTCACTTTTCTTGTATTCTAATTATAAACCTTTATACAAAGTTTAATGTCCCGCGCTCAGAAAAAGGTTTCATCTCCATACAAACTTTCAACCCCTTTTAAACCCTTGTAGGGGACGAATTTTTGAAAACGCTAAAATTACTTTTCTTGTACCTATTCTAATAATATGCCTTTACAAAAAGATTCGAGTCCCGCGCTCAAAAAAATATTTCATCTCCATACAAATTTTCAACCCCTTTTTTACCACTTTAGGGGTTGAATTTTCAAAAAGGCTGAAATTACTTTTTCCATTTTATTTTAATACCTTTTTAAGAAGTTTCAAGTTGCTAGCTTAAAATTAAATCTGAACCCCAACACAAACTACCTTAGGGGATAAAATTTCAAAAACGCTGAATATATTTAATATTTTAAAATCGTTAAAATTTTATTTTAATGTTCCTATTTAACATTGATTTGGAGTATCTTACATCTCCTTTACGTGTACCAGTGTAATTAGTTATAACACTACAAATGTATCATGTAATTGTTTTAAGTATTAAATGTATATGTGTAAATTTACTGCTGTTCTTTTTGTAGTTTGCGACTGTAATTTTTCCCCAAGGTGACGTCATTTGAGTGCTGATTCTTAGACGACGCTGCTTTCACATTTTTTTTATATATTTTCAAAACTAGTCCGTAAAACCAAATAAAAATAATAGTTTTGGGTTCTCTGTGATAATAAGTAGTGAACTTAGTTTAAAAACATTGTATGAAAATTTGAAATGTTGTCACCTATAGCGAAGCGCAAGCAAAGCAAGGAGAGCAGCTGAGAGGGCGGTGCAGCCCGCCTCGCTGATTGTGCTCCGAATAAAGACTTGCCGGCCCCGTGGAAATGCACTTCGTTATGCTCCTTGTGCGACAAACATGTAAATTATGACTGGTGACGTAAAGAAATAATGGATATATTTCAACAACTTCAGTAGATATCGTGATTAGAAAGAACACGTTTCATAGTTAAAAGAAGAGGTACCAAATAGACCAATTAGGTTTCATTTTAACTAGAAGTACCTACTGGTAGGTAACTGGTGGTTCACCATTAACACCGATTGATTTACCTGTGTGACTTTTATAAATCTTATAATATTTGCATTACAGCAGCTTACGTACATACCTACTTACATATTTAAACGATTTTGACAATATTCCCGTAATTAATTGACAGTTATTATACATCTCTCATCATACCAGTGTAATTAGTTATAACACAAATGTATCATGTAATTGTTTTAAGTATATTTACGAAAAAATGACTTACTGTTGAGTTTCTTTCGGCTTTCTTCTCAACAGCGGTCTCCTCTTGCGAAATGCCGGTAGATTCACAATTTGACTTGTAAAAGTGCCCCTGTGGCCTACTTACTGAATAAATTATTTCATTTCATTTCATTTCATTTCATTTCATTTCATTAGTTTTCTTGTTTTTTAATAAAATATCGTTTACCAAAGTTTCTTACTCCTAGCTTAAAAAAAAGTTGTACCCCATACAACCTTTCATCCCCTTTTTAACCCCTTTAAGGGTTGAATTTTTCAAAGTTGCTTCTTATCTCTTTTATACTTTATAAATGCAACCTATTGTGCAAATTTCAACTTTCTAGCATTTGTAGTTTCGACTCTGCGTTGATGAGTCAGTCAGGACACTTGCATTTATATTATATAGATAAGAGAGAGCATGAAATGGCTACAATACATTAATTATGAGGCCAATATGAAATCTGGCGATGTGTGGATGTGTATTGTATTGTAAGGACGTTTTTGGCCGGTGGCAGCAGAGCTGGCATATTAGATTTTATATAAAAATGTATTTGAATATTCGAATTATGGCCGTCTCTGTCACACACCAAAAGAGCCGGGCATTCGGGAATAGGCTATGCACTATGATATTAAGCAGCTGTGTTAAAGTCCCAATATAAAATGTACCTACATATAAAAATCGATGTCTTTATTTAACCACCACTAAACTGCACCCGCCCTACAGTATCGATTAGGTAAGTATCAAATTGCCGCTGTCACCAGACTGTCATGGTCATGAATTCATGATAAGAAAATTAAATATAGGCTTGGTACACTTATCTCGTTGGTACAAGATGCCCGCAATTTTGCCCGCGTAACCCTCGTTTACTTACTGTACTTAATCGGGTCAAAAGTATCCTATAACCATCTCACGATGTTCCACTTTCACTATTTCAAAATTGGTTAAAATGCATTGTGTTGTTTAGTCGTTAATAGCGCTCACAGATATATCGACCGATAGGTGATGCTGTAATCGGTGCTCTATGGGCACACGATGCGTGGCGTAAAGTTAATAACAACGTGACGAAAAAAGCGTTGTGGACAAATGTGCAGGGAAATAGAAAGACGAAGGAGAAGGAGACGCTTCGCTCACTCGGTCAATTGACCACATTTAATATTTTTAGCCTTTTTCCGATATAATAAAACAAAAAAAACTAATTTTAACATTTCCGAAAATATCCCCATAATGATTATGATTAAAAATCTATTTGAAAAGTTGCTCATTCCTGTGCTCATTCTAAAAGAGTGTAGGCGATAAGTAATTGGTCGAAGAGCAAAAAAAAAATACAGTTGGACTATCACGAAGATGGATTTATTATGGAAATTTACTGCTGTTCTTTTTGTAGTTTGCGACTGTAATTTTTCCCCAAGGTGACGTCATTTGAGTGCTGATTCTTAGACGACGCTGCTTTCACATTTTTTTTATATATTTTCAAAACTAGTCCGTAAAACCAAATAAAAATAATAGTTTTGGGTTCTCTGTCATATAAGTAGTGAAATTAGTTTAAAAACATTGTATGAAAATTTGAAATGTTGTCACCTATAGCGAAGCGCAAGCAAAGCAAGGAGAGCAGCTGAGAGGGCGGTGCAGCCCGCCTCGCTGATTGTGCTCCGAATAAAGACTTGCCGGCCCCGTGGAAATGCACTTCGTTATGCTCCTTGTGCGACAAACATGTAAATTATGACTGGTGACGTAAAGAAATAATGGATATATTTCCACAACTTCAGTAGATATCGTGATTAGAAAGAACACGTTTCATAGTTAAAAGAAGAGGTACCAAATAGACCAATTAGGTTTCATTTTAACTAGAAGTACCTACTGGTAGGTAACTGGTGGTTCACCATTAACACCGATTGATTTACCTGTGTGACTTTTATAAATCTTATAATATTTGCATTACAGCAGCTTACGTACATACCTACTTACATATTTAAACGATTTTGACAATATTCCCGTAATTAATTGACAGTTATTATACATCTCTCATCATACCAGTGTAATTAGTTATAACACAAATGTATCATGTAATTGTTTTAAGTATATTTACGAAAAAATTACTTACTGTTGAGTTTCTTTCGGCTTTCTTCTCAACAGCGGTCTCCTCTTGCGAAATGCCGGTAGATTCACAATCTGACTTGTAAAAGTGCCCCTGTGGCCTACTTACTGAATAAATGATTTCATTTCATTTCATTAAATGATTTCATTTCATTTCATTTCATCAAAAATGACGGCCCCTGAATTGGTGTACCTAATTTTCAACCAACTTCAAAGATTGAGAAATATTATCGTTTCATCGGAATGTATTTTCTGTCAAAAATTTCATTTTAGTGTCCAGCTTTTATAGCCGACTGTTCTTTTCTTTAGATATTCATCAAATGCTCACTGAGATGATTCTAAAGAGCCCAAACTCGGTAGGATTGCTTTTTCTATCATAGAGTTCCTATGGCCACCTTCCGGCTCCATCATCAGATCAGCCCCATGGTACCATATTATTGTTGCAGTCGCGCCACTACGTGCACTTCAGCTCATTTGTAGTGCGCGTGCCGCGGGCGCTCCAGGAGACTATCGCGTGTGCTGATTTCTGGCCGAAAGGTGTCGTGTTTCGTCGGTTCCGGGGCAACCTACCAAATCCAACACCTGAGATGTCGGAACAACGGGGCCACGCCGTTTCGCCGTCGTAATAAACATTATTCGGTTCATGACGCATTGGTGTAAACTGTAATTGACATTACAGTTTACACCTGTTTTTCAATAAATAAATAAATAAATTGTATTGTCATCAAAGTCAAGTTTTAAGTATGCAAAATTTCAACTCAATCGGTTGACGATATCTGCTTCAAAATTGAGTTGCAAGATTCCACCCGAACAAACATACTGAAATACATACATACATTGCAAGTTAAATAAAAGCTTTTAAAAAAGTTATATACTTTTTATCATGTTTAGCAAAATTGGGCCTCTTCAATAAAGAACAATGGCGGAGAGCGTGAGCTAACTCGTTGTAATACCACCTAGTACCTTAGTATAATTTAATATGAGGAATAGTTAATAGTGGTAGGGCAAAACAGTTATAAGTATTTGATTTACATTGATTTTATTTGGCCTACTTTTATTTTCTTTTCTCCAAAGGTAAACTCGAGTCAAGGGAAAAGACAATGCAACTCGACTATTAATGCAACATCACTGATTTGTCTCTTGTGGTTAATGCAATAATCGAAGTATGTGTACCGCGATACACGGTTAAAGGTTAAAGTACAATCGAAAATATTTGCGTTTTCATCAGTTCACTGATCAGGTGATTTTCAACCAAAGATAGTGCGCCATAAGTCCTCCCATAACAAAGTGAATGCAGCATCATCGTGTAGTACACGGTGTTCAATCGTTCCCGCAATAAAACCGAGCGTATTTTACAACGCTCCATAAATATGGTCAATATGTCGAGCGGCATTGTCGATGCTGACAAATTACCCCTCGCTTGCTCATTGTTGCCACGGAGCGAGCGACTTTTGTCTACCATTCCATATCTCCCGTTCGACAATACCTCGAATGACTTTTGCCGACTATCATGCTCACTCCGACCTTTTGAAAAAATGTTGCAAATCGCTTTTATTATGTCTTGTGGATCGCGAGTTCTCCGGTTTTCAATTTTCGAATGATAAATGGGATTCCTGTTTTGCTTTGTGTATTTGCCAATAACTTGTATAGTCGATAATTTTACAACAAAAGTGTTTGGTTTGTGGATGGCGACAAAGGGCCGGTCGGGGCGAGTGATGTTCAAGATCAACGCAAATAAAAGTCGCAGCGTCGATTTCTATTATTGATGCGATGTTTATTTTGTTGTTGTTGTTTTTTTCTGGAATTTTCTACATGATATATAAATCATAGATACTTTACAGATAGGTATAACAAAAAGATCACCAGGTAACAGATTCAGCTACTAGCATTAAATAAAAACATACCTTCACTTATCGATTACATTATACATACCTACAGATTAGAAATTTACAATAATTTATAAGTAGGTACCTACATGTACCAATTTTTTTTTTAATGTTTTTCGTAACTTGGCACATACCTACAAACTTGAACATATTAGGTTTGAAATCAAACTGCACAATGAGTTTATTGTGCCCCAACAAAGGCATATTACTGTGAAAATGGAATAAAAACCCTCTCCTCGTCCCCTACTATTAGGAGATGATGTAGCGATACTTGCGCAAGCGCAACGGCGAGACATTTCGTACTCCGCGTCATTTGAAACAGTCGACAACCGTGACTGTTATAGAACCATAAAATCTGTACACTTACCATAAGGTTTAAAATTGTGCTTTTGTTTCCGAGGTTGCGCTGTAGTGAAATATAATCTAAAGTAACCGTGACGGGTGAATAGGGCATAAAAAACATATAAATCAAAGTCAAAAAGGCATGGAGAATGGGCATCGCAGGCCGCGGGTAGATGTCACCAGCTGTTGTTCAATTTCGGGGGCTCCGCGTTTCGCTCAAAGCTTTATACTTCCCATCAATAATGAGGGTAATTTTCGGCATTTTGTCACATTAGCAATACGTATTGTTGTTTGTCTTCTGTTGTAATTTCCTATCGGTATTTTTTGCGCATTAATAAGTAGATTTGCTTTTGATAATGCGAATAGGATATTGTTATTTTCATTCAATAAGGTGTAATGAAATACGCCCATAGTTGGCATTAATTTACTCTTTTTTTTTGTAAATTATATCAAAGCGTCTGGTAGTGGTAATTTTTATATAGGTACCAACATATATTGTCACTGTTCATAACATAGGTATATTTATTTACCAATTATGAATATCATGTCTATAATGTTTACTTGTGTGTATTGTATCGTATTTGTGCAAAACTTACATATATTAAACGATGATCCGCCTTTTTCTATACTCGTTCCTTACAATAGGTCGAGTTTATTGTGTCTACAAACAAAAATTTGTTTACATTTCTACTTACTATAATACAAATCCCAAGCATCACGGTGCATTGTATCTGTTACTATGGGCTACCTAAGTTCATTTTATATCAATAAAATGTCCTACAAAGTTCAAGTGTCCCGTATTTTTTTATTGAAAACGTTGGTAAATATTTCCCTCGTTTTAGCGTAACCTGTAATTTTGCGGTTCCAGCATTTGCATCGGCAGATTTCAAACATGTCTTCATTACGTTTGCGTGTTTGGATGTTTTAGCAGTATTTGATAATGATTATTGCAGGTTAGATGGTGTTATGCAAACTACGTAGTAAACATTTTTGAAAGTATTTGTACCTACTTATAAGTTGGCAGTTTCTATATTTTTCTTATGCATCCACATTACGAAAATATATTTACTATCCCTATTGCGGCAAACACGATGTCTCAGATGATTTGGAATCGGTTTTAAATAGATAAATAGGTAGGTAACTAGAAATATACCTATGCACCTTTTCGGATAATTTTCTGATACCAATTGACTATTTTATTTTGACACTACCCTCTGTGTGTGTTACTGTCGCTACGCTTGAGCAAATTGTTGTCACTTGTCTAGTTTTAAGATTAGTTTATTTTTATAAATGTACACTCTCGCATAACTTCGCCAGTCTTAGTCTCGCCATCAATGTTATTTAAATTCAAAACGCATTAACTCCATTGAAAGCTCTTATATCCTTACTGTCCTTTCTCTTACAAGACAAACCGCTTCCTGCGGGCATGTGTACCCAAGACTGTTGCGGTCGTGGACACATACGCCATCTGTCGGCCTAATTACTTCCTACGCTTTCAACCAACTCTGGCCTATTGTTGAAGCTACGTTTAATTTTTTAAGACCAATTACGCAATAAGAAAGTACGCCACACAATGAATTGAAAGAACGAGAAAGTCGAGCAGTTATTTGCTTGCCGTGAAATTGACAGTTTATTTCTAACCGCAATTTATTTTTGAAGATAATTGGTACCTATGAAGACTTTGTTGCGACAAGCTGTCGTAGAAATAATTCAGAGTAAGGTTTCTTGGAACCTGTAATATTCTGATATACATATATACCGTCGCCACTACCGTGACAGTCGCATTACAGTGCCGCGAAGCACTCAAAATTAACAACGCATCAGTGCAACTTTGTCTTCCGCCTTTGTTCGGAGAAAATAAACGCACGTTTGTAACTAAGTATTCCCAGAGAAGCACACGCGTCAGTAGGTCAGGTTGCCTTACTCATATACGTATATGCAGCGGGACCCCATGTAATTATGGTTTAGGTCCTAAATAATCGAGTTGGTATATATTTCTACCTTTCGATTTATGTACTTTAAAATTTCTACCTTTGCAAATTAATGAAAAAAAAAATGTTTCAGTGCCAGCGGGGCCCTTTGCTAATTGTAAGTTTACAGACTAAATGAATTACTATTCATGGAGACTCTTATTTCTACCTTCCAAATAACTTTTCATTACACCATACATATAAATAGTTTTTGAGAAATATGCGTTCGAAGATTTTGTCCTTCTAGCAGGGCCCTTTTGTATTTAGTGACTTACATGACCCCAGGTAATTTTAAAAAACAGATGGTTATTTCTGTACTGAATCAATTGTAACCAACCTGCTAGTAACAGGTTTTCAAGAAAAAAAAATATAAAAATATTATTGTATTATTATCACTAAACCTGTCACTAGCAAGTTGGTAATAATTGATTCAGTAAGTAGAAATAACCGGCTGTTTTTTTAAATTACCTGGGGTCATGTAAGTCACTAAATACCAAAGGGCCCTGCTAGAAGGACAAAATCTTCGAACGCGTATTTCTCAAAAACTATTTATATCTAGGGTGTAGTGAAAAATTATTTGGAAGGTAGAAATAAGAGGCTCCATGAATAGTAATTCATTTAGTCTGTAAACTTACAATTAACAAAGGGCCCCGCTGGCACAGAATCATTTTTTTTCATTAATTTGCAAAGGTAGAAATTTAAAAGTCCATAAATCGAGAGGTAGAAATATATACCAACTCGATTATATAGGACTTAAACCATACCTAATTACAAGGGGTCCCGCTGCATATACGTATATGCCTTACTCCACGACAAATAGGGGTAAAAACTGATATATTGAATTAGGTATATAACATACCTACCTACTATAATTGTATAAATAAAAAAGCTCAATATGTCATGAAATAAAGAAAAACATACAAAAGGCTTTTCAATATGTGTTTTCAAAGGCACGCAATTTTTAACTATTATTTCTAAGTCCAAAAGCCAATTTGAAATTGTTGTCAGTATCCTCATAATTCAACATAACAATAACTTTTCTCTTTCATTATACGTTAACGTCTACATATTTTCTCGCAATTTAATTTTCAAACGATAGCGTCGTAAGAAAGCGCCGCAGGTAACTAAAGTTCCGCTACTAGCCGCTAGATGGCAACTGCTGCGCCTCTTCGTTCATAATAATGTTTACTTTGTTGTTGATTGCTTACTTATCATATCAAGTAAAGGAATTATGGCACCGTTTACCAGTAAATTATTAATTAACATATCATTTTCAAATTGCAATTATTTAAACAGGCTCAGTTTCGAATTCGTTTCAATACTAAACTATGTAAATAAGTACACGCAAGTGAAAAAAAATGGGAACTTATTCTTTCCTAAAATCATGTTCTACCGATCTTATGTCAACGAAATAAATTTTGGTACATAAATATTTACGAAAGGATTTATATTATTCCATTAATATAGGTATTTGCACCTGCACGTCTAGCGTAACTTTGACACGCGAAACATGTCGCGCGAGATAGCATCATCCGTCACTATCTCATAGTACTGTACAGATAGAGACAGGTAGTATATCCCGCGCGAGAAAGAGTCGCGTGTCAATGTTATGCTAGCCGTGCTGGTAATTTATCGTTTGACGTACTTTGTCCTATCATAGAAAAATAACGCAAATACAAATGAATAATTAGGTACCTATATATTAAGATAAATATATGGTGATATAAAATGCGCTTGATAATATAGTCGCGGTGGGCGGGGCATTCGGAACGGGAATTGATCGAGCTGCATTGTCTGCGAATAAATAAACCAAATGAATTAGAGAATTAATCCCTGCGAGTCGAACGGTCTGGGCTATAAATAAATAAACCACAATACACTCGGCCCTAGTATGGATTCCAGTGGATAAACATACTTACTTATATTAACTTAACGGAACGTACAGTAAAGGTAACTGAAACGCGTACCTTTTTAGGTCTCCGTACCCAAAGGGTAAAAACAGGACCCTATTACTAAGCCTCCCCTGTCCACCTGTCCACCTGTCACCAGGCTGTATCCCATGAACCGTGATCCGGGGCTCCCATACAACAAACGTGACCGGTTGCGTTAACTTTGCACCTCATTTGCATCCGGCGCCATACAATACCAGGTGCAAACCTAAACCAGCCAGTTAAGATTACATAACTATTTGTACGGAACCCTCGGTTCGCGAAAAAAGACAGGGAATCGAACCCGGTGCCGCTGGATTACCGGTCATCGTGTCAACCACTCCACCGCCCCAACGCCAGGAGACCTTTTTAACCAAGAGACAATCTTGATGGAATTAGGTGGGATTTTCTTTAAAGGAATTCAGCAAAAGTATAGGTCTAATATATCCATCGATATATTAGATCATTCAGCACGCTATCGCCATCCCCAGAAACCTTATTGAAATTTTAATCATATTAAGGTGCGACCAGACCGCCGCTTAAAATACGGAGACACTACGGAATCGCAGTGACGCATCGTATCCGTACCGTTTTTAACGCATGCCCTCCACACCGCTGCTTAAAATACGGAGACGGTACGGAATCGCAGTGACGCATTGTATCCATTGTATAATAATTCAGTGAATTAAGGAGTTTACATCGTCCCTGTGCCCGTTTCCGTCGAAGGTGTAGCCATTGAAGTTGTCCAGGAGTACGTCTACCTAGGACAAAAGTTACAGCTGGGTAGAGACAACTTTGAGAGTGAAATCACCAGAAGAGTGCAGCTTGGCTGGGCAGCATTTGGAAAGCTGCGTCACATCTTCGAGTCACCCTTGCCACAATGCCTGAAGACCAAGGTATTCAATCAGTGCGTCCTGCCGGTCATGACATACGGAGCCGAGACGTGGAACCTGACAGTGAAACTAGCCCACCGACTACACGTCACACAGCGAGCTATGGAAAGGGGTATGCTCGGAATCTCGTTAGAAAGGGACAAAGTCCGGAACGAGATTATCCGACAAAAAACCAAAGTCACTGACGTAGTTCAGAAGTGTAGCAGACTGAAGTGGCAGTGGGCTGGTCACATCTGTCGCAGAACCGATGATCGGTGGAGTAGACGGGTTCTCGAGTGGAGACCACGACTCGGCAAGCGTAGTGTAGGACGCCCTCCGGCCAGATGGACCGACGACCTGAAAAAAGTGGTTGGTGGTGACTGGATGGCGAAAACGGGAGATCGGGCCATGTGGCGAACCCTGGGGGAGGCTTACGTCCAGCAGTGGACTGCAATAGGCTGAAATGATGATGATGAATGATGAAGGAGTTTGACCTTACAAACGGTCCAGAAGTTTTGATATATTGTCTAGGATGGTTAGTGAGTGTTTAAAATGCAATTTTTTTTAATAAAAAAAGAACCGACTTCAAAATAACTGAAAAGCCGAAAATAACCTGTTCATGTACAGATTTCATTTGAATCACTTTTTAAAGTCGGTGCCAAACCTCACATAAACTAGAATATATATACTAGAATATATAATATCGAATAAAAATTTGCGCGGCATCATTTTTCATAGTAAAAGTTGAGTTGTTTGGCACCGACTTCAAAAAGTGATTCAAATGTAATCTGTACATGAACGCTGAACGGGTTATTTTCGGCTTTTCAGTTATTTTGAAGTCAGTTCTTTTTTTATTAAAAAAAAAATGTATTTTAAACACTCACTAACCATCCTAGACAACATATTATCAAAAATTCAAAACTTCTGGACCGTTTGTAAGGTCAAACTCCTTAATTCACTGAATTATTATACAATGGATACAATGCGTCACTGCGATTCCGTACCGTCTCCGTATTTTAAGCAGCGGTGTGGAGGGCATGCGTTAAAAACGGTACGGATACGATGCGTCACTGCGATTCCGTAGCGTCTTCAAATTTTAAGCGGCGGTGTGGAGGGCATGCGATAAAAACGGTACGGATACGATGCGTCACTGCAATTCCGTACCGTCAACTTATTTTAAGCGGCGGTCTGGTCGCACCTTTAACCAGCTACTTAGTCTTAACAAAAGCGAGAGATCACACAAGACCGCCTCGTGATGGCTACTTTTGCGTGACTCATTTGCTTAATGGTTTTATTGAAAGCCGTCAATATTTTTATTTCGCGGAAGATTAGTCAGATATAAAACATTATCGATTCCAGGAGAATTTCGTCTTTCCTTCTATTACTGCAGTTCAGGGATTCCGAAAGTGTGATCCGTTTGATATGCTTTGTTATTATTTAGAACTGACCCTTAAACTATTCAGGTGCAATGTAACACGAATTAAAGAATTACTTTACTTGGTTATCGTATAAATTATGTCAAAACGACTTTCTTTCTTTCTTTTAATAGAGGCAAACAACAGGAGGTCTTGTCGCTAAAGAGCGATCTCTTCCAGACACCCGTTGGGTAGCGAAATTAAATAAAAACGTCAGAAATGAGTAGGCGATGCAAAAGTAATCATGGTATCTGTAGAAAAAAAAACTACTAAAATAATACATAAATAAACGTACATAAAATACCAAAAAAATAAATATATACACAAATAAACCTACTTAAACATACATAACATAGGCATATACATATAAAATAATATTAGTAACAAACCACACTTCATGTCGGTCACAATACCTACCAAAAAATTAAAGAAGGGACAAATAATGTTCTTTAAGGAGTGTTTTAAATTTGGCAATGGATTGGCTACGTTTTAAGTCTACAGGCAGAGAGTTCCACAACAAGGTAGCCTGGAAAGTAAAAGAGCTGTTGTAGAATTTTGAGGAGGAAGAGGGGACATTTTGAGAGGATCTAACAGACCGAAGATAACTGAAACCCTCCTTGAGGTAACGGGGAGTTGCAGGGTTGAAAAGTATATTGTAAAAATGAGAAAGGATGTAAGAGTTACGACGAAAATGGATAGGAAGCCACTTGAGCTGCGAACGGAAACTGGACACATGGTCATATTTGCGTAACCCGAATATGAACCTGATACAAATATTCTGAATACGCTCAAGTTTATTTAGCTGTTCCTCTGTGAGATCAGGGTAAGCGATATCAGCATAATCCATGATAGGAAGAAGTAAAGTTTGAGTAAGCGCAATTTTGGTGGCGATTGGAAGGAGATTACGGAGTCTTCTCAGAGAACTCACTGCTGCAAACATCTTCCTGCTAACTTGATTTATCTGAGGCACCCAAGATAAGTATAGTTATATGTTAAATTGTAATAACTTGTAACTGTCATATTATTTTAATTTTCATGTCAATAGTTTAATACGACTTCATGGTGAGTTCAGGACGGTAAATTTTGTCATTGTTGTACGGACATAATCAAATCAGCTAGATAAGTGCTTTTAAGTAACTATTTTTTACAGAACTCTTCCCGAACTCACCCTTCCCTCCGCAATTTAAAACCTTGCCGGATGAAAACGAAGCTGTTTAGACCGATTTAAAGCTTTGACAAAAAAATGCTTTGAAATCTTTGAATAGTTCCTTCCAATACAATCAACTTCTTAAAACAATGCGTTTATTAAATAAGCACCGACTGACTTAACTCCTTCAGTGTTAATTATGAAACGTCCAAACATTTAGCCATCCAGCGTGTTAGCTCTTGTCGAGCGATCTAATTCGATTAATTTATTTCAGCCACCAATTAACAGAACAACGGAAAAGCGACCGAGCGTAGAAAACGCGAACAAAATACGACTATTTATTATTTGTTCATTGTGTCGGGAATACGCCGGGGCGGTGCACAATGCCGCCATTATACCCCTAAAACAATACCCAGCTTTATTAAAAAGACATTCAATAATTTATTTTATTTGCGGCCAAAAATAAAAGTGTTCAATACAGCCGCGGCGATAAAATATAGAAAAAAAAACAACGATTTATAATCTATCGCAGCAAACATTTCACACCGCATTGAGAGTAGAAGAGGGCGTGTGCGAAACCGCACAAACGGTGGAGCTATTCAAGGAATTTTTGAACAATTCGAGTCGCGCGCCATCTGTCGAAGATTGAGATATTTTTGCGAAATTGTGACGTAATTACACACTTCCGCTTCCGGCAGCGCGTGCGCAAACGACGCCACCCCCGCCCACAGCAGCTCATGAAACTTAACACTATTCCATTCACAAAGCTGCTACATTCTGAATAACGAGCGTAGCATTAGACACCTCTACACTTTTTTATTTGTTGTTATTGAAGTTTCTAGATGTTGTAACATGACCAATAGGTATTTAAAAATAATATGCAACTGGCACAAGAACGTATTGTTAACAATTCATTGTTTCAATACGACTTTTCAAAGAAAGCAACAGACGAAGCTTTCGTTATTGCCTTTTCTAAAACTAAAATGAAATCTTTTTATTACGTTACTGTGTAAATGTCGTTTCTCGGATTTGTAAAAGAATATGGCCGTATTTAATCACAATGTATACAGAAGGGCAATTTGGGTTATATTAATTATTATTTCATCTACCTATTTTCAATAAATCATTTCGAAGAAGGCAAAAGTAGAGAGTAGGTAGTTAGGCAGCGATTTCCCCATGACATGACCTAACGTTCTTAAAATTAAATGAAGCTCTACAAACCATAATAATTTGATAGAATCGATATTGCTCAGTAACATGCGTGTTTAGTGCCCGTTGAATCTGTTAACATACAAATAATTGTACGTTTCTCGGAATGTCAGTTTTCAGGGTTCAGTGGGTGGAATGCCCATTATTAATTATTAAAGGTCTCACCTGACAGAGACATCGTGCAACTCAAAAGGAATGTCACATTTTTTGCCGTGACCTACGCACACACAAAAAATGTCGCTTGAATTTAGTAAAATGACACAAATTAATTTTTACTTCTTTGTATGTAAAATAGATTATCTAAGGGGAGTTCTTAAGTCAATCACTTGGAATCAATCAATGGAAAGTTTGTTGTTTTGCCATCATATTAAAATTTAAATAGTAATATCTTTCATTGTTTTACCAAGTAAATATTTGTGTTATTTACATGAATGATGTTTAGACTTATAACCTTCTAAACTGTCACAGCCGAGGTGTAGAATGCTGATAGAATGCCATAAGATGAAGTCAGTCACATACACTGCTGATTATTTAAAATATCACTAAATACAGCACAGAGACAAACAGATAACTTACATTTACTTAATGCCACTTATTTTAAGCAAAATCCAAAAAAATATATTAAGATTTTGACCTTTCGGCCTATGTAAATATTTACGTTGCCTTTCAAGGGGAATATTACTAACCTACTTGAAATGTATTAGTTTTTCTAATCTACGTGAATAAAGATCAGAGTAAGATACCTATAGGAACTTCGTCTCTTTCCAGTACTATGGAAAGCCCATATCGTGGTATCACATGATCAATCAATGCAGTTGTTTTGCAGATGAGACAAACCGTCCGTGTCGTAATTTTAATGGATATACTTATATGTCTATTTCGCCTAAATCCTGTCAACGTGCCGATTCGTTCTTTTCCTATAGGAATCCCGTCTCTTATAACATAAATATAGTGGTTATCTCCTTGGTAGTTATAGGTAGGCACTTGGTTACCGAATGTGTCCTACATCCATAAGTCTGTTGTCTGATTGGCGTGGTCCCCGATTCGCCGACAAAGCGGGCATTTGCATCCACTTTGTCATTCATGTCGCCGCCCTGCCTCATTCCTATTCCGCGTTTATCCGAATGTGGAGCTATGGTAATGAGATTCAGTCGTTTCCGACTTTCTGTTATAACAATTTGTATACGGCATTAAAACGTAACTTTGGCAATAAAACACTAAGTAGTTTTCTGCTCCGTGGGATAGTCTGCGGTATGCCAATTGGTGTTTGTTCAGATTTTCACAATACTTAGAAATGTGGTCAATGCGATTTATATGTTACATACTGTATTGAGGGTTCAGAATAACGAGAAGATAATTCTATTATACAACTGCTTACAGCAGGATTCAACTTTGTTGATTATAAGGTGAACAAAGTAGAAACATTAATTTTACGTAAGTAGGCCATGACTATCGTTTTCAGGTATGTGAACAAAGAATTATTACGTTCTATCTTCTTATTCTTTGATAGTCCAATGCGAAAAACAAGAACATTTATTTCAACTTTAGTAAAAAGCAATGGTAAAGTTGTAATTATTCATTGTAACCAACATGGCAACGTAAACAAAAGTTTTAAGCTGATGTTGTGCAAAAGAAATAAAAACATTCACAAAAAGGCAGTGAATATTAGTCCGATCGCTAACAGACATCAAAAGGCCACAACGGGAAAGTAATAAAGTGGCGCTATAGGAGATTGCTTTAATCTTTAAAGTCCACAAACGAGGGTTGATTGAATGCTCCCCTAACGCCAAATGAGAGAGCAGTTTCCATTTTATTCAATAGATGCGTTAATTTGCATCATCTTTGTGCATAATCAAGTCTTGGGTTACATTCATCCCCTAGGGTTAGTATTTACAATTTGTATAAAAGGAACCAAATATGAAATATATACTTAAGTAAGATACGCTTTGCCATTATATTTATATTGCCTTACATTATAATATATGCTCATCTGTCGATATACGTAATATACTATTTACGGTGATTTACATTGTTTGCCTTCCTGATTTGTGAATTCCTGACCTTC
Organism: Apotomis turbidana; assembly: GCA_905147355.2. NCBI lineage: Eukaryota > Metazoa > Arthropoda > Insecta > Lepidoptera > Tortricidae > Apotomis > Apotomis turbidana. The sequence goes on along the minus strand of LR990288.1, from coordinate 17,496,373 downwards.
TTCCTGAATAAATATAGTTTTAACAGATTTAATTTAAAATCTTCTTCTTCTACCTAGCTAGGGTTATCTCGACACTTGCCAGGGCTTTCTTCCTTACTAGCTTTCCTAAACTCAAAATATTTAACTTAGACTTTAATACAAAATATTTAATCAAAAATAATTCGTTAGTGGTAATAATAATTTGACGACGCGGTTGGCGCAGTTTGCAGACACCTGCCTACTGAGCCGGCGGTCCCGGGTTCGAATTCCGGCCGGGGCAAATATTTGTGTGAGGATCCGAATATTTGTTCTTGGGTCATGGATGTTATCTAGGTATATAATGTATTTATATATTATCTATATCGTCGTCTAGTACCCATAGTACAAGCTTTGCTTAGTTTGGGACTAGGTCGATTTGTGTATGCAGAACCTAGAGGAGAGAGGGCAAACGTAACCCCTTGACAATTTGCTGTCATTACTTTATCGCGTCACAAAAAGACGTCGGCTTTGTAGGTATTTACAAATTTTAAATTCGGCCGTTGTGTGCAAACCCGACACCCCCTATCCTTTATTAGCGTTCCTTTATTAACCAGTGTTTGAAGTTCGAGCGACGCGAGGAAATAGACAAATTGTTTGTTTTCCTGCCATATCAATCCAGTCAAAGTCAGAGAGGATCTGGGGTGCCCGTGGGGTTATCTCAAACAAAACAAATACGATTTTATTGTACAAGCACAGCACGCGTTCTCACCGGGATTTAGACACGTACTTTATTAGAATGATTCTTTAGTGGTTTAACAAGCTGTATAATGTAAATGTATATAAAGTCAAAAGCGTGGCAAGGAGTTGAAGGCATTTGACAAAAATACCATCGGTAATACTCAATCCTACGGGTGCCCAAACACAACGGATTGATTAATTTGACATCGCCCATAGGAATATCGGATTAAAAAATTAAAAAAAACCGGCCAAGAGCATGTCGGGCCACGCTCAGTGTAGGGTTCCGTAGTTGCTCATCCTTCACAATAAACTGCTGTTTTAAGCCCGAGGTTTAAGTTAAGAAAGATTTTAAGCTCTATAAAAAGATCGTAAACGCCCTAGAAACTGTAATCACTTATTACCTTCTGGAAGTCAACTTACGTCCTTTTAAAGAAAAAATATGAAATTTGGCGATAACTCAAAAAGGGCACGACCGATTTTGTTCAATATAGTTTTCGTTGAAAGTCCTGATAAGGTCTCATTTACATGAATTTTTCCGATTTTTTTTGACCCGTGGTTGAAAAGTTAGAGGGGGGGGGGGGGACACTATTTTTTTAGTTTTCGGAGCGAATATTTACAAAACTGCTGACTATCAAAAAATAATGTTAGGAGACCCCTATTATTTTTACAAGACCTATTCAAAGACACCCCACACACCAGTGTTGAAAAGAAAAAAAATATTCACTCCCACTTCAGATGTTCGAGAGGTACCCGAAAACCATAAAATTTTTGAATTTTTATTTTACCGTTCTCTCGGCGTTATACATACTCATACTTATACCAAATTTCAGCTTTCTAGTACTAATGATCACGGAGTTAAGCCGCGGACGGACAGACGGACAGACGGACATGGCGAAACTATAAGGGTTCCTAGTTGACTACGGACGGAACCCTAAAAAACTCCGATATTAAAGTAATAAAGAGCGGACAACCTCATAGAAATTAATTTAATCCCAACGTAAGCTCTAGTAGGCTTGTGTTATGGGCATAATACATGCTTAAATACAGTCATAGAAAACGCCTATGATTCAGGAAAAAATATTCGAGTACATTACACATTTGCCCTTGCCGGGATTCGAACCCAAGACCGTCGGCTCAGGAGGCAGCCGCACTACCACTGCGCCAACCGCATCGAAATAAGTCATGAGATCCACATTTAATGAGTGATATTGAAAAAGCAACTAAAGTTACATTTGGATCTCTTCAATATTGGGCATAGCATAAATTTGTCGGCAATAAGTACTCGTATACCGAGTATACCGACTCAAAGTGCTGACTGCTGAATTAACTCATAAAGAGTAACATAAGTGAGATATACCGCTTTTTGAGACTATTAGAATCACTTGCTACAAATATATTTTCAAACGCACGGTTAACTCAGCTCATTAAAGCGTAACATTAAATTATGAACCAGTCAAAGGGTTCTCATTTCTGTGATTAGTGTTCCGAGTTTGGTGAAGATTTATCGTCTCCGAGAACGCGAGTGTCAAATGCCGAATGGCGGATATGACGGCGTGACGGACGGCCGCGGTAAATTAAAACATTTTGACTTGACAGTCGCTGTCACGGTGCTTGTGAACATGGTTTAACTGGCTTCTGTGCAATGAGAAGAACAGGAATGTTATGGATCCGCTCTGGTATGGTTTTGCAATACAGAAGGATCTTTTACTCGATCTTCAAAAAAGTCAGAAGTGTAGGTATTTTATTGTTCGTGTATTTTATTGAGTGTTGGGTATTTTATCGGTTTGTTGTGTAAAATGCAATACAAATTGATTGTGAGACATGGCTGGGCGTTTTCCAAAAAAAACCCGTATCCCTGTTTCTTTAAGAACTTGACGTTTTTGGGTTCATCTTACTCAGAATCGATAGCATTTTCAATGTGAAGAATAAAAAATGTCACTTTTGCATATGAACTTTATTTACATGCGACGAGTGTTACGTAAACTAAAATTCCCGTATAAATTTTACAAAACGCTCGGCTACACGACTTATCCATGCCTGTGCGTCACTACTAGTATCTGATGGAATTATCCAAACAAAAGGAGAAGGCGGATCTGTATAGCATCGCCTCTTATAGGGCAACTCGCGGCACGTAGTGAGCGTGAGAGTGTCAAATGCCGAATGGCGGCTTTAAAACCGTTTGCTGATATTAATTATAATGATGATGATATTATGATGATATCATGATGGGTTCTCAATTCTGTGGTGTTTCGAGTTTAGTTTGGATTTTCCAGCAATCCTTTGGTTCACGGCCTCTTACTGCTCTGTACTATTGCCACATGGTTAAGGGTTCTAAAATTAAAAATACTTGCTTTATGGTTTTCATTGCTTGTACTGAAATACATAGGTGCTTATTCAAGCTAAATGTTAATAACGTATATATTCTATTTCCACTGATACAAAAAGGATTACTCACGGGGATTTAATAAAACAGAGGTCCATATCCAAGTTTAATTTAATCGAAAAAACTTGTAAGTATTTTGGCATCTCTTTAGATTCGCTGTTCCAAACGCAGCAATATGTCACGCTTACGGGAGCTGCTACTGTTTTATGAAAAGCGCTGACAGTTCCAATAGTCGTGTCCTTACAAAAACGAATGAAAACGGAGTATTTTAGTTAAATAGCTTTAAATGGAATCGTAATTGAAAAATTACTGAGCAACATCGTCTTTTTATGTATTGACCGAGGATGGCGAGGATAATCAGATAACATAAAAAAGTGATAGGACTTTCACCTACTACTTATTTATATTACAATGATATGATTTATATTGCGTCGATAGTTTAGATAGACTCTGAATATACTCGTACGATGAGTAGGTAAGTAAGTATGAGTTAGGGAGCGATTGTAACTTACTGCTTGCTTTGTAGCTCGACATTTCCTTTTGCATTTTGAAGTATGGCAGATTAATGTGAGTTCGAAGAAGTCAATATTATTTGTGAAGGGGGTCTAAAACTCGTGATTTACTGCGAACGGGCAAGGCGGTTAAAAAGTTGTAAACTGCCTGTGTTTCCGCCGATGCAACATTGTTTGTCGGACGTTTATTCTGACTTCTATTCCAAATAGTATTTATTTGTGTGTCTTTTCCTTAGGTAACGTTGCTCTTTTCATCATTGTCATTCCCATCTTTATTACTACTATCATTAATTCGGTCTGTTACTGAACAAACGCAATGATTTGGATGACACGCAGTTTAAACCCATCTTCGGCTTTTACCTCCAGCCAATTAGGTATATTACCACCATTAATGCTGTAATATATGCGAATATATTACAGCATCAGGCTCATCATTAATCTATTAAGCATATGCGAATATTAGGTACCTTATCATCAATCTATAAGGATATCTATATATAGTAACGCGTCCTACGTTTGCAGTCTCCACTCTAGTCATCGATCGCAACAGCTTTATTGGTTTATCGATATGTGTAAGCAGATAACTCAATATTTATAAATTTTCTGTAGGTGCAAGACTGACCAGTCGGGTTAGCATGTCATCATCCTCATCCTCATGGATGGATCCGTTAGCGTGTAAGATAGAGAATTTACTAATCTGGAACAAACTTGATAGCAAAACCAGATCAGGATCCTTGGGGAGGATCTTGTCTGGCGGTGGGCATCAAGGACAACGGCAGTTACAGCAGTGATCAGAAGAGTTAAAAGCAATCTACATTTAATTCTATCTATACATCTGAAATCTATCAAGTAGGTACGTCGAGTGACAAGTTGGCTTAAATCTTGCTAAATTAATTCCTATCACCAATAAAATATTTGACATTATATTATACCCGTTTTGACTGATATTTATGTATAGTTTTTTGCCCTTGCAGCGGGCAGTGCGCAAAACGCGCGTTTTCCAGGAAGGCGTCACACGTGCGGCGCCCGCGCCGTCGAGTCTCTTTGACCCGCCGCTATTTATGATTTCTGAATGAACCGATCTGGAGCGATTTCTCATAGAGGTCTTTAAATTATCGCTTATTATTTATTGATGTTACTGGTTTTGACTTTTTAGGTATGGTTTAGAATTTCTTGGAGAAACTTTACTTAATTTTACTAAGATGTGCTGGGTACTCGTGATTCATGAACCAAACATGGTCGAAATCCATCCAGCCGCCTTAATATGAGGTTTTGTTTTTAAAATTGACTAAATAAATAGGCGGATAAATATACCGAAAAAATTAACTAGGAACAATTTTTTTGATTTACCAACAGTTTATTAGTTCCTCCTTTCATCGTATTATACCTAATATCACATAGAAGAGCGATGTCAAAGTCGTTGCGAAGTTTAAATGACTACTGCGAAAATAATTTGTACCGCTCTTTTCACGTGAGTCTACTTAGATATATTTATAAGATATAACCGCCTCGTAAACGTTGGTACCTCACACACTAGACTGTCATATTGCTTGTTACTATATTGTTATTGTTGTGAGCGCTTAAGTAAAAGCTCCTTTGATGTGGAGCGCCGGTGGTCGACGGGTATGTGTCTGCGCAACATTAATCCTCAAAGGAGCAACTTGAAGTTAAGCACTTGGAACATTCAGCAGAACTAAGTATAGGCCTGATGCCTCTAGTGAATCCTTTAAACAACAATGTTGTTTCCTATTTTTAGGCTGTAAACGTTGGTGGTAAAAGTCGCGGGAATTATAAAGAAAGCAATTGATTTGCCAGGGTTGATTACAATAGGTTTGTGTCATGTCACTTAAGTATTCTCTGTGTGAGTGGAAAATTAAGTTTATCAGGTAATTGACCATTGGTAATAACTACAGGGGTGTACTACATTAGATACATGTAGGCTCAGTTATAGATAAACGTAGTTGTAGTACCTTGTATTTGCATACATAACTAGGGCGGTGAATTAAAAAAAAAAAGGGTCTAGGTTGAGGATAGAGAACTATCGGCCGATAGCGATCCTATCTGCACTAGCCAAGGTCTTTGAGATGGTCCTGCATGGTTACCTGTTACCTCAGTGCATACCATATCTCACCAACTCCCAACACGGCTTTCTACCAAAGAGATCGGTAGCCACTAATTTGGTCGAGCTGGTGGACATCATCTCGAGTGAGTTAGACGCACGGAATCAGCTGGATGTGGAATATCTCGATTTCCAAAAGGCTTTTGATAGGGTCGACAATGACATCTTATTGGAGAAATTAAGTGGCATCGGTTTCAGCCCCCGGTTACTGCGGCTGTTTGCTGACTACCTCAGGGACAGAAATCAGTTTGTGAGGTATGGACCCTACCAGTCGCAACCGTATCAAACTCGTTCTGGAGTAAGCCAAGGGTCAAATTTAGGGCCATTCCTCTTTATAATACTCATTAATGACCTTCCTGAGGTTGTCAGCAACGCCACAATGCTGCTATTTGCCGACGACGTCAAGTTAGTTATGCCTGTCAAGTCTACCCTGGACTGTAATGCCTTGCAGAAGGACATCGATGCGGTGGGCAGGTGGAGCATAGAGAACAAATTGCTGTTCAACCAGGATAAGTGCGAGATCATGTCCTTCGCGCGCTCTGCAGTGCCTATCCTATATGAATACATCATAAATGGAGCGGCGATTGCACGGGTAAGCGAGGTCCGTGATCTCGGGGTTACCTTCGATGCATGCCTCACATTTCGTACCCATGTTCGTAACGTCACTAAGACCGCGTATCAGAGGTTAGGATTCGTGTTACGGAACTCTGCACCCCTGACCGTGGCGGCGACACGTACATTATATACCGCACTGGTGCGGAGTATCCTAGAAACGAATGCATGTGGTCTGGGCCCCACATGAGGCTAAGTACAATCTTATGTTGGAACAAGTCCAGAAAAGGTTTCTCAGAGATCTTTACAAAAAGATATATAAGTATTATCCTTACCTATGTCCGACTCATTACCTGTTAGGGTGTTTGGGTTATGAATCCTTAGAGATGCGCAGGTCTATAAGCCTATTTTGAATATACTAAGAAATAAGATCGAGAGCGTCAGTATCCTGGGGAAGGTCCTTAAACTAAAAGTACCGGATGACTACCGCAACAGGCGACGGGAAGTACCGCTTCTAGCACTAGCTCCCTCACGCACGCACTTGTACCGCCACTCGCCCATTTCTCGTGCGACTGCCCTGCTCAACTCAGTACTCGAGGCATCACCGCAGTGCGATGTGTTTGTGACAGGGATAGCGCGACTGATGATCGAATGGAAGAGAGTGATTGAGAGAAGTTAGAAAGGTTTGTATTTATCTTGTATTATTAATTCTGTATTATTGTTTATTATTGTATTAGATTTATAGATTTGTACTACTCTAGATTAAGAATCGATGTAGCGCAATGGACAACACTGTAATGTTACAAATAATGATTCTAAATAAAATAAAATAAATAAATAAAATTCGTGAATGTCCCCAGATCGCAGGTGTTTATGGCCCGAATCATACCACCACCATGAACATGAACCATGGTAAGAACATGGACATGGTGGGTTGTCTAAAGTTTTACGTCTTGCCTTGGTCTACGGTGACGTAAAAATATTACATATCGTACTGTATGACGATGTATGGCGTGACTATATGACGTGTGATGCTTCAATTTCTCTAAAAAAGTACTAATAGACAATTAACGCCAATAAATACGAACAAGAAAAAAACCGGCCAAGTGCGAGTCGGACTCGCGCACCGAGGGTTCCGTACAAACACTTTCCATCCCTAAGTGGTTAAGTTAAGTTTGCACCTGGTATGTATAGCGCCCCATATAAATTAGGTGCAAAGTTAGGTATTAAAAAATTTTTTTATGGTTTTCGTAATTATTCCTTTATCAATGCTATAAGACGTTGCTTCGTACCAAATTTCAAGATTCTGAGTTCACGGGAAGCACCCTGTAGGTTTTGATTCCCTTGCAAGTGTCGAAAATATGCAAATTAGGTGCAAAGTTAGGTATTAAAAAAAAAAATTATGGTTTTCGTAATTATTCCTTTATCTATGCTATAAGACGTTGCTTCGTACCAAATTTCAAGATTCTGAGTTCACGGGAAGCACCCTGTAGGTTTTGATTCCCTTGCAAGTGTCGAAAATTTGCGGCATAAACGGCTGTATCTTTTGATTGCGTTGGCTTAGAAGTTTGATTTTTTCACAGCTTCAAGGGACAGTAGACCTGAGTAATTGATATAAATTTCAGCTTCATACGTCCACGCGTTCCTGAGAAAAAGGGTCTTGACAGACGGACGTACAGACGGACAACAAAGTGATCCTATAAGGGTTCCGTTTTTTCCTTTTGAGGTACGGAACCCTAAAAACAGATGTAAGTATAACAATAGTCTCACCACCACGCAAATATGAATGCGATGAGAAACAAGACAGTATTTATCATCTGAAACAAGAACTAAATTAGCCGTTCACGCAATCTGATCTGTTTGAATTAAAGACTCCATTGCCGTCGCTACGCGCCGTCACCCTTGCTGATTTGTCACTTATCAGTCGACCTTCGGTGTTGCACACGAGTACTGCGAACGCACATGCGCCTAATAAGGCCATTATGCTGTTCATCACAATTCACACAATTCAAATACTTACCTACCTACGAGTATATTATCAACTAAAACGTGGACGTCACAGCTTCACTCGCTTCGGTGGTTCACCATTGTCTTGCAGAAACTTTTTTGACATATATTTGTTTTGCATAATGATACTTGGCAGAAGTAACGTTTGGCAGAAACGAAACATCTTACGCAATAAAAGAATAGAATATATACATATATATAGGTACATATATAATACCATACTATTTGTGGTCTATGGCATTTGGCAAATCATTTATGTAGAGCAAAAACACAGTAGAGCGAAGTGTATTTCTGACCAATATTATTCTGCCAGACGAGGGTAACCCCGCATCGGCAGATGGTTGGGTTTTTCGTGAGGATTCTGTCATTGGAGATTCGTACTCAAGTGATCAAATTCTCGATTAATAAGTATTAAACATTTATGGCAATTAGATTTCAGTGATAATCAGGAAACATTTACTGGTAGTTAAGACCAATAGCGGGTTAAACGGTTCAAAATAGGAATGCCTATGAGAATCGGGCTATGAAGGCTACCTGGTTTTCTATTGTTTGACCGAAATTTTATGCAATAATATTCATTTGCTCGAATTTCACTTACACGAATTGCATTTGCCCGAATGTTTCGTTTACTACAAAAGTCATTTGACATACTCTTGTATTCCCGAATATTAGGTATATGCCATAATGATACGAATGCCATAAGTATTGTTTTCCACAGTATTAAGTGTCATAATATTGTTTGAGAGAATATTTAAACGCCATACTAAATATTGTTTCCTTGCGAATCCATCCTGACACAATACAAACCTAACCTAAACTAAAGTTTTCGGTTTTGGTCCGATGTAGCTTTTTATCGTAGCTCTTCTAAAACTGTAAATTAGGTTAGGATACTTGTACTATTATCTATTCTGTGGTTAGGATTTGTATTTTGAAGCAAGCATTCTGACGCTCCGCTCGCTTCGCTCGCTCCGCTATACGGGTCACAACACAAACCTAACCTAACCTATTGTTTTCGGTTTTGGATTCTTGTTCTATTTGATCGCAGTTCATCTAAAACTATAGGTTAGATTATGTTTCTACTTTGAAGCTCCGCTATACGGGGTCAAAACATAAACCTAACCTAACCTATAGTTTTCGGTTTTGGATCCATGTTCTATTTGGTCGCAGTTCTTCTAAAACTAAGTTAGATTGGGTTTGTAGTTTGACGCTCCACTATACGTGGTCATAAAACAAACCTAACCTAACCTACAGATTTCGGTTTTCGACCTATGTTCCATTTGGATGGCATATGACATTATAGCTTTTGATAATTATGGATTACAATCATTATGGAAAATGTAATTATTGGAATTAATATTATGGGAAACAAAGATTCTGGCATAGGATGAATATGGTAAACAATTATTGATGGGAAAAATAATTATAAGAAACAAGATTCAGACAATTGAATATTATGGCAGACGAAATTCTGGCAAGTGAAGGTATACCTACCCACTAACCTCTATTTACCTATTCACTATCTCATTAGTGTAACTCAAATAAATGTCATTTACTTCATTGCATTGCTCTGTAAATAGTTAGGGCTTAACTTTTCGCCTAGAATTGTCAGAAGGAACAGGAATTTAGTTATAATTTTAAATAAGTACTTACATTTTGTGTCATTTTTTTTTCTTTGATTTGAAAATTGATTTTCCAGAAAAGGCACGTCAGTTTTAATTAAAATAATAACAGTTTTAACGACGCAAATCTTCAACATCAAGCTATAAATTATAGGCACTTCAGTTGGACACTTTTGTTTACAAAAGAAATACCGATATGGCGCTATGTTCTAGATATGTAACTTCATTAGGGATAGGAGTGGATATAGGGTAAAGTAAAATACTTTGATGTATTAGAGTAACTAATATATTTCTAGGCCCTCTTAGATTATGTTTTAATCATATATCAATTGATACTGATATTGATGAAAATACAATCGATTATCGCCATTTAAATTAGGGTTTTATTTAAGACAAGAAAATGCCCGCAACTTCAGCGTAAAACTATTTCTTTACCGTACTTAGTCGGGTAAAAAGTATCCTATAACCATCTATGGACGACATGGACGTGCAGCTATCCCTGTACGAAAATTAGTTAAAATCGGTCAAGCCATTTCAGCGGCGTGATGATGATGAGACTGATGAGAGGACAATAGTTATTTGTGCAACAAGAGAGCAAAGTTTTTTTTTGTTGCGAGTGCTGATTTTGCGTCCCGAGCAAGCGAAGGATTCTAAGTTAGAATCCTGAGTGAAGCGAGGGACTCAACAGCACTAGATGCAAAAAAACTTTGCTCTCGTGTAGCATACACAACTTTTCATTTCAACAGCGAGAACATAATCGACTTTTTGTACTTTTCTTCCAACAATTAGGTAATCTTTCCATTGGTGTCATAGTTTTGGAGTTACTACATTTCAGAATGAGTAAATGTTCATAAATAAATAAAATAAATAATTAGTAATCTCAGGAATAATATAAAAACAGTGATTACGTCCTCTTTCTACGCGGAATATGGAAAAGTAATAAAATTGTAGTCGTAAAAATATGATTTGTTGTTAATTTTTGAGGGGTCATAATTGACAACAAAACATATTTTTTCATAGCAAATTGATTTTCACTACAATTTTAGACTTTTACAATAGTATAAATATAAAAATAATAAAATTAAATAGGCTTTGAAATAAGTTTTCTCATCAACTGTTCCCATTTTCCAGACAAGGGAAGCATGACCAGAATGTGAAGCAGTTACTCTCCCTCATCGGGTCCAATCAGTTCACGATAATTTGCTTTGGGGCGATAAATCTGAGTTACTTTAAGGGTAACGACTGTATATTAAATTACGGAAGGCTAGGATAATGCCGTATTTGATACGATTATGGAGGTCAACATTATAATTGTGTTATATCGTATCGAGTTACACTATTTAAATGTGGTTATAAGAAGATACATTCAAATTTAGAAGATAATGTAGCAAAGATGAGGAATTAATTTATGTAGATAAATTGATTTTGCTTAATTATACAATGACTGATTTCAAAATTACATTCACTTATCATTTTCTTCAACTGTTTCGTAGTTATTAGACGCGAAAAAAAAATTACGGTTTGTACTTAAGCATTTTGTCGGTGTGAAGATAAATATACATGGGTTATTAAGTTTTTTACTAGGTATGAGTTGATTGTATATACTTTACTGTAAACACACATATGAATAATAAGCATCAAACTGTCAACTACTTAAGACATGCACGATATAAATATAAGATACATAACCGTGTACCCAAACCATTGACGTGTGTATTGTCGATAGGAATGATGGGTATTTAAGGACAAAAGTTAAAACTGTATGCTCGTAACCCAAATTGGTTAGCGTTTGATGCCTGTTTGTTAGTCTGTGCTTGTAGTGTTGTAACATAGTTGAAGTTATTTGCGTAACCTTCATAAACTTGGCTTTTAGAGTAGGAACACCAAATAACTTATTTTATTATGACAAGATTCGAACAGAGTCGGACTCGTTTTCGTAACATTGCATTTTAACTTGTAATTTCAGACTATACATTTCTAGAAAAAACATTCTAAGTTTTTTTTAAAGTAAACATTATTAACAGAAGTGTTGGCGACTGGCAGAGATGCCACCTCTTTTTATACATATTTTATCTTTGACAGTTTTTAAATTATTTGACATCAATTTGTTTTGTATTCAGTGTGTCAGTGTCGTTTGCCTAATAATCGTTGTTTTCCTATCTTTTAATTTATTAAACTAATATCTAAACTAAAGTACAGTGTTTCCATCATATTCTTCCATCTTAACATTATACAGTCCATTGCTCATCAACATTTTTGGTCCATTCTCGCCTTAAAAACAAACCATTTTCAAAATTTTCATTTTGACGTAAGTTTTTCATTTCGCTTAGTGATTCATTTCGTCATTTTGTCATCATGGTGGAAACACGTAGTAAACAACGCAAGGCAAACACGGACGCAACGGCCACGGAAGTCGAGCGGACGCAGCTCGAACGTCGCGAACGTTCACCGGGCGGCGTCCGACCGGCTTCGGCCACGGCAACGGAGGGTGTTTCGGCATTGCCAATTAGCTCGACCGCACAGCCCATGGGTACCGACTCTTGCGACATGGCTCAACCTAGTCACGCAAATCACCCAAGCGGTCGATCTAGTTCGGAATTAGGTGCAAATGCCAAAGCACCTTCACGCAGCGCACATAGTGTTCACAGTAAACAGTCGTGCAGTGAACGCACCCACTCCTCGCGGTCTTCGGCGACTGTGCGCGCTCAGAAGTTGGCCATTGAAGCTGACGCAATGCGGCGCCGAGTGGAACGCGAACGTGAGCTTGCGCGACAACAAGCAGAGCGCGAGCGCGAACGCGAACGCCAGCAGGCGGAGCGCGAGCGCGAACGCGAACGCCAGCAGGCGGAGCGCGAGCGCGAGCTTTCCCGTCTCGAGGCTGAGGCGGAAGAGACGGAACTCCAGGCTAGACTAGCCGCTTTGGAAGCAACAGATAAGTCATCCAAATCCCGTAGTTCACGTTTATCTAATTGCGACTCTGCAAAACGCACCGCGACGTGGGTTTTTGGGCAGAATATGACCACGGTAACTACCGCGAACATGCCTGGTGAAGCACCGACTGTCACCTTGGGCGACCCCCAAGGACAACATTCACAGCCGGCCGCTCCTACCAACACGGTATCGTTCTACGTACCGAATGTCAACCATGCAGCCCCGTCGAAAGGTACACGTGTCACCGGAAACAATTGCTATGACACTGCAGCCCAACAATCTAAAATGTCTGAACGCCCTATGTCAGACCCTGTAACGCAGCTCACCCAAGCCATCAATGCTCTGTCTAACCGACCAAAGAGACCCGATCTCGTCACGTTCTCGGGTGAAGTTGGTCAATGGATGGCATTCAAAAGTAGTTACGAAAGAACTAAATCTAACTTTTCTCCGTCAGATAATTTAGATCGCTTAAACAACGCGGTGCGCGGTCCGGCGTACCAATCCGTGGCGTCTCTCCTGTGGACTTCTGGCGAGCCCGACGACATCGTGAAGGCCTTGGAGCAGACATACGCGCGCCCGGAACTTCTCGTCGCCCGCGAGGTCGCCGAGCTGCGCAACAGCCCTAAGCTAAGTTCTCCCGAAGAATTAAATTCTTTAGCGAATAAATTACGCAACTTCGTGACAACACTGAAGCTACTTAACCAGAACGAGTATTTATCGTCACCAGAGCTGTTTCGGTGCATTTTGATTAAGTTGAGCGAGCACACGCGGGCTCGCTTCACAGACTTTGCTTCTGTTTATGTACCCGATCAACCACATTTAACAAAATTGGAAATCTTGTCACGCTTTCTTCTAGTAGAGGCTGATAAACAATTAAAGTACAACTTTGTCGTTGACAGTACGTTTAAGGTACAGAACACAACGCATCCTACTAGATTTCAATTGAAAAAGGAAACAATTCACGCCACCGTATCTAATGACAAAGTGTCCGAGCGTTGTACCTATTGTAAACAAGGGCCACATAACATAAAAAGCTGTAAAGTTTTTTTAGATCTCTCAATAGACGACAGATGGCGTTGGGTCCGACAGTCAAAAGTATGCTACCGGTGTTTGAAGTCCAATCCACATACGTGGAATAATTGTCGCGCCAAACGTTGTGGAGTAGATGGATGTCCGAGACGTCACAACGCGCTCCTCCACGGCACAGCGACAGCGAATGCCAAACCCAGTGTAGCACCCAGCAGCGAATGCAATAACACTCAAACGTTGTTTGCAAGACCGGCTACTCCTGTCAACGTAGAAAATATAGGCAACGAATTTGAATCATCCGTCAAAGTTGGAAATACGTCTGATACTTTTATTAATGTCACAGGAACTTTGGGGCCAACTGACCGTCCTCGCGGCCTGCTGAAGGTAGTCCCGATCGTGCTCGAGGGTCCCGACGGCGAGTTCCACACGACTGCGTTACTCGATGAGGGCAGTACTGCGACGCTCATTGACGGCGAGGTTGCTGCGCGCATCGGTGCGAAACCCACCTGTCAGGAGCGGCTGCGCATCGAAGGCGTCAGTGGTATGACAAAAGAAGTTGACGTAAGTTACGTAGACTTTTACATTCGCGGACGAAATCTATCTGATCGTTATTTAGTACAAAACGCGCGTGCAATTAAACCTCTGGGGTTGCGCGCGCAACACCCAGGAAAAATTAATTTCTCAGATTATGATCACTTGATAGACTTATCCAACGAACTTTCGTACACTGACGTCCCCCCTACTGTCCTCATCGGTGCGCCTGATTGGCACCTGTCTTTAAGCCGTGAAGTGCGGTGTGGAAAGAAGAGCGATCCTGTTGCTTCGCGGACTTTGTTAGGTTGGGTAATCCATGGCGCGTTTTCTGTTTCGTCTAAGCCACTCGAATTCGTGAATCACGTATCAGATGATTTAGATATTCTTATTAAAAGTCAATATGACATTGATGCCTTAGGCATAACGAAAAGCGCCCCTCGCCCAAACGACGACGATAAGCGAGCCGTAGACATCATCAAATCATCAGCTCGTCAATTCGACGATGGACATTTTGAAGTTGGCCTACCCTGGAAGAAAGAGCTGCCGAAAATTATTCCTGACAGTTACCCGCAGGCGCTATCGCGGTTCAACGCCCTTGAACGTCAGATGTCAAAAGATGAAGCGTTTGCCACAGCCTTTCACAAATTTATAGACGATGTTATCAGTAAAGGCTACGCTGAAGAGTGCGAGCCGATAACTTATCACCAACGAAAACTGCCAAATGAGTCCTGCGTCAATGCTGACGGACGCATTCGTTGGTATCTGCCTATTTTCGGTGTTTTTCATCCACAGAAAAAGAAGCTTAGAGCAGTCCACGATGCTGCCGCAGCAACAAAGGGTGTAAGTTTGAACAGCCTACTCCTACAAGGTCCGGACTTACTTTCTTCTCTGTTGGACATCTAGTTCTGTTTTAGAGAAGGCCCTGTAGCCCTAAACGCCGACATCAAAGAGATGTTTCCACAGATTAAAATTACCCCAAGAGACAGAGACGCCCAGCGCTTCCTATGGCGTAACAAAGACGGCAAGCTAAAAGAGTATCGCATGTCCTCTATGATTTTCGGTGCGGTGTCAAGTCCGTTCATGGCACTCTACATTAAAAATAAAAACGCAAGGGCTTTTCAAGCCGACTACCCCGCCGCCTGTAACGCAATAATCGAAGACCACTATATGGACGACTACTTAGGCAGCCACTCCAGCGTCGCCGACGCAGCGCAACTAGCCGCCGACGTAGTCACCGTTCACAAAGCTTGTGGCTTCGAGATGCGCGCATGGACGTCAAACGACCCGGAGGCGCTTTCTCTTATCCCAAAAGAACTTCGAAGCGACGCGACCTCCGATGTCTATTTACCGCCTAGTAGCGAGGTTGGCGTATTGGGTGTTAAGTGGAACCCACGCCAGGATTCATTGGGTTTCCGCGCATTCTCCCAATTACCGGCCGACACCTTAACCAAGCGGAGTCTCTTATCAAACGTCATGAAGGTCTATGACCCGCTCGGCTTATTAATGCCTGTCATTATTTGGGGTCGCATTTTGATACAGAGACTTTGGCGGGCAGGGGTCGGCTGGGACTCACCGCTCCCCGATACGTACGTGGGCGAATGCGAAGACTGGTTTTCCCAACTACAAGTCGCATCTAACATAAAAATACCTCGTTGGTATATGAGTAGGGCAGATATGGTTGATGTTCAACTGCATGTTGTAGCCGACGGTGGTGAACAAGCATACGCTTGTGTTGCCTACTGGCGTTTTAGTTACGGCGACGGCTGCGTGTCTACGACTCTAATTGGTAGCAAGGCACGTGTTACGCCCTTAAGACCGGTTTCAATCCCACGCATTGAATTACAAGCTGCTCTTATAGCCACTCGTTTTGCACATACTATCTTGCAAGCTCATCGTATCAAGCCCTCCGAGATCACTTTTTGGACAGACTCAACCACTGTTCTTAAGTGGATTCGGAGTGATGCTCGGGCGTTTAAACCATTCGTGGCGCACAGATTGGGAGAGATACTGGAAACCACCAACCCGTCCAACTGGAGGTGGATCCCTACCTCTCTCAACGTCGCCGACGATGCCACAAAGCCTAAAAAATTAAATCTTACACAATCTCATCGATGGTTTACCGGTCCACCATTTCTTTTACTACCGCCATACGCTTGGCCAACCGAGCGAGTTGCTGACGTCGAGGAGACTTTACCAGACCTCGAGTTGAAATCGGAGCTTGTGGGGTTGCTCCTCGACGTCCCGTTCTCGAGTCTGGTACCTGACGCGACGCGTTTTAGTTCTTGGTTGCGCCTTTTACGCGCCACCGCCCGTGTTCTCCAGGGCGCGCGATTGTTCCGGCTTAAACTGTCTCGGCCAATAACAATAAATTCGAAATTGTATATCGACAGCACCACATCCCTCTCACAACTTCACGCGCTGGACATCATAGCAGCTGAGAAGATGATACTCCAACAAGCTCAGAGAGACAGCTTCCCCGACGAGCTGAAAGCAGTCGAATTTTCACAGCCCGTGTCCAAGAATAGTCGAATTGCAAAACTCGCACCGACCCTCAGCCAGGATGGCTTGTTGCGACTGAACTCACGGATAAAGTATGCGCCAGGAGTAAGCGAGGTAGTGAAATCGCCTATAATTCTTGACGGTCGCCATCATGTTACGCGACTCTTGATACTTCACGAGCATATGCACGCCAAGCATTGTTTCAACGAACTGGTCCTTAATGAGCTCAGGCAAAAGTTTTGGATAATTAAAGCAAGAGACAGCATTCGCAGTGTAGCCAACGCCTGTTTGCAATGTAAAAGGTGGAAATGCCAACCTGTTCATCCTCAAATTGGCGACCTACCGGAAGAGCGACTCGACCATCACAAAAGGCCATTCACGCACGTGGGTCTAGATTATTTCGGTCCGATTACCATTACAATTTTTCGACGCCATGAGAAGCGCTACGTTGCACTGTACACCTGCCTAGTAACGAGAGCCATTCACTTGGAATTAGTGACCTCACTTTCATCTGATGCCGCGATTATGAGTCTGAGACGTTTTATTGCTCGTCGAGGATCACCGTCAACAATATATTCAGACAATGGCACCAATTTTGTTGGAGCTTCTCGTGAACTGCGTTCATTACATAACGATTCAGTCCAGGAATACGCTACTAACCACAAAATCAAATGGAACTTTATTCCACCAGCATCCCCATTCATGGGTGGAGCATGGGAGAGATTGGTGAGAACTGTGAAGACCGCTTTGAGAGCCTGCCTCACCGACAGAATAATTAAAGAAGATGTGCTGACCACACTACTCCTTGAGGCAGAGGCCATAATCAACTCCAGACCTCTCACTTACGTACCATCTTCCCCGGACTCACTAGAAGCATTAACACCATTCCATTTCATCCTGGGTTCCTCTTCTGTTGTACCATGGACCAGCTCGCTAACAGACGCAGATTTGTCCAGAAGATGTGACTGGTGACGAAGTTTACGGCTTGCAGACCAGTTCTGGGCACGGTGGCTCCGTGAGTACCTGCCTACGCTTAGACCAAGGGGACCCTCCACCAATGCTTATAATTTCAGTGAGGGAGATGTGGTGGTGATCGCTGATCCTACTCTTCCTCGTGGCTTATGGCCGCTAGGAAGGGTAGTCTCAGTCTACCCAGGGCCCGACGGAGCGGTTCGCGTGGTAGACGTCCGAACTAGAGGCGGCATACTACGCCGACCGGCCCGCAAGCTCGTTTTATTGGAAACCGCATCTCAGCCAGTGACCACCAGTTGTTAGTGTTCCACTGGGGGTCCGGTATGTTGGCGACTGGCAGAGATGCCACCTCTTTTTATACATATTTTATCTTTGACAGTTTTTAAATTATTTGACATCAATTTGTTTTGTATTCAGTGTGTCAGTGTCGTTTGCCTAATAATCGTTGTTTTCCTATCTTTTAATTTATTAAACTAATATCTAAACTAAAGTACAGTGTTTCCATCATATTCTTCCATCTTAACATTATACAGTCCATTGCTCATCAACAGAAGCAAAAAACAATGATGGTTGTGGACCACCGCCATCGCGATTAATAAAGGGGAAAACGGCCGCTTTCATAACTTTTGAATTTTGACTTGTTTGTACTTAATGAAAGTATTTTGGTCATTTCAGACTGTTCATTTCTAGAGAAAACTTTCAAAGTTTTATTGAAATGAAACATTCTTAACGGAAGCATAAATCTATGATGAAGTATCACGGTCGTTTCAAAATCTCGATATCTAGAAAGTTCCTAAAATCTCCAACGTTTGGGTTAAAGTAAACATTGTTAACGGAAGCACAGCACAAAACAATGATAGTGTGATGATCATCAGGGACCACCGCCGTCGCGATTAATAAACCGAATATTAGCCTAGGCCACGAGCGTCGTAATGGAACCAGCAGATGAGCGGTTTTTACGGCACGAGCTCGCCCACCCGCAGACGACACTCCGCTCCCCTCTTCATTATTTGTGGTTTCAATTCACTTTTTACGACGCTCGCCCTCTTTGCGGTGACTACTGTCTAGAATGACGTAATCTGCGTGATACGCGAATTGTTTGCTTTTCGCAACGACGTAAGGTCGAATCTATACGCTGCTTTAGCTAAATGATTTTCGTTTAGGGCAGTATAAGTACAAACGAATTTCATTTGGCATGCTTGTGAATGGGTGCTGCGATTAAAAACTGGGGAATCAGATGTTGTGGTAGATACGAGTACCTAGTAGATTAGTTCGTAATAATTTGTTTGGGTATTTTTTCCATTGATTACTGCAGAGTGTGCTCCAGTTTGTTAGATATCGGGTAGCACCACCTTTAGTAGCGTAATAAACAACGGCAAAAAAACATACAAGGAAGCATAGAATTTACCGTGCAATATTGACATTGGGACCTGATTGGGACGGGCTTGACATTGGATGGCGTTTGAAAATACTTTTTTTTTAACAAACGTATGAAACTAATTTTTTATTAAAGCAGTAACGTCTGCTAACGTAAACTAAATGTTTACAAATGAAGCGAAAATTGAAAAATTTAATGATTCGGACAGGATTCGAACCTGCGTTTCCGTTTTCTGCGTTTAAATGAATGCCACCCTAAGGCATGTCGAAGCAACTGGTTGAAAAATTCAATGGCTCTGACATCTGATTCGGTGGTCCAATTGGGAGGACGCCAGTGTTGGCCCGGAAAGCCGTTGGAAACGTAGGTTCGAATCCTGTCCGAATCATTAAATTTTTCAATTTTCGCTTCATTTGTAAACGTATGAAAACAATTTTTTTTAAGTTTCTGAACAAATACTGTATACTTTGCAGAATAACATCAATGTGTTTGTTGTTAGACCTACGCGTATCAATTGAAAATACTTTTTTTTTTAACAAACGTATGAAAACTATTTTTTTTTTAAGTTGCTGAACAAATACTTAATACTTTGCAGAATAACATCAATGTGTTTGTTGTTAGACCTACGCGTATCAATGTTTAGAGTACTGTAAGGTTATACTTCATTGTCAGTAGAACTGGCAACTAAATTTTGTATTAAAAATATATTTAAATATTTAGAATTATGGCCGTTTCTGTCACTCACCAAGAGAGCCGGGCATTCATGCTTAAGCCCTGTATCGTGGCTGAACGCTAAATAAATTATAATCAAAGTTTTATCTTGTCTTTTGCACCTTCTACCAGAGTTACACCTCCCACAGTACAGTACATTGCTTCGCTGTTTTGTCTAAAAATTATACTATTGTTTTGCCTGCTAACGCCACCCATAGAAAGCTTCTAGATAATTATCTACTTCTACACCACTCTATAGCGAGAGGGCTGTACATTTCTACAAAATTTCGGTGGAACACCATTTTGTACAGTCAACTGTGGAAAGCCCCCTCATAGCTGCTTAGTAAGCCCCGTATTTTTGCGTTTTAGACACAGTTTTTTACTCAATCAATACGGCGCAAATGAGGCTTGAATAATTATTCATTTAGGTACACTTACATTTAGGTATTTTATACTTACCTACATTAATAATTCTAGGTACCGATACGTTACGTTACGTTAACGTCAATCCAGTTTTCATGTATGGATTTCCATCTATTCCACTAGTTTGAGATATCTTTCTGTATTTCTCTATATCCGTGGTCCAGACAATTAGACTAGCACCCATACATGTACATAGGTGGTGCAAGTGTGTACCGTAGTATGATGTAGGTATTACCTATATTGAACTTACAAAATTCGCGCACATTACTATTACAAAACGGGACTTAATCGCATTCAAGTGTTTATTTAATTACCAGGACGTTTCGAACGTGATATTACGTTCATGGTCTCGTAGGATACAAATATCCCGATTTCTTCCTCACTCTAAAGGAGTATAAGTGACAAGTAGTTGGTCACATCGCAGTAGGACTATTAATAAGGCAGATTGACTACGGAAATTGTATTATTTGTGCGTTGTGACTATCAAATCAACTTTTGCACAAGTTGACGTGATCTTTGGTAACGATTTTGGGGCGATGACGCTTCTTTAGTTTTTTTCTGAACATTTTCAAAACGAATAGGTATGTTTATTAAAATAAAAATAATAGTCTTGGGACTCTACTTGGGTTCTGTGGTGATAAATTAATGACATTAGTTTGAAATGAACACTGTTTCAACAATTTTAAATGTTGACTATTGTATTTTATTCGAGAGTAAATAAGTTTTTCTACTCCAGTACTTTTTTCTGTCATTTATACAGTCACTAACTCTAATATAAAGACATAAATTATGAAAGTCTGTAAAAGTCTATACTCTATTACCCAAAAAAACACTGCTAAACGATGTTATAATGTCGCCAAAAAAGCATCACTTAGTACCACAGATAACAAGATAAACAGCTGCATTCACACATTTTGCAATTAAAAAAAAACTTATTGTACTAAGGCATTGCTGCCAACTTAAAAAAAAAAGTTTTATCTTCAGTGCATGGATGTTTAGTATAGTGAACGTATACCTTTATGTATAAGTTCATATTTTTTGACAGATGTTTAGTATGGTGGACGTATACCTTTATGTATAAGTTCATATTTTTTTGACTGATGGGCGTCAATAAAAAAAAAGTTTATCAGACTATTTTTTTTTTAATGTTGTTGATTCCGTGCGGGAACATGTAATTATTTTCTTTGTTGTTTATTTGCATTTTATTTATAAATGTCGAGTCGTAGAAAAAGTATTGTATGCAACGTTGTATAAGTAGGTCAAATACGCTCGTGGCATATTTCTTATCACCATGCCACTAGCGTTTTTTGCCCCCTCTTATACAACGGTTGCATAAAATACTATAATTTACGTGTGTGTATGTGTGTGATGCTGATGAGTATATATTTTATTTGACTTTTGTCAACTTTTATAGCTATAGACTGTATTGTAATATGTTTTTGCATGCCAGCATTGCCGGTTAGATGTGTTATTAGTGCTTTACATGTTTTTATCCATCTATCTGTACCATATCTAAAGCAAATAAATAATTTCATTATATGGCAATGTATATCAAAGTCGGGTGCTCTACTTGCCTTGCCTATTCGTCCTGGAAATGTGATACTTGTCTGTGTCTGGGATTATGTATAGGTAGGTACATGTATTGGTAATTTAATTGAAGTATATTTTTTGAATATAGCGGTTTTATGGTATGGATGGATATATTTAAGTATTCGTCTATGTATCACGTCGTTTATAACATAACCCATATAATACAAGATTTATTATAACTTCTGGTGGTATGGTGATGATATTATTGTGAATGATATCATAGAACAGCTAATTTCAAGTTTTATTTCAATTAAAATATGCAAACAAAAAGGGAATAGTTTTTCCCGATGGTTTTAGTCACAAATGGGTTGCGAATAAAATAACAAATATCCACTCGGAAAAATATAAGTATTTAATTTTTATAAAATCAATATTCAGGCATTTTTAATTCGCACAATCTTGTACAATATACAATAAAGTTTAGATATTATTAAATTACATCTTTCCAAGCTAACAAAATAGCACAATAATGGACACATACCTGTATAAGTACGAGTACATGGGCAAAACGTTTTAATGGTCATTGAGGACTAACAACAAAAGTTGAGCAAGAAACCCTCCTTTGTTATATTATTTACACAAAATAAATACTCGTATGTAAACTTTGTATGAACAAATCGCTTGGTGACAACCTAATTCACTAAAATTTCTGTCACTATTCTTCAAAAGCTCGTATCTAGTTTCTAGATTGATACTGAGATACGAGCTTTTTTAAGGTATATGTTTTTGAACATAGTGAGTTTTGGTTGTTAAAAGATGAAATTTGGTAGTAGAAATAATAACACATGTTATTCATATGCATTGGAATTATAAGGCGATTTTTGTCTCAACGGTAGAGCAAGTCTAAACACTCGATTTTAATATTATTGTATTTTGTTAATATTCGATATAATTATGATACTATATAACATAAACACGCATAGCATTATATGTTTGATAAGATGTTTACAATAATATTAAAATTAAATGCCTATTTAAGTGGGCATTCGGTAATACTTGTACAATAGCGGCAAAATATCTATCATATATACATTTTAGTAACATTATAATTTCAAGATTAATAGGAACCAATTATGTAAATATAAAAATACGTTAATATTTTATATTAGTTCTTATAGTATTGTTACATTTGGAACTTCCAAATAGTACCGTACCGTACCGTAATATGCGTATTTTTACACAATGTAGGTACCTACGTTTTATTTCAAATAACTATTTGGGCAGATTTTTTTTACTTCTTTGGCTGATAGTGAAATGACAGGTTAGTATTTTGTTCAATAACACTTTGCGATTGTAAAAGTGTGGCAATTAATTCATAAAAACATACAATAATTATGATAGATTTAGTCCCGCTAATGTACCTACATATTTAATATGCCGCAGATGACATGTCATTTTTCTGTGGCTCGGATATACCTAAAGCGGTAGCAAAATGTAATTTAGTGCATTTTTAAGCTTTTAAATATAAGAATTAACGTAATATATGATAGCTTCATGTCCTTCCTCAAATTTCCCATGGTTTACCGATTATTATAAGCGAGATACTGTGACATACATTGTTGACAACATAGTTCATCTATCTAATTAATATTGCAAAGTCATACATTCATAATACCCATCTGTCCGGCTTAGAGCTACTATTCAGTAGGAGCCATAAATTTCACAAAATCTGCAAGTTAAATATTTCAATTCAGAAACTATTTGCAAGAACATAACCGTTAGCAGGGTCCGATAATAAATTCGATTTCATTTACATCAGTTGAGGTAATATTAATGTAACGTAATAAATAATGAACTGCAATTTTGGACTAAAAGAGTGATCTACTTATGCTAATTAACCTTACAATTCTTACTATATTATTAAAGTTCTATACTGTACAACACTTAAAAGTCTCACAACAAATACACAACGGCTGCAAATACCGCATCGTCTATTTTACAGGAGCACGTTACTATGTACAGTGTTCTGATATGTGGTATGTACAGGGCGCTCGGCGGAGGCAGTATCACAGGAGCGGCGCGGCGTGGTGCTGGTGCTGGTGCAGCTGCGGCGGCGGCCCGAGCGGCGGCCGCGCAGCGTGCCCCCGTCACACCAGCGTGCCCGGCTTCACGTCCAGCCCGTGCTCCGGCGACCGCCCTCCCAGCCCACCTTCCCCTTGGCTGTTCTCTTCCGAGTCCGAACACGAATCCGAACTCCCCTTCTTACCCCCGTTGTGCGTCTTCACGTGCTTCGCTAGGTGATCTGACCGCATAAATCTCTTATTGCATACCGGACACGCGAACCTCTTCTCGCCGGTGTGCGTGCGCAGGTGCCGCTGCAGCTCGTCGGAGCGCGTGAACCGCTTGCCGCAGAAAAGCCAGTTGCACACGAACGGGCGCTCCCCAGTGTGCCAGCGGAGGTGGGCTTTTAGGTGGGACGTTTTGCCATACACTTTCCCGCAGCCGGGTATGTGACAACTGTGAATGTTCTTTTTTCGTAGGTGAGCTCCCGCTGGACCGAGCCTCTCCGCCTCTTGGCAGTTGGGGCAGTCGCAGGTCGCTCGGCCAGCGTACCGACGTTGCGACCGAGGTGAAGGAGCTTGCGCAGGTGGGGCCGGTGAGCCAGGTCCGTGGAGGCCGAACGAGCCCTGCGTCGGCAATACGGACTTGTAAGCGTCTTGGAGTAGATGCGGGGCTGGAGGTAATAAGTGAGCTCCTCCAGATAATGAGTGCGTTAGTTGTGAATAGTCTTGGCCTGCATAATTTGCCATTTGTCCTCCTACATCTAGCCAGCCGCTGTGAACGTCCCACCAGGTGCCTCCAACCGCTCCTACGCCGCCCATTTCAGCCGCTTTTAAGGCACCGCTGCTGCCGCCACCTGCGACGTTGAACGGCCACGATTCATAGGGGTGTCGCGAGTACATGGAACCGAGACTCGCGCTGGATTCGCTTTTCCCTAGGAGTTGGTCGCCGGAGGACGGAAAGTAGAGGTCATTTCCATAGGAGGGGGGTGCTGCACACGAGGTGGGTCCGCGTCCGTAGGGAGTGCAAGAAGGCGGCTGGGAGCGGGGAGCTGCGCTGCCGCCGGGCGGCGAGTGGGCGCCGGGGCTCTTCTTCCACGGGTGGAAGCCCTTGCCTACAGCCGCGTCGGCCAGCGGCGGCGGTGACTTGCTCGACAGCTTGTTGCACTGCGCCGCCAACATCGCCAGCGGCGTGCCGCGTAAGCTCGGGTGTTCCTGGAAAGACAGAAGATGAATAGTTAATTAACAATCCAAAAAAGAAGTCCTTACACGAGTTTAATTATCTTCAACGGTGGGTTTAGACCGTGAGAAAAGGCCCGAGTGTCGACTAAGATTTATGGCCTAATTTATATGGGAACTAACGTGGTGTTCGGCTCGTGCCTGAGGCGCTGAGAAATAATATAAATAAATTATGAGATGGTTGTAGTGTATTTACAATTAGGTGGCGGTGACAGCTCCCGGCCGCTACCGCGAGCCGCGGGACGTCGTAATTAATAAACCCGCGTCACTACACCCGTCGGAAACCGCTTCCAATACTTATTTCAAGATAATATTTATAGGTAATTTCGACGTCTTAAAACAAATAAATGTACTCGTAATGGCATAGTACACGTATAATTTACACTCGTAGTATACAGCGTACCGCAATCCGCATTCATAAAAGAGCATTTAGATCCCTAAGCACGTATAAAGCGCTGGAATAAGGGTGTAAAGCATAATCCATTCGCCGTTGTTCATTTCAGCGAGTTAAAAATAAAGGTGAGCACACAAGGAACATCCGACCGGATATTTCACCCCAGCATGAGACACAAAGCGGCGATAAAAAAGTTCCATTGTGAGCAATAATAATATAATCCAGGGATCCGACACCGGCACACGGGGAAGGGTGCGGCCACGCCCTGTACATTGTGATTGGCGCAGCTGTCGTGCCGTGTGTACAAGCCCTTATTCCTGAAGCTTGGAAAACTATGAGCCGAAGACTGCGTCAACAAATTTAATGTACAAATTACGAATTTTATTAACTTGAGTCATGCGATTTCGTTTAGGAAATTATCATTAAAACTCCAATCCAATAGGTAAGACTTGTTTTCGTATGAAATAACACAACTGTTTCGGAGTGTTAGGATGTTTCGTAGTCGGTAATATAGGTATGTTAAGCGTATTATGAAGTGATATTATCAAGATGCACATATTTCTCAAAAATACGAAAGGTTGATGTTTTAATAAAGTTTTTTAAACAATGGTAAATAAGTACGTTAAGACAGTTTATCTTGCGATATCTGCCAAGATACGGGTATAGATGTAGGCCAACGGCGGTATAAGTACGACTGCCCCATAGTCCATGACAATTACGATTACCATAAAAAAATAATAAAACCGTATCAAATTGCCACGGCGAACACTCAGTCGTGAGACTATACGTCTCTATGTATATCTATTAGGTATTAATTCTCCGGTCTTTGCACTCGAAGCGATTCATAATCAGGATTAAATCAATGTAAAAATTCAGTTTGGGAAAGGCATTCGAGTTTTAGATCCTTCTCAAAGCAATTTAGGGATAATATTAGAAGATGAGTGGTAGAATGTGTTCTGGTGCCGACATCGGCGGCTCTGGAGTCATAATTACCCTAGGCATTATGCTCCATTTGGGCCGGCAGCGCGGGCGCACCGAAACAGTGATATCGGTAATTGGTCGTCAACTCGGCCTCGCCACGAGATTGAATCAAAGCCTGGCGCCTCTCTGGCGCCAACCACCGCATTACAATGTTGATGGCTTTTTCCTTGTCAAAAATGACGAAGATCTTTTGTCATAAAAAATTAAATAAAACACAAAGAGATTTACCGACCATGTGAGAGTCAATGAAGTCGGGTCAGGTAGCTCAGTTAGTGGTTGGGATAGGTTTATTCATTAGGTAATTTTCAGTTTGGAATCGAGTCATGATTAAACTTTAATGTTGGGCAGGTAGATTAACTACCAATGTAGATAATATTTTTAAGAAAATATTTATCTATATATTATATATTAATATTAGGTATGTATAATCATCGTCTAGTACACATAAGATAAGCCTTCTTGATCTCAATTTGTCTGATAAATTTAAATAAGTTAAATTGTCTGATATTTATTTCATAAATTTATTATTTTACAGCGTAGACACATATTTTATATAACAGCATAATAGTTTTAAAGGCATGTGTCATTTAAAAAGCCTGCTAAAGAGTTATCGGCGCAGATATTACGAGGCACTTTCCTCAACGACCATTTTAACGTCTAATGCAAAACAAGAGGAAAACCAACACAGCTACCTACACACTTCCCTCAGAGAGCACGAACGAGAGCAAAATCATAATTAGGCGCACTAGTGGAACTTTGAAAGGCGGCCGGATGTATCAATGGCCGAGTGGATCGGATTACTTAATTGCTGCCTTTTATTCAGTAGGCCACTGAGGAAACTCTATTGATTCATTCTGTGGGAAAGCATTCAGCGATATCATCTTATAACGTCTGTTACTCCGCATTTGAAGGGAAACAGTTTTTCCGTAAGATTTAATGTTTTAACCTTTCGTGTGCTATGTCAAAAATTAAAAGTTTAACATCAGTACAAAGCATTTAATTTGCATTGATCAGTGCTTCCGCATACCAATTGTTAGTTGTATTACTCATTTTATTTATTATATTTTCGCGCTTATCACTCGTTATACAAATACTATCGCATTCGCTTACTTGTCAAAAAATGAGGGATGCTCTTACTAATTTTAATTAATATAATTACAGTGTGTTCCACCTCTATTCCTGTGAATGGACGACTGGTAGAGAATGCCTAAAGGCATTAAGTCCGCCATTTGTACTTTTACTTATGTATTTTGTGCAATAAAGTTTAAATAAATAAATAAATAATGGAAAAGTTGAAAGTGACAAATAGGTAATGAGGTGTCGTCGAGCACTGGAACCTTAACGTAACATCGTTGACTCGATATCTATAAAACACAGAGCACATAGCGGTATGGAATTACATTACAACTTACAACTAGTATTTTCCCGTGTTCATCTTGTATCTTATCTTTTTAATGTACGATGGATTGTGTAAGTACAGCTTGAATACCAGCGAAATATTTTTCAACAGTCAAAATTGAAATTTTCTCTCATATAGCAAATAAGATTGATTTCATAAACTGTAATTAAATTAATGTGAGAAACCATAAATTGTGAGCTAAAGCGTCCGAGGCACCGGCCGGGCTGCGTTGATTGGCTGATTTTAAATTATCCACCAAAATTATGATGAGCCGAAATGAATATTCAAGCGAAAAGCTTATCCCGATGTGTTATTAAGATGATCGTGAAGTCGTTATCGGCCAAATTGTATTTCATAAAATTCATAACTATACTTATGAGCTAATATTTTTAGACAACACGTTATTCGAGATAATAAGCCTTATTCGTTATAACGCTTAAATTGACTACGATTATGGTAATATTTGCTGATACCATATGCCAATGATTAAGTCAGATAATTAATTTATTTGACCTTCTGACTTGAACGAATATTGCGTCATATTTTGGTTACTAATTTCGGGATTGAATTTGAAGCGAAATAATCCCGTTCTAATTCATGTTGGATAAGCCTGGGGCAAATTGCAGACAGCTAATTGCACAATTAGGGAATTATCGAGCGCGTCCGGGGCCGGGGCGACACCGTACGCCGTCGCCGACACCCCAGCTCCTATTCTAATGCAAATAAACGCGTTAAATTATCGTCTAATAATTTATATCAACACTAGGAGGCGTCCGCAACTTCTTCCTTTAGCTTTTTTTTTATTTACCTTAGACGAATAAAAAGTATCCTATAACCATCTTTGGATGTCCGGCTATCCCTGTACAAAAATTGGTTAACATTTGTCCAGCTGGTTCGGTGTGATGAGATGACAATGGAAATTGTGACCAACAGATGACAGCAGACTGTCATGACGCCGCGCGCCCGTACAAAACAAATGACGATCCTGCATCACGCTATTTTTCATGAAATCATGACCCCACTCCATAGAAAACTGATTTCGATACAAATATAGAATTTTATACCTAATAGTATAGATGACTAGATGAATAGTATAAAATATTGAGATAGGCTGTAAGCGAGAGATAACGCGGTGGCAGATAAACCGTGCGCGGTTTTCGCCCACCGTATACTATGTAATAGATCATAAGTTCCTTGTTTTAAATAAATAAAAAAATAAAAATAAAAAAGACTAGTTAAGTAACTGCTGCCACGATGAACTTCCGGCGTCTGACAAAGTATTTATTTCAATGGGGTTTCCTGCAAAATATTTACGCTCTCTGCGTCAAATTGTTAGTTAAGGCACCAGAGCTCGTATACGCGTATTCTGATGAAAATGAACGCTTAAATTATCAAGAAGATTTATATGAACATAACTGGTTTAAGTGACCTGGCGAACGAGTTTAGAATTTTTTTATTTGCACTTTTACTGTAATGGATCGATGATGATTATGTTAGTTTAGTATCAGTGGCAGTGCATGCTTTGCAGGCTTTGATTTGCGACGACATCAAAAAGAGGAAACTTATCATAAATAAATTAAATATATACAGACGTAGGCTTAAAGTAGGTATTTATCCACTTCAATCACCAAATTGGCATCTAATAAAGTACCTACCTACATTTATATCTGAAATATAATAGGTACAGAAATAATAAAATCGCCGCCGTATCGATTTTCAGGTTTCATATTGTTCGTAAGTAACATCAAAATACGATCATTAGCGACAAGGGTTGGCGCCTGACATTTGAAACTAACTGGGGGAAGTATCGATTAACTCTTCCTGTCTGTACAATATGGCTTTAACAGCATCTATCTGCTTTGTATAATATTAGTTAGCTATGTGCGCCCTATTTTTGAATGTGTATCGAAGGATATGGGTGATATTAAATGCGGTTATAGAAAATTGAGTATAATAGGTATATGTGATATGGTATACGTATTTTTTTAGCATCGTTTTATAGTGTGGGGATGAGCTCCAGATGTGAAACTGCAGTTTGATATTACACACCAACTTTAATCACAGAATATTATTTCTAGAGAGCGGATTTGAAGTAGCGATCTCAATATTAATATGGATATGACTGGTATAATTTATTATTTTTTCTACATACAAAAATAATGTAACTTATTAGAACAAAAAAGTAAAAATTATTTTGGAAGCTTTTGTAAATTACTGGGCAAAAATTATGATGATAATAAATAAAAACACCGTTTGTTAATTTTTGAAATAGTTTATTTCTTTAAGTTCTTCCTCTTTAATATTTTTTTGTGCACAATGCACAGTAAAAAAAAATATTAGGATTTTTTTTAAGAAATGAAAAAATAAAATAATTCGCTTCCACAATGCTCACAGAACAATCATTAATTTCGAGTTAGTTTATTAGTGCTTCCTCACAAACGAAGTCTAAGCAATAATGATACTCATTTACAGTGCATTTTAAGCATACACCGTTGAAAAATACATTTTCATCCGTTATGTTTACTGTCCACGATGGTAACGATTGCATAAAACAGTTTTATACTTAAATCTCTTGGCAATTCTAGTTCAAAAAAACATTGTTTGCAAATTGCCATCTAAAACAAGAAATCCATAATATTAATGACATTGTTGAAATGAACTATCATGTAGGTACGTAATATATAGGAACTACTATCTTTGAGTTGTATAAAAACTCCTTTATTTATAATAAAATATTTTTCCTTAAATGTAGTTTGTTGCAAAAATAACATTTATTTAATCTAATTATTTATTTGCTTGCGGTGTGCGGTGTAATAATAATAGACTGTTAAGAACCTATATAAACAACATGGCAGGTATTTATCAAATTGCACTAAGTAGTCATATCCATATTAATATTGAAATTGCTACTTGAAATCCGCTCTCTAATTATTTCAACAAAAAAAATGAATAGTTATACCAGAAATATTTTAGTACTGATGTCTGCACTGTTCAGTTGCTAGGACGTCGTTAGTCTACCCACCATATCTCGATAACCAGCTCAACTAGGTACCTACTGTAGAGGGCGCTCTAGTGTTAGGATTTGAACAACTGTATTCATGACTTCCTGGTTTATCGAGAAATAGCAGAACGACGTATACACATAATACTAAATAATACAATGTACATTATAGTTATTAAATCGATATGTACTACTAAGTATAGTACTTCTAGCACATAGAGGCATGAGTCTCTTTTCATTCAGTATACGAGTAATGTAGAGTGAGAGAAGTGGAAATCTATTGTTAGCTTATTTAGTATTAACTTATTACCTTCTTGGAATTTAGCGTATCTCAATCAGTTTACAGTGATGACGACAGACTTAATTTGCTATGTAAGTTTTGAATGACTTTAACACTTCCACGGACTACTGTCATTCAAAACGTCGAGAGACGTAAATTAGGACTTTCGTGATGTGGCATCACGTCTGTATTCGGCGAGTTTTATCTTCGCAAAACTGCCACTCCATCTACAGCCGAACATTTCTCATAGTGCCTATTCTAAGTTAAGTAGGTATGCATAATTTTAACTCAATCGGTTGAGAATATATCTGATTCAAAATAAAATTGCCAGATTCCACCCGAACAAACATAGTTAACATATGTATTTCACATGCAATGTATCTATTTAGGTACATTGCATGTTAAATAAGAGCTTGTGATACGTTTTTTTTTATCTTATTATGCATTGCTTACCTCAATCTAACTTAAAACGTTTCACAGTTAGTGATAGTTTAGCGAGTAAAGCGTGAAACCGCGATAGTTATCCGCGGTCATTAGACCGACACCACATGGCGATCGCGTCAAATTGGGCCGAAACAAATTATTTATTTAAAGGGAAATTACCGCCTTGTGACGCCGTCCGACTTTGACGCAGGCCCGACATGTGGGGGACACGGTTTTTGTCCAGATTCGGTGTTATGATGTATGGAATTGTAATAGGAGAATTTTTTGCCCAACTATTTGTCTTGCTACAATTTTTTACGTACCTATATTATATAAAGTATCTATTTAGGAGTGCCGATGGCAGCACGTCTCATCTAACGCGTCCATCGGCAATTTGGACAGATTACGTATTGTTTCTCCGCGATTATCGGAACGTTTCAATAAAATCGCCGCCTAGCCGGGTAATGTGAGCGTTTAAATTTGATAAGTCGATGAAATTGTGTGGTAATGTGTCAGACAAGAGCGCCCACTCGCCATCGCGCCCCGGGGCTGCGCTAGCGCTGTCGAAACTAATATTAAAGCCGCTTCGCGTTTTTTGTTTAAAACTATATATATTCCTATAAAAAAATATAAACAGACTATGGAGTTTTACTGTCACCTTACGGGGAAGTTCAGTGATGAAACTAATTTTATGCTTGGAAGGACTTATTTAGTTACCTACTTACTTGATGCTTGTTTTAGAGTCTTGTTTTAATATTTTAACCTTATCTAGATAGTAACTTAAGTATCAAATATTTTTTTCTATTTCAAACACGATTAAAAAACAATTTTACTGACGAACCCGACTCAAAATAGTGTCGAAACACCGTCCAATTTAGAAGGACATTTAAACCGTCAAAATTCTGATCGAAATTACCCACCAATATTTTGCGTGACGGAATTTGCTACATAAATTTTCTCAGTGAGACCGACCTTCACCGGCTGGGACCAGATAATAGGAGTACCAATTTGAGAAACCAGTTCCAGTCTCACAAAAAACGAGCGGTCAAATGGAAACAAGGGACTCCCTTCCACTTTGGCTTTTGTTCTGTCGTTGTGTAGCAGAACTAAAGTCGACACAATATAGCTGGCTTTTTTACTCTTAATTACTCGAATGTTGGATCAAATTAATATAAGTGGCAAGACTGGTTTATATACAACTTGATGTTTGAATAAGGTTGAATCGATTATTTGATCTACACTTGGATCTATAATGATAAAATATAATGGTTACAAAAATAGGAATAAGCACTTTTAGGCCCACTTGCACCACGCTGGGTTAACAAAATTGACTCGGAGTTAAATGTTACTCTAGGGTTAAATAATTAGTACGTCTTGCACCACCGAGAGTTAGAAGCTAACCTTGAGTTAAAAAAATATTTTTTAACCCGCCGAAGTATGAGGGTTAAAGTCATTTAACCCTGGGTTAGTAGTGTCAAACTCGACTTGTCGTATATCTTAGCTTATGTTATGTCGATTAGTTTTTTTGTATTTAATTATATGCTTAAACTTCGCTACTATAACACAAAGTAGCAATCTGTGAATTTTTTAGCAATTTAAAACAAAAAACACTATATGCAAAGCAGACACTATTATTATTAATCCATAAATGGCGGCTCGAAGCTTGTGCCAGTATCAGTTTTTTTGGTTTATAACCAATGCATGACTTCCGTGTTTAAAAGCTTATCAAAAAAATAAAAATTAAATTATTAAAACATGAGATGAAATGAACATGAACAAAGATGGCCGATGAATCCAAAGCAGACACAACTCGCGCAAAACAATAATGACGTTTGACTGACAGTTAAATACATAAATATAATACGTTACAAACCGAAATGTCATTCCAAATCTGACATAATGGAATTGACTTATGCAAAGTACTGTTGAGCGACAGAGAGCACAACACTTAAATCATTCATCCCTTATTCTATCATATTTGGTCTGATATGAATAGAGTGAATGAATGTTACATTAACCTCGGGTTAGTTAACTCGGACTTAATTTCTATTGGTGCAACGAAAAGTATGAGTTAAGAATTTAACATTTTAACCCTGAGTTAGTAACCCTCAGTTATATATGTAACTCGAAGTTTTGGCGCAAGAAGTGGGCCTTATAGAACTATTAGATTAATTCAAAACAAAACAGATGAAAAAGAAAAGCAAGCAGCGTTGGATTACGACGAGCTGTTTTTTTTTTGTAACACTGTCGTCTGTACCTACCATTATTGTTTGCAACTTTGTAGTTGAGTTCATTAAAGATAAAAATAAGTATAATTAAAAATAAAAATACGTATCATTAAGCTTGATTACGATCAGCTCGTGACAAAATCACCGTAATACCATTGTTGTCACAATAAACGATTCGATTTAACCTATCGACGCAACCAACAAAAACTTAAACACTCAATAATTACAGCCAGCATAATTATAATCATTAATACCGACATCAAGTAATTCAATAATTATAACAGAACAATGGCAATTAAAATTGTGAAATTAATTGCACCGCAGCATGCCATGAAGGAGCGTTGAGGGTTTTGCTTTTCTGAATCCCTTTCACAGCCAATGGACTTCACTTAATTTTCTAACACGATCAATGAATCGATTCAAGGGCTATGACCAAGGCCCTAATTTGATTGACGTCGATGTACCCATGTGAGCGATATATCGTCGTGATATTGATGAAATTCATAGATTATTGATGGGTACATATCATAAGACAAATTTAAAATAGAGACGGCTGGATATATGTACCTATTGTAAATTGTCAAAATTACGTCATTAGAAAGTCGAAATTAGTGCCTTTGAGAGTCAAGGGACGACTCTTTATTTCAATACATGCTCAGGAATCGCTTCATAACATAACTATGAATAAGTTTGCATTTTATTTTACAACGTTTACCGAGTAACTGAAACAACTAACCTGTTATTCAAATAGAGCGACTACACTGTTCTGTCGTTGTATAATCGATAATACTGATTTTTATGAGGTACCGTTGAATGGAAATAAATGTAGGGTAAGATGGTCGACAGTGGGTTGCTGGTGCACAGTGGGTAACGCACACAACTACAAAACGCACAGTATTTTTATTACTTCACTACGCGCAAAAGATACCTCTGGCGAACACGTCACTACTACCTCAGTGCCCGTGCGATTGCGCAAGAGGAACGTCTTGTCCACGTGTGTGAGAATCTCAGCGCCGCGGGTCTAACATTTACGTAAGTTGGAATTTAAAGTGTTTTTCCAAAATGAGTGCAAGTGTAATTGTGGTTATTAGTTTTATTGTTAAAGGGGTTCATAAGGTATTTTGAGGTTTAAGTATATTTTCGCTGAAACTATCTATTCCTTTTTTTTAATTTTTTATTGTTTTTTTGGTGTGTGGGTTGACACTGGGTCAAGTGGGTCAAGGACACAATGGGTCATCTGACCCACTGTGTACTTAGTGTTTCAATACAATAAAACTTTCGTTTTTTTACAGAATGCCGAGAAAAAAGGCAGAAAGGTAGGCAGTGTATCTGCTGAACAAATGGAAGAAGCCCTGATTAGTATTAAAAACCGGTCAAGTGCGAGTCGGACTCGCGCACCGAGGTTTCCGTACAAACACTTTCCATCCTTAAGTGGTTAAGTTAAGTTTGCACCTGGTATGTATAGCGCTCCATACAAATAAGGTGCAAAGTTAACGCAACCAATCCCGTTTGTTGTATGGGAGCCCCCCTTAAATATTAATTTTATTTTATTTTTAGTATTTGTTGTTATAGCAGCAATAGAAATACATCATCTGTGAAAATTTCAACTGTCTAGCTATCACCGTTTTTGAGATACAGCCTGGTGACAGACGGACGGACGGACGGACGGACAGCGAAGTCTCAGTAATAGGGTCCCGTTTTTACCCTTTGGGTACGGAACCCTAAAAACGGGACGAGTATTCGGCAAGCTTCAGCAAACAGTGAAATACCTTCATTTATGTTTTATTTTTTTTATTTAGTTTTATTAGAGCTACTGAATTAGCTAGTTCGACACTATTTTTGTATGGCTTTTACCGATCTTGCATATGGTCGGACCCGGTAATTTCTGGATAATTGATCTCGTTGGTGGGAAGTTAGTTAGATTTTTAATATTTTTTGATTTTCTATTCTATTTAAAATTGGTAGATTGACGAAGTTTGTAAGTGTATGAGTGTTAATTTTGTTTAAGTTCCTACTGCTGATCTCGTCTGTCTGAAATAACAAACTCTTAAAAGATTTGTGATTAGTATTCTAGTATTGCTAGATTTTATATGACTGTTATTATATGATTGTTACTAGTTTTTTATGACCGTAACATAATAAAGGCGGAAAAAAAATTGTCTACGATTTTTGTTTAACTTGCTGATGAAAGTTTTGTTAATTAGTAACTAAACGTGACAAATAAAATAAAAGATGCTCGTATTTTATTGGTTTTACCCTTATCATGCCTATTAAATGTTCCTTGGTCCACTGTGAACTACTGGTATACCCATTGTTCACCCCTCCTAGTGCACAGTGGGTCAAATCCCATTTTTTAAAAAAAGCTTTTTCATGTCCAGATGGTTAGAAATCTAGGATTGTAAGCATAATATAACCAATCTTGAATAAATTGTTAAAGCAACAGTCCAAAAATATTTTGTATAACGCAATTATTTCAGCAGATAGGGCCATTGAAAAATGGAGTGATCCAGTGTTGACCAACTTACCCTACACTTCTAATACCACTTCTCAAATTAATTTGCTGACTAACTAACGACTACTACGGTGTAAGGTACAGGTTATTTTAGTTACCTATAGGAAAGGAGCGGGCGTCCGTGAATTCCTGAAAATATTTACTTTTGAAAACATTTGAGTCATACGGCTGCTATTATGATAATTGGCGACTTAATTTAGAGGCCTCAGTGTCGTAATGTTGATTTGCCCGTTTCATTTCAGAATTTTCTTAAAACCTCCGAGCCGGGTATGAACTTTCAACACACCATTACCTTAAGGCATTTTGATAGCATTGTATAGATAAGTTCAAGGCCGTATTGCATACAAGGAACAATGTGATAGCAGCATCGCGTGCGCTGCGCCCGCGTCGCCGACGGCTCGCTCCGAGATTCTCAGAAAACGTCGTTAAACTCACGTATTTTTGGTAGCAACTTAATGCCAGTAATTTCCACAGAAATCATTATAATTAGCTCCATTTATACCATAGTAACAAACAAATAAAATGGTTGGACCACAGCGCCGCGGGGCACGCGAGACCTGCTTTATTGGACCAATTCTCTATCTGTTCTACAAAAATGTCTTAAATCATCAAAATAAACCTGTTCCCTAATTTATTATCATAAGATTTGATCAAATCTTGATTATCTACTTTGGTAATTTATGTCAAAACAAATCGTTCGATTAGATATAGGTATTGTATCAGATTAGTATATTGTAACTTGTGTTTATTTGTCTTTTACGTGTTTCAAAACATAGCAATAGGTGTATCATTATTATTATTAGTTTTTCTGTCATCTGTCAGTCTTTAGATCAACGGCCTTCTCAATTACGACAGCGCCAATAAAAACCGCGATGGCACATGTCAATACAATAGCACACTGCAATTAGTTGACATTTCATTCGCTCCTCCGGTAATAGCGTGGCACTGCGTGGATGTGGCTTCAGTAATTTTCTTCAACTTCTGTTTCACATTTTTTACATTTAACAAATTGAACGCGGGGTATTAATTGCTGAGAAAATTACCGACGCAGCCGCGGGGCCTAAACCACAAAGACGCGGCGCACCAACGACCTGCAGTCCTCGTAAAAACGAACAATTATGCATTCAAGACGTTATTTTCTTCCAATTACTCCTAGGTAACTACTTCCAAACCGAGTTATCTACTATACTACCTACGAGTATTTAAAATAATGAAATAAAGTTAATAGGGCTGCTAATTTTCTCGTCGGTTACTTCTAATCAAAGGTAAGTTGAGATGAGTTCATAGAACGAACTAAAGCGTTATAACTTGTAATACGAGATTGGAAGATTCGAAAGCAGTTAGTCATTTGTAACAATAGCAACAATTAGGTAATAAGCCGAAACACTATAATTTGGTGGGACGGGTTGACTAGAATGGTGTGGAACAATCGTGGCTGGAAGACTGCGGGCGATTACAAGCCGCTGAGTGCTCAATCGTCACGTAGCGGCGCAAGAACAAAGCGACGTATTAAACAATTGAACAGCCACAAAAAGTCCCATAATTCAATTTGCATCCCGCTAGATGAATGTAATCGTCGGCAAGAACTGTGGGTACGGTTACGGGCCGCGGGCGGACGCCTGAGAACGGCTTTCGCCACTTTTCAACACTTCTGTGAATCGATTACCTAGATGCTAGGTTTCTTTCCATGTTCTTTCTTGTAAGTGCCTTATCGCACTCTGTTAGTGTTGATGTTTTTATTTTTCGCTCTCATGCAACATTCTATGCAGGTTCTTGTCGTGTTATACATGCTTATTTTCAGGGTGAATTGGGTCGCTCAATATAAGAAAATTTTCTCAAGTATACAAGCACAAAGCGAGGTCTAAAAGCTGTTGTGAGGTATCGATTTACAAATTGTGTATCAAGCATGTCGACCGCTAGTATCAGCGTGGTGACTCGCGCATTATTATGATAATGCAAGGCGATGGTATCGCGCTATCCGCTACACAATTGAATTAGCATAGCGCGGTGTGCCCGCGACGGGCGGTCCGGGCCACGCGACCACCTTAGTATTTCATCTCCTATTCCACTTCGTTATCGCGAACGTTTGTAGGTGGATCTGATACGAATCGAATCGGCTGAACGAGGTGATGATATGTTGTAAGTGATAAATAAACATTTTACAGCCGTTTATAGATCGTAAGCTATCATTAATTAGACTACTAGCTATTTCGATAAGTCGCGAAGATAATCCGGCTCAATTCCACGTGAGACACTGACATCTCTCCGATTTGTTGTGGATACATTTAAATTTGGCATATGTGCTTTTCAATCCTAACCGTAATAACATTTTCTATTCTCATTGTCATGGACATAAATATATAGCCGAGATATGGCCTATCTGGCTGTATATAAAAGCACGTTCAAATCATTGCCCAGCAGTCTCAAACGTTACGTTACATATGCGACAAGTTGGCAAATTCCTAAGTGACCTAAGCCCGTGGTTCCCAAACTGTGTGCTAGGAAAATGGAGCTAAACGGTCGACACGTCGAGTTTGTGGTCACACTCGCCAGTTATGAATGAAGCGGTGTTGAATGGAGCGACCGCGGCGACCGCAGCGCTTGTCAGCTGCCCTGCTGTGCTACGGTATAACGCTGTATCTTACTATGAAGTTCATGTGAAGATACGACCTTCTGGCGTAGCACAGCAGTGCGTCTATCGACGAGTCCAGTAATT
Organism: Apotomis turbidana; assembly: GCA_905147355.2. Classification (NCBI taxonomy): domain Eukaryota; kingdom Metazoa; phylum Arthropoda; class Insecta; order Lepidoptera; family Tortricidae; genus Apotomis; species Apotomis turbidana. The sequence continues at coordinate 17,457,248 of LR990288.1, read as the reverse complement.
ATACTGCTACACCTTACATGGACGTGCTTGAATAGCTTATGAATGTATGGTTCAGTGCCCGCGTTGCTTTGAGGCTATGTATCTAGATAAAAAAGCTTCAGCAACGCATAAGGTCAATTGGCGTGAAGAGCGTAAAAACAAGAGTACTCATGTAAGAAAATGTTTTGATAGAGAACACCTTGTGTTGTTCGATTCAACCTTGTTTGACTCTGAGAATCATCGCTCTCAATTTAGCTTATCTACTTAGTATTTTAAGACAACCATAATAAACCAGATTTAGCCAGCAGCTAATAACCGTGACAGAAGCAAACGTTCTTTCATTAAGCGCATTTAGAAAATTGCTACTTACGCTTAGCGTAATGTACAAGAAAGGGGTTGTACGTCGCAATAAAAACTTATATTGATCAAACTGTGGAAAGCGTAACGGTAGCTCATACATATAAAAAAACATAGGATGTAGGCACCTTTCCAGTTAACTATCACAAACCTAACCGTAATACGATACGATGTAGAGTATATATTAAATGTATCATCAGATAGAGATCTACAATATTTCCCTGCAATATTTCCCTGATATGTTTCGGTTTAGGTTAGATAAAGTGAACACGTTCTGCCGTGTTCAAATATCAGATCTTACTTGCTCAGCGTTTCCTTAAACTATAATTGAATTAAAATCTTGATTTATCAATGTATAATTATAATAATGATCCCAAGCTTCCCTTAAAGCTAAACTAAACATCGTGACATAAACTCGGCCATCGCAGACAGGCGCACTTTAAAGCTGAAACTCAAGTGAGAGGCGAGTACCTATTCATGGAGCCTTCTCGAGGACATGAAATATGGCCCTTGGCTAATGGGGCGCCACACGACCCCTAATGGTGAGTAAGCCGAGGGTAAAAGATGTTAACAAAAGAAGCTAGCGTACAGGTCCTATCTATATCTTCTGCTGGAGTACTAGATAAGTTACGTATATCCAATGGAAAGATTAGATTCGTCAAGTTACATTTCAAGAAAAAAATATATAGTAAGTACAATATTTGACAAAAAACATGATCTAGTATTGTGACATACGTAAATTATAGTATCGTAACGTTACTATACGTGTGCTACGTCCATAAGACTATTCTAACAGCCTATGAGCCTATTATGATGCTGAGTATAGAAATTAATTAAAAACAATTGATTTAATTTTCCGCCAATCGATCATCGTAATGGGTAAAAAGTTTATCAATAAGGACTTTTTTCGAGATTAGATAAAACAAACAATATTTATTATGCCGGCTTTAGCTACAACGCTAGGAGTAAATATATGACTAACAAGATACGCTCGTGACTGTATCAATTAATTCCAATTAAATTGATTTAATTTTCCGGCAATCGATCACCATAATGGATAAAGTGTTTATCAATAACGGTTTTTTTCGAAATTGGATAAAGCACCCGCTCACGTCGGTGGGTAATTGCTTAATTATAAACTTAGTGCTTGCAAATGAGACTAAATAAGTAAACAGTATGTAGGTTAAGCTTACCTAATAACCGTGACAGAAGCAAACGTTCTTTCATTAAGCGCATTTAGAAAATTGCTACTTACGCTTAGCGTAATGTACAAGAAAGGGGTTGTACGTCGCAATAAAAACTTATATTGATCAAACTGTGGAAAGCGTACCGGTAGCTCATACATATAAAAAAACATAGGATGTAGGCACCTTTCCAGTTAACTATCACAAACCTAATCGTAATACGATACGATGTAGAGTATATATTAAATGTATCATCAGATAGAGATCTACAAAAAAAAACATACGAACAGGGGGGGTATTCGACCAATTTTAGAGATATAATGGAGATCTCTCCTTTTCATCGCCATCCGTTACTTTTGACGTGTGCCTACTTGACAAGTGGCGATATCTCTAGAACATCGCAACTTCGTCAATTCGGACGCGCAAAATTTTCGCTTTCTTTGTATGTGACGGCATAAATAACAGGCGCATACTTTAAATTGAGCGATTTGATTGACCGCGTAGTACGTGAAATTAGTCCGTTACGTTTCGTTCAAAACAGAAATGTATATACATGAATAACATTTTTGACAATCATTATCGCCTTCGTATTTCCAAAATTGAGATGAGATACATGTCACTTTTAAGCTCATCGCATTTAAATGACAGTTCAATGGCGATATAACTGTTATCTAATGGAGATTTGACGTTTGGCGATATCTCCAACGGCATTCTCGAATTGGGCCCCAGATCCATTTTTATATTTTATTTGAAAATACAAAAAGGCTAAATTTAGTAATACCTACTTAATTCCATACATTTGCCACTTTGTGTGACACTATTGAATTGACTTGTAGGTACCTATTAGTAAAACAGCAAAGACAAGTAAAAGTCGAAAAATAAATATGAATAACTTTTCACAGGTGCCATATTGTCACAATATGTGTTTGTTTATTGCGGTATTAATAGAAATGGTTTCTGAATTAACATAAGTCGTATATCTATTATACCACCTTTTCGAACAAGGCAACTGATTGGAAGTGTCGCAGTTGATACATAAATTTATAATTCATAACATTACCTTGCACACGTAACACTAAAATGCTATCTTTGAGATTCAATATGTCAAAGTATATCTGTTTTTAAGGGAACATCATTCCCTTTTGTTATAAGACAAATCTCTGGGTTCTATATGCAGTTATATTTATGAAGGGAAACCGTAAAGGATGAGGGATATATCCAAATTCATAACAACCTCGACCGCTGCGTTTAATGGCCACTCGCGATACAAAGAGACTGTTTGTTTAAATCCCTCCGCACGACAAATTGCAAACGGAAAATTTACACTTAAAAGCCGGATGCCAAGGATAATAGTCGCAATTTCCGATAGTTCTTGCACTCGCTCGTAATAGGCTGAAAGGGACGCGTGCAGCGGTTTTATTGTTGAGACGTAAAATTTGTTGCTCCCTCTGCTCTAAGCATGAATCTTTGCTTATATAGTACTAATTCAGGCCTTTGAATCCCCTAATTTCCAGTCTTTTCCCACAGACTTTCATCCGCGATTTTACATTCGGTAGTTGAATTTCGGAAAATCTCTTTTTGTTGGACAAATCACCTTTAAACGTATTCCAAATTTCATGTTCCTATCTCGATTGTTGTTGCCAGTAAAGGAACTTCTTTAATAATCTTAAAATAAAAACCGTGTGTTTAAAGAACTTCTTCCTAGTGCGACTGCAACAATGAAATGACAAAAGAAAAAAATGCTAAATGATAAAGGAATGTGTTTCTTTTATATCTAAAGCAAAGGGTCAGTCAAGGAAATTATAACAGGTTCCGTATTCGATCTTGGTACTATGACAATAAGAGTAAAAAAATGCACCTTCCAATTTTCTCAATTTACTTAATTTCCAACTTAGTACCCTTTATTCATTGTTTATAAGAATGATCTGCGAAAGGACTGCGTGAATGGCGCTATCGGTGTCAGTTTCAATTAGAGCTCCGTGGGGCGCGGCGGGGCGCCGCCGGAGCCCCGCGGGTGGTCACCACGAGCATCTCTCTGAACTACTAAATTAATCGCCGACTGCGGGTGACGTAAGTAGGGAACGGAACGAGGAAATCAAAACGTGCAGATTGTCACAACAGATGCTCTGAAATTGATACTGGGGCTGAGTGGTCAGATGACGTTCCATTTCAGTCGGCAATGAAAAACAAAATCTGGTTTGGTTTTCTGAGCAAGAGCAACTTGCAAATCTGAAGCTAAATATGCCACGTGGGTGGCCATCAGGAACATTTCTCTAAACTGCTGAATTAATCGCCAACAGCGGGTGACATTAGTAGGGAACACGGTGAGACATCAAAACGTGTGGAGTGTCACAACAGATGCCCGTGAAACTGATATTGGGTCTGAGTTGTCAGATGTCTACAGACGCCTGTGGTGCTTGGTAACGATAATCTCGTAATCATTTGGTTCGGTTTTCTGAGCAAAATTAAAAACCTGCAGCAAAATATTTCACGCGCGTGGCACCTCGAGCATCTCTCGGCTAAACTACTAAATGATTCGCGGTCCTGTGGGTGACGAAAGTAGGGAATAGAACGGGAAAACATAACTTATAGATTGTCAAGGCTGACAGGTCAAATAACCGCTACAGAGTCGGTGTTTCCGTGTGTTTCTGATTTAGTTTTCTGAGCACGAGCAACTTACAAAAGAAGAAGTAAAATAAAACATATTGTATTTTATCATTATGTAACAACAATAATGAAGGCAGTGTTAATAACTTAGGATAACTTGTGGTTAAAACTTACAAAGGATATGCCAACACACTTATTTAGGTAAATTTAAAGTTTTATGTCTCGATATTTGCTGCTGGCACAAAGTGGCACCCACGTGCTACAGCACTTTGGTTAAACACTGAGATTTGATTTGGATCACCCATGGAGAGTAAGTAATTCGGACGGCATGAAATTTTATATAAAGGTCCAACGAAGAGTTCTATTACAAATATCAGCTACCAGCACCATTAGACATCCTTAAACACTAAAGGAGTTGACAATAGAACAAAGACGCCGCTTCTTAGGTAAGTAACCTTTTTTAAGTGGAAGGCATTAATTAGTGGTGCGTCTTCGAAAATAACCTTCTCCGTTGTCGGGGCATCATTTATTGACAGGGCGCGATGACGCGGGCGATGACGGCGGCGCCTCTGCCTGCCCCGTGACTTGCATCTCGCAGCTCCGTTCATTACCCGCCTTGCCCGAGGAGCAGGCCCGTCTACTAACAAGCCAGGCTAATGCAGTGACCTTGCAAAAACCTCGCAGCGATTACGATCATTATCGGTCCTTCAGAAGCTTCTGACGACGTTTAATGACTCCCAAGACTTTTAAATCCCGAATCTCGTATTAGTCAAAGCGTAACGCCAGCGGATCCTTCCATTAGGAAGGGCGGTTACAACAAAGACTTACGAAGGTTTCGACAGCAATCATTGACAGTGATTGTGGCGCGGGAGCGCGACGAATCCGCGCAGCTCATGTTTGTTCACTGTGATTGGATGACTGATTGCTGTTTCAACAAGCCTTTTTATTAATTATTAATACAATAACTGACAAAACTCGCGATACGCATGCTGTAATGAAAATAATAGCCGCCACTAATTAAAAAATAAAAAGGCGTAACATAGGTGGTTAAAATTGAAATCGTTCTAGTGTAAATATTCAATGGAAAGGAAATAAATAATTCATGACAGGAAACGGAGTGTTGAGTAAAAACTATTGAATGAAAAGGCACGTCACTAGTGGAACATCTCAGTAGGTCGTAATTGTAATATTTGCAGCGTAATGACGGGCTGCGTCGAGGATGTGAAATTGGCCAGCGCGGGCGCAGCTACACGCTAACTAATAATATTATTACAAATGGAAGATGTTGCAAAAAGTAGCTAAATTACTTACTGTCACTGTCGGTGTGTCGTACATAAATAAACCACTTTAGATGACATGTAATATCGTCGTGATTGATAGTTTCAATTTTCTATCGATCATGATGCTGAAGGCGATCGATCGGCAGTCTAACTTTGATATTCTGTTATTTGTAGATATTTATCAAGTAGCACCACAAAGAATTTCATTAAAACAGTTTACTTATCTGTAAAGAAGTTTCATGTACATACGTATAATCCCAACATTATTAGTACGTACAATGAAGTTATGCCATATGCCCAATGCGGCTAGCTCTTATCTAACATTAAGTTACCCCATGATATCCGGCTAACATTAGCATTAGCACAATTAGAACCAATAAAAATTATCGGCCTACGATAACTGTACAAAATTAACATTGCTAACAAGCAATATTAAAATCATTAAACGGTTATTTGTGGTTGGGGCAGGAAACTGCAGTTGCCTTGCGGTCGGGCCGTTTTTACAGGGTCCTATGAGTGGCGAATATCGAGTCACTTAATAAACCGCAGTAGGGAACATGCAGCGAATAATTGCTGCTACTAGTTGATTGTACAACGCGAACATCTGACAATCCGGGTGGGTGGACGCCAAGTAAATTTAAATAACCGAAATAAATTTCACACTCGCAACGCCAATGAACCGTGTGCAACTGAAACAGCGCACAAAATCGGCAAAACATAAAACAATTAGGAAGAATCGACATAAATCGACGGTGACACGTGTAGACAGATTCGCACATCATTAACGATCTTTTTAAGAATGGCAACACAAAGCCGCGGTACCCGCATTGTTAAATTTGTCGCCACTCCGGCGCGGCGCTGACGGACGGCCGCATAAATAACTTACCGAGACAGCTTAATGAACAAACGTGAGCTACCTATCGCTATATCTATAAATTAGTGTGTGGTATGCAATAACATTCAATTAGCGAGAAAACTCGCCGGCTGATTCGAGATTTGCTGGCTGGAACCAGCTTTAGAAATCGCAGCAACTACTACGCGAAGATTTCTTCATGATAAATATCTACACAAGCGTATCTTGTATCGCAGTCATCGTGCTATCACTTACCTATACGGTGTTTACATCGAACACTTCCCGTATGAAATTCAATTAAGCGTCATCCAAGAAACTCGTTATCTATTTCAATGACTGCAACATTGTCGTTCTAAAAACAGATGGCAGTGTAAACGCTTAAATCCCGTTGCGCCGCAGTAAATATAATCTCCTCGACAGCTTAATTTAAATACCTTTTGTCAATGAAAGGGTTAAACACGACGTTCGGCTGCCATGAAAAAGAGTTATGAAGGGTGCTACCGAACCGTTAACGTACGGTTTTATTTTTCAACTTTAATTAACTGCCGCGACAGATATTTTAATTTAATTGCCTCAAACAAATATTTACACTCAAGCGTTACGGTAATATTCACTTGTAAACATTCCTAAAGTACTTCAGCCTGTAAGTGGTAGCATAATCCTAATGTTGAAGTGCATAATCCGCCGTGTAAACCGTAGCAAAAAGCTATCAGAAGTGACAGATCTCAAGAGCACATTGTGGGGAACTCATCGTATTAGGCTAATGCCATTTTGCGTCCGACAATTCACTGAAAGGACAACAGTTCCGCATACTAAATCCGTGATCTTAATAAATCTTATCACATTGACAGAGAGTATACTATTGGGTGTTATGATGGATGAATTGGCAGTGAACCGATAGTCGAGTGATGACAATGCTGGCACCTTAATCCTCAAAACAGCCATTTAGGCCCGTTACAAATAAAAGTTTGTCGGTCGCCGCTCGAGCCACAATAGCCATTGACGCGGCCTCACGCTGCGCCCGTGAATGGCCCAACGCCAAAAAAATCTATTAGACAGGCATAATGGACTCGATGTATAGATTCAAGAGACAAGAGATGAGATGCGAGTTCTGATCGATTGTGCTACATGAAAATGACTCGGTTTATGTTGCTGTGACGTTCTGATTCAACTTAAGCAGGTATCTAGTTGTAGTGTAGATGACAGCCGCATACACTAAGACTAATTTTAACGTATTTCTAACAGGGCATGGTAAAGTTTGTCCTAAGTTAGATATCACAGCGAAAATGGTAGGGTATGTGAAAAATAATAACCAAATGAATTTTATCATATCATCTTATTAAAATAATAGATTTAACAGACTGGATTATAAGAAAAACGATGATGGAGAATGCTTTAATAAAACACGCTTGTAATCTACGTAGCTTGTTCTATTTGTTTCGCAAATAGAACCGCTGCTAATTTCTATAGTCAACACTTAAATATGTTGAACTTTATTGTGTGATTGTAAACTTTATTGTGTGATGGGCTTCTTCAGTATTGGCGAGGGGATCGAGAAATAAACGAAACAATCGGTTATTCGGGGTTCCGATGCGGAAGTGTTCAATACGGTGGCATTCGATGCTCGATCAAATGCTGACTGACTTTTGATTTAGCGCCCTAGGTACTGTTAAATCCTTTTTGGATAATTTTGACAGCTACTAGATTTGATTGAATACGATTGATGACCGATTAGGTGATTGAATATTTAAGTATTTTGATAAATGTAAGTGGACCTTTTTAAATATTGCCTATTAAGATTGATTACATTCAGTAAATATACTACTCTATCAAGTTTCAATGCAGAATGAAGTCCTTTGGAAGTGGCGCATTTTTGGTAAGTTCTGTAGTAGATTTCAGTGTTAAAGTGTAATCAAAACTTATTTAAACAGCTTTATATTTTCATATTTATTTTAAGTACTGTAAAACTACCCAAATATAGTCCAGTCTACACAACTATGGTCCAATTTAATCCGAAAATTACTCGTTAATATAATGACAATTATAACGAATAAACTCTAAAGTGAACAACATAATTAAACAAACTTAAATAAAAACGTATAGAATCACTGATAGAATATAGATTTTTATAAAAATAAACGAGTTTGGTTTTGGACCATAGTTTGTATGAATGGACTATAGTTGAGTAGTTATACGGTACACATTCAATAACTTTTTTATTCATATTACGCAGACCTATATAAAATATAGGTATGTGCAAAAACTGTGCTTTTAAGTATGTTACTATTACTACACTATATGTACCTTCCTAATAAAGATAATATAAAACTTAAAGTTTCTAACTGCATAAATTGCATATTATAACTATCGTATAATTAGGTAGCTACGTTACTTTTCGCATTGTCATCTACTCAACACCTTCAGATGTGTTTTAGATGTACTCAGCTGAAAGCGTTATATTTTTTATCAATAAATAGAAAGGTGTTTATAAACTTAATGCTACAAAAACATTCTTGCATTAATGGGTTATTCAATTAGGTACCTACCATAAAAGTTGATAGGTGATTGTCAGATACCCGGCTTTATAAAACGTGAAAAACAACACCATACACCCTACTAGACATTATGTAGAAACAACGATAACTACTGATAAAATAGGTATTGCAAAGTAAAGAGAATCTTTCGAATCTTTATATTTAATTTCTGATAATGATTTCAACCATCATGTCTCGCTTTGCTTTGAAGGGACATGTGGATATCAGTGCTTTTTTTTTGGTAGATGTTTTGATCGGATAGATGTCACTGACTTGACGTCATCAAGTTTCGCTTCCTCGTGTTCGGATATGCAGTGTCGTATGAAGATGTTGAAATTTTTACAATTGGACGTAGTTATGCAAAAACGAGCCAACCCACACGTCGGTTGAAATTGAATTTTGAACTTATTGACATATGGGTAGTAAGTTCATATTAAATTTTAAGCGACTTGTCGGTTGGAACGGTTTTGCGCAACTTCGTTCAATTAATAAAGGTTAGGTACCTATCGTACATAATTTGTACGCATAGGATCGGTTACATTACCAATTTAAATGTGTGAATTGGTTAGTATGATGTAAGTAGTTAATTTTTCACATCTATTTTAATTTATTTAAGATATGTAAATATGTATATGATTTATGACTTAGTTTAAGCTTTATTTTATTGTGTTGTACATATTTATATTGAAAGTCCCTTTTGATTATTCTTTTTTCAGATTTACTAAAAATTTATCTTAGCGACAATGACGTAACGGTAACTAATATTTGATTTGTAAGAGGTAACTTGCTGGTTTGTTATTGATTATATCATATATGTCTTGTTGTGTGCTTGTAGATGTCATTACCTAGGTATAATATAAATAAATGAACTAAATCACATGATGTCCGGTCTCCAGAATAGGTTTAATATGACAGAACATAGGCAGAACGAGTGAATCAGTCTAGGCGGTATGATGCAAGCATAAATATAATAATATCACAGTCTCATTAGCTGTTACCCGTGCGATGGAGTTCTCTGCGCACACGCAAGCCGACGGCGACAGATGATGTGGTGCATGCTAGCATTCAAATAGGTACTTGTAGAGTGTTTTATTCTGTGCTTTTAAGTACGCCGACCATTATTAAAAGCATGTCGTAACTATGCTATATTTTACATTTAGTATACGTACTGCCATAAAAGATAAAAGCCACATTTATTTTTTCCTATAAGTATAACTACCACTATGAGAGTATCTGTAGTTAAATTCTATAAACGTTACCCTTTTACATTCATATAAGAGAATACCGAACCTTAATTTGTATATAGATATCTACGACTATAAGACCCAACCTGTGTGCCTAGCCTATGTTCTATAAACGTTACTTGTTGACATCTTTGTGTTGTTGATTAGAAAGTTAATGTAAAGTTGAAAGCCCTTAAGAAGGTTTATAAGTAGAGTAGGCCTATAATGTAGTGTTATCTTAAATAGTGCTTTTTAACCAAGGGCTATTTTAAGTTTTTTTTTGTACCAGTGTTGATAGCTCTCTATCTAAGTGATTGCAAAATTTGTGATAACGTGAATGATCATGAATAATTTGTTTGTACTTACAAACAGATTATGTTCATAATATAATTTTCTCTGCATATAATAAAAGCGTGTAATATTTAATTAATATAAGAAAATACTTATTTATACAATAAAAGGTCTTCTTTTATGAAGAAAGAAGAGTATGTAAAAAGGGTTCAATTGTGTCAAAATCAAATTAAAGATATCCTTCAATATTGCACATACTTCCATCGAGCGATACTTCAATTCTTATAAGAATATTATTATCAACAGCATTTCTAACTCACAAAATATTATTATGATGACTCTTTTTAAACAAATACCTGGAAATAAGGTTATCCTCAAACCTTATGCAGTTGATATAAAACAAAGAATAACACTCAGGTTTAAATATTTAAGACAACATTTATATGTAAACACTCATCAGCTGACCTATATTTTTAAATAAATTTAACAATAACAAACTTACGATAGATTTGTTGGGCGGCGGCGCCGGCAGCGGCGCGTACATATCAGTAATCATTGTCCACCAACACTCAACACTCGCACATCGCAACCGAAACTTAAACAAAAATCTTTAAAGTGTGTACTGTCACTACTCGCGGCGGGGCGTCCACATGACGTTTTGTTCTGACAGCAGCGCTACGCAAGATCCGCGCTCGAGCCGACTCGGGCCTTCGCGGGGGTGAGCCGTGACCGCGGGGATGGGCGGGGCTAACCAATCCCAGCCTCTTACCACGCCCCGCCCACGCCGCGCTCCGCCTGCAAGGTCGCGAGGGCGTTATCGATCGCATACTGAGACTCCATTTTATTTTGGCTCCCGCGATTTGCATAAACTTTTTTGTTTCAAATTGTTGCTTAGTCGGCGAAGTTGGCTCTTTAGCGCTACGAGGTCTCTGTGGGATGGTATCTGCATGTGGACATTGAATGCCACGACAGATTCTTCAGGAAAACATGGAAAAATCTTTTGAACAAAGTGTAACGGTTTTGAGGAAACGAACCCAGTAGGGTTTGGGTTATTCTAAACTTACCTAGAAGTTTTATTGAGATACTTAACTAAAGTAGTATTTTGACTATTAGGTGTTTATTTGAATCATGTCATATTTTTTTTAGCTTCTTTCTTCGTTCTTATTTTTTTATTGTTATTAATGAAATAAAATCAAAAAATTACGTAAGTGTCTGCTGCTAAATAAATATTCGTGCATTTTTTTTTACGATCATTTATTACGAGTACATATCTAAACCAATGTGTAGGTGGAGATTATACCAACTAGATATATTATTTTTTGAATGTCTGTTTCTTTTCGTTAGAAACTTAGGTACAGTCTATCAAAAAAGTCTAGAAGTAGGTAAGTGGCAATACTGTAGCGTCGACCCGTTTTCTTAGATTGATTATAAAGGGACGACTCTACGGTATTGCCACTTTTTCATTTCTACTTTTTATGTCGTACGTACTGTTTGGTTTTGCGAGTCACATCAGAGCCTTTCATAACCCGGACACGAATAATTGACGGAGTTGCTGTCGCCGGACACGGCGAGGAGGACTATATATATAACGTATATATACTTACTTTATTTATTAAACGAAGTAAACTAGATAATTTCCTTAAAACAATATAAAAAATAACCAAGCAAGTAGACTACACCGACCTACCCACCCAAGTAGCCAGGTTGTCACTAAAAAAATAGAGAACGTAATAATAGTGTTCAAGAATAAATGCTTTTCTATATTCAGATAATGCTATTATTTTGGTAGCCATAATAAATGTAGTGCATTTATTTGAAAATATTACAAACTTCTAAGAAAAATTAAATTATTTCTTATTTTGAAATTGTCTCTCGTGATTTTATTTCAGTAATCAGTAACTTTTTTGTAATTTAACGATACGATATATTAATCAATATTTAGGTACCTATATTCAGCTAATGCCGTTAATATTGTTACTCATTATAATATATTTATTTTACTAAAATATTACAAAGTTCTAACTTATTGTCACTCTTGATTCTATTTCATTAATCGGTAACTTTTTTGAAATTTACCTAGTGATAAAGAAATATTGACGCAGGTCTCACCTGGGGTCCTCACATCGACAGCTTATGTGACAGATTATCGTCTGCATGTTTTGCGCTCAGCAGGCTGCGCCCTAGTCTACACGTAAATAACATAAAGAAGGCGTATTACGGTTATATCCACTCACTACTTGCCTATGGTGTAGACCTCTGGGGCGACGCTGCAGAGCGAGAAAGGCCATTCATACTGCAGAAGCGAGCAATTCGTATTATGGCCGGCGCGCCGTGGGACAGCCCTGCTAGAGACTTGTTCAAGGAGCACAAAGTACTAACCTTACCTAGTTTATACATTCTTGAAGTGGCTAAATACGTAAGAAAAAACCCAGAACAGTTCCCAACGTTCGGAGATGCTCACGACCGCAACACAAGGAGCCGTAACTTCCTGCGACCACCACCCATAAGGTTATCAAAATCCAAAAAGTTTCTACTTTCGATTGGCCCAAAAGTATACAACGCAATACCTACTGACATAAAAAACGCACCTAGTGACAGAACATTTTTAAATAAACTAAAAAGCAAACTGATATGTGACGCCTTTTACTCCGTTGACGAGTTTTTTTCAAACGCCTGGATAACGTAACCCTGGTCACTTACCCAACAATAATGTAGTGTTGTAATGTAAAAACTATAAATTATAATTATACCTAACCTTAAATACTTAGTTTAAGAATTATAACAAATATTTAATAATAAATTGACATGTAAAATATTATTTTATAAATATATGTTTGAAGTTGAAGTTGAAATTGATTGTGCTCTACATTTCCATAAGGACCCACATGAAAAGGGATATATAATTGTTTAGTACTACAAATAGGTATTTAGTCTAATAGTTAATTTAATAGCAAGTGAAACGCCTATGATGCCTACACACTTAACGTGTTCTATCGGTTACCTAACGACTCTACCTTTAACGCTAACCGCCTCTACTTATTGCCCCAACAAGGTGTTAAAGATAATGAAATATAATGCGCACCACAAAAAACTTTCTAAACGCGACCAAATTCGTAATGCAACTTAAAAAGTAAAGGTAGACGTGAAAAAAATTATGGCGCCCTAGCACCCCTGAGTTCCTTCGTCCTGCCGCTTTGAGTATAGCTTAGGCGGCTAATAGTTTTATGACACGCATAACACGAGGATACTCCTCATGATTCACAAGGTAAACGTAATCTTATATCAATGTAGTAAAGTGTAAGATTGTGTTAGAGTGGCAACGGAAATGACAGTCGACAGGCATTATACGACATTAGGGGTGCCAGCATCGAGTTCATAAAATAGTGAAATTGTGCCGAGGTGCGAAGGGGGGTGGGCGTGTTCGGGGTAAAATAAAAATGCGCTGCCCATGCACCGTGCGAACTTCGCTTAACGCAATAAACATTTTAATTTGAACACGAAACTCACGCTGAGATGTGGAATTACAGCACGAGGGAGCAAAGAAATCAAATTACGAGGAAATTTCATGAGGCTGTAATTCTGCTATCCTTGGGTATTGCTAGCTATAAATATTGTGATGCCTCTATGTTTGGGTTTGGGCTATGTAGAATGCGAGTATGTATATGAGTCGTTTTAATATAAGTATGTATATGAAACCGATATTTCGTAAAAAAGAAAAGATGTTCGGGGATTGTTTAGTTTAGGAATTGTTATACAGATTATAATTATGCATTACTTTTACTGCTTATAGTAACAGGCAATATTGCACAAGATATACATAATACATATATATATATATATATATATATTTTTAGGGTTCCGTACCTCAAAACGAAAAAAATGGTACCCTTATAGGATCACTGTGTTGCCCGTCTGTCTGTCTGTCAAGACCCTTTTTCTCAAGAACGCGTGTAGGTATCAAGCTGAAATTCATATCAAATACTCGGGTCCATTATCCCTTTGAGCTGTGAAAAAATAAAACTTCTAAGCCAACGCAATCAAAAGATATATCCGTTTACAATTTTTTTTTTTCGGAGCGAACTTTTACAAAACTGCTAGCTTTATTAAAAAATAATGTTCGGAGACCCCTATTATTTTTAAAAGACCTATTCAAAGACACTAGTGTTGGAACGAAAAAAAAATCATCCCACTTTAGGTGTACGGGAGGTACCCAAAAAAAGATTTTATTTTAGTTTTTATTTTACTGTTTTGTCGGCGTGATACATACACATACTCATACCAAATTTCAGCTTTCTAGTACTAATGGTCACGGAGCTAAGCCGCGGACGGACAGACGGACATGGCGAAACTATAAGAGTTCCTAGTTGACTACGGAACCCTAAAAATGCTTTACGAGTGCACGCTAATGAAACAATAGCCATAATTTGTATAATTTCCATCTAGCATAAAATAAGAGCTCTGTTAGTTCAAACTTAATGATGTCTTCTCATTGAGTTATATCCCGCTTAAGCACCGTTACTCAGATGTAAGGAAGCAATTGCCTGTTTCAGTTACAGTGAAACCATCACGGATTGGCATTTACGACTCCGTGAACGAAGTGTATTTTGAAGCTGTAAAACTTTATACATTTGCTACTGACTATTTGTTTTATACTGATAATAAAAGAAATGCCGCAAATTTTATGACTAGGAAATCTAAGCCACTTATAGTCCTTGTCAGATAAATTTTGTGCCTGTGACATCTGTCTTCTCAGTAAATTTTATAACCTTGAAAATTATTTATATAATATCTAAAATTGTTCCTACGGAGACTGGTTATTATTTCAGAAAAATCTTAATAACGCGATGCACGATTTGTGGGCGCGCGTGGCGACAACGTACAGTGCCATCTGTTGGCAAAATTTTATTTCTCCGATCATCACGCCGAAACGGTTAGACGGATTTTAACCAATTTTGGTACAGGGATAGCTGGAAGTCCAAAGATGGTTGAAGAATAATTGCGGGCACCTTCTAATAGTTAGGTTATAAGACTGATATCTTTTTCTCAAGAACGCGTGTAGGTATCAAGCTGAAATCCATATCAAATACTCGGGTCTACTATCCCTTAACTTATAAGCCAACGCAATCAAAAGATATAGCCGTTTATGCTGCAATTTTCGACACTCGCAAGGGAATCAAAACCTACAAGAAGTCCAACGATGGTTGAAGAATAATTGCGGGCACATTCTAATAGTTAGGTTATAAGACTGATATGTATGTATGATTTATCACAAAAAATGCAAAAAACTTTTTCCTTGAAGTAGTAGATTAGCAATTGATTTTCAAAATAGTTATTTTAAAGCTTAATGCAGTAAACTGGTGGCATGCGTCTTCGCCACGTGGGCCGTGTAGCCGTCCATTGTTTTGTAAACAAATGCGATAGTTAGTAGTTAGTTAGTTCCAATTCAGAAAATCTTAACAAGTGCTCCTTTGACACGCAACTCTTTCCTGCTAAAAGTAGGCCTTAAACCATCATGTACCTAGATAAACTTTCCTTAACATACACTACAACTAGTTAGTTACAAATGTATGTATATTGGCTTCAGGTACGTATGCCCTTGTTTTGATCAGACTAGACTGGGGGACGTCGGGCAGTTTGTCCGTGAGAGGCGGAAATGGGCGGAAGTGACCGACGCCGGAGCACAGAGGCTGTCGGCTATCGACATCCCTGATTTCTAATCGAGAAATTGTTTGATTTGTCTGGGTTCCGTACATAAAGTTGCTTAGTAGCTAAATGATTGGTGAAACAAGCAATCAGGTTCGTGTGATTGCGTATAACTGAATTATTCTCTTTTGATTTGCATGCAGTAACGGTTTTTGGCGCTTGCTTCAAAGGCCATAAACCGTTGTTAAATGCTTACCCAGAAATGTTCAAATACCGCACTAGAACTACTTTACAATACAGGGCATTACTAATTACTAATGACGGTACTCTGACAATAATTGTTTTTTTAGTCAACACAAACGTATCCTAACCTAACATACCAACCAACCAACTAGCATAAAATGAATGACATAATTGACATACCATTCATTTGTTTTTAGTGAACTGAACCAACGTAAAAACTATTCGTAAAAACTTAACCATATTTAGAACAAAGCACGCAGAATAAATAGTTATATCTACCTATATACATAATAATAGTCTAAGTGAACACAACAAAGCTATTTAGCTTAGTTGACAAATAGACAGCATGTAATTTGTCTTGACAGCCGGCTAAGTTAGTGTTAAAGCTTAATTCACAACATTAGTTTAATGCGCCGTTAGTTCTAACCAGATAACCGACTGACTAACAAATCACAGCACCAATTTATCTTTATATACCCAAAGATATTATTAGGTACACCAATTGATATGTAATAGCACTGAAAAGGGCAATAAAGGCAGCTAAAATATGTTAAGAGGTTTTAATAGCATATTTTAAATTCTTTCTGTTTAAAAAGCAAGTAAAATCAGCATATTAAGCAGTATTAAAGCATTAATGGCTGTCCAAAGTAGGTTCCATTTACATTAAGAATTTAGCTTGTACTCGTACGAGCCATATTTGGAGTCTTCGTGGTCGATAAATGAAAATTAATTAAAGTAAATATGGCTTTGGAACCAAACCTGTGGTGCGAAGCGAGCCAAATTCAATAGCGTATTGTCTATCGATTGGATTGGTATCCTCTAACGTATATGTAGGTTCTCCAGAAGCTCTTTAATTCCGTCTTGTTCGAGGGCAAAACGCCTGAAGCATGGAATAGAGGCGAGGTGGTACTGTTCTTCAAGAAAGGTGATAACAGCCTATAGAAGAACTACAGGCCCATCACGCTTCTAAGCCATGTTTATAAGTTGTTTTCAAGGGTCATCACGAACCGTCTCGAACATAGACTTGATGACTTGCAGCCTCCCGAACAAGCCAGTTTCCGAAGAAGCTATAGTACCATAGACCACATACATACGCTTCGGCAAGTTATACAGAAGACTGAAGAGTATAACTTGCCATTATGCTTAGCGTTTGTGGACTATGAGAAAGCCTTCGATTCGGTGGAAACATGGGCGGGCTCGAGTCACTTCAGCGATGCCATATTGACTATCGGTAGGTACATTGAAGTGTTGAAGTGTTTGTATAGTAACGCCACCATGTCAGTCCGAGTTCAGGAGCAGAGCACAAAGGCCATTCCATTGAGAAGAGGCGTAAGACAGGGGGACGTTGTGTCCCCGAAACTGTTTACGGCCGTTATGGAAGACGCCTTCAAGCTCCTGGAATGGCAAGGTCTTGGCATCAACATCAATGGCGAATACATCACTCACCTTCGGTTTTCCGACGACATCGTAGTCATGGCAAAGTCGATGGAGGAACTCAACATGATGCTCGATGACCTCAATCGAATTTCTCAACGGGTGGGCTTAAAAAAGAACGTGGACAAGACGAAACTCATGTCAAATGCCAAGGTTGTGCCCATCCCAGTCTCTGTTGAAAACATACATCTACCTAGGAC
The DNA here is from genome assembly GCA_905147355.2 of Apotomis turbidana. Classification (NCBI taxonomy): domain Eukaryota; kingdom Metazoa; phylum Arthropoda; class Insecta; order Lepidoptera; family Tortricidae; genus Apotomis; species Apotomis turbidana. The sequence continues at coordinate 17,439,420 of LR990288.1, read as the reverse complement.
AAGTGGTCCAATTAGGTAGGTCCAACTTCGAGAAAGAGGTCAACCGCCGAATCCAACTCGGCTGGGCAGCGTTCGGGAAACTACGCAATGTCTTTTCGTCCGATATACCTCAGTGCCTCAAGACGAAAGTCTTCAACCAATGTGTGTTACCTGCAGTGATGACTTACGGCACCGAAACGTGGTCTTTCACTATCGGCCTCATCTCAAAGCTCAAAGTCGCTCAACGAGCAATGGAGAGGGCTATGCTCGGGGTGTCTCTAACGTGATCGAATCAGAAATGAGGAAATCCGTAGACGAACTAAAGTGACCGATATAGCTCACCGGATTAGCAAGTTGAAGTGGCAATGGGCAGGCCACATAGCACGCAGAGCAGATGGCCGATGGGGCCGAAAAGTGCTCGAGTGGAGACCTCGGACCAGCAAGCGCAGCGTAGGACGTCCACCTACAAGATGGACAGATGACCTTATAAAGGTCGCCGGAAGGCGCTGGATGCAGGTCGCTTCCAACCGGTATATATGGAAGTCCAAGGGGGAGGCCTATGTTCAGCAGTGGACGTCCTATGGCTGAGATGATGATGATGATGATATGTAGAGTAACCGCGCTCAAAATAGCCAAAGCACAAACTGTATTGAAATAGTTTAGTATAGCCATTTGCATATCTCTTCTTAGTTCTTAGATTATTACCATGAGACATCTAACTAAATTATGTAGGTATGTATGTATAAATGGGTATGAAGTTAGTATGAACTAAATCCATCTCGAGAAAAACTGTAGAGAAATTAATAAGCCTAAATAACTTGGCAGAAGAATAAGATTTTGGTGAAGCGACTATTTGGAGCCTACAAAATTAGGTCATGTTTCTGTGAGTCTGCTCTCTATACAAGTTATGGTAAAGATTCCGACAAACTGAGAACCCCTTTTTCTACCTTTATCGCACATTTAAAAGACCGTCCATTTATTCTGTTAAAACTGCTGAGAGGAGAGAGCACTTTAACAAGTTCCTTAGCAGGCTCTTGTTTGAAGTGGAAGATTTTCTTCAAAGAATATTGTCTGCAATGTTACAAAAACATTTGTTGTTGTTCATTGTTTTATTTTTACGGAAACTGAAACCTAATTAATTATTTACCTCTCGATGAATACGCAGGTCAATTTATTTAATTTTAATTTCATAATTTATTGATGAAACTGAAGGATCAGAAACCAGGATGTGAAGTAGATATTATAGTATATGCTTTTTGGTATGGAATTGTAAGCCTCTCTTCTCTTTTACTTACATATTTCTATATTTATTAAGCTGGGTTTTGCGAGTCATATCCGCGCCCATCGTCGTAGGAGTCCTACGAGCCCTACAACTTGAAGTCGCTGTCATCGGACCCGATGAAGAGGACATCATCATCATCATCATCTATATTTATTTAATCTTTATCGCAGAAATAAAAGAAAATTTATCGTACCAAAGATTTATTTATTTATTCAAATTAGTTGCACAGCATTACAGTAATTAAACTAAGGCACTGTGAACTACAAAATCATACATAAAATAAACTTAAATCTAGTTGGATTTAGGCGACGTAACAGCGTGGCTCCGTTGCGTCGTCTGATCTGGCGCAGGATTCGGCAGATTGCCCCGGAACTGCCGAAACACAACACCCTTCGGCCAGAAGTCTGCATTTGCGATGCGCTCGGGGTACGCGCACCACAAACGAGCTGAAGTGCACGTAGTGGCGGGACCGCAGCTGGTGCACCCTCAGCGAGAAGCCAGTCTTCCGGCGAACGTACTCCACCACATCGTCAGCCACGGCGGAGTGATGCAAGCGCGACACATAGAGCGCCTTACTCGGTGTGGCAATCCGAAGACCAGAACCAACCGGCTCGGCAGTGCCACTCAGAGTCTTGCGGGGCACCCTACGCGCCTTGCTCTTCCTTTCCACCAGTGTGAACCCCTCCTTATCCACATTGGTGCGGGAGGACTTTTCCTTATCAGGAACCCGTACTGAAGCCCAGTTAGCTGCGACGGCTGACCGGCGACGTCAGCATAAGCACGCTGACGTGACGTCGAAACTTGAGGCAACCGCACGCGCGGGGGGCGCGCGGGCGATGGAGCGGCGGGTGCGGCACCTTTTACAGTGTCAGCAACACGCAAATTCACGGACTCGGCGTTTATAGCAGCGGGCCGTTCGTCGTTCTTGAAATTTGATGCCACCTGCTGAGTTGGAGCACTATTTCGCAAACTGTTTACTTCGTTGCGTGACTCAGTAATAGTGACTTGGGAAGCTTCAAATTTCAAAATGATTTCAGCTAAACTTGTTTTTAGGGCCACGATCTCCTTATACAAGCAGCTAACGTCGATGCTATCTGGAACATGAGACGGCAGGATAGGGGCACCCGTCGCCACAAACTCCGGAATCTGATCTTGGTTCTCCCTTAGGATTTTCATTATATCCGCAAGGGTCTTCTTCCCAGTTTCGTCCCCTTTCCGGTGAGGAACATATGTGCCGACGATCCCAAGGGACTGGCACAACACCGGCTTCGCTTCACAGATGTCTTCGATGGTGAAACTCGATGCCCTCGAACTGAACTGGACAGCGGTCTCCGCATCCATCTTGCCTTCCAGTTGCAGCTTTTCCTTTTGCTGCAGAAAGGCGAGGAAATCGTTCACGAAGGGTTGACTCTGATTGGAGGCACTCATCGCGTCGATTCGCAAGCAGCGGCCAGGCCGCGCTAATGTCGAATTAATATTTAATTATAATTACTCATCAATGCGTCTGTCGCTCGGCGCACTGAACGCGAATGAAAAGATGGAGTCAATACTATGCGACATCTCTACTAGTCAATCTTAAGAGTCCGCAGCAAGGTCCGCTCAACTCCGCGTTGAGATCGCGCGCTTACGCTTTAAAATGTTGTTGTTTCACCTAGAGGAAGACAGGGCGCTAGCAGTAAAGCGAGAGCGCGCTAGCGGCGGGCGGTGCTTACCGACGCCCCCCCGGACCGTTTCCCGCGCTAGAGTAATTCGCTGCAGTTTCGCAACAATTTTTTGTAATTTATTTTAAGGTTTTCGTAGTTACGCTCTCATTTTAAAACTACGAGATCAATTTTGATAAATCTTTTTTCTTATCAAACTGCATAGTTTAGTCGACACCGGAAATAGGTTTTGACTTCAATCTAAACTATATTTTGGTCGTAGTATGCCGCCAAACTGAACAACTTTCTGGGGTCTAAAAATGCAAAACTTGTACTCGCTCTATTTTCTATTAACATTTCAAGAGTCATAAACTAGTTTTAGCCCTAGATATATCTTATCTCATTATATTTAGAGAATTTCATGATAATGTGACATGTTATATTAAAATAAGGACGTAACTACGTTTGTATGAAGAATCGAGCTTGTTGCGGACTTAACATATTCAATGCTATATTTTAATTATGTAGGGTTATAAGATAAAAGTAGTGGGTACATTATACTACATATAAGGTACATAGTTTGAATAATATTTCCATTGCAAAATCTAACGTTGCACATTCGGCCACACGCGGCGCGCCCGCGGCGGGTTGTGGGTTCAATCCCGCTCAATGCACATTGTGCCCATTATTCATGGGTACCCCTTTCAATTGAGCATTAATGCTTATTCCAATCGAAGATTGTATTCAAACAAAAAGCTTTCAGCGCGCATAAGCTATGTATGAAGCATTGAGGTGGTTAGATAATTTATAAACTTACGGAAAATAATAAGTGTTTTTTCATTGGATGGAAATAAAAAGAGAAAAGTTACGACTAAGAAACTCTAAAATAATACAATGTGCCAATACGATAAATTGTTAAGGTACACATAAAGATAAACGAATACTTAACTGTTTAGTTTGGGAATAGGTCGATTGGTATCAGATTGTGCAGACATTTATTCATTTTTAGGCAACAGTAGGCGTCAAATTATTCGTGCAATGAAAACCCTGGCGTATATTTTTATTATATCGTTTTTATTAACATAGGCGGATGTCACCTGTCACTATCACATGCAAATATCGATAGATACTGTGACTTTATATCGAATAGCCTGTTCCATCAGCATCATTCATATCATCGGGTTCCCTGACGGTGACGATAACCTAAGTTCCTGAGGCCTGCCTAAGGTTCCTGACACAACGGTAAGTGAAACTGTAATTTTCGATATTAAAGATGTCTCACAAACGTTTAATAAGAGAATAAGAGACAATGTGTCAATCGTTTTCTATTTTGGGCTAACATTCAATGTTGTAATTTAAAGGTAATTAGACCACATCACTATAAAGACAAATAGTGGCGAAGCGAGACCCCAGTTAGTTGTACATAAGATAGGGAATAAAACTCCTATAGGCGTATCCTTTCCGTCCTTTCGAAAAACAAAACTTTCGTGTTTGTATTTGTTTTACTTGTACTTATACTACATGGAATGCTCATTACTTTAAACGGTATACTGTTTAGTTGGCTAACAAACTAACAATAATTAAATAATAACTCGGCAAGCGGTGACAAATAGGTGTCAAGATGGCACGAGAACATTGCGCCCCGCGGCGGGGACTGACAACAAGTCGTGTAGTATACGAAATGTGTATTTTTTACACGTGTGTGTACAGTATATGGATTGGTATTAATGGCCCACGTGTAACGGCTAACCTACTTTTTTGTAACAAACCTAAACGCAGATACACCAAGAGATCCGATCATGATATTTCGATACAATAAAGACACGTATTAACAATTATTATTTATGATTCATCACAGGTATAGTTGAAAGTAGTTCAAGCTTTATTTACCTACACCATCTAAGTAATGTATTTATGAAGTCGACTCAAGTATAAATCTGTAGACACAACATATATCGACATATAATAAGGGTTCCTAGTTGACTACGGAACCCTAAAAAGGCAAGGTGGTACGTAATGTGTTTACTGTCAAATTTTTTATTTGTTTACTTTATAATTTTTATAATACTACTTAGGTCCTTAAATGTCCGACCTACGTACAGTATCTAAAAGAAACTGAAACGCATACCTTTTTGACCCTTATTGTCATTGTGACAAGTGCCCCGTGTTTTCATTTCCTTGAATTTACGTTTTAATTTGTTTGTATAATTAACCATATCTATCCCCTTTTCACGCAAAATAGGCACGTTGGATGTCGACTTGCGGAAAATGCCCAGCGCAACTAACTAACCATATCTAGGGCTCATTGTATTTCGAATAACATAAGAAGACATGTTAATGGAAAAAAAATACATGGACATGAACAGTCTTGCTATTTACTAATTAACCAATATTGAAAGAGGTAGTAACTGGTATAACAAATTGAATACGTCACGTCATTAACTATAATGCTCGGTCAATAAGAAGTCAATCATATCAGACATGTGTCATCTCAATACATTTTATAACCTGAAATCGTTTTTTTTTTTTAGGTTAGGAAATGTATGGGGACGACATTTTGTGGGAATTGACTTCTTACTGACCAGGCAGTAAAGATGCACTAAGGACAGTTTATTTAGTTATTGCAAAAAAAAAAGCAAAAGCAGTACTTGGAAATTTCATATTATTCGCTTTCTTCGCATCATTATGCATAAATAAAGCCTGAACCTTACAATATCTCGAATGGACACTAGCGCGCGCGTGACAAATGGATTTCGCGCCTCTCGCCGGACAATGGCTCGAATCGATGATCGGAATTACCGATTCCGTCATTCGATATTCGTTCCGATATAATTTCTCGGCGCCGTGTCTGGAAAATCGCAATGGAAAGCATCGATTGATGTGGAAATGTCACCGTTTTGATATTTAAGCTGAATAGAACTGTAACGGAGCTAGGAGTAGGATTAACAACCGTTAGTTCATGATGGTCAATATCATCTAAAAGACAGCAATATTGAAAGGATAAGAGTTGGATATACCTACCTTTTACGGTACCCTAGGTCGTATAAGTGGGATTTTCTGCCTACTACGAGGGGAGAAAATTTCACTTCCTGGTCAAGGCAAGATATAAAACTAGACAGACCACGGGCGGTAATTGGTAAAGGCCCAGATCGCATATTTATCATTTCACAAACACCTTTGATTTGGGATATTCACGAATACACCGCCCTTGGTATGTAATGTACGAACAAGGTGCGAATGCGAACGCAGCCAGTGAAAATTTTAGGTAAACACGAACAAATTGAACATCAAGCCGGGAGTCCCTGTGAGCGTGGGAGGACAGTGTGACAAAAAAGCTATCGCTAATGATTTCTGCAGGTTGTTTGCCGTGGGTCCTTTGTTGGAGTCGAATGTGGAGGTGGTGGGAGATGCTGAGACTATCATGGGTGAGGCTTCCTTGAGATTTACAGCTAAAGAAGTTGACAAAATCATTAAAAATATGCAAAGGGGTAAATCGCCGGGACATGATGGTCTCAGTATCGAGCATCTTAAACATGCGGGGGTGCACTTGCCGCGCGTCCTGGCAATGTTCTTCACCCTGTGCATCAGACACGCCTATCTACCCCAGCAACTCACAAGTACAGTGGTAATTCCGCTAGTTAAGAACAAAACGGGTGACCTATCGGACATGGGCAACTACAGACCCATCTCGCTTGCCACTGTACTGGCTAAAGTGCTTGACGGCTTGCTTAATGAACAACTTTGTAAACATATTACATTGCACGATGCTCAATTCGGCTTCCGGCCAGGTCTCTCTACGGAAAGCGCAATTATAAGGACAGGAACTCGCCCATCTATGCGTGTTTCCTGGATTTGTCCAAAGCTTTTGACCTGGTTGTGTACGAAAAGCTGTGGGATAAGCTACAAGAAACCAATATACCTAGGGAGTGCATAGCTTTACTTAAGTATTGGTATAACAGCCAGGTCAATCGGGTAAGATGGGCGGGGGTCGACTCGGATGTATATAGGTTGAAGTGCGGGGTAAGACAGGGAGGGTTGTCATCCCCTGTCCTGTTTAACCTTTATATGGACGAGTTGATAGGGAAGCTCAGCGGTACGCATGTCGGCTGCCATATAGGTGTAATTGTCCAATTTCTCTACTAGGTGTATTTTCCAAGATCCTAGAGAAATTGGTAAACAAGCGCTTAGTTAATTTCTTGGAAAAATACGATCTTCTCTCAGAGTCACAATTCGGTTTCCGTAGAAATAAATCAACAGAGGAATCGGTTGCGCTCATGACTGGACTTATCTCCCAGAAACTTGATGAAGGTAACCCTTGTGTTGGAGTCTTTTTGGATCTAGCCAAGGCCTTCGACACTGTCTCCATTCCTATACTATTAAGGAAAATGGAACTAAGTGGTATCAGGGGAAGTGCCTTGGACTGGTTTCGAAGCTACTTATCAGGTCGGACTCAGCGTGTTGTCATTGATGGAAATAAGAGCTCTCCCTCTCCCGTAACCTTTGGTGTTCCACAGGGCACTATTCTGGGACCTACGCTATTTATACTGTACGTTAATGATTTAGCCAGCACTGCCCTTGCCAACGCCAACATATTTTGTTATGCTGATGACACGGCTATTATATTTTATGGGGAGCCTTGGGATCAGGTCAGGACCTTTGCAGAGCAAGGCTTGAGAAATGTGGCAACCTGGCTCCAGGATAACCTTCTGACCCTAAACCTGACCAAAACAAATTATATCTGTTTCCACAAGACAAAGGTGTCAGCACCTACTAATTTCCCAGGCATCAAAGTTCACAACTGCATGATAGACAATCAGCAAACGACACACTGTACTTGTAATCACATCAACAGGGCTCCCTTTATTAAGTATCTTGGTGTTTTTATAGACGAGAAACTTGATTTTAGGCAGCACGTGACCGCAACAGTAAAAATAGTTCGCAAACTGATTTATGTCTTCAGAAACTTACGGGCTGCGGCAGGCAGGGAATTGCTAAGATCTGTTTATATTAGTATCTGTCAACCTGTTCTAACTTATTGTTTGGCCACCTGGGGAGGTGCAGCAAAAAGCGTTTTGATTGATCTGGAAAGATCACAGCGAGCTGTTCTAAAAACTATTTTGAAAAAGGGATCTAGGTACGCTTCAGAATGGGTGTATAAGGATGCAAAAGTGCTTAGTGTGCGAGGTTTATTTATTCTCCGAGCAACTATGAAGGTCCACAAGGAGGTCCTTCAATCTCCCAATTACGACACAATGCTGCAGAAGCGCTTTTTCAAAGTCCCGGTTCCGCAAACGAAAACATCGTTTGCCAAAAGATACAGTCCATTTCTCCACCCTTTTATCCATACTATACTATATACTATATACTATATACTATTATACTATAATATTATAAATGCGAAAGTGTGTCTGTCTGTCTGTCTGTCTGTCTGTCTGTTACCTCTTCACGCTTCAACTGCTGAACCGACTTGGATGAAATTTGGTATGGAGATAGTCTGAGACCCGGGAAAGGACATAGGATACTTTTCATCCCGAAAAAATTTAGTGTTCCCGTGGGATGAGCGGGTAACACCGCGGGGCACAGCTAGTTTACAATAAAATCAGCTCCAGAGTCCCAATCAAGAATCTTTCCATAAAAGAATTCAAAGTCAAGATCCAGTTTTGGCTGAGTACTTTGACATATGCTGAAACTGAAGGCCTTCTAAAAGGAATCTAAACACACACACACACACACACACACACACACACACACACACACACACACACACACACACACACACACATATATACATAGTAACTTCTCATACGCGGACATTTTGTATAGGTACATAGGGAGGAAGATTGGCACCATTCGTACACTTTTTACATTACGGTTTTTGTAATTTTTATTTTTAAAGATAGATTCGTCCATCGGCCGCTATAATATAGCAGATACATTTAGCTTCCTAATTAAAAAGTTAGAAGTCGCCTACTTTTACAACAAACGAGTAGATCGACTTTTAGTAGAAGCTGTCAAATGTCCGAATCTACCCCACTGAAGGGGCACATTCGTACATGGGTCGGGGAACATTCAGACAGTATGAGATAACTTCGTACATGTTAAATAAAACAGCAATGATAATATCAAAAATAGTTTTAATGGTCTTTAAAAACAAGTCAATACCCGCCAATCCCATTGGCAGATATTTCCGTTTCAATTCTTTGGCATAATCATATGACAGCTTACTGACTTTTGAGCCCGCAATGCATTTTCGAATTTTTTCAATATATTCGATCAATTGTGACTCTATTTCGTTAGAAAACTATTTTTCGTATAATCCCGCACTATTTTTGCTAATTTTCTGAAATAAAAAGAAACATGTTAATAGGGGCTACATGCATGACGTATATGAATGTGCCCCAGGTGTAGGCGTACGAACCTGCCCCGAAGGTCAAAATAAAATATTGGTAACTACACAAAATTCATGAAGAGATATACACAAAATATGTACTTTATCGTGGAAATGATAGTATTTACTTACCGTTGATCAACAAAATTTTCAGATTTACCGCTCCACTTAAGCACGATACATCCGAGAACATCGACGAAAAATTTACTTAAAGGGTGCGAAAACAAATAACGCCCTCTCGTGTCGCTCTTGGTAACCGCACTGACAGCTAACTTCGTGGTCCACCGGTCGCCGTCAGCGCCTACCCACACACACAAACCCGTAATAAATATATTGTCCTGATAAGCTGTAATAGTGACTGTATGCAGCTGCCCCGTGTACGAATGGTGCCAATCTTCCCCTAAGTATTAATTTCTCTTATTCGATCCTCTTTACTTTCCTTTATTCATATAATAAATGTATCAAATAGTAATTAAAGTAAGAAATTAATGTAAACCTGGTTAATAGCTCGCGCCAATTTTTTTGTATAACTCGTTTGTGTTATGGTTTCCTACGGGACAGGCTCCGCCCAGTGTAGGGACCAGGGTAACCATTAAATGGCTTAGAATGTCATCTTACAAATTCAGAACAATTCCGTACTTTGTAATAAGTTAAAGTAAGTGAAATTTGTAATGATTTATGAATAAATGTTTTAATGTTTAATGTTTTTTAATGTTTCAATAACATAAGCTATGCGGACGACATGGTGCTGCTGGGACCGTCAGTCGACTCCATTAAGGATCTACTTAGATTGTGTGAGGAATACGCTCTACAGCATGGTCTTAGATACAATGCTAACAAAAGCGAGGTGCTTACTTTTAAAGCCCGAAAATATAATACAAACACCGTGCCTAAGATCATGCTGGGGGGCCAACCCCTTAAAGTAGTGGATAAATTTAAGTATTTAGGCCATATGCTCACCGTGGATCTAAATGACGACGTGGATATGGAGAGGGAGAGAAGAGCGTTGGCAGTACGAGGCAACATGCTCGCCCGCAGGTTTGCACGTTGTAACGAACAAGTCAAGTTGACCCTTTTTAAAGCTTACTGTCAAACATTTTACACGTGCAGCCTGTGGGTGAGATTTACTCAGAGGGCCTATAATACCATGCGGGTTCAGTACAACAACATCCTCAGGATGCTGTTGAAGCTGCCAAAGCACTGTAGTGCATCAGGCATGTTTGCCGAGGCTCGGGTGGACGACTTTTTTGCCATTCGGCGGAAAAGAATAGCCTCACTGCTAAAGCGGATGCGAAGCAGCAGCAACAGCATGCTGAGGGTGTTGTCAGAGCGCCTCGACTACCCGCTCACTAAGTATTGGGTCGAAGTGGTCACTGGTAGGGTCAAGTAGTGAATAAAACGTTCGCTACTTGCTCCTACCAGTCGGCCATATTTTTCTTTTAAGCGGTTCTCTCATAACATGTTTTGTTTCTTTTTTCTAACATAGTTTTGTAAGTCACAATTGTTACTAACACTATTATGGATCTATGGTATGAAATAAACAATTTTTTTTTTTTTTTTTAGTTATAATTTCGCCATTATTTATATTTATTATTTATGTATTTATTGATTTATTTATTTATTAATTAAGGTGTAAAGCTAAAATATACACAATTCCCTGCAAAACGGTTTGTACCTAATACTGTTTGTCTGCAGGTGTGTCTCTATAATAATATTTCTACAAATGTTATTGCCCGCAATGCATTTTCGAATTTTTTCAATATATTCGATCAATTGTGACTCTATTTCGTTAGAAAACTATTTTTCGTATAATCCCGCACTATTTTTGCTAATTTTCTGAAATAAAAAGAAACATGTTAATAGGGGCTACATGCATGACGTATATGAATGTGCCCCAGGTGTAGGCGTACGAACCTGCCCCGAAGGTCAAAATAAAATATTGGTAACTACACAAAATTCATGAAGAGATATACACAAAATATGTACTTTATCGTGGAAATGATAGTATTTACTTACCGTTGATCAACAAAAACACTATTATGGATCTATGGTATGAAATAAACAATTTTTTTTTTTTTTTTTAGTTATAATTTCGCCATTATTTATATTTATTATTTATGTATTTATTGATTTATTTATTTATTAATTAAGGTGTAAAGCTAAAATATACACAATTCCCTGCAAAACGGTTTGTACCTAATACTGTTTGTCTGCAGGTGTGTCTCTATAATAATATTTCTACAAATGTTATTGCTAAACACTTGAGTGACACTTTGAATAGACAACTTTATCACTCAAGTGTCAGTAATAGGTGTTTTTTTAAGTACTTTTTAAATTTGGACTTATTTGGCTCGTGTCGGATATTCTCGGGCAAACTATTGAGTATGTAGGGAATCCTTTTGCTCAATGTTCTATCTCCATAGTAGTTCCTGACCCTTGGTACTTCAAATTTGCCCGCGGATACCGACCTTGTTCCATGTTTATGTTCTATTAGTATTGGGTTATGCTCTCGATTGCCGTGGTTGTTAACTGCTAGAAGATATATGTTTTAAACTAACGGGGAGTATATTGCAAATTTTAAAAAGCTTGAAATAATTACCCTTACATTTATTTTTAGTTTTTTTGTCCACTATTAATTTTAGAAATCTTATTTGTATTGCTTCTAATTTCTTGATTTAAATGTGAGTCCGTAGCAATCCAGAGCATATCCTAATATAGAATCTACTATTGCAAAGTATATATTTTAATATATTATTTGGCAGCATTAAGCTTTGGTGGTAAAAAAAAAATCCTAAAAGTATTCTTAGTTTGCCACATATATAATTAATGTGACGGTGCCATGAAAATTTGGTATCTACTTTGACTCCAAGATAAGTTACACAGTCAACTTTTTCAATGGGTTTGCATTGACAGATTTGTAAACTATTGTGAAAGCAACTAAAGCTGTGAGTATGGGCAATGGCTATTCTGTTCTATGGAAGTGAGGTGATTGTATAATTAGAAGTTTAGTTTTTTCGGTATTTAAAATAATTCCATTATCGTGAGACCATTTTACTACTGCATCTATATCTTGCTGAACCAAGTCACATGTATGTAAACGTAGGGTACAAAGATCATCGGCAAACATGTGTGCTGAACAGTTACGTATTACTCCACATAGACTGTTAACATGCATAAGATAGCATACAGGTCCGCACACAGAGCCTTGAGGGACTCCGCAGCGTACCTGAGTCTCTTCACTTAGGCTCACTAATATTGACACGATAGGAACGTGATGTGAGATAGTCGCGGAACCAACAGTTCAGCGGCTGCCCCACACCACATTCGTCCATTCCATCTAAATGGGTATTAGTTTCTAAAGTGTCCAATGCTTTTTTTAAATAGTAAAATATGGCAACTACAAACTCTTTATCGTTAAAGTGAGTATTTATCTCATCAGTAAATTTTGACAATAGAGTGGTGGTACTTCTATTTTTTTGGAAACCATGTTAACAATCATTTAATATATATTTTTTTTGTAAAAAATTACTAATTTGCATTATTATGCATTATTAAATTATTTTTTCTATACTAGAAATGATGGATATTGGCCTGTAGTTAGTGAATAACTAATTTACGGTAAACTTTTATATGGATTGGACGAACGAGTGATTCCTTTAGCTTATCTGGATATTTATGTTGAGCTACTGATAAATTAATTAATCTGGCTATGACTGGACTAACCTTATCTATGACTAGCATCAGATCGGACATACGTACAAGGTCGCTTCCCGGTGCTTTATTTATATCCATTTGGCGAATGATTTTTTATACAGACGTCAATATTAGATTTCAAGGGATATATTAATAACTTATTCTGTATTGTATGGTGACCATGTTTAATCTGACCAGATTTCGTTTAAATTGTTTTCTTACTTCCTTAAATTGATTTTTACCTTTGAGTGGAATATCAAGGGACTAGCGTGATACCGGCACGTGTTAACCACAGGACAATACTTTAACGTGTAGAAATTACTTTCCGAGTAAGGAAGGTGCCCCGGAGCTAATGCAACTTTAGGACTATAATATTTCCTTTATTCAAGCCGTTTCAATTAGCTTTCTATGGTTGAACCTTGAGCGTCGCTCAGAAGCTTAATACTATAGACACTGACACATAGCCGATATGGTCTATGTGTTTAGATTTTTGCTATTCAAACCCAAAAGTCATTTAAAAGCAAATAGAGCACATAGCCAAAGTAAACACATAATGATATTATGGCAGATGTCATTTATATATTCTTCATTGGTATCCAAATGGTAATAACATTTTTTTTACTACATAAACATACTTATGTATCACTGCAAGGGTATTGCAAAAGCTTGAAACCAAAACTACTTAATTTAGGGCTTACCAAATGATTTGAAACGTCAAATTTAGTACCTAAACACTACGAGCCTTATCACAATTGCGATTTGCGAGCGAATTTTGTATGAAGGCGATCACGCGGCGAGCTCGATGCGACGCTTATTTGAGTTATTTGAATAGAAAACTCGCTCGAAAATCGCATGTGTGATAAGACCCTACTAGCTTCATAAGTTTTATGACGTGCCGATATCCGTGGCACTGAAGTTTCCAATCCAAAACTCATGTAAATAAGATATCCAGTTAAACAATATTATGATACTCGATTTGGCTCTGTGATTACGTTGGCGTGCACATTTACATTTTTTTATACGAACAGAGATCTTCTCAAGTGTACATATTCGTAATAGGTAGGTACTTATAGGTATTCAGCAATATACCAACCTATTATATTATATACTGGGATATCGGGATCGCACTTTGTGCCGAGTCATGTGGGAGGCCTATGTTCAGCAGTGGACGGCTGTGGCTGATAGATATATAGATTTAGCAAAAATGTGTGAATACATAGATAATTCGTTACAGATATAGAGGACCCATAAAACTTTCCAAAATAGTAATGTATTCAGTGTTTTACAATGTCGTTTGTTAGGTCACTATATCTGTACTTAATATATAAACAGACATAAGATGACGGTACTTACTAAGATCTTCATGTCCTTGTGATCCGCGGACACGGGGTCGATACTAACCTGAAAAAAAAAACAACATTTATTAATCATAAAGCAAAAACACTGACAAAAAACTACATTAGGTACTTGTAAAATGTAACCTGTAAACACTTTATCGTACACAACAACTATTAAAAAATACATTCATAACATATGGCGGAAGAGTCATCCGCTATAGCTATCAAGATAACGATAATTTTGATTAGGTATGTCGTGTTAAAAATCACAGAATTTTGAGAAGTTAGTAGAAATGTTAAAAATCGCCTAAGAAACATTATATTTCCCACCGTCCATGTAAAAAAATAATAATAAAAAAGTCCCTAAAAAGTCCTATCATAATTCGGCATACACACGAGCGAATTTGGCGGGAGACTCATTTGCTGTTTGTTTCGACAAAACAGAAATCAAACCTTTTCTAAGTCTAATTTATGAAAATAAATCATTGACTGAGACAATTCAAAAGTGATTTTTAAAAGTAGCAAAAAAATAGACATTCAAATACCTATATAGGTTTGTTACACTGTCCTCTTAAAGCAATTACCAGTATCTCAAAAAGTCACAATTTAGTTATTTATACCAACGTTTAGCTTAAAACATTGTGACCTAAACAAACTAACGATACATAAAAAGATTTTTTTTTAAACGAATTATTAGAGGACTATCAGTAAATGTAGGTATGCCCTAGCGTTCATATTCTGTCTAATTACTCATAATGTGCAAAAATGGGATTGGTACTGCCAATTGCTTTAGCCAGCAGTATAGGTATCTTGTATATAATCGCCTTGAAAAAAAAAGTCACAAAGTTTTAAGAAGCGTTTTATTTCACCATTTGATATATGTATGACTGTATGTTATTGTATCTATTTGGGCTCTAGAAGCAATCTGCATTAAAACAACACATTTCCCACAAAAAACTAATTAGAAAGTCCCTAAAAAAGACCTATCATAAGTCGGCGTACACACGAGCGAATTTAATTTGGAGCGTTTTTAATTATGGCGGGATTCGTTCGCTGGCTGGTTTCGGCGCCGCCGCGGCCGCCCTGTAATTATGGGCCGGTAATTGCGAGAGTCGGCGCGTCCCGTATCCTAGCCATGCCACTGAAACTAGGCGGCTTTGGATTTTAACATCGTTAGGTCTTTTTTGCTGCACTATTTGTTATTACGCACTGTAATGAAAATTGGCCTTTCACTTTATGTCACCTAGTTGTGGCTCAAATTTCCTTAAACTTTGAATTTATAATATTTTTTTGCTGTACAACTTACTTTTTATAAAGAAAGTTGTTAGTATGCAGTAAGCATCTTCTATAAATTTGCCACCAAGTTGTGTCTCTAAAATTAGGTGCCTTTGGATTTTAACATCGTTAGGTCTTTTTGCTGCATTATTTGTTATTACACACTGGTTATAGAAAGTGCTGTTTCAATACTCTCAGCATTATCATGTCACCCAGTTGAGGCTCTGACTTTAGATGGATTGTGATTTTAACATTGTTAGATCTTTTTGTAGTAACGATTTGTTAGTAAGCAATGGTAATAAAAAAGATAGTGATCGTTTTTGTGTTAAGTTCTGTGGGTTTTGTTAATACTAAGAAAACCAAAAAGGTACTGGTAATGAAAAGTGTTCTTTCTCCTTACCCAGTCGAGGCTCTGAAATTAGGCAGTTTAGCTATTTTGACATCGATAGGTCTTTTTGTCCGACAGATTTTTTTTTTCTGGTTAACGTCAAATGATAATAATGCGAATCAGTACTTAACTATCTAGTACTTTTTCAGTGTGTATTTTACGAGTATTAGGTATTCTTATTGCTCTTGAAGGTAGATGATATTTTTGTTGTAGGCGTGTAGGTACCATTTAATAAACTTACAGCAAACGCAACCAAAATTGCAAACCCGATATTGATATACCTATCAAGTACGGACGATACTCATTTACACCGGATATAATTATCACGATACATACCTAATGCAATGAGTTTAGTATAATAGCACTTCTAATGTATTGTAATTGCCCTTTAGGTAATGCTATGCACTCGCGCCACTGCTTTCTAATACTATTTAAAAGGATTGTGTTTAATAACGATGACTGGTCGAATCCAGCCAAAAAATATTTTAAGTATACATTATAATAATTATAGATTAGGCCGATGACTAATATGAACTTCTGATGCAGCTATCTACTGTTTGGAGAAGTTTTTTTTATGGTATGTTTTATTTTCACCTGCTTAAGCGTTACTTCCCGGGTAGGTGGAGTACTTTATTAATTACGATCTATAGAGAAGCTGAAGATAGACCACAACTTATCTAATTTGCCCAATGGTTTACTGGTAGAACACGCGCTATGGCGTTAAGTCCGCCTTTTGTACGTTTTTTATTTCATTCGTGCAACAAAGATTAAATAAATAATTAAATAAGTAGCTATATTTATTGCGCCGCCGGTAAGAACTAAGAAGTCAAACCTGACAACTGATGTCATCTTATTTAATTTTATAACCTAAAATCGATTTTACGACTATAAAGACGACAATCTGAGGCGGTCCAACTACAAGTATGTCCCTGGTGCCTCGATAGTCAGGGCGGCGGCGGCAGTATATAATGACGTACTTACATCGTGTATAATCCACGAACGTTCACTTTTCCAGCACTGAAAATATAGGACCAGGATTAGGGATTTTTTTCGTCTTGTATAATTTTTTTCAACCAAGTAGTAAAGTTTAATACGTAGCTTGCGTTTAACTGGTGCGACACTCGGAAAACTTGTCTCTTAAACATAGTTGCCAATTTGCAACAATGTTGACATTTCACGTAAGTGCGAACCGGAAATGTAAAGATGGCCGTAAAGATAAATCCGTCGGTTTACACGTCGAGAGTCGCTTGAACATTTATTGCCGCTATCGTCCATCTATATGCGATATGCACTTGCTGCAATAATTGTGTTACTACACGTGTTATTTAAGAGGGGTTTTACCTATTTAATGTTGTCAGGTACAGCCCCGTTGAGTACAACGAGCATTTAGGTAGTGTCAGGCGATCTATCATATCTATCGGCTACAGACAGTGCACTCTTGAACATAGGCCTCCCCTATAGCTCGCCACAAAGTGCGGTCCTGTGCAGATCGCATCCATCGACTCTCACGAGGTCACATACACCTAGTTGGTGACACAGGGTGTTGTTCACAGAGTTACATGGTTGAAGTGGCAATGGGTGAGCCATGTAGCCCATGCAGAGTACGGATGGCTGTTGGAGCAGCTGTCCTGAACTGGCGACCAGGACCACGTATAGAAAAGCGGCCCCCGACTAGTGTAAGGCTACTATTCCACTAAAACTTAGCTACGCAACTAAGCGATGATCGAGGAAAAATCCACCAATAAATGATTAAGTACTTGAGGTTACTTGATATGGTGTGTATTATTCCTCCAGTGCCGTGCTAAGCTAAAAGGCGACCTTATTGTATGGAGCTCAGATTATGGATATTATTATTTTGTTCTTAAACCTTTTACAATCCTAAAAATGTGGCATCTTTCATACAAAATTCACAGATATTCTTTCTTCTATATTCGTATTCATAGAGGGTACCTAACTTACTAACAACACATCGAACGTAAGTACCTTAGGTACATACATTACTAGTAACATATAGGTACATATCGTATCGAGTCTGGCAGTTAGGTGGCCGTATCTTAATTTTAGGAATTTTGTACTAAGTCAAACTCATGAATTACCAATATCCGCGAGTTTGACTTGCAAAACTCTTAATTTATTTAATAAAATCGTGAAAAAAGAAAGTATAATCGAAATTGCTTAAAATCTAGATAGCTATGGCAAATATTGCACATGATTGTATAATAATTATTTGATTAATAAATAAGGTTCATGTCATTGTACCGCTAAATGGTAATTAAATAAGTAAGTAGTAGGTACCTATACCATTTCAAATGAAAATGGGGTCCTTGTTTTCGCCTTTTAAAGAAACTCATAAATATGTCTAATTATAAACTACCTACATAAAAACGACAAACACTTCATAAAGAAACGAACTAATAATACATATTATTAAACCTAATCAATATCACGATTCAACAATACAAAATAGGTGAGATTATTTCATTGAAATATCAGATTAGCAATGTCGGACAAAGGAAGAAACGACTCGAGTGCACTGTGGGCCCCGGGAGGTGTTTGTACGGTAATCATACCAATTAAATATTTTTATTCCGTTCGCTGTTGGCAGCTTTGTGCCTTTGTAGGCATTTCCTCGCGTCTTTTGTTTGGAGGCAGAGAAGTGACGTGGCAGTTTTTTGCCGGGTTTTGAACGCTCTTGCTTTTAACTGTATTATAAGGTTTATAAGACCGCAATGAGAATATGATTGGATATGTTATTTCATACATTTACGTCAAAATGTGTTTGCTTCAATCCTATTCTCATCGCGGTTTGATAATAATTATGATGCTGTTTATTTCACAAAGCCTCAAATGGAAGGTATTTTCTGGATTCGTGTTTTAGTATAATTCGATTATAATTAATTACAACTTGAATCTAAAATAAAGTTAACGTTAAAGTAATGACTGCGAGATTTTTAAAAGAAATTAAAATCTGAAGGTCTAGGTGACCGTCTACTTATATTTTCTTTTAAAAATCTTAATTCAATTTGAACATAAATGTCTCATTTTATTATTTACTAGCTGTGCCCCGCGGTGTTACCCGCTCATCCCACGGGAACACTAAATTTATTTGGAATGAAAAGTATCCTATGTCCTTTCCCGGGTCTCAAACTATCTCCATACCAAATTTCATCTAAATCGGTTCAGCGGTTTAAGCGTGAAGAGGTAACAGACAGACAGACAGACAGACACACTTTCGCATTTATAATATTAGTATGGAAGTATGGATTACGTATGTTTACGATAAAGTAAAAAGTAGAACATTACCTATTTTTCAAACAATGACTCGTATTTATGATCTAAAACAAAGGTGTTTGATAATATAAATGCAGATAAAATATTCGATTGTATCACTTTTGCGTCAATTCAAATTGATATACGATGATTAAAACGGAAATAGTGCCGTACTTCGATCTAAATTACAACAAGTGCTTTCAATAAAAATCCTCTTCCTCCTAGCTTCGATTTTTCATTAAATATAAAACGTAATTCAAGTTACACGAAGTTCAAACTGATTGGATTCTAATAAGATAACAACAGATATATAAAATAAATTCACAAATACGCAAAGATTTCATAGTGATATTTAAAAGCGTTACCTCATTGAAATAATGATTACTCCCATTATGATTCACGGGGTGATCCCCGTGCTGCTGATAGTACGCACAATGCATATCAGCCCATGTGTCTCCTTCCTTATGACGTCACATCACACGCGAAAATTCCAAGAAAATTCGGAGCAATTATCTTAACGAATTGATGCGACGAACGAATCTCGCCTACTAATTGTAGGGTTTGAGTTTTGGTGTTGCGCGAGCTCGGTCTCGCTTGCACATCGTGCGTCTCGGTCGGGCCGCGTGGCCCCTCTACGTGTTTGTTTACGCGCGGGGCGGGTCGTAGGGCGGCCGACGGAGGGCGGAGGCTAAAGTAATGCAATTTTTTGAAATCACAGTTGTGACTATGAGTTTTTGTAGTAACCCTTCAGGGATGCAGATTTGGTTATTAACAAAGAATAAATATTTGACCCCTTTTATTGTGGCATGCTTGAATGGCGCCACTTTTCACTTTTTGTTGCGCTGTGTTGTAGTCTTTGTAGCCTACTGGACGTACTGAAAACCCGTTAAAAGACAAAAAACACAAGTTTACGTCGTACCAACAGCATGTATTTTTATTTATTTTAGACATTGTTTGAATAGTTTGATTTACGTAATACATAAATCGTAGCGTCTATTACAACACCAATACATAAATTTAATTGGGAAATTAATTTAATTTTACTTTTTATTTACAATGGGTACTTATTACTATGCTAGGGGCATTATATCCAATTTTGATAGCACTTAAACCAACCGTGTGACTATGCATCATCTAAGCTTCATGGTTATTTTACACCAGGTGAAATCGCGGCAAAATGCTGTTTGTTTCTCATCTAATCGAAGCTTTCTTATCTCTAAACTAGCTAGCAAGCATCTAATTTAAGCACTTAAATAGAAGGGTTATTATTTTCCGGGCAGTGAAAATGTACATGGAATCAAAGAGGAAACAGATGCCAAGTTAGTATTTTAGTTGCCAAGTTACTATTTCCGTAGGTTAGGTTAAGTTAGAATTTTTTCTTCTTTTAGATACCCGGTTACATATATGTAAGCCCTTACAAAACTTCAAAGAGTTTAAAGGAAGGTAAGTGATTCAGACCGTATCGTAAAGGGTTTAAAAAAGGAAAAAGACCTTGAGCACGAATTTGGGCGGAAAACTAGCAATTAAAATGAATAATACTCTTCTGTCATAAATCACGAAAACCACGTGTAAAGAACATGATTAATGAATCGTCGTAGCCGAGGAAATGTTATTGTTTTTGTTGAATATGTACCTAGGTAAATAACAGAAAGTGGAACTCGATAGGTACTTGAAACTTCTATATGTATAATAGCGTAGGGTGGTACGGTCAGCACGAAAAGTAGCTAGTAGAACAATTTTCCTACTGACTTATGTCAACTTGTATACTAAAATTGTCAGCTTTTTTGATGCTGACTGTGCATTAATAGGTAAATGAGGTCTGCTATACTTAGTATACTAATCTGGTAAAGTGGTCGTGTGTCAATATTTTTTACTTACTTTGAAGAAGTTAATATTTATGTCGAACTACAAACTATATCTACACGACGATAACATCGTCGAGTATTGGCGAGACCAACTTCATCCTGCCGGTCGAACAGTTGGAGCTTCACACACTGTGAACTCCGTTTTATTTGGGACAGTGCCTACTATCAAGTTGTCGACCATCATGCAGGAGGAATTCTGGCCGAAAGGCAAGTAGTGTGTGTTCCGATCCAACACCCTGAAGTTCTAGTATTTACATTTATTTCAAACTAGCTGCGCCTGCGGTTTTACTCGAGTTCGGGATAAAAAAAATTGCCTGTGTTAATCCCATAATGTGCGTGTCAACTCCACGTCGATTTTATCAAAATTAGTCGAGCTTTTGTAATATTAGTGTGATTGTTGCTTTTTTTGATAAGTTATATATGTATGTAAGTTTTAAGGCATTTATGGACTTATCTATGGACAGTTGCCTGAAAATGAATTATTTTGATTCCGATTTGATATTTGTGTTGATATATATGATTCTCATAGGTTTTTTAACCCCCGACGAAAAAAGAGGGGTGTTATAAGTTTAACATGTGTATCTGTGTATCTGTGTATCTGTGTGTCTGTCTGTGGCATCGTAGCGCGCAAGCGGATGGACCAATTTAAGTGCGGTTTTTTTCAATCGAAAGACTTTTCCGTCGAGATGGTTCTTAGCTATGTTTGGTGGAAATAGGACCAGTAGTTTCCAAGATATTCAGCTTTAATTGGAACAAGTGACGAGATCTCAGCCAATAATGAAGTCAATAATTCAAAATATTGGCTAAATGTTAAGTTTTATTAGCATTTTCTATATGACTCACTAATTGAGGGTCTCATGATGACCAGGTAGTTGTTAATGGATCTTAGCCAATATTGAAGCTAAGGATTCCAAATTCTGGTTAAATGTTAAGTTGTATTAGCATTTTCTATATCACTCAATAAATGAAGGTCTCATGATGACCAGCTAGTTGTTAATGGATCTCAGCCAATATTGAAGCCATAAATTCCAAATATTGCTTAAATGTTAAGTATTATTAGCATTTTCTATATGACTTACTAAATAAAGGTCTCATGATGACCAGGTAGTTGTTAATGGATCTCAGTCCATATTGAAACTAAGGATTCCAAATTTTGGTTAAATGTTAAGTATTATTAGCATTTTCTATATCACTCAATAAATGAAGGTCTCATGATGACCAGCTAGTTGTTAATAGATTTCAGCTAATATTAAAGACAAGGATTCCAAAGTTTTGGTTAAATGTAATATTTTATTAGCATTTTTTGTTATGTGTCGAACCTTGCCCAAACTTCGGATGATATCAACAAAAAATATAAAATAAAAATAAAATTTGAAATTTAAAAAACCCCCGACATGACAACCTGTAAAAAGAAAGAAATAAAATCTATGAAATGTGCCTTTACAATGAATAGTAGAAAAAGAATCCAAGCGTCGTTGCGTTCGGGGGACCGCTAAGTACCTAACCTAAGTGAATTGAAATATATTTTTCAACGCAAAATTGTAAGTATGCATTTATGGCTTCCCACTTTACGATTTTAAGTACATTGCATTTCATTTACTTAGCGGTCCCCCGACGCAACGAAGCTTGGATTCTTTTTCTACTGTTCATTGTAAAGGCACATTTCATAGATTTTATTTCTTTCTTTTTACAGGTTGTCATGTCGGGGGTTTTTTAAATTTCAAATTTTATTTTTATTTTATATTTTTTAAACAGCAGAAGTTTTTTCCCGGATTTTTCTACATTTAACACTTTTTTGGTTTTACACCGTTTAAGGTCCATAGTTTCCAGTCTTTCCTCGAGCTTGATCCTTGACTATGTGTACGACAACAGGATCCCAAGCCAGTGGTAACGAAAGCCGTCTTCTCTAAGATTGAAATTAGGATATATTTTGATTTAAATAGCCTTAGGCAACATTCTGGGAAAAAATCGTTAAAGTCAAATTAGTTGTGTATGATTTGATTGTCCCTTAATATTTATTTATTTATTTATTTAGTTAATGCTTATAATGACAAAATGGCTAAGTTATTAGCCAAGACAATCAAAATATATACTTTAAATGCACTGGATGATTTGAAAGAACCTGCTACTTATGGCCTAAAACAGAACCAGGTTTCCATTCTACGGGATCCAAATTGTACGGGTGACTTAGGTACTTAGCTCCATAAAAATTTCCGTTGATGCTAAGTAAATTGACTTAGTTTTGAAAGACCTAATCATCGATTACCCACACCATGGGATAAACCATAAAAATAAATTATATCCCCACTATTTTACGTGTAGGGCAAGTACACAAAAAAAAAGTTTTTAAAAATTTATTCTACCACTATGTCTCTGAGCTAAGCCGTAGACAGACGGACGGACGGACATGGTGAAACTATAAGGGTTCCTTGTTGACTACAGAATCCTAAAAAGCTGTTATTCACTTAGGCGAGTACTTTTGCTAAAGCTTACGTGTCCTTTAGTCGCGTTAAAATCTTGCAAGGTGTTGCTATTTGTGACCTCAATCAAAGGAACCTGTTCAATAGTCCTAATGACATTTCAGCTTTAGCAGAATTGCAAAACTTAGAAACAGTGACCCAGTGAATACTACATCGGTGGTTATACTCGACGCCACGTAGCTTGGCAATAGCGACCAATGACTCCTTCTGCCATGAAACTCAATTTCTAATGACGACACTTTTTTTTGTTCCCCGTAACGACCATTTTTACTTTTATTGCTACACCGTGGTAGCGATCCGCTCCCTCCACGCCCAGACACCCTCTACCACGGTGTAGCAATAAAAGTAAAAATGGTCGTTACGGGGAACAAACAAAAGTGTCGTTATTAGAAATTGAGTTTCATGGTAGGAGGAGTCATTGGTCGCTATTGCCAAGCTACGTGGCGTCGAGTATAGTGTGGACGAGACCTTAGCAAATGACTTAGTGGGTGTTGTGTGCAACCCGACAATTGGCATTGTGCGTGATGATGAGGGTAGTTTTGCGCCTCCGCCGGTGACACCCGCGTCTAGCAGCCGCGCGGACAGGGCGCATGCCCGCAGTGTTCGATTGGCCGCCGCCGCGACTGATCGTCTCTCCTGATGATGAATCGCGTACCGATTCGAAACATGTCGAGCGTTATTCGACTTCTACGACGTGAGTAAACCCGTTTGAGTATTTTAACAAACGTTAATTGCTCATTAAGGACAATCAATGTGAACAGTGTTATTACAATTAAAGTTTTTCTTTTGTGAGCTGATAAATAAATAAATATTATTATATAAATATTAAAATCAGACGAGTCCAAACACTATGAGTTTATTCTGTGCTGTTAAGGAGTTCCTACGGCCATCTTCAGCTGCATGGTACCAAATTATTGTAGTGTCAAATTTTTATTATATTGTTGATTATGCTAACAAAACTTAACATTTAACCATCATTTGAAATTCTTGGCTTAGATCATTTCACAACTAGATGGCAGGGCAGTATTTACCCCAAGGCTCGGGCCTAGGGGCCCAGCTAGTCTAGGGACCCAGTCCCAGGCGCAGGACTTGTACCATAATAATGTTCTCCTTATAGGGGAGGGGGCCCCAAATGCCCTCTTAGTCCAGTACTGCTCGATGATTATCATGAGATCTTCACTTAGTGAGTGATAAGGAAAATGCTAATAAAACTTAACATTTATCCAGCGTTTGGAATCATTGGCTTCAATATTGGCTGAGATCCATTAACAACTACCTGGTCATCATGAGACCTTCATTTAGTAAGTGATATAGAAAATGCTACTTAATAATACTTAACATTTAACCAAAATTTGAAATCCTTGGCTTCAATGTTGGCTGAGATCCATTAACAACTACTTGGTCATCATGAGACCTTCATTTAGTAAGTGATGTAGAAAATGCTAATAATACTTAACATTTAACCAAAATTTGGAATCCTTGACTTCAATATTGGCTGAGATCCATTAACAACTACCTGGTCATCACGAGTCCTTCATTTAGTGAGTGATATAGAAAATGCTAATAATACTTAACATTTAACCAAAATTTTAAATCCTTGGCTTCAATATTGGCTGAGATCCATTAACAACTACCTGGTCATCATGAGATCCTCATTTAGTGAGTGATATAGAAAATGCCAATAATACTTAACATTTAACCAAAATTTGAAATCCTTAGCTTCAATATTGGCTGTGATCCATTAACAACTACCTGGTCATCATGAGATCCTCATTTAGTGAGTGATATAGAAAATGTTAATAATACTTAACATTTAACCATAATTTGGAATCCTTGGCTTCAATATTGGCTGAGATCTTGTCACTTGTTCCAATTAAAGCTGAATATCTTGGAAACTACTGGTCCTACTTCCACCAAACATAGCTAAGAACCATCTCGACGGAAAAGTCTTTCGATTAAAAAAAAGCCGCACTTAAATTGGTCCATCGGCTTGGGCGCTACGATGCCACAGACAGACACACAGACACACAGATACACAGATACACATGTTAAACTTATAACACCCCTCTTTTTTCTTCGGGGGTTAAAAACAGCGTTTCACGTGTACACTCTCATTTACCCCCGCATCTAATAACATTTAGCGCAGATAATAAATGTATTTTTTCAGATTCAGAGGTAATAAATGCTTCCGGTTCATAATAAAGAATATTGGGATCGTTTCCCTCGCAACTATTATAAAAATTGGTCCATTTTTTACCAATCCCAATCTGTGCGAGGGCGGATACGGGTCGTATGACAGGATACACTTTCCTCTACTACACACAACAAACCAAATCTAAAAGGTCACAGGAACCGTGGATATCCATAGGTCACAGTACGTTATAGAATTTGGTAAGGTAGCATTGATATCACGCGAAATCTACTCGCCTTCGTAACAGATGTGCCTTTGATTTGTATTTACGGTGTACAAATTGGTTTTAATAGAAGTCATTAAATAATGTTGCAGCTGCAAGAGAAACACATGGTACTTGATACTTAGGTATCACGACGGACAGTACTGAATACATGTCAGTTGATACTTAATAAAAAAAAATTCAATGTATCAAAGGCTAATATCTAACAACCTAAGGCCAACGCGCACCACGATTTTATTTATGCGACACGATTTTAGAATCGCGTTGTTTAAATGTCGCAGAAAATTCACTGCGCGCACTGCGATGAAAAAGTCGATGGATTGTTCAGTTTCAGCATGGATTTCGTAGAAGTTGCTTGTCTTGCCATAATACTCCTTTGGAGGAGTAGGAGGAAGAAAACAATAAAAACAAAAATCTTTTTGTTGTTGAAGAGTTCGTCCACTTAGGTATAACGTTTGTACAAACCTCCTCCCACAAACATGTCTTCAAAATGCGATCGCTATATTATTTTGAGTATTTATCCCACAAAGGGGATTTTCCTCCTATTTCCGTAATTAAATGGCCAACGTCTAGCGTCTCGCCTTGAGACTCCATCGGAGAGACATGTTGACGCTTCAAGAGCGGAACGCCATCTGACGCCGCCGCGGCGATTTTATTATCGCAGTGCGCGCGGGGCCATACAACTCCGTATGCCGCATTTTACTTTTGCGACAATCGCGTCGCGAGCCGTCGCAGCAAAACGTGACAAATCACAATTTTAAAATCGCTGCGATTTTTTTCTCGTATATGCGCGCACAGACATATAAACCCATACGTTGCATTTCTGCGACAAAATAATCGCACGACAAAAAATCGTGGTGCGGGCTTGGCCTAACATACATATTAAATAAATTATCATATGACCGAACAGATGACCCACTCTCGATTAAATTACTTTTTAGAAAAAGAAAGGAAATCAGCATCAGTTCCCTTGTTTAAGTGTTACGATGCTATAGAAAGACTTACAGACACACACAAGAACAGATACTCATGTTTTACTAACAATATGCCTTTATATTATTTTTCTTTAGAAGTTTAACACTCACAATAACTTTTATCCACAATCTTTATCAGGAATTAATAAGCTGGTTACCGTCTTTAAAAGTGACCATAGAAAGCCCGCTGTTCCTATAGGTATGTAATAACTCCCGACCCATATAGGCCCTAGTTGGTCCATTCAGCATTATATTCCCAAAGTTGAAACCTTTGTGAGTAAGTGTTAACAGGAACAATAGAGTAACAGTAGTACGAGGGCGCCTGCGCAGCGTGCGCGAGATTACAATAATTACGGCGCACGCGCGGCACCCACGGCAATGTAATCACTATCATTTGCGCATGTTATTCTATAATCCATACAAAATACTCCCCTATATCTGGCGACATCTACGACTTCAATCCACGCGCAGTCTATAGGTTATGTATAATTATTGTGACTTACTGGACAAGGACTCGAAATGTAGCGAGTACATAAAGTGGAGGGCGGAGCGGGAAGAATGAAGTTATTGTCTTCTATATAATACTCGTATATGAATATTATTTAGATATATATTTGCTAATATCGTTAAATGGAGTCAACTAAAAACATAATTACTCTTTATAGAGTTGGATCTTTAAGAATTATAGCCTTATGGCTATAACTCTATTCTTAAAGATCCAAAAGTGGTAGCCTAGTTTCTTGGCTTATTGTAGTAGTAGGTACCTACTATAGGCGCTTTAAAGGCCCGCAGGTTATTCTTATGACCTTTTGACATTGTCCTAGGCGCGACGGTCAATGTTTCAGCGATTAATACTTCAATAAGTTAAAAAAAATCCTAAATAATGGAATCTAATTGGAAATGTGAATGTTAGTTGTTTTGTTAATGACATGCGTCACAGTTCGACGCGAGCGCGCGCGCAACGCGTCGTATGCGCATCTGGCGCCCCACCCAGCCTCGATCCAACTGCCATGCAAAAAAGCAATCTTAGAGGAACAATGTCCCATATCACTAAACAGTTTATGTTGACATAGGACGTTATTCTTCGGAGTAAAGAGCTATATTGTTTAGAACTGCAAGGCTTTGAGGAGAAAACAATGGGGTTCGATATTCAATCGTAAACCAAGTCATTTGGTTTTCATATAAAATACAATTGAGGTAGGCGTGATTATCTTTTGTAATTGGGTTCATTAATTTATATATATAATTTTCTTTCCTATTATAGATTGGGTTTGTAAATGGGCGTGGTGTATTGGATAGTGTTTTCTTAATAATTTCGAAAGTTTGCGAAAGTTATCTGAGGGACATTGGTGGACAGCATTTTTAATTTAGGTGGTTTATAATCACAAATAAAATGTAATATGCCGATACTTGTCCAGTTCTTTTGGAAGTACTATGTTTTATGAATTTATACTACATACATATATAGATATTATGCGTTTAAAGGGCAGCATGTACAGCTTACAACAGTTAAAAAGGGTGCGGTTGATTGCAATCCTACACCAACTTCCAGTGTATTCACGACCTTACTTTCAATATGGTTTCTTGTTACCGTTCCTTATGCAAAAGGTGCAATAAGTTCTTGTACTCGCATATTCCTACATACAATTTCGTATTAAAATAAAAAAAGAAAATGTCATTCAATTCAACTATCAATATTGTAACCATTGAATTCGAATGATATTATCAAAGCAAAATATTGTGATTTCAATTTCGATATTATCGAACCGAAGATAATCCTCTGATATACTTAGGCATTGGCTACCTAAACGTTCAAAATTCATTCAAAACACGTGTGATCTTTCGGGCGTATTGTTGGCATAGATTCTGCTTAGCCCCATTCAAGGCTTTGTCAATGGTTGGATATTTGACGACCGTTTCCTATGCAAAATCTCTTGTAATCCCGGAATAAAGATATCCATCAGATATCCATGTGAATGCTTCCGCTGAGCCGAATGGGATAAAGGACAATGACGTGTCGTTCGAGATGTTCACTTGACGGGGACATTGAAACGTCATCCCAAGTGTTTACAAGCATAATAGGATTAAGAGTTAAGAGCAATTGTGTTTTGAAACATTTTAACATATTATTACAATCTTTATTCAAAATTATTACGTGATTCTTACTTAGTAGCGAGAATTTGCAAAATATACCTACCAAATTTAATCTACTTTACGTAACTTTTAAATAAAGCAATTAAAACAGATTACGTATGTCGCGTATATTGATAAATCGAGCCTTCCTGACGTTTTGGCAACTATTTCAGTCAAATCAAATCAAATCAAATCAGTAATCATGAATTAAGCGCTGGAATCCGTGTGGGAATATAAAACGACGGCCTAAAGCGGCTGGCAAAAGATGAAGAATCCATGCCTTTTAAAGTTTGAAGACTTTGAAGTGGGCAAACATAAGACATAGACACCAGCGCTAAAAGTAGACATACTCGTAAAATGCACAGCATCGTTCGCGTGTGCAACGCTCAAGCACTCGACGTGTGCACCACATGACAGCAAGCTCGCCGCGACGTGCCAAACAACAAAATAAACCAGCCAACCCGTGTAATAATGGTGTTTTCACCCTGTAACAATAACTACATAATAGTCGAGAGCTTTTACGAGCTTTTGTGAGCTTGTCGAAGCTTCCACTCGGCATTTTTTGTGATGGCCTCCGCGCGCTTCGCGCTACGTTTTATGACTGCAAACTTGTATTTATTGAATACTTAGGTATTGGTACTCCTGTTCTTGAAGTGAGCTTCGGACTGATTGGGTGTTATATATGATAGTTGTTGATGCCGTGGTCATGTCTCTGCTTGGGTCGGTTAACTCGGACAAGTATCGTGAGATATATTGTATGTATAGTATATAGCAATTATTAATTTATCGAGTAATAGCTTATTTTTAATTCAATGGTGTAGGTGGAACGACTTGACGTCCTACCGCGTCTCGCGACAGTGACAAACAACCCGAGCCTTATAAGAGCACACTTCATAAAAGCGCTCAATATGACGGCGAGTGTATCTGCACTCGTGATTAATTCAACCAATATAATAATATAAGGGAAAGATAAACTGGACCATTAAAGATGTAATGGCGGTTGCCGAAGAAAAAATAAATTGAATTATTAAGTGCTCATGTTACAAAACACGAAAACAAGGAAAGTATACCGATAAGTATTTAAGCTGATAGAATTTCAAAGGAATTCGCACGACGTCATTGACTTGTAAGTTACGCGAATTCTAATTAAGGTAATCAAATTTTAATGTGGCGAAAACGTAGATAAGTGTTGTAAATAAATCTTATTAATGCCATGCAAGCTTGTACCAATTGAGGAGGTAGGCGAGTGGATAGACGGCGCGTCGCGGCGAGGACGCGCTCTCGGATAAAATTAGCGGCCATTAAAGTGCGCAACACTCGGAAGACTTTATTAATTTACCGCAACGGACTACGCCTCCAAATACCCGAGATGGCCCAGCGATAGATTTATTAATTATTGAACATTATAGTCCCATATCGTAGCCTGCCCATGTATTAATTATAAAATGCGCTCAACACGGGGTTGGAGATTGCAATACAGGGCTGTGTTTGCGGCATTAATCGACTATACTTTTATAAATTTCATAACTATAAATAATGGCTTTCTTGACCCTTTACATATGCCTGTACCTACTTTCCACAAAATAAACACCATTGAGAGTTGAGACTGGATTCCACGATAAGTTAGCCTGGATTCAGCCTAAGTCAGCAAAATAATATTTTTTATGCTGAATTCACATTTAAGTACTTATTTGTTTTCAATTGGAGTAGTTCTTACTTATTATTTAAAAAAAAATCGTGTAAGTTTAAATCAGTATATTGTATCGTTCTTACTGCCTGCCACTTGTATGATCAAGTGAGAAATTAAAACCAAATAAACACTCAGTACCAAAAGTTCGAGGATATAAAGGTAAGTTAAAGAAGACGAACACGGCGGCGGGTGTGGGGGCAGGGCAGGAGGAGGGGGGGTCGATTGCCGCAATAAATCAAGATATTATCTGCTCGCGAGCATTACGTTACAACCTCGCCAATACCAAAGGGTAAGTCGCCGGCCGGCGGATATATGGACTCGTGTCTTAGCCGCTTGCGTGTGCGTCCACGAATTAGACAACCATTTTGTTCAGCCGACATACCCGTGTTATCGTTTTAGTTCCAATGCTTTAAAATCAGGTACGAGTACATATATATATATATATATACGTATACATAGGTAGGGACGCGACGGCCAGGGCTGTCAACGGTCATTCTCCAGATTTGTGTTTTAATTCTAATTAACGCGGCGCTTTTTTTCTACTTACTTTTCAATCAAATTTATCTCAAATATAGTAACATATCGATCATTGAAACTTAAATGTGGATGGGGCACTTTATAATTATTAAGGGTTCATTAATTAGAAGCAAATTAATTTTTTTATGATGTGTGAATTAGAAAAACGACGTGTTAATTAGAATATTTTACTTTGTATGACGCGTGAATTAGAAAAGCGACGCGTTAATTATACAAATTCAGTTATATTTTTTTTTATATTAAAAAAAATACGTTTAGTATAATAATATATGACTGATATGGTGACAGTTATACGATATAAGATATGTTTTAAATAATATAAAAGTACCTAAGTACTCAAGAAACAAGGACACCGGCCGTTAGAGTTACTAGGTAGGTTAGGTATGTAATTATGTATTTAATTGAATTATTATAAGTTATAATAAATAATTTATACATGTACCCGCCCTCGCTACGCTTACTATATTATGTCCTCCTTCTCCTTGCGTCGGTTGCCTCATTGCTGAGGGTCGTGGTCATTCCCGGATGATGGTGCGCCATCTGTTGCTGTCAGTAGCCATGTGTAGAGCACCGTGTACTGTAGTGCCAAGGGTTGTGAGAATCTGGTCTGTCCAGCGTGTCGTGCTCCTGCCTCTTGGTCGCTTGCCTTCAACTTTTCCAGTGATCGTCAGTTTTTCCAGGTCTTTCCTGGCAATGCGACCAAAGTACTCCAGAACCTTCCGAAGATAGGTCGTCAACAGTTTAGTTTGGATCTTGAGTTGCGCTAAGATCGGTGCGTTGGCGCGGCGTGCTGTCCATGGTATGCGCAGCATTCTTCTCCAGCAGAAAGCATCAATTCGATAACGGTCCGCTTTCTTCAGGGTCCATGTTTCTGAGCCGTATGAAAATATGGGGAACACCATAGTTCGGACTAAGGTAGTCTTAGTGTTGGCGGAGATGTTCCTATCCTTCCGTACATTATTCAGCTGCGACATTGCGCCCTTGACCATCCCAGCGCGAATTCTGCGAACTTCCCTCTTACATGAACCATATTGCTGTTAGAACCCAGGTTCTCCGTGATTTTGAAGTTAAGTGTTCCACTGAGTTCTACCTTGCCTGTACGATCAATAATCATGAGTTTGGTCTTCGATCTGTTGATTGAAAGTCCAAATGCTTCACTAAAGCGCGCCATCCTGTTCAATAAACTGCCCATCTTGCTTTCGCTAGCTGCTAGGAGGGTGGTGTCATCGGCGTATCGCAAAACTTTACGTCCACGAACAGTAATGCTACCATCCCAGCCTTCCTTCTTATGATGTATTCGCCGTATATATTGAACACGATAGGTGAAGGAATGCAAACTTGTCGAACACCCTTTTGGAAACTGAAGGGATTGTATGTCGTCTTATCTATTCTCACTGTTCCTTGGCTGTTGTAGAAAAGTGACTGTAGTGTAGTAGTGCAGTGAGGAGGTAAGGAACGCCCAAATCGGTCAAAATATCCCATAGACAGGTCCAAGTCGACACAGTCAAAAGCCTTGCAATAGTCGACAAAGCACATGATGAAAGGTATATTGAACTTGTAGCACTTCTGTAAAATGTTCTGTGTCCTGGAGCTGTTCTAATTTTAAGGCGATCGATTGCTGCTATTATGTCTGATTTGAAGATGTTGGGCTTCAGGTTCAGAAGTCCCCAGTGCAACCGAGTGTCGGTGGATGTACAGGGTCTTTTGTACAGCTGCTCATAGTTGCCACGCCAGCGATCTGCCATTTTGGAAAACTCATGCAGTGGTTGCTCATCGTGATCTTCAATGACCCAGAACTTTCGACTCAGCAGGCGAACTTTCTTGAACAGATCCGAGGTTTGAAATTTAAGTGGATGCGTCTCGACTTCTTGGCATATGCTCGTTCTTGTCTCTGCGGCATTCCCTTTGAATTGCTTTACATAGTTTAGAGTATTCCCTTTTCACCTTGGACTCTTGAAGGGCATTAATTTTAATATCTTTCCGGCGCTGAATTATGTTCCACGTTTTCTCAGTGATCCATGTGGACCTTTTACAGTCCCTTCCTCTCTTAGATACAATATCCTCAAAATCTTCATTTATTACCTGGACTCAGCATCACCTGTCCGCAGTGGATCTAAATTCATGAGCGTCGCTTCCGTCAGATTCTGGAAATGGGATCACTCTATTGGATTCTAAGTTTTGGGTTTAGGTCGCGCGTTACGGTAAACGGCTTTGAGACGAATGGAGAAGGAGGCAACCAGTAACCGCTTTCAGCTCAAGGGAAGGTTTCACATTTTTGACAGATGACTTCCAGCGCTTCTCTACCAGTATTTAGTCTATCTGATTCCTAAAACGACCCAGGTTCCAGGAGAATTCCAAGAGTAGAGTCATCTTTTGTGATGGTGAAAGAGAGTGTTAAAGGAATAGTCAGACACAGAACACAGAACTCTGCAAGCCTCTGACCTCGTTCGTTCCTAGAGCCTAGACCATATTTCCCAATGGTGTCTCGGATTTCATGGACTATTTCTGAGCTTCCTGTTTTAGCATTCCAGTCTCCCAATACCATTGCGATTTCCCGGCTTGGTATGCTGTCGAAAGTTTCCTCTCGTTGATATCCTATTCCGTGGACTGTGTTGTAAACTTGCACGATGTTGAGAAGACATAAATTAGTGTTCAGCTTCATTGATATTATTCTATCAGACACAAGGTTATATCCAAGTATGAAATTGTTCATGCCTGGCAAAACCGCTTTGGCTAGAATTTTCCAGCCCTGAGAAATACAGCTTGCTACCTGATGAGGTTTTAAAATGACCCCCACGACGATGTGACTATATATTATAGGTACTATTACTATTAAGTATACAAATCTTTTAGAAAAAAGAAACCAAACTGATGATTAGAACCGCATAGATGGTTAAATTCTAATTAACGCGTTCATTTTTGATGCGTGAATTAGACTTGTGAATTAGGGATTCTTGAAAAATACAAAATAACTTTTTATAGGTACATGTAATAATCTACAGAATCTAGTATCTATTAAATAAAGAGGCCTTTAATGTGCACTAAAATTCTCAGCGCAATAGAGTTACTGGTTGATTTTTAAAACGTGAACGTGTTAATTAGAAATTTCGTGAGCCAAAACGTGTGAATTAGATACTTACAGTCATAGTCCGCGACCCGTACACAGCTGACACAACCATCCCACACGGGGCTCTGGGCACGACTGACCGCTTCACCGAAATGCGTTAGTGAGATCCGTACCTACTTTCAGAGGACTTTTGTGATCACAACCGAACGCGACGCGTGAATTATTATACGTTTCGAGACAAAGTTACTATAATTGATATCTTTGTGATATATTATTTGTATTGACTAGGTTTTTTTTTACATTTGAAACATGTATTCTTTTGTTTAATAAACTTTCTTACATTGTTTTTTCTTCATGTATATCATCAGGAGAAATTGGTATGTAAATAATTTGGGTAGTGGGACGCGACGTGTCAATTAGGAGAATAGGGCTAAAAGTATTTTTTTCTACCCGAAGGGTTTTAAATATGTTCTTGAAAATTCATGTACAGCTCAATACGAATACCTGCTACGATCAAAAAATATAAGATATAATTAAATCAATAATTTTATATTTTTAAAGAGTGAAGACAAGCAAAAATGTACGTCTGGAGAATGACCGTCAAACGCTGTCTAATATGGTATTCTTTATTTGATAAGTTTTGACTCGAAAGATCTGTAATGCATGTACTATAATAATAACGGAGTTAGACATTTCTCAGAAAATCTCAGACGCTAAATGCATTTGTTATCCTGGTGTCCAGATTAATCATAAACTTGCACCCAAACGTATATTTAAAAGATTTAATACCATATATCCCAAATTCGAGATCTAAAAGAAATAGTCAATGATGCTACAAACTATAATTACATACTGCAACTTATAATTTCGTAGCCATTCATTAAAATTCAACTAAGGACGAACAAAGTTGAACGTGGAACACAAATCAAATGCAACTCGCCGATGGCCGGTGGCGCCGTAAATCAGAGGCGCGCTTAGGCCTTCTTAGCTTTTCTAGATAGAGATTTATCCCGTAATAACATGTTGTTTTTCAGTAAATCAACCGCCGAATTATCCGGTAGAGGAGGCATGATTAATCGGCGGGCTGCCGGGGTAATGGCGGTGCCCGCGGTCGCGCATAGCCCGCTCTAGATACGACGACCCGCAGCCATGCCACTTGAAGGTCGATACGTAAATTTCTGCAAGCCGCGAATAGATTGCTCTACTGAAAGTCGTATAACTAAGCTTTTTATGCTGATAAAGGAGTATTCTACTGAAAGTCGTGTAACTAAGCTTTTTATGCTGATAAAGGAGTATTCTACTGAAAGTCGTGTAACTAAGCTTTTTATGCTGAAAAAGGAACATTCTACTGAGTTGTGTAACTAAGCTTTTTATGCTGATAAAGGAGTATTCTACTGAAATGAAATGAAATTAAATGAAATAATTTATTCAGTAAGTAGGCCACAGGCCACAGGGGCACTTTTACAAGTCAGATTGTGAATCTACCGGCATTTCGCAAGAGGAGACCGCTGTTGAGAAGAAAGCCGAAAAAAACTCAACAGTAAGTCATTTTTTCGTAAATATTAATACTTAAAACAATTACATGATACATTTGTGCTATAACTAATTACACTGGTACACGTAAAGGAGATGTATAGATACTCCAAATCAATGTTAAGTAGGAACATTAAAATATTTTTTTACGATAAATTTAAAATATTAAATATGCAATAAAATATAATTACTTAATTAATTTAATTCCACTAACGTTAGAGATGTATAAGGTCTCTAGGCGTCAACGTGAATAATTTTCAATAGAAAATAATTATTAAACCTAAACTTAGAGATGTCTAAGCGTCATAACATGCAATAAAATATTTTAAAATTATTAAAATTCCTAAGAGATGTATAAAGTCTCTGAGTTTCATACTACACTAAGCTGTTTCTTAGAGATGAATACAGTCTCTAAGAGTTCAAAAATTAAAAATCAACATAGAATAACTTCAATCGAGTACAGGATGAAGTTTCTCACGTTTACTTAATTTAACACTAGTATGCGGTTGCTATTGCTACATATTTAATTTGGCCCTTGCTAGCATGAACAGACCAGCTGTTCTGTTACTGAAAGTCGTGTAACTATGTTTTTTATGCGGATAAAGGAGTATTCTACTGAAAGTCGTGTAAAACTAAGGTTTTTATGCTGATAAAGCAACATTCTACTGAGAGTTGTGTAACTAAGCTTTTTATGCTGATAAAGGAACATTCTACTGAAAGTCGTGTAACTAAGCTTTTTATACTTCTAGCTATTGCTCGGAATCACATTTTTAATGATGATATTTCGTAACTTGGCTTTTAGATAGAGAATGTGTAGGTATTCCACGGCACGGTATGGGGGTAGAAGTAAAAGGAGCACTATCTTATATGGCTATTATGGGTGAATATTTGACAAGGTGCCGAGTTGTGAAATTTAACATTTTAGGTTACCAGAGCAGTTCCTACTTAGTTATACAGAAAAGACGCATAATTTAGTTATTCAATATTTGTAAACAAGCAGTTGTTGAGTAACGTAAACAACATCGCCTTTCAAGGGACACTTTTGGTTATATAGCGATAAAAAAGTTGACGTCCTGATGATGGAGAAAACTAGAGATCTCAAACGCAAGATAAAATAAAAGTAAAATGTTTGTATTTTATTCAAATTTCTTCAATGTGTCCCTAGACGTCGAATGAAATTACAATACGTAAAAATTTGCAAAATTACATACAAAGGTCGATTTACATACGCACCGCCCACAAATTGCTGTTAGAATTTTAATATTTATAGTAATTGCTAAACAAACACATTTCCTAACACCAAGACTAAGTCGTAAAAAGTAATCAATATTAAGTGCGCTCTGGGAAAATTTCAGCGGCAATCTCCACGCAGTCGATACTGCCCGAAGAATGCAATTATATTAAAACGAGCCTTTGCCCATTCAGCCAGTCGACATGATCTCATCTCGCTGTAACTGTTCAACGATTAACTTTAATTAAACGCTATCTTTAATTAAAATTACACGCGCCCCACCATATTTCATAAAAGTAAATAAAATACTTTTGTAGTGCATCTAGGAAGTCTTTATTAAGATTGCGACTGCAAAGAGGCGGGGCGCGTATGTGTTCGAGAATTTGAATAATTGGCGTATTACAAGTTAACGTTATTAAGTTAGAGACAAATAACACAGGGATTCCGTCATAATTATAATTACGGTGTATTGTGGGGAGTGCCAACTATTAGAACCATCAAGTGCATGTAGTTTTTAGACTACTTACCTAATCGTCAATCTCAAAGATTACCCAATCGTTCGTCACATTTAAGCTAAGTCTTGAATTCACACGCGTGATTTAAATTATAACTGGATATTGTCTGCATAATTCAGGTCCTGTTTAATGTTTATCGAAGTAACAGATATCATCAGTCGGTAATATTTCGGTTTAAAGACATTTATTTCTCATAAGAAACACAGTTTCGCTTAGGTACATGAGAACTTTAAAAGCTAGGTAAATATTAATTATAAAAATAACAAGTTAATTCGCTCTTGGCGAGCATTGAGTTATGTTGAAAACAATAAGTGAACATACCTTAGTCTAATTTGGTTGCAAGCACCGGAGTTTTAGATTAAATTCCATGGTTTCAACATGTCACTTCACTTTCTTACGTTTTTTTTTATAATCTAACACCAACTACGATTAATTTGATACTTTCAGCAATTATTCGCAACGTTATCAATTGAGATTGCGCCGCGGCACTGAGCTAGGAACTGTTCTCAGTCTACCCTACTATTTAAATAATCTTACACCCATAACATCTAATAGGTGACAATCAACAATTTGCACAGCATTATCTAATTAATATAATAATATTTTGCTTTGCTAATCCGCGATATAATATCGTGCCAGTTAATTTGTGCTTTTTTCATGCATTTGTCACTATATTATATCACGGATTAGCAAACCAATACATATTATTATTTTAATTAATATGGATCTCCGCAAAGTAACGCCTGATTCAATTAATTTCAGCATTGTCTATTTGTGGAACTAAGATCCAATTCCAGTACTAAAACATCAATCGTGATCGTGACACAAAATGTCTATACCTACTAATTTTACCCTTTAAGTTCCATATGAATAAGAATCGCCATGAATGTCGCAAGTCTAGATACTGTACAGAAAGTTCAAACTGCAAGTTAAGAAATCCCGACAGTTCGCAAATGGCCGGAAAACGTTTGGCCAAATACGGGCCGAGTGTCCGAAGGGCGCCGGCCGCGGGTTGGAATGCCGAAGTTTGCATACACCTCGGATCGGCCATATTTCAACCATAATGATAGCGAGCGAGCGTGATAATAATTGTTATTACTATGATCCACATCTGCTATTATTTTATAATTGAGGGCTTTTGAGTGAAACCCTGCAATTATAAGGAGAGCCTGAAGCAACGTGCAACGAGGTGCGCGCGTTTTTGCCTTCCCTAAATTATGATATATTTACTAAAATTCGTTCCCGGCGCATTCGCTGGATAAATCTTGACCGCTAATACGATAAGGGAAATTTATTCTCATTTAAGGTTATTCCTTTGCAATTTAAATCATGAGGTGGCAATCGTCTGGTTTGGCGTTTTAGATGGATGCTTTAAAAAAATACGGAAACTTTTCGAAGCTAATCTCTAATCAAAATTTAATAAGTATGTGAGCATATTATGTACATTATTTGGTTTATGTCTGGTAAGGCCGTTCGATTAGCGTTCGGAACTTTAATCGGCCAAAATCTATATCGTAATCCCTTTGAAGGTCTGAGAATGGAGAGTTCATTATTTATTAGGAATATTAGTCAATTTTTATTTAGTCGAAAAAAGCGGGCAGCGACGGCGGGACGGACGGACTGCAATTAAGTGAGGCAACCCTGTAATTATGGACAGTAAATTTCTGGACGCAGCCAGGACGCGTCGGCGTGCCTCTATCTGTGGCAAGAGGATTAGCTCACCCGTTGGACTCTTTAAACTTTAACTTACGCTAAATAAATTAGCATCTGAGGCCGTGTGTGGTGGTTATTTCCCTTGTTTCTTCATTATTAGAGCTTAAAGAGATCATTTCTATTTGACCAACACAATGATCCTTGAGGCAATACATCCAGAAACTTTGAATCAATTATTTGAATACATATGGCTACGCACCTAAGATTAGGTCTACCATTCGAAACTTTCATCTCAAATTTACGCTAGATAAATTACGAGTAGGTATTCGAGCTTATTATTACTTTATAGCTGTACCAATATCAGCTACCAGTATCTCTCATTTATTCATGAGCAAAGAATTCAAAGACCTTTTCGAATAGAGAATTATCGTTAAAATTCTAATTAAAAAAACGAGATACCGGAGCAGTCGTAATGACAATGATCCTTGAAAAACCTACAGAAACTATGAATGTATTCTTTAGACATGGCGACGAAAGGTATCGTCTATAATATTTCGGCATTAACTATATTAATTTATGTTATTGAAACTGCATTGTAACATTGATAACCCATTATAAAGAAGTTCTGTTGTTTCCATGTTATACTTTACTCGACATTAGAATTTTAGAAGGTTAAACTTGAGTATAAAAATAAAGCATGCAATCAAAGATGTATGTCAGGACCGTAGCAGGTGGAAAGATTTGGTCTCTGCCTACCCCGTTGGGAAAAAGGCGTGATTATATGTATGTATGCAATCAATAACATAGAATATCATAGCGGTCGTTTCGAATAGAGTACACAATAAAAATTTACCGATACCGGCGAGATAAAATAACGTCCTCTTGTATCCATACATCTTTATGCCCTTCACATTGTCATACGTCTCTTATCCGAATGTGTTTTAAATGTTTTTTACTTATTTTCATATTATAATTGGCGGGGGCGTGGCTATTCCGATAAAACTATGTACATACAATACAATAAATTAGTAATTGACGTAAACAAAACAAGCAAATTGTAAGAAAAACAATGACATTTGACGCAACAATCGGTTCTCCAAAAACTAAAGTTTTTATACAAGTAATAAGGTGAATTTTAATTTTCATATTAGCATTAATTTCACAGCTATCATTTGGAGATAATGAAACAAGAGGCTCCCCTATTGTCGAGTAACCGTTAACATGTCGAAAAGTGTCCGAGAAGGTTTATCCAAAAAACTGAAGTTAATTACATGTGGGTTCTATCGCAACCGCATCGGTGCCTCCTAATTGCTCTCCTATTTAAATAATTTTGGGACTAGATATTTGATATTCATTTCGTTACGTTTCTTGTGTTTATGTAGATTTCAATAATCACACGTCAGTTTGGTTTCAGTTGAAGTTCTGTCATTAAATTTTAAGTTTTTCGAAATTCATTTTCGATTGACTTAAGGACTAAGTACGAGTAGATCACAGGACATCATAGAGCATGGTCGTATTGGTGTTATTTTACAAATAATGTTATACGGAATGCTTAAGAATGATGATTACTCCTATAATAATAAGTCAAAGATAATTTTACACACATCATTTACTATAGCATAAAATAATTATCATCTAGCATAACATTTAGCATCGCTTAGCCGAGAAAGTGTAGAATATATTTATGCATGAAACTGTACCAGAACTATAGGGGGCGTTATCGATACGCAATAAATAGCTCGTCAGAGTAGTTTCGTCGATATTCATAACAGGAAATGGGTAGATAGTTACTCCGAAGCGAGTCGATCTCTGACCCCCATTCATTCACAATTAGGCTCATGTCGTGACATACCGTGTCGCTGTCGAGATTTGGTCACAATGGCCTTCCCGGCATGACTCGGCGGAATGTTGAGCCATTCATACTTACACACGTGCCTTCGAACTAGGTGCTTACACATGCATGTAGCACAAGTGGTCTTGTTCGTCAATTAGAGGCAAGGTGATCAAGAATAGTCTCTACTCTCTCTACGTGCAGATTACTTATATAGGTGGACTTCACTTGTTTCATTCATTTTATAGTAGTTAATAAACAATTTCAGTATGAATGACACTAAATAAACCGAAATAAATGACTTAATTAAAGCAAATTTGGAATCTACTTATTCCAAATATTCTGTTCTACGAACAGTCCTGGACACAAGCATCCCTGCCCTTTCGCGTTGGTGGATCCGCAAAATTTCATCCATCTCCTTGCTAGCTATTTTGTCTTTTGCCCATAGCACGGCAGATATCATAGTAAACATTCTGAAGACCGTTTTTCCATTAAAGTACGAGACTGTGGGGTCGACGGAGGCCAAGATGGCACGGTTCTACGGCCCCAGAGAGAGAAACTTCACTGAA
Source organism: Apotomis turbidana (assembly GCA_905147355.2). NCBI lineage: Eukaryota > Metazoa > Arthropoda > Insecta > Lepidoptera > Tortricidae > Apotomis > Apotomis turbidana. Next base: position 17,397,676 of record LR990288.1, on the reverse strand, counting down.
AATTTTAAATCCCAAAGGCCCTGGGACGTCATCGCACTGCAAACCCCAAGGCATGGACATACATACAGATATAGTGCATATAATGCTTTTCCATCGTTCATTGTCCGGAAAGTTTGTTTTAGCATGTTGCCTCTGTCAAATTCGCTGAATAAGTTGAGGTGGATATATAAAAACGAGCTTGCCCTACAAAATACGATGGAAAACCATTATGCATTTTATCTGTAACAATGTAAGCGTATATAACCGTAATTTTCAAAACAGTGAGCGCGGTCATCCGATCGTCAAATTAGTGTCGGTATAGACGGGTTAAAATGTTGGATGTGGGTGTACATAAAAACTAAGATTTGACATTAGACCGATCATTTTACTAACAGACCGTACAAGCATGTACGGACGCATATGTAGCATTCGTAGGCCGCTCTAGCGCACGCGCGGGAATGCGTCCTGCGCCCACGCGCATTGTATGCAAATAGCAGGTCGCAGGTCGCCATTGGCGCAGCCGGCCCGGCCCTCTCTCTTCTTTTTGGAAAGTCCATTGCTCTGACACGATTTATTTTATTGATGAAACAAGATAACATTTTTTCATAGGGATGGTTCGTGTTGTTGGTTGAATAAGTTTTCTTCAATTATAGTTTGGGTTATGGACCGTATTCGTAATTATAATTTTGTTACAGTTTTTTCACACTATCTTGTCAAGTGCAAGTCAGTATACCACCCTAATTTATATTGCCTGAGTGTTATTTTTTGAAGTGTCTAAACGATTTTCATCAATTCATATCATTTTTTAAGTCCATATTTACGTTTTAAGTCCAAAATAAAGTATTGAGTGTAATTTCCTTATTTTTGATCATTATCTGTTAAGATAATTTTTACGGTTCCGTAGTCAACTAGGAACCCTTATAGTTTCGCCATGTCCGTCTGTCTGTCTGTCTGTGTCTGTCTGTCTGTCTGTCTGTCTGTCTGTCTGTCTGTCTGTCTGTCTGTCTGTGTCTGTCTGTCTGTCCGTCCGCGGCTTAGCTCCGTGATCATTAATACTAGAAAGCTGAAATTTGGTACGAGTATGTATATGTATCACGCCGACCAAACGGTAAAATAAAAACTAAAATAAAAAAAAATTTCGGGTACCTCCCGTACACCTAAAGTGGGGGTGATTTTTTTTTGTCGTTCCAACACTAGTGTGTGGGGTATCGTTGAATAGGTCTTTTAAAAATAATAGGGGTTTTCAAACGTAATTTTTTGATAAAGTCAGTAGTTTTGTAAATATTCGCACCGAAAATAAAAAAAATAGTGCCCCCCCCCCCTCTAACTTTTCAACCACGAGTCAAAAAAATCATGGAAATTAGGCCTCATAAGTACTTTCAATGAAAACTATATTGAATAAAATCGGTCGAGCCGTTTTTGAGTTATCGCAAAAATTCATAATTTTCTTTATAATGACGTAAGTGCCGCGGGGTGTCCTTATACTTCGAACGTTACACATATTACTTAAGTGCCATACTGTATTAAAACATTTCACTCAATCTGGCGCGTATAATCGATAACTTCCAGAAAGTAATAAGTAATTATTGTTACTTCATTGGCGTTTACGACCTTTTTAAAGCTTGAAATCATTCTCGTAATTTAAATCTTTCTCGTAATTTTCGTCTATTGCGAAGGATGGGCAACTACGGAACCCTACACTGAGCGTGGCCCGACATGCTCTTGGCCGGTTTTTTAGATACCACAACTTCAGCATCGCGAATCGATGGAGCGTTAACTGTCAACTAGTTCAGTTTCAGTGTGAAAACCGTAATTATCGAAATATTAGTGATGTCTCACGAATATTTTAAAAACACTAGTGTTCGTTGTGGCCTATACGTCAACGACCAAATGATATAATAAACGACCAAATAAATGGATTTGATTTGATAGTGACAAAATAGTATTTTATGCAACCGTTGTATAAGAGGGGGCAAAAAACGCGAGTGGCATGGGTTACGATGTGAGCGCAGCGAACATCGTAAGAAAGATGCCACGAGCGTTTTTTGACCTACTTATACAACGTTGCATACAATACTTTTTCTACGACTCGACATTTCATAAATAAAATGCAAATAAACAACAAAGAAAATAATTACATGTTCCCGCTCGGAATCAACAAAATTAAAAAGAAAAATTGTCTCTGATAAACTTTTTTTTTATTGACATCCATCTGTCAAAAAAATATTAACTTATACATAAAGGTATACGATCACCATGCTAAACATCTGTCAAAAAAATTACTTATACATAAAGGTATACGTTCACTATACTAAACATCCATGCACTGAAGATAAAACTTTTTTTTTAAGTTGGCAGCAATGCCTTAGTACAAAAGTTTTTTTTTTAATTTGCAAATTGTGTCAATGCATGTGTTCATCATGTAATCTGAGGTACTAAGTGCTGGTTTTTTGGCGACATTATAACATCGGTTAGCAGTGTGTTTTTGAGCAGTAGAGTATAGACTTTTACAGACTTTCATAATTTATGTCTTTATATTAGAGTTAGTAACTATATAAATGACAGAAAAAAGTACTGGAGTAGAAAAAATATTTTTCACGTTGTGTTTTCATCAGGGTCTGTAAATATTGAAACTAGCAGTAGGTAACAGATAGACAAACGGACAGCGGAGGAAGTGAAACTAAATGAAGGCTTGTAAAAAACGATAAAATATTTGTTACTTTCCGACAAGAAGGACGAAGATGATGATGATGTGCAAGAGTGAAGGATGCCTAGTCTTTTATGTATCCCGATTCCCACAATTACCATGAATGTCCTAGACCCGTAGTTAGTGATTACCACTTAGGATTATGTATAATACATGGACATTAAATATCTGTAATTGATCAAGGCTGTAATCACTTAATGGAGTGATTTGTATAAATACAGGACACGTCGCTTTTCCTTTACCTAACCATACACATTATTTTTGCATGTGGCTGCTATGAATGAAAATGACTAAGTATATCATGTTCCTACTGTACCTAAGTAACGTAAATATATCTTTACTACGCTACATATTGTAATTTTTCAGTATCTCGATACGAGTATTCTCGTATTCTTAAGGTTAAATCATTAGTGTGTATAATATGCGAAAGTCCCAAAGTTGCCTTCAATATCCGTTGAATTCGACCTACATGTCAGTATCGGCCGTTTTCGCAGTACCGAACTGCATTGCAGTTGCCAGGAGATTTATTACGCAAGAGTCTCCCCCGGCGTTCACTCGAATCACGCGCGCTGATTAATGTGCCGCCTGATCTATTTACCGACCATGTGAGTGCGTAGATACTCAGACTATAGTGTGGCGTGGTGGTCATAGAACCCGGTTGACACTGGCTTGACTATATTAGAGCGTTGGATCCTTCTCTATTTATCTTAGAGAAAAAGTAAGTCAATACTGCTCTGGTTGTATTGATTGGTAATGTAAATATTTATTAACAATAACTTCCAACCAAGAATACATTTACATACTAAAACGATGGTACGAATATTATGCAAAAAGTCAGTTTCATACACAAACATAACCCAAAGGGCAAACAGAAGCCCATTGCTGTCACTTTGCTGTCTTTCCGGCTGTCTGTCCGAATGTCACGGGTCGAAACGAAATGAGTAACACATGCTTGGAAATTTAAATATATAGTGGAAGACTATATTGACCAATACCCAATACCGAATATATTAATTAGGCAATTATAAAAATAGTTTATAGAGTTGAAATCGCCGGTCCCTAGTAAAAAAGTCGGATCTACAAAATTCCCATTTTCGTTTTATTGCGTTAATGCTTATTAAATACATTAATCTTTAATCGTACATTTACAGAATTTTCAAAATTTCATTATTTTCACGAATAATCAATGTCAAAAATGTCGTATCTTAATACCGTGTCCATTTAATATTGTCAGATGTGGTACTTCCGACTATGTTAACCGGGTTAGCTGAAAAGTTTTGTGTAGTATGTGGCACTTCCGACATTACTATTCGGAATTTTAAGGGTACCTTATGTCGTATGTACCACTTACGACATTTTATTACGGAATATAAATTGTATCTTATGTCGTATGTGACACATCCGATGTTTTTGGCCGGAAAATATATTCCAACTTTGGTCACATGTAACATATCCGACATTTTTTCACGGAAAATAAATTGCAGTGTATGTCGTAACTATCACAATATCTTTGGATGCTTTAAATTTTGTCTTATTGTTTGAATATTGCAATCAACAGTTTGAATGAAATTGGGTATTTAGTAAACTTATTGATGGTTTCGAACGATAAATAATAATTGGGAGATGTTTATGGTGAATGTGGCAACTTCAACCAAGCTCCTGATAAAAAAATAAATTCGTCTGACTTCTGGTTCTTCTGAAGGAAAATAACCAGAATAAGAACATAATGAGATAACAATTACTCGTGGCAATGCCGAGAACATTTCAGAATGTGTGTAATTAAATATACAGTTAAATAATAAGTAACGGCTCATGACTTCTTCTTTAGTGGACCACATATTCCTGAGAATCGTGATCACTAGATTTCATATCCCTTGTCACTTTTCTCTATTGGTCTCAATTGATGGTCGCCCTCTCCGCTTGATAATTCTCTTACTTTTGGTCAGTTTATCTAAGTCAGTAGGAATCTAAGCTCTTTACCCCACGGTGAGAGTGGAATTAATCTTTCGAAAGAACCAGAAATATCCTTAATGGTGCCTTCGAACTCATAAATTAAAAGAGGCGATAAGTATGTTTCTGCATTCCCCTGACGATGCCACTCATTACCAAAGGTTCAACAATAGATCTCAGTCTTTAATTCGTGATTTGCACCAGTCCAATTGCAACGTGTTTCTAGGCGAGGTTGAGATGTCTTACAAATAGTTCCAAAGGTCAGGTTAACCGACACTAATTTGAATAAATCCTAGATAGCAACCTATACGAGGTTGGTATGGCTATCAAATAACTTAAAAATGCAGCGGATGATGCTGGAGCGATGTCTAAGATTCTGAAAGCAGCATGGTAAAATGGTAAAGAAAACCCTGTAGAATTTATTAAATCATGTTATAATCGAGGGCAAAACGTTAGGAGCATGGCAGAAAAGTGTGGCATGTATACTGCTCATCTTCAGGGAGGTTTATATGGCCCTTCTTATAAATTACAGACCCATCTCGCTTATGAATTCAGACTATAACCTGTGCAGTCGACACTCTTATCACGAACCGTCTCGCACGCAGGTTTGACGACTTTCAGCCCCCCAACGCTGGTTAACGCTAACCCTAGGTACCGTAAACCACGTCCATATGTATACTATATGTACTTCCATTTCTTTGTACTATGAGAAGGCTCTCGATTCGACTACGACTTAGTTAGACGGTGCTGCGGTCTCTCAAGTAGTACTAATATCTCCAAAAAATTTCACAGCTGCATAGAAATATTAATTAATCGTTTTGGTTTTGAACGGACTAGTATCAATATCAAAAGCAAAGACGTCAGCCACCTCTCTTCGGATGATATCGTCGTAGTAAATGACTAGTCATTGCTGAGGCTCTCAAAGATCTTGGGAAAATGCTCAAAGACTTCAGTCGTCTCCCAATAAGTGTATCTTAAAATTAACATTAAAATACAAAAAATATGTTAATATTTATTTTGATATCAAACTAACATAATTAAAAAACAATATTTATACATTTTATTATACTGGGTAAAACTGCGGATTTTTATACCACTAAAATGTCCTATCTCACCACAAAACACTGTGAACAATCCGAATATAATTGTAGTAAGTGACACTTGCGACATAAATAATAATGCAATATCCGATTATAAAAGTCGTTAGTGCCACATCCGACTAATTACTGCGAACCATATCATGCAAAAAAGTCGTATGTGGCAGTTACGACAGGATATCGGATGACTATTTCCAGGTAAAAAGGTAGCTTGTTTTATTTCTGGCATTTCTAATAAATAATTTATAGTTTTGTTTACACATACTCTACAAGTACTTAATAATAGTAACTTTGGCCAAATTTCGTAACAATAGGACTTAAATTGTCAATTTTATACACAAAAACGTCTTTAAAAAACTTTAACTGCCTCTCCTGGAAAGTAGTCATTTTGCAGATCCGACTTTATTACTAGGGACCGGCGAAATATGGTATTGATTAAAACAAACAAATTGTTTTGTGTTTAATAGACATCCTTATGCGAAGATATATAGTAATAGTATTGTGGTGATGCAGAACTAAGTAATTCGGTATTTTTATACTGCTAACGTCAACTTTTTTTAGAATTACTAATACTACAATATTCAATATACCATGGGCATAACGGAATATGCAAAAGCTTGATACAGGAAAAACAAGAAACGCATAATCAATTTAAACAACACTTGGCCCATAAACATGAAGTTGGATCAACGATGTAGATTAAAGCACTGATTAAGGCAAATTTCCCATGGTGCTCTCATGGGATATCCAAGCCCCACAAAGTTATCAATGTAAGCCGAAATGACGTGTTTTCGGTGAGTATCATAAAGAGGTATGACGTTTTGGTCCTGCGCGTCTGAAACTGTATTTGGTTGGGGTACACAAGGTTCGCGAATTGACCGCATTACGAGCGCGACAAAGCGGGGAGCTCCCTCGAGACCATTTATCAAATGATCATTTGATTTTCTTGTGTTTGATCACTGAGCACATTAGGAGTTGCAACGGAGCGCGGGTGCAAATTTGGTAGCTTTACTTTTGATTATTTAGTGTATTTTTTTATTTTTATATTTAGTATTGTTATTTGTTTACGATTAGAATAAACAGGCATTCGATTTACAAAGGACTCCTTAAAATAACTGTTTAACAGTATAATCAAGAGAAAATCAAGAACCAACCTAATTGAAATATCTAGTATCGACTGCCAGAAAATTAACTGACTACTGTCATAACTCATAATATAATTTTAAGTACCCTTATTTTCATATCATTAAAATTTTTGGTAGACAGTTAAATAAAAAAATAGAAAATGTTTTCAAGACCTACATATCTACGTTTTACTTTTTAACAAGTTTAATCAAACATCTTGCAAACTTAATGATTTCACAATTAAGATAAATGAAAATGTAACTTTGACAGAGAAAAAAAAACTCAAATAATTAACATACGCGATATAATCCGTTTAAAAATTGTTTTATTTAAATGTATGACAAAAGATTTCCTAAAGAATATTATCAGAAAATATAACGACTATCTCTAACTACATACAGTACCTATGAGAAGAGTAAAAATCCAACTAAAATCGAACCTCGACCGGGTCATCTCCCAACCACTGCACCCACCATCCCAATCCGCTTCAACTTCCGCGCACCCTCGCCCTCAGTTAGGATACGTCTTATAAAATACGATCTGTTTTGATTGTGGCCTGGGGCACAAATCAATTAGACCCCTCGGCCCCCCGCGGCGAACCAGTGGCTCGTTTTATGACACATCTCACCGACGATTCATTAACATTCAGTTTATCACGACCAATTGACGCTAACCGATTTATGCACTAATCATATTGATTGGTTCTTTTGGTTATATTGTTTGATTGACCCGAAGGTTAATAAGGTATGAACCGTCGTTCTACCACCCGGGAGTAAGAATCGACTTATTCATAGCAAAAATTTCACATAAAGCCTGGTTTATTTTGATACGTATTTGCTGATTGTAAGTACTTCAATAGAGCTGTTGTTTGCTAGGAAACGTAGACCATTCTCTGTCGTGTCGTAAATCAAGAATATAAGAATTTCATGGAATTAGTGTGATGGGAGTTTTCTGTAACTAGGTAGGTATAATCATTTTTTTAAATAGCTGAAAACTGTGTAATGCTTATGTTATTTGTTTCCACAACTTTGAAATTTGTTTCCACAAATTCTAAATTATATCTCCACAACTTATTTTTTTTTTCGAAAAACTGAATCAAATTAAAAAAAAACTAAACTATCCGGACATACGAAAGAATTTTTGGCCAAGCTGAAACGTAGACGCTTCGCTCGCTCGGTCGATTAAGGCGGTCACAAACAGTCAAAAAATTGTTTATATATAGTTTTATTTTAGTACACGTTCAAGTATAGCATTTTTGAATTTTATAATTTTATATAGGTACCTAATATATTTTTAACCAAAATATCGTTTAGCTTTTGGTATCAGTTCTAAGTTTAAGTTAAGTTTATGCATAGGTAACTCTTCAAAATGTTATATACTAAAAAATACAATCACGTACAACGCTGTACTTGGTGGTTTGATGTTTTCTTCTTATTTAAAACGGCCATATTGTTTTAATGTATTACATCCGCGAGCTGTAACTGTTGAAAATCAAATTAAGCGCTGCATTGAGATTTATAGATAAACCATCTCATAATTTGATAGCATCATTAACCGTATCGATTTACTATTAATCTCCAATTTAGTGTAGGATCTAATATAGAAAATAATGACGTAATGGCCGGCGGCAGCGGGGCGGTTCCCACGCCGCACACTGGCTGACTTTGGGCCATGTTTGTCTTAATTAATTTTCCAAAACCATTCAAACAAATAGCTTTAATACGCCATTTAATTATAATCCAATTACGGCAAGGCTTGAGAGCATGAAGCAATGTTGGTTTCATTCACGAAATTGAAATCTAGAAGAATTCATTCATGAAGAGGTAACGATCAACATGTTATTGGAAGTATTTTTATGAGTTAGTTTCTTAATTTATGAGTTAAATATACAACATATGGTAGACGTGCAGACTGTAACTTTACCCATAAATTTTGGCTCCTTACACTAAAATAAACTAAATTCGTTTGCTATAATTCAGAAATATCAATATTACAATTTCCAAACGAAAGCCTCCATGTTTAATTGTTTATTATCATATAAACACCACCTGAGATTTTCACAAAACTTCCTTGAAGTTATGTATCATCAAAAGTTCTCGTTCAAATATTAGTCCTATTCAACTACAACTTGAACACCAAATCGCTAGAATGAACCCAGTGTGCGCCCAGCCGCCCACCAACATTATTAAACTGGGAAAATAAATCAGGTTTCGGAATTCAGGCGGCCTATATATTCCTGCCTGGCGCCTGATCCGCATCTTCGCGCTATTTCTAAAAGGTTTGCAAATGCGTCTACATTACATTTATACAGCAACAATATGACCATGTGATGACCATCAAATCACCAGAATGAGCACAGTGTGCGCTAGCCCGACAACATTATTAAACCGGGAAAATAAATCAGGTTTCGGCAATCAGACACCGGCAATTCCCGCCTGACCCGCTTCTTGGCAGTATTTCTAAAAGCTATTACAAATACATTTATATATTATACACAAAAAAGCTCTCGAACAATTTTCGCCACATAATGAGGCTATTATGTGGAATTTTGTTTTACCAACATAATAACACCGCCTTTTATTCGGGCAATCCTGGCCCAAGGACCTCGAGTTTTAAAGGACAATCCTTCGTGGCCTGATGAGATTTTCGTGCTAAAATTTTAAGACTAAATTGGTCTCATTATGTTTTTAACGTGGTGGATTAATACTGCGGTCGGCCGTTAACCTTTACGTTAAAATCACCCCATTCGACAACTGAATATTTGATGCCACCTTCAGCTTTCGTGCTTCCTGACTTAAGTATATATTTTATGGCAGACGATTGAAATACGTTAAAGAAAACGATGATGACGATGAACTCTAGTCTGTCTAGTAGGTATCTAGTATAATTATTATGATCAACTGTGAATTCACCACTGTCCGTCTACCGTGTTACCATCGTACCATCCAAATTATTTAGCTCCATTATAACCCACACCAAAATTGACAGACAGTTTTGTTTCTGGAAATAGGCTTTAGTCATTCCTGTGCTCACACCTGCAGGCGCACTACTTATGTACACATTTAGCAAGCAATATTTAACAATTGTCATTAAAACATAGGGTTCAGCAAAATCGCTTGCTGTCAAATTTAAACTACGCTCTAATTGAATTCATTTAAGGATTCATGAGTCCAATTTAATACAGGTCGGTCAGGTTGGTCAGTAATGGCAAGCTCGTGAGCTGTCCATTATTCCGTCACCGAGTGCGCACCCGATCTACAGCGCATCACGCTCCATCCGACCCTAGAGAAACGTCATAAGTTAAAACAACTATACAATCACTTGAGACGTTCTTGAAACAAGGATATCCAATCTAACTCCAGAATAAACCTGTTTTGAGAACCGAGTTTTAAATGCATGACGTCAGTATGATGAAGATACTTCGCGGCGGCGTGCGAACTTAGATGATGGACAAGATTATGCAGCTGTTGGGTTATATTTAGAATCAACATACTCGTATCTACTCTAAAAGTCATGTTTTGATTACATATGCGAGACTGAACCTAAAAAAGAACTTGTAAATATTATCCGTTGTGATAAAAAATCGTTATCAAATATTGAAGTTTTTAGACAGTTTTTCTAATGCTCGCGTCCATATGAATTCAATCACTCAGTTTGAGTACTGGTACTATCAACAAAAACATCTTATAAAAACAGTTTATCATTCAACTAGTTCTGATAAAGGTAACAGATGAATGAAAATCGCTAGAACCGTAATAGATAATTAACATTATTAAGCCTATAACTCTGGTCTCCTAGTAACGAGGATAATTGTGGGGATCGGTGCAATTTATGGCAATTCACGCACTTGAGGAATTCGCTATGATTATTACTTTTCCCACGGTTCCACGAGGATGTGCTGTTTGGGATGAAATATACCTTTCCCCGAATTCGATGAGAACTTGCAATATCCCCAAGTCAGTTATATTACTATTTACAAAATTGAGCTGCAAAGCAGTGTTTTACATGGTAAATATGTTCGTTAGTATCTTCGATAACATTATGAAAGTTTACAAAATAAATGCTTATTATAATACCAATAAATAAGGTTGACTGGTAGAAAATGCCTTATGGCCTTAAGTCCACCTTTTGAACGTTTAGTTTTTCTTTTATGCAATAAAGATTAAAGAAATATATTTAACTATCACGAGATCTTAAAGAATTCAAGTCCACGGGCCTATGATGGTTGCTTTTATCACGCAATAAATAAGTGACAAAGCATCTGTCACGTTTTGACAAAATGCGAGTGTGAGTGATAGATGCTTGGCACTTACTTATCACGCTATAAACGCAACCATCATATAGGCCCACTGATTAAGCAATGCTTCTACTGTAAGTAGTTGACGATATATTAACAGAAATCGGACCCAGGACCACTAGATTCGGAAAGTAGTGTAGCTAGTGTTCGATCCTATAAGTTTCAAAGCCTTGCATTGTGAACTTTGACATGTTGTGGTACGGAGCGGCACGGTGCGGCTCTTGAGGCACGGTGCCCATAGGGGGCGGCAAGGACGTGCGCCGACGCACCGCTCCCGCCCGACATTATCCTTGTAATTGGTGATTTTGTGCAATTTATGGCGATCCACGCAATTTACGAGCAGCGGACAAGTGGGCGACTCTTTCCCCGGTTACAGCAAAATTGAACCGAGGTTTCAATTAAAATTTTATGTTCCGCAAATTACCTGAGAATTACTTTTATTCCCTAATAATACCAAGCGCCGCGAAACCACAGGGATCATAATAATATTATATTATAAGGTACACAGGTTGATATTTAATTTTAATGGCGGCTCATTGTGATAGACATAATATGTGTGTAGTTGAGATGTCCATGAGCAGGCCTTATTTAGCATCAGAGCTCATCTAGGTAAAGACCGACACGTTACATCTACGTGCTATCCGTCCCATTCATCTAGAAATGCTGTAATCTAGAACGACGTAAGCGTCCTCAATTTTCATTAAACATACTGCGTTTAAAACAACTCTGGTTAGTTAGTATTCATGACAACCGACCCGCGAGTGCCTATGCGCAATGGAATTTTGTGACACAACTTGTAATATTTTAATGAAATAATTGTTTGTAAATTATTATATGTTAAGTTAATGTGGCCCCTCGGCAATAAATTGCACGTAATTTAAGGAGATGCGCGAGCGCAGGGCACGCAGCGCACGCGGTCAAGATAAATATTGCATACATAATACCTTGTTGTACTTACGTATCACTCGATGCAGCTGCTTCTAAGTAAATAATTGGTAGAGCAGTTGCTATGACCATAACACGACTAAATAATTCGTTCTTGTCATTCGTCACTTAGGAAAACGTGTCATGGGGAAGTGGGATTAGCACAGTATGTGAACAAGACTGCTACGAACTACAAACAGAAGAGATATACTCTATTGTTTATGAACAGTGGACATTTAATTTATTTTACAGCCACTCAGTAGTTTGGACTCCTGTCCGTCCGAATCTCAAAAGGTTCTACTTTGAGAACAGGCTGTGCCATGTATTCCACTTTCATTATTGTGTGGTGGTCCTTTTACACTTTTCAGGAGGTTATTAATCCCGTACATCAAATCTATTTTTTTATTAGAATTACTGTTAGATTCAAATCTGAAGAATATCTTCTGACCATATACCTAGCTTTATTATAAAAATAATAAAAACTTCGTTTTCCAACATATTTTATACGATTCCAGGTCGTTCCGTTTATTCAACGGTGACAGTACATCGTTCGGGTCCAATCTACGAAGTAAGCAGAGAGAAAATCGTTCCGAATAACACATTTTTAATATTCCAATTTCGGAAGTGAATTATTAACAGAGTTGGTCACGCAATGTTACGCTTGAATATTGTATCGTCGACGAAAAGGCTAAAAATCGTAGTTAACATTTCACTGGAATGAAAAAGTTTGTTTCACTTTCTTGTTTCATTGTTCATTTATTAATGATATTTCAGTAGATCGTACGTATTTCAGTATAATATACAGATTAAAACAAGTAAATGGACTAAATAACCAATAGAGGTAACATTTTATTATTACCATAAAACGGGGTGACTTTAAAATGAAGGGGCTACTTTGAAATTTTTTTTTTAGTCCATGAGCTTATTTTTCTTAACGACCTGTGGCAATGAAATACCTACCTTCATAAGTGACCTAACCTTTCACTTCATTTGCTCAATCGAGCTATGAGTATTTGCGTTATCATAAACATTATAAATACATAAAAGTAGCCCCAAATTTTCCTAAAGTAACCCCGGTTTACGGTACCTATACTTTAAGTTCATAATAATACCATTCATACTTATAGCTACTAAATATGTAACCAAATCGCCTTGCCAAGATGTCAACTTAATGTCAGGCACCTAAACAAAATAGTAGTTAGGTATATGCCAATGCTTATATATATTACACTAGCTGTTGCCCGCGACTTCGTCCGCGTGGAACCTTTATCTTGAAAATTTTACATCTTTATTATTTTCAGATCTAAGTAATGTTGAAATTGCTAAACGTGCTTTTTTTGCAATTGTTTATGAAATAGTAACGAACCCTTCGTACGCGAGTCCGACTCGCTCTTGGCCTTTTTTTTCGGCTAATTTGCTCTTATTACGCGGTATCATTATAAAATCAGGTACATCTACGAACGAATAAATAAATAAAATGAAAAATAAAAAAGCCTTTTATTCCATGCAAACAAAACTCATTACAAAGAGATCATTCCAATTTTTCCATTATGCAACTATACCTACAGTATATATATATAATTTTTTAATTTTTTTTCTATAATTTTATATAATATTATTCAGATTTTTTATTTACTAGCTTTACGCTAGTATTATTTAGATTTTAGTGTAAATAATTCAATAACCATTATATAACTTAACTTTTAACTAACTTTTTTTTTTTTTTTACTGTTGCATTATTTCATTTTGTATTTACATTTGTATTATTATTATTTTTAAATAAAATGTTTATATCGTTAATTATTATTAGGTATTCTATATTTTTATTTTTATACTATACATTTTACATGGACCCTCCTCTCAGGTAAAGGCCTCCTCCAAAGATCTCCACTTGTCTTTTGCTGATTTCATCCAGCGTATTCCAGCGATCGTTTTTTTTTTTTTCAGTTTTTGTACGAACGAATAGCTTTACTAAATTCGATGAGTTTAAGAACGACGTTTATAAATTCTTTGATTCGAATAATAATGCCTTTACACAAAGTTTCAAGTACCGCACTCAAAAAATACAACGATACAACCTTTCATCCTCTTTTTAACGCTGAAATTACTTTTCTTGTACTCTAATTATATGCCTTTATACAAAGTTTAAAATCCCGCAATCAAAAAAATTTTTGATCTTCATACAAATATTCAACCCCTTTTTCACCACCTTCGGGGCTGAATTTTCAAAAACGCTGAAATGACTTTTCTTGTATTTTAATAATATGCTTTTATATACAGTTTCAAATCCCGCACTCAAAAAAAAAATTGATCTTTACACAAACTTTCAACCCCTTTTTAACCCCCTTAGGGGTAGAATTTCCAAAAACGCTTAAATCCCTTTTCTTGTATTTTAATTAAATGCCTGTAAACAAAGTTTAAAAACCCGCAATCAAAAAAAATTTTGATCTTCATACTAATTTTCAACCCCTTTTTACTATTACTAATTTTACTTTACTTACTTACTACTTACTAATTTTTACTAATTTTACTAATTTTTAACCACCTTCTGGGCTGAATTTTCAAAAACGCTGAAACTACTTTTCTTGTATTTATATAATATGCTTTTATATAAAGTTTCAAGTCCCGCACTCAAAAAAATGTTTGATCTTCATACAAACTTTCAACCCCTTTTTCACCACCTTCGGGGCTGAATTTCCAAAAACGCTGATATGAGTTTTCTTATCGTTTAATAAAATAACTTTTTACAAAGTTTCTAATTCCTAACTTAAAATACAACTTATACCCGATACAACCGTTCATCCTCTTTTTAAGCCCCTTAGGGGTAGAATTTTCAAAAACGCTGAAATTACTTTTCTTGTATTCTAATTATATGCCTTTATACAAAAATTTAAAATCCCGCAATCAAAAAAATCCCCCCTTTTGACCCCCTTAGAGGTTGAATTTTTAATAACGATCAATTAATGTAATTTTTTATTCTCATGTATGCCTTTATAAGAAGTTTCAAAGAATTAGTAATGGATTTAAACTTTCAACCCCTTTTTAACCCCTAGGGGATGAATTTTTAAAAACGCTAAAATTACTTTTCTTGTATTTTAATAGTATGCCTTTGTACAAAGATTTAAGTCCCGCACTCAAAAAAATATTTGATCTCTATACAAACTTTCAACCGCTTTTTTACCACCTTAGGGGATGAATTTACAAAAACTCTGAAATTACTTTTCTTCCATTTTATTTTGATACCTTTTTACGAAGTTTCAAGTTCCTAGCTTAAAAAAAAACTTGTACCCCATACAAACTTTGCACCCCCATTTAAACCTCTTAGGGGAGGTATTTCCAAAAATCCCTTCTTATCTCTAGCCCACGTTATAAAAGTAACCTACTGTGCAAAAATCAACTCTCTAACATTGGTAGTTTCGGCTGTGCGTTGATGAGTCAGTCAGGACTTCTTCTTTTATATATATAGATTACAATAAAACTCTATGCCAAATAATTTCGATTTGCGCCCGATTTTGCGCTTGCTGCCACATTTATTTCATGTGAGTATAAAACACAATAAAATATGCGTATGTATTTGTATTAAGCAAGTGTCTAGTAGGTGCGCTATTAGTTAGGTGTGACAAGTCGCCTTCGATGTCGGTCGAAGCGAGTCCAAAATAGCCAGAGATATCCGCCGCTCTTATGACAGCGGAGTCGATATTTATGTCGCGCGGCCCCGCCCACCGCCGTGGCTCCATTCAGCCTGTTTGTATTTATTTCGTGCCTATTTATTTGTATTTGCCTTCGCTTTTGAATAATGCATGAGCGGAGCGTTTCCGTCGTGTGTAGGCAGCATGACGCCGGCTCGCGACCCTCCGCTTCTTCGGCACTTTTTCGGATACCGCAACTTTATCTAAAGTTCTAAACGGTCAACGACTCTAATATGTTTAACATCTCACATCTGGCTATAATCTCACGGAGTTAATTATAAAATTAATAATCGATAATAGCGTTCGTTGGATGTTACTTTATTATTTGGAAGGTAAATCACGTTGGTATCGCGCGCTGTATCGATTGGCCACGCCTCCGCGCGATTTACAGCTTGCGTCAACCGGCCCGCGGTGATATCACGCTTTGTCTCTCCGCCACATCATATGCCACGGTGTGCTCATGCCACGCCACACCAAACTACAATGCCACGTCATACCATGCTGGAACTTCATTGATGTAATCTATATTCGAACTTAAACGATATTTATGTTTTACTCTTTTTGTTGTCTGTACAGTGTACGTGTTTGCGCTAGTCGGTTAAATATATGTAGGCAAGTACCCATGTGTCCCCCCGAGACCGATGGTCCAAAGAGTTTTGTCTACGGTTTCAGCAGTGTTACTACTAGTAGAGTATAGATTAAAGATTTTGCTTTGTCTTGGTTTGACTTCAAGAACACGCCATGGCACGTCACGTCAAACCGTTGGATATGGCTACATACCACACGTCACGCAACGACGTCACCCCACGCGGCACCAACCGACATATTCACTGAATGTGATGAATATTCAACACGACACCGCGTTTTCCTTACGATTTGCAAAGTGGCTTACTTGTGACTAGGGTGAATATAAAAATAGATAAGTGCCCATAATGATAACTTATGGCAGAAATAAGTTAGTTTAAATGTTTAATATTTAGTACGATTCAGCAATTTCGTTAAGGAACTAAAATTTTTAAAATTAAAATCTATGCTAATATCATGTCTCTCTTAATGCCAATTTTAAATTATAGAAGGGTACACAGGACTTAAATATTTCTTTAAACATTTACTTGGAGCTAGCAAGATTATGTTCAACCAATGTGCGATGTCCGCTTGATGATCGACCCGACGCAGCCATAAATCAGAAACGAGTACCTGACACTAAACATCTACTTTGTGTAGGTACGGTTAGGTACCTACTAACTATGAAACCTATGTTCATAATAGTTGTAGTCAAATTTGATTTTTCAATCGAACTTTAAACCAACCTCAAAAGAAATCTTTATCAAATTTCCTTGCTGAGCCCATGTATGCAACGAAAAAATAAAACTTCGATGTAGTATTTCCTAAATCAGCACTAACCAGTGTACTGAATTATCTTTCAAACGGAGCGGGTGTAGTATAGTAGGTATTTAAGTTAATTTAAAGCAGTTGAATTCGAATATTATTGAATTCTGTGACGGGAGTAATATGCGACAGAGAGCAAGAAAGCAGTTCAAGTCGAGACTACTTTTGAAACTCTCATGCGCTAAGGCTATAATTACATAGCTGTGCAACGCAGTAAGTACCTAGTACCTACAGATGTACAAGTAGCGCAAAGTAAAAAAATAGTGAGATTCCTGGAAATACCTGCAAACTTTCATAAGAATTTATAGGTGTCTGAAAAAAATACCTACCTACCTAAAAAACTCTCAAATGTTGCTTTTGAGAAATCACCGAACACTTTTTATCTAAGTACTTATGTAAAATAATAGCAATTTTGGAAAATTACCATTTCACAAAATTAACATTTGCACATCAATAAAGGACCCCGAGAGTAAGGCCGTAGGCATCAAAATCACTATCTGTGTCGAGCATATAGCAATATCATCAACATACCAGTGCCAACTCGGGGCACTGATACTAAAGTAATGTACCTAGTAGGTACTACCTACCAAATATTTTATCGACAAATAAATATATCGATGTTACCTACTGTCAACATCTAAATGTTTTTCCACAAAAATATATATATTCTTTTCTCTTCATTTCAGAATGAAAACAATAAACAAATTAAAACGTGTATTTATTTGTTTATTTTAAATAATTTTCATATTAGTAAGTATACAATCAATATTTTTTCCATATTGTCGGTATTAAAGATTGCCGTCTAGAAGAAAACATCCATTTCATCAGACATGATATCGCACCGTTTTATAGTAATCGAGAACTTTCAGTGAGACATGTATCTAATCCCTAGAGCGTGCCCCGAGTTAGCACAGGTATGATCATCAAATTTTCTTTAAACGCATCTGTACTGTAAATCACAAAGCGTCGCGTGCACAGACGTCCACTTTGTATCCGATTACCTCTAATGAACTTATGTAAAGACGTTATGATACCGTCAATTATTCATCGGCAGCGTGCAATTGTAGAACGGCTGTAATTGCGGCTTATCTATCCGAGCTGCTGTTACAGTTGCGAAATCAGCTAATGGTCTGACAAAAGCAGTTGCGTGGATATGATATAATTTACAATGTATTTGCGTATCATCACTCACACTTAGGATTCTGCCATGCAAGACCCAAAGTACAGTAAGTTTCATGAGAGTATTCAGTTACCGTACCTTGGGTTCTGCACGGTAGGATTGGGTTACGTTTAAGAAAGGGGTTAAGTCGATATTGTATCCTATACATTCCGTGAGCTGATGAAAAGGTCTTCGGGTTTGTAACAAGTCGTCGTTTATAACAACTTATGCGGTTGAGAATAGGACCTGTCCGACACTGACCAACAAATTGGCATGGTCAACCTTCATTAATAAAAACAATAGCAAAAGTAGTAAACAAAGGGGAGTCTAAATTACAGTGTTTGAAATTCGAATTTCGAAAGTGTTGATGTTTACCATAAGATATTCCCCTCAATTGCGAACTCACTCACTCTTTTGTGTGGCATAAACCTTCTAAAACCTTTAAACCTTTTTTTTATATGGTACACTAGCCTTTTGCGCAGTAATGAGAAATAAAAACAATTAGTATAGAAAGTTGAGACCAACACAGTTTGAATAATGACTAAGTACCTAAGGAGAGAAAAGAAAAATGTAATGGAAGTAATATCACATTCTTAAAGCCACCGATACCAAAATAGTAGCAAATTGTATCTGCCCTGACGGCTTTGACTTTTAACCAATTAACAATGCAATACGGCATCTTTAATCGGTATTTCTCGATATGACACAGGTATTAGGGTTATTGGTTACGTAAGTACGTAACCGTCTTGGCAATCACTGCTCACACAATAGCGGAGTTTTAACCTGACAGCATAATAGACATTAGATTCAAGAAACAAGAAGCTACACGTGCGACCATTGCATGCCGCCACTCATCAGTGCCATCAGTGGTCGACTTTTTGACCGCAGCGGCAAAAACGCTTTTAGAACTACTCATATACATATTTGGCAAACAAAAGGATTTAAGGAAGTGTCAGGATTAATAAAGTTTGAGAAGCATTGAATCGATTAGATATTGACAACTTGACACATAAGATCATATTTTACCTAAATAACTAGTATCTTAACCTACGTTAATAAAGTAACATAATATGATACGACGATATGAATTTATTGAATATTTCCTATTCCTCCCTGTAAAATATGCCCAGTGATTTGTCTTTTGCATTACTGCTATGATATTATTATTGTAAATTGTATTTTTTTATATGTAACTTAGAATCTGACATGTAAAAGAGATCTAGCAGCCTACTTGCAGAAAAAAAAATGTTTTTGAATTTGAATTTTTATCTATATAGTTAGTTGGACTGGAATGTTTCCCAAACAGTTCGCTTTCTGGTGTTAGATATGCGTGAGTAATAGATAATGTGGGAAAAATAGTTGGAAGAAATGAGACGATTCATTTATCTTCGTAAAATTAATTAATTTAAAATATGGGTCCTCGGTGGTTACTATACATACTCAGAACTACCAAAAGTTGAAGTAATGAAGTTGTCGGCTACATACATAGTTACATATTATGTGGCTGCAAAGGATACGTTTCTGCACGTAGCTGTGCCTTAGTTCGAGTGGTAACCATAGCAACGGGGCTGTCTCTTGGGTATGTACCTTTGCCACTCTCGGTTTATGTGTTCATTAAGTGCCCCCAGCCTATTTATACCCCATGGCAATTGTCTGCGGACAGGGGAATTTAGACAGCTCTTTGTCTATATCGCCGACTTTGCATTTTGCTCTCCCTTCGAGGGATAATTACCGAGAGATACTTATACTTAAAGCCCAGTCACTTTTATTAGTACAATGTCGGGAGTTAAAAAGAATGGCATATTTACATTAGTGGGACATTAGGTAAAGGAAATGACAAATCTGGAGCAACAGCGACTCATAAAGAAAGTTCAACGGCCAATTTTCAAGATGGGCAGACGACATCTTCCAAAGTGTATCTGTCACAAATGTATGATTAACGTTTCATGCCGTTCACATTCCGCGGCGGCGGCCGCCCGCTACAAGTTCATCCCATTTAAATTTAGCGCGGCGCGTGCCGTCTCTGGGCGTCTCGGGGGAGGAGGGGGCTGGGGAGCAGTGGGCGGGCCGCGGTGCCATCACTCAAGTGACGAAAATTGACGGAAAATGGGCGGACACCGCTTGCCCGCGACGTCATCAATTACCACGTCCCGACGGTCACCGACGCACTCGACAACGGCATCGGCAGTGCATAATATCTTTTCTAAATGTGGCCTCGCCATTATTAGAGCGGGTATATTGTCCCGTTTAACCAAGATGCTGCCAAATAGCAACACCTTAATAATGCAGTGGCATCTCAAAATACTAACATAATATAAGTAGGTAATGCCTACCCGAAGGCGAAGGCACATATGCGCTATGGATACTTTCATTTCACTAAATACCATATTGACGCACTTAAGCTTCACTGGATTGGATCCCTGTCCATGGGTAGGTATTGACACATCCTCCCTTACAATTGTGATACTTTTGTTTAATATTTCTGTTATGCCAAACACGGGGAGACGACGAGTGATAGGAAGGGACTAAAGAAAAAGAAACTCCAAATAAACGGGAAAAGAGCAAGGGGGTTACGACTGCTATGCCAAAAACCCAAGTTCATTTTGTACTTTTACACACAACATAATAGATGTCTGGATTTGACTGTGAAATATATCGGCTTAAACAAGTTGTCAACTCAAGTAAGCTGTAAGTTGATATTAAACATACTCAATCCCGGAAGGCCGATGAGACAGCTAGAAGCACAGCGCAATCTCGAGCGATATCTTCAACGAGGATTATTGAGATGCAATCTAGAAGCCATCGATCGGTCGATAATGCGGGCTAACTGCGCGCGCGCCATTGCGCAACCACTCATCAGATCAATCCGGAGATATCTCGATGATACCTTTATTAAAAGGTAGCCAGTGGAAACTTCTGTTCGCCCTTCGTAGAACTCAATGACCCATCACACGTTTTCAAAGTCCTTTCAAAAAAACAACGGCTGGAAACGACCAGCTGAAACTGGTATTGTGGCAACCGCAAATACGTGCAAGTACCTACCACATGCATTATAAGTACATCTGCATATAACAGAGGTGTTTTCGCTTCGTGTTTACTTACGTTCACTCGAGAATGGGCGAACGCAGGAAGCCACAGCCAGCAAAAGCTCGACGATCGATTTTGAAAATTGCCCATAATTAGCATGTATCTCACTCGGGACGATTGTGCGTTTAAAACTGGGATCTCGACCACAGGCTACATATTCCAGTAGCGTTTACCGAGTAACGGCAGGCGAAGGCGACGGACACAAATTGCCAGAGAGCTGCCACTGCGCAAATTGTAGGCCGAGGGAGCGATCGATTGTTCCCGACCAACATCAGCCCGATCTCGTCCTTCCTGCCGCGAACTGCCGCTCACTCGCCAGCCGGTGTTTACTGGATAATTGGAGACCTTCCTGATCCAACCCATAAACACAACTACACGTAAAGTTCAAACTAAATTTCACTCCGGTCATTTTAGCGTTAGATTGTTTAATGCGATAACAATATTAGGCAACCTTAAATGCGGTTTGACAGGTCTCAATCTACCGCTATTGGTTTCTCGGGCATGTATAATTACGCAGCTGTTCCTCGATCCAGCTTTGCATTTGCCCTTGAGGTACGCTATAAAGGCACCCAGTGGTCGCGCTTGCGGGTAATTTATTTCGAATCTAGATAATGCGTCTTGTAGTGGCGGCATCGGCATTCCGAGTCACGTCCGAGACATTTGATCGTGTAACTAGGAGTGTGGTGTTTGTGCTGGCAACGGGGAGGTAATGTGGCGTAATTACGCAGCATTATCAGGTGACCCCATATTGCGGTTGGTTGACCGGTACCCCGTCGCCGCGGGCGCACGGCTTGTGCGAAACGGAACGTACAACAATAACGTGACTAATAAATAAGAAATTTAATGTTCAATACACTCAACGAGTTCGGGTTTCAGTACTGGTTTTTGGAACATATTGAAAATGCAATACTTATTATTTATATTTGCTCGCAGATTGAGACAAGACCAGACAGAATTGGTATCCCATTGTTAGATTTACGTATATATATGTAGGTTGTTAAAACACAACAATTTTGCTCTTTGACAAAAAGTGAAACAATAAACTCGTATTGCACGGAATAGCGAGTCGTCTGTCTGTCGCGGAGTCTTTGATGTCTCAATTAGTAACGCGAGCGGGTAATTGTGGCGAAAATTAATTCTCTCAGCTGAGCCAGGGCTCGCAGAGGGAGCGAAAATTGCTGCGAACGACAGAGGACAGTCACTGCACTGCACACAATTACGTTTTAGAAACTGTCTGGGATAAATCGAAAACTACGCTAAAGTTTGAACGTATTTCCCGAATTTTAACACATTGTCAGGAATTCATTAAGTTTCTCGTCGACACAGCTGTTCATAATGGATGCTACTTTTAAGACAATGTTACAAAGTACCTATACAATGTAAACAAGCGCAACAGTAAGTGAAGGTAAAGGAGTGGGTTGAAATCTTCCAAGAAACAGCACGCACGTCGCTCAGAACCGGTACCTTCGCAGAACAAAACAAAAACCAACGCGCCGTTGCTACAGTTTCAAGAATCTATACTTACCTATCTACGAGTGCTCCCATATGTCTGTCTGTGGATAGTTTATGAAGATCTCATGGTCAACGTAATCGACTTTAAATTATAGTAGATTAAAAACCCATAGGCAAAGTCTAAGAAATTCATTTAACTTCTGTTCATCCAAGGAATCGTCGCTTATTTTATGTTATTCGAAACCTTAGCCGGAAGTGACTTGCTTACGGACCGTGTAAGTTTTTTCACACTTGCGTATATTGAGAGACGAACCTTAATAAACCTATTACGCTTCATTACCTAATGCCGGCCGGAAGACAAATATTACCCGCTCATCATTACGACCACAAACTCCCCTTTGTGTAAAATATTGCATTTCACATGTTTGTCAAATTGTGCTAAAAGGATGGGGTATTAACGCCTTTATTTCTTGACTCGTAAGTTTTTTTTCGTGTCGTGAAAATGAAAACGGCGTTTGTGGCTGTATGATAAATGGCGGTGGTCATTTTCCGCTGGCCCCCATTACAGTTGTCATAGCATATGGCTGATTTGCCCCTGTATGGGTATGAGGGTAAGCTATTGTTTGTTTTGTGGCCAGGTCATGTCGGTTTTTATTCAGGTAACACAGGCTGACGGTTTTATCGACATCGACAGCCTAATCGATAAGCCATTTCACTTGTTTATCAGTGATTTGTTTTGCTTGAGCTTCGAAATGGGGCAAGGTTTTTTAAAGTAGGTACCTATATATTAGTCACTGACAGTGTTATGCATTTTTTTTTCTAGTTACATCTATCTTGTTTAGTTCTAAGGTCTTTACTGTATTTTTGTGAACTTTGCTGAATTTAATAGTTACTAAGTCTTTCATTCGGGCATATGTTTTAGAATAAGGGTCGAATTCGGACGAATTTGTGTACTGGGCGCCCGTTTGCGGCGGAATTTTGGCCAAACACAGACGCCTACTACACAAATTTTGTAATATAAAGTAAAACAATCGAAACTGTCCGACACAGAACATCTTCTTTCCATTGAGGAAACAGACGAGAATGTAATCTCAATTTGTAGGTGTGGAAAAATAAGCAGGGGCATTTCCTCTTAAAGAATTTGCTCAGTGTATAATGATACTATGAGTGTTAGTGTGCTGACGTCACGACACATGGCGGGCCGTATATGAAATGAATTATGTCGTACCTGCATAAAACTAATAGCTTGAGGATTACGATGAAGCAAAAAAAAATGAAAAATTTAATCATTTCATTTCAGGTTCGAAACCCAATTTTCAATGGTTTTCCTGAAATATAGAAAAAAAATTGCTTTATTGTAAACATTTTATTTACGCTAGCAGACGTTACTGCTTAAATAAAAATAACTATACGGTCATAAATTTCAACTTTCAAGTGATTTAACGGACCCACTGATATTCTTAATTCTTCATATTTCACTTTTCTGCATGAACACGTATAAATCAATATACTTACCGCAAACTCGGTAGCAATAGCGTCACAGCCGTCTAAAGGAGCTGAAACATTCCGTTTACTGTATACAGAGGGGAACGGCGATGAATTGGAAGTGGAAAGCAATAAAAGTCACATTAAGTCGAGAGCGACAGCGTCTTCGCAGGGAGCACACAGATTGGATTGAATTTGTAGAAGACTGCAACACCTAATAAGACATAAGTTTTATAAAGAAAAGTAAAGAAATACGTGGTATTTTGTGTAAGTACCTTTTTACTATCAAAGAATCGGTCTCTAATCTAAATATAGATCTACGAACCATGGTGTTTACTTTAGAGGTTTTTATTTATATATTATGTATATTGTCGTTCCATAGTAAAAGCTTTGCTCAGTTTGGGACTACGTCACTTTGTATAAGATTGTCCCTTAATATTTATTTATTTATTAAAAAGTGTATAGGTCTTGTAAGGCAGTTAAATTTGCCTTTGTGGAACAGTTATTAAAGTTGAAATTATACAATTCTAATGTAATACAAGAAACATGACAAGATACCTTCAAGGAATAAAACAGAATAGGAAAGTAAGTTAAGAGGCCTTAGGGCCTGGCCACATGTCCACGACACGGCGTCGTAAATGTAAAACGACACGGTGTCGCGTCGGAGCGCGACACATTATCCACCGTGCGAATATCCGTTGCCGCGTCGTGAAAACACAAGATGCTGTGTCGCGTCGGAGCGCGACACAATTATCCACCGTGCGAATATACGTTGCCGCGTCGTGAAAACACATGCTGCACCGGGCACCGCAGGTCGCGCCGCGGGCCGGGCAGATTAACTTTGCTGTGTTGAGTAGATGCACGGTGCGGTGCCACGTTCGATTACGACGCCGCAGCTTCTCGTACATGTTCAAAATATTTTGCGATCAGTTTTCAATTCGACATGGATCCTATCACACGTATTCTGCTCTTGTTGCTTTTAAGAAGAAGCATGAAGAAAAGCAGAAGAAACGAAAATGTTGGATAAATCCATATCTTTCTATTATGAACCATGATGGCAGTCATTTCAAAAGGAAGTACGAGGCTTTAAAAATAAGTGATCACAAGTTTTATGATTATTTTAGAATGTCTGTGTCAAGTTTTGAAGAACTATTATGGAAAATATCGCCTCGTTTAAAAAGGCAAAATGTATTTACCTGCGACCTGCGGTGCCCGGTGCAGCATGTGTTTTCACGACGCGGCAACGTATATTCGCACGGTGGATAATTGTGTCGCGCTCCGACACGACACAGCGTCGTGTGTTTTCACGACGCGGCAACGTATATTCGCACGGTGGATAATTGTGTCGCGCTCCGACGCGACACAGCGTCGTTTTACGTTTACGACGCCGTGTCGTGTGTTTTCACGACGCGGCAACGGATATTCGCACGGTGGATAATGTGTCGCGCTCCGACGCGACACCGTGTCGTTTTACGTTTACGACGCCGTGTCGTGGACATGTGGCCAGGCCCTTATTCCTTTTAAAATGCTGATTGTTTTAGACATGTTTCTCTATGATCAAACACGTTTCTTAACATAATATTGATGTTACTACCTAGAACAGGGCTTTTGGGATTTATTGGTATATATTTGAAACATACAGTTTGAATTTTTCATTGATAATTTTTGTTTCAAAAACTACTCGAAATTGAAAAAAATCACGCGGAAAATTAGTTTTTTCAACTTATTTTCGACTAGGTACACGCAATAAAAGCATGAAATCGCTATGTCACTACCTAGAACTCGGGGAAAAGTATTATTCACTTCAAAAAGTTGGTTGAAATTATCAATATATTTGGCATAATATGAAAAAAAAAAAATTTAAAAGGAATAAGGCCTCTTAAGTATCGAGCTAAGCCAGCACACCTCGGCTCAGCCATTTAAATAATAACCGCCTTTAATTACCAACCTATTAGACACGGAGACTGAAGCTTATTTCAGGTGTTATTTGATTAAAATTTTAAAATACCTCCTAACAATTAAGTCCGCGTAGTAAAGGTTTTACGAATGGAAGGACAATTTTGTTGTTCACTTATTCTGTAGCAAGCGGTTTGGAAGCCGCGCTCTATAATCAAGAAATAATTTCAGCCGAACAAATGGGACAAAGGACATAATTACTAGTAACATAAAATTAATTACTGGTTTATTGGATTTAATTTAAACTAGATCATAAAGGTGTCCACTTTCACGCGTTGGATGGAAACGTAGAAAATATAGGAATGTAAACAGTATCGTGCTTTGTAATTATTAAACTTAAATACGGACACAACTTTGGACAAGTCTTCGAGTCTATAAATTAATAGATGAATATATACGTGTAACCTGTTTGCGATGAATAATAGAATACTCGTATTGGTGATATTCGGTGTCTTATCTTTAGTTCCCGGGTTCCTAAAATGTAAGTAGGTACAATACGGCGCCGGCGACCTGCTGGGGTACCACGTACCACGACGTCTCTAATATTATAGCGTACAGTCAGCTCATTTTGATGCTGACTGTACGCTGCATAGAGTATAGGAGACTTTCGACTAAACTCTGGCCCGTTACAAAAGTTTAAACCTGTAATTGCGCTGTGGGCTGAAAATAATGGGAACCCTTACTCTAGTTGTTACAGCTTTCAATAGTTTCAGATTTTATAAATCATCAGAACACCTGTATCCACGATAAATCACAAAACGCCGGTTATAATTAAAACGAATACAGGTAAGATTTTGGAGCACAAAGTCTATAATTAATTTTTGTTTCGTAGATGAATCACCGATGATTAGAGACGAGGCAAAGATTTCGTGACCACTTGAATGGACGCAGATGTTTATGTTATAATTGCTTGCACTTAATGATCTTAGACGGCGGTCAACATAAGAAATCATTAATACTCCGTAGGTAGAAATGGATGTACTCTGGCGCCTTATTTGAGACTGGTAGGTTGACGATAATTGTTTAATGAAGCTGCAAACATTATAGGTAATATTTGAGGCTTCATTAAACAAATTAAACATTACCGGCACCAAAAATGAGAGATTGACGCTACAGGCCAAAGCAACAAATCAGTCGAATCTCCAATGTGTCTAAATTTACCATTATCCTCGACAAAGCCATAAATAATGTTGAGGTACGCTATGAAATTGTTTTTTCGCACTTCTTTATGGGTATATTTATAAGAAAATTATAATAATTGTGCCCACCATAATTACCTGACGTAATGTAAGGCCAGCAAAATATAGCGGCCAATTTGAATTTATGTAAAATATCGCGCAATAAATTTACATTTTAATACGTCCCGATGGCCGCGCGGTATCTCTGTTTAGAATCAGAAGCTCGTATCTACAAATTGCGAGATTGATCTATGGCTGACGTGCCTAGTGTCTACTCAATCGAACCTGGGCGCTAATTCGAGTGTATTTTGAGGTATAGCCAAATAAGTGATGCCTTAGGTATATCTCTGATATCGCCTTTAACTGTCACTAATAGGTACATGCGTGCGGTTTGAGCTGAATAAAGTGACATTTCACGTTATTACCCGGGTAATTTAAGTTTGCTACTGATATCTATGGTGTAGCACATAAACGTGGTGCAAACTTAACGCGACCGGTTTGGCAAAGTGGCGATATATTAGTTAGGTATATCGCATGTTCGGTGATCTCACCGAGATATGAGAGAGATATAATGTGGAATTGGGGCCCTGTCTGACCCTGTTTAATAACCAGAGTAGGTACTTAGCCGAAGCCAAGTAAAAAGGTATCTGTTAATATTTGGTTTATTCGCATAAAGTATCTCCCAAAAAGTAACTTAGAAAATATGTCAGTCATGTCATTAACGGCAATTATGATTGTTCTAGTTGTCATCGTCATTATCAGCTAAAAGAAGTCCACTGCTGGCTGGACAATGTTGACATATTATGCCTCCTCAAATAAAGCATCCATGACTGGTACTACACCGGACTGGTCATAGAGGATTAATATAGTCATCAACAAAATAAGTTGACCATTTAAGTGTGAATTTGATATAATTATGCTAGTAGTAAAATTCACAGTTACTTTTGATGCTAATAGTACCTAGTAAAAAATAAGCAACTTAAATAGATACAACATATCAATGTTATGCGAATTAGGCTTTTGTAACTACTAACATAAACATTTCTTCTTCTTCTTCTTTGGCCTCCCCTCTTCCCAGTTTATCTGGGGTCGGGTCTCCTTGTACGTATGCTAACATAAACATTTCACCAAATAATAATAGTAGCAGTTACACCAGGAATGAGCCGCTACCCCTTGAACTGGGTCAAAGCTTGTGACTCGAGAGTCAGTGATTCCTCGGTTTATCATAATTTGCTAAACAACTTTTTACAAATAATCACTTAACAAACAACGATTTACAAACTATTCATTTCACAAACCTATCATTCCTTAAAATGCTCATTTTTAGGCTAAATTAGATTGAGTGATGTTCCATTTTTTAAGCAAGCATTTAGACGCTCCGCTCTCTTCGCTCGCTCCGCCATACATGGTCATAAAACGACCATGTTACCTAAAAAACCTCAATAACCTGAACACTAAGACGTCTGTATGCACATCAGAACTTAAACTTATACTTTGTTAAAAATTAAGTACCTATGTTAATATTTGTACTCGTAGAAAACTACACATATGAATGGCGTTCACACCATGATGATTTATTAAACGAAATGTTTAGCAAACAATGCATTTTATTAACATTGTTTTATCATTCGTTATTTTGTTTGTTTGTTTGACTAGAACAATGAATGAATAATTTGCGAAATAATGTTTTGTGATATGATGTTTTGTCCAATAAATAATTTGTATCATGATCTATTTGTAAAACTATATTTTATGCAACGTCGAATTTGGGAATCGTTCATTTGTCTAACGTTGTTTGTAAAATGAATATTTATGAAACATTGTTTAGCAAGTGATTGGCTACCGATTCCTCCATAGGTAGAGCATCAGGGCGAAGTTGTTCATGCAAACATATGACAGTTTAAACTAAAAATACAAAAAGTGATAAAAATAAATAATAATAAAAGAACACCATACCGAAAAAAGTTATTAAAAGTAAAATTAAATAGTAAGTACGTTTTTGGGTTTCACCGCCCGTTAAGTCGCGATTAAAACACAGTCCATATAATGTTAACATATTTCACGGCCAGATATAAAAGTTAACGACATTTTTTATCTGAGTAAAACATTCTTATTATGATAATGGTTAATTCTTGACATATTTTATATAATGCAAGCCCTAGGCGAGTTGGCCGACACTATGTCTAATAAATTTATGGGCCTTCATTTTTGATCGGGGCTCGAAATTATAATCGTCGCGCTCCGGGCGCACAGGCCTCGCCGTCGAGTCGAAGTTCACTGAGCATTTCAATGTTATTTTAAGACATTGTTTCTGAACCTAAGGGTTATTAGCCTCATGGGGGTCAATCGCCTATTCTGTGGGGGTAGCAAAGAACCAAATAATTAAGATCAAATCAAACTTTTTCACATTAATTTGTATGGCTTTATCATTTTGAAACTACTATGCTGCTTATGGTTTTTCAAGAAAGGTATTTTTTACGAAAATATTTTATAAATATATATTATGGCATTATGAGTCAATAACTTAAATAGAATACCTAGGTACGAAAAACGAATGATAAAAAGTGCATAAATGTCGCTATACAAGCCCGAGTGCGGAAACGACATGACGTGTTTAATGACGTAGAAACATCGGGGCTGAGAGGAGCTCAGGAAAAGTTAATGCCATCCAACACGCATCATAGTGTCTGTACCCGCATTGTTCCCTGTTCCCATAACCAAGAACTTTGAAATCCAAAACAGTAATATTGTTTTTCTGTCTCGATTCGCTTTCTGATGTGAACGCATTCGTTACATTTTTCATGTTCATTAAACCACCTAACCGCTTAATAGTAGCGTATTTTCTATTTAAATGTGTAAAGCAATTCATTGTTAAGAATTACGTTACATCGCGGCCATTAAAGTAATGATTAATCGTATCGTGTGTTGAGTTGAGTGCGTTGGATCCGTTGAGTGCGGAAATGTTGTAAGTTAGTACGCACGTGCTGAGCGCTCGCCGCAGCCTCCTAGCAAAAAGCGAATGGCTGTTTTATGGAAATAACACCATTTATCTCGTAAAATATGCTTGACGACAAAGCGACTTGTCCCGGAAAAGACTGCATGCATTACATCCATTCATGTGAAAGGGTATACAGCGTTTATTAGTAAGTTCGGAATTCGAAATGCTGGATTCTGATTTCAGTTCATTGAAGCGTGAAAATATTTATGGTTATTACGAAAATTCCTCATAGTGGCCGCCAGTCATCCGCCAGTGTGGCAAATATATTTTACTGTACTGCCAAATGAAGATAAATAAAGCACAGATTTAGCTTAAAATTATCTATTTGTCAGTGTAGGTTAATGCAGCTCGAATGGATAAATCTTTACAATACTTACATATACCGCCCAGAATATACCTATCAGTAATACGGACGATTCATCGCTAAAATAGATATATTACGATCTTAATCGAATTTAGGCAATTTCACAATACGTAGTTAATTTCTGGTTCTAATTAAATATAAGTACCTACACTAGTTACAACATTCAGTACTGCACCTACACTTATTACGATGGTACAGTAAACGGCGATAAAGAATGCACATCGGCAATCATCGCATTTCCGAATATAAACGAATGCTAATTTCCATGTACATCAATTATTAGATTAATCGTTCATCAGAATTTGAATTTAGAACTAAGTACTTTATTGTTGTTTTATTTTGACTTCACGTGGAATATATAGAACTGTAAAACTCGATGTAATTAATTATATATACTATATAGTTATTGCTATAATGTTCTTGTTGGGGAAAAATAATATACATATACATATATATATATATATATATATATATATTCAGGCCCACATTCCTAAAAGGGGTTGACTGAGCATTAGCAACTGATGTTATACTACTAGGATACTTAAATGTGGATTTAAAGATCGACAAAAAGTGTAATTACTTACATTAACATTCTCATGTTTTTTAAATTGGTCGGCTTCAGTTACAAAATATTTATAAACATTGTAGATAATTTCGCGTGACTGGCAAAGTAAGGGCTTATCTATTTTCCCTATAGATGCCATAGTACAAATTTAATTTTGTGTAAGTTTTAGCAACTCTATGTATATATTGACTTGGATATGCGACTGCACTCTCTCGCATTTGAACCACGACTGACAAAAGAAACGTCATGGTGTGTGCGACACAGATATCGCTATACGAAGTCGAAACTAGCCGATTGCCTCTTTCCAAAGATCGATGTGCAAACTTTATCGCCGTTTACTGTATTTTCATTGCAACTTCATTTTAAAGTTCTTCAGCACAAGTCAGTTAGCTCGTTGACTTGTAAAATGTCAGTTTCAAACTTCACAATATCGATCATGTCATGGGGTTCACTGGTACAGTCAGCAACAAAAGTAGCTGACAATTTTAGTATGCATAAGCCAGCAGTAAAATTGACACCTTTTTGATACTGATTGTACCACTTTGTTTTGAACTCAAAGCTCATTCTATATGACACTTTATAGCCTTATAACAGCATACCTGGTGTGCCAAGGAAAATTAAGATAGACTGTAAAAACGGACCCTGAAATGTTGAGTTACACTTCGAACCTTGATTGAATTTGACAGTCGTGATTCTACATATTTGTATTTCTTCTGTAAGGCAGTTTTTGTTTCGACGGAACATATTTTTGATGTAATAGCGAACGATCTTTAGTATAATGTCCCTCGTACTCTTACTAAACAAACAAGATTATTGAAGCTCAAACGATAGCCGTATTAGTTGTTGAAGTTTTTATTATATCGGTTATTAAAATCTTTTGCAAATGTTCAAGTTAATTGGTTTGGCCAAAGTTTAAAAAAATCGTTTAATTAGGTAAATAGTTACAGACCAAAACGAATCTTAGCTGTCCTTTAAAATCGTTTTGCGTACTAACAATTTAATATAAAGATCACAAAACCCGACCAATAATAATTAAACGCTTTCTAGTGGCAAAACTTTATTGATATCCATCCCGCGTGCCTAAGTAACTGCTTATCAATTAACTTGTAACTAATAGTGCTGTCCAATTAGTTGCCCTAGTGACGTAGTTATCCTCTAACTTGCCTCTATCCGTTGCCCATCGCGTGTTTAAAAGGTATATAGCCTAAGCGATGGCAAAGTTCACGCGTGAAAACTGACAACGCGAAAAATGGCATGATTATGCACTTGGCCGTCAAGTCATCTTCATTATCACTAGGGATTATTGTGTTATAAGATATTGCAGCTTTTATACCGTTAGCAGGTTTTATAAGGAATAAGTAATTATAAAACACATGATTAAAAACGCATTGAGTTCTGTTTTGCGCAATATAAATGGACATGGGAATAACTATAAGTTTGCGTTATTTTATGACAAATGTACGAATACTAACATACCTGGTATAAATTAGAAAACTAAGGAAACTTGAGTTTTTTTTAGGAATTTGCATTCATAATGACAATCTAAATATCTAGTATGTCGAGTTTGTACATTTGACGTTGGCTACTTTTGTGTAATATCAATGTAACATCCTTTTACGCAGATCATGAATTTTATCATTATAGATAATAATAATAACAATTTGTACAATATATGTGTCTACATAACAAAAAATCACAGTTCAATTAACATTTAAGTGTTATTAACAAATCCAATGTCAAAGATTTATAATTAGAGTCACACAGGCAAGCAGGACTCTGATGCAGCTTGCAGATAAATAAAGATCTTACAATTTCTGTATCACTAATTCTTACATACGCATCGATTTAGTGCAAGACATGTAATAGCAGATCAAGTCGCAGATCGTCCAAATGTCACATCCGCCACGCGTGCTAGACGGGTGCGTTAACGCAACTACTATAATTTGGCTGTTTGGCGTCGCTACCCGTCGGCTCGGCGACGGAAGCCTGTCACAGCCGCAATTACAGTACCGAGAATCGGCATTAGTTCGAACTGAACTATTTATGTAAAATAAGAGCAACCTCTCGTACGGGGAAACGCCGATTGCACGCATCACTCATTAAGCACTTTAGAGCAATTTGAGGAGAGCAGAAAAAGTCGGACGAGACGCCGCAACATCGCGTGGTCAATTAAAATGTTGCCGCTCGGCTGCTGAGCCGCGACCAACGGTATTTTCACGTACAAAGCGGCAAATTATCCGGCGAGTTCCACGGAATTGCTCGTATCCTCCGCTATTTAAATAAGGTGCAACTAGCTTTAGTTAGCAAGGTGCTAGTTGGTGCTGCGGCTTCTGGTTGCAAGTTGCATTCCATCGTTAATAATAATGCAACATTGACATAGGTTAAGGCCAAAAACCCTCAATTGTGAATGATGGAAAATAAGAACAGTGACATTGTTATGTGCAACGTGCATTCATAACTATAACTTAAAATTATGTTGGTAAGATTCGGATAAACAACGTTGGCATCTGGTAATGAGGACACAGCTGAGTTTGAAACAGTTGACTTTCTTTCGGCGTTTCTTCTCAGCAGTGGTCTTGAAATCCCCATAGATTCAGACATGTAAAAGTGCCCTTATTGCCTACTTGCAGAAAAGTTAATTACTTCTTCATTATTTCACAGCAATTTTTGTTTAAGCTAAGTCTCCATACTCTGGTCGTAATCTTTCTGTATTTAAATGGACATTCATGAAATAAATAGGAAATGAAATTAATTATAGAAAAAATGTGCTGGAAACTTTACTGTCTGTCTGTGGCATCGTCAGTGCCATATTTACCCCTAGGCCCACGAGGCCCGGGCCAAGGGGGCCCCGGACAAAACCGTTTCGATATAGGAAGGGGGGCCCCAAATGCCAATAGGGAATGTCCAATACTTATAAATTGATCTCTTACCTATGTTTGATGAAAATAGTTTCAGCTCTTTAAAACCATTTGTATTTTATACGTGAGGGTTTATAGTTTTTTAAGTCATTACTTATTTTGATTGCCTATTCACTTGAATAAACCATATAACATGCCTAATTAGAGTTATATACAGACAACAATAAATACTATCTCTGGATATCTAATACTCGATTCAGTACCGAAGAAAAAATCGAAACGAAAAAAAGCAAATGCAGGAATCATAAAATGCAGACCAGTGCGTAAGCCTTTCTGAACATTGAAAAGATGTCAATACAACAATACTTTATTGCACACCAATAACAGTTTACAGAAGGAAACAAGACAAATTGACGACGCGGTTGGCGCAGTGGTTAAGCAACTGCCTACTGAGCCGACGGTCCCGGGTTGGAATCCCGGCAAGGGCAAATATATTTTGTGTGATGAACACGAATATTTGTGCCTGGGTCATGGATGTTCTATTGTATTTAAGTATTTATTTATCTATATAAGTATGTATATCGTCGCCTAGTACCCATAACACAAGCCTTCTTGAGCTTAATTTGGGACTAGGTTGATTTGTGTGAGGTTGTCTGATATTTATTATTATTATTATTATTATTTATTAAATACAATTTATAAATAACGGTCGACAACAGGCGGTCTTATAGCTAAAATGCGATCTCTTCCAGACCACCTTTGAGTAGATAATCAAATTGATGAAAAATTTAACAGAGAGGTCAAAACGAGAATTAAACGTATCATACTACACCCACGCATTTGGGCTGGGAAAGCAGCTTCATTCATCACAATTGCCGATAGTGTTTTAATTCAATTGAATCCAGCACTCAAGGGCTATTAGAAAACAAACACCATTCGGTGGTCCATTACACCTGATCCCACCAACGTGACTCGACGATCACTCCGGGCCTGCGCCCACGCTGCACCCACCACAACACCGGAATTTCAAAAGGGAATATGTCACATGACAACTGTGGAGCACTTATGCTGTTTTAGAAAAGGATCGCACTTCCGGACCAACGTGTAGGTATTTACATTTATGCAGCATTGTATAGAGGTATATAAAGGTGAAAAACTAACAGAGACAGGCTATAGGTGTCTGCATTCCTGCATTTGTTATCGCGGATGAAGTAGCGATTTTAATAATTTATTTGACATTCTTATTCATAGTACGACTGTTACAAAAACGGTGGGTAAAATCCGGGCTCATAACCTGAGGATATGTTTCTGTGAAATACCTAGGTCTCTGTATTTTTTTTTGTGATATCTTCTATGAAGACTTGAGGAAACTTTCATTATATACTTCTAAGAACTATAAAGGTCGGCGCAGAAATTACAGCTTGTGTCTTGTCAAATATATCCATATGTGTCTAATATGGAGATAATTCATACCCTAAACTGTGTTACCAACTGTATGTACAGTAAAGAAAACTACGACGTACCATTTTAAGTCTTATTGTCAGTGTGACAAGAGCGAAAGGGTAGGCACAATACGTGTTACAATTTCCTTACTGTACATACGTATACACATGTATACTCATACTCTACATCTACAAGATTGATCTAAAATTTAAACGTAAATTATCTCCACAATTCCGCTTGAATCATGTAAGGTGAATACTGCTCTGTAGGTAGATGTCTTAGATATAATACGATATCGATCTAAGTTTATACTCGTAGTTAAATGGGTGAAGATCAAAAAGTTTACCTTAAGGTACTGTTTTGTGGTTTATTATTGTGTCGTTAATTTTTATCGCACAACGGAACTTTTTCCGATCACTTTTTTCTAAGGCTAACTACGCCTAAATTACGCTTACCCAAACATCAGTGAATGGACCTCCCCATTTAAAATCACACTGACATAAACATTATTATTTCAGTAGGTAGATAGGTACACTATAAACTGACGGTGTTTACAATCTCATGGTGGTACATATATATATCTACTCCATTTATACCATTTAAATTTAGCGTGTTAAATAACAAAGGCAACTTATCGCATTGTTATTATTCTACTATTACTTATTACAACTATCACACGTTTGCCGCTGACGCCGCCAATTATCAAATACCTTAGTAATAATGACCATAGACAACAAGCACAAATGGATCGGTACATAGACACAGATCGCATCTAATTGAACCCGTCCGAGTCGCATCAATCACACGCACCAACAACGAAAACACTGTTAGTTTTGCCGCTGAATTATTAATTACATTCCCACAAAAAACGCTCACACGGGCCGAAACGCATAAATTTCTTCCTTTTTCACCGCACAAAGGAACCGGCCCACAACAACGCTAAACTGATTAGGCGCCCGACACGGCCGTCGCGGCATAATTTTTGGCGCCAGTAGTCCTGCCTCTAGATTAAACTAATATGAAAAGGAAATTGAGTAGAAAATGGACGAAGGCTCTATGTGTCATTAAGGATTGGTTCCGCCGTCGCTTCGACCTTACCCGAGTTCACTAAATTGAATTAGCATTTCGGTAGTTTTTATGAACTGCTAGTAATGTCCCGAACAAAATTTAATGGGCTATTTTTGGTTAATAACAATAACGTTTATGTGACTGGCCTGACTAAATAATTGCTTTTAGTTCTTTATGTGGGTAGCGGCGGCAGTATGTATGTATTAATTAGTTTTTTTTGTTGTTATTCGAAATCTTTCTTGTTATTGATACCATATCAATTTCATGGTGGTTCTTGCGTTTTAGACTAGAAAAATATAATTTATTGTTTGATGATTGATAAGTATTCACTTTTAGATAACTAATTAACTATATGTATGTATATAATATGTGTGAAAACCGCGCAATGACCTACATTTGTGGCACATTGAGCAAACAAAATATCTGTAGAAATGCAAAAAGGTGCCCTAGATGACCAGGGTCCTAACTGAACACACTAAGACTTCATGTAAACTACAAATAACTAATAAAATCTATACTTTACTTAAACCGTAGTATTAAATCAAATATCATTCCAATATATTATTCAGGAGACCCAAATTGCCTCAACTCCAATAGAAAGACACTCGACTAGTTATTTGTTTTTCATGTGGACGAAGAATCGGGTCCGGTCACCCTCGAGATCGTATATGAATAGTAATAGAGGTTAAACCTCCAGGGAGGAGGCCGTAATGTGCGGCTTATGGTGCGTGCTAAATCGACAATACCCGGGTGGTGAATAAACCGATTTACTGACGCCTTTTTGGGAACAGCTCCAATCCAAACTTTAACGTACCGTGACGTCATCGTAATGTTTAGGTATATCACACCTCAAGATTAAGCTTTATAATTTTTACAAACAATTTTTTTAATGTGGCAGCTTACACAATTACACATACTGAAACATTCGACCAGCTAGGTTGGGTTGGGCCAGCCATTGATGATTTTGTTAGTTGACAGCACAGCTGATCATAAATTTAGCGGATACAGGTACCTATCGTGGTTAGTAGTAGGTAAAAATAACGAATAGGTGTCGTTGTAAAGCCAATCAAGCCGTAGATTTCAATTTATAGACTGTCTTTTTATGTGCAATCAAAAAAAAACAGTCCAACGGTGAGACACCGTGTGAGTTAATCATTATCGGTCAGTTGACAGCACAGCTGACACTATATTTTACATACGTATAATAAAATTATAATGTTTATAACTTGGGAAAGATTGTCGGTAACGTAGTTAGTAGTAGAGGTAACAAATAAGTATCGCTACAAAGCCGAAGTATTGCCTTAATCTATTAGATAATCATAGTAAACATTTCTTTATAAGTTTCCAGACAGTGTAACCTAGCGGTGTATAGGTCGGAGCGGCGTCTTTCGGCACTCACATTCATGAGCAGGTCCGGTGAGGAGGTGCCCTTTCCGCTCATGTTGGGTCATGTCACACACTAGCACTCGCGGGCGCAGGCGGCGCGGGCGGGCTGCGCCGAGCATCGACTGCCGTAGTGAGGCCCCCACCGCACAGCCCAAGCCCCCACCGCTACCGGCTGCCTCATTTCTCACTATAATTTGCGTGCTGCTCGTTTTTTACCATTATTACTACCTCGTTTTGTTTTACGTATTATCGAGTGCATCCCGCTCGCACCGGCCGCCATGCGCGGCGAGCGCCGCCCAGATAATAGCCGCTTGCAATTACCGGCAGGCCGACGATGTTACCACTAGCGCCATCTCGTGTCGAGAGGCGGTACTATACGCCGCAAACTTACTAACTAAAAAAGTTAAGGCTTCTGTTTAGTTGTACAATCGGCACGAAACTAATGTATCAAATAACTATAAACCATAAATAAATCAAGAGTTAAATTGCTACATGTTATAAAGAACCTATCACTAAAGTTCAATTCTTAACAATCATTATCGGATAGTTACATACATATGTAATGATTAAGTAGTCATTTGTTTTATTATTATATTCGGAATAAAATTTTAAAGATACTTCAAAATAAAATAAACGTTTGACAATCTTCAGACACAAAAAAAGTCAAAATGAAAAAATATCCAATATTGAATGCATACAAATGCAGTAAACATAATTTAGTTAGGATGTACTAAATAAAATTCTTACAAAAGCACGCTAAGTGTTTCGTAGCACTCCGTAGCACCTGCGTAGCGCGGGGCCTAAAAGGCCGTAGCAAGCTGAGATGGCAAGAGTCTTATGTGTACATAATTACAAGTACCTACATACAATTCTGGTAAGCAAGGATGTACCTAATGGTATTACGAGTAAGGAAACGACGCATACGCCTACGTTATTCTTCCTAACCTGTTAACTCAGGTAGGCAATGATTGGATACTATTTTTGCTACTGACCTGCTTAATTCACATCACGTTTTAACGGTTGACATTTAAACTCCACTTTTTCTTTGCGAGTTGGATACTTAACATGTCTATTAGAGTAAGTGTTGAGTTGGTTAATGTAGTTCGTTGGCATTTATTATTAATGAATGATTATTGAGCACGTATACCATTTCTGTGGGTTTGTACTATTAAACGAGGGTGGCGTTCAAGATATCAACCTTATTCCTGCACACAGACCTACGATCATTGGTCTAAGTTCCTGCATAATTTGATCCATTCAATTCCACACTCTTTCGTGCTATTAACGTTTACGTACTAAAATGTCTGTCAAGTAGGTACTTATATAATAATTTACTAAAGTTAGATAATGTTTCGGTATTTTATTTATAATTAATCTTTAATAGATAAGCTAACCATAGCAACCAAAATAGCAAAGCCACAACGTCAGTTTAACTTACAGATGCTTTTCGAAGTATTTATGTAATATAAAAAATAAGTAAGTGTCTTTATATTTACGTAGATACGGCTCTGATACTCGTAGTTCCTTTGTATTTTTTCTGCCTCGCATTCTTTTGTTTTTTCAGTAACGAGAGTGCTGTGCCTTCTCTTCTCTGTACCTACCTAAGTAGTAAACGTCATAACAGTGGGTAAAGTCAACTAAGTATAGAATTTAGAACTCTAGGGTTCGGTTCTTCGGTTCTGTACGGTCTGCATTTAAAATAGCTGACCATTTTATTTTATGCATACTAAAAATGTCAGCTACTTTTGACGCTGACTGTACAATGTAGGGAGACGAAAAGATTTTGACTTTTAAAGATTCACCCAAGATTCGCCCCTGAAGTGAAAGCCACACAGAGGAGGTAGTAGTTCTGCATTTTGTATGCAGGCCAACACAAGGGAAACTTATACATTAATAAAATTATGAAATTATCTTATAACTGAAATTTTAAATGAAATGCGTGTGTGTATTCTTATGGAAGTTTTTCCAAAATAGCTCAATAAATTACAACTCTTTATTAAAAAGCAAAATCGTGATATGGTCAAGACAAAAAAAAATTGTGTTATTTTTTCCCAAGATTTATTTCAGAAATATTTTAAATATCCTAACATAACACTAAATTTTACAATCAAGGCACATAAACTAGAACCTAACTACATAAATCACAATATACTGTCTGGTAACTTATAAAATGATTCCTACCCACATGTTTAAGGCGAACATCACCATTATAAGCATCTGATACAACAACCAATAACCTTCCCATACCGTTAAGGTTACATGCAACAATCCATAAATTCACCATAACTTTAGTTCGAGGATTGAGTGTAAAAACTGACCGATTAAAGTCATTGTCCGAGCGCTACAGGGGGCTGTAGATTATAGTGCCCCTGGAACATGGCATAGCTGTCCTTCGCGGCACACTGATACGTGGGAAAATGCGTGGGGTACTGCCGTGTGGGTTCCGGTAGGGTCGGGTATTGGTATACGGGACGGGCGGCAGCTACCGTCGTCAGGGGTCGAGAGTACAACGCCTCCTGCCGCATCTCCGGCGACCAGCTTGTGGTGCCACTCCCGAACATCACACCACTGTTGTAACTGGCACTAGACACATTCGGCGCGACCGCTCCATAGTTCAGAGACATCTGCTTCGACGCAGCGCTCACGGCTGGCACTGTTCCGTAGTTCGCGCTGCCGATAGACACGGTCGGCGCTTCGATACGTCGCTCAGTTTTCTCAGTGACTTTAGCAGATTCTTCGTCTTCGGAGGTGGCCTTCTTGGTTTTCCTCGTGCCGTTCGCGTGAGTCTTCACGTGCTTGGCGAGATGGTCGGAGCGCATGAAGCGCTTCGTGCATAATTGACAGGCGAACCTCTTCTCGCCGGTGTGCGTGCGCAGGTGCCGCTGCAGCTCGTCGGAGCGCGTGAACCGCTTGCCGCAGAACAGCCAGTTGCACACGAACGGGCGCTCCCCAGTGTGCCAGCGGAGGTGAGCTTTGAGGTGCGAGGTTTTTCCGTAGACTTTTCCGCAGCCGGGGACGTGGCAGACGTGTTCGCGCTTGGCACCGTCTTTGCCATAATTAGGTCCAAGGCCGGCAGCTTCTGTGAGACAGTTGGGGCAGCGGCATTTAGCGCAGCGACGCTGGAGATCACGTGCTTCTTCGGCGGCGGCCGGCGGCCAGTAAGGATACTGGGGGTATGCCGGTAGCTCCCGCCAGCCGCACCAAGCTCCTGATGATGCACTGCTGCAGGATGAGAGGTCCGAGGCTGGAGAGATCGCGTCGCCGCGACCGCACCCGTACCCGTAGCCGGGCATCATGCTCATCATCTGCAACAAATAAGAAAAAAATATTAAATCTCTGTTTATACAAACACAAAAATATCTAACTCTGAAATAAAAGATTTTCAAAAAATATAAATCGTAAATTGTACTATTGGATTACACAAGGCTACAAGAATTTACTGACGTATTCGCGATTCACTGAGACTCATAATTCACACGCGCAGATCTGATAAAATTAAACGTTTCACAAATATAGCTCTATTAAATTTCTGAACGCCTTAAGCGTCAAAAATGCCGAGGGCAATCCTTAAACTATCAGCAATAGAAGGGCGGACCTGTTGAGGCGGATCCAGGTATTGCATGTCCGGTGACGGTGGTGACAACGAGAGGCTTCAACTGGATAATTACAGGGCGGTGCGTCCGCGCCGAGACGTTTTTAATAACTGGCTTGGGTTGGAGGTAACGAGCGGTTGTCGCCTCGCCCCGGCCCCCGCCCGAGGGTGCCGCGCGCGCGCACCCCGGCCCCGCGCCGGCGCAGCCTCCGACACCCCACCCCAGTGACTTATGGGGCCGGAGACTTCTTATAAGAAACAAATAGTCGTATATGATAGCATACTTACGTCACTGGGTTTCACTTGGGAATATTTTCTTCGTGATCAAAACCATGACACTATAGATACACAAAACCTAAAGTTATAAAGTATTTTAAGTTATAACTTAAGTAATAGGGTTTTCGTTTTCTTGTTGTTTTCTTAGTTAATTAATCAGGTAGCTATAAAATACGTCATCACCGTAGTAAAAAAAGTGTATTAAAAAGTTAAGCATAATATTGAATAACCACGCCCGCTTATTTCCATGTGAACTCAGCAAAAATATTTACCTACCTACTTAAGAATATGTAGGTACTTACTCTATAACTCTAAGAATACCTACACAAGTAATACATATAAACACTTATGTACAATGAAATACCTACGTAGATTTTCCATGTGAACTCAGCAAAACCTACTTAAGAATATGTAGGTACTTACTCTATAACTCTAAGAATACCTACACAAGTAATACATATAAACACTTATGTACAAAGAAATACCTACGTATTAGATTTTCTACGATATCCCAACCATATAATATACATTCAATATACTCTATGAGCCAACCTAAGTAGGTGGTTCACTCAGGTTCAGAGACAAATTGCAAAGTCTTAAAAATTTAAAACATCCCCGAAAGCAGAAGAGGCCTCAAATATACATGGCTTCAACTGTATAATTTTCATTCGGTTTCAGATCAGTACAAAATGATTCATCTCCCACACTCCGCTGTTAGTGTTACAACGGCTTTTATTTTATTTACTTATTTAATTCCAAGTTATCTGGTCAAGCTTGTTCAGATAGCCATCTACCAACATAATATTATTCTTCTGTTTTGACTCTCACGGAGCGCTTAATGTTTTTAATTTTTTCTCTATTTCGGTCAGCAGTTCGCGGCACCGAGGTATGATTTATGCATATTTGAGGCCAAACCTTTAATTACACGTTGTTAAAATATGGCAGTCTGTTAAATCGTTTGAGGTGCTTTTGTTTTACTAAACGCCGCTCTCTTAGAGAACTTTTCCTGTGTTCCGCCGACCTTATTAAGTTCGCCTGACGACGCGGTATTAAGGTTTTTATTATTTAACTAATGTTGTGGTTTCTACGAACGTTTTTGTTCCTATTTATTCTGGGTGGTTTAAATCTCTTTAAGAGTTATTTTGCCAGGCCACTACTAATACATGCAAGACAATAACACAGATAGGTGCAATGGAACGCAATGAAGGTGGCAAAAACTAACTTTTAAAAATACCGACGCTAAGAAGTGACGTAACGATATGACAATCATTATTAATACCCAACTGACTAAATTATTATTCGCGAGTAGTGTTTGATATATGCATGTATTTTACGTGTAATTTATGAAAGTATGTTAACTAAAGATTCGCGAAGTTTTAAATAATATTACTTATTCATAAATTAATTACTAATTGAAAAACAATTGTTTCGTACATTGTTAATAATGATAGTAATTTTTGTTTAAATGTACAGTAACACGGAGGCGGGTTTATTCTTAATTTGATTTACCTATAAGTTGATACCTATATCTATACATACTTATGTATCTCTCTTTGAGTGCATTGTGGCATACTAGCAGTTTTTTGATTACCGTAAATATCTACATATAAATACACACTGAATGGCGCTCAACCACGACACTACATCATCATCAACCATTTCGATCTTTAAGCATAACATCTT
The DNA here is from genome assembly GCA_905147355.2 of Apotomis turbidana. Lineage (NCBI taxonomy): Eukaryota > Metazoa > Arthropoda > Insecta > Lepidoptera > Tortricidae > Apotomis > Apotomis turbidana. The sequence goes on along the minus strand of LR990288.1, from coordinate 17,353,969 downwards.
AAATCACCTCGCGGCAGCCTCACCCTTTTATTACAGCCCGTAAAACACTTCCAAGAAAGCTACTGTACTGTGGAGCGCAGTAGTCGTTTGTGTCACAAATGGCTCGGTAACCTGTCGACATGTTTACGGCAGTGTAGAACAATAGCCCTCGTTGCACGGACTAGACAATGCCCCATTTCGCTACTGTGCCCTAGTCGGTGTCCGAGCCTCTACAAAGCCCACATGCAGTGGACAATGAGCCCTACTAATGCGCGATGATCGCTCTCCTAGGGCCATAAATCTTGAGGGCTACTGGGTTTTTGTATCGTGCGAACCCAAAAAACTCCGGTCGGACACTTGCGACATCTTCAATCATTTACAAGGACGGCATGTTGCGATCGTGTGATGAAACGAATCGCCGACTTCCTTCAATTTACTTCGATGAGCTGCAATTTCATTACGTATGATACCCATATACATACCTCCATACATACCTACTGTGCTCGCATTTTTTAGGTGTGCTATTATAGCCTAGCTAAAGAAAACAACTGTATCTATGTGTATGTTTTTTTTTCATTCGTCCTTCTGGACAGGCTAAGACCATAAGCCACCTCTACTATCTGATTCCATGCGTAGCGTAACGTATTGTTTACACTGTTCCGAAGCAAAATTCAACCACAAATTTTACGATATGAAGAACATTTCATAATAGAGTTCGTCAAAGTTTGTATAATTATTTCCCGCAAAGTCGACTACCAGATTAGATATTTTCGTATCTCAACAAAGGTGTTTCAGCAACAGTGAGTTTTTGTAAAATTACAGCATATTCAATATTCATCCGATCCTCATTTACATGTTATTTTGCGGAATAACAACTCACAACGAGTCTTACATACCTAAATGTCAAAATCTTAAGGTGCCTTAGGTAAGACTACAACGTATCAACTAGTTTTTTTTTTGCCTAAAGATAATTTAATAGACCAGACAGCTACTTGTACCTACTTATTTTGTCCTGAAAATATGTACCGTTCTCTCGTTCCTTTACATTGCAATTGCAGCCTCGGAAATAATCAAGTCGTTTATAAACGCATCTCAGCACATTACATGCGGGTCATTTCCGCCGATCGGATATTTTACACTAATTACAGGTTTCCTATTTCGTGGGCGGGCAATTAGTCCTATTGCACGTACACTCGCTTCCTGTCTTTTGGTGGTATGAATGGTACGAAGTTGCACAAAGTACCGACGTGCTGGTGTCGGGTTGCCATTGTACGCGCCAGCCAAACCGGCACCCACACTCGGATTAAGAAAGCAGAAGAGACAGTTTCATAGATGGAAAGGTACAATTCACCTATTGATGAGAACATTCACGTGAAATAAAATTTGTGGTTAAAATAAAACAAAGTCGCTTCGATGTCTGTCTGTTTGTCTGTCTGTCCCTATGTATGCTTAGATCTTTAAAACTACGCAACGGATTTTGATGCGGTTTTTTTAATAGACAGAGTGGTTCAAGAGGAAGGTTTATATGTATAATACTTACTTGCATAATTTATCAGCATCTACCTATCTATTAAAAAAAAAAACATCAAAATCCGTTGCGTATAGTTTTAAAGATCTAAGCATACCTACATATAGGGACAGACAGACAGACAGACAGACAGACAGCAGGAACCGACTTAGTTTTATACTATGTTGTGATAGTGATTATTATTATTAAGAGCGTCAGAAACCTGCTCGAATCAGAAGTTAAATTATGCTGTCGCAAATTGTTGGAATGCAACCCTTTAATTGTTACTCAATATGGAAAATTATGTTCGTGTTTATAACTAATAGTACAACTTACACACTATAAATCAGCAGCAAAGACGATTAAAATGTTACAAATCGTCGGGGATAGTGCAATAGCGCGTAAATAACAGCTGTCGATAAAGTTGTCATTTCAATAAAATACTTAGCATTTGTTTGAATATTGATTCGTATCGACACTTGTTACTTAGGTACGCGGTATTGCACTATCTAGGTAGCATACGTTTCGCCATGGAGTAAAAATGCGGAATTATATCAATGCTCTGAGTAAAAGTTTAATTTATTCTTTTATTTATTTAATTAGGAGAACCAACAGCTAATTACAGGAACTCACATAGGTATAGTAAACTTAAGTTAGTTAATGTTAAGCTTTGCTGTTTAGACAATAGAAATAAAATGCATGTGGAAATTAGATAAGATCCCGTGAACCTGAGCTAAATCGTAGTTTTTACCTTTTAATAGAACGTAAAAAACACTCGAAACATTCAACTAAACTTGTTGCATTAAGGTAATATGATCTGAAATCCATCACAAAGGGCACAAAAACCCAAGATTCGAGTTTAATCGTGAATAAATTTAATATCGGCTTTGTATCGAGGCGCATCCGATGTTATCTCATCGGAACTTCGCTCGGTTTTGCAAGGAGCCGTAAAGGAGTGAACATCGGGCTTGGCTTTTGTCGAACATTCACGTTGATACCTCACGCAAACTCATATCTGTCTGAAAAGTTGCTGGCAAACTGAACCCAACTACACTCGATAGTAGGTAGGTTTCCAAATAATTGTACAGATGAGGACGATACGATTCAATTGAAAATAGTCATTCGAAATGTAACAAGATCACGCGGGTACCTGTCGCACAAAGCGCCGCAGGTGCGCACGAATCCCTTGCCATTTTTGTGAAAAAATTTAACTTTTTTGAAGTGCCTCTGTTGTCAAAGGACGGGTGCATTTTTGTGTAACTTTTATATCGCGACACTAATTGCGACAGATTATATTATGTACCTGTAGCTATTTTAACCGTGTACAATTCTTAACTCTTGAAATAATTAAGTAGTCAACAAATTATGATACTTACTCCTTAATTAACATAACCGGGTCTTAAGCCTTATCAATAAAGTTAGAGCTTTAGTATACCTACATACAGATTTTTAAATTGCTATAGTGTTTTTTTTTTAATTATCTGCAGAATTAAGTACCGTTTGAATAATATACATTTCCTCGGGCTTGTATTTCGTCAAATGTTCAAATTGATTTTACTAAAGTCAATTTCTCACTAAGAGCTTAAGTCTACAAGTTAGAATAATAAAAGGCTCGTGAAAACCTCTACGAAGCCCCTACGTTAATTCATTTAAGGGCCGATTTTTCAATCCCCAGATAAATTTATCTGCCAGTTAAAATTATTGCTATACTTTTCTCCCGTCATATAAAAGAAAAGTGACAGCCAACATTTATCTGACAGATAAGTTTTATCTGCTGATTGAAAAATCGGCCCTAAATAAGACAATTTAAACGGTTAATATCGCGTATCTACCTACTTACTTAAGTACTTATATTATATTTTTTTAAACCTAAAGACGAGAGTTCTTGCGATTATGAGATACGGAATTAAAATGAAGACGCTCAAGTCAGTCCCTCTTACAAGTTCATGCCTTTCTGAGCGTCACCAAACAAGATAACCCTCCCGAATTAACCATAAATTTGAATAAATAAAATAGAATCATATAGGTTCATCCGACTGAAAGCCATAATGATATGGGCAGACAGACTGACAGACACACGTCAAACTAATAACTTTTTGCGTCGGGGGTTGAGACTGAACATCAATGATCCTAGCGGCGATCCAACAAAAGCTGAAGATGCGATGCCAAGTCACCATCTCCACGACAACGAAACGTAATTTATAAGCACAATACAAAACTATAAAATAAACATGAACCTTCAAAAAATCCGTAAATAGAACTCAATCTAAACATAGTAAGCTAGTTCGCCGCTCTCATAAAAACCGAAGGTTTCTGCGGATCGGGCGCCCTGCGGTGCGCGGCGCGTTCAAAAGTCCCAAACGCTTTGCAGTGACAGCCGAAATTGCCCTACATATGTAAAAACTAGCCGTTTGTTTTACATAACAAGCGGCTGGACAGATATGACGACGGTTAATGACACATTTGACGCCGGAGATCGCTCTCATTAAGCACTTGCCATTTTTTTGCACTCGTAAAGGATAGTTTTTGTTGCGTAGCTCTTATAGGCTATTTGGAGATTTCGGTAGTTATGAGTTGATAAATTATTACATTTATTAAAGAACTACCTAGCAATGTACGCTAGGAAACCTTTTAAAGAACTCACGGACTAAAATGGTGACCTAGCTTTTTGGCGAAAAAAAAAATATAGGTAGGTAGGTAGGTACTTAATGTTTCCGTCATTCAGACATTTAAATAAACAACTTAAACGGATTATATCGCGTTCAGTAGGTATTTGAGTCTCACCAACGTTCCAAAAACTTTTCAGTTGCCGTTGTCAAGGGTTGACTGCTGAGTAAATATGTTACGGTTGCATTTTCTTTCTCTAAACGATCACACTTACAAGCTGCTTGATAGAAAAAGCAGCGGAAGGCTTCTCAATTAGCTTCAGTTTACGTACAGTCGCCATCAGACATATCGTAGCATGTAAGGTATTCATAAATATCTGAACACGACTCTTATTGACTGGGCGTTACAGTACATGTTCACATATTTATGAACGCCTTATATGCTGCGATATATCTGATGGCGACTGTACTAAACTAAAGTAACGATGCTAAGCACGAATAATTTCGTACATTGACCCACTACTACCTATCTCTTTCGCACGCTCATAGCAAACTCTGTCACTGTCATAGGTACTTCATGCCTTATGAGCAGATAGGATTCCGTACCCAAAAGACACTATTACTATGACTCCGCTATCTGTCTGTCCATCTGTCACAGAGCTTAACCTTTGGCACCGTAATAGGTTAACTTAAAATTTTCGCATGTGTTAATAGTTAATAGTTAATACTATAAGTTATAATTATAATATAACATCAAATATTAAAAATAAAGAAACATAAAAAACAAATATGGTACGTAAGCCTTCGTGCGCGAGCCCGACTCGCGCTTGGCCAGTTTTGTGTTATCTAATGCACGTACTTTTGAAGGAACTTTTACACTTTGGCGCCATCTACTGATCTATTTAGAAACTTTCTCTAGATAGCGCTATTAGGGTGCGTCCACACTTATATCATTTCGCCGATCCGATCCCCGTTGCGTATCTCCACCGCGTATCGTGCTGTTTGGACGCTCACTGCGGGCACTCCGTATCATTTGCGCCGTCGCGCGAAGAAACGCGTCCACATTTGTCGTATCGTATCCTCGTTGCGTATCGCCGCACCGATCATTTCGGCGTGCAGTAGTTTGGACGCTATCCGTATCGTAGCAACCGTATCACCGCCCCGATCATTTTGGCATTTCGTTTTCGCCGAACATTTCATTTCGTTTGTGATCGTTGTTCTGTGCGGAGTTGCGTCCCATTTAAAAATGTCGCCCGCTGAGATCGCTCACTGAACCTTGGGACAGAAATATTTTTGAGTGGGGGCCGTGTACCGGAAGTCGCAGTGAGGAAGGCCCTCATTTTTGTCATCTGCTCATGGAGATTTAGCACATGACTGTGCTCGTTTTATAATACATAATGCGGCAGAAAGGTTCTCGAGTGGAAACCGCATGCTGGAAGACGCCGCATGGAAAGGCCTAACAAAGTAGACAGTCCATCAGTGCTATGGTATTTTTTAATTATCGTAAAGATTAAGGATTAAAAACCAATGACCGCAGCGTGGATCGATGACTCAAATAGCGCCTTTGATGATCGGGAAAAAACCCACTCGAGATGGATCACGGCCGATCCTCACCCCGTATCCTCACCGCGTATCATGAACGGAAGTATGGACGTCACGCCGTCGCGATCATGCAACACTTTCCTGATCGCGAGTGTGCGGGGTACTGAAGATACGCGTACAGCCCGACACAAAAGAGTAGAAAACGGATGAAAAAGGAACTAAAAATTTTCATACAAAATTGTTACCATATTCAAGCACTTTACGTCAAAAATGTGACAGTTGCGAAGGAAGTGGCGCCCTCATTTATTTTCTACTCTTTTGTGTCGGGCTGTATAGTCTGGCTAATGAAATATTACTCGATGTTTTGGCGGGAAATTTAAAAAATCTGCGGCTGGTCACACTTTGTGTAGTAGGAATTATAGTTTTGATACTAGAACATATTTTAGATTTTTCTATGCACACGTAAGGTACCTAAAGAAATAAGTTAAATATATGTTGACGCTCGCATAATTTCTAACACTATGTACAGTAAAGTCAACGACAAACACATATGTTTACACTTTCTAACCATATACAAAGCGAAAAATTAAATGTAGTTTAAATGAGGCCTAGCTCGATAATACTATTAATCCATCACCAAAAAATTACATAAGTACTATGCCAAATTTCAACTTGATCGGAATGTTAGAAATAAAGTATCAAAATTATTTATAGAGGACCCACCTACTAAATTGTTGGAATCATAGACAATTGGTAATACCACAAGGAAATATCTGTCAAATTTATTTAGCTAGCCAGACTCTATCAACATGGATTTCGCGCGAGCGTTGCATGATCGCGACGGCGCGACGTCCACACTTACCGTTCATGATACGCGGTGAAGATACGCGACGGGGATCGGATCGGCGAAATGATACAAGTGTGGACGGAGCCTTAGACAGAGCCTTTGTTTAGGGAGCACCGTTTACACCACACAGGTCGATGCAGCCGATCTTTGTAGGGACATTGGGAGTCTATTTACAAGTTTTTATTTATGTAGCTATGTTTGTATGTATGTGTCCGGGTCAAGCAAGGAAGAGTTGAAACATTTTTTTTTTTTTTTATGTCATAGGAGGCAAACGAGCAAACGTATCGCCTGATGGAAAGCGATAACCGTCGCCCATAAACACCTGCAACACCAGAGGAGTCACAAGTGCTTGCCTACCCGGAGGACGAAGATAGACTGCCTCTATGCTAGTAATTTCACCGGCTATCTTACCCCCACACCGGAACACAACAATGCGAACATTGCTGTTTGGCGGTGGGTTAGCAGGCAAGACGGTAGTAACAATCCGGACGGACCCTGCACGAGGCCCTACTACTCCTAAACATTGCCCGGGCACCGATGTAGCTGAAATTTTATATACCTACACCCCAGGCCAAAAGTACCTATGGAAACAAGCTTATATTACTTTACAAACCTGTGATTTCCTTACGGAACAAATTACAAAATCACAATATAAAAATGATTATAAACATTTTAAAAGTCAATAACGCAAATTCTGCTTATGCTTATGATAATTGCCAGTGCAACATTTTGTAGAAAGGGTATAAAAACGACGACATGCACTTTGTCCCGCAGTTAGGTAAGTATACACATATAGTTTTACAGTGTGTTTGATATTATAACAAACATTTGACAGTTCTCTGTTGATGTTTGTAGTGATGTAGCAAAACCATATTGTTTGCCAAACCTAACGATTATGAATGGTTGATCAAATCGATTTTATCGACGAACTTTTTTTCAAACCTGAATATATTTTTAAATATTTGTATAGAATCTTTTTATCGATTCATATTTTTTATGTGGTAATACCACATTTTTTTTTTATATAGGTACATACTTGAAAAACCACTATGTCATTCCTTGTTTTTTTTATGAAATTCAATGTGTCGCGCAGATTTACGTTGTATGGGTCCTGTGATGTGACAAATGTTTGTTATAATATCAAACAGACTTGTACAATATGCAGATGTTTAATGGTGGATGTTCTATTTTTTTATCTTTTGGGGGTGGCCTAACGGTTACTAACATTTACACAAGGAATAATCATTGGAAACTTTGAATATTCAAGGAATAGACTTTGTTTCCATACTTTTGGCCTAGGCTGTATAGTCGCGCGGCGTCTATACAATCCAATTCCCACCGTCTTGCCCACTTCTTGGCGATTGAGCACCATTCTCTCTACTGCTTCTGAAGAAAAATGTACCCTGGCTTGTCTAAAATTTGGTTTGACGCCACGCGACTTATGCCTACGTAACTTCGATAACAATAAAATAATATGGAACAATAGAGCTAGTCAATAGAGTAGTAGAAAATAATATGGAATGATAGAAACGAATGGAGGTCATAGGAACTGTAATAAAATAACACGAAGCTACCTCCTCTCTTTCTGGTACCTAAGTACTTTTTTTTAATCTATTAATTAAGAACCTTTGATCATTTTTATGAACATGCCAGCTCCAGCAGGCCTAATATACAAAATCATTCATCTTGGTGGGTACTTGGGTGTTCAAAGGAAACAACAAAAACAGTCAGCAATAAAAAATTGCCACAAATTAATTATTGACCCATGTAGTACCACCACCTATACTCACGCCGCGCGTAGCACGTCTGTCATGTGGTGTGGTGGTCAAGAAGTTTCCCCACCAATGGACTTGAGGGGCATTGCACTTGAATGTCAACTTTGTCAGGCACGTGACGGCTATAGCACCTTAAAGAAAAAAAAAAAATAGAGTCCAAGAATATATATGTATTTTTTTTAATTTATGCAAGCTATATTATAAAATATGACTAACCAAAATAGAAATCGCTTGCCCGAGTATGAAAAGGCTGCCTGTCCACTGAAGTGGAGCGGAGAAAATTAACCAATCAGGTTGAGTCTGTGAAGCCCAAACGAAGTTTTTTTGGTCCATTTTACACAACTCCGCCCAATCGTCAGGCAGCCTAAGTGTGCGTCTCCATTAAAGCGGACCGGAGCGGAAAATCGACCAATCACAAAAGTGAAGTGGAGCTAAGATACAGACTTCAACTCAGGCTATTGGTCTTCTCCGCACGTCTCCGCTCAGCCTCGCTTCAATGGAAACGCACCCTAATGGCGCCAGATGCCTGATAGAAGGTGGAATGCCCCTGAAACTTAGACAAGCTAAAAGCTCCGGAAGGGTTACCAAATTTTCATAAAGAAAAGCAACATTTGTGGTAAGTTTTAGAAATTTTATTATATCATAACACGCGACACAAGACATACAATTTGTACAAACATTTCACATAATAATGATAACTCCTTTCTATAACCCGAGGAATGTAGCATCTCGTAAGCAAATAGCATATGCTCAAGTCTCATGGAAGTATACAATGTAGAAGCTGTTACTTGTTACGTAATGTGTTGAGAATAGGTCGGTTCACTGTGCCGCAAAGTATTTAGTGCTGCACTGAGTTAAATAAATACAAGATTAAAAAATGAATAATCGTCACGGATGGTAATATTGCTAAATATGTATTTCTAAACTGCTCTATGTAAATAAAATAAAAACAGTCAATCTGTTTTTTATTTTATTTAATTAAATAATTGTATACCTATGTATTATTATTACGCACAAGTTGGCTTAATTATATTTTTTTTACAGCCAGCTTAAGGTACACTTACCAGTAACGCCAACGGAGTGAGAAATTGGCAGATGTAGTTTTACGCGTAATAAACGATTAGTGAAATTCTTTCTATATGAAGTATATTGTTTTATGGCATTGCTTTCGTATACAATAAGCAAAGGCATAGTGGTCCCGCATATATTTGATCAGGATTCTTTGTTTTCGACTTTTGAAAATTATAATTATAACAAATCTTGTTAGTCAGTGAAGATTTGACATTTAATTTAAAATTTTCACCAGTCCTTAAATTAGTTTTAAATGTTATTATAAACTTTAATGCAGCACTAAATATAGACTAACATGTCTGTTAGTCTGTCTGGTAGTCTTTATACAAGTAATAATAAACTGCAAAAGAGTCATGGCATCAAGTAATCCAAAAGAAATGTGAAATAGTGCAACACTGCCGAACACTGATTGCTAGCTATTTTTATTTTCCTATTTGTATGTCTAAAACATCGTCACTTTGACACTAACATGTACGGCCCTTACACTATGCCGCGCGAAATGAATGAGAATTGGTGCCACGAATGAGTGTCACTGGCATATGGGTACATATTCTGTTGACACATATGGTGTGACACCGGCATAGGAGTAAGAATTTTTTGATCACATATGTTGTGTCATCACAGACGAACGTGTTAATTCCCTTATCACTCGACCGGGAACAGTTAACTCATGTGCTACATACTGGATTACCTTCTTTTCTCCTTTCACGTAACATGCGTAAGAATCGTAAACAACAAAAGATAAAGAAAATACATACGCCTATCGTAAATTCGCAATAATAGTAGTGGTTAGATCACAAGATTTCTTATAAATACATAATACAAGTAGTAAATATACAAGATATACAAATCAAAACGAATTGTTACAACTTGCGAGATTTCTAAATATATTAATGTGAGTCACATTAATTATTTGTCAGTGTAACTGATTTTAATTACATATATTCTATACATCCTTTCTTATGAAACAATGACGGGATTTGTAAGTCAAACCAATCCCCTTTCAAAGTGTTATTAATGTTATTATTTAACAAAATTTAAGATATTTGAGGACACAATTGCATTTATTAAGAGACATTGGGGAATGGATGATTTTTTTCTTGATATTTTGTTTATAGCTAGATTAGGTAGGAATAACCCCTCTCATTCCTCGAAAAATAAACAGGTTTTACTGTATGTTAAAAAAAAAGTTTTTTTTCTAGGGAGTCAGCAAGAACCTCCTAACTACCTTTAAACAAAAATTCAAGACTTTTTTTAAATCCATTACCAATTTAGGATGTAGCATTTACGTGACTGTTCATAACGTTCAATCCGAAAAAAGTATACGGAAATATAAATTCCGAATCTATGAATAAGGTAAATTTGTATATTATAATTTAATCAAACGTTTATAAGGCTGCTAGTATTGCAAGATTATGTTTTCTAATGTAACAATGACAATGTTGGTTAACATATAAACCCGACATTAGTACATTACAGTCAGGCGCAAGGGAAAATGAACCCTGTATTATTTTATGGGAGTATGGAGCGGCATGCCCACTCTTTTTTCTGACGGCACCATTCGTTTACTTTTAAAGATATAATGCAATTTATATTGTACACTATACGACGACGCGTAAGAATAAATGTGCCAAAAAAAATGCAACACACGCTATCAAATCGTAACTTAGCGAAATCGAACTACTTATTTCTCATAGTCAAACTATAACCACAGATTATATACAAGTTACTATGTAACAGATACACCAGTTGTTTGGACGGTGGGCGTTGCCACCGCTATCGATGCCCCCTCCATTGACTCGCTCCTATTGGACGCGGGTGACGCAACGTCATTGGAATGTGCGCTAGGGTTGCCTCCGTTATGTAAACGCTAGCTTTTTCTCGTGCCTTCGCTCGTTTGGTCAACCAGTCTAGTCAGCAGAGGCGTGGCCATACAACCCGATTCCCACTGGGTTGCCTCTATTGCTTCCGAAGAAAAAGTAGCCCAAAATAAGTTCCGGCTTGTCTAAAAATTTGTTTGACGCCACGTCACTGCTAGTCAGTTATGTTTTTTTGTAAACATTCCTTTAATTGTACATGCATTTTATACAGGGTGTTTGGTAGCTAGATGCAAAGCTTTAAGGGGGTGATAGCCGAGGTTTTTTTGAACATTTTCAGCCATATATGCCTCAGATGAAAGTAATTTTTTTTTATTGTGAATTAAGAGGGCGCGGGGCTTTGGTCAGCTCCCTCTCTTACTGAGCGTAAGCGTGAGCGAAATGGAAGTGCGTGCCTGGGAGCGCGGAAATCATGTTTTTTCGGTTTAATTATTAAAATAATACAGATTTTGAAAATGTAAGACTTATACATTATAGATCTCGTTATGATATTATTAAAAAACTGACAACTTTCCCTGCAGTATTTATGACATACTAAGGGTTTATGTTGCTTTATTGAGGTAACTTAAAAAAAAAAACTATCGAGGAAACTACAAGTAATCGTGTTTCTAAAACATAACATTATAGAGTGAATCCTTAAATATTTTACATATTGATTGTATAACTAAATCTTCAGTAATAACAACACAGCATGGAATCAAACCAACGCAATTATTTCGAAAAAAGCTAGGCGCCCCTCATAAAGAATTTTAGAGAAATACCCAGACTTTAATAGTTACGCGTCAATAGTGCCCCAGTAAACGTTAATTCTTAAACAAAATCTTTTATTCCGGAGAGTTTAATGTGTACTGGAACAAATAAAATAATTTTCAATCGTCTTTGTTGCCACAAAAACAATATGCCCGACTTTTATTTTTCGACATCGTACAGCACATTTTGCGCGGGAAACGTTAACCGAACGCCGTCCGCTCGCCGCGAGGATACTTAGAAATCGGAATTTTTCGCGCGGCCGCAACGAGTGGGATAGCCTGGTATAACTTTCGTGGTCGCGTTTAGCAAGCGATAAAGTATCCGTCACTGTCGCACTTATATACATGTCGGAAAGTGACAGATAGATTTCAATATCGTGCAATAAAAGCAATCTTGTTGCCATATAGTTGACAGATGACGTCGCACTTTCCAAGGTATTGTCCAGAATGGATTATTTTCAGCGACCAGCGGGACAATCGGCTGGTTCCGTAGACATTTGATTCTCACATAGAAAATAAGATCAATTAAGTTTCAAAAAATATTATTAGCCTTTTGTAACAACCTCGTCCTGCTTACATAGGAAATCACCGCGAGCATTCGCTTATTAAGTAACAAAAAATATATGAAAAAGACATCGAATTACAGGCACTTACTCGCGGTGATGACGCTTCCTATAACGTCTTGACAGCCTTACACTTGAACTATGACAAATATACCCTTCGAGACCATGAACATCAGGTTCGAAAAGTGGAGGTAATTAAATAAACACTTTTTTAACGCAATTATGTCCTGTTTTGTTATAATTATGTATGAGAAATACGTATAATTTCTTTAAACTCAGGCTCAACTGCAAGTGTCAGTTACAATTCGAAGTGTGATAGATTGTATGGGTGTCATCATCAATATCATCACACAAATGCAATGCACATATTATAATAGCGTGATAAATGCAAAAATACCTTAATTGTAGAACGCAGACATAAAACTCGTTTCGCCAGTTCCTTCGTTAAGCTGAAGGATATAGATAATATGCAAATATGCATCGCATTTGTATTAAGTTAATGATAATTCACGTATTATCGTTACCAAGTTTGTTCAAAGCAAGACTTTTAGTGGCAATAAATATCGTTTGATAAACACGCGGAAAATAAGGAAAAGTGCAATGTAAAAATAAATTCAACCGAAAGGAGTGACTGGATGGCTTCCAACTTAAACTTAACTATAAGGGCTAGTCACAGTAACCTTATAACTCGTCTCTGAGGAGTGTGTATCTATTCTTCGACGGCGCCAACTTCTTGAATGTCGACTCTGGAGGGGTGGTCACTTTGACGTCTCCGCTATCCGATATTTGGTTAGTCTCCGGGCCGTAATGAAATTCCCTGAAATTTTACAATGAAAACGTAGTTATAGCAAATTTAATTGGTTAATACTGTATGTTATCGATGATCGATGATAGTTGAAAGGTAATAAGAAATGTGTGTGTGTGTGTGAGAAATTACAAATAAAATAATTTAAATTGCAATATGTGACAGTATTTCTTAACCCTTTGAGCGCCAAGCGGCAACGCAATTCACCGTGCCACTGACGCCAAACCCAAAAAAAATAAAAGTGGTCCAAAATCAACAGAGATTGAAAAACACAGATAGTGGTTTGAATTAGCATGTTTTTGACCATTGAAATTTTTGACGTCAATAGGCGTCGTTGGCGTCAGTGGCACGAATTCCCGATGACGTGATTTGCCGTCTTTGACGGTCAAAGGGTTAAAAGATTGACAGGTTATTGGTATAAAGATGTGAACAAATTTCGTCCCGATGGAAACCCTAACAATGGGACCTTTTACTAAACACGTTACACACAACACAAACACGTCACAATTTTCTTAAGTTCGGATTAAATATAGACACAGTCATCATTCCGTCGCCCGTATCTCATTTATTTGGGTCGGAGCACTGTTTTTTCTTCCATCCTCCCCTATCACCAGTTATGCACGGTTAGTAGAATTACTAACATTTTAATTTCAGCACTGATGTTACCCCAAACTTCCAAATTTTAACAAACCATCAATGATCACTGCTAGCTGATAGTATATGTATTTATCCATTAGCAATTCAGTTATGAATCATCGGGTTAACTGAATAGAACTTTAGAAAACAGACCTATATGAATACATCATTTATGATTTATGATTGAAGTGTTCCGTATGGTTATAGTCACGATGCAATCGATATTAACGCGCGGATTTCCCCGTACCTACACATTAGTGTAGAACGTAACTCAACCGTAACATTATGGCATATTTATACAAAAAAAAAAACATTACATTAAAACTATTTCATTTATATAAGACAAATCCAAGAGGGAATTGAATATTAGAAACTGCAGAAAATAAATGGGTCATTAAGGGTGACTAAATTCACGAAAATACTGTAATACAACGAAATTTAGCAAAATCCCTGGTATAGGGAACTCAATCCATAACCTCACCGATCAATGGACTGATAGAATTGAATTTTGAGTGTCAAATAAATTTAAATTAAATAGAAACAATGGTGTAATCTATTTATATACTAGAAAACTATCGTGAGTCTCAGACATATTAATATACTTAAACGGGTTTACTCACGTCGTAGAAGTCGAAGTGTTCGATTGGCCGCCGCCGCGACTGGTCGTCTCTCCTGATGATGAATCGCGTACCGATTCGAAACATGTCGAGCGTTATTCGACTTCTACGACGTGAGTAAACCCGTTTAAGTATATTAATATATTTATATACTGTGTATAAAATAAATAACGTTCCTGTCACTGTTTTTCGCCCAGTTATCATTAATGTGTATCTTTATGAGTCTGCGCTCTGAAGTAGTGTTCAATCGTGTAATTTCGTGTATGCTAAAACTGCTAAAAGACAACGTTTTAGACTGGCTCATGCAAAGTGCGTGAATATACAAGCACTTACAGTGCGTGAGCTGTGAGAATGCGATTCGCGTTTTATACCTGTCTCGTTCGCTCTTACGCACACAAACCCGAATCGCAAAATGAGCGACAAGTCCGAGATGGACTTGAAACAAACACTCACCTATGCAGTTTCCCTGAATACAAGTCCTGCAGGAACTGTTTGAGCTTGCCGGGCTTCTCCATGTCTTTGTAGTCGGAGAACAGGTACATGTGCCGGAACGAGTCGATGGCGATAAGCGGCAGGTCTGAGACAGACTTGCCGAGGTGGTGCAGTGGGTGTTCGAAGCGGACGCCGTCGGCGGTCAGGAAGTTAATGTTCTCTGAAAATTTAAAAACTCAATAAAATATTGCTGACACACAGACTGAATCCGAATTTGAATTCATATTTTAGGATTCATGATCTGATTCTGGCGTGTATGTGTGTATGTTCGTCCATAGATAGATAATGTATGGAAAGAAGAGCGTGCAGAATTCATAATTTTATTTTCATGTTCTGAAATAATCCGAAAGTGTGTGGAGAATAGTACGCATTGTATGTATTTCCGTGCATTCGGAATTAAGAACCTTAATTCAAATCATGAATTCCGTTGCAAATTCAGACTGTGTATCGCCAGCAAGGGATCATCGTAGGAATAGGACATAAAATGCAAAGTTAAATGTAGATTAGGTGGCGCCACAATCACACTTCGTTGAAACGGCCAATTGCGGGCAGACGTGACTCACATGTCAACTTAAAAATGCGACAGACTTCGGAATTTTCAATATTATCTTTGAAAGAAGTCGATCGCCGGCAATGCAAATATTATGTACAACAACTGAAGATACGAGTATATCATCTCATTTGCAATTGGGACACCGACACAATGGTTACAGTTATATGTAAACAACGAAATAGGCGTTACATCGTTATGTGTCCCACATTAAAAAGGTCTATAAGTCTAGGTGTACATTAAATCTAACTTATAAATATTTAAGGGTTCCGTATCCAAGGGTGCTAACGGGATCCTGTTATGCTGTCTGTCTGTAGGTATGACACAGGACATTCCATCCTTAACAGGTAGAGACATTAAATTTTCGCGTAATCGAAAAGCGCGTGGTCGCGTGTTTTTTTAGGGTTTTTTGCGTTTTTTTTTTTTGCTCTAACGGTTGAATAGAAATACATCACTTTTATCAACAAATACAAAAAATATAAGAGTCAAATAATATATTTTTATATGGACGGCTTCGTATGCGAGTCAGACTTAACATTAATTAACAATAATTTCCTTGTAAATGATCATTTCTTTTCTCTTTCTTGACTCCACAGTTCACAGCGCCCTTCACACCGCCGCAGACAGAAACAGATGGAAGAAGGTCATACGAGAGAAAGTATTGCAAAGGGGAGGTCACGACCCTCAGCTATGAGGAAAACGACGCAAGGAGGAGGGGAAATTATCATTAATCTACACTCATCAGACATTATTAGTTTTTTATACCTTTATAATAATCTTATAATGTCGGTAGATTAATGTCTGTGCACAAAAATTAAAAAAAAATACATACGTTTTTCACCCTCCAAATCCCTCCTAATGATTTCCTTGTATCTCTTCACACTCTCCGTATCTGTTGGATGATGGAACAGAATTAGGAACGGCAGTCCCTCCTCTGTGAGTTCCTCAGCGTTCTCAAATGTGATCTCCCGGACTAGAGGGATACACTTCTCTTGCACCCACTTGTACAGGTCGTCAAAGTTTTTCAGGGAGCCTTGGTATGTTTCATCTGGCTCCTCCGATCTCTTCCTGTCTGTTCTGAACACTACAATAGGCTGGCCTGAAATTAAAATAGTGAGTCAATATTGAGGGGCTAAGATAGTTGCGTTTATTAAGTAAATAATAATGCGTCAGTCACTTTATACGAGTATACGGTCTGGCCACGATTCGGTCTTAGCGGCCAGCGGTGCGGCGTGGGAATAAATAAAGCAGCAACCGCGCGCGGCTGCTCGTGGCGTACGTGTTTCACATAACGATATGATTGTGTCTTTCATCGTTGCCGTTGCCAATGGTCGCAAGTAGTCGTAGCCGCAACAGTAAGTGACAGTAGATGCTTTGTCATTTGTCTACTGTGTTATAAACAGAGATGGGCATTATTCGAATAATATTTTATGCAAATAATCATTCGAATAAAAAATAATCCGTGAGATTTTCATTCGCGAATAATTTATTCGCAGATGATTTATCCGCGAATAAATCATTCGACCGCTTTACAAATGACGAATGATTTATTCGTTATTTTTATTCGAATAAATTCACGAACTAACTGGGAAGAAACGAACTTAACTAGGTATCTAAACATCTAAAATATTTATTGACTGAGCGAGCGAAGCGTCTCCGTTTTAGGTTGTTGAAAAAATCGTTGTCGCTTCAAAGTCGCATTTCTCAACTGATTTTTTTTATAGATGTTAGGTGTCCCGCTAATGAGCAAAGGCCTCCCCTTTTTCTTCACTCGACCCTATTGCAAGCGCGGTTTAGCCATTCGCTGAAGAATGCGTCCAGATCGTCCCACCATCTCCTTTTCGGTCTGACTCTGTTCCGGTACCCATTTTTTGGAATGCTGTTGTGGTGCACTTTTCCGGATGCATGCGGCATACAAATGTCCAGCCCAGTCCCATTTCAGTTTTGCGGTCATGAGACCCACATCTACTATACCAGTTTTGGAGCGTACTTAGCTTTGGGTTTCTGATTCGATCAGTCTTCCGAAATCCCAATCTCAACCGATTCTATTCAGTCTATTCAGTTTTAAAAAAATTCTAAATTGTGGATATCCATGTGGAAGTGTAAAACGTAAAACAACTACACATTTTAAGCATTAAAAAATTATATCAAGTGATTTGAGCCTAAATTACACTGCAACAAATAACACCAAAAAGATTTAACATAACTCGTTTTTACTGTATATTTTAGGGTTAAAGGATAAGCATAGGTAGTATAATAAACAAGGGATTAGCGTAAGGAATGGATTAGTCACACACAAAGCTATTAGTAACTTCGTAATAGTAACTTTCTAGCCTGACTTAGAAAGAGATAGCTATATGAAAGAGCGAGAAAACCACATTTTTTTATCAGTTGTTTACTTACTTCTGAGAGAAACTCACAACGCCTAATTTATATATGTCAGTTATTAAGTAGCAGTGCATATCACAGTTCTCTAATATTTCTGAAGCTATCACGTGGTATTATATTTTTGAAAATGAGTGCCAACCAAGTTGGGCGTTTGAAACGCTCAGATATTCCCCCGTCTAAGGTGTGCAGTATATGATATAGTAAAGAAAATGTAAGGCAAAAATCATATTTCGTTTCGTTAGTACAAACAACAGTTAGGTTTACTATTTATTTTTTCGAGAAAAATGTATACCTAACGTATTTATTCCAGTAAATAAAAAACCATATTAACTAAGAACAAAAGGTCATAATCATAACTCTATTGTGAAACTTAAGCTCCTTAAGTTAGTTTAAATCTGACTTATACTCCTTGTTACTTGGGTCACAGAATTATTCGTGACAATTCATTCGACGAATAAATTATTCGCGATAACTTATTCGGCGAATAACTTATTCGGCGAATAACTTATTCGGCGAATAATTTATTCGAATGACGAATAATCATTCGTGGTTTTCATTTGTCATTCGCAAATAAATTGGTTATTTTTATTCGTTATTCGTCGTTCGAATAAATTTTGCCCATCTCTGGTTATAAATATGACTATCATAGGCCCGTAGGATTACGATACAGTCGGCAAAAGTAATCTGAAATAACATTATAGCAATTGAGGGGTGTAGTCTTGATCCAGCACTCCAGGCAGTGTGGCTTATGTAGGCTATATGAAAAATTTATAAAAAATTACAATGTATCAAATTATGTGTCAAAAATTTCGGAGGTAAAGCCAAAGTTAGTTTGGCTTTCTTTTTTTATATTTTAGAGCATGCAGGCTACATACAATTTCAACAATGCAAATCATGATTTATGAATCGAGTGTAATATTCTTTTGTTTATAAACTTTACGTGTGCATACTTAATTTAAATTACCAAACCAATGATATCAGCTTTAATCATACCTGTTTATGCGCCGAGGCGTAGTTGTAAGATTTAATGAGATATGACTGATAAACACATTCTTAATGGTTATGCCCGTTTTCAAGTGTTTGCATTCAAACATTTCATGCTTGAATGAAAAGGTTTCTAGATGATTTTATTGTAATAAGTGAAATATAAATAACAAACAATTGTTTATAAAAACTATTGCACAAATTGTTTACAAATAGCGAACTGAATTCCATAATTTATTTCATTCCCTTTAATGAACTACTGTAATGACGAATTGTTAAGGATGGCTAGACTTGGACTCTTCTCTCTTCAGCTTTAACCACACCATGCGGGTGTGCGGTTATAATAGTGGCAGTCAAATATTACAATATTTATTAGCAAATAAATAATCTTGGAAAAGGAAGAAGTGTAAAATGTACCATCCTCTAATTTACCTATGAAGGCAATAAATCAACTGATTAAGTGAAGAGGAAGGATACTTTACCTGGTGGATGCATTTGTTGAGACGCATCACCAAAACCGGCATGGAATAGACATTCATCTTTGAGACTAGCAGCCACCCTCCTGAGGACCTCATACTCCTCCTGGTCTCTACGGTCCATGTAACCGATGATGTGTCTCTTGTCCTCACTTAGATCATGAAGTTCTTTGAGTGATGTGAACATGATGACCGGATCGGTCAACTGCTTCTTGATGAAATCTGAGAATGCCTCTACAGAACGCTGACCTAGAATGTACAATACAAATGTTTTCATAACTATCATACAAAAATCCATGTCTATATAGAGTTATTATTAGAGTTATTGTTAGGTAGTCATAATGATGAAAAACCATTAGGTACAAAATATACAGCGACATTGAGCTATATTTCATTAACAACCTAGTTTCCTGACATATTTAATCAGCTACTTTTTATGAAAAGTGAAAATGCTGGAATTGTATGAAATTTATAAGAGTAATGCAAACTGCTCCATATGGTTGAATTAACTCCTTTTATTTGTTTTTGGGTAATTTTAAAATATTTGAAATAGGCGAAAATTATTGTTACATGGTTAGTGATGATTAACAAGATCATAAAACTCTATAATGATACCTACTGCTTATTATAAATAAGCACACAGTACACACATAACGTCTTGCACTTACCAAATCTGATATGTACACCAATTGTTTAAATAAAATTAATCTCTTAGTACACACATATGGTGGGATGTCTATTAATTTAAATCTTACTTAACACATATCAGTATCAGTTTTAGTACTTACCAAACAAACAACCATGTTTTTAAATATTTCCAAGATTATTCGAACAATATAGTCCAGTAGAAAATATTAATTTACAATTTTTATTTAATTAATGTTTGCAACATACCTCTATATTCCTTTTTAGCAGGCAACCCGTTACGGAACAGTTTTAATGTAGGGTACTTAGTTATATGGAACCTGGTGGCTACTGCTCCTTCTTTGTCACAGTCAACTTTGCCCATGACCACCTTGCCGGTGTCATACCCTGCTTTAGTTACTTCGTCTGCTGCATCATCAAATATGGGCATCAGCATGTTGCTGAATCTGCACCAGTCCGCATATAAATTTATAAATACTACCTCATTTGAAGCTAAAATGAGAAAAAATACATTACTAAAAATAGCTAGGACGCTTCTGAATCTGAAGTTAATTGACCATAATTACATTAATTACGCAGAAAACAATCAGTGCACATTTTTTCTCAAGATTACAATGATTTTGGATGCTTTTTGCTTTACTAAAGAAATCTCTTGTAACTACTATCAATTACTGCTTGATAAGAAAATTTAGGTGACAAATGAAAAAATGGTAAATGCTCATCTTGGGTGTCTTAGGTGTCTGTTACAACTGAATGCTAAGGTCTCTCTGCCACTTAGTTTTTTTTGTTTTTATCAGAAGCTAAAACATGGAAAGCACATTAGGTACTGTAAGTGTTTCATATCAATCATATTTCATATTTAAACTTTATAATCCATATTTATACATTACAAACAGCATGACATTAATATAGTAATGATCATCCTATGCAGAATGCTATTGTTTGTTTGCTCTTTATCAAAGATAAATTGTTTTCCATCATAAGTATCCTAAAATAAGTAAAATCAAACCAAAGACATTTATTTATTTGTGCCTTTGCTTGATCCAGGTAAATAAGAAAGAAACTCTTTATCATACATATTAACATAAAAAAACACCAATTTATAACTTGAATTTAGTAGCTGCCGACTATGAAAAATTGTAATTCTTTAATGGTAAAATAGTTGTAAATACAGTGTTGGCCGGTAGGCAAGGGGAAGTAAAAACAAGACTATTGCTTACTAAACAAACATGCCTTAGATTCCTTAGAAGGTTAATCTATTTTTGACAGATTTCTCATTAGCTACCGTAAAACCATAAATTAGCAACCCATTACGAGAGGACAATTGACGATTTTAATTGTTTACGCAACTGGTATTTGAGTTGACACGATAGGAGATATGTGTGAAAAACTCACCTAAAACCATGTCCAAATTACTTTGTGTAATTTGTACCGCACCGCTATCGGTTGGATTGTAAAAACAGTGGCAAATCTAAAACATAACAATAGATTACGCTAGTACACCAATTAGTTATCGAATTATACCATAAAACCAGCGATTAAACCGTAGAGAACTGTCCGGAATGGCAGAAATATAATAAAGTATTACGATTTTCCTTAAGGATTTTGTCACTTACCAAAACTAAAATACATGCTAGAAATTTGTAACTAAATACATTTAAACTACGTCTACTCATTTTAGGACTAATTTTTGGAATAATCGACGAATTTCCAGAGTAATATTCTAATAAAAATTCCGTCAGCTCTAGCGTTGGCGGTGTCAAAATCCCTCCACCCCGGTTGGTTGGCAGCCTGAACGAAACGTCACAAATTTCATGTACATCTTTTGTCTATGGTTTGATAAGGCTGATTTACACAGTTCACACTAACAAATCTAGCGGTTTGGAGATGGTTTGGACGCGGTTTGTGTTGCTGTCAAATAATGTAAATAATTTATCAGTTTTAAAATCATTATAATCCGGATTATTATATATATGTAAATATCTTTACCATTAAATGTTGTGTACACACGAAAAGCGCTCCAGTTTTAGTTAACGGGCCGGGTTAAGTTAAGTTTGCACCTGGTACGTATGGTGCCGCATACAAATGAGGTGCAAAATTAACACAAGCGATCACGATTGTTGTATGGGAGCCCCCTAAATATTTATTTTATTATGTTTTTTAGTATTTGTTGTTATATTATAACGGCAACAGAAATAAATCATCTGTGAAAAAATCAATGAATCATGATGAGATACAGCCTGGTGCCATCTGATTCGTAATCTGCCTTCAGTGCTAACCAAAGTCAATCTAGGTCTGTAAGAATAATTATAACTCCTAGATTTCTTCTAGGACTTGACTAAAAGGGCAGATAAGTGACATTAGGCTCCGTCCACACTTATATCATTTCGCCGATCCGATCCCCGTCGCGTATCTTCACCGCGTATCATGAACGGTAAGTGTGGACGTCGCGCCGTCGCGATCATGCAACGCTCGCGCGAAATCCATGTTGATACGCGTATCTTCAGTACCCCGCACGCTCGCGATCACGAAAGCATTGCATGATCGCGACGGCGTGACGTCCACACTTTCGTTCATGATACGCGGTGAGGATACGGGGTGAGGATCGGCCGTAATCCATCTCGAGTGGGTTTTTGCCCGATCATCAAAGGCGCTATTTGAGTCATCGATCCACGCTGCGGTCATTGGTTTTTTAATCCTTAATCTTTACGATAATTCAAAAATACCATACCACTGATGGACTGTCTACTTTGTTAGGCCTTTCCATGCGGCGTCTTCCGGCACGCGGTTTCCACTCGAGAACCTTTCTGCCGTATGCCATAAAACAAACACAGTCATACGAAGGCCATGTCTCCGTGAGCGGGTGCCTTAATCGAAGGCCTCCCCACGCGGCGTCCTCCAGCACGCGGTTTCCACTCGAGAACCTTTCTGCCGCATTATGTATTATAAAACGAGCACAGTCATGTGCTAAATCTCCATGAGCAGATGACAAAAATGAAGGCATTCCTCGCTGCGACTTCCGGTACACGGCCCCCACTCAAGAATATTTCTGTCCCAAGGTTCAGTGAGCGATCTCAGCGGGCGACATTTTTAAATGGGATGCAACTCCGTACAGAACAACGATCACAAACGAAATGAAATGTTCGGTGAAAACGAAATGCCAAA
Source organism: Apotomis turbidana (assembly GCA_905147355.2). Lineage (NCBI taxonomy): Eukaryota > Metazoa > Arthropoda > Insecta > Lepidoptera > Tortricidae > Apotomis > Apotomis turbidana. The sequence goes on along the minus strand of LR990288.1, from coordinate 17,330,695 downwards.
ATGATCGGGGCGGTGATACGGTGCTACGATACGGATAGCGTCCAACTACTGCACGCCGAAATGATCGGTGCGGCGATACGCGACGAGGATACGATACGGCAAGTGTGGACGCGTTTCTTCGCGCGAGGGCGCAAATGATACGGAATGCCCGCAGTGAGCGTCCAAACAGCACGATACGCGGTGAGGATACGCAACGGGGATCGGATCGGCGAAATGATACAAGTGTGGACGCACCCTAATCCATCTCGAGTGGGTTTTTGCCCGATCATCAAAGGCGCTATTTGAGTCATCGATCCACGCTGCGGTCATTGGTTTTTAATCCTTAATCTTTACGATAATTCAAAAATACCATACCACTGATGGACTGTCTACTTTGTTAGGCCTTTCCATGCGGCATCTTCCGGCACGCGGTTTCCACTCGAGAACCTTTCTGCCGCATGCCATAAAACAAACACAGTCGTACGAAGGCCATGTCTCCGTGAGCGGGTGCCTTAATCGAAGGCCTCCCCACGCGGCGTCTTCCAGCACGCGGTTTCCACTCGAGAACCTTTCTGCCGCATTATGTATTATAAAAATCTCCATGAGCAGATGACAAAAATGAAGGCCTTCCTCGCTGCGACTTCCGGTACACGGCCCCCACTCAAGAATATTTCTGTCCCAAGGTTCAGTGAGCGATACAATACAATACAACAACACTTTATTGCACACCAACAAGAAAAATATTACATGTGAAATCTTAAATTAAACAATGGTAGACAATAGGCGGTCTTATCGCTAAAGAGCGATCTCTTCCAGACAACCTTTGGGTAGCGGAGAAAACAAAATTAAACAGAAAATAGTAGGTGGTGAGATAAGAACTTCAAGTAAATTATACATACAAAATATTAGACAGATAGGTCATACACTTACACAAATAAGTATCCATATATATAAACATACATAAACGTACATACATACAAAAGGGAAGAATGAAAAGAATATCACAGCTAACATTAGACTTATAATGAAAAACGACAGCATAGAATTATAAAAGGATTAGGCTACGGTAGAGACAAATAGTGATCTTTTAGTTTATGTTTAAAAATTGCCAAAGTTTTAGCTTGCCTTAGATCCAGCGGAAGCGAGTTCCACAGTAAAATAGCTTGCACAGTAAAATAATTAGAATACAATTTTGACTTCGATGCCGGAACAGTGAGTATACAATCTCAGCAGAGCGATCTCAGCGGGCGACATTTTTAAATGGGACGCAACTCCGCACAGAACAACGATCACAAACGAAATGAAATGTTCGGCGAAAACGAAATGCCAAAATGATCGGGGCGGTGATACGGTGCTACGATACGGATAGCGTCCAAACTACTGCACGCCGAAATGATCGGTGCGGCGATACGTGACGAGGATACGATACGGCAAGTGTGGACGCGTTTCTTCGCGCGACGGCGCAAATGATACGGAGTGACCACAGTGAGCGTCCGTCCAAACAGGACGATACGCGGTGAAGATACGCGACGGGGATCGGATCGGCGAAATGATACAAGTGTGGAGGGAGCCTTAGTGGCTGTCAATAAATTTGTGAGTAGTTATATCCTTGTGAGTATTATATTCCTTGAGTTATATCATATTACATTAGCAGATAAGAATCAAAACTGGAGGCTGATAGACAACAGTCACATCCCTATTATACACATATACATAAGAGTATTTCAGGAGCATTCAAATAAAACTTCATTATAAATGTTAAACAATATGATAGACTAAAGACCAGTGACCGGAAAATATATAGACATCGCTCCCAGTACAAAATTGGCTTTCAAAAACGGTCCCAACATTTGACTGACAACTATCCCCTCTACAAGAATTTGTCCTGCAAACAGTTTTAAATATTAGCCTATACGAAGTCATCCCTCCTCTTAGAAGTAGTTGTGATTGGTTAGTTAAAGTTTTCATTGGCTAAAATAGACTTGTAAGTGTCAAAGTCCATGCGCGGCGCACGAAAAAGGGTAGTTGTCAAACCTAATATGGTTGCAGTAATCGAAAGGTAACCAGTTTAGAAAATATATTACTCCAGCTCCTATTTTTTTTTTTCATTCACTTAAGAACGTTTTAATAATAGTGCCACTTTCGTGATTTACTTTTAAATGTGTAAAAAGCGTAATTTTTTTGAAAACTATCGAATGCAACTTTGATGTCGCAAAATCGCAAATCACAGTAAATTTTGATTTTATAATTTATTTTCATTGCTTTTTGATGACTAATCAAATTTAAATGACTTACAAGACAATAAAGCACACATACCGTACAAATTGGTACCACATTGCGTTTTAGTTGGATGAATCCGGCATTGGTTTGATAATAATCATCATCATTAAAATGAACGCTACAGATCGGCGAAGATACTGTAGGAAACCACTGCGGTACTCTGCGTTCTAGAGAAACTGCATTTGTCCGCAAGTAAATGAATAATAAGAGATGTTAAATTATGAATATCGTCGGGGATAGTGCAATAACGCGTAAGTAACAAGTGTAGATACGAATCAATATTCAAACAAATGCTAAGTATTTTATTGAAATGACAACTTTATCGACAGCTGTTATTTACGCGGTATTGCACTATCCCCGACGATATGTCAAGTTACTCATGAATATATAATGTGGATACCGCAGGAAACAGAATATTTGACACTGACAGGGACATTTTACTATTTATGCTACGAAAAAACATAAACTTACTGAAATTAATTTACACACATATATTGCTTAAAGTCTAAATCGATCTTTTAACATAAACTCATTTAAACCCATTTTGAGCACTTCCATCAACATGACCATTAATCGGACACTAAACTCAGTACAAGACCTTTAGTAAAGACCGTCAGATACCTATATTGTTATAACATTTTTAAATTTGAACAGATTATAGGTTTAAATCTTAATACCTAGGTACTGCATAATACCATCCCCATACAAATTTCTTCTAAAAATGTTTTATTTTTTAATAATTCAAAGAACGTTGGTTACACAAACCAATGCATTTCGTGTTTTTTATTTTTATTGCTGGAGTGGTTTCTACACCATTTCACTGCACAAGAAGGCATTTTGAATAAAGTGCAGATATGTTAATTTTATACAAACTGACATGTTCTGCCATCGACAGACGCCATCGTATTAAAACTGTCAATTTGGCCTTGGTACAAAATTACAAATGAATCGTTCTAGGTACACTTCACGTGGGGTCATTTTTGAGCTCTTATGAGACTTCTATGTTTATATGCGTTCACTGCTAAAGACACATTTATACAAAAACATTGACATCAATGTTTGTCACTTTTGGACCTTAATGTACGATTCCCACTGACCGGGCGGAGTCGGCGCGCGCTCAAGCGCATCTAAATAGTTGCCAAAGGAGTAGTAGAGCTTCTGTACAACAGTCAGGTCCCATATTCGAATGTTGTTGGCGCCGCTGCCAGCCGAGCGCTTGCGGACGCGGCCGGAGGTGCTCGGCTGTCGTCGCGCGTAAGCGGCTCCGTTCTGTCACCGCCGCGCGCCATCGGCTCCGTTCGGTTACCGCCGCGGCGCGCCATCGGCTCCGTTCGCTCGTCTGTCGCCCTAGAATTTAATCGCTAGGACGGACGTAGTCGGCTGCCGCCGGGCGCTCTAGCGTCCGCTGGAACGTGGCGGCAGCTGAACCCGCCCGACCTGGTCAGTGGACGCGGTCGGCCACTGCCGGCTGCCAGAGCGCCCCCGTTGCGACGCGGCGGTAGCCGACCCGACCCGGCCCGATAATAAACTATACTATACTAACATTCATTAAATTATTGTAATTAATAACTCTGATTAATTAATTATTAACTACTGGACGGACTAGCTATGATAATATAGCATTTATATTTGATACTTACTACTTAATGGTTTTCACTTTCATTAAAAAACATACATGTTGCTATTAAGTAATACCTACCCTCCACATTCCCTCGGCTAAATCGTCAAATATGCATTCTTCAAAATACTGTTTCCTAGATGTTTACCTGTTTCAGAATGTGGATTGTGGGATCTTTAGATTAGCATCATATTAAATATGATGCTGACTGTACCTGTGCGTCTAATTGAGAATATCTGTATCATATATGCGATGTGCGCTGTTTACTTAAGTCTATGTTTCATGTACAGCAACTATTTGTGAGTTCCTGTAATTGGCTCTTTCTATTTAAGTTTCTATATTTAGTGTATTAGCTGTTGGTTCTCCTAAAATAAATAAATAAATAAATATATGTTCTAAGAAAATAAGAAACAAAAGATGCATTAAAAAACCGATTTCGAATTTATTATCAAAATGAAGTAGTAAATAGATGAGTTTTAGCAGCATGTTTTACATTTACTAACATGTATTTTCAGCAATGCCCATCCACTATTATGAAAACAAAACAAATACATTTAAAACGAGATACCTGTTATCAGTCACAATGAGTCAATACAATCAGAGATGATTGTCATAGACATGCTTATTAATTTCAAACAATTCACAAAAGTCACAGTAATCTTAAACATCTAGAACTAATAATAAAAGCTGCTTAAAACGACTTCCTATAAGTATAATATCATTTTCATGGACGGAAATAGAAGAATAGGAAATACAAAGACACCTGCTTTTATATTTAAGGCACAATATTAAAATCACATTACTGTACATGAATATAAGTAACCACAGTGGCAGTTCAACCCTAAGACCCAGTAGGCCTAGGATGGCTACAATTGAAATTAGAGATGGCCAATCATGGATGACTTGATCTGAAAGGGCCAGCTGTTACTTACTGCATACCCGGGGGTCCCAGGGCAGCCAAAACTGTAAATTCACCACTTATGTTTGTTCTCATACATAGAAGGGGGCAGATACAAAATGTAAAAAACAATTATAGTTAATAGTAAAAATAAGTAAGAAAGCCATTTCAGTCTGGGAGCGTTCAAGTATTATGTAACGCAATTTTTGAAGATTTTTGACCCTCCCTTCCCCCCTTGTAACGCGCCGTAACGTAACGTAGCCGTAATCCCAATTTTTTTTATAAAAAAAAGAAACAATGTTACGTAACGTGTTGTAAGAAACTCCTCCCGCCCCTGTAACGCATCGTAATGTTTTACGAGACCCCCTCCCCCCTAAATAGCGTTACGTAAATACTTGAACGCAATATTTTAAACAATATAGTGGCTGTGAATTGGAAATTGGTGGATGAATTTGTCAAGTCACCACAGAAATGTTTTAACTAAGTACTAACTGCTTCAACATCAGGATAACTCCCAGAAGCGCTGGATACATGGGCTTGGTGGATTCACTTCCACTCTGTAAAAGAAAAATAAATACAGGATCAACATCAACACCAACAAAGGATACATCTAAAAACATAATTTGACAAATATCTGTGCAGTCAGTAACTTGAATTGATAAATATGTGGATTAAAACTGAATTTTGAGATTTTATTTAGTGTAATCTTACACAAATCAATCATGGAAGACATCTATGACCCACAAATAAATATTAAAGCTTTTGACATAATTATTTTCCCTCGCTGGGATTCAAACCCATGTCCACCAGCTTCATAGCCCTCCGTTAGACTTCTCTACATGTTTCAGGTAGTATTTTCAAAAATCCTCTCTTGGTAGATATGGATTTAGGGGCATTAACACTTTCAACGCTCTATGTGGAATGTCTACATATTTTGAGCTAGTTTCTTCGAACAATTCGAAATCATCCTTTTCTTCTTCATTATTTTCTTAAATTAATTTGGCCAAGTTTTAGTTTATAAATACATGGATGTGATTTATTTATAAGCAATACAAGTGTTCATTTGTCATTATATTTTACACTGACACAGCTTGGTTACACTGGTACAGGAAAACTATAAGTACTATACCTCATCATCACTCAAGCTTGGAGTTATATGGTTACCCCCGCATAACTTCAATCTTGAGGCACGCGATGAGTTAGGCACATTAAAATAATAAAGAAATACACTTACTATGATATAATAATTGCATCTGTCTCCTTGGCAACAATCAGAACATTCCCAATCTTGGTACCATATGTGGGTGCAGGTGGGCATGTACCTCTGCCTAGTACCGGCACATTCTGACTTGCTGGAACATGTCTTTGATATGTAGTATTGCTTCTTTGCCCCTTGAGACCAATAGGGTGGACTGCCCCACTTTATTTTAGTTAAACATACATCTTCATAATCTCGACAAGTCATGATGGTTTTGACACATTTTTCATTATTATCCTCTTGGTTTTCACATACGTAACATTCCAGCCCGAATACTGAAAATAAACCATGTTAAAGACACAGAAACATTGATTAAGCAGTGATAAATATGTATCGTTCATCTTACCTACAACAACCGAAATAACCAGCAAAGAAAGCAATGCAAACACATTACGTGAAATCATATTGATAGTTTATACCACAATAAGGTGGATAAACTAATATTTTATTCCAATAATTTCTGCCACACCCGTATTGAAATTAAACAACAACAAAAGTACAAGCGAGCATTTGCTAGCCGACCCGTTGAGTTTGACAAGTACTCTAATTATTCGATTTGCTTTGGTCTGTTTGTATGAAGTTGGACCATTTTCCAGCGTTTTAATAAGTAACTCGAATATCTATTCGGCTTTTATTACACGAGTTCTGCTGCTAGCGGTCGTTTGTCGTTACACCATCGGATTGTGTGGGACACCGGACCGGACCAGATCCGCCTCTTTATTTTAGGGTGCGTCCACACTTGTATCATTTCGCCGATCCGATCCCCGTCGCGTATCTTCACCGCGTATCATGAACGGTAAGTGTGGACGTCGCGCCGTCGCGATCATGCAACGCTCGCGCGAAATCCATGTTGATACGCGTATCTTCAGTACCCCGCACACTCGCGATCACGAAAGCATTGCATGATCGCGACGGCGTGACGTCCACACTTTCGTTCATGATACGCGGTGAGGATACGGGGTGAGGATCGGCCGTGATCCATCTCGAGTGGGTTTTTACCCGATCATCAAAGGCGCTATTTGAGTCATCGATCCACGCTGCGGTCATTGGTTCTTAATCCTTAATCTTTACGATAATTAAAAAATACCATACCACTGCTGGACTGTCTACTTTGTTAGGCCTTTCCATGCGGCGTCTTCCGGCACGCGGTTTCACTCGAGAACCTTTCTGCCGCATGCCATAAAACAAACATAGTCATACGAAGGCCATGTCTCCGTGAGCGGGTGCCTTAATCGAAGGCCTCCCCACGCGGCGTCTTCCAGCACGCGGTTTCCACTCGAGAATCTTTCTGCCGCATTATGTATTATAAAACGAGCACAGTCATGTCCTAAATCTCCATGAGCAGATGACAAAAATGAAGGCCTTCCTCGCTGCGACTTCCGGTACACGGCCCCCACTCAAGAATATTTCTGTCCCAAGGTTCAGTGAGCGATCTCAGCGGGCGACATTTTTAAATGGGACGCAACTCCGCACAGAACAACGATCACAAACGAAATGAAATGTTCGGCGAAAACGAAACGCCAAAATGATCGGGGCGGTGATACGGTGCTACGATACGGATACCGTCCAAACTACTGCACGCCGAAATGATCGGTGCGGCGATACGCAACGAGGATACGATACGGCAAGTGTGGACGCGTTTCTTCGCGCGACGGCGCAAATGATACGGAGTGCCCGCAGTGAGCGTCCAAACAGCACGATACGCGGTGGAGATACGCAACGGGGATCGGATCGGCGAAATGATACAAGTGTGGACGCACCCTTATCTGTTTTTAAAGTGTCTGTGGCGCTGATGCAGGCTGCGAGGAGTGGGGGAATATTTTGACAGATTCTGTAACTTTGGCAAGCTAGATTTTCCAGTGAATTTTCAATTTATTTAATAGAATTAATTACCAAAAAAATATCTATTTGGACTAATTGCATTATAAATCATCACAATAATTCTCATGGAGGGAATTTTATGGAAATGGACAAATTATTGGAACGGTAATTATCAGTTCGATACTCATTCACTTTTCAAAACAAGGATTTTATATCAAACATATGTGTATGGAAATATAATTACAAATAATGAATATTCCCCAGGTTGGCAAACCAGGTGGTTTGTTTTAGACAATGGTATACTGTCATACTATAAATCGCAAGAGGAAGTCAACCAAGGATGCAAAGGCTCAGTGAAAGTATCTGTGTGCCAAATAAATGGTGAGTTGGAAATAATCACAAGGCCGTGTAATTACAATTACCTTATGGCTGGTTAATCTAATACGTGACCCCGTAGTCTAATATTAAATCTCTCCATATTGTTTCTACATACAGTGTAAATAACAGCCGTGCGTTTATGGGCTTTCAGTGAACCACATTGACTCCACGCGAATGGACCTCGTGATTCCTGGCCAACAGCATATGTACCTGAGAGCTCCTTCGCCGCAGGACCGGCAGAAGTGGCTTGTAGCTTTAGGCAGTGCCAAAGCCTGTGTAGATTCAAAGAGTGATGTTAAAGGTAAATATCAAGTTAAAATTAAACATAGTTAATGGTTTTACTTTCATGATCATCATAATGTATTTAAATTGGATTTGTGTTGAAATGAGTTTACACACGATGTGACACGAGATAACTGGCAGCTAACTATGAGAAATTGTAAGAGGAAAAAAGAAGAGTGATTCTTGTTATGTTTGTATGTCAAGCTGTCACTTAATTAAATTGTAAATTACTATAAATATTGTAAACTGTTTTTATTCACTAAATAAGAGGTTATGGGTTGATAAAGTGAATAAAAGTGATTAATAGTAATAATGGCAGGTACGTCTTATCGTATAGAGCAACTAAACAGGAATAATTATGATAAGTACTTGGAAAATTCAAGCCCAAGCGGTAATGATAAAAGCAGGTTTGTGGAAATACGTTTTGAATCCGAAACCACCCGCTATGGAAAATGATTCCGCTGCCATCTCAAAATACGAAGAAGACGAGCTCCTTGCCAGGTCAGAATTACTTTTAATTATTTCTTCAGAAGAGATAAAAAATGTCAAAAAATGTAAAACAGCTAAAGAAATATGGCAAAATCTTGAGGATATGTATGAAAGCAAGCAACCTACAAAAAAGGCTTCACTCCTTAAACAGTTAATTGTATCGAAATACAAAGAAGGTGATGATTTACGAGAACATTTAGATAATTTGTCGGATATCGTTGACAAACTCGCAAATATGGATGTCGACATTAATACAGATCTTTTATCTGTTATAATGCTTTACTCATTATCATCAAATTTCGAAAATTTTCGCATCGCGATCGAATCTCGAGATAGCCTACCATCACCAGATGAGCTAAAAATAAAAATTCTGGAAGAAACCGAAGCTCGCAAATATTCAGAAGAAAATACAAGCGATAATAATGCGATGTATTTAAAGAAAAATAATTATTCTCAAAAGTACAAACCCATTTTTTGCCAAATCTGTAAAAAACGAGGACACAAAACCCAAAATTGCAGATACCGTAACGACCATAACAAACAAGAAAGATCCAATACCGCACAAAACATATGTCTAAGCACGGAACCTATAAAAAACATAAAAAGATGGTGCATTGACAGTGGATGCACATCCCACATGTGCCAAAATATAAATGATTTCTCGTCAATTAAGAAACATGAAGGTTTACTCAAACTTGCAGCTGAAGACAGCAGTGCGAAAATCGAAGGAAAAGGAAATGTCCAAATCACAGTTGATAATAAGAATGTAAAACTAGAAGACTCACTATACGTACCGAATCTTGCAACAAACCTATTATCCGTATCGAAAATTACCAAAAAAGGAAAGACAGTATTATTCAAAGAAAATATTGCTACCATAAAAGATACGAAAACTAATAAAATTGAACTAACAGCAAAAAACGTGAATGGTCTCTATTATCTGATGAATAAAAAGGACACAAATGATTTTGATTATAAAGAAGAAACCAAGCATAGAAAACTTGGCCACTTAAATGAAGTAACATTGAAACAAGCTTTAAAAGATGAAGCAATGAATGGACTTAAGTTTGACCTTAATCAAAAAATAAATGAATGCGAAGTATGTGTCAAGGGAAAGATGAGCCGATTGCCCTTTCCTAAAAACAAAGACAACTCAAGAACTATACAACGCCTTGAAATAGTACATTCTGACGTCTGTGGACCAATGAATGTAGAATCTGTTGGTGGAGCAAAATACTTTGTAACATTCATTGATGAGTACTCAAGATACTCAAGAGTATATATAATTCAAAGAAAAAATGAAGTGTTGGATAAATTTAAACAATATAAAGAAGAAATGGAAAGATTTACCGAAAATAAAATTAAATTCCTTCAAACCGATAATGGGACGGAATATATTAATAAAGAATTTGATGGATACTTAAAACAGTGTGGTATAAGTAGAAGACTGAGCTGTGTATACACACCACAGCAGAATGGGACAGCTGAACGAAAAAATAGAAGCTTACAAGAAAAAGCAAGATGCTTATTACTTGATGGTAACATACCAGAAAAATATTGGGCAGAAGCTGTATCCACCGCAAATTACCTACTAAACCGGATACCATCAAAAGTCATACAAAATAAAACTCCATTTGAAATGTGGGTTGGACGAAAACCATCCATACAACACTTACAAATTTTCGGATCAAAAGCATTTGTACTCAACAAAAACAAAAAACAAAAGAGGAAGTTTACATCTAAAGCAACCGAAGGAATATTTCTTGGATATGCAGAGAATAGCAAAGCTTACAGAATCCTAGTACCTGACACAAAAAATGTTATTGTAAGCAGGGATGTAAAAGTAATGAAAATCTTATACTACTCAAAAGAAAAAGTAGATGTTAAAGACAACAAAAACGAAAAGAATATGATTGAAATAGTTCATTTTGACAAAAAAGAAAAAAATTACGAATTTGACCAACAAAAAGAGAGAGATGATGAAATGTATGAACCAACAGAAGTTGATGAAAATACTACTGATGACGATGATATGTATGAACCAACAGAAGTTGATGAAAATACTACTAATGATAATGATATTCCAGTAACAAATTCAGAGATTGCTCAAAATGATGACAATCAAACTTTAGGAAGACCCCAGAGATCTAGAGCACAGCCACTCTGGACGAAAGATTATGTATGCACAGTGTGCATGAGTAAAGAAGACAATCTAGAATGGAATGATGCAATTCTTTCTGAAATAACAGCACATTTAAAAAATGAGACATGGTCCATAGTGAAGAAACCACCTTGTCGTAATATCATTGACAGCAAGTTGATTCTAACAGGAAAATTTGGACCAGATGGCAATGTTGAACGTAAAAAGGCTCGATTAGTAGCCCGAGGATTTTCACAAATACCAGGTGTTGACTACCAAGAAGTGTTTGCTCCTGTGACTCGACTAAGTTCAATAAGACTACTAGTATCACTAGCTGTATAGAAAAACATGCATTTAAACCAAATAGATATATGCACAGCATTCTTAAATGGTGATATCGAAGAGGAAATCTTTATGAAAAAGCCTAAGGATCTAGAACAGTATCTTGAAAAGATTATACAAAACACGAAAGATTCCGATATTAAGAAAAAAGCTACTAGAATGCTACAAATTTTAAACCAAGAAAAAGATAACGCAGTATGCAAGTTAAACAAAGCAGTTTATGGACTAAAACAAGCGGGAAGACAATGGTATAAGAAATTAGACGCTGAATTAAAATCCATTGGTTTTACGCCTACTAAAGTTGATCCATGCATGTACATATATGCGAAAGGAGGAGATGACATCATTATTAGCATATATGTTGATGACATAATTATCGCATGTATATCACAGGAAAAGATTAATGAGATAAAGAAATTGCTACTGAAAAAGTTTGAAATGCGTGACATGGGAGAGCTGAATTATTGTCTCGGAATAACATTTGAACGAAATCCTGATCGAATGGTTCTGAAACAAAAGAAATACATCGAGACAGTGTTAGAAAAATTTGGATGCAATGATTGCAAACCAGCATCTACTCCTATGGAGATAGGACTAAAGTTGGCAAAAGGAACCAGTCCTGTAAAAGAAAAGGATATACCATATCAAAATCTTATAGGTTCCCTTATGTACCTAGCTGTTGCAACACGTCCTGATATAATGTTTGCAGTAAGTCACTTGAGCCAATTTAATAACTGCTATACATCTGAACATTTCAAAGCAGCAAAAAGGGTTCTGCGTTACTTACAAGGAACTAAAGGTTTGGGACTGACTTACGTCAAAGGAAATATGAAGCTTGAAGGAACTGCTGACGCAGATTGGGCATCATGCAGCATTGATCGTCGATCAGTCACCGGATACATATTTACCTATGGTGGAACACCAATTAGCTGGGAAGCGAAAAAACAAAGAACGGTTGCACTGAGTACTGCTGAGGCGGAGTACATGGCTCTTACGGAGGCTTCAAAAGAAGCCATATACCAGAAGAACCTATTAAAGGAATTGAACATTGAGACAGGCACAATTGACATATACAATGACAATCAAGCTGCTCAAAAACTGGTCAAGAACCCAATCATAAGCACAAAGTCAAAACATATCAGTATCAGAGAACACTTCATTAGAGATACTGTGAAAGATGGGCACATAGATATCAAATACCGTCCAACAGAAAACATGGAAGCAGACCTTTTGACAAAGGCATTACCAGCACCAAAGTTCATAAAGTTAAGGACTGTTATGAACATAATTGCATCTCGTGAGGCGGAGTGTTGAAATGAGTTTACACACGATGTGACACGAGATAACTGGCAGCTAACTATGAGAAATTGTAAAAGGAAAAAAGAAGAGTGATTCTTGTTATGTTTGTATGTCAAGCTGTCACTTAATTAAATTGTAAATTATTATAAATATTGTAAACTGTTTTTATTCACTAAATAAGAATTTGTCCACCAATCCCCCTAATATAATAAGATCTAAAGTTTGTGTGTATGTATGTTTGATACTCGTTCATGCTGAAACAGCAGGACTGATTTTTATGCAATTTGGAACAGAAATTGTTTATGTCGTAACTTAAGCTACTTTTTATCCCAAAACAGGAGAAAGCATGCAGGCCAAAACTAGTTCAATAGATAGAACACAAAGATCATTGATCGGGTATTTGTACACTACACTAATAAACTTAGTGTAAGTTGCTTTGGGGTAAAGTCGAAAATGGGGATAAGTCGAAAATCACACATTTCTACTAAACTGGGAACAAATTCTACGCTTGCAACGCTTGTCAAAACGCCATGTTTATCTCCTCCCCCGCTTCAGTTCACTTCGCATCGCTAGTCGTGAGGGCACGTGTGTTGCAGTCGATTAAATAAAAGCAGTGCGATTTTTGGATCTTTGCGGGGGTAAATTAGAACTAAAAAGAAATATGATTCTTAAACTCATATTGCATAAAAACCAGCTTCGAAATTACCCCACTTGCATTCGAAATTACCCACTCCTTAAAAAATGGTATTCAAAATATTTTATCTTTTTATTTACATTTATTTTCAAATTCAAGCAACGTATTAAAACGCCATTTTCACAAAGCGTTGATGAATATATTCAATTACGTAAGGATCTCATTACTTGGAAGGAATACTTCTTAGGTTCTGACTTACGAGCCCAAACCCTAACATACTCTACACTCTCCTAAAAATATGTCGAATTTACCCCAAAGCACCTTACTGTATGTTTGATATATGGGCCAATTCCCCGAATGGCCACACACAATGAATAATATAAAGAGAGTCCCGTCCTGGGCTCGCCCTAATGTGCAGTATATAGTGACCAGACTCCCTGAATGGCCACTACTGATATGATGAAGATATACCACCGTCAAGCAGGTGTATGGCTGGGCCCTGCACCCGCAGTCTGCCCGTCCTCAGTCCTATAGGCCACCAGATCGACTGTCGCTTCTCCCAGCGACGCCGATCAATGCGAGTACCACTCGCTGTAGTAGCAATGACGCTCGGAGACCTTATACATCTCTGAGGAATGAAATTTAACTATTATCATATTTATTATTATTTTTTTTTGTTATAGTAAATTGTGACGCCTAGAGACCGCATATAGTTTTAATATTTATATACATTTTTTTCTTTTGTATAGTTTCTTATTCAGTCTAACTTTTTTGAGGATTTCAATTAATTTATTTTAATTTGCATGTTGTGACGCCTAGAGACTATGTATATCTCTAAGAAATTTAAATGAAGTAATTATTTTGTAGCATCAGTTATTTATTTTGCCGCCTTGAGACCTTATACATCTCAACGGAATTACAATACAATACAACAATTCTTTAACCACATTACACCAACAAGAAAAATATTACAATCAAAACCTTCATTTATAAATGGTAGCCAATAGGCGGTCCTAAGCTAAAGAGCGATCTCTTCCAGACAACCTTTGGGTAGAGGATTAAGCAAAAATTAACAATTAATTAATTATACCAATCTATATTACATGTCTCTAAAAAATTCACTTTATTTTATATAATTATTAGTGTAAACATTGATTTAGAGAATCTTGTACATCTACCCTAACATGTATCAATTACCTAGTTATAATATAAATGTAATAGTATTTAACTATAATTTACGAAAAAATTACTTACTGTTGGCTTTCCCCTGAACAGCGGTCTCCTCTTGTGTATTTAACTATAATTTACGAAAAAATTACTTACTGTTGGCTTTCCCCTGAACAGCGGTCTCCTCTTGTGAAATGCCGGTAGATTCAGATTTAGACATGTGAAAGTGCCCTTGTGGCCGTTTTAATTTCGATTTTTGATTTTGATCAAATACAATGGATAACATTCCTCAATTTTTAGACTAGCCCTGTTATGGGTTAGAGATAACCGTAGAAATTCTTTAAGGTGGTAATATCATATTTAAAGTTAATCGTTTTGTGTAATATTTATTGAAAAAAATAGTTGTAAACGTTTGGTGCTGATAATTAATGACTCGTCAAGTTTAAGGCTAGCCCCGTTTATTTTTTGAGTTCAAATAATGAAGAAAAACATTTTTTTTTCCAGGATTTGAGGATCCCAATTCTTTGGGTCACAAGAAATCAGAACTGCGGCTGTACTGCGACCTACTTATGCAGCAGGTGCATGCTGTGAAGAGTGCAGCACTTACTGAAGGCGGTCCAGAAGTTCAGGTGGGAATAAAACATAACATTTTAACAGAAAATAAGCAGCTTCAATGTAAAGAAATCATATTTAAAAAAGAATCAATTCCCAAAACCCAATTTCTTCAGAATAGACCTGTGCGCCGCGCCGATCGGCGTGAAATCGGCGTCGCCTTGTGTGTTTTGTATTTATGCGCAAACAAATAATGTTACCATTCACGCCGACGCGGCGTACACTGCGGCGTCGGTACAAAACCGGCGTGGCGCACACGTCTACTTCAGAATCTCATTTCATCCTTACCAGCCCGTCTAGCACAACTATAATCCGCGACTCTAGTCGCGCGATATAGCGCTACTCGTCACTCTTTCACATTACTGCACAGAAAGAGACTGGTAATTATCTCGCACGAGAAATAGTTGCGAATGTTAAAGGTGCTTTTGTCAATGGGACAATTTCTTTTCAAGATGGTTAAAACCAGACTGTTTTATGACTGATGTATCAGTGGTCAGACGTCCATAGAACACGATTCCCACAAGCTTGCCTGTTTTAACTGACCTCCGTTTCTTCAGTGGCGGAACATTTCAGGAGTCTTGCAAAATCCCACTTCGAACGATCGGCCAACTCCAGAAACAAACTTATCTCGGAGACCGTGAATTACGACCCTGACATGCCTCCCAGGCATGGTTACCGCAGACCCAAACACATTCTCTTGGACCCTGACGACACTTACACAACTAGACGCAGGTTGGAAGAGGACTCCAGACTTCTTGCCCAGCTTAGGGCGGACAGGGCCAGACGCAGACCCTCGTTCACACGTCCTCGTGTCACTCACGACATTCACAGACAGACAGACAGAGACGCTCGCTTCGGCGGGAGCCGATTCAATCCCCTATTAACTTCCAGCCTCGCAGCGGGCTGCTTCCACTTCTCGATAAACATTACTGTTATCCCATGAGAGCTATCAAAAGTCCAGCTCATCTTTCTGATGGCTGGCATTCCTCTTTTCTTTCGTAGTCTTTGCTGCTCAGTGGCTGAGACAAATTCAGACGTGCAGTTACGGGCCGCATACACACAGGCCCACCTGCAAAGGATCACTTCAAAAAAAAAAAAACCTGTTTTAATCTTCTAGTGTTCTATGAAAAGTAATAAACTAATTCTGTTTCCGCTTTCCCAAGATTTTGGACACACCCTACATTTAAATTGGTCCGAGTATCCTTCTAAATGACTTGGGACAATACCTACCAATATAGGCGCATTGTTACGACGTTGAATTACGGAAAACATGATAACCTATATTTATTAATTCTTTATCGCACAAAAGAAATTTTATCGTACGAAAGGCGGACTTAATGGCATGAGTCATTCTTTCCAACTACTATGTTTTCTCATGGTGGCCATGATCTTTTGTTAAGGTTATGGGTTATTGCGGGATGGCTATGGGGTGTTTCACGTTCACTGAGCATCTGTATAGAACGGTTCGTTCACGAAGGCGTATTCTTAGTCAAGCGGGAACAGGTTTGACCCAGGGATTCGCCGACCGGGGTATATATCACTACCATCAGGCTAATTTAGCCATACTTAAATAAAAGCACTATGTATCCCAAAATGTGCTAGTATTAAATAGTCAACTAAGTTCAAGCTTTGCCCTTAAAATTTTAATTTGGTTGAATTTAGTGCTAGTTAAAAATAAAATCTGTATCATCTTGAGTTTGACAAATTTAACAAATTGCTTTCAGACCCTCGACGACGCCTCGAGCCTGTTATCTGCTACATGTGACACCTTCATTAGAACTCTGGAAGATATAATGAAGTTAACGAGCGGACCTTCGATACCCATGGTAGCACCCTATGAAATGCCTATACCTAACCTCACCATGCATAAAAATGGCCCTAGCAAATCTCAGGCATCAGTCAAAACCCCTAGACAAAGCTTAACCAGATCTGTATCTCAAGAAAACAGATGAAAATTTTACATGTAAAGGTTAACTTATAAAAAATGTCTAAGAATAATTAATGTCAATATGTGTATTTAGGTAAATTTATATTACCAAAAAAATTGCTTACGTATTGAGCACATATGTATGTATAAAAAATATTTTTATAAATTGTGATGAATTGCTTTAAAGTAGGTGTTAATTTCCATGCATTCCTATGTAAAAATTCATGTAGTTGAGAACAAAGATATGTGTACATATTTTTACCTTATTTTGACGAAATGAGACGAAAAATAAATACATATCTTTCACCGCGATTGCACCCCTATCAAACTAATAAACCTATATGTTCTTATAGAGTTCGTAACATGTATAAGTTGTATAGCCGTATAGTATATTAAAAAATGTAGCTCTCATTTACCTACAGTGGCAAGTTGTATGTACTTAGTAGTAGATATGTTTGTTTGGTGATTATTAGTTTTATTGTCATTCACTCGTTAGGTATATTTAATGATGGTAGTTGACTATCATTGAAGTTCTGTAATTCTAATCCGTTGTAATTGGCGCGCGTCAGTCGCACGCGGCTGCGAAGCACGGAATTACAACTTTAGGCCCACCACGACCTGGTATTGGTACCTATAATAGTCAGAACAAGTTGCCTAAATGATATTTAGTGACCAATGGCAGGGCCCAGATTGGCCAGATTCTAACACTAGGACGATTTAAATGGGGTATTCGATATAAAGAACTTGTCATACATAAAACAGTCCTAATATATAACGCTCACTTTGTATAAGCTTGTTTAGTATAACGCTCAGCATTTAATGAACGAGATATAATTTCAAAATATATATATATATATATATATATTTTTTAATTTATTTAAAACAAGGAACTTATGATCTATAACATAATATACAGTGGGCGAAAACCGCGCACGGTTTATCTGCCACCGCGTTATCTCTCGCTTACAGCTTATCTCAATATGTTATACTTAAACTATTTATCATTATCATGCAAACCGTAAACCCGACTTTATCACCTTACAAATAAGGTTGATTTGAACAATATGGACCAAGATATACTCTTAGAATTAATGTAAAATTTCTATGTAATTTTGTCCCTTTATATTAGGTATTAGGTCTTGTTCCATTTTGGTCAAGTCAAGCCTAGGTTTGATTATACTTATTTAAAAATGAGGAGAAACGGAATATTCAATGGACGTCCGGGCTGGCCGCCACCAGCAACGGCGCGGCAAGGCGGTGGTGGGGCCGGAGACGTCATGTTACCGCCCCCTCCCCATCTACTTATGTAAAGTATAACATTATTTAGATATAATACCAATTGATACAATGATTATAGTATATAATAGGTATTCATAACACCTAAGATTTAAAACATATTATTCAATAAATCTAATAGCAAAAAGCATGATGCTCGTATAGTATTAACCTTACCTTACTTTACTGGCAGCTGTTCATTTTATTGGGGGACGAGGTTCAGACCTAACCTACTTTTGTGGCAGCCGATCCGTTAGGTACCTAATATTGAGTATATCAATATGATATTTATATCTTATAATCGTTATGCGAACTGAAATTGGTCAATTTGAGTGTTGTCTAAAAAACATGATATAACATGAGTATTATGTCAATTGACCGTTATTCCTTATAGAAGTATTGATTTTGTGGTTATAGCTGGCGTTCATTATATCTTGTGAACGTTATTACAACAAATTATAATATATATAATGGTGTTATATCTGGTGAGACGCAGCCTTCAAATTTTCATTGGTCTAATCGTCTAATCGGTCAGATATCGTCGGGGATAGTGCAATAGGTACCGCTTAAATAACAGCTGTCGATAAAGTTGTCATTTCAATAAAATACTTAGCATTTGTTTGAATATTGATTCGTATCGACACTTGTTGCTTACGCGGTATTGCACTATCCCCGACGATATTTAATTTCCCAAATGTGTCAGTACTATTGCGATCTCTTATTTTGAATATTACACATGTGCATAACTATACTCCTGCGATAACTGTAAAGTTATTTTAAGCACTTACAAGCTATCATAATATGATATCACATTTTCGTTGAATACTGAAAACAGCAGTTTTTACAAGCTTTTATTTAACTTGCATTGTAGGTATGTACTACCTATGTTTGTTCGGGTGGAATCTTGCAACTCAATGTTGAAGCAGATATCGTCATTCGATTGAGCTGAAATTTTGCATACTTACATAACTTTGATGACAATACAATAATATGGTACCATAGGGCAGATCTGATGATGGAACCGGAAGGTGGCCATAGGAACTCATAGAAAAAGCAATCCTACCGAGTTTGGGCTCTTTAGAATCGTCTCAGTGAGTATTTGGTGGATATCCAAAGAAAAGTACAGTCGGCTATAAAAGCTTGTCACTAAAATATAATTTTTGACAGAAACTTAATATTCATTTATTTAAAGGGCTTTGTTGCTGAGCGACCACATCACCCTGTAAGATCAGTATACAAACAACATACAAAAGGGACTGCATAAATGTATCGATTTATATTATTGATTGGCTCTAAAAGAGCATAAAATTATGTTATTTAATATGACCCTGCTTCTATTTTGTTTTGTTTTATATGTATATAATTTATGGATAGCAATTGACTTCTCGTTTAGTCACTTCAGATGGTCTTGTAAATATTAATTATAAAAAATAATATATTATGTAACTAAATTTTAAGTAAATTACGAATCTAACACAATAAAACGAAAAACGTTAATCAAAAGTTGTTTTAATCTTAATTTTACATAATAAACACTTAAGTAAATTAAAAACAGCAATCACCAACTGGGCACTCCAAATCTCAAAACGTTTTTTTCTTGAGCATCCAGCTCCATTCCAACTTTCTTTCTCATATAGAAAATAGTGCAGTCTCTGTTCGTACATAATACTTCTTCATGCAGACTCCCCTGGCATCTTTGACACTCAGTCCATAGACGTGAAAACTTATCTTGAAGTTGTCTGAGTTTGAATATTTCAGTAATATAAAGTTGACCTTCTTTGGGTATGCAATGATTGCACAGAGCAGATTTTGAATCGTTGGGCATAACAGTTTTACATCCAATGCATTTCTCTCTCTTCTTAGTAAATGCTGCTAAAGCACCAACTTTCGATGTGACCATTGCTTTTGTTCTAGTGTGTTCGCCTTTTAGAAGTAAAGATTCAGCTTTTTCTCCAAGAATTGGCTCAAATATTCTTAGCAATGGCTTTGACAATTGATTTTCTAAGTAGTAATTGAAATCTATTGGAACACTGTTTTCCAGAACATATATAGGATCTTCCGCCTTCATATAAGCTGGAGTGTTTTTAGCAGCAGCACAAAGTACGTAGGGTACTCTGTCACCCAGTTTAGGCGCGGTTCCGGGGTCGCGTTTTTTCATCTTATTTGCCAGTTCAACATGAGCTTGTTTTGCCGCATAATCATTTTTCGTCAGCTCTTTTGTAATGACAAGTTGTGAAATATCTATGCGATTGCAGAGCAAATCTGCAATGATTTGTTTGGCATAGTTGACTGCTCCATCAGGATCTCTATCAATCAGCAATTTCTGAAGGCATGTGCTCATCATGTTTGAAACAAGAGGGCAATTATCTCTTCTCACAGTCTCAATTCCTTTGCAATCCATTTTATCATATTTATCTGGTCTTGTAAAGTATAAACCTGCATATCTCTTTTTGTTTATGAGTAGGTATGGGTAGTACACTTTTTCGAATTCGAGTTTGATTGGCTTAACAAATTGAGCTGTAACAAACTCAGCAGCTTCGCTACCCAGCTGCATACTTTCTTCCAGAGTTTTTACACCAAACTTAACCATCACCGAATCTGTGTCTCCATAGATTACTACAGCATCTTCCTTGTAGCCATTGGCTTTTGTATATTTTTTCTCAACTTCAGACTTGGTAAATTCTATCATGGTTCGCCCATAGGCAGTTACACTGCCTGATATCTCTAAACAGGGCAACTTTCCTACTTGTGCTCCTGTGAAGCCATACACAGAATTGGCACTTATCTTTAGAGCTAACTGTCTACCATCCAGCACAGATCTCTTGAATGGATCTTTTTCATTTTTCAGGTCTGCCTTGGCCTTTTTTCGAGCAGCTAACAAGGATTCCAAAATTTCTGGTAATAAACCTTTTCGAACATTTGCTTTAACAAACATATTCTTCGTTGGTGTTATGGTAATATCATCAGCATTTATATTTAATTCCTTTTGTGCACTTGGTGGTAGCAAAGTGGTATAACATAGGTTGTGAGCCATCATTATACTGGGATATAGAGAAGCAAAATCCAAAGTTGAAATAGGATCGGCATAATAGCCCCTTTTGGGTTCAATGACTGTGGCTCCTTCAAATTGGTCATCAGAGCCTTGCCCATGGTAAGCCGGCATAAGATACCCAGCATCTTTAGCTTTTCGTAGAAGCTGACTGACTACTTTAATTTGTTGGCCTCTGGTTAGCAAACAGAGCATGGGGACGCCAGTCACTCTCGCCATTTCCATGTGATTTATAATGCACATTAATTTGTTAAGGAGTTTCAAAGGTAAGTATGCATCTTTAAGACAGTACATGGCCAGCCTCCTTCTGGTTTGTTCATTTTCATTCTGCAAATCACTGATAATACTGTGATGTACATCTTCTTTTTGTTCTTGTAAGAAGTGGTAACTCACTGCATTCAAAGTATATGATCTCAATTTGTAGTCTCTCACAAGTACAAGCAGCAGGTCAAAGGGCACTCTACCCTCAAAGTTAATACTTTTATTTTCTCTGCGCCCCATTTGCTTTGATTGGAGGATTGAATCTTTGATTACAGACCGAACATTTTTGATCCTGCCCAAAAAGTCAAAATTTTCAACTTTCAGATGCTTAGCCCGGTTTATGAGATATGGCCAGTCAAAATTGCTAATATTGTACCCTGTAATTATGTCAGGATCTAATTCTCTGAAGAAGTCAGACCATCTGGCAAGCATTTCAGCCTCTGACTGGAAGCTCAGAACTTGTGATCCAACAATGGGGGCACAAGTATTTAGAGTGAACACATTTCTGAGGTAAGGTTCCATTTCACCTTGCCTTATAACCATAGATGCAATCTGGATCACAGGATCATGGTTAGGCTCCGGAAACACCCCTTTTCTTCCAGCACATTCAATATCAAAACTCAATATTCTGAAAGGGGCTACTTTGGACCATTCTCCTTCTGGTTGATGAGCAATAAAAGCATTCCATGCAACATCAACTTCAATTTGACATCTGGACTCTGGTTTTAATTTAGTGTCCTGAGTTCGTAGTGTCCATTTCTCAGCAGGTAGTTCAATCCAACTGCATCCTACTACAGATGTGTCTACCATGAAGCGAATATCAAAATCAATATTGGTTTCATAGAACCCTGGGTCCATTAGGCCAAATGTAGGAGGTTGCCTATCCATTACTCTTTTTCCCGCAGCAATGAGTTTGGGTAGAGCTACAGACACTCTTGCAAATGTTACATCAATATCACCTTTATAATGCATAATAGACCGGGCTTTAATTAAGCGTACCTCTAAAACGGCTTCTTTTATGTTATCTTTGTTTGAGCGCAAATCTTCTAAGAGGGCTTTATTTAAAGTTGTTTTCAAGTTGTGACATGATGATTCCGTAAAATTCAAAGGCACTGTTACATAAAAGTATGGTGTAAATCCATGTAGATGACAGCATACAGAGTTACCTTCCATGGTAATGCCATACATTCGCATGATGGGGACTGGCCCCAATTGAGACCCAGGCATGCCGGGGATGGGCTGTCCAATGTAGTGGTCTATGTCTAATTGCTGGAAGACTAGCTTGTCATGTTTGGGATCCATAGCAGGTGGAGGTGGTCGTGACCACTTAATATTCGTCGATTGGTTCTCTGGCCCTTCACCAATGACTTCTGGCGAGTCAAAGTCATGACTGTCCATACCTGCCAGTTGGTCCTCGAAACTACAAAGAGGCTCATTATCGTCGTCATCATCGTTGGATTTAAACCTCTTTATGGGTGGTTTGTTATTGCTAAATTGTTTTCTTTTGTCCATTGTTTCAAACTCCGACTACGGCGCAAATTCCTGAAACAAGAAAACAAATGTTAAATTCAATTTTAAAGGTATATTTTCTCACGGTGATTTTAATTTTTGTATCTACCTTTTGTAAGTATTGAGTGTAAGGGAAGATCCTGTTTTTTACTTTCACTGGATTTGATTTAGTAACAAGAAATAAGTGTCCCGTCCAATAAAACGCGGGAAAAATATGTTATGTTGCATGCACGCTATATTCGTTGCGATGTTTGTCACGTTTGTCACTGTCAGTGTCAGTTTTGAATATGACAGTGTCGCATTTTAATATGGCAACAAAATCAAAGCTGTTTAAGGTATTAGAAAATGCGCGGAAATACGAGTACTATGTTTCGTAAGAAAATGATCGGTTTGCGTCCACACTTGTATCATTTCGCCGATCCGATCCCCGTTGAGTATCTCCAACGCGTATCGTGCTGTTTGGACGCTCATGCCTTGATCACACGTACCGAGGAAACGGGCGAGACAGTAATATGTTTCTCGGCCGAGACAGTGATATAAGTGAGTAGCTGTTTGCACATGTTTTGAAATTAGCACAGTCAGTTCAGTTCCATTGAGACTTTCGGACACGATGGATCTTAAAAAAATCGCCGAGTGGCAGACAGTGCACGTTCAGACCGGCCGAGTGAGCGAGCGAGACAGTGCGGGGAAGCGGGAGGGTGGACACTCGGCCTAGTAGATAGAACAGGAGCCGAGCTACTGTCTCGCCTCGCCGCTTTGTTCGGCCGAGCGCTCGGCCGAGCACTCGGCGCTATGTTTATACGCACCGAGTACTCGGCCGAGAGCACTGTCTCGCCCGTTTACTCGGTACGTGTGATCAAGGCATAATCCGTATCATATCCTCGTCGCGTATCACCGCACCGATCATTTCGGCGTGCAGTTGTTTGGATTGGACGCTATCCGTATCGTATCACAGCGCTAATTTTTGACAGTTATGTCACCCGCTCACGGAAATATAACCTACATATGACTGTGCTTGTTTTATGACAATACGGCAGAAAGGTTCTCGAGTGAAGACCGCGTACTGGATGACGCCGCATGGAAGGCCTTCAATTATGGCACCCGCTCACGGAGACATAGCCTTCGTATGACTGTGTTTGTTTTATGGCAATGCGGCAGAAAGGTTCTCGAGTGGAAACCGCGTGCTGGAAGAGGCCGGGAAGATGGGAAGGCCTAACAAAGTAGACAGTCCATCAGTGGTATGGTATTTTTTTATAATCGTAAAGATAGGTATTAAAAACCAATGACCGCAGCGTGGATCGATGACTCGAATAGCACCTTTGATGATCGGGAAAAAACCCAGTCGAGATGGATCACGGCGTATCCTCACCCCGTATCCTCACCGCGTATCATGAACGGTAGTGTGGACGTCACGCCGTCGCGATCATGCAACGCTTTCCTGATCGTGAGTGTGCGGGGTACCGTCAACTGGGGTCAATGGGGACAATTTTGAACTTTGAGTAAGATTTTAACGGAATATTTCCATGAACGACCCCAATGTTATGGTTTTAGAACTTTAATCTTATGTTAGAGAACTTATTTTTGATAGTTTAATTACCATACAATGAATCTATACCCCCTTTATTAAAAAAAAACCGGCCGTCTCTATTTACGCTGCATACGGGGTCAATAGCAACGAATAAGGGACCAATAGGGAAAAGTGGCTAGGGTTGTCACAAAAATAATAAGCTTACAGAGGTAAGTACCTAGGTACCTTTCTACCCAGTAGGTATTGCTAAAATTATAATAAGTATGGAAATGGAATGATATATGAATAAAAATATTTAACAAAGCATTTTTTTATTTCTTAAAAATATTTTTGGCAGCCCTGTCCCAATACGTACTTTATCGTCCTTATTTGAACTATTTAGGTGTTCAGCCATCGCTTGAACCACCTGAGATTACGTCTTCTGAATTCTTCACTTACACTGCCATATTTTCGCGTATGTGTGCTCATACTAACTGTCAAACCTTGATGCTATCTCTTTCATTCATGTAACTGCGCGCGGGGCGCGGCGCGATGTTAGCGCCGTGCTTGCCAGTACGCTTTTGAATTCCGAATGGATCACTCGTTATACGCTGCGTGTTAAATATCTAAATAATAACTGTAAGTTTACAGTTGTCTAGTAATCCTTACCATTAAGAACCAATACCGTTCGCCTCTCCATGACCAGCGAAGACTTCGTGCCTTCCACTTAAATCGGTTCTTAATTATATACGTTTGTATCAAGGTGAAACATCGCCACGAACAGACGACAAGATGGATGATTCCACATGGTTAGTTTCAATCACCGCTAACCAACACAATCACGCTCGGCTCTCTTGGACCAGCGATGATGTAGGTACGTGCGTTACCAGCTTGACTCTGGCGTCACCGGGCTGCCCCAATAAAATGACGCCATTGTCGCGTCAGACGACGTCGCCCTAATTGACGTCTAATCCGCTCGGCTCCCTTGGACCAGCGATGATGTACGTGCGTGTCTTGCATAGTACACTTTGGCAGCGTTGTGCTGCCCCAATAAAACGACGCAATTTTGCGTCAGACGACGTCGCCCTAATGACGTCCAATCCGCTCGGCTCCCTTGGACCAGCGATGATGTACGTGCGTGTCTAGCATAGTACAATTTGGCACCACTGTTGCCCCATTAAGACGACATCATTGTCGCATCAGACGACGTCGTCAACGTTGAATCAAAACAGACGACGTTACGTCTGACAACATCGCAACAGGCGACATAGTACTAAATCAGGCGACGCACTGTTAGACGACATGGTATCAGACGACATCGTCCTAAAATAGGCAACATCATGTCAGTCGACATCGCGACAGACGACGTCGCGCCAAAGCAGGCCACGCTCTGTAAGACGACATGGCATCAGACGACATCGTTCTAAAATAGGCGACATCGCATCAGGCGACATCACGCCAGACTACGTCGCACAAAAACAGACGGCACTATGTTAGATAACATAGCATATCAGACGACATTGTGCTAGACGATGTCGCACCAAAATAGGCGACGTTGAGCTAATCTAAGCCGTCTTAAATACAATACAAGTCTTAACTCAGCCGGTAACTCTGTTTTCAGACCATAGCTCTTACGACTATGAGCGAACTGGCAGCCCTCCAGAGGATTGAATTATCGTCAACAAATTCCTAAATGACTGGCGGGTCATACACAGATTTAGGTTCAAGTCTTTCCGGTGGACATAAGCGAAATTAAGAATTCCAGGGCCTAATTTTCTGATAAAATGCCCGTGAGAATAAAGAACGTTCCCTCGTCTATAATCCAATGTAATATCGCTCTTGAGCAGTCTATAACTAATCTTATGCAGAATTGTTTGGCAAATAAGCTGCACAAAATCTAGATCGGACCCGGCTCGCGATACTCACCACAAAACTCGGAAAGGCTTTTGGACCAAAATCAAGCTCGCCGTCGGAACGAAGAGATAAATAGAAGCAAAAGAGCAAACAATACTGCCACCGTATACTCGTATACGGCCCTCATCATAAGCAAGACAAAATCCATGTTTCGAGTCGTTCATACCTGTCATTTATGGAGGCAGGGCTATTACAATTAAATTAACGAATCGAAAAGAAGCCTCTTGACAACTCAGAGGATCGAGCACTGGGTCCACGCCCAGAGAGACACGTAAAAGACACAGAGCTTAGATCGTTATACACCCGATTCACCCGATAAATCATAGGATGCTCCACAAATAAAAAGGAGTAGAGCCGTAGGAACTAGCGATCAGCTGTTAGCATCAATTGTTTTTAAGCAAATCTAACTTTTAGCAAAATGATGAGTAATCAAAAGTATCAAAATAATAACAAAATAGAAAAACTCATCACAGCAGTCTCCTCAAGAACACTGCGAAATAATTCACCTCAAGGCTTGACGAATCCTTAGAGCCAGTGCCGGATAGCTCTTGTTGGGAGGAAGAGGATGACTTTTACCACAACCTAGAGCCGAGGTCCAAAGAGAATTAGCTTTTAAACCAAGCTGATGGTAAACTGACTACGAATTTGCTTCCAACATATAAAATCGTACCCATAATTTCTACTGCTGACCCCTTTGCTGCAATATGGCACTCTATATCAGAGGAACGCGAGGTATAGAGGGAGACACACAAGGTTTTTGCCAAGCGACTCCCGCCTTTTGTGCCTTAAAAGTGAGCGGTCTCCTGCTGACACTGCCTTATAAATACACCTTCGGGCCATCACGAACGGTCTCTTACAGCAGAGAAATATACTAGAACTGTTCGATGAACTGCCATAAACATGAATGGTTAGAAGGACCTTCTGGACTGCAGGCTCCAAGTATAAGAAAAACTCAGATCTATTTCAGTACGTAGACCTAAATTAATTGAGGCCAGGCTGAACATATACAGGGCCAAAAACAAAACCTCAGAATCTCACATGTTTGCTGATAAAGCCTGTGCTTACATAGTTGTAATAAAGCTTCCTTCAACCCCAGCTAACAAGCAGAAACCGTTTCCTGGAAGAGTTGGTACAAAGGAAGTCGCACACGACTGCCACAAAACACCTATGCTGGTGTCCACCGAAAGCCCACTACCACGCCATCCCGTTTAGCAGCTAAACAACAGCAAAACTACAAACGGGACCAGCCACCTTTATAAATATATATAAATTACATAAAATCCTAAAAATAATGATCTCAGGCACCACCGAGAAGAGCCAACATCAAAGCAGATACCTTTCAGAAATATATCCGAGGAGAAAACCAGACGGGTCTTACCGACCAATCTTCGATGTGCCAACTGACTCGTTAAATCACCAACTGAATCGCTTACAGACTATGAAAATAAGGAATATATGTGTAATTGTATACTTTAGACGACTTCTTATTGTTTAAAGCAAATCCGATAACACTGGAATGTCAAGCAGAATACGATTAAGAGCTGAACGAAAAGATTTCTTGAGACAGTTCGGCTGGAACGTGCATCACGAGAAATCATCTACACCATCCAAAAAAGTGATAGGTTATCTACCTAGGAATAATCTGCAAAATACAATATAAAATTTAGTTAAGTACTTATGCTTTATGAAAAAGTACTGACTATTGAGTCTCTTTCGGTGTTTCTTCTCAACAGTGGTCTCCTCATGTGAAGTGCCGGTAGACTCATACATGTAAAAGTGCCCTTGCAAAATCTCTTGCAGAAGAGAAAATCTTACGCCTAACGCTCGAGCTAGAAATTCTAATCTAACCAAGAAGCGATTCTGGAGCTGGCACAGGATCAAAGTTATCCTAGTACTTAAAACTAAACTTTGCTTCAATCGTAGTGCCCATTAGGCTGGTTACTCTACTGAACCTTAGTTAGAGAGCCGAATGAAATCGCTTACGACATACACAACCGCATTTAAAGATACCAGACCACGTTAGAGAATCTATCAAGGTGGCCGAACGCGGTTAACCGTAGATTTTTACAACTGCAGACGCTGCGGAGCGAGGATGGGAAACACTGATAAAACTCTAGGGACTGTAGACAAAACAACGTGGCACAGTATCAAAAGGAGCTCTACAAGTCTACACATTGCACGAAGCGCTCATACATATTACATACGACGATGCCCTGAACGGGAAAACAATCATGGTACAAACAGATAACCGTACTACGGTATAATGAAACAAGGGTGACATGATCTTCAAGGCTGCTAAAAATAATGAGGTAGATTTTAGAGTTTTTTAGTCACCGTTATTGTTATTCTGACAGCACGCTACATACCAGGATATATAACTGTGTAGCAGACAGTCTTTCGCGAGAGAACACTTCCGGGCACGCCCGTATTAGACTTGTTCCTACCGGCGAGATCGGCAGTAGGTACTACCAAACTATATTAGCGAAGATATGAGGGATATGAAAAGTCTCTTCACCGGTGCTTTCAGTAGAAGGTGGACATATAGGCTGGGATAAATATTTACTCCGCCAGCGAATATACCGTTTGTACTTCGAGACCTGGAAATATAGAAAGAAATATACCTAATAGTGACCCCCAGTTGGGAGAAAGCTTTCTGGGAACCGTATCTAAGAAAACAAATGCTGTGTACACTACTCTGAAGTCAGGCTTAGTCGACCTTCAGACAAATCCCCCTCAGCCGGTAACAGTTGAACTTGATATATTAGTCTAGACGGTACGGGTTAGCCCAATCAAATGAAAGACTAGACACGACCAGACATAGATTTAGTAGAAAGGCATGGCAAGAAGTCAAGTATTAAGACATATTATACTCTTTCTCTCTGGTTACGCTAGGTCCTATCCAATAATGTAGCTCCCGACAATCCTGAACACTTGTTTAAAGAAGTAAAACTCTTTCCTCGATCAAGATTGCCCCACAAATCTGTAGTAGCTACTCTGGCTAATCGTGCAGGCACAAATAAACTAAGCTCTCACTGATAGATTAGAGTGCTCTCACTTTTTAGTGAAACATTTAAACCGATGTAACAATCTATTCAGCAAAGCCTCTAATCAAAAAGCTCTTACCCTGGAATATAGCTGATCTAGTCTAGCTTCCCAGGTCATACAGTCCGGATACGGAAAATACCTATATTCAAAACGTTTTGGTTTTGACACACATGTGTTTTGCTTCTTTTCAGCTTTAGCTGGAGGAAGGGTACATGATATTGCATTACTCACTCAGTACAGTATGTATCAAAGTTGATTCGTTGCAAGATCAAATTATTTTTTGACTAGGTTCTAGATCCATAACTGACTCCGCTAGATATAAGTAATCAGTGTGCTTAAATATATATACATATATTTTTAAGCGGATATATATATATATATATCAAGGCGAAGAAAAGTAAATGTTTACATCCTGGATAAGAAAATCAATAACAGTATCAGCATCACAGGAACGCCATCGGGATATAAACCCCCCAAAAACTATTTATAACTGTGGGAGGAGCTGTCAAAAGCCTTCCGCTCCCGCTCTATAATTACTGGACGGATTTGCACTCTGTTTTGGCAGGCCAGTACGGCTGTTTCATTAGGCAGCTTCAGAGCTGCAGCATTCGACAAAATGGTCAAATCAAAGATATGACATTGAAGAAATACTTCAGAAAGGAAACTGGCAATCGAGATTCACTTTCTTTAAAGCATTAGATGCTTCAAGGAAACAGTTACTTCTCAGTTAGTTTCAAGGAAACTGTTTACCCCCTATAGGGATAAGTTCACCTTTATCTATTATTTTGAAGTTTTGTGAATTGTTTTCTGTACAATAAAGTGTTTACGTACATACATACATACATACTTCTAACTCTTAGAGTTAGAGAGACAACCAGAATTAGTGATACTTTTTCTACTATATAAGATATAAGTGAAAACCTGGACTATTTAACAGGTCAAATTGATTGTGTTTGAAATGTAATTCTCATTTAAATTGTGTTGGTTAAACTTAAATAATAGATCTAAATTATATCTGTTCTTTTTATGCAAAATACACTATAATATACCTTAATAATCACAGTACGCATATAGTAGCAGCGCCGGCAGAATATAAACACTTCTCAGGTGGTTCAAGCGAAGGCTGAACACCTAAATAGAAACGTTTTCCCCCCGAAGGGTAGAAAACGTATATTTAGGTTTCAGCCGAAGCTTGAACCACCGCCTCATGGCCTTGCCGGCTCATTCTTTAAAGTACTGGCAAGCACGGCGCTAACATCGCGCCGCGCCCCGCGCGCAGCTACATGAATGAAAGAGATAGCATCAAGGTTTGACAGTTAGTATGAGCACACATACGCGAAAATATGGCAGTGTAAGTGAAGAATTCAGAAGACGTAATCTCAGGTGGTTCAAGCTTCGGCTGAAACCTAAATATACGTTTTCTACCCTTCGGGGGGAAAACGTTTCTAATTACGTCCCTATAAATTGTCAAAGCCGACCCGATCGACCCCTCACAAAGCATTTTTTTATTTCTTAAAAATATTTTTGGCAGCCCTGTCCCAATACGTACTTTATCGTCCTTATTTGAACTAATTACGTCCCTATAAATTGTCAAAGCCGACCCGATCGACCCCTCAAGCCGTCCCTATCGACCCCCAAGGCGTCTCTATAAACCTCTGTTTTTTTTTTCAAAACTTCCTTAGGTTTTTGTTTCCGCACTTTTGATATCAAAACAAAGATAATTTCAACTTATCGTGAATTAAACACCTGCTTAATTAAATGGTTAATCACTTTATAACTGCCAGAACTGTCTAAATTTATTAAAAAAATATATTTTTTCAAGACTCCCGGAGCACATTTATACGGGTCAGAGACAGCGTCAACTTTGAACTGTCAGTTCGACCACCAGGTGCGTCCACACTTGTATCATTTCGCCGATCCGATCCCCGTTGCGTATCTCCACCGCGTATCGTGCTGTTTGGACGCTCACTGCGGGCACTCCGTATCATTTGCGCCGTCGCGCGAAGAAACGCGTCCACACTTGCCGTATCGTATCCTCGTTGCGTATCGCCGCACCGATCATTTCGGCGTGCAGTAGTTTGGACGCTATCCGTATCGTAGCACCGTATCACCGCCCCGATCATTTTGGCGTTTCGTTTTCGCCGAACATTTCATTTCGTTTGTGATCGTTGTTCTGTGCGGAGTTGCGTCCCATTTAAAAATGTCGCCCGCTGAGATCGCTCACTGAACCTTGGGACAGAAATATTCTTGAGTGGGGGCCGTGTACCGGAAGTCGCAGCGAGGAAGGCCTTCATTTTTGTCATCTGCTCATGGAGATTTAGGACATGACTGTGCTCGTTTTATAATACATAATGCGGCAGAAAGATTCTCGAGTGGAAACCGCGTGCCGGAAGACGCCGCATGGAAAGGCCTAACAAAGTAGACAGTCCATCAGTGGTATGGTATTTTTTAACTATCGTAAAGATTAAGGATTAAGAACCAATGACCGCAGCGTGGATCGATGACTCAAATAGCGCCTTTGATGATCGGGCAAAAACCCACTCGAGATGGATCACGGCCGATCCTCACCCCGTATCCTCACCGCGTATCATGAAGGAAAGTGTGGACATCACGCCGTCGCGATCATGCAATGCTTTCGTGATCGCGAGTGTGCGGGGTACTGAAGATACGCGTATCAACATGGATTTCGCGCGAGCGTTGCATGATCGCGACGGCGCGACGTCCACACTTAGGGTGCGTCCACACTTGTATCATTTCGCCGATCCGATCCCCGTCGCGTATCTTCACCGCGTATCATGAACGGTAAGTGTGGACGTCGCGCCGTGCCGCCGAGCGTTGCATGATCGCGACGGCGCGACGTCCACACTTACCGTTCATGATACGCGGTGAAGATACGCGACGGGGATCGGATCGGCGAAATGATACAAGTGTGGACGCACCCTTACCGTTCATGATACGCGGTGAAGATACGCGACGGGGATCGGATCGGCGAAATGATACAAGTGTGGACGCACCCTATGCCTGTCCAGTGTTGCCATTGACATAAGTATATAATCTACTATTATTTTTAAACGCTCGAGCAAATATGTGTGGAGTAGTTTTTAAGATATTATTAAGTAAATGTCGTTTCCGGATTTTGTCCCTCTTCACCTAGCCATCCTTATGCACCCCAATTGACGGTACTGAAGATAGTAAAGATACGCGTATCAACCAAAGGAATAGGCTGAGTACAATTTTTGCAAGACCACAAAATTATTCTTTTTTCGATAGTCCTTGCTGACAAATTGCAGGTCATAAATTTTTCTTTACCATGGTTTTTCCAAAATGTTTTTTTTTAGTTTGCAATAAAATTAGCTGTAGGGAAACGCGTTAATAACAAATGTCGGCACTTGTCAATGTCAAACACATGTCAAATTATTGAAATTTTGTCAATTTGTCACACGTCAGTGTCAATCCGGCACTATTAATGCGGCACCCACACTACTCACGATGTTGGCCGAAGTACGGGACTCCGAACCGAAGTGCACTTCCACACCCCTGTCATAATCGTCCAACTTCGGCCCACTTCTGGAGTAGTGTGGAGGTAGGGTTACACCGGCTCCATACGCGAAGTTGGCCGATGTATGAGTTTCTGCAGCGAAGTGCTTCCCACCCACACTATCATATTCGTCCGAGTGTAGGGTAGGTAGGGCTATATTATTCGTGAAGTTGACAGAGGTTGGGCCTGCTAGGAAGCGATAAGCTATCGATCATTTTCTCGCTGAGGAACGAACAAAAGATTTAGGGTGATCCGGTGTCAGCAAGAGAGACGCATACATTCATAGTTGGGCGACTTGGTCGTTAGTAGTTCGACTTCGCACTGCTAGCGAGAACTCTCTCTTCACTAGTTTGTCGCAACAAAAAGAACTACCAAAATGTAACACTTGCTCACCGATCCTCGTCCAGCAAGCGGTTAGAACTCACACCGAGAATACAACCGTACAATTTTACTTTACTTAAGCCCGAACGAGTGTGGTGCGAGTTAATCCGTCATCGGCCGTCGCAATCGAACGCTCGCTTACAGTCTAGCGACAAAACTATCAGACTACACATTCGCTGTTCGCCAACTCTTGTCTAGTTTTTAGCTTTAGGTACTTCACTACTCGATCATCGTCGGTGGTGACACTGGTGAGACAAGTTCTGCCGGCGTGAGTTCCGTACCTTACCATGACTTTACTTAAGAGGACTTATTCCTTTTAAAATACTGATTGTTTTAGACATTTTTGTCTATGATCAAACATGTTTCTTAACATATTATTGATGTTACTACCTAGAACAGGGCTATTGGGATTTATTGGTATATATTTGAAACCAACAGTTTGAATTTTTCATTCATAATTTTTGTTTCAAGAACTACTAAATTGACAAAATTCACGCGTAAAATTCGTTTTTTTAACTTATTTTCGACTGCACGCAATGAAAGCATGAAACAACTATGTTACTACCTAGAACTCGGGGAAAAGTATTATTTACTTCAAAAAGTTTGTTAGAATTATGAACATATTTGTCGTATATGAAAAAAATTTTTTTTAAAAGGAATAAGGCCTCTTAACTTACAGTGGCCGTAGGTACTCGATAGCGACAGCGTCAACGATTTGTATGGAAAAATAGTTCTACAAAATAACCGCTAGGGTATTATTCTCTATACAAATCGTTTACGCAGGCGCTAGCGAGTACAGTCACGTTAGGTCATGGTAAGGGTATTGGCCGCTAAGCGACCATCGATTCTCGAGTTTTATCTTTGATAGATCTTGTTTTTACGACAAATTAGTAAATAGAGTTAAATTAAAATTAATATATAAATAAATAAACAAAAATATCAGACAACCTCTCACGAATCAATCGTTGTCGACTTGTCGTGTCGGTGGTGTTAACAGCCAGCGATAAATTATTAACCCTTAGAGCGCCAAGCGGCAAAGCAATTCACAGTGCCACTGACGCCAAACCAAAAAAAAAAAAAGTTGCTCCAAAATCAACAGAGATTGAAAAACACAGATAGTGGTTTGTATTAGCATGTTTTTGGCCATTGAAATTTTTGACGTCAATAGGCGTCGTTGGCGTCAGTGGCACGAAATCCCGATGACGTGATTTGCCGTCTTTGGCGGTCAAAGGGTTAATATACTTATTTGCCTAATAATATGAATATTATACTGACACTGGATTTAAATAATTTGCTAGAAGGTGGATTTACAATTTAGACGCATTCCGTAAAGAATGGCAGAAGTACACGGGTACCTACACCCAATTAAAAGCTCCTTGGTACCTGTCTAGCACAACTTGGCTTTGAGACTCTTGTCGCGCGACTGGTATCGCCCGTCACTCACTCACAGCACAGCGAAGAAAGAGATAGCTAATATTTCCCGTGCGAGAAGGAGTCGCGTGTCACAGTTATGCTGTTGGGGCCCAATAGAGTCGAGTGGAAAAACTGCCGTATTACGGTAAAAGGTCGTATCTTTATATGGATATCATAGTAACTATTGACTTTTCCTCACTCTAAGCCATAATCATTTATGTATGTCCAGTTTTCGTTCAGCCGTTTCGGCGATCAAAAATTTGTTTACCAACAGATGCTGTAAGGCTGGCACCGCACGCCCATTATGAATCCTGCATGTTAATTAGATTTTGCCTGAAATAATGATCCCTGTCCATAAAAAAAACTGATGTCTAATACAATTTTAGTATTTTATAACATGATTTATAATATTTTTTGTTCGTTTATTGAGCGACAAAAAAAACCGGCCAAGAGCATGGCGGGCCACGCTCAGTGTAGGGTTCCGTAGTTGCTCATCCTTCACAATAAACTGCTGTTTTAAGCCCGAGGTTTACGTTAAGAAAGATTTTAAGCTCTATAAAAAGGTCGTAAACGCCCTAGAAACTGTAATCACTTATTACCTTCTGGAAGTCAACTTACGACCTTTTAAAGAAAAAATATGAAATTTGGCGATAACTCAAAAACGGCTCGACCGATTTTGTCCAATATAGTTTTCATTGAAAGTACTTATAAGGCCTCATTAACATGAATTTTTCCGAATTTTTTTGACCCGTGGTTGAAAAGTTAGAGGGGGGGACACTATTTTTTTTTGTTTTTGGAGCGAATATTTACAAAACTGCTGAGTTTATCAAAAAACAATGTTAGAAGACCCCTATTATTTTTACAAGACCTATTTAACGACACCCCACACACCAGTGTTGAAAAGAAAAAAAAAAAATCACGCCCACTTTAGGTGTTCGAGAGGTAACCGAAAAAAAAAAATTTTTTTTCATTTTATTTTACAGTTCTGTCGGTGTTATACATACACATACTCATACCAAATTTCAGCTTTCTAATACTAATGATCACGGAGCTAAGCCGCGGACGGACGGACGGACAGACGGTCATGGCGAAACTATAAGGGTTCCTAGTTGACTACGGAACCCTAAAAACAGTAGGTAATCGCATCTTCGCCGGCGGTGCGACCAGTGCCTTAGTAACGTAATGCCTATGTGCCTGTAATCTTTGTACGTGCCCATTAGGCATATTCATTCCATTAACACATTTTTCTCCAGACGAATTTATCACAAAGTTGAGGCATGTCGTTTTAGATTTTGCGCAAATAAAAGTGACATGAACTCTAAAAGCCTCTTACATATGCGCCAACAAATAACGAGCACTCATACAATTTATTATACCCATGGTTGGATACTTACTACTTATGTTAAATTAAAAGTACCTACCATGATAAACCTATCAGCCGAATGTAGCTCTTAAGTGATTGAATTAAGATCTACATGACGAACTATCCCATTTTTTGTCACAGTAGATATATTACAATCAGTAAATTAGTACCTACCCAGATTTAATTACGTTTGCAACAACAGTTAACAGGTGGTAAACAGATGACAATGATATTTGCAAAAAATATCGATACTTACTGTGCTGTAGGTATTATCGTCCCGGACTAGCAAGACACTGCCGCCTGATTGAATACATGCAGACGATTGGGAAAAGTGATGACACGAGACAAGACTAATACCCGCTCTTTTGGCAGTATAGCGGAAAAAAGCCTGTAAGTACACATTTTTACAGACTGTCCTACTTACCCTAGTGAGTAATCGCAGCTCAATACTGGAAAAATATACCATGTACCCAATAAAGTTACAACATCCTTGAAAGGAAAATGTACCAAATGACAATTAGGTGACTACACAATTAAATCAACCATGGTCTTAGGAGGGATTTTTCAAAACCTGATATACTCTCGAGGTTTTTTTAAAGAACGCAAATATTAAGAGATTCTTACAAACCCTTTCGGGATTTCAGATCCTTTCAGGGATATTAGTTCGCTTTGCACTGAATGTAGGTTTCTCGGCTTCATGATAGACTCAAAGCTAAGCTGGAAGTGTCATGTCGACCAACTCTGTGATAGGTTGGGTAGTGCCGTCTTTGCGTTAAGAAAATTGAAACCATTAATATCGAATAATGCATTAAAAACCGTATATTTTGCGCACTTCCACTCAATAATGTCTTATGGTTCAATTATCTGGGGTAATTCCACCGACGCCAAACGCGTTCTTATAATCCAAAAACGAGCACTTCGGATACTGGCTGGAGTGGAACCCAGAAATTCTTGCAGAGATCTCTTTGTCAAGTACCGCATCATGACGCACTACTCACTTTACGTGTTTGAGGTTTTAATGTACGTGAGAAATAATTTGCCAATGTTTGCGCGGGTTGAGGTATCGGGCAAACAAATTAGATCCACAGGAAGACTTAGGACAGTTCCGCGTCGCCTGGCGCTTGCCTGTAAAAACCCGCGCGTTATCGGTCCCACGTTCTATGAACGCCTACCCGCGGAATTACGAACCGAGCCATCTGACGACAGTTTTAAACGACAATTGAGAAACTTTTTATTGGATAATCCATTATACTCAGTAAATGAGTATATGGAAATGTAATTTATATTTATATTGTATTGACATTGTTTTTATTTCTACTCCAGTTTTGTTAATTATGACATTATATAACATTAATTACATTATATATTGACAATTACCTGTTACTTTTGACCTTATTTCTAATTATTGCCTTATTTGACTTTTTAATTTTCAGTGTTATTTTTACCGTGTTAATTCTTGTATTTTGACAATCCATTTGTGAGCTTCTTTGACATTTTTATCTGTTTGTTTAAAATTTTAACATGTAATTATTTAATCTGTCTTATTATTGATTCCGCTGTTATTATTATCGATGTCATCATATTTTATCTGTTAGTTTTAATATATGTGACGATCATAGTATAAGTGCATGTAAATTGACTTAGTGTAATTTATATTGTCATTTTATATTATGAAATAAATAAATCTAAATCTAAAATCTAAATCTAAATCTTTTGTACAAATGTTTTGCCTTTTGTACAAATATATTTTATGTTGGTACAATAAAGATTTTACATGCATACATGTTTCTTTTTTATAAGCATTTAAGCATATAGGACCAAGTGGGTGGTAAGTGGCTTCAGTTTCAATAAGTCTGTTGCCTAACTAAGCAAAGCAAAGAGTATAACAAAAATAACGATGAATAATTTTGCTTAGCAAATACCGTAGGTGCTGTTTAAGTTACTTCTACTGTGTCTTTTGTTTATTCGGGAGCCGAATAATAAAAGATTTGTACCCAAAGCTTATTTTTATTGCGCATGACAAGTGCGATGACGAGTCGCCGGCGCCCGCCGGGGCGTGATTCACCGAGTCTTTAATCCTATAATTGAGTTGTAGGTTAAAATTAAACTGTATCTATGAAAGACGTGAATCACGGAAAAGGTCTGCTGTGTTAGAGTGAGTTTTCGTGTTATGTACCTACTTGATGTCTGTATTTTATATAGATATACTAACCGAGTTAACAGACCGAGCTTCAGGTTTGATTTTTCGTTTTCTCCGGGATAAAATCTATCTAGTTATTAGATTCCCACGTCTAGCATAACTTTGAAAATTATCTGTCACTTTCCTTTCGGTACCGTGCGAGTAAGACGGGTGACACTGAGTCGCGCGACAAGAAAAGTCGCGGCAAGATATGCTAGAATAGCAAGATAGATAGATAGATAGCTCATTATACGTAAACCATTTGGTCACAGTAAGCACGTAACGCAGTACCTATACTTGTTTTAAAATAAGATACCAATAATAGCATAACATTTATGCTGAGGTGCGACCTTTTCGTGGCATAGGTACGCAACGTTTTTATTTTGTTTTATTTTATTTTTAATATTGGTTGTCCATTTTGTGTACCTATGTTAACGAATAAATTTTCATTCTATTTTATTCTATAACTAGCATTAACCCGCGGCTTCGCTCGCGTGCCTATATAATATACATCATCCTACGGGAACAATGCTCTTTTTTTCAGGATTAAAAGTAGGCTATTTGTTAAGTTAGGGTATAATCTGCAATCTGCATTTCCCTCATGCATATCCGTCCAGCCGTTTTAGCGTGAAGAAGTAACAAAACATACACAGACTTTTGCTTTTCTAATATTACTGGGAAATACTTTTTATTTTATCATAACTCCACTTTATCAAATCAA
The DNA here is from genome assembly GCA_905147355.2 of Apotomis turbidana. Taxonomy (NCBI): domain Eukaryota; kingdom Metazoa; phylum Arthropoda; class Insecta; order Lepidoptera; family Tortricidae; genus Apotomis; species Apotomis turbidana. The sequence continues at coordinate 17,291,416 of LR990288.1, read as the reverse complement.
ACCGAAAACTCAAGCACTCAAATCAAGCGATCTCAGCTTTTACTGTACCAAATAAAGTTCACTTCAAAATTCATAACTCGAAGTGAAGCTAGGACACCGGGATATGTGTGCATTTTATTTGTATAAAGCTTTTATAATGTCCCGAGCCTCCACTTATCGATTTGGGATATTCGAGATTGGTTTAATGATTCTAAGCCATGTTCTAAGTTACGTCATGTTCTATTGTAAGATATTGATTGATAAAAATGTATTATTCTGAGCCAGATAAACGTAATTCAGAATTCTGAAATGACTTATTATTGAAAAGCTTGAATGTATTTATTACGGATGCAGGTATCCCGTCCCAACGCGCCGCCCGCCTATAGGTACCGATTGACGACGATCGAGATTCCACCAAATACTATTTTTTTAATCTATTAGGATAACGCGGGTCTCTATCCATACCTCAAAAGCAAAAAAAGAACCCCCTTATAGGATCACGTGTAGCTGTCTTTCAGTCCGTCTGTTACAATCGATTTGCTGCAAAACTACTGGACCGATTAAATTGCAATTTGGCGCAAATGCTTTCAAGAATTTTCATGACTACAAATAAAATTTCAAAATCGGTGGCATTTTCGTAATTAACGTCCCAACAAACCATAAAAATTACACCCGTACTCATATTTAGTCATTTCAACCCCATCGCACCCCAACAGGCGACCCGACCCGATAAACCATAAAAGCATTACCAATGGATTTTCAGACTTTGTCACCACATTTCTCCCTTTTAGGGGTTGAATAAAAAAAAACCTGAAACACATGTTTACTCATTTACTTATTGATAGAAATACTCCTGTGAAGTTTCGAATAAAATAGTCTAACTAATCTTGTTTCCCCATACAAACTCTGGAACCCCATTTCACCCCTTTAGGGGGTGAGTTTTGAAAAGTCCTTTCTTAGTGCACCGCTTCACCTTATAACTTATAAGGAACCTACGTGCCAAATTTGAACTCTCTAGAACCAGCGGTTTAGTATTTAGACATTTCAATCCCATTTCACCCCAACAGGGGAGATGGTAACTCACGTTGGATTTTAAAATCGTTGTGGTTTTCGTAATCAGCGACCTGATAAACCATAAAAATAATACCCATGCTGATTTTCAGACTTTGTCACCACATTTCTCCCTTATAGGGGTTGAATTTTCAAAAAACCTGAAACACATGTTTACTCATTTGTCGTTAGAAATACTCCTGTAAAGTTTCGAGTAAAATAGTCTAACTAATCTTCTTTCCCCACACACACTTTGGACCCCCATTTCACCCCTTTAGGGGGTACATTTTGAAAAATCCTTTCTTAGTGCACCCCTACACCTTATAAGGAACCTACGTGCCAATTTTGAACTCTCTAGAACCAGCAGTTTAGTATTTAGACATTTCACCCCAACAGGGGAGATGGTTACTCACGTCCGCCACGTTGGATTTTAAAATCGTTGCGGTTTTTGTAATCAGCGACCCGATATACCATAAAAACAATACCCATGCTGATTTTCAGAGTTTGTCACCACATTTCTCCCTTTTAGTGGTTGAATTTTCAAAAAACCTGAAACACGTGTTTACTCATTTATCGTTAGGAATACTCCTGTGAAGTTTCGAATAAAATAGTCTAACTAATCTTGTTTCCCCATACAAACTTTGGAGCCCCATTTCACCCCTTTAGGGGGTGAGTTTTGAAAAATCCTTTCTTAGCGGATGCCTACGTCATAACATCTACCTGCATGCCAAATTTCAGCCCGATCCGTCCAGTGGTTTGGGCTGCGCGTTGATAGATCACTATGTCAGTCAGTCAGTCACCTTTGAGTTTTATATATATAGATATCCAACAACTTCCTCCCTTTTCAGGTTCCGTATTCAACAAGGAACCCTTATAGTTATTAAAGCTAGTGAAAACAATTGACATTCCCTTTAAAAAAGAGACGGTAATCTTTTTTAAGTTAATTTTGTTCATTCATCTAACAATACGCTTACTGACAAAAATACTATCAGTGTAAGCAGCTTAGGGCTCAAGTTCTTTTTAGCCCCAGAATAGGTGCGTCAGCGCAGTTCTGGGAACGCGATACCGGCTTCAATGAGTTTCCATTACGCCTGGGCGACTATTAATACCGCACGTGACGAATGCAATCGTTCACCACACTAATTCATTCATAAACTCAATTAAAACACATTAAACTGAGTAATGCTTTTATAAATAGGTATGGGAAGATGCAGTATTAATTTTGAATGGGATGATTTTGTTATTTAGTCGGTTAAGGGCTAATGGAAATTGTTTTTTTAAATACCTTCAGAAGATTGAAGTTTTCAAATCTGTTATTGATAGTGGCTGTACAGCCTTGTAAAATTATATTTACATGATGCGAAAAAATAAAAATTTCAACGGTTTTAGGCGGGGTTTGAACAGGCGTCTCCAACGGCTTTACGGGCTAACAGCCAAACACGGGCGTCCTACCTATTGGACCACTGAACCTGATGCGAGAGCCATGTAATTTTTCAACCGGTTGCTTCGTGCATGCCTTAGGGTGGCATCGTAATGTCATCCTCATCTCCCATTAAGATTCAGACTTCATGATCGCCACCACCGTCCAAATGTTGTTTAGGGTAAGTCCGGGGTAGTTGGCCATAGTTTTTCTTAAATGCTGTTAAAAAAATATCTTACACATTATTATAGAAATCTTTATTTGTAATTAAACTTTAATCAATCAACTTTAAAATTATAGAAACAAAAATAACAATTTCTAATAGGATAGCCTAAAAAATATGCATTTTTTTTAATTCACGATTGGCCATCTCACCCGGGGTGTCCGGGTGTGATGACCATGGCATAACTGGTAAGATGGCCATATCCTTAATTCTAAACGATCAGAGCACATGTCTTCAAATTCAGTGCAATTTTTTTGTACCCAAAATTGGCATACCATTCATTGAAGCCAGTTCTCGAAAAGAAGGGTTTCATAATTTTTTTTCCACATCCGCGGCAAATATCTCTTTCATTTAACTTCTTTTCCTTATTCTAATTTGCTATCAATTTTAAGGGACGTTTTTACTGCTATCAGATAGTCATCGGTTAGCTTTTCTTCGGATGGCCATATGGCCATCATATACCGACTAAAACTGGCCATCTCTCCTTTTCTTCCGGGAGAGATGAACACAACTAAAAAAAAAATAAGTCGCTACACGATGCGAGTAATTTTGAGGTTAGGACAAACTGTTACTCGTATACTTTGCAACCAAACCAAAAATAACCATTATTTTACGAAACTAATATCATAACCACCGAAAACAATAACCCTCTGAAAAATATTTCCACTTCACAAAACAAATAACAAAGATTTTACTTAGGTACTTTTTGATTTTTTATCGCCAAAAAGTTGCACGTACCCTTGCTACTACGCGTGTCGCCAAGCGAACTAAACTATTACAAGTGCCATCTAGCCAACAGTTCAGGAATTATTTCGACGGGCCATCTCTCCCTTATGGCCATCTACCCCGGAATTACCCTATATTAATCAGTGTCGATAGAACTATTATATTAATCTGTGTCGATAGTAACGATCTGCTACACCCTAGCTATTTTATTATATTATTAAAGCGAGCGACCTCTTCTATAATTTTTAAGAGGATTGATAGAAATGTGTAGATCGAAAATCACTGACTACTTACAAATCTTACAAAAAGCCATGTTATGAATAGTTCTTTTATTTCAGAAAACGAAATGACAACTTCAATAAAATCCAGAATATAAGTAGAAACATTCTATCGTTTTTTTTTTATTGGTCAAGAAAGGTAAGGTCAAGTAAGGTAAGGTCAAGTAGAGTGGGCACTAGTGCGCTGCATCAGCGGAGCACGCTACCATATCGAAATAAAAATAATAATAATTGACTAACTATAGTTGCGTGGTTGTAAGATGGCGTTCATAGAATATACATAAATTCTGTTTTCAATATTTCGATATGGTAGGTACTACGCTTGTCTTTCTGGCAGACTTGTACGGACACTTAATGGTAAGTTCAACATTTTCACTAACTTATTATACTGTGCCCTAACCAAGAGTTAAAGTGACCGTAAAAAAAATGGTATGGAGAATAGTAGCAGTGCCCCTAGCTGTTACTTTGTAGGACTACGATTCTCCAATCGTCCATACAAATCATCGAGTAAGTACTGCAGTCCCTGTAAACTCGTGGTAACGGTACATTATGATGCTACATGATGTCAAATAAATAAATACGAATAGCACTGCCCCGTGATAACGAAGACTCTTTAGTGCACATTTCATCGCACTAAAATCAAATACCGAGTAAAAGGGAATAGATATTAAAGGTTCATGAAATAGGGGAACGTATTACATTTTATGTCAAACGTAAAATAAACGGTTTAACCTATTGACCGCCAAGCGGTCTAGTAATTTACCGTGCCACTGACGCCAGAGTAAAAAAAAAAGATGTGCCCCAAAATCAACAGGGATTGAAAAATACTTGTAGCGGTTACAATTACAAAGTTTTTGATCATTGATATTTGGACGGCTGTGGCCGACGTGGCGTCAGGGGCACGATTTTTTGTTGACGGCCACAGCCGACTGTGGCGGTCAAAAGGTTAACGATCAAGTTTGTCGTATACAAAGTAGTATCTTTTGAATGGGAACATTATTTTTGTATACATTTCACAGTATAACACATATACGTATACAATAGCATTACCTATACATATACTTTACCTGTGATATCTGTGAAATGATTTTAATAGCCTAAATTTAAAATTTAAAAATCCCTGACCCAGCCAAACACAGCTAAGAACCATATCGACAGACAAGGAGTAAATTATGAACCTGAAAATAAACAAACGCATTTAAATCTGACCGGACCATCCATTTGGGAGCTGCGATGCCACAGACAGATACTCAGATGCAGAGACGATACACTACGGCAAGATATTGCAGCGGTGTGATCTCATCTTCAAATTACATTCAATTCAATATCGCCGAAGGTGACCAAAAAGCCGAAGCTGCGGAGGCGCGCGTAGGTGCCGCACTTTCTTACGCTAGGGCGGAGGGGCTGCCACATAGTGCACATCCCGCAGCGCCGGAGCAGATCGGTTCCACAGCAGAGTTCACTTATAGTCAGGGATCGGATAACGGTATTCGGCTCCATACAAAATACCGGTATTCGTTTCGGTATTTCGCTAATTTCAAAGCTCTATATCCATGCCTCAATTTAGTAGCGTTTGAAATAAAATCTGAAATTAGAAAAATATTTGCATTTGAATGAATACCGGTAACGATCCCTGCTTATAGTATGTAAGAGTAGGCAAGTAGATAACGTAATTTAGGTTAATATTATTTGTATAACATAAACATTAGAATCTGTAAGACTACAGAAATATAACTAACATAAGCGACTCCGGCTCGTGTGAAAAGGAAATAAGAAGACGGATAGGGATGTCCAAGGCTGCTATGACTCAGCTTCAGAAAATATGGAAGGACCGCAACATCGCACGCAAAACTAAGGTCAAGTTGGTCAATACCCTCGTCTTTTCCATATTCAGTTACGGAGCTGAAACTTGGACACTGAAGAAAGCGGACCGAAATCGTATTGACGCTTTTGAGATGTGGTGCTGGAGGAGAATGTTACAGATTCCATGGACTGCATTCCGCACAAACGAATCCATTCTTCGCGAACTCCATATTGAAATTCGTCTGTCCACTATGTGCTTGAGAAGAGTAATGGAATTTTTCGGCCATATTGCCAGGAAAGAAGGAAACAACTTGGAACAACTCATGGTGACTGGAAAGGTCGATGGGAAGCGTCCAAGGGGCCGGTCACCGATGAGGTGGTCTGACCAAATCCGCTCATCATTAGACACCAAGCTACACAACGCAATTTAGGTGGCGAAACACGGTCCGGAGCATAATGACCCAGCTACGGGGAAATCACGACCCTCAGTAATGAGGAAATCGACGCGAGGAGGAGGACAGAAATATAATTCTCGAGAGTTTAAATAATATTCCGGATTACAATCTTCAGGCAGGATCATAGTCTTTACATTACAGTCTTCGGGATTACAGTCTTCGGGATTACAATCTTCGGGATTACAGTCTTCGTGATTATTATATTCGGGATTTCATCCTTTCGATCAAACGTTATTTCGGGATTTTAAACTTTCGGTCAAATAAACATTCGACATTTTCATTTTCGGCCTTCCGTCCATAGGTCTTATGAAATTCGGTATTTTGAACTTCGACATTGTACCCGGACGACCACACTTGAAAATGTACCATAAAACCAATGTTATGACTCACTACCTACAAAAATGCTATAAAGATCTGCATTGATTTGTCTGTTATTTTCATGTTGTATTATATGGAATATTATATGTATATAAGTAACAATAAAATATACATACATTACTTACTATAAATAACTAATATAACAAAGGAGACGTAAAAAGTAAATTTTAGACGGCTAGGTATAGTATCTATAATGATTGTTTTTCTACTCCAGTACTTATTTCTGTCATTTATATAGTTACTAACTCTAATATAAAGACACAAATTATATAAGTCTGTAATAGTCTATACTCTACTGCCCAAAAAAACACTGCTAAACGATGTTGTAATGTCGCCAAAAAGCATTACTTAGTACCACAGATTACAAAATAAACAGCTGCATTCACACTATTTGCAATTTAAAAAAAACTTATTATACTAATGCATTGCTGCCAACTTAAAAAAATGATTATCCTCTGTGCATGGATGTATTTGTATAGTATAGTGAACGTATATCTTTAGGTATAAGTTCATATTTTTTTGACAGATGGACGTCAATAAAAAAAAAGTTAATCAGACTATTTTTTATTTATTTTGTTGGTTCCGAGCGGGAACATGCAATTATTTTCTTTGTTGTTTATTTGCATTTTATTTATTAAAATGTCGAGTCGTAGAAAAAGTATTGTATGCAACGTTGTATAAGTAGGTAAAAAACGATCGTGGCATCTTTCTTACGATGTTAGCTACGCTCATATCGTAACCCATGCCACTCGCGTTTTTTGCCCCCTCTTATACAACTGTTGCATAAAATACTATTTTATACTCGCGTACTTTAATCTGTCAATTGTAATTTCACAGACAAAATCACAATAACGCACTTTTTAATCCTGTACCAAAATTCTATACTCTATGGTACTCGCTACATAACTTTAATATTCATAAGATATCTCTCTACTCAACTCTAATAATATCAAAAAGAGAACATCAGCATATTTGATAAAAAAAAGCACGCTACTGTTCACTGATTGGTTGAAATGACTTGATGACCCGCCATGACCATCGCGGTCATGTTTTTTTAATAGGTCAGTTTTAGTTGAACGAAAAAGGCTACATCAAAAATAAAAATTCATAGTGAGGAATGACGATTAAGGACCTAAACGCGGTACTCGACTGTAAGAACTTTCATTGTGCAATGCAACAATTTGCATAAAATACTATATGTTCAGTTATTATGATATACCAACGTAAACATCACAAACCTAAAGAAAAGAACAATCCCTAATAAACTTACGAAATTTGTCAAACATGCTAACTTTTGATATACCAAAAAGGACTAACGAATACGGTCAGAGAACTTGGATGTGTACCTATTCTCCCGCGTCTATTAAATAGGTTTTCAGCCGAGTTATTTATTGATATTGAAAATAAAACTAGTAACCAAACAAAGCGCATTGTTAAGAGATATACAGGGTGGAACGTGACGAGGGAGCTTTGCGGAACTGGCAGATAGTTCAACCTTAGCACTATATTTCCCCCATAGAAAGAAACTATGGAAATATATGTTACCGTTTTCAAGTTATAATATATAGCCTTTGAAACATTCATACTTACCAAAAAATACTTTGTGCCAACCCTAATCAGGTGGCTGGGTCAATGAACTTACTTGTAAACAATCCTTAGACGTTAGGATATTACGTTTAATATGTTGCTTTTTTCCATTCTTCGGTCTGCGTGAAACGCTAAAAAAATCATTGCAGGATTTGCAGAGGTGATTGTCTCTGTTATTCTACTTACTTATTAAATTTTCTAGTGGAGTATTTATGTAATTTGTTAGTTAATAATTTTAATTATTATTATTAATCCGTAAATGGCGGCTCGAAGCTTGTGCCAGTATCAGTTTTTTTGGTTTACCAATGCATGACTTCCGTGTTAAAAAACTTATCAAAAAAATAAAAATTAAATTATTAAAACATGAGATGAAATGAACATGAACAAAGATGGCCGATGAATCGCCTATCACTTTTCAACCTTTTCAATAATTTTAATCCCATCAAATAACTCACATGACATGACTTGACACTGACAACCACTCGAATGTACTCGAATCATCATAAACAATTAAAGATGATAGTAACCTCTTTCACCATAAATAAAACGTCTCTGTTTACCTACCTAAACTGATAATAAAAAGGCTTTAGTTCGTTAACTCGCTTTATAAAATTATTTTCGAGTAAATTGAAATTGTTCCCTGTTTGATCTGCAATGAATACAATAGGCCGTCCTTGTTATTTATTTTATTTTGGTTATCGTCAAATATCGTCGTTTGGATATTGCACTAAAGTAACACGGCTCTTCATTCGCCGACGCAAGATAGAATTAACGCATTTTTTACAAATATCGAACCTCTTTGCACGATTTAACATCGATCAAACAACGTATAATATGTTGAACGTGCATAGAGTATATGGAATATATTACCTATATGATGAAGTACAATAAAACTAAACCTAAAAATTAAAAATTAAACTAAACAAGAAAACACTAAAATGAAACTAAATCTAAAAATGGCCCCTGCGGCATAGTGCCGAAGATGCTGGCGGCATTTCCTCGCTGAATCGCCAAACTGATTTTTTAAGCGAGGAAACCGCCAGCTCTCCGGTCACCTTAGTAACATTAATAAGCCTCTTCGAGATATCTTTGAAGAGGCTTAAAGCGCTGGGGCCCCACGGACCCAGGGTCTCGACGCCAAAAGGTATGAAATTGTACTCAGCGCCGAGACCACTATACTTAGGTCATACTGAAAGTTTCTGGATTATTTTATTTAAAACTAAGATATAATATTTGTCATACATTTATTGTTTTTCGAAGTATATTCCTTGCTTGCGCTTTTTAGCGCGAGACCTGGCCCGCTCTAAGGAGTACGTGTTCTGCTGGACAGCTCTCGGCAGAGTCTTTCTTAGGAAAACTAAAACGTCGTCGATAATCAACGTCACATGTGAGTCTCAAATCCAGCGACTTTACCAAGAACCCTGACTAGCTTTATTTAAGTGTGAAATTAATGGCTGTTATTTTTATGATTATGTTTTGGCTTTATATCACCGGACTACCTTTTTCTCTATGATTGAACGATTGACTGTTAAAATAAGAAATATTAAACACTTACAATACACACTTATACATATTGCCTTGCGCACCTTACACACCATACTCACATACTCAGTGGTCATTAAAATACATATAATCACAACACTACTTACGTCCCAAAATCACGTTCTACGTATACAATACCTATTTAACTACAATATTTGTACACTCATGTCACATATAAATATCACAGAACCAAACGTTTCCTTAAGTTCTTGCAATCACACGAAAATAGATAAAATATTTATAATATCACTTTCGAATTTTCTCCAAAATGCTACACACACGGACCTATTTACAGTCTATAATGGAAGATAATATACTTTCAACAATAAATCAAATAGACGACCTGGAAATAGCCCAATCATTAACGTGTAATACCGAGAATATTTCAAAACAGATAAGTTTCGATAAATCTGATTTTGTTATAATTTCACAAAATATAAGAAGCGTATATTTCAACATAGATAATCTTCTAGTCATTTTGAAACAGTTTCATTTTAGTGTTGATGTAATAATACTTAGCGAATGTCGCTTACACCCTGACAAGCCAGTTCCTAGGTTAGACGACTACTCAAATTTTTCAACCACTGAACACCTGAATCAGAATGATGGTGTCGTTGCTTATGTTAAAAAAGATCACAAAACGAATGTTCGGGAAGTAAAACTAAGTGGCGCGTCCTGTTTAGAGATAACTACAGAAAAGTTAATAATATTGGGTATATACAGGTCACCCTCAAATAATGATGCCTACCAGTTTATATCTAGTTTAGGATTACACTTGAACTCTATCAAACGAAATAAAAATATAATAATAACCGGAGACATTAATATTAATATCAAGCATAAAAGTAATGAACAAGCTTTCGAACAAACAAACAGACTAGGCTATTTAAATATGATGGCAACCCACGGTCTACTTCCCGGTCACTATTTACCTACGAGAGATAAGACATGTTTGGATCATTTTATGCTCAGGTTGGATCCGAATTATTCGAAACCAGACGTACTAGTTTTAGATACAACGATAACAGACCATGCGATGATATTGCTTAGACTTGGAAACCAGTGCAATCCAAAATGTTGTAAAGTAACTAATACAAATATTAACTTTAAAAATGCACTGAGTATCCTCGCTAAAGAAAATTTAGAACATCTATTTACAATTACTGACCCTAACTTACTTACTGAAATGTTCATTAAAACAATCAAAAGATGTCTATTCGAAAGCACTATTACCACCCTAGTCCCCAGAAGTAATCGTATAATAAAACCTTGGATCACACCGGGTCTGTTGCGCTGTATAAGAAACAGAAACAATATGCAAAAAACTGTTAGATCTAATCCAGATAATATCGTATTAAAAATAACCTACAAAAGATATAGGAATTATTGTAACAACTTGATTAAAAAACTAAAACGCAAATATGAACAGGAACTACTAACTAAAGCAAGTAAAAATCCTAAAAAACTATGGAGTGCAATAAATACTATTACTAACAGAAAACAAGATAAAGCTGAACATAACGAATTACTAAGCATAAATAATACTCCTTTAGAGTCTGTAAATGCCATAAATCAACATTTTTCAAACGTTGGAAAAACCCTTGCCGAAGTTATCACATTGCGCAATTCTCAAACCTTAAACTACACTTTAAGTAACAAGTTGCCTACTGCTACTATAAACTCGTTTGTTTTATTCGAGACTGACATAGATGAAGTGGCCACAGTACTATCAAATCTTAAATCTAATAGTGCCCCAGGATGGGATAACATCCCAACACAGTTCCTTAAATTAGCCAGTGACATTGTAGCCCCTGTTATATCGTATTTAACAAATCTGTGTTTTAGTCAAGGTGTATTTCCTTATACCCTAAAACAAGCAATAATTACACCCGTGTACAAGAGTGGGAGCAGAGATGACGTCTCCAATTATAGGCCTATTTCAGTGTTACCTTCTATCTCTAAAATTCTGGAAAAAATTATGAATAGCAGACTAATTAAATATTTAGATAAGTTTAATTTGTTATCAAATGCACAGTATGGCTTCAGGCATGGTATTTCGACAGAGGATGCTGTCTCTTCACTAACTTCTCTGATTGTTGAAAATGTAGACAAAAACAAAAAATGTCTATCCGTGTTCTTAGACCTTAAAAAAGCGTTCGACACCGTCTCTGTTCCCATTCTTGTTAACACTCTGGATAATATTGGTGTAAGAGGTGCCCCTCTGCGTCTTTTCACTAGTTATCTTGAAAATCGTACACAAAAAGTTAAGTTACTTGATAATATTAGTGAAGCGTGCACTATATCCTACGGAGTGCCACAAGGTAGTGTCCTCGGTCCAACCCTATTCTTAATTTACATTAATCACCGAGGTTTTCCCCGGGGGCTACAGTATGCAGTTCTTCAAGAGGGGAGTAAATAGGTTCTTAAAGGGTCGGCAACGCGCGCGTGATGCTCCTGGCGTTGCAAGCGTTCATAGGCGGCGGTAACTGCTTAACATCAGGCGGGCCGCATGCTTGTTTGCCACCGTCGTAGTATAAAAAAAAAAAAAAAAAAAAAAAATCAGCTATGTAACATGCAAATAGATAGAGGACAAATTTTCACATATGCCGACGACACTGCCATTGTATTCTCTGGAGACACCTGGGAGGAGGTGCACACTGTCACAGAACGTGGACTCTCACTAATATATAGATGGCTAGAAGGAAATTTACTTACCTTAAACACAGATAAAACTAATTATATTTGTTTTACAAACTACATTCGAACACAACCAGAACCAAATTTCTTAATCAGGATCCACAACTGTGACACTACTGTACAAACCGTCTGCTCCTGCCCGATCATAAACAAGGTGGAAAAAACCAAATACTTAGGTGTTACTTTGGACCAACGCTTAACCTGGCATGCCCATACAGAAAGTATAATGTCCAGAGTACGGAAACTAATCTGGGTTTTTAAGAATTTGAGATATGTAGCCAGTAAGTCCTTGTTAATGCAAGTATATACTTCTCTAGTGCAATCAGTACTCACGTACTGTATTCCGATTTGGGGAGGAGCCACAAAAACTAAGTTCCTTGAACTTGAGAGAGCGCAAAGAGCGCTACTTAAAGTCATGTACTTAAAACCTTATAGATTCCCCACAAGCGAACTATATACAACTGCTGATGTACTAACTGTTAGGAAACTCTACATATTAATGATAACACTAAAAACACACAAAAAAACTATCTTTAAAGCACCGGCTTCACATAGGCGTAGAAATAAGACCAACATAATTAATCCTCCGCTTATGAAAACAGCTTTTGGGAGAAGGCAACAAACATCACAATCCGCTATGTTGTATAACAAAATAAACAAGTATATCAATATATACCCCTGTTCAAGCCATGACTGCAAGGTGAAGCTGACAGACTGGTTAAAAACAATAGACTATAATGACACAGAAAACTTACTATCAAATAACAAGTAAAACATAACACACACACAAACACACACACACACACACACACACACACACACACACACACACACACACACACACACACACACACACACACACACACACACACACACACACACACACACACACACACACACACACACACACACACACACACACACACACACACACACACACACACACACACATATAGTTAGTTATAATAATGTTAAAATAATGTATGGTATTTAAACATGTTTACCTTTTTAGATTTATATATATAGTTACACCATGTGGAAGAGCGGTGTTTCTTAACACAAGCATAATTAATGCTTAAAAAGAAGCACCAACTCAATACTCTGAATAGTTATAAGTTAATGAATAAATATTTTTTGATTTTGATTTTGATTTTGATTTTGATTCCTTCGTTATTTATGTATGTTTGCATTTGTTGAAACCATTGCGAAAAGCAGTAGGTCCAGTCTTCTGTAGGGACCTCTTCAACGGCTTCGCAGAACGCATCCACTGCCGCTTCGGGGCTCGTAAATCGTAAACATCTGAGTTTATCCTTGACTTTTGGGAATAAAAAGAAGTCGCATGGTGCAAGGTCCGGGCTATATGGCGGATGCGTCATCAGTTCCACATTTGAGGCCCTCAAATGCGAAATCTCATAGTTTGTGGGGAACGCCCTTAGGATTTTACCTATGAGATTAGACGAGCTATGAACTGACGACAAAAATGCTGGCAAAGCGACACTAGAAATTTTTCGATCATAAATATGATGTTTGAAATGAAATTGACATTTAAGTTAATTTTAATTAGCTTTACCTTTAAATGAAAATGCCTTTGTTAAAAGCACGTGGATATATATATTTGCTCATGTTATGCGAGAGGTACAATTATAATGCGGCTGCAGCTTTACGACGATACAGTGAAACATATCCACCACCACACCCAACAGGTCGTTGGACAATTTTACGTGCTTTTGATCGTGTCGCCAACAATCAGTACCACGAACAACTTAGAACGATCAACGTTGGGGACCCGTTCAGAGGGTTCAAGCTTACTGCCGGTGGCTATTGCAAAAACAGTGGAAGAACGTGATTTTATCAGGCATGTTATTTGAAGCGATGAAAGCTTGTTTCCTCGCAACGGTATGTGGTGTGGAATAGACGGAAGGAACATGTGTATTTTGCCGAAGACAATCGTGTCGCCTACCGATTTACAGCACACCAGTGTCGTTGGTCAGTTAACGATTCACGGGGAAACAATTATAGGACCAGTGTTTCTGCCTCCAACTCAAAACAGAAGCAGCGTGCTGCAGCGTGTATTGTGAGACACGGAGGAACATTTGAACACCGTATGTAACAATTGTAATAAAGTAACTGATATTCATATTTTCGCATTTTATTTGGTTCATTTGTCATTTATGTGTCATTCTTACATCAGAAGGTACGATGACAACAACTCACGGAAATGGCGATTCCTTAATCTATACTCGACGCCACGTAGCTTGGCAATAGCGACCAACCGACTCCTCCTACCATGAAACTCCATTTCTAATAACGACACTTTTTTTTGTTCCCCGTAAAAGCTACGTGGCGTCGAGTATAGCAGTAGCCATCTTACCGTGATGTGCAGATGCAATATAGGGTTATCACCACAGTTGAAAATGAGCAAAATTTGTATTTTTTTTTTACTTCGTTTAAGTTTCTAAACATTATAAATGGACTGTGTGTGTGTATCACTTAAATGATGCTATATTTCCGCAAAGGACCCTCGTGGAAATCCACCCGGTATATTAAATAAGTTTCTGTCAAAAATGTCATTTTAGTGGCAAGCTTTTATAGCCGACTGTACTTTTCTTTGGATATCCATCAAATGCTCACTGAGACGATTCTAAAGAGCCCAAGCTCGGTAGGATTGCTTTTTCTATTATAGAGTTCCTATGGCCACCTTCCGGTTCCATCATCATATCAGCCCCATAGTACCATATTATTGTATTGTCATCAAAGTTAAGTAAGTATGCAAAATTTCAGCTCAATCGGTTGACGATATTTGCTTCAAAATTGAGTTGCAAGATTCCACCCGAACAAACATACTTTAAACATACAATGCAAGTTAAATAAAAGCTTCTAGAAACAGAACAGTGTTACCCTCCCACAATGTTGAAACTGTGTCATATTAATCAAGTGCAATTATAAGCTCCTTAACTCCAAAAATATTTAATATTTAAGATTAGAAGTTAAGTTTTTTATTTTTTACCAAGAATTTTCTGTGAAATAAACAGCTTTTTTTTTTACATAAATAACAAAAAAAAAACCGTTCCTAAAAATTCAATTACTTTGATTTTTACTATGGTAATTCGAAATTGAAACGATCATAAAGTTAAATGCACCGATTTGACGGGATAGATTACAACAAGAAGTAACGAATGCAAAACAAATGCAAATATGGACATCAATGAATTGTATAGGTAATGATTTGTAATGGAACATGATTGACTGCACATAGAATAATATTGTCTGTGTGTACCATATATGCGAGAATAGTTTCTATTAACACTGTTAGGTTTGGGTTTCAGACACGGTTTCACACGATCATTTCGCGGCGGCTCTAGGCCTTGTGTACACACGTGCGACGGGCCCGTATAACTGCAGTGGGGTGAATCTCCGAGCGTTTGGACTGCTCGTTTCAAACGTCGTGTTGTCTGGCGGTTATGTTATAACGTAAGAGCAAGTTTAGTCACTATGACTGTGATTGAACTAGACTTTATCGTCGCGATAACCATTCTATTTCATAAAAAGTTAGTCCCAAATTCTGTAGTTATATTCTGTTTTAGTAGCTTTTTTGTATATCACTCATTGAATGAGGGTCTCGTGATTTTCAGCTACTTTGTGTAGGGGGTGCTTTAATTTTTTAATTTAGGTTAATATAGTAACTCGTTCTGTTGTGATCGGATAGATCGGTCGTTGAAGTCTATTATTTTTAAAGAAAAAGTGATTACTTTCACTACACTCTATAGTTAAGTTTGCACCGGAATCTTATGGTGCTAGATAGGAATGCAAACTTTTTTCGAACATAAATGCTACGACTATCGAGTACCCTGATAAACTAACAGAAAGGCGCTGAAATTTAAAAGAAAATGTTTAAAAGAGTGGGTACGGACATTAACAAATTTAATTGAGTACCTACTCGCTATTATTTTACTGCCTGGTGGCAAAACGGCTCGCACAACTTTCAAGATCCCAATAGATTTGGACAGTACGGAAAGTCCTGTCTGCGGGGTATCAAGAAACTGTGATAAATCAAAACTGACACAGACCGATTTCTCCTCGTGCGGAGCAGCGGGCACAGCAAGTCTAACATAAAAAAACCGGCCAAGAGCATGTCGGGCCATGCTCAGTGTAGGGTTCCGTAGTTGCTCATCCTTCACAATAGACGGGCTTAAAACAGCGGTTTTAAGCCCGAGGTTTAAGTTACGACTAAGTTTTCAAGCTCTATAAAAAGGTCGTAAACGCCAATGTAGCTGTAATTACTTATTACCTTCTGGAAGTCAACTTACGTCCTTTTAAAGAAAAATATGAAATTTTGCGATAATTCAAAAACGGCTCAACCGATTTTGTTCAATATAGTTTTCATTGAAAGTACTTATAATGCCCCATTTTCATGAATTTTTCCACAATTTTTTGACCCGTGGTTTAAAAGTTAGAGGGGGGGAGACGCTATTTTTTTTATTTTGGGAGCGAATGTTTACAAAACTGCTGACTTTATCAAAAAATTATGT
Organism: Apotomis turbidana; assembly: GCA_905147355.2. Taxonomy (NCBI): domain Eukaryota; kingdom Metazoa; phylum Arthropoda; class Insecta; order Lepidoptera; family Tortricidae; genus Apotomis; species Apotomis turbidana. The sequence continues at coordinate 17,274,749 of LR990288.1, read as the reverse complement.
TTGAAGACCCCTATTATTTTTAAAAGACCTATTCAACGACACCCCGCACACTAGTATTGGAACGAAAAAAAATTCACCCCCACTTTAGGTGTTCGAGAGGTAGGTAACCCGAAAAAAACATTTTTTTTATTTTTTATTACACTGTTTTGTCGGCGTGATACATACACTTAATCATACCACATTTCAGCTTTCTAGTACTAATGATCACGGAGCTAAGCCGCGGACGGACAGACGGACAGACGGACAGACGCACAGACGGACCGACGGACATGGCGAAACTATAAGGGTAGTTGTAGTAGTAGTTGACTACGGAACCCTAAAAATTCAGTATACATATTTTTATTTGCATTGGTTAATCCTTAATGATTATCTAAGATCATATCAAAACGTTTTGGTTTTTTTTTTATAAAACAAAATGATATAAAGGAACAATTGCTGTGGTTGAACACAACAAATGCTCGTATGTCGCCAACGATAAATAAGAATGAACGCGACAGGGGCAATTGACTGGCGACGAAACCTAGCCAATTAGTTAATTTCAGACTAACTTGTACTGGCTTCGCTTCGCACATCTGCTCTTTATCTACTGGCTTTATTCATAGAAAATAAAAATACGCCAGCTTCTTTACTATTGATAAATTATATGTGCTAAATGCCTGAGTTTTTTGTCATCTAAAGTAGCACTTTCGTCGTTATTGATACGACGTAAATCAATCAGCCGAGTTCACATCTGCGACATTGAGTTCTTGGTATCGATAATTGAATAAACTCATTCATTATTATGGAGTCATAAAACTGGCCGCACAAGAGCTTTGGTTGTGTTGTTTAACGAGTTCAGGCAGCTGCATAACTTGGCTATCTTTATTAGACTTGCATGTGACCCTGGGTTTCAGGAAAGTCACTCGGCTTGCGATACCTACATGTCATCGGCTCTAGACGATAGTGACCGTTTAGAATGCCCTCTGTACTAGGCCGACACAAAGACAAAGTCTTAGTCTTCGATAAGAAACATATAGCTATTTGTGCAAACGCGAACTGTGTCAGACTTATAATTAGTTGTTAGAGCGTTGACAGGATGCTGGGAGGTGAACACTGGGCGGCATTAGATGAGTGTGCGGATCGCAATGCGGGGACCCTTATCTTATCTAGGGAATGTGCCATCCCTTGCTGCGCCGTGGGTTGCCACTTAGCGCCAACTTACAAAGGCCGCAGGAACTTTTGTTACACAGAATCAATAACACTTATCTCGCTCACTTTGTGGACGTAACGGGTACTGCACGGCAAAGAAAAAGCTGCCTTGTGCATCGTAAATCTTTGATTGCCTTCGGACGTGTAACACAAATTATAATAATACTTATTATGGAATGTGAGGGATATTTACAGCGCCGACTACAAATGCATTTCTTTCGCTTGGACCCGCTGTAGAATAAATTTCGCTGGCGCCAATGTTCTGCCATGCCTAGCAACTCGCGGGAAATAGATGCTATTTTTTGTGAAGTGTTTTTAAATTACCCATATATTAATATTTTATAATTCGAATAGGATCGCATTTAGCATCGAATTGTGAAAACCTTTAGGAAACTTTAGTTCTTACCGATAGCTCTGTCTTTTTACGAATGAATTGACAAGAGTACAATGTGGGCATAATAAAATAATTTATTGATACGAGCGGCGACGGGCAGCGGGGGCAATGCACCATGTGACAGTAAATCGATCAACGTTTTCTCTTAAGATGCTTCATTTATTTAAAAAAAAAGCGCTTTAGTTTTTTCCGTGGTCTACCAACTAACCCATGGATAAACTTTATTTTTATTCTTCATGTTCATTCATAACTCAATAACTAGGTATGCAGTATGTGCTAAGTTAATTACTTATCGATCAGTAAAAACGCCAAGGAGATATTTACTCTTTATATGAAGTGGGTAAGTAGGCATATCGCAGCGGCCGTTTTATATTGGATTAATTGAATATAATGTGGTAAAAAAGTATTCCCAAGAACGGGTATGATCGATGGCGAGGCAATTATCATTAATAATTAATCGTGTAGAGCAATTATCAAATACCATGCGGTCCAATATTGTGACTAAAATTATGAATGTTTCCTAGAAGTTGAGTACTCGACAATTGCATAGCAACGTGGGATCACGCAAAGCTTGTTGTGGTAAATACTTATCATTGTCTAGAGATGAAAACATCCCATCGTTTAATGAAAATAACAGGCGTTTGATTCTTGCGAAATAAAAATAAAATAAATACTGATTTAATATTGCGTTTAATTACTATGTGTATTATACAGTACGTTGTCCTTAAATTAATCATCCCATCCAATTTGCGGTTTGTTGCTACCTATTCATTATTTAGGAATTTTACTAACTCATTATAATAGTTGCGGGAAGTTGATCCAGGAAAAAATACGTCCAATGTTCAAATCTACTCATCCAATTATTCGAATTGACTTCTGCGAGTAATAAATAACACAATAACATTAGTCCTATTTTAGTTGTTTTGAAGTATAGGCCGAAGTGGTGCCAAAGGTCTTGATAACGCATAATTGTGTTGGTAGGTAGGATTGATAGTCTTCAGCAATTCGCCGGATGTACGCGCAAAGAACATAGTTTGTCCTGATTTAAATTTCTAGAAATAATTTTGATCATACTTTCAATATTCGTTTTTAGATGATTTAACGTTTATATAAGTTTGAAGACCTGTTATGATGACTAGAAAACGGATCTAGAGGAAATGAGAGATAAAACGGGCGTTGAATTGACATCTTATCAAGTCATTGAGAGCCGAGAAAAAGTCACGAGATATGTGTATCAACTTTGGCCTTTATTATCATCAATACCGCATGTAGTCATTAACACTGTAGGGGAATTTGAAAGTGATTCATTCATTCAAGCAGAAAGTGTTTTATTACGTACCTATAGTGGGGTTAACATACACGTAAGTAATACGTGTCAAAGGCTTAACTAGTGAATTATTTTCTCCTTATCGGTGGAGTTTATCTAAAAATAAAACCGCGTGACGTCGCGTGCGATTAGAGACTTGTTACTGTGAAGAGGGCGTGGGCGAAATTGCACAGGCGTATTTACTCGTTTGCGATCGTGCGTCAATTTGCTTTATATTGTCGTCACAAGCTTTTACAAAGACAGCTAATAATTACAACGTAGTTTCACCCCTTTGTTTACTATTACTTCATTTACAAATAGTGCACTGAAATGAGTCGATTGCGTATTAGATACGTCATTCGTTTTGTGACGCTGTGCCCTTATCCTTACAATATGCGACTTTACAATATGCCATGAATTACCGTATCCTTTGTAACGAGTTGAAACGATCCGATACCATATTTATAATTGTTACCGACTCATAGGATAAATTCACGAGCACGTTGAATTTTAGATTTGAAATTAACGACCGGTTTCTCAATTTGTGTAACATAATTATATTATTTGAATATATCACCGTAGCTATTTTAGGTATTAAGAATTGTTAGGAATGTCAATTGATACCACGTAGTGTATTAATTTACTTGTTTTCCTACTTAACGGATTCTCCACATTTCAATGGCATTATCACTTATGTATACCGCAGTTACAGACCTATTTATTTATTCCTCATTCGCGGTCCATTGAACAATCAACCGCCTACGTAATCGTCTGATGGAGTAATAAATCACAGCGGCACTGTCCTCAGAAGGGAAATAAAGTCTTTTTGCTCCGTTCAGCCGACCTTCTCGAACGCCCACTACCCTCTAGCTACATTATATCCGTCTTCTTCCATCATATACTACGCTATTCCAAAGGATTCATCAAATAGTTTCCTAGTCGCCTGTACTAAAGCTTTTTACGGCCGGGAAAGCAAAAAAACTACTGTGTCACGACGCATAGTAACGTTGCCAGGTTTTTAATGTTGATGCTGAATAAAAACAAAGCTTTTTAAAACAACATTCAATTTTTCTTTCTTAATTTAACTTGTGTCATTATTTATAAAAATAAAATGTGGTATTACCACATAAAAAAAAAAAAAAAAAAAAATAAGAATCGATTTTTAAGACAAGTTTGGAACTGGCGTCATCTGCTAAAAAGTAACGCTTTGTGTGCGGTTACTGTGGTGTATTGTATAAGTAGGTTGTAGTAATGGCAGTTGATCGATACATGTCTAAAGCACTGAAAAGTGTCTGTCCTTCGTCTGGACGCCAGGCTGGGGCAGCAGACGATTGAATTGGGCGCACACACATCCGTTCTGCCTCTGCGCACTGAATTCGACCAAGCGTAAACATTTTAATGGATAAAACTCGACATTAAAACGTATCATTTAATCTAGACTTGTACGGAGACTGCAATATTGTCGCACAATGACCTAATGACGTTTGACAAGTAAAATGATCTCGGTCAATTGAAACTTATCAAGGCTTCGTTCCATTATAGCCGGAGTGACATAGATGTTAAGGTTAATAAGCTGTATGGGCCAATCAGCCCTTTTACTGGCGCGTTGATGTAGTGCGCGGTTGGTTGACACATTTCAATTAATTAAATGCTATCAGTTGCGCTAACCCGGTCGGTTGTAACATTTTTATTCATTTTGCAGTAGCCAAGGCCGTCTTAAAGCATGCCCTGGGCACTCCATAATTAAGGACCTCAAAACGTCATCTAGGTATGTTTTTTGGAGAGTTATTGGGTCGTGGCCCACGTAAGATTGGGGGCCCCGGGCACGTGCCCAAAGTGCCTAATGGGAAAGAGGGAAATGGCAGTAGCTTGTCTTGGACAGCTCCTGTATGAAACTTACAACAGTTGATAAATGGGAAGCCCCGAACAGTGGCGAAGCTACGGCGAGCCTCCTGTAAGCGGGGCCCCTGTGTGATAGATACGGTGCTAGTTACGTCTCTCCATATTGGTAACAGTTCTCTCAGACTTGCTGGATCAGTGCTTTATTAATTAGTGATACGAGTATATAACTGTCTCCTATGTTCAGACACCATGTCTTCAACTTAATACATAATACAATAGTTAAAACTTTGTCTCAACTGATTTAAGACTGTTATATCCACTTATGCTCGACAAGCAGTTAACATGTGAAATGTTCTGTGACGCAGCTCGCGTTGGCAGACTATGCTGAGAATATTACTCTTTGGTCACTTTTATATGCAAATGCGAGTATCATATTTCATGCACCATATAACAATGATGCATGGAGGCTTACTTACAGTTGGGCAACTCGCCAGTTTCCCACTTTTTGAATTTGTTTGCTGTTAATAAATTAGCATGCTATGCTACACATATCGCGAGAACGAGTGATATAAATCTGTGCAACATTTTTATTATTACCATTTGTGTCCACTACTCTAGCGGAATTTGTTCCATGTATCGTATGTAACTAAGATGTAAGCTTAAAGCCGAAAACCGGCCAAGAGCATGTCGGGCCACGCTCAGTGTAGGGTTCCGTAGTTGCCCATCCTTCACAATAAACGGGCTTAAAACAGCGGTTTTAAGCCCGAGGTTTAAATTACGAGAAAGATGTCAAGCTCTATAAAAAGGTCGTAAACGCCAAAGTAACAGTAATTACTTATTACCTTCTGGAAGTTATCGATTATACGCGCCAGATTGAGCGGAATGTTTTAATACAATATGGTACTTAACTAATATGTGTAACGTTCGAAGTATAAGGACACCGCGCGGCGCTTACGTCATAAAAAAAATGCTCACGGAGCTAAGCCGCGGACGGACGGACGGACGGACAAACGGACATGGCGAAACTATAAGGGTTCCTAGTTGACTACGGAACCCTAAAAATTAAAATTTGCGATAACTCAAAAACGGCTCGACCGATTTTATTCAATATAGTTTTCAGTGAAAGCACTTATAATGCCTCATTTTCACGAATTTTCTCATAATATTTTGACCCGTGATTGAAAAGTTAGAGGGACGCTATTTTTTTTTTTCGGAGCGAATATTTACAAAACTGCTGACTTTAACAAAAAATATTTTTTGGAGACCCCTATTATTTTTAAAAATCCTATTCATTTTGACCCGTGATTGAAAAGTTAGAGGGACGCTATTTTTTTTATTTTCGTAGCGAATATTTACAAAACTGCTGACTTTAACAAAAAATATTTTTTGGAGACCCCTATTATTTTTAAAAATCCTATTCAATGACATCCCACACAATAGTATTGGAACGAAAAAAATTTTTTTTTTAGTTTTTATTTTACCGTTTTGTCGGCGTGATGTGATACACACACATACTCATAACAAATTTCAGCTTTCTAGTACTAATGATCACGGAGCTAAGCCGCGGACGGGCAGACGGACAGACGGACATGGCGAAACTATAAGGGTTCCTAGTTAACTACGGAACCCTAAAAAAGGGCTAAAGCAATAGATTCCTATTCTTACAAGTAGGTACATAATCTTTAGGTTGGTGGGTATTGTAAGTATATTATTAATTTATGTTATAGATTAGAAATTTTGAGATGAAATTTGGATATTTGTTATAACTAGGACAGATACATTTCATATTAAGAGGGCGCACATTCGACGAAGTCTCGCGATATCTTAAATTCAGCTGTTGAGCTGTATCTTGCTTTATTTCGGAAATATTATATTCACGCCATTATTTCGGAAATATATATTAATTTTTGCTATATGCCTTACATTAACTGACATTGAGAAATTCACTTTTAAAACTGAATGTGTTCAAATTAGACTGATTGTTCGATCATCGCATTTCAGCGTAAAATATAAAAAAAAATAACAAAAAAGAACCAACTCAAAAAAAACTGAAAGGCCAAAAATAACCATTTCATGAACAACTTTCATTTGAATATAAGTATTATACTATTGGTCCTCCATAACTTATTTTGATACTTTATGTACTACTAGTTCTAACATTCCGATTTAGTTGAAATATGGCATAGTATTTATGTATTTTTTTGTGATGGATTAATATTAAGGTATTAGCGTCTTATTTACACTACATTTAATTTTTCGCCTTGTATATGGTAAGAAAGTGTAAACATTTGTGTTTGTCGTTGACTGTACTGTATATAGTGGCAGAAATTATGTAAGCTGACTATGTGTGCACGTCAACATATATTTAACTTATTTCCTTAATAGGTACCTTTCGTGTGCATCAAAAATATTTTCTAGTATCAAAACTATACTACTAGGTACGCAAAGTGTGACCAGCCGCAGATCTTTTAAATTTCCCGCCAAAACTTTGAGTAATATTTCATTAGCCAGACTATAATTATAGTGGTGAAATCTCGGAAAATGTTAGCATCAAACATCGAATTGAGGCCCTACTGTCCCCCGCCCATGGCGACCGCCCGCCTCGACCCAGCCAGCGCGGCAAAAACGCGCCGCCGCGTCGCCACCCATTCAACACTATACTGGATGAATCAGAGCACCCACGCATACAAGAAGCGTTCAATATGCTGCCAATATAATGGCAACTAGGAAAAATAAACTGTATAAAATATAAGCTGTAACAGTGATTGGAACGGTTATTTATGTTTAAGGAAACGATAAGGTAGATCACGATTCGAATGTATCGAATAAAGCTGATGTGGTGGCTGGAATAAAAATGTTTTAATGATTTTATGTACTTTATTGTAATGCCATTTGGGTTAAATTCATTCCAGCCAGTCCCACGCAAAAATAATTTACAAGATATAAAAGTAAAGTATAGTAAACCAACACAGATTTTAACGAATGACAATGCGTTTCTTTATTCAGATTTCTCGAGCGATTTACTTGTCTTACTTATTAGTGCCCCACCTGTATATAATGTGTTTATTACAATTGTGATAATACTTTTTATTGTTAAGGATAACATACATAATGTTTTCTTGCACCCATTAGAAAACCTACCAACCAACCATTAAAACATTAGACTCGACGTATCAGATTTTTCTTGCACGACTTATCATATAATTGTATCGATATTTAGCTTAGGTTGCGGAGCGCTTCTTAAATACGCAGTCCAAACAAATTGTATATAAACATCGCCAAGAATTTAAAATTAGTACGCATTGCACACCGCACGATAAAAACATCAAAAAATCTAATTGATTTTACCGATAGTTCGATTCATTACCTATTTCGATCACGGCGATACAATCGAACTCCGCCAATGCGACTAGGCCCTCGATGTGATAAAATATTCTGGAGCAGTAAGAATTAATATCGGCAAATTGATCAGCTATAGGTAATTGGTGCAATTAAAGGGCTGTTACACTGCTGGGCCGCGATCTTCACAAGTGTCGCGGACTGACACGTCCTGGCCATCCGGTCCCCCGCACACGCGAAATGAATATATTACATGACTAATCTAAAAAACAGCTAAATTTAATGCTCCGTTAATTGTTTTGCGTTAAACAATCGCGATCAAAGAGCGCGCGCATGGCTGACGTGTTGAATCGCGTACGCCAGTTGGGGGAGGTTGTTGAACGAAGCTTTTTAACTCCCGATCCCGAACACCTCTAGCGCAATTGTGACACGCAAATTTTTCTTACGCATTACTGTATCTGCATCAGGGCTGTACATTAGCATACAAAGTGAGTGATTTTGTGATGGTTTGACAGTTCATTATACAATTTGATTGGAAGAGTTAGCGTGGTTTAACTATAGTCTATGGTGGTCGTGTTTATCATGCGGTAAATGACGAAATATCGGCCAGTCTCGTACTCAGAAACATGTTAAAAACTAACATAGATATTTCTTTTCCTTCCGTTTCAATACCATGTGACTAAGAATGGTAATGCAGCACAAGTTGTTTAACAAGAAAAGCTGCAGTAAGTTGCAATATTTGATTTCATATAATAAATAATAATAAATAAAAATCAGACAACCTCAGACAAATCGATCTAGTCCCAAATTAAGCTCAAGAAGGCTTGTGTTATGGGTACTAGACGACGATATACGTACTTATATAGATAAATAAATATATACTTAAATACATAGAACAACCATGACCCAAGCACAAATATTCGAGTTCATCACACAAATATTTGCCCCGGCCGGGATTCGAACCCGGGACCGCCGGCTCAGTAGGCAGGTGTCTACAAACCGAGCCAAACGCGTCGTCAAAATATAATCGTAAATAATACCTACGTGATATATTTTATTAAAATCAGGCCAGCCTGGAATCAAATAATGTGGGCCGTTTCTACATACTTTTATATGTATTACATTTACATACACTTTTAAGATTGTTCTAATTTGGTAAAAGACCCCCTACGTTTATTAGATCTTGCAATCGTATAGGTAAGTCTAAATATGTATATTGTAATCGTAATTTTCATGAAATATTTATGTGCGTTTATACAATTAAGCAAATAATTTATAGGTAAAATGCCTGGACACTTTTTGTTGAAATTTATGCATTCTTCTCTTCTTGAAATATTCTTCATTGACTGGGGTAGCGTGAATGGAAAAGGCATTTAAAGAGATAATGTCGCCAACATTGCAATAGAAATGCGGTACCTGAAAAAGATGCTGAGTTTTTATATGGCTTTTAAAGTAGCATACTCAATGTAAGTTTCATTGAAACATTGTTAACATTTGTTTGCGAACTGCTGTTTTTACGGTGTGCTACTTGTTAATAACATTTCTTGCTAGTTGAGAATGAAAAGAAAAGATTTTCAGTGCGCTCACCCTCTCAGTTATTTATTTGGACCCGGCTGATAAATCCCTTTTACATATCTGATACTCCACATGACAGGAATCAGAACACAAATGTCATGATCATACGGATAAACACTTTTTAACAAAAAATAATCGCCTTCAACGAGAAGAAATTGTAGGTACTAAATTAACTCTTAACTTTAAGAATTTGTACCTTCATAATGGGTACCAGACGCAAATAACTGAATAACTTTATAAAATACATGAAAAACATTGTTAGTGTGCTTATAGTGTTGGGTTGCACTCGATTTCCCTGATCGGATTCCGAAATCGTGACAAAGGGAGCACCTCAGGAATTCATTCATTCATTTATAATTTAAGAGCTTCGCATTTGTCGGTGGAGTAATCGCCACTCTTCCCTATTTCTTGATAGTGTTTTGGTCTCCTGATACGACAGTGCCCACTTTCTCTTTCACTTGATTAAAAAACGTAATTCTTGGTCTTCCTCTGCCTCTTTTCCCGTCCACTTTGCCTTCCAGGATGTTCACAAAGAAAGCATCATGTCGCATCAGGTGGTTTTCAGTAAGCAACGGTCTTCCTTTACCATACTCAAAACCTCTTCATTGGTTTTCTTTTCCGTCCAGCGCTCAAACGCTTCCAGCTTTTCTCTATCCCTTTGTGTCAGTGTCCATGTCTCACTATCATATAAAGCTATACTCCAAATGTACACCTTGATTAACTGGTTTTTAGCTTTTTTAGACATCTTTCCTTTAAGCAGATGTTTCTTGCTGTTAAAGTCTTGCAGTAATCAGTTACAGGAATTAGTTAGTCAAATGGATATCATCTTCAATGAATTTGGACTTAAATAAATAGTAGTAAAACCAAAACACGCCAGCACAATTATCAATTAAACTTCAAGGCAATACAATAGAACGGGTCACTAGATTTAAATATTTGGGTAGTTTGATAACCTCAGGAATACTCTATCAAATTAAAAAAAATATTTGAGAATCGGTACATTTAATTTTATTTTAAAATATAAAACATTAAAAACATACGGTTGAATTGAAAACATCATTTTTTGAAGTCAGTTGAAAATACTTGAAAACCATGGTTCATAAGAAACAATGAAGTACCTGAATACCTCGAAATGGAGACTGTCAAAGAGACTATGAGAAAAAGAAGCCTGAAACATAAAGAAAGGCCCAATAGACATGTGAATGTGGTGGCACATGACCTCACTGATACCACAAGAAATACTAACCGCCTTAACACGTTCTGCGGCGGTATACGGCTATAGCCGTACTGGTGAAGGACTGTGAACCTTGTGTCTTGACAGTACGGCCAACGTGTTAAGAGGACGCACATCATGAATAACAAATAATGGGCAATATATCAGTGGATCTGCTTCCCTCCAAGTACTAATTACACAGTTCTGATTATGGCATGTATGGCTGATTGCAGAAAGATAAATAAATAAACTAAAAAAAAAAGTTGAAAATTCATGATATATGTAGCTCTCGTTATAATATTCTTTGGGTTCGATAGCTTAATTTTGCCAAAAAGAGAACTTCCCGGTCAGAGAAAGAAAGAAATAAAAAATAAAATCTGCGGTGCTTTTTGTGTTTTGTTATTGGCACAATTACGCCAAGTAACTGTATGAGCTTGGCCAAAATTCTTTCGCATTTCACCCTGTTCTCGCCCAAAGGTAGCATTTTCAACCAATTGTCATTAAATTTTGTGAGTAAGTATGATAATTATACGGAATATTTTGGCGATTCAGTTTTGCGTCTTTTTTTAAAATGGTGGAGATGTGGAGGTTGTAAACGTAAAACCAAAATGTATTACTAGTCAATTCGAAACATTACAACATAGTGAGAGATGTGGTAGAAACCTAGCAACAACAAACTATAGCGTGTGCGTTCTGTAATAGGACATTACATCAGAGGCCGGGAAAATGAGGATTTCCGGCCAAGTAGGTGTATACCGGGTAGTGATACGAGGCCGGGAATCCGTTTTCACGACGAGGCATGTCATAGTGCTTTTCTCAAACATACAATGAAATAAAAAAATATACTTCAAAGAACCACATTTTATTAATTGACAAATAGGACATTTTAGTCTAACAACCAACCTTTAAAAACAAAACCTGCTTTTTGTCAAACCAGCCAGCTGTGTGAATGACCTTGTTGTTGGAACCAAAAAAAAGTTACTTTGCAGGCCTAGGCCTGAAAAGCAGTATGAAATCCCTTTACAGTCCTCTCGAGTTGTTGCGCCCAAAAAGCGATACTTCCGAGCCTATTATAAGGAACGTAAAGACTAAAAATATTATAAGGAACGTAAAGAATATTTCATTGCATGTTTGAGAAAAAAATATTCCATAGGACACATATTTACGTGCAGAAAATACATTATTTTCTTATTTAGCCGGACTACTCGCATGTTATGACACATGGTAAAAAATTGGGAAACTGCGAGTCCGACTCGCGTATGAAGGGTTCCGTACAATAATCTATAACAAGTTTGTTGTATGGGAGCCCCCCTTAAATATTTATTTTATTTTATTTTTAGTATTTGTTGTTATAGCGGCCGACAATAGAAATACATCATCTGTGAAAATTTCAACTGTATCACTATCACCGTTCTTGAGATACAGCCTGGTGACAGACGGACGGACGGACGGACGGACAGCGAAGTCTCAGTAATAGGGTCCCGTTTTTACCCTTTGGGTACGGAACCCTAAAAACGATGTCCTGTTTATCAGACAGAACGGAACGAAGTAACACCGGCTTTATTCAAGACATTTATAAATAATCAACGAACAAATGTGTCCTTAGCTTTCCGATTGATTGGTCTGATAACCACTATTACAGATTATTTAATTATTTATAAGCTGTTATATGCTCGAGAAATGTCGTGTTCAGGAGTCGGTTGTTAGTGACGTATTAGCATTTACGTCCTTTGCGGAGCCCGCCGGGGCTGGCGCCGCGTCGCGCCGACCACATTAGAACACGGGAAATTACATGCCTTGTTGAGATAACTATGAATATTATTATACTCTTTACCAGATAATTGTACAACGTGAAAAATCACTGCTTGTATTTCGACGCAGTTGCTCGGTAGTTCGTCATCCGAGTGTAAAAGTTCACTATACCTATTGCAAATACAAGATTATTTCATGGCCCTTTGTTCGTTTACGTACCTACTTCATAATTATGATTATGATATAGATACTATGTTAAGACTTGCGTGTACAAGTAAGATCTGATTAATGTGATGCAATAAATTTGCTCGATTATAAATATGCGACTTCCTTCGTATCTGATGTTGTTAATCGATTTCTAGGATTATTTCTAATTGGCCTTAGCAATATAAATTAATTAACGTGTTCGTTGCATTCTGATCCAGCTTAGCTGCCTAAATAAACATCGCGTGCAATACTTATAGATTACAAGACGTATGAGTATGGTGTGTATGTAGGTACATCCATGGTAGTATTTAATCTAGCCCTGCGGTGGGATACTTGTATTTGACCGTTTCCAGTCAGTAGGTAGACGGGCCCGTCTGTTGCTCCGAAAGATAACTGCAATTTGTGGCTTTATCACAATATCGGTGATTTATGGATAATCGCTAGGTGTAAATGGATTATACAGAAGTAATCAAAGCCAGGTGCGAGGTAAGTTTAAGTTATCTCATTTAAGGCGAGAAAATTACGAAGTGATTGGCAAGTTTCTGCCTGTATGTAACTTAAGTATATAAATAGTTTTGCGTTAGTAGCGGCCTCAAAGCTTGCTATACACAATCAAAATATTTATTTGTGAGCACTTTCATTGTTCTCTTACAATAAGAATTGAAGGGAAATCGTTTCGCTTTTTGAAGAAAGCTGAAAATATCATGTGATACTTTTAATGTTTATTTTTTTTCAACTTGAACTGTAAATTGTAATTAATGCACAGCATATATACTTACTTATGCAATTCGGGTTTTAAGAAAGAGTACCTGATAAAACGCTTTAATTGATCAGCTATCCCGCGGTGGCCAGTTATTATGGTGCCAAAGTTTTGGGTGTCTGTTGACGAAAAAATTACAGTGACGCATTCGTCGATACACTTGGTACTGGCGCCTCGTAATTAAAGATAATAATGCAACAAATGATTTATTCCTCGTATATCTCGGTGGTTATTTATTATGGTGCCAAAGTTTTGGGCCTTCAGGTTTAGCAATTCCTGTACCTATATCAGCAATTGTCAAAATGACGCACGCGCCGTTACTTGTTACTGGCGCCGCGTAAACAAAGATAATAATGCCGCGAATGATCTATCCCGGGCATTCTCCGAGTTGGCATTTTTACGTGTGGCTTGAAAATGGTTAAATTTACCATCAAATTTTCTGAATAAATTCAAGCTAGTACCTAACGGTCTGTTTCATCTGGCGAGCTATGTAAACATTTCATGATTATTCATTAACATGACAGTAAAAAAGAGTAATTACAAAAATTGACGTTCACTGGGAGCGTCCGCTTGCCAGATTTGTTGAAATAAAAAAAAATCATAACTGGGTATTGAGTCTGGATACTGTGATTTCAAATGTGTTCCCATCTCTCTATCAATATCTCGGGCCAGTTATTACGGTGCCAAAGTTTTGGGTGTCAAATCTGGATTAAGGGTAACAGTGACGCACGCGCGGATACTTGTTCCTGGCGCCACGTAAACATAGATAATAATGCCGCGAATGATCTATCCCGCGTATGTCTCGGTGGCCAGTTATTACGGTGCCATTATCACTTTAGTATAGTTAATCACACCGATCGATAATGTCAGATAATGATCTACGTTACAAGGTATCGGGACAAGTGATTGCTTGCGAATCGAGGATCTTAAATAAATAATGGGGCGGATTTAATCCAATAACATAATTTTGTTTATGTGAATTCATGTCACAGTAATTTATGATATTTAAAATATATTTTTTGTAGGTATTGTGTGCGTTAAATGATATTAAATAAAAACTTATTTAAAATTATTTATAATGAATCCGTAATCATTGAAATGTTAGTTTGAAGTTTATGTTACTAAGTTGTAGATTTCTCTATGGTTTTCTTATTTCGTCTGCCCGAGTCTAACTACCAGTCAAAGACTTCCACTGCTGAACATAGGCCTCTTCCAATAACTCAAAAATTGCGATCCTGAAATCGTGTAGCGGTAGTGGGTTTTGGAAATCCCGTTAGTATACTGGAGTCTTTCTTAGTCTTTACTTGCTCTTAAAGGTCTGCAGAATAAAAGGAAGCCCTACTTATACCCATTTTTTTAGTTTCTAGGGTTTGGTGAAAGGAAATTAGTAATTTAGTACTTTTATTTTTAATATGTGTAATTAATAAATAATAAGTCACGACGTTAAGTCAAAAAAACTGTGTACTCTAACTTCTGACCATTTTTTGATTCTGGGATAGTTGGACATTCACAAATTATGACCGTAGACCGATTGCGACAGAGTAAGAAAGAGGGTTCCGACTCTTTTTCTTCAGAGCAAGAAATTTCCCTTCTTATTTTATTAAACGTTTATCCATTCCTTTACTCGTAACAAGTGCTGATAAACCTCCTACTATTTGTCTTAACGCTAACTAGGTGCCTTGTTGTATGTTTTACACAGCAGTCTGATGTTATTCATAATTGCTGTTATTTCTCGTGTGTCGCCGGCGTTGTATAATTTGTCCGTATGTTTACCGATTATGGACATTGATTGGAACGGAATCAGGCAGTCGACTCATGCAAACTTGTTAACTTCATCAGGAAAAAGGTGTGCTAAGTCATTATTTTATTCCATGTAAACAAGTCTTAATCATGCATAGGTACTTTTTGCCTTAATGGTTCAATTGAAGAACGAGATACAACACGCTACTTGAAGTTATGTCTATGTCTGGTATTATAAAACTATTATGTTTTATTGAACTGTATTGCAACCATTTTATTACGGGTAGAGGTCATGATCATGACTGAGGGATTATTTTAACGCAATGCACGTTTTCTGTTGTTTCATATGGCCTATGGGCATTGATTACAAGGCCATCTGTCGGTCGCAATATTTTAGCGGCCTTATCACGTCAAAAAGATTTTGACCAAATTTTCCACAGGGATGGTTGGACATTCAAAGGTGCTTACACTTTACCCGATTACGGTAAAGAAAAAAGTGAAGGTTCGTGACGGGACGAAGTTTTCGGGCACCTTTTAGTATCTTGCAGCACTTTATTATCTAGGTTGACTCGTTAATAGATTAGTTTTAAGAGATTAAATAAGGCAAATATCGATGACATCCCTACAGAAGGATATCTGGAATGACTAAACTCCTTGTTATGCCAGTAATTAGGTCAAAACTCGCCACACACATATACACTACCTATACCTACTCAGATCATACGAATATGGCAGGACTTGTTTATGACGTCGTTTACGTCTTGCGCCTATAAATCCAGAATATATCTAAACACCTATTCAATATAAATCAATAAGTACATAAATATTGAATATTATCATCACATGTCAATAAATGACCGAGCGAGTCACGCTGTTGCCGATATCCGGCTGTTTTCACCTACATGTCGCATTTCTCAATCGATTCTCGTGAAATTTTGTAAGCAGGTTCAATAATTATATACCTAGTAATTTTGTATCAATTTACTTTTAGAAATATTTGAAAATGGTAGAGATATGGCGGTATAAAAGTGAAAAAAAAAACATTTCAGCCATTCCAAAAAGATGTTCGCGAGTTTTACTACTTCCTTTTTTCAAGTTTTAACATCAAATAGGACGCTTTTTAACGTGGTTCCCCTGGCCGATGTCGTGCAAGGCGGGTGAAAACATTTATCTTTTTAGCTATAAGAAGATCTGTACCTAAGCATTATCTGGCAATTATATCTGGGAATCTCTAAAATGTTTCAACCATTTTGAAAGTTTCCATCCACTCCCTATTGTCTGTCTAGCCACTTCGAGTCATGTAATCGCAAATAATACATGTATGTGTTTTATACTATGTACTTATTTAAGTATATATCTATCTATGTATATAAGTATGTATATCATCGTCTAGTACCATAACGCAAGCCTTATTGAGCTTAATTTGGGACTGGGTCGATTTACACGTGATATTTGTTTGTGTGTCTGATATTTATTTATAGATAATAATATAAATTATATACAGATTCGGGACCTCCAAATATCTTCTGTGTGTGTGTACTTTCCATACATTTCCATTGTACAAATTTATGAATCGCGTTGTATAGATAGATGATGCTTATGATTGTTTTCGTATGAATGAAACATAACATAAATAGCAATCGTAATAGTCTAGACATTCCTATATTATATATCAATTGTAGCAGTTCAGAAAAGCAGATTATATACCCATATAGTAAAATTAAATGAGAAGTCGAAGCAACGTTTCAGTGTAAAGTTCAGGTGTGAAAGTTTTCCTCATCGCCGCCATGTGTGGAGACAACAGGTCTGTTGGTACGGCTGCTGTCATTCAACTCTCGCCGATACCCTCAGGTCGCTGGAGCGATACGCAGGGTGGCGGGAGGCTCTCGGCTGGTCGCGCGGGGCAGAGTCGAGCCGGCCGCCGTCGCGGCTTCGGCCATGGGCTGGCACTCAGTGCACGGGCCGCCTCGCTGCCGCAAGCCTGCGTTGCGTGGCCCTCTGAGACCCATCTCGCTGACCCCACGTATTAGGAATACGTACGAACGACATAAACAAAACTTTTTAAACAAATAACTATCGAAAAAAATCGCTTCGAGCTGTGAGCGTGAGCGTTCTGTTTACATTCTCGTATGTGTTATTTTTTTTGTTATTACTTAATCGCTTCTTCAATAGTGTTTTGCGAGTGAAGTTAATACTCTGAACGGTACTGGAAAATCGCGACCTGAATTTAAAGGTAAGTTATTTTTAGTGACTGCCAGTTAAACATATTTGTGTTTATGCACACTTTTAATTGGGCACTTAGCGACGTAAAGAAATGTATGATTTTTTTTTTATTTTAATTGGCTGAAGGGTATGTATGTTTAGAAAGTTAGTTGAGTAACTACAGAACAAGTTAAATTTTCTTGTACTCGTAAAGTACTACAACGCAAGGCTCTCGACTTGCAGTGGCTCGGCTGGGTCAAGATAAAAAAATATTTGCCCAACTTAGGCTTTAACCTTATTTAATGTGTCACACGTGTTTGTATATCTCGCAATGTTATGTGTAGTTGTTTATTATTCCCAACCTGTTATGAAACCAATCAAGTTTACTACGACCGCAAGCGTACGTATTACCGATCTCCCTTTAACTTTTTTAAGGAAAGAAAGCTGTATGTTTGTGCAAAATAAGATGGTGTTGAATTAAAATGGAAGGTGCAGGTTACCGCGTGTGCCAAGTACCGAGGCTAACTGTTGTTCAGTTTACCATGTGTCACCAGTCGCGGGATTCCTAAGTCAGTGCACGGGCATAGTGTACACTCAAGTGCAAAAATATAAATCGAATCTTCTTGTAAATAATGTACCAAAAGTTTATTTCGATAACGTATGAGTGATAGGATATCTTTTTGCGAAGGACGAATCCCCCCATATTTTTACAGTTGACTGTACCGACCAGTCGCGTGGCGTCAATTAAAGGCTCAGGGCAAGCCGGAGTATTTATTTTCGAGTTCACTTAATCTTCCTTCAGTAGCAATAGATAATGTTGTTTAACCGTTCTGAAGTGGGCAAGCCGGTGGTAATCAGAAAAGATGGACGCCCCGCAATGGGCGTCCTCATATACCTACTTATCATATTATCAACTTTAAAATATCTAACAACCGCCGAAAACGTAATTTACACGGATTTTTGTATGATGTAGTTAAACAACTACACTTGGAGAATTTTAAAGATTGAATAGGTAGGGAAAGAACTTAAATGGATATCATGCTAGGCCCTCAATTGTATCCATAAAAATCTCAATATTTATTGATAACATTGTTTTTCAATATTAAAGGTAGGTATAATGAAAGTTTTCTTAATTATAACTTGGGTACAATTATTTCAGGCCTAAAATTTAATTAAATTGTCTATGTCTTATTTATTACCTACTCGATTTGATTACCTACACTATTCATCATCATTAATTCATTACACTATTACGCCAATAATTAGGAGGTATATCAGTGTTTGAAAGATTTGGATATTAATGCTGTAAATAGGCAATGGACACGACAATGTTGTATAATATTTACCATAATTTAACTGTATTTTAACAAACTGTACATAAGCAGGTCCCTACAGAATAAGCTTAGACCCTGAAAAAAAAAGTTTAACTGTAAATTAGTTGGTTCTACTTTATTAAACACTAAAACCACATGACTATGTATTTGTACTGAAAAATCTAGCGTAAAAATGTGTTTCTGCATCTTAAAATACATTTCTTGCTTCATCGCAATACTGGATAGTACTTAATCAAACATACTTAAGTACGTAACAGTAATAAAAACTACGGATTGCGTTGCGGTAATCGAGGGGACACGAGTTCATTTAATGGCCCTGTTTAAGAGTTGTAACCGTTTTCTTGTACTTGACGACGCAACATTTTTTTTCTAAGCCTATATACTGTCCATTACGGCTAGGGCTTCTAATTCTAGAATTCTTTGTATGGGCCATTCGGGATTGCTCATACAAATAATACAGGGACTGAAAATCCTAATTACCTACGGTTAGACCAATCCCGACGGCTTGATTCTGAAGCATCTTGAACTAATCAAAGGAACTTATGTTGTACTTCACAAATATTACAATATACAGAATTATTGGCCTACGAATTAATTCACTAGGATATGTTATATTGTATGCGATAAATTACGTAAAATTAATTTCCCTAGTATACTCGTAGGTAATGTGAAAAGTGCATCAGCGTGATCTTGTTGGTAATAAAAAGTACCTACCTACCTGAGAGCACACGAACGACGCTCTGATGACTAGCTGTCCAGACGCCGTGGCCGAAATCGGCTAGAATTGGATGATGATGAAATAAAAAGTAATCCATTTTAATATTGCATTTATTGCATGTTACAAAATAAATCATACAATACCTACACATATTCAATATCAAGTCGTAAAAAAATTATCACAAGTGTAACATAGTCGAAGCAAAGTCGTAGCACGATGAACCTAATATTCATGAAAACTTATAGAAACTTAGGTTTGTTCCTAAGTTCCTATTACAATTTATCAAATTGATTATTTTTATTAATTATGAAGATAGAATCGTATGCGTAACATACGTACAAACGAAGACATTGATAACTGTACATTTGTGTACTAATATAGACCTTAGTTCAACGTCTTCGTTTGTACAGGTACTGTATCGTTTCAGATTTTAGTAAGATGTACATCTACACTATAGTCTTATTATTATTTATAGTATAAGCGTGTCAATCCACGTAGCACAGCACATGCTGTAGTCGTCAACAAAAAATCGATGGCAAAAAGAACTGTAGGTGAACCAATGAATTCTGTTGGCGTCTATTACAGCGTTACTGTTTTTGCCGTCGATATACACTCTCAAAACAAACAAACATGAATGGTTTAAACTTGTCTCGACTAGACCCTGTGACGTCAGCGAGTGTTTCACCGCTTTCAGCGAACCGGCCATGACTCATCCCTTCCCAAGTTTACTCATAATTTTTTACCTATCTACCTATCTACATTGTACTATCTGAGTATCATGGATTCAGGGAATTCTATTCACGTATTTAATGGGATTCCAGGCATGACATTGTTGAATAATGAAAACAGAATAATTAGCCAAAATGAAACGGTGCCCATGGTAAAAATACTGATGATGATGATGATGATGATAGAGGACGGTGGACGTAGGAACTCCTAAAAAATTCAAGATAAACCCACCGCGTTTGGGCTCTTTTGATTAGTCTTGATGACTAATAAACGTCTCTTAATTTATATAATTGATTTATATAATTATTGTAGATGTTTTATGGTAGCACGAAATACCTTCGCGTGCAAGGCCGACTCGCACTTGCCTTATTGTCCAGTCTATTTCGGGCACACTTTTGATTATAACCGCAAATTTGGCCGGTTTTCAGTAACAAGCTGCGATAGGGAAGATATATCGATGGCATCATGTTTACATACACTTACCTACATTAATATGAAGTAGTCTAGCATTAGTATCCTTAATCTACTTACTTTTAATTGAATTATATCATGGTTTAGATTTAGTCAGCCGAAATTAGTAACTAAACTAGCCAATGTAGTGATTTATGCCCGATCAAGACGGAAACGGAAACACTACGCCCCGCGAGTTGCGTTAAATAAGTAGCCTAGAAGCACTAGCACCTCCAGATCAACTGTGACAACGCGACTCTTAATCGCGCGACAAAATACTACCTGTCACTTTCCTTTCAATACCGTGCGAGTAAGACAGGTGATCATAAGTCGCGCAACAAGTAAAGTCGTGGCAAGATATGCTGGCCCTGCAGCGCGCACCTTAAAACCGATTCCGTCTACGGCTTCTGTATGGACGAAATCGGCGTGCGTTCGTTCGACTAACGGAGGTGCGTATCTATGCGTCGCCACGTCCCATGACCAATTGAGTCGCACTTTCTAAGATCATTTTGGCGGCTTTTGCTAAGATCATTAGAGAGGACTTCTTGAGGAGGTCTTGGGTTATTCTGTGGCGATTAGGGTTACCATTTAGGAATTTGAAAAGTCCTGGCAAAAAGCCGGACGAATCGAAAAAAGTCCGGACTTTTTAGTCACCAAAATAGGTAGGCATGGTAGTAGGTGGACGCTCGCATTGCGAGATTTGCGAGGGGGTAGGTGTGGGGTGCGGGCGGGGTTTTCTCATTATTCCAACTTATTTGAAAAAAGCCGGACAAATTAAAGGGCCGGACTAAGTCCGGACAAGAGTCGAAAAGTCCGGAAATGTCCGGACAAATCCGGACGTATGGTAACCCTAGTGGCGATCTTATAGTTTATTTAATAAACAAATCACCCCAAAATATACAAAAAACTAGTTTGAATAGTTCAGTGTAACACATTTAATTTAGTTATTAATTTATGTGATATGGAAAAATACCACAAATGCTGATAACATTAATAAGATAAAAATGTGGGCACACAGGTCAAAGAGAATCACATAGCAATAGGCTATTTTGTTGATAAATCAATTCAGCATATTTCATGAAAACACCCAAGAATGCGGTATGAAATTTAAAAATAATTAAGAGAGCGATGTTTTTTTTACAGAGTAGTGTGTACTCGTTTTTTCTTTGACCGTGTTAAATCAATATACGTGCTAATCCAAAAAATAATTGGTACTATACACAACACTTTACAACTTGGTAAGTACTTTTATTTTTGTTACTTACGAGTATACACAGATTGCGGCTTTATAGCTATTTTGTTTATTTACTTTATTATGCAACAACAATTCATCCGCGACCATGACTCATTAAATAATGTCGAAATGTTGGGTAATATTGACAAAATAACAAAATCACATTGGAATTGGCGTTTTTTGTCTGTGTATGTATAATACATATATGAATAGTATAGTACCAAAAGTTATATGAATGAAAATACATAAACAAACCATACCTACTTAAGGTCGGTTAAGGCAAGTGCGCCAGCGGGCCAAGTGCACCTACTGAAATATCGAAAAATACAGATCTAATATTTAATATTACGGATTGAGTTATGCGTTATGAGTATTAACCATTTAAATTGTTTTATTTTAATAAACCAATAGGGATGACGACTGAGGTTAAATTCTAGAGCAAACTGTATTTATATGAATTAAATTTGCTAAATAAAAAATATATACGTATATTTTTTTAAATATGCAATTTTATAGGTAGGTACGCATTTTATGTTTTTTTTTTTACACAAAAGAAGTTTGTAATTGTTTTCAGAATCCTCATAATTAAAAAAAATTATAATTGTATGTCAACAATGAATTTAAACGCATTTTACGGTGAAAATGGCATATTACTTATTGTCTCCATACAAATATTGGTACCCATAACATATAATGAGACGTCACGATTAGGTTGCCATTTGTATGAAGAGTTTTTAGCGCTCCGTAGGAATGTTGAACTTTGACGGTAATTTCTGACTTTTAGAGCAGTCTAAGTGTAGTTCAGCCCATATAGACATGTGATCCCAATTTAAAATAAAATCGATAAACATCCTAAAAAAAAATCGTTACACATACGTGCAAAAATAATGTTTCACTACACTTATATTCATTTACGCTTTTTTATGATTAACCTACGGCATGCTGTCAACGCATTCCTACATGTACTAGATAGGTAGCCGTGGCGTGGGGTCAAATAAATCGTAGGGCAAGCCTAAACCAAATTGGCTTACTTATTTTCTAAGTGCAATAGAAAAGGGTGCACAAATATTTTTATATGGTCAAGCCGGTGGGAATCGATTTGTACAGACGCCTTGCCACTGATAGTGTATGTTTTTAAAAACGCTTGGCACTTAACTAATCTTTTGTTTACTTCTGAGTTGGTATCTTTAAATCCGATTATAACGCGAGTTCAAAGGATACATCAATTAAATCAACCCCAGGAATATATCAATTTCAATAAAGTAAACATTCTTCTGCCCTTCTGGCACATTAAAAAAAATGTTTTTCTCAGTCAACAATTGACAACGGTAACTGTAAAGTGATTGAAACGTCAGGAAGGCTCAAATAATGAATTTACGCGACATAATCCGCTTCAATTGTTTTATTTAAATATTTTACTAATTATGAAAATAATACGCGCTATTTTTAACAGACTACCAAAAAAGATTTTTCTTTTCAATTGTATAATTATAACTGTGTAGATTTTAATTGCCATAATGAACTGTTGATAACCGCCACGGAAAGTGGAAGCATTTACCATGAGGACAACATTTGGAAGCTACGTAATCTCTTCATAACACTTAATTGTCTTATAGCGTCTTAAAGTGAATAAACGATATTAATTATCATTGTTCATCGGAAAACCTAGTTTCTGCACTTGTTGCAGAAATACATATACCAATTCTATTTACCACTTGCACTTCCTGCCTAGAACACTTATTAATAGGAAAATACCTTCAATAGGTATTCAATATCACATTTTGTAAATTCTATAATAGCTTAGATTTTAATTGCAATAATGAACTGTTGATAAGTGCAATAGTGAGAGCCACCACGGAAGGTGGAGGCATTTCCCACGAGGCCAACTAGTGAACCCAGTGAAGCTAATTAGAAACCTATACCGTGTTAAAAGTAACAAGGCGAGCCAATGGGTCCCAGCCATTGCTGGGTCGTCTTAAAGTGAGTACTTTGAGCCACAGCTCACGCTTTCGTACTCGTACATGCATGCGCAATTAGTAGTCAAGGATATTTACGGGCCCTTTGTCTTCGAAACAATAAATTATTAATTAAACTGTATGTTCTATTAAATATCTTACTGTTTTTGAAATATTTTCATGATTTCAATGGATAGATGAACTTTTACCATGCAATTAAATAATGAGTAAGCTGTCTTTTAAATGCAATTTCCATTGTTGCTGTTTCAGTGTCTACCCATTATAAATAAATTTAGTTTTGTATAACCTTAAGTTATATGGCATTTCAGTTTACTATACTAGTTTTAAACGTAATATGCCATGTTTTGTGACTGATTGTTACCTAAAGAAATAAAACTCTATGATAATAGGAAAAGCCTAACCTTTGTCAGTTTTGTGACGTTAAATTTTATAAAAAAACAGTCAGTACGATTTCATTTTTAGGGTTCCGTAGTCAACTAGAAACCCTTATAGTTTCGCCATGTCCGTCTGTCCATCTGTCTGTCTGTCTGCCCGTCCGCGGCTTAGCTCCGTGATTATTAGTACTAGAAAGCTGAAATTTGGTATGAGTATGTATATGTATTACGCCGACATAACGGTAAAATAAAAACTAAAAAAAAAACTATTTTTCGGGTACCTCCCGTACACCTAAAGTGGGGGTGATTTTTTTCGTTCCAACACTATTTTAATTTGTATATTGTATTTTAAAAATAATAGGGGTCTCCAAACATTATTTTTTGATAAAGTCAGCAGTTTTGTAAATATTCGCTCCGAAAATAAAAAAAATAGCGTCCCCCCCTCTAACTTTTCAACCACGGCTCAAAAAATTATAGAAAAATTCATGAACATGAGGCATTATGAGTACTTTCAATGAAAACTATATTGAAGAAAATCGGCCTAGCCATTTATTTTTCTTTAAAATTACGTAAGTGCCGCGTGGTGTACTTATACTTCGAATGTTACACATATTAGTTAAGTGCTATACTGTATGACAACATTTCGCTCAATCTGGCGCCTATAATCGATAACGTTGAGAAGGTAATAAGTAATTACTGTTATCTTATCTTATCTTATCTTATCTTATTAGGAAGGGGTCCTTGCGGATACACTTCGACCCAATGGGATCTTTTGTGTAGTTACCCCCATCGCGCCTACTCAAAGGATTGTTCCACCACCTTCATATATCGGATGATGGAAACAGTTGGTAGTGCCTGGAATTCCTTCGGTTCTGGGTAACCAATACCGAATTCCTTCATTCTGAGTCTGGCGAGGGCATGACATCCACACAGTATGTGCTTCATTGTCTCTGCCTCCTCGCCACACATTCTACAATCTGTATTGTCAGACAGTCCAACTTGGCCAATAGTCCTTTGACCCCAAAGTGACCAGTAAACACCCCCGTTATAATTCGGAGCTGTCTTTTGCTGTATTTCCACAATTTCTTGGTCCAGCCTGATTCTATACATTCCATGAATAGCTTTGAGTGCCTCAAGCCTGCCATTTTCCTCCACTCTTGTTGGTGCTGGTTTGTGGCATAGTCCTTGATGGCTGTTGCTATGGTTCCCTGCGAGAGACCCACACATGGTTCAGGTCCTATGAAACTTGTCGCAGACCCTTTTCTAGCAAGTTCATCTGCAATTTCATTACCGATGAAGCCTTCATGCCCTGGGATCCATACCAGTTGCACCTTTTTATTTTTATTTATTTATTTATTTAAACTTTATTGCACACAATACACAGGTAAAAGTACAAATGGCGGACTTAATGCCATAAGGCATTCTCTACCAGTCAACCATAGGACTAAACAGAAACATTTGTATGGTGCAGGGCTTTTTGTGCCTTCCAAGCTTGTTCAAAGCTAGGACGCCATTATACACAAGTCTAGAATCCACTTTAGGCGCACCTAGCGCTTTAAGTGCCGCTTGACTGTCACTGAGTATGTAGATGTGCTTCCCTCTGGTAAGTCTATCTATGTTCTCCTGGGCACAGGCGATTATAGCGTATGTCTCCGCTTGAAAGACAGTCGCATAACCTCCCATACTTGTACTTGCATTGAGGTCGTTTGCATGAATGCCTGCTCCCGTACCTGATCCCATTTTTGATCCATCAGTGTACCAAATAATGTCCTCACCATCTGCTGTAGGTGGCTCGCGACCCTCGGCCCATTCCGCCCTCGTTGGAACTTGTACCTTGAAGTTCCTATTGAATACAAACTTAGGCTGCATTTTATCGCAGCTCATGGTTGTTATTCTGTCAAGAAAATTGTTGCTTCCATGTTAGTGTGCTTAGTCTTCGGCGTGCAGTAACTCCACAGGTCCATTGTTTTTAACCTGTGCAGTGATTTGCGCGCTTCGGCCGAAAAGCCGCCAGGCATAGTTCCTGATTTTCTATGGCCCGTTCGGCTCTGGTTGTTACCAGGTGCAACGCAGTATCGGTTGACTTTCCAGGTTGGTACGCTCATTGTAGTTTGTGCAACGGACGTCTTTTTAATGGACCATCCCTTATATGTCTGTCCACCAATTTTTCCAATGTTTTTAGGAAAAATGAAGACAGACTTATAGGCCTGTACGATTTGGCTTCTCCGTAGTCTGCCTTGCCTGGTTTAGGCAGGTATATTACTTTTACCATTCTCCATACTCGTGGTATGTGTCCAAATGCTATAGACGCCCTGTACAGTCTACTCAGGTGAGGAATGAGTACGTTTGCGCCTTCTTGTAGTAGTACTGGGTAGATTCCATCTGGTCCCGGAGCCTTGAACGGCTGGAACGTTGAAATTGCCCATTTCAATTTGTTATGGTCTACTACCTTTTTCGACGTGTCCCAATTGTGTCTGGTTGTGCTTGCGCTTTGTTCCAATACACTAATAAAATAAAAGTAATTACTGATACTTTGGCGTTTACGCCCTTTTTACAGAGCTTGAAATCTTTCTCGTAATTTTCGTCTATTGTGAAGGATGGGCAACTACGGAACCCTACACTGAGCGTGGCCCGACATGCTCTTGGCCGGTTTTAGATCATATACGACACTAGCTTTTGCCCGCGACTACGTACGCGTGGAACTTGATAAAAGGGATTATTAAACGCGCCTGAGCAAATGTAAGAGCAATTGCGCTTTTGGTCTAAGAATGTTTACTCACCTTTTAATCTTTTTAGGTATAATTTCCAGGATGAAAACTATCCTATGTCCTTCGTCGGATCTTAAACGATCTCTATGCCAAATTTCATCAAAATCGATTCAGCGGTTTAAGCGTGAAGAGGTAACAGACAGACAGTCACTTTCGAATTTATAATATTAGTATGGATTAGTATGGATTCAGCAGGTCAGTCAGTAGGTAGTCAGTCACTTTTCGATAAAAACGCGAGTGCAATGGTGGCCGATCCTTTGTCTTTTATTTATCGCGTGATAAACGTAACCATCATAAGGCTCGTGCTGGACAAATGCATATTTCTAAGGATTTATTTGTTTATGTTACTTAACATACGTTAAGTGAAAATTGTTTCCGACCGATTTAGACTGCATTTTTTTTGATGCAGATGATGATTGATGACCTCATGGGTTCCAAGATAAACCTGTCTTAAATTGTGCCACAAAGACGTACAGTTTAAAATGTGCTGGAAATTATAAAGACTATTTCCTGAAATTTTGCAGGAATTCGAGCACATAACTACATGAATCCATACTAAAATTATAAATGCGAATGTGTGTCTGTCTATCTGTCTGTCTGTAACCTGTTCATGCTAAAACCGTTGAACCAATTTGATAACATTTAATATAGTTAGAGCCCTGAGGAAGGGTATAGAATAGTTTTTATTACAGAAATCATCCCTTGAGGGTAAAAAGGGGGGCATACTCTGTAGGCTTTTGTATAATTAGATAAGATATTTATTTATGTGTCATTGAATGTTTGCCATTAAATTTTATGCGTTTTAATACCTTATGGCGATCAAATATAACTTATTACACGCAAACGAAGTCGCGGGCGGAAACTTGTATAAATTATCTAATACATTATTTAATGCAAAAACACATTTATTATTACATGATACGGGAAAAGAAATACATAGGTACGTAACCTTTTTCCTTTTCAGAAAGTAATAAGCTATTGTTTATATTTTCCATGAATTAATTATATGTGTCTTCTTAAATCTGAAACGGACTTAAAATGAGCGTGGGAAAATTCAATAACAGCACAGTTTCCGAGAATCATTTTCTCGTTTATGATATGTTGATTTCAGTGAATAGGTACCTACGTAATTTACAAAGAAGCGAGTTACATGTGTAATACAAACAATTTTTTTTTAATACCTACATAAATAAGCATGATAAATGATAACGCTTGACTAGATGGTGCAACTCGTCCGCGTATTTTATTTCTTTAGCGTAAGTAATCGGGTGATGAGTATCCTATAAAAGGGTTTAAGTACTATCATTTTACAAAAAACGTGTGACAAATAATCACTTCACAAACACTTCGTATCACAAATGGTCACTGGACAAATGCATCATTTCACATTCTCGTCATACATGCATATCTCTCAGTTTCTGTTTGGTACTATGGTTGACGGGTAGAGAATGCCTCATTTGCCTTTTGCACTATTTACTATTTTGTATTGTGCAATAAAGTCTAAAGCCAATCTTTTGCATTCTACTTAATTTACATAAATCTGAAATAGAATCGCTTACACCATAGTCTAAAAGAAATAATTTCAAAAATATTAATTTCACAAATGACATGTGAAATGGACATTTAAAAATGTATCGTTTTACAAATAAGAATTTTTGAAAAAATCGGACCTTCAGGCTTCAAGTATGTATTGTAAGTAGATATTGCTCAACTTATTATATAAAAAATACTATTACCTACTGATCTACTCGTAACTAACAGTAAGTAAAAGTGACAATGGTGGGATTCGGTTATTCGGGATTATGTCCCCGTTTTCTTAGATTCATTAGAAAGGGACAACACTACGGTACAGTATTGCCACTTCTTAATTTCTACTCTTTTTAGTCAGACTGTACGTTACGGCATTATAGTTCTAAAATTATATTGAAAATTTGTTTTCTATCTAGAGGGGTATTTTTTTTTTGGAATAGTTTTCCCCTTCTGGTACAGCTCCATCTGTTGATCTAACTGTCCGCTCATCACGCCGAAACGGCTGGACGGATTTTAACCAATTTGGAACAGGGATAACTGAACACCCGACTACGGCTAAGAAAAATGTTTTACGCGGGAGAAATTTCATCTTCTAGTATATTGATAAATACCTATCACATTTGCCACCACTTACAAAATATCCGTGGGGAATAGCCATAGTACAAGGTACACTGTCACATAACTCAGTTGCATAATTAGCTTATTTTTTCGATTTTTTTCACAATAATTTAATATAGTACGCATTTCTGGTGCACAGTGCAGTGCAGTGCACTGTGTGTACTGCACTCCGTGCCTTAGAACCACTTTTCGAACTTGCAAAGTGTACCTGTATTCAGTGATCGCCAGTGTATTTAATGTTGATTATGTATGTTGTTTTTGTATTTCACAACGAGGTGTCACCCTACACGAATAAAACAATACATGCATGATCTAGTCATTTTAGAGTGAATCATTGTCGATAAGCTATTATCACAAAAACTTATAATGTGAAAGTTACTTTATCAATGAACATCACGTCATCACAATGGTATCTCAAGATGACGTATTATCACATAATCTATGCAATTATTTGAGGAATTCGAGTATTATCGAAGCTCACACCGATTCCTATTGATATCTTAATTGTTTTCCGATATGAACGCATACCAAGATTACTCGTCTAGTGACGTGGGCAGCCCCGACTCGAATAGTGTTGAGGGAGGCATCGCATGATAACTACATCTGCTCCGATTATTATGTAAGGAAACAAAAGTGGAATCGATTGAATACTCGTAGCGGAATATCAAATCGGTGAGTACTTAATTTATAACGACCGGCTAAGTACATCAGTTTATATAAATACCCACATAATCAGTTCCAAGCGTTTAAATTAATCAGTTTGTTATTGTGAACTAAACTATTAACCTGATTATTTGATTAATATTGTAGGTGCGAAATAACCGTAGCATAGTTAATTTTGAGTTTATTGTTATGTTATCTAGGTTGCTTATATCGTTAATTATAATTTGTTGTTGTATGGTTTATTTTTTTAAAGTCATACGTAATATTTGTAATGGCGATAGCGTTAAAATTTTAGTTATTGTTCCGAGGAGTCGTATAAATTTGTCATATACCTCTATTAGTCAATTAGGCACGTATGTATGTACATAAATATGCTTGTTATACACAGTATAGGGTCACAGTGTAATAACTAGAATAATGTCAGTTTCTGGTTATATCTGCTTTAAACTTTAAAACTACATAATCTGTGAATTTATTTTTGTGAAAATAATGATTTATTCTCATGTTAAAGTATAAGTTGGTAGCAAACGACGTGGTCACCTACTCTGTATTAAATTTGTGTACCTACTGATTGTTTTATTAGTAGTAAGTACGTATAAGTAGGTGGATGATTTTTATACAAGAAATTGTGTGTAAAATATAAATTGTTTTACGACGGTTTAATCGAGAGACTAGGAAAAGAGTTGCTAACGCAAAAGGTGCTTTTAAACCCTGCGGATCCCAAAAAATATATTAAGATCTCATTCTTTGTTATTTGCGACTGCTCGCGGTAAGGTGAGCGCCCTAACAGCCACTTTTAGCACCGATTTGAGGGCTTCATAAGATAAAAAAAACCGGCCAAGAGCATGTCGGGCCACGCTCAATGTAGGGTTCCGTAGTTGCCCGTCCTTCACAATAGACGAAAATTACGAGAAACATCTATAAAAAGGTCGTAAACGCCAAGAAATAGTAATTACTTATTACCTTTTGGAAGTTATCGATTATACGCACCAGATTGAGCGAAATGTTTTAATGTAGTATTGCACTTAACCAATATGTGTAACGTTCGAAGTGTAGGGACACCGCGAGGCACTTACGTCATTTTAAAGAAAATTATGAAATTTTGCAATAACTCAAAAACGGCTCGACCTATTTTATTCAATATAGTTTTCATTGAAAGTATAATTATAAGGCCTCATTTCATGAATTTTTCCATAATTTTGGACCCGTGGTTGAAAAGTTAGAGGGGGGACACAATTTTTTTCATTTTCTGAGAAAATATTTACAAAACCGCTGACTTTAATGTTTAAAACCCCTGTTATTTTTAAAATACCTATTCAACGACACCCCACACACTAGTGTTGGAACGAAAAAAAAATATCACCCCCACTTTAGGTGTACGGGAGGTATCCGAAACAATTTTTTTTTTTTAGTTTTTATTTTACCGTTATGTCGGCGTAATACATACACATACTCATACCAAAGGGTATAGCAGGATAGCCTAAGAAAAAGTGCCCCCAGCGTTTTTGGGTCGAAACTATAATCAAACGATGCCTTTTAAGGAGGTAATACCCTGCACAAAGTTTCATCCCTCTGTTACCCTCTGGGGGTGAAAACCACCCGATTAACCCCAAAACTGTTTTATTTATTTTTTCCTAAACTATGAAAGT
Source organism: Apotomis turbidana (assembly GCA_905147355.2). Classification (NCBI taxonomy): domain Eukaryota; kingdom Metazoa; phylum Arthropoda; class Insecta; order Lepidoptera; family Tortricidae; genus Apotomis; species Apotomis turbidana. The sequence continues at coordinate 17,243,188 of LR990288.1, read as the reverse complement.
GACGAATTTCAAATTTTGTACAAATATTTATGAGACTAAAAGCTATATTAAAAAAAATATGACCCTCCTAACCATTTAGATTCTTGTAAAAAAAAGTAAAAAAAAAAATAATCACCCTGTATAACAAGTTCGGCTCTTGGTACACACACCATTTTTTTTCCAAATATGAATCAATTTATATTCTACATCATACAAAAGTTTCATCGACCTAGCCCAGAAGGAACATTACGAAATTAATATGAATTGGCTCTTTGGTGCCTACTATTCATTTAACTCCTACTAAGAGCCTTGCATTATTTTTTATTAATAAACAATGGCCTGCCATCGGACCGCTGTTTGTGTCCGATTAAAAAATTTGAAAATCGAACGCGGGCAGTAACGCGGCCGCGGGCAGTGTTTTTTAGGGTTCCGTAGTCAACTAGGAACCCTTATAGTTTCGCCATTGTCCGTCTGTCTGTCTGTCTATTTCTGCGCGGTATAAATTACCACTTCGCTACGAAATTGAAAGCAACTCTTTTACGTGAATCCCATAATACCAACGCACACATTACCTAACACGTTAACCTTTGTTTGTATGGTGAAGACTAAACTACAAAGTGGTCAAACCCATTTGCATTTTTGAACAAACTCCCTCTTTTGACCCTCCTAACCATTTAAATTATTGTAAAAAAAAGTAAAAAAATAATAATAATCAACCTGTATAACAAGTTCGGCTCTTTGTACACCCCCATTTTTTTTATGCTTAATGCGCAACGTCTCGGTCCTGCAACCATATAATTAAAAACAAAACCGGCCAAGACCATGTCGGGGCCGGCTCAGTGTAGGGTTCCGTAGTTGCCCATCTTTCACAATAGACGGGCTTAAAATAGCAGTTTTAAGCCCGAGGTTTAAATTACGAGAAAGATTTCAAGCTCTATAAAAAGGTCGTAAACGCCAAAGTAACTGTAATTACTTATTACTTTCTTGAAGTTATCGGTTATACGCGCCAGATTGAGCGAATGTTTTAATACAGTATGGCACTTAACTAACATGACTGTGTAACGTTCGAAGTATAAGGACACCGCGCGGCACTTACGTCATTTTAAAGAAAATGATGATATTCTGCGATAACTCAAAAACGGCTCGACCGATTTTATTCAATAGGTATAGTTTTCATTGTAACTGCTTGTGAGGTCAAATTTTTACGAATTTTTCCATAATTTTTGAAACGTGGTTGAAAAGTTAGAGGGCAGACGCTATTTTTTGGATTCCTATAGCGAATATTTACAAAACTTCTGACTATCAAAAAATGATGTTCAAAGACCCCTATTATTTTTAAAATACCTATTTAACGAAACGCCACACACTAGTTGAAACGAAAAAAAAATCACTCCCACTTTAGGGATAAAAGCGGTACCCGAAAAAAAGTTCTTTATATATTTATTTTACCGTTTTGTCGGCGTTTTACATACACATACTCATACCAAATTAGAGCTTTCTAGTACTTTAATGTAATGATAACGGAGCTAAGCCGCGGACAGATAGACAGACAGACAGACGGACATGGCGAAACTATAAGGGTTCCTAGTTGACCACGGAATCCTAAAAAACACTGCCCGCGGCCGCGTTACTGCCCGCGTTCGATTTTCAATTTTTTTTTATCGGACACAAACAGCGGTCTGATCGCAGGCCATTGTTTATTAATAAAAAATAATGCAAGGCTCTTAGTAGGAGTTAAATGAATAGTAGGCACCAAAGAGCCAATTCATATTAATTTCGTAATGTTCCTTCTGGGCTAGGTCGATGAAACTTTTGTATGATGTAGAATATAAATTGATTCATATTTGGAAAAAAAATGGTGTGTGTACCAAGAGCCGAACTTGTTATACAGGGTGATTATTTTTTTTTTTACTTTTTTTTACAAGAATCTAAATGGTTAGGAGAGTCATATTTTTTTTAAATATAGCTTTTAGTCTCATTAATATTTGTACAAAATTTGAAATTCGTCACTTTCATAGTTTAGGAAAAAATAAATAAAACAGTTTTGGGGTTAATCGGGTGTTTTTCACCCCCAGGGGGTAACAGAGGGATGAAACTTTGTGCAGGGTATTACCTCCTTAAAAGGCATCGTTTGATTATAGTTTCGACCCAAAAACGCTGGGGGCACAATTTCTTAGGCTATCCTGCTATACCCTTTCAGCTTTCTAGTACTAATGATCACGGAGCTAAGCCGCGGACGGACAGACGGACAGACGGACATGGCGAAACTATAAGGGTTCCTAATAGTTGACTACGGAACCCTAAAAAATAGGAAAATCCATATAGACGTAACACAATTATAATAATAATAATAATTCGTTTATTTCAGGCATCAAAGGCCCATAGATAAATCTAACATACATATTAAATTAAATATTAAAATACTAAACAACTAGGTCACGATGTCTTTCGTAAGTCCGTGGTGTTGGGTAGCCGACCGCGGAAACGTCGGAATAAAACACCTTTCGGCCAGAATTCTTCCTTCATGAAGGTCGCTAGCTGGTCAGTCGGAACCCCCAACACGTGGCGAGACACCAACTTCACGACCCTCGGGATAATTCCGGTCTATGATTATTAGATTAGATTTGATAGCTTCATAGGATAAAATATAGGAAAATCCATATAGACGTAACACAATTATGATTATTAGATTAGATTTGATAGCTTCATAAGATAAAATATAGGAAAATCCATATAGGCGTAACACAATTATGATTATTAGATTAGATTTGATAGCTTCATAAGATAAAATATAGGAAAATCCATATAGGCGTAACACAATTATGATTATTAGATTAGATTTGATAGCTTCATAAGATACAATATAGGAAAATCCATATAGACGTAACACAATTATGATTATTAGATTAGATTTGATAGCTTCATAAGATACAATATAGGAAAATCCATATAGACGTAACACAATTATGATTATTAGATTAGATTTGATAGCTTCATAAGATAAAATATAGGAAAATCCATATGGGCGTAACACAATTATGATTATTAGATTAGATTAGGTGTTAATCCATTGTCTCTTGTCATTGAGACATGTCTGGTCTGTGCTAGTAAGACCTCTGCTTCCGAATATCTTTTCGCCGATTCATAGTACTGTAGACAAATGTTTTTCATTTATCTGTACCTATACCTTCTACGCAATATAAAATATTCCTAATTTCTTAAATTTATTTTGAGCTGTAGGTACCTACAGGTTCATTTAATATGTCTCAAAGTCAACGTCAAATATTTTATTTCCTAAATCCAAATATACAAATACAAATGTAACACATGGACATGCAAATGTTTTTTTAGACTAATTCAATTTACAATTTATAGACACCTATTATAATTTAAGAATGTCATTTCTTAATAATTACAAAAAAGCCGGCCAAGAGCATGTCGGGCCACGCTCAGTGTAGGGTTCCGTAGTTGCCCATCCTTCACGATAGTCAATAAAATAAAATTTAAATTACGAGAAAGATTTCAAGCTCTATAAAAAGGTCGAAAACGCCAAAGTAACTGTAATTACTTATTACCTTCTGGAAGTTATCGATTATAGGCGCCAGATCGAGCGAAATGTTTTAATGCAGTATGGCACTTAACTACTATGTGTAACGTTCAAAGTATAAGAACACCCCGCGGCACTTACGTCATTTTAAAGAAAATTATGAAATTTTGCGTAACTCAAAAACGGCTGGACCGATTTTATTCAATATAGTTTTCATTGAAAGTACTAATAATCATGAATTTTTCCATAATTTTTTGACCCATGGTTGAGAAGTTAGATGGGGGGGGACACTATTTTTTGGATTTCCCCAGCGAATATTTACAAAACTGCTGAGTTTATCAAAAAATGATGTTTGAAGATCCCTATTATTTTTAAAAGACCTATTCAACGACACCCCACACGCTAGTGTTGGAACGAAAAAAAAATTCACCCCCGCTTTAGGTGAACGGGAGCTAGCCGAAGAAAAAATTTTTTTTTTAGTTTTTATTTAACCGTTTTGTCGGCGTAATACATACACATACTCATACCAAATTTCAGCTTTCTAGCACTTATGATCACGGAGCTAAGCCGCGGACGGACAGACGGACAGACGGACATGGCGAAACTATAAGGGTTCCTAGTTGACTACGGAACCCTAAAAATTGGCCTAGATGTAGGAAAAAATAGTTATTTAGGAGTCAAATAAATTACTTATTTCGTAATTAAAGCCTAAACAGACCTACTTCCATTCTGATATAATATTTACAAATGCTGGCAGAGTTGAACTTGTAAAATTGTCTTGTTTAGGTATTATAAAATTCTAGATTTGTATAAAAAATCAGTTTTATAGCGAGCGTCATTATTTTAAGAAAAATCACGCACGTGGCATCCACCCTACAGCGCCATCTCTTGATAAAAATAACTAATTTTGGTACAGGGATGGCTGCACATCCAATGATAATAGAAAACTATTTACTCGACTACGAACGACGAAGTTGCGGGCACGTTCTACTTTTAGAATAAACTTCTAATTTTGATTTGTAATTACAGGTTAGTGCCGTGTTATCAGCTCAATAATGTGTTAAAATATAACAGTTAGCCTTGGGACCCTTGACACGCAGTAGGTTAAATCAGCATGTTTCCTCTTTCCGCTTAATTTGTTGTTATTGCTAGGAAGTAAATAACCTCATTTATATTAATTATAGTTCACTGTTGTATCCGCCTTCTCAGATTATGGGGCCTATACTTTGAGTAACATAAATACGTACTTACTATAATGGACCCGACACCGACGCTGGCATTGAAATAAATAAAAAGATTTCATTGGCTAAATTTAACCCCATATGATAGCAATAATAGCAATTCTTGCTAATCAACGATCCATAAATAATCCACTAATCTCCCTATGTCTACAGTCTATTCGTCTTCACCTTGTTTAATTCACTAAACAAAATTCTAACCTCAAATCTGACATTTAATGCAAAAACAAGTATGTATGTCCGCAAGTAAAGCTATCTCATTACTCGTATTTGGCGGCATGGTATCCAAAATAGTGACATAGGTTACTTAAATTATGAAAAACGGTAGGAACATAATTTTAACAAAATATTAGTCATACTTTGAGGTTAAAATTTGTTTACACAACAAATTCGTTTAGACAAGTCAGAAAGAATATATATAGGTAAGTACTGTATTTGTACCGAGGATGCGGTGGGCTCATGAAAGTACCTATTCTCTGATTTAGCGGGCGGGTGATATTATTATTTTTTTATCACAGGCTACGATATAATTATTATTATTGTGAGCCCATGATGTCCCACTGCTGGGCAAATGCCTCCCCACTTCTTCTTCTATTGTTCCTGGTTTTGGGCTATTTCTGTTCTGGCCATTCCTTTATAAAGGAGTACCTATAGCTCGTCCCGCCATCGCCGATGAGGTCTGACACGTCTCCGTTTCAGGTTACGTTAGCCATAAAAATATATTTTGAAAATATCTAAATGGTTACACAAATTGTTGAGAAATATCGCCAGAAACAATAATTTAAGGGTAAAATAAAATAACTGGAATCAGTGTTGCCAGATGACATTTATGAAAGTCCGTAGGGTGAGACCAAAAAGTCTGTAGAATTCCGCGTAGATCGTCGCTTGAAAAATCCGTAGTTCTACAGACTTTTTTTTCAATGCTTCATATGACTATACTGAAGCTTAAAATGTTATTAAAAGATAGTAAGTTTTGCAAAAACGTAGGTGAAAAAACAGAAATCTTATATTTTTGAACACCTTGTCCTTAGTTTAATCACCGTTTAGAGCTGGTAAAAAAAAATAATTAAAAAACGGACCACTAAGTTGATAGTGCTTGAGTAGTCCGCGAGTGTGTGCTAGGATTTCAATTAATTTTTCGCAGAAAAATTACATTCCATTTTGTTTATGTCATGTTTTGGTGATAAATAAAAGTAGTCTGAAATTCCGTAGGTTCCCCAATAATTTCCGTAGGTCTGGGCACAAAGCTTAAATTCCGTAGATCTACGGATTTTTCCGTAGCTCTGGCAACGCTGACTGGAATTATAAGTTTATAGTACCGAAAAATTGAAAAATATATTATGGTGATGTGGAATTGGCCGAAAATAAAGTAGGTATAGAAGTTTGATACAATTAAGAAAACAACAACAAATAGATTACAATCTCCTTGCGTCATCAGTTAACCAGTGAAAACAAAGATAAATGTAGTATTTACTTAATATAAAACCTTAAACATCGGGCGAAATATTTCGATTTTCCTCAAATCTGATCAGTCATCGTAAAAACCCCTAACAACAACATTCATTGTTAAAAAGTTATCAGGTACTCGTAATTGTGGAATTGTAGCATTTTAAATCAAGTACCCTTACTATGGTTTAACGTGAGCATTCTCGCTAGCGACAGCGTAAACGATTTGAATAGAGAATAGCCAACAGGGTGTTTTGTGCCCACGTCGTAATGCGGATTTTTAGTGGTAGATACTAATTTATTTTTCACCTCACTCGCTCGGAAAACCTCCGTTTATAGGGCGAAATCTGCGTGCAAAAGTCTATTTTATCCGCTAGCGTGCAAAAGTCATTTGAATTTCGAACACGACGATTTTGGTTCTCTGTGGTGCATGTAACTTTTTTATATTTAAGACTCCTTCAACGCGTGACTGATTTCATCAGTCGATAAATCTTCGAATAACCAGTCAACGCTCGCTAATAAAGGGCGATCTGGTCAGGCCGGCTAAAATCATATATGTACGTTTGAATACTTCTTTTAAAAAAAATACACCTACAATATCACGTCCAGAAACCTGGTTTGTGGTTACAGATTATTAAGTTTTTATTTTTTCTACACTTTATTTTATGTTTAATATGTTTATATTATATTAATAGTAAGTATTTCAGTTTCACTTACATATTTTGACTAGTAAATATATTAAATAAAACACAAATTTTAATATTTATTTGTTATAAAAGTTGTAACATAAGAGTGTAATTTCTGAACGCACCCGAGAAAAAAACAATAATTAAAAAGTTGGAAGTTTTCACAATTCACGTAAACAACGTAAATTTGTTCTGTGGAGAATACATACTGTTGTCTTACTTTATAGAAATATGGAAATCAAGAAAGTTAAGCCCAATTTGAAGTATTTATTCAATGCTAAAAGCCTGCATTAAAACGAAAAAGGATTTGTTATAAATATTTGGAGACGATAAGTACCTAATTTTACCGAAACTATTGGCGTTTTTAAAGAAGATAAAGCTGAAATACAAATTACGGCCATATTACTTTTAATTTTTAATATGTGTGCTTCTCTCGTATTTATTTGGTTGTGGATTTGAGTGTGTTATGTTTTAAATTAGATGTGTTAAATAGAAGGCAAAATTAAATATGATTATTTTTATGTTTTAATTGTTTTTCTTGAATCTTGCATTTTCCTCGCTGTAGTGAGGTGAAAAATTGTGTGTTCCGCATGGCTGCAAAATTATTTAGCTTCTCGTGTCTTGAAAGCCTCGCTACGCTCAGGAATCTATCTTTGAACCATTCGCTTCGCTCATGGTTCAATCTTAGATTCCTTCGCTCGCTCAGCTTTCAATTTCAACACTCGCGCCAAATAACAACTTTGCAGCCTTGCATAACAAATAACTATTACTGGCAAAGAATTTTTTTTGGTAACTGACGTTGAAAGTCAGTGAATGTCACTGTAAACGAAAATGTAAACAAAAAGGGAACAGGAATTTCTACATAATAAAGCTAAAACTATTCACAGTAATGTTTTTTTTTTCTTTTAATAGGATTCGGTATTTATTCCGCAAGGAAGAAGGATTGAGCAGCATTCCGGTAAACAGTGGATTGAATTAGGTTGATGAAAAATCCTTGACAAATCGCTACTGAAATTTAATATTGCAAATATATGACGTATGCACATTATTGCCATATGAAAGCTGTTTGTTAGCGCCACTATCCCTGGGCAGGACCGACACTTTTTAGGCCAGCGCCCCTAGTGGTCACTTTGAAGAACTACAATTCTCAATACAAATATCGTTTAAAAGCAATCGCTAGCGAGTACGCTTACTGTAAATTAATGGTAAGGGTCCTGTGCGATAAACGCTTCGGTTGGCGACAATCAGACTGCGTGGGCATATCGCGGCGAGGTCGCGCCGCTCACCCCGCTATCGCGCTCTTTACCTCTATAATTAAATGTACTGAAGCATAAATATTAAATACGTATAACAATTACTACTCACTAAAGTGTCACTGGCTCATCGACATACCCGGTACGCTAGTACCTATACATGTCTAGCCTTGTGGGGCCTGTGTACAATTTAATAGTGTTTCATCGAAAATTTAACTTTTCTTCCCCGTTAGGTTGCCTATTCACTGAAGCGAAGCGGAGAAAATTAACCAATCAGGCCGCGCCTTCGTGAAGCTCGAAAGAAGAGCATTAAATCTGATGAGTAATGTCATTGTTCCTTTTTACACAACTCCGTTCCGCACGGGTTCTGCGAATAGGCAGCCTCAAGAGCAGGGCCGTATTTACCCCTAGGCCCACAAGCCCGAGCCTAGGGGCCCATCCAGTTTAGGAGCCCAGTCCCAGACGCAGGACTTGCACCATAATAATGTTCTCCTTATAGGGGAGGGGGGCCCGATATGCCAAGTGCCTAGGGGCCCTGGCCCTCTAAGTCCGGCCCTGCCTTAGGCAAGCCTTTCAAATTTTATCTTAGACATTATGGAGAGGAGTTCCTCGGCCACGAATTCTGTTTTGAACCTATACAGAAATATTGACTTCCCGCGAGCCGTTTAGATACTTACACAATTATATTGATTTAAACTTACACGATTTTCACACATTATTAGTAAGTCCGGTTTTGTTATTAATGAGGACACACAATGTTTATTATATGTTTTTTTACTTCTTTATTTGAAACCAATTTCTTTACCATATAATAAAAATGCACATCCTTTATGTAATCGTACTTTGCTATAAGGGCAGTAGATACTTATTGAGGCATCTATTTTCGTAGCCCTCAGTTTGCAGGTCCTTCGAATTATGTAACTAGCAGCTTAACATTTGGGCTACTGTTAAAACAAATCTTTTGTTGTGTAGATAAGTACAGCTATCTTTAATCTTAGGCCTACTAATTTTCTGAACCGCGGTAAAAAATAGTACCTAATAGCGCCCCTCTTTTGCCAAGCTGGAGTGATTCATCTGGCATCCCCTGGCGCGCGGACGTACCCCTACGTATGGGAGCAATCCGGCGATCGCAGCTAAATAAAGAAGTACAAAGGGTGTCGGTGACAGGTGAGTGGGCGTACGCAGGTGGGCGTAGCACCTAACCGATGCACCCCGCCATTCGCCACTCCCACCCGCTCTGCATTCTTAATTTGATCTTAACAATACTGGTTTGAAATATTGTTAATTTACGATGCGGCGTTGATGTTCATTATATTGGCTTTTTTTTGCCAAGTACTGTGTCACTTGTAATATCCACGTATGTTCTTAATTTTATTTACCTAGCCACACCTAATTAAAGTTGATCTTCAATCTGTAATGTAATGTAAAGATGTTTTCCTTCTTTTTTTGCGCGCGCATCAAAATTCGGTCTTGCTCTTGCTAAAAATATAGCACGCGTAATTTTAACGGATTATAATAAATAAATAAATACATGACCAAAATTTTTTGATAATCTAACTGCCACACTAATTATTTGTTTTAGGAATCTGGCTTTCGTTGCGGCATCATGACTCCAAATTGGATTTTAACCAATTTTGCCACAGAAAAACTAAACGTCCAAAGATAATGACAAATAGTACCCGAAAACGGTAAAAAGCAGGGACACTAACGAAGCAGATGGCATCGTACCATAAGGTACGATGGTATTCTTTATAAATATTGACACAATACGAGTAAGGTAAATTGTGAAAGAAAAATGTAATATGATCCACTGCAATGTAAGCAGGACTCGAACCTGCGACTAATATTTTAGTGACAATGAGCTTTAGCATGTCAGTAGGTGTACAGTCAAGTGCAAAAATAAGTATCGAGTTAATCAACTCGTAAATATGTACCGAAACGTTATTTCGTTGGCTTAAGAAATATGGATAATTTTTTGGGAAGGATTAGTCCACCCACACATATATATATACACGTGACTGTATAGTCAGCGGTCCCTCGGCCATACAAGTTTGTACGGCTGTATGTTGCGGGCTCGCAGCGCAGGTGGTCCCGGCTTGTCTAACAGCCTCCCGATTGTTTCAACAGTGAAATATTCATGATGCGCAGGCGCAGCGTTGAGCTAACAATGCGCACATAACTTGACGGCGTGTGGGTACTATGCTTCTTAATTGTACATTAACTTTTGTTCTTTCGATATTATACTATTTTACTATTTACTATTTTTTATTTTACTATTTTTATTTGCTATTTTGTTTTCTACACGGAGATACATATATATTTTTAATAAGAATTTTTTTTTCATGAAAAATGCACATCTAAACCACGTAAGACGAAGCATAGTCAAAACAACTTACGAGGTAAATAAGAATAACTTGGTATTTACTGATGTTCTATATTAGTGATCGTAAATAGTTAAGTCCAGACCAGACGGTCAGTTTCGAAAAGTTTTCTTGAAAAAAAAAAATCTTATAATCACGAATTTGAGCCACGGAGTATCATAGCCGTGGGTGTAATGTTTGAAACATTAATTGAAAAATGGTCTATTGTAATAAATAAGTGCGATTGTAGTTGCATACAGATACATACCTAAGTACGGGTAGAATTGGTTGTAACCTACTAATTCGTATAAGTTCTAGACGGTACCCGACTTCAATTTTCTTTACTATAGTCGGGTAAAAAGTATTGAACCTATCTTTGGATTCCTAATATTAGTCAAAAATCCGTCCAGGCGGTTCCGCGTGATCAGAAGACAGACAATTTTGCCAACAGATGACAGCGCCATCTGTGCTAGCGCCACACTGCTGCATCGCACTGTTAACCTTTTTCCTGAAATAATGACCGTGTGTAAGTGATTATCAATTTTATAATAGTATAGATTAGCTGAGCCAACAGATGTGGTTCCGAAGCTGTAGCTTGCATGGGAAAGAGAAAAGTACCTACTTAAAGTTTTACTTTCCCGGGCATGTTTTTTTAAATTATTTTTGTCCTTTCGTAAAACCGTTCGTCGAACTTCAAGGAATTAAGAAAAATGTTTACTCGTTCCCAAGTGCGCCTCAACACGTGTAACGTTTTGTTTGTTGATTTTGCTGATTACTTAATCTGAATTTATAATTACAAGAATACCCTTTTTTCCCTTCACCATGAGCTTTTCCAAGCTATCTGGCACGCATCTAGCCACGTGACCAAAGTACTGCAAGATTAATATGACAAAGTTAGGTACCATATTAATTTTAGCTATGAATATTTTTCACATAATTATCTAGGCCAAGGGCGGATCATATAAAAGATATAATAAACTCTAAATACACACATTTGCCAAAAAGTGCATGCAAAAGCAGAAAGCATGTTTTGTTCGAAGAGCCCGCAAGTGAGCGAAGACGCAGCATCACCGCGCCGCTAGATCACGCCTACTTTCACAGCACAACGGAGGCTGCGTAAGCGCAAGGTCGCCGTGAGGCAAACCACTCGCCGACCGAATTTCTTCGGCGCAGCGACACGCGCATACCAGTCCAGAAGCGAAACGCGGTCGCAATTAAAACACTCGGATATATATTTCACGCGTGCGCAACATTATCTCGTCGCTCTCAGATCCGATTACTTAAAGCAGCTAACTGTACACGGAGCGAAAGAAGATAGGTACTGGTTTTTTCTCAAGTTCGACGCTCGGCTTGGGCGGGACCCGGGAGTTCCGTGTAGAGAGTGGCGGTGCACTTCGCTCGTGCAGTCAGCGATGAAAGTTCAATATACACTACACATACATGTATCGTATAATTTATATAAGTACGCAGTCTTTCCGAGACTATAACTTGAACAAAGTTTTATTATGTTTGAAAATTTTAAATGAATAGGTATCTGATTTAGACTATTGTCTTGCTTTAGATAATTGTAGTTAGCCGATTAAATACTTACTTATTTTAACTACCTACTTATTTAAAGAGTTAAATCCAAAGCAGTAAGCAAGCCAAAGGATAGACAAATAGTAGCTATACATGTTTGAATAATACTTAGTCATGTAAGTAACACATCAAAATTAAATTATTCTACAATGATATTTGGAACTTTACTTTGTATAAATGAGATACCGTGACACAATCAAAAGGAATATTTCAGGTTGGTATGTTGTATTGGAAAAATAATTTAATCCTGCTGCAATCTGATCGGATGTGTCCAGTTTATTAAAAAACCAAATATAACAAACCACACATACATTATTAATCGGTCAGTTTTTAAAGAGTACTGCCAAATAAATTACCAATTAGCTTATACGACGACGATCAAAGCAGAATAAACAAAAAGTTGCATTTGATGAAAGATCTCTTGGCCAATTATGAGGAGGCAACTTTATGGTAAGTGCCTAATTAAGCTTACTAATTAAATGAAACCAGTATCATATCACCACTTCTTATTTTCACGAGACATTATACAGTCTAGCCTGGATAATGTAGCTTACTTTGTGTCCGTTGTGTCTAGACGCCAGGTATAAAACATAGTTCTAGGTAAAAACCCTTTCATTTCATTAATCTTCTTACGAGCATTTCCTTTCAAAGAGCAGGAATTATAGCCTAAGCTTGCGTAATAAAATAAACTATCACATAGAAAAGTTTTATCTTGCTCTCTCAATTAGCTTCAGTGAAAAAGGTTCAGATCTAAATTAAATATGAACTCATCTGATATATGTAGGTACCTTATGACAATAGTAAATTAATAGACAAGGGATGAAAAAAATTTATTTTATTCCAAGTTAAATACTGTAAGTACTCTACTTTCGAATATGGGGAATTAATCAAGAGTCTGTCATTTGATTCGTTATGCAAAGTTGAGAATTCTTTTTTCAAATTACTTTTCAACCCTAGAGTCGAAATGAGTCGCTTTCAACCCGCTATTGAGATAAACAATGTTCAACTTTCAGAATATGAGAAATAAAGAATGAACCAATACCCAAAAAGCGGGTTTGGGAGGTAACCGAACGGAAATATAGAACGGAACATTTTATCTCGTAACACGTAACGATTACCGTCTGCCACTGTTCCGCACTTATCTACAGCAAACATTGGATTTGAATACGTAATCATTCTGTGTTTACCTAAGATTATACACCATAAGTAGACAATCATCTATTTGGATCGTAACTAAGTGCTAGGCTCGTACGCTGGAGATGTTTAACTGGTCACATGCTTTTTATTAGCTTTCCCACCAGACTAGGTATGTATTAGGTATACGTATATTGTTAAAGCGACATCAACTGTAATGCTTTGCTACATGCATTTATTGGGTCTCTATTGCCTGGCATATTGTATTGTCATAAAATCCTTAGGTATAATTAAAGTTAATTTCCACAAGTAGTTCAAATGTTAAGGTTGTTATAAAAAGAACCTAATTTAAACTAATGGGTTTTACTTTTAAAACTATTGCAAAGTAGATAATTTCTGAATGATGGCTAATGACTTTAAGACGAACAATAATCTCTCTCTAGGGAGTCTTGGCTCCCTGCCGAGGTTTACCCCGGGGGCTACAGTATGCGGTTCTTCAAGAGGGGAGTAAATGGGTTCTTAAAAGGCCGGCAGCGCGCATGTGTAGCTCCTGGCGTTGCAAGGTGGCATGCTTGTTTGCCACCATCGTAGTATAAAAAAAAATACGTTATGACTTTTAATCTGTATGCGAGTAGACGGGGGTATTTATTGCCAGCAATGAATCGTTTCTATTCGTATTCAAAATTAATCTTTAAAATAAGAATCATCCGTCCGCAACTTTGAATGGGGAGTCAAGCTCACGTACGGAAGTTAATAAACATTCAGTTTTATGAAACGACGCTGCTAAAAATCCCTTATTAAAATTAATCTTCCTTAGGAGAACGAGGTGGTTTCTTAATTAATCATTACTGATACCTTAGCAACAAATTTGCAATGAAGAAATAAATGCTGGAGACCTAATACAATACGCGTGTGACAAAAACAAGGTTTTAATTGGTCGGAGATCAGTGTTAATTAAAAGTCGATGTCATGAATTACGCATGTACCTAATTAAGAGTTAAGACAGTATCAGGTCCAGGCTGGGCGTGCACATTTAATTTATTACATACCATACATCAAATCAATTAAAACGATCATATCTCATAAGTACTTAACAAACAATCGAATTCTTTGCATATTGCTTTGCCACTAAATTATTTCACTAAACTCTTAATTGTGTTTTTTTTCCTTAAGCAAGTTCACATGATGTGTTTATAGTTTTAGTAGGTGCACAATATGTTTAATGTGTTTAAAAAACCAGGACTTCTTGATCGAGGAGAAACTTACTTAATCAAATAAATAAACTTTTAATTCTATACCTGCAGTATTTTGCATTTATTCTGAAAGGCAGCTACTTACACTGACATTTTGCAAGTATTATTAGTATTTTACTTTCAGAAATCGAAAATAAAAAGGGATGGAATAAAACCATTTCAAAGTGTGTTAAACTGCATAGGTATAACTGCAAAGTGTTACTCTCGTGTTACTCAATGTTCTGTAAGTATAAAATATTTATCTTTATCCAAATAAAATTGAGGATTGAGTAAATTCGGAACTTTCATGCCTTGGTGAATAAGAGTCGTGTATAATATATATCATTTATAATTCTATATAATATAATGTAGTCTTTTAATAATACATTGTTGTGTCAAGTAATTTACTTAATACACTATCCATCTACCTTTAATAAGAATAAAACCTCCATCTTCACTGGTAGGCTGAACTAATTACTCGTAAGTAGAATGGAAGCTGTAAAGCGTCTGAAACGCTGTGAACAGAATTTGGGCGTTCTTTTTTAGATATAAATTCAACGTGAGAGAAAAGTATTTGTTTTCGCTGAAGTTGTTTTCTGAATAAACAAATATTGAACAGATTACTCAATTATGTCATTGCGAAGCGTTTGTTATGAATAATATCCTCTAAATGGGCGTATATTCAAGATCCCGAACATCGCAAATACCAAAGGGAATGTTCAGTTTTCTGTAGTAAATTAAACATCATTAGGATGCTGGACACGATATGTGACGAGATGGTGAGCATCCTTTATGTAAGCCCACTGTATTAATTATCGGATATCATGTTTAATTAGGTGTTCGTATAATTAATAATACGAATATGTGAACTCAACACATATTTAATTAACTTCTTGCTTGGGAGAAATATGCGCATAAGAAGGTTACATTAATATAGTATAGTATAGTAACATAAACGTCCCTCCATGGAATTAATATTGTCATGTTGGGAGGAGGCACGAAGTAAAAAAATATAGTGACACCCATTACGAAGAAAACGACTACACCTTTTTTAGATTTGTTCCGAAAATTTGATTGCGTACTCGTGTAGGTAGCTTAAGGATGTAAAAGATTATCTTTTAGAAATCAACTAGAAGGTTCAAATTATATAATCCCACGGGAACACTACATTTTTCGAGATAAAAAGTAGCCTATGTGTTAATCCAGAGTGAGAGCTACCTTTTTACCAAAATTATTCAAAATTGGTCCAGACGTTTAAATTGACAAGCATGAAAAATTAACAAACATACAAACACATTCACAAATGTCCGCCTTTATAATCTTAGTGTGATTTTGGGGATATTGTATCATAGAAAATAGATATTTAACAATAATCCATTCCTGTATTTTTTTTGTATGTCTTTGTTTAAGTGTAAACTTATTAAAAACGATCATTTAATGTCGAAGGCACTAATTTTCAGTCAAACTAGTCAAAGTGTTGGTTTTGAACTGCGTCGTACAAAATAAAATTCATATGGATCGCATAACTTTTTTACGTGGGATTAATTTAAGTTTTCTTACGGGGAAAGCTTTTCTTCAAATTAAAGTACTTATTATATAATAATATATTTTGTCATTTCAAAATCTTAACCACTTTCCCGCGGCAAACTATATATTTTTTTTATTCAAATAGCCATGCATTTAACCTCGATTGCACCTGATGTTAAGTGACAATAAGGCCTAAGATGGAGCATGCTTGGCTAGAAGATGCCTATTTACTCTCGACTTGAAGAGATCCAAGTTATATTTTTCAGGAAACAGGTGCGCAGGAAGAGAGTTCCATTCCTTAGCTGTCCTCATAATGAAAGTAGACGCAAAGCGTTTCGTACGAATCAGTGGTATATCGACAACATAAGGGTGGAATCCAAGTCCGCGTCGAGTACTGTATTGTCTGAACGGAGACGGTGGAATTAATTCATGCAGTCCTAGTGCACACTCACCAAAGTGTATCCGGTAGAAAACCGATAAGCAGGCGACTTTCCTGCGGTGTTCGAGGTTTTGCAGCTTTTCCTGAACTAAGGCAGGGTCGCCAATGAGCTTCTTCGCACGCTTGTCAATTTAATCCAAGGCGGCCAGTTGGTATTTGGCAGATCCCAAAGATGGCAGCAGTACTATGCATGATCGGACTTGCGCCTGATATAATTGAAGCAGCTGTCTCGGCGTGAAGTACCGCCTCACCCTAGATAGGATCCCAAGTTTTTTTTTTTTTTTTTACTAAGAACTTTAACTAGTGTGCCAAGGTGATAAATTGGTCTGCCTCAGAAAAATAAGATTATCTCATAATGTTAAAACGGAAGAAAAATACCTACACAACAGGAAATTGCATCTATCATTTTTGGTGTACCTCTATAATGTACCGTTTACCTAGGTGTACCATGGACACAAAAACTTTGCGAAACACTGACCTGAACTACTTAATTGATTCATTCATAATTACGACATCGTATTCACATACATCCCGGTATCGTATAGAATTACTCGAAAGTTTATCAATGGCTTACTCAACCTTTGGCGAATGTACCGAGTACATAATGACATTGCTTAGGCGAGGGTTCCTGGATTGCGAGACCCACACAACGCTTTCCTGGAACATATTTAATCAGCGGTGACTCAAATTATTAAACCAGACGACAGTTTAGTGCCACCACTAGTACAATGTGCAAGGATATCCTGAGTTCGAAGGTTCGTACTTAAGTATTTTAATACTGTTTCAAAGGTGTAATTAGGTTTTCTTTTAATGTAAAAATATCTTGAATATGTTTGAGACAATGTTTGTTGGAAACTTATTTACACTTTCGACTACTAGTTACTGTGCTTTTTACTACATATACTTTAACATAATAAAAACGTTTTAATCTTCATTATCTAATTATATACTGATTGCTTTTCAGGGTTCCGTAGCCAAATGGCAAAAAACGGAACCCTTATAGATTCGTCATGTCTGTCTGACGGTCTGTCCGTCCGTATGTCACAGCCATTTTTTCCGAAACTATAAGAGCTATACTGTTGAAACTTGGTAGGTAGATGTATTCTGTGAACCGGATTAAGATTTTGATGCAAAAATAAAAAAAAATATAATAAATATTGGGGGCTCCCCATACTTAGAACTGAAACTCAAAAAATTTTTTTCATCAAACATATACGTGTGGGGTATTTATGGATAGGTCTTCAAAAATGATATCGAGGTTTATAAAATATTTTTTTTATAAACCGAATAGTTTGCGTGACAGACGCTTCCAAAGTGGAAAAAAGTTGGTCCCCCCCTCTAACTTCTAAAATAAGAAAATGAAAAATCAAAAAAAAAAACATATGATGTACATTACTATAAAAACTACCAACAAATTTTTGATAAGAAATATATTGTCTATAGTTAAGTTATTTAATGTAAAAATTGACCTTCAAAAAATATTCGCTTGGAATTTACTTTGAATAAAATACTTTTGACTTTGACTTTGACACGGTCCTAGGGTCGCATATTTTATATTTCGAACAAAAAGAACTAAATAATTAACGAACCTACTCGGACCACTCATGAGAATCGGTTGAGGAATGCGACCGCCAGACGAGAACAATCGGTAATCCAAACATCCGGACATCCGAATGACATCTAGGCCAAGCTGAAAGGGAGACGCTTCGCTCGCTCGGTCGATTACAACAAGCTTACTTACTTAAAAACCCGGCCAAGTACAAATCGGACTCGCGCACCGAGGGTTCCGTACACACACTTATCCTATCTTGACTGGCCGGGTTAAGTTAAGTCTACACCTGGTATATACGGTGCCGGATACAAATGAGGTGCAAAGTTAAGGCAACCGATCACGTTTATTGTATGGGAGCCCCACTTAAATATTTATTTTATTCTGTTTTTAATAAATAAAATAAAAATAAAAATCATTTATTTCAGATGCGAGATCCATATCGTGTTAGTAACAAATCAAACTAAAAATTTATAAAAAAGCTAGGACTTACAAAGCTACTCAGTTGTTAGTGATTATTATATCTAAAATTTAAATTAATTATTTGAACCGCCCCGTACAGATGCCCACCCAGTACATCAACATAGGGCAATCAAGACGTTCAGCCAGCATGCTCAGGATGCCGTTACTGCTATTCCTCACGCGTCTTAGCATCGAGGCGACTCTTTTTCGACGAATAGCGTGAAAGCCGTCAGTCTGTGCTTCCGCAAACATGCCGGATGCACTATTAATATATTTGTTGTTATAGCGGCAACAAAAATACATCTGTGAATATTTCAACAGTCTAGCTATCACGGTTCATGAGACACAGCCTGATGTCAGACAGACGGACAGTGGAGTCTTACTAATGGTTTTTTTCCCTTTGGGTACGGATTCTTAAAAAGTACGCATTGAAGTTAGTTATTTAAGCAAGGAAATATATAGACAAATATCATAATTTGATTAAATTAAAATCTTAACTAACAATCTTTTTGAACGAGATCTAGTAAGTTGTTTTTTTTTAATACCTAACTTTGCACCTATTTTATATGGGGCGCTATACATACCAGGTGCAAACTTAACTTAACCACTTAGGGATGGAAAGTGTTTGTACGGAACCCTCGGTGCGCGAGTCCGACTCGCACTTGGCCGGTTTTTATTCAATGACTAGCTCCGCCCGCGTGGAATTCGGTCTGTGTCAGTAAGCTGCTTCCTCACCGTTTAAACCTTCCCTGGACTAAATACGACCAACATTTGAGAACCAAAGTCAACTAAATCTGCCCAGCAGTTCAAATTTTAGCGAGGGAAACGAGGCTAAAATAAGTCCTCACTCACTGCGTTCGTTGGTCTAAATAATCACTTTGTTTTACACAAGATTGACATGGACATTTGTCAAACCCGGTTTTTTAAATTGGTTTTTAAAGGTAGTGAGCCCTTCATCCAAAATAGCAAACATGTTGTAAATTTTAGTAATGGTTTGGAAAAAGCATGGCGAGGAAACATTAAAAAGTGGACTTGCAAATCGTCATAGAAAGGACTATCGAAAAAAAAAAACAATTATCTTCAAAAAAAATACCTGCCCTATTAGGTAAGCGAATCATTGAAATGTTTGAATATTTTGCCGCTTTAGTACTTACTTAAATGATCTTATTAATGTAAATGTTCGAATGGTTTGTTGTTTAGTATCTCCCACGCGCGACAGGTACCACTGGCATGTAAAGTACGCCAATTGATTTATAGTCAAACGATTGAAAATCAGGACTTAATTACTGTAACTAAAACACTACGCCGTAATTAACTAAGTATTACACAATACACACCTGCACCAAATAGTTAGCTAGTTAGTTATTTAGTATCTGCCTGTCGATCATAAAGACAAACGAGTCAGAAAATAAACTAGAAATTGTGTTTTATTGACGAATTTTCATTGAAGCTCTAGAGGAAGCTCGTAATTTCCCCCCGCAACGTTGAACCATGAACCAGGTTGTCCAAAAAAACAGGAAATAAGAAAAACGTCTAGTAAGACATTTCGATAAGAATTGCAAATTGCAAAAAAATTAAGGCAACTCCGACTTCTTATTTTTATTTTCTTTACCGTAGATGGGTAAAAAGTATCCTAGAACTAGCTCTGGTTGACCCCTCTCCATAAAAAAAAGAGATGATCTATACAAATATAGAATTTGATTATAACTTTTAATCATCTTATCTCGCCTACACATCCATTTTATAATAAAATATTGACGAAAAATTAGCAGAGATTTGGCTCAATTATCAAGCATATAGTTATTTTAATTAACTGGAAAGGTAAGAGACGTTTTGCCATAATATGTAAGTCGATTATATAGTTAATCACGAAACTATAACAACAGAATAAATACACTATGGTAACGATAACTCAAATGTTTCTTTTCTAAGTTTACCATCTGGCCTATGATGGTTGCTTTTATCACGCGATAAATAAGTGACAAAGCATCCGTCACGTTTCGACAAAATGCGAGTGTGAGTGACAGATACTTTGTCACTTATTTATCACGTGATAAACGCAACCATCATAGGCCCCCGCTAACATTGTTAAATATGATACTCGTATTTATGTGCCTGCATTGTTTCCTGATAATGTTTTAATCTAAAAAGATAAAATACCTTCTCAAAGAACTGTAATTTTATTATTTTTATCAAGCAGTTTTAAGTAGTTATCGGAAAAATATATTTGACATATAAAATCAACTCCGTAGTTGCTATAATATGTATTGAAAACGAAAATAAAGTAACAAAGTGGCCTTAATAATGTTCTATGTTTTTCTACGTAGGTACATACATAATAGGGATCGATTTAAAGTAGCCATTTTTGTCCGTGAGTTGAGCAAATATGTGGATAATGTGTTTTGAATCCACTTAACTGTTTTGTGACTAAATTTCTGTTTTTTTTATTTACTTTTAAGATCCATCAGCTCTCATTAAAAAAGACTAACTTAAAAAACAAAGCCAACTTACGTTTGAAATCATTACGCTAATTTGTACTATTTAATAAATACTATATAATAAATCTCGTAAATTCATTCATTCTAGTGTAACTCTGCTAGAACGAGTTAACAATATCCTTTCTGCGGTTAGGCCTTAAAGAGCGTTTGGCTTTCTTCAGTTATTGCTCTATCAGTGACTTCGGTAGACCCTGATTTTTACAAGCTTTTATTTAGCTTGCATGGTATGTTTAAAGTATGTTTGTTCGGGTGAAATCTTGCAACTCAATTTTGAAGCAGATATCGTCAACCGATTGAGCTGAAATTTTGCATACTTACTTAACTTTGATGACAATACAATAATATGGTACCATGGGGCTGATCTGATGATGGAGCCGGAAGGTGGCCATAGGAACTCTATAATAGAAAAAGCAATCCTACCGAGCTTGGGCTCTTTAGAATCGTCTCAGTGAGCATTTGATGGATATCCAAAGAAAAGTACAGTCGGCTATAAAAGCTTGCCACTAAAATGTCATTTTTGACAGAAACTTATTTCTGACTATACTTTATGTCTTCCCATTTGTTCCTTAGTCTTATCTTATCACTGAAGTCACATGTGAATTTTTGCATCGTGTTTGGGATATTGTCCTAGTGCTTAAATGAAAACAAACATGACAAACCGAATTTTATTGACCCAGGTTTCTTGTGCCCGTCTACCAATAATGAAATAACAAAAAAAGAGGGTTTTTCTCATATAAATAAACAGACTTGGAAGGGACACTTAATGCCCCTAGACCTTCTCGACACGAACTCTCATAATTACGCCGTATTATGCACAACAATTCAATTGAAACACTATTATAATGATTACTCCAGCAATTATTAAGTAAGTATAAATGATCGACGCTCGATATACCAACACAAGTTCCGTTTTAGGCATGCGATTCTATTTCGTATACAAAACGTATACATTAAGTGAGCCAATTATGTTTTTTTGCATGTTTAAATAGCATTACCAAGGAGGATATAAAACCGGAACTAGCGTAATTGACAATATTGAGAGAGGGCGTCCGATCGACATCGTGTAAACGCACTTAATGTGTTCCAGTTTTTGCTCCACTCTGTTATTATTAATGAATAAAATGAAAATGGTATAATACATGTCCGAGAGTACTGGAGGTCGACGATCGAGCGGAATGTTGTAAAAAATGCGCTAAGGACGTCAGTTTGCTATCAACCGTAGAAACGGCGCTGCAAGAGGTCATTACATGTACGATTAACTTTGAATAATTTATTCTCAAGTACTAAATCTGTTAATTACCTACTATACCCGTAGGTAATTAACCGATTTTGGTACCTACGGCATTTCGTGTTTAGTTGTCTGATAAATATCACGCAGCGTGTTGTTTACTTATGCTATGTCAACGATTGCATTCGCCGTTTGCGAACCCTGCCTACCTATAGTGGTAGGTAGCCAATCACTTGCTAAACAACGTTTCATAAATATTCATTTTACAAACAACGTTAGACAAATTAACGATTCCCAAATTAGACGTTACATAAAATATAGTTTTACAAATAGATCATGATACAAATTATTTATTGGACAAAACATCATATCACAAAACATTATTTAGCAAATTATTCATTTATTATTCTAGTCAATTAACAAAATAACGAATGATAAAACAACGTTAATAAAATGCATTGTTTGGTAAACATTTCGGTTAATAAATAAATCATCATGGTGTGAACGCATGTTTTGTTATTTAAACTTTCTTTGTCAGATTAATACCGAGATATTGAGGTTCAAATGTTATTCATTTTAGAGGGCTCCAAGATATTGAGGTTTTTTAGGTAAAAATGGCTCAAAAACCGAAAACTGTAGGTTAGGTTAGGTTTGTTTTATGACCATGTATAGCGGAGCGAGCAAAGCGAGCGGAGCGTCAAAATGCTTGCTTAAAAAATGGAACATCACGCAATCTAATTTAGCCTAAAAATGCCAAACATAGAAAAACAAAAATTTTTGAACCCCAATATCGCGGTAAATATCGCTCTGAGAGAAAAAGTTTAAAGATCACAACATGCTTATTTTAGCGTAATCTACAAATTTCAATCTATTTTAAGCCCAACAACAGCAAAAAAAAAGTGTAAAAAAAATTTAGTCCCAGTAACGGCCCCTCTTTTTTAAGTCCTGCGTTTCGTTACATAGAGAGTTATTTTTAATATTTTTATGAAACAATATTTTATCAATTAACGTTTTGCAAAATAACTGTTTATAAAGCGTTAAAGTTACTAAATGTATTTTGTCGAGTAATTATTTGTAAAATGAGCATTTTAAGGAATGAGAGGTTTGTGAATCGTTGTTTGTTAAGCGATTATTTGTAAAAAGTTGTTTAGCAAATGATGATAAACCACCTATAATAGTACATACTTTTGCTACGGGGCGTTCCACCAAAACGTCGGGCACGTGACGTTATTATTTTAATCATACGATTCGAAGTCAGAAAGAAAATTTATGGTAATTATGTTGATATCTTGGCTTTTGTATCTATAGTGAATTTATGGACTTTCTGTATGTTTAAAACGTTTAAAAGGTAGCTGTCATAGCGGTCACATGCCTGACAAAGACGAAAAATAGCTTAAATAAGATGTTTGATAATGACATCATGATATTAGAGATTTTGCTACTTTAACGATATGTTCTATTCGACCGTTACTGTAATAGGGCTTAACTAATGAAAAATCATTAGATTGCTTAGTACCTAAGGCAACTTACGATGATGTTATTTCGATAAGAAGTGCAAATAAACAAAGTTTTTATCAATTCCAAACAACTAGGATTCGTAACTGATACGTACTTAATAGCTGCCACATACATCTTTATTTACTGTACCTACGATCATCCATGCCGAGTGTGAATGAACATCTCTAATCTTAAAAATATATTGCTGTAAATATGGCGTTCACGTGCGAAGTGTGTGGAGCGGACAAACACTTATTAATGCTGGGTATTCAGATTTAAAGTTGTAACTATAGACAAGTTATTAGGTTATAGTTTCTTGGGTTTGACACAGAGCGCGATTCAGTCGAAACTCAGTCTAAGGATGCCACGAATGCGACGATGCCAATGCCACGATGCGACGTCTTGACGTAGAAATACATAAATTAAAAATTAAAAACAGTTTTTAATCTCACGACGTCGCATTGTGACAAGATGTCGCGTCGTACCATGATGCGTTGTCGTGTCTTGTAGGTAATTGTGTTTTAGCTCTAACTTGTCGTTCATAGAATGGACTGCCGAGCTGATTAAGGTAGCCATAAATCAAGAATTAACCTATTTATATTATTTTAAGTCGGTAAACTTTTGTTTGTATAAAATGATACCTAATTATAAAATTTGGTCTAAGGATATTGAAATTACAACTAAAAAGTTGACTATTCAGAAGGAAAACCCATCTCCCGCATCCTGCTCTATCAATCACCGATGATTGTACCGTATCTGGGTCGGCACTGCAAAAAATCCCAATAAATAAATTACTTATCACTTGAGATAATTTGGAGTTCATTGACTGCCCCGCGTTACATTCGACATGCCAATGTTCAAAGGTTTTTTGTTGGAATATAATTATCGCGGTTTTAATTTGAAAGCTTGTCCCTACATGAGCATTATTTTTTACAAGCACGGCTGCCTAATTGGTATTGTAGACATGACACCATCTGACTATTTTCGGGTTGAATTAAAAATAAAAGTATTTTTTTATTAAGCAATGAAAAACTTAATGAATCAAAGCTTTCCAGTCAAATGTGTTTTTGGTCACATAGAGTTGCGTCTCCAAAATTTAGTCTTCAATCAAGCCCCTTTCGCCACGCCCGGCGAACTTCTGTGACTCCTGTACCTCTAGCACAACTTTGACACGCGACTCTTTCTCTGGCGAGAAATATTACATATCTCTTTCTTCGCAGTACTGTGAGAGAGTGACGGGTGAACCCATGTCGCGCGATAAGAGTCGCGAAGCCTAGTGTGCTAAACCGGCTGAAAGAGACCTAGAGAGTAGCTAACTGAAGTGATGCAAAATTTTGAGGCGTGAATATTTATCATGTCTATACAAAATAGTAAAAAAAATATGTAGGTATATAAGTAAACAAGCGAACCGCCCCGCCTTCGCACGGGTGCAATGCACGTATTATACATAATATTTTTTTCTCTTGAATCACTGTCTATTATAAAAAGCCATGTATTTAAATAGATATCTGTATATTCCCTTTTTTCGATCAAAATATTTGAAAGTTTCACCAAAAATACTGACTTGCACACTAATTATGCACACTAAATAATGCGAATTAAATATACTATTTAAAGGTATTTGCAAAACCGTTTTACTGGATATAAAAAAAAAAAACTAACCTAACCTAACCCGGCGGACTCGGATCTTAGGGTGCAGTGCGAGGATAATTAGTGTGCAAGTCAGTATTTTTGGTGAAACTTTCAAATATAATCCGATGTACGAACCATATTTTTGGTGTGAATTCGGTTAAACAAGTCATCTCGTTTTGTATGATGTTTAAGTTTTTTTTGTAGGAATGTTCAGTTGATCAATTGTTTTTTTGCACAGCATTCGTTTTTCTGGGATGAATTCAGTTAATTAGTGGAGTTACCTAGTGTGCTGAAAAATTATACAGATGTGCATTTAATAATATCCCTTAAAAAAACCGTATCATTTGTTGCGTAGTTTTAAAGAATACATAGGGACAGACGGAAGGAAGAGACTTTGTTTTATACTATGTAGTAATATAAAAAAATAAGGTGGTTATTTGGAGGTGCATTATTATAGTAACATATTCAACCTTACTTTACCCTTAACCTAACCTTACCCTAAACCTTACCTTGTAATTTTAGGTGATTTAAGTACATTACTACTTGCTATAACAATATTTTAAATTAAATACTGTTAATCGTTTCAGGTGGTGCGCACTCGTGGCGTAGCGCTAGAGTGTGATGCGAGGGAGGCGGCGCGGCGGGCGCCGGCGCCGGTAGCTCCGATCATGCTCGGCCCGCGCGCTGCCGCCGTCTGTATGCTAGCCCTAGCGCTCGCCGACACCGTCCTCGCGTCCACTGCCGTCATCAGTGAGTACCATTACCGTCCTACCCGTCCTGGCCGAGGTTGGGCGAATGATAGTGTGGAGGGGCACTTCGCTGTAGAAACCCATACTTCGGCCAACTTCGCCTTGGCTAACTTTGGTCAACTTCGCGAGTAGTGTGGAGCCGCAGCTACGCTAGGCAGCTTCAATACCGCCCTTACGAGACCCCAGTCCGATGATAGAAGATGACTTTCAGAATCAGAAGACAAGTTATCTTGTTTCCGTTCTTAGTAGTTGTTTTTCTTAGTCCAATTCTCTCTTTCCCCACCCCAACTCAGTTTTCCCGGTTCAACTTTCACCTTAATGGTATCCGTCCGGTTGAACATCCGCCTGCTCCTTCAATTAACTTATCCGTGGCAGGTAAAGACAAAGTGGAGAAAACTGTTCTTTAAAAAAAGCCCGGTAGCTCGTAGAATTTTTGTCCCGTGCGCCGTTTACGCGACTATATGCTCGTGCTAGTTGCGCTATATCATCACCGTGAATACTTAAGGTGGTTTACTGTCAATTCACATGCATTAGACTTGTACATCGTAGCACTTGTAGCTCTAAAAACGACAGCTATTAATTGCAATAATAGATCATGAACGCCATGTTAGCCCGAAAGTCAACTCACTGAACTATAAATACAAACTGTATGAATTGAACTAGGCTTGTTCCCGAATCCTTGAGCTTTGATAGTGACATCGGTATATCAAAAAGCCGGCGCGTAAATTAAAATCTGTATGATTGACTGTAAAGGGCATTCTATATGGATAACTTCTTTTGTACTGCAATGTTTACGATCTCGATCGTAAACAATAAGTGCTTTTACGCTGCATAATACTTTCATTGCGTTTCACAAGGCTCACAACGGGCTCTCGGCCGGTTGCACAAGGTGCGACGACAATTCTTCGGTTGCGAAACTGCGGGTCCCACATAGATCACAGCCTCGCATTCAATGCATTAACTACGTTAGATATACAAGTTTACTTCAAATTTGCGTTTTAGCCGAGTGAACTAACGATTATGCAAAGCGGTTGGTGAATTTTGTAATGAGGAAAAAAATAATTTTATGAATATAATTATATAGATTATAGAAGTAAGATGCGATGGTTGGCGCACGACCGGTCATTGTGGAGAACGGGCTCGAATTCCATATATATATCTCTCCTCTCTGATGTCTCGGACAGATCTCCGAAATAGTGACACACTAGGTACATATATACCTTACTTATATGCAACGACATAGAATTGCAAACATCGTGTTAAATGATAGTTAAAAGCGATATAAATGTCTGAGATATACCAGAGACAAAGTACACTATTAGCGGCCCATTCAACAATGGACAGCTTTTGGTTAATATGATGTGAAGGCTGTGGAAGTACAACACCATATTCTTAATATTCAAATGTTATACTGTAGATTCTATTTATAATGTATCACTTCTTATTTTATTTGTAGTGCATTCAACCGAGTGCAATCACCAGGCTCGCAAGGATATTTAGAACGTTCGCTGGGTGTATGTCACGTTCAATTTTACTTGCAAGGAAACTCACGGTGCGAATTATTCTTACAGTTTATTTTTTAGATTAGAGCATTATGTGATTTTGAGAGTGTGCTATTATCTAATATTTATCTTTGTTCATTGCAAAAGATGAGCTATTACTTCAAATACATGCTTAAAGATCGGTAGGGTTCAAGGCTCGAGCGCGAGAGAATGCGATCCGTGTTTCATTCTGTTTAGATCAAACAACCTCACACAAATCAACCAAGTCTAGGGAGAACTAGTACGCTTGTGTTATAGACGTCGATAGATATTTATTGTTCTTCTTCTCCTTAGTGTTATCCCAGCTCTTCCCAGGGCCGGTCTTCTTACCGGCTTCCCTCCACTTTGCACGATCCTGCGCAACCTCTTTTGTGAGCCCGTTTTTACCCAAAATCACGACGTCCAGCGATCGCTTCTTTGGTCTGCCACGAGGTCGTGGACCGTCAAGGACATATACATATACAGTATACATCGATATATATACAGTCAGCAGCAGAAGTTGCTACCGCACGGTAGGTGCTCAAAATGATGTGCACACGGACTCTATTATGAAGATAATAAAGGTTATTACAGATCATTGTGAGTGCGTTAAAATGCTTAGCTACCTTTGCTGCTGACTGTACTTCTATAGATAAATATATATCACTAGGTACATAGTATAAAACAAAGTCTCCCAACAGTCGTCCTGGTGTCTGTCTGTCTGTCCCTATTTATGCTTAGACCTTTAAAACTATGCAACGGATATTTGATGCTGCTTTAATAGATAGAGTGATTCAAGAGGAAGTTTTATATGCATAATACTTGCATAATTTATCAGCATTGCACCCGTGTGAAGCCGGGGCGGGTTGCTAATGGTATATATACCTACTTAACCATATGGAGAATATACATGGCCCAGGAACAAATATTCGAACTCATCATACAAATCGCTTTTGCTGGGATTCGAATTCAGGAAAGTCAGCTTCGCTAGCCGTTGACTAATATCACATTGCAATAGCCGAAATCGATGTTTGCATGCTCATCGAGTCATTTCTACAGTGGGATTTAACTAAAATCCCAACGAAAATTAAAGCAATTATGCTAAATATTTATTCTATCCCTGAGGCTAGTACCGGACGTGTTTACAGGAGCAACTTTCTAAAAATCATGTTCATCTAGGCGTCATTACTGAAATGACCAATAATCGCGCGGATTATAACTATTTTATGTATATTTTGCGCGCGCCTTTAAAATTAAAACACCGCAATCAAACAGCGTGTAAAGTGTTTAAAGCACCGTATATTATCAACATTTGCATAATTTCTAGTAACTTGCTTGTGTAATGTCATTCTAATGGTTGCAGTTATTACTTCAGCAAAGTAAATTGGGCTCTTTAAAATGAAATGATAATATTTATAGATAAAAATATCTACTATTAAAGTTTGAGTAATCAAGCATATTTGTCCAAAAATAAACCGTTTTACCCGTTCGTGTTAGGCATTTTTTATTCTCTAAGTCATATTAATTGCTATGAAGAAAATTACCACTCAAAGTTTATTGACACCATTGTTATAAAAATATAATAATTAATAACTATAGGTATAATGTTAACAAAATTGATCGTCAACGTCAAGCCATAAATGACCTTCACATTATCAAATTCGACATAGTAATTTCAAAGCACGTATCGTTGCCTACAACGTTACTGTAACGAGCAAGTTCAATGTCGATTGTATATTGACATTGATGTGCGATTAAAATACGTTTATCTATGAATACCAGGCCTTATCCACGGCACTCGTTTAAAGCAAATGGCAAAGGACGGCCGTGCTGCGAATTGAATAGTCTTCGATAAAGCACAGTTTTTTATAGTCCAGTATAATAGCGTTGTAGCCTTTCATAATTTTAGTATTGGGTTTTTGTTCTAATGCATTATGAATGTTAACTGAGAGCTGATTTAAAAAATTTAGAAGATCTACTCTTACGATTTTTAACTTTTTTCCCCTGCCGCCTGGCGAGATGGTAGTTAACAGTTTATCCAGTTTGAATCTGTCTAATAACTCCGTACATCTGCGCAGTGTTTCTTATGTAGGTAATAATATTTGAACAACATTCATTGCATTAACTACGGTAGGGTTATAATTATTTTGAGTTTTTTTCATAAATTCACATTCACGAAAATTTCGAAACTAGGTACTATGAATCATATTTATATAGTTTTATGTACCAAATTATTATTATTATGTAAAATTAGGTAATTACTTTTTCATAAAAAAACGCAAAATTTTTGGAAAACATAGATTTTCTAAATTTTTTAAAATATCTTTCAAATTTCATTATTAATCCACACGCCAAAATTGTAAACTTCTATAATTGACAAAAGTTGATTTTCTACTTAACTCAGTGAATGTTACTGGACTATTAAAATAACTACTATTAACATATTAGGTGTCCGCAAGTTGGCTCGCGTGCCCCCCTCTCATGACTTAACTATTGTGTGATTTGAGGCCAAACTGTTAGGATGTGAATTAAAATTAGTAGCTTATAATAAAATTTCATGGCCACTTTAGGGCTTTCAAGTACATCCTTAAGAGTTTTCCACGACGCGCGCAATATTTATTGATGTTTTCTTATTACCATTGCTTCATACGTATGTACATTTGTTAAAACGTCCAAATACATATCGGAACAAATGATAACCCGTATAATCTTCTACAATACGAATTTGATTCGTTAATTTACAATTCTGTGATTTATTTTAAAATTCGTTTGCCTTGAAAGTTGTTTCGTTGCTATGGGATTAAAGCTTATTATGAAATGTTAATGTCTACAAACGTGACCCAAACCGAAGACACCGCTGTAATATATGCGAACAATATTACGGTTGTTATAACTTGTAATATAATGTCATCTGTTATAGGAAAATTACGTTTCTCATTGTTTAAACGTAGTGGCAATCAATCAGCGACATTTGTTTGTTCCTTACAATATTTCTGTCGACACGGTTCGCACAGTGGTAGAACAGCTACCTACTTTGCCGACGGTCCTGGGTTCGAATCCGAGCAGGAGCAAATATTTGTGGGATGAACTCGAGTATTTGTTTCTGGGTCATGGATGATTTTACGTACTTAAGTATATATTTATGTATCTATATATAAGTGTATATGTCGTGTAGTACCCATAACATTTGTAAGCCTACTAGAGCTTACTGTGCGACTAGATCAATTTGTGTGAGGTTGACCGATATTTATTTTATTACTACTTACATAGATGGTGCCCGCAACTTCGCTTTTCTTTATCATAGTGGGACAAAGTGTTTTATGACTATCTTTGGATATTCAACTGTATCTGTCAAAATTGGTAAAAAACCGTCCAGCCAATAAGAGGACAAATTTTAGAATTTTATAATAGCATAGATTTATATTTATTTAAATGACGATATGGCCACCAAACTCAATGCGATTAGCGGCTTAAAGGATTCGTGAGAATTATTCGATCGCACTTTAGCCGTAGGCGAACACATTAATTACCAAAATATTTACGCAGGACAGCCGGTGAGCCGGAGCCGGCCACGTAATAAGAATGCGGATACACGTCGACGTAGCGCCGATGTCATCTCTGCGGGCGCTGTGCTCTGAGAGCCGACGCTTGCCGCGCCATGTGACTGAACTACGAGAGTTCTCGCAACGCGACCATCACATGCCTGCTTTAACATTTATTGACAACATTGGCATTGCCTGGTCGCGCGCGAGCAAGTCTTAGTACTCTTACTATGAGTTAATGTGACCGTAATCGTTAGCGACAGTGTAAATGATTTGTATAAGGAATAATACAGCGCCACTAACGGTTACTTTGCAGAACTACAATTTTCCATACAAGTCGCTTATGCATTCGAGCGAGCACTGCAGTGACAGTGAACGCTCGCGAATGCATAAGCTACTATGCATCCGCGAGGCTAAACTCATGGTACCTACATGTACAGGGTACTGAGACTTGCTCGCGTGCGACCAGTGCCATGCCAATCTTGTCAATAAATGTTAAAGCAGGCCTATGATGGTCGCGTTTGTCACACTAGAAATAAATTATAAATGACAGATCCTTCACCATTATCATTTTATCCGCGACTGGCTAACATGCATTCATACACATAAATATCAACACACCCGTGAAACCGTGTCGAAACGTTAGGCAATGATGGCAAATCAAAAATATTGCGTGTAAAATCTTACATATCACAGAAAAAAAAACAAAACGCTTTAGAGTGCAAGAGGCTGATTATTGTAAACAAATGATTGTGTGTATAGAATGAAAATTAATCCCTGTCGTCTTAACTTATAACTTCAAATCGGGTAGTTATTTTTTTATCACTTTCATATATTAAATAAAAATATAATCAAATTATAAATAAAGTCTATATTGATGTAGTTCTACGATACGTATAATAATTCAAAATTGGATCTTGGATCGCTACGCTACGTGTATGCTACTGCCAAAGACAATCCACTACTGGTGCTACAACTTACTAGCGCCGTGTGGGCGTATTACTACGCCTAATAATTCTATTCCATGCATATCATTTAGTCTCCTTATATCATGTGGAACATTATAATTTCATGCATGTATGTCGATACCGCAACGGTGGTTCTAAGAAAAACAATTTCGATGATATCTTCTTTAACACCTTTTGATTCGAAAAGTATAATAAAACCTGCCAGTGACTGCCGTGTGATAACTTTATTACACTTACCATGCTCATAATACATGGGAATTAGGTACGTATTCCTGGAATCGATACAATTAAATATGAACAGTTAGGTAAGTTTATGATATCAATTTTGGAACCAATTATGCAATACGGAATTATGGAACCAAAACTATTGCTAAACATTTAATGTATGCAATAAATGGCTTCCACTGCCACTTTTACTGAAATTCTTCTAACATCAATCATCATGTTCATAATTACTGAATTACTTTTTTTATTGTCATACCCTATACCGCAGCTAGTATATTATATTATAAACGTGAAAGTTTGCAAGTTCCATTTATACCCAAAAACGAAGTACTTAACAGGTCGCAGTAATATAGTTTAGATATCAGAAAAATAAACGTAGGAGAAAATATAGGCATACTTTATTCTTCTGCGCAAACGAAACCGCGGGGAAATGTAGTTCGGGTTTTAGATTCAATAAAATTTATTAGAAAGTTTATTATTCTCTCGAAGGCCGCTAACGTGTTTTGTCAATGTCAAATAAACTGTCTTCAAGGTCGGTTACAAAATGCGGGATTTTTATATAAAATGAGAACCGCGGAGATTGATTAACGTGTTTTATTTTATTTATTTCACGTTTTAGCATTTTAGCATAGCAACATAAGCGTAAAATCCAATGAAGGCGTATTTGTATGCAGAACATAAGGAAATACGTTTTTATGCACAGTAAGTGGCGAATCGTTAAGTATATTGTAATAATACTTTAGTGCAACATGACTTCATACCTATAATACAAAACAATTGATGTACTTACCTATCAATTACAATATGATATCAATAAAAAAAAATCGGTAAGTACGGTAGAATTAAAAATCAAACTAATGAATTAATCACGGAACATTATTATGCTGAAAAGAAGTCTAAAAGCTTTGAATAACGAAATAATAACGAATTAATAAGTTACCGAAAGCCATTAACGAACTTCCTATAAATAAATTCAAAAATAGCCTGACAAATTATTTACTGGAGAAAAGCTACTATGATGTCAAAGAATTTTTGCTTCAGAGTACGCTGTAATTAATTTGGAGGAAATATATATTTGCATGCTAGTATTAATAGTACATATAGCAGAATGTCTATGTTCACCTGTTGACAATTCACTGTACCCACTTATTCTATGCAAATAAATTATTCTTATTCTTATTCTTAAAGCCGCCAATGAAAAGCAGCATATCCCGACTGATCAATTTCCCAAATAAGCGCAACCTCCGAGCTTGTATTTGCGTACAAGTTTTGTGCTGCTGGTGCAACGACTGCTATAATAGGACATTTGCTTCCCACGCGGGCTCGCGACCGCAACTCCTCCGCGCGGTCACTGCGCACTGGCGGACTGACTCCCTGACCTAATCATGTCTGTCAGCGCACTTTGGCGCGGGTAATCCAATACGGTCCGTGTACCTTAGATACGGCAATTTGTACCTTAGAGATGGGAAATGTCTAAAAAAGGCAATACATATCTTACGTATATCTGTACTAACAGTCTTAATTACGATACAAAACATAAGTACCTACGGTCTTCATTTGTTTTAATCTAGCTTGTTTATATTAGTGTCCCACTGCTGGGCAAAAGCCTCTCGTTTTGACCACGGAAACCATCCAAGCGATGATCGCCGCGAACTCTCCGAACGGTGCCTCAGCGTAATCCCCGCCGGCGGGTAAATACCGCTACTTAGTTCGCGTTTTTCTTTATCATAACCCGATTTTCTTTCCCCTCTCCTCCCGCCCTAAGTAAGACTGATTCGGTTCAGTCTATTCACGACGCAGTCCATGCGCCCAGTGCACCCGCGTCACCCCAACTCAAATTACTCCTGTGGCGCGGAGATAATCCCATTAGCGGGTTATACTCCCACACAAAGTCCGACTACCAGTAGTGAGAGCTTACCAGCCCAGATACAGTTCAAGTCATAATGTCTATATCATCCCGATACCTCCGTCAGGGCCGGCCCCGTCTACGTCACCCATTTTGCGGCACCCATTCATGGCTATGCTGGCCCATCTTTCCGAGTTTAAACGGCAGACGTGGCCTGCCCAATCCCACTTGAGCATTACTGTTTTATTGCCTACGTCAGCTATGCGTGTTTTGGAGCTTAGCGTGGTGTTTCGGACGCGATCCGTCCTTTTCACCCCTAAAATGCTGCGCTCCAGGGCCCGGTGGCAAACCTTCAATTTAGACTTTTGGTACTCAGTAAGGGATCATATTTGGGCTCCGTGGGTTAGGACAGGCAGAATACACATGTCGATGAATTTCCGTTTCAGTGACAGTGGAAGGTTTCCCTTCATGAACTCTTTCATGGACCAGTAGCTCTTCCAGGAATTTCTTCTTTACCGTAGCAAAATTGCTGGAAATCGTTTCAGCTATTTTAGGTTATAAGCGTACGAGTACATATATATTATGACTCATGAATAAATCAATTTCTGGAATCATGACCTCTCCCCAAACGAGACTGGTTTTGGCCATTTTAGAGTTTTATAATAATATTAGCCTCGCCCGCGGTGTTACCCTCTCACCCCACAGGAACACTAAATTGTTTCGGGATAAAAAGTAGAATATTATGTTAATCCAGAGTGTAGGCTACCTCCATACCAAAAATTTACCAAAATTGGTTCCGCCGTTAGAACGTGAAGAAGTAACAAACATACAAACACACTCATAAACTTTAGCTTTTCTTTATAAGAAACATATATACACGATGATTTTTAATCGGTGATCAGAAGTTGAAAAATATTAATATTTAGCTAAAATTAAACTTGATACGCGAGGTCTCGCGCAATTACCTCACTGTTAAATTAATTAAAAGTTAAAATATAATTAAAACTAATAACCACTACATACATGGTCATCCTACATAAATTATTGAAGTACGATACGTACTCGTACGTCAAGTGTCATCGCTTTGGCGGGAAATTTTATTAAATTTTCTACTCAGACCAATCATCTGATTGGTCTGAGATTTTCTATGACTTTGTTTATGTAATGACAATGATAATGACAAGTTATTACTCATAAATTGTCATTCCCATTAAATTATTAAAGAGGTTGTAAGCACACCGATACAGATTAGTTCGGTGACAAGGAATTTAAGACAAAATTGGTTTCAAAATAAAAATTATCATAGAAAAATAAAAGTTTGTTTTCATGTAATTACGACTTCAACGTGACCGCCATCAATTACTGAGTTAGAAAAGTTGGTACCTGATCACCGATTAAAAATCATCGTGTATAAAAAATAATAGTAGTGTAATGTAATTATTTGTTTCACAGAGGGCCGACGCGAGCCGTGCTCCAACGAAGGCGAGTCAGTGCGTCTCAACGACAAGAGGCTGGACCAGAACTGGGGCAACTGTTTTCGCTGCCATTGCAAGGTAAGTTCTGATTCCTGAAAGGAGTTTATCTTTAGGTACACCCATTTCGAAAACCTCTACAACAAAAACCAGCATTACTACTAGGTACTAGTTAAGTAATTAGTGGCTGTACTGTACTAGATTTTTTACATCATCAATGAAGAACGTCATCAAAGGTTGATATTTGCCTTAGGTAAATTTTTCAATTCAAGACATTACCGATGCGTTCTGAACCCACCATACAGGTTTTAAAATATGTGTGTAAAATAATAATGTATGCAACTGTACATAACTTTTGTGGGAACTGCATAAACTAGTATAAAAACGTCTGTCAGTATCAGTAATGAGTAATTGGAAGTAATTTTAACTAGATATGTCCTTGATATTCATTTACAAGAAAACATTAAAAATAAAAATCTAATACTAAAAGGTGGCTAAAACTATGATATGGTGCTTTGTACTTGATATCTGTTATGTAGGTACTCAAATGACCTAGAATAGGCGAGTCGTTGGGATGCCATGAAGACTGGAATTTATAAGAAATCATAATTGATCGTTCAAACAATTGTTATCTCTTTATTGATTCATACTTTAGCCAGACTCATGCTTTTAAGCGACCGTCGTATCATGTTAATAAATGTTTTCGAGTCAATTCATATAATTTACATTGCCATAATCATCTCGTTGTCACGCTGCTTTCAATTAGCGGCCAAGTGAGATAAATCGCGTCACAACATATATCAATATACTACTTTATTTATATTACTCTTAGTAGATATATAAAAACTGGTCAAGTCGAATCTATCTCTTAGGCCGAGGATTCCATTCTAAACAGATACCTAGCTAATTGCTAGTATAACTGCCCTATTCGTAACGATAATAAAATTATAATATTCGGTATTCGAAAGGGTCTATATAAATTTACCTCTTAGATCGATTGTTCCGTTCGAATCTGTTCCTGAAGACGGATATTAGTTACATTCAAACCGACATTCATAAAATGTTTTTGTAATCTGTCCGTGAATCCGGAAAGTTACACTTAAATGACAAATGGCAGAAAAAAAGACAAAGGTTACGACCAGGTGTCAGTCCAAGTTTGAGGAAAATAACGCCCAAAAACTTTACCATGGACTAACGAAGAGGCAGATGCGCTCTTTTCACCACAGGGTCAGCGTGGCAGACGCACTGTCGCCTAATCAATTGATCACGCTTCCAGTTAGAACAATGTATCTAAACAATACGTGCGACAAGCTAGCACCTGGACAATGCCAATGTAATTTGATTAGCGTCTGTCCGTTTCTGGAAAATTCTGTGAAAAATTTGCGCAACCCAATTTGAGTGTAAGACATAGGTAACGGTAGAAAAAACGTTTCAAACTCACACGTGGTTAGGCTGTGACGTTTAGCAGGTAATTTTGAGGTGTCTGTCTTTAATAACTATTTGCTCATAGTATGTGGCTTCTTCTATCTTAGATTTCATCTTTTAAGCGGGGATATGCCTAGATATATCTATATTAACAGCAAACACGGATACTAACAGTTAAGTTTTCTTTAAAAAGTGCTCTCTTTTTCAGTGTTAAAATTTGCAACCGTAATCCTTTTCTACAATCACTAACTAGGTACCAAAGTGAAAAGAAATTAACAGATAATGAGTACAAGGTAAATGCTCCTCATTGGGGTAATGAAATGTACCCTATTAATTTGCTACGCTAAAGTAGAAGGGCTTAAGTAAGTGTTGTAAAGAAGGGTCATGAGCCCTTAGTACTATTAGGTGAAGCTAGTCAGTGAACCGACGAGGTGCCGGCGTGGCGGGATAGTCCAGTAAAGTTAGTCCATTTGGTAAATTTATTGTCCCTGATATTTTTTGGAAGCACTGATCGTGTCAATCGAGAGATATTTTTATAAAGAAGATACCTTAGAGTAACCTTATACATATTTACGGTGTTACCCGTCTGTCGGGATGGATTTCACCAGTTTCCGGTATAAATCTATCTATTTATATTGCATTGCTTTAACTTATTCAGCAGTGTCAAAATATTTTAGATTTTTCGTATGACACACATCTGAAATTGCTATAAATCATATTAAGATAGAATTAGATTTAAATTAAGGTTATATAGTTATTACAATATTAAAGTTTTTGATTTGACACGTTCTTGTAGGAAAAAAATAATGCACAGGATATTCTTACATTTTAAGGATCACTTTCAAATCCTATCATTTATCCACACACCAAAATTCAAAGACTTAAAAACTGTCGAAGGCTGACACTAAATTTCGCTCTATTTTGACGGGACTAGGACGGGCCCGGCGCGTGCGCCCGCGCCGCAAAAACTCGCAATGAGGAACCGCAATGAACCGCATACACCAGCAATCCGACGCAGCTGCCCCGAGCATTCCATTACTGCTCGGATTCTAGATGTCTAGACATCTGCTACAATATTCTCATACCGTTACCTTTTTTTACTGCATTACTAACAATGCATCGATGTTGCTTATTTACTTAGATCTAAACAAGCTATCGGATGGTGAAGGTTTTTTTAGAGCAATCACTAAAACTATTTTGACATTTTCGTTGCGAGATAATTAGCCGATTTATAATCCCGCGAGTTCTTCTACGCATGAGTTGAATACCCCGTGATAAAATCGATAGTGCTATAAATCCATGTGATTTATTTTATTTGCAAAAGACACTGTCACATATTAATTCGTTATCACTGCATAGTTGTCAGCGACACGACATAAGTATGTATGAGCAAGGTTGCGCACGTAAGTACCTACATGCGAGTGGTATTTCCCAGCCGATCTCACCTCGTCGGATGACTTGCGCGGAATTCGAAAGCCCATCGCGAGATTTATCGCTTATTCTGTATTAAAATATACATTTGCTTAATGGGCTTTTTTGTCGCGTGCCACATAACGACGATGGGACATCGTCCCGTGGAATTTTTATGATTTATCAGTTTGTAGACAAGTGCAACGGGAGATATAGGTAGTGTCTGAAGAGCAGCATGCTGAATGTATGCTCGTAGTTAATTTGCGTAAGAGCGGAGCGCCAGCGGCGTCGGGGTTAAGTTGACCCGGGGGTGCCATTAGCCTTTTTATACTCACTAGTGGCCGGTTGATAGCATCTCGCGGCTCCCGCGCACCGCTTACTTTAATGAGCCGTGTTATTTATCGTGGCGCAGTTTTACTGCGAGCCGTATTAAATTCTCCAAAGTTAACGCTTTTTCCATCTCGTAAGCCGCAACGGGTCGCTATGTTTGTTTATACAATTTAGCCGTCTCAAAAATTAAGAACGCACGGGAGCAAATTCTTCAGTGCGGGCTCGTTAAACCTGATTGTACTGTTAGAAATAAATACAAATCTCGATGACTTATTTGATTTTAAAAGCGGTTGGCAAATTGCGCTGTTGAATAATTTTACTCAAGCTCTTGCAAATACAAATTCTAGCGGCCACGACAGCTATTATGTGCAAATTTATTTTGTGCAACAAAAAGCGAGTTAATAATTTAACAGTAAAATGCCGCTACCGTAATAATAGTTCTCGGAACCTTCATGACAATTTAATTGAATCCAGTAGGTAAGCCGGCTATTCTAACGTTGGACTGGCGGCCGGGCTGGCCAATAATTAAGTAATGTTCCGCGTCTCACTATTTTTGTCGAGGCCCTACAGTCTATTAATATCTCATAAATTGTACTTTATAGTTACAAGTAAATTGCTAAGTCAAGTAGGTACCTGTAATGATCGAACTACGCCGCAGAGTGCGCCAAGCCGCTACAAACTTAAGAATATCGCAATAAATAACGAGATAGTATTTTAAGATGCTCCTATCTCGCAATTCAAATGTATTCAATTACAAATGACTTGACTTTGTACTTCTGCAAACAAATCACAGCTGTCAGATTAAGACGAATTACGATTTATAGTGACTTACGAATCTTACGATAAAATTAAAAAAAATTAAGACACTCTTTTTAATTTCTTTTTTACTTATAAGAGTTTTCCGGGTTCGATTTCTACGTTTTTGCCTTCCTCGAAGTGCCTGTGCAGTTTTAAGCTTTCAATTAGGCGCATGTAAAACATGCATAATTGAAGCCTCCGAACTGTATATTTGGCTGCACCAATGTCTTTATTTAGCATCTGGTCATAATACCTAATTGTTGATGGTAGAGCAAGGGTCGCGGGTAAAATGTATCTTAAGGTATGCTCTGTAAGGTGCAGGGTTTAAGTGTGGATATGTGGATGCCGGGTCCAAATGTGAAAGTAGGTGAGTGTGGAGACCGGGTGCGCGCAGGTGCCTGCGAGCGTCGCCGGGGCCTTGCCGCAAGCGGAGGTATGGTATGCGGTCGCACCGGTTCTTCTAGCAAAGCGTATTTTTTACACACCACACATCATCGACATTGTTATTATGTTTTGCTATGATGCAAAAAACCGAGTCTAATGCAAATTCTTTAGTTTAGGACGGTTACTTTGAGTTATGGTTTGTTGGTAAAATTATCAGCGCCACTTGTGCTTCCATAATCCTAGTCTGCAGCATTGTGAGGCAAAAGGCCGTATATTTGTATGGATCATAGTAGAATACGAATACAGCTATAGTTAAAAATAGTTTATATAAACTTAATTTTTTTATGTGTAGTCGTTAGAAATTATGATTGTTATGGTTGGTTTTAGAAGCTTGCCCGATCGTTGATCGTTTATCTCTCAGATGCAGATTAGTGGAAAAGGTGGGATTCCTATAAATCTCACCTACGCGATTATGCTCTATTCTTGAAATAGAACAGTTTGTAATTTCATATGAGTCTGTTCAGTCAGTCAACAATTCCCAGATTTTTTTAAGTACGGCTATTAGGCTTTAGATTAGACTGCACAACATACAGTAGCAAAACAAACGTCAGTACAAATGGCGAACTTAATGCCAAATGGCATTCATTGTCATCATTTATGTATGTAAATGCTTTCCATACTACGTTATATTATGTATCCCTGGCGCCACTATTGCAATAAAACTTTACTTTTAACACATAATTGCGTTACTAGAAATCCATCACGCTGTAGTCTTATCTTTTTCAATGCCGGGAGAGCCTTTAATATGATGGATGTGCAACAAATAGCTTCCTTAAAAGTCCGAGCTATTACCCTTAATGAAGTCGCTGTCTTTACTACGATGTTAATTGCTTGATGTGATGAAGTAAATAGAATCGATATGCCGCGCGTGTTGCGCGCAAAAAATATAGTAAAGCGGTAAGCCAGGCGCCGCGCGTCGCCCACATGCGACCTTGCGCTGTCGCCGACCGGGATCGTTTACTCGCCTAGATACAATTACCTCTACTTATTTACCTTTAAAAGTATACATTGAACCCTCCTTTTAAAACTACGTTCCGGTCTAGCGTGGAACTAGTGATAGGCCGAAAGAACCGTTTTTCAAGATTATTATCAAGCTTTCGTCGAGCGAGACGTGCTTATAGGTAAACCTGCAGCATCGTCTGTCCTGCTCGCACGGTATTGAAGGGAAAGTGACAGATAGTGTTTGTCGCGCGACAAGTAGTCGCGTTTCACAGTAACATAATAGTGTATGCTAGACGTACCGGCGCACCAGGGCGTTCATGGCCACTCTTAGACGCGTACATCGGTTGGTCGCGTCGCCAAGCCCAATTGTGTCACATTTTACAGGAGCAACCAATAAAATACAGTATTTAGGCGGTTGTCACGAAGATCAAATGAGATAACCGTCTCTAACCGCTGTACATAGTCTGTGATTTCGTTTTCGCCTTTGTATTTTTTTTTGTTTTAATGTATTTCTTTTTGTGTACTAAAGTGTTTACATACATACATACAAATATGATACTAAAGGGACTAAAAT
The DNA here is from genome assembly GCA_905147355.2 of Apotomis turbidana. Classification (NCBI taxonomy): domain Eukaryota; kingdom Metazoa; phylum Arthropoda; class Insecta; order Lepidoptera; family Tortricidae; genus Apotomis; species Apotomis turbidana. The sequence continues at coordinate 17,201,658 of LR990288.1, read as the reverse complement.
GCAGTTGTAAGGGTTAAATGAGTACAAAATACGGCATAATCAGGTTGTTAACGAAAACACTTTTACTTTATTTTTAACAGAATGTATCTTACCACTCAGAGATAAGAGGGGCATTTACGCGTGAGATATTAGGGTCTCTAATCTGTTACTCGAAAATATTTGTTTTTTCAACTCCGTGAAAATATTCATATTAATGGGTTATTGTCAGTTCAAAATACAAAATTTGTCTCTTCGTTATGTTTTAACACGCAAGCCCATAGAAAGGGAAACGTCGTTTATGCTAATATAATTTTGATCGGAAAACTAGGCCTAAACTTTGTACGTGTCCACCGAAAAGACGCGAACCTAAATCTGACAATAACCCTAATCCATTTATCAACCGACTTGAAAAAAGAGGAGGTTCTCCAGTCATTTGTATATTGTTTGATGTTTGTTAGGTACCTCAGAACTCCGTCATTTATGAACCGATTTCAAAGTTCGAGAGTCGCATCTTCAAGTTGGTGAAGATCTGATAACGAGATCCACAAGGTATCGAGGGAACTCCCCAATTTTATTTATTTTCTCAATTCGTTTTTTTTTATATTTGTCATATATAGTAACTCGTTCAGCTTTGTTCTCGCAAACACAATATTTCTCGTTGAGTAGTGATTATTCGTGATTTGTTTACGTCTGTATCTACAGGGAGCAAACTGGCTGGAAGCGGTAAAGAGGGCACCCTATCTGAAAACTTATGTACGAGTGTGTATTTTTATAGCCCTATAAATAATACACGCAGGAGCAAAAAACACATATTGTACATTAAGGAAACTATAGGTCTTATTTTCAGTTTCTTGATTCCTTTACAATTGTTTTTGTATGACTGTTTGTTTCTTAATAAATAAAAAAAAATTTAATGTGTCGGTAAGTAAACATTGTAAGGAAACGCAAACAGTTTCCTTACGAATTTTCTCATGTCATAACTACGGGAAAATATGAATTAATGAAATAAAACCACCCAGTTATGAGTAAATATATTAATTTATCTATCTCTACTCAATGCTAGGCAGCATGAGACGCGTAGTTTAAAGCTGACAACCGTTTAAATTAGAAGCATACACTTTTTACTGGAACAAATCGTTGGCAAGCTCTTAAAATGTCTGTCTTACGGGACTATATTATGGTCGATTTGCAAGCAAAAGCGTCCTGGCATTGGGCTCTATCCATATCTATTCTATATATCTGATATCTTGGAGATATCTCCGAAGTGGAAATATATTTAGATGCGATAACGTGAAATGTCACAATGCACTTCGAATCGCAAACATCGCGTCGTAATGACAGTAAAAGGCTACATCGCCTTTAACTGTCATTAAAACCCGATGAGGCTTATTTGGCGATATTTCAAAGTACACTCAAATTAGCCCTGACTTGTCCATGTAGATTTTTATACACTTTTGAAAGACATTTTCTTTTGTATCATGCAGGGGTAATTTACATAGACGCCTTCCATTTTAGAACTGAACCATCAAAATGTTCTTACCATGTTTACGGCGATTAAAATAAGGAATGCGTGGCTATAAAAGTACTATTAACAGCACCTTAATAAAAGAGTACTTATAAGTTATAAATGTGGTATCGCAAAGATAGAGACGGTATATAAATTGCGAGTCCCTGAAGCTAAATTCGTCGTTCCATATTAAATTTGTTCGGGATCTCGCTAATTTAATATGTCTACTATAACGATATATGAGCTCTATTCGAAGTTACCATAAAATCAGCCTTGTTGACAAAAACTGTGTCCCAGACGCGAAACTGACAGCAGATAGGCATACCTATGACACTATATAGCGGCAAATGACGTAAGCGGCACAGCTTTCCGTGGATTTGCCGTCTTTGGCGCCCAAAAGGTTAAGATATTTTCATTCTTAGTCAGGTGAATATTTTATTCTTTTTGATTGGTGTTATAGTTAAAATGGCGAGTGTCAAACGTCTGATTGATCACCTAATAGCAGAAATCAATATTTGTTCCTGGTCATGACAAAGCCGAAATATTGCTTATTTATTACTTTTATCTTTATTGCACAATACAAAGGAAAGTACTAATGGCGGACTTAATGCCTTAAGGCATTCCATGCCAGCCAACTGCTTGGTTAAACAGAAATATGTAGTCGGTGCAAGATCCAAGGTTACAGACAAACAGTATTGTTGGTATATCAATCAATTACCTAATGATATATAAGTACAATTAATAATTACTACATTATATATATAATATGTGTCCATGTAATATACATACCTATTAAACTTAATGATTTGGTCTTGTTTTTATTGTCACGACTTGAATGATCCTGCAACCAACTACTAGTTTCTGTTTGGCCATATAGTTGACTGGTAGAAAATGCCTATAAAGACTATAAATTACGGACTTAATGCTAAAATGAAGTCCGTAATTTATAGTCTTTTATATTGTGCAATAAAGTTTAATTAAATAAATAAATGTGTATATTGCTTTATTGGGGATATCGCAAATTGCGATTCGCAATGCTTCTTTGAATTAGGGCCCATGCGAGCGCATGCGCAGGTATAAAGACACGTCCCCGAGCAGTCTACTGCTATACTCCGTAAACTTCATTATGTATGTAAATTGAGAGATAAACTTTTAAAATGAATCTTAACTTGCATGTTTAAGACAACATGGTGGAATGCCAAGTGATTCGGGTTGCTGCGAGTGTGTAGATGCCGAAATAACTTTAGGTACGTTTTGTTTTGTTACTTATACCTATGGAATATGTATTTTTAATTTGACGACGCGGTTGGCGCAGTTTAGTGCGGCCTATATACTGAGCCAACGATCCAGGGCTCGAATCCCAGCAAGGGCAAATAATTGTTGCGATGAACTCGAATATTTGTCATACCTGTATCATGGATGTTGTAACATATATTTTAGTATGTATTTATCTATATAAGTATGTATATTGTCGTCTAGCGCCCATAAAACAAGCCTATTAAGTAGAGCTTACGGTGGTAAGTACTAGATCGATTTGTGTGTGGTATCCCCACTTCGTCTGCGTATTTTTTTTCTTGACCATAGTCGGATAAAAAGTATTCTATGACCATTTTTGGATGTTCAAATATCTTTGTACCAAAATTGGTTACAATCCGTCCAGCCATTTCGGCGTGATAAGAGGACAAAGAAAAATTTACTAACATGGAGATACGATATAAGATTTTTCCTGAAATAATGACAGCATTGAAAACAGTTTTTCAATACAATTTTAGAATTTTATAAAGTCAAAATTAAAGTTTATAAACTTTATAAATTCCATGCTCAATCCACGGTAAACTCTATATAGAGGTGTAATTTTTACTACCTTATTCCGAAAATCTCTGTGTCGTTCGTTTAAATCAGTTAGCTGATAATACTGGCTGTTCAGTTTAATAGCTGCTAAATAATTAATCCAGATTGACGGCACGTGGCATTGCGCAAGCTAGGAAGCGTTGAGGATACAGTTATCAGAGCAACGGATGTGGCGCGTAGGTCTCGCCCGAAAACAGAGATACGACCGGCCCGGCGTAGTTTTATAGGCGTGATTGGAAAGATGGGTAAAATCCAATTTATTATTATTTATTGAAGCATTAATAATATTAAATATGAGGATGCTTAAGTTTGGAAAAGTATAATCGTTAAAAAATGTTGTGTTTCTATATAAGACATTTCGCGTAAAGAAAAATCCGACATGATATATTTATGTATAATGAACAAAGTAGACTATTAGATGCTGCTAATAGTTATAATATAGTTTTACGAGTATAACCTGCATTGCGTCCTGGGTGCTGCGCTTTCGTCTGCGTATCCGAAATCTGAGGGAGAATAGAGAACATCGCTACACAGTAGACGCCAGGGTGTATACCTACTTTAGCCATCTATCTATTCTATTTGAAGTAACCGTTGGAATTTTCTTTATTATGTAATTGTGTAGACATGAGTAAGTTAGTTTGTCGATTTTTGTACTGGCGCACAATGCATTGCAGCAATCGGTCCACCTTTTATAGTCTTACTTGTTATGGACGGTTTTGGCCTGGAAGCTGCACTCTGTGATGGAAGCAAGCCGTTTTGCACAGTGATAATATAGACCAAAATAAACGATTTCACTCGAGTCGAAATTAGTTTCACCCCTTAGGAACAGAGATGGCGCCACTTATTCAAAAAAAGTTTAAAAAATTCTAAATCCTGAACGGATACTCCGATTTTGACGTAAGAGGTGCCAATCGGCAGATAATTACCCAATTTAACATGAAAAAAATTAAAATCACGTAGAAAATAATTTTGGATACCTAAGAAATAATATTTTCTGAAAAAAATATTTAAAATTTGTGATTTTTGGAATTTTACTCGTAAAAATTTATGTACATGGTACTTTTTTTATTTATTTATATTAATACACAACTAATTTTACATTTACGAAAAAAAAACCGCATATCATTAGCTCGTATAATTCCAAAGTTATTGAAGAATACAGACATGGCGCCGCTGGGTCAAAAAATCTTACAAAAAATCTAAAACCTCAACGGATATTCCGATTTTGATAATTAAGGTGCTAATCGACGAATAATTACTTAAATTAGTTTAAAAAAAAAAAAAAATTCAAATAGCCAAAAAGTAATAATATTTCCAAAAAAAAAACATACATTTTGAAAAAAATATTTTTTTTGGGGCTTTTATGTAATTTCATATAAAAAAAATTATGAATATGGCTTTATTTTACTTCTGTATATTATAACACTATTAGGTAATTGATCGTTTAATAAAAAACCGCATATCGAGAACTTGTACAGTTCTAACGGTATTGAAGATTTTACTATAAGGTGCCGGTGCGATGTTGCCGCCACACGTGCAACTTATGTACATGTATCTAGAAAAGTATTCTCCCGTTTCGAAGGTACTGATTACCCTGAAAATATAACTACAATTGAAAGTACAAATAATAATCATCCCAAGTAGCACACAACACACTTATATCCCTTGTACAGCTTAAATTAGAGTTTTAACGGGTGAATAGGCTCTTATGCAACCAGTTTGCTAATATCACAAGTATATTCTGCATATTTTCACTAAACTGTGCATTGTAACGTGCATGTTAGGCCGTTGCATCGGCTGCAACAACGCATTTTTCCATAGCTCGATTTGCACCTATACTAACTGTTCTATTGTGGATCGCACCTGCAACCTGCTTCCAACGCCATTTCATTCCCAAAAAGAAAGGACTTGGGACAGGATATATCCAAATTAAGACGTTTATTTCACATGTGGCTCGCTTGAAACGCTACACGCAGAACATGTTGTTCAATGGCAGCTGAAGTGGTCGGCGAAAGGCTTGTCGCCAGCTCTGTGAAAGCATCGAAGCATTCAAATTGCAGTCGTTAGTGCAACGGTCTACTAGTAGCAGTTTACAAAACAGTTAATTACTTTAAGTAATGAAATTATGACTGCACTTCAAGGCTTTCACAGAGTATGACAAGACGTCTAATTTTAATACAATAAGAAAAGAGACCTATTTTAAAACTTGCATGTTATACCCTGAAATAACTACTGCTTTTGCAAGTACATCGCTATCTATAGAAATTCTCTCTCGATACGTAACGGCTCATGTGAAACGATTACTTAGGGCCATTTTTGTTTCTTTTTTTAGGGTGTGTTTACATAATTAATGTCATTCATTATTATAACAAAACGGGATTTAACCGAGTTCAAAAATGTTTATTTACCACAATTAAGTCCCGTTTTATTATTTTAATATAATGTGTGAAAATCGTGTAAGATTCAATCACTATATTAATGACATTAAAATTGGTTCTCAATTAATCGTAACGTTGTTGGTCCCAGATTCACATGCAGGCTATACGATGCTCCAACAGAGCATATATTAATACTGTTAATGCAATTCGAAAAGATCTGTTTAAACTAGAAAACACTAAACTAAACAAGCTTGTGAGATACCTTCCATCTATTTCAGCTGCCATTGAATACCGTTTCATGCAAACCAAATGTGGGTTCACGTTTTAATTTGGAAATATCGAGTCCCAAGTCCTTCTTTTTGGGAATGAAACGGCATCAAAGGTTGGTGGGGTCCACAATAGTTGAAGGTTAGTTCAATTTGGAAACTCCTTGAACATTATGGATACAAATTGGGCTGTGGCATAATGCGTTGTTTTTTTTTTTATGATGCGACGGCCAAACTTGCACGTTACAATGCAAAGCCTGCAAAGACTAAAGTGAAAATAAAACGTAAAGTAAGTAAAATATTGATTCAGAAATGCTATTTAGCATCTAATATACTTGTGATATTAGCAAACAGGTTGTATAGGAGCCTATTCACCCGTTAAAACTCTAATTTAAGCTGTACAAGGGATATAAGTGTGTTGTGTGCTACTTGGGATGATTATTATTTGTACTTTCAATTGTGGTTATATTTTCAGGGTAATCAGTACCTTCGAAACGGGAGAATACTTTTCTAGATACATGTACATAAGTTGCACGTGCGGCGGCAACATCGCACCGGCACCCTATAGTAAAATCTTCAATACCTTTGGAACTGTACAAGTTCTCGATATGCAGTTTTTTATTAAACGATCAATTACCTCATAGTGTTATAATATACATAAGTAAAATAAAGCCATATTCATAGTTTTTTTTATATGAAATTACATAAAAGCCCCAAAAAATAATTATATTTTATCAAAATGTATGTTTATTTGGAAATATTATTACTTTTTGCCTATTTGAATTTTTATTTTATTTTTTGAAACTAACTTAAGTAATTATCTGTTGATAAGCACCTTAAATATCAAGATCGGAAAATCCGTTGAGGTTTTAGATTTTTTGTAAGATTTTTTGACCCAGCGGCGCCATGTCTGTATTCTTCAATAACTTTGGAATTATACAAGCTAATGATATGCGGTTTTTTTTCGTAAATGTAAAATTAGTTGTGTATTAATATAAATAAATAAAAAAAGTACCATGTACATACATTTTTACGAGTAAAATTCCAAAAATCACAAATTTTAAATATTTTTTTCAGAGAATATTATTTCTTAGGTATCCAAAATTATTTTCTACGTGATTTTAATTTTTCCATGTTAAATTGGGTTATTATCTGCCGATTGGCACCTCTTACGTCAAAATCGGAGTATCCTTTCAGGATTTAGAATTTTTTAAACTTTTTTTGAATAAGTGGCGCCATCTCTGTTCCTAAGGGGTGAAACTAATTTCGCCTCGAGTGAAATCGTTTATTTTGGTCTATATTATCACTGTGCAAAACGGCTTGCTTCCATCACAGAGTGCAGCTTTTTTTCATAACAAATAGGACTATTAAAAATGAATCCTAGTACGTAAGTTCCGACTCACAGAAAACTATCACATAAAGGTAAGTTTTTTTTTATTATATCAGTAGGACTAGCATATCTTGCCGCGTCTTCGCTTGTCGCGCGACTAAGCGTCACCTGTCCTGCTCGCACGGCATAGAAAGGAAAGTGACAGGTAGTATTTGTCGTGCGACAAAGAGTCGCGTGTCACAGTTATGCTACGTGCAGGAGGTATAACGGACAAGGAAAATAGTTTAGGAGTTAATAACCCAACGATAAGTCAGCTACGTCGCGCCTCATTGCCGCTGTCAACGTGACATATTAATTACTCATAAATTGATCCGTTATTTTTGTCTCCGATGAATGACAGCTTAATCTACTGCTAAAGTCCATTGCCAATGAAACAAAGTAAATAATAATAAGTAAACGTAAAAAGTTATCTTTAACCGGCTAGAAAAGAGAGGATGTTTTCAGTTCGATGCGAGATATTTTTGTTGAATGCTAACTAAATTAACGTATTCTACCATCTTATAATCATTACCTTTGCTATAATTGGAATTGGAAATCAATTAGTGAAATATGGTAAGTGGTGGAATACGGTCAATTTAAACACTCTACATGATAATTGTTATGTGCTTAGTTTACGTTCAGATAAAATATTTTCAGGAAGAACTGTAAAGATTGCCATTTTTGAAAGTCCGGATTGAATATACCCGTTCAGCAAGAGTTCCGTACACATTTGTTACTTATTTTATGAATAATGAAAAGAAAGCATTCATTTGAAGTTAGTCGGCAGTAACGTTGAACATCACACGATTATATATGTATGCTACACTGCAACTACTTTTTTACACAGAGTGGATTTTTTTTGCGTCACATAAAAATTACAAAACCCTAACTATTCCCTTATCGACGACGTGGTGGCTCAGTTTGTAAGCACCTGCCTACTGAGCCGGCGGTCCTGGGGTTCGAATCCCGGCCAGGGCAAATATTTGTGTGATGAACGCGAATATTTGTGCTTGGGTCATGGATGTTATCCATACTATCCATATCCATCCATACTAATATTATAAATGCGAAAGTGTGTCTGTCTGTCTGTCTGTCTGTCTGTTACCTCTTCACGCTTCAACCGCTGAACCGATTTTGATGAAATTTGGCATGGAGATAGTTTAAGATCCGAGGAAGGACATATGATAGTTTTCATCCTGGAAATTATCCCTAAAAAGATTGAAAAGTGAGTAAGTAATTCATGATGACATTGATGACCCTGTAGAAAATGTAATAATTAGACCAAAAGCACAATTGCTATTACATTTGCTTAGGCGCTTTTAACAATCCCTTTTGTTACGTGTGTGTGTTGTACGAGGTTGCTTCCATACTTCCAAGTTCCAGGCGGACGTAGTCGCGGGCAAAAGCTTGTCTATATATCTATATATAAATAAATAAATATTATATTTATTCCGTTTTTTTTACATTAAGAAAGAACGAGTCTAATCGGCCTAATCTTAACGTAAATGAGGAAATGTTTGTTTATTAGTTCTGCTATCGAGCGATGGAGCAAGAAATCAGTGTTATTCCCTAACTTAAATATTGGTATTCGAATATTCAGAGATCCATCCATGGATTTAGGTAGATCTCCCTTGCGAATAATCACTATGTTATGTACCCTTTATTTGGCTTTCGATATTTTCTCCCAATACTATTTACTCGTACTGTTCTTGTGTTCCTGTTGTTCGATCTACCTTTATTTAAGATCAGAGGCTTATGTATAATTATGTAAAGATCTGTTGCCGCGTGTCACTAATCTAGCAGGTGGGTGGATGTGTTATGAATACTAAGAACTGATTCTCACTGTCTATGATCAAGTTAATTGACCAGGCTTGCTCGTGAGTGGAATATGGAACAGATTTTTTCAAAACCGTGTAACGAATAACATGTTAGTTGCATTTAAATACGTCTGCCGTGTGCTCAGTAACAGTTATGTCAATTAGGTAAGGATACGTTTAAGTTACTTTTCACGTTTGTTTAGGTGATTACTTAATGGCCACGTCGATTACTGGAAGCATTTTTGGGGAAAATATATTTTTAAATAAGTAAATGCACTATTTTTAAATTACTTGTGAGTGTAGCGTTCCTAATAGATAAATATGTAAACTTTTTGTTTACCAATATTGCCTTAAATTCATTTAGGCTTAGGACTATTGCCATAATTATATTCTGATAATACACGTTGAGTCGTAAGCATTTATAGTCAGCTGTTAAATTAAAAATATTCTTGCAATTTTAGTGACTAGTTTTAGTACCGACCATTGAAGTAATCGAAATACACAGAAAAATTATCCTTTAATATAGATTTGAAATTAGTAACCTACTCGTATAATATAATATATTATATTTAATTTATTTAAAGGAAATCGTGTGAATTTCATGTAAACTTATTTATAATCGATTGTTTAACTCAATAAATGAAAAATATAAATTTAAAGACGGCTGTTTTTCCCGGCGCAATTTTTAGAAAATAGTGTATATATGCTCATTCTTGAACTTTTCCTACGCTAAGTACATAATACGAATTCAGAGAAACTAGCTAGTATTAAACCTGTAGATATACTTTTTGCCGGAGATGTGATTCTCGGAAACCACTGTGAAGCGCCCATTTCTCGTTAGCGCTATCAACGCTTTAGTGCACACCTTAAGCTCTACCATGACTCTTAAGAATCGGAGTCATGTAATCTGTTCTATTTTATTTGCGGCACACAAGTAATGGCCAGTACAGACAGACTTACAGCTATTTTTATCCGACGAGTAACGTAAATATTTCACTATGTGAGGGCTAGTTCAAAGAGGCGGCTCATGAAATTCGGCCGAAGTATCGAAAAACAATAAACAGCAGAGAGAATGGGTGACCTCGCGTAAAGCATATTAAAACTAAATAGAAGGCGCCTCTTCAGATTAAGCTACCGTATGGTTTGTTGCTAGGCCGGTTCCGAATTCAAAGAATTGATGTATGGAAGCTAGTTCAATGAAACAAGTGAAAGTATTATTACCTGGAATCGTGTTGTGCTCGCATAGTGTTTTAAAGAGCGACCAGCGTTTTTTGAGCAGCGCTCAAAAAACGCTGACAGTGCGTTTAAACTCTGAAGCTTGACGTTGCGTCAAAACTCTGCTTTAACTGTATTGCCAGAAATAAACCTTAATTATTATTATTTAGTATGAACGCGTCCTTTGTGTCTCGGTTTCTTCATAATTTTAGCGTATTTTGAGATTTGACAGTAGGCGTCATAAACGTGATGCATACGAATATCACTGCGTAAACGTACTGTTAACTCTCTAAGAACCACTGAAGATTGGCCTTAGAAGAGACGAGCTACACAGGCATAGATACATATACTAAGTCACGCCAGTTGTCACAGTATGCCAGTGCTTACGCCTGCCGGGGGCCAGGGCCACATACAAATTAGGACGCTATACTGTTGGGTGTTAAAACGTATGACAAGTGTACAGATTTGTGCAAATATTGATAGTTAATATTTAATATGTCTAGCTTGTTGCTGTGATGATGTAGTCCCAAGACAGTTAAACATATCTCACATAAATAGTTTCGTTTGTTAAGGAAACCAATTGCTGTGTATCGTTATGAGTCGATTCGATCAACATCTTCTAAGGTAAATTCTAATTTATCAGTTGATATTGTGTCCTAATGAACTTTGAATCTAACCTTAGGGTGCGTTTCGACTGAACCCTAGCAGAGACCTGCACATGCAGAATCGACCGATCCCACACCAGCCCGCTTCGTTTTTGCGATTAATCGATTCTGCAACTCTCCGCTCCGCCTGAGTGCAACCATACCCTTATTCTTTGTGACCTATTTAATTACGAACATCAATAACATCCATTACGATGTTGCTTCCACAATCACTGTTAAATAATTGAGAGGAACTTCAATTGTTTCTGTTTTATATTCTCAACTACACATGTTACCTACGCACGGTCGAGTAATTATTTAGAAAAGTGATTAACATATCTAGAGTGAGCGACGGTATATGCGATTAGTAACACGTGCGCCTGGAACAAAGAGCCGTTAAAAACTCGTTAAATACGGACATGAGCTTGATCTTATTGCATATCGATGCATGCGTACACATTCGCCATTTTATCACTCCTAATCGATAGAATTATCATCTCGCACTTCAGATCAATGTTAATAAACATCCAGAGGGCTCATTCAACGTGTCTTAATGCGCCTATAATATAATATCCAGTATATTGCTTTTATACGAGTATGTGCACTTTTGGCGAGATTCGCTATTCGGGGTAACTTTCCACATAAATATATTACGCACGGTGTAATTTTTGACATGCATATACCTATCGCCCTCAAAAGTTGATATTATGATATACTTATTTATGTCTCTTAATATTATATGGGCATTAACGCATTCACTGCCAGGGGGCGTGGTCTATTAGGAATAAACTTGTATGACAATTAACGCATATATATGCGTTTTTGGCAGTAAATGCGTTAATGGCAAATTGGTGTGGTCGACTATTCTGTAATTGTGCGTTGTTAGCTATGTATGTGAGTTTATGAGTCTGTGTTATTTAATCGTTAAATTCTTTAATAGAGTAGTCATAGTCACTACATTCCTACTTGTTGCTTACAATTCAATAGAACAATGCGACAACAAAAATGTCAGTGCCGCGCGTTTTTATGTTCCTCAAGAACGTAATATAGCTGATATAGTAGGTACACTAGAATAGATTAAAGTTCACAGTTTCCTAAACAATGTACAATGCTTGTTGATATACGGCAAGCTACTCATTTTCAGTCTACGTACCAAACGCAACTTATTTTAGATTCTATATTAGGTAATATTAGTTGGAATGGATTCCAATTAGACAACCAACTAATGAAACATGTTACTATAGGTATAAACAACTTGATGTCATAAAATAATCATATTATAAAACACTATCTCGTTTTGCCCGTCTTATTCCTATTTTACCCACGCGTGAAAACCCTCGAATCGAGTAAGTTTTTGTTCGTTAAAGTCGTGGGATAGAACGCGTGGGACAAAATGGGAATAACCCAGTGTGTCAGCCTCAGCCACAATGTTGTCTTACAAATGGAGGTAATTAATATCCGGAGTCTGGCCAGGAGACTGACGCTGTATTAATTTTATTGTGCGTTGGAGTGTGCGAATGCCACGCTCCCGCACATCTGGTACTTGGGATGAATAAAACAAAAGGGAACTAGGAAAACGTCGAATAAAAACAAGTTCCGTATCGTTGCTCAAACCAAAATCGCGGTTGCTATACGAGGCGTAGGCGTAATTGACACATTAAAGTTTATTGTCAGTAATGAAACATTGTTTGTTTACCTATACAAAAAATATTTTAATTGTCTTACTCGTTCTTTTGAACTTTAAGGAGTGTGTTTTTTATTAAAGTGCTTAAAAGTATAATAATAGGTAAGCCTCCGTTGTATCTGAGGGGTCGTACTTTTGCTGACGCTTTGTCCACTGAAAATCAATTAAGTTTAATCCAAATTTGGTCAGTTAAGCGGAATTATGACTAGACTAGCCACCACGCCGCGACAATCTCTAATCGTTTCCTCCTCAACCTTGTACAAAAACCTAAAACAAGATATAAAAGCCTTATCTATCTTTTCAGAACGGATTCGTAGAGTGTCGCAACGGCGTAGAAGAGTGCGGACAAATGGAGGACTGTGCTGTCGTCATGCCGCGTGAAGGCTGCTGCGCCCGCTGCAAAGGTTGCTGGTACAACGGTACCGAGCACGCATCGCATACGGAGTGGAATGAAGAAGGACGAGTCTTGAGATGTGAGGCTGGTGTGGTCACCATCTCGAGACCGGAGTGTTACGCGCCCTGCGAAAATCCGAAGCATCAGCGACATACGCACTACAACTGTCCTGTTTGTGGTGGTAAGACATATTTTTATTTAAACTCTACCTGTAGCATAATTTGAAAAAGTACACCAAGTGGATCAAGGAGGGTGATGTGAGGTCCCCATCTCGAGACCGTAGTGGTACGCCCCCCGTGAGAACTCTAAGCTTTAGTGGCATATGCATCACTACAACGATGCATCCTGGCGGAAGGAAGAAAACGTAGTAGGATATAGATTCAGGCTTATATCAGTGCATTCGTACAATTGAGGGCAATGTAAACTATGGATAAATAAAAAAAGACAGGGTTCAGAGGTTGAGAAACTCACTTTTGTCGCATGCACCTGGATTTGGCCTTGGTTTTGTACTATATTGTTTGACCCAATTATTCCGTATACATATTATTAAAATTTTACTCGTATGTTCTTTAAGTTGCTAGTAATCACTTTTCCGCTAAGATTTATTGTGTAGAAGTCGTTATATACTGACTAGCCTAATATTCAACTACTGGGTTATACATGAGTAAGTGTAGGTTTAGGGTTTATAATAATGCATACTTTTTGTAAATTATTTATTAAAGTTCGACGATTCCCGTTCTGTCAACCGGGCAACCGGAAAATTATTGGATGTCATTCTATGACTAGGATCCAGGGAACTAAAAATTTAGATGCCGTTTTCCATATATCAATTTCGTATTGCGCATCCAATTCTATTAATATGATATTTTACCCACTGAACTTTTCGATATATTTTCATAAAACTCAGCACAGATAAATTAAACCACTAAACCACATTACTTACAAAAATAAATATCATTCATAATTCAATAATGACAAAGGAATTTCCTGACCGTTTCACACTGACGCCTTTTCCCACCGCGTACTATGCACGATAGGTACTTATATTGAATGTTTATAATTGCTCGGCGTGCAGCGGCGCAGCCGTGTCTCGCGCAGCGCCCACCCACACGCATGCGCGGCAAAAAACGACCAAGCAATCCCGGTCAAAAACAAACACAAGCCGACAACAGATCTAATAAAACCAAAACTCAACAATTTACCTCCGAACTCTAACAAGTTTATTAATTCCATAACAAATAATAGTAATTTACAAGATGACGACTCGAAAATGACTTTTGAATATTGCCGACACATTCCGAGCTATCGTCAGGTTTATGTTTTATTAATTGTGTGTGCGTGGTGTGCTGCGGGATTCGGTTTTCGATAAATAACTAAATAGTCGCCAAGACAGCGAAAGCACAAAATATCTCATGATTGATTTTGTCGCCCGTACAAAGCACGTACAAAGCATTCGTCGCTTTTTGATTAATTTATGTCACGACTTTACCTAATCAGTAGCGTAGTCGCGCAGATACAAAACCCATAATTCTTAGTGCAATTGCTCTATTGATGGAAAACAGTAATAAAGATGTAGAGGCGTGCACAAGCTCAAGAGTCCGGTATCATTCCGTTAAGTACAATTCGTGCAATAATTATAACATATGAATAGTTTAATGTGTGGTATGGAGTATTCAGGCACCGTGGTAGCACAGCGCCCACACGCACCGTGGACAATAGCAGAAGATGCGCAGTAGCACCACACAATAACACTAGGTGTTACTGTAAAGAGTCTTATCTTCTTATGACATCCATATAAATATACGACCTTTTTACGTAGCATGGCAATACTTATCTGCCATTACAGCCGCACACCTCCGTGCGATACTGCCATCAAACAATGCAGTGATTTATTTTTATGCTATGTTATATCACATCGTTAAATTAAAAAAGAACCTAGTGTAGGCAGTAAAAAGCTAGCTTCTCAGATTTGAAATAACAACGTGTGCTAAGTTTTAATGAAAGGAAACATAAATCAAAATATCACTGTAAATAAATAGCAAACGTAGAGCTATAAAGCGTTGATACTTCGCCAACAAAAGCCTTAATGATTGTGAAGTTTGATTAACCAAGTTTATTACTCCGACAAATAAGAAACTCGCAAATCGAGAAGATTATTTTCTTATTTGTTTAGTAATGGAACGCCGCAAGATTATCGCTTTGTGCTTATGGACCACCCAGATCAAGCATTCGCCATTCCTGCCTTACCGCAGGATCCAGGCTTTAGGGTTGTTAGAAGCCTTAAATCCAACAAGACCTTATTATGTGTTCACAGGGGTTCATTAAAATTGTATATTTGTGGTGGTCGAAAAGTCTCCCACGGCGTTGCGGCTCTATTATTGACCATAAATCAAAAAGTTAACAACCTACTTAAAAGGTAAAGATGGGAGGGTTTTTGTGTGCGGGTCAAAGCGGCCGCCGCCCCGCGCCGCGCTCCACGGTGAACCCCATGTTTGTTTGTTTTAAGATCCCCACGGTGCATTAGCTTTTTTGCTCCTTCTACTTACTTACTTATTATTTCTTCATAATGTCGAGATAATCGTGATTCCTTATCAACGCAAGGCTTTTTGGGATTTCGACGCTCGTCTGGCTCGAGATGTTCGAGTTCATTGTATGATTGTTTTAACCTCGGTAACAAACTCATCTAAATTCTTAAAGTGTTTGGAGAACCGTCTTTATTTATTAGGTATGCTTGCGACGACAATCTGAGAAATTGAAATAATTAGCGAGTGATGGACGCCCGTTGCGTGTCGTGAATTGTTGATAGCCGTGCTCACGCGCATAATCCTGGTTTGGCACGTACATAGTTATATCTACGTACCTACTTCAAACATTTATCAAATATATTTATTGCGTATAACGGTAAATAAAACCGTAGGCATTTCATTAATTTAACTCTCTTTTGTCGAGTTTAAAATCCTCGCATCTTAAGCGAACATAGCGGACTAACGATGAATAGTTAATTGTTTATCTACAAAAGGACAGCCTACTTTGTGTAGTCATCTCTAGTTCTACGACAGACACTTGAGTGTCTTGCTCCATTGTTAGATTGTCACACCCGCTGACGCGACGTTCGAGCACGCTCTTAGAATTGAGTGTGCGTCGCTATTGAAGCATTCATCTACTGACATATCCAAACACTTCACGAGCGAAGACTGAGGGCGAGCCTAATGAATGCCAAGCGAGGACAAGGCAATCTATTATGTATTCACATTTGTAATTATCTTAAAGAAGGGAAGTGCTACAAATGTTCGTGCACTTGCAGTGAGTAGAAGAGTATCGGTAGGGCCTGCGGGGTCCATCCGTGCCGGTGGGCGCGCCGTGTGCGGCCGGCTCCGTCATTAGGCTCTGATTGATTCATCGTCCAGCGGCAGTAATTTATGGACTTTACGCTTTGTCGCAGCCACGCCGCTGATCCTTTCCATTCTTATTTGCTAAAGAATGGCTCGCGCTTTTGTTTCAAATGTTTATTTTGCCGCATAAAAAGTCGCACAATGACATGCTAGGAGGTTTTTATCGTATAATTACTGATTGGTATTTTTCTTTTAATTACATTGGATACTGCAGCCGACTAAATTCTTAGCTACTACGCATCGTTCTAAAAACATCATCTACTGTTTTTAAATCCAAAGTGAAATAACCCATTAATTTATTGTCTTTTTAGAATGCGTGATCAATGGCCAAAGAGTTGGAGAAGGTCGAGACGTACGGATCCCAGAGGAGCCGTGTTTGTCGTGTCGTTGCGTTCACGGCACGTTATCCTGCGTGAAGCGCGCGTGTCCAGTACTGCCGTGCCCGCCGGCTCATCAGCAGACACCGCCTGGAGAGTGCTGTCCGCGTTGTACTGTGCCCACCGTCGACAAGTTACTACCCAGTGAGTATGATCATCTATATAGCTGTCTATGGTTACTTTTGCAGTCGCTAAATTTTTTAATATAATATAGTGTCTTGTTTTAACCTAATAATTCGTAAGACCATTAATACAAAGATCAAAGCTTAAAGAAAAATTGAAATAGGAGCTACCTGGTGGAAGAGACCGGGAATCGAACCCGGTATATCTGAATTACCGGTCCAGCGTGTTAACCACTTCGCTACCCTAGCTCCAGGTAACCTGACGAATTTTTCCTTATGCTTTACCGGGTTCGATTCCCGGTCTCTTCCACCAGGTAGCTCCTTTTTTCAATTTTTCTTTCTTTGATCTTTGTATTAATGGTTTAAATAAAAATTTTGGTGTACCCACATTAAAAAAATTAGATATTACATGTTTCATAAACTCCTAATAATTATTTTTAACAGATTATAATTTTCGGTACGTTCTACTAACTTTACGGAAAGAAACAAAAAAAAATGAAATTTGTAAAATTTTATTAATTAACTATTGAATCAATAAGATTAGCACAGATCGAGAAGAGACTATGATTTGAAATCGCTTACAGATTTGAAGCCAACCTGTCATTATTAACATACTCTAAAATATCATCTCTCAATTCCAGGTCATACCTTCAGCAAGCCGTGCATAATCGGCAAAAACTACCACCCGCACCTGATCCCGTTCCGCGTGGATCCGTGCACGGATTGCACGTGCATGAACGGCACGGCCGTGTGCACGCGCCACACGTGCCCCGTGCTGACGTGTGGGGCGCGCGCGGTTCCGCCGCAACCGGGGAAGTGCTGTCCAGAATGCCCGCAAGTCGAGGAGGCGAAAGCTGCTTGCGTCATTGCCGGAAATACTTATCAGGTGGGTCATGGGCTTCAGCCACATATATAAATCCAAACTTGATCTTAAATGGTGTAATTTCGTGCAAATTTGTACGGAAAACCGACCGGAGATAATGGAAACAGGGAGCCTATACGTAACTTGGGTTGTGCCAAGTTACGTATAGGCTTATAAAACTTATACAATTTCAATTAGCTGTACAAGAGCTGTATAAGCGCTTATGCAGTCTGTTTGCTGCTTTGGAATGAAGAAGGCTTCTCTGAGCAGTTTCAGGCATAAGTAAGTAACGTAATTAGTACACTTATTAAGATATTGGAAGACGCAAATATTGCACACACGCCACTCGTGCCCCGTGCCGTGCGTGCGGGGCGCTCGCGCTGCCGTCGCAACCGGGGAAGTGCTGTCCAAAATGCCCGCTGAGGAAGCGAAGTGCCGTCATCGGGAACTTTTACGTATCAGGTGAGTTTGATACTACAGGTCATATCATAGGTCGACGAGAAGAAAAGCGCTTGTTTCGTAGCTGGGAACACAGCATTTGGGTTAGAAATATGCCGATTGAGCGTTTTCCGATTTGTATGGGGAGAGAGCGATCTCGAGAACATTTCCATACTAATTAAGCATCTTCTTCTATAAATTGTCGCTTTTAAATCTTTAAAAACGGTACAAAACTCAATCCCTTTTTAACTAGCTTCAAAAAAAACTAACTAACTGCGCTGGCTCAGTGACCCAAAATGAATCTTGGCCTCCGACACTAGAGCTCGCCATTTTACCCGATCCTGCGCAATCTCAAAAGGGAAGTTCTCAATTTGTGGGTTTGTTTATAATATAGGCGCATCTCGCAATCAGTAAAGGTAACGATATCAGTTGGATAACACGTGTATGAACGACACACTGCCGTTTGACGATTAGTCCTCCATTAACGGGCATGCTCCAGAGTGCTGGTGTATTGACCGAGTGCATGATGCCCGTAGTTGGGTCATTATTCGAGCGTTTCAACCGCCTTTTTTCGTGGACATATTTTGGAAGAATTGAGCATAGATTTTGATGCCATTTTCGGATATTTGTTAGATGTCCGGTAAACTTAGATACCTAACCAGAAACGAAATTGAAATCTGCAGCTGCTTCTTCAAAAATGTGATCACGAAAGTGGTTCGGAACAAACGCTAGAATAATGACCCTTATGTGCCATGTCTAGTACCCATAGTACAAGCTTTGCTTAGTTTGGGACTAGGTCGATTTGTGTATGATTGTCCCTTAATGTGTATTTTATTTATCAATTTTATTCATACTGTAACATTTAATCTTTTTACTTTTCCAGGATGGTGAAACGTGGCAGTTGGATGCGTGCAAGTCCTGCGAATGCCACGGTGGTGAACCCCGATGTGCCATGGAACGATGTCCCGTTCTAACCTGTCCCCCTGACCAGACCCTACGCCGCATGCCGGGCCAGTGCTGCGCCCGATGCGTCGACATCGACGGCATCTGCACCGTGTTCGGGGACCCCCACTACAAGACCTTTGACGGAAAATTCTACAGTTTCCAAGGCTCCTGTAAATACCAGCTGGTGTCAGATTGCGCAAATGGGTCGTTTTCGATTAGAATCTCGAACGACGCCAGAAATACCTCACATTCCTCTTGGACCCGCACGGCTACTCTTCGGATAGGATCCACGAAAGTGAACATGGGACGAAAGATGAGAATAAAGGTCAACGGGCACAGAATCAATTTGCCTCATAAAGAGGATGGAGTTGCAGAGATTGCGCGAAGCAATGGGTCGGTCCTCTTGAAAGCCGACATCGGGGTGCAGATGCTTTGGGATGGAGACGGCTTCCTCGAAGTGACAGTGTCGAGCGCGTATAAGGGAAAACTGTGCGGGCTGTGCGGCAATTTTAACTCGATAGCTAAGGACGATATGAGAGCGCGAGATGGAAGAATGGCAAGCGATGCGTGGGCATTCGGCACGTCTTGGCGAGTCGGCGGGCGGCGTGCCTGCACACGCAAACAGGAGCGGCCCGCGCCCGGCGCTAACCGTTGCCGGCCGGCTCGGCGGGCACGCGCCCGGCGCCTCTGCCGCGGCTTCGACAAGTACGAGGCGTTCACCGAGTGCGCGGGCAAAGTGAACCCGCACAACTACCGTGAGGCCTGTGAGCTGGACGCTTGTAATTGTTCGGGCGTGCGGTGCCACTGCGCGGCGTACAGGGCGTACGCACGGGAATGCACGCGGCTCGGTGCTGAGCCGCGGGAGTGGGCGCGGGCGGCGTGGTGCGCGGGCCCGGCGCCGGCGTGGCTGACGCGGCGGCGCGGGGTGGCGCGTGCCGGGCGCGAGGACCCCTTGCTCCTGCCGGGGCCGGTGCCGCGCGTGACTGCGGGCCGCACGCGCCCGCCGCCGCCTATCTTGCATTAGGCGCGTCGGCGGCCCCGCTTCTCCTAGTCAAATCTGCCAGTGTGGTGAACTGAGGTAATTATCCTTGGCAGCTCAGCTTTTCTATTATTTTATAAGCATCCTTACCTGTCTTATGCAACTTTCTTTCCTCTAAATGCACACTTTTTGATGGTTTTTGTTTTCTAAGGGTCTCGATACTCTCTATTTCCGGCTTATAAATTTACTATTATACTATTCTATTCTACTAACACCCGCTCAAGCTCACCTCAGGATATTAATTTGATAGGTACCTAAACCGACCGGTAACCGATTAGCTCTGTAGCATTGACTAACTTGTTTTCTTCAAAATGTTCTTCTACAACGATCCTTTTTATTGGGAACAACGGACTAGTTAGACAGGCTCTATATCGGTAAAATCAATTGAAGATTTCATAATCTCATCTCATTTATATAATTTGTCACATGCTTTGTAAAAATTAAAATGGCCAAAAAATACTATTACCTATATTTGTTTTTTCAGTATTATATACGAGGACGCATGAATCAGACGGAACCGGGATTGCATCTTGAAGGTGCAACCAGCCACCAATGGAATGAAGATCTTTCTACATGAACAGTATTCATAATAGCTACTTATTATAAGATGTACGTACGTAATATATTAAACGTCATAGACTAACTAGTTGATCACACAGCTCACTATTGCCTCGCTAATATCAACCAGCGCGAATTGCATGAGGCGAATAAGTTTGAAGCAAAGACACATTTAAACGATAAATCGTGTTGCCTATCAATCCCAGTACTACAAAATTGTTCGGGCGAACGACCAATAATCGTGATTGCGATTGCGGAAATGGATGGAGTTTGACGGTAAAGATTGATCGTCTAATGGAAGCCTTTGTTTTCTGTGATCCTCTATCTATATGAATGAAGTAGATCGCTGGTTGGTTTAAAATGCTGTCGCTTTTAAAATAGTATCAATGTATTACAATCATGCTAATGCTTAGCGTATCTAAAATGTGATAATTGATTATGACTTGTGAAGTGCGTTCGATAAAGTAAAGTTCAAATTGCGATCTCATCAGTACCTAGTTGTTACAAAAGCTTAGTTAACATATTTATCCGAAGCCAAGAAGCTATGAGATTGAGTAATACAAAATATCCTGAAAGTAACAGATATGCGTTCATCTAGTTAATTATTGTTTTAATTGAAGACTCGTTTTAGAGCTTAGTTGTTAAATACGTTACCAATGAATTGTATTCTTGACTTTTAATTCTGTGTGCTATACATTAGCTTCTGACATTTACTTAATGTTAGCTGATGACAATACTTTCTATTCTTTATTGATTGATTGTGTGAATTCTACTAGGCATTGTAGATTTTCGAAAAGTGCCTGGAGTACACTTGTGATAGTACTTTATCCTTTGCGGATAATTCGACATAATATCAGCCAGTGTCTACGTGTCATATTATTGACTAATTTTCTTCTTTTATGTCTTTGTACAAATGTCTTCTTTATTTTCTGTTTATTTATTACGCGAAATTATTTCTATTGTTTTAGAAATTATTTCAAAAATCGTCTTCTTTATGTTTAATTAGTTCTGTTTTGGCCGCTTTCTGGTTGAAAGCTGCTAAAACAGTAAATTGAATTTTCTTAATTTAGTGTTTTATTTCAAGGCTTACGTTTTATGTAGGCTCGTAAGTTATTTGAGGATTAATAATTTAGCGACTTTCATTTTCTGACAAATTACTTACTAGGTATTACAAATTATTCCCTCTTTTATAATTATGTATACTTTCTTACGACATCAATGCATACTATTCTAATCTAAGTATAGTGTAGGTTCCTCTATGGGTAAACTTTACCTACATGCCATAATGTAAATTATTTATTGATATAGAATGGGTCTTGCGTGTCTTTATTATGGAAATGTATTAAAATGTAATGTGTCTAATACACAAACTTACTGGTTCTATTATAAGTACGTATACATATAGGTACTATTGGCCCAGTAATTATGGTTCACAGTGATTAGTTGTGAGCTTGCAAACGAACAAGGAATAAATAAATAATTCAATTTTGTTGAAAACAACTTTTATTTTCTTCCCCAGTTTACCCACGCGATTAATTAACAGCTCATACATCACTTATTACAGTAGGTATGAATTACCTGTTCCTGGTAAATTTTATACACATGTTATGAATTAGAACCACGTAGAATAAAATGATTTATCTCAAAGTAATTAGCAAATGTCTGGAAGCAACAAGTGCTGCTGCAGTTCTGGAAAACAAATCAATTCTTTGACCGACCACGGTCGCCATTACCCGAGCCAAGCCAAGCTTTACATTAATTTATTTGGCACATATGTTAAAAATAAAATAAAGTTGACAAATGTTTTAGAAAACATATTAGACTTCATTAACAATTTCTATAACTCCGCGGGAACTCGGCTAGAAAGTGGAAATTATAAAGCACCTCAAATAGATTCATTACCCTCCACTGGCTAGAAGCCAAATTTCCTCAATTTGATGTCATCAAAATTATCTAGGACAATTTGGCGTCCGCTTTAAAAACACGGGATTCATTATTTTTATCTTGAACAGAAATCTTCACGCCGAATATAATAAATATTGCGCAACTCGTATGTTATTTTAAGAGTATTTTGAAACATTTCATGTATTACATATCAGCGGCGACAAGTTATAAGTGTCAAATAACTAATCGTAGGCGAATGAAAAATAGATAGGTAATAGAATAAAAGATTTATTAATAAGTATAAACATTACGCAGTCACACACATCAAATATTACAAGATTATTTTGTACAATACATACATAATACTTTCGTGTTAACCAATGAAGCTAGGTGTTTACTTCCATTTTGTTCCAGTTAAGAGTCCTCTTGTCCAATGTCTCAAGATTCGAAAGATTGAAGGACCGAAATGAAGATGTAAAGAGATTCCTTATATTAATCCAAAAGTTTCAAGAGAAGAGAGCAGCTGTTTATTCTCCGGTCATCATTTCCATGAATTCTAGAACAATACACATGTTGATATAAATACAACTATCTGAGTCGCTGTTATGGTAGAAGTCATAGTTCTAATGAGAAATTTAAGATCATTGGTTGCCTACGCCACCAATAGAACAGTATTAAATGCTTACTAAAATCTTACTAAGAAGAATATTGGTGGACACCAAAACAATTAAACATTTTAGCTGATATAATTTTATCTCTGCTCAGTTGACTTTCATCATCAATATCCTCTCAGACGAAAGATGTTCACTACTAGACAAAGTCATCTTATAAGGATCTCCATTACGACTCATGTGAGGACCTGCGCTAAAAGCGCAAAGAATAGGGACCTAAATGGGACTTACCATCGAAGTCAACGGTACCGCTGCCGTCAGTGTCGATTTCTTGGATGAGTCCCTCGAGCTCTTCCTCGGACAGTGCGTCGTCCAGCTCGCGAAGGATCTCTTTCAAGCTCGACGTGGGAATGTAACCGTTGCCTACAAATATAATACAAATATTATCCACGTTGAACATCGTGACGTGAAGAGTCCTTCATCAGTACTTGATCTTGTTTTATGAACAGGTGGTTTTTTAGTGGGCAAACGAGCAAACGTATCGCCTGATGGAAAGCGATTACCTTCGCCCATAAACACCTGCAACACCAGAGGAGTCACAAGTGTTTGCCTACCCGGAGGACGAAGATAGAATGCCTCTATGCTAGTAATTTTATAGGTAGAATTATAATCAGACACGAAACGTAATGTGAAATTTTAAAAGATGACCGTATGAGTTAATAAGTATCATGAGTGCACCTACAAGTAAACTATTAGACCACCATATTGAAATAGACAACATCACATACAAGTATTATCAACTACCTTATTGGTAGTAGATATGTGCATTGTAGTAGTATGATAAATAATTGAACTAGGTATCTTCCTCGGCTGCATAGCCAAGTATTTTTAGTGATCTATATTAATGGTGATAGATAAACTGTGTCTACGGGCACTATGTATATATGGTATAATAACGGAAGGTCTCCGTAAAGCACCGTCTGGAATGTGCAAGTGATTCCTTTGACTTTAAATTCTGAATTATAACCAGGGACTTTAAAGGGAAATTGATAACATTGAGATGACTCACCTTCCTTGTCATACAATCTGAACGCTTCCCTAAGTTCCTTCTGCATGGCTTCAGCGTCCTCTTCCACGATGAACTTGGCGGCTAGGGTTACGAATTCACCGAACTCAAGGCGACCAGACTCTGAAATTCAAAGAGATTCCTGATTGTCTTGGTGTTAACTAACTACTCGTATAAAAATTATAATATTGAGAATAATTTTAAGAATCGCTCCACAATTGGCTGAATGATCGCGTAACATACATACAAGAAACATAACGTGAGATGTAATGTCCAAAATGTTTGCATTATGTTTTTATTACTTTACCAATATAATTTAATGCAACCTATTTAATTTATAACACCTCAATACGAAAGTCTGCTAAATACATTAGCTACACTCATTTGTGTTTTTCTAAATCGTGTCGTTGCTAATCACACAGTAGGTACTTTCCAGAGCATTATACTTAAGTATGTAATCGTCACTCTGACCCAAACTATACAGTCGAATTGAGAACCGCCTTCTTTATTCGTCGTCGGTTGAAAATTGTGGTTAAAGTTTGGGGCAGGAATGATTTTGACATGTTTCGAACTAAGGCGAAAAAAGATGAAGCGTGTTAGACGATTACATTCATATAATGCTCTGGAAAGTGCAGTGTAATTAACAACGACACGATTTTGGAATACACAAATATGACAAAAGGAGTTGAGATATTTAGCGGATTTTCGCATTGAGGCGTTAAAAATTAAATAGGTTGCATTCAATTATATTGGTTTCTAATGTCCAGCTAATAAAACCTTAATAGAACATTCGGGGAATCCTAAAACCGACAATTTAATACATTCGCAGGGAAATCTCTCGCCTACTTTGTTAATCTAAAGCAGAGCAAGCTGCAGTCTATTTCTGTTAGTGGGTACTTCTTCACAAGACGAAATGGCGACAAAAAGATCAGGTGGGGCAGGTACCGAAAATAACTTGATGGGTTTCAATTCAATATATTTTTCACGTTACTTATTTACTTAGTGTGGACAATTACAATTACAATTTTCGTGCTGAAAGGCATTTTTGAAGACATTTCAGATTACTTAGTAAATTTTCAGTAGAAGTTTTAAATGGTAGCAAGGTATTAACTAAATATAATCAAATAAATGACAAGAGGTTCATTTCAAAGGAGCATTGGGAAACAGTTTTCTAGGGAACACACACATTTATTTTTGTATCCTCACAAAACACGTGATTAAGATCAGGAATTACTTACTGTCAGCGTCGACTTCTTCAATGAGCTCTTCAAGGATGGACTTGTTGAAGGGTTGTCCCATCATACGGAGGATGTCAGCGACGAAGTCGCAGGGAATGCTGCCCGAGCGGTTGTGGTCGAAGCCATCGAAGGCCTTGCGAAGGACTGGAATCAACAACACCAGCTTTATAATCATCCATTACGTAATTCAATCCTAATCCACCCTGACTTTTCTAACTTTAATACCTTCGATATTTAAATTGTGATGTGCCATTTTAAATGTTATTAAGAGATCCTACAGAACTTAAACCACTTGTAATTTTTCAGTCCCTATGTTTCACTAATGCAATTTGGAGAGGTGCAATTGTCGATGTTGCACTGGCAATAAAAAGAGCCAAACTGATCGTTCGGCGGGGTGCGATGGGATTAGGACAGCAGTTCAATGCTCCGAGATGCACCTAGTGCGAATAAGTTGTGTAATGCAGCTATTTCTGTGCAGCAACGTGGTGCATCGGAGAGCTGCCTAGCCCGTATAGCTCGTATGTAGGCCGACAATAAATAACAAACAAACCGCAACGACTAACGCACCATTTTTACTAAAAAAATAAGTAAATATATAACGTCAAAACCTCACACCGCCGTCTAAATTCTTAATGCTCCAATCATCCAATATTACGATGACGATTAAGCGTCCGGTAGATTATTTTATGAAGTAATAAAATTTTCTTGATAGTTTTCTGGAATTTGCTGTATTTTTAAACGTGCGTCATCATTATTTTATAAAAAAAACATCAAGTCCAGAAGACCGAAATATACTTTTCTCAGTTTAATGATGAGCTTGATAGATAAACGGACTAGAGTCATTAGTTTCGGAGATGTTTACTTACTTTTGTTATATGCATACAAGCAGTAGGTATAGTCTTTTGTACAATGTGAAAATTTGCGAAATAATTCCATCAAACATGTAACTGACGAAGCTTTAGTGTCAGAAGATAACCTAGTAGATGTGTCTGAAAAAAGCTTTTACTACATATGCTTGTATCCGATGCATAATTTAATATGACAAGTAATGTGCTGTAAAAATAAATGACGAATTTGCGTCAGGAATATTTGCATTGATGTAACACTAAACCTTGCCGGGGGCATATAATGGCACTTTTAACAGTTTCCGCCTCTGCACCTAATTACTGACGCAGGCCCGTGTTCAGTGTGTCGACAGGCGTAATCGGAGCCAAGGACGAGCCGCCCCGTACCATCTGATAAGCGTCTTGAAATAATTTTTATTTCTCAGCAGTTAAACCGGCGCGGAACAAATGTCGCCCCTTCGGCACAGCGCAGCTGTCCCACAATATTTTGGCAACAAAAAAGTTTTCAAAACACAACTTTTATTTCTGCCAGCATGTTAATTTTAATCGTCAAGACGTCTTGGCAGTTGTCTCAAAGACCCACCCAGTTTATTGCTATTTTTCCTAGATTTTAGCTGTTTATTAATTACCCACGCACGGGACACGCACGAACGTGAAAGAATCGGTTTCGAAATTAGCGCGAGCTCTTACTATTGTGTCTGCTTTTAATTAATTTGTTTGGAAAAAAGCTTCCTGATTAATAAATTTTCGGTGACGCTTTTATCTAGGTATGTGTTTTAAATTTCTTTTTTAAAGCGTAGAAGCCAGTTGGTAATAGCAATTATGCACACATTACAGTCACTTAGTGAAGATTTATTCAAGTAATTAGGGCATAAACAGGAGTTTGTTACTCTTGGCTCAGGTCTGTCCGTTAAAGTTGTCAGTTGCTTATTAATGATTTTGGTAATTCTATAATAAACGGCTAGGCAAAAAGTGTCTGTATGTATGCTTTCTTAAAACCTAGTGGTTATTTCAATTACGAAAGCGATTAAAACAAACAAAAATACGTAGCTCTCAAACAACTACAAAAATATGTTTACTCGTATACATTGCTCAAGAGAATCTCTTTCTGGGTTTGTTTACAAGAACATATTCGCGAGTGTGAGTCAGTGTGTAAGAGCATGAGTTGTAATTGAACAGCAATTTGTGTGTTTGGCTTACATTCGTATTCGATATTTAGCGTCGGATCTGTATGATTTGTGCCACTAGGCAAATACTCGTACCCGTAAACTGACAGTCAAACTACTGACAACGTATTTTGTGGAAAATAGGTGAACCGCGTATGAATGAATCAAGTGAAATCCTATTTTCGTCATTGCCGATTGGATCTATTTCGGTTTTTGGGATTTTTAATAACCTATAGTTTTAGTTTTAATTTATAACACCAAATTAAAAACAAAGCTACATAATTATCATATGTAGGTAGGTAGGTATATAAAGATTAGCTTCAGTTTTATTACTCTGTAACTCCAGTCCAGAAAATTAAAATGAATGCGTCCTAATTGTTGCATAATATCATACGGGGAATGTCTGAACCTGAAATTTCAGCATTCTACGTTTACGGATTTGAATCTAGAAGAATATGTATCTTTAGGATTGTTACATTCATTACTCGTTACATATCAGCAATTGCTATCAATTTACATAGGTCATGATCTTCTAGATGTTTCCATTGGATCAATTGTGAGCGTTCTCAATTCCAATAGGGGACGATTATAATCGCTTGCGATTAGCATCAGAAATAGACCCATAGCCAACATAAAACAACGTTCGTTGTATAGTTTATTTTAAGTAAGAGCAACAACAAGGGAAGTTATGTGCCGTGAGTTATATTACAGTAAAATAGTATTCAAATATCACTAGTGGCTCTGGGAGCCGTAGGTCTTGCGAGTTTGTTTCGAAAACACTGAAATTTTTAATTTTTTACATGTTCAACCCCTAAAACTCCGCCATTTTTTTAAAAACGTAAAAACTTAAGAGTCAAAAATAATCTATACACTTAATTATCGAGCGTACTCACACAATTTCATGAGAATCGGTTGAAAAATGCGACCGGATCGAGAACAGTACCTGAACATCCAAACATCCTAACATACGAGAAACAATTTTGACCAAGCTAAAACGGAGACGCTTCGCTCGCTCGGTCAGTAAAAAGAGATTGCGGAAAAATATTTAAATTAAAGGGTAAATATTCTTTCGCTCTTTAGCGATAAGACCGCCTGTTATTTACCTCTATTTCTTGCATTGTATTTCTCCTGTATGTGTTGTGAGGTGTGCAATAAAGAGTACGTATTGTACGGTTTTGTATATCCTCAAAACTATAAGCTATCCTAGGTTAGCTATATTTTTTTAACTGACCTAAACTTTGCTCGTATCTACATGCTTTGAAAGAGAAATACGACTGACTAATAAATGCTAAGCTCATGAACCTTATAAACAAAGGTTTTTTTAGGTAGGAAGTATTTTTTATAATATTGATATAATGTCAAGATAAATGTCTATAATGCTCCGCAAAGAGTTTCATCAAACGCTAGGAAGAAAGAACATTTATAAATACAACATAGTTTGTTTTTAAGCGCAATTTCGCAGTGCGCTATTAATTATTAACGGCTGATTATGCCTGTAACATGAACCGATTAATGAAGGAGGAGAGCAGGAGAAGACTATTTGCCGGTAAAAACGATGCTAATTATCTAACTATCCTCTCATAGA
Source organism: Apotomis turbidana (assembly GCA_905147355.2). NCBI lineage: Eukaryota > Metazoa > Arthropoda > Insecta > Lepidoptera > Tortricidae > Apotomis > Apotomis turbidana. Next base: position 17,172,426 of record LR990288.1, on the reverse strand, counting down.
GAAATGCCTGGCGACAGAAGCGGAACAGAATGGATATGTGTAAAATGGAAAGGACGAATCACATTGGTTGTCTGGAAGAGATCGCTATTTAGCGATAAGACCGCCTGTTGTTTACCTCTGTCTGTTATTTGACTGTATCTCATGTTGTTTTGTATATTCCTTGATGTTGGAGGTGTGCAATAAAAAGTATTTGTATTGTATTGTTGTATTCCTTTAATTTAAATGCACTTCTTTTGTGCTTCAGAAAGGCGGAACATGATTGGTTAATTTTTTCTCCGTTCCACTTCTGTGGACATGCATCATTTAGGGGGTGTCTCCACTAAAGCGGAGCGGAGCGGAGATGTCCGGAATCGACCAATCACAAAATTGAAGCGGAGCTGAGATACGGATTTCAACTCAGATTGGTCAATTCTGCACGTCTCTTTCCACCTCGCTTTAATGGAGAGGCACCCTAATGGTATACACATAAGTGAGTCGGCATTGCCGATTATGCCGGCCCGCTTATATATGTAACTAATGTATAGACTAACTTACTGTATAGAGGGTTTGAAACCACGCTCTAGGAAAACATAACATAATTTCCAGTTTGTAAACCTGATTAATGGTCCACAGTTTGGTTAAACAATAACGCTACGCTATAAGTCTTGGCCGCCCTCCAAGCGTGTTGCCACGCCGCCCGCCCAAACATAAGCAAAGCTTTATCATTTGCCTTTTGTGTACATTTGTTATTAATATTGATATGTAAAAACTTCTTAGTTCAAAGTACTAGTTCTTATAGCTAGTTAGCATGGATTATTTTTATAATGAACAATATTTTTATTGTAATAGATACATACCTACCTATGTATGTATTTTTGTGTGTATGTATAATTGTATAAATATGTATGTCAGGGCATGATATTTACTGTGAATTTCGATTTAGTATTATTTTTCGTAATTATAGCTAAGTATTAGGTATTTATTTATCGTATGGCATTTCATTCACTGGATATAGGTACAATTAATAAATTGAATTTAATAGTATTAAGTATGTATACGAAATATTAAGGCCACTTTTAGGATTTTAAATACTAGAGAAAGTACATATTCGAATATCAGATTTCACGTGTTCCCGCATCAAATAATCCTATAGTTCAAGAAAATTAGATTGAAATGTATGGAAAATTTGGCAAAATTAAAGGACAACTTTTATCTATCAGGATATGTAGGTTATAGAGCCAAGTTAAATTTTATCTACTCTCCCCCCCCCCCCCCCCCCCCTCTCAGGGGCGAGCGTCATCCCCCCGCGCCCTGGAAGTGTCCCGGAGCGCGGTATTTTCCTGTGTATAGGAACGAAATAATTCTGAATAAATTTACTACAAACCTTTTATACATACAAAAGCGATATCACTTATAGAATCAGCGCAATCTGTTACCAAATACTAACGTTTTTAATTATTGATATTTTTTTTCAGCTAAAAGGTTAGTTATCTCAAAAACTTCACACTTCTCGGCCAAAATATGTATTTGAGAATTCTAGTACGCAATTTGACAGTAGTAACATTGCCATCTACTTTTGATGCTGATCGTATAAACATGATAAATGAGGATTACGAGAGCATTTAGGTCATTGTCAGATTTAGGTTCGCGTCTTTTCGGTGGACACGTACAAAGTTAAGGACTATTATAGGCCTAGTTTTCCGATCAAAATTATATTAGCATAAAGAAACGACGTTTCACTTGTGTGTTAAAAACATAACTTTTATGCAAATACGCTGTTAACTATTGATCGGCCACCGAAAATACAACTTTTGTTTTTGAGCTGACATTGACCCATTTGTGGATTTTTTTTGCGACTATTTATCTATTTCAGAAGAAAAACGAGGCATTGAGGTGCATTATGGGATACATTGTTTTGAAATTGGCTGTATTGGTAAATACCGCTACTAACATTTGATCACTTTAACTTTTTTAATTGTTGAGTAATAGACTCAAATTATTTTGGATACGTCTATATGTAATGAAATCATTAGTTTTTTGGGATCAAGATACATACTTATTATACTGAGAAGGAACTCCGATTCGAGTCCCTTCGAGATCAGGAACGCAACATCACGTTCGAAACGTCGAGGTAATTAAACAAACACCTTTTGAACGCGATTAAGTTGTGATAATCGTGTTAGTTTAAATCAATATAAGATACTCGTTTTTTTCGTCTTAATATGCGCCATATTCTTTTTTATTTTAGTTGTTATACATTTATTGTAAAAGTTAATAGTTAGAATTTTGTTTTAAAGTCTTAAAGTAACGTAGTTCTAATAATAAAGTTGTGCCCATATGTACGTAAATATTATTACATAGATCATTCTTAAATCGTAATGCATTAATCTTGTAACGGGTGTTGCTCTGTATCTATCTAAAAATAGTCTCAATATATTTTTCAGGTCACGCCTTACAAGGTGAATGTATCGTTATTTCGAGATGGTTCATTAAGCTTCGAAGCATATTTTGGAACACACACACATTGAAACATTTATAAATTTATAAATTTATAACGGAGATCCCGCACGTGTAAATTTTTAGAAGCCTTTTATAAAATTGGCTGAAATCCAATCGTATGTTTGCAGTTTTCCTCAACAACATTTTGCTTGACAATTAGATAATGTTTATAGTGGTTACATTGTTACACTCGTTAAGAAATATCGTCTTTAATTTACTTCTTGCCAAGAGCCAGGTTTTATTGTGGTGCGTGTGCAGAAATTGTGATGTTGGAGTGAAAACTGTAGTGAAGTACTGTAATTATTTTACAAGAAGACTTAAGAAGACAACCCATCTCTCCATTTTATCTGGCATATAGGATTGTATAGAATTGTCGCCGGTGGCCATGCTGTTTTATATTATACTTAAAAGTCTCTCAGAACGTGTCAGTCCAAGTTATTTTTTAATTATTTTTATGTTATTGTAAACGTGAAATTGTCAGGATCGGCCCGACATGTTTCGAACTCGTATGGAGCTCTTCATCAGGGACTCTACCCGTACACCGAGGCGGCAACTTTATCACTGATTCTGTTGTTATTTTTATGTTGCTAATAGTAATGTGTGTTGTTACTTACTTGCAATCTGTTCAGCGGGCAGCTCGTCCGCCTGTAACAGAAAATATACATAACGTTAAAGCTTACTACTCTACGCTAAATGGTTTGCCTTGAAGAAATAGGCAAACTCATCATAGTAGACAACTGCAGAGGTATTTTCAATAATGACTAACATGAGGTCGCCTTCTTTATCGGAATATTATTTTGAGTTTTTGTTATTATAAGGTTATGATCCAACAGTTGCATTAAGTTTCGTATTAAGGACCAAGAAATGTCTTTCGTGCGGAAATTGCATGGGTGATTACTTTGTAGCATGGGTGGAATAAATTAAATAAATCTAACGACTAAATATAATACGTGTAGTAATGGTATGAATGTCATATATCTTACTGATTTGAAAATGTTGATCCCAAGCTACAAAAACTTTATTTTATTCAGTCAAACATTCCCAGCACGCAAACAAACAGTAAATAAACAAATAAATACCGTAATAAGTGGCGCACCGCCTAGCATCTAGTTTATTCATGTTCCTAGTTTTTACTAGTTATTACTAATGAGTAATGATCATTCCCGGTGTTCGTCTAACGGTGAGTTATCACCGTTCGGTTAGTGGTTTCACACTACAGACGCACATCTGCTCTAAGTGCAGATTATTTCAATATAGATCATGCACTACGAAACATGTTTCTCATATTAGTTTACTGGCAACGACATTTTATTTTAGTAATCATTCTAGCTAAAATAGTTTATAATATATACCTTCTCAAAAAAATCTCAAGTTTTAGTTAAACTAGTTGAGTTTTTTTTCAGTGTATATAGTGCATAATGTTTTGCATTGTATTTGTATATAGTGCATTGTGTCGGAGAAACTCGTTTTTATATTTCCATCTCAACTTTTTCACCGAAGTTCATAGAAGCAAGCTAAAACAAACTTTTCCGCTAAAACACGATGGAAAAACCTCATGCACACTATATATTATCACTACATCCTAAGTCATCTCAAATGATGTTATGTTACGCTATGGTGTCTACCTACTACATACCCATTAGTACTGCAAATAAGTATTTTAGTAGACTTTTGTTCCATTCAGAAACTACGGTGATAAAATTTATATCGATCCTGCGCAAAGTCAAGCTTGAAGTAATTTTATAGTGCATGTATGATTTGTACAGCTGGCGATTCCAGATGCAGACCAATAAAATAATTTTATGAGGTTTTGGCACAAAAATAGTTTCATAGCAACAGTCGATTTCTAAGACTTTGTTTTTTTAGAATATGATCTTATATGCGTTCGGGTATATTACTTTCGGATTCAGTGGGTGTGTGGATATTATAATTCTTTTACTTATGACTATCACTATTTGAAATTTGAATAGATACCTATATAGGACTATAGGTAGTTAAGTATAATGTCTACAATTAATCTACTCTGAACATTATTGATGACTTCCAAATAATGTGAAAGTTATTAAATAACGATTAATATTCCGTGAAGTAATACACCAGGTCCAAAATCCAATCACAATATTGAACCATATCACTGAAAATAAATATATTGAACATCTTGAGAAATAAAACAAGAAACTTGTGAAACAATGCTTCATCTGTCGTTTCAGCAGATGTTTTGTATCACCACACTTTCCACATACGTTACGCTTACAGGCCGAGTGACAGCGCCTGTTAGCTACCACTCGTGCGCATCACAAGATTGACGCCGATAATTTACACTTTCCAAAATAAAAATAAAAGTGTCTTAAATTAGTTACACGCAAGCGTTATTAACTTAAAAAATATTTAAATTTTCATTTGGAACTCTGTTAATAACACAGAAAACACCTACCCAGTCTTCTGTGTCGAGACCCATGTTTGCAGTCACTTGTTACCACTTTGAGACGCACAACACGACTGACCGCGGCTTCGCAGCTTCCAGCGTTCAGGGTTATTTCTGCTGGCCCGCAAGCTTGTCTGCCTTTTCATGAGCGGGCGGGGGGCCCCCGAGTCCTCCCCGGCCTCCTGCGACCGACCAATCGCACGCGACCGAAACGGCAGGATGCTGACGTATTTTTAGGCAGAAACGTGAAAGGAAAAACGTAAACAACGCTACACGGGAAAAAGGTATAATTTTCCGTCCTGCCTGCTGGGTCATTAAGCGTGCAACTAACTGTAATCATGAAGTAATTTTTTGGGCCCGTAATAATGAGGGTCGTAGGCGGTGACTTTCAGTGGAAAGTTGTAATTAACATTTATAAATATTTTGTTATTGATCGTGTGCCTAATATAATGGATACGCAAATTAAACAAATACTTAGTGAGTAAAGTAGGGTACAGTCAGTATCAAAAGTAGGTGACAATTTTATTATGCAATTTGACACAATCCGGTAGTAAAATTGTCAGCTACTTTTGACGCTGACCGTACCTACCTCCCTTCTTTTTAAACGTCGTAATACCTACAATATCTATCTGTATCATTAGTGCAACGAAACGAGCATACTTGGAGTGACGTAGAGGCGGATCTGCGTAGCACTGACAAGGATCGGAACAAGTGGCGCTGGCGTATCTACTCTCGTTTCGGACGCTAAGATCCTTTTTGGGTCACTCGGCCAAATAGTTAGTTTTGATTAGTTAGTTACCTAAAGGCTTACCGGTCTAATATGTAAGGGCATCTATTTTATTCGTACTGAAACTTAATGCTTTTTAGAGTTCCGTAGTCAACTAGGAACCCTTATAGTTTCGCCATGTCCGTCTGTCCGTCTGTCTGTCTGTCTGTCTGTCTGTCCGCGGCTTAGCTCCGTGATCATTAGTACTAGATAGCTGAAATTCGGTATGAGTATGTGTATGTATTACGCCGACAGAACGGTAAAATAAAAACTACGAAAAAAAGCTTTTTTTCGGGTACCTCTCGAACACCTAAAGTGGAGGTGAATATTTTTTTTCGTTTCAACACTAGTGTGTGGGGTATCGTTGAATAGGTCTTTTAAAAATATGAGGGGTCTTTAAACACAATTTTTTGATAAAGTCAGCAGTTTTGTAAATAATCGCTCCGAAAATAAAAAAAAATGTGTTCCCCCCCCTCTAACTTTTCAACCACGGATCAAAAAAATATGGGAAAATTCACAAAAATGAGGCCTTATAAGTACTTTCAATGAAAACTATATTGAATAAAATCGGTTGAGCCGTTTTTGAGTTATCGCAAAATTGGATAATTTTATTTAAAATGACGTAAGTACCACGCGATGTCCTTATACTTCGAACGTTACACATATTAGTTAAGTGCCATGCTGCGTTAAGCATTTCGCTCAATCTGGCGCGTATAATCGGCGTTTACGACCTTTTTATAGAGTTTGAAATCCTTCTCGTAATTTATTGTGAAGGATGGGCATCTACGGAACCCATGCATACATGCTCTTGACCGGTTTTTTACTATAAGGGGCTATATTTAGGCACTATATCTTTTGTTCGTTTCTTGGGCGGGTCGTTTTCGATTCGGAGACTCATTACCGAAATTTCAAATTTAAATAATGACTGCCCTTGGCTCGCAGCAAAATTATATTTTGACCCCTTACCCTTTTACGCTATATAGTTTGAACGAAATCCCTTATTATATATACCTACCTACCAACATTTAAAAATTGTAATCTAACAATCTGTGTTGCATCATCAAGCTATGACAAATGATGGCGGAATTAAATAATAAATCTCTGCGGCATTTCGGCTTAACTTTGAAGTTATAAATATTGCCAGAACTCCAAATCGAACATCTTGATGTGTTTGGAAACTACGGCACGGAAATTCGATCCGACAACCGTCAAATTTTACGCAATGACATAAAATACTAATGGACTACGGATATAATAAAACGTCGTCGTACATATAATCTGATAAATTAAGCGCTGGCACAGGGACAGTGCTTCAATCTTGCGAATCGATTTATTTTTGCGTCACCCTAAGCCGTAAGTAGGATTTTCTGCCCGATTTTAAGAACAATTTGCGAATTTTCATTTTTCATAAAACGAATTGCATAATTTCAACTTGCATAAAGTGATCATATAGCATAAAAACAAAATGTATGCAAACGAATTGAATAATTTCGAAAATGATTATGTAGTTTGATTGCATGATAATGTAGGTATTTGCATAATAGGCAAATAGCATAATAGTCACTTTGTATACTATGTATTATACAATTGTCAGATCTTACTTTTTTCATAACAACCTACTTAGAGCATAATTTGAAGTAATAATATAAAGTTATAAGTATTAATTTAGAAACAATTTCTTTCTTTATTTACATATTTGTCTAAGTGAATATATCCAAAAAATATAATATTTTTTCTTCCTTATTCTTCCCCATTACCGAGCCAAATTAGGAGCAGTTACCTTTTAAGGGCCATAAACAAAATAACCCTAACCTACCTATTTCTGGGAGCAGTTTCGTTTTTAGGGTCATAAAAAAAATAACCCTAACCTACCTATTTCAGTACTCACAGCAACTTTTTATTCAGGACTTATTTGATATAATAATAATAATAATAATAAGGCGTAGGGATGTTGTGACGACCCCATCGCCCGCTGGTTTTACCAGCGCAGTCAATCACTGCAGGGCAGCTTATGGCGAGCTGTTGGGGGGTAGCGACCCCACGTACCTGAGTACTCCTGGGGGATCCTGACGGGGTGTGATGGGTCGGGGCCTCCGCCTCTGTCTTGCCTTAACCGGCCGGCCAGAGTGGAGTCGCGAGAGTTGCGGCTCGGGGGCGGATGTGGAAACGTAAGGGGTTAGTTGGCTTCGGTTTAAAGCCCAGTATTACACCTCTCCGCCCGCCCTTAGCCTTCCGCACTGGTGTTGCCCTTAGGCCACTCTATATGTCGCTTTTTATGGGGGCCCATCTAGCGGGAGGCGAGTCATCGTCTACCAGTTTTTTTGCTATGAGACACTTTTCTTGGTAGACGTCCGGCTGTCTCAAACAATAGCCCAGTAGTTAGTCCATCGCATTTCATGTAATAGCCTAGTACCATGTTTATACTCCATACAACCACAATAGTTCTTACATCTAGCGGGTTCTGTCTCTGTGTGCGTCCCATGACACAGGCAGGGGGAGCATCCGCATGGTGTACCCCTTACATTTCATTAAATTGTCGGAAGGGCCTCTGCTCGTTGGCTTCGGCTCCGTGCACGCCTCCCAAAGGTCCGGGACTCTATTGCATAGCAGGGTATTAACTCGTTAATCCGTTAATCGTTAATTAACGAAGTTAAGATTTTGATTAACGGATTACCTTTTAAGTTAACTTTAAAAAAAAAATAACGGCACGTTAACTTCCGTTAATATGCAGAAGTCCGTTAATCCAATGCCTACTATTTACCGCACGGCACCGCCGCGCGGCGCGAAAAACAGGTTCACACAAGTATGAAAGGACAAGTGCCGGGCGACGCGTGGCAGCGAGTGAAACAAAAACAAAACTAGATATATTTTGCCGGCGCGTGCGAGTGAGAAAACTGCGCCGGTGCTTAGAGTGACGAGTGTTTTGTTTGTTGTTATTATAAGTTACTGTCAGTGATCATTTGTGTGTTGATAAAGAAGAGTGCAGTGTAATTTAGTTAGATAGAAAAAGTGTACTGTGCAGTGTAGTAATTAAAATCATATCATGGAAGACATGAAATTGGATTCCAGCGGTCCTGATGAGAATCCATGGCCACATTTGACTGAGTATGTGGAATTTGTATCCAGATCGGGCCAGAAAATACTTTTTGCGTGTAAGCGTCGTACGTAACTTCACTAACGCAACGAAATGAAAATGCAATTTTACACATATTAACGGATTAACGATTAACGTTAACTTGCGTTAATTATTCCTAAATGTAACGCTTTAACGTTTAACGAAGCTAACTTTTTTTGTAGCGGATTAACGATTAACGAAGTTAACTATTTGATTAACGGTGCCCAGCTATGTTGTCCCGTGAAAGGGTGCGACATACAATAATAATATTAAGACTTTAAATGAATAAAGGAGATAATAATAATAAAATTTTATTGTCCAGGTACACCCATAGTAAAATACAATACAATACAATTACAATATAATAAAATAAAATAAAATAAAAAGTTAAGTCTAAAATTACCAATTACAATAATAAAATGTCAACAATTCATTAGTGATAACATATGTTAAATATTATCGATAAGTCGGATGTCATTTTTATGCATATGAACAATGTTATAGTTAAGCTCATTGTAAGTGAACTTTTGTTCTTAATGAGTAATAAAGATCGTTAAACCTAATCGTCATTTGCGATTCTCACTCCGGTGTGCAGATAGCCAGCACTTAAAGATAGGGCTATCCATGTCACTGTAAACAGCTGCGAGGATGCTGTTGCGCGAGCGACGCAGTCTCTCCCAGGAGGAGGCAATACGCGCCCGCACGACAGCATAGAAGTCGGGAACTCCAGCTTCAGCAAACATCGTCGAGGCACTGCAGAACCGCGGTAGCCGCATCAACGTACGGAATAGGTATATCATTATACTGCACCCTGATGGCGCTGTACGCTTTTCTGCTGTGCCTTACCCACAGTTGATAGGTGTAGAAAGAGAGACAGTAGGCGTTAAATAAAGTCAACTTCACTCCCCTGCTACACCCGGCAAATCTTCGGGATAATGATGTTCCCTCTAACAGCTAGAGCTCTTCTTTCACGTTCCATATCCTTGTCGTCCCTTATGTCGTCGGTAAGTATATGGCCAAGATATTTGAACTGCCGCACTATTCGAACCTTCTCACCATTCAATTTAACTTCCGGCACATTGTCCGAACCTCTCCCCGCCCTAAAAATCATCATTTCAGTTTTGGCTACGTTGTAAATCAGCCCGTGAGAATTAACATAATTCTCACAGACTGACAGCAGCTTTCTTAGACCCTTGATGGAGGGGCTAAGCAGGACCATGGTCATCAGCATAGCTGAGACTGTTTACACACACACCACCTATGTGACATCCAATTTTAGTGCTCCTTAGCCTCACCATCAAGTCGTTGATGTAAAGATTGAAGAGGTCCGGTGAAGTGAGCCCTCCTTGGCGTACCCCGCATTCTAATCGATATGTATTAGAAGTCGTGTCACCCTCACACAGTTGGTCTGATTTCCGTACCAGTGCTCGAACACTCGCACCAGCTCCTCGGGTACTCCTGAGCCGCGCATTTTACCCCAGAGTATGTTATAATTCACAAGGTCAAATGCCCGGCTCAGGTCCAGAAAACATGCATACACTGTTGTATTATTTTTTAAATAATAATCAACAGTATGCTTCAAGCTAAGGATAGCCGAGTCAGTCGAGGCACGGGGCGGAAACTAAACTGCGCGTCATCAATGTCAATCGAATCGACCAGTACACTCTGGACTCACAACTAAGACTAATTATCGATAAAAACAACTAAGACTAATATAGATAAATTAGAAAACATTCAATTAAGATTCTTGAAACTCCTAGTAAACAACAAAACTAAAAATAAATGTAGATCTGACTATAAAGAACTCTTTAAAATTTGCAATATTTTACCGGTTAGCTTAAAACATAAATATCTTCTTGCCATAAGTAACCATAGCCGCCAAGAGTATAGCTCAGAAGCATCCATAATCCAACCTGTACAACATATCCATAACACCAAGTCTATGACTTCCGGTAAACTATTGGTACCAAGGGTAAACAATTACTTTGGGGATAGAACCCTAAAAAAACGCATCCCGTACCTAATCAATAGTTTACCGGAGGAAATACGACGAGAGCCAAACAAAAACAAGTTCAAAAGAATGTTAAAAAAACACTTTTTCACACTGCTACCGTAATACATACCTTGTACCTAAACTAGAGATTCCACAAAGATCCCACAGTCAAACCAGCTACTGGTTCTGTGGGACAATGTATCTAGATTTAAGGAAATTGTAGTTCCTAATAAATAAATAAATAAAATAAACCATTCAAATATCTTGCTTATTTACTACTGTCCCCAGTGACATGGGCCGATAATTAGCCGAAGACGAAACATCGCTGGTTCTATTTTTTACAATAGGGACGACAACAGTACGGATCGTGTCAGGTGGTAAATATGAGTAACTCATACATAGATTAAATAAGTTACAGAGCTGTACATAGACGATATCTCCCGCATGGAGTACGTGCTCGAGGCTTAAGTTGTCATGTCCTGGAGATTTGCCGCGTTTCATGTTTTTAACCACTTTCGCTACTTCTTTATAAGAGAAATGAATATGTATTGGTGGTTCAACATCCTTGCTGTCCTTTCGCGGCACCTCCTCGAGCACATACCCCGGTACAGGTCGCGGCGATGTTTTGAACCTATCTATAAATACATCGGCTATCTGCACAGGCTGCTGGAAGCCGTCCACGCTTACAGTAGGCAAGGCCTGCTTACAATTTTTTTTTATTTCATTCCAAAATTTAACAAAGTTATTGTTTTTTCTTGCAGCGGCCAATATATCAAAGTTAATTTGATCCTCTTTCCTCTGACACCAGCGTAATTTATTTTTAAACGTCCTTCGGCTTGAGCACATCTTTTCAAAAACAGGACCAGTGGTCGGTTTTCCAGCAGCCAGCCACCAGTTAAAATACATCCTATATATACTATGACTTTCCCTTACACGAAAGTTCCACCCGGGTACACGATGCTTACGTTTGAGTGAGATCGCTTGGTTTATTTTTGCACCCATCGTCAAAGTAGAGACTATATTAGAGTATAACTTATCAAAATAATTTAAATGCTCATTAATATAACTACATCTAATTACTGTATCACAGTTGTCACACATATCACACTTGAAACTATGATTTATATCGTTTAGCATTTTGCAGAATTCGTTGTATATTTTAAGCAACTTGAAAATATTTTTTCACTTCTCATGCTCCTAAAATGTAACTTTAGTCTCTGTATATCCGGACTAAAGTAAAATTGTTTTAATTTACTTTGGAAACCCCTAAACAGCCAATCATGATGTTTGTGAATGGAGCCCCAGATCACTCGATCGCACTGAACATCTGCGATCTGGGGAAATTCACGAATTCACCGCCCTACAACACTTCAAATCATTGAAAAAAAAAAACACCACTTTTCTATAAAAATTACCACGCTATCTATGTTCCGTGACTGGTTGATTATGTTGAAATTACATTGGCTAAAAAATAAAAAGGGTAAAAAAAACCGGCCAAGTGCGAGTCGAGTCTTTCAGTATTTGTTGTTATAATGGCCAGTGTAACTGTTACCATTCAGCCGTTATTAGACCAAAACACATCGAAGCAAAAAAACCATACCCATAAACCATACCTTATTTTTAATTCACTCTAGTGACTATGAACATCAGTTCAAAGAGAAAGTGTAAAGTGTGTGTCATATATTTTTTTTCGACTTCAAAAAAAGAGGAGTTTCACAGTTTAACGGGATGTATTATTTAGGGTTCCGTACCTCAAAAGGAAAAAAACGGAACCCTCTTATGGGACTCGAAACAGAGACGCGGCAGACCTAGTAAGTAGGTGATGGCGGGATGATTTCAACTCATTTTTGAAGGACAAGCCAGATACAGCTCAAAACCGCGACAGATGTAAAAAGAGGGGGAGGCGTTTACCCAGCAGTCCGTCCGTTTGACTGTCAAGACCCTATATTTCGGGAACGCGTGGAGCAAATTGAAATTAAAACCATACATAGGAGTACTCACTGTCTACGGTTCCTTGAAACTGTGAAAAAGTCAAACTTCTAAGTTAACATAAAAAAAGATACGGCCTTAATGCCGCAAAAAACGTACTTTTCGACTAGGTCAAGGGCATCAAAATGTAAAGGGTATTTTCCGATGAAGTACGTGCGATCAATCATCGACCTCAAGCAACGGTAGAAATTAGTACGGAACCCTCGGGTGAGTCCGACTCGCACTTGTCTGATTTTTTATGTAGGTATGCTCCCGATTACTCGAAGATCTATCGCAAATTGGATATTTTCATTAATATGTCAACTCTTTTATCCCTTAAAATTTTGTCATGCAATTACTGGATCTATTTTGAACTACATAAGACTACGACCCTACGAGAATGAATGATTTTTTTGTAGATTTTTAGTCTACGTACATTTTGGGCCAGATAAAGATTTTGAGCCAATAATATCTTGTAGGGCTTTTTTATTTTTAAATAATATGTCTAAAGCTGAAGTGTAATCGTAAATAAATACCGAATTGTGGTGTATAAATCCAGTGACAGTAAACAAGTATTTTTAATCCCTTTGTTAGGATATTCAACGAAAATATTAAAGGTTGAAAGAGTCATTTAGTGGGGAGTGACTTCGACTCATCATGAATCTGTCATCGCGTCATACGTCGGTTCCTCTGCCGGAAAATTGGCACGGAATTAGATGCAAATACCCAATCGACCTTACCTTACCTTAGTTCAGAGGTCGATGACTTGTTTGTAAATAGATGTTCAGAATTTGTTATATTTATTTGTAGTCATTTTATGGACAGTAAAAATACTTATTTTTTAAGCAGATAATGGTGTACTTTTTTATTGTCTTATCGCGTATGAGTTCCTTCCATGTTACGCTAACACTCTTAACATCTTCTCGAACAAGGGTAGTATGTATGTTAGTATGTAAATGTATGTTTTTATTGTAGGTACACAACAAAACAATATAATAAATAAATAAATAAATATCAGACAACCTCACACAAATCGATCTAGTCCCAAATTAAGCTCAAGAAGGCTTGTGTTGTGGGTACTAGATCGAAGATATACATACTTATATAGATAAATATATACTTAAATACATAGGAACAACCATGACCCAAGCACAAATATTGGAGTTCATCACACAAATATTTGCCCTGGCCGGGATTCGAACCCGGAACCGCCGCTCAGTAGGCAGGTGCTTGCAAACTGAGCTAATCGCGTCGTCGGATATAACGACAAAGACATAAAAACTATAGATGTGTACAAATGCGATTTATCCCGAATGATGAAATGAGAGAAAAAAGTAATAAGTACTAAGAATCCAACAAAATTGATAATAGGCAAACAAATGAGTATGGACAGAGACACTGTAAAGGCTAATTTTGCATAAAAACAAAGAAATAAAATCTGATAATGCACCAGATCATTAAGGTTTTATTATTTTGTTTTACCACCCCTGCAACCATAATCATGTAATTAGTAGGAATATTTTAGCTTAAGTTTGTGCAATTAGTATTATACTCGTAGTGTAACTTGATTTCTCACACATATATAATACTAGCTTTTGCCCGCGACTTCGTACGCGTAGAACTCGTTAATTGATATTGACAATAAAAAAAAAAAACAATTAGACTTTCAACCCTTTCAGGTATTCAATACTCGAATGGAATCTAGTTAGTAGTTTAGTTCTGGGCTATTGGGCGAAAGCCATGGACAAAATGCAAAACATCCTTTTTTTAATATTTTTGGAGTTGCAAGGTTAAGTCCCATTCGATTCAATAAGTTATCCGAGGCTAAGTCCTATTCGATTCCATAAGCTATGCTCAGAAATCGCTCGAGATGGTGACGGTCCATAATCAACTGACGAAGAAGGTATGGTTCTATTCACCAAAGAATTTTGTCACATTATGAAATTGGGACAAAATAATTATTAGGTAGCTACTATTATTTTTCTAACTTGTTTTTTACAACTTAGTTTATTGAAGTATAGTTCAATAAATTATCCTAAATGATTTATTTAGGTCAGTAAAAAAAAAATATATATAATATAATTTAAAAATATAATATAATTTTTTTGATTTGGAGACATGAGCAAGCTACATACTGTTCATGAGAAAAACATTTCGTGCCCAAATGTATTCCTGCTGCTTTTCATGTTCGCCCCTGTGATTTATTAATAGTCATAGAAAATGTTAAAAACTTTTAATGGAAACTGTAGACGTTTAAAATTAAATGGTAAATTATTCGGTATAATTGGAACACGTGGTATAAGTACACTTTGTCCCTTGGCTTCTCCCGTTAAAATCGTGCCCTTCACAATGTATTTCCCTAATTAGGTGATTCTCAATCTAGCGCCGTTGCCAAATTTGGGTGCGTCTAAGTTGCGCATTAACAACTGGTACTTTTTTTGTTGATTTTGAAAACAATATCATTTTTGATGTCAATATGGTTCTTTCACACAGCCAGTTTTCGTCATGAATATAAGTGTGCCTATAAACCGACCATGAAAAATGCTCGGTCGGTGATAGAGCCAAAAAATTGCACTTTTTCTATTTCCTCTTATAAGTATCATAATAAGGCTATCCTTCTCCATCAAAGCGTGTCAGGCCCTTGACTTAAGCACGTCGATTATGTAGCATAATAATTGATTGACAATTCGGGTCTTGTCGAGTATCCGAGTCTAAGATCCGAAAAATACGAAAACTTTATGCACTAATACTGTACTCGGCGATTAATATTGCACATCGGTCTTTAGCCCTTAATTTGACAAAATATGACGAAAGTCGCTGGTTCAAGCCTCGTTATGGTAAAATAGAGCAAAATATTCTGGTTCGAAAATAATATATGGAAAAAGATGGTCAAAGAATTTGTTCACCCTGCCATACATGCCAAATTATGGGTTAGAAAGAGGCAATTCAGCAATTGGCTGTTTATTTACGACGATTTCCGAACACTGGCGACCTTCCATCAATCATTGTTTAAAATTAAGATGAATGAAATGGGAATGAACGTAAATACTTTCTCGTTTATAATATTACTAGCATTAACCCGCGGCTTCGCTCGCGTGCCTATATAATATACATCATCCTACGGGAACAATGCTCTTTTTTTCAGGATTAAAAGTAGGCTATTTGTTAAGTTAGGGTATAATCTGCAATCTGCATTTCCCTCATGCATATCCGTCCAGCCGTTTTAGCGTGAAGAAGTAACAAAACATACACAGACTTTTGCTTTTCTAATATTACTGGGAAATACTTTTTATTTTATCATAACTCCACTTTATCAAATCAAACCGAAAACTCAAGCACTCAAATCAAGCGATCTCAGCTTTTACTGTACCAAATAAAGTTCACTTCAAAATTCATAACTCGAAGTGAAGCTAGGACACCGGGATATGTGTGCATTTTATTTGTATAAAGCTTTTATAATGTCCCGAGCCTCCACTTATCGATTTGGGATATTCGAGATTGGTTTAATGATTCTAAGCCATGTTCTAAGTTACGTCATGTTCTATTGTAAGATATTGATTGATAAAAATGTATTATTCTGAGCCAGATAAACGTAATTCAGAATTCTGAAATGACTTATTATTGAAAAGCTTGAATGTATTTATTACGGATGCAGGTATCCCGTCCCAACGCGCCGCCCGCCTATAGGTACCGATTGACGACGATCGAGATTCCACCAAATACTATTTTTTTAATCTATTAGGATAACGCGGGTCTCTATCCATACCTCAAAAGCAAAAAAAGAACCCCCTTATAGGATCACGTGTAGCTGTCTTTCAGTCCGTCTGTTACAATCGATTTGCTGCAAAACTACTGGACCGATTAAATTGCAATTTGGCGCAAATGCTTTCAAGAATTTTCATGACTACAAATAAAATTTCAAAATCGGTGGCATTTTCGTAATTAACGTCCCAACAAACCATAAAAATTACACCCGTACTCATATTTAGTCATTTCAACCCCATCGCACCCCAACAGGCGACCCGACCCGATAAACCATAAAAGCATTACCAATGGATTTTCAGACTTTGTCACCACATTTCTCCCTTTTAGGGGTTGAATAAAAAAAAACCTGAAACACATGTTTACTCATTTACTTATTGATAGAAATACTCCTGTGAAGTTTCGAATAAAATAGTCTAACTAATCTTGTTTCCCCATACAAACTCTGGAACCCCATTTCACCCCTTTAGGGGGTGAGTTTTGAAAAGTCCTTTCTTAGTGCACCGCTTCACCTTATAACTTATAAGGAACCTACGTGCCAAATTTGAACTCTCTAGAACCAGCGGTTTAGTATTTAGACATTTCAATCCCATTTCACCCCAACAGGGGAGATGGTAACTCACGTTGGATTTTAAAATCGTTGTGGTTTTCGTAATCAGCGACCTGATAAACCATAAAAATAATACCCATGCTGATTTTCAGACTTTGTCACCACATTTCTCCCTTATAGGGGTTGAATTGTCAAAAAACCTGAAACACATGTTTACTCATTTGTCGTTAGAAATACTCCTGTAAAGTTTCGAGTAAAATAGTCTAACTAATCTTCTTTCCCCATACAAACTTTGGACCCCCATTTCACCCCTTTAGGGGGTACATTTTGAAAAATCCTTTCTTAGTGCACCCCTACACCTTATAAGGAACCTACGTGCCAATTTTGAACTCTCTAGAACCAGCAGTTTAGTATTTAGACATTTCACCCCAACAGGGGAGATGGTTACTCACGTCCGCCACGTTGGATTTTAAAATCGTTGCGGTTTTTGTAATCAGCGACCCGATATACCATAAAAACAATACCCATGCTGATTTTCAGAGTTTGTCACCACATTTCTCCCTTTTAGTGGTTGAATTTTCAAAAAACCTGAAACACGTGTTTACTCATTTATCGTTAGGAATACTCCTGTGAAGTTTCGAATAAAATAGTCTAACTAATCTTGTTTCCCCATACAAACTTTGGAGCCCCATTTCACCCCTTTAGGGGGTGAGTTTTGAAAAATCCTTTCTTAGCGGATGCCTACGTCATAACATCTACCTGCATGCCAAATTTCAGCCCGATCCGTCCAGTGGTTTGGGCTGCGCGTTGATAGATCACTATGTCAGTCAGTCAGTCACCTTTGAGTTTTATATATATAGATTAGGATTATTTATATATGTTAAGTATCGTATCTTTGCATACTGAGTTATTTACTACTTTATTTATACTCAGTTACCAAGCGGAGGTACATAATCAAAGCTCGTAGGCACTATTTTCAGATGATGTGCGTATCGGAACGTGATACCTACCTGAAGGGCTACTCCGATGTTCGAAATTTTACTTTCGTATAGTGCTATTCCATTCACTCAAATATACCTTGACAGGAGATCGAGAGGGATGGCACTATTCGACAGTCAAATTTTGAAAATCGGAGTAGCCCTTCTGCAATCACTGGTTTGACATGTCTTGCCAGATGGGTGTGTGACGTTTGTCAAATCAAATGTGATTGATTCAAATTTGTAAAATTTTATGTATTTGATTCTTGAATTTACGCGATTAATCGAATTTTGCGGATACATGTTCCCGTATCAGAATTTATTGTTTTTTTACAAATAAATAGTTTGGTATGCGTTTGGTGAAGGTCTATCGTAGGTAGATTAGTTTACGTCAAAACGATGACATGTAGGGAGATGTTGCAACTACAATGATTTGCTCTCCATACAAAGTTGAATCCCGTTTTTCACGGGAACACTACATTTATTCGGGATGAAAAGTATCCTATGTCCTTCCCCGGGACTGAAACTATCTATATACCAAATTTCATCTAAATCGGTTCAGCGGTTTAAGCGTGAAGAGGTAACACAGACAGACAGACAGACAGACAGACAGACACACTTTCGCATTTATAATATTATATATATATATATATATATATAATATATAATATATAATATATAATATATAATATATAATATATATATATATATAGTATATATAGTAAGTATATAGTATATAATATTATAGTATATAGTATATAGTATGGATAGTGCGCTTTCACTGAAGTGGAGAGCGGAATCACAAAAGAAAATTGGAACATATTTTAACTCATGTTATTGGTTAATTCCGAACGTCTTAGCTCCACTACGTGTTAACGAGGAACCTCACCCTTATCCGTTTCAATGAGTTAGCTCTAACGGTAATGTAAAGAAAGAGACAGGCAATATTTGTCGCACGACTTTGTGTCGAGTGTTGCCTGTCGTAGCTGCAAGCTGACCTGAATGACGAGCTCGTCGCGTCTACCACTATAATATGACCCCTATACACATATCGACTATTGACGTTCGTTTATGAGGCTTATTTTTGATTAGGCATCGTACTTTCGATAGCACGGTATTTTAGAGCCGATATTAAAATTTAAATACAATTGACACTTATACTCATACTCATACGAGTATGTATTTCATTCGCAATTTAAATTTTATAGTCAAAGACAAAGTCCGAATAATTTACAAATATCTAATTTGTGTAGTCATTGTTTTTTTCGTCATTTTTTCTGGAGTAAACTGGGTTATTTATTGATCGAACATCCAGTGAGAATAGAAAATGCATGATATATTGACAGCTTAATAATACCTATATAGTTAAATCTAGGAGTTTGTAATATTGCACACATCTTATTTTATTTATAATTTTAGTAATTTAATGCTTTTGTGACTGATAACCATAATAACCATCAAAGCAGTGTGGAATGAAATAGACGATTGAGTATGAATTGTACTTTAATGTAATAATCGGCTCCATTGGTCTCTACGTAAAGTCCTACCGTGCTAACGTAAGTCCGATGCCTATTTATGATGGTTGCGATACTTATTTAATAGGTAATTGACAAAGTATCCGTTATTTTTGATAAGTTAATAAGTGAATGCGAAAGTTTCAGGTGCTTTGTCACTTATTAATCGCTTGATAAACGCGATCATCATAGGCCCGCATGTCGTTCGTAGATGTCGACCATAGTTTTGTTATTTATGAGGTTCCGTACCTCAATCAGCAGACACGAAACCTTTATAGGATCACTTTGCTGTCCGTCGTCAAGAGCTTTTTCTGAGGTACGCATGGAGGTATATCAAACTTAAATTAATATCAATAAGTTTGCTACCCTGAAGTCCTGAAGAAATCAAACTTCTATAGCAATAAACTATAATAAACGCAATCAAAAGATACGGAATCGAAACCTATAGGGTACCTACTTAATCTACTTTCAAGAAGCAATATTATGTAGTACCTACTACCTAGTAATCAAAAACTTATTAGCAGTTTTGGTAAACTAACCGCATGTCAATGTATGGGGACAACAGTTTTCCAACGTCCAAGATAAGTTTGTCACTCAGTACCTACCTATAATCGTTTCGTTCGACTCGCACTTGAACGTTTTTTTTAATTTTTAAGGCATACTCCGCAATATTCTTGATTTTTCGACCTGTGATCTAGAACAAGATCAGTACCTACCGCAAGTGTCTCATAATATGAGGCATGAACTATGCGCCGTTACATGGAACAATCGGATATGATTTATTACAAATTTTATTAACAGATAACCGTAGTTACTACTAACTATACCCCTTCCAAAGAAACCCAAGACATTAAAATGTGAAGAGCATCGAACGCTCAGCCTTATTTCGCAAGCATCCAAAATTTTGTTAAAGATCATTCAAAATAGAATTAGACCTAAAATAGAATCACTTCTAGGAGAAGACCAATACGGGTTCAGACAGAATAAAGGTACTAGAGAAGCCATTTTAGCACTTCGAATGATTGTAGATAGGCGATTAGACATTGGTCTTAATACACACATAGCATTCATAGACCTAGAAAAAGCTTTTGATAAAGTAAACTGGAAGAAAATGATGAAAGCCTTAAAAGATGCAGGACTTGATTATAGAGACAGGAGAATAATATACGAACTTTATCATAACCAAGAAACAATCATACAAGTAGGGGACGAGAAGGGAAAGGCTAAGATCCGACAAGGAGTCAACAGGGGTGTTCACTCTCGCCGCTCATATTCAACTTATTCATTCAAAGTGCAATTGACAAAATTATAGAAAATACAACAGAAGGTGTTAATTTTAACGGAAATAGAATTACATTTATTAGATTTGCAGATGATATAGCAGTTTTAGCGGAAAACAGCACACAGTTGGAAGCAATTTTAAACATAATGGACACAACTTTCCGAGACTTCGATTTAAAGATAAATTTAAATAAAACCAAGACACTAATAATATCTAAAACAGAGAAATACATGAAGCTAAAATAAATAACACAGTACTACAGCAAGTCCAACAATTTCAATATTTAGGCAGTATAATAACAGAAGACTCGAGATGCTCTACAGATATTAAAACTAGAATAGCAATAGCTAAAAACGCTTTTCACAGAAAAAAACATATTTTTAAGTCAAAAATGGCCAAATCTATAAGAAAACGTTTTATTACAACTTATATTTGGAGCATTGCACTTTATGGCTGCGAGACATGGACCATGACACAACGGGACAGAGAAAAGCTTGAGGCGTTCGAGATGTGGTGCTGGCGAAGGATGGAGGGAATAAGCTGGACAGAAAGAGTCACCAATGTCTCTTCTCCTTTACCCTTTCCAATACTTCAAGAAGAGACATATACTTCATACAATAGAAACTCGAAGAGGGAAAATGATAGGTCATTGGATACGACACGACGATCTAATACAAAAGATAATGGAGGGGAAAATTGAAGGAAGGAGAGGAAGAGGAAGGCCGAGGATTAGCTATTTGGACCAGATCAAGAAAAAGGCAGACGTCGGGTCGTATCGGGAAGTCAAAGAACTGGCGTTAAGTAGAACGGACTGGAGAGAACTGCACCGACAAGAGTATAACTCTTAAATAATAATAATAATAACCGTAGTTACCAATACTAACGGAGGGAGAAACATATGCAAACGTTCCCCAATTGATAAATGACTTAGGGTAGGGCGGGGCTTAAAAGACCGCGGGTAAAAAGGTTTATTTGTACATATTTAAAAAACAAGTAAGGTATAGTAATTTTTAATGATACTGGTGTAAGAAGCGGACGCTGCTGGGTGTGTAAAGCGCTATCGTCGACAGTCGGAGACGTCACACCTTTTTGAAAAAAAAAATGGAACTTTTAACCCGCGGACCTTTAAGCCCGCCCTACCCTACTTAGAGAGTTAGAGGGCAGTTTCTCTTAGACTTAATTATTGCTCATTTATGTATAAGTACCTACTTCATTTTTTGAATTTGTTTTAGTTTATTTTCATTTTAGTTTTTTTGTAAATAGTAGTTATATAGTGTTTAAGTTTTGTGTTTACTGTCTCTTTGTTTTTACTTTTTTGTTGTGTTGAAATAAAGAATTAAGTACTTTATTATGTTTATACCTACCTACTCGGTTACCTTGAGCAGGCTAGGCTCATCGGACGAACGCTTCGATACTGAACTTAACATCAGGACTCGATTCGGCACAATATGCCTTAGTCGTATCTTTGAGTACTTTGGCCATTTTAGAAGAAACCGGGTGATAATCTTGAAAGGTTTCCGTCACTGGGCAATATTAAATGGAAGAGGCCATAAGGACGGACTCCAATGCGATAGCCTAACCAAAAGGACAGAGACAGATGGCGTGTAACATCGTCGTTAACACTAAAGGTATAAACAGTAGACAAGCTCGTCAGTGATGAGGAACACGACACTAAGAGGGAACTTCATAAGGTTAACACAAACGTGTATCTAGTCCTTCCTTCCGTTGGCGCTACAACCCTTTGTGGGTCTTGGCCTCCTCCACGATCTTCCTCCAGTTGTCACGATGCCTGGCCACCTTCTTCCAGCTGGTAAACTTCCCCATCTTCCTTAGATCTTCCTCCACACAATCGCTCCAACGTTTTCTAGGCCTGCCTCTCGGTCTCTTTTGTTGCGGCGTCCACCTTGTTATTATCTTAGCGGCTCTAGTGTCCGGCACTCTTTCAAGGTGACCCGCCCACCTTAGTCGCTGTGACTTACAGAACCTGACGATGTTCTCGTGCCCAATGAGTGCATCTGAGCGTTTTTCAAAAAAAGTGTACACGTGACGAACCGGAAAACGTTTTTTTTTATAACACTGATTTTAAATTTTCTTGGCTTATTCAATTCCCCATAAGTTATAGTGTATTATTTGAGAAAATGGCATTAAAATATTAAAAAATATAGAAAATATCGACATTTTAAACTCAGATTGTGGTGAAACTAGTTCCGGATAGTCACAAATATAAAATTCATTATAAATTGATTGTAGTATTTTTTGGACCAGTTTTAGTTTACACATTTAAAATAAAGACACTAAACTATTTAAAACGGGTTTAATTTATAGAATTAATGGAACGAGCAAGCTTTGAGGATAAAATAAAGGTCCAGTTCGTCACAATCGCCACCAAATGACTGCTAAAACATGTATTTTTTTGCATTAAAATGCGACAAATCAACGAATAATATTTTTTATTACATTAAGGAATATTCATTTAGTAATGTTAACGCTTAAATATGTGAATTGTTGCACTGCAGCAGCCAGAAATAATTATTTTCAACATCCCAAATCTTGGGACAGTAACTAAACGGAATCTCATGTGACTAACTGGAAAATGTAAGGAATAGTGTACATAGATTGAATATATTGAAATAAAATCACAAAAATATTATGTTATGAATCGTATTTATTGCAACGGTATCAAAATGGTAGGTATAATATATATTATTACTAGTTTATATATGTAATAATAAAACATGTATTAAACTAGTAATAATAAATATTTACCATGTATATTATTATGTATTACATAAAAATCTTTCATGAGTAAATGACAATCTTAATATTGAAAGTTTTATTAGTTTTATTTATCTATTTTTATAGATTATTAATAATGTTTTATTAAAAATGTTTAAAATAAAACATACAATGTTACTATTACCTTTAACAAGTAATAGCAACATGAACATTTCAAAATATAGAATAACAGTCTTAATTCTCATTGATAAAAAATTGGGCAAGTGCGAGTCCGACTCGCGCATGAAGGGTTCCGTACCATAATCTACAAGTTTGTTGTATGGGAGCCCCTTAAATATTTATTTTATTTTATTTTTAGTATTTGTTGTTCTAGCGGCAATAGAAATACATCGTCTGTGAAAATTTCAACTGCCTAGCTATCACCGTTCTTGAGATACAGCCTGGTGACAGACGGACGGACGGACAGCGAAGTCTCAGTAATAGGGTCCCGTTTTTACCCTTTGGGTACGGAACCCTAAAAACGGTTGTAATTAAAATACTTACATCGAACGAACTTTATTTTAGGACATCGCTTAGAACGCTGTCTGCCTTTTGTTTTCTTGATAGTTATAAACGAATATAAACCTTATTGCAATATGTTAAGGTTTATGGGTGTATACTTAAGGTTATATCTACATAAACCAATCACAATTTTTTTTCTTAATTTCTGACAACACTTTCAGCTGTCAAGCTAGTTCGCCTAATTAAAAACTCGACTGTAAGCGTGGCCGACAAGCCGACATGCTCTTAGCCAATTTTACAAATGTTTTAATTGTTATTTTGCTTTTTAGTCATTTCTTCCGGAGATAACAAATACTTTTCTGAAAACCGCATCAAAATCGGTTCTGACAAATGCGAGATAATGGCGGATAAACATGCATGTATAACAAACATATGGGACAAACTAAGTAACTCCTTTTTTAGAAGTCGGTTAAAACATCGGTCACATTTCGATTGTGTACTAAGCTTTATAGTTCCAATTCGTCACAAAATCGTTCCGGTAGTATATCACGTCACTAACCGGACGTGACGAATTCTACCTCGACAATTTAAAATCAAAATTTCAACGTGTTCTGAACCAATTCAATGTGTTTTTGGTTTAGTTTCGGATACTACGATAGTTTGTTCTATGTCTAATTGTGTTTAAAAAGTTAATTATAATCTACTTACCGAAAAAACTGTTACTAACTCGAAATCCTATTTTTAGCGCACTGACACAGCGTCCACCTTTCGTCACCGTTTTCACGGAACTGACGTTTTATTTGCAATGAAATCCGATGCCTTTAGCATTAAAATGTTGCCAGGATTGAAAAATTAACGCTTTTTGGGGAAGATCGATTGCACAAGTATGTTAAAATCGCTTGTGACTATAACCGGAAGCTCCGGTCTGTCGATTTCTTTGGACAGTGGAAAAAGTAGTTTTTCGGCATTATAAACCGTATTTGTTTATAAATAAAGCACACGACTAAAATCTAGACTCATTACTTTATCTGTGTGACCACATTCAATATTCATACAAATTTATTTCGAGTTTCTGCAAGCCTCTGAACATGACTGAGTCGACGTGGGACATACCCATTTTAGCACTTTTCATATCTTTATTTTGCAATAAATCTAGTAATAAATATAATATAATCGTTTTAGATATATAAAATGAATGCCCCACATCTACAGAATCAAATGATACCACTCATATACCCAAATACTAAAGGTAAAGTAAAAACAAAACACGTTGAACGTGTGGGACATTCAAATTTTGCCATGTACACTTTTTTTGAAAAACGCTCATCTAGCTCATGGTTCATACGTTGCCGATATATGCCGTCACGCTCTTTCACGGGAGCGTAGATTTTTCTAAGAACTTTCCTTTCGAACACGGCAAGTTTCACGTGTATCTAGTTACCTGAAATTATTATTACCAAGAAGTTTGGCAACTCCTTCATCAGCTGAAAATATAGAACTCTTTGCCGGCTCGTGTGTTTCCTCTTTCTTATAACTTGGGACCCTTCAAACGAAGCGTGAAAGAAGCATCTTTCGGGTCAGCATGGCGGTGTCAACTGAAATGGCACTATTGGTTTCTTGTCAGTTGCCATTTCTACTTGGGCTCCCCTTTTTCCTACCATCAGGCGAAGTGGAGCCACTATGTTGTGCCTTTATAAAAAAATATATATACCTACTAATATTGATTATTTTTCCTAAGAGGCAGATAGAATGAAATAAAAGCAAGCCTCTCTCCGGCAGAAAACATTGATCTACTTATGTTCTAGATAATGATACTGATATATGATGGTGTCTGTTATGGTTGCCATTAATACAAATGTAGTAAGATAAGTTCTCCGGATATCGAATAAATCAACCGTATTTTTGTGGGCACTGGAACTCTCAAGACAGGTTATTTTCAGCTCCAGTTATGAACTCTGCGGTTCGTAAAACCGTTAAATTCAGGACGGCTATAAAGTGACGGATTTTGATTCGGGAATTCCAATAGGCACTAACATTCGTAAAATAAACAGTTTATTAATTATTTGTTCTTACATAAAGCTTAAGTGCAACCACAGCGCAACCGTTTTTGCGTTTTAATGAAAATTTGAGCAGCCTCAAATAGGAATCCTGTTTGTGAAATGCATCCTGTCTGTCTTATGCCATGCTTAGCAATAAATTATGTAAAACCGGTTGTTATTGTTAAGAAAAAGCTTCGATCACATTATCGATTAGTTGTCTAGATATAACATCCATGGGTTCCGTACAGTCTGCGCGTATTATTACTTACAGTATGCGTAGTGATTCTTAAAATACATTCATGATTTATACAAACCAAAGCGTGTTACCGTTATTAGAATTTATTTACGGATACAGAAATGAAACTATATTCTAACTAGTTTAATAAGGCGAAATCATCAGTTTCGCGTGCAAAAAGATGATCAAAGTGAGATCGAAATCATAACAGATCTCATTTTGTACGAAGCACACTGAGTGAAAACTCATCCAACCGTTTTCTCGAAGAACCGACGAACGCTAAAAGTGCGAGTTACTAAATCCCTAATGTACACACACACCCACGCGCTGTCTCGTTTGTTTATAGAATTGTGCACGGCTGTGGAATAATATGTTTTAACGTGAATATAATGCTCCTACATCTGAAGCTATAGCCCGGTTGGTGTTTTATTGTGTGTAAGCGATTCAGAGCTTTATCTCGTATAGCTGGTTGCCGAATAATCCAGTATAAATAGCGGGCGCTGTCGATGTCTTGCGGCCCGCCTTGCTTATTTTACGAGCATTCTACACCATTGTTCTATTTTATGCTTCCATCATGCGTTGTTTAGATTACTCTAACCGTGATCGCCGTTTCTGATTGGCGGACGGGTACTTACACTGCCAATTACAATGAAATACAGATTTGTTTTGGGACAGTTTTCAGCTGATTTTAGTGTGGATTTTAATTAATAGATCGAGTAATTTGAGTTTCTAGAATTCACTACAAAGGTGTTCTAGGCTTAGTCGTCCGTTTAAAGCAGATGTATAGTTAGACCACGCTAATAACTCTTCCAAGCAAATGAACTATCAAACCATACAAACTGGCTCACTTTGTATGGTTTGGCACTTCGTAGGTATTTGCTTGGAAAATAATAAATAATAATAATAAATATCGGACAACTTCACACAAATCGATATCTATAGTCCCAAATTAAGCTCACGCGCGAAGGCTTGTGTTATGGGTCAGCGGTTATGGGTACATTGGGTACTAGCCGACGATATACGTACTTATATAGATAAATATATACTTAAATACATAGATAACAATATTCGAGTTCATCACACAAATATTTGCCCTGGCCGGGATTCGAACCCGGGACTGCCGGCTCAGTACGCAGGTGTCTACAAACCGAGCCAAACGCGTCGTCAAAAGAAAAGTTAGCGTGGTCTGACTAACTAGATATTATAATTATTACCCACCTGTAGCAGGTTCCTAGCATCTTATTCATAACAATGTATTGGCTGGCTCTCCTTGAAATAAATGCTCCT
Organism: Apotomis turbidana; assembly: GCA_905147355.2. Lineage (NCBI taxonomy): Eukaryota > Metazoa > Arthropoda > Insecta > Lepidoptera > Tortricidae > Apotomis > Apotomis turbidana. The sequence continues at coordinate 17,144,798 of LR990288.1, read as the reverse complement.
AGTGATAAATGCAGTACTTAACTTTGGTTTAACAGTGAAATAAATTTGCACCTCATTCCAACGCAAAAAGTATTTAACATGCAGTAACTGCTAATACTGCACTTAGCACTAGAAAGGCAGATCTGGTAACTAATCAAGAAGTAAGTATAGAAATCAAAACGAGAATGAGAGCTAGAGTCAGACCACGCTACGTCTTCCAAGCAAATGAACTATCAAACCATACAAATTGAGTCAGGGGGGTGATTCGACCAATTTTAGAAAGATGATGGAGATCTCTCCATTGCATCGCCTTCCGTAATTTTTGACGTGTCCCTACTTGACAAGTGGCGATATCCCTAGAACATCGCAACATCGTCAATCCGGTCGCGCTTTATTTGCGTTTATTTTGCATGAGACGGCATAAGTAACAGGCGCATACTTTAACTTGACCGTGTAGTGCGTGACATTAGTCAGTTACGTTTCGTTCAAAACAGAAATTCATATGCTTAGCATTTTTGACAATCATTATCGCCATTCGTATTTCCTAAATTGACATGAGATATGTCATTTGAAGTTCATCGCATATTAATGACAGTTCAAAGGCGATATCACTGTTATCTAATAGAGTTTTGACGTTTTGCGATCTCTCAAACGGCATTCTCGAATTAGGTCTCAGTTTGTATGGTTTGGTTTTACATTGAAAGTTTGTTTTTTTTTGCTTTTGCTTGAAAAAGTTAGCGTGGTCTGGCTATAGGTAACATACGCCTACTAAGCACGAAATGTTTTTCATGTCTTTTCTCTACTTTGAAGGAATGCTACAGTTTATTTTAAATATTTGGTTGTTGTTTCTTTATTTACCTACTTATTTAGACTATTGGTCTATTGCACACTGACAAAAAATAGTAGGTAAATAGTACCTACAAATGGCGGACTTAATGCCATAAGGCATTTTCTACTAGTCAAAATGGCATAGGGCCAAACAGAAACTAGCAGTTGGTGCAGGATCATTATACAAGTCGTTAGAATAATAATAAATATAAAACGTAAGGCGTTAGTTGGCATCGGTTTAAAGCCCAGTATTATCACCTCTACGCCCTTAGCCTTCCGCACCGATATTGCCCTTAGGCCACTCTATGTGTCGCTATTTATGGGGGCCCACCTAGCGGGAGGCGAGTCATCGTCTGCCAGTGTTATTAGACATGAGACTTTTTTCCTGGTAGACGCCCGATTGTCTCAATCCATAGCCCAATTATCCAGTCCTTCATTTCATCCCCATAGCCCAATTTGTATTTAGATTCCATAGATCCATAAATAGTTCTTGCACCAAGCGGGTGCTGTCTCTGAGTGCGTCCCATGACACGGATAGGGACAGCATCCGCTCGATGTACATATACTAATGTATTTAATCAAGTTTCGACTCTATGTCTTCAGGAAAACCCTTTTCTTTTTGGTGATGAAAGTTTTAAATTTATTTATATTTTGTTGTTTGTATTCTGAAGGTGCTTAGTGGTTTGACATGAAAGATAGGGATATTATTAAATACCTATTTAAACACATAAATTCAACTTTCTGTGTTTCATAATCATAACTTTGCTATCTAGTAGGTATCTTTGTCTTGATCCTCTTGATCTTTACTTTGAGCATCATGCTTTAAGCCGACTGGTATCATGGCGGAAGCTAGGTATAACCGCGGTTAAACTAATCGCGAAGTTGATCGAGGTTGCACTTGTAAGTATTATATTCCTTGGGTTGGACGAATATGACAGGAACTTCCATGGAGGAAGTAGTTCTTCGGTCAATTTGGACTCGGGTCAACTTCGCAAGTCACTACTTGCGAAGCGCTTGCTTTACTTTCTCTACCGAAGTGCCTCACCCCACCCAAGCTATCAGATTCGCTAACCTGGGTCAACTTTGGGACTAGAGTAGATACTAAAGATTTTGGAGGTTTATTAACAAAGTCAAGCTCTGATCTTTTTTTTAGGGTTCCGTCCCCAAAGGGTAAAAATGGGACCCTATTATGAGACTTCGCTGTCCGTCCGTCCGTCCGTCTGTCACCAGGCTGTATCTCAAGAACCGTGATACCTAGCTAGACAGTTGAAATTTTCACAGATGATCTATTTCTATTGCCGCTATAACAACAAATACTAAAAATAAAATAAAATAAATATTTAAGGGGGCTCCCATACAACAAACTTGTTATAGATTATGGTACGGAACCCTTCATGCGCGAGTCGGACTCGCACTTGCCCAATTTTTAGGGTTCCGTAGTCAACTAGGAACCCTTATAGTTTCGTCATGTCCGTCTGTCCGTCCGTCCGTCCGCGGCTTAGCTCCGTGATCATAAGTACTAGGAAGCTGAAATTTGGTATGAGTGTGTGTATGTATAACGCCGACAGAACGGTAAAATTAAAATTAAAAAAAAAAAAAAAAAAATTTTCGGGTACCTCTCGAACACCTAAATTGTCGTTGAATAGGTCTTGTAAAAATAATAGGGGTCTTCTAATAATTATTTTTTGATAAAGTCAGCAGTTTTGTAATTATTCACTCCAAAAACAAAAAATATAGTGTCCCCCACTCTAACAACCACGGGTCAAAAAAAAACGGAAAAATTCATGTTAATGAGGCCTTATAAGTACTTTCAATCAAAACTATATTGAACAAAATCGGTCGAGCCGTTTTTGAGTTATCGCCAAATTTCATATTGTTTCTTTAAAAGGTCGTAAGTTGACTTCCAGAAGGTAATAAGTGATTACAGTTTCTAGGGCGTTTACGACCTTTTTATAGAGCTTAAAATCATTCTTAACTTAAACCTCGGGCTTAAAACAGCAGTTTATTGTGAAGGATGAGCAACTACGGAACCCTACACTGAGCGTGGCCCGACATGCTCTTGGCCGGTTTTTTTCTTAATGTACAGTACCGCAGTTACAGTACCGCGTCTTAAAACATGACTGGAATATAATATTAGCAAGTTGTCAATTTGACATTGACAGCTCTCTGCGACATTGACATACAAACAGAGCATACAGGCGTGATACGTGCTTAAATTCGTTTCTTTTATTTGTGTACATTTATTCAAACAAAGATGTTTTTGATTTTATACTAAGTACCAGCTCGAATTCAATATAAGTGTCACTATGGAAAATTATGATGTTATATCGTTTGTAGGCGAAGGCTCATTTGGTCGAGTGTTTAAAGCAAAGAATAAAGAAACCGATGTAATTGTGGCCTTAAAAGTTATCAGAAAGGTACTTATTTAACTTTAATGTCATTATTAGTCTTCGTCACCATAGGCTCGTATTTTATATGTAATACAATCCTTATTACAGAAAGGCCGTTCGTCTAAAGATTTGAAAAACCTCCGACAAGAATGCGACATTCAGAGGCAACTCAAGCATCCCAACATTATACGTATGATTGATAGTTTTGACACAGAATCAGAGCTGGTCGTAGTGACAGAATATGCGGAAAAAGAGCTTCACAGTATATTGGCTAAAGAGGGCTGCTTGAATGAGGAACAAGTAAAAAAAATCACTTGGGACCTAGTCTCAGCGCTGTATTACTTACATTCACACAGGGTTCTACACCGGTATGTAAAGAAGCTGTTTTTTATTTAAAGTTTAAACTGCAGTTGTGTAGATTAAAGTGTAGAGTGGGTTTGCCAAAACCATATGGATGTTGACCGATGATAGACTGCCCTTCCCAACTGACGAAGTAATGAAGTGGCTGAAAGGATAGTGGGACATCATTCAGTGGGACAAACCGGGACGTGTTCTGGCACCCCGGGATATTTAACAACCCTGGTCATAGATAGCTATAGACATATGACATATGGACATAGGTCCATGGATATGATTTTTTTACAAGAAAAATATAAGCGAAGGAAGTACTTATACTATCTTGACTATAGAAATATTACCAATTTACATTATCATTTTAATTATTACATGTTGCTGTATTACATTAAGCACTTTCATATTCAAAAATATCATATTGAAAAACTAATTGGTGATCATACAGGATACACAATATCTTGTAAAATTGTTTTCTAAGTGTATATTATTGAATGAAGGTTATATTTTAGATCACATGATTAATTTTTTCAGAGACTTAAAGCCCCAAAATGTACTACTAGATAGTAATAGATGTGCCAAACTCTGCGACTTCGGACTGGCAAGAATAATGACAAATTCCACCCACATCCTGACTTCCATCAAAGGGACTCCATTGTACATGGCACCGGAATTGATTGATGAAAAGCCTTATGATCATCAGGTATTGTTCTTAACCATTCAAACATTGGGTAATGAAATTCTAGGAAAGATTATTTAGTTAGGGCTTGTGCACCAATCATGTGAGGTTCGATAAAATCACGACAGATCACGTTGGGGGAGGTGGGGGTATAAGAAAACCTCACTAAATCTTCACTTGTTAAATACTTCAAAATAGCGAGTCTATTTTACGAAATTCTGGCAAAATAAAAAAATACACGTGATGTTGTGAGGAGGAGGGGGGTAGCAAAGAAAAAGTAGCCGAAAAACCTCGCATGATTTGTGCACAAGCCCTTACTGCTCTGTCTTTCTTTTAGTAACTTTGTTGATGTTTGCTCATTGTTTCTAAACAGATGACCTAGAATATTAACTCTGTTGATGAATATGATTTCTATCTTCAGCTTCTCCTGTAGCCTTGTATAATAGGAAAAATAATAATAATTAATAAAATAGAGTGACATAGGAGTTAGACAAAGGTGAGAAGAGTGCTGCATTATTGAAATGCAAGATTATTAAGACTGCTATACTTAAGTGCGGATACTTCTACTTACTTCACTTCCCTAAATTTCTCATAAATGTATCACTTGCCATAATTTTCATTTGCCATAAACTTTTTATTTCCTAAATCATAAACTCTTCAGGATTTCTTTAATACTATTCATGGAGAAATCATTAGGTTAGATTAGGTTTGTTTTATGACAATCCCGAAAAGTTTCAGCTTACAGAGAAAATAAGATTTATGGCAAATTAATATTATAGCAAGTGATAGATTATGGCATTTGAAATTTGGGCAAAGGAGAACCCTTAAAATGATACTAAAATATTTCTTGATTTTCTTAAATTAATGTTCCAGGCGGATTTATGGTCACTTGGTTGTATAGTGTACGAGTTGATGGCTGGCCAGCCTCCATTCTGTACCATGTCAATACTGCAGCTGGTCAGAATGATTCGCCACAAACCTGTGCAATGGCCAAGTTTCATTAGCAAAGAGGCCCGCTCATTTTTACAGGTAACCTTAACAATATTTTTACAGTCAGTACATGGTGTGCATACTTAACTAGTTATTTGTACGACTGACCTTGAATACAACTTAAAATTCATATTTAACTGATAAGATTAGAAAGTTTTGTTGACCCACAAAACAACCACAAATTCGACCATGACAAGGATAAAGTTAGTCTTTTTTATTATTTACCATAATAATTGTATTAAGCGGTTTACACTCACGTGAAATTGTCAGGAACGGCCCGACATGTTTCGAACTCGTATGGAGCCCTTCATCAGGGACGGCTGCCCGTACACCGCCGCGGCAAACTCGTCACTCCGCAAACATGTCGGGCCGTTCCTGACAATTTCACGTGAGTGTAAACCGCTTAATACAATAATTAAATATGTCTCACGAAAGTTTTAATAAAATTATTTTACCATAATAGTCGGCTAAAAAGTATCTTACAACTATATTTGCTTGTCCTTTTCCCTGTACAAAGTTACACTTAGAATTGTAGATATGTGACAGTATTAGTAAAATGTCCTAATGTACAGCTTACCATAAGAACGAAATTCAATTTGCTTGATAAGGCGTACAGTGAGAACTTTTTGAGGTAATAATAATAAATATTACCTACTTAGATTTTTGACATTTAGTGTCTATAATTATAACTTCTAGAAATCCATTACAGGGATTGCTACACAAAGATCCAATGAAAAGGATGACATGGCCGGACATACTGGAGCACCCGTTTGTAGCTGGACACATTCACATTCTGCCAGAAGATGTGCAAAGTGAATCACCGTTCACCCAGCCACTTTCTCACAGCCAACAGGAAGCTAAGCAGATGCAGAGGGACAAGATAAGCAGCAATGCGAGGTAAAGAGGGTTTTTATCATTCATTCGGTCACCACCTGACGGTACTGAAGAGTCAGTGGTTTTTGATAGCCTTTCCCGCGACGAGCGATATCGCGGCCAGGTGCGCTAGGTCGGCAGTTATGGAAAAGCCTATGCGTACAGTCGAGTTCATTTACATCTACACACTTACGAGAACAAAGATATCTGAACACGACCCTATTGTTATGAGCATAAAGTCGTGTTCAGATATTTTTGTTTTCGTAAGTGTGTAGATGTAAATGAACTCGACTGTACCTAACGTAGTTACTTCAGCTATTACACATTCTCAGAATGTTTTGTTTCTGTAAAAAATATTCTATAAGGTTCTGTGACACGTATTGTACTCATTGACAAAACATTTTCATCAGCAAATGTAACGCGATGCGATGCCAGATACTTATCATATATATCTGAGACATAGGATAAGTACCTGATAGTTAGTAAGCTTTTTTTATTGACATAAGAAGACGAATGAAAATAATAATATTGCTTTGCTATTCCGCGATATAATATCGTGCCAGTTAAAGGCCGTTTCCGATTAAGGGAAGAAAATATGCCCTTTTGTGATAATGGACAGATTTTTTTTTCTACAGTCAGTTACGTCTAGTAGAGTAACTGTGTCAAGTTTGGTTAAAAAATTCTTTGTGGTTCCGCAGAATAAAAATAAAAACGGAAATAATGAAATATGGTTTTTCTCCAAAACTATTTAACTTTAATGTACTATTATTTTTTCATTCTGTAAAGCTTAGTCAAGTTCATGTTTTAAGTGAAAATGGTATCTCTATATCTAACGATTATGTAAAAAAATAGGTAAGTCAAAATTTTAATATATATATTTTTTTACTTTTGTGAGAGATACCACTCTAATTGACATTTCTAAATAAGCCTTAGTTAACGCCCTGTAACACATATTAATTTGATGGATAAAATCGGAAAGCAACTGTGTCAAAATGAAATAAATAACTGGGCTGGAATTCATTACTATTTAATTAGTAAACTACTCTAACACTGCTAAATGACCAAAACATAATATCCTCTTTACAACTAAACAAGATTTGACAGTTACAGTGACATTTGCTAGAAAATGTCACCTTTTTAGTTACGTAATGAAAAAAAATACACTTATTCTAATCCTCATCGCTATCTTCATTGACAGTAACGTGAATTCCGTGATTCAAAAAAAGTCCGCTTAAAGTTTCAGCAGGCCGAACGATTTTGGACAAGTATCTTGCGTGCGATAAATAATAAACAATAGTAACAATGTGTGAACAACACCCTACTGTTCGCATTCCGTTGGCACGTCCACAATAATGCCGCCTTATGGATCCAACACCAATGCTGTTTGGGACATATTCGATAAAGCATCTGTAATTATTTTTTGAAATATGGCGAGATTGGACTTTCACTTTCAGTATATTAGAATTTTCCTTCACATATTCCAAATTCAACGAACCATCTTCATTAAGTATTTCTGATAGATACGAAATCGCTACTTATATCATTGCGAGGTGATATAATGATGTAGGTTTCTTTCTTAATATTTGTTTGATTGCATTCGCTTTAGAATTCATTTTGTAAAGACGAGTTATCTTTCTAATGTCCCTGAAATGTCATGTTACATTTAAAAAAACAATTCATCTTTATTACTGTCATAATTTATGTATTTATTTTAATTTCGGTAGAAAGAGGATTATTGCGTGGCGAAAAAAGAATAGTTTGTAATTACAATTTCAAGATAATGAAGTCATACCCGAAAAGTCTTTTAAATTCCATTTTACAGTTAGTGTCCGATTAAAACCTTTAAATTGATAATTTGGTATAATGTTAAGTAAAGCTTATATACCAAATAGCAAAAATGATTAATATATACATAGTTTTTAATTTTTATATTATTAGAAAAATAATGACATTTTCAATAACAATAAAAGGCAAATGTCACTAACTGTCAAATCTTGTTCATTTGTAAAGAGGATGTATGCTTTGGTTATTTGGAAGTGTTAGAATAGCTTACTAATAAAATGTAATAAAATCCAACCCAGTTATTTATTTCATTTTGACACAGTTGCTTTCCGATTTTATCCATCAAATTAATATGTGTTACAGGACGTTAACTAAGGCTTATTTAGAAATGTCAATTAGAGTGGTATCTCTCACAAAAGTAAAAAAATATATATATTAAAATTTTGACTTACCTATTTTTTACATAATCGTTAGATATAGAGATACCATTTTCACTTAAAACATGTACTTGACTAAGCTTTACAGGATGAAAAAATAATAGTACATTAAAGTTAAATAGTTTTGGAGAAAAATCATATTTCATTATTTCCGTTTTTATTTTTTTTCTGCGGAACCGCAAAGAATTTTTCAACCAAACTTGACACAGTTACTCTACTAGACGTAACTGACTGTAGAAAAAAAAACCAAGTCATAATATTAAAGGGCATTTTTGCTTCCCTTAATCGGAAACGGCCTTTGAGCTAACCCGTTATAAACCATGAATACAAAGATCAAAGCTTAAACTTAACCCGTTTTACTTATTTGCGTATTTTTTCATGCATATATGCATTTAATGGTCCCACCCTCCCACCACGATAAGAAAAATAAATACGCAAATAAATATAACAAACCACCACCAAAATAACAGAACTTACTCGACACGTGTTTCGCCCCTCTACGAGGCATCATCAGGAGATGTTGACGGTCTGGAGTCCGACAACCGAATTCGGTTTATTTGCGTATTTATTTTTCTTATCGTGGTGGGAGGGTGGGACCATTAAATGCATATATGCATGAAGAAATACGCAAATAAGTATAACGGGTTAGCACAAATTTAACTGGCACGATATTATATCGCGGAATAGCAAAGCAATATTATTATTTTCATTAATATGGATTTCCGCAAAGTAACGGCTGATTCAATTAATTACCTATAAGAAGACGAACTTCCAGAAGAACTGACAACCTTCTCCTTTTTGAAGTCGCTTTAAAACGCCATGGTCCTAATAGCTAGAGTAAACGAATGACATCTTCATACCATTGAAATAATATGTTTACAGGGCAATGAAACTAGATAGTGAACCTTTAAAAGTTGTAAACCGAAGAGAGCATGACCTGCGTCACATTCGAGCTGGCGCGCAAGCCATGGAATGTGTACCCATGTCTGACGATGACAGTGTTCGGGCCACCAGTGCCTTTAGCGTAAGAGACAGCCTGAAGACAGATGACGAGGATCAATCCCAACCCATCACACTAGCCAACGCCAAACTCCTAAGACACGAGTACAATGTCATGAACAACTCCAATCTAGTCGTTTGCAATCTAGAAAACAACATGGCTCAGCTTCTGGCAGCTAATAAGAAGCAATCTGATCCACCAGTCAACAAAATGGACAAAATCGTTGAAGAAAAACCAAATACTGATAAACCTAAAATCGACACTAAATCAAGCACAACTGATGAAAAAAGTGAATCTGTTGATGTAAAACAGAAATCGAAAAGTGATACAGCATCACATAGTTTAGAAAATCCGAAAAGCTCAACGAAGTGTAGCAGTGAGGTTAGCTCTGGTCTCAGCAAAAGTGTACCGCCGTCTTATAAACAAAAGCTGCTACAATTTTCACGAGATAAACTTAGATTTGGAAGTGGGGGCAACAGGTTAACCAGAAGCATTAAGCGCTCATTTCACTTCAGTAGAAGTTGGGATAAAAATAAGTCTGAAAATCAGAGACGCACGAGTGAACCAGCAATCGAGATTCCTAGTATTGTTGATGTGGATCAAGAAAAATGCTCCAAGGAGACTAAAGACGAGGACATCGAAAAGATAGAATTGATCGAGGAAGTTTCTGACAAAGAAGTAGCTAATAATGATGACATTATCAAAACTGAGGAGAAGCATGAAAGTAAGATGATTATTACATTTAAGTGTATCATGATTTACATTAATGTGATGCAAACATTGGATAATTAAATTGCATTATTTGTTTTCTAGTGAAGGAACCATCTGCCATCGAGCTAGAGGAATGGGAGGCATTTCTGAATTCCAATATAAGTGAAGTTATGGATGGTGATGTAGAATCACTCACACAACTGAACATGGTTTGTAACAGATATTTGTATAGTTTATAGCCAAAGAAAAAATATCTCAAATTCCCGATTATGGCACACGTAGATTGTTAGTTTCAATTGAATAAATTATGCCATCAACAACTTATCTCCGTTGAGGGTCTGGCATCCGAAATATCTATTTGGCTTACATTAGGTGTAGTAGTAGGTATGGTAGTATCCCTGTGGTAATAATCACAATATTGATCACAGTAATGTAGACTATTACCTACATTTAGTTATCAAGCTCATTTTAAAGACATTTTGATATGGTTGAAGATACTACCTATGGTTGAAGATGCCACCTATGGTCCCACCGGAAGCTCAGCGTTGGCTCTCGAGCTAGCATCTTGCTGAGGTGGGACCTTTTCGTCGCACAGCCATAAAAATAATTGCTTATTGTTTTATTTTATTTTCTTCTAATTTCTGTCACACCTTTTATGTAATTATGTTTTGTGTCTCGTCACGAATAAATGTATTTCTTTCTTTCTTTCTTTCTCTTACTACTGACAATAAGTATAACGCGGCGATCGTTTCCAGGTGAGCATGGTGGTGGGCGTAGTAGGAAGCGCGGGGCGCGGGGCCCGCGGAAGCCGCGTGTGCGGTGCCGTGGCCGCCCTGCTCGCGCTGCCGGCCGTGTCGCCCGCGTTACCGAGGCACACACTCCTCAATATACAAGACGTAAGGATTATTCGTGGATGTTATCTATATATGTATTTATATATTATGTATATCGTCGTCTAGTACCCATAGTACAAGCTTTGCTTAGTTTGGGACTAGGTCGATTTGTGTAAGATTGTCCCTTAATATTTATTTATTTATTTATTTTACATTGCCACAAGACGTAGGTATACCCGCCCGTCTAGCACAAGTCGGCTTCGCGACTCTCATCGACATCGCCCGTCGCTCTCTCACAGTACTGCGAAGAAAGAGAAAGAGTCGCGTGTCACAGTTGTGCTAGGAGTGCAGATCTATGCGAGTTAGCGCAGCGACGCGAGATAGTGAGGATGTTCCACGAAGCTAAGCATGCGTCGAGGATGCGTCGCGTACGTTAAGGCTATCTATCCACTGGAGCATGTGTTAAGTAGACGAATCACATTCCTCAGATTTAAATGCAATTACCTATTTTGAGCTCCTGATTGGTTCATCTTCTCCGCCTCGCTTCAGTACCTAGACACTTAACTTGTAAACATTTTTCGCGCACAATACTAGCTCCATTTCCAAAGCTTTGCTAAGCGAAGCAAAATATTCGTATTGGTCGGTTTTTTCTTCGCATACTGTTTGACTTCGTCCCGACACATCGACACAAACAATATTGAAAATAGACCTGTTTTATATAATTCGTGTCAAACTCTTAGATCGCTCTTATACTTACCTCATATAATTGTAGCGGTCACGAGTTAAGACGTTCAAGAATCGAAAAATTATCAGTTTCGTGCGTAAGTGTATGGCACACTTACGAAAAATAAAAATGTATGGCACGGTCGTGCTCGTGATTTTTGAGCTAGTAGATTAAACTTCGGGTTTGTTTCGGGTGCACTCAAAGCGAGACAGGGATATTATACCTCAAGACTATTTTATCATCTCACGATCTCCGTGTTGTTCATTAGCCATAGTGCTACGCAGCACCATCTAAAGAGTAAAAAACTCCCAGATTTAATATGAGTTATCCAATGTTATACATTTTTAATCATGGCGTTTTTTATTTTAGGTATATCTCGAAGCTAAAGTGGTTTTCAATTTCATTGCTGCTATTAACTCTTTAATGAACGACTGCAAGGATGTTGACGATGTCGAAGACAGGTAATTAGAGCTGTATAACGTCATTAAAGGCACAGTTTTGTTGCTCGATATGTACCACATGCTTAGGGGTGCTACGGCAGATTTTATAGCCTTACCTAATTTTTATCGGCCTTGTTATCTACCAATGAAACTGTGCCATAAGGCCATGACATGTTATGAATAAACCCTATCTCGCGGAAAACGGTGAAAACAAATGACAAACAGAATTAACACGTCTTTATATCCGTTAGCATATAATAAACATCTTGAATTTTGCTTCAGAATTTGAGTGTCAAATTTAAGTTATTAATACCTGTGTTATTTCAGTAGTATCATTTCTAATTCTGTACGCATCTAAATAAGACTGACGTACTAGTCTGATTGAGTACAATATTTAGTTGATTGAAATTTGATAACAACGCCACCTGTTGTTTTTATTACAGACTAGTAGGTACTGGACGCATGCTAGAAGTATGCGCGTGGCTGTGCGCGCGCTCGTGTCGCGCAGTGCGTCAACTCGCCACCGCTTTCTCCGCGCACAGAGCCTACCCGGTCTTCACCGATCTGCTCAAATTGTGTAAGTGTTAGTGCGCCTTTACATTATATACTTGTCTATAGTATGGTTCAACTGTCGTTAGAAAAGAAAGCAGGACCGAGGTTCATTTGATGGATTTAATTTTTCAAATAACGGCAGATATATTTGTTTTGTCTATAGAATAGGGATTCCGATTTGACGGGAATCCCGTGGAACCGGAACCAGAAAATTTCCAGAAAAGTCACTCGATCCTCAGTATGAAGTTGGTTTTTACCTTTAAATACTCGACGATCTGCTCAGCTTTCGTCGAGTAATGCAGTTAAAGATTTAAGAATCGGCTTACGTTTCACACAAAAACGTCTGTTATTCTAATCACATACTCACATGATACAATACTAAAACGAACTCTTATTTACAGATTCGAAAACACCCCGCATAGTACTGAACATTGTCGGTCTCCTGATCACCATACTACAGGATCTGCCCGAACACGCGGAGGTAGTCGAGAAGATTCTATTCGACGACAAGAACTTCAGCTTCATGCGTCTTCTAGATCAACCCAGCGACGCTTTAAGAATGAGAGTCTGTATACTCATAAGTTTATTGTGCACGTTTTCGTGTACGGCATTTTCGGTTGCCATGGAAACGAAGTGGAGTAAAACGGAGAGTGATTGCTTGGAAGCATTGCATACTCACTGCAATGTCACGTTGAATAGGGCGGCTAGGTTGGCTACGAAGGAGCTTAGTAATATGCCGTTTTATAGCTAAGTAATAAGAGTATAACGGAATCGTGCTCTTTAAAAAGTTAAAGTTATAAAGGTTTTTAATCAACCGGTATGAAATTACAGTTTTTGATTAAATTTAAATTTTCCGCTTTTGCAATTTGGAGAACCTGCCATAAAACGAACAAAGGCTTGTCGCATTTTTGAATTTATGTAAGCCTGCTGCCTGTCGTTTTAGGTGCAATCATTTCGAAGAAACTACATTACGCATCTCTTTTATTAAGAAGCCTGAAATGAATGTTATATTTAACGAATAAGTAAAGGATATTGATACACTAGGATACATGGAGTAGTGAAAAATTACCACTTTAGTAGGTACTTCTGTCGCAACTTCAAACAAAGGACAGACCAGTTCAATTTGCAATTTTCAAAAGGTGCTAAGTAGGTACCCAATTTTCCATGGGTCTATTTTCCTTATCAGCCACCAGGTGACCACCATAAAATAAATCTATACTACCTATATATCATTCCTGTGGCGCGGACAGATGAAGGCCCAGCTACTCATCTCCGCATTAGTAAAAAAGCTTAGCTCACTACACAGATACAAAACTTGGAATGGTGTCTATATTTTATTAAGGGGCTACCCGCTCTCAATGACCTTCGATCTGTTGCGATAGATTTTCCCATATTATAAATAGCTAATCATAATAACATAGTTTTTCCACAACAAAATACCGTATCAAGTACCTTTCACATGTCACTGACTTTGAGATACAGGCCGTCAAAGTTTACGATTTTTTCGGGGAAAAAGTTGTGGAAACGGTTTTTTGCGTTTTTCTCGAAAAGTATTGAGAAAATTAGAAAAAGCTTCAGAACAAATTTTGTGGAATATGGTTTAGAACAATAAAATGTAAGATATTTTCTACATATACACCGGGGATAAAAGTAGAAACGAGATTAGTGTATTTTTGGTCCTTCACCGAATATTTTTTTATAAAATACACAGTCGTTAAATCAAAATTCGGGTCTAGACAAAGTGTTAAGCATAGACCACAATATATATTAAATAGGACATTATAACTCTATAATCCACAAACTAGATACGATGTAAAAATCATCAAATTGGCTGATTTCTGCAGGGAGCCCCTTTTCAAACTTTCACCTGTCCCGGTCTGTAATCAAATCTTGGTAGTAAGATTTGAACCAATTCCTGGTAGCCGATTAAGCTGAAATTTGGTATACCTACGTACGATGACGATACAATAATACTGACGATGAAGTCGATAGAATTGACGGATGTTCAAAGAAAAATACAGTCGGCAATAAAAGTCACATTTTTTTTTGTTAAATTCTTATTTGTTTGATAATAAGACTTGTCTCAATCGTTTGGCTAAATGTTTATCGTAATTAGCGTAGTACCTATGTATGAAATGAACGTATATTTTTATTATATAAAATATAAGTGCCATAAACAATGAAATGAAACAATAATGTTCGGTATTTTAACTATATTTAGCTCGATCAAGTCGCACTTACAGGGCAAAATATTATTAGTGAATTGAATATATTATTATTGTAAACACGCGTGAAGTATATACTTATATACGATGTTAAACGTTAATCACTAAGTAGATATTTCGGGACTGTTGCGATTATGGAGACGAGTGCGTCCGTTGATGATATTATCATATAAATTCCAGAAAAAGCTTATGGAAAAAGAAAAAAACAGTGTAAGGGTAGTTTTTTCGTGTTGCGCTTCTATGATATCACACACTTCCCTCAATAGATGAAAAGGTTTCGAATTCCGTTCCGATAGACTTACCTAATCCTTAAATGTATGAAGTATCCAAAATTCTACAACTGAAATTACATAACGTCGGGGATAGTGCAATAATACCGCGTAAATAACATTTGTCGATAAATTTCTCATTTCAAAAAAATGCTTAGCATTTGTTTGAAATAAGTCGTAATTTTAGGACCGTTAAATTTGAGTCTGAGTGTCACGGTTGTCTGTAAAATACAGTTTTGTTTTTGGATACCGTATATGTACATCTAAGGGTTAAATACCGTGTATACTGAAGTAGGTATTGATTGTGATTTTTTGCAGTTACTAATGTAACTGCAATTGCTGACTTGTAGACGAATTAACGGAGATGCTACGTCTTTGTGCGACCAGCGGCGCGGCGAGCGGTTGCCCGAGAGATCCGAGCGCGGCGGCCGGCCGCGGCCATATGAATGAGCGAGACACACGTATCGTGCGCCGCGCCGCTTGCTATTAAGACCGAAGTCGTGACATCTCCGTGTGTTTGCCACGAAAGTTGACTGCAGTTGGTGCCTGACAAGAATCTCATAGCACGAATACTTGTAATAGATTATACTGGAGGATACGAAACATTGGTATACCTTTTTTTAAGGACATACCATTCCTCGAAACGGAGTTCTTTTCGTGGTTGTTATACAATCAACATAACTTAACCAAAAATATGTAAAATGTGTGGCTTTATCGAAAAAATAAAAAAACCGGCCAAGTGCGAGTCGGACTCGCGCACCGAGGGTTCCGTACAAACACTTTCCATCCCTAAGTGGTTAAGTTAAGTTTGCACCTGGTATGTATAGCGCCCCATATAAATTAGGTGCAAAGTTAGGTATTAAAAAAAAAATTATGGTTTTCATAATTATTCCTTTATCTATGCTATAAGACGTTGCTTCGTACCAAATTTCAAGATTCTGAGTTCACGGGAAGCACCCTGTAGGTTTTGATTCCCTTGCAAGTGTCGAAAATTTGCGGCATAAACGGCTGTATCTTTTGATTGCGTTGGCTTAGAAGTTTGATTTTTTCACAGCTTCAAGGGACAGTAGACCTGAGTAATTGATATAAATTTCAGCTTCATACCTCCACGCGTTCCTGAGAAAAAGGGTCTTGACAGACGGACGGACGGACAGACGGACAACAAAGTGATCCTATAAGGGTTCCGTTTTTTCCTTTTGAGGTACGGAACCCTAAAAATGTCCACTGCGTCCTTATCTAAATAAAAAATCTATAAAGTTAATAAAACTCTCGCGGGTCTCAGACATGAATTGGATATATGCGGGTTTACTCGCAGCGTTTAAGTCGAAGAGCGCTCAACATGTTTCGAATCGATTCGCGATTCATAGTCATGAGCTCCGTTTCGTCGCCCCAGCAGCTAGGCGCAAATTGTAAGCATTGTACTAGACTTGAATGACGTGATTAAACCCGATAGTACGAGAGCCCACGACCAAAATTTTTGTCTCATAGCAATACGGCCAAAACCGCATCAAATCGATAGATACGATTACCCTGAACTCGAAAATACCAATATCAGACATTTTCCGCGTAGCGTTTGATCTGACCGAATTTTCAAAATTGTCAAAGAATTTTACCGAACTGCATCATAGCAATATGTCTGATTTGCAGACTGTAGTTGAATGATAGTTCTGAGATACCGGAAACATATTTTTCAGACGTTAGTGGTGTAGCGCAAACCCGTAAAATCACTTAAAAAAATTAAAAATGAGACAAAAAAAATGTCTCATAGCAATACGTCTGAAAATCTTTTTTATTAGTAAATTTTGGTTATTTGATGCGAACAAAACAATTTTCAGACGGAAATGTGAACGCATTAAATTTTGAGACCGTTTTGAAAATGTTAACAAATTTTACCGATCGGTATCATAGCAATATGTCTGAAAATTGTTGGACATGATAAAATAAGTTGTCCACATGTGCAAAAAATTTATATCAGACAAATTAAGTGTAGCACCTTCTCTATCAGACAACTTTTCGATACTCAGATATCATCTAAAAATCGTATTGAGGCATCTTGAATTTTCTGTTACAAACCAATGAATACGTTGCGACCCTGAATTTATTAGATGATAATTAACAAAGAATTTACCCGAAACCGTAACATTGAAGTTGAAGGACTGAAATAAATCGCACAAAAGGAAACTGGGATGAAGTTGAAAAAAAAAACGGTTTATTCAAAGTTACAAAATATTCTCGTATTCAATCGCTGTCGGATTCGGAATCGTCGTCTTCGAAATCACTCTCGACGTCGCTCGGGAGATCTTCAACGTCCTCTTTCTTCACAGAGGCGTCGGCCAGGCGACTCGGAAACGTTATTTTCGTTTTTGGGAGTATATGCTACACTTAAAGTTTCTGAAAACAGGTTTTTGGTAATCATGGCAGCAATACGAAAAGTTGAAAAAAAAAAATTATCCGTATTGCTATGATACAGGTCGGCTAAATTTGTTGACATTTTCAAAAATGCGCTCAGGCTATATGCTACGCGCAAAATGTCTGAAAACAAACTTTTTCGTGATACAATTATAAAATCTATGTACATTTTCACTATCAGACGTATTGCTATAATACCGACTGTCTTTTTTTTTGACACAGCAGAAATGGCCTCCCACGCAGTTGCTACACTTTCGACCGTTACTACACACCTAGTCGGGTTCAGAATCATACAATCTAACGATTTTATAGGGTTTTGGCCGTATTGCTATGAGACATAGTTTTGGTCGTGGGCTCTCGTACTACGACGAAAAGCAGCGAAATGGACGGCCCCATACTAAGTTTTGAGGTAAAAGATTTGGTGTTTGTTTTTTTTTTGTTTCCTGCATAATCTCGTATAATATTAATACCATAATTTTGAAGTCTTCTTTGATGCTTTAAGTGCAAAGTCGCCTAATCGCAAGCCTTAACTGCAGTCAACTCGAGAATCTGGTGTACTATAGGTATGTATTGGTTGTATGAGTAGGTATGTAACAAAGTACAAAGTCATCACAAGAACAACAAAAGCGACAAAGATTGTTTCTTGAAATTCCATTTCTACTTATTTCTCGTATTAGATAAGAAATAAATGTTACGACATTTAATAGATTAAAATGTTATGAATACTCATTCTAGTTGTAAATAAAGCATTTTTATATATTTTAAAAGATGTTTTATTTAAGGTCCCTGTTTAACTACCTATAAATGTGATCGTTCACGAATACAGTAACGGCAAAAAATCTATCATAATATTCATTTTAAAATTAATGGGATCCAAGGATATGATCCAAAGGAAAATTTCCCAAATCTAAATATCAACATTTTTTGAGTATAGTTACAATTATTTGTAACTTCCAAATAGTACTGGTATATGGTAGATACTTAGTGGCACTGAATGTAAAATGATAAAAAAATGCGTAGGTATATTTTTTTTAAAGACGCACTTATTAATGAATTTTGTAAGTAGTTACGTAAATTAAATTATACAAAAAGTTTTTATGACTATTGAACGGCATCCACCTTTTGGATAATAATATATTATGTAGTTTCCTACACTGTGCAACTATCCAATTTACAAGCAGATTTTTAATTATATTAAAAATCTGTCCAACCCAAACTACCTTGCCCTCATTTTGACCAATTTAACCGTTCAATTGAGCGGACTAATGAAGTCACGTGAAATTTTGCCGATAACCATGAATTAATAAGTCGATTGGCGATATAAAATATAATCTTAAACACTATTAGTCATTCGAGAATCCAGTATCGTAAAACTACCCAACTATAGTCCAATCACCCAACTATAGTCCAAAACAAAAGTTATTAAGTAATTTCTATCAAGATTCTTGCAGTCATTTTATTTGTTTTTATTTAAATATGATTAATTAAGTTGTTAACCTTGAAGTTTATCCGTAAGAATTTTATTATCATATCACATATTAAAGAGTAATTTTCGAGCTAAATTCGTTATCTGCAGATCCGCACCGCGGTCTGGTCAAGGGCCGAGAGAAAAAAGGTTTTTTTAATTTATTGGATTGAAAATATAGTTATAAGTATTAGTTAATTGACTTCGAAATCATACGTACCTATATGTGATACATATTCGGTTTTTAGTCTATCCCGACTGACCTCATCAAGCCGATATAGCCTTCAAACCTTCAAGTCAAGAGCGTACTCACATCTGAAAGGCTTGGAACAAACTTGGAACTCCTCGTTTCAGGTGCCCATTGGCAACGGTAATCGTTTACCATCTGGCGATCCGAGCCCGGTTACCTCCTATGTTATAATTTTTTTGGAGAAACGCTTTCAGCATAGGTACCTACTGCCATTCCGGTAAGTTCTTTCCCTTTTGCGCTGTTTATATTATGGTGGCTGGGTACCTACCCTTTTAGTCGATACACTAGCTGCGGCAGACAAATGGTCGGCCCAGTCACATTCTAGCCTGATAGCTGTTTATCCATGCTTCGTGATTCGTGTTATGGATCAAGCCTAGTGTTCTGGATTGATTACCTACAGGACGCGACTCGATTCTTTCACGTCCAGCAATTTAAATTCCCGAATGTCAGTTTAGGTAATAGTTGAATTACAAGTGTATCTTTGCTCTGTGGTGACAAAAAGGGATGTGATGTAAGTATAATTCTATCCAAATAGTTATTTAAACGTAGTGGTCGACATTTAGCGTCTTAATTAAAAAAAAAACACGTTTTTTTGGTCATTTTCCAGTCAGTAAATGTATTTGGAACTAGATAATATACACTTATAAAAAACTATTTTTTTATTCGTTATACATTTACTACACATAAGTTACTAAGGTATTTACGCCTTTGGAAATTTTCATTCGGATCTTATCCTCGGGTCCTGTTAAACTTTAAGTTAACATATTTCAGCATAGGTAGGTATAGATTTTTTCACTACTTAGTAGGTAATTTACTTAAAATTATAACTTTGTCTAAGTGCTTAATGATCGCGATTTATGAGCACAAATTATAACTACAATTAATGAGGAATTCATTACACAGAGTCCTCACGAAGCAAATCCTCTACGCAGAACACGAGTGCATGCAAAACAAATGTTTATCTTCACTATCAACAGCGCGTTCGCACTAAGATCAAAGACCCGTCTATAACGTGCTGCGTTAATTATATCTAAGTGGGCATTGCACTAATGACAGTGTTTAGGTTACATAAGGAGGTGAGCGGCCGGCCTCGAACCGGCCATAGCGAGTTCACCTTTAGTGCCGATTTTGCGATTCGTTTCATTCGATAAGGAAACTGATAGCTTGAAGTAAACAATGTAAACATGTATAGTACAGAATAAAAAAACATGTCAGCCTTATTTCGTACCGTTTGTGAATGAGTTACATTTCGATGGCTGTCGCTAACGTTCCAGTCCCAAAACTCACTGTGATTCAGTCAGAGATCTTTAGAGAATGTCATAAAATCACCATTTGGAAAACAATCTGAGATAGAGTCATAATATCGGCGAACCACTGTGACATTGTCACATAATATGAATGACTAATAAGTATATTACTCATCATATCATGTCACATTATACATTACTGTAAGGGGGTCTCGATAATGAAATGATATTACCATGAATTCGTCATGCTTTTTACACCCGTTTTTGTATTATGTATGCATTCCGCACGAAACAAATTAATACCAATAAAACCTTTTGGAAATACACCTGTATACGATGTGCTTGACAGTATTACCGAAACTAGCTGAAACCGGTTACCTATCTGAAACACTAAAAACGTTAATCCGAATTTCGTTTCGACAAAAACTATTCGACAAATATCATTTTAACTTTTTTTCATTTGTCCGAAAATTCAATTCGATATTTTACGATTGGGCATTAATTGCTTAGGTTTTTTATTCACTCGACTAATGACACGTTTCCCTAAATCTGTCATTCCGTAATATCAGTTTTCCGATGTAACGTTTCGGTTTATTAATAATTTGACTTTTTTTGTATGACTTTGGTTTTTTCGTCCGATGTAACGATTCGGTTTATTAACTACTCGACTGTTCTCAAGTGGACTGGTGGTTCTGTTATGGTCACAGTTCTAACCTAACCTAACCCGGCCAGGTCGGTTTTGGAGCTTTGCCGGCTGCTGCCGCGGCACGCTAGCTTCAACCGCTCGGCTCGCGCGCTGTTGTGGTCGCAGTTCAAACCTAACCTACCCCAAGCCAGGTCGGTTCTGGAGCTTTGCCGGCTGCTGCCGCGGCACGCTAGGTTTACTCGCTCGGCTGGCGCGCTGTTGTGGTCGCAGTTTTTAAGTAATGCCAAAAATATCACGTACATGAAAAAATGGGTATTAAACGAAAGACATCTCAATTCAGAGGGCAAGTGAATGGGGCGGGAAAAGTTAAAAGGTAAACTGAAAATTTGTTTAAATGTATGCAGTGCCAAAAGTATCATTGGGCAAATTAAAAATGGGCTACAAAAAAAAAAAAACGTAACAACTCATAGGGCAAGTGAATGTGACGGGAAAAGTTTTTCGGACAAACGATACTTCTACTAAAAATGTGAAATGGTGAAAAGAAAAATGTACGAATCCTGTCATCGGACAAACGATAATAATTCGAATAGTTTTCCGACAAATGAAATTCGGTCAATGGTTTTTAGTGTTTGAGATAGGTTACCGCTGAAACCACCTGAAACCTTTTGAACACCAATCGGTTAAATAATTAACCGTGCCACTGTGTAGTATGTGGAAGTATAAACAGGTACCTATTGAAGAACGCGTATTTTAAACCATTGATATAAAGGACAAAGCACGAAGAAAATTTAACTGCGTAACCTGGCGGAAGAGACCGGGGATCGAACCCGCGACCTCTGGATTACCGATCCAGCGAGTTAACCTCCCCACGATAACCTACCGATTTTGTGTGTCGATCTGTGCATTGTTTATTTGAAAGGCTTTACACCTTATTAACGCATATATTGTACTATTTGACAGCCATATACAATCAGTAATTAATAGAATAGAATCTTTATTGCGTTCATGAATCTTATATAATATCGTAGGTAGTTTTACTTATATGATGCACAGCTTTCGAGTTTATGTTATAGTTTTTCCACAATCACTAAGATAATTTTAAATAAAACAACGCAATTTGCATTGGAAGTTGTCAAGTTTAATTTACGTCAAGGGTGAAACTGTTTTGGCGGCACACTATTCGCACTCGCGAAGTTGACCGAAGTTGGGTGAATATGATAGTGTCGAGACAATTCGCTGCGGAAACCCATAGGTACAACCCGGTTACAATATCTGTGGACCTCGCTGCAATGTAAAGCTATCGACGCCAGGTCCACAGATATTGTAACCGGGTTGTACTTCGACCAACTTCGCCTCGGCCGACTTCGGTCAATTCCGCGAGTAGTGTGGTGTGGAGCCGCAATTTCAGTCAGTCAATGTTCTTCGAATTGCTTAAGCATACCCCGACACGAGGCCAACAATGGGCGTGAAATCATACGTGCTACGAAAACCCCCGGGGGTATATTTATAAGCGACGAGGATTTCAAAGATATACCTTCCATATACCTAAATGATTGATCTGGATGTCTTTCTGGATAACCTGTAAAATGTACTCAAGAAACGTAACGCAGTTAGCATCTCGTTCCGTTTGAGCCATCGTCGATTGGAGGTTGGGGATAATCTTTGAAGTTTGTGTTTCATCATTGTGAATCCATTAACTTGAGGGTCTTTGACAAAGCCAAGATGTATTTTAACACTTTACTGCATTATGTTGATGTATCTTAAACAAGTGGGGTTTCTTAACTCGAGGAGTTCACATACAGTCCCTCTCTCGAAGTGATCCAAGATAAGAAATTTCTATTTAGGCATGTATTTTATTTTGGTTTATAATTTCCACCTTCGTTCCACCACATTTTCATATTCCACAGAACCGTCTCATTGCCTTAAGAAGTGTTGGTACTTACTCATATTAGCTAAATTACAAGGGTATTGTAAAAAATAGGTATGGTGATAATCGTTATTGTCCAGTTATATCAGCGTCCAGTCGTCCAGTCGGATCGGGTATATTACCTCTAACACACGCATTGCGTTGCATAGCGTGAAGAGAAGTATTTACTTGTGTGTATAACTATTGTAAGTAGTAATTCTATTGTTCATCCGGTCAGCTCCGCGAATGAGCCGTATTTAATTGATTTACCAAAAGCTATACACTACGTCCGAATGTCAAAAAAATATAACTAAAAAAGTGCAGAAGTTCGCTCAGTTTATTGACACCAAAAACTGGTATTTACCTGAAGTCTTTATCAATAACGCATGGATTTGTTGTGTGTGATTATAATCGCTTTGACTTTGTGTGCTGTTTAACCTCCACATGATTCTACGTTATTTAAAGTACAGGTAAGGTAACGAACTCATAAACTTGAATTTCGACCAGTCATTGTAATAATATTCTAACACAGGTAGGTAGGTAATATTATATGTACGTCGCCGTAATGTACAGTCACAGAATTAGTGTCCAATTTAACATAGGCCAGTAGTAAAATTGTCAGCTACTTTTCATGCTGACTGTACATAGCGTATTGGTAAAGTGCGTTCACTGCATACGAGAATAATATCCTACCTATGCGAATTTACATTATTAAGAGCAAGTGAATTTGACTTTGATCTCTCGTATATATTCGATTTATACTGAGTCATACGTATTACCTACGCAATTTGGAGTAACGCTAATGACAGATTTTAAATCTCTTATATTTCTTACATTAGCAGATTTGATAATGATCTCAATATTTGTATTGCTAATAATAAGTAGGTATGTACGTGTGTCGTGTATACTACGTTACAGTTTAGTGTTCGCATAGTTTCGCATTCCTCTCGTACCTACTTCATAGTCCCACGTTGGTACATATTATGTTTTACTTCTCTTAACAATTCGCAATGAACACTTCGAACTGCTTTGTCTGAATATTACTTACCTACTACTTATCTTCGTAGAAAATGTTTTAGGTAGGTATGTACAAGAAAACATTATCGATTTGATTTATTTAAACCACTTGTTTAACTGGTTCATTTTTGGATTATGCTCAGATCGCCGGATAGCCAGTGGAAACTCAAGCAAAACCGTATGTATTTGGCCCGTTTCAGTCGCTCATTCAACATTTCTTTGTACAAGTACTTAAACGGCAATATGTGACGATGACCTGCAAACTGCAATCAACAACAGGAAATCGTGACTAAGGCTTCGAACAATGAAAGTAGGTGTGACTTTTTGACTTCAAACTGTTAAAACAGCTGGTAACAACGCTTCTAAACAGTGGTAGGTAAGTAATGATTCGGCCATATAGGTCAGTCGGGTGGGTACACCCACTGCCATTTAAAGGTAGACTTCCGTATCCAGCGGGTCTTAGCGACTATAGCAAAAGACAAGTTGCTATTGCAAAAGTTGTTAGCTTAAACTGAAGGCAAGTGTCAACGACCTGTTAAAGCCTGTTTCCTAAATTAACGTGAGAATTTAAAACTTAAAATTTGTTGCAATATTGGACCAAGTGGTTGAAACTCTTGTGGGAGGCCAAGACACGCTTTGTGTCGCTGCAGTTAGCAGTAAAAAATCGGACTTTTCCCTTATCGCATAATGGCACATTATACGTTATGGCGATAAAATCCGCTTAAGGTTAGATTTGACCAACTTGGAACTTATTCCATACATATAAGCCTTAGCTTTTTTTCTAGAACTATACCCCTCGCGGCTAACGATGAGTCCTATGACACCTGTCATCTCAGTACATTTTATAACCTATAATCTGAAAAATGTACTGACATGACAGGTGTCATAGGACTCATCGTTCGCCGCGCGGGGTATAATGTAAAATCTCCATTGTCATTCCGTCACTTAATCTAACATCTCTGAATTAAGTCTTATTCCAGTTCTTAAATCCTGATCGCGGAAAACTTTCCAATGTTATTTGGTTTTTCCTAATGTATACCTACAGTAAGTTGGGTTAAGGACTTCCCACAAATTTCCACTCAATTAACGTTCAAAGCGATCATTGGCGATGAGTGCCCAGTTAAGAACAGTGGGTCAAGAGTTGCTCGGTCGGAATCGCTCAAGCCGGGAGGGTGCCTTAACATTTCACTTTCGCTGGAGGCAACGGTCCGATGTCGTTGCCCCCTGTCCTCATCCGCGTGCCGATTAGATAATTTTCGCGCTGCGTTGTCAAAATACTCATGACCCAATGGTACAGTGAGCGGGGGCGTTGAACTCGCGAGTTCGCGCGCTGCGCTCGCGTCGCTGCGGGCTGGCTTAGAGGACGACGGATTTGGAATAGTTATCGGTCAAAATATTTATCGCGTTCTGATAATCCATATCGGTGAACCTGACACGTGCCATTTTTTCAAGATTTCTTGAGTCTTGATAACTGATAAAACTGTTAAGTCGATAAAATTCATCAAAAATAATATGTACGTTTACGTACCTTTTGTCACTTGTATTCAAACATAACTTAAAAAATAAATGTTAAATGGTTCCCATCCTTAATTAATTATATTTATTTTGTTAGACTTAAATTACTTACCTTTCACAGTACCGACTTCAGCTCCAAAATTACATTACAATTCATACTAATACTCAACACAAGCCTATGGTTTATAAAATTTAGGAATGTTAATAGGTTGCAGTATAGAAATACGATATTTTCCAGCTTCTCACGTCCGATGTACAAATTCACAATAGCTACGTCCCTTGCCTTGCGTTACCAAGACTGCTGGAACATCTGACAGGTGCACATATAATAGCGCTTTGAAACATTTCAGCGAGATTCCATTCTTAGGGTAACGTGTGGCACAGAAAAAAGTGTGGAATGAGGCCAGGCTTTTCAGACGTCTTACACCGAAAATAAGTTACCGCGCACTCGTATTTACCAAATTGGTTTCTTCCTACTCGTTTAAAAGTCAAATGTGGAATATAGGTTCACTTTCAAGACTTTTTGTCACCAAAAAAAAAATCTGGGTTACTGCCTGCAGGCTGTAGCACATGCTGAGCCTTTTTGCTTGCACATGGCTCGAATATATATTTTTTTTAATTTATTCATGACCATGGTACATGGCTCGAACTTTTGTTTGTGTGGTAAGGCAAGATAAAGGAAGATGGTGAGATGGGATTTCAATGCAGTGGCGTGTTTTTTAGACGGTGCTAAGTGAAAAATCTTGTAAATATTCAAAATTGGGTTAAGCGCAAGTTTTAGACGCACGAGACAAATATTTTAATTGTGTACCTACTTGTGACAAAGAGACAAAGAAAACTGAAAGTTAAATCACTTTATGAGTAGGTAAAGTATGAAGGTGAAACTAGTTAAGTTAGGCATTTTAAATTCTTTGTATTGATTATTGATTCTACACTATTAAAGTTAAAAGCCACAAACGACAAGTGATTGACCTTTGTTTAAATAATGTGCTATTAAGGTCCATTATTTAAATTCATTAAGTACCTACTATTATTATATCTTAGACAAATATTTATGGATTAGACACTGCCCTAAGACTGAGTCGACATGAATGTAGCTGTAATGATATTATAACCAACATTTCAGGTGCCTCGCTAGAAAAGCAACCATTTTTCGTTTTGATATCAATATTTGACACAATATCGTAGCGTTTAGTCAGTTTAAAAAAACAGAAGCGTTATGATAATGGCCGTTAAGCCGATAAAAAAAAACAATAAGCAATGTTAGCAGTTTCAATTACATACAATACTATTGATACTTGGCAGGCAATTCCCATTTTATACCGGTCTCTGTGGTAATATACTATTAATTGTGTTTTTATGTTCCCACAAATGGACATGGTCATCAGAGACAAAAATAATTTTCTTCGAATTAATAGTCAAACTATTAGACATCGCGATGTAATAATTATGTAATAAGAGTCAACGACCGATAGCTTAATTACCACTAGGTAGATAGTAAAATCATTCAAACGCAGTATACCTACAATTCATGGAGTTACCTAAACACGGAAGTCGCGCAAATCGAGACTTAAACCGACTGCCGCGGAGTCTATTTTGTAACGGCAGTAGAAGAGTAAATAAATCAGCGTAGCGCATACGTCAGTCATTGCGATTGTACGAACGTCCTTGCGCGATCGTCGAACCCGGAACACGAGAATAACACAGTGGCCCGATAAGTTCGGATCTCTATAATCCAACCGCTTATGTAAGATGATGTTCGATAGTAAAGTGACCTTCGCGGCCAATGAACTAGCGGTCAATGACCTATTTACCTACTCCAGTTTTTAGCTAAGTACCCGGGTAATTAAACTCTGCGCAATTGTGTATGATAATAGTCACAGCACTTTCATTTATATTTACTTACTTATCTGTAGATACTTATTTACACGTGTTTAGTGGGGTTGGAGACTTTAGACACAAGGTATTTTCACAATTACTATTATAGCTGTTATTTATTAATAGAAATTGCCAAAAACTTCGTGCGCAACAAAATAATGTTACCCTGTTTTTAGCTTGCTCGTAGTCAGCTTAAAACATCATAGTTATCCTATTAACTCTATGTAGGTACTATGTACTACGTATATAACAACAATATTTGATAATGGTACCTTATAATAGGAACATTTTAAATTTTGCAGGCAGTGTTATGATAATTTGAAACTCGCATTCGACTTGACTCGATGCGAATGTAGGTACAACTGTCACAAGACATATTTATCTAGGCGGAATGTGTTGATATGAATAAGTATTGACAACATTAACATTGATTTAATTGTAAGGTATTTTTTGGATCAATAAATAAATTTTATTATTTGACGACGCGGTTGCGCAGTTATTCGAATCCCGGCAAGGGCATTTGTGTGATGAACTCGAATATTTGTTCCTGGGTCATGGATGTTATCTATATATTATGTAGTCGTCTAGTTTGGGACTAGGTCGATTTGTGTAGGGTTCTTTCACAACTTTATAAAATAATGCAGACAAATAAAACTGAATTTATTGATATTGATATTTATTTGCTACTCAGTAGGTCGACTATTAAATAAATAGCGATTTAAACGTAGACGATGGATGTCAACCTACCCTCCAAAACCAGTCAGTAGTGTACCTTTCTTTCGAGTTGTATCAAGATGCCAATCACGCACCGTATTGGGTGTACACGTTATAGTGTTATCAAAAACAAGTGTAGGTGATAATATACTATGTAGTTCTTCCGGCTAGGTATATAAATCAACGTGAATCCATGGCCTTCTCATAAAATTGTCAGCACGTATAGTGTGTTAACGTTTAGCAAAGCGCTTCTAACGTCACAATCACAATGTTCCAAGACCTTGAGAAGTTTCGCCGAGCAATGCTCTCAACATTATTAAGTGCAGATTATTATGACTGTATGACACTAGCTTTGACTGTATTAGCTTTTACTCTTTTATTTTGGAAGATACAACAGCTCTGGAGGCTACCGCCGGGTAAGTGAACCGCAGCGGAAACCTTATCAAAAATCCAAAACAAATTAAATGGCCAGAGTTCATTTATGCATGGCTAATCCAAACTTCATATCATGTTTCATTTTCGTACTCACCTTATTTTTAAAAATCTATGAAATTTTCGCCCCGTTGAATGTAGGATCTATAGGTCAGGTAGTTTGCAAAGATTCAATTCAACTAAACTACCTATACAAGTAAGTATCTATGCTAAAATTATAAAAACCAGAAATCCGTTACTTTATTTCCCATATTCCAGTTCTGTTTAGTTAGCATCAATTCAGAATCGTTATACATAGTAATGTCCATTATCTCGATATAGTTGCTCGTATTAGCCATGTTATAAAAGTGTAAAAAAAAAATATAGGCCTGGAGGAAAACTGCCTTAAATTCTTAGTAAAGTCCTAGGTAAGCTCATTTTACTTAAGAGAATCACTATTTTATTTGTAAAAAGAAACACTCTGACGCATGAATTTGAAAAATAAACTCACTATTATTAATAATTCTACTCACGGATAGAATTATTTATCCGGAAACTCCTATAATAAATACTTAATGGTCTTAGAATTTAAAAAGATTGTGAAATCTAACATCAATTTTATTTTATAATCCATACGAAAACCTCATAAACTCTTGCTAATAAAGTCGGTATTCGTCTCTCGAAAATCCCGTTGTCGTTGGCAAAATGTTTTAGTTATCATGTGTTTTCAGGCCCCTGGGGTCTCCCGTTTTTGGGGAGTCTTCCTTGGATGTGCCAGGGTGCACCTCACTCGTGGTTCCTACAGGTTGCGGCTAAGCATGGAGACCTCACTTCGGTGCGACTCGGCTCGAACCTCCTGGTGTGCATCGGTTCCTCGCGTCTCTTGAGAGACCTCTTCAACAGACCCGACTCCACTGGCCGCCCTCATACGCCTCTGAATGACCTGTTGGGTGGACGAGGTTATGATATTATAGATATGTGAATTAAAACCATTTGTGGTAGAAAATACCGTAAATCTATATAACTGTGCAGGGGTCCAATGCATTCGAATATGATTCTGATTAGTACATGTATTTTCAATCAATCAATTCATTTATTGCATGGTCATGAGTTTACATCACAGGTGATAGTTATTGTTTAGTACCAGTACATCATGTCCTGCCGAGAGGCGTACAATATTTTAATGACAATTTATAATATAATCTATAGTAATCTACATTTTTTGTAACATCATCATAATATAGTAACAAAGTAATAACAATATAGTACCTAATGCATTTAAGTAGTATTATGTTATAGGCAGAATTTGTCTTACATGGCAAGGTAATCACTTATGCTATAAATACATTTGCTGACTAACCAATTAAAAAGCTTTCTTTTAAAATCAGGAGTAGTTAGTTGTTTTAGGTCTTTATGCAACTTATTATAAGTTTTAGTACTCATGCACATAACGTTATTTTTGAGATGTTTCAAGTGCCATACAGGTGTCCCTATAGTTTTCCCTCATTAGCATAATTTTTTTTCTGACTTTTGAGCTGCCTAGTTCTAGTTAGTCTCGTCTCGTATAGACGTTTGATCTAAACAAAAAAGAGGATCGGTCGACATCTTAAAAAAAACATCAGGCCTATTATAATATGGAATGTGTTTCACTAGGAATCGTTCTGAGTGAAGGTTTGCTCTGGAGGAGGCAGCGGCAGTTCCTGCACGAGAAGTTTCGCGCTCTAGGAGCAAGACTTTGCAACTATGGGAAATTCCAAAAAATCGTCTTGGTTTGTACTTAAAACTTTTAATTAACTTTGTTACTCGTTCATAATTACTACTTACCTACTACATAAATCCTGTATTGGCACTTACGCTTCTGCTACATAATTAATTACTAATTAAACCCATGATAAATACGTTTTTATGTAGTTATATTCAATTTGATACTTATAAGCATTTTCAGAACACAATCATGTGTTCAATATCTGTAAATAACAATTTTAGCTATGACTCGGGTGCTGCCTCACCGCGAGTACGAGTAAAGTAACAATATAATAAACGATTTTTTTATCTCTATTATGTTACCTCACCATCAGGCGAATGCCCGCGGTGAACAGCCTACGTGTTAAAAGCATCGTGTCGTTGTGAAAAGAATTGTTTCATTTCACAAAGAACACCATGCTTGTTTATTTTAAGGGATTTTATGAAGGCATACAGCTTCAAAATCTTGCATTACTTTTTATTCCTTGCTGACTCCCTAAGGCAAGTCTTTCGATTAAACAAACTGCACTGAGATTGATCCATCCGTTTGGGAGCGACGATTCCACAGACAGACATAGATACACAGATACACATGTTAAACTAATAACACCCCTCTTTTTACGTCGGGGGTTAAAAATTGTTGCACTCGCCTTATACCTGTAATGATTTTAGATCGAGATAGAAGAACTGCTGGCTAAGTTGGAAGATTTCAGAGACCAGCCGGTGAATCCATCTAACCTTCTTGGCCGACATGTGCACAACATCATCTGTCAGCTGATGATGAGCCTCAGGTTCGAGGAAAACGACCCGGAATTCAGGACTTTCAATGAGAGGGTCACTAAAGGAATGAAGTTGTACGGAGACATACATATCGGCGAGCATATCCCGGCGTATTTGGTAAGTTGGATTATTGCCAATCATAATATCTACATGTATAAAGATGTTGCTTTGCGATCCGTGACATAATAACGTGCTAGCAAATTAGTGCTAATCCGTTATAAGTACTACACTTACTTGCGTATATAATAGTAGAGTTGTTAGTACGCTGTTTTCTAACATAATTGTGCGTATCGGGTTACAAGCATGAAATTTCTACCACAGAGTAGTAGTGTTCCACGGTGATTATTTTCAGATGTGGAAGGAAGTCAGATTCGTCCCCTGTGAGGCGGGAGAGCGGAGTGAATACGGCCAAGTATCCCTCTTTTCTTTCTTTATTGCTGGTCAGTTAAGCTTACCAGGACGTGTTTGGTATCGTTTCCGTGTAAAACAAATATCAGAAATTCATTTTTTATGTTATTTTTGTATAGTTCTATATAAAAAACTTGCATGAATCATGAATGCACGGTAAAATACGCAAATAAGTGAAAGTATTAGTTATAACGGATTAGAACTAAACTAATTGACTAGCACGTTATTATATTGTGGATTAGCAAAGCATTATTATTGTTTTTATTAATATTTTGGCTTTTCGCTTTTTTGGTATCATGTAAAATTGAAGTCAAATTCGTTAAGAATTTTTACTTACAAAAATTATAAAATACTTATAAGAGATGACTATATGAAAAACATTCAGAGTTGCATAAAATTTAGATTTTGGTGAGCATTCGCAGTGGCCATAATATTTCAAAAACGATTCTTGGTATATAAACGATAATTGACAGTAGGCTACTGCTAATCAACTAATATTAAAAGCTAATAAAATAAGTCATAACAAAAAATAAAAAACTGAAGAAAATAAATGAGATTCCAAGAATCCTGTTGACGTTACGTAACATATAATCCTGTTTCCGAAGCCCGTTATGACGTCACAGGCACTGCCGTGAATACCAATCAGGTGGTTTGCTGATCATAAGCGCACTGCGGACAGGTTCGCCTAGTGACGTCACTGCGCCAGTCGGTTACTCTTACACCAAGGAAGAGTGAGCATGTAGGTATATTATTACTTGTAAAGTCGGAGCACAAAGTTTCACTGTTTATGGTTATCACAAAATTTTATGAACGGTGAAATTCAACGAGTCTAATCATAATATTGTCCTAATTTCGGTAGAAGATTTTGTTTATTAGGGGTAGAGTTGTGTCGTTCTCGAGTATTCCATGTAAATGTTATTGAGAGCGTTCTTATTAAGTATAATCATCATTATTTCGAATTTCAGATAACGATTTTTCGCCAAATAAACGTTATTGCTATAGAGGGTCCGTAATGTTTCATATAATGTCAGATAAACTAACATACACTTGATATACAATCGATTGGTATAAAGTTGTTTCATATAATGTAACGTTTCATATAATGGTTTTTTCCTATATTTTGCT
Source organism: Apotomis turbidana (assembly GCA_905147355.2). Lineage (NCBI taxonomy): Eukaryota > Metazoa > Arthropoda > Insecta > Lepidoptera > Tortricidae > Apotomis > Apotomis turbidana. Next base: position 17,112,221 of record LR990288.1, on the reverse strand, counting down.
TTTCTCTAATTATCGATTGATATAATAGGCTAAATGACATAATTGACGATATGCATAATTATACTTTCGTATAACATATTTATCACATAAATTTGTTTAACATACATACTATTTAGAATAATAGCGTTTTCATATAAATACTGCCTTAAGGTGAAATAGGTAATGTTAGGAATCGTAAGCAGAGTCGGACCTGCGCGGCTCGCTCGCTTCGCTCGCTCGTTAGGGTCGCAGTTCAACCTAACACTCCTCCTCGCTTCGCTCGTCGTCGTACCTAACCTAAGCCAAGTCGGACCTGCCTTATGGTGTAATAGGTAATGTTAGGAATCATAAGCCAAGTCGGACCTGCGCGGCTCGCTCGCTTCGCTCGCTCGTTAGGGTCGCAGTTCAACCTAACACTCCTCCTCGCTTCGCTCGTCGTCGTACCTAACCTAAGCCAAGTTGGACCTGCCTTTAGGTGATATAGGGGGTGACAGCCGAATATATCTAGTGGGAACCACCTTTTTTGGTTATAGTAAAATCAACTTATATCTTCTGTAGTTTATAGCATTGACGAATTATATCAAGTAAGTCATTATGATAAATATGTTTTATGCCAAGTAATAAATATAATAAATGTACATTATACTAAAAGTAATTATACCTATAATCCATTATATCAATTGTTACATTAGATCATTTGAAAATTATCTAAAACAATATTATACCATTCGTTACATTATACAAAGTAATGGTATATCAAACCAAAATAGATTAAGTGAAGTTATATGAAACGTCGGGCACCCTGCTATAGATATGTTATACAATTAGGTAACCAATTATACAGTGTTATACAATTAGGTAAGTAGGTACCTAACCTAACCTAACCTAAGGTTAAATAATTTCATTACAAAGTGGTTTTCGGAATTATGAAAATTCGGAAAAATTATGTCTTCGGACAAATTAATCTTCGGTGTAATGTATCAACGAAATAACCCTAGATTTTGATTGTATATTTATCTCCGGCCAAAATGAGTTTGTGAATGGGTTCTCCTCTAAAATATAGCAATTAGATATATTACCTTAAAACTGCAAAATGAATTGGTGACAATCGAGATATTATATGATCGCCTAGTCACAGATAAATAGACACTTACTGAGCTAATATATTCAAACATGCAAAAAAGGAAAAGAAGGAGAAAAATAGGTACATCAATATACATTTTGTTGTAAAACGTAAAATTTGAATAATTACTATTTAATTTAATTATAGGTAAAATAGATAGATAGAATCCTTTATTCATATCCACAACTTACATGGTTAATAGACACAGTAAATAATATACTATAATACAGTCGAAACATGCTACTTAAAACTAGTGGAAGTATATAACAAGTTCAAGGCCTCACGAGGTTATACAAACATTATAGACATCAAGTTTGTTTAAAAATGTCTAAATTTTTAAATTTCCCATTAATACCCTTGCTGAAATTATGAAAATATAGAAGAACTGAAACCACAAAAATATTATTTATTCGAACCAACTAAGAAAATTTCATGAGAATCGGTTGAGATTGAGAGATGTGGCCCCTAGGCGAGAATAGCCGGAATTCGAAGATCAAAACCTCTAGACATATAAAATAAATTTTCGTGAAGCTGAAACAGACGCTTCGCTTCTATTATTGAATAAAATCACTGCTCGAAAAATCTTTTCAACTGACTTCAAAAAGGAGGAGGTTACTTTGATTGTTTCTTTTATGTTTGTTACCTCTGAACTTCGTCATTTATGAACCGATTTAAAAAACTACTTTTTGATTCGAGAGTAGGCATTATACAGGCGTCTCCAAGTTGGTCTCATAAAATTTTGATGAAGATCTGATTACGATGTTCTCGGAAGTAGGTACTATTTGTTCTCGTTGAAGTCAGTTATTTTTTGTGAAAAAGCTTTTAATCATAAAATGAGCATTAATCACAACCCGATACTAATAACGCCAAATACCACCGCAAAGATAATAACAATCGAATAAAAATGCCGTATTCAAATCAATTTACGCATCTTCTGAGTGTTATGGTGCCACTCAAACATAGATTCGCATACACACACATATACAATTAGACATTGTGCTTTTAACCTATAATCCCATTCAATCCCATATTATTATAATCTGTGCGGATAGCAATGTCAAGACGTCCATAGAACTCGATTCCGATCCGAGCGACTTGCCTCCTATAAAGTATTTGTGCGTCCTACTATTCCCACTCTATACTGTTCTAGAGAAAAGAGTAAGCCAAATCCGCTCCGGCTTTACCAATGATTTGTTTTACGCCACGCCACTCCACACTGGTGGATAAGTAAAACAAGCAAGTCCATCAAGTATAAGTGCTACGAACTTCTAAACACCTTTCAAGAGCGCTACGGCGTAGAGCCACTACGCTTGTAGTTTTAAGTTACAGTCTGTGAAATGGTTTCGTATGTGGTTGAATGGTGCTAGAAACAAATGCAAGAATTTTCACTTAACTATTTAGTGTAATGCTATCGGCTCGCATAAAATTCACTGGCATAACGTATTTTTGGTATAAAATCGTTAGCCATTATTCTAAAATTATTAATTTTGAGAGTGAAGCCCATTAGGTTTGGTTTGTTTTATATCAACCCTTAAAAGTTGTCTGTTTAAGAGAATATGTATTTATTTATTTAAACTTTATTGCACACAATACATGGGTAAAAGTACAAATGGCGGACTTAATGCCGTAAGGCATTCTCTACCAGTCAACCATAGGACTAAACAAAAACATTTGTATGGTGCAGGGTCTTTTATGTAATCTGTTACATGAAACAATATTCAAATTATTGTTTTTTTTTTATGACAATTATAATTAGAACTATCAATCAATTTTATGCAACCCAGTATTAAACCCACTTTAGTTGTGTGTTACACACTTTCACACTACTTGAGTAGTGTCGACTGGCACACTTTATGGTGTTTCTAAAAATACCTTCTACTCAGTAACTATATAAGTAAGTAGTAGTAACTATATGTATAAGTAGTAAGTAACTATAAACTAACTATATAGTCAGTTAGTCAATAGATCCTAGGATCTACAACTTAAATGGTCCCACCGGAAGATCAGCGCTGGCTCTCGAGCTAGCATCTTGCTGAGGTTGGGACCTTTTCGTGGCACAGCCATAATACTATAGTTGCCTATTCTTTTATTATATTTTATTATTTCAGTCACACCCTTTATGTAACAAACTCGCGCTCTCTAGCAAACATCCTCCAGCTCCTCCATCTTCACAGCTAACCACCATTCCTGATCCAACTTTACCTTGCCTTCTTGCATCAGAAGATAGAGTTTTTGCTGCAGTCATGTCGTTCAAGAACGGCTCAGCCGGTGGTCTCGATGGGATTTCACCGCAACATCTGAAGGATCTCCTGACAGTCCCTGGTGGACGTAATAATGCACTTCTCACAGCCCTAACCAATCTCATAAACCTCATGCTAGCCGGAAAGGTGAACCCACTTGTCACTGATATATGGTGCCAACCTCTGCGCTCTTTTAAAAAAAGATGGTGGGATTCGCCCCATTGCGGTTGGGTCTACTTTTAGGAGAATTGTTTCCAAGATCTGTTGCAGGCATATTCTCCCGCTGTTGCAGCCAAAGTTTCAACCGGTTCAGCTGGGTGTCGGTTGTAAAGGCGGCTGTGAAGCAGCAGTACATGCCTGTCGCACTTTTCTTAATACTTCCTCATCAAAAGCCCTCCTGAAACTCGACGTTAAGAATGCATTTAATTCCATCAATCGATACACTATGTTATCTGAAATTCAAAAAGTAGTCCCTGATATTTATCACTATCTTTGGCAATGTTATGGTACTGCATCCAATCTTGTTTTTGAAAATAACACTTTGCTCTCATCTGTCGGATGTCAGCAAGGTGACCCTCTCGGTCCGGCCATTTTTAGCCTGGCAATACATCCAATCATTTCAGATTTAACCTCTAAATTTAATGTTTGGTATCTCGATGATGGTACTCTCGGAGGAGATGCGGATTTTGTCCTAAACGACCTTAGCTTAATCAAAGATAAATTCGATTCGATCGGTCTACAGTTGAATTTTGACAAATGCGAAGTATTTTTAGATGGCAACTTCGACACTTTATCGGTCAAACAAGCCTTTGAGTCCGCTAGTCCAGGAATCAAGATTTTATCCAAAGAAACGCTTCACCTTCTTGGTGTTCCCATCTTTGACGAAGGGATTCCTAGTTTTGTAGAGAATAAGATAAGCAAGTTTGAAGAATCCGCAGATCGTCTATTAGAAATTCATGCCCACATGGCCGTTTTCATACTACGTTCATGCCTTTTTGTACCTAAGTTCACGTATGCCCTGCGATGCTGCCCCTTTTGGAAATTTAAATTACTGTGTGAAAACATTGATAACATTATTCACGCTCACTTAGAAAGAATCATTAATGCGAAATTTGACGCTCGTCAATTTTTACAGGCTACGCTACCTGTACGGTTCGGTGGCCTCGGCGTAAGGCAAATCTCAGGTGTCGCCCTTCCAGCGTTCTTGTCCTCGACACATAGCTCGCTACCTCTTATCGGTAAAATATTATACCCTTTACTTTCCGATTCTGAGGTGGCCTGTTTGTCAGAGGCCAAGGACGCTTGGAAAGAGGCCTGCCCTGGTACAGACTTTCCGACGAGTACAGAGATCCAGAAATTGTGGGACATGCCGATAAATCTAAGAGTACACAACCACCTTACTGACACAAGTCCCACCCCGAGAGACAAGGCCAGGCTCCTTGCAGTTTCTGCTCCAGAGTCCGGATACTGGCTTCACGCACTTCCCTCAGTTAATTTCGGCACTTTATTAGATGACAATTCTTTCAGGGTGGCTGTTGGCCTTCGTCTAGGCCTAGACATCGTCGTTCCACACCAATGTCGTTGCGGATACCAGGTAGATCGTTTAGGTCACCACGGCCTTAGCTGCCCCAAAAGCGCCGGCAGACTCTCCCGCCACGCTTGTCTAAACGATATCATACGTCGGGCTCTTGTCAGCGTCAACGTGCCTGCGGTACTCGAACCAAATGGCCTCGCACGAGATGATGGCAAGAGACCCGACGGCATGACGTTAGTACCGTGGCGGTTGGGGTGGCCCTTAGTGTGGGACTCCACCTGTGTGGACACTTTGGCACCTTCACACATTGCAACAACGTGCCAAAATCCAGGTGGGGCGGCCACAAACGCGGAGGCGGCTAAACGCCGAAAATATATGTGTTTAGGTGATAACTATATTTTCGTGCCGTTTGCCGTAGAGACCTTAGACCCATGGGGCCCAGCCGCTCATAATTTGTTTGATTCCCTTAAAAAAAAACTAATACAAACTACCTGTGATCCCAGAGCTGGCGCGTTTCTCGGACAAAGGCTCAGTATTGCTGTGCAGCGGGGAAACGCCGCCAGCATCTTGGGATCATTTCCGCCAATGACCGACCTTGGCTAGAGTTAGGTTAGTGTAGGTTTTAGTTTTTAAATTGTTTTACCACTTAATTCGCATGTTTTTTTTTAATAAATTGCTGGTATTTAAATAACTGGTATTATTGTTTCAGTACCTGCCTGGTAAAAAGGCTGTGCTAAAGGAAATCGACCGCAATCTTCGTGATATTAGCGAATTTCATTTGAAAAAAGTAAAACAACGTCACGAGCAACTGTTGAACGGGGAATTGGAGAATCACGCACCCGCTGACATTTTGGACTATTACTTACTCGAGATACAGAAAGAATCCTTGAACACATCTAAACTGTTTAAAGGAGTTGATCCAGGTGGGTTCAAATCAAATGTACTCATCTCTTAGATTAGCCTACGTGTTAAATCAGAGAGTTACAGACGCAAAAGAGTAAGGACCAAAAAGTTGTCTGAAATTAGTGTAGTTATATTCATACAAACGATAAAATAGCGATGGGAAAATATTCTGTTATGCTAAAAAAATAACGATACAATAAGGAACTTAAAATAGATTTCCAAGGTACGGCAATCGATGGATACAACTTTTATTTGAGGTAGTAAGAAGAAGAGGATACACTTATTTTGCAAACCAATTACATTTTACACTTAAAAGAACAAAATAAATACAATTTTATCAATGACATTAAGGTGATAAACTTTTTGGTCTTCACCCGATAGCCGTTTTAACAGCTCGCGGACTTTTAGTACGAGCTGCAACTGTCACATGTGTTTTGAAATCATTCTCAACTATTATCGGGAACGCACAAGAACATTAAATAAACAAATATTAAGGGACAATCTTACACAAATCGACCTAGTCCCTACCTAAGCAAAACTTGTACTATGGGTACTAGACGACGATATACATAATATATAAATACATATATAGATACAATCCATAGACCCAGGAACAAATATTCGAGTTCAGCACACAAATATTTGCCCTGCCCGGGATTCGAACCCAGGACCGCCGGCTCAGTAGTTAGCTGCACTACAAACCGAGCTAACCGCGTCGTCGCGTCGCGCGCATATATTTTGAACAATCATCTTTCAGAATTCTGTGTGCCTTCTTCTACTTCATCTTTTTTGTATTAAAACAACGCATACCAATTTATTTAGTGTGCGAAACATCAATCAGCAGCACTTGGTCTCCAACGTAATAATAATAATCATGATACTTGGGCGTTATGAAAAATGCCCCTATTTATCAGTTTGTCCATAACATATGCAATTACAATTACACAATTCATTTCTGGATGAAAGACGGAAAATAACATAGAAGAAGGAGTCAAGAAAACACAGCCACCCTTTGTACAAGGATTCAAGTGTGTGGAATATTTATCTCGAGTAAGTATGTCGGCGCTGCTACGCCGTGGAAACTTTAATGTTGACGTATAAGTTATACCTATCGCTTGAAATATTCCATTCATGTTAATTAGACCAAGTTAGACTGTTTTCAATATATAATTTAGGCACATAACATGCGATAAAACATTACATACGTCACAAAATTTTCAGGCATTTTACCTCGTGGTAACGTCAGTTAAGTTTATGGAGGTAAGTAATAATGTCAAAGAAATACAACATGAAATGCTCCTACTCTTGCTGCTTAAAGTTTAATACCACTTTGGTATGTAATTCATAATTATCAACATTAAATAATGTTGTATTTCTATGATATTACAAAACGCACTTGTATAGACGTTCTGAGGATTTGATAAAAAATTTGAATATGAATAAAAAAGAATAAAGGTAGGAATATTCCTTAATTCTTAAGACAAAGTTACAGATTTTCCGTGGTTTATATTGTTTAAATATTTGTGTTTTTCTACGTGGCACGGCAAATTAAATGTTTACTTAAATGAATTTGGAAAACGCCTAACTTGACCACTTCAAATCAATTTAACGTAGAACTGATTTGTAAGTTTTTAGGTTTAGTAATTACTTAATTTAAAAGCTCTTCGGTGTTTTAATCAGTGTTTTTATGTAGTGACCGTGAAAGTTCGTTGACCTCATGATAACTCTTATCATCTCGAATTTTATGACTAGTTATCTTTGCATTTAGGTTTCAAGGTTTCTTTCTTACATCAGCAGATACCCAAATATACTTGGAAATTGTGACAAAACGTGTATTGATAAATAAGTAAAGCATGTTAGAATGATTGACTCGGTTGTGTTTCAAGGTATACTTCCAGAAAAATCTCATCCGTTTAATTATAATATTGAAGTATAAGACGAACTGACGACTTAACTTATAAATGGAAAGGAAATCCAAAACAATTTCCAATTTTTTAGTTAGTATTATCAATCTATTGCATCCCTCAACAAACCTCTGTATCCGCCTCTTATCCAAAATACTCGTCCCATACCATACTTAACTGAAAAGTTACTAATGTACCGTTATGTTTTTGCACATAATTTAAAATGTATTATTAATTGCCTACTTTAGTTTTTACAATGAACGAACACACCAAAGTTTATAATTACCTTTTTCTGACAGACGAACAAATAGTCCAAGTATTCAACGACCTCTTCTCCGCGGGTATGGAGACATCCCGAACGGCCCTGCTCTGGACACTGCTGATGATGCTCCGCGAACCTCATGTCGAAAGCAGGGTGCGCGCCGACGTAAAACAAGTCCTGGAACCAGGAGAAATGGTCACGCTGGAGCACCGACTGAAGCTGCCGTACATCGAGGCTGTTATATATGAAACGCTGAGAATCGTATTTGTGGTACCGTTGGGTACCACGCATGTAAATGCGAAGTAAGTACTCTTAGGCTTCCAAATCTAGAGTACCAATATCCTCGATTTTAATAATAAAAAGAATTAAAACTCTGACTTTTACACACTGTCAGTCTTTAATAATTACTGTTATAAGGCATAGATAATAGATAATGTATTACAAATTGTAAAAAAAATGTTTGCTGTTGAAATATGACGTTTTTTTAATTGTAAAAAAAAAGAAAATGTTGGCTTCTGGATATATCCCTTCTGTCTTATGTTATAAATTATTTTCCCTTTTCAGCCAGTGGAATGTGAATGGCTACATCATACCGGCTGGCACCCTCCTGGTGCCATTATTGAACAAGATTAACATGGACCCGCATCTTTATCCCGAGCCCCACAAGTTTATTCCAGAGAGGTTTCTCCAGGGCGGTAACCTGTTCATCCCGGACACTTTCATGCCATTTGGAGTTGGCCGCCGCATCTGCCTCGGGGAGCATCTTGCTAAAATCGAACTGTTCCTGTTTTTTGCAAATATCATGAATAGTTTTAAATTTCATTTACCGGATAATGAAGTCATGCCAGGATTAGAAGGCGTGGTAGGTATTACCCACGCTCCCTTGCCTTACAAACTCTGCTTTAGCAAATTGGGATAAATTGTGGCTCACTTAAGAAAGGTTAGCAATTTATTTTTTCTTTTTTTGATTTTGGACAGTATTATGAAGTTAGAAATTTTACAGTATATTAGGTACTGGTCACCGAATCTTCATGCATACCTGCCATTTTCTTGGTTTCTTTTTGTAGTAAATTAAAAGATCCTAAAATCTATTTATTCGTTACTTTTAAGGTGACGGGCAATGCTTAACTAGCCAACTTCCGTTTTTTTTATATCTTCTAAATTAGATAAATTTTCAGTAATCGCAAGAATCTAGGAATTGGAAACACCTTTAATATTAATAAAATATAGATAATTTTCCGTTCTATTGTTGTTCCTAAAACGTGCCTAAAACAGTTGCGGCTGCTTTTGACGTAAACAAGTTTTGTGGGTTAAATGTAGTGATTAAATAACTTGTATACAGTGATTTAATAAATATTAAAGGTGTTTTGCTAGCTCCTAGACTCCAGCTTTTCCTGAAATTATCTAATTATGAAGGTATATGAAAAAAATCGGAAGTGGCGCTAGTTTCGCATTGCAGTGAAAAAAAAACTAAATATACGTAATTGTATTTAAGTCGAGGTCACTTTCAAGCTTCAAGTAAACTCTTTCTTAGTAACTTAAATTATAATATCTTCACCATAAACATACCTACTATCTGTTTTTTTCAGTGCAGGGTATCATGGGTTAAATTTGTGTCAAGTTAATGATCAAGCCGTGAATATTGCGATTCAAAGATCACGGGCATGACTTTAGATAATACTTCATTCATTAGTTTTAATTAATCATGACATTAATTTTGCGTATTGACATTGTACTTTAAAGTATAGGTAAGTATATTAAAAATGGGGAACGGATGACATTTTTGGACGCCGTTGCGATGCCCGTATAAGGCAAGAAAAACATTTTCATTTCAATTTTTTTAACTAAGCTTCTGAAATATCTGTAACTTTTTACATCTATTCCCCGTTATAAAATTTTACGATAGGAACGTAGATTTAAGCTTTAATGTTAAAATGTCGTTCGGTACGATATATTAGTTCCCAATATATAATTATAACTACATATAAACAATTGCTTTCTTAGAGTCCAACTAAAATAAAACGAAATCTGGAAGATAACTTCTGGCATTTTATTTATACGTATATTGCTCGTCACGAATCGTTGTAATCGCTTTCCATCAAGCGATCCGTTTTACTTGTACTATGACATAAAAAAACGATTTCCTTTTCTTGTAGAAGGACTCTAATCGACGATGATGAACTTAATAGTCTGGAACGACTATATAGACAACATAAATAGACACTTTTTTGTCTACATATTAGATTATTGCAGAAGTTTTAATGTACACGTGTAAAGTACGTAATAGTATATCACGCCTAGTTTGACTTAATTATAATTTGATGTTAACGATCAATATAGTGAATACCGTGTGAATGGGATTACTTTACACACAGGCTTAACATTGATTTCATTATTTAACTATAACATGTTTGTTTCTGGAGGCGTACATAAGATGAATGGAAGATTAATGGCAACATTAAAAACGCGTTCATTAATTGATTTTTTTTGATTTTTAGTTCAGAAATGCTTCCTTGTGATTCAAAGTAATCCCTAGTCTACGGCAAATTATTGCTATCGTAGAGTCCGACTAAAACTAAGTGAAATCAGCAATACAACTACCGCTAGCGAGAACTTATTCATCTATTTTGATTTCCTTTTCTTGTGGAAGGACTCTACCGTTCATGCCTAATTTATCATTTTCTTTTACCTACTTATTTGGTTGACATGCTGCTTTTAAATATATTCCTAAATCTATATTTTGTTTTTTTATTATTTTGATTTTGAATACGTATTTTTTTTTTACAGATATACCTAATTAAATGTCTGTTTAGCGGAAATACCCAACGAAATATTATTCCAACGCAATTCGTGCAGTGAAAACAATAATTCATCATTTTTAATTAGTTGGTGTCGAAGGTGAAATGAGGAAAATAAGAGTAAATTATAATATGATACCTACTCTACGATTACGCGATCGCTCTTCAAAACTTTCGTAGGAAAACCCCAAATGACTTAGTAGTTGCGGTAAAACGTTGTATGGTTTTCGGCATACTTTTTGACCCGAATTTCAAAAGCTATTTTGTAGGAAACTACTACAAAACCACAAAAACAACGCCGAATTTTCAAGGGCAAGTGTACAGAATTGTTAGCGGTGCCAATAACTAGGCTTTCTGAATAGGCGCTATAAAAATTAGGTGACGCAATTTTCATGGTGCCTCAGTATAAGGAACGGCTCATACTGGCTGTAATAATTAAAAAGAAACGGTAAAGTGCGATTAGGACTTGCGCACCCATGGTTCCATACGAACTATGAGAGTACTGCATGTTGCTCTACTGAGCGACATACTTAACTTTACAGTTAGAAAACTGTTTTACGTACTTTGTATAGACTATATTTTTTATGGTTTTATTAGAAAGATACTATTTACAGATTTTGTCCTATACTTGTAGTATAAGACGGTATTACTTGCCAAATTTCATAGTTCTAGGTCAACGGGAAATACCCTATAAATTTTGATTCCCTTGAGAGTGTAGAAATATACCTATGTTTTTTGCGACATAAGCGGCCGTACCTTCTTTTTTACGTTAACTTAGAAGTTTGATTTTTTCACAGCTTCAGGGGACTACACTGAAGTACATAATGGTTTAATTTCAACTCTCTATCTCCATGCATTCTTGAGATAAAGGGTCTCGACAAACAGACGGACGGACGGACAGACGGATGGACGAACGGTCAACAAAGTGATCAAGGGTTCCGTAATAAGAATATTCAGAAAACTGTACCGACTGTTTAAAATATTTAAATGAAACTTAATAAAAGCAAAAGATTTTCCTACATTTTTTGTGTAGATATTTTTGAATATAAGTAAATGCGCATTGGGTAAAGATTTAGCGTAAAGCATTCCAGCCTTCATCTGAAGATATTCATTTAGTTTTAGCTTCCGCAATGCGGATTGTACGTTATTTATCGTAACTTGAATCGCCACGACGAGGGCCGAACGCCAAACGTTTTTTTATAACAACCCGTACCTACTGGTACCACGTCGCATTGTGCCGGTTATATCATACCCATAGGCTCTTCAAAGCATGAATTGATTAATTCTAGTCTCCCCCTTTATGAGGTGGACCTTGAAATATTTAAAGGATTCAAAAGCACAAAGGACCCTATTGAATGTTATTTATTTTTGTCAACGTGACCTGGCTGCAAGTTCAAGGCTTTAGACGTCGGTTTCGCTGGCGATTGTTAATTTTAACATCAGAATTTCAGTTTAATTGAATTGGCACGCTGCACCGAACATTCCTGCAGCTTATAGGTATTTTCGGTTACCTCTGACACCGTGCGATTCGTAAATTAGCGTTGTGCCAAAATAGCGAGGAACATGCAATGCAATGGAGTAATAAACTAGTTTATTTTTTAAGAGCGAATAAATACATTATGTGAAATTGTTTACTTCTTTAAAATTTCCATTAGTCATCAGGTCATCACCACGAAGTATTAAGGTGATGATTTGAGCGTTTTGTTCGTCTTATTAGATACTCTATGCCTAATATTGATTGACTCCGTATGAATTGTGGCGCTATTTTCATTGGTTGTCTTGTACTTAAAAATCACGGTATGTTTTTAGTTACTATCAAAATGATGTTGATTGCTTTTATGAAATTGCCAATATTGCGGACAGAGTAGGTAATAAGACGGGTAAAAGGCTCAAACAATCACCCATAAAGTAATCACCATTATCATCCTACGACAAACTAAGGACGTAGGTAATATTTTCCGTATGAACATGTATAATTTTGCATCGTTTCTCATCAATTTTAACTTTATGAAACTGCTTCGTCATCAACCCAATAACTGATTCAGGGAGGTTAGGTACTGTTTCTGTAGTTTGAAATTCGTAGTTCGTATCGGAGTATACCTCTTAGCCTCTTGTTAAACTGTATTTAGCATAAAGGTGCGCCAGAAACTTCAGAATAACCCCTTATGGTCGATCGAACCCAAAATCGCATGTCAATAAGTAAAAATATGCCCAATGGAACAAGCCCTTAAGCTCGGCACGTGTAAGTTATCCGAGCCAAAACGTGAAGGTCGTGGGGATGGATTATAGTTAAGTGAATGCGTGCCGCGGGAACCGCTGCGCGCGCGCATTTCTAGGGTCACCGCTGTTAGTTTAATCTACCTATTGTATATGCTATGGACCAAGAATACTGGTTTATAAATGACCGAGCGAGCGAGGCGTCGCTGTTTCAGTTTGGCCTAAAATTCTTTCTTATGTCCAGATGTCTGGTTGTCCAGGTGCTTTCCTGGACTGTCCGGCATGGAATATTGTATGTTCAATAAGGATATAGTTTTTTTTTGTTGGAAATGTGTAAAGATAAAAATTTCCACTATTGCCAATCAAACTCGCGAGGTCAGGCAGCTGACAGAGCCACTACTACAAAATTGAGGGAAAGAGAAAAAAAGGCTAAGGATATTTTACATAGATCAAACTAAGGAGAACAAAACAAACAAAACAGCATCAGGATTTCATAAAAAGCTAGGATAGAGAGCCTTGGATGTTGCACCATTAACATTTTATTATTATTTACCATTAACATATTACTCGTACTATAAACGAGCTTAAAAGATTTCAGTATGAATGTTAACCGTTGTTTCGCAATTTGCCTTTGTGTTAGGTAATCGCTCGTTTCCGAGTGGCGACGATATTTTTTAAGGACGTATAAATCATGGAGTTTTATACGTCAATAATTTGAGTAACAACTTTCAAGTCGTATTAACCTATGTGTGTGTGATTAATTAAATCAACTTCACGCTACGCTTGACTTATACTTTGTTTCTAGGTTATATTTCAGTCAAGTTTATATTGAATACGGTAACACGTAATAATGTTAAATATGATGTATTACATTATACCTACCTAATTTAATAAAAACTGGTGCGAGTCGAACTTGCCCACAGAATAATGAAGAATTCAACTTGAAGCGTTCATAGCCCTTCCTGGGTCAAGGCCCGATAGTCCGCGTGGTTTTTTTGTAAATCGCTATCACTTTACAAAAAGCAAAACCTCACCGAACAACGGCATGCTCTACGAGCAAACTTGAAATTGGCGAAATCATCATTAACCTGATGGAAGCCATATTTTAAAATTAGATTAGAACTTAGATTTTGTTTCACAGTTTCAAGATACTGTAGTTGAAATTAAAACCATATACCTAGGTACCTAGGAGTCTTGAAAGACGGACGGAACAAAGTGATCCGTGATCCTATAAGGGTTCCGATTTTTTCCTTTTGAGATACGGAACCCTAAAAAAGAATTTCTCTTCGTGAAGTAGACCTTCCCCTCCTTCAATATTTCAGGTCCAATAGTTAAGACGGTAATAGGTTACAGGCATAAATAGATAAAGTTACCTTCGCTTATATTATAAAACATTATAAATATGTATAGTCTGGATAAACTGATTTATACTAATATTTGTGAATCATTTTGTGTATTCAGTACAGCACTGCTATTACAGTAAAATTAAAACCATATTTCATAATGAAATGCTCATCCGAGAGCGTATTTAGGTCGAGGCCTGAATGTTTTACTTATCAATTTCAGGTTTTGAACTTAATCTGCAATCTTATTAGAGATCCGTAAGGGAGCTAAAATTACATTTCGAATGGTAGTCCTTATTACTGATTCACATGGTTTACATTTCGATTTTATTAGAGATGGGTATTAGAATTAACTCCGCTTGGAATTTTATTTATATTTATTTTAATATTGATTTATTTAAATTTTAAATTATGAACCTAAATAATAATAAATAGCAATGTAGTAACTGACGCTGTTATTCAATAGAATTTGGGGATCTCTCAATAAAAAGTAGAAATGGAATTATAAAAAATCGGTCAAGTGCGTATCGGACTCGCGCACCGAGGTTTCCGTACGAACTATGAAAGCACTTGCATATTGCTGTAACGAAAAGATAAACTGTACTGAGCGAAAACTTTACATTACCGTTGGAAAACAGTTTTCATATTTTTCTCTATATACAAGTAGGTACCTTACTTGTAGTATAAGAACGATATTACTTGCCAAATTTCATAGTTCTAGCTCAACGGAAAATACGCTACAAATTTTGATTCCCTTGAGTGTCGAAATATACCTTTTTTGTGGAATAAAAAAGTAGTACTACGTCCGTAGGTATCTTTTTTAGAGTTCCGTAGTCAACTAGGACCCTTATAGTTTCACCATGTCCGTCTGTCCGTCTGTCTGTCTGTCTGTCTGTCCGTCCGCGGCTTAGCTCCGTGATCATTAGTACCAGAAAGCTGAAATTTGGTATGAGTATGTGTATGTAACACGCCGACAAAACGGTAAAATAAAAACTAAAATAAAAACTTTTTTTCGGGTACCTCCCGTACACCTAAAGTGGGGGTGATTTATTTTTTTCGTTCCAATACTAAGTGTGTGGGGTGTCGTTGAATAGGTATTTTAAAAATAATAGGGGTTTTAGAACATTATTTTTTTATAAAGGCAGCAGTTTTGTAAATGTTCGCTCCGAAAGTTAAAAAAAATGTGTCCCCCCCCCTCTAACTATTCAACCAAAGGTCAAAAAACGCCATTTGTACTTTTACTTGTGTATTGTGTGCAATAAAGTTTAAATAAATAAATGAAAATGAGGCCTTATAAGTACTTTCAATGAAAACTAATATATTGAATAAAATCGGTTAAGCCATTTTTGAGTTATCACAAAAATTCATAATTTTCTTTAAAATGACGTAGTGCCGCGCGGTTTCCTTATACTTCGAACGTTACTCATATTAGTTAAGTGCCATACTGTATTAAAACATTTCGCTCAATCTGGTGCGTATAATCGATAACTTCCAGAAGGTAATAAGTAATTACTGTTACTATGGCGTTTACGACCTTTTTATAGAGCTTGAAATCTTTCTCGTAATTTAAATCTTTCTCGTAATTTTCGTCTATTGTGAATGGGCTACTACGGAACCCTACACTGAGCGTGGCCCGACATGTTCTTGGCCAGTTTTTTAATGTTAACTTGGAAGTTTGATTTTTTCACAGCTAGCAGCTTTTACGGACTATAGACCTGAGTATGGTTTTAATATATTGACAACGAAACATTAACCGGTCAATACATTACACGTTTAACAACTTCTCGTCCGCATACAATAAACATTTCAATTAATCACTGAACCCTCGTCTCTCGCTCCGCCCACACTTGACAGTCTTATGTCGCGCCAAATGACGTCGTATTGGCGACTTTTAAACGTCAAATGTTGCGAAAGCGTGCGAAATTAAATGATGGTAGTGACCTTACGCACCGTGGCGTAACTCGGGCTGCCCCACGTGCCGTTACACAACTTAAATTAGCTAAGCCTTTTTTGTTAGGTATGATTGTTGCCAAGTAGAATTTCTTCTGTCTGGCTTTAGTCTACAGACTACATAAGTACAAAGATTGATCATTTTATCGTTGTTTTTAATATTTTTTGTCTCGGGGACAGTAGTAAAAAGAAGTAGCTAGAATAAGAAAAGTTGTACGGTCTATTCAGGATTTTATAAAAGGGAAACTAACTATGTCTAGAGGGCGAAGTTATGAAAATCTAAAAAAATCACGTGTTTCAGAGTTGGTAGATATCGCGAAATTCATGTCCTTACATTTTAACGAAAATGTAGTCATTACGGCAATAATTGTTCAGCTTTATCTGTTACTATAGTTACATGGTATGATTTAACTCATTTATTTAAGTGTTTTGTTTACGAGAGTAAGTGTAAAATGAAAAAGTGTCCTGAAAATTCCTCTATGTGGGACATATGACATTTTACATTCGGGAAGGTCTAAAATTGCTCTTCGTGAGATTGCTTTTTAAGATCCTTAACGCTTTACTAATTACGATTCATTAGACTTTATAGGTACTCTTTTAATTTAGGCTTCAACTTAAAAACAGCTAAACCAACTAATTTAAGTGGAGTGAAGAAAGAAGTCATAACCCTGTTTTTTACTTTACCATGGTCGAATAAAATGTATCCTACAAGTTACAACCATATTACCTATGTTAATGACAAAATCTGCCCAGACGACGAGGGCGACAAATATTTTAACAGTTTTCCCAATTCAGACAAATAAACCAAAATCAAAACAACTTCATTAATTTGGTGTCTAAAGAGGATGGGGGCGATCGTGCAGTAAAGAGAGCGTATCTAGGTAGGCTATTTGGGGCGACCGAATGAAAAACGTCCGGTTGGACGTACCAGATATTGCTGGATAATGAAGTCCAGAAAATTCTGAACGCCCTTGCCTGTGGTGAACAGCGCTGAATAGGGATATATGGCGATCTCTTTTATTAGAAGGCATGTCCGTTTTGGGCCGCTGAGTCAAAACAGTTACATTGCCATTACTGGACAAAGGGCTAGGATTTCTACAAATAGCGGTCGGTCACTGCCCTCATCAAACGAATTCCTACGTTCTTACCAGATTACCAATCCACCTTGTGGACGTCCTCCACGTTGGGCCAACTGATACGTAGTCACTACTCAAAAACCTTTCTGCCTTAATATGACCGTCGCGTCTACGATTAATGGGCCCGTGCCTATACCTACTGCCTCTTAAATAGGCAAGTTTCTGAGCTGTCTCAGCGATCTGTTCGGTGTTGGCCCTCTTTTTGCCTTTGCCTACTAACGTACGTTACGTAGCCAGATTTAGCAGCCAGCTCTGAAATGGAAATAATAATTCCAGTTCGTAACTGGCTTCGAAATATCTACCAAATCTCTACCCATATCATATTCACAACTGGCCACAAGATAGGAATTCACATTTCCTATTTTGAATTAGGCTACCAAATCTGGCTACAAAATAGGACTAAACCAAAAAAGGGGCACAAACTCCTAAATGGAACAAAGTACGAATAAAAAGGCATTTTGGCCTCGCCCTCACGCTTAGGAGACAAGCTCAGAAAAAAAAAGTACGAAACAGACGACAATAGACCTAGCGGAGTGGATTTCTCCTATAGGTTTCAGCGAGTGTCTAGTCTATTATGAAGCCCGCTCTATCGTGACGCTTACAAAACTGAAAACGTTACGTAAACTGCCGCCTTGTGCCACTACATGCAGCAATCTAGTTCAATGAGCAAGGTCAACTTGTTATTGACTTCACTTACACGTATCAAGAACTTTTAGGTGATTTTACGTCAGTTGAGATTACAGTATCATTGTCAAAAGTTCAATGAGAATTGTGACGGTTATTTAAACAAGTATTTATCGCTTCATTGTAGCATAACATGATTGAGGGATCTTTACATAGTAATGCTGTATCACAGAGCGTAAAACTAGCTGAAATCTTATTTAGAAGTAGGTAATTGACGCGCAACGTCTTACAACTAAAGTGACGTAAAAATCTTCCTAACCATAATAATAAGGTGATCCGGATATTGCTAAAAGAAAACAGCCAAGTGGAAGTCGAAATCGCGCACCAAGGATTCCGAATGACTACAACATTATAAACATATACATGTTTAGCATTGCAGTTGAGACATTGGGCACATGGTCAGCTGATTTGGGAATTTTTATGAAGGCCTTGTCAAAATGGCTGATCGACGCATTGGGAGACCCCAGAGCTGGCGCTTACCTCTGCCAGAGAATGTCTCTGAGACGTACTGCCGTCATCATACTGATACTGGGGACTATACCCTAGGCGCAGCTCTTGGGTAGTCTTTTTATAACCTTTTTGTTACTATTATCTTATAGTTTATTTAGATTAAAGTATTTATAGTTTCTTTTTACTTAAATAAAGTTGTCAGTTTAGTTATTATAAGAAATGAATCACTAAGTGTCTTAACCGGTTGCAATAAATTTGCACCTGGTACCTATCTATAGCGTCGCCACGCATCGCTTATAATAAAAAACAGCAGTTCGTTTATTTCCCAATTTAATAGAACGGAAAATGCTACTTTTGTTCTGGCGGTTATCTAAAATGAATCCATCATCTTTGCAAGAAATCAATAATGTTGTAAACCACAAAAATAAAGCTTTTTACTAGAGCCAAAAAACTAAACGTAAAAAAATATAAAAATTCAGAACTTCTGAATGTGTTATTGTTGTGTTGTGTTGGGTTGGGTATAATTATAAAAAAAAATCTATATACGCAACTTCGAGATACTTAGAAGTTATTTTAATGGTACTCTTGCGGGTTATAGCATTATTTTTTACCCATTCTTACAGATGTACGTGGTGTCAGAGCGAAGAAAAGTCATTTAAGTCATTTAATGCTGTAGGTAAGTCCTATGTCGATAAAAATACCAGAGTTTTGGTGGGTTACAACATTTCTTTTTCACCTTACTCGCTCGGAAAACCTCCGTTTATAGCGCGAAATCTGCGTGCAAAAGTCTATTTTATCCGCGAGCGTGCAAAAGTCATTTGAATTTCGAACACGATGATTTTGATTCTCTGTGGTCCAATTCAATTCAATTCAAATTGTTTATTGTCAGAAAGTGAGTATTTGTAAAGGTAACAATATAATAGAATGTTCGTCACAATCAGCCAGAGTTTGGCGCACAACACAATGGTAGATATAAGCGCACACCACATGTCAATTAAATAAATTATACAATAATCAATAGTCAGAATAGTATGTAGTCAAATTGGTATAAATAATAATAAAGAAACTATGTAAGAATAAGCAGCTCACCCACACAGGGCCAATGTGCATGTACATCTACTCACACAAACATGGCTCACCCGCGCTCGTGAGATAAAAGTACTGTACTTACGTTACATATTTCAAATTACCAAGACGCTTCAAGAAATTCCTTAACATCATAAAACATTTTATTGAGGCACCATTTATATAATTTATTCTTAAATTCAGGTAAATTCAAAGTATTTAGTTCATTTGGCAGATGATTAAATAATTTGACCGACATATGTAGTATGTAAATTATTATATTTAAAACTCCTACCAACGCGTGACTGATTTCATCAGTCGATAAATCTTCGATTAGCCAATCAGCGCACGCTAATAAAGGGCGATCTGGTCAGGTCGGCTGAAATGATCTGTTCGTTTGGATACGTCTTTATTAAAAAAATACACATACAATATCACGTTAAGAAACCTGATTTGTGGTTCCTGATTTTTAAGTTTATATTTTTTGATCGTGTGTGTAAAACGCACATCCTAGGGTATGGCTAATGTAATGTTCGGGTTGGTCAAAACTGAGCGACCAGCATATCTCTATCAGTCTATGAGAAACTGACGTGGCTTAAGAACAAAACCATGTACCAAACTAGGGGCGGGCGCTCTGTTTCGCCTCTCGATGGCTGCCCACAAAACTGCTGCTTTTCGGGGCAGTTTTAGATACGCTGCTACCAAGTGCTGGAACAATTTGCCTCCACCTATCAGAAACTCTATATCTGTTGACAGTTTTAGACGTAATTATAAAGTATATCTGATATCTTTACAGAAATCTCAGTGCACCTGAGCGGCGTGTCTACTATTTTCTTAGCAATCAAAGAGACAAATTGTATTTATTTTTGTACGTGTGCCTCATATTAAAGTAATTTAATTTGTACTAATAATATTACATATACATTACTAGGTAAGATGAATTATATGTTTTAATAGTATTTAGGCTGTCTTAGCCCAATGTTCTCTGTGTGTGGTCGTTTTGTTACCAATAAGGTACTGGCTGAAAATCAGCGTTGCGGCCTGCGGGCTGCAGCACATGCTGAGCCTGGCCCTTTTTGCTTGCTCACGGCTCAAATCTGAATGTTTTGTTTTTGTTTGTACTACTGTGTTCGTGTGTTTGCAAATAAATATTTCTTTCTTTCTTTCTTTCTTTCTAATGCGCATAAGCATTTCAAAAACATATATGTCGCAGAGGGCGCTCCAGTAGCGTAAAGAATTAAGGGATGAAAGATTTGGTGTGATTGACGTAGCGATCGGATAGCTCAGTTGGGAGAGCAATGCGCCGGAAACGCAGAGGTCGCGGGTTCAAACCCCGCTTCAATTGTAGTAGATCGCATTAAATTTTTCTTTCTTAATTTACCTTTGTGTCATTATTTATAGTTTATTTAATGTTGAATACTCGTATGTTTTATTATAAATATTCATATAGTATTTCAGTTTCATTTACATATTTTGACTAGTTTATAAATTAAATACAAAACTAATTTTAATGTTTATTTATTATAAAAGTGGGACCATAAGAGTGTAATTTCTGAAAGCACCCGAAAAAAAATTTAAATTTTAAAAGTTGGAAGTTTTCACCATTAACTTACCAACATGTAAATTTGTTGTGTGGAGAATACATACTGTTGTCTTACTTTATAGAAATATCCATATCAAAAACAAGAAAGAAGCCCAATTTGGAGTATTTACTCAATGTTAAAGCCTGCATTAAAACGAAAAAGGGCATATTATACATATTGAAATGTTACCGAAACTATTAGCGTAAAGAATCTTGCTCGGATCCCCACCATCCATCAACTTCCAAAGCAAGTGCTAGTAGTGCTACCGTGCTGTGTACTTCCGAGCCGCCAACTAATCCTCCCGCAGAATGCCATTCTCCCACATTCACAACTAATGTGTCAAGTAGTTCACAGGTTACAAATACAAATCTAACAGTGCTTAAGAAAAACTCAACTATAAAATATACACGACGATATTACCTACAAATTACGGCAATATTACTTTTAATTTTTAGTGTGCTTTTCTCGTATTTATTTGGTTTGGATTTGAGTGTGCTATGTTTTAAATTTGATATATTAAATAGACGGCATAATTAAATATCTTTATGTTTTAATAGTTTTTCTTGCATCTTGCATTTTCCTCGCTGTAGTGAGGTGAAAAGTTGTGTGTTCCACACGGCTGCAAAATTATTTGGCTTCTCGTGTCTTGAAAGCCTCGCTACGCTCAGGAATCTATCTTTGAACCATTCGCTTCGCTCATGGTTCAGTCTTAGATTCCTTCGCTCGCTCAGCTTTAAATTTCTACACTCGCGCCAAATAACAACTTTGCAGCCTTGCATAACAAATAACTATTGTCTGTCAAAGTTCAAATGACCTCAACACGTTTTTATCTTAAACCATTGATACAAGGATCAAAGCTTAAAGAAAAATTGAAAATTAGTTAGTTTGGCCGGCTTTTTATCAATATTCAAGCAATTAAGCACGCACGTGGTTCGATATTGACATCAAAATGGATATAAATTACCCTGTTCACGCAAATTAATAACACTATTAAATGCTTATTTAATTTTATAAAATATATGAGATAAAACGACCACACACTTGTTTTGCCCATATAGTATGTAGGTATATTTAAATAGTTCTATTTAAAGATCCGACGAAGCCGTAAGAAATCGGCCACATTATTATGTATTGTCTCATTAACATACTTCGGACTAATCATAGCAAAACCAGAATTAGGAAAAAAAAAATTTGGGTTACGTTTATAAATATAATTTATATTTTATGTTGCAACCCAAAATTAGCCACAAGTTTGTGCGTATTTCCATTTTTTTTATTTCTGGTTTTACTATGATTGGTCCGAGCTATGGTTATTAATTACTTATCTTATGATTTTTTCAAGTGCCCGCGATTGAACTGACTGAAATTTTAGTAGGTAGGTACACTTAATTCGATAGGCTCACTAGAATTTCTGCCCATGTTTTCTTAGACTTTGCATCTGTAGGTACACGGTCACAAACCGAACATACTTATTGCCAAAGCGCTCACTCAGCATTCCCGTTCATTTCTATATAATAGGTAAACGCGTACCGCCTCAGTTCGCATTCAACCGCCGTTTCATTATCATCGCGACTCATTTTATGTTAGTTTGTGATTATAAATATTATGTGAAAATTATCAAACTCTTTGAATATCAAGCTCTCAAACTATAATTAAAAGGTGTATGGTGCAAACCCCACATCTTTTTGGTCCTTTGAGCCGGATTTGAACCAGGGACCTATATGGATCTACAGTCTACGTTAATTTAATGTTTAGAAATTTTTAATTGTTTTTTTAATTTATTATGCAAAAAAAAAAGTGTGTGTGTCAGCTCCGACGCACGACTGGAGTTTACTCTTCAGGCCAGGCGCGCACCACTTTTTGTCGCAGAAATAAGCGTACTTATGGGTTTATGTAAATCGTGGTGCGCGCACTCTCATATAAACCCATATCTTGCATTTATGCGACAAAATTATCGTGCGACTAAAATCTTGGTGCGCGCCTGGCCTTAAGAACGTTTATAAAATATATACTCAATACGTTTATTGCACATAATGATTATACAGGTGAAAGTAAATAGTTTAAGTATCACATTATGTACCCTGTTGGGCGCTGCAAACAAGAACGAAAAGGTAGGCACACTTTTTGTGCAACCTGAAATCGAGCGCTGCGAGGAATTCGTTTGACCACTGGAATTGAATGTTTAAGCTCACTGATTTTTTCAGAAAAAGGCCTGATCTGACTTGGTTGTGAATTGTTTGCCTGGTGGCGACGTAATTGCGCCAGCACGAATGCCATGGGTTCTACTGATGTGTATATTAAGTCCTTTCTGACCTTTAAAGAAACGAATCTGGGAGCAATGTGGGCACTGTACGGAATTCTCCAGCGACAGCGACACAGACCTGGAAGCGACATTCTGAGAGGAGCCCGTGCTATTAGGATTCATCAAGTAAATTATTAAAAAACGCAATAGATAAAAACTTACGGCTACGATAACAAATAAAGTATTTAAAAAAACCGCTCCAAGTTTCGGCATACAAATTGCCCCATAAAGTTCCTGGGGGAAGCGGTGGTTTATAATTGCACATATAACTAGATAGTACTCATGCACTGATAGCAATCACACTCGTAACATGATAGAGATTCACGCAAAATATTAGCAAAAACTTGAAAACAAAAACACATTTCTCAGCTGTTGTAGATTGACAACTGTTAGTCAAGCTGCCCGATGCGCACTTGCGCAGCAACGCGCCGCCGTGTAGGCCGCCGGCCGCCGCCGCAGTCTCCGCGGAGAAATTATGAATATGTTTCTTGTCTATGTTATTTGTTAAGCCTCTTGTGGTAATTTAAAATAAATAAATGGCAGAGAACAATTAATATTAATTTTATCTAACGGGAGCCATGTTTTCCCGTTGCTAAGTACATTTAAAATACATTTCATGAAATAAACATCTCGGTGAAGGTCATTTTATATAGGGATCTTAGTCTATAACGCTTAACGTAACGCATAACCTGCTAAATTAAGAAGTCGTATTTTTACCCCGATCGTATACTGAGATACGACTTTTTAAATTAGCACGGCAGAT
Source organism: Apotomis turbidana (assembly GCA_905147355.2). Taxonomy (NCBI): domain Eukaryota; kingdom Metazoa; phylum Arthropoda; class Insecta; order Lepidoptera; family Tortricidae; genus Apotomis; species Apotomis turbidana. The sequence goes on along the minus strand of LR990288.1, from coordinate 17,087,985 downwards.
ACGTTCGATTTTACACCCCATAATTTTCATACCCCGGGCTTATATATGAAAATCGATTCTTAAGGAGTAAACTCCAATAAACTCCAAAAATTCGGTCGATCTGATCAGCTTGGGTTTATTTATAATTATCAATCCGTCGCTTACAAGTTTTCTTTCACATTCTCATATAGTGTTATATGATTTTCATATAATCCCAAGGCTTAAAACGATCACATAATTTTCGAGAAGGAGAAGTGAAAAAAAAATTTGATTATTATTTTTACGATTATGTACCTAAGTCCCGACTGCCCGACGAGACACAGACTTCTAGATGGACAGAGACTACGACAGCGACCTGAAAAGCTAGTGCTCCGATGTACTTTATAGCTGGTAATGATAACAAATACATTTATGAAACATGTAATGTCTCATTTTTTAGGGTTCCGTAGTCAACTAGGAACCCTTATAGTTTCGCCATGTCCGTCTATCCGTCTTTCCGTCCGTCCGCGGCTTAGCTCCGTGATCATTTGTACTAGAAAGCTGACATTCAGTATGAGTATGTGTATGTATTACGCCAACAAAACGGTAAAATAAAAACTAAAAAAAAATTTTTTTTCGGGTACCTCTCGAACACCTAAAGTGGGGGTGATTTTTTTTTCGTTCCAACACTAGTGTGTGGGGTGTCGTTGAATAGGTCAATTAAAAATAATAGGGGTCTCCAAACATTATTTTTTGATAGTCAGTAGTTTTGAAAATATTCGCTCCGAAAATAAAAAAAATAGCGTCCCCTCTCTAACTTTTTAACCACGGGTCAAAAAATTATGGAAAAATTCATGAAAATGAGGCTTTATAAGTACTTACAATGAAAACTATATTGAACAAAATCGGTCGAGCCGTTTTTGAGTTATTGCAAAATTTCATAATTTTCTTAAAAGGACGTATTACGTTGACTTCCAGAAGGTAATAAGTAATTACAGTTACTTTGGCGTTTACGACCTTTTTATAGAGCTTGAAATCTCCTGTAACTTAAGTCTATTGTGAAGGATGAGCAACTACGGAACCCTACACTGAGCGTGGCCCGACATGCTCTTGGCCGGTTTTTTATGTGGGTATACACCACAATAATTTTTATGTTAAATTGTATATCAATGGATACAAAGATGAAAGCTCAAAGAAAAAATTAAATGCGTAACCTGGTGGAAGAGAATGGGAATCAAACCCGGTACCTCTGGATTGCCGGTCCAGCGCGGTACCTAACCACTTCGCTACCCTTACGCCAAGAAACCTTTCGAATTTTTCCTTATGCTTCGTGTGTCGATCTTTGCATTGTTTGTGTCTTCCACCAGGTTACGCATTGTTTTTTTTTTTGAGTTTTGATCTTTGTAACAATGGTTAATAATAACAAATGACAAATTTTGATTCATATTTAGTATGGAGGCTAGAATAAAACCAGGAGTAAGTACTATCTCTGTATATACTAAAGTCAGGTCGAAAGGTATGAAATTGGTAGCGCTACTCTAGAACATAAAATTCATCGTGAGCTAAAGTATTTTCCTCTATATACTTAAATTAACTAAGTTCGAATTACTCTGGTCACCAAAAATATTAAAATTTTCGACTTTACACAGTTCACTGTTCAGTTTAATTATTACCTGAACACGAAAACAAAACAGCGAGTTATGATTTTTATCTTCTCGACACGAACGGAAAGCGTTAGTACGAGACGTTATATACATATAATACGTTGGAAACTTATACTTGTAATTCAGATCATAGCGTTTTTATTCTATAATCAGTAAGGCAAACAAAACAGACGTGTAGGGCTACGTGACGTCCATACGTCAATTACATACATTTATTGTCTAATTTACTGGCAGTAACGCTAATCGAATAACATTTCGACCATTAACATGCCTAGTTGCTGCACTGAGATGCCACTGTAATTCATATACGAATGGCGAATAAGAAGAGGATTACTAAAAACTGTTTCTGTTAATTATAGACCGATTCCACCTTGAATCCCTCCGTAAAATTCTGAAGATCAGATTGATGTCCGATCGTGTGTGGCTGTGGAACACCGACGTTTAACGTAGGACCGTAGTTGGTGGAATAGATATAATATCATGCGACGACAACTTTGTTGGAGTGGCCATATTTTAAGGATGGCAGAACGCATCGAATGGCTAAGCGCATCTTCTGTTAATCATTGCCTATTTCAAATTGCAAAAAAAAACGTATAGGTACTTCAGTTAACTGAAGCTATTAGCTTTAATTTGATAGATGTGAAATTTCTAAGCATGTACTACTCGTAGCCATCGCAAGGATACGTTCAGGCCACGTGCACGGGCAGGCACGCACTACTGCGGGCTGTCCTTAATCACACATAACAAATAGATTATGCTTTTAAATCAACGCTTGCTTATGTACACAGCTCAGAATCGGGTCAATGGCGTATAATTATCTTTGAGATGCTCGTGTCCGGCCTGATTCAGTGTTACGTATGAACAAGGTATGAAACTGTACTATGAACGGGGCAATTATATTCTTAGGTAAGCCGGAAGAGATATGATTTGATTCTTGAAAAACAGGATCTAATCCGGTTGACTTTGACAAGGCAGCAGTGGTGTAAAACAAATCTTTGATATAGCTGGAAGAGATATAGCGCGTGTTTTCTTCAAGAGCATTGGAAGAAGGTACCTGAATGCCTTAAAATTAGTAAGGTGGTGGGAATCGGGTTCGATTATTGCCACGCCAAGGTAGTTATTTAAACCATCGAATATACATACATGAATTTTTGAAGATTGTCCCTTAGTATTTACTTATTTATTTTATGTAAATATATGTACAATATAAAAGAGTACCTATTGTAGGTATTTATTGAGCCAACGCCATAGTTGATAGATCTCGGACTCATATCGTTAGAAATGTGTAAGGTAATGCAGTGATGAGAAGGATGACGTCCCAAGGATAATAGCGCTGCGTTTACCTTGACATTAGGGTAATGTCAGCATGCGCCAGCGACGCGCGCGTTACATAACGCACTGATAATAAGGCGCCGTGCACACAGGAACCACCTGCACTACAAACCCTAAACGCACTGAGAATAAGGCACCGCACACACAGGAACGACCCGCTTTAACCTATTGACCGCCAAGCGGTCTAGCAATTTACCGTGCCACTGACGCCAGTGTAAAAAAAAAAGATGTACCCCAATATCAACAGGGATTGATAAATACTTGTAGCGGTTAGAATTACAAAGTTTTTGATCATTGAAATTTCGACGGCTGTGGCCGACGTGGCGTCAGGGGCACGATTATTTGTTGACGGCCACAGCCGACTGTGGCGCTCAAAAGGTTAAACGCGCTCTTTGATTGTCGCTGAATGAGTATTCAGCGACACACACACATTATGTACGAGTGTAGCCAGTGTAGGTACATATATGTGATAGCGTGTCGTCGTGAGATTTATTGCATCGTTCATGTTTGTTTAGTACGACTTGTTGGAAACCGGGTTGTAAGGCGCCAAAGTTGGGTTTAATTCTTATAAAGTATTTGTTACTTGCGTAATTTTAAGTATCTCATTATGTCTCTCAAGGTATTTAACTAACCCTGAACTCAGAACTCCGCTATTTGTGAACCAATTTTGGAAAAACCTTTTTTTATTCGAAAGCTAGAACCCCTCCCGAATGGTCCCATGAGATATGTTAATGGTATCTATTATGTTCTATTAAACAAGTAATGAATAGTTGACAGAGTTTCTCAATTTCACATGATTGCCATGCCTGAGCCATGAATTGCCATGAATACGGACATAAGATTAAATAATTTACATTTTGATAATTAATGTCTTAGTTCTTTGACAATAATTGGAGCATTCATGTGGTCAAGTTAATAAATAAATAAATAAATAAATATTAAGGGACAATCATACACAAATCGACCTAGTCCCAAACTAAGCAAAGCTTGTACTATGGGTACTAGACGACGATATACATAATATATAAATACATATATAGATAACATCCATGACCCAAGAACAAATATTTTGCACAAATATTTGCCCCGGCCGGGATTCGAACCCGGGACCGCCGACTCAGAATGTTTTAGATTTCTTTCTGATTTGACCATAATGCATTATTAAGTTTAAAATATTTATTTTTTCCATGAATCCATCTGAGCATTTTGATAATTCGTAAAAAGTTGTAATCTGTCCTTGTGTAAGATTGCAACAGAATAAAATCTGTTCCTAATACAGATATGTGTCTCTTTTGATCATCGTGAAAGCCGCCTGAGATTATAAGCTTACATTTGGTTTATTGTACGACACATGACGCTATTGGTAGTGCGTACGTCGACGCGTGTGACTGGTTACAATGGAACTGATTATTATAACAAAACGGAACTAAATCGCGTTCAAAAAGAGTTTAGGTATTATAATTTAATTGCGTCGAAGTTTCGAACGTGATGTTATATTTATAGTATCTAAAGGGCATGGTCCTTAATAATACAGGTATGCATTGAACTTAATAAAATAAACACTTTAATAATAATGGTAAAACTGGATTATCCAAACAAAAGCTGACGGTGGAACAGTATAGGTACTATGAGGCAACATGCAACAATCGGTTATTATTAGAGATCGGCCGACGACGCGGTAGACGCCATGGTAAAGCAGCTGCCTACTGACCTGGCGGTCCTAGGTTCAATTCCCAGTAAGGGCAAATATATGTGTGATGAACTCAAATATTTGTGCCTACGTCATGGATTTTATTTGTACTCGTATTTGTTTGTCGATCGTCGAGTATTGTGAGGTTGTCCGATATTTATTTATTTATATATTTATCGGCCGACTAGTCGCCGGATAGTCGGGAACGCCGATTAGTCAGCAACGTTAATAGTCGGGAAATAATCGGCTAAATAATCGAAACTTTCAAACCGATTAGTTGATTCGTGGCAAAATCCATAATCTGCCCATCTCCAGTTATTAACGCGACACGCGTTACGTATTGCCAGTATCTTGTTATTACACAAAAATAATCGTCATTGGATAATTTTCGGATATACCTACCTAAAGCTGGCGTCATTATTTGGTTGTTTACATAAAGAATGAAATGAATGAAACTTTTTATGTCAAGATAACTCAGTAGTTACTTAATATTACGACGTTGTTTTCCTAGAAAGTGTTTTGCTTGGTTTATTTAAGTCTAATAATACATATAACTAACTTGTAGATAAAACATCTATTTATTATGCAAAGTGTGATAAACTCATAAAATTAATCGTGTTTTTTTTTTTTTGTATTAATGTATGAGTAGGTAATAAATGAGTCTACTCGTGTTAAAGTTAACTAAATAAGTATGAATATAACATCTTGGAAAAAGACTAGTTTAACAAGAAATTTTAATCGACATCTGTTTATGTACTCTCAAAATTCATCTTTTATAATTTATATACTTACTACTTATAATACAGCCACGCTTGGCTTGCGGGTTGGTGATCGCAGTAACTTCCACCGGACTAAAATACCCGCCAAGTGCTTGTCTGACTCGCGCCCCGAGAGTTCCGTACAAACACTTCCCATCATAATGGCGCCGCATACAAATGAGGTGCAAAGTTAATGCAACCGATCACTTTGTTGTATGGAAGCCTCACTAAAATATTTATTTTATTCTATTTTTAGTATTTGTTTTTAAAGCGGCAATACAAATACAGTCATCATCTCTGTGAAAATTTCAACTGTCTGTCTATCACGGTTCATGAGATACAGGCTGGTGACAGAGGGACAGACGGACAGCGGAGGCTTAGTAACAGGGCCCCATTTTTACCCTTTGGGTCCGGAACCCTAAAAACAAAGTTGCTCCTGCCCATCCTACAGTGGTCTTGGTTGTAGTTTTAAAAAATACCCGGGTCCACCTGGGTCTACCCGACTACAGTAAAGTAAAATTATTTAAGTACGCAAAGTTCCTTCCTTCTAGTATCTTTTAGTTACCAGTAGGTACATTATGACGTCATAGCTATATTAGATACGCGCAGTGCGACTATAAGTATTTAAATAAGATCAAGAAGGTATAGCAAGAATACAAAGGTTCATAAAGCTTACTGAACAGCTTCAATTCTTATTGTAGTTTCTCTTTTTGCCAATATTACAATGAAATACAATGAAATTGACGACGCGTTTGGCTCGGTTGGTAGACACCTGCCTACTGAGTCGGCGGTCCCGGGTTCGAATCCCGGCCGGGGCAAATATTTGTTCTTGGGTCATGGATGTTATCTATATATGTATTTATATACTTATATTATGTATATAGTCGTCTAGTACCCATAGTATGTACAAGCTTTGCTTAGTTTGGGACTAGGTCGATTTGTGTATGATTGTCCCTTAATATTTATTTATTTAAACAGTAATTTTACCTCGATGAATCCACGGTATGTTATTAATACAAAACAATGATATTTCTGAAAAAATACCTAAGACGAAGTAGTAGGATTAGTAAGTATCAGGGCTTGTAACCGTTAAGGTTTATTAACAATGTCAATGCTAATTAACCAGTAAGAGTTTTCACTTATTCGTTATTAACGTAATTTTTTTGTGCTTAAGAATTTTGAATGTAATTTTCAATTCTTATTGTAGTTTCTTTTTTTGCCAATATTACAATGAAATACAATGAAATTGACGACGCGTTTGGCTCGGTTGGTAGACACCTGCCTACTGAGTCGGCGGTCCCGGGTTCGAATCCCGGCCGGGGCAAATATTTGTTCTTGGGTCATGGATGTTATCTATATATGTATTTATATACTTATATTATGTATATAGTCGTCTAGTACCCATAGTATGTACAAGCTTTGCTTAGTTTGGGACTAGGTCGATTTGTGTATGATTGTCCCTTAATATTTATTTATTTAAACAGTAATTTTACCTCGATGAATCCACGGTATGTTATTAATACAAAACAATGATATTTCTGAAAAAATACCTAAGACGAAGTAGTAGGATTAGTAAGTATCAGGGCTTGTAACCGTTAAGGTTTATTAACAATGTCAATGCTAATTAACCAGTAAGAGTTTTCACTTATTCGTTATTAACGTAATTTTTTTGTGCTTAAGAATTTTGAATGTATTTTCAAGGAGTTATTTCAAAAATAAAATTGCCAGAATTCCCAGAAATTCCCAGAGCCATGGGATAACTAAACTGAATGGGCTGGTTAAAAAATATAAGCGCAGACTGTATCTCTGTGCAAGAATATATGATCTTATTATAAAAGTTCATTACGTTATTGGCGAAAGTTATTATTACAGTGTAGTGTTACAACAGGTTTTGCGGTGATCACCGATCGGCGGGTCAAGGACGCGCCAGCTTCACAAAAAGTGGTTTGGCGCCCAGAGCACATTCTTAAATTCTCATCCCAGCTGTACACACTCGCCGAGACACGGCATGCCATCCTTTTCTCACTAATATCGTGCGAAGAGTACAGAATGCGTTTCTCACAGTCTCGGCGAGTGTGTATACCCTGAGTTAAACACAGACGAAACCGATTAATCGTCTGTGTCCATATAGTTATTGGAATTATACAAATTTTATGGGATTCATTCTTATTATGTTAAGACTCAAAAACATCTATAATTTACGGTGGTTAGTCTACCGTGCGACGTGCCACACAGGTGTCCAATTCGTTGTTTACCGAAATGCTCGAGACAGGATATACGATCCTGCCATTCGTTTACTACCGAGAATGAACCTACCGCGCTGTTTTTGTGAACGGAGGAAGAAATATTTCGTTTGATATTGCATAATGTTTACAATATCGGGGAACACTTTTATAATGATACCTGCATAGTAATTATTATCGTAGTAGCATTACACTCTTGTCACATATAACAAAGCGGTCTATAGCCAAGACATGGAATTCCCTGATGGTGGCATTTACGATTAACTATAAGGACATTTTTAAAGCTAGGGTATGGAGGTATTTTAATGCTCCATCCCTATCTACTATAAAGTAGTGTATGTAACTGTACATAATTAGGCATTAAAACACTCGTGTGATGTTATTATGAAACTTGCCTTCGGCTCGTCGTGTTTAATACCCTTCATAATGTACAGTCACATAAACTACTATATTGTAGTTTCTCTTTTTGCCAATATTTCAATGAAACAGTAATTTTACCTCGATGACTCCACATTATGTTATTAATACGACGCGTTTGGCTCGGTTTGTAGATACCTGCATACTGAGCCGGCGGTCCCGGGTTCGAATCCCGGTCAGGGCAAATATTTGTGTGATGTACTCGAATATTTGTGCTTGGGTTATGGTTGTTCTATGTATTTAAGTATATATTTATCTATTTAAATACGTATATCGTCGTCTAGTACCCATAACACAAGCCTTGTTGAGCTTAATTTGGGACTAGATCGATTAGTGTGTCGTTGTCCGATATTTATTTATTTATTTATAATACAAAACGATGATATTTCTGAAAAATACCCAAAACGGAGTAGATAGTATCAGGGCTTGTAAGGTTTATCAATAATATCTACTATACTATAGAATATTCTACTATAGAATTTCTCTACTATAGAATTTCTTCAATAACGCCGCTTTTAGGTGAAACTTTCACTCAGTAATTTCTGAGAATTGTCTCAAACAGAAAACATGCTCAGTAGTCTTAGAAATTTCCGAAGGCATTCTGAAAATGTTATAGAAAATACATACAGTCAAACATAGAACCTCCTCCTTTTTTGAAGTCGGTTAAAAAGAGACAACGACTAGTGGCTTTCTTTCAGGCTTAACATTTTTACTAAAATATACGAATAAATTCCTTGGTTATAAGCTTATAAGTAAACAACCTATGATGTTGTTGTTGTTGTTGCCTGTTTTGAAGTTAGTAAATAGTTATTCGTGTAGGTAATAATAATTGTTTACCGGATCTGTAAAGAGTAATTCAACCTATAAGTGTTTGCATGTTTTAACATTATTAATGTGTAAATAGTATTTATAGACCTATCGGTAAGATAGGTACATGACTGGTTGTGACTCCGCAGTAGTTATGTTGTTATAAACCGACTTTAAAAAAAGGAGCCTCCTCTTTCAAAACGACTTCAAAAGTTGATTCAAATGTAATATGTACATGAACGGGTTATTTTTGGCTTTTCAGTTTATTTTGAAGTCGGTTCTTTTTTTTTTAAGTAAGTATGCAATGTGTTATCATATATCATTCTCAAAATATACAAGTTTTTAACCGTGAATATCGAGAAATTTCTATAAGAGTTTCGCAGTTTTGGAAACTTTCCGTCGGAACATCATTTAGCTGTTCCTTGGCATATCACTCTTACAGTTTCTAGAATTTAGCTGAAATTAAGCTTTAATGTTTGACATATGCCACCTACTTACTTAGGTAGGACTGTGGCACTAAAAAGTATGTCTAATTGATTATCTCACGTCACACTTGTGAGGAAGTATCATTAATAGTGTAACAACCTTAACCCCTTATTCTATGTATATTTTGACAAGATTATGACCAAGATAACTTCCGTATATACTTCCATGAAAAATGCGACTTCATTGTTTTTAATTAAGGTTAATGCAAACAAATTAATAGATAAAGTGAACTGAAACGTGATTTATTCTGCTGGAATGTAAATATTGACCCTCATTGCATACTGAATGCTTTAAAGTACGATTCTAATAGGTATAGGTAAAAGAACTTTAGTAAAGTCCTTAATACGTAGTCAGTGTAATATGTCTTCTTTAAACAGGCTTTTATTGTCGACTGTACTTTCTTAAACAAACGTTAAGTGCTCATCAAGACCAAGTAAGAGCACAACCGAGAAGGCTTAATCTTCTACTGTTTACGAGTTCCTGTGTCTATCTTCCGTCTCCATTATCATCAATACATGCAAAGTTTCATTTCCATGCGACCATTAGAAGTAGGTAAAAATTTACTTCTATGATTTGATTAGGTACCTACATTATTAGTTACTACAACAACCAAACAAACTTAGTTACAAGTCAAGCTAATAAAACTGTGTTAAAAATACTACGTTGCGTTGCATATTCAGAGGTAAACCTAAAAGTAAATACTCATATGGCGCTTCATCCACCAAATTGAGGGCACCTTCCCACCCTTGACCCGCCGTTGCGCAACCACTGGCTCCCGAATACTAAAGAAAGATGCGCTGAAGGCCAATACGTGACGGCCCTGATATAAATGTCAGCCAAAACAAATAAAGTAGCCTGCTTTATTCCGTACCAAGTAAACAGCCATCGGCTTTCGAATTAGTAAAAAGCCCTTTGAATCTTATTTAAAATATAACATTTGCATTAAGGTCAGGTGGGGTAAGGGAAACACTCAAAATAAATCACAGAATGTGTTGGTGAATCTGATCTTTCCAAACAGTTCTGGTAAAAAAAAAAAAGTTGCAGTTGATGGTTTTATTTTTATTATAAAATATGCCGCAGTGTTCCACTTCCCCCGTGTGTTTCCCTTATTCCACCTGACCTTAAGTTTTTTATTTTACGAATACTGAAACTAGGACATTGTTTTCTAAAAAATAATTTGACACTAGAGTTTTTATACAAAAAATAATACTCGTTTCTGTATATTTAATTCCAGTGCGCTATAGGAATATAGAATTATCCAGGCCATGGCCATGAATACGTAATATATATATATAATAATGTATGTGTAGCATAATAATGTATAGTAACTAGGGATCGGAAATTCCGGTAGATATTTCCCTAAAGTTAACCTAATCCTATTGCTATCTCACTCATACCTCAAACAAAGCCGCCTATACCTACAACTGAGCAACAAAGCCGCCGCCAAAGTTTAGGTATAAAAGCATCCGATTATCCGATGCCTAATAGTAACATTACAATAAACATTTAAAATGCACCCTACAAAGGCACAGCAATTGACTTAATTCTAAATACATTACAATTATTATCAAAATGATCGGTTTTATAAATTAGCCAAGACGGATTTGCGGACAGAATAATACGACTATTAAAACGCTCAAACAATCACCCTTAAGATTCTATAAGGAAAACCTTCTATTTAGCATTCCAGTGCAATAGTATAGTTATATTTTAGTATAGTTGCGATAAACTTCTCTATGATTAATTGCTGCCATTAAGACTCGGTGTTAAGACGAGAAGTTAATTGGTGGTTTCTTAAGTCGATACGATAACGGTAATCGGGTATAAAATATTATTGTAGTAGACGGAAAAAACTTCACGTTATCTACTCTACTTACTTGACTTTCTACCAGAGACCAGATATTCGGATGCTTTTATGCCTAAACTTTGGTTTCGTCGACGGTGGTGCTCGAATAGTATGGTAAGTAAGGTAATTATCTGGAAAGCTCGGAACCCTCTCTCTATATATTATATGATATGCTTTATTGTGAAAGTTTCCAGAAATTCGCGGAAAATTTCTTAACTTTTTGAGAACTTTCACCAATCTAACCGTTAATATAATGACGTGGTGACTCAATGACCTAAATATACTCTACTTTAATATATAGTCGTAGAATTAATATTGTTTTATCCAAGCAAATTACAGAAACGGGTACTATGATACAAATGTGAGTAGGTAACATATATGTGGCACTAAATCGACAGACCTTTACAATATTTTCAATTATCATATCTCTTGGCTTTATCACGACATGTGTATGAATGTTTAACGAATACACAAACCATTAAAACTTAGTTTGAAAAATAAGCGACACTACTTAGGTATATATCGAAAATATTCATTTCGCTATTGGAGCAGCATCAAATGACATTAACGTTACGAGAAAAATTTGGCTACTACACAACAATCGAGAAAATTTATTTAATTACTTTATCTACGCACATATCATTAGTGCTCTAAAATGCGTTCAGAAATCGTAGGAAATGACCAGCATTATTACAACCAATTTTACTATGAGATTTTTTTTGTCTGTGGTAGTAGGTAAAATCTGTACTGTAATGTTATTACAGTACCGATTTTTGTAAGGTTACGAGTTTAAATTAGGAACAGCTGTCAAAACACAAGTTGGTCTCTATTCTAGTATCCATAGATATTAATATTGTTATCGATACGAAACGTCAATTCAGTATGTTTTTTTATAAAACCGCACGACATTTCATCTCGAGTGACATGAGAATATGCATACATTTGTTTGTATATGATTTAGAAAAAAAAAAAACATTCGTCTTGACGGAGGTACGAACTGTTTATGTATTTGTTCAGATTTATTTCTTACTGCATTAGTATACCTATGTCGTTTTTAGATATTTTACAGGTAGCACTAGTGGTGCCGGTCATTTACTTATGGCTTCTGAACCCATCTTAAAGTACTTATGATATGTGTTTAGATAAAGTAGTGTATACAACTGTACATAAGTAAGCCTTAAAACACTCGTGTGATCCTATTATGAAACTCGCTCACGCTCGTTTCATAAAACCACACTCCTGTTTTAAGGCCTCTTATTATGTATCAGTTGCATAAACTACTATTGTATCATCGTACTACATACATTGTCAAAAGCGGAAGTTTTTAAGTATAGATATTTACAATATTGGTCACGGCCAAAATAGCATTGCGTAACGAGATGACATTTTGTTCCGCGTGTCCCGTCGTACGCTACCGGGTTCGAGCACCGACATTGAAATAACACAAACGTGTGTACCTCTTGTTAATGTTATGCCGCGATGATCACAGTTGAAGGTTGGCTTAGGAGCAGGGACGTATATTTTACTTCATTTTATGGTGCAGCGATTAGACCCGTCATTGATGAAACGTTACGATATTTTTCAATTACTCGTCGCATGGCTGCCGGGTTCGATCACCGAGAAATGAAACAACAAAACATGTCTACCTCTTAATTATTTGATAACATTACTATAGTGGAAGGTTGGTTTAGAAACTGGAGATGTAGTTTTATATCGTTTTATGATGCTGCGCTGCGATTAGGGTTCGAATTGGAAAAGGTGTTGACATATCGCGCAATTTTTCATCGCATTGCTTCCGGGTTCGAGAACCGACATTGAAGCAACAAAAACATGTGTAGGTACCTCTTAATGTTATGAAGCTATGAACATAGTTGAAGCTTGACTTAAGCTAGGGATGTATATTTTACATCATTTTATGGTGTAGCGATTGGGGCCTTGAGGAGGCGATGAGATATTTTGTAATTTCTTGTCGCATTGTTGCCAGATTCTAGCACCGACATTCAAACAATAAAATTACGCGATGATCATAGTTGAAAGTTGGCATAGGGGCTGGGGTCGTATATTTTATATAATTTTATGGTGCAGCGGTTGGATCATAAAAATGTATGAGGAAATGAGATATTCAGCAATTTCTCGTTACATTGCTGCCGAGTTCAAGCACCGACATTGAAATAATAAGTATATTTATATATATGCGACGGTGTCAACCAAAAGGGCCCACTTTGTCGCGAAATTTGTTTGCATCTTTATACCAATAACCTGTCAATACGTCCTTATAGTGAGCGACCAAGTGGGCCCTTTTGATTGAAAACGTCACATATTGTGTACCTCTTAATGTTATGCTGCGATGATCATAGTTGAATGATGGCGACTAAAAAAATACATTATTTTATAATACAGCATAGCAGGCCTTTGGTGGTTGTTTTTTTCCTTCGGTGGTATTCACTTCTAGCTGGTTTAGCAAGAGTTGTTTCGCCAATGTCGACATGTAGACATATCACACGATAGGAGAATGCTCGGTAGTGAATTTTGTTGGGTTTATTTGGTCACTCTCACTCTAATGTAGTTACATACCGTGTCAGAAAGACGGCGATGGTGAGGCGTTGCTATTTTGGTATACATATATTTAATTTAGAATTTTTTCGGTCTTAGCACGGCTACATGACGGTTATATACATAAAAATCGATTCATGACATTCAAACTGTATTAAGTGACATTAGCAAGTTAAAATGTTAAAACATATGTGTATACAGTGTGTATATTTAATATAACCGCATACTTTACGGGGGCTTAGTATAGGCACTTATTAATATATTTATCTATAAATTATAAACAAAAAACTAACATTGTTTTTCCATATAAAATTAATCAGCAAGCAATGTACTTGTTTGTTGTTGTTTGTTGACACATAACATCGTGATGTCACAACTGTCACTAGTAATAACTACGCCATACATTGCTGCTCAGAAAATTTTCAAAAATTAATTACGCTATGGTAGTTAACGCTAAGTTAATATTTGTTATAAATATCAGATTATAGCACTAAAATCTCCGTCTGGCTACAGTATGCGGTTGTATCAAATATACACGCTGTATAACATAAATTAGACATATGCCTCACGTTTGTCATGTTCACTACTGCGATATGCCGTGACATATGACATTGTACGGGGTGTCTATCATTTTATCGAAATTTCTTACATCGATTTTCAATTCATCGAAAACTATTCCACGAATGTCTTTTCGTTTTTTTTTTCGAATCACATAATCATCAATTCATTGCTTTTCGAATCATCGATCAACTATTCAACGTAAATTGTTTCGAATTTGTCTCAAATCGTAGCTTAACTATTCATCGAATTTACCTTTCATCGAAACATGATTCACAGATGGCACGTCCCATTTATACAAAAAAATAACCTAAACCTAACCCAACCAGATCGGATCTAGCCAAGTCGGGTTTCAGGTCATAAAAAAAAATAACCTAAACCTAACCCAACCAGGTCGGATCTAGCCAAGTCGGGTTTCAGGTCATAAAAAAAAATAACCTAAACCTAACCCAACCAGGTCGGATCTAGCCAAGTCGGGTTTCAGGTCATAAAAAAAAAATAACCTAAACCTAACCCAACCAGGTCGGATCTAGCCAAGTCGGGTTTCAGGTCATAAAAAAAAAACCGGCCAAGTGCGAGTCGGACTCGCGCACCGAGGGTTCCGTACAAACACTTTCCATCCCTAAGTGGTTAAGTTAAGTTTGCACCTGGTATGTATAGCGCCCCATATAAATTAGGTGCAAAGTTAGGTATTAAAAAAAAAATTTATGGTTTTCGTAATTTTTCCTTTATCTATGCTATAAGACGTTGCTTCGTACCAAATTTCAAGATTCTGAGTTCACGGGAAGCACCCTGTAGGTTTTGATTCCCTTGCAAGTGTCGAAAATTTGCGGCATAAACGGCTGTATCTTTTGATTGCGATGGCTTAGAAGTTTGATTTTTTCACAGCTTCAAGGGACAGTAGACCTGAGTAATTGATATAAATTTCAGCTTCATACCTCCACGCGTTCCTGAGAAAAAGGGTCTTGACAGACGGACGGACGGACGGACAGACGGACAGACGGACAACAAAGTGATCCTATAAGGGTTCCGTTTTTTCCTTTTGAGGTACGGAACCCTAAAAATAACCTAAACCTAACCCAACCAGGTCGGATCTAGCCAAGTCGGGTTGCCAGTATGGCCTATGGTCTTAGCCTGTCCGGAAGGACGAATCATTAAAAAAAAAAAACACGTTTCGATGAACGACTACGTCGATGAACAAATAAAATAATGAAGTGAAATTCGATGAATTGATTCTTGTGTGAAAGGTAATTCGAGCAAATGTACAAGCGATGTAACGAAGTTCGATGAATGATTTCTAAGTTGTAACAAAATTCTGCGAATAGTGTTATGGGAAACGTTAATCGATGAAACGTTTTTCGATAAAGTGATGGATTACCCATTGTACGACTATCAAAATACATAGAGTACATTCATATCAATGGGAGTTCTAAATAATAAAAAAAATATTAATAATGTCATACTACTACATGACTCAATATTTATACGGTTCTGTAACCTAAGGGTGCTCACAGAACCCTATTACTAGCATCCGCTGTATCTCTATCCGTCGGTAACAGGGCTGCATATTTCCGACCGCAATAGGCAGACTTAAAGCTTTGATCTGTGGGCTGGGGCGCCCAAGTACCAGCTTCTCCCTCTAGACCTAATTCAACGGAAAGCGACTCGTATCGTCGGCTGCCTCTTTCTGCATGTTTTATCGCTTATATAACGGGGAGTGCTTCAAGGATTCCAAGGAATTGTCCTGATTAATTTCTACCGCATCTTTCCGCCATCGTTATACGCGACAATTCTTTCATCCTCACCACTTAGATAGTTAGCAGTCCACAACTGTGCGTTTTTCTAGAAATTTTCTGCCTCGCACGAGTGCATTCTGGAATTAATTGTCACTTGCGGTATTTCCGGACCGATACGACCTTCAAACCTTCAATAAAAGAGCGTACTCCCACCTGAAAGGCCGGCAACGCCCCTGTGACTCCTTTGGTTTTACTGGTCTCTATGGGCGATGGAAATTATTGGTTTCCATCAGGCGAACCATTTGCTTGTTTGACCCCGAAGACATAAAAAAACATATTATTTTTTTGCATAATGTGTTTTAGTATGGCCGCTATAACAACAAATAATGAAAATAAAAAGGCACAACAAAAAAAATACATTTTGCTGGTACGTAACCCTCTTGCGCGAGTCCAACTCACACTTGGCCAGTATTTTTCCTTATGAAATTATGTGATATTTATGCTACTGCCTCTAGTCATATAAACATAGTTACTTTGAAACTCGACATAATAGCTGACACGGGTAACCAATTACCAAGTCATTTCATGACTGAGAAATTTAATTGATTATTCGAAGTGATTGGTGGTCAATGTTTGAAGACGCGGTTAGTCTATTTGTTTGTGACTTGGCTGTAGCTCTGCCTTCAAAAAACGATAATGAAATAATGAATTTTATTCTGCAAGTAGGTCACATGGGCACTTTTACATGTCTGAGTCTACGGGCATTTCACAAGAGTAGACCACTGTTGAGAAGAAACGGCGAAAGAAATTCAACAGTTACTTAGTCATTTTTTCAGAAAGGATAAGTTCCTACTTAACTATTACAGTAATATGAACTTAACTATATGTACGTAGTTCTCGAAGAAAACATATTAAAAGTGTATTTTAAGATGTAAATGAGGAAAAGTGTAAGAATAAAATAGAAACTACAAGAAAGTGACGGTTTATCACAATTTATGTACGTTTGATATGCTGTCTTATTAGAACTGTGGCCCTTAAACTAGTCAGGTACAATCTAAGAAGGAGTCAGTTACCTGGTTTCTGGTTCAAGCTATGCATTTTTGTCTTTCAGATAGTCCTCTGCTGTATAATGCTTTTGACATTAGAGATTTTTTTAAATAAGTTTTGGAGATGGAAAGGCTAATTTTAATTTATGATGATATGAACTTGTTATAAAAATTGGCCAACATTGGAAAACATTGGCCTAAAATGATTTACATACTTTACGAACACGAAACTTTCTAATAGCAATTTTATTTTTATTTCTAGTGTTAAAATTGTGCACATCTGATTTTTTGTAAATTAATCCAGGTTCTTAATAACATACATAATACTCTCATAAATATATTGCGACGCCACAGTTAAGATGTTTGTATCTTTAAATATGTCTCTTAAGGAGTCACGAGAATTCAGGTTATATATAGAAGGAATGGCTCTTTTTTGTAGCACAAATATAGTCTGAATGTCAGCTGCTTTGCCCCAAACCAGAATACCATATGACATGACACTATGAAAATAATTATGATAAACGAGCTGTATCAACATTACTCAATTGTCTAATTTTCCTAAAAGCGTACGCCGCTGAACTTAATTTACCTGCAAGCACTGCTATTATGTGGACTCCATTGCAAATTACTGTCCAATGTTATACCTAAGAATAATGCCTTATTCACTATGTCTAAACATTCACCATTTAGTAATATAGTAGAATCTACCGCCGTAACATTCGGTAAAGCAAATCTTACACATTTAGTTTTCTTGGCATTTAATAGAAGATTATTATTAGTAGTAGGTAAACCAGTTAAGTACTTTATCTAGTGTGCTTGATTTCCGGTGAACCTTGAAAATTAATGATGTATCGTCAGCAAATAGTACTATATTACAAAGATTATCACTATAGATGGTATGTCATTTATATAAACCAAAAATAGAAATGGACCTAAAATAAAGCCCTGTAGCTTAACTATACCTCTATCAGACTGGGTTCCATTTACATCCACTGTTTGCATTCTATCACTGAGATATGAAGACATAATTATTCTTGAATTCAACCTCGAGTAAAGCCAAGGCTGCTCCGCCGTCCACTTTCATTCCGCCAATTCAACGCACTATCAAGCAAATTGCATGCGTCGGCATCGGTAGGTCTCATCATGCCACGGGCTCCATAGCGTCGCGATTTATATAAACAATCAAGCAAAGAAAGTAAAGTATGTAGTGTTTTATTCTATGAGAAAACATATTTATTTAGTTTAGAAGAATGTTTTCTTCTATTACAAGAACATCGAAATAGCAGTATTTATTATATTCGGACTTAGTCCGAATATCCGGTCTTTACTCGCTCTTAACGTCGCGAATCTTAAAGCCTGAAAGCAATTAAAAAACATTATAGCACCTGGCAACATTAGTGATAGATGTGATTTGATCTTCCGCGCTCACGAGAAATGTTCGCGTCTTTATTTTATTTAAAAACATGCAAATCAATATATTTGTAGGAGATGATGCGCAAACGATCTGAAATAGCCAAGCCGATGAGAATCGAATTCTATGGATGCCTCACCACTGGTATCTGCGATATCAAAATTATAGACGTTTGTATTTACCGAGATTTGTTTGTTCCATGACCATACTTATGTTCGTATAGAGTGCGTCACGACGCGTGACAATGAACATATCGAGTAGTTACGCCAGCCTTGAACTTTCTCATAAACAAATGACTCATTTCATTAGGTACGATTCACATTATCTATCCAGCTCGCTCGGAGATGTATTTTCCCGAAGGCACGCTTACCCCAGTCAGGCATTGACATTCAACAATGTGACGTTTCACGGAATAACTTTTTGACATCTACATTATTATAAAATCCTAAATTGTGCTGAAAATTATGGAGAGGGTTTATATTATTTCAGGAAAAATCTTAACAGCACGATGCAAAACTTTTATGGGCACGCGGCGCCAGCCGTAAACCGCCATCTGTTGATGAAAAAATATTTGTCATCGCTCATCACGCCGAAACGGCTGGGCAGATTTTAACCAATTTCAGTACAACGATAACTGGACACCCAAAGATGGTTATAGGATACTTTTTATCCGATAATGGTGAAGAAAAAGTTTTAACGCGGACCTAATAGTAAGCAACTTTTAATAATTTTATAATAACTTAACACGAAAATGTTTTTTTTTCTTGTGCTTTCTGTGTACTGTAAAACCGATTAAACGAACGGTAAACGCGAGTACCTACCTCATCGCTTTTTCAAGTATCTGTTTATTATACTCAACCATACATTATAATTCTAATAATAAATGCCGTGGGCAGAATAATAATAATAGAGACGAGGCGATATCGTGAAGTATTTCTTATTCATAATATTTGGTTTAGCGTAAAGAGTAAAATGAGCTGAAACATCACTAACAAGGGTTCACAAATGTTTCAGTTAGTGGCGCAGTTACTGGTGTAGTGTATTGACTCGGCTTCCTAGCTATAATTGAAATTATAATATCAGACTATAGCTAGGCTTCCACTATTGAACAAAGATGCATATTTTTATGGAAACACTATTTCAGGGAGACTGGCTATCATTTAATATGAGTTAAAATAATAACTGAAGATAAAATATGATGTTGTGTTCTGGAAGAATACTCTCAGAAGATCGATAAAAACAGGTTATCATTAAGTTGCTACTTCCACGAATTAATTCAAAGTCACACAGGAATGTGTCTCTGTGTGATTACGTCATTATTATTCGACAATCAGTGTAGAATCTCAGCATTAAGTGCTCTTGCTCTAAACCTAATTATCATAATGTTGCTACTAGCTAGAGTCATCAATCGTATGACGCACGTGCTCGTTCAATCTGAGTAAATATTTTATGGATAAATACGAGACGATTCCAGTGATCAAGAGTTGGCCCTGAACTCTAGTGGCCGTGTCAGTTATTAGAAACAATTGCCTGTAGCCGTCACTACCGGGAGCGTGGATGATTTCTGCCTTGAAATAGATTTCATTGACATGGCCACCTGGCTTCATCAGACACGTGAGTTGTCAATGTTGCACTCATCAACCAGTTGAGTCTAGTGCGCAATTGTAAGGCTCTGCTATTATATAATCAGATCGTTTAAATGATTAAGTTTCTGTTGTCTTGGAAGTCACGTGTAGTATTGGTAGATTCGAATCGTCTTTTGAAATAAGATGAACGCAGAAAGCGGTAACTATTAGTTTGAGTCATTTGTGTATGTCTGATTAATTCCATAACAAATACACCTTGTGGACGTTTCCTTTACCGAAATAGCAAGAACGGAACCCAAAAATAGTCACGCACTGTTTGTCAGCCTGTCTATCTGTCCGCGGCTATATCGAAGAATCATATTTTAGTAATAAATTGAGAACTACCATTTGGCACGGGTATAATATTATGTATAATATCACGCTGACGAATTGGTAAAAATCTTAATAAATAGAACATCAGCCAGAAAACGAGAACCTTTTGATAAAAAAATCTCGTTTTCTATGAAAACTAATATCCCGCCGATTTCAATAATAGACTATGAAGTACCTACTATCTTAGAAAAAAAAGGACGGGTTGCACTCCGGGAGTGCCGACAGAAGTGAAAACCTAAACATCAACGTTGTGCATTTTTCAATATTTTGGAATGTTTAGGGAATAATCTCGCACAAATTGTAAGTACGTAAGTAAACACTTTATTGTACACAAAAACAGTTAAAAATACATCTATAACAAATAACATATAGGTACAAAGGCGAACTTGTAAGTAAGTAAGTAAGTAAGTAAGTAAGTAAAGTACCTAAGTAAACACTTTATTGTACACAAAAACAGTTAAAAAATATATCTATTACAAATAACATGGTACAAACTCTCACCACCTACTATTTTTTGTTTAAATTTGTTTTCTCCGCTACCCAAAGGTTGTCTGGAAGAGATCGCTCTTTAGCGATAAGACCGCCTATTGTCTACCATTGTTTAATTTAAGATTTCTCATGTAATATTTTTCTTGTTGGTGTGCAATAAAGTATTGTTGTATTGTATTGTACAAAGGCGAACTTATCCCTATAAGGGATCTCTTCCAGTTAACCTTTGAGCAGAGTCAGTACGAGAAGAATATAGACAAACTAACACCGTGTACAAAAAGGTATTAAAAAAATAATAAGACTACTAATAATTACATATATAAAATATTAATACATGTTATAATGTGGATGTATCACAATTGATACTCCTAATATCAAGAACCAATGAGTCACGCGCGCATTGCTTTAATGTATTAATGAAAAATAAACGATTTCCCTCGAATATGTCGCACTTCTGCTGCACCTACTCTGTATTAAGTTAAAATTTTCATCAATTTCACTACCCAAAGGTTGTCTGGAAGAGATCGCTTTTCAGCGATAAGACCGCCTGTTGTCTACCGTTATTTATAAATTGTATTTGTCTTGTTTCCTTTTGTAAACTTTTATTGGTGTGCAATAAATTATTGTTGTATTGTATTGTATGTCGCTAAAATTTGTCGCGCGTATATATAGATTAACGCTACAAAGTATGAAACATATTACAAGTGCTAGCTGTGCCCCGCGGTGCTACCCGCTGTTAAAAAGTAGCCTATGTGTTAATCCAGGGTGTCAGCTACCTCCATACCGCATTTCATGAAAATTGGTCCAGCCGTTTGAGAGCGAAGAAATAACAAACATACCTACACTCACACACACCCACACACACAAACTTTCGTCTATATAATATTAGTGAGATAATTAAAAGGAACCTGTTTGTTCACCGCCTACAACTTATCTGCTTTTCTCAAAGGTTGACTGGTATTGATGCCCAATGGCATTAAGTCCGCCTTGTGTGCGTTTGAACTATCCGATTTTATTCTATCTCACTGACACTTGATTTCTATTTTAATCTGTATTTCTTACTAATGTAAGTTTATGATTACGCTTCACCATCTGTCACTTACAACATTTTGTTGTTCGAAGGCCCCCTTTCTTTGAAACAGACACGGTTGCTAGGTTACCAATTGATTATACATCATTATTTAGAAATTAAAATGTCACAATGAATAAAAAGTGGTGTTTTGTATGGTTTTCCATTTATTGTTAAATAAACCCTTTTATGAATAAATGCCCTCAAAATTTGTAGCCTATGTCCTATTCGGATATCTAAGCTACATTACTGCAGAATTTTACGCAAATCTTTTGTGTAGTTTTTGCGCAATAGTGGCACGTAAAGTCACCGTCAATTGAAATTGCAAATGTAGCGACTTTACATACAAACATTCACGTATTGTAATATATTTGTATTACATCTATTATGTGTAGGTACATATGTATATTTTTATAAATTACTCACTTATTTTCTTCCGCTACTTCTTCGTTAATAAATGGACTTTCTTCCATTTCCATCTTTGAATTCTTCGTCCCTTTTTTCCATAATAAATACACTTTCTTCCATTTTCATCTTTGAAGCACTTTATTTATATGTATACACGAATTTCTCAAGTATACAAACGATTGACACATGAGCAGTCAACACACACGCGCAGGCGCTAAGTATAGGTATTACCCCATCTCTATCCGTCCTACGAGCTAAACTTTTCGATTAGCACGTCTATCACAACTTTGACACGCGACTCTTTTTCGCACGACATATACTATACCTGTCACTTTCCTGTCAATACTGTGTAAAAAAAACAGGCGACGCTAAGACGTCATGTTGTACTAGCCCCGGATCTGACGATTGACATTGTCTGACGCGAGTTTAACATTTTTTACCCATCTAAAAAAGTGCCAAGCGCCGCTAAAGAAGTTTTCACTTCAAAAATGAAAATATTCAGACACTTGCATACTTATATAAATAACCAAGACCGGTCATTTACCGGTCCTACTCGTAAACTAAGACGGGCTCACTAAGCGCCGCGAGCCACGCTAATAGCCAACACACCAGCCCTTCAGCTTTTGTTCGGACAAAATCGGCGCCATTCGTAATCAATTGTAGCGTGTGCACGCGTTGGTAGCGTCGCGTCTCAAGTCATATTATACCGTAGCCGGTATACCGAGTTAAACGGAACAAGTCTTAGACATCGAACATCCGACTTAAAAAATAACATTTATTTCCTCGCACATTTGAAAAAAAATTGGCCAAGTGTGAGTTGGACTCGCACACGAAGGGTTTCGTGCGTTTCAAATAAAAAAAGCAATCAAAATCAGGTTTGTTGTATGTTGTATGCCCCACTGAAATATTTATTTTATGCTTTTTTTAGTATTTGCTGTTACAGCGGCAACAGAAATACATCTGTGAAAATTTCTCCATGATATACAGCCTGGTGACAGACAAATAAACAGACGGACAGTGGAGTTTTAGTAATAGGGTCCCGTTTTTACTCTTTGGTTACGGAACCCTAAGAAAAACTATACCTACAACAGGCCTCAGCGGGAATATTATTTCGTGGATCGCGCTCATCCATGAAATGACTTTTTCTTACCTCTGTAATATGTTTTAATATTTTGTCGGTACAACCCTACTGCATGTACACTGACTTTTTCTTACCTCTGTATAACATGTTTTAATATTTTGTGGGTACAACCCTACTGCATGTACACTTATTGTTTACATTTCAAAATTACAAATGACATGTGAATTATTTTTTTTATTGAACTTTATATAGGGATGAAACAGGTAATGTTTTGCATGAAAGTTTAACAATTTAAAACTGTAGTTTATTTGGAGAAAATAAATGTAAAATAATGCTACGTTTGCTGGAATTCTCATTGCGTTCCACCCTGTATACGAGCTTTGCTATTCCAACTGCATTACTTAACGACAAACTTTTACAAGCTTTTTTACACCACATTGGTATGTTTTGTTATTATACGTATTTATTTTGTTGTTTTTATATAAAACAAAACCTCTTGTAAAGCAGTTATCGAAACTGTTATTATTATACGACTATTAAGATCAAAAGCTCTCATTTATTATCTGATCGATATTAGGTAATAACTTGAGCCATAAATATACATTTTGCTGGTGACTTTCCGGGGCGGAAAATATTATTAGATAAGAAATAAATAACATTGCGACAGAACATCGGAAGTGCTACGTATAACATAATAGACTGCTATCAAATTACATTACATAAACGTAGCATAAGTTATGGGAGCTTAGATTACTACGCGCGGCAAAATATCAATTAAACAATACGGGTTCAACAACCTGGGAGTGTAATACGATTTGTGGTTCAGTGGGATTAGTGCATTATAGAGAAATTCCCGGCGTGCGGCGTGTTTCATCAAATATCGTAAATGTCAGCTCTTGTGTTAATCATTACTGGCTTCACCTTTGTAAGGAGTGAATCAGTATTTAAAGCATTATGCTAGCGAAATATAAGTCGGGTTGAGTCACGTTACAATGTCTTGTACGTGCCTATAACAGTTTGCGACAATAATTTCGATAACATCTATAGGAATAACGTAAACACTTTACTGGACCTAAATTTGAGGTTACTAATTAATGATAATGACAAATGTCCGTGCCTTATCCGTTTTAATAATGGGCTTTGTAAAAACTGTGTTTTATTGGTTGTTAGTTCAAAATGCATCGTTAAAATGGCTATATGTAAATGTCATTAGAACTATCGATGGAGCGACCGGGTTGGGGCTTCGGAGATATCTCCGAAATATCAGGGATATATAGAATTAGGGTCCAGGGCTAAATTCGTAGTCTTTTTTTAGGGTTCCGTAGTCAACTAGGAACCCTTATAGTTTCGCCATGTCCGTCTGTCCGTCCTTCCGTCCGTCCGCGGCTTAGCTCCGTGATCATTATTACTAGAAAGCTGAAATTTGGTTTGAGTATGTGTATGTACCTATCACGTCGACAAATCGGTAAAAGCAAAACTACAAAAAAAAAACTTTTTTTCGGGTACACGGGTTTTTTTTTCATTCCAAAACTAGTGTGTGGGTGTCGTTGAATATGTCTTTTAAAAATAATACCGGTCTCAAAACATTAAAGTAGTGTCTGCGAAAATATATTATGAATTCCAGCTAAACATTTTAAAACCGTGAGATTAAAGGGAAACTGACGGAGGCCTCCAAAACGCAGAACGGGCACATCAGCAACGGTAAGTGCTTGATATTTATTATTGGATCAGTATAGTGCTTGCATTTTTCTGACTCCACACCACTTCATTAGTTAATTACAGTCCGCTAACGGCTTTATGCCACATTTTCTGGTAAAATCAGCAGCTTTGTAAATATTCGCTTCGGAAATCCAAAAAATACCGTCCCCCCTCTAACTTTTCAACCACGGGTCAAAAAATTATGGAAAAATTCATGAAAATGAGGCCTTATAAGTATTTTCAATGAAAACTATATTGAATAAAATCGATGGAGCCGTTTTTTAGCTATCGCAAAGTTGTATAATTTTCTTTAAAACGACGCGCGATGTCCTCATACTTCGAACGTTACACACATTAGTTAAGTGCCATACTGCATTAAAACATTCCGCTCAAACTGGCGCGTATAACCGATAACTTCCAAAAGAGCAAACTACCGAACATATCATCCAGCGCTGCCCCCTTCACTCCTACCCCGGCCCTGCTGAGGACCTGGACGACTTGACGCCTGACGCAGCTGCCTGGCTTAAAGATCTTAGAGCCGTACTTTGATTGCTTTACTTAGAATGCCATACGATTAATAATAATAAAAAGGTAATAAGTAATTACAGTTACTTTAGCGTTTACGACCTTTTTATAGAGCTTGAAATATTTCTCGTAATTTAAACCTCAGGCTTAAAACAACGGTTTTAAGCCCGTCTATTGTGAAGGATGGGCAACTGCGGAACCCTACACTGAGCGTGGCCAGACATGCGCTTGGCCGGGTTTTTTTCCTGAATAGTAACGTATAACATACCACGCGCGAAAAAAACAAGAACCGAAAAAAAATTAGATAATTCGAAAGGTTTTTAAAATACTTATTTTTTTATTACTGGCACCACGCTGGATTGCATGGCAGAACTGAGATATTCATGTTTAATGTTTACTATGCTGCTAAACAAAATGGATAGCTACTATCGGCACGAGTGCAAGTGTATAAGATTTATTTACAATCATGAGAAAGGTCAACTGTATCTCACTGAAGAAAACGATCGCGTTATCGAATTTTAATTGGTGTTGCGGTAATCTTGTGACCTGTAGCATACTATATTGTATAATAATATTATTGTAGTGTATTTGCAAGAAAATGTTTATGTTGCTTATTCTACAACTTTAGTATAGTTGTGTTATGTAATTATTATGCAGTGCGCCGTTTGTTGCAGATAACGAGATAATAGCAATGTCACCCACAACTTGAAGGTGAAATTTTAATACCTAATTGAGACGAGTATTTATTTTATCTTACATACTATACAAGGAAAGGTACCTACTGTATTACATTTGATGAAGTTTTGTAGATATAGATTGTTGTGGTGGCGTTACAATGAAATAGTAAGATTAAATACTGATAAGGTATTTTATCATTTATTGTATCGCCTGTGTCATTTATATTTTAGAGGTCAAATAGCTTTGAATGATAGGAACACTTAGTGACATCGATGTGTTAAGGCGATGCCAGATATACTAAGCTACTTTTTTGTACTTTACGTTAACCCTACCTTAACAAGATGTGATTTCTTAACAAAGTAACCTTATTTATGTTAAAATGAAATACATGTCATCATCATCATCATCATCAGCCAAAAGACGTCCACTGCTGGACATAGGCCTCCCCCAGAGAACGCCACCATGACCGGTCCTACGCCTCCCGCATCCAGCGGACCCCAGCGACCTTCACCAGGTCATCAGTCCACCTTGTGTATTACCAACAGATGACGCCGCGCGCCCTTGCTGATCCTACATCGCGCAGTTAAGGATTTTCCTGGAATAATGACCCTCTCCATTGAAAACTGATTTTCAATACAATTTTAGAATTTTATAATAGTCTAGATTATCCAATGTTGGTCTATTGAGGAATGAGACACGCTACGTATACAAATGCTTCCAGAACATCCTTGGAATTATCTCAAGTGTGCTTGGAGCATTGCCCGTCTTACTATCAACAATTAGTATTGCATTATGATCGCAACTTATCGGTAATTTTCCGAAGATACAAGTGTCCTGACGTCAATGAGAGCTCCAGATCAATCACCAAATTAAGTTTACTACGCATTCAGACGAGATAAGATCATTTTAGTGACTGTAACGCAATCGAAATCAGAACAAACTGCATCCCGAAGCATCTAGAAAAAAGCTGATGAGAAATGGTCAAAGCTGTTTTCTTCTTATAAAGCTACGATGGTTATAATCAAAAAAAGAAAACTAAACCTAAATTGTGATTATGAGTCCCATTGTGACTCGAAATAAATTAATTTAGCTTACCTAGCATCCACGATCCTACAGCACAGACGGACAAAAAAATAGATATACCTATATTATATTATATACACGCCACCAAACTCAGAGACTGAGGAAATCCTACGAAGTATTCAATGATTCTTTTTTCTAATATAAGGTTGCACATGCACATACAGACACGCACACACACACACACACACACACTCTCACATCGACATACACACTTTCATTTGCGCATTTATCTTTGCCATTGAGGTATTATTTATTACGTCAATGATCTTTGCAAATAAATGTAGTACATAATTGTAGGTTAAATAATTTTATTAACGGATACCCGAATGTGAAATGTCAATGTTTGCTTAACGGTCACCACGATACAGGCCTAGCCTAGTGTGGGATCACTGATTAATTTTACAATCTATATTTCTGTCTTTTCAATAAACGAATTTTATTATTATTATTTATTTATTATTAAATTTCTACAAACCCCCATTTTAACACGCTTTCGTTACCTTCACTTGTAACAAATTTTTTTATCTTGTAACTGATAATGTAACCAAATCGGAACATTTTAACCTACTTTTAATTGTCATATAAATTTGTAAACTTGATGGTATCTGATGATGGAGACGGAACTTGGCCGTAGGAAGTCTTAAACAGTACAAGATCCATCACGTTTAGGCTTATTTGTTAAGTCTTGATGAGCAATTAACGTTTGTGTGAGAAAGTACAGTCTGCAATAAAATCGTGTCTCAAAAATAACGTTTTATAACAAAAACGTATAATTCGTAGTAGGTTATAAAAGGTCACTACGCACTACTATTATTATTATTACTCCGAGTATAATACTATTAGGTAATACTGCTCGCGTATAGCGATATCGAAGCGTTAGTGTTGTAGTCATTCACCTACGTGATTAAATTTAATCGAAATATTATCCCAAGGTGACTTATCAAAATCTTTAAGGTGCCCGCTGGGTTTTTGCATCTGATTTACTTGATTGCTAGACGTAATTCACACCGTTCAGAATTACAAAACGTATATAAACTAGCAAAATATAGCCTCCATAAATGTCATTTCAAGATGCATAATGTGGTCATTAATGCGTTTATAGATGCATATAGGTATAATTATTGCCATTAGGAGTACATATTATTTGGACAAAATTAAATATGCAGTACCTATGTTACCAGCCTGTAACAGGAACAATAAATTAAAACACATATTCTACTCTTTAAATAAACAAAAATATGAAGCGATTTTTTTAATAAAACAATTTAAACGGATTATATCGCGTATATTAATTATTTGAGCGTCCCCTGACGTTTTGTTATTGTTTTATTTAAATGTGTGACAGTCGCGGGAACCGAAGAAAATATTAAGCGATTTTTATTGTTTGGTCAAAGAAGCAATGTTTTGCGAAATACTTGATATTCATTTAGTAGCGTGATAATCAGGCGAAATCGACGTTGAATGGCGTATCCATGGAAAACACTACTCCACTTCTTTGAAATAATGAACATCTAAAAACTGTATTTTTTCAGTTACCGAACAAATGTTTCTTAATCTACCTAATACCTTGAAGTTTCGAACGTAATGTAACGTCCATCTCCATGGTCTCGAAGAGACTAAAGAGACGGGAGTCGACGTCATCTTGTCGCGCGAGTATTTCGAACTACCCGCACTTGGTCTTCATTATCAGTTTGCTCACTGGGGTTACAGATATCGTAAGTGTTTTGTGTCGGTCGAGTGGTAACATCACGTCCGAAACGTCGACGTAAAAATAGGTAAACACTTTTTGAAAGACTCGGAATCGACTTATCGATCGCATCAAATTAACTAGTTTTTGGTGAATTATTTCAGTTGATTCTGTTCATACCTCTATAGATCGCATCAAATTAAATAGTTTTTGATGAATTATTTCAGTTGATTCTACCCATACCTCTACCCATTAGTTTCAGATAAATGATTCGCTTCAGAGTTCTTCAAAGTCGCGGGTCTTCTCTTTTTAGGGTTCCGTAGTCAACTAGGAACCCTTATAGTTTCGCCATTTCCGTCTGTCCGTCTGTCCGTCCGCGGCTTAGCTCCGTGATCATAAGTGCTAGAAAGCTGAAATTTGGTATGAGTATGTGTATGTATTACGCCGACAAAACGGTAAAATAAAAACTAAAAAAAAATTTTTTTTCGGCTTACTCCCGTACACCCAAAGCGGGGGTGAATTTTTTTTTTTCGTTCCAACTAGCGTGTGGGGTGTCGTTGAATAGGTCTTTTAAAAATAATAGGGATCTTCAAACACCATTTTTAGATAAAGTCAGCAGTTTTGTAAATATTCGCTCGGGAAATCCAAAAAAATAGTGTCCCCCCCCCCCTCTAACTTCTCAACCACGGGTCAAAAAATTATGGAAAAATTCATGAAAATGAGGCTTTATTAGTACTTTCAATGAAAACTATATTGAATAAAATCGGTCGAGCCGTTTTTGAGTTATCGCGAAATTTCATAATTTTCTTTAAAATGACGTAAGTGCCGCGGGGTGTTCTTATACTTCGAACGTTACACATAGTAGTTAAGTGCCATACTGCATTAAAATATTTCGCTCAATCTGGCGCCTATAATCGATAACTTCCAGAAGGTTATAAGTAATTACAGTTACTTTGGCGTTTTCGACCTTTTTATAGAGCTTGAAATCTTTCTCGTAATTTAAATTTCATTTTATTGACTATTGTGAAGGATGGGCAACTACGGAACCCTACACTGAGCGTGGCCCGACATGCTCTTGGCCGGCTTTTTTATGTTTAGGTATTCATTTTATAAACATTTTAAACAAATATAATATATTAATAATATTGATTATTACGAATTTACTGGCGACCTATATATAATATATATAGGTCGCCAGTAAATTCGTCAAGAATTCCTATTTGGTGATTATTATTATTGTACGCATTATCCTCGTGTCTTTGTCCTTATCATGTATATTTGAATTGTTTCGATAATCAATATTAGCTAGGTATTTCCATGTTTGCCATCAGCATGGCGCTGGAATTATCCGTTAATTTTTGCAACGCAGTAGATTGGCTTACATAAGGAGGTTATCAGTTAACCTATGAGTATCTAGTACATCGTCAAATTGGGATGACGTCAGCTTCTGTAATAGAATTAGTTTAAATTATTTTGTTATTTGAGCTCCACCGGCGAAAAATATTATCGTAATCTGAATAAAAAATTCAGATGTGTTTCACTGACGAACAATTTGTTAATTAATTTAAGGTGTTTTAAACTGTATGGGTGTCCGACGTTTCATATAACGTTCATTAACCTAATGTAACGTTAAAAGTCAAAGTCAAAGTCAAAGTGTTTTTATTTGTGAAACATAGGTAAAGGCTGCATAAATACAATGGTGTAATTAAATGTCATAATGTATCACTATGTTTTGCCTATTGGCGTACAAAAACAATGCACATGCACAAAACTTATTCCTATTATGCCTATTACGCTGTTACATAGCATTACAAATACAAACTAAATTAGTTTTAATATATTTTTTAATATAATTAGTTTTTTTCCTTTATTTCCGTTCAAATAATATCGACGGTGGAAAGGAGAAACTAATTAATTGCTGACATTGTGCCTGGCCACGTCATTTAATTGTAAAGTCTGTCACAGACGTTACTATACTATGATCATAAGACCCACATATGCGGGGTGTTGCCTGTAATATTATGAATATGAAATAAAACAAACATTCTACTTTTCAAACTGAACAAAACTTTATCAGCAACTTTAAAAAAGTCAGTATACAGAATTACAGAAGTTCATTATTTCAAACAATCATTATTTAAATTATATTTTTAATGTACGCCGTCCAACATTGGCATTCCCTTAGTATTGAGATAGTTCACTCTACTAGGTACTCATTATATCACACATTTGGCAATACATACATTGATTCTTTGAATAAACATCATTTTACAAATTATCATTTAAAACAAGCTATTTTCAGAAGTATTTAGTTAATAAAATGTTGTTCAGTTTATTGCACATATTACAGGTTACACTCGGTATTATGGTCTCGGTATTCGTATTGGTATTTGTAACTATCCGACCTGGATACCGTGGACAAATTTGTCTACCTTGGATCTTTGGCTGCCGCGGATGGTGACTGTGAGAAAGAGGTTCTGAGAAGAGCCCAGATAGCAAAGGTAGCGGTAAAGCGGCTAGAGAAGATCCGTAGGAACAGAGGTATCAGCAGTAAAACAAAAACAACGCTGATGAGAATCCTGATCTTCTCTATATTTCTATGCGCTTCAGAAACCTGGACTCTTAAGGCACGCATTCGGAACAGGATTGAAGCATTCGAAATGTGGTGCTGGCGAAAAATGCTAGGAATCTCTTGGACGGCAAGTCGCACAAATGCGTCGATCCTGGCCGAACTGAAGATCAAGTGCCGCTTATCGACCATTTGCCTCTAGCGGATCCTGCAGTACTTCGGTCACGTGGCTAGACGCGAGCCAGATAGTTTGGAAAAGCTCATTGTAGTTGGCCACGTGGAAGGAAAAAGGGCCCGTGAGAGATCACCGACCCGATGGACCCTGTCAAGAAACTCTACAGGCGTCAATCCGGAAGGCGGAAAACCGTGTCGAATGGAAAGCTTTGGTGCAACGGATAACGGCCTCAAATGGTAACAACCCTCAGTCATTAGGAAGCCAGGAAGAAGAAGAAGAAGAAGAAGAAGAAGATTCGTATTGGTAACGAATAGTTACATTTGAGCTTTGTATACACTTAAGTAGTACTTTAAAATGCGATCAGTTGACGTGAAGATATTCAGGAGAGGCTTTTGAACAGCAGTGGACATCTTACAGCTGATATAATGATGATGATAGTAAGGTACCTCCAATAATATTACAACACCGAGTCATTGGCCCTACAGAAGGTAATAATATTACAAAATATCCCATTTTATGAAATAAACAACACCTGTTCATTATGGATGCTTATAAAGCGAAACTTGAAACGCCATGTGTGATAATTAGGAGTAAATTCGAGCAACGTAAAAATCCATGCAAACGATTTATCAATATGCAAAATAAGATAAACCACTTCGTTCATTTTGCGCATTTATAATAATTTAATACAATTAACATAAACTTAACATAATACATATTCAACAATTGACTCACATTGCTGAAAAATATCTGCGGTCTCATTCGAAGGACATTGACAAAATATATCCATTTGAACCCTACCGCCTGCCTACCCGATTCAGCGTAACAGTACCTATAGTTACTAATTATAAAAATGGGACTTGCCGAATCACGTATCAGGCCAGCAATCAGCATCTGCCAAGGTACAAATATTCAGTTTTTGGTATTCGAGTTGAATTAAGTGACTAGATGCCACATACATTTATTACCTGTAATATTTCGGACATTATCATCAGAAATTTAAAATGAATGAAGCCGCAGTTTTTTTTTTTTTGACTTTATACCTATCTAATGTTAACACGCAGTATATTTTTTATTTGCGCGAATGGTTAAATGCTTTATTAAAACCTTATTATAAAGTACAATACGGCGAAAATGCCATTTTAGTCCTTTTCAAAAAACTCTTTAAGGATTTTTTTTTTAGGGAACTATTGGGTCAGCTCAGTCCTTAAGGTACCCGAGGGCGTTCTACGCGCTTACGCAACTCCTTATCGATCGATCGCGCTGCGTAACGCTCACCGCTCTAAACAGGTCGTTGACCCCAGCCGTTCACACAAAATACGCTGATTTGGACGCTATCAGCCAGCTGCCTTCGGAGATAATTGACGATTGACGTATTCAAATTATTACCGAATAATGCGTCACTGGCAAACACTAAATTATGATACGCCGCGTCAATATGTACGCTACAAATTTAATGTTACGCAAAAACCGAAAGTACGCATTGTTTTGATATTTCAGTCAAAAAATAATATTAAATGTTTATGATATCGACTGATAGCATAGCGTTGATGTCTAATGCTTATCAAAAACGACGGATAGCCAGAATTAGGTTATTAGTACCTACCTTAAAAACTTGAAGAAGTACGTGATTCGTAAGAGATACGAGTACTACCTATCATGGACATTATCGATTTAGTTCGAAGAACTGCTTAACAAAGTGTACTTACAAAGTGTACTTAGTGAGTTTAAAATCGAAGCTAAGCTCATAGATCACCAATGAGCTTGCGCTGTCATCTGTTTCCTTATCATGAGTTCATGAGTTAACGTGACCGTACTCGCTACTGACAGTGTAAACGATTTGTATGGAGAGTAGTACGGTAGTACAGAGCTCCTAGCGGTTAGTTTGTAGAACTACAATTCTCCTTACAAATCGTTTATGGAGTCGCTAGTGATTACAGTCACTGTAAACTCATGGTAAGGATACTTGTAGCGATTCACATGTTCTCGTCATGTGCTCGCCATCGTAAGACTCACATCATCATTGTCATCGTCGGGTTCCCAACACATTGGCATCATATTCATTCATATTCATTTATTTATAATATTCTCAATATTACACGTCAATACATAAAAATCATTTATAACTTAATACGTATACAAATTTAATTAACATTAACTCGTATATAGCAAATCCGTATATAAGTATTATTATTTTATAATTTAACATTCAAAATTTCATATTTCGCCATCTAAATGCTAGAATCATCACTTAATAATTATAATACAATACAAATGCCTAAAAGAATTAGCAGTATGAATGTTTACGAAAGCAAGTAAAAATATTCCAATAACTAACATCCTACCTTTTTAAAATAGCAAATTACTATTCACAAAAATTTACCAACGGAAGAATTGAGCTTTATTTATACTGCGTAATGATCAAATTGTGAGAATGTCCACTTTGTCCACTTTGTCCACTTTGTCCACTTTGTCCACAGCTAAGTATAAATACGGAGGGGAATTGAAGGATGGGATGCATTCTTTCTTGCGACTTCCACCGGGTAGCACTGTTGTTTGGCAATAAGGTATTAAATTTAATTCTAAGGGGAATTTCTGTTGGAATTACATTATTTTTCTGATCTATAATTATTTATTGAAATATTGTGGGATTTTGTTGTTTTATGGCTATCAAGCTTAATTACATGCCAGAAATAGTGTTTTGGTACATGGTTGCCAGGTGAAAGATATTTAACCTTGCGGCTGTTAAACGAATATCTTTCAGACCCTTCTAGTTTTACCCGAGTTAGGCAGCTCAGGCACTTGCCATATATAAGTGCAGTGAATAGCCTACGAATGTGGATAGTTTTGTTTGGTGGAAGCAAGGACCACACGTGTTGGACATGCGGGCCTTTCCGCGCTTGCCGAAGCCAAATGGACCTCCATGCTCGGTCTCATATACTTATATATTTATATGTCTGCTTTATATACACATATTAGGGCGGGTTACTCTACGCTTCCGGCGTCTCGTCAGCCGCGTAGGGGGGACCCACTTACACTGATTCTAGTCCAACCTCGGGTTAATCTCCCGAATTTATAGTTTAGCTTACCTAGGTCCCATACACGTTTAAATGTAAATATGAGGTTTAGGCCTCTAGTGTTTTGTACTAGCTAGGGAACAGGGTATAGAGATAGGTATTAGGACGGGTTTTTTTTTATCTTCCGAGCTATCGGCCATTCATCATTAACTAACATAACTTCTATTCAAATTATTTTATTCTCGTCAGGTATAGTAGATGCAGAGGCTGACCTACTGCTTTACTAGTGTTTATGACTTGGGATGTCAGTAGTGAAAAACAAAATCTTGTAACAGTTTATAAAGAAAATAGAGAAACCTGTTATTTAAAACCAATCAGATATTTAAAACCTTTAATTTGACATCAATATTTATAAAACAATTAGTTAAAATTACCGATTATGATTTAAAGTAATGTACATTAGTTATAGCCTTAGTGTTAGAATGGCAACACTAAAGTTAAGTAGAATCAGCTGACAGATGACATTCGCTTAACAATGAACAAAAATAATTTTATATATTGTTATAATTTTGACAAGGAAATTGTGGATTGTTGTATAGTATGG
Organism: Apotomis turbidana; assembly: GCA_905147355.2. NCBI lineage: Eukaryota > Metazoa > Arthropoda > Insecta > Lepidoptera > Tortricidae > Apotomis > Apotomis turbidana. Next base: position 17,052,439 of record LR990288.1, on the reverse strand, counting down.
AAATACAAAGCATTCCTAAGACTGGATGTGGAGTATCTGAAGTGTAAATTGCTAAAAGAAAAGCCGGGGACTTATGGATAGCAATAATGAAAGTTATTCGTTCTCGTATTTACATCACAGATCTCAGAACTAAAGTAATTTATATCACAAAGGTTGAGAGTAATTTCCTTTATCAAAATCAGTCATTCGAGAGTTGAAAGATACTCCGATCGGCACAATAGTCTTCATGATTTCAAGGGTATGCTACATTTATGAATATGGTCAAACGAAAACCAAGTTCTAGAACTCATTAGAAGGGTTCATACCTACTAGGGAAGAGTAGTGTATTAGACTTCTTACAAATAAAATTATAACTTCATTTTTTCTGAATTATCAGTTCTACAATCATTACATATATTTAGCAAGTTGTAGGGTTAGGCAGGTAGCTTAACCTAGCGTAGGCCTTGTGTAGTTAACTTAAGAAGCTTGCGCCAAAGGGCTTCCCTAAAAGATGGATCCTTCACACTTTGCCTAAGGTAGGACGTTATGCATAGATGTGATGAGATCCCACAGTGGTTTGATAAGTTATTAGCCAGGCGTGAAGGTCCGTCCATCCCTGTGCTGTATGTCTTAATTAGCTTTGCCAAAATAGAATAGATAGCTAAGGCATACAGTATTATTCCTTCACACACTTAGGAGGGTTGGCGATTTTCTAAAAAAAAAAATTATATTTTTTTTTTACACCTTAAAGTTACCTTCTTCATCCTACTATAATCTAGGTTTTACTAGGTCTTAATTGTGAAGACTATAACGACTTCCTATTTATTGTATAGGTCTAGAATCCACTTCAGATTGTTCTACTATAGTTTATTTAAGGGATGTATACCATCTTCTCAGATTAAGGTGTAATGACAAAATATATTCAATATTGTCAAATATGAAAACTTAAGAACAATTAAATTCATAATAAAATCTCATAGATCCTGTAACTTCCACCTATTTATAGATTGGTAATGAAGTCTAGTTTCATATTGTACATAGACAAATGATTTCTAATCATTCTGGAGTGAGAACATGCAATTTTAAAAACTAAATTACCCTTCATTTCGGAATCTTAATAATATTTGGGTTGATTCACATATTGATTTTTATTGTTACCTAATGAAATCTAGTTCAACTATATCTGACTATGATCTAAATGAATTTGATTTTCATATAGAATTAAACAACTTTTATAAGAGTATCCATAATATTTCATATTGAAATCTGCTATAGGAACTATAGATATTTTGTTGGCTAGCCCACATAGGAAGTAACAGTTTATATTTTGAGGATAGATAGCATTAAGTTAAGTTAGAAATTAAATTTAGTACAAAGAACCAAGGTAGCAGTAGGGTAGGAGAAGCTTGCATTAAATAAGTAAAAGAATACACATTTATTTGGTAATATATGGTAACATAGCACAGTGAATGGGTATGGAAGCACTTGGCGACACATCACGGTTAGATTTCTCTTAAAAGGGCTTGTTACTACAACAACGTAGGATCCGACCAATCTAGACGTTCACAACGGTTTTACCGATCACTTTTTGGCCATTCGTTATAAGAAATGTTCAGCTCAACTGTATAAAGATCCTTTTCATATTCAGATTTGTTTAGTTGTAGGATATAGAAGACTGGGAGCTGCTGTTAAGATATTCTTAGGTAATTGTTGTAGGGTTTCCTTAGGGCTTCGTTGTAGGAGTAGAGTTTGGTGACGAGGGTGAAGCAGACGAAGGACCTGTACCTTTAGTTAGGGCTTAGCAGACATTACGACTGGTGGTCCCGTGACTCAGGATACTTAGAGTTAAAGTACTTAGCTCGTAAGCATTCCAATTGGCGCGCGTTCCCAGGATTTGTTTATTTAGTAGGTAGCTCATGCATACAGTACATACTGAAGACGCCAAATAGCTAAGTTAGCACACTTACGTACTTGGTACAAGTGTATTGGTACACGGAGTAGCGCAAATCAAGAGTATATCCCAAATTGTGATACTTATAAAGATAATTTTAATCTCTTATCTCTAATTATAAACAATTTTAGGTGTACGTTTTTGAAATTAAAATGTTTGATATAATTAATTAAAAAACGGTCATCAAATTCGATTTTCGAGTATTTTTTGCGGGTCATCTCAATGGAACACCTCGCATTAGTTTACTCCCCATCGGTGAGGCCAATGTATCAATAGACATGTGATATACCACTGTTTGATTGATTTGTTTACCTTCACTTGACTGATATTAAGCTGTACGAATTCTTTGTAAGTAGATTGCCGAAATTTTCCTCAGAATAGTATCACGTCGTAGTGAAGTCTGCTATCTATACTACATATACATTATCATAGTTCCTTATTTAAAACTAAACTTCCTGAACTATGTACGTCTTCAGCTACTTTTTTCTTTTTCTTAGATATTACGTGTAACGATTTAGCGTTACAAATAATTAATTAAGCCTTAATAACTACTTATAAAACTAAATCTACAATATTATTTACTACAAACACTAACCTTAATTAAAAACTTAAATCTAATCGTTCACTGATATTATGTTATACTGATTATAAACTATTTGCATCTGTAATAAATTAAACCTCTTTATTCAGCACTGGCTGAATAACTACGTACTGGCCGAAAAAGAACTCGTGAAAAGAAAACAAGAGACGATCGTGAAAAATAGAACACGGCATGCGCTGGCATTGTAATAGTCGATGTAAATTTATTAACTATTAAGAAATTAAATTGTATTTCTTGAATACATCTATAAATATTGTGTAAATAAATTGCCACCGATGTGTAAATAATACTTTTATGTACAGTTTTCCTATTATGTCTGTACATGTGTAAATAAGTTGCTGTGTTTTCCCCAATACGGGTGAGTGTTGCGAAAATTATATTTTACATAGGTTAAGTTTCTTGATATCGTTAATATAATTTATTTAATGTTTTAATGTAATTAAATGGTAACAACTTCATACTAGTACTACATATTTTTTTTATCTGTAAAAAATATTTCTTATTTGATTTCGTTTCGGTCTACTCTAAATAATATATGAACTATTTTCTAAGTGTATTTCTTTGCTTTAATGTTATTGTGCTTGTGACTGCCACATCATTGATGACTAATAAATGCTTAGGAGTTCACTTAACCAACCTACGAAACTCGTTGGAAATCTAGATGTCGCAGTCACATGCCGAACTTCACCTAATGATTACGGGATTTCCAGGGAGCAACCCTAGGGCCACCGAACCTACCCCGGGGCCGGAAAACCTAACCTAGAGCCGCGATCCCGGCTTCTGATCCTGACGCTACCAAGACTAAGCCTGGGGCTTGTCCAGGACTACATCGAGTTCATCAGGCTGGAGCTAGTCTGCCCTACCCAGACTACAGGACGGCTAGAGCTACCTAGCTCGAACCTAGCCTGCTGCGACGAAGACGACGTGTGCAGGGAAGTGGCTCCTAACAAGGACTTGTCTCCTCTAAAGTGTACTCAGCTCGGATTAACAATCTAAATTACCCACGACCTAGCCGGATCTACCTATTTTTTACTTTATTTTACTTTTATTAAACATTTGTACAGTTCAATCTGAATTTCATTAATTCCTTACTAACTAACTAACCTATCTATAACGTATACACTAATTATCTGTTATATACGTTCTTTTGAGAGCGGAAGAAAGATTCCGAATAAGTATACCTATTCGTGAATTGAAGTAGTAGATGTATAGTTACACATTTGATCCATTAGAAACACCAAATACGAATTTCCGGGAGAAAATCTTGATGCTCATTTTGTCTGCAATAAAATAGTGTTCATAGAATAGAATAGAATAGAATAGAATAGAATACTCTTTATTGCACACCCCAGGAAGAAAGAAATACAAATACAGATAACACTTATCATTACAATAGAGGTAAACAATAGGCGGTCTTATCGCTAAAAAGCGATCTCTTCCAGACAACCTTTGGGTAGCGGATTATTATAAATGAAATGAGATGAGTTCATAGTAGGTATTTCCTTTTTTTTACTACAACGGTGGCAATCAAGCATACGGCCTACCTGATGTTAAGCAGTTACCATCAACTTTAGATGCATTGCGATGCCTGGAGCATCACACGCGCGTTACTGACTCTTTAGGAACCTATTTACTGCCCTCTTGAAGAACCGCATAGTGTAGACCCTGGGTAAAACCTCAGCAGAGAGTTCATTCCACAAATTGTCGACCATTTAGGTTCCAGTGTGTGAGGATCAGCAGTGCGATGGTAGAAAGTAGCCGTGGGCATCATGTCAAACAATCCCTCAAAATATATCCCATTACCTATAATTATAGACGGTAGAACAACACATACACAAGGATAAAATCGTAGTAGCGTTTAGACTAAGTAAGATTACCTTAATGATTACTTTGAAATGAATAAAAACCATGATTCGATTATAATGTTCTGATTTAATTCCATATTAAAACAAATTTATTAAAGCCTCGTGATAACATAAATAAAAAAAAAATAGTCATCAGTGAAAAATATCTTAGCATTCTTTCGTAACATGAACATTTTACTGGCGTGACCAAAGTACCTACAACATTAAGTTAAGGTGCCTTAATAACCACCTTACAATGTTGCGCCAACGGGGATGACACATCTCTCTTTTTTATCTTAAAAGCGCACTCAACTCAGTAGTATGCAATATAAAAATGAAAAAAAAACTTGATTTTTATTTTTGATCAAAAAGATGTCAAAATTATTCATAATATATACTGTTTAGTAGTTGATATATAATTTTTGAAGTTCTGTACTTAACCAATTGTAGTCTTTATAAATAATAAAATGTTGCATATTTACAGTCTAATGCTCACAAATAATAATATACTTGCTTGATTTGTTCTGTTCTTTTGTTATTATTATTCTTTTTCTTCTTTATGAAAGTACAAGACGAAATCTTCCAACGTCACCGGTGTTTTGTTTTATTGGTTCTAATTAACTTGTCAAAGATGTTAAGGGACCTCTGTAACATAAATCGCATTTTAATTGTCGTCATCATTATATTTCTACCGTTGAACACTCCTGCTACTGAACTCGATCTTCGACATTTCACTTCCTAGTAGGTACCAATGCAATATTATACTTGTATACCGAAATGCCTGAAACAAGATGCTGCAGTTTCTTCATAAAGACCTATGTCAACAGGCCGTGAAATCGCATGCGAGTTTGTTACATTGCGGGTATAAGATCGAGTAAACTCGGAATAATGAAGCGCAAGCTCGCAATGTAATTAAACTTGCATATGAGTTCTCGCTCCGTCTAAATGCGTAAGTGTTTTGAGAGTCATTCGATCAAGCATCACATGTTTCTCGAATTGGATGTAACGCGAGCACATTTAGGGTGTAAGTGTTTTGAGAGTCATTCGATCAAGCATCACATGTTTCTCGAATTGGATGTAACGCGAGCACATTTAGGGTGTATCAATACGATACTTAATACCGAACTACCCGAAACGCGATGCTGCAGTTTCACTTTAAGTGTTTCTGAGACTCGTTCGATCACACGCGGAATATGTTACTCGAATTCGTAACGCGAGCACTCTGTCCATTTGTCCAACGTCCCGGGAACACATTACGTTTCGACACGCTTCCACGTAAGACACACGAACCCCCAATACCTACGTAACAATATGACAATACAGAATAGTGCAACTTAGTGCAAGCGGCCTACGTAATGCTTGCTAAAGCATATCCTATCAAATGAAGGGATCATGAAAGGATTGTTATGAAGAATTAACCCTTAACTACCTACCTGCTTCTTTAGTCACACAAACACCTACCTCCCGTCCCCAGGACGGATACATAATGTCGGCCTTATATGTTAAATTTTATAGATCAGATGGGAAGTTTAAAATAGTAATGGCAATATAAACATATTAAAATATTTATTAAGCTATTAATCATTCTGGAAACATTAACAAAACATTTTTTTGCTGTAAACATATGGCAACAGTCCTTATTTCTACTAAAGGAACTATATATCATTTGGAAGGTGAGATCAACAAAAATTTTGACTTTATATATAGATCTAAGTAATTATTTCTAATTATTCAATAATTAACAATGCTAAATCAATAAATTTCGTTAAAATAAAGGTAATATTTTTATAAAATTGCAAACCACTAATTTATTCGATTTTTTCGCGGCAGTGAATATAAGTTTGTTTGCACATTCTAGGCAAATCGTTTCTTTGCAATAGAAACATACGTACTGGTTCCCGTTTTTTCTTCGGGTCACAAGTAGAACAGGTTTTTCGTCCTTCCAATCACTACTAAACTGACTAAGCGGTCGGCTAAGTAAAGAAAAAAAGTATGCATTAGTCACGTAACCACCTACCACCCGTCTCCGAGACCCTTAAGAAAAAATACGTATCCACCTACCACCCGTCTCAGAGACGGTCGGAGACAGTAATATCCTCACCAAAATTAAATGCGTACACGACCGACCTTGTCGATCGACGACGCGGCACTTAGGTAGGAGGGGAGAAGGTACAAGGACACAAACGTTTGTAGGATACTCGCACATAGGTATGTAAACAATTTTAGCTTTGAAAGAGTCTGCGAGACGGGAGGTAGGTGGTTAAGGGTTAAACAAGCTTTGTAGACATAGAAACGATTCAAAAGGTTTCCCTATACTAGAAAGTAAAAAGTTAACTAGTTCAAAATGGAAAACCGATCAAAATATTATTACATAGAAATCATGTACGACCCAGGAACATCTACGAGCTCATAACGCAAGCTCACATCAACTCACAATTAATATTCGCTTTTCGGAGACTCCATTCCGGGGTCCGGTAGTTTTGCAGCTATTATGTAGGTGCATACCACAGAGGTAGCTGGGTCCAATTGAGAGTAAATTGTTTTTAGGGTTCCGTACCCAAAGGGTAAAAACGGGACCCTATTACTGAGACTTCGCTGTCCGTCCGACCGTCCGTCCACCAGGCTGTATCTCAACAACGGTGATAGCTAGACAGTTGAAATTTTCACAGATGATGTATTTCTATTGCCGCTATAACAACAAATACTAAAAATAAAATAAAATAAATATATAAGGGGGGCTCCCATACAACAAACTTGTTATAGATTATATATATATGTATAGGTACGGAACCCTTCATGCGCGAGTCGGGCTCGCACTTGCCCAATTTTTTTTTTATAGTTTGTCGAAATATCCAAATATTTCAACTCTGTAGTGTAAGTTTCACTCGTAAGAGTAATAAGTGGTAAAAGTACAATCGCCGTCGACGGTTTTACATTATATTTCGTTGCGGAAGAAAAAGGCGAAAAAATCGAAAATTCAGAACAACGTTTAGATAAGACTAAAGTACAAGCGAAATATTTACTCGTATAATGACTTTCGGTACTGTCGTGTTGTTAATTAAAATAAACTAGTTTTAATATTTTTTATAACTTCATTAACTTCATGGATAAATTTGTATTAACTTACGATTATTTGTTAAAGTCGGATACTTTTATTTCTTGATGAAACAGAGTTTGTTTTAATCGTTTAATATTGACAGATGTTTTAATCGTTCCGATCGTTCAATCGTGCCACTATTGTTTACAACCTGTGATAAACGCTGAAATAAAAGTTTCTGTAATTGCTTTCTTGTTCACAGATAATGTAATCTAGCTCGTGGGTTTGTGTAAACTTATTATTAAATGTACTTCAAATAAGATTATCGCCTTTTAATGTTTTATAAATTTACTTGTTATCTGTTCGCTCTATTTCTGTAATAGCAGATTATTAATGTGGGCAGATAAAAGAGACATCAATAACTAAAGTTACACATACAAAAAGCTGAGTAATAGCTGAAGGTTGTTCTCTTCTAAAAGGAAAACGATTATGAGGAAGTGGACTTTCGAGTTGATTAAAATGAATAGGTATTCCTACACTACTATTATACAGAAATCCTGAAAAAAGTCAAACAATTCTTTGGTTTTTTACTGTTATTTGAGGTTATACGGGTTTCATGTGGATAATGTGGATATCCAATAATCAAGGGACTTAAATCAAATAGTGTTTTCAAACTAGTAAACATAATTTTTTTTTTCCATTTCATATAGGTACCTACCTATTTTGTAATAAGGTCATTGTTTATCTCAATAGCGGGTTGAAACATGAAAGCTATTATATTTATTAAGCCAGGGTTGCGACCCATTCTTTTGTGTGGAGATATTTTTGCGCTAGTTTTTATTTACTTTTTTCATATAAATAGGTGCGTACTTCAGACCCGAATTAGTGCTTTCACTTCACAAACAAACGTGGCTATCAACCCTCTGTTATCAATCTACTGTTTTAACCTATGATGGAAATAAGTGTACCCGATATGAAACTAAACGAAACTATGATTTGCTTTCAAAATATGACGAACGAATAAAATATTTGTCACCACAAAATACGAATATAATAGCGGAGCTGATGAAAGTTCACAAGGAATAACAAACAACAAAGTATCTAGCGGAATATCCTCCGATCTGAACTCACATTTCAACGTTACGTTACAACGATGTTAATAGAGTATAAATTAGGTTCATGTATTTATGTGTATTTTCATGGAACTTCTCAAAAGCCCTCGGTCCGTGGGGGCCCAGTGCTCGCCAGCTCTATAAGGAAATTGCAAAGAGACTGGTCGACACCACGGGGGACCAAAGAGCTGCCAGCTTCCTCGCTCAACATATTAGCATTGCTATTCAGCGAGGAAATGCTGCCAGCGTCTTTGGGACCTTGGCAAAGGGGCCTGATTTCTTCTTTAGTTTACCGTTTTAGCCTTTATTCTAGTTAGTTATACGTTTTTAGGTTATAATTATGTTAGATTTAGTTATGACATCATATCGTCACCTGTAATATGAATTAATGTAACCGCCAAAATGACGAAATTGAGTTAAGTACAGTTCGTCTGTAAATTTGACGATCTATCCATTGTTGTTATTAAAATTACGATATCTTGAAAAAAATGTTGGTTACATTAAACAAAAATTGACCGTTTTTTTTAGTTTTTTGTATTTCTTTTGGTGTATGGCACATTTTTGTAAATTACTTAATATCAGATTAACGTAACCACAAGTATTGGCCAAATTTGAACAAAAGTCATTAATGTAAGACTCATCGGTAAATAAATGACTCTTACATTACTCAATTTATAGCATTTTATTACCGATTGACTGTTACGTTAGCTTCAAAGCTAGATAAAAAATATAAAATGGTTCTTACATTAAATGGGTTATACTTTTAGTTTTTGAATCAAATCATGTAAATAATAAGGTACATAAATGATTTATATGCTCAGATTAGATAGGTAAAAAAAAATTAAACGAGATTATAAAGACAGCAACCATTTAAAGTCAATTATAGTCTAATCTTGTCACAAATTGTGCTTACTGCAAGCTGGGTGAATATATAATTTAGTCAGTAACATTAAAGTTTTCGTAGTTTTTAAAGCAATTATTGCCTCTTACATTATTATTTGTCTTCCCAAGGCTCGAGTGATGACGGTTACATTAAAATTATGTACTTAATTTAGACGGACCTGGTGCTTACGTTATTTTGGTTACCAGGAACTTTGCGACCATCTCTTTCCTTTGCAGTGTTAATGAGTAGATACCGGTGAGACGACCATACATTTGCCTGTAGGAAGCAATTACAAACTCTACCGCGTGCGTCTGTTTACGATTTGGTGTTGTGATGGATATGATAGCTACTTATGTTTGTACCGACCAGCGATCGGATGCCGGTTTTCGACTCCATACAAATACTGGTATTAAATTTCGGTATTTCGCTTATTATTACACATTTCTTTATTTTACTGAGCTAATTTCAAAGTTCTATACCAATACTTTAATTATATGTTATGGCATTTCAAATAAAATTTGTGATATTTTTTTTGTAATTTTTATGAATACCGGTAACGGTTGGTTCCAACAATTCGTGATAAGGACAGTATTGTGCGATTGCGTTGTTATATATCAATAATTACAGTTAAAAATTACGAGTTAAGTACATTCATCGCTTTACATCAGGCGATCCGTTTGCTCGTTTGCCCTCAACGACATAAAAAATTAATAAATAATAATATTATACAAAAAAAACTTTCAAAAATTAAGGGAAATTTGATAAGGATAAGGCGGAATGAAGTTTGTCGGGATTTCCAGTATCAAATATAAATTGATGTTTTAAAGTTTTTAATGTTGTTATTTATTAATTAGATTATGCCTATTTATATCATGTCTTATTGTTGAATTAGGGACTTTTAATTGAAACAATCTAGCTTAATGCATTTCGTTTTTAGGGAATCTCTTAAATGTCTGGTTAAACGGACTGTGAAAACTTTTTCTGTGAAAATCAGTCACTGCCACTACCATGTAGCAACATGAAGGCATAATAAAATGTATATACTTGTGTATTATTTTTAGAAAACAAGAGACAGGAATGAATGATGGTAGTAATAGTGATATGGTGGAGGTTAGTGACATTGAGATACTCCCAATCATTTTTTTCAGTAGCCTACTTATCCAACGTAATGTCATTGTATTGATGCGATGATTCAATAAAATACGTTAACTATTTGCTTGCCCCTTGACTATTATTTTTTTCAGCCAGAGAAAGGCGTTGAGTTGGGCCATACTTTCTACTAATAACGGGACATCAATGATGCTTCAAATAAGTAGTTCGCGAGAAAACAACAGCTTACAAGATATAAGAAAATCTCTAAATCCGTTTCAGCTCTATAAGAAAGATGTCGAAGCCCAATAGCGAAGGTATTCGAAGCATTTCAGTCGTAAATTTACCCCTTGACGTTCAAGTCCATAATAGTGATGTGAGAGTGAGTTACTAATTATGTGACGAAACATTTAGTCACCAGTTTGCCAGGAAATGGTCAAATTACTAATGAAGAATCAAATAAAGATCATTCGGCTAGTTTCAGACAGGGACAAGCCTTACACTGAAAATAGGACTAAGGGTTTGTAAAAACAAAATTGATTATTTAAACGAAATTATACAACGTTAAGCTGAAGTTTAAACTTAAGTCACTAAAATCAAAAGGAGGGAGTTGATGAATGGAACAGAAAGAAGGTAATCAATACGAAGAAAACTATATAGAAAGAAATAAAAAAGAGAGAGAAAAAGGGAAAGCAGAATGTGCAGTAAAAGTCGTAGGTAAAAAAGGTACATAAATATTGTAGGAAAGGGAGAAAAAAAAGCAAAGTGAGGAAAAACAGTAAGGAAAAGTATGAGATTGGAAAGAAAATGAAGTGTTGTTTTAATACTCTTTAAATCTAAAGGTGCCTTTACCAATTTTGGTTTTTATAAACAAAAAAGAAACTGTTTCCCGCTTATAAACCGGTTTTAATCACGACTTACTATCCTGCCACTAATTAACTGAAAAACTTAATTAACTCTATGTTAAACCTTATTACAATTGGATACAGTTTAAAAATTCCTTAGCTGAATTCCGCTAATGTAAGTCCACGTTTTGAAAATGTGTGTCCCTTACGTTAGATTTTTTTACGTTTTTGTGACTTACTTTAAAATCTTTAAATTAGGGCAAATTTTTTGAAATCAATGTTGTGTTGTGTTAACGTAACTCCTCATTTTTGGAAAAAAATTAACGTAAGCGCCACGCTATTTTCGAACCTATAATAGCAGCCTTTTTGAGACCATTATCAACTGAAAGATCTTACAAAATTAATCTATAACTACTTTACATCATTTTAATCGGATTAGGAAATAAAATGTTACTGCACTTTTTTTAATTTGCAATTTCGTTTTTGGCCTCTCCTGAAAAATCGTCATTTGGCGGTTACCTTAATTCATATTACAAGTGACGATATATATATATATATATATATATATATATATATATATATATATGTATATGTGTTTAACATTGTGATAGGTATATGAAATAATAAAAAATGTATAAATAAATATGTGAAAAGAATATGCCACTAACCTAAATAACAACAATATAGGATATTGAAGCAGTTTAATTTCTTGTTGTCAATCACAATACTGACGTGTGCCCGGGGCGCGCTCCGGCAAAAGTTATCTTACACTATTGTGAGCGATACTCATGCCGATATAAAAATGTGTCACCTACTTTACGCGCCTTGAAGGTCTTAAAATGTTATTGTTTTAATTTCTTATGATAACTCAGTCTTCTTAATTGAGTCCCTAAGAATAAAACTGTATGTAAAAAAATCTTGGATCGTAATCAGCAAATTTAAACTATGACACTAGAGTCACGGACAATATGATAAAAATGTCTCAGACATCATTTTGGATGGACTACTTAATGCTATAGGTAGGTACGACATCTTTGGCCATCTCGCTACGAAACAAAATCAATATCGGACGTGAGCAAAATTGCCTAACAACAATTATTTATTTTACCTATTGAACCGAAGAAATCACTTGCGCTAACGTAAATTAGAAAAATGATTACGCACAATAATAAAAAACGAGCAGGTTAGAGTAGTTTCAGGGGAAATTATGTTATTGTTACAATTACATTTTTTGTTTCTGTAGGTAGACCAAAAGTAAGAAAGTAAATTGCAACATTTGCAACCCCAAACACTGGGTCACATTGGTTTATAATTTGGTAGGTGCACTTCATAACAAAAGTTCCTTCGTTTTATGCATATCGGCAGACGGGGCGCGCTCCGCACGTTCCCCGCTACAAGTACATGCCGGTCGCCGCATTAGTACGGCATATTCAGTGGCTGCCACGCTCTGTCTAGGAACGCACGTGCTGTCACGCTATTCCGATTTACGTCGCAAGTGAACGTGCCGCATTTGTCTTTTTATACTAGTGTTTAAATGAATAAAAAGATAGCTAAAATATATTGCATCGTAGCGGGATGCAGGAGTTTGCTCGAATTCGGATATACGATTAAATTGAACAGCCACCAATTTAAAGACGGCAAAACAGTTTTTAGAAGTTAACCACTTGTAATGTGTCATGTGTACACCTATTACTATTGTGCGTTATTAAATTATTAGCGTCCTTTGTAACCAAAATCAGTATTTTTTTTTATTACTCCATCGCACCACCACGTCCTAGCTACTATCGCAATTTTTCTATTTGTGACGTTGCATTATTATTTTTTATAAGTATTATCAAGTATTATTATAGTGTTCAAAAATACAAGAAACAAGTTTTTGTATTGCAGTGGTTCGCAGCAACGCCAGGAAAAAGTGGCCTGGTGGTCGAGTCAATTCGTGTAAATTTTGAAATTTATTATTTTGTAGTTAAATAAATAATTAAATAATATTTATAATGTATAAATAATATAATTTGCTCTCTATATATATTGAATGTAAGAAATAAGTGGACAATACATTATTATTTTATTTAATCGTTGATAACCCTCGCTAGCGTCGACGCGGCAAGTGAGCCAATTCATTTTCACCGTTATTACACAGTCTCAGGGTTCTGTTTGGCTTGCGCTGGAGACGACGACTTTAGAAGGGCCATAAATCATATTTTTTTGGCGAAAAAAAGCGGCTTTTGTAAAGGTCAAAGTAGTGTGCCTTCTGTACTTGTACTATTATCTATTCTGTGATATTGGCTAAGTTGAATCGGTTTTTATTAGGTATGCAGAAACATACCTAGTATTTCGGCTGTTATCTATCAAAGCGTGTCTTGACTTTTAAAGGAGTAAAAATATGGTGGGCTTATGTATTTTATTTTTTAATATAACATAGATTACTAAAATAGAAAATAACCCAGCTTTCTAATTAATTAGTCTATAGCGTCCTCTAGGTGATCCTGTGATAGGTGCCCATAAGGCCGATAACATTCCTTCGATGGACCGCGAGACGACAATGAACGGCCAAAAAATATTATAGATGGCCTCAAGTGAATCACAAATAAAACATGTTGTTTATTTGTCTAAGGGATATTTGCTGCGCTGCCGACGCAGCCCTGTCTCCCCAGTTGGAAGATTGTTATGACTTGCCACCACCGCCACCGCGGCGCCGACCACTCAACTGATTATTAGTACATTTTGGATTATCGAGATCACGTAGGTATTTTATAAGAAAATAGTTATAAGAAAATAGAACACTCACGCGTTTTAACTAATTTCGGTAGAGATCCGTACTAATTGTGAGTAATTTTTTTCTTAAAAAATCACAGCTTTTATGAATCTAGGGTATAAATGTTGCTTTTACATCGGATTATAGAAGACGGAACGTTCTTTATTCTTACAGGCATTTAATCAGAAAATTAGGCTCTGGAATACTTAACTTCTCAAATGTCCACCGGACAGACACGCACCTAAATCTGACAATGATCTGTTAATTTCTACCCCAACTTAATTATATTCAATTCAGTGAACAACCTGTGTAGACACACTGGCCCCGTCACATCTCCACTGAACCTCAATTAGGGCCGGAGCAGCGGCAGAAGCGGCCGAAGGCATAAAACGGAATAAGTATAGTGGTCTTGCCGCTGAGTACAATTTCATACCTTTTGGCGTCGAGACCCTGGGTCCATGGGCCCCAGCGCATTAAGCCTCTTCAAAGATATCTCGAAGAGGCTTATTGATGTTACTGGCCATTTTTAGATTTAGTTTAACTTTATTGTGTTCTTGTTTAGTTTAATTTTTAGGTTTAGTTTTATATAATTATTTAATATAACATGGAAAGATTAAAATACTTACAATTTTAATCTTTCTATGTAGTATACATCTCATTACGAATAAATGTGGTATAGTTGTAAAGAAAAATTGTGATACCTATACATATGTACCTATGTCCGTACACGTTCTATATGCCGTAAAATAACGGTAGGTATCTATCTGCATAGACATACAACATATAACCTTTTAAGGGTTTTCTTTAAGTTTTTATTAAATTAAATGTATATAATTTATGTATGTGTACGTCCGTATAAGTCTGGGTAACGTTGGTATGTATTTGAATCGGATCGTTCAGAGACCATAACTTAAGCGAAAAAATTATACAGCATAAGATAAACAAAAGCCATTTCCAGCCATTTTCACTTTCACTGAGGTTGTTTAAATAAAACCGATTTCTTAGAATTTCTTGGAAACATAAACGGAATTCTCGGTGCCAGAACCCGGTTCGCACTTAACCAGCTTGATTCTGCTGTATAAGGTGAGCGTAACGTATTACAAAAATTCACATCTGTGCAGATAATTGTGAGAGTTTTGACAGCTAGACATTTTTGGCAGTTTTGTGCCGCAATAAATTATATAATAAGTACTAGTTTTACCCTGCGGCGTTATTTGCGTGGAAAAAATATTTTTTCGGGCTATAAGTTGACTATAGTATAACTCATCAAAGCACATCCAAAAATTGCAAATATGAAGGATCCCGTTTCTTAAACCAATTACAGATGCATTATATGATGAGATGAATTGCATGTTACAATTATACTCTTCAATACAATTTCACGATACACCTGCAAACAAGTATATTGTAGTCTCATGACCAAACGATAAGCTGTGACGTCCTCAGTGAAAAATATCTAAAATTTTCGCATCTTCGGTTACGTAAGGCGAAGCAGAAAATTCGGTTACAATTCAAACTTAGATCAAAAATGCAAATATGAAGGATCCCGTTTCTTAAACCAATTACAGATGCATTGTATGATGAGATGAATTGCATTTTACAATTATACTCTTCAATACAATTTCACGATACACCTGCAAACAAGTATATTGTAGTCTCATGACCAAACGATAAGCTGTGACGTCATCAGTGAAAAATACCTGAAATTTTCGCACCTTCGGTTACGTAAGGTGAGGCCGAAAATTCGCTAACAATTCATACTTAGATCCATGTCAAGGAGTAAGTAAAGAAAGTACCTACTCTAGTTTCAGTACCATATAATAATACTGACGTCATGAAAATACCTAAAATTTTCGCATCTTCGGTTACGTAAGGCGAGGCCGAAAATTCGCTAACAATTCACACTTAGATCCATGTCAAGGAGTAAGTTATCGAGGATAACTAAACAAGTCGAACGCACCTGTACGTTGACGTCCGCGCCTGCGCAAGTTACTGTTTGCAACAAGACCAATGACCCAATTCACTTGGAAACAGTGCATGCTCTGTTCAGTGTATGATTATTTGTTATTTATTCAATAGTGGTTGTCGTCATTATTTATTTCTCCTGGTGTACCCTTGATCGTCTTTTGTTTCGCGTCATTAATAAACACATACAGTAGCGAAAAGAAGTCGGATCTCAATGTATTTTATGTGAAGGATGCCTTACTTTTAGCATTACAAAATATATTGAAACAAAATAGTTATTTACATCGATGTAGACGATATTGTGCACGTTTAAAAAAAATGTACAGTATTTTATTATTACACATGCAGTGAAATTGTTCATAATATATATTTTATATCATTGTAAAAATGATCCCAATAAATTAGTAATATAAGTAGAAATAATCGTGAATAATTTAACATTTCAGTAAAAATGACCCCAATATATTAGTAACATAAGTAGAAATAATCGTGAATAATTTAACATTTCAGTAAAAATTGGTTATTCAGTGCCTACGAAAATTGCAGTTGTTACAGTCGGCGACTGTACACTTGGAAAAAACGAAGCGGACTACATAAAATGTGATAATGTCTAATAATATACGCCATTACATGATGAATTTTCGAAAAGTCAAATAAAATGTCCCGGGGATCATCTACATTCATCTTTCGCCGACCACGGCATTAGGGAAATAAAAAAATAAAAACATATGCTTATTGATTTATATGTGTATCAGCCTATATTGGTATGAATAGAATAGAATAGATTTTTTTTTATTGCACACCTCAACGGGACATAAATACAAACAAATATAGATTACACGTAACCTTCAATAGAGGTAAACAGCAGGCGGTCTTATGCGATCTCTTCCAGACAACCTTTGGGTAGCGAAATTAAATAAAAACGTCAGAAATGAGTACGCGATGCAAAAGTAATCATGGAATCTGTAGAAAAACTACTAAAACAATACATATGAATAAACGTCCATAAAAAACAATAGAAATAATATATACCTACGCACAATTATTATTATCAAACATAAATAACATTAATCCTCCTCCTCCTCCTAGCCTTTGTCCCATTTTTTTGAGAATGAATTCTCAATCAGGGTCGGCTACCTAAATCCCAAGATGTGGCGTAGGCACTAGTTTTTACGAAAGCGACTGCCATCTGACCTTCAAACCCAGAGGGGTAACTAGGCCTTATTGGGCTTAGGTGGTTTCCTCACGATGTTTTCCTTCACCGAAAAGCGAGTGGTAAATATCAAATGACATTCCGTAGATAAGTTCCGAAAAACTCATTGGTACGGGCCGGGTTCGAACCCGCGACCTCCGGATTGAAAGTCGCATGCCCTAACCACTAGGCTACCACCGCTTAAAAAAACATTAATATATACATATAAAATTATATTAGTAACGAACCACACTTCATGTCGGTCACAATGCCAAAGAATTAAAGAAGGGACAGGTTATGTTCTTTAAGGAGTGTCTTAAAAATGGAAACGGATTGGCTACGTTTTAATTGTACAAGCAGAGAGTTCCACAACAAGTAGCCTGGAAAGAAAAAGAGCTGTTGTAGAATTTATGAGAGGAAGAGGGGATACCCAGACGCAAATTTGGAGAGGATCTAATACAGTCGGTAACTGAGAAGGTAACTGAAACTCTCCTTGAGGTAACGGGGAGTTGCAGGGTTGAAAAGTATATTGTAAAGAAGAGACAGAATGTGAGAGTTACGAAACCACTTGAGTTGCGATATGCGATTGCTGTTGGAATGGTTATTTAGAGTTTTTATATTGCAACTATGATCGTATCCTAGTCTAGGTAGGTAATCATTTTATCGAATAGATATCTGCCAAGTTATGAAATAAGTATAACTTTATTCTGTTACATTTTTTTCTTATTCTAATTTCTATTCGTACTCCGTTATTTGCTGGTAAATTAAGGTTAAATCTTTTACATTCCAATTAATTTCGTAGCGGACTCTCATTAAGAACACGGATCAAATGAGGATGTGAAAATTAGAATTAACGGTTCTTGTGGAATCATCACTCTTAAACTTTATACCAATCGTGGCTAAATAGCTTCGACTCTATAAACTGGTTGCTTACCAATCGTGGCTAAATAGCTTCTACTCTATAAACTGGTTACTTTGTGACCTGTAGACCATCGCGACTCTGTTGCGAAATTATACATATATTTTTTTACTTTTTAAAAACCCATTCACAATTAAAAAAATCGAATAACTTATTTAATAACGTCATTAAATTACCGCACCTACTTACAAATTTTATGATTACCGGTTGAAAAATGCGCCGCGTACACGAGAATAGCTGGACATACCTCAAGGACGTAACGTGGGACTGTGCTATGGTCTAATGCGTGTATGATTGTGGGGTAATCATTTTCATCTCTACAATTTTCAAATTAGGTGCATGGAGGTGACACACAGCTTTTACCTACTGCTACACTTACTAAAAGTCAAATAGGTGTGTTATCACTTACTAATCAAGTAATCATGAATTGTTCAATAATCAAAAAACCAATAACAGAGGTCGATTAAAATACTTCATTGAAGAAACTGTTTAAAACAAAACAAAAAAATACAAAAAGAACCGACTTCAAAACATAAGTAGTGATTCAAATAAAATACTGGCGATGGCGGGGAGGTCTTGTTTGCATGCCTCGTTTGAATTATCCCCTAACTCCTAACCGGTAAGGAGTACCTACCATCATCAGCTCAGCATCATGAAATGATGACAACCACATGAAAATAACTGAATAACTCTAGAAAAATATATACAAACGATTGTTAGTGCCTGTAATATTTAAGGGGTTTTCCTCGATTTCCCTGGGATGCCATCATCAGATCCTGACTTGGTGACAAGAGGACTACCTCACAAACACACTATAAAGAATTATGACTAACAGTCTTAACGTACCTACCTCTAATACATGTATTTTTTAAGAATTATACATTTTCTAACTCTTAGCCATAAAGGAGTTGTACTGGAGTTGTATTTAATGAAAGCATCATCCGCTCAGCATGATGAGATGATGACTACCATATGCAAATACATAAATAGCTAAATAATAAATAGCTTTAGAAAATATATGAAAAACTTTATAAGTGCCTATAAAATTTGAGGGTTGCCCTCGATTTCCCTGGGATCCCATGATCAGTTCCCAACTCGGTTATAATGGGACCAACTCAGGAGTATACTCTTTCAAATAAAAAAATATTTTTTATAATCGGTCCACAAATTGGCGGAGGTGGTGGACATACATAAAAAAAATACATTCAGTCCAACATCTTGTTTTTTTGGGAGTCGTTTAAAAAGGAAAAATCATTATGCATGTTCTTTATAAAATCGCAAATGGTTTATTATTAATGAAAAACAAAAATCTACACCATTTCCATAAGTCACATCGACTTATCATAAAGAAATTACACTCGCGATAATGCAATCAAGTTCGAAAATAGAGTAAGTAACACGTAGAAGAAGTACGCGACAGCCGCCCCGTTTATTTCAGTCCTCGTTGTGAGTGGAACGCGAGCCGTCGAGACTCAAGTCCGATAACGTCAATTGAATTGCATTTGAAATGCTGGGATTTTACAATAAGTAAGAAATTTGTTTTTATTTAATATGTACAGTAAATACGTGGGGTAAGGGTAGGTCCCTGGAACTTTGTCTATCTACAGGGAATTCCCCAGGTTTGGATGTATAAGGAAATGTCCATAGATACGCAACATGCATAAGGAGGAAATGTCCATAGATACGCATGCCTGAGGTATATTTATTCTGTTTTAGTAGAGGATCCCGGTATAGAACGACCTTCACCGAGATGTTTATTTGATGGAATGTACCTATTTTATATTTAATTTAATATGTCAATAAATATATTGCATATGGGTTGCCTAACAAATTTTAGTCCAGGGTATGTTTTGTCAAAAGTTAAATAAAAAAAATAATTTAACATTTCACCGGTTTGATTATTAGATAAATTCATAATTAAATAATCTTAATTTTATTTAATTTCAATTCAATAATCAGACCGCTGCAAAATGCTAGTAGGTATAGATTTACCTGTTTATACCTGGCTACCCGATAGTTGTGACGGGAAAAGAATAGGCAACCTAACGTTTGCATATTCTATGGGCTTCATACTTTCGATTGGTATAGAATTTATGTAATAATAATCAAACCGGTGAAATGTTTATAATTTTTTTTTTAATTATTAATTAAACATACCCTGGACTAAAATTTGTTAGGCAACCCATAATATGCAATATATTTATTGACATATTAAATTAAATATAAAATACATTTCATCAAATAAACATCCCGGTGAAGGCGTTCTATATCGGGATCTTAGACTATTTCTATCGTTGGCTTTTTTTTCTGAGAGGGTCTATTTGTAAGCAAATGAGGTGCTCCTAATTTTTTTTTGGCATCAATTTTATTGTTAAAATGTATATTTTTCTTAAGTAATTTTCTGAGTATTTTAAGAGGCCTTATTATATTTTTGAAATTTATTTATGATTTCAACTAACTTTTTGAAGTGAATAATACTTTTCCCCGAGTTCTAGGTAGTAACGTAGTTATTTCATGCTTTCATTGTGTGCAGTCGAAAATAAGTTGAAAAAACTAATTTTCCACGTGAATTTTGTCAATTTCGAGTAGTTTTTGAAACAAAAATTATCAATCAAAAATTCAAACTGTAGGTTCAAATATACACCAATAAATCCCAATAGCCCTGTTCTAGGTAAATACATCAATAATATGTTAAGAAACATGTTTGATTATAGAGAAAAAAATCTAAAACAATCAGCATTTTAAAAGGAATAAGGCTTCTTAATATATTATAATATACGAATATTCAATTTTAGCATTTGAGTCACTACGCAAAACTTCTCCATGAGTTATGTTTTTACAATGCTACAAAGTAAATTATTATCGAAAACAGTAGGTTTTATGGCTTATTAGTTAGATGTACTAGACAGTCATAATTGTTGTTTGTGTAAGAACGATTAATAGATAAAAAATTTATACATCGCTTCTATGATTTTAAATGGAAAACTCTGTACCGATTTCTTGTCAATTTTAAAAGTGTTATGTAGAGTAATATTATGTTGGTTTATTTCTATAAAACGTATTTAAAACCTTGTAACAACGTCAATATTATATCAAAAGGCTTTAAATACGTTTATAAAATATTTGAAATAACCATTAGACATTGCGTGCCGCGCGCGCCGATCTATCCCTTTGCATGGCTACAGAAGTCGCCTGCATGAAAAACAATTATTATAAACTCTGTCCAAAATAAAGTGTTTTCAATTGTATTGAACAATCAGTGTTCTAAACAAGTGCAGGAAGGTAAACTCGCCAGTCATTGGGAGTACTAGGAAATAGGACAAATCTAGTCTATATATCTATCCAATTTTGAAGAACTGTATGTCTGCTAGTGTTAGATGTCGATATAGGTGTAGTAGAGTCGTTTTAAGAACAAGCACTGAAGATATAAGATAAGTTCTCAAGCCCTAGAAATAGGATAAGTCTAAAAAATTTGAATGCCTATGTGTCTAACTGATTTTGAAGAACTTTGAGTCGGTTTGAGTTAGAGGTCGATAGCGTGGAACTCCGCCCAAGGCTCAGGCAAGTCGACGACCCGCCGTCACCTTGCCTCGCGCCAACTTACGCAATTAGTTAAATCTTATCGTCTACATATACAACCTGACCTCGACAGCCTCTCGCTGAAATTCGGCGACTGCGCATGCATTCACTGAATTGCGTTTTCC
Organism: Apotomis turbidana; assembly: GCA_905147355.2. Classification (NCBI taxonomy): domain Eukaryota; kingdom Metazoa; phylum Arthropoda; class Insecta; order Lepidoptera; family Tortricidae; genus Apotomis; species Apotomis turbidana. The sequence goes on along the minus strand of LR990288.1, from coordinate 17,030,563 downwards.
CGTTGGATCTCAACTATAGAAGTAGTAGAAGTGAAGATTAAGATAATATTTATTTAAGGCTTTCCATTTAACGATTTCAAGATTTTGAGAAAAATTACTTCTCAAGAGCCAGCTTAGCTTTTTAATCACTCTCAATCAACCAATTAACAAAATATATGTAGGAATGAATGTCCTGCATTTCTTCATTTTACTAATGTATATACCATTTTTCAAGCATATTTTCTTAGTTACCTAAATGAAACATGCGACGGATGTTGCTGGTGCTACAAGCGGAGTAGCACTAAGCGCCGCGCCAACAGAGAGAGGTACGCTGGTGGGACGATCCTGCCAAGCACGTACCACCCCGCGCGTACCTATTTATTGGCAAGGCCAAGCTAGCGGCGCGCCAGTCAGTGCGCAGACGCCAGTCGAACGTGCTGTATCTGCTACTACTGTGACCGGCGCAGCCGCGTTTACGTTCGCACAATATTATGATCGACTGAATACCGGACATTTCAGTACTTCCTTTTGTTCGTTGAGGATCACTATGATTTCTATACTATCAAATTCTAAACTTTTGTGGGGACTATGTCAAGTGGTGAACTACTGTTACGCGCGTACGTCGCTGCCGCTGCTTCTGGCGGCGTGCGCGACGCTGCTGGCAGCACGGCTGGCGCAGCTGGTGCGGGATGTCCGCAAGCTGCCGCCGGGCCCCTGGGGGCCCCCCGTCGTCGGCTACCTGCCCTTCCTCGGCGTCCGCCACAAGACTTTCCTGGAGTTGGCTCGTAGCTACGGCGCGCTCTTCTCCGCGCGCCTCGGCAACCAGCTCACAGTCGTACTCAGCGACTACCGGCTCATCAGAGAAGCTTTCCGACGGGAAGAGTTCACCGGGCGACCCAGCACGCCTTTGATGCACACTTTGGATGGTCTCGGTAAGTACGCAAAATCATAAATGTTATCGCTAAGTTTCCTTATATTTTTTCAGTCCTTTCGCAATTTCATATATTATCAGCATTTTTTATCGTTTGTTCTTAGTACCTAATCGAACGCTCACGTAACAAGTATTATTTCGCCGCTTAGAGTACAAAGTATTATTGTATTAGATAAAAATAGTACATAAATAAGATGCAAACATAGTGCACATGGCACGAGCGCATGTGGGCGGTGCTCGACGCCTCCCGCTCCCAGGCGTGCGCTCGCGCCGCCCACCGATCCCCTCGCTACGACTAACCGCCTCCCTCTGTGCAGGTATCATCAACAGCGAGGGCCGCCTCTGGAAAAGTCAGCGCCGTTTCCTCCACGAAAAGCTACGCGAGTTTGGAATGACCTACATGGGGAACGGCAAAAAAATCATGGAAGCCAGAATTAAAGTGAGTTCATAATGTGAATATAAAAGTGAATTAAAATGCGTGAAATGACTTACATAAACAAAAAATACAAAATAAATTCCCTTAGCTAATGTACGACTTTCTTTTACAGAATGAAGTGCATGATCTGATTGCCAATCTGCGCAATACTGAGTGTGCTCCCATTGACGCTAATCCTTTGCTGGCTCTCGGCGTGTCCAACGTCATCTGCGGCATCACAATGTCCGTTCGCTTCAGCCACGGCGACACCCGTTTCACTAGGCTGAACCATCTAATCGAAGAAGGGATGCGGCTATTTGGAGAAATTCACTATGGCGAATACATCCCTCTTTATAACGTAAGTTACTTTTAATTACCAATTCTGTTAAATGACGTCATAAAAGTAATTTAAATTAGAATAATAAACTAATTAAGTATTTATTTTTGTTTAACAGTATCTGCCCGGCAAAGCCCAAGCTCAAGTGAAAGTTATGCAAAATCGTGATGAGATGTTTGCATTTTATCAAACGTTAATCGATGAACATCGAGCCACTTTGGATCTTGATAACGCGCGGGATCTTATCGATGTTTACCTTATCGAGATCGAAAAAGCCAAGCTTGAAGGAAGAGCCGGAGAGCTTTTTGAAGGAAGAGATCATGGTAAGTTTCACTACATCTTTAAAACGCATATGCCGCAGTACTCGATGCTTATACAATTTTGCAATTAGATGTCGCGTCAAAGATTATATTTTCATATTAATATTTTTACAGAATTACAATTAAAACAAATCCTGGGTGATTTGTTTTCCGCGGGAATGGAAACCATCAAGTCGTCGCTGTTGTGGATGCTCGTCTTCATGCTCAGAAACCCCGATGTCAAGAGGCGAGTTCAAGAGGAACTTGACGCTGTGGTCGGCCGAGAGCGGCTTCCCACCATCGAAGATATGCCAAATCTGTCATACACCGAGACTACCATCTTGGAAACTCTCCGCATGTCGAGCATCGTCCCTCTAGCTACTACTCATTCACCAACAAAGTAAGTTTTATATCTAGTACAGAAGAATATAAAAAAAATCTACTCTCAGTCTTCCTTTTTTCAAAACCCGCTGACAAAGACTAACATTGACTTTTTGTTATCAGGGACGTCCATCTGAATGGCTACAGAATCCCGGCTGGATCCCAAGTCGTGCCCCTCATCAACTGCGTACACATGGACCCTAAACTTTGGGATGAGCCCGAAAAGTTCAATCCGAGCAGATTTATTGACGGAGATGGCAAGATTAAACGCCCAGAATTCTTCATGCCCTTCGGTGTAGGACGGCGGATGTGCCTTGGAGACGTTCTAGCTCGTATGGAGATGTTCATGTTCTTCTCGTGTGTGATGCACCAGTTCGATATTCAGCTAGCGGAGGGCGCAGACTCACCTTCACTGGAGGGCACGGTGGGAGCAACCATCGCGCCGCAAGCCTTCCACCTACGGTTCATCCCGCGTTCGCCACCCGCGCCATTAGCGCCGGTCGTGCCTGACCACCCCCATTTACGCCACGTCGGTGCGCACTAATCGACGCGGCTCCCCTGCCACTTTACCCACCAGTATTTACTGATCACTCGTTTTAGAGCGCATCGACGACCATTTATTTAAGTTATTTTTTTGTTAGTTATAATGTAAGTAATGACGTTGCTGAAGCGACAGTCGAGGCTGTGCATAAAGTGTTCAATTTAGTAGTTAACAGAATTTTAGAGGTATTGTAAATTCCCATCGTTGAGATTATGAAATGTTTTTCGTATATGTAAACAGTATTAAAGAAACGTGACGAGATTTTTGATGTGGCCTGTAAGGTCAAGGGATTTACAGTATACGAAGTACATTTGTAAAATTTGTTCAATGTAAGCGCTAATTAAGTTCTAGTAATACCAAAATTATATGTTCATTCTAGGTCATTATTTATTAAGATCACTGAGAAAAGTGTCTGTTTGAGTGTGATCTCATGTTTGTTGTGTTGGATAAAAGTGTTTCGTTAGGTGTCACAAGTGTTCATCTATAACTTCTCTAGTTAATGTGATCTTGTATTGTACCTTTCAAAACTATAAGATAACATTCCATCATAGCTTAGGTTCAACCAGTAACTAGTCTACATAATGTTTAATAAGTGATCCTTAGTTATTTGTTGGTAATAGAGGATTTCAACTTTTTGCAACCAAGTTGCCCTGTACTGAACTTATTTATATACTTTCAGCTCACCGCTATATAATATTACCATTACTTTCGCCTTGTAAATATTGCTATTATTAGAAAATACAACTTGAATAATAAAATGACGAAAAGATAAGCCATGAATACCGTTTATTATTAATAAAAACCATCACACCCACTTTTCCGGCAGTATATCCATTTCAAATGCAGGGTTCAAAGGTGATCCATATTGTACTTATAAAGGATCGCAGTAGAAAAGCACCTTCGGAGGTGCGAGAGTGAGGCCAACCTTTCCTTTCATTTCCTCTAGAGAAGGTGGATCAGAAGCAAGTTGTATCCTTCTACGACGAAACAATCTGGCTACTAATCCGCACGACAGCATGCGAGAAAGCTCATCTCCAGGACACATACGCTTTCCTAAAAGATATGAAAGTAAGGTAACTTAGTAACTCTCATACTTCATGTACCAATCAAGGCTGTTATGAATTTATGATGAATAGGTATGTACTAAATATATCAAATTACTAATATGTAAGTAGATCTCTGTCTCTGTGGTCGCTCCCTCATGAGACATTACTGATAATCGTGTTCATCGGTGTATATACACCCAGTTTTTATGATCTGCCTCTACCGGTACCTTTTCATCACGTCTCTGATGACCGACCAAATCATGGTTGACTAAGTAAAAAAGCAACTACGAATAAGCAAATAAGTTTGCCCAGAAAATATTCAAAATTAAAAAGCTTTTACCAACCTGTTTGGAAAGGTATAAATTCTTGTGGCTTGAGAAGACTTCCATCATCAGCAATAAATCGGCTTGGTTTGAATTCTTCTGGATCATTCCATGCCGCAGGATCCATATGCAATGCCCATTGAAGAGGAATGACCATAGCTCCTTTTGGAACTTTGAAATCTCCTAACATAGTGTCCTAAAAAAAAAGGTTTCAATGTTGAACGTTATGACCAATCCAATAGCAAAGATGTTGGCTAATATTTTTACAAACCTGGAGGCATCCATGAGGAATCCCGACTGGAACTATGGAACGAATGCGTTGTGTTTCACAAATCGCTGCCATAAGTAGTGGTAACCTAGACCCATCAACTTCGTCTTCATCTGGGTAAACAGTCAAAATTTCCGTTCGTATACGTTCCTAGAAAAGAAAAAGAAGTTTACAACAGAAACTAAAGGAACCTGAAGATCGATAAAGAACATATTCATACATTATGTAAATTTTACCTGTTCTTCTGGATATAAAGCCATATACAATAGAAACCATGCCAACGTAACAGACGTAGTATCAAGGCCTGCACCGAACATGTCAGCTAAAAGAAAATGCAGTTGTTCATCTGTGACAAAAACTGCTGAGTCTTCACCACTGTCGTATCTCCTTTTCTGTTCCTCTAGGAAGCTGTCTAGAATACAGTCTCCTTCAGTAGCTATTAATGTTTCAGGATCAAAATAGTGTTCCTCTGGTTCTTCTACTTGGTTACTGTATTTTACACATTTAATGTGCCCCTTTGGATGTTCGTCAAAGAGATTGGCATGAGGTGGATATTCAGCCCCAGCTGGCTTAACTAGTCCCAGTATTTTGCGTCGTCTGGCTATGAGACTAGCATAAAACCTGTGCGTTTGTGCCTGACCACGAATAAGTACTTCCATAGTCTTTCGAATAGATGAAGAGAAAAATCTACAACCAAAGATAACATAGAGGAGCGGGATTGAAGTAAAATTATTTAAGCGCATTGTATCGTATATATTGATTCATTTAGATTTTCCCCAGAAAGTTCCCGAACTTTCGTAAGATGCAAAGCTGTCGTTTTTACGAGATAGGCCGAGTTCAAATCATACATAAAGTTACTCTCTCAAAGTAACATTTATGCTAAAAAGTAGATAAATGCCAGATCGGTGCCATTATTTGTGTGTGTGAGTGAAAGTCACGAAAACCGAAGAGAACATTAAAGAAACTAAAAAGATAACAATGAAATTATTAATATTTAACAAAACTCACCTCATGAAAGGTAAAAAGTTGACTACACCAGCGACTCCCATTTCATGGCAGCCTTCCTCTTGTATCTGCCTCAGCCAATGCCAAGTTTTGTCGTTAGGAGGAAATTTGAAGCCAAAAACGATTTCATTTACCACGTTGCCGAGTGAATTTGAGAGCATTTGGGACAAATCCATAGGTGAGCCAGCGGATTTCTCCACATTCTGAAAAAAATAATATAGAAGTAAATAGACAGGTTGGTAGTAACCTAAATTGCGTTCGGTCTACCATCGGTAAAGAGATAATTTTGTCTTGCTTAATTTTCTTAATTGAATAAAGTTTCAATTGCTTTAGTTAAAATATTATACTTAATAGAATATTCTTTATTGCACATACACACCTCAACAGGAAATGAACACAAACAAACACAAATTACACGTTAAATTTAGTAGAGGTAAACAACAGGCAGGTTAATTGAAGTATATTATTTTTAATGCTACAAAAAAACGGCGCTCATGACATATGTAATTGTTTGAGGATTGGATCGATAGAGCAAAAAACAAAAGACAAATAAACTGTTTTTTGTTGCCTAAGTCTCAGAAGTATTTTGTCTGTGACAGGAGGTCACATTGAAGAAACGTTTAATAAGTGTAGCTTTGTTGGTAGGCAACAAGAAGTCTGAACCTTAATATGGACGGGGCACCTTCACACTTTATATTGCGGATTCTTTGTATAATAATTGTTACATGCAAATGAAGAGTCAGTCTTGAACACTACATATTTTCCGTTTTTATTTATCTGATTCGTAAGTTAGATATTACATAATATAGTAATACTTGCAGGTTCTTATATGGTTGCGGATATATGTGGACTCGAGAAAAATGCAATGTAGAGAAACTCGTAATATGTAGTTTTCTTTCATTTCCTAGTCCATGCAATATAAAATTACGCTTTAGCGTCCAATGAAAATTACACGATAGTATAATTAACTGCATAATGCATATTTCATTTCCAAAACACATTCGACAAACGTTGAAATCCACGTTAGCGAATAATTTTAATTCAGCATCTGGGTTTAAACAACATAAAATGGAGGGCTACTAACGTCTTTCCCGAAAGTTACACACAGCTCCACAACAAAAGGCTCGGCATAGCGCATGCTTGTTAGCCACCACCATAAAGATATGCCGGACTGTTTATACATTACATGTTATAACCTATATTCGGAAAAATGTACTGAGATGACAGGTGTCAAGGACTCATCGTTCGCCGCGTGGGGTATAATAAATACTTACTTCCAAAATTTCGTACACCCCAGATGCAATTCGTTTCTCCAATTTGTCTCTTGACGGACTGTGTTTGCTCATTCCATAACTCTTGAGCCATGTAGTTACCAGCTTCCTTTGATCTTTCCATAAGGGTCCTTCAGCGCAAATAATTCCTACAATATAAAATACATATATTTAGTCACCTTAAATCAAGACCTACTGCGTTTTATTCCAGGATATGATTTCAAAACTCTTGAGAGCTTACCATTTCCGTGCATAATTCCATGGGTCAAAAATAAAGGAGCTCTGCCGGAAAAGGTGTCCTTTGCAAATGCCTCTCTGATTAATTTATGGTCGGACAGCACTACGACATAAATGCTGCCCATCCCAATTCCGTAAATCGGACCGAACTGCCTGGATAATTTAGTCAAAGTCAAATGCGGATGGCTACGGTCAATGAACGGCAGGTACCCGACCACTGGCAGACCCCAAGGTCCCGGCGGTAAGATCTTCCATTCTTTAATTTTCTTGCTTATCCAGAAACCCAGGACAAACGTACACAGCCACACGAAGAAAATATCCATGTTTTTCTGAAAGATAATATAGCATCATGCATGATTTTGCGCCTCTTGACGACTTGGCAGCGTCGCCTGATACGTATCCTATACAAAAATAATTATGGTTGTCAAGCTGTCAATTATTTCAATATGATTTGTTTGGATACGAGAGCTGGTGACGACGCCGTGGCTTTCCGGTAAAGCAAGGTGCCTAAATTACCTGCTTAAATGAAAAAAGAAACAAATATATTTTAGAGGAAAAGCTATTAAGGAATTATAGTATTCCTTAAATTTAGTCATAAAGACGTGCATTAAGTTGATGGCATTCCTATGCAAATGCCTTAGATGGGGTTACGTCATCGCATCAGCTTGGCATCAACTTTAACGAAATGGGTTTAATCTGAATGCTAAATTAATCAGAAAATTGCAGGCAGGACAGTTTGAAGCGGAAAAAATACGAGTAAATATGCAGTCTTTTTTTATTATGGCCCTGGTTATGGGTTTTAATTTGTAAATATTATTGTGTAGGTATGTACTGCAGTCATGCTGTATTGCTTTGGGAAATGTCTACGATCCAATAAACCAATTTCTTTACTAGGTGCAAGTGGTGCAGAGCGTTTTGCAAAAACAGATCTGAATCCCTGCTTCTTCCAGAAGTTGACGCTTTAGGGTTCATCCTACTCAGAATTGATAGCATTTTCAATGCGAAGATCATTCGAAGGAATAAGCTCGTACAAAAAAACCTACCTATTCAAACGTGACGTTACGTAATGGAGCGAACGAAAAGGAAACTTTTTATTATTTACTTACATCGATTCTGAGTCTAGGGTGCACCCAAAAGCGTCATGCTAAAAACCAGTTAAGAAGAAAAAAGGATACGGTTTGCAACACCCTGCAACGAACAAAAAATAATAGAACTTTTCTATGGGGTATTTTTAATCTGCGTATACATCTATATATATTACACGAGGCCGATTTTTGTACATCGCATCAGATCTACAGTTATGGTCCGATTTTGATAAATGATATGTCACTAGATTCGTCTCATGCTGGAGAGGTGCATAAAACTCTTGGAATTTTTTTTTTCCTGGAAAGGTACTGAAAAATGGATTTGAAAAAACTACTGTGCGCTAACCACGTGACTTTGACCACGTGACCTGTGATCCCTATTTTGACATAAGATGACCAAATAATAATAAGCATGGTTTGCTCATAAACCTGTAGTAAGTTGTTCAGCATGATGAAATATTTTTTTCTCAAACATGCTCGGAAATGTATGCGTTAATGTCCCGATATGAGGACATGAAGTTTCTCGTTTATGGCTCACTACATTACTTCTTGGCCTAGGCAAAAAAAAATAGTATGAAAATCCATTATTGTCCGCTGCTCTAACTTTTTAAATTTCCTTACTAACGTTAAATATTGGCAAAGGAAAAATTGCATACAGCCAACCACCACTGCCCTCTGTAAGCATACTTGCGATATAAAAAAAAAAAAAAAACAAAATCTATGGTACTATATTTATATGCGGTTAAACATGGTGCTCAAATAGCTGGATCAAATAACATATTTAAAAAATAAAAAAGGCAGCAATATGAACAACTTTTTTCTGCTTATTCGTATTTCGTAGTGATTATAATATAATTTTAACAGACATAAAAATTACTTCTAGTGATGAGAGTGACGGAGAACTTATGAAAAAAGGATGACGGGGAACTTATGAGGAGGCAAATTTAGCCATGCAAAATGAATAATATTTTTTACTTTTTTCTCGTAGCATATTTCGTTTTGTTTACTTGATTATCTATTAGTTATTTTAATTTTAATATTTCCTCACATCGTTTGAGAAAAGCACTATACAAGCTTCGACCGGAACAGGGATTGCAGGACTCGTTGTATCTGGCCTCGTCTTCGACTCGGCCATCTACCCCAAACTCGTCCAGCAATCCCTTACTTCACGGCCTCTGCAGTAATGTACTATTTTGAGTCGACAACATAATATCCGCAACACTTAAAACATGTACGAATATGCAAAAATAATTTTACAGTTTGTTGACAATGAATGACAGTAACCATATTCTGACTACTTTTAATGTCCGTTTTATTGGGGGCTATTTATGTCAATGCTCTAAATTGCCGTTTTTCTTATTAAAATGTTGATATGGAAACTTTTTTCGCATACCTTTTAAAAATGTGGAGAAAAAAGCCGGTTAAGTGCGAGTTGGACTGGTACTCAAAAGACTAGAAAAACTGACCTAGTGAGGGAAGTAGTGTCACAACGTGCAAATTTTGGTATCGGATGAATTCACTTGGCACAGATGTAGAATACGTAAAACTAAGCTTATTTAGCCCGGTAGCCATCCACCACCCCCTGGCGGGTAGGAAGGGGGGGCAGTCAAAGTTACACGGCAGCATATCAGCTTCTATTTACCCAATACCACAAGTGTGGTGTCATTTTCTGATAAATCGGGCATGAGGAATTCATTTTAGAGACATTTAATGTACAGTTTAATAGAAAAAAAGGAAAATTTTGACAAACATATCAAAATTGGTTTACAATTTTTTTTACTCTACTATCAGTATCTTTTAAATTCTGAATTTTAAGTTAAATATCGATATATATAAAAAAAAACTGACTGACTTACTGACATATCAACGCACAGCCTAAACCGCTAGTTCTAGAGAGTTCAAATTTGGCACGTAGGTTCCTTATAAGGTGTAGGGGTACACTAAGATAGGATTTTTCAAAATTCACCCCCTACAGGGGAGAAATGTGGGTCCAAAATTTGTATGGGGAAACAAGATTAGTTAAACTATTTTATTCGAAACTTCACAGGAGTATTTCTAACGATAAATAAGACAACAAGTGTTTCAGCTTTTTGAGACTTCAACCCCTAAAAGGGAGAAATGTGGTGACAAAGTCTGAAAATCAACATGGGTATTGATTTTATGGTTTATCGGATCGCTGATTATGAAATGGTGCCAAGACGGACAGGAATAAAGAGGGGCAACACCGGATTGCCGAGGAAATGTGTTGCATTGTTAAAATACTGGTACAAAAACCAGGCCAATCGAGTGAAATGGGCGGGAGAGGAGTCGAATGAGTATACGCTCCAGTGTAGTGTAAGACAGGGTGGCTTGGCTTCGTCTATATTGTTAAATTTGAATGTGGACGAGTTAATTCGTGTTATTTATTTATTTAAACTTTATTGTACAAAACAAAAAGTGTACAAATGGCGGACTTAATGCAATAAGGCATTTTTTATCAGTCAACCATTGGGCTAAACAGAAACATTTTATAGTGCACCCATGTTGATTTTCAGACTTTGTCACCACATTTCTCCATTTTAGGGGTTGAAGTCTCAAAAACCTGAAACACGTGTTGTCTTATTTATCGTTAGAAATACTCCTGTGAAGTTTCGAATAAAATAGTTTAACTAATCTTGTTTCCCCATACAAACTTTGGACCCACATTTCTCCCCTGTAGGGGATGAATTTTGAAAAATCCTATCTCAGTGTACCCCTACACCTTATAAGGAACCTACGTGCCAAATTTGAACTCTCTAGAACCAGCGGTTGAGGCTGTGCGTTGATATGTCAGTCAGTCAGTCAGTTTCTTCTTTTATATATTTAGATATTTAACTTAAAATTCAGAATTTTCAAAGATACTGATAGTAGAGTAAAAAAAATTGTAAACCAATTTTGATATGTTTGTCAAAATTTTCCTTTTTTTCTATTAAACTGTACATTAAATGTCTCTAAAATGAATTCCTCATGCCCGATTTATCAGAAAATGACACCACACTTGTGGTATTGGGTAAATAGAAGCTGATATGCTGCCGTGTAACTTTGACTGCCCCCCCTTCCTACCCGCCAGGGGGTGGTGGATGGCTACCGGGCTAAATTTGCTTAGTTTTACGTATACTACATCTGTGCCAAGTGAATTCATCCGATACCAAAATTTGCACGTTCCATACATTGGTTGACACTACTTCCCTCACTAAAAGAAAAAATATAGTAAAACTAATTTAAACGTCAGGCAAATAAGTAAATTTATGATAGATTATTATAAATATGATTATATAAGTCCATCAAAAAAATAATTTCAAGGAAAATGGCATGAGTCATGGTAAATTAAATGGTATTTTACAAGAAATAACTTTATTCCTTCCGCTTGCATGTCGACGGGATGGGAAATGTGGTCAAGGTGAGAATATGGACGACTTGACAATGTAGCTAAGTGCGGAATGTATCTACATTGGTAATATGGTTGAGTTGGTAAAATGGACGAGTTGGAAATGTGGACGAGTTGGGAATATGGACGAGTTGGGAATGTGGATGAGTTGGTAAAATTGACAAGTTGGTAATATAGACGAGTTGGGAATATGGACGAGTTGTTAATATGGGCGAGTTGTTAATTGGACGAATTGTCAATGTAGACATGTTGGGAATTTGGACGAGTTGGGAATAGAATAGAATAGAATAGAATACTCTTTATTGCACACCTCAAGAATAAAGAAATACAAATACAAATGACACTTAAAATTACAATAGAGGCAAACAATAGGCGATCTTATCGCTAAAAAGCGATCTCTTCCAGACAACCTTTGGGTAGCGGAATAATATAAATGAAATGAGTAGGCGATGCAAAAAGTAATCAAGAAAACTACTGAAAAATTAATAAAATCTACTAAAACCTATAATAATATATATTGATACATAAACATACATAAAAATATACATAAATGAACATAAGAATAAATATATACTCATATATAAACTTACTTAAACCTTATATTTAAAATAATATTTCGTGTAACGAACCACAGATTATGTCAGTCACAGTGACAGAGTATTAAAGGAGAGACAAGTAATGTTCTTTGAGGTGTATTTTGAAAGTAGCAACGGATTGACAACGTTTCAATTCAACAGGGAGAGAGTTCCACAATAGAGTAGCCTGAAAGGTAAATGAGCTGTTATAGAATTTGGAAGAAGAAGAAGGGACAGCCAGAAGCAAATTTTGAGAGGACCTAACAGAACGAAGGTAACTGAAACGCTCCTTGAGGTAGCAGGGAGTTGCAGGGTGAAAAAGAATATTGTAAAGAAGAGAGAGAATGTGAGAGTTACGACGAAAGCGGATAGGAAGCCACTTGAGCTGCGAACGGAAACTGGAAACATGGTCATATTTACGAAGCCCAAATATGAACCTGATGCAAATATTCTGAATACGCTCAAGTTTATTAAGCTGCTCTTCTGTGAGATCAGGGTAGGAGATATCAGCATAATCTAAGATTGGAAGAAGTAAGGTTTGGCAAAGCGCAATTTTGGTGGCGATTGGAAGAAAATTACGGAGTCTTCTAAGAGAGCTCACCGCTGCAAACATCTTCCTGCTGACTTCATTCACCTGAGGCACCCAAGATAAGGTCTGGTCCAAAATAATACCCAGGTCTTTGACTTGTTGCCATGTGGATGAATTGAGAATATGGACGAGTTGGGAATGTGGATGAGTTGGCAAAATGAACAAGTTGGGAACACGGACGAGTGGGCAATGTGGACGAGTTGAGAATACGGACGAGTTGGTGATATGGAAGATTTGGCAATAAAGACGAGCTGATAATAAGGACAAGTTGGTGTTGTAGACGAGTTCGGTGTATCTTCGAGTTGGGAATATGGACGAGTTGGAAATGTGGATGAGTTGGCAATCTGGATGAGTTGGTAAAATTTGTCAAGTTGGGAACATGGACAAGTGGGCAATATGGACGAGTTCGCATTATGGACGAGTTGGCAGTGAAGACGAGTTGGTAATACGGACAAGTTGGCAATGAAGACGACTTGGTAATACGGACTAGTTGGTGATATGGAAGATTTGGCAATAAAGACGAGCTGATAATAAGGATAAGTTGTTATTGTAGACGAGTTGGGTGTATCGTCGAGTTGGGAATATGGACGAGTTGGAAATGTGGATAAGTTGGAAAGGAAGACGAGTTGGCAATGTAGATGAGTTTGGTGTATGGACAAGTTGGTAATGTGGACGACTTGGCATTGTGGACGAGGTGGGAATATGGACAAGTTGGAAATGTGGACGAGTTGCATTTGTGGACGAGTTGGCATTGTGGACGAGAAAGTAATATGGACGCGTTGGCATTGTGGATGAGTTGGGAATATAAACGAGTTGGCAATGAAGACGAGTTGGTAATACGGACGAGTTGATAATATCGACGAGATTGGCGATAAAGACGAGTTAATAATAAGGACGAGTTGGTATTGTAGACGAGTTGGGTGTATCGTCGAGTTGGGAATATGAACGAGTTGTTAATATGGGCGAGTTGTTAATTGGACGAATTGTCAATGTAGACATATTGGGAATTTGGACGAGTTGGGAATGTGGATGAATTGAGAATATGGACGAGTTGGGAATGTGGATGAGTTAGCAAAATGAACAAGTTGGGAACACGGACGAGTGGGCAATGTGGACGAGTTGAGAATACGGACGAGTTGGTGATATGGAAGATTTGGCAATAAAGACGAGCTGATAATAAGGACAAGTTGGTATTGTAGACGAGTTGGGTGTATCGTCGAGTTGGAAATATGGACGAGTTGGAAATGTGGATGAGTTGGCAATGTGAATGAGTTGGTAAAATTGACAAGTTGGGAACATGGACAAGGGGGCAATGTGGACGAGTTCGTATTATGGACGAGTTGGCAATGAAGACGAGTTGGTAATACGGACAAGTTGGTAATATGGACGAGTTGTCAATGTGGACGTGTTGGAAATATGGACGAGTTGGGAATGTGGATGAGTTGGCAAAATGAACAAGTTGGGAACACGGACGAGTGGGCAATGAAGACGACTTGGTAATACGGACGAGTTGTCAACGTGGACGAGTTGAGAATATGGACGAGTTGGAAATGTGGATGAGTTGGCAAAATGAACAAGTTGGGAATATGGACGTATTTGCAATAAAGACGAGCTGATAATATGGACGAGTTTGTATTGTAGACGAGTTGGGTGTATCGTCGAGTTGGGAATATGGACGAGTTAGAAATGTGGATGAGTTGGCAATGTGGACGGCTTGGAATTGTGGACGAGTTGGGCATATGGACAAGTTTGAAATGTGGACGAGTTGTATTTGTGGACGAGTTAGCAATATGGACGAGTTGGCATTGTTGATGAGTTGGAAAGGAAGACGACTTGGCAATGTAGATGAGTTTGGTGTATGGACGAGTTGGTAATGTGGACGACTTGGCATTGTGAACGAGGTGGGAATATGGACGAGTTGGAAATGTGGACGAGTCGTATTTGTGGACGAGTTGGCATTGTGGACGAGCAAGTAATATGGACGCGTTGGCATTGTGGATGAGTTGGGAATATAAACGAGTTGGCAATGAAGACGCGTTGGTAATACGGACGAGTTGATAATATGGACGAGATGGGCAATAAAGACGAGTTAATAATAAGGACGAGTTGGTATTGTAGACGAGTTGGGTGTATGGACGAGTTGGAAATGTGGACGAGTTAGCAATATGGATGAGTTGGCATTGTGGACGAGTTGGGATTATGGATGAGTTGGCAATAAAGACGAGTTGGTAATATGAACGAGTTGGCAAATTAGATGAGTTAGGTGTATGGACGAGTGGGCAATGTGGACGATTTGGCATTGTGTACGAGATGGGAATGTGGACAAGTTGGGAATATGGACGAGTTGGAAATGTGGACGAGTTGTATTTGTGGACGAGTTGGCATTGTGGTCGAGTAAGCAATATGGACGCCTTGGAATTGTGGACAAGTTGGAAATATGAACGAGTTAGCAATATGGTCGAGTTGGCATTGTGGACGAATTGGGAATATGGACGAGTTGCCAATGGAGACGAAGTGATAATACAGACGAGTTGGCAATGCAGATGAGGTGTGTGTATGAACGAGTTGGCAATGTGGACGTGTTGGGTGTGTGGACAAGTTGGCATTGTGACCCAGATGGGAATTTAGACGAGCTGACATTGCGGACGAGTTGGCAATGTGGAATAATTAAAATGTTACCCTAACATGCGAAACTTGATGGTACAAATAACCTACAATTGATGCAAATTTCAAAAAATGGACGTGCTCAAGAATAAATCATATTTGAATTAATGACGTCTGGCTGATCATTCTTATTCTCATTCAAAATAAAATTTGACAAATTCTGCTGTCAACAAAACAAATAGATTTTATAAGGCTTCCATTTTTACTGACTATGGTAAAGAACCCTAAAATTAGGTTTATATTAAAGACTTGAGAGTATAGATAGAATCTCCCTCACTCTTCTGTCAGACACTATTTCAATGAGAGGAAAGACAAGAAAGTTTGAATTTGGAATTCGGGTATTAGGCCTCCAGCTCTAAATTTATTGAAAAAAATATATATCTTATGTTCTTTTTTCAAACATTTTTAGCTGTTTTATATATCGTTTTTTTTTTTTTATTACATGTACATATTTGACATATTCTTTTTTTTTATGGTGGAGTATTGTTGGTCAGTAATTTATTTAGATTAGTAAGTAGGGTTTGATTAAGTAAAACTAGCGTAAGAATTTCAAACACAATGTGTAATTGTTATTGAATAAATGATTGATGATGATGACATGGCAGCACCCATATTAAGAAAATTTGCACGATCTATACGAATTACGAATAAAAAAAAACAAGCATTGATAATAGTGGTTTTTTCAGATTATGCGATCGAGGACACAAACGCGATTCTACCTATGCGTGATTCTACACAATATGGGTTCAACACAACTGCAGTTTACTACATTCGTGATTCCACACAGCCGCTATTTTAACGCAATCGGGATTCAACCTATTCGTGGTTCTGTTCAATATGGGTTCAACGCAATCGCAGTTTACTATATTCGTAATTCCGCTCATTTTTTTTTTACAAGCTTTTATTTAGCTTGCATGGTATGTTTAAAGTATGTTTGTTCGGGTGAAAACAGAACGGTAAAATAAAATAAAATAAAAAAATTTTTTTCGGGTACCTCTCGAACACCTAAAGTGGGGGTGAATTTTTTTTTTGCGTTGAACCCATACTGAGCAGAACCACGAATAGGTTGAATCCCGATTGCGTTAAAATAGCGGCTGTGTGGAATCACGAATGTAGTAAACTGCAGTTGTGTTGAACCCATATTGTGTAGAATCACGCATAGGTAGAATCGCGTTTGTGTCCTCGATCGCATAATCCGTTTTTTCGTGTTCTTATCTATAAACGTTTTTTACTCTCTATTTCATACATTTGAGTTTATGTAACATTTTTATTATCAATATTTTGAAGTATTTACGATTATAAATGAATACATAAACAGTTACGCACTCCATGATTTCCTTTTTAAAACCTGCGTAGTGAGTGACCAAATCTGTCGTTTCGATTCATGTGCTATTTCTGGAAGTTGATAGAAATCGATAAAATCGATAAATGTATGTCCTGAAGAAAGAACAACAAATTAAAATTCTACCAATCTTATGTTCGGGTCTAGTGAGTAGAGTGAGTAGGATGAGAGTTAAGACAGGTGGAGGTCTGTCAGACGAGTTCGAGGTTGTTACTGGCCTAAAACAGGGAGACTCACTTTCGCCAATGCTGTTCAACTTGGCACTCAAATACGTCATACGAAAGGTGTTACAATATGATGGGGGTGTTGAGCTGAATGGCAAGCACAAAATCATTGGCTATGCCGATGATCTAGGGCTATTGGCGCAAAACAAATGGGACCTGAAGGCCATGGCACAGTTGGTGGAACAAGAGGGAGAGAAAATTGGTCTCAGAATCAATCACCAGAAAACAGAATATCTCCTCATGAAAAGGTACAAAGACGTCAGAGCAAAAAGAGCGGATTTAGCAGTAGGAACAACCATCTACAAAGGCGTAGATAGATTTAAGTACCTTGGTTGCATAGTTACCGACACCAACCACAGGGCGGAGGAGATTGATGTTCGAATCCAGAACGCCCTTAGATGCTCTGCAGCACTCCATAGAGTTTTAGCGTCCAAGTTGATCAGTAGACCAACCAAGATTCGCGTCTACAAAACAGTAATCAGACCAATCCTGATGTATGGGTGTGAAGCTTGGACACTGACTCAAAAGGAAGAAAATAAGCTCTTAGTGGCGGAAAGGAAAATCTGGCGAAAGATTCTGGGACCAATAAGAAATGAGGATGGCAGCTGGAGAAGGAGAAAGAATAAGGAGTTGGAAGAGCTGGGCTACACCCAACATAGTTGGCGAAATCAAAGCCACACGACTCCGCTGGCTGGGTCACCTGGAGAGGATGGGAGACGATCGGGCTGTGAAGAGAGCGTTTCAGGGGCAACCGAGTGGAAAACGTCCGGTCGGCCGCCCGAGATACCGCTGGAAAGATGAAGTGGAGAAGAATCTGTGCGCCCTTAGTATCCCTAACTGGCGGGAAAAGGCGAAAAACAGAGAAGAGTGGCGTTCTATTGTGACAGAGGTCAAGATCCTCTTTGGGTCACTGAGCCAGAGTAGTAAGTAAGTAAGTATGTTCGGTCCTATGAAAATATGTCAATTATTTTTTTAAGATATGGGACTATTGTCATGAATTATATTTTTCCATAAATCGAATAATATGCATTTTATTTGTGAAAGAGATCAGTAGATCACAGAATCTAATGAAGAATCACATGTCATTAATGCACAAGTTATTTTTACAAAAGAGTTGAAAAAGTTTTCACGATGAAGCTGGCAGTTGGCTATCAGGCCTGGCTCTAGCCTGGCATGTTTTAACGTTTTTAAAACATCATTTTAACGTGTTTTTTTACAGTACTTATTCTTCGTTCCCCAAAAACTTCTTATCGATCAAGTAGTTATTTTCTGTAACACTACATCAAGTAGTTATTTTCTGTAACACTACCGGATTTCCATACCTACCTATTCTAGCGGCGGTTCGACGCCGCAACGGGTCTCTAGTTTTTTATTTATTCTTAAGCCGTGCTTAAGAAATACATACCTACCTACATAAAAAAAATACACAAATAGTTAGTTATACGTACTTTCGTACGTTACTTTCTAACTTTTATTTGTCCATGCTTAAAGAAATAAACTTACCAAATGATGAAGGTTTAAAATTAATGTTTACGTATTAAATTAATCAATGACTCTTTTAATGGGTGCGTGAATATTATGAGACCACCTGGGTCGGGGTGTAGCAAAGGGGACCCAGGACTTAGATTTTTTTTGATGGGGGTGGTGTCATTATGACACCCATTTATTATGATGTTATCGTATAGAAGATTCGCCCTCAAAGATTGATATTTTTCAAGGGAGCTGAGACTTATAAAAAATTCGATGGTTGTTGCTGTCATTATAATACCTATTTTTTATGATGCTATCGTATAGAGGCCGCTAAAATAAGCATGTTTTGTATGGGCAACTTTTATCTAAACTTAATAATTACCGAGATATTGAGGTTTTTAAGGTAAAAATGCTTGCTAAAAATACGGTACATGGGTTGAAAACCGAAAACTGTAGGTTAGGTTAGGTTTGTTTTGTAACCATGTATAGCGGAGCGAGCGAAGCGAGCGGAGCGTCAAAATGCTTGCAGTCTACTATTAGGTAACCTACATCAAAATATGTTATGCATTTGAATCCCAATATCTTGGTAAATATTGATCTGAGAAAAAAAGTTTAAAGAATAAAATATGCTTATTTTAGCGTAATCTACACGATTCAATCCAATTTAAGCCCAAACCAACAAAAAAACAATTTTTGGTCGTAAATTTTCTGTCTTAAAATCGGGTCCCCTTTCGTACACTCTGACCCACAACCTGTCTTTTCAAACGGCTTCAAAAAAGGAGGAGGAAACAATTCAACCGTACTTTGTTGTTTTTTATTTGTATATATGTGTAGGTGTGTTACGCGATCATTTCGCCAATTGTGGACCGATTCATTTGTTTCTTATTTGATAGAGTAACTTCATGTTACCCATTGTCACCACAAAAACTGTTGGCACAGTCGAAATGTGATCCTCCTCCTTTTTTTGAAGTCGGTCGAAGAAACAGCACATAACAACAACCATATAGTATAAGTAGTAACATTTCGCGGTTCAGAGCGTGATTTTTATTATAGTACTTTTTCTTTTCAGCTTAGCTGATAGTACCTACTTTTCTTGTATTCGAAAAGTACATAGAATGTTTGAATCGGATTTAATAAGAGCAATATTCAAACATCGGAATATATTTTACGATACCCAACGCCCGCACGCCGACGCATAAAATAAGATCGGCCGGTACTTGTTTAGTTGTTTAGTTAAACGTTCGAGAGTACGTATTTGTGAGGCCGATTGTCCTGAAACTCATATCTTATCACGTCATCGCGTCATCTAGCGGTCGCTGTTGATTGTATTTTAACGTAAGCGCTCCATTCACTGTCAAGCATCTCAGCGATAAATGCTTCATCATTTTAGAGGCCAGGTTACCAGTGGAACGTTGCTTCTACAGTGTGTTTGATATTATAACAAACATTTGACACATCACAGGACCCATATAACGTAAATTTGCGCGACACATTGAATTTCATAAAAAAAAACAAGCAATGACATAGAATTTTTTCATGTATCTATAAACGTTTTTCACTTTCTATTTGATACAATTGAGTTCATGTTATATTTTTTCTTATCACGGTTTTGAAGTATTTAACGATAATAAATCATTACTCAAACAGTTACGTACTACGTCTTTTTTTTTTTAAAGCTGTGTTGTGACTAAATCTTGCGTTTCGATTCACGTGCTATTTCTGTAAATTGGTATAAATCGATTAAATCGATAAGTTTATAACCTAAAGAAAGAACAATAAAACCAACTATTACTTTACATAGAAAGCTCCAGTGAGTCCAGCGGCTCGTAGCTCAAAAAAATATTGATTTACACAAAATAAACAAAAAAATATTCAGGTTTGAAAAAAAGTTCGTCGATAAAATCGATTTGATCAACCATTCATAATCGTTAGATTTGGCAAACAATATGTCTTTGCTACATCACTACAAACATCAACAGAGAACTCTCAAATGTTTGTTATAATATCAAACACACTGTATATAACGCAGCCGCTCGACTATTTGAAATTCTAAGCAATTCCCATTCATATTTAAGGGCCGACGGTGAATAGGCGCTTTAGTAACTCAGTGCTACCAACTTTAAGGTAAAAGCGTGATGTCATAACTCAACGAGAACAAATTGACATTATGCAGTGTTTTTGTGAATAAAGTCCTTACCGCTTACAACTCGTAGTTTTCCTGGTGGCCGGTGTATTCTTTCACTTATTTTAGCGTGTCGCGCGAGTATTTGATAAGTTATATCCACGCCATACTTATAGATAAATACTGACAGACATCGGCACTGCCCGTGCGCAGCTATCAGAGCGCACTGGTCACGTGGCCTCACTCAACGCGACTGATCGCAGCGCCTCTACGAAAAAAGTGGAAACAAACCTCTTAATTCAAATTTCAGATTTGTTATTCGATGTGTATTTTATTTACAAATCAAATCAATTTATTCAGGACCATTCCAGATAAGAACTGTATGGGGTCGTTGTGATTTGCATCCGAAGGTAAATTTTTTAGGATAACATTACCTGGAACGTCTGATGTTTGATGATGCGGGTTCTTTTCGTACACGTCGAAAGGAGGTAACAATTCGTAACCGAAAACGTAATTGTTTTTATTTTAATATTTTATTTCAGATTGATGAAATAAGTACCTACTACTAATAGTATGATACGAAACTATAAATAGTATGACACACATATGACTCTAGTATCTATTCCTTTTCTTACATCATCATTATAACATAACAACCTACACTAGATACTTACCAAGCCAAGAGTAAAGTCAAGTAAACATTGTTCGAATAAGAATTAAATCTACGCTCATGAATAGCTCTGTTATATCGACTGACTCCTAAAAATGACGACTGACTTATAAAATTAACATAATGAGTACCAAGCTTATTCTGATTTTTTTGTTTGTATATGAAAAAGCTACCTAACAATTTATTTAAAAATATGCTTATATAAGCAACTAGCATTGGCAATTTTGGATTCATTCTTTATGATATTTTTGCAATGTTCTGTCAAAGGAAGATTTAGGTATACCTAAGTAAGACTAGTTTTAAAGTAACCTATTCGCAGTCTAGTAAATTGTAACCTAATAGGTACCTACCTAATTAGTTAATAACTATGAATACTTTGATGTCAATATGGAATTATTTGCCAAATTTGGATAATTTTCAATACTCGTATCTTGTGGGTCGTTAAAATAACCTAGTTAGGTACCTACTTACTATTTAGGTACCCAACTGAGATACTTTTTAGTTCACCGTATTCCTTCAGGATGTCTGGATACCAAAATCTCCATGTAGATCAGGTAAGCAGTTCTACTAATAATTTGTTTAATCTTTATTTATTAGAAAGTGGCTTTGTCACGTCGATTGTGACACCGCCGTTAAAAACACATTATGAATTCATAATTTTAATAAAAAATCGAGGTAGGTACTTTAAATTAAAATGTTTCTTTGTACAAAAAATGTTGGATGGAGTAGATCTGGGCGAGGTCGGGCAGCCGTGGACGCAAGCGATGCGAAGTGTGAAGGCCGGTCAGCGGCCGAGCCTTATCGGACCAATCATAACGAGATCCTAATACCGATTAGTGCGTAGCTGACCACGTGTCGCCTCATCGCCTCCACAAAACAACCATCTTCAGTATATTATCGAGTCATCACCATCATCTTCTTCATATAGTCATCACCATAATGTATCAAGATCCTAATAATACCGATTAGTGCGTAGCTGCGCATGACCACGTGTCGCCTCATCGCCCCCACAAAACAACCATCTTCTTTACTATATCGTGATATCATGATCATGATTTTTTTTCATATCATCATCTTCATAATTCTCAGCCGTGCGTTGCTGAACATGATATTGGACCAATAATAGCAGGATCCTAATGCCAATTAGTACGTAGTCTGCGTACCCGAATGATCTGGGTGTTGGCTCATCGCTTCCACAAAACAACCATGTTCTTCAGTATATCGAATCATCAACATCATCTTCTTTCGGTTCAGCCAGGGTTCGAACCTGCGTCTCCAACGGCTTTCCGGGCCAACACGGGCGTCGTACCTATTGGACTACTGAACCTGATGCGATAGCCATTGAATTTTTCGCTTCATTGTAAACATTTGGTTTACATTAGCAGACGTTACTGCTCTTATCCAATTCTTCATACCATCATCAATATAATTTTCAACCAACAACCACGTATCGGACCGAGAGACCACATTATACCGAGATCCTAATGCCGATTACGAGTAGTCCATAGCTGCGCTGCGCATGACCACGTGTCGCATCAGGTAACGGGCTGATGGGATGAAACAAAATGCAGTGTTATGTCAGAAGAACGTCAGGATGGTTGGGCAGATAGTGGCGTGTGTTAGTAAGCCATAAGATATTTTATAAGGTTCCCCTCCGTTAGCCCGAAAAACTTTCATCCTAATTTCATTGGCCCTAATTTTGGTAACCCTAAAACCACAAATCCGAATTTTCATTCATCCTAATTAATGAATAGCCCTAAGTTCAGGATTCCGAATTTTCATAATGCCTAATTACTTCATACCGAATTTTCACTAGCCCTAATTTGCACTTGGCCGATTTTTTTAGACGACTAATATTATAATACCTAATTATGCTAAAACCTACATTTTATTAAACCTATATATCCATAAACCTAAGGCGAGGGCTGCTCTCGCTCCACGCCTCCGGTTTTAGAATAACACTCTAGGGGTAGGACAGACAAGACCACGTGGAGTCGGGATTGCCATAGACTCTGGATGTACATGGGAATCTTTTGACGCTCCGCTATACGTGGTCACAATACAAACCTAACCTAACCTACAGTTTTCGGGGTTCAGCCCATTCGATATTTGACCAAATCCGTTTTTTTCTGTTTTAACGTAAAATATAGGTTAAATAATCTATAGTACTCTTGAAATTTAGTTTCAGTAATGATTAGGTCTAATAATCATTAGGTGTGGTAATTATTAGGTTATTTCATATAAGTATTGTTGACAATTAGTACAAATCATTATTAGAGTATTGGATTATTAGGTCTAACAACTAATTAGGGTATAAAAATTAGGTAAAATGACATTAGGGCTAATGAAAATTAGAGCTAACGTTGATAGGTGTAATAATATTAGCACTTGCGTTATTAGTTCAAGTAGGGGAGTACCATTTTATAATCATAACCGCCGATCCTAGCATAACACTGTAATTTGCCACGATCCTACTTCTATCCACCCTATATTAAATAAAAAATACAATTAAATATCTAAATCTAGTATAAAAAGAGATAACGTGTCGCCTACAATAATCTCCTTCAGTATGTCATCATTCACTATGTCGCCATTATTTTCAGTCAGCCTTTACTGAGCACCTCATCGGATCAAAGATCCCTAATACCAATTAGTGCGTGGCTCCGTATGATCCCATGTCACCTCATCGCAAAACAACCAGCTTCTTCAGTGTATCGACTCATCTTCTTCGTAATTTATCATCATCACCATAACTTTCGGCCAACAACATATTGGACCAAATATACCGAGTGTGGATGTGATGTTCTGGTGTCGATTAGTGCGTAGCTACGCATGACCACGTGTTGCCTCATCGCCTCCACAAAACAATAATCTTTTTCAGTAGGTATATTACCAAGCCATCACTTCGGTTTATGAAGCACAAACAAACAGACATGTAACGATGTTATGAAAAAATGTTTCATTCTCATTTTCATTTTTACCATCATCTTCTTCATTATGACCAACACCATTATTTCCAGCTGTCCTTTACTGAACAGCATTTCGGACGAATCGTAGTAGGATAGTACGTCGCTGCAATTGACCCCGCGTGACACTGCAAGACAACTCATTCTTCCTCTCCTTGACAAATCTCCTTCTGCATATGGTTTTATTGTTTACGATTATGCCCACGGCCAATGTCAATCACCACACTGCTCTTAAGCGGCAGGGTGCTCATCCTCACGGGTACACTACATAAATACGAAAAACTTAATTCCGATATTTATAATCACGAATTTCAAAATACCGATTTTTACATTTCCGAATGGATCAACATTCCGGATATGATTATTCCGATATTTCATAAATCCGATTTTTACATTCCCGAAATTACAAAAATCCTAATGGTTATAATAACGAATTTCAAAATTCCGAATCTTTGTACACCGAAGTGTAAAAAGTCCGAACTATTAATATTCCGATTTATCACAAGTACGAATTCCGATTGCTAAAAAACCGATTTTCAAAATTCCGAATTTTAATACACCGAAAAATGAAAAGTCCGAGTCAATATTAATACGAAACATCAAAATACGGAATTCTAATATTAATAATAAGTATAAATATGTATTGGAGTCCGAAATTAAAACTCACATAAACCTGCAAAGCTAATTCTAATGTAAAGCCGATTTGAGTCGGACCTGCCTTAAGCTAAAATAGGTAATGTTAGGATTTTTCGACCACTCGATATAGATCTTCGCGGCTCGCTCGCTTCGCTCGCTCGTTAGGAACGTCGTTCAACCTAACACTCCTCCTCGCTTCGCTCGCCGTCGTACCTAACCTAAGCCAATTTTACTAACAATTTGTCAATTTTTTTATTTTGGTTGTTATACAAACGTAACCTAACCTATAGTTTTCGGGGTTCAGCCAATAACCTAACCTATAGTTTTCGGGGTTCAGCAAGTCTGACGCTCCGCTATACGTGGTCACAATACAAACCTAACCTAACCTACAGTTTTCGGGGTCCAGCCAATAACCAAACCTATAGTTTTCGGGGTTCAGCAAGTCTTTTGACGCTCCGCTATACGTGGTCACAATACAAACCTAACCTAACCTACAGTTTTCGGGGTTCAGCCAATAACCTAACCTATAGTTTTCGGGGTTCAGCAAGTCTGACGCTCCGCTATACGTGGTCACAATACAAACCTAACCTAACCTACAGTTTTCGGGGTCCAGCCAATAACCTAACCTATAGTTTTCGGGGTTCAGCAAGTCTTGTGACGCTCCGCTCGCTCCGCTATACGTGGTCACAATACAAACCTAACCTAACCTACAGTTTTCGGGGTTCAGCCAATTCGATATTTGTCCAAAACCGGTTTTCTATTTTTGTTTTAACGTAAAAAATCGGTTCAGCAAGTCTTTTGACGCTCCGCTCGCCTCGCTCGCTCCGCTATACGTGGTCACAATACAAACCTAACCTAACTTACAGTTTTCGGGGTTCAGCCAATTCGATATTTGTCCAAATCCGGGTACCTAATTTACTAATTCCGATTTTTAAAACTCCGAATTTCATAATTCCTAAGAAAGAAATTTCCGATTATTGAATACACGAATGTCATTATCCCGAATATCAAATTTCCGAATAAGTAATGACGTTTCGGAAAATTAATAATCGGAATTTTGTTTTTCAGGCCAATGACACTTCGGGCTTTTCATTATTCGGAGTTACAAAAATCGGAATAATATACAATTTAATTTAGCAAAGCAGGTTTGAGTTTAGGACCTTAAGGACAATTCAATAAAGCATTAAGATTGTGCTAAGGTTTTTCGGCCCGATAACGCACTGGCTGATCTATTTTTCGATTCCTTGCGGGTACCGGGTCGAAAGGCCCATCATAGATTACAAGGTCTTTCCGCCCCCTCCCGCACTGTTGTAGATGATTGCATTGTTTACTTCCGATTAGTGTTGTGACTGTGACGTAATTATCGCGAATGGACGTATATCACGATAGTACATAATTCAATATCTCCTAGTGTCTGTGTACGTTTTAATGTGGCTTAAAGCCGTTAATAATGTCTCGACCAAATAAATGATGTAAGCGATGTTAAAGCTGCATGGGGCACTTACCAGCCGAGAAACAAATAAAAATGTAAAAAATAACCTTTCTGTGTGGAATGTAAGAAACGATTAATGCTAATATAAGGCCCATATTTATTTCTTATTAAACGATATTATAAATAATATGTCGATAAGTTGTTGCCCATCACTAATAACTCTCTATTTTTTCCTGTTATTCAGTGCGGTTTCGGGTTGTAAGACCTTACACCTTTACATATTTATTCTTCTTAAGTAAATAGCAGGAACCCGGGGCGAGGCAAACACTAAGATAACCAACTCGTCTACTAATGATATTGATAGGTAGTTACCGAACATTTTAAGTTTTCGCATTGTTACAGTCTTTAATATCCGTCAATACCTTACTAGGCCTATGAGCCCTACAACGCACTGCTGGATAGTTTAAGTAACAGGCCAATCGGCCTTTTAACGCACCCCACGAAAAAATGTCAGTTTCGGTCCCGCAGCGAACGTGTTAAGCAGCTATTTAGGCATAAAAATATAAATTCACCTAATTTTTTAAACTATTACATATTAGAAAGAACGAGCATTAAAATTTTGTCACACAAAAATTAACATTACCTTCCGTGAAGCTAAAACTTTAAATTGTGAATAGGTCCTTCATTGAGTCGTGGCAGTAAGGGCATTATTTCAGCGCCGCACCTCCTCAGTATGCCTACGTATCTGGTAGAGTGACGCCGCACTGTGGGACGAAAATAGGCTCTCCATAGAAATAGGGACTTTTTTTTCTAAGTGTATGTTTTTTTGATTGAAATTCAATCTAGTCATGATTTTTAGGTAAAATAATAAGTATGGGTAAATTTGGCCAATAAACCGAGGAGTAATAATTTTTTAACGAAAATTTTGTATGGACCAAACATGAAAAAACTAAATGTCTCTAAAAGTGCAACGAAAACCGTAATATCCTCCCGCATGAATTTAGTATCAATTATTTATGATTTTTTGGTGTATTCTCAATTTCCCGGACAGGTGCACTTTTTTTTTTAAATCGAAAACGGAATTTAATATAAAAAAATGTGTTTTAGGCGTCATATCAGACTTAAAACGTATTGTGGGTATATAGTTAACTATAAATAATTTAAACAAATATTTTAAGGGAAATAATATAATAATAATAAATAATACATCGGACAACCTGACACAAATCGATCTAGTCCCAAATTAAGCTCAAGAAGGCTTGTGTTATGGGTACCCCGAGGTAGGGATACCCGAGGATGTAGAAGATAAGCAGATGATACTTGTTCCGAAATGGGGATTTGATGGTGCTTCGAACCAGAGCAGATACAAGCAAAAAATTAGTGACAGTGAGCGAGACGATTCCAGTGTTTTTATGACTACCCTAGTACCTTTAAAATTAACTTCAGGAAATGATACAGTATGGACAAATCCCAAGCCTTGTTTAGCGTCGTATTGTCGTCCAATACAGTTTACGTTCATCAAGGAAAGCGAAGCCGTTGTACTTGCTCAAAAGGCGGCAATGGACAAGGAAATTGAAGATCTGCTACCAACGGAACACAAAACCAACACAGTGAAACATGGGCTGAAGACCTGTATCTCGGGCATACTGTCTAAATTTGTTGACATCTATAACCTCTCCAGAGGTAATTGCTCGTAGGATTACTGCAAATCTCCTGATCAGTCCCTCGTCCAGTCCTGTAATGCTTGCTGTTTTACTGGGGTCCTGGAAAAACTTTCTGGCTGTGTTTCCGTCATTTGTCGTCCCTGACCCCTGTTTGACCACATCTGTTAAGAGGTTCAGTTCTTCCTTAAAACGATCTTGAATGATTTTCTCTTTCAACTCGTTACCTTTCGCCGCCCACTGCTTAAAATTCAGACGATATGCAATGTAAAGAAGGCATTCCATTGTATTGATTCGGGCGTGTAATGATGACAACCTATATTCATACATAGCAATATCAACAACATAGCAATATCTTTATCTCTGTGGGTTTAGCTAAGCATAAACTGCAGGTTGCATTTGATCTGGCCTTTGAAAGGTAAGTGAAAACTTTGCCGTCTAACATCGTCATCTTCAGCTCATGTTTTACTGTGTCATAAAAACACTGGAATCGTCTTGCTCACTGTCACTAATTTTTTGCTTGTATCTACTCTGGTTCGAAGCACCATCAAATCCCCATTTCGAAACAAGTATCATCTGCTTATCTTCTACATCCTCGGGTATCCCTACCTCGGGGTACCCATAACACAAGCCTTCTTGAGCTTAATTTGGGACTAGATCGATTTGTGTGAGGTTGTCCGATATGTATTATTTATTATTATTATTATATTATTTCCCTTAAAATATTTGTTTAAATTATTTATAGTTAACTATATACCCACAATACGTTTTAAGTCTGATATGACGCCTAAAACACATTTTTTTATATTAAATTCCGTTTTCGATTTAAAAAAAAAAAAGTGCACCTGTCCGGGAAATTGTGAATACACCAAAAAATCATAAATAATTGATACTAAATTCATGCGGGAGGATATTACGGTTTTCGTTGCACTTTTAGAGATATTTAGTTTTTTCATATTTGGTCCATACAAAATTTTCGTTAAAAAATTATTACTCCTCGGTTTATTGGCCAAATTTACCCATACTTATTATTTTACCTAAAAATCATGACTAGATTGAATTTCAATCAAAAAAACATACACTTAGAAAAAAAGTCCCTATTTCTATGGAGAGCCTATTTTCGTCCCACAGTGCGCCGTGCGCACCATTTACGAGAAATTTCCAACTTACGTTCACGAAACATAGTTTGTCACAGTTCTGTGCTCATTACCTTCGGCCGTTTTATACAGTAAATACTTATTTTAATTTTCTGTTTTATGTCTCATTTAATTGCTTCTTTGTAGAGTATTTAATAATATAAATATCACATTTTCAATTACGCTCGGTATTTAAATTTACCTAGACAAACCGTCAAAATCTCATTCATCTCCATATTACCATCCTTACCCTCAATTTTTTTGCCGGAAGGTAAAGGATCGTGTTTGGATGGTAGTGATTTAAAAAAAGTTTTTAGTAGTTATGAATAGCATATTCATGATTTTTACTAAACAGCACTATAATGCTTTTACTTAACTGCACAAAAATGCATTTTACCCAGTAGTCTTTTTGTGCCATAAGCATATGCTTACTTTATCTCCTCTTAACTTCGTGAAATAAATGGCGTTCGCAAACTAATTGATGCTAAGTTTCTCCTTCATATATTGTGACTATGGGGTATTGTAATAATGACGTTTGTCAAATTTTAAAACCCTGTTTTTGGGATTGATTAAAAAGCAGTACTTATTTATTTTATAGGTCAGTACAATGAAAAAAAAGAAGCCAAAAGGGGAAGAAAAATTTGCAAAATAAAAATAAGACAGCAAAAAACATTAATTATTTATATTTTTTATTTTAAATATAAAAATAAAAGAAGGTTTCTCTTAAGAAAGGAAGAAAATATAAATTATAAAAAAGGATAACGACAAATTCAAAGCATTTTAGTGAAAATCTGGCCTCCAATGACACCACCTGTTAGTGACATACGAAGGCAATAAATCTGGGAGCATCAGCACCTGTTTTAGACATATCAATTCTTTAGCCATAAATAATACAAAAACTCTTGGTGGCATTACTCAGAATAAATCGGGATCAATACATGAAATTGATCAATTGTATCAAACGTTGCTTTGCAGAAATCGCATTAGATGCATGAAAAAATACGCAACTAAGTATAACGAGTTATTGACTGGCACGTTGTTATATTGCAGAGTAGCAAATCAATATTATTATTTTTATTTAAATAATCAAATATGTTAAGAAACAAATCAGAAAATTGCATAAAGAGAAAACTGCGTTTAGAAAGCGAATAAAAACACTAGAGGAGCAAGAAAAGCAAGTACAAAAAACAATTGAAGTTAGCGTGGATAAAAAACGATTTTCTAAAAGATATACTGAAAGAAAAAGTTTAATGAGCTATTATTTAATGAAACTATTAGTAAATGCTGAACAAAAATTATAATTTCTGAAATATATTTTGCAAAATAGGAAGTCTAGATATTCTAGATTGAAAAAATCTAAAATATAGTATAATAAAAAGCATGTTTTTTGTTGATCTCATATATTAAAAAATATTTTTTTGTGAAATGCTTCATGTTAGATTGATCTTTTACGTTTTTATATATATATTTTATGGAGGAATGTTTAATGCTAAGAAGCATTTCATCTTTTGGTGAGCTCTTATGGTTTAATAAAGATATTATTTTTAGAATGTTTAATACCAAGATTACTTTATCTTGTGTGGATATCGTAATGTATAAAAAAAATGTTTCATGCTAAGCATCCTATTATTACTGAATACATATTTTAAATTATGAATCCTGAAAATTTCTAAAACATGTTTTATTTTATAAAAACATTACTTGTAACCATAATCAGTCATTTTAGATACTCTTTTATCACCCTAATATTAGTTAAATTATACAAAACTTATGAAAATCACATTACCCTCCATACGCACTCATTACCATCTTGTCATATTTCATTACCATCCAAGCACTCATTATTTTCCATGTATAATATCCTAAACCGTACATTGCACAAGGGTGCCTTCTTTTTTATATTACTCTACGCGAGTAAGTATATGAACCATATTAATACATTAAAGTCATAAAAACACGCATTTCTAAGAAAAGACAAAATTTACAAAATCTGAACGACTCGCGAGAACGGTCCATAACTTAAAAACGGATCGACCTATTTTATTCAATATTATAGTTTTCATTGAAAGTAATTTAAGGCCTCATTATCATGAATTTTTCTATAATTTATGACCCGTGGTTGAAAAGTTTGAGGGTGGGGGGGGGGGGGGACGCTATTAATTGGATTTCAGGAGCGAATATTTACAAAACTGCTGACTTTATCAAAAATAATATTTGGAGACCCCTATTATTTTTAAGATACCTATTCAACGACACCCCGCACACTAGTGTTGGAAGGAAAAAAAATACGACAGGTACCCGAAATAAGTTTTTTTTTACCGTTTTGTCGGCGTGATACATACACATACTCATACCAAATTTCAGTTTTCTAGTACTAATGATCACGTAGCTAAGCCGCGGACGGACGGACAGACGGACGGACAGACGGACATGGCGAAACTATAAGGGTTCCTAGTTGACTACAGAACCCTAAAAACAGCCATTATGACAGTACCGTTCACACGTATTGCTATTTCCCCAAATGCAAGTAGATATGATTTGTTAACTGCTTTAGAAACGAGAAAATTCAAAGTTAGGAAAGTGAGGGCGGAAGACAAATATATGTATAATTGACGACGCGGTTGGCGCAGTTTGCAGACAGACACCTGCCTACTGAGCCGGCGATTCCGGGTTCGAATCCCGGCCGGGGCAATTATTTGTGTGATGAACTCGAATATTTGTTCTTGGGTCATGGATGTTATCTATATATGCATTTATATATTATGTATATTATCGTCGTCTAGTACCCATAGTACAAGCTTTGCTTAGTTTGGGACTAGGTCGATTTGTGTCATGATTGTCCCATAATATTTATTTATAAGGTTTAAGGTTTAAAGATATTTATTCTCAAAAAAGACAGAGGTCACTTAACATGAGAACAATAATTAAAGTAAAAATGTACATGATCGTCCGTATCATAATATGTTATACATTTAATTTAAACTCACCTAATGCATTACAAAGTCATCACAAAGCATGTAGTAAGTAGCAGTGGTTGTAGTATACTAGCTATGGCGAGTAACATGTTGTGATAACTCCGTTTTAAATGCACCAAATGAGCCTACACTTTTCAAAGCAGGAGGTAGCTTATTATACAGATGTGCACCTTCAAAAGTAAACATTTTTTTCCCTAATTCAGTTTTTATTTTAGGTAGTACTAAGAAACTTGCGCGGCGGGTAGATCGTTTAGTTACTTGTTTTAACTTTTTAAAGGATAAATTAGTATGGAGAGAGTTATTTAATATTTTTCTTACAAGGATACATCGCCCCCTGCCTGCTATACGGCCACATCTCAAAAAAAAATTTTTTTGGATTATTGCAGATTCGTAGTCAGGATAGTTTAATTTATGACCTTATTTCGAGAGCCATAAGAAAAAGTGTCCTTAAAAGCCTTTTTTCCACAAGTGGCCTAATGGATCTGACCAAAAATGGTCAGTTGACTCCCTGCAAGACAGCCACTTGCCAGTTGTGGCTGTATAGAATACATTTATAATATTTTTTTCGAGTTGCGTCCTATAAGAATAACGTATGTTCTAGTGTTATTACGATGAATCCCTTTAATACAAGCGAAATAAACGTCATTTTGATTGTGTCACAACAGTACCTAAGTACCGATAGTAATTATTATTTATTTTATTTATTCGTATGGCATATTATGTACAGTCATTCATATACAATTATAAGTTCTTCTATTGTACGGTGGGTACCTCGACTTCAACCGATGAGGCGGCAGGTTTGCGAACTCTACGTGGATGGGCCAATTGGGACGATTCACGAATTTTTGTGCTTCGTGGACCAGTGCCTGTTGTCTTCTTAGTTGGGCGCGTAGCTGTATAACTCTACACAGGCAGCCAAACCAGAGGAGTACATTTGATGGTTCCCAATAGGCATCGCTAGGTTTGGTCTAGCACGTCTATCCGATGCACATGAGCGCTGTTGAGCCAAACTGGCAAGCAGTACTCTGTCATTGAGTAAACTAGGCTAAGACCGGTAGTGCGTAGCACGTCAGCTCTTGCTCCCCAAGTAGTTCCCCTTAATCTGTGGAGTATGTTATTCCGCATCTGTAGCTTCTTCCCTAACTTACTAATGTGTGGCGCATAGGTAAGATTGCGATCTAGAGTGACACCCAAGTACTTCGGTGTAGGATTTAATATAAGCGCCATCTCTCTGAAGCAGATATTTGGCTCATAATTTGCTTCTTTCTTGCAGAAATGGAATGTCGCAACTTCTGGTTTACTAGAATTGGGCTGCAGTATCCATTTTTTAAAGTATTACTCAAAACATTCCAGATCGCAAGTAAGGGCTTTCTTCGAGGGTTTAAATTTGCCATCCTGGTTTGTGATGGCGATGTCATCCATCAGCATACATAAATTTCCGATTCTCTGTTTTCGGAATCGATCCTGACCCCACTCCTGTTCAACTTATACACACACGATATAATTATTAGGTTAAACAGGAGCGGGACCAGGATCGATCCCTGCGGTAGTCCATTGTTCAGCTTCCTGACTTTGCTTGAGGTGTTTCCTAGGTGGACGATAAATTTCCTATTGCTGAGCATAGAGTTGATTAGTCCCACCATCTGCACCACGGTCATGAGCTTATAGATAAGCCCCTGTCTCCATACGGTATCGAATGCAGCTGAGAGGTCGATGAAGACTGCCACGGTTTTCTCTTTCCTTTGAATCTAGCATATCTTTATGTGTGTTGTGAGCGGCATTACCTGATCCACGCAGTTCGGACCACTACGGATTCCAGCCTGCTCCATAGGAATTATTTTGTCAACTATAGGTTTGATTTGATTGTAGATTGGCCTCTCCAAAAGTTTGTAGACGCAACTAAGTACAGCAGTGCATTGCTGTACTTAGTTGCGTCTACCCGAATTCCCCGAATTACCCGAATTCAGTGTATGCAGTTGAACTTAGGTGGAATTATAATTATTATTAGAGACTATGTCTAAATAGAACGGTGAGAGGTGTGAGGTGTTCTAAAAATTCGTTGTAAATACCGACTCACATAAATTGGGACTTTGATTTGAACCAGTCTTCATCCAGTATTGCTAAACGTAAAAGTAGAAATCGAAAAGCTTATCCTGCACTATGAAAAGGTAATATTGTAAAGAAGTTGAAGAATTCTGGGAAACAGTACACTTATATCAATGGGAACCCTATTCCACGCTAAAACCTAAAACTACGGGGCCTCCTTGTACATGGTACATGTTATACATGGTATTATACCATATATGGTACATGTTAACACGATAATTAAAGATACAAGTGCCTTTAAGAGAAGGTACCAGATAATCATTAGTTATATGCAAAATGATGATGATATCTGCCTCTAGAAAGTTGGTATTAAAGCTGCATGCACTGATTATCGCTTACAGTGATGTTGTTACTGTAACAAAAGTTGAATAATAAAGGTATTTTAATTATTTTAGTGTTTGCATAATAATTTTTATGTTACCATTTTCCAATAATACTTGTTCGGTTTTGGACGCATCTCAAAATTTCAACAAAATGTTTCTGCAATACGGCCACAACTCCAAGTACCTATCTTAAAGGCCTCGTATCTTAAAAAATATACACGTTCTATAAAAAAAAGACATATTCATGAGAAGCGTTATATCATTTAGAATAAAAAAAGTTAAATTTAAAATGAATTGACCGAAAACTCAAGGAGTAAGCCCCGTTTTACTACCACGCACTACGCTGCCAAAACTTTAACAAGCGATTTCTCGAAAAAATGGTTTTTTGAGATGTAGCCGTATAGCAGGCAGGGGGCGACATGTGTTGTAATTGTACAATTGTTTTAAATTCATGAGTTTTGTTTCTGTATATAATTGTTTCGTCGGTGTTAAGAATTGGTATTGAAATAGTGTTTTTATGATTTTATTTTGTAATATTTGGAGATTGGCTAGTTTTGTTTTGGCGGCGCTGCCCCAGACTTCTATCAGATACAATAGGTGAGATTTTACAAGCGAGTTATATATGGTATAGCGCATCTGACGTGGAATACAATCTACGATGCGTCGTAGCGATCCAGTTAAGGACGAAAGCTTTGCGCGTATGTGCTCAATCTGGTGATACATGTCAGATGGCTTGCTTTTTTTCCTGTAGGTATAATTTCATTATTGATTTTTAGCGGATGGTGGTGGGTTATGTTTTTTTTTTTTGATTAAAAAATTACGTAGCAAGTTTTAGATGAGTATATTGTTAGAAGGTTATACTGAAACCAAGAGAACAACTTATTTAGATCTTCTTGAGCGTTTGATATTATGTCATTAATTGAGGCTCCAAAATAGAATAGGCACGTATAGTCCGCGTATAACGATATATAACCGTGTAGTCCAATTTCTTGTATATTATTTATATAAATTGAGAACAGCAGGGGACCTAAAATAGAGCCCTGTGGGATTCCACAAGTTATAGGATGCTTTGAACTTTGTGTTTCACCAAATTTGACTACTTGTAATCTGTTTGTTAGGTAAGATTGCAAAAATTTATATGCAGTACCGTCTACACCTATTTGTCTTAATTTCTTTAAAAGCAAGTCATGACTAACAGTGTCAAAAGCTTCTTAAGATCAATGAATAAACCAAGCGCGATCTTTTTTTCTGTCTATATTACTTTTAATTTTAGTCACGAAGTCAATTGACAACATTTCATATTTATAACAGGTGGAAATTAATATATAGATCGACAGGGCTTTATGTCGTGTACCTTAAAAAAATCTTTGAATTGATTCTTCTGTATTTAAAGAAATATAAGAAAATACATCAAATAACTGCAATCTAAGACAATACGGGCTGAATAGGGTTGTTGTCTAAACCAAAGAGCGAAAAAAAAAATATTTTTTATTTGACGTTGACAGATGACAGATGCATACCGAGTTTTATTAAGTTTTTTTAAATAAGAAAACTGACTAAAGTAACCGTTCCATTAAGTTCTGGTTTTGGTGTTGCCACATTTTAAAATGAGTATGTTTTTTTAAATTAATAATAAAATAAATAATCATCTCAGAAAATAAATAAAAACAGAGATTACTTCATTTTTTTAAGCAGAATTCAGAAAAGTAATAAAATAATAGTCTTAAAAATATGAAATGTTGTCTATTGTCGCTGTCAATGTGTTGCTTTTGGGTCTGAAACCATATTGACGTTCAAAAATAAAATTGATTGACTTTAAATAATCATCTAGGCAGATATGTAAGATTTTTTCAAAAATTTAAGAAAGTATAGGTAAAACAGATATCGGCTGTAATTCCCGGGATCTGTTTTTACCCCTGATTTGTGAATTGGAGTAACTTTAGCGATTTTCAAAGAATAACTTATTAAAACAATTTACTATTTTATTACCAATTAGGTGTGTAATGCATTTTAAAGATTTTGTGTCGATTCCATCGAGGCCCGTACTAGAATTAGAATCTAGACTATTGATTAATTTAACTATTTCATCATAAGTACACGGGTTACTGGGTCCTGCATTGGAAGACGTATTCAAGCTTCTGGATTGGGACAGACTTGGCATCAACATAAACGGCGAATACATCACCAACCTCCGCTTTGCTGATGATATCGTGGTCATGGCTGAGACCCTGGAAGACCTCGGCAAAATGCTCAACGACCTCAGTAGGGTCTCTCAACAAGTGGGTCTTAAAATGAACATGGAGAAAACGAAAATTATGTTTAACTCCCATGTGGCACCCACTCCACTTAAAGTTGGAGACTCTGCGCTCGAAACTGTAGACGACTATATCTACCTTGGACAAACGATCCAGTTGTGTAGGTCGAATTTCGAAAAAGAGGTCACTCGTCGAATCCAACTCGGATGGGCAGCGTTCGGGAAGCTGCGGAATGTCTTCTCGTCCCAAATACCGCAGTGTCTTAAGACGAAGGTTTTTAACCAATGTGTGTTGCCAGTGATGACATACGGCACTGAAACGTGGTCGCTTACAATGGGCCTCATAAGAAGGCTCACAGTTACTCAGTTACACGAGTTACAGGTTGAGGTAGGGCTTCTTTAAAATTATCATGGTATTTTTTTGGAATTTGATCTGCTAAAAAAGGGCCTATGGTTGCGAAGTATTTATTAAATTCCTCACATATTTCTTGGCAGTCGGTTATCTCTTTGGATTGATTTAGATTTAGATTTAGATTTATTTATTTCATAATATAAAATGTCAGTATAAATTACGCTAAGACAATATACATGCATTTATACTGATCGTCATAAAGATAAAAATGAGATAATATAATAATAGTCAAAAACATAACAATTGATTGTAACAAAAGATATTTACATGTCATAATCATAATGCAGCTAAATGTGGTTACAATATAAGAATATATCCTTAAGGGATTGTCGAAAACTCTAAAAAAAAAAAAAAACTACTACGTCAAATAATTTGAAATTAAATATGTCAAAGGTGTCTCCTTAGAGGATTGTCAACAATGTACTACAAGAAACCAAAAACAATATAAAATGAAATATAAATTA
Organism: Apotomis turbidana; assembly: GCA_905147355.2. NCBI lineage: Eukaryota > Metazoa > Arthropoda > Insecta > Lepidoptera > Tortricidae > Apotomis > Apotomis turbidana. The sequence continues at coordinate 16,993,018 of LR990288.1, read as the reverse complement.
TTTATCCATGTACTCATTTACTGAGTATAATGGATTATCCAATAAAAAGTTTCTCAATTGATGTTTGAACTTCTCGTCTGACGCCTCGGTTCGCAACTCGTCGGGTAGATGTTCATAGAACGTTGGGCCGATGACGCGTGGGTTTTTTTTTGCCAGTGCCATGCGACGCGGGACTGTCCGAAGTCTCCCCGTAGAACGTATTAGTTTGCCCGATACCTCGACACGTGCAAACATTGACAAATTATTTCGTACATACATTAATACCTCGAATATATAAAGTGAGTAGTGAGTCATAATGCGGTACTTTATGAAGAGATCCCTGCAAGAATACCTGGGTTCTACTCCGGCCAGTATTCGAAGTGCTCGTTTTTGGAGTGTCAAAATTCGCTGAGCATCAGTGGAATTTCCCCAAAAAACAGTACCGTATGACAAAATAGAATGAAAATGTGCGAAATATACAGACTTTAATGCATTACTTGATATTAACGGTTTTAATTTATTTAAAGCAAAGACAGCACTACTCAACTTGTCGCACAGCATGTCTACATGGTACTTCCAGTTCAAGTTGGAGTCAAGCATGAATCCAAGAAACCTGCATTCACTACACAATGGCATCGGGACGGCTTTAATGCATGGGGGCATTGCGATGTTCCGGCCCGAGAATACCATGACATTAGACTTTGATACGTTTAATAATAAGCCATTCGACGAAAACCATTTCTGCAGTTGGTTGCAGAATGTATTTTTAGTTTTGTTTGTACACAGCATTCTTTAATTTTATTACTAGACAATTCGTTGACCAAATCCCACATCTTCTTAGGCTTGTTAGTGCAGTTCTCAAACTTGTTGAAATAGTACGCATCCTTGGTATTCTTAATTTATATTTTATTTATTTAATTATTTATAGTGACCTACCAATACACCTCCTCGAGCTGACCAATTGCTATTATTTAATGAAGTTAAAGTACTGCCCGTAGTCACATACAGTGTCGTTTAGCCACTACCAATCACATCATTAAACGCATTTTACCCACATGAACTTAATTGAATAAAGGCACACCCACACAAATCGATATCACGAACCAATCAATGTGCTCTTATCCCTCGAGAGAATAATGTCACATGTGAGTAGACATTCCATAACCAGATAGGACGATATACGACGTTAGTCTTCTACAGATGCAATATCGGCCCGAGCCATATTAATTTTTACAGTGTCAGTTAACCGAGTGATCGTTGACTTTACGATTTAATCATGATAGCAACATTGAAAGGTTTATTTGTTAGCTGATCGTGGAAACCTGACAATTAAAGATCACAAAAAAGAAAATCAGGTTTATAGTCAACTTTTAGGGTACCATTTAATGGGAATTCTCTAGAACCAAAGTTCATCATTCTTTTAGACAGTGACATCTTATCGAAAAGACAACGTGAGTGCACTCAAAGCTTGAACGCGATGACTGTAACATAATATAGGAACTGAGTCACAGACTCAAGACAAAAGCGAATAAAGGAATTGTACGGAACCTAAATTGCGTAGGTAAGCCTGAATCACTTAAAGGATAGGTACTTTATTTTTACTGGTCATTTATGATCAATATTGTATTGTGAATGGGTTTTCAGAAATACTTCAGATAATACAAAAATTTAGTAGAAATCCTACACATTCTGACTTGAAAAGCGAATAAGAAGTAGGCAGCTAAACGTGTTTCCGTGTCCCATTTGAGTTGACATTCAGTTTTTGCATTTGCAGGCTTACAAGTGTAGGCACTATTATCCCGGACGTCATTTAAAAACTCACTGTAGGTAGCAATAATCATAAAGGCAAATTGGATGAGGTGAATGACCTCTCTGATCCGGATCTTTATTATGTAAAATGGAAGAGGTAATTTCCAGTTCAAAACTGACGTAACATATGGTTGAAAAATATAATAACAATAATAATTTTATTTATTTATTTAAACTTTATTGCACAAAATACATAAGTAAAAGTACAAATGGCGGACTTAATGCCTTTAGGCATTCTCTACCAGTCGACCACTGGGTTAAGCAGAAATATGTTGTCGGTGCAGGATCAAAGGTTACAGACAAACAGTAATGCAACACAAATCAATTACCTAAAGATATATATAAGAATGAATATATAATTAAACAATTACCATAAACTTAAACGAATACTTTATATGATATACTTACATACATATATTATGTACCAAAAGTAAAATATTCCGAAGAGAGTTAGGAAGAGAGACTGTCCAAGAGATGCTTGCGCAACATGCGCTTGAAGGAGACCTTGCTCTGAGCTTGCCTGATGTTGAGTGGGAGAGCGTTCCAGAGGTGTATTGCCTGAACCGTGAAAGAATTGGACATGAAACCGGAGCGGTGAAGGGGGACTACTAGCTTAAGTCTACGAGAAGTACGGAGAGTGCATCCAGGGCGTGCAGTTACAAATTGAAACTTGGATTTGAGATAATATGGAGTGGTTGGATCAAATAAGATCGAAAAGAGAGTGCAGAGAATTCTTTGAGATCTACGTTCACGTACAGGAAGCCAGTTTAATTGACGGCGAAACTCCGAGATGTGGTCATACTTACGAAGGCCAAAAACAAACCTGATACAATTGTTTAGCATGCGTTCCAGCTTATGCAGGGAGGCCTGGGTGAGATTAGAGCAACACACATCAGCATAGTCGATGACGGGGAGGACAAGAGCTTGGACGAGAAGAGTCTTAGTGCTCACCGGGAGAAAATTCTTGAACCTGTAAAGCGATCTTAACGTGTATGTCACCCTGCGACAAACGTCAGACACCTGAGGGTCCCATAAGGTTACTGTCAATAATCAGACCCAGATTATTCACTTGTGACTCGATAATAAATAATATAATAATCTCATTATGAGTATTTATATGGCAAGGACACTTCGGGTTGAAAATTTATGATAAATGCTGATTATGAACTCAAAATTGATTTTACATTGCAACCAATGCTGGTACCAAAACTTAGTCTAGAACATTTTATGCCCACACTCACGCAATACGCTGTTTGTCTAGACAAGGTCGTAATACGTAATACATATGAATACCTTTTCTCTAGACTGTCTAGACAGTCCACTTGACATGAAACAATCAGACTCCAATTCAGATGTGAATCTATTAAAATCTTTAATATTTTTGCGTGCTACTTGTAACTACTGAGACGCTAGAGAATATAAGATAGTAGATAAATAGTACAAGTCTTGCTCAGTTACTAGAGATCAATGTTAGGTCATTGATCAGGCTATTTTTGAAAGAATATTTTAAGAGATTATGCTATGGAGTGTAGAAGGGGAGGAAATGAGCATCTTTATATCCACTCAATTGCTTTTGGTAACTAATCCAAAAGTTTCTGCTGAAAGATGTAGGGGACTGAAAATAGTCCCGTTACTTAGCAACGGTTTGTTTATACAATTTTAATACAACTTAATTATGCTTTTTTTTATGCGCTTAATTGTACGAATTACTCTGGTCATCTAAAATATTAAAATATTCAATTCGACACAGTTCACTTCACCAAGGTACAAAGGAGGTCTAAGAGTGTTTTCCGCAAATTACACAATGTTGCATCACTGAAACGTCACAGGGAGGAGGGAGACTTCACCTCGGCCCTACGAAACCCTGCGTGCGCGCCGATTCTCATTCACCCGCCGTACAGTTATCCCGACAGTGTTACTGACACAACGCAAGGTTGCTCGAGGTGGACGCCCACGAGATGTACTCGTAACACTTAAAAGGACATTTTAACAAATAAATCCAGCTGACCTTTGCGCTACGATTGTGATGGCGATCGATTAGATTTAATCGTAAATTAAAGCGACTATTAACGTTTTAAACAGGTGTAAGTATTCGTTACAGTTCAAATCACTCTATCTCAAGATATTCGGTTTATTTTTTCAACCCTGGTCATTATCACGAGAAAAAGGGATACGAATCATACGATTATGAACAATTAAAGCTTTGTTCCGGAAAATTAAGTGAGCTCCGGCTACGCTACCGACAATGACAACCCTTTATCTAGAATTCACAGCCAACGCTCTACTAAAGACGGTTTTACCCTATCTATTGCAGTTCACTGTGTGTCGTATTTGCAAATTTCTAAAATAAAATTGTACCTACTCTTTAACATTTATTACACAATGTAAGCACACTTTTCTTGATTACGTCAACTGCAATAAGATATGGCTCGTTTAGACGCCTCATTTTCTTAATTAGTCAAATACAGCTATTCGATAATGGAAACCTAAAATTTCGTGAGTCCTGTATATCTAGTAGAACAAGAATGTGGTGTTGGTAACTATTGAGTACAAGTATAACATGAAGTATAGTGGTACTAGCTCTGACGAATAGGTATAATAAAAGTTTATATTAAGCTGTTTCCTGTTGAGTTGAAGAATAGTTTATTAATTTTATAATGAGAGCAAGGACCGATGTGGAATGTCGTAGACTCGTGGTCAATAAGAGTCCAGTTGATTACATTCAATATCTCTATTGAGGAGCCAGGTAACATTCAGAGTCAATCAAGTCAATAGTATCACTAATGAGGCGCGCTTGTCAATGAGTCTGATCTCAAACGAAGCATACCTAACTATTATCTTTTACTTTCAATCGTGCATCGGACAAAAGTCGGCGGCCGCCGCGTCCGGTCGTCCACTCGGGCACTGAACGGGTTAGCTTCTTTTTGATCTTTTACTCTGGCAACGACTCGTAGAGTCTAGAATGCCCGTATCCCGTCCCTGCTAACGTCGTTCCTCTTTTATTTTTTGTTTGCGCGAAAAAGGTGGTCGACCAGTTGTAGCGTTGGGTCAACGTATTCGAGGCTAAAGCCTTTGCTGCCCCAGAGCAGCTGTTGCACAATAGTCGAGAAGATTCCAGGAATTATTAACTTTCCAGCGAGACATAACGATTGAATTATTAAGAGACTTCGCGCTTGTCGTTGGTATTTTTAACTCAAATTAAAATGTAACTATAATGTTTGTAACATCGCCTAACTATGCACCTTATTTAATAACCATTTTAATCCACATTATCATTTAGGAAACTGACTGAATAAAATCTATATCCATATGTGACTTCAAGATTATCATTAAGGAAACTGACTGAATAAAATCTTTATCCAATTGTGATTAATTTTATTAAACTGGTAACAAAATAAGAAAAAAAGTGTATTTTTTTAAACGCAAAAGCTACTGCAGTATCTGTATGAACATTTGGATCATTTGATTTAAATTGGTTTTTGATGGAATTTGAATCGGTGACGCATTGATAAAATATAATGAGAATTTGAATATACGGCAAATGCTGCAAAAATCCGGTAGATTAAATGTTTATTATTTTTTAAGCATAAAGTATGTAAACGTTAAATTTAGCATTTGAGTGTATAGCAGTGGTGCCTAAAAGCTTATTTCGAAATGTGTACATGCGGTTACTGGGAGGCAAACAGTCGCGCACCCATTTTGTGTCCGCGGCGTTTCCCGCGCAGGCCTGCAGATACTTTAGTATAAGTTTACTTTTAATGCAAAAAAACGCCTCGATTGCGTTTGTGATTATCTTATGCATACGAGAAACGTAAACGAGATCGAGAGATTTTGTTGCGTTGGAGTGGAAATATACGCTTCAAGCTCAGGTTTGGAGGCGCCCGCGCCGGCTCGGCTCACTGCGTTTCGCTGCCGGCGACCCATCGGTGTCCTTGCATTCTTCGGGGGAATAGCAGAGCGGTACCGGTTCAATGACCCTTGACAATGTGAAGGGATTTTACAACGAATTTAGTTCTAATAGACACGTTTACGTAACAAAGCGTAAGGGCAGAGACCGCTTGACGGTCGCGGCTCGCTTAACCTTTACACGTCTCCGTCAATACCACCGAGATACTGCTGATGTTTATTATATCTAAAGTTAAACGTGTAGCATACAATCCAATATTAGATACTTGTTTAACTTATCTACTGTGGATCTATGATGGTCGCGTTTAAATCGCTATAAGTTAATTACCTATGAACAGTTGTACCTATTGACATATGCATCGGAAAGTGAAGATTATTTGACATTTATTTATCACGTGATACCTACACGTCAACAATGATAAAGAATTCACATATATTAGTCGTAAAATGACAGAATGTTTTGTCATACAAATATAGCGCGACAAACGTCACAACCCCAGACTAAATACGACGTTTATCAGGTGACCATCCGTCACTTTCACATGTATTATTAAATTTGTAGGTACGTTAATGACTTGAGATTTATCAATTTGCAATTTATTGCCTCTTTTTTTTTTTTTATTCGACTTGAACTGTAGCAGGGCTGGTTAGGCCCTGCTACCAGTAAGTCGGACTTTATGTGGGTGTACAATCGCAAGAACAGGCATCTTCGCGCCACTGGAGTGATGATCGACTATCATATGATTGCCCATCTTAGGCCTCCATATCAAGAGTACCTTGTAAAGACTCCACTCGTCCGGTCCCATTTGTACGTTCCAAAGTGTGTATGGGAACTCTGATACGACGACGTCGGTAGTGTAGGGTCTGTCATAATAGACTTATAGACATTGGCAAGAGTGAATATTCGAGTAAGTATTGAGGTCAGATCACGTGTTGTTTATTTATGCACGAAGTACCGCGATAGTAAAACAATGAGCTGTAATATTTGGGCGGAGGTATACTTGTCAATATTTTGCAAGACCACTTTTGGTCAATATTATTACACCATTGTGTTTGCTTGTTATGGTTACGTGGGTAAAATTAAGACGACTCGGCGGCCGCTTCAAAAGATATGCATACTTACTTGACGACGCGTTTGGCTCGGTTTGTAGACACCTGCCTACTGAGCCGGCGGTCCCGGGTTCGAATGCCGGCCGGGGCAAATATTTGTGTGATGAACTCGAATATTTGTGCTTGGATCATGGTTGTTCTATGTATTTAAGTATATATTTATCTATATAAGTACGTATATCGTTGTCTAGTACCCATAACACAAGCCTTCTTGAGCCTAATTTGGGATTTGTGTGAGGTTGTCCGATATTTATTTATTTATTTACTTATAACGCAGAGATAAATTATTGAAATATTTAGTCAATTTTGATCATTATCATAATCCCATTTCAGGGACAATCACTCTTTCATATTTTTAAAAGTACCTATTAAGTAATTAAAACAAAACCAATATTAGTGAAAGCAAAAAGGCCTTTAGGGTTACCAGGCAGCGTGAAAAATAGGGTTAAGCATGTTCTTTGAGCATAACATGGTTAATATAGTAGGTAAATTCTGCCATGATTATTTCCTAAACAAATTGTTAAGTTTTAATATATGTATGGGGATAGATTGGTGTTGATTGTGTAAGTAATATAATGCCACGTTGAACCTTTTTAAAAACATATATAGCTACTTACTAAGTAAGTTAGTAAGTATTCATTAAAAAATATTTCTTGTCAAATCGTCTAATCAGGTGAAAAGTATCCTCAGCACAAGTTATGTTTTCGAGAAAATGCAATTAAATAAAATTTTCGAGTAACTGGTTTTGGAGTTTTGTAGATGTTGCTGACTCTACTCTACCTAGTTAGTACTTGTACGAATGTGGATGGACAGATTCATTTGAGTTTCAGAACGCTGGCACTTGACAAAACACTCATATTTGAGGCGCTAGTATAAGTTAGCTTTTAAGTGCCACTACACTGCCGCTCAAAAATGGTGAAACAATCAAATGTATGAAAAACAATAGACCCGAGACATTAGCGTCACTACGTAAACGCAACGTCACCGTTTTTTGAGCACTGAGCAGCGGCTTGACCTTTGGCTCAAAAAATGTTCCAGCGCGTTTTTAACAACGTTATTTATACGGGATAAATAAACGCGACCGATACGTTTTGTAACGTTGGAAACATACGCCTGAGGCTCAGTTTTAGGGGGTGAATTTAATGCACTACCGTGTCGATTTAAATAAAAACTCAATTTACTGATTCATTTTTTCTTGTCAGTCTCATTTCTTATTATAAAAATTCTCTTTGGGTTCTCGGTCTGTACCCTTACCATGAGTATACTGTATACTCGCTAGTGACTGCTATGGATAATTGTAGTTCTACAAAGTAACCGTTAGGGGCGCTGTACTTATTCTCCATACAAATCATTTACGCTGTCGCTTGCGAGTACGATCGCGTTAACTCATGGAGTACTCTCGTGAGCTGTGGCGTAGCAGCCGCTTCAAGTGCTACGAACGATGGTTGACAGGCTACGTAGTGTTTTGGGCAACTCTCTAGTTACATACTAGTAGATTGAAATAGATAGTATGCAGTAGGTACTTAGTGTGAAAAACTAGTTTAATTACTCAATTGGGTTTTTACACATTAAGCAGATCATAATAATAGAGGTATCAACCAGATATATCATGATTTCGATACTCATACTTAGAACCTATACTGTTTTCGATAGATAGGTACGGATATTTCGCTAAGCTAGCATACTAAAATTATAAAAGCGAAAGTTTTTGAATGTGTTTGCGTGTTTGTATGTGTGTTACCTCTTCGCGCTCAAACGGCTGGACCGATTGTGATAAAATTTGGTACAGAGGTAGCTGACACACTGGATTAACACAACCCTGGATTAAAACAATTTAGTGTTCCCGTGAGATGAGCGGGTAACACCACCGGGCGCAGCTAGTATTCAATAAAACTAAACTGACAAGTAAATCAAGGTAAACTTAACATTTAAAATTTAGATGCTTGGATGGGTAGCAAATAGTGTGCTCTTATCCTTGTTACGTTCTAACGCATAAGCGCATTCTGGGGAGGAATCTAGTAAAAGGCATGACTTATTCAGAATCACAGCAAAAAATCTAAATAAATATCGAGAAAAGGCTTATTTTTTGTTTGTCTTGGCGGTGGACTATATCGTGTCCCCTAATGGCTTCATATGGCCCGTTATAGAATTTTATTTTATAGTCTTCTTTTGAATTGACCACACTTCATTGGCCAGTTATTAATTACTTCCTAATTAAAAAAGTATGTAATGTATTAAAATGATATTAAGTGTTATTAGGAGACAACGTTGGTATCGAGTTTTTAGTTTCATACACACACACACACGCACACGCACACGCACACGCACACGCACACGCACACGCACACGCACACGCACACGCACACGCACACGCACACGCACACGCACACGCACACGCACACGCACACGCACACGCACACGCACACGCACACGCACACGCACACGCACACGCACACGCACACGCACACGCACACGCACACGCACACGCACACGCACACGCACACGCACACGCACACGCACACGCACACGCACACGCACACGCACACGCACACGCACACGCACACGCACACGCACACGCACACGCACACGCACACGCACACGCACACGCACACACACACACACACACACACACACACACACACACACACACACACACACACACTCACACACACACACACACACACACACACACACACACACACACACACACACACACACACACACCCACACACACACACACACACACACACACACACACACACACACACACACACACACACACACACACACACACACACACACACACACACACACACACACACACACACACACACACACAAGCCTTCTTGAGCTTAATTTGGGACTAGATCGATTTGTGTGAGGTTGTCTGTATCAATATCAAAGGGGTAAGTAAATTTCCCTCGACAAAAAGACGGGTGTTTTAAGTTTAACGTCTGTCTGTGGCATCGTAGCTCCTAAACGGATGGACCGGTTAGAATGTGGTTCTTTTTTATTAGGGTTCCGTAGCCAAATGGCAAAAAACGTAACCCTTATAGATTCGTCATGTCTGTCTGTCCGTATGTGACAGCCATTTTTTTCCGAAACTATAAGAGCTATTCTGTTGAAACTTGGTAGGTAGATGTTCTGTGAACCGCATTAAGATTTTGATGCAAAAATAAAAAAGTATTAATAAATATTGGGGGCTTGAAACTCAAAAATTTTTTTTTCATCAAACACATACGTGTGGGGTATCTATGGATAGGTCTTCAAAAATGATATCGAGGTTTCTAAAATATTTTTTTTCTAAACCGAATAGTTTGCGTGGGGTGCCCGACGTTTCATATAACTTCACTTAATCTATTTTGGTTTGATATACCATTGCTTTGTATAATGTAACGAATAGTATAATAATGTTTTAGATAATTTTCAAATGATCTAATGCAACAATTAATATAATGGTTTATAGGTATAATTACTTTTATTATAATGTACATTTACTATATTTATTACTTTGTATAAAACGTATTTATCATAATGACTTATTTTATATAATTCGTCAATGCTATAAACTACAGAAGATATAAAAGTTGATTTTACTATAGCCAAAAAAGGTGGTTCCGACTAGATATATTAGGCTGTCACCCCCTATATCACCTTAAGGCAGGTCCGACTTGGTTTAGGTTAGGTACGACGATGAGCGAAGCGAGGAGGAGTGTTAGGTTGAACTGCAACCCTAACGAGCGAGCCGCGCAGGTTGGCTTACGATTCCTAACATTACCTATTTCACCTTATGGCAGTATTTATATGAAAAGTGAAGAAGTGTATTTTAGTTTATCTGACATTATATGAAACATTACGGACCCTCTGTCACGCAAACGGGTCCGTAATGTTTCATATAATGTCAGATAAACTAAAATACACTTGATATACAATCGATTAATATAAAGTTGGTTCATATAATGTAACGTTTAATATAATGGTTTTTTCCTATATTTTGCTTTTCTCTAATTATCGATTGATATAATAGGCTAAATGACATAATTGACGATATGCATAATTATACTTTTGTATAACATATTAATGACATAAATTTGTTTAACATACATACTATTTAGAATAATAGCGTTTTCATATAAATACTGCCATACAGCGTGACAGACGCTTCCAAAGTGGAAAAAAGTTGCCCCCCCCCCACCCCCTCTAACTTCTAAAATAAGAAAATGAAAAATCTAAAAAAAACATATGATGTACATTACTATAAAAACTACCAACGAAAATTGTTTTGAACGAGATCTAGTAAGTAGTTTTTTTAATACCTAACTTTGCACCTAATTTATATGGGGCGCTATACATACCAGGTGCAAACTTAACTTAACCACTTAGGGATGGAAAGTGTTTGTACGGAACCCTCGGTGCGCGAGTCCGACTCGCACTTGGCTGGTTTTTTATTGAAAGGGCTTTGCCTGTGGTGATGGTTTTTAGCTATGTTTGGTTGGGTTTTTTTTATTAAGCACACAGCACACAGTAACATTATTCACTGGTGACATAAAAAAAAAACCATTTCAAATATAAAAGCTTCTACTAATTAAAAACAGTTTGAGTAGTTTCTGAAAAAGTTGGAATGTGGTTATAAATCTTATAGGTATGCTTCACATCTCATTACTATGTAAATGTGTGGAACTTGTTAGCAATGTCCAAAATTAGCACCAGTTTTAAAGTTCAAAGGTGCACTGCAACTGCTGGTTGCGCATACGAGTTCGGCAAGCGATTAGGGCGTCGTCGACGCCATGTTTACAAACAAAGAGATCAATGCTCGCAAAGTAGGTTAGCGTTGCTGCGCCCGCGCCGCGCGCCGGCCGTATTGTGCGGGTCGCGGTCGTCGGATCACGCCGACTCCCAAATCCGCGTGGCCCGTGAGTTAGAAAACCATTAGAACCAATTCTTAATCAGACGGATTTTTCACTGGATTTCCGATCCTTATTCAATTTAAACTACTATTCGGTTATGAAACTTTCTTTTGTTTTTATAAATTGACAATCGTGGTTGGAACGGTTTTATCAAACATGCATTTGATAAAACCAGACCTGACATGATTCAATATCTATAAATTATTGAAGACTACAAGAAAGGTATCTGTAGGTTTCTAAGAAAGCTGGATTTCTTCCTTAAACTTCCATCAGGTTTGTTTTTATAATAAATAAAAGATTATCTTATATTTGGGAATCGTGTGGAAGGAATTATAATATAATATAATTAATGACATTCATTATCAGATAATTGTTGCAAGTTAAATGACAATTGAATTTATTAATCAACATATGCACAGCCACTACATACAGGTGATAGGCAATTACATACTTCGCTCTCCGTCGAAAAATTCAATTACGCGTAATTTCATAGACGCGAAATATTCAACAAAGATTTCAGCCAAATTTATAGATTCAGATTTTTTATTTTTTATTATTCCTTCATTTAACACACGCCATTATAGCAAAACTTACTATTTTCTACGATATTGGTTAAGTAAAATTTTATATAATCTAATAAATTGAATTTGAGGGCTATGTCTATGTCCCATGGTGGAAATAAAACACATTATAATACAAATAACTGGCATTTCTATTCTAGAAACAATAACAACGATCGATCCATTTTAAATATACTTCCAGTTAAACCTAATAGCAGCATTAATGGACGCATATTATATACTCGTTAAGAAGCGCATACCTTTCTACACCTACAACAAACATCACAACGCACTCTTCCAGTTTCCTCTGAAAGAGAAATTATTTTCAAATATCTACGACTAACCACAGAGCATATCATATTGCGTATAAAACATGCGCTTAGCATCGGCAGGGTGAACTTATTTGACCTATATTATTATTTATTTTTTACTTTTAATTCAATCGTAGATTTCGGAACATAGAGCTAGATAAAAATAGAGAGCATTTTTCAGGATGACAAGCGTGGAAAAGGCGGAGAAATCGAAACAATAGCTCGCTACCGCGCCGGAAGAAAGTTCCTGCCTATTTGCATAGAAGTGCGCTCGCGCTCCGCGGCGTTCGACCGCCAGAGCCAGCCTGATGTCCCACATAGACATGGTTTATAGTTTATTGTCACGGACCCATTTCCGTGGGTGCACGACCACCGCTGGGCCCCACCGTGACACACTTCCCTCACTCCGAAAGTTTCTCCGATGGAGAAACCTACAATATCTAATAGCACCGACATCCGTCTAGGTATGCAGATTTCCAGAGCAACCTCCGCGACCTAAATACGAACACTACAAAGCTAACAAACGGAGAGAGGCTGTCTATTATGCAAATGTTCAAGCATATTTTATGCTTTGTGCTCTAACAATGCATTTATGATATCTGTCACGTAAAAATCCATAAAATCCACGTCAAATTAAACATCGATGACGATATCCACTCGATTTCATTATGAACGGGAGGCGCCAAGAAAAACTGGCTTTAGTATTGCGTTAGAAAGCGTAGGCACTTCACCATAAGCCTAGAAAGTGTACATAAGAAGAAAGTGAAGAAGTAGGGGAAAAATGTGTAATGCAAGTGCATCGTGGTGCGGGAGCGAGAAACAATACTCTGAATCTCAGCAGTTTCCAGATCGTTCGAGATCACTTTTAACTTTTTCTCCCTAGATGATGCCGCGGCGGCGGCGCGCGCGCGTTTCTCGCCACCACGTGTTTGCCTAGTTCATATATCGATGCACTCATTTTTACTTTCTTTTCGATTCGCTCTTGTTTGTTTGTTACTCGTCGCGTTTCTACTCGGGTGTCTAGGTATATCCCTGCCTGAACGGAATGAAAAGTAAACTCATGAAGCGGAGTTATTTTACTGCTGAAACGTGTGAAATGCCTAAACATGGATTTGCATACATTATCCCACATAGTGTTTTGACTTATCAAAGTCTAAAAATGTGTTATTAAGTTTATTATGTTCAATTTAAATGATTATTTTACCTATAGGTAAGTGTTAAGTTTTCAGATAGTTAACATCCATTAATGAAAAATAAACTATATTAACAACTTAACATGCATTATTTACAAATACAACTCTACTTAATAAATAGTACAATATTTCGCAATGGCCGAATGAGATGGCCGATTGGAGGTAATTTAAACAAAATTATGAACTAACTAGCTTTCGCCCGCGACTACGTCCGCGTGGAACTTGGAAGTATGGAAGCAACCTCGTACAACACACACACGTAACAAAAGAGATTATTAAAAGCGCCTAAGCAAATGTAAGAGCAATTGTGCTTTTGGTCTAATTATTACATTTTCTACAGGGTCATCAATGTCATCATGAATTACTTACTCACTTTTCAATCTTTTTAGGGATAATTTCCAGGATGAAAACTATCCTATGTCCTTCCTCGGATCTTAAACTATCTCCATGCCAAATTTCATCAAAATCGGTTCAGCGGTTGAAGCGTGAAGAGGTAACAGACAGACAGACAGACAGACAGACACACTTTCGCATTTATAATATTAGTATGGATGGATTAGTATGGATAGTATGGATTAGTATGGATGTTATGGTGTGTGTATATATCTAGGTTATCTTACTGCATAGAAACGGTTACGTTTAAACTCAAACTCAACTACCTACATCGAAATATTCTTACCTTCTTATTTATTGTATCTAAAAAGAAAAAATATAATGAATTGATCTATTCTGGCATTATGTAGGTATGTACAACATAACAATAAATAAGTCACGGTGAGTAAGAGTAACCTGCACCTAATGGATATTGGAAACGTGAAAATTGTGACACTTCCGATATCATTAATTTACAAAGACGCTTAAGAGATGACTAATTTAAACAATGTAGTATTTAAAAGGGAAACAAAAAAGTTTTTTTTAAATAAAGCCTCATGTCCGAGATACTCGTTTACCTGAAAGTGAAATTCAAATGTTCACACATGCCTAGCTAATGGACGTGCACGCACTGCGCGCGCAGCCGTGCGGATAGCCACTGATTCCACTACCAGCGACTTTGTGACAAAACTAGCCATTAAAAGAGAGCGACATTCTCGTATTATTTGATATTTTAATGACAGTTTCTTATTTATGTCAGTTCCGTTGAATAGTTCGGATGGTCACATGCGAGCGGCGCGCGGGAGAAAATACAAACACGAACGGACACGATATCTGCGTGACGCTCCAGAATCAACGCCAATTAGCGTGATAACTTATTTTTCAGTCGATGCAAATTAAATATATAGATGGATCATGCGTTTGTTCAAGTATATGAAGCTGCGCGCACGCGAAAGCTGTCGCTTGGCGAACGTCGAGAGAAAGAGTGCGAAGGAGAGAGATGGGCATTTCACCGCGTGGGGTCAACGCGCTCGCTATACTGTCGCTGATTGTGGCCCAATTGCACTATGTAGGTCTAGGCCGGCGGTCGTCGACCCGCGTACGTGACACACTTAGAGCGCCCGCGCACGACCGCAGTGCTTTCACGCCCCGCGCAAGGGGTGGGGGCGCCGGCGCCGTTGTAGCACCATCTTTCACGGAAAGCTGAGAAAACACAGAGGCACCGTAAATAAACACTTTCACGGGAAAATATATTCAATATTGAATTATCAATATTCAATAGACTTGTACGAGTTTTACCACGGGAAACGATGGCTCAGCATCTGCATTATTTGCATTATCGGGTAGAGAAATGAACTGGAACTTGTCTTTAACGGTCAATTGTTCGAAAGATAATAAATAACATTGGAAATTACGCTAATGGAGCTAAAGTAGGTTAGGAACACCGTAGCTAAACTTTATGTCTGGTCACTGATTCTCGCTCGTTCAATAGCTTTAATGGACTAAGGTGATGTGAAAGATAGTTTGTTTACAGCGCTGCGCTATCGAATGCTATCAAGATACTTTACCTAAAGTGCTTGGAATGATTTATGGCTGTTTGTTGTTTGTTTGTTTGTTGTTTTATTCAATTGAACTGACATTATAATATACCAAGGTACGTACATTTTAGAGTACGTACTTCCCTGATACGTAGACTAGTTATGATTGTGTTCTTCTCGTCTGTCCTATAGTGTGAGGGTCGTATGGATACATATTTAGGTGTGTGAAAACCATCCTTCGACTCCTAGTTCATTTAAAGCCTGACCAGAAATATATGAGGACGCGCCATATTGCGGAATTTCACTGGAACTAATTTCTTACACTGGCAATGATTTTATGATGGTTTGTCAACTATGTCAATGTAATTCGTTGTGCAATGCTTCTTTAAAAGACAAATATTTAAAAATAACCAAAGAAAATGACGAAAATCATTCACAGTCGTGAACGTAATATTATAAATAAAGTGTACACATGTTTACTATACGAAAAACAGTCAGGAAAAGAGTGCATTCTATTAAATGATATTACGAGATTTACATAGTGGAACTGACAGGTATTTAAACTAATGCCATTATAGTGCGGTTGCGATTGGTTGCAAAGTTGTTGCCATATAAATCTTATAAATAGCACCCTCTTGACAATCCTCATATATTTCTGCTCAGGCTTTACAAGATATAATTTTTAGAACTGGAAATTTCTTACAAGTGTTTGCTCTTACTAAAATTACAAATATTAATATAAGAATAAATTTACGAGTGGAGACAAATAAAGTGTGTACAATGACAATTTTAGTGTACCATTTGGCATAAACCAGTAGTAAAATTTACAGCGACTTTTGATGCTACCATCCACTTGCTGTAAATCCTTCTTTAGAATGGGGCCGACGAGACGTACCTACTCTTAGGTTTATTTGTTATTTAAATGGAGAATGGCTTATACAATATTGAGCTCCAAAAATGTTACTTTCAGTAGTAATGGCCACGGAACTCTACACTAAGCATGGCTCGAAAGTATCTTATCCATTTTTATGGCCGGGGAGTATAAAAACATCTTTCTTTCAAGATAAAAAGTAGGTAGGTACCTACGTTTAGTTTAGGTCAGACGATACCTAGATATGGATATTTTAAATGCTTAAGTTTAATACTTGGCTTAAATTAGCTTAGGTCAGAGTCGAGTTGAGGTCTAAAATCATATAATTAAAAATTTATATAATTTTAACGCTAACCATTATGAAAGCATTGCAATTTTTACTGGACAATCCCACGCTTCTTGCATCACACATCGGGGTTATCATAAAACCAATTACGTAGCGAAAAAAGCTTAAATCTAGATGAGCAATATTACATTTAACTTGCATCATCCTTGCATATTATTATGACAAAGCATTTACTTACACATACTCAACTGATAAAGAGACAGAACCAAAAGAGATCTGCCAAAATGCAAATTTCATATTATTGAAAGGCTTACGGCTTACGGCACGCAGTTGTCTTACGGGTCAAACTAGATTTTCAATCTTAGTAGTCTTAATTTGCGGTATATTTTCGATCAAATTGCGGGATTTGGCTACTCCTTCACACAACCACCTGGGTAAGGTATATTGGCCATCAGCATATTGAAAAGCATTATAATAAATGGAAAGAAGAGCTGAAGAAGGGAGCACAGGGCGCATATGGTAGTCCCAAGCGAGCAAGCGCGTCGTGGTATATATTCAAATTAATATCGTGCCCTATCAAATTACTCAAAATTTAATCTGAACATTCGTTTCAGTGTTTATAATCTTGTGTAGACTAAAAACGGGACAATGGGGACATCCTATTGCGCTCCAGAAACGTCCCGCGTGCAGCGCGACAGTTGGCAACCTTGGTTCAAACCCTTGTATGAAATTGACCATTGCTGTCTGTAATAAATATATATTTTAACTGGTTTGTGTACAGCAAAGTGTTTACTTACTTACATGTTTTGTCATCTACCTCAAACCACCATCGTCAGATGCCTATATCTGCCCCGTGATTTAATGTGACCTGATAAGCACACAGGGCTGTAATTAACAGAGGTAAGTATATTTGTGAAACATGTACTGATTCAATATTTTTTTAACGTGGAACCACCACAATCTTATTAAAACAAACAGAAAAGATGAAAGCACAAGGAAAAAGTTTTAATGCGTAACCTGGTGCAAGAGACCGTAATCAAATCCGGTACCTACCACTCCAGCACCCCAACGGCAGGAGACCTTTTGAATTTTACCTTTTGCTTTGTGACTATGTGTTGATCTTTGCATTGTTTATTTGAAATGCCTTACATTACCTTTAGCGATTTCTTTGAGAACACGTACAGGTAAGCAAGTAATCAATAAAAATAACCTATGAATTGTGTTCATGCGATTATTTAAATCCCACTATCTAATTGTACGACTGCACTTTATGAAGCTACTCCACTGAAATTGTATTTTTTGTTTATTATGGCCCATCTCCCCAATATATATCTATAACGCACGTCAGAGTTCTATTTTACCTACATCATTCAAACTGTTTACATTGAATGAGTCCGATCTGTTAAAAATGTTCAAAACTCTGTTTAATTGGACGTCCGCCGAAAGACTGGCTTCTCGCTGAGGGTGCACCAGCTGCAGTCCCATGCACTTCAGCTCGTTTGTGGTGCGCGTGCCGCGGCCGCTGCAGGACACCATCGCAAGTGCAGATTTCTGGCCGAAGGGTGTCGTGTTTCGGCAGTTCCGGGGCAATCTGCCGTATTCTACACCAGATCAGACGACACAAAGGAGCCACGCCATTTTGTGTCGCCTAAATCGAACTAGTTTTAAGTCTTTGTTTGTATATGTATTTCTGAAGTTCACAGTGCCTTGGTTAAATTTTTACTGTAATGCTGTGTAACTTATTTAAGTGTATTTACAGTGTGGGTCATGCAGTAAATAAAATCCACTGTATTCTCCTAGCCTAAACTACCAACATTTTCAACAAGAGTCCTGTTGAGAAAAAATTAATAATTTCGCATCCATAAGAACTGTTGCAGTTCACCAAGCTGGATGCTTTAATGTCAAAGATATACGAGAGATCATACTTTACGTTAGCGACCGAAAGAACTGTACGCACCATAATTATATGCAACTATATTAGGGTTTCTGCTCGAGAAGTCTCGAACTCGAGACTACTCGAGAAATTTGGCTTCATTCGAGACGAGATTTTTTTTCAAAGTACTCGAGAAGTCTCGAGTACCGCAACCGGTATATGCACTTTAATTTTTTGCCGTGTTATACCACCCGCATTTCGTATTTCGGCGCTTAAAACGAAGACGACGCGAAATGCGTGGCAGCGCGGGTGACGGGGTGAAGATGAAGATTTTTTATTATTTACAATCAGGAAGATTCGTTATATATATTTTTACATTCATAATTTTATAGTTATAATTAAGTATATTTAGTAAATAGATCTCAATTACGTAAAAAAGATCTCAAGTAAAGGTAGGTGATTAATAGTTTAATAGACACTGATTATCAGCTGATTAAAATACTGTTAATTAATATAAGACTGTTACTTGAAGAAGTTTTTTTGATTTGTTTTAAGAAGATTTTATTCTATGTTTTTCATCATTTAATGATGATTTTAATGATGATAACCGTAAACCGGCTGATTAAAATACTGTTAGTTAATATAGTTGAGATTGTTACTCGAAGAAGTTCTTTTGATTTGACTTAAGAAGATTTTATTTTATGTTTTTCATCATTCAATGATGATAACCGGCTGATTAAAATACTGTTAATTAATATAGTTAAGATTGTTACTCGAAGAAGTTCTTTTGATTTGTTTTAGGAAGATTTTATTTTATGTTTTTCGTCATTTAATGATGATTTATGTGACTGATATGAATACAATTAATAATGGTGCAATTAAACTTACTTCTTGATATTTAACTTGTTTTATTTGGTTACATTTTGTCAATTTTTACGATTTTTTTAAAAAGCCTCGAGACTCGAGAGTACTCGAGAAATTACCCTCGAGATTTCTCGAATCTCGAGAAAAATAAAAAGTCGAGAAACCAGAAACCCTAAACTATATCTACACGGATAAGCATTTGTAACTCGTTAGCTTGACAGAGAGAACAAGGTCGACTGATCTGGAGCAAGGTCAAACCGGGCGAAGTCTTCGAGTGATAGTGTGGCCTCCCTCTGTATTCATTATCGCCTGATCACAGCACATAAACAACTGTAGCTATAGTCAATGCGCGTAGGTGCCTATAAAACTTGTGCTGTCGGTACGGGTATAGTGAGTGACTAAAATTGGAGAGCACTTATCTGTAACTATTTGACGACGCGGTTGGCGCGGTATGTAAGTTAGTGGCAGGTGCACCTACTGAGCCAACGATCCTGGGTTCGAATCCCAGCAAGGACAATTTGTGATGAACTCGAATATTTGTTCCTGGGTCATGGATGTTAATCTATATATGTATTTATATATTATGTATATCGTCGTTTAGTACCCATAGTACAGTATTGCTTAGTTTGGGACTAGGTATCGATTTGTGTAAGATTTCCCTTAATATTTATTTATTATTGAGGTTTCAAAAGCCAATTTTTCGATGTGAGCGTCCCTGTATCTAAAACTATACAAAAAATCTGCAAAATGGAAATAGTAAGAAGTCAAAAGTGTCATTAAAACTTCCGTGATAATATTATCGAAAAATTACGGTTTCACTTACGGCCAGAAATGCTACAACATGTTTCGAATTCGTATGAAGTTCATCAAATTCTCAGCGAAGAAACACAGAATCGACAGCCGTAAACGGACCGACGTGGTATAGCTGTATATCTTAGTTTTCAACATTTCTTCTGCAACGAAGTACCTATAAAGTATAGTATTTTATGCAATCGTTGCACAATGAAGGTTCTTAAAGTAGAGTACCGCGCTTAGGCCACCGCTTGCCAAGTGGCCTAAGTACCTAAAGTACGAGTCGAGTTTCTTTAAACTACGATAGATACAGAATTAGGTCTTTACCTAATTCTGTATCTATCGTATACAATACTTTTTATACGAGTAAAACGCAGAAAGCATTTTATTACTTTAATCGTCACTCCCCTCTATGATTTTTTTATTAAAATCTTTTATTTAACTTGCAATGTAGGTATGTAGAGGTATGTATGTTTGTTCGGGTGGAACCTTGCTACTAATTTTGAAGCAGATATTATTATCTTCAACCGATTGAAATGAAATGTTGTATCCACGTTTAGTTTGGATGACAATACACGATAAGCTGTGTGACGTCATTCTAAATCCAATATGGCGTATGATCCAAGATGGCGGAATAGTTATTTTTAATGCATTTCTGCAATATGGGTATCAAATGAAAGAGCTAGTTGAGAGTAACTCGAAAAATAACGTGACGTCATACTAAATCCAATATGGCGGACCATCCAAGATGGCGGAATAGTTATTTTTTATGCACTTCTACAATATGGGTATCAATGAAAGGGCTTGAATAGAATAGAATAGAATAGTCTATATTTCTTGTTGAGAGTAACTAGAAAAATAACGTGACGTCATACTAAATCCAATATGGAGGAACATCCAAGATGGCGGAATAGTTATCCATACTATCGATACTAATATTATAAATGCGAAAGTGTGTCTGTCTGTCTGTTACGTCTTCAAGCTTAAACCACTGAATCGATTTTGATGAAATTTGGCATGGAGATAGTTTAAGATCCGAGGAAGGACATAGGATAGTTTTCATCCTAGAAATTATCCCTGAAAATATTGAAAAGTGAGTAAGTAATTCATGATGACATTGATGACCCTGTAGGAAATGTAATTATTAGACTAAAAGCACAATTGCTCTTACATTTGCTTAGGCGCTTTTCATAATCCCTTTTATTAATTAAGGTGATTAGGTGCATATCTATCGTGTTGTAAGAGGTTGCTTCCATACTTCCAAGTTCCACGCGGACGTAGACGCGTGCAAAAGCTTGTTTTAATAAATAGTTATGTAGTTATTTTTTGTAGCGGTTACTAAAAAGTGAAAAATAAATTAAAAGCAAAAAAACCTTTAAAAGAAAGTTTTTATTTAAATGCTCTAAAAATAAGATACTAAAATTTTCCTTCCAAATTCATTATACGGGTAAGGCCGCAGAAATTTACCAATGTGACATAGAAGTAACATAAAAAGATATACGTTATGTTATCATAAAACGTAACATAAGTCGTTATAAAATATTCTCATTAAATAACGTAGCTAAGAAAAAAAAAGCAAGTCATAAAATGATTAGCTTTATATTGCCTGTAAACAAAATTTTCATGGCACATTAAAATCAATATAATCAAACACGCGTGTGATGGAACTAATGAAACCTAAACCACTCTAGTGTTTTAAAGCCTCTCATTTTGTACCAGGTGGCAGTAATTACTATTTGTTCACTGCAGGTACCCAATACTAGTAACAAAACGACCGTATAACAATAAAACAGCTTTAGAATCAATGATTCTACTGTGACTTAAAATAAATTATTTTCTTCTTAAAACAGTTTTTTTTATTAAGATGTTGTTTTTATTTATTTTATTATTGTATAGGAGTTTTGTTCGACTTTGTATATTTTCGTGTCATTAAAAATCTAATAAAACTCATTTAAGTTAGTATATTCTGTGTGCACTCCCCTTTACAACATTTATTCGTTATGTTACGTAGAAAATACGTAACATTTTGCAAAAATGTAACATATTCGTAACGAAAGTGTAACGTATTTTTGAAAAAAAAGTGGATTTTCATGGTGAAATAAAGACATTTTAATACAATAATACGTGTCACTTGCGTGAAAACCGTTACGCTATTGTATAAAAAAAAGCTGATTAAAAACAATCACTCCTTACCTTTAAAATCACACACGACGCTTTGGGGGTACTTTGACGAAACTATGACTGTGTCTACTTTGAATTGCGTTTTTTGACAAACTGACGGGTTTGGACTTGCTCATCGGTGTTGCCCTACTAGAATATGAGTTGCTAGTGCAAGAAAACTAATTTCTACCAAAATTTATTTAAAAACAAGCTACATAAAGCGTCACGAAAGTATGGTAACATAAGCGTGGAATGCTGATCCATTAAAATAACGTAAGATAAAAAAATAAAATGATTATATTCTCATTATTCCGTAATCAGTAGAACTATCCTTATATCATAAATTTTAGTTTAAAACAAAAGTATGCCCATGAAAGTTGAAATATCATAAAAATAACAGAGCTTTTACTACTCGTGGTCGAAATATTTAACCAACTTTCGTTACGTTTTGGACGGAAATATATTTATAGTATTTTTATAAATTTTATATTAATTATCTTACTTGTGACCATGAGAATTCCTATATCTACATATGGTAAAAATGTTTTTGAACCAGTAGGGGTTACTAATTTTTTTTAATCATCTGGGTAAATTTGAAACGTCCAAATTGGTAACTTTCCGCGGCCTTACCCATACACAATTTATATGATCACGAAAGCTTGTCAAGCTAAGCTATCAAAAACAATATCCAACAACATCAAAAATCTCATAGCCTTACATTATGTGACTGGCAACGAAGTATTAATAGCACACAATCATTAATCACAACCAACAAGCTGAGTAGGAGTAAAAAAGGACTGTCTCAGTAATTGATGGCCGCATTTGCTACACGGTCACAGTTAAATGGAGGTCCAAATAAGAGCAGGTGCACAAAAAAAATACATGTTATTCGTGGAACCGAGAGAGCATTCTGGGAACCTGTTGTACAGGAGCTTTGATGGGCAAGCGCATCTTGCGCGAGTGACGCCTCGGTACTCATTCCGCAAGGCACAAGTCAAGTTAACTTTGACGATCTTCATACATTCTTCTGATCATCGACTTTAAGCAATAGAGGCGCGAATACGCGTGTAAACATTTGTAAATATTACAGTTCCGTATGTCTGTCCGTCGGTCAACCCTCTTTTCTCAACAACGTACTTGCGTGGAGGTACATATCAAGCTAAAATTAATATAAAAACATACCGTCTGCTACCCCTTGGATTTGCGAAAAATATCAAACGTCTGAGTCAATGCAATTAAAAGATACGAGCCCTTATGTTGCATTTGCGAATGCTTGCAAGGGAATCAAAACCTAAAGGGTACTTCCCGTTGCCCTAGAAAGAAATTTGGCAAGGAGCAACATCATGAAGAACAAGTATATAAAATCCAATAATTGTAGGTAATTTTGTTAGATTAGGTTGAGCAATATTCTGTGCTTTCATCGTTTGTAAGGACCCTCGGTGTAGGGATCTTAGCTGGCTTTTTTAAGGAATCGGAGTGGCTCTGAAGTGACTTTATTTAAAGCTAAATACGTAGATATAACCTTTCGTTTAGTTCAGACTTAACCAATGGAATACCGATGAGTCCTTCTCGACCGTTCCAAATAAAACAAAAGCAGCAAGATACCTACGCGTCTCCTTTTCATTTTCCTGTACCATACGTTCTATGATTCACCTACCACCCTATAGTAATTAAGACTGTCTGCCTTTTAATTTACATACATACACGCGTGTGCGAAGTGAATTAATAAACTAGGTAGTGATCGTGAAAAATTGCAGCAACGTTATCTTAATTGCAGTTTTACTTATAATAACTTTTTAAAATTAAAATAATGTATGAATCGTGATAATTGAGCAATAACTACTCACACATAGAGGTCGTCAAGGCATCTCAATACAAACTTATAAAAGCAACAAAAAAGGGATCATTTTAAGTCGATGACTAAACACAACCGCTCTGCTTAGCCTGACGTCACCCACCAAAGGCAAAAACGCATCTTATGCAGCAGCATTATCTTCTTTCATTCAAAACCTGGAAAAAACATAGTTACGTCACCGACTAGGAATGCGTGACTCAGACGTATTTATAGCGAGTACCGGCCGCAGTCCCGCGTAGCAACAGCGCTTATTATACCTTTTCCTGTACTCCATTGCTCTGTAGTGACGAATAACCACAATGCACTACCTGCATTCGGTTATATGCGTGTGTATTTTTCCGTTTGTATTGGGGCTTAAGAATGACGAGAGGATTTAAATTATTTTCGCCTGCTTTTCGTATAATCAACTATTAGGTAAGTAATTTTTGTGACACTGAACTGAACAGAAAAAGATACTATTGTTACCTTACCATAAGGAAGCGTTGACAGATTGTTGGTATAAAGATGCAAACAAATTTCGTCTTATGATAAAGCCTCACAAATAATGACAGTGCTTTGTAAAAAGTCCCATCCTTTTACAAAACACGGTCATTATTTTATCAACTCTTCCCTTTTCAAATGAGTCCTAGCTACATAATTATGTATGTACCTATGTAAACACTTTATTGTACATAAAAACAAGAAAAACACATTACAAAAGAATAAACATGCACAAAGGCGAACTTATCCCTTTAAGGGATCTCTTCCAGTTAACCTTTGAGCAAATGAGTAAATCGCGTGTATTTTGAAAATAATATTCTGGGTCGCTTGATGGTAAGAGTGAATATTAGGATATTGCTGAACCAGTGAACTACATTCTCGATCCCATAGTTACTGACCATCAGGCTAAACTAAGTTCAATTGCCGGTCAGCTTGCAAATAAAAAATATTATGAGTATCTTTATAATTTTTAAGTAGGTACTGTAATAGAACCAAGTGGCGATATAAAAACACGACGTTATGCATTTTCATGTTACATTGCTTTTCAATCAGTGTATTAAAATCATCACGGGTGTGACTTAGACCTCAATGGGAGTGGGTACGTTGGTGATGGGGGAAATAGGCACGGAGGCAACCTCGGGTTCAGGAAGAACAATCGGTGCGGGGATCACTACGGGGAGTTCGGGTTGAGGTAAGACAATAGGCTCGGGCATCACTAGGGGGAACTCGGGCTCGGGTAAGACAATAGGCTCCGGCATCACTACGGGGAGCTCGGGCTAAGGTAAGACAACAGGCGCGGGGATCACTTCAGGGAGGACAGGCTCAGGTAGAACAACAGGCTCTGGAACGACGATTGGTTCAGGCTGGGGCACAGGCAGGGGCAGGGGGTCGTAGCTGGGCTCCACAGGCACGAAGTCAAGGACGGGCAACTCGGCGATAGCTGGATTCTCTGCAACACCCTCGACGACTACGGGGTTGACGCCAACGGCGCTATCGGGTGCGTCGATATTCACGATGATCTGCACCACGGGCAGAGGGCTGGCAGTAGCCACGGCCACCAGGGCGAACAGGGCAATGAAGTATTTCATCGTGATGGGCTGAAAATATAATTTTTTTAGTAATAAATGTTGTGAGTCCTGTGGGGTAAGCGTGCGTAGTGGATAAGTGTGCGCATCCGAGGTGGCAAGTGTGATATGTGTAGCCAAGCTGAAGATAATGTTGGTGGAGAATTAATTAATGCAAGAACCCAGATGGTATCTTTTACTTAAAAGATAAAATATTAAGAATTCGATGCCCTAAAGGTAAAATGGGCTTTTAACGGCAAGGATTGTCACAAGAAAATTATTGTTTTTTTTTGTTATTATAGTATTTGAGTCTTTTATTTAGCATACAATTTGAAGCTATGTTGTCTTTTATTAAGTAAAATTAAGTATTATTAAAATCAGTCTGAGTAATAACAATGTACAAACTTCTTTTAGTTGTGCACACTTTATTCTCAGTATGGGGTTCGGATTTTATCCGAAGTGGCAAGGTTTTATTGGTATTTCTTGATTTGATTATTTTCTAAATAAAGGCATTATCAGATACATGTTTTTACTTCCCTTCATGCTTATCGGTTAATTTGAATAGGTACTAGTTTGACGAAAAAGTGCGCACACTTGCCCCACACGACTCTCTGATCAAAATAGTCTATAGCCAAACGCGTACAAAAGCTACAAATACAAGTTAATAGTTGACTCTATGGTTCAAAAGTGGCTAATAATAGTATTGTTTATAGTATCTACGTATAGTATCTAGGTACGTAAGATGCTAGGAAGGTACTAAAGAAACCATGACTCTTTGCATTGGAATATAACTAAGGACTAATGCGGATATACTTGCCAATAAGACTAAGCAGGGTGTGAAACACAACTTTTCTTTTTCAAAAGGCGGATTCTCTGCGCACTGCTTTGAATTGCTTAGGAGTGTATTAGATAAAGTTTTGTTTATTATGATAATCTTTAAGCACAAAAGTAATTATTGTTCATACTAATTTGATTAAGTATGCTACCTTTGCGTTTGAAAGCCAATAAATTTCTCTTGATGTAGGTTAATATTAAAAAAAATCAAATGTTTATCTTTTAATTACTAAGTACGAACAAATTTCATCTTACCTTCTTTGTTGTAGTTCCACAGAAACTATGCTGTCTACGGAACTTTCGCCTGCTTTTATATTAAACATTTTATATAGCAGCATAAAAATTCTCAAATCATATCAGATTAGAGAATTAAAGGATTTGCACATGTTACACCTACATACATTAACTACTAATAATCAAAAATATGCATAAAACCGGAGTTCCGCAAGACATAATTAATTTTTTCAAAAATACACGATTGAGAGATCTCATAAATTACGCCACGACAAGATAATTTTGGTTAGGGTAGGTTAGTTCGGCGTGACTTAATGATGCAATGCTAATGCTACACGTAACTTTTACTTTGGAAAAATGTATTGCCTTTGCTAGAGATGGAGCGAACTAAACTATCGTATAAATCGTTGGTATCTGCTGAGTACTTAATGTAGGTACAATTATAAAATAGTTTAATTTCAACTTTCCGTATCGGGGTCTTGCTTATACTTACCTCATTTTTAGGGTTCCGTAGTCAACTAGGAACCCTTATAGTTTCGCCATGTCCGTCTGTCCGTCTGTCCGTCCGTCCGCGGCCGAGCTCCATGATCATTAGTTTAGTACTAGAAAACTGAAATTTGGTATGAGTATGTGTATGTATTACGCCGACAAAACGGTAAACTAAAACCTAAAAAAAATTTTTTTTTCGGGTACACCTAAAGTGTGGGACTGATTTTTTTTTTCGTTCCGACTAGTGTGTGGGGTGTCGTTGAATAGGTATTTTAAAAATAATAGGGGTCTTCACACATAATTTTGTGATAAAGTTAGCAGTTTTGTAAATATTCGCTCCGAAAATAAAAAAAAAGAGTACCCCCCCCCCTCTATCTTATCAACCACGGGTCAAAAAATTATGGAAAAATTCATGAAAATGAAGCCTTATAAGTACTTTCAATGAAAACTATATTGAATAAAATCGGTTGAGCCGTTTTTGAGTTATCGCAAAAAATCATAATTTTCTTTAAAATGACGTAAGTGCCGCGCGGTGTCGCTACACTTCGAACGTTACACATATTGGTTAAGTGCTATACTATATTAAAATATTTCGCTCAATCTGGCGCGTATAATTGATAACTTCCAGAAGGTAATAAGTAATTACTGCTACTTTGGCGTTTACGACCTTTTTATAGAGCTTGAAATCTGTCTCGTAATCTAAATCTTTCTCGTAATTTACGTCTATTGTGAAGGATGGGCAACTACGGAACCCTTCACTGAGCGTGGCCCGACATGCTCTAGGCCGGTTTTTACATTACAATTTTATCGTTCATAAAATGTTCGCTTGTTTGTTCGGTTTTTCTAAGATATTCAAGCGAAATATTGTACCAACTTCAATTTTTTACGTAACTTACTAGATACTTGTTAAAAAACACGACAAATGATTCTCTTTTCAATATCGCTTTTCTTGAAATCACTCGACGGATACCGCCCGATTTTTCTAATCTGAAAAAAAAAACCGGCCAAGTGCGAGTCGGACTCGCGCACCGAGGGTTCCGTACGAACACTTCCCATCTTAACTAGCTGGGTTAAGTCAAGTTTGCACCTGGCATGTATGTCGCCGCATACAAATGAGGTGCAAAGTTAACCCAACCGATCACGTGTGTTGTATAGGAGCCCCACTTAAATTTATTTTATTCTGTTTTTAGTAGTTACAGCGGCAACAGAAATACATCATCTGTGAAACTGTCTAACTATCACCGTTCATGAGATACAGCCTGGTGACAGACGGACAGACAGAAAGACAGGACAGCCAGACAGACGGACAGCGGAGTGATAGTGATACAGTCCCGGTTTTTACCCTTTGGGTACGGAACCCTATAAAAACGAGGAGGAAAAGCGTTACAGTTCAATCACCGTAACTGAAGTTCCAGTTCCAATAAGTCACTGTAAATCTGTCACGCCTGTCACGCCTGTTAATCTTCTCACGTTAAACACTTAGTATTTACTGTAATCAGATACGACACCGTGGCATTTGTGATATTGTAGCATTTTAAGATGATAATAAATTGATAATAAATGCAGATATTCTTAGTAGGTATTTATATTATACGAATAATAATATAAATACCCACTAAGAATGTCTAAGCTCTGATACCATTACTTAATTATTCAAAAGTTAATAGACTTAAAAAACACAAATCGGTCACTATAAGTGGACTTAGTATGTACGGCATAATCTGATTGATACTGATTTATTTAATCTGCTTACTTAGAAAATATTAATTACGTAATCAAGATATTTAATCGAATTAGGGCAAGTGCTTTACCTGTGGACACTTTCCAGAATTTGACCTTTAATCAGTTGTTAGACCAAAACTACGCGTATTACCAATAAATTATTTATTTTGTTTTAATCCCAGTTAAACAATCTTTAAAGTCCACATACTTATGTTTTCTACGCTAGCTATCCGGAGACGGCGGATAAAAGATTTTTTTTTTAATACTCATTTTGTCCATAGGTACATCTACTGTTTGTACCTATGGACACTAACAACTTACCTTTGAACGGTAACGTACCTACGGACAATAATCAACAACATTCTTTGAAACAGAATAAACTTCTAAAATTACGTAATTAACAACATACAATTAATCAACATGTAATTATAAGTTGATCTGCATATCATAATTCCTTTTTATTCTTCTTAAAATGTAATATTCTTAGCAGAATCTCAAGTATAATTATGGGACTTTAAAAAGCCTCCATAGTCATCAGAGGTATCTTAATCATCGTTTGACACTTTACATTCTTAAGGAAAACCTCATTTTCTTTATGAAAAATAATCAACAATCAATAACAACATAATGTTAAGTAATTGTACAGCTGTTGCTCCTCAGTAGATGCCAGTGCTGTACCTGTGGAAACTTTCCAGAATTTGACCTTTAGTCAGTTGTTAGACCAAAACTACGCGTATTACCAATAAATTGTTTATTTTGTTTTAATCACAGTTAAACAATCTTTAAAGTCTACATACTTCTGTTTTCTACGCTACCTATCCGGAGATGGCGGATAAAAGATTTTTTTTTAAATACTAATTTTGTCCATAGGTACATCTACTGTTTGTACCTATGGACACTAACAACGTACCTGTGGACGGTAACGTACCTACGGACAATAATCAACAACATTCTTTGAAACAGAATAAACTTCTAAAATAACGTAATTAACAACATACAATTAATCAACATGTAATTATAAGTTGTTCTGCATATCATAATTACTTTTTTTCTTCTTGAAATGTAATATTCTTAGCAGAATCTCAAGTATAATTATGGCACTTTCAGAAGCCTTATATTCTTAAGGAAAACCTCACTTTCCTTATGAAAAATAATCAACAATCAATAACAACATAATTTTAAGTAATCGTACAGCTGGTGCTCCTCAGTATTGCTAAAGATCCTCCTGATATCACTTTTGTGGACTTCTAAGCCTTCTTCACCAATATTTCGAAAGTAATTTATTTTTTTGTATTTAAAAATTATCGAATTTGGGATTTTAAACGTCTCTATGGCTTTCCTTACTGAAGTCAGAATGTCCAGGCATATCTTGTCTCTTTTTTCCCAGTTTTACTATGAGGCACTAAATAAATCAAAAATATTAATTTTACTGTTCACAGGAACATTCAGTATAATTGTACCTATGGACAGTCCACAGGTACATTTACGGAGGTGTCCACAGGTACAATTTCGGCGGTTTTTATTTTGAATTCATACCGGTCACTATTAATGCTACCTACGACTAACGAAATCTTGTAGAAATAACGTTTTACACCACATAAATTAATATGCCACTGCAAAGATACCCGTAACATTTGCAGATTTTGCATAAACATACTTAAAAAGAAGGAAAAAAACTTACTTTTTGTCACAAAACTTTCGGCAGCCACAAAACACTCAGTTTCTGCCATCCTTAAAGATGGCGACTAGCTAGTGTTGCCATATGAAAAAAATGCTTTTCAAATAAGTGATTGCTATTGGTCTATGGTTATTCGTTTTCTTGGTATGAGTAGGGGCAAGTGCTGTACCCGTGGACGGTTTTACCTGTGGACACTACTCATACTCACTTGCCCCTAGTGTCCACAGGTAAAACCGTCCACAGGTACCTACAACACTTGCTACATATTGCTAAATATTTCCAAAAATTTAAAATTTTCGTGGTATCCTATTTTTGTCCAAACGAGACTTTTTTTGTTTCCAAATATCGACTCGAATATCAATTTCATTTACTGGCTATTGCGTCACCTAATACGGGTTAAAATTTAAAGCTTCAGCGGGTTATAATTTCAATTTCGACAAACTTAATACATAATATGTCTTATAAGGTATTATTTCCTCGAAAATATGTAAAGGTTATTATTGTATTATTTTTAATCTCTTTAATTATGTTTGCGGTGGTTCTCACGTATCTACATCGTACAATTACATATAATTAAATGTTTCTATCAAGAAAACCCCTACAACGCCACCTGGAAACTCTCTATACAATCTTGTTCTGAGTTGATTGCCTACATTCGTCTACCCACGCATTGGAAAAGTCGGAAAAGTCTGTCCATCCGGTGATAACCCATACATTACATTAATCCTGTATATTCTACTGGACGAGTCGGCTCGTTAAATTTGCGGCGTGAGTTGGAAAGCCTCAGTGACAGGCGCCGTGCGACGCCGGGCGCTTGTAGTACCTCTCGTGGAAACTGTGCCACGTCGCGCCCTCTCTCAGTAAAAGTACTTTCTTCGAGCCGCTTTCGGAAACTCGTCTAGAGCGAATGGATTTCCTCGCTTTACTAACCTTGTACTATGTGACATAAGGTGCTCTCGCACATGCACTATAATTAGAACTGTCGGCTTTTATGGCCGCTTGGGAAATGGTGATAACTGATCGGCTTGAGGCGCGTTCGAGTACAACGTGGTGTGAATAACTTATGACGGGATCACATGTACATATTTTAATAATTCATTTTACTGTACAAATGTAGTTAAAATAAAAAATACCGATTAGTATTCATTTACTAACCCAAGAGGTATTCGATGATTCTAATGACTTTTCTTCTGTCCGAAATATCAACACCCAACAATTTAACGATAGGATAGCCTTTGCTGTACATCTACTTCAGTTGTGTGTTCTATTTTCCTTTAAATGACATCTTTCTAATTTCAATGAAAATAAGAAGATGACACTGACCCGATACGTCGCTCAAATGACGCCAAAGGTTTATTATTTAATGCTCATCAGGTAATTGGTAGTTTTTTATAATAGAACTTTAATCTACAAACTTGCCCTCAATTCTGTTGAAATTGTTTAGGCTTTTTCACAAAATAAATGGGGAATTTATTTGCAAAATGCCAAGAAACAACCCCACACGTCTAGAAAGTAGTGTTTAGGTACTCTTTAAACGGCTGATCGGATTATCTGAAATCATAACAAAGGACACTATCTAGATTTTCGCTCTTCAAATAAAAACTAAACCAAAATCTGTTTATATCTTTTAGAAGCTACGGTGTCACAGTCAGAAATATGTTATCTTCACAGCGATACACATAGTGACCTTATTGACAATACCTTTTCTAAGACAAGAGTTAAAAAATATGACATCATATCTTGCTTATTTTTATATCGTCATTATCATACTTTATAATCGGTTTCCTTGAAATCGCCTCGCATAAGAGATACACACGAATTTTCTAATCAACATATTTATAGATGTATTTATTTAGCACATTTATATCCATTATAGATAGTATATCCTTATTATCTACCTATAGTTTTAATACTCAGAGGATGCCCTATCCAATCAGTTTACTTACCTACTTATAGTTATCTAAATTCCTAGGAGATTGATGTCGCCAATTTCGGAATATGATCAAGATGGTTTTAATCTAGGCTAGGCTTTATTAAATTAACAATCCCTTGCTATGTTATAATTAGATTTAGATTCATTTATTTAGTATAAAAATAACTGTATACATTTGCATATTAGTCAAAGACATAAGTAAGTATTCGCATCATGATCGTCAAAATAAGAAATATAATAATGATAATAACTGTAACAATGTCAAACACGAGAAATCATAACCAGAATGAAATTTACCAATAAGGATCGTCATCACAATTTAAAATCATAAAATTAAATCAAAGCAAACAATCTATAAACACACAAAAATAATAATAATCAATTGACATCTCCTAATAAGGAATCGTCATCACTCCTCAGTGTCATCAGAAAACCAAATAAAATCTTCTTTAAAATTCTTGGCATACAATTTCAGTCACGATTCATTAAATAATGAACTTTATTCTGTAAGTAGGCACCTTTACATGACTGAGTCTCACAAAAGGAAACCACTGTTAAGAAGAAAGGCCGAAAGAAACTACAATCATTGATTTATCGAAAATTATTGTACTTAACCATTACAATAATATTAATATGAACTATGTACCTATCTTAATAATTTAGGCTAATTCGTATTTCTCGAATTAGTTTTAGAGTTGCCCATATCGAATTATCGACCAGCTTTCATCGATGTGTATGAGGCTCAAAGAAATGCCCGCTACTGATAAGATAGTGATTGCCACTGCAAGTTATAGTGTATGACCAATCGAACGCAATCATCAGATACCTACAGGAAATACATGCAGTTATGATTAGGAATTTATATCATCCGTAATCTCCAGTCTTTATGGACGCTAATAAATCCATAAAGACGTATATTATAGCTCGTCTTTTATTTAAAGATTCAGAATGAAATGTAGTTCTACTTAATTGTTTATTTATATGTAGGTGTGTGATTGAGTAAAATAGTAGCTAAGTAGGTAATTTTAATTTAGTACGACACGTCAATCATTATTATATTGTACAGAAGATAAGTAAAAAAAAAATGGGGAAGATTTGAAAAGGAAGACCGAAAATGACACCAGGTAAAGTAAAGGATAGACGCTGGGTATTATCGAGAAGTAAAAAAAAATACCACTAAGAATTTTTGCTCTCTAGAAAAAATTGGATTGACAACAGTCGCTCTTACTCGTACATAGTAGTGTGACTTAGGAGTTTAGTTTTACGATTGCGTATCTTTAAAGTCTGTCCATCAGTCACATCGTTTTTTCTCGGAAACAATAATAAGATAAATGTGAGTCACGTAGAATTCGACTTAAATAATATTAGGCGGTTAAAGATACAGACCCCTAAAATTTCATAACATACCTACTCAAACGACATTGGAAGCGCTGTATGTTTACAGAAAAGGTTAGGCTATTTAAGAGAGAGAGAGAATGACTACTTGGGCATATTCACTTTTTCGCTTTAAGCTTAAGTTTTGGTGTCTTTATCTTTCTTTAAAACTATCGGTCTATCATTGTTAACCCCTAAATACACCCTCTCCATACCTCTTCGTGCAACACAGTTTATCTGGATTTTTTGTCAACTTGGTTTCCATACAATAATAGAAAATGGAATACATTGTATATTATCGTCTCGTCTTAATAATACAAGCAGTTAGTTATTCTTGTTGATTCTTGAAGAAAACGTGAAATCGAGTTCAACCGCCAAGAACGTTGATTGCTGACAGGAGCATTATTATAATTTGTCGTCAGACTAAAAGAGACCAAAGTACATAAAAAAAAAACTAAAGGCTGCTTTCGACACCGATGACATTTCAACACATAGGTAATAATTATTTTGACGCCGTAATTTTATTTTATATCATTTTCAAGAATATGCGGTACCTGTTTGTCGTATTTGGCTGGCACTACGAATAAGTATAGTCATTTGGAGACAGCTAAGTAATTACACTTTGCAGTGAAACAAAACACAGAACTAATATATTTATCTAATTAAATTAAATTAATTTTCGACATATCACGAAAGAGAGGCGTAAAACTTAAGTCGAGGTTCAGTTCGAGAATCGCCTTCTTACTAGTAAGATCTGCTATAGGTACCTATTTGATTATGATTATGAACTGGACCTCATTTCGTCATTTGACATTACATCTTATATCAAAAATTCGTCCCTACTATATTTCTAAAGCCTGACCAGAAATATATGAGGATTGTCAAGAGGGCGTTATTTATAAGATTTATATGGCAACAATTTTGCAACCAATCGCAATCCGCATTTTAATGACATTAGTTTAAATATCTGTCAGTTCCTATGATCATAAAATCATTGCCAGTGTAAAAAATTAGTTCCAGTGAAATTCCGCAATATGGCGCATCCTCATATATTTCTGGTCAGGCTTTACTTTATAATAGTATTACATGTATTCGGGTCAGGAACGAGCAATGTCTAATGTTACCATATATCTCCTTTATAATGTCACTCAATGCAGCTCGCAAATACAGTTGTGTAGTGTATCCTGAGGGTTACATAATAGTTGTAAAGGCAGTACCAAGGGTCTTTATATAGACAAAAATAGATATTATAGGTATATTTCCAATAATGCCCTGATAAAGCCAAAATATTTCTAAATGGAAGATATCGTAAAGGACGGTGCAGTTACCGTCTGATCAGATCGTAGCACAATGTCGATAAAAACGCAAGTTAGCAACAACGATGTAGAAGCGCCCTAACAATCTAAGATGATACATTCCGCTGACAGCTCATAAAAATAGTCGACGAAAACAAGCAAATCTGATGATCTCGCTATATAGCATTGTTTATCTTGCATCTCAGCATAAACCAATCTTTATTGGAATCTATTTCATCAATAGGTATACATTCTACGGCTTGTTTGTCTGTTATTTTTGTATACAAACTTTACTAAGAACTAAAAAAAACTGTAACAATGTGATGTTATTCAGCAAATAAGGTACCCTATGTGTAGAACTTTGCATGAATGAATCCTTACTTTCATCTTACATATTACAATTGGTACATTTTAATAACATTCACAAGCTTTGTATAATAGTCTGAAAATATTTTGTACCACATGACAGTTTTTATACCGCATTTTTGGTATGGTTAGAGCATTGTACAATTGTACATTAAGGTGTACAAGCGTTTACAATACGGGGATTATTTGAAAGAAAGAAAGAAATAAAAAAAAAAAAATTATTGCCACAATTTTCACAAACTTGGCAGTACCTACTAAAACTAACAATAAGAAATTAAAAAAATAATTATTTGGCATTGAACAGCTAACGCGGGCAAGTTAAACCACTCAAGTTACACCAAGCTCTTTGTCTCCCCAAAGAATGGACGCTGTCGAGAAAGTCCCGTTGCAAAAAACTAAAAATAAAAGATGGTCTCAAAATTTCTTAAAGTTTTATGTGTCTGGAGTTGGAAACAAAGAGTCGTTTAACTGTTTCGAAAGCCAATAAATATTTTAGAACTGTTTTTAAACGAATTAAGTTCGCACACGTGTCGAATTAGGTCACGAAAGATTTTCTATCAAATGTTGGAAATAAATTGTCTGGGCATTGTTTCCGAGGTCTCTTGGGTCAGACATTCGGGTAGCAACACAATAAAACTAAATCTCACCCGGGCAAAGATGTATTAACCTGCCTTATTCTGTTCATAGCGCATATTGTAGACGATATTTATATTTATACTCATTTATGGATACCACAAGTTTGCAAAATAATATTAAATTTAAACAAAAATATGAATATCAATAATATACCTAATAGACGTCATATGTACATCTAAAAGTTACATCATTGCATAAATTTTACAAGTTAGGTACAGTCAAAGACGTAAAATCAACATTGTTTAATAAAGATTCGGCGAGCTTTGTCACTGTAGTGACAATGCCTACCGATTATTTATTATATAGTATCTTCCTCTAATGAAAACTGCAACATACAGTATCTAAAACTTGTCATCTCGCATAAAACTTTGCCAACACCACAAAAAAAGTCTTCTCTCTAATAGAGCCTTTATCAATACAGTAGGTATTAACCATGTTACATACCCTATTCATAAATTACTTCAATGCATAAAGCTAAATGTTAACTTCCTAATAATGTGATAAAGTGCGATAGCCAGGCAGCAACAGGAGGCGGTACGGCGCTGCGCGTACGCAGATAAGCCCTGCGCTATGGTTGTCGGCGTTTGCACAGTCTCTCCACTCCGCGGCGAATTTCGCCGCTCTCGCCCACTGATCTACATTTCACTTCCAATATGGGTCAATAACTGCCCACGCTCAGCCCCTCGAGCGCGGGCATTCACCTCGCACTCCGAATCATTGTTCGCCAAATGTAAAGCGTTGCTTGAGGTCAGCGACCGCCGATGGTGTGTTTGTTGTCAGCGCAAGAGTCTTCTTCAAATGACACTCGACACGCTGTCATTAGTACAAATACAAACATCCTCTCGTCATTCATTGTGTCACTTATTAAACGGCTTGGCATACCAAAATCTAAGTTTTATGTTGGAGTATCTAAAGAATAGGTATGTTTATTTTCATGGCGTGAAAGGTAAAACTAAACATGAGATATTTGTCTGTAGTAGCTATTTTAAACATTATCAAAATGTAAGTATGTTGTGCGTGACGTAGTAACCATTAGTTTTACAACAGAACCGTGGTTTTACAACAGTCTTGAAACCTATTTGATGTTCGGAAAATGCGAAGTTCCTAAAAGTGACTTTTATTGAAACATCCATCCATAAGATATTGATCCACATACAGAGAAAAATAGAATATAAACGACCATAATGTTCCTTATTGCTACAATACCTATATAATTATCTTTATCGACAATATTTACGGCATTGTGCCAAAAAAAGGTTCAATTAATGAAATCTGTCCACTATGGAAATGACGTCACATAGTGTAGCTGGGAAAAGCAGGGCGGCGACTGCTGAGAGCCATTAAGATAATTAATTTATTGCGTTTACGTGAAACGATATTAATGTCTGCGTAACCCAACAACATTTCTTATAGGAAACGTGAAGACAAAGTAAGAACAGGGGGATAATATAGTATGCGTAGGTATATACATAAAACAAACTCATCGGAAATAAAATATGATACAGAAGCAAATTCGTTTATGTATCCTTTGAACAAATGAGCGAAGAAGTATTCTGTAGATAAGGATATTACAATTTGAATAAAAATATTATCTATTGAAAGCATTATTGTTCAAGTAGTTTTTGGTTTTTCTATGCAAACCAGCATATATTGCAGTGACAAAATGATTTAGCACCATGAAAAGTTAATCCTAAATGTAGACAAGTTAGCAACAATATGAATTTATTGTTTCAGTTTCCAATAACTCAGGTCAATAATCTAGTATAGCACGAAAAATAAAGCTATAGTACAAGGTTTGGGTACTACAAATACATAAATAAAACAAAGGAATTCATTGGCGTTTACAGCGTTTAAGCTTTTTGCAGTCGATATAGATAACATCCATGACTCAGGAACAAACATTCGAGTTCATCACTCAAATATTTACCCTGACCGGGATTAGAATCCAGGACCGCCGGCTCAGTGGGCAGATGCACTACACATTGCGCCAACCGCGTCGTCAATACAATAATAGATTCCCAATATCTATCGAGTCTCCGTTGACTTCTGTTGGAATGGAATATGTAATTATGAAAACGGACTAAACGGTCTAGGTACCGGAAACAAATCTTTTCACACAAAAAAATGGAGTTGCGAGCTTGTACTAGTTAGGTAAATATTAGCAAGAAGTAAAAATATTACCTAAAACTTAGAGAAAGACATCAACAACTCTATATTTATCAGTATAATTCGATTATAAAATTAACATTTCAAAACGTTAATCATGACAAAACTCGGATTCTGGTTATGCACAATCTGATAATAAACTGTGACGCAGTAAATTGATGAGTGGAATACGGCGATAACTAAATATTTAAAGTGGCAAGGAAAGTGGCCCGCTGAACGGCGCCGCGTATCTTCGGAAGTGTCACGTTGAACTCTTACATAAGCATTTGGTGTGCTTTCGAAAATATTAAACGGCAATTTTTGCCATGTCCCCGGCAAACAATGACTGTTGTTCAAAATGGGAAGGGCTTAAAGCAGCTCGTGATGCCGTACATGTCCTCGATCTACAAACTTAATGTAAAATTACCCACTAAATAACATCAGAGATGGAGATTGCCGACTTAAGTATTACGATTTTAATCCGGTTCACAATAAAGGAATCTTGATTCAGGAGTTCTTTAAATGCAGCTTTTAAATAAAACTGTTACGTTTTCAGTTCTACTTAAAAGAGTTATGATACCCTGATTCATTCTAAAAATATTGCTCCCCTTACTAGGTTAGCATTTTAAACTCATACCTTTAAGTTTTAATTCCTATTCTATATTAGTTGATATATATTCAATTATGTACGTGTGTAGGTGCACTCGACTAGCAACAGAGTCTTGTTGCCAAGTGTATTAAACACACATGCCCAACCGCAAACCAGCTATATTTTGGCCCGGGGCGATTATGGCACATGGCGGGCAGGTTGCGCCGGGCAAGGAGAAACACTCCGTGCTCCACATTCAAGTTCGGAGCCGATGACTCCTCGTGACCGCGTCCTCCTTACCGAGTGCGGCTTTATCTCGCCGAATTTCTCCACTGTTCCGCATCATCATGAACAAAAAGTCGAGACCCGTTCGGTGAAGCGCGGCCTAGTTGACTCTAACCTGCCCACATAGCGTACAACTCAATGCCAAGCAACACTTTTGACTCAACAAAGGTGTTAATTAAACCGAAAGGGGACAGAAATAGTTTGTGATATTTGACAGTGAATGAGACTGAAATAATAACGGCGAAGGTAATGTTTGTGTAAGCATTTAATGGCAATACTTAGTGAGTTTTGCGTGCGTTAAATAATTTGTGGAATATTTTGTTCATTGTCGATAAAATTGGGTGCCTTTACAGTACAAAATATATATAACAGTTTTTAGTTATGGTGTTTCCACCATATAATAAATATGTTTACAAAGGTATATATTCGAATGCTTTTTATTTATGTATACAAAATATTACTAACGGCGGACAACAGATTTTTAGCAAATAGCTTAAAATTATAATATCTATTAAATATATTCCATTAAGCTCTGAACAGGATTTCCTATATGCCGACGATTATTAAAATAGGATTGAAAATTATTCATCCAGAGACATTAAAACAAGGGAGGTAATGTGTCTACTAATACGTACTTTTACTTTAATAATCACGAGAAGGTAGAGGAGCTAAAGTGTTCACGGGTGGTGGAGTTAACAACTGGGAACATGCAACAAAAAAATACATTGTACCAATCAATTAAAATTTACATACGAAACTCATGTCCCATAATGACAAATGTGATTACAACACTAAGAACTTCAGAAATGGGAGTCAAAAGTGTGACGGTGTGTCCATTAAACGTTATAACCCTAGAAAAAGTCGCGCCGGGTTAAAGTCACAAAAAGGGCATGGGCTACTACTAATTATAGCACAAAAAAAGGATAAACTGCTATAGTTGGTTGCAACAGTACCCTATAGGCCGTCTGTTGTAACCAAACACGTAAAATTTTGAGGAATGGCGAAATAAAACTGTTTATGTATTTTGTGACGTTTATTATAATTTTTATAACCGAAAGTAAACAGATGTCCTATAACCAAATTAATAATTGGATCGAAGAATAGGCCGGCTAAGTGGTTTTAGAATTTTGAAAGTAATTAAATACAAATTGACAACCAACTTAAAAACTACTATGAAATAGATATTTAACCTATCACGCACAATAGGATAGTAGTAAAAGATAATGCACAGCTATAAATAAAATTACAGTCTATAGGAGTAAGTCCTGATACAGTTGGTGATCACTTCCTTGATGGTTGATTTTTAATAGTGAACGTGCCTCCAACGTAAGAAAGGGTAGAAATAACCTCGCTAATAGTTCAGTTGTTATTTAGATCAGTAGGCGCTCCTTGATCCACAAATCAGCCAAAATTAACCTTTCCGCTTATGTCGTATAGGACAATATTCATAGCGTATGTGGCACTTCACTTGTGGATATGGAAAACGTTAATATTTCTCCATAATAAAACTGTCAGGATCTTAAGAAATTTGTAGTTCTCCCAAAATAATAATTTAAAAAATCTTTTAGTTCACAGACGTCTTCTCTCTGACGTTCTCTTCCAAAAATCAAGTTCTTCTTTTTTTCTCACCCATTAATCTTTAATCTTCGATTTGTCAATTTCGTTTCATCAAATTTCGATGGCCTGATACCAACTGATTCACAAAAAGAGTATAACTGATATCAAAACTTATGGTAAAAATTACAGTAAAAAATTAACACAAAATTAAAAAAATATACATTGCAGTTATACTGCATAATGTAAAAACATGTATCTTCTAATGTAGTTCTTGAAACATTATTATGACAAAACGGGACATAACCGCGTTCAAGAAGTGTTTATTTAATAACGGTCTCAAGGAGACTCATATAGTTCTCTATTCTTCAATTAAATAAATATGGTTCATATAATAATGCGTTTAAGTATATGTATAGATTTAATACATTTATGTTAACATTTTGTAGGAAAAATATGAAAGTTATTACTAGTTTTGCTGAAGATTATAAAAATATAATACAGTAATATTTTGAAGTCTCATTTTTCAAACAGATTTTAGCATCTATCGTGTGGATGCAGTGTTGCAAATGCAATTTTTGAGTTAATGTTGTGTTTATGAACTGGTACAACTAAAAGGAACAGGGATTCCAATTTTATGCATGTACCCTACTAAAAACGCAAATATTAACAAAATTCACGGTATTGAAAGTAGGCAAAACTCATAAATGAAAAAAAAAAAACCAGTTATATTAACAGTTACCCCCGCAATCAGTCATCGCAATTACATAATTTGTGAATTGTGCGGGCGCGACTGCGCGCGTGTTTCTCTGAAGCGCGCAACCTGCTCGATCACCAAACGAGCGGCTCCGTAGCTACCGTACGGCGAGAGCCTACTGACCGACTGAGCGGGACGGTCATTACTCATTCTTTTTTCACTTTCCGGTGATGATTAAAAGAAAGGCAGCTATCCATTGATAAATTAACTTTGATATTTAAACTTTAATGCTACGAATTTTATGAAGTAGCGTTCTTTAACTTTACAAGATTGCATATTTAGTTTGTTTCAAACTTTTCAAAAATATTTAAGTTGTATAGAGGACAAATCGTTGTGAAGCTACCTCGCATCGCAATTATCAATAACCCTATTAGAATTAACCAGATATAAAATCACTCTGCAAATGCTAACGCCAAGTTAATATAAGCACATTAGAACACTGGATCTACATAATCATAGGTAAGCAATGCTAAAATGTTATTCCCTGTGGTTAAATTAACACTATGTCTTTACGTTAGTGTAATCGACTACATACTTATTTGACATACTAAATAAGTATTTTAGTTAAATCTTGAACGGTGTTTAAATTGCAAATCCCAGCTATATCGTACTGGGCTACGGTATCAATTATCTTATTATTTTCACGAAAAAGGAGATACTACTATCGGACGGAAACACTCGATCGTGCGGCAACACGGACGCATACTTTGTCTAACACAGTAGGTTTTCCTTAATACATCCTTGCGGTTATATCTAGACGGTATGGGCTACACAAAGTGCCTACAAACTATGTACCTAAATGTTGGCAGTAAGTTTAACAATTTCCAACGTTTATGAAACTGCAGTCGGTGGTTCAATGAACGGAGTTAATATTCTGCTCTCGGTATTGATTGGTATTAGCCAGTTAATAGTAGTTTCGTTAGCTTAGTTAATACTCTTGACAAATAGATAGTATCTATTTAGTTATCGTCATTTGACGAAAATATAGCGTAGCTATTGAAAACAACTTTCTCAACCAATATTTTCTCTTTAGATAGGGTATCGGATATTGCTATGCGTATTCTCTGCAGGATAAAGTTACGCTCTACATACGTTCTGGAAGCAAACGTAGCTCATAGTTTTATGATATCTTATATTGTAGTTCTTTTGATTGTTTGTATTAAATTAAAAATCAGTCATGCGTAAAAGAGCCGAACTTGCAGCATAACGTTTAAAATAAGTATTTTTTTTTTTGTTACTTTTAGTCTGTAGAGGTGTGGCGTGCAATACCGGTCGACGCAGGCGCGTCCAGCAGCTTGCGTTCGCGTCGTAGCTAAATGTCGCGCGTGCGGCCTCCGCACTCACAAACGGCCTTTGCAGTTCGGCGCGGTCGACGAACCCACACACGGGGTTGTTGACCGGACCCGCATGTAGTTTTCACTTTCGTCCAAAAGGATAACTGTACCACATAAGTCACGTGCGCAACGTGATTCAGTTGGCGATTCCGCATCGCGGTTCCTGTAGCCTGAGATGAATACGTAACGCGATTCACCTAATTCTTTCAACAAAGCCTAATGCCAAACTTAGATGGCTTTTTATAG
Organism: Apotomis turbidana; assembly: GCA_905147355.2. Classification (NCBI taxonomy): domain Eukaryota; kingdom Metazoa; phylum Arthropoda; class Insecta; order Lepidoptera; family Tortricidae; genus Apotomis; species Apotomis turbidana. The sequence continues at coordinate 16,949,617 of LR990288.1, read as the reverse complement.
AAGTTTATTTTTATATGTTCGTAGTCTTACATACTCATAGTCTTAAAATGCAGGTTTGGGAAAATTCGGGGATTACGCGCAGCAGCTTTCCACTGTATAATTAAATCTCAATTGAACGGACGCGATCACCTCGAGCTAGGAGGTTGTTGCTCTAATGATAGCCGATGTCGTAAGTCAGGCGTTGGACCGGTGTCCTTTTTGCGTATTTTGGGTACAATTAGGTAATTTCTGGTGTGGTGGCGGGGCGATGCGTGGGGTTGTGCGCTTGCGCAACCGGTCGTCGACTCGTTATGTCAGCGTTTACGTAAGCGTCCCTCGCAGGCGGGGCAGCCAATTGTGCCCCGCGACTGTTTCGCACTTCGCGGACTATTTGCAGACGGTCGCGACTCGTTAGCGAGATGCGACCCGACACCTCAGCGCGCGATCAACCCCGCAACGAAACATGCTGCATTTCATAGTATCTCTTATAAGAAAATGTGAATGTAGAAATAAAAATCTAGAAAGCTGAAGTCTATATACCAATATACTTTTTATTCCGGTAGCTAACAACTTACGTTATTTATAGTGTATTTTTTTTACATATTAAGGGTCGGTCTGTATGCGTTTGACCACAAAAGCGGCCGTTGTGCAGATCCTTGGGGAAGTCATTGTCCAGCAGTAAGTCTTTAGGCTGGTATAATCTTGGCTGGTTATTTTTTTATGTAAAGATTGGTCACGTTAATTTAACTAGCATGCTCGAAACTATTATAAGTAAGTACTTACGAATAAAACAATTTTTAACTGCGCCTTTACATTGCGTAAAGCAAACCACCATCCCATTAAGTTTAACCTTTCGTTAATCGATTAGAAGTAGTATCAGCATTGTGGCCGTTCAGAACGAAATTTGCCCTAAAGGAGTAATTAAGATATGGTCGAGTACACGGGTTGCATTGGAGAAGGGGCTGGTGTTGCGTCAGAGAGCGGAGAGCGGCCGGACTCAACGCACAAGGTTGCAGAGGTTCAATGCTCTAGAAATACGACACCCGACCCCGCGCAACCGCAGCGCGTCGCCTGCGCCCGCGCCGCTCGTAGACCCCACGGCTACGACGCGTAGACCACAGGAAAACAATACTTACCAATTGGGGATATCTCCTTCAAACGTTACAAGAGGGTCGGGGAACTAGATCAGGATAATGTTGCTAGAATTTGGCGGTTGAGATTTTAGATTGCTCTTTAAAATTTTCAGCGCTGAATTTTAACGTAAGCCTGTTTTTTGTAGTGGTTCATTTAATAAAATGTAATTTTATCACCGCGTTCATTAAACCTTGGCGTTTAAGTATGTCGTGAAACTAAGTGCATAAGTGCTTAAATTAATATTACGCACTTTGTATTGCGAGAGGAAATTATCGATTCAAGTGACAATATTTTATTCAGTTTGGGCTTCTTGCCAGTTTGCGTCAGGTCAGAGACTTATAATTTTAATAATTTGAAATCGAAATGATCCAATTAAAATTAACTTCATTTAAACGTAGGTGTTTCGTCTGAATCCAAGCAACCATCTTTTTTTTTTCAACACACTAACGAGTCTGTAGCTATATAGAAGCCGAATTCACGAAGCAGCCTTTTCAGCGTTGATGAAGACAGGATTCAAAGGTGAATCTCATTAAAATTTATAAGAGGCCTGCTTAAGTGGATAACTTTTTAAAATAGCGGGCTTAAGCCAAGCCTTCTATTGACAATTACGGTTCATCAGCGAACAATAGGCTTTTGTTGAGTGCTCCCGAGGGCAGTTTTGTTTTATAGACAGAGCAACCTTCGAAACAGACCGTCGAAACACGTCCAATGAGCCAAGCCAACCCGGTTAACGTCAGCGTTGAGCAATTTTTTATAAATAATTTTGCCTCTGACCTTTGTGCGCCACCGAATTTAACTCGATTGGTATTCCTGTGGCGTCGATGGCGATGTGTGATTTTCGTAACTTGAGTTTCGGCGCACACGGCAGAGCAGCCGTGACCAACATTACTCGGCGCACCATGCGGGGTACAAATAATTTTCGTCACATTGGCACTAGTACGATGCTTTTTTGTTATGTGTGAAAATTTAAAACCAATAAATCCTGCGAAACAATGCGAATAAATTATGTGGTTTCGAATAACTCTTTCAACAAGAGACGCACGGTAGAGGTTCAATTATTAGATCCTGTGCCAGTGTGCTACGCTCGGAGAGATAAGTAAACAGAAATAAATAGGTAACTAATTATATCTATATTTTTTTTTCTTCTAGGCATACATAGTAATCAAATTGGATGGCCTTATATACACACAGGAACAAAAACTTAGTAACATCGTCGATCAGTTTCCCAAAAACAAATTACTTACGAATTTATTAAAAAATATATTCTTATAAAATCATGCCTAGGAATTGTGCGTCCTAAATTTGTTATTGTAAAAGTGTTTTATGTAATTTAGTCAAGAACAAAGGAAACCTTTGTTTTACAGTATTCGAAATAAAGTGCAGCTACCTCTACGGATTAAGGGTGACATCCGATAACGTCAAATCGAACAGTGAACAATGCATTTTAGGAGTATTTTTGTTATTTGCAATCTTATCGTTCAGTAGCCGCTTTACATATAAATATCCATATTTACATCTAACTAAATCGAGGGATGATCTCATAAAGTGAGATAGTCAAGACCATATACCAGGATAAATCCTCATAACACAGGGAAAACCTCAACGAAGGCTACATTAAGCACACCTATTTATAACTAGGGTCATCTTAAGTACAATGGATAAATTTAAACGCCGTAGCGCGAACCAGCACTTGCTTTTTATTTTTTTGAGCGAAATGTTGAAACGTTGTCAATTTCTCCGTTCACCACTTTGTTTATTCTGATTTCTTTCAAGAAACCGTAGAAAGCGTCACAGTGCTTATACAACTCTTTAACACCGCACGGCGTCAGGGTTCGAGATCACCAAAAATCTTTGCTGATTCTCGATAGCAACTGCTTTAGGCCGAGTTTACTGACCCCTTGGCCCGCTCTACTGAGAACAGCGTTTCACCGCAATAATAATATATGAGCAATATCTATACGTTAGGCCCATAGGCTGAAAACTCGGAATTTAATAACGGTTAGATAATACCTATTGCCACAGTTTTGAAATGCTGGAAAATCATATGAAACGCTTATTTTACACGTTTTTATTTTAGTTTGAAATTTAATCCAAGGATGTTTAATGTTTAGATATGATAAGTTTTATAAAATAATATGACTAAGTACTTATTAGAACTGACATATTTGAAGTTTAAAGTCTGAATATTTAGGTTACCGTTGTTTGAACTCCAGTATTGTTTTAATAATCAGCTGAAAAGTACGTTATTTTTTCGAAGAACGCGTAAAACCTTACCATATAAAGTATTTTTTAACTTTTAGTTTTTAAATGAATACTGAAGTTAAACTTGTAAGTACCTACCGTACATTATTATGTACAAATGTTATTGTAGCCTTTTAACTTCGATGTTTATAACCTTTTATGTCTGTTCTTATGAGTGTGTATTATGTTACCTACTGGTAAGAGTAAAGAGCACGTCAGCAAAGTAAGACGGCTATATTTTTTCCATAGATAATGGAGGGTATCGACTTATTTTGTCACAAGGCCCAGTTAGAAGATGGTGATGATTAAACTAATATGATAAGATGAAATCGAGATCAATCTTAAAGTGAATCATAAATACAGTTTTCGTCTAAAACCAGATTCCAAAAATTAACGCCATCGCGAATTCAAACATGACGCTGGCCATAATTATATTTCGCGAGTCCGATAGTGTTATGAAACATTATTGTCGTGGGCAGTGTCAGGAAGTTGACACCCGGAGCGAGGCTCGGGCGGTCGGGCGCGTGCACTGCCTTACCGGAACGACTAGTAGGTACGCAGCCTTTCACGCACTTAATTTGGCAGGACCCCCTTCACGCCTCGAGCCCCGCCTCAGCGAGAGAAAGTAGCTAGCCTACGCAATGCTAGGGTCGACGACCGAACTCGAAAACTCTTAACTCTGACGAAAAGTGACACACAGCGTGCATTTTATATTCAGTAAGTGTGGTCAGTTTCTTGCACGGCCGGTGAATGGGCAATGTGATTAGGTCAGGCTAGGTTAGCAACTGCCTATTGTCCGCGGCGCACGTATTACGCACCCACGCCCTACCTGGGCCATCGAATACCTGCACTCATGTGCTTATCATTTTAATAACATTCATATTATTCTAAGTGGTAGGTAATGCCTTTTATGTTCTGTTTAACACTCGTCTGTCCATACGCATACGTACATTACCTGATAAGTATCTACGAGTATCATGTAAATGCACTTGACAACAGGCATCTTTTGTTAATCTGACCTTGATATCTTCAAGCCTTATAAAGCAGGAAGTATGCAATTGGCATTAATAAAGGCATGGCTGGTGATACAAGTATCGCAAACATGATTAACATGCAAATCACTATTTGTTTGCAGATATATGTAAGTCAACAAAACAGTGCAAATAACAAAAAATCTTAAAGTGAATATGAAGGACACAAAGGCTTCATAACTTTATAAGATTTAAGAAGGAACAGACTATACAATGAAACTACACTATTGGAACTTGTGTAAAAGAACGTATTGTATTGGAACAAATAACAACATGTTTGCATTAACTCAAGTTAGCGGAGAGGCGTCAATTATGTTGTCGCTCTTCTTAAGTGGAGTGGAACAGTTAGTGCTAATAATACCCGCTCAACGACTCAAAACGTTAGGAACAAATAGAACACGAAAAAAAGCTCATTTTTTTAACTAGCTTTTGTGAAGTTTACTTAAACGGTTTCAATATTCAGGCTGAGGGAGGTAGAGCAGCTCTGTTAAAGGAGGTAGAGCAGCATTCGCGATGCTAAGCCACCCACCTTATTATCATTTCGAGAAACATGTAAGATAGGCGTAGATATTTAATTTTTCATAATTACTGTGTGAAGTAGATTAGTAAGTGGCAAAAGTGTTCAATCAATTCTCATTTAGTAGGTGTAACTGTCAATAATGCAATTGATTATTAGGTATGTGCCAAGAAGCAACAAATTTTGTAGCGATTTCGGGAAATAAAATCGTATCGTGGTGCAGAAAATCTCTTGTAAACTTGTAAATCATTAGATTTTTTGATGTCTTACAGTTGGATTAACTATTCTTAAAAAAAATATTTGAGCCGAGAGAATGTGTTACTAATATTAGATATAAATAGAAGTTAATTTTATTAAAACTGACATTTTATAATCATATATGTAAAAACATATCCAGTGATATACCAGTTTGTTCGATAATTTTCACAAAAGCATTTTTTCATAGTAGCGAATTTTCACATCGCGTTTTTTCATGATCGCCAATTTTATTATTCGTCTTTCTTCGTGTAGCGATTTTTCATGAAGCGTTTAATAATATTCGCGTTTATTTTTCGCGCATATTTTACCAGTAGGTTATTTTATTATTCGCAAATATTATCAGTATAATATGGAGTATAATATAGTGTGGTTTAATAGATATTTTACTCGAAAACATTATTCTAATAAATCGTTACCTCCTTAGTGTTCACATATTACATATTAATAGTTACCTACTATAGGTAGGTTAGGTTCGTTAGGTGTCTTCAGATGCCCAAAGGGCAGACCGCCCAGAAATAGGAGCCCCATGAAGTTGGGCTCCGTCGACATAACACGTATGTTGGCTAATGCTGCTGAAGATATATGCGACTGAAAAAATAATATACTGGTTAAATAAGCGAAAAAAATAAACGCGAATATTATTAAACGCTAAATGAAAAATCGCTACACGAAGAAAGATGAATAATAAAATTGGCGATAATGAAAACACGCGATATGAAAATTCGCTACTATGAAAAATTTATTTTGTGAAATTATCGTACAAATCGATATACCTGCCCTAAATATTACTACATAATTGTTTTTAGATTTGTAACCAAGAAATGCTGCAAAGTATCAACCAGAACGCATCTGATCTAAGAATTACGAGAAATCAATCTAAGTTGTTCGACTTTGCCTTTCATTTAGGCCGTGTAATAAAAAACGATACCGTCAAAAGGGCTGAGAAAGTCACGATTCGTGACTGATTAGAGACGTAAAAAATAACCGTATTAAAAACATAACAGAATTGTGGCCCAGTCTACTAAGCGCATAGCAACCAGAGCAGGCCTGAGGCTGTTAGATGGAAACACGCATACCTACTTTTTATCCCTATACATATCGACCATCCGGCGGTGTATTCATAACATTTACCCTTTGAGCACTGACCTTGTATTGTTTTCAGTCGTCTTTTGATGTTCCCACCATTCTTTTTACTATCCGACTCATCAGACCTTGCCTTGTGCCTAGACGATGGCCAGTTGTCATGCTTATTCGAGGGCTTTGTAAAAAAAAGTTAATTACTTAGATTTGTTTGATGACATTGTTGTGATTTTAACATTGACACAAATCATAATTTATGTGTTATTAAGCAAAATTCTATTGTGATCTACGGTTAAGATCGCACTCATCATTACCTGAACTTACTTAGGTATACTAGATAAGTACTATTTTGAATCGATATTGTTCAAAAATTTAATTTTCTTGAGGCTTTATTGCATAGTTACTGGATTTTTAGGTGAACACATTATACAAAGGATGGGCTAATATAGTTTAGATAAAAAAATTGAGGTCAACGCAAAAGTCTTGAAAACTTGGACATTTCATGCTCCAAGAAATATTTTGTTCAATATAATGCCACAAAAATACACATTTCACTTACGTACATTTACCATGACTGCGTTCATCCTGGAACACTCATTTTGAAATTAGAACATTATGGTCTATCTTCAAATTGTTTAAGCCTTATGTCTTCATATCTCAGTGATAGAATTCAAATAGTGGATGTAAATGGAACCCAGTCCAATGGAGCTATAGTTAAGCTAGGAGTGCCACAGGGCTCTATTTTAGGTCCATTTCTATTTTTGGTTTATATAAATGACTTACCATCTATAGCAGATAATCTTTGTAATATAGTACTATTTGCTGACGATACATCATTAATTTTCAAGGTTAACCGGAAATCAACCGACTATGCGGAAATTAATTACACACTAGATAAAGTACTTAACTGGTTTACTACTAATAATCTTCTATTAAATGCCAGGAAAACTAAATGTGTTAGATTTGCTTTACCGAATGTTACGCCGGTAGATTCTACCATATTACTAAATGGTGAATGTTTAGAAATGGTGAATAAGGCATTATTCTTGGGTATAACATTGGACAGTTATTTGCAATGGAGTCCACATATAGTAGCAGTGCTTGCAGGTAAATTAAGTTCAGCGGCGTACGCTGTTAGGAAAATTAAACAATTGAGTGATGGTGATATAGCTCGCTTAGTTTATCATATTTAATTTCATAGTGTCATGTCCTATGGTATTCTGGTTTAGGGCAAAGCAGCTAACATTCAGATTATATTTCTGCTACAAAAAAGAGCGATTCGTTCTATATATATAACCTGAATTCTCGTGACTCCTTAAGAGACATTTTCAAAGATCTTAAGTGTAGCGTCCCAGTATATTTATGAGAGTATTATGTAGGTATGTTATAAAGAACATAGATTCATTTACAAAAAAATCCGGTGTCCACAATTTTGACACTAGAAATAAAAATAAAATTGCTATCAGAATGTTTCGTGTTCGTAAAGTATATAAATGATTTTTATATTGGCCAATATATTCATTTTTATAACAAGTTACCTGATCATATTTTAAAATTAGCCTTTCCATCTCTCAAAAATTATTTAAAAAAATCTCTAATGTCAAAAGCATATTATACAGTAGAGGACTATCTGACAGACAAAAATGCATGGCCTGAACCAGAAACCGAGTAACTGACTCCATAGATTGTACCTGACTAGTTAAGGGACCCAGTTCTATTAAGAAACCATATCAAACGTACATTAATTGTGATAAACCGTCATACTTTCTTGTAGTTTCTTTATTTTATTCTTACACTTTTCCTCATTTATATCTTAGAATATACTTTTAATATAATATTTTCTTCGGTTTCCGCGACTGTCACACATTTAAATAAAACAATTTAAACGGATTATATCGCGTATATTAATTATTTGAGCCTCCCTGACGTTTGCTCCCATGCTCCCACCTATCGCTTGGCTCAGTACCTAGCTGGGGTTCTTTCTTCGTTGCGGGGAAAGACGCAGGCATACACACGGGATTCATACCATTTCATCACTGAAATTAAAGATCTGATACTAACTGATAATGAAATTATGGTTAGTTTTGATGTCCAGTCCCTCTTTACATGCCTACCAGTACAGGATTGCATCAATATTGTGAGGAGGAGGCTACGTGAACAGAATATGGCAATGGAATATGCTGAATTATTAGAACACTGCCTTACATCTGGCTATATGCTATGGAACGGTGAATTCTACGTGCAAGTGGATGGTGTGGCTATGGGGTCTCCAGTATCTCCTGTTGTCGCCGATATCTTCATGGAGGACTTCGAGGAGAAAGCACTCTCATCGTCACCTGTTAAGCCGAGGATCTTTAAAAGATACGTAGATGATACCTTTACTATTTTACCTAAATCTAGTGTTTCAGTTTTCCTAGACCATTTAAACTCCATTCATGAGAAAATAAAGTTTACAATGGAGTTAGAAAATGACAATTCACTAGCCTTCTTAGATGTCAGTGTGTTGAGAAGGTCTGATAATACAATAGGTCATACTGTTTATAGAAAGCCTACTCACACTGATAGGTATTTAAATGGCAAATCACATCACCATCCTAGTCAACTTGCTACAGTGGGTAAATCTTTGTTTCAGAGAGCCAAGGGAATCTGTGACGACCAACATTTGACTGATGAACTACAGCATGTCAAGCGTGCGCTTTGGGCCAATGGGCTCAAGATACCACGCCTCAACCAGAAACCCCGTGTGAAGACTCCTACAGTCGAGCGTAAACCTGCGGTCCTGCCATATGTGAAAGGGGTCACGGATAGGATTGGAAACATCTTGAAACGGGCTTCCATTAAAACATATTTCAAGCCGATGAAGAAGATGTCTCAATACCTGAGGCCCGTGAAGTGTAGCATCCCTCTGCAGAGTGCTGGTGTTTACAAGCTGGACTGCGAGTGTGGTCTGTCATACATTGGCCAAACGAAACGTAGTATAGCTACACGGGTTAAGGAGCATGTAGCCGATGTCAAGCACCGTCGTTGCAACAGGTCTGCAGTCTGCGAGCATGTCATGGACAAACCAAACCATTCAATTAAGTTTGATAACACTTCAATCCTTGCCAGAGAGAAACGATATTTTCCCAGAATGTTGCGCGAGGCTATTGAAATCAAAAAATATCCCAATTTCAATAAAGAAGATGGTTTGTCATTACCACCGGCTTGGGATCCTGTTGTACATCTTATCAAGGATCAAGCAAGACACAAGACTGGAAACCTTGGGCCTCGAACGGTGTAAAACAAATTAGTGTCAAAAGTAGTATATGTAGAGTTTTTGTTTAAAAGTATTTTATAGTAATAAATAAGGCAATCTGGGAGTTTTCTTTGGCGGTTCTTTCTCCTCAGTAAGCCTTTAGTGAACCGCTGGTAGATATTTTAAATAAATAATAAATGCCCTTCTGGCACATGTGTAACTGTCTTTACACATTAGGCCCATCTGGCATGTATCAACACCTTTATTTTTAAATTAATATTTACAAAATGGGTAGTTTGCACAAATGTAACTTTGACAGAGAAAAATTGTGTTTTTCTCAGTCAACCTTTGACAACGGTATCTGTAAAGGTACTGAAACGTCAGGGAGGCTCAAATAATTAATATACGCGATATAATCCGTTTAAATTGTTTTATTTAAATACTTTTAATATGTTTTCTTCGAGAACTTCGTATAGTGAAGTTCATATTACTGTAATAGTTAAGTACACCTTTATGAAAAATTGACTGACTGTTGAGCTTCTTTCGGCTTTTCTTCTCAACAGTGGTCTCCTCTTGTGAAATACCGGTAGCCTCAGACATGTAAAAGTGCCCTTGTGGCCTACTTGCAGAATAAAGTTCATTATTATTATTTCATAAGGTATGTAGGTACTAAAATGAAGATAAAGGTATGAATTTTCATTTCGAGTGGTTCAGTAAACGGAATAATTAAAACTTATCACAAAAACCGGTTCTACCGTTATAGTTTAATAAAAATGTACATTTATAATTGTATATGTATTAAACAAGCACGTTGAAAACATTTAGTACCCCCCCTTAGTCGATAAGCGCTAAAATCATTGTCAACTGGGTCATTCTCACGATATGGTGTTCTCAGGCTAATTACCGTAGCCATTTTTTTCCTTCGTTTATTGAAGTCATTATATATGTTATATGATCCTTACCAAGCTATATTATTAATATATGTAAATGGCACTATACTGGTGTAAGTACCTTTCGAGTTATTATTAGTTTTATTTTTTACTTGAAACGGTAATTAGAACTAGTATTATTGACGACTACGGTAATTATTAATTTGTTTAAATATTAAATAAGACCAAATAAAAACAACAATTAAAAGAAAGCTGCAATAGGTATTTGAGTTATTTTTTCGATCAGACTGGATTAGAATAATAATAATAATAAGACGCTCGACAAACATCTTACGAGACTCTCGCTAGATGGCTGGACCAAGGGTCAGATACAGAAGGCGGTACTCCTGGACACGGCGCGCATTGTCAGGAGGTTCCTCTCTCTGCAGCCCTAACCAACGGTAGCCTGGGCCCTGCCCCGCTGCCGGCGACACCCTAGGTTAGGTTTTTTTAGAATGTGTTTATATTTGTAATGTATTTTTTATATAAATTTATTGTAAAAAAAACCTAGCCTAAGTATAAAAGCGAATAAAGGGAATACTCATACTTATACTCATACTCAATATAATAGGACTCTCATTGCCAATGAAGCTAATCTGTTTTAGGGGGGGCATCAACCGCCCCCGTGTGATGCGCTACGTGACACAAGCCTTCGCGGGGACTGGTACCAGGCCCTGCGATTACATGGCATGTATCACAGAGCGCACTACCTAAAGCAGAAAGTTTATGCATGGGCAAGCCGTATTCGTGGCTACAGAGAGCGTGTGGATGGACTGGAGTCCAGTGCTGGAGCACTACCGTCTCTTTCAAAGTTACCAAAGGAAGGTATACCGAAAGTGGGAGGAAACCGACCAATGTGTGAGCGACGGGCAACTACCGGATCCGACTGCTATGATTAACTTCTGGCGTAGTAACTGGTCGGTGCCAGTCGAGCAGACCAAGGGCGAATGGATGAATGTTGTCAGACGTGAGTGTGAACCGATCGAAGCCATGGGGGCTGTGACTATCAGCTCCGATGAGGTCAGGTGTGCGGCCCGTACGACCCAGAACTGGAAAATTCCTGGGCCAGACGGGTTGCACAACTTTTGGATCAAGTGGTTTTTTTCCTCACACGAACGTCTGGCAACACAATTTCAAGACGCCCTCGAGCTTGGTCCCCTACCATCGTTCATGACTACTGAGGTTACCTTTCTGCTCCATAAGTCCGGTAGTACCACGGAAGCGAAAAACTATAGACCCATCACGTGCTTGCCCACCATAAGGTGCATTACGCTCCTTACGTCCATTCTGAGAACAAAACTTAACACGCACATTGCGAAAAACGTTTTGGCTTTTTCTCAGAATGGATGTAGGGTTGGGTCCCGTGGTACTAAGGAGCTATATACTCCTCATTGACACGACCATTTGCCAACAAGTCCGGGGGACAGGGGGTCCCTCTCGGCAGCTTGGATTGGCTATAAGAAGGCCTATGATTCCGTTCCTCATTCGTGGCTGGAGAGGATCTTAGAGCTGTATAAAATCGACACAACTCTTAGATTCCCCTTAGGCGCGTGTATGGGGCAATGGACCACAATCCTTCGTTAACCAGGTGGCGGGGATGGTCCCCCTGGCCCGCAGAACTTGATAAGGATTGAGAGAGGTATTTTACAGGGTGACAGTTTTAGTCCTCTGTGGAGAACCACAGAGGACTAAAAGGCTAGGCAGAAGCCTATCCTTGAATCCGCTCAGCACTCTGCTGAAGGATTCAGGACTAGGTTGCCGGCTTCGAAGGTGAGGCCATTTCTCATCTGCTGTACATGGATGATCTTAAACTGTATGCACCAAACCGCCAGGATCTGGTGGATCTACTGGAAGTAACTGAAACCTTCAGTAGCGCCATCAAAATGGAGTTTGGTGTAGACAAGTGTGCGATCATGCATGTACAGCGGGGGAAAGTTGTAAATTCAGCGAACTTGCAACTTTCTGAGACAATGTCCCTCAGGTCTATCTCCGAAGCTGAAACATACAAGTACCTTGTTATGTCACAGTCATTGGGTATTGCAGACGGAGACATTAGGCAGGCGTTGAAGGAGCGTTTCTTTTGTCGCTTGACAAAAGTACTTAACAGTCTTTTGTCCGGTGGCAATAAGGCGCGCGCCTTCAACGCTTGGGTGATGCCTATGCTCACTTACTCCTTTGGCATAAGGTGCTAAGGTGGACTCAGACTGAGCTGGACGCCCTGGATACGAGGGTCCGTCAGCTGCTCACTAAGCACCGCATGAGACACCCACGCTCGTCAGTTATGAGACTGTACATCCCGCGTAAGTGTGGAGGCCGTGGCTTTTTAAACGCCAAGGACCTCTATAACCACTAGGTGTGCAGTCTTAGGTAGTATTTCCTAAACAACGAATGTGGGATTCATCGCGATGTAGTAGCAGTTGACAAAGGCCTCACCTCTCTCTCCTTAGCAAACGAGAACTGGCGGAGACCAAAGGTGCTTAGCACCGATGACCGCAGGGCCCTATGGCTCTTCTATAGCAGGGCCCTATGGAAGAGCAAGGAGCTACACGGGCGATTATACAAGGCCCTTACAGGGCCCGATGTATATAGATGGACAGATAGACGGATGGACGGACGTAGTATTTAATTTGGCATTCATTGTGTACGAAACCCTGAAAATGCTTGTAAGTACGGTACTTTTTGTAACATTCTTTTTTTTATAATTTTCATATTACGGGAATTAGAAAATCTACGGTAATTAGCACCACGGTACTTAGAACAAGGGCAATTTTAATTTTATTTTAAAATATAAGATGACATTGCAAATAAAGGAATATCGTTATACATTAAGGCCACGTGGTACGTTCATTACAAAAAATAGCAACACATTAAGCTAACAAACATAATTAATACACACAGGAACGAGAATTATACATTTTGAAAACCAAAGGAACGGTAATTAGATACTTGCGTGAATTGCGAACAGAAACAGCAATACAGTCACGTCCGCTCTGTTCGAATGCCGCGGCACTACTAGTCACTCGCGTTTGATGTTACGGTGATGCCGCGATCTATCGTAGTTTAGGTATGAGCACTCCGGAAAGGAATAGGAACGTGAATTATACCGTTCGACAGGACATTCAGAAATTTTTGTGTATTAATTAAACGTGTGGTCGTAGTGTATCAATTACTTTATTATACTAAACATTATATATTTGGCCACTGAATATTGTGTTGTCACAAATGTACTTCATTCCTAGCTAAAATGAGACGCAAGTTTCCCCGCTAAGATAGGATTCGGACAGCCTACGGTAATTGGAGAACAAGTGTTGTAAAAAATAAATAAGCTAGATATCGAACTGTTAGAACTACAAGATCCAAAATACCTCTAGAAAAAAGTATTGCCTATGTATAAAAAAAATTGCATCCATCTAATGTTACATATAAATAAACTAGAGGCCCGCGCATGCAAAAAAAAATGAGTTTTGAGAATGGCCGCACTCTATGTCTCTCACTTATCAGTTATATGGTAAGCTAAACCGTAGCAATATATCTCGGCACGTATCGAATATAGCCTCGTACTTCAAATAATTACATTATTCATATCAGCTAAGCCGGTAACCGGTACATGGATGTAAGTATAGGCGGTCAGCTATGCATCTGCGCAGTTGTCTGTTTCTAATCGAGTGTTAATTTATTGTTAGCTTGCATTAGATAGAGTAGAGGTGTGTGTATCGATATCTGCAGACTCCTTATCCAAAACTCTAAGTCCAAAATGTGACAGATTATAATATTTTATGCTTGTAAAAGTGAGGACGTACGTTTATCACTTGAGCAAGTTTGACATAATTTTCTCTTAAAGTTCAACCAACTATAACTCATATATCTATAAAATATACAAAATTGTACGTGAAATGAAAATATATATATATATGGGTGAATAAAGTCATGAAGGATTATTTAATTTATAACGAAGGAACAACGTTATTAAATCGCGTAAATCGTTGCTCCACTACAAGTAATAAGATATCATATTTACCTGTGAAGGCAATTTAGGCGCCATCCCATTATAGCCTAGCGGTGCCGTTTGGCACCCATCGTTTCATACAAAAGTTTCAACTTTTAATTACTTGGAAAACCCTCGACATCTATATGATGATTTGGTGTAGGGACGCCCGGCTGGAAACAGGCGGGCTGTCGATCGCTTGACTGCGTTCATTCAGCCCAATTCCCAATTGGAGCCAACGGTTACTGTCCCGGCGGCGCTCCCATACAGCCTTCTTCCTCGAATCTCCTTGTTCTCCTGCAGAAGGAAAGGACATCTTTAAGGATGTCCCTCAGCTCTTCCTCTTCTAGTTTATCTTTTCTGAAGATGCTATAGCGTATTATCGCATACATGCCACACTCTGCTATAACCTGCTTACTCGTCTCCTCCTGTCCACAGTGCCAGCAGTACGGATCACTTACTACACCCATAATATGTAGGTGCCTGTTAAGGCTATTGTGTCCCGTGATTATGCCTGTTAATAATCTGAGATTTTTCTTACCTAGTTCCAGTAGATACCTGGTCCTTTTTCTGTTTATGCCTCCTAGTATCATCTTCGATTGTCGACAGTCCGTTGCCTCTCGCCATTGTCTATTGGTCTCTTCCTCCATTAGCCTAGCTATAACTCCTTTCGTGACTTCTGCCGATATTGGCAGTGCAGGTTCGGCTCCTATGAGTTCCCTCTCTGCTCCCAGCCTTGCCATCTCATCTGCCCTTTCATTCCCTGTCACACCCTGATGTCCAGGTACCCATGCTACCGTAATCTTTGTGTGTTCTCCAAGTTTGTTCAGGGCTTCTCTGCATTCCTTTACCAAGGACGAGCTTACCGTCTGTTTGTCTAACGCTTTTAGTGCAGCCTGGCTATCTGTGTATATAACGACAGATCCCACTTCCTGCGAACATTCATCTATTATTTGTGCACATCTCATTATGCCGCATACCTCTGCCTGAAATACGCTAGCGTACATCCCCAGAGGTATGTGTACCTTTTTGTCCAGCTTCGGTATCACTATGCCGGCTCCTGCTAGTTTCGTGGATTCCCGCCGAGAACCATCCGTAAAGCAGATAGTCACGGGGTGTTCAACCTCTACCTTCCAGTTGTCCCTTTCTCCTATGTGTATCCTATATTTCTTATCGAACATCTCCTGTCTCTTTATGAGGTCGTTGTTTTGGGTAAGCATCCCCATCTTCGAGCATGCTTCCCTCTGAATAAGTGCGTGTCCCTTGTCCACAAAGCTTCCTCTCCATTCCTTACATGCTTTCATTCTGTACCATTGTTCCATGGCCCTCTTCTCCGCTTCTATTTTAAGTGACTTGAGACCGAGCATGATTTCCATCGCCTGCGTGGGCGTTGTTCTCATTGCCCCCGTGATCATAAGACATGCCAGTCTTTGTATGTGTGTTCTTTGGCCTTATGCCACCATACTATGGCTCCGTAAAGTACTCTCGGTAGTATCACCGCCTTGTAAATCCAGTGTATCATCGCTGGTTTCAGGCCCCATTTCCTTCCGACCACCCTCTTGCACTGGTAGAGCGTTCTTATGGCCTTTGCCGATTGCTCTCTTATGTGTGTCTTGAATCTGAGAGTGCTGTCTAACGTTAGTCGCAGATATTTGAGCTCTTTGACTACTTCCAGTTCTTTGCCTTGAATGCTGATAGGTTTCATTTTCTCTATTTTTCTCTTATTGGTGAATAATATCAGTTTTGTTTTATCAGGGTTTAGGTCCAGTCCTCTATCCCTACACCATGCTAATATTTCCATCACTCCTCTTCTCATTATGTCTCTGACCACATCGACATCTATATACTAAAAGTTTTTTCTAATTCTGAGACCCAAAATAATTCAGGTCATAATGGGTTGTATATTTTCAGGAAAATGTATCAAATTACGCCCACCAAGTAACAGTGTTCTGTTATGTGATCCAAAGGTGTCACCCTTTGGATCAATTTGAATAATCATGGAATTGTCATTATTAGGGCCTGATTACGTTTCGTTACGGTGTTGTAAGGACCTTCTTGGTCGGTGTCATCGAAATAAAAGGTTATCCCGCACCTCGACCATTTGTGGTAAATTATATTTAAGACCGATAATCTGCCATTTGTACTTATTTATAATGTGCAATAAAGTTTAAATAAATAAATAATATTCACCAAACATTGTTAGACTCTTAATTCAATACAAAAATGAAATTGCTTCTTTATAGCCGGCCTACATCTCTACATAATGTAGTAAAGTTAATGTCATGGAGATGAAGTGATAGGCATAACCAAGTCACAGTGATTTTTCGAACAGTCACGGCGATCGAAATATAAGAGTTTTCCCCATCTCTACTAGAGGTCCACCGGCTGCCCGCACGTGAGTCGCACGCGCACGTGCTCGGCTTCGCGATGGAAAATCACAGAAAACAAGGACACAATGCAATGGTTCATTCAACCGGACGTTATTATTCAACGAGCGCACTGTGATGAAACTACACAGATCTTCATTATTATTAACAGAGCCCAACATTTCGACATATTGGACGTGACGTTGCACTCCTAGGGTGGGCTGTACCGAAAATTTTGATCCCTCTATGTATAGTTTATCACTTCACAATCGGTCATGGTTCTGAACACTCAAGTGTAACCTTCAGTTCAATAATAAAATCGTTTTATTTTGTCGTTAATTGAAGGCTATGGAAAAACTATTCCTTGGGAAGGTATCAATCAATAATTCTGAAAAGATGACTATCCTTTTATTCAAGTTGGTATCCAAGACCAGAAGTTTTGGTCCCATTTCAAGTCCGCATGTAAAATGAATCCAGAATCACGTTTATTATAATTGTAGGCGTAACACACGAATGACAAATTAATTTGTATGAAATACTCAGATTCAGAAAAAAGCTACAGAAGTTAGACAATAACCCTGATACACCCTTCATTATTGATTTTGAACAAACATTCTGGTAATTCATTTCGTTTCTATATGCGCATATGGTTTTTCTTTTTTCATCTACTTACAAGTTCCTTGAATCCCAATATTTTTTTTTTCTTAAATTTTGTCGTCAAAATATTGCAATCTTAACAAAGTAGCCGCAATAACTACGATTATATTCTTGTTGTAACTGGCCTCGCGATAGACTCTAGTTTATTACAATGGTTAGCTGGCCGTATAATTACTAAATTAAAATTACTTCATCGTGAATTTGTGTTACGCCCACAATAGATTTCATAATTTTGCTAAAATTATATTTTGTGGTCAGGTTTGTCTTGTTCGTTAACGCAGTCAAATCTTTCGAATTCATGAATAAAAATATAATGACCTAGAACATTACGAAAATAATCACCAACTAACAAAAAGCATCCTTTAACTTATGACTAACTACCCGTGTACCAAAAATAGGTGAAACTGGTCAAAAACAAAATCTCCAACTAGCCTACCTATTCCCCGTTTTAGGGTTCCGTAGTCAACTAGGAAGAGGAACCCTTATAGTTTCGCCATGTCCGTCTGTCCGTCTGTCCTATGGTATGAGTATGTGTATGTATCACGCCGAAAAACGGTAAAAAAAATATCTTTTTTTCGGGTACCTAGTGCTACCTAGCTATAACTAGTGGGGGTGAATTTTTTTTTCCGTTCCAACACTAGTGTGTGGGGCGTTGTTGAATAGGTCTTTTAAAAATAATAGGGGTCTTCAAACATAATTTTTTGATAAAGTCAGCAGTTTTGTAAATATTCGCTCGGAAAATCCAAAAAATTGTGTCCCGCCGCTCTAACTTGGAAAAATTCATGAAAATGGGGCCTTATTAGAAGTTCCAATGAAAACTATATTGAATAAATTCGGTCGAGCCGTTTTTGAGTTACCGCAAAATTTCATAATTTTCATTAAAATGACGTAAGTGCCGCGCGGTGTTCTCATACTTCGAACGTTACACATATTAGTTAAGTGCCATACTGCATTAAAATATTTCGCTCAATCTGGCGCGTATAATCCATAACTTCCAGAAAGTAATAAGTAATTACAATTACTTTGGCGTTTACGACCTTTTTAATTTAAATTTTATTTTATTGTCTATTGTGATTTATATCTTCATTGTACAGACATTTCATTTTTAAATTTTAATTTTTTTCTTGTATTCAACAAAAAAACAAAACATCGAATAAAGTTGCGTTTTATCGATCACTGTTGATTTGAAATCCGTTATTGTCCAATTAAATAATTATCAGGGGATGGCCTAGGGCAGCCCTAGGGGACGATGGTGAATTTGTTAATCTTAAACTGCAGTTAGGGTGTTAAAGATATCGATGACGAGCAAACGGCGGCTTCCCGACCCTCATACCTGATTTTCAGTCCTTGTAGTCTGTGTAATAATCTAATTACCTACAGCTGAAATATTATCTCGTCAATATTTATCATAACATGAAACTATTTCAGAAAATAATGATACTTAATGAACCGGAAATAAAAGCCAGTCAAGTGCGAGTTGGACTCGCGCACCGAAGATTCCGTGCAAACTATGAAAGCACTGCGTACTGCGTTAACGAAAAGTACTAAAGGAACAAACTTCACTTTGCCGTAGAACAACTGTTATCCCCATACATCGATATCTTAGGTCGGGGTTAGTTAATCAACTGCAAATAAGTAGGTATGTAATCACAAAAATATATATATTTATTATTAATTACAAATTAACGATTTTCACACATTTTTTGTACTAAATGTTACTTCTTGCCATATTTCACGATACTAGGTCTACCGGGTGGGTAGCTAAAGATTTTGTTTCCCTTGCCATCGTCAACAAATGCAGCATTAAACGCTCGTATCTTTTAATTGCGTTGACTTACAAGTATGATTTTTTCACGGCTTCGATTGAGATTGAGATCAAGATTAAGATATATATTGATTATTGAATGATTGAAATTAAAACTTATAGAATTTTACATGTCATTTCATTATTTAACATAAATATATAAAGTTGATATTATTTATAATGATATTATTAATATTCATTTATTATTACAGGTTTCATTTTTATTAGTATTTTAATTATAATTTTTCATTTTGATAGTTATATATTTAACATTTTATCTGTTGCAGTGTCAAATGTCCAAACATCTAAACCTCTTCAGGTTCAAGGCTAGAAGACAAGACAGACAGACAGACGGACAACAAAAATTTTCTTATATAAAGTTTTTGTAGACTGAGATATGGAACCCTAAAATAATAAAAAAAATATTTGAGTTACCTAAAGTGTTTCTGAAAAGACGTGCAACGCTAATTTTAACGAAAATTAGTTTTGTGTGTTAAAATAAAATAAACGACGTTCATAATGAGTTTAACTTTGTACATAATGAAATATGACCGAAAGGAAAACGACATAAGTAATTCGAAACATGTTTTGCTAACTTTTGGAAGTTGCAGAAAAAGCTTATCATAGGTACTCGTAATACTACTGTTATCCTACACATATATACTGTTATCCTGTTGTTGTCATGTGTGTACTATCTAGCGATCAGACCACACAGTTTATCGTTTTAGAAACATTTATTTCAGGCTTTAGAGCCTAAAAATATATTCGTAATTAAAAGTATTATTTATGTTAACACTATGTTAAGTGGCAAAAAATAAGCGTAAAATGTATGGATCATTCACTTGTCTCCTCATGGAAGCCAACTATTTGGTTAGTGAAGCTCAAAAGCCGCAGTCCATGATGTGATGTCTATCTATCTCTCTTTCTGCCCATTATCTCACATGGTGGTGGATTCGGCTTTCCTTCCTTGCTTGCTTTACTCCTCCGATATCATCTATCTATCCTTTTCTTCGTATCCATATATAACCAACTTCAAAAAAAGAGGAAGTTTTTAATGGCGTTCACAATGTCCACATATACATTAAAAACATCACTTAAATAGGTTGTATACGTATCTTGATATCCCAAGGGCATAAAACAAAAGTTCGGGTGCTCGTGAATACCCGCCGCATTAAAAGGAAAACTCTTCCCTTGTATGAGCCTCCGTAACTAGCGATGTTCGCGCAGTTGTACTACTCGTATACTGTCCTGGTGTAACAGATAATAGTTATTGCTTTATAATTCAATGCGGACATAAACGGATTGTTAAATAAAATACTGAAAAGCCTTAATTTCAGTAACTTTTTACGGGAGCTTATTTTGTATTACCTATATTGGAAAGATATTATTATTATTGTAGAACGGGCTTGCAGGCAGTAGCTTTGAAGAGAAACTCAAACTCAGAATATAATTGGATTTATTCTAGAAGTAATTACGAACATTACAGTACTTTTAGGACAATAACAACTATCACAACCGATGTCGATTACGAATCAGGCAAGAATGGCCGCCTGGAGCCCAGCTCCTAGGCCAACCGACCATCATTATGGCGGGAACATACAGCTCCCCGATTGGCTAGCGTCATCGCGTGATATTCGTGACGCGGTCCAATCGTTGAGCGTTGTCTGTTTTCCCGCCACAATTTTTACCAATAGAATACATACAGTGTTGTCATACTTGAACGTTAAATATTACTAGGATAAACCATAGACTAGAAATATAAATTTTATACAAAAATTGTCTAAATAAAACATTATAATTAAATAATCAAAACATTATATAATAAATTCACTATAAAACAGTAAAATTAAAATAACCTAACATTATGAATTGTAATTTCACCTACACTTATGAAAATGAAAATGAAAAATGTTTATTTAGGTTCCATAGAAATTAACATATAGTAGGTAAAAGGTTGGACCCACCCACTAAGCAAAATAATATGCTTGTGTTGGGAGACCCCGCTAAATACAATGATATAGGACTTATATACAATGGAAGTTCGACACATTGTAACAATGTAGCAAATGCGAGGCTCGGTCAGTCTCGGGCTCCGAGGCTCAGTGCTCGAGCGCCCAGGAAGCCCGTGGGCCCAGGAGCGGTCGATGTCCCAGTGAACGCACTTTCGCTTTTATCGTTGAACGAACCCGGCACATTGCTACCGCACTCACGGTTACACCATCACGTCGTAGGTTTTGGCGCCTGACTCTGGTATGCATACTAATTGCTTTAGGGTTGTGATGTTGAGATTTCTCCAGGGAGCTTCGTGATTTATGATTAACTAAAACATTATTCGTGTGCGGGAAGAAGGAAACCCTCCTTACATTCCCCACCCACTCTCTTTTGACCGCTATCGGGGAAAATTTGTGAACCCCAAGGTAGACGTACTCTTTAACAACCTCGAGAAAGCTGCCCTGTACCGCAATTGATTCCGGACTAACATGTTCATTGAACATAACCTTGGTTTTGTCCAAGTTCACCCGGAGGGCAATGCGTTTTGAAGACTCAGCTAGGCCGTTCAGCATAAATTGCAAGTCTTGCAGCGTTTCCGCCAGGATGACAATGTCGTCTGCAAATCGCAGGTGTGAAAGGTACTCACCGTTTATGTTAATGTCTTGTCCTTTCCAGTCCAACGTCATCGCGTTTCTTACAATTAAAATGTACCCAGTTCATTACAAAATAGAAGACAATATTTCAGCTACCGGCACGCGCGATTAAACTTCGTCGCTAATTGGCAAAAACGTAATTATACTGAAAAACTTTTGTCAGCTTAAGGATCCAATTGATGCTGGCTTAAAGCCAGATAGTAGAACTGCCTTGCCAAAGTCATAAACTATTACACCGTAGTTTAAGTACCTACCTACCGATTATTTTTCGAGATATTTTAGATTTAGATTAACGAAAATAATGTGCTACGGAATATAATAAAAAACTAAGTACAGAAAATACCAGAACATAAAGTCTGCTAGTCATCATAATTGGTCGTGTGGCATGGTGATACGATCGACCAACACATGTGTGCCATTACGATTACATACGAACGCGCCCCGATTTTGCCCGAACAAAAGCGGAAGATGAAGCCTAGCACCGAGGTGTGCATTGGTGTGGTGCGGTTTGGCGGCGCGTAGAGAACCTGTGTTGATAATAGTTTTGTCATACTCCATGCTCATCTATGATGTATGATATATGAGATATACCTATACTCCTTGTAGCTATTAAATACAATAAAGTGTATTTATTGTTATTTAAAATAATGACCAAGTACCGACAAAGTAATTAAATCATCCTAATATTCAATGAAGGTTGAACCCATCCTCTATTCACTAAAGCCACTGTACCTACCGAAAATAGTAAATTTCTTTAAAAGGTCTAAAACTGAATCTGAATGAAATAGTATCTAGATGACAAAAGAGTAAAACAGAAAGGAAACATAAATTGTAATTATGCGTCAATGTGTTTTGAACGAAACATTAACAAAAAAAGCTTTAACACATTAGAGGAGTATGATACATATTATAAGCTTGCATGTTCCGTTGCGGACATTTGTCACGGAGACTCAACCCGTGAAAGGTCATGAAACGAGCTACGGGGATGATTACAGTAATTTAGGTCCGTACCTACTCGTGGCGGCGCCAGCAATCCAATAATTTGGCATCATGTCTTTTGTTTTCAACGATTATTAAAAAAAACTTCTATAGGTAGGTACCTATACAAAATTTTAAAATTGTATTGAAAATCAGTTTTCTATTTACGAGGGGTCATTATTCCAGGAAAAATCTTTATAATTAGTATAGGGATAACTGGACACCCAAAAATGGTTATTGGATACTTTTTACCCGACTACGCTAAAGGAAAATGTTTCACGCGGACGAAGTTACGGGCAGCTTCTAGTGTAGGCACATAAATATCCATTTATTGAGCCTTTTAAACGCCTAATTAATTACCCTAGCCGCATTTTGATATGAATTACAAATAACTGCATGGTCTATAATATACGTAATATAGGTAATCGAAAATAACGTCATTTATTTTAAAAGGAGTTCGTCAATATTGAAGCCAAGGGAATAAGTAAATGTGCGCTTCAAACGCTCAGCTCACTAAAATAACCACATAAAAACATTATAGATCTATGTAGACATTTACGAGGGGCGTCTGAAAAGTTCTAAGCCTAAGGTATTTCGAGGTTATATATGCGTTTATGATACTGGCCACTAGAAAGGCCATTTAAAAACAAATTATTAAAAAATAACATGTCACGTTTTTATTATTCTGTTTCGAGATATTCAACGGAAAAGTACATCATGTGTGAATTACCAACGAATATTACGAAAATTGAGCACCGTGCTGTAATTAAATTCCTTACAAAAAGTGACAAATCACCGCAGTGTATTTTTGAGGAAATGGCTATTATTTACGGTGATTCTGGGCCTTCTTATGCCACAGTCAAAAAGTGGAGTCGCTTATTTAAACTCGGACGGGAATCGATCGAAGACGACCCCCGCTCAGGGCGGCCAATATCGGTAGTGACCGAAGAAAACGTAGCAAAAGTCAAAAAGCTGGTATTAGAAAATAGAATAATTAAGGTTTGGCAAATAGCTGAGGTCTTAGGTATTAGTAAAGAAAGAGTCGGAGAAATTTTACATGAACATTTGTACATGAGTAAAGTCAGTGCTCGTTGGGTACCGAAAATGCTAACGGCCTTCGATAAAGTACGTCGTGTGGAAACTTCTCGGGCGTTTTTAGAATTGTGCGAAGATGATTTAGATGAAGTTTGTTCCCGAATAGTAACTGTTGATGAAACATGGATCAGACAGTATGATCCGGAGTGTAAGTCTGAGTCGATGCAGTGGATTGAAAAGTGCAAAAGTCGGCCTCTAAGTTAATGGCTACGGTATTTTGGGATTGTGATGGCATTCTTTTAATCGATTATTTAGAAAAAGGCTCTACGATAAACGGAACTTATTATGCAAATCTAATAAGACAGGTGCGACAAGCCATAGTTGAGAAAAGGCGGGGTAAACTAAGGAAAGGCATTTTGTTTTTGCAAGACAACGCACCCGTTCACACCGCTAATGTTGCGAGGCGTGCTCTGAAGGAAGTTGGTTTTGACGAAATTGACCACCCACCCTACAGCCCAGATCTAGCCCCAAGCGATTATTTTCTATTCAATAATTTGAAGAAAGAGTTGAGGGGAAAGCGATTTAGAAGTGACGAAGAGATGAAGGCGGCTGTACAGGAGCATTTTGAAGGGCAAAATGAAGATTATTTTTTTAATGGCCTAAAAGCACTGTATAAAAAATGTAAAAAATGCATTGATTTAGGAGGAGACTATATTGAAAAATAAACACGAGTTCATTTGTGTAAATTGTTTGTTTCTATCTTAGGCTTAGAACTTTTCAGACGCCACCAGAACTAACACTAACAACATCAACACGACCTAGACATAGGTATTCCGAAAATATTGGTCTGTTGCTGCCATAGACAGAGGCGACTGGAAGAAAGAGAGGGAGGACTTTTACCAGCAGTGGGACAGCACAGGCTAAAAATAAATAAATAATAACCCTAACAAAAACGAAGTACAAATAATAATCTTCATAAGTCATTAATCGTCAACACTACTGAAGAAAAAATTTAGTGTTTCAACCACTATGACATACCGTGTTAGAGGTAGATTGCAAAAAAAAAATTACATAGTTAAGGGCTTTAATTAAAACAAAACTTGATTGATTCCTTTGTGTGACGAAAGTTACCCATACATTTTGTATGACTAACTTTCGTCACACAAGCACAAGTGTTCGTGATTTTTTGTTAACTAAACTTTTAACTATGTAAAAAAATTGCAATCGACCCTCAACGTACCATGGACGTGCATGTCTGAATTTCAGATAATTCTGGATCATTGGAGACGAACATTCAACACAGTATCGCAGCAGCCTGGCTGAAATGGAGAGAAGTGACTGGTGTGACCTGCGATAGTAGAATACCTATTAAGTTAAAAGGCCTCGTGTACCGGACTATGATAAGACCTGTCCTCACCTATGGAAGCGAAACGTGGGCAATGACCCAAAGACATGTCCAAGCCATCCACGTAGCCGAAATGAAGATGCTGAGGTGGATGTCTGGTGTTTCGAGGATTGACAAGATCCGAAATGAATATATTCGTGGCAGCCTCGGAGTACGGGACATCGCCGATAAGCTCCAGGAGAGTCGGCTTCGTTGGTTTGGGCATGTCAAAAGAAGACCTTTAGAGTACGTCGGCAATCTAGAGCACTCAGTCTTGCCTTGCCGGATTCTCGGCGAAGAGGTAGACCCAAGTTGCGGCGGCTTAAGACCTGAACAACTGCGGTTTGGAAGAACACGATGTCCAGGATAGAGCAAAGTGGAAGAGACGTGTCGCAAGACGGGACCAACGCTAGGAGGATGATGATTTAAGGATCAATTAAACTTCAATGATTGAACTACAAGTTTAATACTACTAATTAAGCTCTTCTTAATACATTCTATGCATCCCATTTCCCATTTTAATGTCGAATAAACACGCCTAACTTCGCAGAACTTCAAATAGTCGTTACGTGTTTTGCTGTTATATAAATTGTAGGCGCTTTTATCGCAAGGTTTGAGGATATGAAGATTGCATCAATTCGTAGGCAAAAGGAACTTTTCAACGATACTATCATGAACTTATATCGTTTTATTGTGTAAATAAATAGATATCTACGGACGAATATAAATTATAGGTATATTTGTGGGCACTAACATTAAACGTAATTTCAATAACTAATGCTGCTTGCTGGTTCAAATAAATTGGATACTAAAGGGAATTTTCTAACTAAACAAAGTGCAAGAAATTAGTTATTCCTTTTTTATTTACTTTTTACAAACATAATGTGTAAGATCTCGTCGATTACTTTAAAAAACAAATCGAATAACTACCTACTTAAAAAACTTTTTTTTTTTCTATTAAACCCACTTCACAGAAGATTCAGACCAAGAAAAGATACTTTCCGAGAGCAACAGCACAAGTTACAAAAAAAAAATCACGATTATGTAGAAGTGCCTATATTATTAGAAGAGTTATATCGATTCCTCCAGGATAAGAATAACAGATGCTGACCTGATGACGAATATCTAGAAAGTATGCTCTATCAAACAAAAAAAAGATTTTTCCAGATCGGTTGAGCAGTCTTCGAGTAACCCGGGAACGAAGGGTTAATGATTCGTATTATGTGTCCGTTAGTGTATGTGTTTGGGACATGTAGTATAATGGTCGATAATGTCGAAGGCCGCAAAGAGCACGAAATGACCTCATTACCCTTTCAGCCCATAAACTTTAACCTTGTTGACTCTAACTATACAACTGTAGATATAGGTCTGAACTACAACAAACTGATCCGATTGAATTCGCTAACATTGTAGGCAATAAAGTCACGTATATATGTTGGAGTTGTTTAGTTAGGTTGAGTCCTATGTTTGTTTGAACTGTTAGCGACCAACCAGGTCACAGTTGTTTGGGTAGTGAGATGGTTGGCAGCAATATTGAATAGCATATAGGACTTCTGGTTTAGAGACGAGCAATCTGAGGGTCGTCCCTATAGTTAAAACAGCGATCTTATTGACCGAGCGAACGAAGGAAGCGTCTCCGTTTCAACTTGGCCCAAAATTATTACTTATGTCCGGATGTTTGGATGCTAAAGATACCTTATGTATTTTATAGGAACGACCCTCAGATTGCTTGCTTCTATAAACCAGGAGTGCTATTCAATAGCCTAGACATCCAAACATCTTAACATTCAAACATCAGGACAAACGAAAGAATTTTGGGCCATACTGAGACGGAGGAGCATCGCTCGCTCGGTCAATTAACGAACAACTTCATATTATATTCCTAACATTCACGTATTCGGCGATCGGAAAATTCCCGAGTTAGATGTATTTAAGTAGGTACCTGACGGGTACAGGTATTTCTCTGTAGATATTACGTATCTAGGTACTATTTATGACTGGGAAACCGAATGCGCCTATGCATAGGTACCTACAAATCGCGCACGAAGCCTTAAAGGTTTCAGTCTTTACTTTAGTGTAGGTATTTCAATTGCAATTTGCCCATAGGTACTACAAACATTTTAACCAAAGATATTCATTTCGGCTTGATACCTCCACGTGTTCCTGAGAAAAGGGTCCTGATCTTGACATACATACAGACGGACAGACAAACGGACAACAAAGAGAGGGTTCCGTTTTTGCCGACTGGTACGAAACCCTAAAACTTTTCATCTTGGTCGAAATGCGCTCAACTGCTATGTTAACCACAGAACCGTGGATTAATTTATAAGGATATTGATAGAGCGGAACATAGTTTTACATCTACCAATCTCTACTTAGCTGCGGATACGGCAATGAGGGCATTCATTATTTTCCCCAGTGGATCTTCATTCACGGCAAAATTTTATTTAAGTAATACCAAGGTAATGTGTACTAGCATCATACAATGAAGTAAAAGTACCTATTTCATACTGAAGATTGCTTTGAAGAGAACAACAGTTTACAAAAAAACCGGCCAAGAGCATGTCGGGCCACTACAAACATTTTAACCAAAGATATTCATTTCGGCTTGATACCTCCACGTGTTCCTGAGAAAAGGGTTGTATTTGGAATATGGTTAGTATATTATATCAGCTCAGTAATTGTGTCTCATGTAGCCTGGAGAATGGACGGCCGCTGGGGCAGCAAAGTGGCGACCACGTATAGGAAAGCGCAGCTTGGATTGACCCCCGACTAGATGGACGGATGACCTCATGAGGGTAGCGGGGAATCAATGGATGCGGTCTGCACAGGATCGCATTTGGTGGCGAATCATGGGGGAGGCCTATGTTCAGCAGTGGACGTCTGTGGCTGATAGATAGATGGATAGTGATCCTGATCTTGACATACATACAGACGGACAGACAAACGGACAACAAAGAGAGGGTTCCGTTTTTGCCGACTGGTACGAAACCCTAAAACTTTTCATCTTGGTCGAAATGCGCTCAACTGCTATGTTAACCACAGAACCGTGGATTAATTTATAAGGATATTGATAGAGCGGAACATAGTTTTACATCTACCAATCTCTACTTAGCTGCGGATACGGCAATGAGGGCATTCATTATTTTCCCCAGTGGATCTTCATTCACGGCAAAATTTTATTTAAGTAATACCAAGGTAATGTGTACTAGCATCATACAATGAAGTAAAAGTACCTATTTCATACTGAAGATTGCTTTGAAGAGAACAACAGTTTACAAAAAAACCGGCCAAGAGCATGTCGGGCCACGCTCAGTGTAGGGTTCCGTAGGTGTCCATCCTTCACAATAGACGGGCTTAAAACAGCGGTTTTCTCGTAGTTTAAACTACGAGAAATATTTCAAACTCTATACAAATGGTCGTAAACGCCAAAGTAACTGTAATTACATATTACCTTCTGGAAGTTATCGATTATACGCGCCAGATTGAGTAGAATGTTTTAATGCAGTATGGTACTTAACTAATATGTGCAACGTTCGAAGTATTAGGACACCGCGCGGCACTTACGTCATGTTGAAGAAAATTATGTTGCGATAACTCAAAAACGGCTCGACCGATTTTATTCAATATAGTTTTCATTGAAAGTACTTATAAGGCCTCATTTTCAAGAATTTTTCCATAATTTTTTGACCCGTGATTGAAAAGTTAGAGGGCGCTAATTTTTAAAATTTTCGGAGCGAATATTTACAAAACTGCTTATGTTTCCAAAAGATAATGTTTGGAGACCCCTATTATTTTTAAAAGACCTATTCAACGACAGCCCACACTCTTAATTGTGTTGAAACGAAAAAATAATTCACTTTAGGTGTTTAAGAGGTTACCCGAATAAAAGTTTTTTTTAGTGTTTATTTTACCGTTCTGTCGGCATCATACATACACATATTCATACCAAATTTCAGCTTTCTAGTACTTGATCACGGAGCTAAGCCGCGGACGGACCGACAGACGGACATGGTGAAACTATAAGGGTTCCTAGTTCCTAGTTGACTACGGAACCCTAAAAACATATGTTATTACTAAATCGAATAAGAGATGTGGGTAGTTTAACAAAGTGGATAGATCCTGGGTACTTAAGAAAATTGATCTATTGTATAT
Source organism: Apotomis turbidana (assembly GCA_905147355.2). Lineage (NCBI taxonomy): Eukaryota > Metazoa > Arthropoda > Insecta > Lepidoptera > Tortricidae > Apotomis > Apotomis turbidana. The sequence continues at coordinate 16,920,204 of LR990288.1, read as the reverse complement.
ATTGGTCAGTTGAAACAGATTTGGCGCTCACCTTGAATCTCGCTGAAACAAATAGAGCATTTTGTTAACATTGTTTGCGCAGCACGCGATTCTTATTTTACAATTGTAAATAATAATATATTAAAATTGTGATTCAACTATATGTGAATAAGTATATAAAGTTTCAACTCGTATGTAATACCTACTTAGAATAAAGCATCGCTCACTGAGAAAGTGCAATGTCCCATTCACATACCTACGGCTACTCCTGTCGAGTCAATTAAGTTACATTAGATAGGTATACCTATATTATATATTAAGTATACTCTAGACAAAGGACTCCTCCTTAACGCGGGCCGCTGAAATCAATCCCTATAATCCGGAGTAAATAAACAAAAGCTTTCACCCATGAACGACAGTGTTGCAGTTTGTTTTGTTGCATCGTTCAAATTTCCCTCTTGGCACTGGAGACAGCCAGTCGCGTACCTGTCTGGCGAGCGGCAATCGTTACCGCCCGGCGCGCCGGTCTGCATCAGCGGTCATGCGCACAGCGCCCGTGTGAGTTCAACCGAGTAGGAAGTGAGGACCGAAGCATGGAAGCGCGTACTCTGTGCGGCGGCGAGGAGTCCCCGGCCGCCGCGCCGCCGCGCCGCCCGCACCCGCAACCCGCAGTCCGCTCGCCGCGCCGGCTCTGCGCGCTACACGCTAACCGCATCATGGTGAGTCATTGCTATTACGTGCGAAAACTATTCATTTACGACGACCTTTCGAGTGTATCTACACAGTCGCGGCGGATTTACTGACTCGATCTACTTACTGGGCCACAGCGAGATCCGACATTACCACCATATTAAGCGGAGCTAACGAGCTTGACTTTTAAACCAATTACCGAAGATTGACACTGCAAGCGACTAAAGAAGTACTGCTGTGATTTGCATTAAACAGTTAAAACCTATTTCAGGTAATGGACAACCGAATGAATGAAGAGAACAAAAATGAAAACAATTCTTCCATATTTATAATAAACTTTCAATATGGGGATGTTGTGAACTACTCGTTGGTTTTGATCAAAGGCATAATAACTAGAGGAAATTCCAACAATCATGATAAAATATTGTGCACCGTCACAAATGGAGGAGTTCAGAATAAGTCAGAATGGATTATATACAATGGAGAATTTAAAGCGTTAATTGAGTTGAAACAAGGTGAAAATATAATAGATTTTGAATACACTGGACAATATCGCAAAACGTTACTACTGGACTATACACCTAGAAGAACAAACTTAAGAGTTACTCCAGTTTACATAATATGCCAAGGCCACGACGGTTATTTCCAAAGCCCCCCTAACATCGATAACTCAGTAGAAAGTGCTTGTTCTCGCATAGCGATTGGAGCTAAGCTTATTCAAAGCCTAACAGCAGAAAAACTATTTGAAAGCGGATTCGGCAGAAAAACTTTTCAGCTCGAACACGAAGTCAACTCAAAAAGTCCAGAATGTGTAATATTCCGAAGCAACCTTAATGTAAACAAAGCAAGGAAAATGAAACAAGCAGATTTATGGGCACATTTTGGTAGAGAGCTCATGTTGTCTGACTTGGGCAGTAATGAAAGAAAATTCCTGGCTTTTATTTCTTGTACAAGGTTCAAGGGCACTGATGTAGATAAGCCCATGACACATGAAGAGATCGTTTCGTTGACGGAAGCCTACGCTGCACTCGGTGGTGGAGGTCTAGCTCTATTTGGAACTGCCTGCTTGTACACTTGGTCGACGACTGTTGATGAAATCATTCCCAAATTTCAAGACACATCACCTGTAAACACGCGCCGTTTTATGGATGACAGCGGATATCGAAGCACGCTTGGAGGATGTTTCGCTACGACCTTAGGATCTGTTTTCCATGAACTGGGACACACTTTTGACCTTGGACATACTAAAGATGGTATTATGGGCCGAGGATTTGACAACATCGACCGAGTTTTTATGGTTGGAGAGAAAAAATCAGCTTTATCGAAAGACAATATGAACAACTTTAACGGCAAACCTGTACAACACTCAACAGTTTCACTTCAGCGTAACATAAGTGTTACAATGAACGTCGCTGAACCACTCAGAGTATTGGGACCAAGAAGCAAAACGACGCTAGGAAACTTCGCTGCGATGTCAAAATCAGACATTATTCGGAGAAGTCCAAATGTCACACCCATAACTAGGCCGTCTAGTGTATACTCTAATATATCCAACAGGATGACCGACTCTAGGAAAAATGTGAGTAGAACGAATGGGAATGATACAATTTATTGGACAAGAAATTGCGCTGTGCTGTTATCATACCATAGATGGTTTAACAACGAGTATGGAAGGGAAAGGCAAGCCATCACAAGATACCTTAAGTTCGACAAAAACAAAATGATGATAATATCAACTGCGGGAATAAGAATAGTGGAAGTGAGAGATGAGACAAATGGGATGGTATTAGACTCGTACGAATTCACAGACCTATTACCCGAAAAGAGATTTCTGGTGCCTTTTACCTTTTCACCTAAAAGCAAAGTTTTGACGATAGTGGTTGAGGATGATCTGGGAAACGTGCTAAAACAAACATTATCTTCTTATTAAGCCTAAAGTATCGAAACGTTATCAAGTTTGACAATAAGTGAAGAGGATAATGATAAACTTAAATTATTTTAATAGGATTCAAATAATGATATATCTATAAATCAATAATTTTATGTTAACAATAAGAAATGTTGTAAATTACGCGGCGGATGTAAACCTTCAATGGATCACCATAGGTACGTACCTTCCTGCTTATTATATCTTATCATCCTAGGTACTTACTATTCTATTCATAACGTCTTGTAGAAATCATACGTATTAATATATAATTCATGCGTATACAGTGAAATAAAATGAAATACCTAATGCTTAGCAAATGTATTTTATGCACTTTCACTTATAAACTAAGTCCGTATTTATTTATTGCACAATTGTTAAATTATAATAAATACGCTAGTTATTTAATGCGCCATGGCAAATTAAACTATAGAACAAGCCCAATGCAAATTTTCAAAAACAAAACTATCCGGAAACGGAAATTTTAATTAACGAGTTCAGTGATATACTTTACATCTGTCAAAGACGTCAAACTCAAAGACTCAAAGTTGTCAAACTCAAAGTAACCTCTCTAATCTCTAAAACAAGCAAATGTTTCGAAATCATTGTGTAGAATTGAAAAAAAACATCAACATAATATGAACCTATTGAAGAAAATGTACAGAAATAGGTATAACTCGTCATATTCCATATATTTAATGAAGGAGTTTATCATTTGCTGTAATTTATAGGTATGTGTTTTTATCTGTTTTAGGTAACCAATGGTAGAATTTGGCTAATTGAATCCCCATTATTACATTAAGCGTAGATTGTACTAATGGTCAAGATAATAGTTTTATTACGAAGATGGCTAACAGCACTCGCGCTGAAAACGGGGGCTTTGAGCATGTGAAGGATTTCCCACCTATTATTGATGGCAAAATTAATGCAGTAAAATTTATAGAAGCAGCTAGAGGCTTATTATTGATTGTTGGTAAGTTTAAAATAACCTAACCTTTAAATATGTGTAAAATTAACAACAATAGCTCTAGCAACTGCATTTTAAAGTTTAAACCCAAATATTTATATTTACAGAGAGTCTTGGTAAATTATTTGCTCCAGTAAAATATGACATGGAAGGAAATATTGATGTAAGCATGCTGTTAATGTTATTATGTTGATATTGGTGATATGTGATCAATATTGGTGATAACAGCTGCTTGTATTATATATTTCATACTTACTTAATTTTTCAGAAAATCAAGAAGCTGGACCCGAAAGATGGCTCTTGTTTACTTGAATTAATGATACAGGAATGTTCACAAGGCAAACCTATTGCAACCGAAGGCTTATTATGGTTTAACAGGTGAGTTTGTTAATGGGGCCTGTAGCCTGATACGTATCTGTAGCCTGACTCACACTCAACCATTTTTTGTATGGGTGCCCGCAACCATTTTTGTATGCTGCAGTTTGTTGTAAAAAGCTTACGTACTTCAAATAAAAATAAAATAGTGTTCATTAAACATCCTATGCCACGCTTAAATTTATTTACTTTAGAAATTACCTCATTTCTATTGTATCCATCTTGAATTTATCATTTATGCATGACAATAAGACTATAATGGATGCAATATTTTTCAGATCCCTATGTTTCTTTGAGATAGTGTTTCAAGAAATGATACACTTTCTTGATAATGGCAATCTTGAAATAAATATGAAGAAGATTTATGCTACTGCCTATGAGGGCTCTGTTAAGCAATATCACAATTGGGTCACACAACAAATATTCACAGTAAGTAGCTAGTTCTCAAATGTTATTTCAATGTAGATACCATCCAACTGTATATAGCTGATTATAATATATATTATTATACCAATACCTGAATTACCTACTCAAGTACACTTATGGAATAACTCAAAGATGAACATTATTAAATTTGATAATTTGAAAATGTAGCATTATAGGACTATAGGACTATGTATATTAGAACTCTTGGCATCATCCAAGTAACAAGAGAGACTGCATTCCAACTTTACTGATGTACGCTGTACAGTCAGCTTACAGTTCCTATATAATGTAGCAGTTGGAATATACATCTGTTTGCACCATTGATTTTAAAAAGTTAACTAACTAATTAACTAATTAGGTATGTTTACTATTTCTACAAAAAATGGGTTTAGCAATGTACTTGTGTCAGTTATATTTATTATGTCCTATTTTTTTATTACAGCTCATTTGCCGGGTTGCGCCAACACTTCGTCAACTATTGAAATCAATTGGAGTGGGTGACATGGAATCTTTTAAAACCAGACTCATAAGTTTCAATATAACACTGCATTTAGTAAGGTGTAAAATTGATGACTTTTACAGAGATAATAATTTATTTTGTGAAAAATAATACTCAAAAATAGTATTTTAATAAGATGCCATAGGTATGTTATCAGACTTGAAAAGAGTTTCTTAAAGATGTTACAAAATAGCATTTGTATATATTTTTAGATTATAATATTAGACATGATACTATAATACTGCTGTCAGTCATAATTCAACAGAGCAGAGCTCAAGTGTTTTTAAGCGTAAATTATTTTTTTATTTATACATTTAAATCGTTTTTTTATCCAAAATAATGTAGGTAGTATTAGCCTGATGTTCCTTTACGTTAATAATGCCAAAAATATTGCTATACCAAAAAAAGTAGTATCATTAATCACAAAATAAAGAATTCAGTGCCTTGTTGAGTATTTGTCTCATGTCTTAAATGTAGAAGTCTATCAGTAATCAGTAACATACCTATTATTTTTACAGTCTAGGTAGTAAATTAGTAGTTAGATCCAAAAATTCGTAGATTCTCTCTACTTATTTATTCGTCTGTTTGTTATGAAATTTGTGACCTATTGTGGACAAATTTTAAAATTATTTCTGTCTTAATTAAATTAAGTACCTATAGTGGGAGGTCTTGATTAATTTTAATAAGCTTGGTTTTAAATTTCTATTTATAAGGTTATTCAAGGAATTATATCAAATAAAATTAACATAATAATTTCGTTCGAAATGTATTTATTTGTTTACATTAAACACTTTTTTTTTTAATTAATATAAGTAATAATAGTTTCGGTTACCCAGCACTGCTTGTTAAATTTTGTATATTCAGTAGAATTCATACCAACTTACATCCAGAGGGACAACTTAATGTAAGTTTAGTCCTAGTTTTTAATATGTGCATATGTAAATGAGTTCGGTAAATACCATAGTTATTTCTGGATTTAATATGGTCATAGTAGAAAATTGAGATTTGTATGTACTCGAGAAAATGATAAACGCGAAGTTAGAGTGCTGTGTGCTTTAGGTACCTAGTATTTAGAAATTTGGTAAATCAAGAATGTGGGTCATGCATGGACACCAACCAATTTCTGTGAGATAATAAAAGATACTCGGTATCACATTAGTCTAGCTACTGTAAGATAGGTTTATGCTTAAAATATGGTACAATATATAAAGTGTTACCTACTGCTTCAAGATTTTATGGTTGCAGATGAAATCTGTTTTCGTGCTTATCTACTTTCTGAACCATGTAAGTACATATGTCACACTTTGTAAAATATTTTAGCGTGAGTAGGTACTGGCCGGATGTTACGAGGCGTACCTAATATTGTAACATGTCACTTTCTCAACTCATCTTTCAAATGTATCACAAACAAATTAGTAGTGAACATATTGAAAGAGAAGTAACATGTTACATTACGGCCCGTAATGCTCAGTCAGCTTAGAGAATGAGTAATATAAAAAAGTGAGATGATATAAGATTATAAGGTTCAGAAATGAATCAGATGATTAAGAATTATCGTAAATTGAGAACATGTTTGATAAAAATTATTACCACAAAATAATGCTACAAATTGTTTGCTTTGCATATTTCAGCATTGTTTTGGCGAGCTATGAGTGCGCTGTGTAAGAGATAAATCGATAATAAATTATTTATTTTTATTTGTGTCATTTTATTTATTAATTTCAAATGAATATAAGTTTGCACTGATAGAGAACACTATAACCACAGTATATCAAATTATGGAAGGAAACTAAGGCTTTACATAGGTAATATTTCTACACCTACAAGTTATCATACTATATTCATAGGTAAATTGCAAAACAGTATGTTAACCAAACAAATAGAGTCAGCTCTATATTAGGCTGCCTTTTCACAGAAGCGGAGCAGAGATACTTACCCAATCAAATTGCATCTTTCTGAAGCCTGAAAGAACAGCATTTAACTCTGAGAAATTGATATGGGTCCATTTTACATCTCTACTCCGCCTTTGAGGATAGGCAGCCTTAGTGCCAGAAATTTGCATTTCTTCAACTCTTGTGTGTCAAATAAATACTTTTTGCTAAAGATGATGCCCGTTTCAAAGCTAAGAAACTAAAAACTACTTCGGCTATAGTTAGAGAGTATAATGTTGCGTGAAGAATAATTTCAGTAGGGGTACTTAATAAATAAGGATTGAAGAGAAAGAAACTAACTAGTGGCAACTGCATGAGTACTGACAACATTAGAAAACCCGCCAGCTCTGGGACCTGGAAAGGAAAAAAGTAATCTTGTTGTTAAGTTTTACAAAAGTTGACTGTCTGAGCATTCAAAGAGCTTATAAGAATAGTAATTTCAATAGACACTTACTCTGCATGATAAGTTACCATACTGTCCAAGATACAGCCTCGTAAACTCTATGACAACCAACAGTGTGTAAACTGTTAGTGATAAGTATCTTGTAAGATGTCCCAGCATATCCAACTGCAAATAAGTAATAAAACTTTAAGAAACAAAGAGACTAAATCCACTTTTTTTGGAACAAATGCGTTCTGTTTCAACTATAAATAAACGTACCCATCTTTATTTATATTTACTCTAAAATCTAGGATTAGCATTTATATTTACTTTGAACAGAAATAAAAGTAGGTAAGTATTATATATTTATTGTTACCTTAATGTAAAGGAAGAATCCTGTAATAACCACCCAAACCAAGTAAAGATAGATATTGATAAATAGAAATTTCTGTAATTGAAGCATTGAATTCATAATGACTAACAAGAAATGAAATAATATTTTAATTCCGTCGCCAATCGCAACGCTACGGAGCAAATCAAAACAAATGCTTCGCGCGCTAAATGAAATCTGTTTGTGATTAGTCGAGCCGTCAAATCTTATAATTTAGTATGAACAGTTTTAATTGAGTCCTAAACGGTTTGTTTATGTGTTGTTCACACGATCCGATGTTTAAACCCATTCCAAAATTTTAAGCCCGATCTTCATTGACCAACATGGTCAGATTTAGGAATAAATTGACCATAGTTATGCAGAAAGCGACCAGCGTAGATTTTTTGTCAAGGTGACTTAAGTCTTAATCAATGAAAGAGTGGTCGCTTTTTGCATTATGAAAAAAAATCTTTGGTCGCTTTCTGCATAACTAGGGTCAATTGTATATCAGATCGTGTAAGAAACGCTGTCAGATCGTGTAAAAATCTTTCAAACGAAATTAAAAAAAATCTTTTCATTTGACAAGACGAAATTGAGGTTATATTGTAATATGTTAACTAACATTTCTTACAATAATGTTTAGATGGTGGTGAAATTTAAATACATTGAGACTTAGACCTAATATTTCAGTAACCATGATTTCACGACAGACGTTAGGGCTGACAATCGGTAAGGAAAACAATTGAGTTAATTATAATATTTCAGGATCAGACCTAGATAATGTCAATATAATATTTACGTTTTCAGGACTCTTGCGGCCAAATGGAATTCAGTTGACCTGTGTAGCTGGAATCAAATATTTTCCACCACCTAAAAATTATGACGGTAAGTAAGTTAGTGAATAGACACTTACTTAATACTCTTAGTTGATTCATAACTGTAGAACTTGAACATGCCTGTAAGGCACTTGTTATTGAACATGTTCTTTACTACATTATGGTTTTTACAGACATCGAGATCCCTGAGCGACAGAGGCTTCGTCCTCTTGACAAGGTGCCCACGTATCCTGCCAATTTGAAGCCACCTAAAATGCAGAAAAGACTGCGGTATATGCGAGGTCCTGAGCCCTTACACAACTCTCTTCAGTTGAAGCAGTATGGAGTTATTGTAAGTATCTTAAAAATAACTATTATATAATGGTAAATGTGTCTTTCAGCCTCAGCACGTTCAAACTTAATATTATCAGCTGTATTCAATGTATAACCCTGCCATAGGGTTAAATAGCACATCCAAATGGCTGTAACAATTCAACAACTTTGTTTGTTACATTGCTGGTTAATGTAAATGACTGGAATAGAATACTTATTTCCCCAATTACAGAGAAGCAATAAAGAGGGTTATGTTCTGATTTTGTATGATGTAAATAATAAAATTTATTTTATATTTTCAGGCAACTGGTGGTGGCAGAATGCGACATGAGCACTTTGAGATGGCTCGTCTAGTCGTAGCCCGTAGGTTAGACATGAAGAGAATGTACGCTATCTGGCGTGTAGATGCCCCGTGGCAACCAGTGACTAAGAAAGGTCAAGGGCAGAGAATGGGTGGTGGTAAAGGAGCTATTGACCACTACGTTACCCCCATCAAGGCTGGCAGGGTTATATTAGAGGTTGCTGGCAAATGTGAATATGCTGAGGTGAGCTTACATTCAATTATTTCTGTTTTGGCATATTCCTGCCATCTATTTTCTATATATTTATTTTAAAAAGAATTTCTAATTATTAAGAATACTTCTCATCTGGCATATACCAAATGCGAAAAGATTGTTAGTAGTATATGGATAAGTAGTTATAAATCAGGTATCCACAAAGCTTTTCAAACAAAACATCAAGAGAGGTTGACTTCAAATTTGTCTTTCACTCTATTTACTAAGAAACTATGACAGCCTTTGCTATGCTAGGCAAATCCACCAGGTGGTCTGAGTAGCAGAATCACAACAGTCTTTAGGTTAGGATCAGAGCCGTTTGTCCCACTGGGCAATCTGGGCACGTTCCCAGGGCCCCACCTCAAGAGGGTTCCCCATCTCCAGTGGATGTCACTTTTTTTTCTGCCTGATGGGGCCCCTAATTTATGGAGTGCCCAGGACCCCAGCGCTGTGCGCTCCCGGTGCTGGTTATGATAAGGTGAAAAATGTATGTAGTGGTATGTATGTAGCTTAGGCGTATGAAACTGTATTGATTAGTCACAGCGGTCAAGATACCTACACTTGTACATTTTTTTATGAAATCGAAAATTTGGCAGCTAACTTGGCCATGATCTAAGATCTATTTGACATACAGTGTCAAGATCATATTCATGTATAGACCACATTCGTGAAATAAACATGAGGCTACAATAAATGTACCATGATTTTGCATATTCACAAATTGTTACAATGATTATTAAAAAAATCAGAGAAGTACTTCCGTCTTCCTTCAATATTTTACAAACATATAAAGTACATTTTCACCATATACTTACAGGTTTGGCCTATGCTGAAGATTGTTGCTGAAAGGCTACCATTCGCAGCTGAAGCGGTGTCACAAGAAATCATGGAACAGAAAGTGGCCACTGAGAAATGGGAAGAAGAAAACAATAAGAATAAGTATACAATGAAATATATTATTCAAAATAACATGGGTGGATGCCATAGAATGCTCTCGCCGTTTGATCACTATTGGTATGGCAAACATTTGTAGCTATTTATTAATTTCGGTGTTAGGACAGAATATAGTTGAATTTAAGTTAAATGATATTGTATTTTTCACCAACCCTTACATCTTCCTATTCCTAAAGCCTTGACTATAACCAGATTTGGTGTTCATTATCGAATATGGTGTTAGTAGACCCTTTTGCAAACTAATTAGTTGACAAGCGAATTTCAGCAACTCTGTGTATTTTTTCTTGGCCATTGGACCTGCAGATTATGATTATGAAGATTTCATTTATATAAAACCAGTGCCAAATAGTATCAGCAAAAGTAGCCAAACATATTATTATACCTTAGTTCACACTTGTACTAATTGCAATTTTTTGCCAATTAAATTTTAACCACATAGGGTTGAACACCAACATCATAATTGCAACTACTTTTTCCAAAAAGTTAGTACGATTGTGTTTTAGGGTATCGGATTTACATAGCAGGTAAGGAAGTGTTATAATATAATTATAATGTGACCATATTATGGTCATTCTGACTGCTACTTAACTATATAATGATGCTGACTGTTCCCACAGTATAATCAATTAACCATGCTTTTGGGTTTGCTGATGCTACGTGGAAGGTTTTAAGGCAGCTTTATAGATGGGATCATTGTGTCCTTGTTGTCTATTGACAGTTTGATAGTATTTTACAATGCATGTGCTCGAAAAGAGCGTATTCTAGGCATGCAAACTGTGCGGAAAGTACTACTTTTCCGCACTAGTGCTTTTTACTTTTATTTTTTTTTTATAGCCGTATCTGACAGCCTGACACAAGGAGGTTTTATTATTTACAAAAAGTTTGATAAATAAGTCAAATACCGATTACTATCACGTATAAAAGTATAATAAAACCAATATTTCATTAATTAATTCATTTAAGAGTCCGCAGCAAGCTCGATTCTTCATACAAACGTAGTTACGTCCTTATTTTAATATAACATGTCACATTATCATGAAATTCTCTAAATATAATAAGATAAGATGTAGATATGAGCGCCGCGCCGGCGCGCCGCCGTCGCCGCGGATTCGAGTCGGCGCGCCGCCGCCGTGTGAAATACGCGGCGCGCCGGCGCAACAAGTTGCGATTTGCTTTCTCGCTCGCACTCGTAACGTACCCCACCCGCGTCCGCGTTCGGTCGCACGATGGCTTCAATCGAGTCAAGTATTTTGTTGAGTGAACGCGTGTTTTTTTTTTTTTGAGCCGCGTCATAATATGAGTCTGACACGATGATGAGTTCTTAAAATGTGTTTAACGTACCTGGCGCCACCTAGCTTTTGAAATTGATTGTGTTGTGACTAAGAGATAGTGATAAAATTTTTTGTGATGTTAAAAAATATGCTTGTTGAGTTTTAATATTTAAATAAAACAATTTAAACGGATTAGATCGCGTATATTAATTATTTGAGCCTCCCTGACGTTTCAGTACCTTTACAGATACCGTTGAAAAAAGGTTGACAGAGAAAAACATATTTTTTCTCTGTCAAAGTTACATTTGTGCAAACTACCCATTTTATAAATATTAATTTAAAAAATAAAGGTGTTCATAAATGCCAGATGGGCCTAATGTGTAAAGACAGTTAGTTACACATGTGCCAGAAGGGTATTTATTATTTTATTTAAAATATCTACCAGCGGTTCACTATAAGGCTTACTGAGGAGAAAGAACCGCCAAAGAAAACTCCCACATTGCCTTATTACTATAAAATACTTTTAAACAAAACTCTACATATACTACTTTTAACACTAATTTGTTTTACACCGTTCGAGGCCCAAGGTTTCCAGTCTTGTGTCTTGCTTGATCCTTGATAAGATGTACAACAGGATCCCAAGCCAGTGAAATGAAATGAAATAATTTATTCAGTAAGTAGGCCACAGGGGCACTTTTACAAGTCAGATTGTGAATCTACCGGCATTTCGCAAGAGGAGACCGCTGTTGAGAAGAAAGCCGAAAGAAACTCAACAGTAAGTCATTTTTTCGTAAATAATACTTAAAACAATTACATGATACATTTCTGTTATAACTAATTACACTGGTACACGTAATGGAGATGTTAGATACTCCAAATCAATGTTAAGTAGGAACATTAAAATTAAAATTTAATAAATTGAAAATATTAAATATACCCAGAGATGTATAAAGTCTCTGGGTGTCACAACATGCATCAACCAGTGGTAATGACAAACCATCTTCTCTATTGAAATTGGGATATTTTTTGATTTCAATAGCCTCGCGCAACATTCTGGGAAAATATCGTTTCTCTCTGGCAAGGATTGAAGTGTTATCAAACTTAATTGAATGGTTTGGTTTGTCCATGACATGCTCGCAGACTGCAGACCAGTTTTCTTTGGCGGTTCTTTCTCCTCAGTAAGCCTTATAGTGAACCGCTGGTAGATATTTTAAATAAAATAATAAATACCCTTCTGGCACATGTGTAAACAAATACAAGAGAAATGCATAGAACAAAATCTCCCTCTGTTCATGTGTTTTGTTGACCTTGAAAAGGCGTTTGACCGTGTCCCACGATCGGCTCTCTGGTTGATTTTGAGAAAAAGTGGCTGTCCTGAAAAGCTAATAAACCTTATAAGGCAGTTTCATGACAACATGCAGGCTTAGGTTCAGCACAACAGTGAATTTTCAGATACTTTTCCGGTGACTAGTGGTGTAAAGCAAGGTTGCGTTATGGCTCCAACTTTGTTCGCTCTGTACTTTTCTGCTGTAATGAAAGACGCTCTTACTCGTAGCAATGAATCAATTGCTCTGAACGTATGATCGGACAAAGGAGTGTTTGACCTCTCACGTTTCAGGGCCAAAAGTAAAGTCAGGAAGGCATCACTGCTTGAAATCTTATATGCCGATGATGTCTGCCTGATGGCTAGCAGCTTAGATGCACTCCAGAGCTCTATGGCTTCTCTGAATGACTCGTGTTATAGATTTGGTCTGGTAATAAGCGTAACCAAAACTCAAGTTCTCAAACAACCACCTAGAGACTGCAGTGCTGATGAAACTCAAATAACATTGGGTGGTTCAGTACTGCAGGAAGTTACAAGCTTTAAATATCTAGGTAGCCAAATCCGATCCGACAATAGCCTTGCCTCAGAGATACCTACACGTTCATAGCATCACGAGATACATACCCAAAGCTGCAGCTACCTTCGGCAAGTTAAACCAACGTGTTTGGAACTCACACGACTTGAAACTGCCAACCAAGCTTTCCGTGTACAAGGCCCTGGTTCTCCCAATACTTACGTACGCCGCTGAGGCGTGGTGCCTGTACAAAGGAGACATCAGAAGGCTTGATACTTTCCATATGCGGTGTTTACGTCGCATACTTCGCATTCGATGGCAGGATCGTGTGACCAACACGGAGGTACTACGACGAGCTGGCATGTCCTGCATGGAGGCTATATTGATCAGACACCAGCTACGATGGTGTGGCCACGTTAGCCGCATGGAAGACTGCAGAGTGCAGACTCCCAAAAACCGTTTTTTACTCGGAGCTCGCTAGTGGAAAACGCAATCACGGGGGGCAGTTCCTGCGCTACAAGGATGTTCTGAAACGCCATCTTAAAGCTTGCGACATCCCATCTGAGCGTTGGGAGGACCTTGCGTCGATGAGACCGGAGTGGCGCAATAACGTCAATAAAGGTGTAGCTTCATTTGAAGAAGCTCGACTCGAGCATCTGGACCAAAAACGCCGCTTACGGAAGACTCGACCCAAACCTGCCTACGCTTACACTTTTGACACACAAGGGCAACTTTATTGCGCACAGTGTGACCGGACATTCAAGACCAAGTTTGGCTTTGCAAGTCACATCCTCGCACATGAACGGAGAGTGTAAGAGTCGCCGTTGTCGGATACGACAAGGAGGACTATATAACTGTCTTTACACATTAGGCCCATCTGGCATGTGTGAACACCTTTATTTTTTAAATTAATATTTATAAAATGGGTAGTTTGCACAAATGTAACTTTGACAGAGAAAAATTATGTTTTTCTCAGTCAACCTTTGACAACGGTATCTGTAAAGGTACTGAAACGTCAGGGAGGCTCAAATAATTAATATACGCGATATGATCCATTTAAATTGTTTTATTTAAATGTGTGACAGTCGCGGAAACCGAAGAAAATATTAAGTTTTAATATGATTATTTTTCTGGAAACGTAATCTTTAACTGATTTATATTTATACATTAAGACTTGTATTAAAACATAGACACGTTTTTAAAGTGAAGATTGTGATGGTTTTATGTGCTTTTTATGTTATTTCGATTATAAATCTGAGAATTTTCATTCAGTGTTATTTTTTGTTTTGTGTAATTAGTTATATTTGTGTGCAATTAAAAAAATATGATTATTTACATACTTGGTTCCTTTATTAAAATAAATAATAGTCAGAAAACCAGGTTTTTTCTCTCTCTCATAAAAATCTAAAGCTCAAGGTCACGCCGCCGACGCCGCCGCCGCCGCGGAATTTTGCCTATCACGCCGCCGCCGCGGAATTGGCCATCGGCGCTCATATCTAATGCCGATGATGTCTGCCTGATGGCTAGCAGCTTAGATGCACTCCAGAGCTCTATGGCTTCTCTGAATGACTCGTGTTATAGATTTGGTCTGGTAATAAGCGTAACCAAAACTCAAGTTCTCAAACAACCACCTAGAGACTGCAGTGCTGATGAAACTCAAATAACATTGGGTGGTTCAGTACTGCAGGAAGTTACAAGCTTTAAATATCTAGGTAGCCAAATCCGATCCGACAATAGCCTTGCCTCAGAGATACCTACACGTTCATAGCATCACGAGATACATACCCAAAGCTGCAGCTACCTTCGGCAAGTTAAACCAACGTGTTTGGAACTCACACGACTTGAAACTGCCAACCAAGCTTTCCGTGTACAAGGCCCTGGTTCTCCCAATACTTACGTACGCCGCTGAGGCGTGGTGCCTGTACAAAGGAGACATCAGAAGGCTTGATACTTTCCATATGCGGTGTTTACGTCGCATACTTCGCATTCGATGGCAGGATCGTGTGACCAACACGGAGGTACTACGACGAGCTGGCATGTCCTGCATGGAGGCTATATTGATCAGACACCAGCTACGATGGTGTGGCCACGTTAGCCGCATGGAAGACTGCAGAGTGCAGACTCCCAAAAACCGTTTTTTACTCGGAGCTCGCTAGTGGAAAACGCAATCACGGGGGGCAGTTCCTGCGCTACAAGGATGTTCTGAAACGCCATCTTAAAGCTTGCGACATCCCATCTGAGCGTTGGGAGGACCTTGCGTCGATGAGACCGGAGTGGCGCAATAACGTCAATAAAGGTGTAGCTTCATTTGAAGAAGCTCGACTCGAGCATCTGGACCAAAAACGCCGCTTACGGAAGACTCGACCCAAACCTGCCTACGCTTACACTTTTGACACACAAGGGCAACTTTATTGCGCACAGTGTGACCGGACATTCAAGACCAAGTTTGGCTTTGCAAGTCACATCCTCGCACATGAACGGAGAGTGTAAGAGTCGCCGTTGTCGGATACGACAAGGAGGACTATATAACTGTCTTTACACATTAGGCCCATCTGGCATGTGTGAACACCTTTATTTTTTAAATTAATATTTATAAAATGGGTAGTTTGCACAAATGTAACTTTGACAGAGAAAAATTATGTTTTTCTCAGTCAACCTTTGACAACGGTATCTGTAAAGGTACTGAAACGTCAGGGAGGCTCAAATAATTAATATACGCGATATGATCCATTTAAATTGTTTTATTTAAATGTGTGACAGTCGCGGAAACCGAAGAAAATATTAAGTTTTAATATGATTATTTTTCTGGAAACGTAATCTTTAACTGATTTATATTTATACATTAAGACTTGTATTAAAACATAGACACGTTTTTAAAGTGAAGATTGTGATGGTTTTATGTGCTTTTTATGTTATTTCGATTATAAATCTGAGAATTTTCATTCAGTGTTATTTTTTGTTTTGTGTAATTAGTTATATTTGTGTGCAATTAAAAAAATATGATTATTTACATACTTGGTTCCTTTATTAAAATAAATAATAGTCAGAAAACCAGGTTTTTTCTCTCTCTCATAAAAATCTAAAGCTCAAGGTCACGCCGCCGACGCCGCCGCCGCCGCGGAATTTTGCCTATCACGCCGCCGCCGCGGAATTGGCCATCGGCGCTCATATCTAATATCTAGGGCTAAAACTAGTTTATGACTCTTGAAATGTTAATAGAAAGAAAATAGAGCGAGTACAAGTTTTGCATTTTTAGACCCCAGAAAGTTGTTCAGTTTGGCGGCATACTACGACCAAAATATAGTTTAGATTGAAGTCAAAACCTATTTCCGGTGTCGATTAAACTATGCAGTTTGATAAGAAAAAAGATTTATCAAAATTGATCTCGTAGTTTTAAAATGAAAGCGTAACTACGAAAACCTTCAAATAAATTACAAAAAATTGTTGCGAAACTGCAGCGAATTACTCTAGCGCGGGGAACGGTCCGGGGGGGCGGCGGTAAGCACCGCCCGCCGCTAGCGCGCTCTCGCTTTACTGCTAGCGCCCTGTCTTCCTCTAGGTGAAACAACAACATTTTAAAGCGTAAGCGCGCGATCTCAACGCGGAGTTGAGCGGACCTTGCTGCGGACTCTTAACACGTCATTAATTACATTAGATATAAAATTTGATTAATAAACGAACTTTACACGCGCCTGTGCCATTATTAAAAAAATACTTTTGCACATGCGCAGTAGTAGATATGTCGAGCGCGGTTTACAAATAACTCCGCCATTTTTTATTAATGTCTAGTTTATTTTGAAGTTGTTTTGTGCAAATCTGCTGAAATAATGGCGAGATAAAGGGACGAATCATGAATTTAAACCCGTAAAATGTTATTGAAGAAGTTAAAAATGTGAACGACGGCTTCTTGTTGGATAAATCAAATCAAAATACTTTTTTCCAATGTAAACAGTCTTTGTGAGTATTAAAGTATTTTCTATTTTCTCGTACATGCATAGTAAAGTTTTGTACGGAACTCGTGTGTAAGATGATTTCCGACTCGTGTTTGTTTAATCACTCGCTCGTACCTCGGTCGTGACTAAAAATCACACTCGCCTGAAATCACCTACCTTCCACACTTGTATCGTAAATAACTATTATGCAACCGTTGTATAAGAGGAGCAAAAAACGCGAGTGGCATGGGTTGTAAGAAAGATGCCACGAGCGTTTTTTGACCTACTTATACAACGTTGCATACAATACTTTTTCTACGACTCGACATTTCGTAAATAAAATGCAAATAAACAACAAAGAAAATAATTACATGCTCCCGCTCGGAATTAACAAAATAAAAAAAAAATTGTCTCTGATAAACTTTTTTTTATTGACGTCCATCTGTCAAAAAAAATTGAACTTATACGTAAAGGTATACGTTCACTATACCAAACATCTGTCAAAAAAAATATGAACTTATACATAAAGGTATACGTTCACTATCACTATACTAGACATCTATGCACTGAATATAAAACTTTTTTTTTTTAGTTTGCAGTAATGCCTTAGTACCTACAATAAGCTTTTTTTTAATTGCAAATTCTGTTTATCTTGTAATCTGTGGTACTAAGTGATGCTTTTTTGGCGACATTATAACATCGTTTAGCAGTGTTTTTTTGGCAGTAGAGTATAGACTTACATACTTTCATAATTTATGTCTTTATATTAGAGTTAGTAACTATATACTTGACAGAAAAAAGTACTGGAGTAGAAAAAATGTATATCAGTATCACTTATGAGTAGGTATGGACAAGTAGGTGAGAATTGAAACGAATCATATTCAATAATGGTTTATTAAATTTGACATTTTATGAAAGGATTTTGTGACAAGCCTCAGTTTGCATACATGTATATAAACCTTGGTAGCAATAATTTATATAAACTTCTTTTTATATATTATGGAAAAAACTCAACAAAAAACAAATGTCTTTAGAGTAACAAATACTACGGCACAAAATACTTTATCCTGCGACTCCTCCCTAACCTAACGACAAAAGCCAAACAACACATTTATCCATATTGTGAGATTATTATGGTTTACAATTATTTAGTTATGTATGTATAAGAGTGTATGTTCAAGCGCACTGGAGCGGCACACATAGTTTTACAGTAAATAAGAAACTTCGAATGTTACCTCCGTGTACCTAGAATCATTTATTCATCTATTAGCTTTGCTATTATCAGCAATTTTTATTATAAGTAAAGGTCACAAGAACACGATTACAAAATGAAAACATTTACTATTATGTTTAGGTACAACTGCAACAGACATTAAACACTTCTTTATATAATTGTGTGCATCTCTACTCATTCCGATATCCAAGCGACTCTACCTTATTTATCTATTCTGCTTCGTTACCTCAACACAAGTACCTATAAATTATATAACGTCATAACAATATTTACAAAGCCTAAAGAACTAACTTACAAGTAAATGCAAATTTACATCTTCAATAAATATAGTGTTTACAATATTGTACAAGCGCTAGTTTTCATATATGATATGGCTTTTTATTTATAAAATCAACTGCCAAAAACAATCCCTAGCAGTCATTTTAGGTATATTATCACAAGTCCATCTAACCTTATTAGTTGGTTTAACTTGCGTGACTAAAATGTTATCGTAGACTCTAGTTTGTAGTGACTTAAGCTTATACATTTAAAACATCGTATGCTCATGCAACAACCGTTTACAATCTGTTACATTTGTATTAGGTATATTGATGGTAGTTGTTGCACTGACATTTACCAATATACAATCGGATACAAGGAATGTTGTCACGCGAAACAAAGTTACAGATTTTAAGGAGAACTTTTGCAAAAGGCTCAAGCTACCGTATTGTATCAGATGATCTCGCCTCCACAATTGTTCTATGTCAGCTATAATATATTTGACTAGTCCTTGGCTTATATTATAGTCTTATTAAACTACGAATATTTCCCTAAACACTGGCATTATGCAGTCTTAAAATCTATTCCACCTCCATGATAAACAAGGTAGTTTTATGCACGAGGTCTAACAAAAACTAGGTACGTCTGCAACTCAACTAGGTGAAACAAAACATTTAACAATTCGTTGAACTCACTGGCGGAGTAGGTTCTAATATTTAGTTAAGCTAAGCTATAAGTTATTAGACAAAGTGAGGTAGCGTCATTACCTACTAGTGGAAATATTTACAGTACTAAGTATCGCACTTAGATAATAAATAGTGACACAGGCTCGTTTCAAGCTCATGAATATAAGTTAAATATCTCTCGCGCTATCTATTAGCCTGTAACGGAATACCAACAAATATTACCGCGTGTACATACATTCTATAATCTTTAACATACGAGTATTAACTACATGCACACAATAGACACTATTACTTAAATATGTGCTTTGTTGCTGACTAGAGTAAATACGTTTAACGGTATAGTTACAATTGTATAGTTTTTCGATCACTGCAAGGATCCACTTCACATATCGCGTTGAGGATAATACGATGACTGAACAACATTTATTCGTATGCTTCGCTTAAGTGCTCCAATAAGAATTTCAATCGTGTTTTCATGAAATTATTTTTATGCGCGATGGATTCGCATAGCATTTGCGTGGGTGCGGCCGTGGCGTGGACGCTCGCGCTGCTCAGAGCATTGTTGTTGTGCGAGTCAACAGTACTATCCTCGGGCCCGTCAGCCCCGGACGCAACACACTCACTTGGTGCATTATATACGTCGATGGTAGGAGCTTGGCTGATATGCTGATAATTAAACGTTGTCAATACCGTCCGGATCTTTGCAATGATCTGCTCTACTCAGGCGTTTGATTCCTGCGAAAAATTTGAAAATAGACATAAGTCAGAATTTTGCAGCAAAATGTACATTAGGAATTTATATATTTTGTGAAGTTAATACTACTCTATGCTAGTGAAAGATATAGTTGTCTTCTAATTAGAGAAGGAATTTATATAATGTTACAATCTAAGAAAGATTTGTGTCTTCATACCACAGCGTTACTATCGTCATTGTATGGAGAGTACTCCATTCTATTAAAGTTGGTAAGAAACACCGACGCCAATTAATAAAGGCCATTTAGGTAGGTGAATTGCTATATGTTTAAACAGGGTTCGGATATTCGGTTTAATTGGTATTTAAAGTTGGCAAAAACCCGGCATAGTTAAGCAAATATGAAGATAAGATAAGATAAGCATTTATTGTCAAAACTGTGTACAAAAGGTCTTACATTATATGGTTCAGTGTCAACAGTTGAACGCGGATTCTCAATTAAATTATTTAAAAAACAAACATAAGTTCCGGGATTCCTTTGTTCTAAATAGTTTTTTATATTTAGGATAAAACTTAACGTTAATTTGATACTGATACTTCATTAGTTGAATGTTAAATCAACAAGGAAAAAACTTGAAGTATGAAGTAGATAATAAGTTTATTTACATACTTAAATGTGCGTTTTGGTGACCTAGTTTAGGAAAACTAAATAGACTCTTTCGCCATACCGTTCATGCCGCCAAACTTTAAGTAAATATATCCGAATATCCGATCCTGTTTATAAAGATACAACCCTTTCTTATATTGTAACACTGTTCGGTTAGTTTTCATAATCTCCATTTCTAATTCACTAAAGAGAAAACTAAGGGTAAAACATTGGGATTGCAAACAGTGGTTCATAGGTGGATAGACTAACAAATTGCTGCAGGAGTGTGATGATATGAAGTATTATCAAATGAATCGCATTTATAAGTATCTTATTTAGTAATACTGCACTGAATTATTAATATTCGTATAAAATGTAAGTACTCATATAAAATACTACGTAAAAGTCGTTTTAAATGCATCAAAATTTAGGCTCTATTCATAAGAGAGTACATCGAATATCGAGATCTACGTATAGTTATAGATTAATGATAGACGCGTTGTGACGGTGCCATCGATGCAAGCGAGAGCAACATCTAGCAGTGGCGTAGCTAGGCGTGGCCGAAGCGGCCCCTCGCCTGTCTTGCGTTCATCGGGGCCTCCTGCGAAACCCTCACCTAAGTACGAAAGGGCCTCGCTTCGCCCACGTCTATATAACTCCCCGCTACGCCACTGGCATCTAGTCTAGAAGCGGGTGGGACGGTGGCGTTTATACCTTCAAGTTGTGGAAGTAGTGCATGATCTGATCGTAGTCCATCTGCAGGTCGTCGAGCCCCAGCGCCTCGCCGCCGGCGCTGGGGGCGGCGTCCCGCGCTTCGCGCGAGTACATCGGGTTGCCCACTATCGTCGCGCGTTTCACCTCTGGGGAACCGCTTCCTATTAATACCAACGTTATGATTAAGACTCGGGTCTGTAATCGTAAGTTGTGTATGTTAAATACCGTAGCATGGCGTATGCGACGTTTCTCTATAGAATTACAGTTGTCGGCGCCATTTTTAATGTTAATCGGCCCGTTAAATATGTACGCACACTGCTTCATAACATAGCTTGTTTATTATGGTAGCAACGGCTGGCCTGCTTCGTTTCACACTTAAATGTTCAATTAAGTATTTCTATAACATATTTTTAAAGGTAGAACGAACGGACGAACACTGTGATATTTACCTTTGTTTTGATTTGCAGCTTCCACAAAATCACCTTTGACGGTCGGTTCTTTGGATCTATTCTTATGCCTCATCTGTACTTCTGGTAGACCTGCAAGCATAATATTAAAGTTCGATGATGAACATTAGACAGGCACAAGTGGGTAGATAAGGCTAAATAATTTTAAGGGGATTCTAGACTTTGTAAGTTATAAGACCACGTAACAGGTCATGGAATGCCAATAACGGTCAACCGACTAAAATCTATGGAGAAGAATATAGGATGTGCATGTCGGTAAAGTCGCAACTCTCAGGCCCCTCGGCATTGAAGGACCCATTGGGAACAGCAACTATGTATATTAAAAACTCACCGATTCCAGAGTCATGCATGTAGTCAGGGCTTTGCGGCTTGGTGAAGGTGCGGCGCGAGTCGTCCGTGCCTCTGTTGAGCCCCACGATCTCGCGATAATCCTTGTTCTCGAGCACTAGAGGGGCGTCGTTATCGAACTCGAAGAGCCGCGCACAATCCTCCTTGCTAAGCTTCTCTACGGCGTTGTCTTCTACGTTCAGGGGTGGGATGGGGTTTAATTCGCTTTTGTAGTCTTTCATGTCTCGGCTGGATAGGTATGGTGCGTCGGTTTTGTTCAAATCAATAATTCTGAAAGTTAATACGCATGTTATCTTACGTTCAGTATCACAAGGAGTATTTTTATAAAATGTTTTCAAGACTTGGCCTTGTCTTAATTGTCTGCGTTTCCCTTTTCTAGTGCTGTCTGTTTACTATATTACTCTTTACGTACTCAACGTGAGGTTAAGGCCTCCGGGTTTATACGTGATAGTCTCAGACTCACGACGATTTCACCAACCCAAAAGATATTTTAAGAGCTTACGGTAGTGTAGGTATACCTATATATACTAGTATTATCTAGGCTTTATAAGAAATAAAAATGGACCATTTACTAGAAGATGACATAATGAAAAAGTGATAAAAATAATGAGAAATAGTTATTTTAGGTAGATACTCGTATCCCGAGCATAAGTAGGTACCTACTATGTAAGTAAGTAGGTATCTATAAAGGTTTTGTGATTAATCTTACCGGTCTGGGCGGCGGGCATTTTCCGGTGATCGTCGTGATGATTCGTATTCTCGGTCGTGCTTCTTGTGATGATTTCTAGAGTGACTTCGTCTAGTGGGAGGCATGACGGTCTCGGGCAGGATCTGATGATAAAACAAGATGTATTATTTAGTACGTTCTATGAAAGAGTTTAATTGATAGGTAGTTCTCTGAGTAATTCCAAGCAATGGTGATTGTAAAAGCTTTTGAATCTCCGTCGCATAGCATAAAAAATAATGTAGAAGCGAATCTTACTTTATGGTTATTTCGAGGCGGGACGGGTACCTGGGGTTGCGGGGTAGTTGAGTTCCTGTGGGGAGGCACGGGGGGGCGGTACTCGTCTTGGTTGCCGTCCGCGCTGAAGACCAAGAAGGGGAAACGATTTAATGTACATATTCTCATCTTACACTAAAAAGCACTCGTAAAAGAAAATAACGTTGCTGCAGCCAACATTCAGGGTTCTAATTGAATTCTACTTTTGATTTAGCTGAATACTTTTATAGTGGTATACTTACTGCCAATGTCCGTCTCCGGAGTGGTGCCTCGCATGTCTTGCCGGTTTCTTGCAATAGGTCGTTGAGTCGATCGGTCGGTCGCGTCGTTCGCTCTGTGATGGGAGCTCGATTGAGTTAGGGTTGTCAAAGCTGGTGACCATCACGTTCCCATTGTCGCGGATGGCGTCGTCGGGGTCGGCGTAGTTGTAGTTGAGAGGGTTGGCGGTGATCCGCATTTCAGTGTTGCCGTTGTCGACGGGTTGGGTCGAGTTGCGGTTGGTGGAGTGACGGTTCCCGTTGCGTTCGATCGTCGCGCGTCCTGAAATTCATATTGTCGGCATCTCATTTCGCTCCATATGCTGTCAAGTTTTACAAAATCTACGGTATAAACTTTTGCATCGTCAATGCTTAGGTGCGAAGATGAGTATATAGGTAGGTACTGTAATTTAGTAGTGAACATTTGGACGTAATTCAGCATAAATTAATACGCCGATGATGGTGATCTTCCGTGTAAGCGTGCTCCATCATAAAGCTTTTCATCAAGTCTGGGCAAGGAAACGAGATTAAAAATTAATCTTACCGAGCCACACCCAATCATGTGCGTTCGTGGTGGACTCCCTGGACGGCTTCTCTCTCGCGAGGCCGAGCGTGGTCCCGACGAGGCCGGCGACCTGCAGGCGGCCTCCGTCGGCCACGGCGGGCATCGCGCGCGCCGCCGGGCCCGCCCCGCGCGCTGCTACTGGCTTGAGGCGAGATGCGTACACCACGCAGGATACAACGAAGATCTGGAATGACAAGAGTACATTAGAAGCGGGAGATTCAGATTTGAAAAGGCACCCGGGAAACATGAAGGGTCTTTATTCATAAGCTATCTCTGTGCCAACTGGATGCCAAAGCGTTAGGCGAGTAAGTACGTTACTGAACGATTCTTCGACTGGAGTCGAATATTTGGCTTGATAAATGTTCAGTAGAAACCAGGAAAATTTTATATTTCTGTGAAATAATTAATATGCTTAAACTTTATTTGAGACTTACAAAATATACAAATAAATACTTGAGTTATGTTTGTACTTACCACGATAGCGAAGCAAAATGCCACAAGAAGGACGTACATTCCTGAAAAAATATTAAGCAAGCATTAGGCATATACATATACCTATCATATTAATTGAAAGAATACTGTAGGTACTCAGTGTATCATTACATTATTGCTACGTAGTCGTAAAACAATTTAACAACTGTTTCCTATCGTGAAGTCATAGGTCTTTAGGACAACCGGCCTTATCTAGCAGTTGAGATAACTTGTAAATGCCGTAAACTAATTTATTCCATTTGTAGGCCACTATAGAACCTTGTCACGACAATTTAATGAATTGCTTTGATATCGACTCATTGTTCTCTATAAATCAATGTGTGTGACAACGTTCTATGTGGGCTAACTTCGTCTGCGAGGAAATATTGTAAGACAATAACTGACTCCACATGACGTTCACAGTGTGTTTGACCAAGCCTGCGTCCTAATCTTATACCGTCCTAACCTAATCTTACATTGCAATGATAACCAACAAGCATACAATAGCCAAGAAGATTTGCCAATACAAGCCAATTTAATTTTTGGGTGTGCAGTTTTCAGACTGTTCAGCGATAATTGGCAATTTCCTGGATTAATGTAGTGATGGATTGCTGCGTAACTGTAAAACTCCTGTATAAAGTACCTGGCTTATAGTGTTGACTTGATGAAGCAGTCGTCACATAACAAGACGCGTTTATAAGTGGCGGATGCATCAGCAGATTTATTTTATTTATGTAAGAAAAATTACCAATTTCGACTGGTGTCATGTGTGGGCTAGGATGCCTTGGGTGTGCGGCGGCGTTGGTCCGGTAGATGGACGCGTACTGCTGCGCTTGCACCGTCGGCTCGTGGTTGTTTTCATCTTTGAATCCTGAAACATTAACGTTACGATATGATCACCAATGGTATTTTTTACTTTTTACCATATACTTTGAAGTGTGACAATAAATGACTAAATTCTGATTGAATCAAAAAGAATGCGCATATAAGATACGTTGCGTTTTTTAA
Source organism: Apotomis turbidana (assembly GCA_905147355.2). Taxonomy (NCBI): domain Eukaryota; kingdom Metazoa; phylum Arthropoda; class Insecta; order Lepidoptera; family Tortricidae; genus Apotomis; species Apotomis turbidana. Next base: position 16,894,616 of record LR990288.1, on the reverse strand, counting down.
CAGTGTCAAACACGATTCGAAAATCAGATGTGGTAAAGTTGGTGCGAAAGATATCGCTAAAGAACATTGTCTCGTAAAACATCAATAAAATCAGACAGTCCTGACGCCTCCCCTCGGCATGATTTCCTCATTCCACCGCGTGTCCGGCATTTGCGGGGTATCTCCATCACTGAAGTCCACGGTCAAAATCGATGCAGCGCTGGCCAATGCTCCAGGTATGTCCATGATGTTCGCTGGATTCATGGCGTCGCCTTTGCCGATACTAAGTGGTATGAGTGATAAGGTATGGTTAAAAAAATTACCTCGTAAAACATCGCTAAGATCAGACAGTCCGGTCCTGACGCCTCCTCTCGCCATGATGTCGTCGTTCTGCGGCGTGTCCGGCCTCTGCGGGGTGTCTCCACCACTGAAGTCCACGTCCACACTCGCTGCAGCACTGGCTAATGCTCCGGGTATATTCTTGATGTTTGCTGGAGTCTTGGCATCGCCCTTGCCGGGTAGTGCGACTCGGCGAAGGGGACCGGTGCGACATTGCTCGGGGGTTAGCAGGGTTACGCGTAGGAGTTCTCCACTGCCTGGAAGTATAAGTAAGTACCTATTTGCTGAAATGCTGTATTAAACAATAATAAGTCCTGTATTAATATATATGTTGTGAACTTGTGAAGTGTCAACATAGACGCTTAAGGAGTGGTATTGTTATAACATATTTTTATTTAAAGAATTGTAAAATAAGGTACCGAACTGCCCTAAAGTCGGTAAATATCCAATAGGTAGGTGCCTACCACGGTCGGCACACCACTATTTTGCTATAGAATTTAAATAAGTTGTCTTATATCGATTTCTGTCTTAAGGTGTATTGTTATTTTTAGACGATAAACGATCGTCTGCCAACGCTATGAGTGGGCGAGGCTATTAATGAATCTCCTCTTATATAGGAATAAAGTACGTAAATACCTACTGAGTTTTTTCATGAAGGAATGTAGCTGTGACGCAAGTATATTTTGGCAGTGCAAGTTGTTAGTCAGTATTTTTTCTGAGTATCATGAGAATGCATAAATATACACCACTCGTCAAATCCACCTTTAATTAATCCAAAATATTCTCAAAAATAGATTTGTTTAGCTGTACTCTGACCGAGTTTACAAAAGTAACACGTTATTTAATTAAAATTATATATTAAAATTAAAATTATTATTATATAAATTTATGTTATTGTCGGCTGAGTGTAGGTTTATAGTTACGTTATTATTTCATGGTTGAAATATTGAACTGATATTCAATATCAGTCCAATATTTCAATGATATTGTATATCAATAGAAAATTATGTCGTGGAACCTAATCTTGGGCGAAGTATATTAAATTATAATTAACTAAATCGACCTTTTCCAACGGAAATAAGACAAAAGCCGTTGCTTTTGTCTCATTTCCGCAGGATTGTATTTCTGAATCTAAGTGCAGTACCTATATAGTGTGTGTAGAATTAAGAATGCCGTTTACAAACTCAATGGAAAACAAGACTAAAAATTACCTTCCCCAACGGCGATGACTCGAGGGTGCTTGGAGGCGAGCATCGGCGCAAACGCAACGACCTCAGGATCCAGGCTCTCCACGAGCAGGAAGTAGTCGGACACGACCACATCGCGCAGGGCCGTGCGGGTGTCGTCCGCGAACTCTATGTCGATGTCTAGAAGACCCTCCTGGAATTTTAATTTACTTCGTAAGTACTCTTTTAATAAGTAGGTAATTATAAATAAACCGGCCAAGTGCGAGTCGGACTAAGGGTTCCGTACCATCGAATAAAAAAAAACGCAAAAGAATCATATTTGGAGCCCCACTTCAATATTAGAATTATTGTTGTTATAGCGGCAACAGAAATGTTTTATTTGTAAAAAAGGCAACTACCTTTTTTTTTTACCTACAGCCTGGTGACAGACAGACAGACAGACGGACAGTGGAGTCTCAGTAATAAGGTCCAGTTTTAACCCAAAAAAAAATTAAGCGACATGTTAAAGACAAAACTTTACAAATCTTAGGGCCTTCTTACTGGAGATTCCTATAATTGTTGCCTTTAGTATACCTACGTCCCTTGACTTTACCTACCGCAGTCCGCAAGTTACACGATCATTATTTATTTTTCTTAGGTACCGATTTTTGGTTATTTAACCAATTAATTACCCGCTCACTAATAATGTCTTAACTAAGTCTTAAAGCTACTTTTTGTTGGATAAAAAAATTTACTAAAATTATAACGTAGTCTACATAAGCAGACCGAGTGGGAACGTTCTATGCGACGGAAGTTATTTTTAAAATTTAATTAGGTGTAAGTATCTACAAACGCTTGAGGTAGATCTATTTCTGTTGGTGTGGTTTTACAAGAATTTCAGCTGCCATCATTGCCGTACCGAATACTTATTGTCTTAAGAAATCCCGAATATACAAAAAACATTAACTTTCGATAAGTAAGAAGTCACATCCCAAGACAAAAATTGGAAGTAAGTAACTTGAGTCGATGCTAATCTTTAATCCCTTCCGTTGCGGTGAAAGTTCTGTCACCGAAAGAGAGGAGGTTTAAGTTTGTTATGCTGCGACTGCCATGTATTCTCCATTTAGCCACATAATTTTATACATATTTGGGTCAATCAACTTTTTTCTGCTGCTCGTTGCTATGGTGATATCCCCTGGGTCACTCTTTAAAACTACGATGCGGCATCAGCAATAATCAACAAAAACTTTGTAATTGCAGCAGTTCTAGGCCCATTATTATTTAGAGTATCTCATGAAAATACCAATATTACCTAAACACTATCAAAAAAAATCTAAGAATTTTAATCACCATTGTCTCCTAAATGACGGGACAGAATAACAACAAGAAAAAGTTGATGCACTCATTTATATCTTGTGGGTATGTGGTACCTACATCTATTTAGTATTTTAGGATTCTTGTACCCATCTGTAGTTTTCCAGAAACAACCGTCAATGAATCATGACACAATATAGTTCACCTGCTTCCAGATACGTGGCCAATGCCATTCTCAATGGCCGGGTGAAGGGAGATGATCATCTGCAGCCTTATCGATCACTACTCTATTTACTTTAGTAGCACACAGGTTTAGCGCTAATTTAAGATGTATAAGGGCTGTACGAGTGCTTATGCAGCTTGTGTGCTACTAGGGCGCTGCCTTACTAACCTGATACTGCGCAGTGAGTCGCCTGGTGACAGTGGTTTCAGACACGTAGCCGTTCTCGATGGCCGGGTCGGGTGAGATGTTCAGTTGGAGCCCGGAGATGACGCGCACCAGTAGTCGAGCGATCGCAACTTTGTCGTTCACTACTCTGACTTCACGTAAACCGATCACTCGCCCTGATAGTAAATTATAAAGAAACATTAGTTGATACTAGAATGTGACCGCAACTTCGTCCACGTGACCTCCTTTTTTCTTTTCTGATAAACATGCTCTAACCATCTTTGGATGAAATGAAATGAAATAATTTATTCAGTAGGTATTAGGCAAAGGCACTTTTACAAATCAGATTGTGAATGCACCGGCATTTCGCGACCGCTTTTGAGAAGAAAGCCGAAAGAAACTCAATAGTAAGTCAATGTCCAGCTATCCCCGTACCAAAATTGGTTCAAATGGATGCAGCCGTTTTGGGGTGATGAGACGACAAAGAGATTCAGACCAACAGATGGCGGTAGCTGGTGCCGTAAGCCATCCTGCATCGCGCTATTGAGATCCTTACAGAAATCATGACCCATCTGTATAGAAAACTGTATTTTGAAAACGGAGTTTCCGAATAACCCCATTCTAACTCTGTAAGTATTTCGTCTGGAGCAATCGATAACAAATGATAAATTGTCGTGCAGGTAATTTGTGGGGTAGCAGTAGGTAGGTACCTAGCCTACTAACATAGGTGTAACACCTAATTATGGTAGGACTTTTATTAAGAAACGGAGCTAAATCGTCGCATTCAAACATGTAGCTAACCCCTAACCTAACCTAACGTAGGCACCATTACATCTAAGTTAGTCATCATAAATCCAACGAACGATCCAACATTTTAGTACTTTAGAAAACACTCCACTGCCATAATTTTACTTAATTAGAAACTTGCCTTTAAGAATGCAAGGATAATTCACAAACTTACCCGTAATTGGTGACAGCACTTGAACTTCAGTAAGACCTGTGCTCCTGCCCTGCAGAACACGTCCCCTCAAGGAAGCAATCCGGGGGTCTGACACTCGCATCAAGGATTGTACCAACTCCGTAACCTTTAGCCGAGTGCGGCGAGACACGAAGTATGATACGCGGCCGGAGTCGTGATCTTTGGCAAGAAATCGGGCGAATACCTAGGAAAATATTTTGGATGTTAAAATCATGTAAGGACTATCAATTCGGTTCACTAATGTTTGACCAAAAAACGTTTGACAAATGATCATTTGACCAAACAACGTTTCAACAAATATTCATTAGGCAAACGAGACATTTGACAAAAGTATCATCCCAACTAGCAAAAATATGTTGTACAAGTGTTCTACAAACGTTTTTGATAAAACTTAATGGTATGCAATTTAAGGTATATAAACGTTTATTAAATGCGATTTTGGCGCAGTTTTTAAAACAAAATAGTCGTACAGTGATCAAACAATGGTCATAAGCAAACACATTTAGTCACACGGCTGTCATAAAATAGATATTAAAGGACTATTTCGTCAGAAAAGTATCGTAAGTTCTCGCTTCCTAAGAGCAATTGGTTGTAGAGTTATCATAACGCAGACGTTTGTATGACAAATAATGCAACAGCGAAGCGGTTTTAATAACAACATGCAACGTTTCTGAGTGATATTATTATCGTGCAAATAATATCTGAAAACAGTAAGTATTACACTTTAATATATTTACTTTACCGTTTTAAGTAACAGACTCGACATCAGATCTACAAGTGTGAATAAAATGCGAACATTACTTTATCGATCAATTTGCAAGGTTATTGAGTATATTTTAAAAGCCCCCTTTAAATATTGTTGATTTCATTATATTTTAATAAATTAAAATAATTTAGGTTTTAGTCTCTGTGTAAATATGACTTGTTAAAACTTATTGTACTTAAAAACGCTGCCTTATGACTTAGAATAACACTTTGCCGACGCCATCACTACCTAGTTAGGGTTCCCTACTGCTGGGGCCTAAACCTTGTGGGACGCAGTCATGTACTTGTGATATTATGTACTTGAATAATAGTAATAAGACATTTTGAATTTGACGCTGCCATATTAATTACCTCTGTGGTGACATAATTTATTATTCATTATTATTAATTTTAGTTGCTGAAAAAAATTGTGCTTTTAATTTTCAAACACGTAATTCGTATTTTTTTGTAGATCGTATGATACAAATATGGCCTTTTTGGATGTGGACACTTTTCTTAAGAAAGGTGATTTCGAATTGCTGTCACACCGATTTTCTATAAAAAAAATATCTACGGAACCTTCCCTCTCTGGCATGTTTATTTCTCTTGGCTGTTTTCCGTTCGTTCACTGTCCGAGTTGAAGATGTTATGAAACATTTAAGTCGTAAGATCTATCTTTTTATCATAAGACGGCTGTGTATATGACTGTCATATGTCATTTTAACAGTATTAAAGTTGTAAAAAGTTAAAATTATGATTAGTCGTACAGTAGTCACTCTAAAAGCTTTTATATGAACAATCTGCTGTAAAATGTCATATTAATGTTGTAAAACCGGGGAAATGTCACGGCTAAAACTTTTGTACGACAAAGATTAAAATTGCTGTAGTACTATGTCATACAAACGTGTGTACAACTGTGTTTTATGAACAAATTGCTTTTAAACTAAAATGCTGTATAAATGACAGTTACATAACGTCACGTTTTAAAACTTGCTTATTTACGACGTATCTACGATGAAATAGTCATATAATGTTGAGATTTTATAACCATTTTTTAGTTGGGATATTACAAAAAGTCACTTAGCAAATGATTATTTTACAAACACTACACTTGACAAATGTGTTAAATAACAAAATATCATTGTTACTTGTTATTTCATAAAAAGTACTTCTTTTTCAAACATTATGGTTTAGTCTGTAATCTGTAGTTGGGTTATTTATTCCGCTACTATCTTATAATCTATCCACTATGCTCTACGATCTAAAATAGTAAAAATAGTACCTACAGCAAATTGGAGAAAAAAAGTTAGATTTGCTCTAAAAAAAAAACAAACGAAACACTTGTCAAATATAATACATTGTACCTTGTACCAGACGTTTTTAGACCAAGAGTAGTTTTGTCTAATAACTCAGTTGCTAAATGATTATTTGTAAAATTTAAATTTAACATCTGATCATTTGGTGAAGTGAGTCATTTGTAAAATGACTTGTTGTAAAATGATCAATTGAACTTTAAGGGTGCTATTATTTGAAAACCTCATTTGTTTTTGTTACATTGCAGGTGAATGCTCACTAATATTAAGATTATTCATTATAAAGATATCGCTTAAGACGTCCTGAGTGCTATGAAAGATAACAAACTACGACCATAAAATTACGACGATTACAAAGCTCTGAAAGACGCTCACAATACGTATATCTATATTTTTTATTTATCCCTCAAGCTCTAAATACATGAGTCTCGATTTATCCAATACAACTAAAACAGCAAGTCTCAACAAGTCTTAAAGCAGGGATGAAAGGTTGTGCTCGATAGAGAAATCCCGTGATCCATCATTACTAACATATGACAGATGAGTTACTACACTTACTTCGATATTAGTCTGTTGGTATCTTAGCCGACAGGAGCGCTGTTCGGACAAAGAGTTTGTGCCGTCGGGCCTCGAACCGCCCCAACCACGGGCTGACAGAGACCGCTTCAGTCTTTCCTTTGAGCTGGGATCCTCCGAAACTTTCCATCCTATTAAAAATGTTTAATAATAAGTTTATGAATTGAAAATCTAGCCATCTACCCCTTAACAAAAGCAACTTTTGACATTCCATTCTTTCTTCAGTATTCTACTGTTACCATGAACTCATGCTTATGTGATTTTTAGGTAACGATTTCCGAAGCGACCACTTGAATAATCTTAACACAAGCTATCTACCTACGTATTATGGGTTACCTAATGTAAACAATACAAGTATTAAGCAATTGGAAGTTATAAACTTATGTAATAAGTAGGTATATGCTTCGATCAAAATGGACTCTTGAATCTGGGAACACGCTAAAGAGGCTTTTACGTTGGTTTATTTCACCCCTTGAATGCTGGGTCGATGACCGATTATCGGTCAAGTCTTGTATTATAGCACGAGGATAATCGATCCATCCAAACTCTCAAAATAAGAAAAGCGTAGGTATAGGTTTTTCAAGGTTTTTACTGTTTGAATCGGATCTTTAGGTATCTCTAACGGAGATGCCACGACTTTGCGCGACCAGTGCTGTCATCTTTCTTCAACTAACCTTTGATTTGTGACAATCGTCTGTTATCAACTTCCACTTCCAGAGGGTACTCGGGCATCCACACGGTGAAGCGAGCCAAGCCAGTGTAAGTCCCGTACTTGACGATCACGGACGCGTTGGACGAGCCCCTGATTTCTGAACCGTCCACATACACTGAGCTGCATGACGAAGAAACCTATGAGGAAAAATACTTTATTTATTTATTTATTTAACAATTTATTGCACAAAACAAATGGCGGACTTAATGCCAAATGGCATTCTCTACTTTAGAAGTTGGTGCAAATCAGAAATTTAATTGTTCAGAGCATCTAGGGTAAGAAGAAATAATTCTTTAAACTAGAAATGTTATTACTGTATATACAAGGCTAACTGGAAGAAATCCCTTATAGGGATAAACTCGCCTTTGTACGTGTGTATTCTTTTGAAGTTTTGTGAATTGTTTTTGTGTAAGTACAATTAAGTGTAATACATAAATACAAACATACCTACATATTTTATTTCAGTTTAAATATACCTATTAATTTTATATAGCCGACTTATTTAACTACGACATCCATATGAACACTAAAGCACATTGAAAACATAAACTTTGCTTATACCGTGTTTCATAAGCCAGATCGACATCATTCTCGAGTCGTGGATTCAGGGTCAAATCAGATAAGCAATGCTTTTATCTGATAACTTGTCAAATTCACGTAGTGAGAAGGAATATTTTAATTTTGTAGTCATTAAAAGTTCTAAAAGGCTTTCAAAAACAAAATTTATGATGGATATCTACCTACTGACTACTGAGCGAATGTCAGCACAAAGGGTATTGGCATATAAGAAACCGCAACATAGAACGCTGTAAATGAATTTGCATGTAATATTAATATCAAAAACTAAGTCTGCTGCTTTTATTTTAATTGAATACGACGCCAACGCACGACGGTTCATAGTCGAAAGGAACAGAAAAGACATTTTTAGTTTTGTAGCCACTAGATTGCTTTTGGTAACTACGGCTACCTGTCACCGCTCTTATTTTATTATATAAATAGAGTCCAACTCAAAATTCGAAGCAATTGAGTGGGTAGCACCGTAATAACGAGCTCTATTACCTATATTAAATTCTGGGTATCTCGTTAATAGTTGCTTAGTTGCTTTTCGGAAGGAGCAGGAGCTTATAATTGACTATTAAGTGAGCTTAATGGAACAAGATCTATCGCTTCCTCGGCAACTAATTTATTCATTAAAAGATTTAAATTCGTTTCCTGCCGCAACTAGCGACATTTTCTAGGAACTTCAAAGGTGACTTTTATTAACCCTTTGTCTGCCACAGTTGGCAAACACGCGCGTTTTCACTTTACGGCCGTTATCATTGACAGCGATACATGCGTTTGGCAACGTCTAGTGCCGAAAGTGCGCCGGTACCGAAATAATCGGACGTCTGCGGCTAAAGGGTTAATATCAAAGAAGTATATGTAAGTGATATAAGACTTGACATTTCAAGTAACGACGAAAATGTTTCAATGCTGCAACATTGTAGGTATTTTACAACCATTACGCTGTCAATTCATTAAACCGGACACGGTGCTGTTCACTAAGATCTTGATGACATTTACTTACGAACCTGCATTTGCGACTGAAATGCTATGCTAAGTTGCAAACTCCGTCAAGAGGAAGTTAAAATGTCGCACAGTTAATGCATCGTGAGTGCGTTCTAACATTAGATGTTAATGCTATGGCATGCATTATGTTTGATCTCACCTTTAGTACGCTCTCGTCTTCTGAGTGGCAGGAGCTCTGGAGCGTGACGTCGGCGACCTGACCCGCTTGTGATACTATCAGCACCTTCATTGCTTGGGATACTTGGCGGCCAGTTAGTACGGCTGTGTTCAGTACTTCCCAGTTCTAGAAAAAAAAATATTATTCAAGTATAACTGAAAATTACCTTAAATCTGCTTGAATAAAAATACCCGATAGGTACATACTAGTTTGAGCATTGGATCGCATCGCGTAACTGATGGGGAAATTTAAATGTTTTTATTTCTAACTTTTTTCAGCTGAAACGGTAAATATTTTATAAAATTGTAATTTATACGTAATAGAAAAGAATCTCAAGCCTTTTTCGATTTTCTAGAGACATATGTGATCAAAAATGTTCTCAATTCGTCGGAAACTTTGTAAAAAAAAACATGTTTTTTTTTGGACTCGAAATAGCTACAATTTGGATTTCTGTTCAATAACTTCTCTATCTTTCGAATATAATCGTCATCAATTTTGCCTGCATCGTACAGGGTCACGATAGGATTACATGATTAGGTAGTCTGTATTCCATTGTAATTTCAACTTCAAGTTTAACACCAAAATGGGATAGCGTGTAAGTTTCAAGTTTTGTATTAGACGTAGCATTCAAAAGGTTAACTAGTAGGTAATTAACTTGTGGTCTGACGACTGGTTAATGTTACCAGTTCTTATTTCAAATGGACACTGCATTTAACAGCTATTGGTTTGTTGGCTTGTTATACTGTCAATATGTCCTGTATCCCGCCTGTTTCGTGTGAATATCCAATTAAGTAAAACCAGTCACACTATAAGTATAAATTGCTGTGGGTTGACGTGAGAACGTGAGAAAAACCTGTAATATTTTAAGGACTTCCTTTGTGCTATGGTATTTATAAATACTTAGATGTACTTAATCACCTTTGTGTAGCGCAAATGAACGATTTAAACTTACAGGATTTCCACACATTAGTATGTATTACCTATAATAAAACGGGACTTAATCCCGTTCAAAAAGGTGTAAGTACAAAAAGCGTGTATGAATGTGATTACTTAAGTCCCGTATTGTTGTAATAATAAAAAAGTTTGGGAATCGAAGCTAGTAAAACAATAAGAAAAACAAAATCATGCTACGTTATTTTTCTTTGACAAAAACTGAATTGTTATATGAAACGGGAACGAGGTTATGAAACTGAATTCAGATTTGATAAATAAATCGCTTTAAAAGAAAACTCTGATGCTAATTTCGCTGATATTCCTTATTCTGTTAGTTTTTCCCAGATTTATTACAGATAAATAAACGTGGATATTTTTTATATTTCTTGAAATAACAACTAAGTAATTTTTTATATATCGTATTTTATTATATTACAGTTGGTTAAATTGTTAGCTACAATATTTTTAAACCTTTTATACTTTCGTACAACGATTTTATACATAATATTAGTTTTTAATTTCGAGTATTTCGTGAAAAACATGTGTCTTGGTGCTATTATGGTAAATTAAAGATACCATGTTAGACCTACTACATTAATGTATCGTAAGCATAATTCTCCAAACAAAGGACCTTTTTTTCGCTGTATTCCGTATCTGGATACGGGCATGATGCAAGACATTAATCAGAGGCAAAGCTAATCAGAACGCGCGGCCATCTCCATCCTTTGTGAATCCATTTGGTGCTCAGCATCAATAGGAACATTGGATGAATAGGCGTCCTTTCAGCGCACCGTCTCAGCTCGACGAAGTCCCGGCAAGTTAATTAAGTTTAGGCCACACGGTGATTATCCTGTCTCGTCTGTTCGCAAGCGAAACGTGCATACTTGTTGCTATCCATCAATCTACCTTCGTCATTAATACAACAATAATAACAATATGAACTATCGGTTAGATAACGGTTTCTCTTCGAACAATACTAACTAGTTCATTCAACAGCGCGTCGTAATTGCATTATACGCAACAGTAATGGCAGTATGCAGTTAATCATTCATGTTATAGTTCAATTAGTTTAATCATCCAGGCAGTTAGCTTGAAGCTTGAGAGTCTGAGAGCATTCGCTGTTCATGTTTGTCAGTCAATGAGAGGCCGAAACGAGCCCGGGCGGCCCGGACCACTAGCCTGGGGTAACACGGGTTAATGGGCCTCGCGCTAATATGAGATAAAGTAATTGCTTAATAAATATTATTCTCTAACTTCATTAAGACGCTGACGCGCCCGGACCGCACACTAAGCCCATGCAAATTGAGTTAACACAAACACTTGTATATTCAGCAATGTTAATGTGATAGAGATCTGTTGGCTCTATTAATATACGGTATATTAAAATGTATGTAGGTATAAACCCGTTTCTGTCAATAATACTGACTAGAATTAACATTAAGATCTAGTTTGGGTAATGTTTTATTAATAAACTAGGGCATGATTACGGACATGTCAGATGAAATGCGAAATTATGCTGGAAAATTACGATACGTTCATAAAAATATTCCGATGCGCAGGTGCGATAACGCAAGAAACTTATCCAAAATTCAGTGGGATTGGTGGACTCGATACGAGCGCGGCAGATGGACCGGAGTGGGCGTTCGCAGCCTCCATTACAGCGCGATAAAGCTCCCATTAGGGCACTTCATTCATACTAAGAGCGCACCATTAAATGTTAATCTCTAGGATTTGTTACGATAGCGTGCTCTAGAGAAGAATCCCAAGAAATGATTATAACAATATCCTAATAACGTTGCCACTGCCACCAACTCACGAAGGGTTCACTACTTATTTTTGTCGGCTAATTTCGCAGATAATAGCAAGCAGGCGCCGCCGTCCTTAAGGACTGCGAAGACCTATGAAAGTCGATAAAAATGTCGTTATAGCAATAAAAGGAGCTCCCTCCAATTCATTAATTACAAAGAAATACGTTGCGTCTAATTTATGACGGTAGTGAACGGTACGATAAATTGCTAATTTGGGATACCTTCTTGACCTAACGACAATACGGTGTCTCTGCGTTTGTTGAGGAATTTATGGAGTAGTAGGGCCTCGTGCAGGTTCCGTCCGGATTGTAACTACCGTCTTGCCTACTAACCCACCGCCAAACAGCAATGTTCGCATTGTTGTGTTCCGGTGTGGGGGTAAGATAGCCGGTGAAATTACTAGCATAGAGGCATTCTATCTTCATCCTCCGGGTAGGCAAACACTTGTGACTCCTCTGGTGTTGCAGGTGTTTATGGGCGACGGTAATCGCTTTCCATTAGGCTATACGTTTGCTCGTTTGCCCCCTATGACATAAAAAAAAAGAAAAAAAAGGAATACATTTTTATTATATTTTCATACCAGAATACTTCGCGATATTCAGTACATGAAATTGTTTTAGCTTGCTATGTGGCAGAGATGGTTGACCGTCGGGAAATTAACGGTAGTAATGATATCGTTCTTGAGCTTGCTAACATTTACTGTGTGTCTCTTTTAGAACGAGATTTGTTGTATACCTCAGGGCAGCGGGTGCGTAACGATGGCTATAACAACTTTTGATATAATTTCAGTCGGTATAACGCTCATTTGATATAATTATTGAATGATATAACAACACTTAATATATCAACATTTGATATAATTATTGTTTCATATACTGATCATTTTATCGAATAACATTTAATATAACATTCTTTAAGTATAATGCATACTTATTTCTTCTAATGAATTTATGGTATAACGTTTATTTTATCTAACGTTCAAATGGCATAACGTATAGGGTATAGAGAAATAGGGGGGCGGGGGGGCGGAGCCCCCACAGGGGGGCTCGGGGGGCGAAGCCCCCCGCATTAAAAACAACTTAAACCAAAAGTTCAATTAGAAACGTAGGTTAGGTTAGGTTAGGATAGAAAACAAAAAGGAAAAAAGAGGAAAAAAATAAAGGTAAAAAAAGTAATAAAAAAAAAACTAGAAAAAAAAAGAGAAAAAAAAACCGTTTGAACTGCATCCCCCATAAATTATACCAAATGAAATTATACCATTTCAAATGATACCAAATGTTGTTATACCAAATGAACATTATACCATATGACCTTATTCCAAATGTTGTTATACCAAATGAACATTATACCATATGAACATTTATACCATATGATGGTTATAGGAAATAAGTATTATACCAAATAATAAGTATACGAAATAAAAATAGATATTTTAAAATTATACCAAACGTTTATTATATCAAATGAGTCATTATACCATATGAAATTATATCAAATGTTGTTATATCCAACATACTTATACCATTTATTTTTATATCGATCATTACACACCCCAGCGCAGCATGTCTCACTTATAGTTCATTTATTTAAATGTACTGAATGACTTACCTTAGAAATTGGCAGCACTGCTCATTTTTCTCGATATCCAGTCTGGTGATTGCCCTGTGTTCGATCCCTGGTGGTCGTGGGCACCCTCGAGGTAGACAGCTTGGCAGACTAATTGAGTTTGGCAGTGCTTCGGCTAGAATCTCCCTCCACGTCACCGTCACCCTAAGCTCATAAATGATTCAATGTTCACTCACCTTAGAAATAGGAAGCACAGCTTGGATGTCATCCTTCTCAATATCAAGTCTGGTAATGACCCTGTGTTCATGTGGGGGTTCTTCACTGGCAGTAGTAGGCACCGGCGAGGCAGACAGCTTGGCAGACCAGTTTAGCCTGGCAGTGCCTCGGCCTGAGTCACCCTCCGAGCCTTCTGCGTCACCTTCGCCCTCGGCTCCTACTTCCACTAGCCAAGTCAAGACCTCTTCCCAACCGGGGCCGGCAGGGCTGCTTAAGTCTTCTTGATTCCTGTTAAAAAAAATAGATTAGTCAATGTCATATGGAAAATATAGAACTAAAATATTTGCATTCATAACAATGACCATAACCAGATCTTCAGACCTCATACACCTGAATTCTGAAGATACGTTCTATTGTGCAGGGCTAGTATATCTTGCCGCCACATCGCTTGTCACGCGACTCATTACCTGTCATGCTCGCAAGGTATTCAAAGAAAAGTGACAGGTAGTATTTGTTGCGCGATAAAGAGCCGCGTGACAGTTATGCTAGACCTGCTGGTATGGTAGAGTAGGGCAATAAAGTAAAACACAACTTGAGGTTTTTTAACACATTCAAGAGGAGGCCCTGAATGAGCCAAAAATATAGTACATTACTGCAGACGCCGGGAAATAAGGGCTTGCCGGCTGAGTAGGTATACACGGACAGTGATACGAAGCCGGCAAGCCCTTTTCACGGCTAAGGTATATAGTGCTTTTCTCAAACATATAGCAAGAAATAAAAAATACACCACTCAAAAAAACACAATTTAGCTGTTTAGCCCGTTCAAGAACACAGACGCCATGCTTATAAAAAATATTCCCGGCCTTGGCCTTCAATTTTGTATGAAATTCCTTTACAGTTCTCTCGAATTATTCCGCCCGAAACGTGACACTTCGAAGCCTGTTTTAACGTACGTTATGACGATATTCCATTGCACGTTTGAGAAAAATAAATTATTGTTTAATATCAGATCATCAGCGTTCTTACGCTTCCGTGGCAACGTGTACGTTGTTAGTAAATTCTACTTGTTTTGAGTAGGTACTTTCTAAGCGTAACTAGACAGCAGTCGTCGCAAAAGTCGTAAAAACTTTCATGTATCTCTAGAACGGGGTTTCTAGCGAAACCTCGGCGAGGTTACAAGCAATAATAAGTTGAAAAGTCGTGACGTCGGGTTTCATTAAGCGACAAAAGGCGCCAAACGCCAGGGAGATTTATAGCCCTGCAATTGCAACCTTACATACCTAGTGAGCAAAATTGTCGGGGGACGGGGCTCTATTTTATTGCGGAATACCTACTATAAAAGGAATAACTGTTAACATTTTGCACGAAACTTGGTAAATGAATGCAGTTATAAATTAGAAGGATTGTAAATTCTCCGTGTAAATTTGGATGTCCTTTATTTGTATATACCTACATACGTATTTAGATAAAATATACCTACATACGTATTTAGATAAAATGTTGTGGAATTGTTAATTAATCCAATTTGCGTTTTGTGCATGTTCTTCCATGTTATTTTTTTCGTTAGTTTTGGTACGTAGTATATAACTCTAAATACCTAGATTCAAATTGATAATTATTCTTCCTTTAATCTATTTCTTTATAATATATTCCTCTTAAAAGTACCATAAATTTACCAATATTACATATAAAGATATACATAAAAATAACAATTAATAGAAGATAGTGCCAATGGATTTGGTATAGTAACATCCTCAAAGATTATCTCCCAGTTTTGTCAGAGAGTTGACCTCTTTACTTGTAATAGGATCGCGGGAAGCCCGAAAGCAGGGCTGAGAAAATAGAAATGGAATTGGATCCTTTAAACCTGCAGTCCAGTCGTCGTGAAATGCACGTTACCGCATTGTGATCGCAATCGCGCTCCTATTGCGGACCACACCGTTTATGAGGTTTTCTTCCGCTTCTTGTAATGTTATTAGCCACTGCAGCTACTACAAGCTGCATACCAAGTTGGAAGTATTAATTTAGCGGAAGTCGCTGGAGTATTATAGGCTCAATTCACACGCCGTTCGGCGGCAAGAATGCCACCATATAATACCATGTTGATAATTAATTGAAAGTCACGAGTAGGACATTTTTATATTAAGAATTTTGGGTTTCTGAAGTCGAAAAACAAGTACCTAGTTGAAAGGCCTTTCGACTCGATTTGACAAAAAATATGCCCATCCCAAGACAGGACTTTGTAAATTTTCATCATAGATATTTTACTCTTGTTGGCGTCAGCTGCTTATTTTCTTCAATGACAGCTCCCTAGCTCTTATTTATTCTTGAAATAAGAACTCGAGACAAAATAAATCTGTCACTACCAAAGTTAACAGCAGTGGAACAGAATTTTTCGCTTTGTTTTTAGAATAGCCATATTCTTTTTCGTTTTTATGGCTGAGACTGGCCAGTGCGATTACAAAGCACTCTGTAAAGAACTTTTGTTGGCTGAATGCGTCAAGAGGGCGTTGCCTTTAAAAAAAACTTACGTTTGTCCGTTGTCGTCGTTGAGGGGTTGCTCGAGGCGCGTAGCGGTGACCGTGGCCGCTCGCGGCTTGACCTCCGCTGTCACCGCCCAGCGCGAGTTCGCTGCGTTCACGCTGATAAGCCGCAGGCCCGACTTTACTTTCATTCTACAATAGAAATATAAATGATGTTAATGTACACAGTGTATACGGTAAAAATAACAGTTCTTGAAATAAACCCTTTAAATGTCACGACTCACGACTGTCGCGGGATTCTGTGTCATATAAACACCATTCGGTACTGGTGAAGGATCTTTAAATTAATGTGTTCTACACCTCAACGACAGCATTAGATAATAAAAAAAACTGCGTGTTTTTACGGTAATTTTATGAACATTAGCGCTGCCTGAGCGCACGACGCGTTCCAAACTTTCAATTGAAAATAGGTTTATATTATAATACATTACTAACCAATTAGTTTATTTAAAGATCCCTATCTATTGAATTAGTTAAGTATGTTTAAAATAATTGAATGTATCGGTTATAAGTTTAGAAATATCCCTTTCGTTATTTTTCATTTGCACATAAATTGATATAGGTAAACAAAACTAATTCAAAGGCAACTTATTCATAACTGCAGATCGACGATAGCGATATCCGCGAGGATTTACGTAACTCGGACCAAGTAAAGATACGCGATCATTCAATAAGACCCTTCGGCCTTCGGTCCTATTCAATATTAATCGCTCTCTTCAAAAGCGGAATATACTTATATACATAGCATATATATTATAGGTGCTTGACCGGACCTCTCTGAATGGACGTGGTGTTGGTTAGGGGCTTTATACGATAAGAGATCGGCACCGCATCAAATGCGAAGATTGGAAACGGAATTAAACCGAAATTAATCAGATTAGCTTATAAATCAGACCTCATCCGCCCTACCGTCACGTATAGTTTAAATTTTTTAATAACTTGGAGTGTCTGTGTTACATTGAGGTATAAATTTGGTACCTAAGCCCGGGCGGTATAAATTTCCATTTAGGTGAAAAGCTTTAGTCTTGGGCTCAGTGCTCGTAACTCAAACTTGGCACAGCTGTACCGAGGTACATCAGACGGTGCACAGCGTACTTACGCCACTGAGATTCCCCTTTTTATGAGCCCACCCTCTACCTAGTATGTACCTACCTCACATACCTACTCATAATTTTCCTTTACGTTTCGAAACATCTCGGGCCGTTCCTGACAATTTCATGGAAGTGTGAACCGCTGATACAATAATAAGAGTGAATCATAGAACCTACCTAAATTTTGTAACCAGTGTGCCATATTACATCGCCATACGATAAATAAATAATAGAACCTACCCATTTTTGGGAAATCGGTTAAAAATATTTGCCTACTAGTATATATTATTATGTACTGATAGCAGAATAAGGTACTTACTGTCACATACCATACTATGACACTTATGTACTTACCTACTTATTCTTTGCGACTAAATATGTAATATTCTAATTCAATTCATATTAAGTACAATAATTCCCTTAAAAAATTTAGTTCAAAAAAATCCCATCCGTCCATTTTCTTTGCAACCACTACACTTTTTCAGAGGGATTTCCAGCATGTTTTACTCGAAGGTACTCTGGTTAAGATCCTTTGGGCTTTAGGAGATTTAACATCGAAAAGAACTGTAAAAATAAGTTTTTCAATAAAGCTTACAGACAAAGCGAAGCAAAACCCGATTTTAGGTAGGTTTTGTTTACCCTGACCGATAAGTAACAGTACCTAACAGCAGTTTTATATATTATACAGTTGCTAGGGATTTACTTTCTAAGGCTTCTGCTACGTAGCTTAGTCACAATTAAGTACTCGTAAGTTAAGGCAGGGAAAATCTCATAGGTAGTAAATAATACGTAATCGTGTTTATAGACGTATGAATGTATTTGTATAGTCAATTTCAAAACATTTGTTGGCATTGTCCCTGGAAAGGACACTGGAAAGTACTTGAAACGTTGGGAGGCCTAAATTATTAATATACGCGGTATAATTTGTTTAAATTGTTTTATTTAAACGTGTGGCAATCTCGGAAACCTAAGAACATAAGCTATTAACGAGCCAACATTTTTTTCGAATGTTCGGTAGTTTGAATGTTCAGCTGGTCTTAACTACAAGTCGACTCGTCCCTTTTCTCAACCGATTCTAATGAAATTTTGTGACCATAGGTTCTATAACTTTGTTTTTTTTTTGTTTAAAAACGTAAAAATTTTAAAATGTCAGCCACTATGAAACAAACTCGTGAGATCCACAGCTCACAAAGCCAATAGTTTATTACAAGTATACAATATAGTATTATAGGTACTTGTAATAAACTAATCTTTGGTTTATTAAGGACTGATTACGTCGCTCAATGTTACTCGAACATTCAGAGTTAACAGCAATTACTTATTAAATTATTTTTTAAGGGATTACCTTCTCAGTATGAACAGTAGATACTGACTGATTGTTAGCAAAATATTATTTCTTATTTTATAATAAAATTTATATGACATCATTGAACAAAACGACATGGAGTAACAGAGTTCAGTGTTTAAAACAACGTGCGTTTTCTTATCCCAAGTTTCATCATTTTTTTTTTGGGTAAGACCAGAGATGTGCCATTTCCGTAAACTTCCGGAAACTCCTCATTTTGTATGGGAAATGAGGATAGATTCCGGAAACTAACTGTTAGTTTTACCGTAAGACTAACAGTTAGTTATTGGACGGTGGCAGTCTTCCCCCGGTGTTAGTTTTACCCCAACTTACCTTATTCGTATGCTAAACTATTTGTCGCATAGTGCCTAATAAAATAAAAACTTCCGTGCATAATCTTACACTTCTAGTAAGTTTTGCGGTAAGATTATTCGAATAGCTTGGTGGCGCAGTACTAAATAACACTTAGCGTCGCCGCGGAGGCCCCCTGCAGTACTGTATCATACGAGTTGATTTAATTTTAACACTTTGTATGTAAAACAATCATGTGAAGCTATGCCGTGCGGGTGAAGCGTAATTTGAAATATTTTCAAAGAGTATGTTAATTTTCATGCATTTAGCATTTTACGTGCAAAAAGGGGGATTGTATACCTTTATGGAAAAGTGAATTAGATAGAAGTTTCTTTTATTATTGGGTTATTAGAACGATTGACTGAAAGACATAATTTAATAAAATAATAAGAATAATAATTTGCAAAAATATTTGTTTATTACTTAACTTAACAACTTAAGAGCTATGCGTTATATAATTAATTTAAACTACAAATTAATGAAATGTAAAATTTAATTATTACAATAAACAATTATTTATAGTAACACTTGTCCAAACAAAATTTGTGTAGTTTGTATTTAAAAATAAGAAAAAATAAAATAAGTGATTTGGCCGTTACACCTACTTATAACGATTATTGCTATTCATGTTTGAAGCTGCATAGAACTGATAGGGACAAGTTTACATTTGAAGATAAAACACAACGCTTAAGTAGAATATTAAAAATGTTAATATTTTCCCTTTATACAAATACAAGTATAAAAGATATATGAATGTGCTGTAATACAAAATATCCGTTAGCGTTCATTGGCTGTTCGGGCGAGTACGCGCCCACTGTATCATCATATAAGTTAATTTAATTTGAACATTCTGCATGTAAAACAATCATGCAAACGATGCGACGCGTGTACGTAATTTGAATTATTTTTAATAACAGACAATTTTCATTTGAGAGAACAAGCTACTATGACAATTGTAATTTGTTAAAACATTTTGCTGCATGAATTAGAAACAGTATTGTTAGATTAAGTTTTTGTCATTAAAGGTAAGTAAAGCACATTCATATAACACTAAATGTAAGTGGAATAGCAAATAGTTATTTGTGCAACAAGAGAGCAAAGTTGTTTTTTGTTACGAGTGCTGATTTTGAGTCCCGAGCAAGCGAAGGATTCTAAGTTTGAATCACGAGCGTAGCGAGTGATTCCATGTTAGAATCCTGAGTGTAGCGAGGGACTCAACAGCACGATATGCAAAAAACTTTGCTCTCGTGTAGCACACACAACTTTTCACCTCATCAGCGAGAACATATTCGACATTTTGTGCTTTTTCTTCCAACGTGTCTTTATAGTCTTTGTTGCTGATTTCAATAATATTTTCTATATAAGTGCTGCTTAAAAAGGAATAACAATATAATTTAATTGAAATTATAATCAACCAACCAACACATACTTATATTACGAGATACACACATTTTACATATATATTAGAGAATATTATATGTATTACGAGATTTTGTTTATAAATTGATTACCTAATATTTTTACTCCTAAAACACCAAACAAAATAAATGCAAAAGATAATAACAATGACAATATGAACTCGATATTTTTAAGGTAGGTACGTTTCGCATATGCATGATAAATGGTGAAATTATAAATTAGTATTATTATGTATTTACAATAAGTAATAAGTTGAAAAATCTTATTTTATTTGAGCAATGATGTATTTTTTGTATAAAAGGCACAATAATTTTAATATTCGGTCGTTAAATAAAAATAGAATAAAGAAAAAAAATACGTTTCAATTAAAACGGGTGTTTTTAATGATTTTTTTGGTATAACGCGTATCCGAACTGTTGTCAATGAAGGTCGTATTCGAAAATCGAATTTCAAATTGATAAGTTTCCATCCCTCTCCTTTATATAGGTACATATGAAAGAAATAGGGTGAATCGAGATTCAAATGATTAGAATTTTATAATTAACCTTTGGCCAAGGGGGTTTCACTCCGCTGAAGTGTCAAAAATTATACCTATTAATTTCGGGTCACAATAGACATGTTGACTAATTTTTTTTGAGGATGTCAATCGATTCTATTTTTTATTGTGATCAAATGTCTATATGGGACTGACTACATTTAAACTGCTCTAAAAGTCAGAAATGACCGTCAAAGTTCAACATTCCTACGTAGCGCTACAAACGCTCCATACAAAACGCGTCAGGCTAGTGACGTCACAGGCCGGTATAGGTACCAATAATTGTATGGAAAAATTAAGAAATTTGTAATTTTCACCGTGAAAAAGTGCGTTTACGTTCATAGTTGTCATACAAATATTATTTCGTAAAATTATGAGGCTTCTGAAAACATTTTCAAAATTTATTTTGGATTAAAAAAAAATATCATAAAATTTGCGTACCTTTGAAGTCACATATTTCCAAAAAAGATACATGTTTCTGGATTTTTTTTCTTTGTTTCGTGAAATATTTAGCAAATTTTATTCATAAAACTACAGTACGCTGTAGAATTCAACATCAGTCAAATAGCCTATTGTGACCCGGCCCGCCCATCGTCCCGCCTTTATTCGACTAGGGTCGGCACGTTCGAAGCGAAGACAACGCATCGATTACATTTTTATTATTTACATATTATTGTGATTTTTTATTATTTTTAACCGACTTTAAAAAGGAAGAGATCCAGTGTTCGCTACATTGAATCGTTTTGAACGTAAGTTCACCGATTATCTCCGAAGTATAAATATATATATATATATATATTTTATTAGTAAGAGAATACGGTTGCTGCTACGGTTTTCCCATTGACAGTCATGATCTGATGATGGAACATTTACCTACTAGATCTCGGGACTAGTTCAACGTATTTTTTATTATTTTTAACCGACTTTAAAAAGGAAGAGATCCAGTGTTCGCTACATTGAATCGTTTTGAACGTAAGTTCACCGATTATCTCCGAAGTATAAATATATATATATATATATATTTTATTAGTAAGAGAATACGGTTGCTGCTACGGTTTTCCCATTGACAGTCATGATCTGATGATGGAACATTTACCTACTAGATCTCGGGACTAGTTCAACGTAGACAAGTGTGGTTTTTCTGCTCACTTTACTGAATATTTACATCCAGTATCATAAAATTGACCTCATGATGGGCCCTGAAAATATGGACTGGATCTAACGATTGGTTCAACACAGACATGTGCGGCACTACAATGAACATTTAGACTCAGTATAATAAAATTGACGATGATGGATCATGGAAGTGCCTACTGGATCTCAGGACTGGTTCCACATGAGTAAAGAAACGGAACAGATACTTTAGCTTCATACGATACAACCGCGCTGCGATAGGTACACTACTACAAACGCAATGCGCGTGTGGACGTGTCCACAAATTCCACATCACGTACACGAACAGACAGATTTAGACCGCATTGCTGCGTTTAGCGTACAGGGTGTGCGCCGTGTCTTGTTCGACTTCGCTTATGAATGTGAAAATTAGCGAACCAAATTAAATTCAAAATGGCGAATGGCTTTTTTTTTCAAGATTTCAAATTGGTGCTAGGGGGCTGAAACTTGGTATCGGGGGGCATTTGGGGCTCACAAATATGAATCTGAAATCGGTGTCCGAAAATTCAGTCAAAGTCGGAAAATATTGAAACAATAAGATTTGTATGGAGATTTTTTTAAGGGTCTCGTATCACATAAACGGCTGGAAATGGGTAAGGGGTGCTCGAACGAATGTCATAGGCGACCCCCACCCGAAAACAGTCATGAAAAAAATATTTAAAATGGTGACATTTTTTTTTTAATTTCAAATTAGTCCTAGGGGGTTAAAACTTGGTATCGGGGAGCTTTTGGGTTATCCAAGTCAGAATATGAAATTGGATTTTCAAAATTCGCTCAACTTCGGAAAATATCGAACAAACAAAATGTAATAATCCCAGATCATAAAGAGCCCCTAGAAACGGGCTTATTTCTATGTATACAAATATAAACCATATTGTCATTGATCGTCGTCGATTAAATCAATCACTGATGTCAAGTGTGCATAAAAATGAAATGTCATGTAAAACGGGTGTAAAACCAATAATAAAATAAATACAAATGTTTCATTCTACAAACTTCCAAAGGCTAAAATAAAAATTTGAAAAATGCATTTATATAATATAAACACATTCTCTACTTGCTCGTCAAAGTGAATCAGAATACGAAAACTGCACGTGACTGCGTTGAACCAGTCCTGAGATCTAGTAAGCACTTCCAGGATACAAAATCCGGTCAATTTTATTATACTGGATCTTAATGCTAATCAAAATGGTTCGAAAAGCAAATAACCGCACATGTTTACGTTAAACCAATCCAAAGATCCAGTAGGCACTCTTAGAGCCCATCATTATAAAGATAACGCTAGGTCCCTCTTATTTTGAACTTATTTTGTTAAAAGTAGCTTTTAAAATAATTACAAACACAGAGAAGTAGTTTCCCTTTTGCTAATGTAGGCAACCCTAGGAGTATGACACGCCCCAAAGAAGCTAGAACCAACAGCGTCGTACGTCATTAAATATGGCCAATCAGGTACGAGTAGGCTAATGCTTTTGCAAAAGCGGCAAATAACAAAAGAGTGCGGCTTCTGTAGTGTCTTTATTCTGTGCTTTGGCTGAAGAATGACAATTCGTGGTCAGATATTGAAAATATTAAAAAGCTACTTTACTACTCACGCTCGAAACAAAATCGTATTTTGTTCACTGTTATCTGACAGCAAAATCGCCATGTTTGAGCTGGTGAGGTGAAAAACTAATTTCTCCATTACATGGCCGTGGCAACCAAGGCACAGTAACCAAGGTATTGCTAAATGAAGGATATATATGTATATTATAGCAATTCCTAGTCGAATTAAGGCACTGTTTTTTATCGAACTGCGTTAAGTATGATTTTTAGTGACCATTTTCACGAAAAGATTAACGAATATAAATACAAATATGGCCAAACATAAAATGATCAACTATTATATTAATTAATCATGATACAAGTTAATTTAGGCGTGTGTACCTAAACGCGCGAGAAATACTAAAACAATCTGCATTTTAATAGTATTTTATGCTCTTTTTAGGTTCTTAAAGTCAAGTTCGTTTAGGTCACGAGGCTTGCCGATTGGCCTAAGTAAGGTACGAGATTTTAAGACCTATTTGTGTTAGGTACCTACTAATTGACAAGTAATTTCAACCAATCAGTGGACAGCGTGCTTTTTTTTTAAATCAAATATGCTGATGTTCTCTTTTTGAAATTATTTGAATTGAGTAGAGAGATGTTTTATGAATATTAAAGTTCTGTAGCGCGTACCAAAGAGTAGGTATAGAATTTTGGTACAGGATTCAAAAGTGCGTTATTGTGATTTTGTCTGTGAAATTATAATTGACAGATTTAATTACGCGAGTCTAAAAAATGAACAAGGCCTCTTTAAGAAGGACAGTCTAACAAACAAACGCAAGGAGTCGTTCGGGGTAACAGCACGCGGCGGGTAACAGTACGCGGTGGCCCGCTAACATAATCTTGCAAAGACTTCGCTTGTCGCGTGACTCAGCGTCTCCTGTCAGGCTGTCATGCTCGCACGGTATTGATAGGAAAGTGACAGTTAGTATTAGTCGCGCAACAGAGTCGCGTGTCATAGTTATGCTAGACGTGTTGCTTATTCAGCGTGGTAATGCGGCCAGCCTCCTGGTCCCGGGAGCCCTCTCGCCTGGCACCGGTCTGGAGCCGGTGATCTATCTAAAGAAAGGTTTTTAAACATATGTTTTTAGTTTGAATATTAAAAAAATATATATTAAGGGGCAATCTTACACAAATCCACCTAGTCCCAAACTAAGCATCTACTATGGGTAGTTTTACATGTTTATTTTTTTATATTTTATTGAATTTAATTGATCAAGTCATATTACACCATACTCTTGAAGTCTTGAATAAATAACACTTTTAAATAAAAATAAATAAATAAATAATTTAGCCTCTTTTCGATAGTTACCCTTGGAAGCTGCTTAACATATCAAACGGAAAAGTTTCCAAGAAGCAATCTTTGGTAACTAAGCCGCTTTGGGATCCGATCACGGTTTACAATGGTCAAGTTTTATCAACGATATTTTCTTTGTGTTTTTTGTTGAAAGAAAAGCTAATTGTTAGGGGTCGTCTGTATTATTGTTTACTTGTACTCGTATTTATACAATGAATCTTCGAAGTAACTACTTAAATTACACCACTACTGAGTTTTAAATTTTAAGTTAAATGTTTAATTTTATGTTAAATAATAGCATAATCATCTACGCGAAATAGCCGATGCAGCGTTCAGATATTACAATTTTAATAGAATAGGGACTGATTTTGAATGAATTTTTTATGAATAAAATTAGCTCAATATGTTGAAACAAAGAAAAAAATATAGCTATGTTTCTTTTATTTAACCAAAAGAAATTTTGAAATTGTTTTCAGAATCTTCACAAAAGAAATAAAATACTAATTGTATGACACTCGTTCTTTTACACGGTGAAATATAATGATGTCACGATTGGATGGCCATATTTGTATGGAGCATTTTTAGCGCTCCGTAGGAATATTATTGAACTTTGACGGTCATTTCTGACTGTTCTGTCTAAGTGTAGTTAGTCCAATATAGACATAAAAAATAGAATCGATTGACATCCTCAAAAAAATATTATCGTCATGCCTATTGTAAACTAGTAACAATCTTCAAGTGCTTCACACTATAAACAAGGCTCTTAATCATTTATGGCTGAGTCCACTTGATGCAGTGGGAAACTTTTAATGGGCGCAGAGCGGAGTGGCCGGCGTCAGAGCGGCCCATAAAGTGTTCGACCGCACTCCGATACCGCATCATCCATTTTGTGTACCGCCAGTTAAATAACTTCAGATCTAGGGTCTAATTCGATTCACGATGTGGTTGATATTGACATTTCAACGTCACATGTCCGTGAGTATAAAGTCTATTTGTTTTTACGTGTCCTATTTAGTAAACAAGAAGAGTCTAACCTTAAAAATTACATATATAGGTTATGACGAAACTATTTGTTTCTTCGCAAGTAAATCAATTTAATGTATAAAATTGAAAGTTTTATATTCAAAATAGTGACTCGGGATACTTCAGTTCTGAGAAAATGGAAGTTTTCGACAAAATATGTCTTACTTTGAGGTTAGGTTAGGTTATGTAGGTAATAGTTGTTTAATACGTAAGAAAGAATTATACGTTACGCACCTTTAAGTATAAGCACGAGATTGTTCAGTAACTAAATACATAGAAGAAGGTGTAAGGTTGTAATTTTGCTCTTCAATGTTTTTAATCGCTGTAAACATCTGCTATCGTAACTATTTATGTATTTTTATCCATACCAATATATTCGTATGGCATATCAAGCGACATTAATGAACTAGAGATTTCCAATTCAAACTCAAACTGCATTACACTACTTCCTAATTTGCAGCCGCAAAACCGTTAGTTCTGTGGACATAGACAATAGACATCGGTAACTAGGAGGTAGGACGCACTTAGCACGTGAAGCGCTATCAGATAGTTGACACTCAATAAACCTAGTTGGGTGGGACTGTAAACACGAATTCTAAGTTGGATCGACGTAATATAGAGACAGGGACAGACAAGTTGTTCGGTAGTTGAAGTGGCTTTTGCAGTGACAGCGTTCCGGGCGCCACGCTGTCATTCGCAGCGCTTCTTGGGTGGCGTGGCGTCACGTCACTCTGATATTACTTATTCCACCCATTTGAAAATAAACGTGACATTGTTTCGTTACAAGTCCGAAAAATAAGTAATATAAAATGTAAGGCGTAAGCAAAAGTCAAACAAAAGGCAGAATCTAAAGAAACAAGTCGTCGATTCTTAAAATATAGTATTCAAAAACAGATATTTCTACCTTTGACGTAAAAGGCAAAACTATTTTCAAGAAGTATTTATTCTCTTAAAAGATTTGATCCAGTCCGATCCGATCCCTCATTCTGTACGAGGATTTGTAAAAATCATTGTAAGCAGTTTTTCCTAAATACTAAAACGAAAACACGATTCCTCATAAGATCATTCTGGCTTGCTCACAGTACTACATCTGTAGGCCGATGCTGCTTTCAAGTTTCTCTATACAATTACATTTACACTCACCTGATAACAACATGTCCAGTAGAATGCGCGGCGTCTCGTCGGACGACGAAAGGTAGATGCAATCGTGAGTGGGGATATAAAGGTGCTCTTGGAAGCATGAGAGCCGAATTCCCAGCTCGCGCTTCACGGTATCCAGCTCTTGCTCCCGCCAGCGTCACGACGCCCAGGGGCCACGCTGGCTGCACAGAAACACGCCCACATGCGCCTTCGCCAGACTCCCCACTACTGGCTTCAGCAGCGCTGTATGCTAAGCGGACTGTTCGAGGCGGCCGCTTTCCTTTTCCATCCGCTGGCCACCAGGACGCTGGAATCGTCAGCTCTGCTAAGCATGCGCCTTCTTCTCCTTCTGGTCCACATGTCGCCGTCAACGACTTCGGACCGAGACTAGCATGTAGAGTTATGCAAACTCTTCTCGGTCGTGTCGCGGCTCTTCTCGCACCTCCTTCTCCTCCTGTATGAAAAAGCACCCGCAACACAGGTGCGTCTCGTGGAAGCTCTCGAAAGACTAAATGTGCTGATACATCAAGTCTGTGCGCTGTCGCTTCTTGTAGTTCAATTAAGGTTGCGTTTCTTCTAGGTGGTTCTAACGGATCAGGTACTGTATAGCGCGCTGGCACGGTCTGTTTGGTGGAAAAGGGTCCATATGTGGCGCGGACGGAGGCTGGTGCAGAGCCCTGAAGCACGGTAAATCGGTCGAGAGACAGCAATGATCCAGGCAGTGCTGTGCCCATTGGCTCGGGGGGTGGACCCGCACCGCTCCATCTTGCCGTGTGCTTTAAGAAAAATCCACTGTCCTTGTTTTCGAAATGGACCTCCACGCCAAGCACAGTGCCTGAAACAATAAATAGAAGGTTATTTCCTGAAAAATTCAGAGCTGTAGCAGAATTTTGCACGATATCTACTATTTTCCTTAAAGGAATCTCGCTAAGAATGCATTTAGTCTAATCAGGTTGGGCATCTGGCTTTTATTTTTCGTAAGAATGGCAGAAGAAAGGGCTCTTTAAATATTTCATTTTATTTGTCGTGGCGAGATAAAAGCGCGTCGAGGCGTAACGCGGCTGGCACTCTTCCAACTGCATTCGAGTCCGCAGTGTCACTTCTTTCTCACTTTGTTTATAAACATACCGATATTTATAGGTAACGGGTATATTTTCGTCTTTACGTGAAATATGTACTACTCGTATTCACTCATAGGTAATGTCTCTTAACAAGGTAACTTTGTAGTGTGGAATGATGAAAATAAAACCATTAATAATATCTTCGCATTTCTTTCAATACCAGTGGCATCGTGTCCATACAGCCCAATTCCCATCGGTTTATGCACTTCAGGACGATTGAGCACCATTATTTTTTGCTACTGAAGAAAATGAATACGAAATCTACTCCGGCTTGCTTTGAATTTTTGTTTAACTCAACGTCAATCAGGATTCGAGCCTGTCAACCAGGTCCTTCTCGAAGTCTGGGATCTCTAGGCCCTAAAATCTATAGGCAGAAGGCAGTAGCAAACAGAATTGGCCATATAAAATGAATGTAATGTAGCTATCTTATTCAAACAATATAAAAATTTTCAGAACTGTGAAAGATACTCATGCAATATGAGTAAGTTTATAGGGTAGAAGTCGCGAGTAGCCTCGTTGTGTATGACGGATGGCGCACGTCACGTGTCAGGCACGACCTCGTTTAGAGAGGAGGGATTTGTGTCACGTTTGTGACTAATGTTATAAAAGTATCTTACATATTCCTTGAATATAGTTAAATGTTTCATGAATTACTTCAAACAGAACCGCGTAATATGTTTCGAGCTGCCGCTGAAGCATTATATGGAATCCATTTTATTTTTCGCAGCATGTATGGTTATGGCACAGACGCCTTCCGTCACGAAATTGCGGCACATAAAGCGAAGTTCGGAGCGACTATTTAGATACTTTATTTTGGATATTTTATTGAGACAAATAAGGCTCTCTTTATTAAAAAGGTAAGACGGAACGTCTTAGGTGTAGGTACCGGTTTTTAGTATGAGAGCACCGGGAAATCCCGGTACTGCCATACAAAAATTTCCCGGTGCTGCAAACCCTAGTACCTAAAAGAATAATTCTATAATGAATCACATTTATAGGAAAACCGACATAAGGTATTCTTATGTTTGAAAATTGTAAAGATAGGGAAGATAGTCGGTTAATCTCATCGTATTTGTGAATATCTAAAAACAAGAGCGAAAAGCAAAATTACAAGTTTTATAGAAATGTAGACATTGTATACCTCACAACCGTTCCATTGAAAAAAATACCTACTTATTTACATGCAGCAGGTTGACTTCATTTGCAAGGAAACGATACAGATCCGCACACTACCCATCATCATCATTCTTCCCCGCCGAACAAAAAGGACGTATAAGTTATTAACCGTAATGCATATACGACTCCTTTGAATAGCACATAGCCAACACCTGGGGCATGAACGGGGATAATAAAAAGCTTTAGCACGTGACGCAGTATAGGAACAAAGAAAAATTCACAGCGCTTCCAACCCCATTCGAGATGATACGTCTCGCTGTTTGCGAAGAAACAACGTGCCAATACGTGGCGAATGAAAATGCTTTTTCATTCGTGTTGTGGTAACGGGGAAATGGAAATACATGTACCATCAGTAAACAGTAAACACCTTAATCGTTTTGTTTGGCGACGAAAACGTAAGTACACGCCGTTACGTTTGCTGTTTGTCTCAATATTGTGGACTTAGCTCCCCGTCGCGCTTTGTGGAAACACGGCAAAGGAAATCTGAAAAGGCGAAAATGTGGACGAAAAATATGAAAATAATGTTTATAGCGAATACCAACAAATATAAACTATTACAGTCATATATCCCTTTGAATATTAAAGATCTAAAAGCACTTAAGCAATTTGAAACATTTATGTCGTTGCATATTCAGGCTCTCATGAATATCGATAAAATTTTGGAGGTAGCCGCGTGACGTCACCGTTTGTGGCAACATGGCTGACAAATGGACAAATATTTACCCGTTAATTGCCAACACATTATCCAGTTCGTTTTATTGTCGTCCCCGCTTCATCTGTCAAATTATAACGCTACGAGTAGGTACGGTTCGCATTACCAAAATTACTATTTTCATTCGTTAGCCAATGATACTTCTCGGCAATGCTAATTAAATGAAAATTCCATACATCAATATGTCAAATTGTGAACAAGTGAATGAGCTCCTGAATAACCACTAATTATTGTCACCGTATAATCGGAGATATTTCACGTATTTTACATGTTTGCCGATCGTATGGAATTGCAGTCCAATAAATTTGAATATCGACGCACGTTTCAACTATACGTACGCAAGTTAACCGAAAATATAATATCTTTTTCTCATATTTCCCAAACATTTAACATCACCCGGGTATTTTATAATTACTTGCGTTGAAATATTATGATTACGGTACTTGATGACAGCTCAAATCAGCTACTCTATGAAATGTCAAAAACGATTGTTAGTATGAAGGTTTTAGAAAGATACTGGCTTGTGACGTCATTAAAATCAATAGTAAACGCGTCTTCTTTTTAGTGTTTATATATAATTAAAAATAGTATAATATCTAGTGACCGACCGAAACATGATTTTTTGCCGAAACCGAAACCGAAACCGAAGGTTCGGCTTTGATTATAGTTTCGGCCGAAACCGAAACCGAAACCGAACCTTTTATAAAGGCGATTAAAACGTTGGATAAAATATCAGTGAGCCGTTTTTTCCAGATATATTCATAATGAAACATCTCACTGGCCTAATATTACAGGGTTCTAGGTTTCGCTTTTCTTATATAGTGACTAAGGTGTTTCATATTTCCAAAATTTTGATTTTTATGTAACCGCACGCACAAAGAACGCACTTACCCAAAAGGCCGCTCTGTGCCGAATTTCAGCTTAATTGAACATTATATTGAAATAATGAATTGAAATAATGAAACAAGGGCACTTTTACATGTATGAGAGCCTGATTGAGGTTGCGTAACAGTGTTGAATTTAAAAGAAATGCGTTAATTCTTGAGCATTATTCAAATACGGATTTCACCCTTCGTGGTATATTAAATATTAAAACAAAAACTAAAGAAATAACTCACAAGAAATTTAGCCTTAAGTAAAACTTTTACTAATGAATTTCTAGAAACTTATATACACACACTATAACAAAAAAAATACTTGCGATTATATGTCAACATCTGCTAAGAGCATGACGTAAGGAAGATATGTAACAGTAAAATAAATAAATTACTTATAGCTAAACTTTTCTACGACTAAAACTTTTTGTCCAGGAAGAGGTTTTTATGATTAACAGCAACAGCGTAAAAAAGATACAATCAGTACTTGAGAAATATTACGAATTTTATGATTTTTTGAAAAAGTTGTTAAGTTGCGCAACTTCTAAACGTCCTCAAAATTCTTTAAATTTGGAACAAAAATATATTTTATTTTAGTGACTTGACCGCAAGCGCATTGGAAAAGAAACAATTTATTTTTTAATATTTATTTCTCATAAGAAACATGGTTCCGCTTACATGAGAACTTTAAAAGCTAGGTAAACATTAATTATAGAAATAACGAGTTAATTCGTGCTTAGCAAGCATTGAGTTAAGTTGAAAGTATAAGTAAAAGTACCGTTTTTAATGTGGGTAAAATAACACCGCACTTAATCAAATTGCCATATATGTACGTCGGTCGTCTTAAGACGTTGGGCCGGCAATCCAAATATAACGATTTGGACCACTTATGAGAGCAATATTTTTTTGTGTGTTGATCTTTGTGTCTATAAGAGCAATTTTCCCAAATAGTGACGTTATTAACCCTAATAGTGACACTGGGCCTAAACTAAACTACTCTAAATAGTAGAAATGTTACGTTAACTGTAATACTGAGGCAGCGAGTGCACCCGCCGTCAGCCGACGCGACTTGAAAGCACGATATAATAAGTTTCGGCGCGGCCGAAAGGTTCGGCTGTTTTTTGGCCGAAACTGAACCTTTGGCCGAAACATGATTTTTAGGCCGAAACTGGCCGAACCGAAACCGAAACCGAAACTTCGGTCGGACACTAATAATATCTAAAAGTTAGTGTTAGTTTATTTGGTTCCGTGTATTTTTCAATGTGTGTTTAGTGGTTTACAGTTTATTTTTACTCTAATCAAATAACGTATTTAAAGCACAGAGGTACTTATTTCATTGATAAATATTTTGTGAGCGTCGTGAGTAATTAAATAAGCGGTATAGTAGGTACGTGTTTACTCGCGACTATAAAACACCCATAAACTGAATGACGCAGTATTTCAGGCTGTAAATACGGAGTCAGACGGTCTAGCCGTTTGCGTAGGGGTTCGGTTTTGTAGGATGAATAAGTTTCTTGGAAATCGTTCTTGCTAAGTATTAAGTTACATTCAAGCACTTTCTTGTTATCGGTATATCGAAGTAATATCGAAGTACGTACGTAAACTACTCTTTTAGCTATTATTTAGGTAGTATCTACTGAAATAAAATGCTCGAATATGCGAGACACATTTGGGGAAAACTGGATTGTTCCATATATATAAGTGGGTCAGGCATATAGTTTAGGTATGCTTAGTTGATATTACGAAAGCATAGCTTTGTATGTTACATTTTTTGGGGACGGGTAGATTGTAATTATTTGTAATGATAATAAATCATACTCAGCAGCACACATCTCGCGTCAACTCATTGCGAGCTGTCTCATTTAAAAAATATATTGAAAGTGACGCAAGGTTCGGTAAAATAATAGCATTTTTCGGACATATCAACACTAAATGCCTACTACAGCAATGTGCTCCATTTGCCTTTCAATTAAGGATTACCTATCCGTGTCATTGGGACTCAACAACTTTGCAACTCGAATAGCAAATCATTTAAATATGTCTCATGGCCTTTAACTATCGTTAAAACGGATGTTTCGAGCTGCATAAAGTTACGTTTATCGTTACCTACTAACCGATCAAGTTAAGTTAGCGCCTAATATCCATATGGCATCGCATATAAATGAGGCGCAGACGTAACGCGACCGGGTTGGTGAAGTGGCGATCTACTAGGTATTTATCGCTACTTTGGAGATATCTTCGAGATACCGCACAGATATTCGTTCATTTCATATTAAATTACATTTATTTTTTATTGTTGGGTCGTACAATAAAATAATATGCCGGGCCATACAATAAGTATTTATTTATATTAAGGATTACCAAGAGATAATATATATCACACTGAAACAATAAAAACACATTAATAACAAACAGGATGTTTACCCAATTATAGGTATCTATACTTAAATGGAATTACAGCCAAGATCCCAAGATGTCAATGTTAGTCGAATCCTGGGTGTTACTGTCTAAATTCTCACTGTTTTCCTTCGTTTCTTATTTCATACGGCCCACATCATTGGGCATCTCACCCTAACCTTATTGTCCGCCCTACGCCCACGAACGGAACTTAAAGGGAAGAGTCGAAAACGCGATAGCAATTTGTGAAACTTCCTACAACAGTTTCGAAGATTTACGCTAAGCCTCAGGCGGCACCGATGCTTTATTAGATTATATTGCTTTTTAAATTAAATTCCGACCGACATTAAGTCAGCGGAAAGTTAAAAGAACTGAAATGAATAGCCTATTCATTGTTAATCATGCTATGAATGCCATAGGTTACGATAGGATTCGAATAAACAGTACCTACTTAAAAGTAGGTACTTGTTTACGTGACCTGACGGATTGTGAGTCGAGTTTTATACCTGTCTCGCTCGCTCTTAGGCGTTCCTGATAAGAACCTTTTAGTTTTTACCCAAACCTAAATCCCAATCTGAGAGCTCTCATAACTGTATCTGTGTACCTATGATCGAAGATTTGATAGGTATCGTCACATAAGTAGGAGACTAAACTACAAGTAGAAATCCTTAAAAACATAATCACTTTTTCACAAAAAATAACCGACTTCAACGAGAAGAAACCGTATTTCCGAGAACTGAACGTGTAACTATAAAAAAAATACACCAAAATCGTCATAGGTATGCCTACAACATTTGAAATGTTCCTCATGGATCTCAACATTATCATCAGACCTTCGCCAAAATTTTATGTGACCTAATTGGACATGCCTATTCCTGGACAGGAAAATAATCTTCCAAATCAGTTCAAAAATGACACAATTCTTGTCAGTTTCTAGAAATTTCCGGAAAAATTCTCAACTTTTTGTAAGCTTTCCGTAAATTGCCATCTATAAAATATTGTATCCCAATTAGCCTAACTCATACCTTTTCTGTAGATATTATAAATTAATGTTATTAAAGCTACAAAAGTTTGTGCAAAACGACAATAGACTGAGAAAATTGAGGTAAAAGAACGCCACATAAAAAATAATGATCCACCCTCTCTGCTCAAGAAAGGGTGAGTACCTACCGTATAAATTGTTTGCCTCTTTCAATTCTATACAACGAAGCCATAATATCACAGGCAGATACCTGAA
Organism: Apotomis turbidana; assembly: GCA_905147355.2. NCBI lineage: Eukaryota > Metazoa > Arthropoda > Insecta > Lepidoptera > Tortricidae > Apotomis > Apotomis turbidana. Next base: position 16,859,841 of record LR990288.1, on the reverse strand, counting down.
TGAGTAAGTCATTTTATTTCGACTTAAAATTGTGACTCTGTGATATATTATTTTTGCGGACTAGTCTATAATAGTCGCCTTTCGCACACGATAGATGTTAAAGAAATGTTAAGCGTCCTTCACTCTTGCACTTTTATTTATTTTACTAAAAGATTTACATGACATTACAGTCAAAACCAATGCGTCACGAAACTTACATTAACATCATCATCATGTCAGCCGATAGAGTCCACTGCTAGACAAAGGCCTCCCCAAAGTTTTCCATACAGATCGGTAACCGCTCTCATCCAATCGCTTCCCACGATCTTAATCAGGTCGTCGGTCCGGCCTACCCACGCCGCATCTTCCGGTACGCGGTCGCCACTCAAGAACCTTTCTGCCATAACAGCGATTGGTTCTACGAGCAATGTGCTCCGCCCACTGCCATTTAAATTTGGCGACTGTCTGATTATATCTGCACATTCTTATGGTCTGTGATTTGCACTTTTATACCTTTCAAAGAGTGACAGATTCAATATCGTTTATCTATCGTACTATAAAGGAAAGTGACCAAAAACATTTATATTTTCTATATTCGTCTCATGAAGTCATGCCATGATTAACGTTTTTACTGATTGAGCGCTATTTTTACACATTAAGCCCAAATGATAGATCGATAGCCTTGTTTTATAAAACTACACCGTCACGCAACCCGAAGTCGTTTATGGTAGTTACGTAGCTATATAGTACCTACCTATATTTAGCTGTATCAGATTTCGACGCCCATTCGAAAAATAAAAGCAACTGATGAATACGAACGCAGTATACAAGTAGTCCATGAAAAAACCCATCAAATTTCGTTGTCACCGCTGTATTCTAGCTTAGTTGGCGCACTCGTTGTCTCACGCAGTTTTAGTAGCTAACCGCTGAGCTAACTTGTTTCGTGTGTCGTGTGCAAACATACAGTTAGTGACAATGGTGATAAAACAGTACGGCCAATAAAAAGTTTGTATTACATTTCCAACTTGGAATCCTATACTTGGTCTATTTCACATAGCTTTGTTTGAGTACATTTTAATCGAATAGGTTATGAAGTGTACTGAGATTACGGATGTTACACGCACGACTTGAGTACTTATATTCTTTGGTCCGTGCAATATAAATATTTTTTTTTATCTTCATTTAAAATCGAAGCGCTCGCGATACAAACTTGACTCTCTTCTCATTACGGCACATCAATAACACGGCATCGGCTTGATAATCCTGGTAAGTTAAAAAGCAGTATCTTACTATAGAATCCATATAAATATACGACTTTTAACCGTGGTATGGCAGCTGGAAACCCCGCGCCGACGGGAGAGCCAGGGCGTCATGTTTGCGGCTTTACTTTACGACCAGATCCGTGTATCGCATTTTACTACTGAAACGTTGTAATATCCCTTTTTGAAGAATTATATGTAGGCATAGAATGGGGTGGCATTGGCATCGTTATCTGCTTCTTTTGAGGCATTTTGTGATAAATGACTCTGCTGTGAGGGGAATATTGATAATGGCCATATTAAAGAGAAATCCGAGTATCTTTGGAAACATGGTATTGTATAGCGAGTCACTTTTCGGATCGACAATATACATCTCTCTAAAGCCGTCTCCTTTTAAATCAAGAAATATATTTTGGTACATTTTAGATTGGATATCGTCCAATAATAAAGCTTTTTAGGGAAAACTTTTTGAAATATAGCTACGTCATTTACGATCTGTGTATAAATTTCGTTTTTCGTTCTTCGTTTTTCGAAATACTTAACTTCTGAGATTACTAAAACTATTGAGATTTACTCGTTTAGGTATATAAAGTATGTACTTATACAAACAGTGGTAACACTTGTTTCATTCATAGAACTTGTAGGTATATTACAAGGTTCACTCAATAATCACTATTTTATGCCTAAAAGTAGTGGTAAGCTGTAATGATTATATTAATAGATCCGCCTGTTAAACTATCTAACACTAATATTATATGTGCGATGACATCTAGCTGAGTAAGTTAATAAGTTTACTGTACAATAATTTTACTGTGTATGTTTAATAATTTTGCTGAATATTTAACCATTTGAAAGCCACAGTCATATCACAACATCGGAAAATTTGTTCAGTGGCACAACGTCCAACGTCGCCTAAACCTTAAAATTTCAATGTCGAAGTCAAAGTCAAAATATTCTTTATTCAAGTAGGACTAGCTACAAGCACTTTCGAATCTTCAGTTACAGAGAGCAGAGCAATTTATTGATAGAATTATTACTAAAAATAAAATAAAAAACATAAAAAACAACGTTATAGAAATAAAAGAAAAATCCCAAAAAGGATCGTCAACAAATAAAAAACGGAGGCTAGAATGTTTCTAGAATAAAATTCTAAATGTCAAAAAGTATACAATAAAAATAATTAAAATATCAGTACCTGGATAGGTACTCGTTAAAATAATGACCTACACACAAGATTGCTTTGATTTTGACTAATCCCACGACATGTTATCATTCATGCTACATGCTGCTTTTTGTGCTATAATAAGCTTTAGAAATAAGTTTACGTTTTACACAGTTTTTGTTTTTACCAACAGACAAGTCAGTTACGCTTCTAGGAAGTTTATTATAAAATCTTACACAGTTACCCATGAATTATTTTCTTATTTTATGGAGCCAGTGGCCTGGGTGGTAATGATCAAAGACTTTGTCATTCAAACCGGTACAAGTGCTATTCAATCACCTTTGATTTAGGAGCACTTCTTGCTACGCCATGGCGTCCGTGGCACGATAACCTGCTTCACCGCTTGGCGTTAAAAAGGTTAATTCCAATCTATTTTATATGGCGAATCTCAGTAATCCATAAACCTCATTCTTACGTAGCCTTTATCATCTCAAGGGGATGTAACAAAAGGAAATTATTTCGGAAAATAGAGTCCCTTAGAAAATACTATGTACTGGCAATAACAAAACATTATAGCAGCCAAATTTGTGGGCGGGTCGGCTCATTAATCAACCTGAATCGCTGGCCGAGATGAAACCTATCTCTATATTTCTCGGAAACTCAGTGTGCAGCTATTTTCTTTACGTGAATTTAAACAACATGAAAAGGCACTAAATAATCTTAATTCATGTTTCTAATGATATATGCCAGAAATGCCATTACCGTATGGGCCACTTTAGCAATGATCATTTTAATGGGCGTAAAATTAAGACAAGCGAGTCGCGAACAATATGTCTAATTTTATCAACTATTTGGGGGACCAATTCCATTTGACACAACACATTCAACTTCACATTTGAGATAATTATGGCGAACACAATAACAAAAAATTGGGCACCAAATTAGTGGGCGGCTCGGTTCATTAATGCCCTGAATTGCTAGCCGAGATCGGAACTTTCAGGGTATCCTCCGATACCTATCTTTATTTCTAGGAAACTCGGTGTTTTGTTATTTTCTAGTGGATTTAATTTGACGTCTTTGATATCATCGGAGATTTCGTCATTTTTAGGTCTTTATAAGGGGCTAACAGGGCCTGCCTTCTTCCAGGGTTCTTTTTCAAATTGATTTTATTTAGTCCACGGCTACAAAAATACTCTGTTCATCATATGATTATCATAAGAAATAAGGGTAAAAATAGCTAGGTTCCGATTTGATATCACGGAGATAATTATGACTCTTATATAATATTTTGAGCTAGAACAAATGACCTCTGTCAATCACTGAAGTAGAGTTTTGATATATATATTGCTCATACCATTAGAAACGTCGAACTTATATACTGGTATAAAAATATAATAAAAAAATCCTTATTTTCAAAGACACATAAATGAAAATGACTTTCAAGGAATACATCAATTAAACTCATCTTTATAAGAGATTATACTTTCAAAGACTTCATACTAATAGCTTTAGACTGCCAAGTATCATACATAACATAAAGATACGGCAAAACAAGGCGATTGAAATTACGAAAACAAGATCAAAGCAACGGTGGCATTTACACGTCAAACGTAAATGTTGGTAATTAATCGAACCACAAAGGGTTTTGGGTAGAGGATGCCAATAAACGTATGCGAAAAGTTTTTATGGAGCGATAAAATCCAGCTCCAATGATTTATTTTGGAGTTACAGTGTACCCACGACATCTTTTACTTTCATCCTGACCATTAATTTGGGGACCGTTCGTCTAATCAGCTATCTCAGATTTTATTTCGTCTGTCCCTTGTATAGCCCAACTGGGTGTTTTTCAGCCTACGCCATATTGCGCATTGTTAGTGGTACTCATTTATTTTACTGGTAGTTTTTTTTCCGGTAACTGTCGTTAAATGTAGGTGAATGTATTCCGCTTTCAAGTCATTTTAGCATATTAAAGTTTTTTCAATAGTATTCAGTATTTATTTCATTGAGCAGCATTCCAGTAAACAATGTTTTGAATTTGGTTACTGACAAATCCTTGACAAATTGCTACTGACGTTTAATAATGCAAATAAATGACGTATGTTCATTATTGCAATATAAAAGCTGCTTGTAGCGGCACTATGCCTGGGCCGGACTGACACTTGTTAGGCTATAACAATCACATACCTACTTACATATGTTGATTTAGTCAGATTTAGTTTTTTTCTAAATTATAATCAATACAAACAAAGCGGGAAACTCCATATTGGATAACCCTTCGTATTTGAGGTTACGAAAAAATCGAGTTCAAGTCTCATTTATGCCATAATGAGTAAAAATTCGCATTAAGAATCAAGTTCAGATGGTCATATTGTATACATACATATAATGATCAGTTGGCATATGTGCTCTCTTTTGTCTACTGCAACTCCGTACCATAAATTAAAGATTATCTCTAACAACAACAACTGATAGACCGTGTATTTGTTTATAATTGTCTTATTGTACCTATCTACGCCCATCTTCTTAATTGCCTTGTATGACATGACGGCTTTTATTATTATTTTTTTCTAAATCTCGCACAAATCTTGGTCTTCAACTTCCTTGCTTTACTTCAATATTTCCATCGAATAATTCATAAAACAGCCTTGTCATACTTATAAAGGGACCCAAAATTTTCCTTTTCCATTGTGTATCATCTTTACCAGACACCCGCTTTCCCTCACTCGTTAATATTTTCATGACTTTTCCTCTTCAAAATTTCCTCCGTCTATCCACAATACCTCATATATATTTAAACTTTGTCCGAGCATTTTTTATCCGAGTATGACGGCATGTAATAACAAAACGTTTTCAGTAATTTAGGGGCTCAATTTGCCATTACGAGCTGCCCCTTTTGTTCTGGCAATATCATTGGCTATTGTCATTATGAGAAAATTATACCGCAACATCGGGGTATATTGTCCCTAACGAGTCGAATATTGTCTGGTCCAAGTTTCTAGAATTTTCTTAAGGCTAGTGGGGGATAAAAGCCGGGTCACGTTCCTGCGAACACGGACGTGGTCGTTAATGTTTGATGCTGCAGCCTTGGCCTACTGACCATTGAAGAGTAAAAAAATTACCGGGTAAACGTGATAAAGTAGCATTGTTCGTATTGATTTACCGATTGTAATATTCAGCTTATCTTTCGAGAAAGGTAGGTTTCACAAATATCGGTTTAAAAAATGCGACCTGTTTAAGAAAAGAGCCGAATTTCTGTATTAGAAGTGCAAATATATGTTTTATTTTTTTATTAGCACAGCATAGTGGCTACACTTCACCTTGTAATATTTATAAAGACTATCTGCTAAATAAACACATCCTGGGAACGCGCACCAACTTGTAATGCTTACGCGGAGGTACTTATTTTAACTCGAGAGTTATCCTGAGTCACGGGACCACCAATCGTAATGTATGCTAAGCTCTAACTAAAGGAACCGGTCCACTAATCGTAACGCTTACGACGACGAGCTACCTAAACTACCTCCTGGTCCTACGCCTGCTTCACCCACGCCACTAAACTCCACTCCTACAACGAAGCCCTAAGGATACCCTACAACAATTACCTAAGTATATCTTAACAGCAGCTCCCAGTCTTCTATATCCTACAACTAAACAAATCTAAATATGAAAGGATCTTTATAACAATTGAGTCTGAACTTTTCTTAATAACTAATGGCCAAAAAAATGTGATCGATGTAACCGTTGTGAACGTCTAGATGTGCAGGACCCAACATTGTTGTAGTAACTCAAGCTCTTTTAAGAGAAATCTAACCGTGATGTGTCGCCAAGTGCTTCCGTACCCATATACTATGCTATGCTACCATGTATTACCAAATAAATGTGTATTCTCTTACTTATTTAATGCAAGCTTCTCCTATCCTACTGCTACCTTGGTTCTTTGTACTAAATTAAATTTCCAACTTAACTTAATGCTATCTATCCTCAAAATATAAACTGTTACTTCCTATGTAGTCTAGCTAACAAAACTATCTATAGTTCCTATAGCAAGATTCAATATGGAATATTATGGATACTCTTATAAAAGTTATTTAATTCTATATGAAATATCAAATTCATTTAGTCCATATTCAGATATAGTTAAACTAGATTACCTTATGTAACAATAAAAATCAATATGTGATTCTATCCAAATTTTATTAGGATTCAATCTATAAATAGATGAAAGTTACAGGATCTATGAATTTTTATTATGAATTTAATTGTTCTTAAGTTTTCATATTTGACAATATTGAATAAATTTTGTCATTACTCCTTAATCTGAGAAGGTGGTTACCTCCCTTAAATAAACTATAGTAGACCAATCTGAAGTGGATTCTAGACCTATACAATAAGTAGGAAGTCGTTATAGTCTTCACAATTAAGAACTAGTAAGGACTAGATTATAGTATAATGGAGAAGGTATCTTTATTGTGTATAAAAAAATAATATAAATTTTTTGTTAATAATCCCCTACCACCCTGAGTGTGCGGAGAGTATCACTGAACGCTTTACCTATCTATTCCTGAAAAGCAAATCGAATTAAAGCGTTCAGCTAGAGGATGGGGAACTCCGCTCCTAGTCTAAGCTGAACAAACCACTGTGGGATCTCATCACATCTATGCATGACGTCCTACCTAAAGCAAAGTGTCAAGGATCCATCTTTTAGGGAAGCCTTTTGGCGCAAGCTTCTTAAGTTAACTACACAAGGTCTACTCTAAGGATTTTACCTACCTATTTAACTAGTTAAATATATGTGATGGCTGCAAAGACTATGACAATGTAGTTATAATTGTATTTATAAGATCTCTAGTACACTACTCTTCCTTAGTAGGTAAGAACCCTTCTAATAAGTTCTAGAACTTGGTTTTCGTTTGACCATACTCATAAATGTAGTACACCCTTGAAATCATGAAGACTATTGTGTCCGTTCGGAGTATCTTTCAACTCTCGACTGACTCATTTTGATAAGGGAAATTACTTTCAACCCTTGTGATATAAATTGATTTAGTTCTGAGATCTGCGATGTAAATACGAGAACGAATAACTTTCATTATTGCTATCCATGAGTCCTCGGCTTTTCTTAGCAATTTACACTTCAGATACTCCACATCCAGTCTTAGGAATGCTTTGCATTTCCATACTATACGACGATCCACAATTTCCTTATCAAAATTATAACAAAGTTTAAAATTATTTCTGCTCATTGAAAGGGCGAATGTCATCGGTCAGCTGATTCGATTTAACTTTAGTGTTGCCATTCTATCACTGAGGCTGTAACATATGTACATTACTTTAAATCATAATCAGTAAATTTTAACTAATTATTTCTATATATATTGATGTCATATTAAAGGTTCTAAATATCTGATTGGTTTAAATAACAGGTTTCTCTATTCCCTTTCTTTATAAACTGTTACAAGATTTTGTTTTTCACTACTGACATCCCGAGTCAGAAATCAGCTGTTTGTATCTATTATACCAGACGAGATTAAAATAATTTGAATAAATGTTATGTTAGTTAATGATGAATGGCCGATTGCTCGGAGGATAAAAAAAAAACCCGTTCTAATATTCCTACTGGAGTGTACCTATCCCCATACCCCCATTTGCCCTAGCTAGCACCACCAATACTAGAGGCCTAAACCTCACATTTACATTTAAACGTGTATGGAACCTAGGTAAGCTAAACTATAAATTCGGGAGATTAACCCGAGGTTGGACTAGAATCAGTGTAAGTGGGTCCCCCCTTGCGTGGCTAAGACACCGGAAACGCAGAGTAACCCGCCCTAATATGTGTATATAAAGCAGACATATAAATATATAAGTATATGAGACCGAACATGGAGGTCCATTTGGCTTCGGCAAGCGCGGAAAGGCCCGCATGTCCATCACGTGTGGTCATTGCTTCCACCAAACAAAACTATCCACATTCGTAGGCTATTCACTGCACTTATATATGGCTAGTGCCCGAGCTGCCTAACTCGGGTAAAACTAGAAGAGTCTGAAAGATATTCGTTTAACAGCCGCAAGGTTAAATATCTTTCACCTGGCAACCATGTACCAAAACACTATTTCTGGCATGTAATTAAGCTTAATAGCTTTCAAAAACCAACAAAATCCCACTAAATTTTAATAAATAATTATAATCCCGAAAATTAATCTAAATTCCAACAGAAATTCCCCTTAGAATCATATTTAGTAAGTACCTTAATGCCAGAGATCAGTGTTACCCGTTCGAAGTTGCAAGAAAGAATGAATGAACTCTATAAAATCCGTCCCTATTTATACCAATATTCCCCGACCTTCGTAACTATCTCCGTAAACCACCCTACTGTCTATTTCACGACTGCCAACCCACTGTTCCGTTAAAACACTGTGACCCCTTCCTGGGCATTCTGGACATTTCAGATGCGTCACGCGCACGTGACCGATGAGACTCCTCCCACTAAATTTTGATCCTTATTCAGTCTAAAATAAAGCTCAATTCTTCCGTTGGAAAATTTTGTGAAGTAATTTGCTATTTTAAAAGGGTAGGGTGCTTAGTTATTGGAATATTTTTACTTGCTTTCGTAAACATTAATACAGTTACTTCTATTAGGCATTTGTATTGTATTATAACTATTCAATGATGATTTTAGTATTAGCCGACGAAATATGATGCTATTGTCGGGAACGTGATGATGACAATGATGATGTGAGTCTTACGATGGTGATATATGATTATAATATGATGGCGAGCACATGACGTGAACATGTGAATCGCTACAACCGCCCCCCTGCGAAAGTTTGAAGTGGATTGACATCGTCAAATAACGTAGAACTTCGCATTCCCTTATTAAATTGTAAAAACAATTAAAAAAAAATATATAAGACAAATTATTCTTACGCAAATAACATTTTGTGATAATCTTGGATATTCTAAATCCGTCAATATTCGTACCCTTAAGTGTGTGTGTATTTAAACCAGTACTTGGAAAGTCACTTGTGTATCAAATTAGAATTCAAACCATAGAATAATATCATTGAATCGTGAATATATTTCTCCAAATCTCGACCACATCGTAAGAAGTGTTTGGTTGTGAGTCAAACAAACCCTATTAGCTCGATTTTGCCTAAACACCTCAAACTTGACCTGCCCATTGCTCAGCCTCATTTGCGAATTCACATTGTACGAATTCTTCGATGAATCGACAAAAATCTCCTCAGACAACATAGCAAGATCTTTGGTATAGATACTGAATATTCATCCTTACTTCAATTCAATAACTGATTCCGATTTCAAATTCTTCTCCAAAATCACATGCTACTCTCCTTTCTCGGTGTGTGTATCACATCAAGAATAAACAAGCCAATTTCAGCTCTATAATCATACAAATGTGTTTTTTTTTTTTTCGTTCTTGTAAGACTATAGACTTACTAGTCGAATTGTGAAAAAAAAATGTTTCATTACAAAATTATGCTAAATAATACTATTATACCAGAGGTTCATACAAATATACCAATTTAGTTTTATCCTGCCTTTACGGACAAACCAGAACACAATTCTTCTTCTTTAAAAATATACAGTTGGCCAATCTAATCGTTGACATGGGTGTGTGTGAAACCTGCACATTTCTGCTCGTGCTCGTAGAAGGTTAGCCCGCAGGCACTGTAGAGTATTGTTTCGCACAAACTACCGCACAACGGTCTTAAATCGAAACTTCGATTTACTAAGCCTAACTTCTAAGTATGTGCAAACCAATTGATGTCTTTAGAAAATACTCCCGTTCGTACCTCTAAAGATAGTAGACCCCCCCGTTTTCGGATTCGAATACTTTCGAACGTAGCTTGAATACATACAGACAACATCCAACTCAAAAAGTCCACTCATTCATCCTCTCATACGTCGCACTACAGGCTCCTACATTCGTTTTTCCGCATCGACTTAGTCAGAAGAACATCACCCATTATGTATTCAAAATCCATACTACTTTACCTTCCTATAATATCCCAAGTTCCCCTTTACTTCTTACATCAAATTCAAAATAAAGATTTTCTCTGATATAAATAATAAAATTGTCCATCCACTTCACTCATTTCGTATTTTTGTTATACTCTAATAAAACCCGTAATTATTTTATCTACCTAGTTCAATTCACCTCTAACTACCCTTTTGAAAATTATCGAATTTCAATTTATTAAAGAAACTCAAAATACGTATTAATGGAATCGAACCATTACGTAATCATTCGATGAAACATACTACTAGTGTCCTCTAGTGAAATTTGCGTATAACCACATTTGAACCTTAACTTACAATACCTATACTGTGGTACAACTTATATTATGACATCACTATTGTCTTTTAAAACAACTCGACTGTAATCGATACCTTAATCGATGTTATCTTAATATCCCTATTGAACATTAGATTTTTATTGACAAGTTGCTGAAATACTAGCACGCTGTTTAATTAAATAATATATAAAACTATATTTGATTATTCTATAAATGTTACGTAAATCTTACGAACTAGGTAAGTGAATCTATGCCTTAATAATAGTCTACTATTTATGTCATCTTATCTCTTTAACCTGGCAACACTGTCTTATGACATGTCAAATGTCATTTTTTTTTTCATAACCTATCTATTCTATGAAATGAAAATTAACTTACGAACAGAAGAATAATGTAATGAACAATAAAACGGATTGTTATGAAGAAAACTGTGATAAAATGAGTCTACGATAATAAGGTAACTATTTTCTACGCTTGTTAGTATGTCCTGACTAAAATATTGAGCAAAGAAAAATCGTGTTGTAGTTATGTTATATTCAATGTTTGTTTTTGTTACAGAAGCAAAACAACTACGTTAATCTCCGCGCAACGGTTATAAATTATATCTCAAAATTTATGCAAAAGTAATGAAACCCGGAATAATTAGACAAGAAGCAATGTAGTCGAACTCCACGCCACCTGAAACATACTATCAAAACGTAAGTTAACAAAAGTTTTAACTGCGTTTGTTCATAAAGTAAATCTTGATTCTTCTGTACGCCAATTTATGCTCTTTTCTTGATTCTAATATCTTTCTGTCTCCTATTTCCAGACTCCTCGCAAATCTTGATAACTTCTCAGTACAAACTAATCTTGAATGAAGCAAAAATAATGAAGGATGAGTTGAACTCCCTACTTCTACTGCTGCAGCTTATTGGAACTTCTTCACAAGGTAATATTATTTATCTTACTGTACTATTGTTTCAATTTAAAAAGAACTTAGTTGTTTAAAAATATCTTCATGCTAATGTTCATGGAAATGACTTTGATCAAAAACAGTAGGTACTTCTTCGGGGTCGAAATTTTATTAATTTCTTCCTATAATTACTGCTAATTCTTTTTTTTGTCTTCATCCTATCATTTTCTCAAATCTGTTTCCATCACCTGATTACAATTTCCATTCCTGTTGAAGTCGAGCAGTTTATTTATGAACTAAATTTATTTCCCTCAAACTACTGCTACAAATGTTTATATCTCCAATTAAAGTATTTAGATGTACTGTATAATAGCTGTACCTTTGTTTAATAATAAATAACATTTAATCTAACTTGTTTCAATAATTATTTATTTTTCTTTCCAGATTTTTGGATTTCGACAACAAGCTCCGGACAAAATCTACTATAGATCTAAAATGTAACCCGAGTATCATGACTAATGTGTAATAAAACTTGACTGAAGATATATCTACCTAATCATAAGGATATTTAACAGAACTGAATACCTTAATAAGTCTGATGGTAACAATACAGACATACTTACTTCGCTTCAAAAATAAATTAAATGTATGTCAATTGGTTTTCTTGTCTGGTTCTATGATTATACCCTTATGCTACATGTGAACATACATAACCAAGCGATTCTAATAATTACCTATAAGTGATACATGTGCCAAAATTATTTTAATAAAATTACTTTCATTTCATTTGTTTCATTATGTGTTAAAAGAAAACTCAAAGGAGTCCGCCCCCCCACTTATGAAATCACTAACACTCCTACTTTCCTTATATTAGCTATAGGTATTTAATGTTTCTAATAAGACTTATATTAAACTAAAAGATGAATATTGTAGCTAGAAGCCTTACTTATACTAAGGTTGACATTGTAGCTAGGGTCATGTTTATCCGGATCTTATTCTGAAACATTTCCTACACTGAACTAAAGTCTATAAATAAATCTACGCCCCCCGAAATAATAAATCCCTAGTATCCTCATAGTCTATCCTTAATTTCATAACAAATTTACAACACAGCTTGAACTAATAACTGATGTAAAAAAAAATCTTCACAAACTCTTATTTCCTGTAGTCAAGAACAATGACATCTCTATTCTACCTCACTTAACTAATTTCCTACAACATTCCGACTTTATACTATATTAAAATTAAATTTATTTAAATAATCATTCCATCTCGATATCATATTAATTACTGATAAGTGATAACAGATAACACTCTGTCACTTGTCAACTGTCAAATCAAACCTGCTCGCAGGCGTCTTGTTCACTCAGCCTGGCTTATGTTTTTAATTTAAAAAATGAATTACCTATTATTATTTTTCCCAATTATGTAAATAATGCATAAATAATATTAAATGTATCCCTAAATATCTAAATCTAATAAAATGAACACATTGAGTAGAGTTGTGTCTACGCATCTGATTTGAGCTAAAGTAAGTATATTACTTAATATTATTATTTTATGTAACGTAAATTATTATCTAAAACTTAAATAAACCACCTATTTAATTATTAATCAATATTAAAAATAACCTTTTGTAAAGCGTTAACACAAACGTCACGAATTTAATCGTATCTCAAACAATCCACTATTGAACAACAGATAAAAATAAAAAATGCCTAAATGAACGTGAACTGTCAACTAATTACTGTTTGCAAAATATCGATTGATACGCAAAATCGCTTTATTTTAATATAAATCTTTTGTTTCAGGTACTATTACTATGTGAAATAAGAAAAATATCGTGTGTTCATAACAAGAAGCTACTCTATTCACTATAATTTGTGTATAAATGCAACAAAAAGTGTCTCTTGACGACGTGCACAACGCCCATCACGGCTAAATTTTCCTTTCCACTCTCACGTCAACAATTGTACCCGTAAGGGCATCATAGTTCAAAGCTCAAGTGTTCAAAGATCCCTTCAATAAAACCGCCACTAACAACTCCACTAAAATTCCAAAACGAAATGACACAACGAATAACAATTGTCGATCTACAAAACGCAAGAAGACAGCAAGACATGAAACCTCACGACAAACTGCATCGGCGCGACCTCAACAATCCCGGACTGATCCTATCCATGGTCAACGGCACAAATTGTAACTTGCATGATCATGCAGCAAATGGAATAATCCCTGGTCAACGGCAGCAATTGTAATACTTATAAAGACTATCTGCTAAATAAACACATCCTGGGAACGCGCACCAACTTGTAATGCTTACGCGGAGGTACTTATTTTAACTCGAGAGTTATCCTGAGTCACGGGACCACCAATCGTAATGTATGCTAAGCTCTAACTAAAGGAACCGGTCCACTAATCGTAACGCTTACGACGACGAGCTACCTAAACTACCTCCTGGTCCTACGCCTGCTTCACCCACGCCACTAAACTCCACTCCTACAACGAAGCCCTAAGGATACCCTACAACAATTACCTAAGTATATCTTAACAGCAGCTCCCAGTCTTCTATATCCTACAACTAAACAAATCTAAATATGAAAGGATCTTTATAACAATTGAGTCTGAACTTTTCTTAATAACTAATGGCCAAAAAAATGTGATCGATGTAACCGTTGTGAACGTCTAGATGTGCAGGACCCAACATTGTTGTAGTAACTCAAGCTCTTTTAAGAGAAATCTAACCGTGATGTGTCGCCAAGTGCTTCCGTACCCATATACTATGCTATGCTACCATGTATTACCAAATAAATGTGTATTCTCTTACTTATTTAATGCAAGCTTCTCCTATCCTACTGCTACCTTGGTTCTTTGTACTAAATTAAATTTCCAACTTAACTTAATGCTATCTATCCTCAAAATATAAACTGTTACTTCCTATGTAGTCTAGCTAACAAAACTATCTATAGTTCCTATAGCAAGATTCAATATGGAATATTATGGATACTCTTATAAAAGTTATTTAATTCTATATGAAATATCAAATTCATTTAGTCCATATTCAGATATAGTTAAACTAGATTACCTTATGTAACAATAAAAATCAATATGTGATTCTATCCAAATTTTATTAGGATTCAATCTATAAATAGATGAAAGTTACAGGATCTATGAATTTTTATTATGAATTTAATTGTTCTTAAGTTTTCATATTTGACAATATTGAATAAATTTTGTCATTACTCCTTAATCTGAGAAGGTGGTTACCTCCCTTAAATAAACTATAGTAGACCAATCTGAAGTGGATTCTAGACCTATACAATAAGTAGGAAGTCGTTATAGTCTTCACAATTAAGAACTAGTAAGGACTAGATTATAGTATAATGGAGAAGGTATCTTTATTGTGTATAAAAAAATAATATAAATTTTTTGTTAATAATCCCCTACCACCCTGAGTGTGCGGAGAGTATCACTGAACGCTTTACCTATCTATTCCTGAAAAGCAAATCGAATTAAAGCGTTCAGCTAGAGGATGGGGAACTCCGCTCCTAGTCTAAGCTGAACAAACCACTGTGGGATCTCATCACATCTATGCATGACGTCCTACCTAAAGCAAAGTGTCAAGGATCCATCTTTTAGGGAAGCCTTTTGGCGCAAGCTTCTTAAGTTAACTACACAAGGTCTACTCTAAGGATTTTACCTACCTATTTAACTAGTTAAATATATGTGATGGCTGCAAAGACTATGACAATGTAGTTATAATTGTATTTATAAGATCTCTAGTACACTACTCTTCCTTAGTAGGTAAGAACCCTTCTAATAAGTTCTAGAACTTGGTTTTCGTTTGACCATACTCATAAATGTAGTACACCCTTGAAATCATGAAGACTATTGTGTCCGTTCGGAGTATCTTTCAACTCTCGACTGACTCATTTTGATAAGGGAAATTACTTTCAACCCTTGTGATATAAATTGATTTAGTTCTGAGATCTGCGATGTAAATACGAGAACGAATAACTTTCATTATTGCTATCCATGAGTCCTCGGCTTTTCTTAGCAATTTACACTTCAGATACTCCACATCCAGTCTTAGGAATGCTTTGCATTTCCATACTATACGACGATCCACAATTTCCTTATCAAAATTATAACAAAGTTTAAAATTATTTCTGCTCATTGAAAGGGCGAATGTCATCGGTCAGCTGATTCGATTTAACTTTAGTGTTGCCATTCTATCACTGAGGCTGTAACATATGTACATTACTTTAAATCATAATCAGTAAATTTTAACTAATTATTTCTATATATATTGATGTCATATTAAAGGTTCTAAATATCTGATTGGTTTAAATAACAGGTTTCTCTATTCCCTTTCTTTATAAACTGTTACAAGATTTTGTTTTTCACTACTGACATCCCGAGTCAGAAATCAGCTGTTTGTATCTATTATACCAGACGAGATTAAAATAATTTGAATAAATGTTATGTTAGTTAATGATGAATGGCCGATTGCTCGGAGGATAAAAAAAAAACCCGTTCTAATATTCCTACTGGAGTGTACCTATCCCCATACCCCCATTTGCCCTAGCTAGCACCACCAATACTAGAGGCCTAAACCTCACATTTACATTTAAACGTGTATGGAACCTAGGTAAGCTAAACTATAAATTCGGGAGATTAACCCGAGGTTGGACTAGAATCAGTGTAAGTGGGTCCCCCCTTGCGTGGCTAAGACACCGGAAACGCAGAGTAACCCGCCCTAATATGTGTATATAAAGCAGACATATAAATATATAAGTATATGAGACCGAACATGGAGGTCCATTTGGCTTCGGCAAGCGCGGAAAGGCCCGCATGTCCATCACGTGTGGTCATTGCTTCCACCAAACAAAACTATCCACATTCGTAGGCTATTCACTGCACTTATATATGGCTAGTGCCCGAGCTGCCTAACTCGGGTAAAACTAGAAGAGTCTGAAAGATATTCGTTTAACAGCCGCAAGGTTAAATATCTTTCACCTGGCAACCATGTACCAAAACACTATTTCTGGCATGTAATTAAGCTTAATAGCTTTCAAAAACCAACAAAATCCCACTAAATTTTAATAAATAATTATAATCCCGAAAATTAATCTAAATTCCAACAGAAATTCCCCTTAGAATCATATTTAGTAAGTACCTTAATGCCAGAGATCAGTGTTACCCGTTCGAAGTTGCAAGAAAGAATGAATGAACTCTATAAAATCCGTCCCTATTTATACCAATATTCCCCGACCTTCGTAACTATCTCCGTAAACCACCCTACTGTCTATTTCACGACTGCCAACCCACTGTTCCGTTAAAACACTGTGACCCCTTCCTGGGCATTCTGGACATTTCAGATGCGTCACGCGCACGTGACCGATGAGACTCCTCCCACTAAATTTTGATCCTTATTCAGTCTAAAATAAAGCTCAATTCTTCCGTTGGAAAATTTTGTGAAGTAATTTGCTATTTTAAAAGGGTAGGGTGCTTAGTTATTGGAATATTTTTACTTGCTTTCGTAAACATTAATACAGTTACTTCTATTAGGCATTTGTATTGTATTATAACTATTCAATGATGATTTTAGTATTAGCCGACGAAATATGATGCTATTGTCGGGAACGTGATGATGACAATGATGATGTGAGTCTTACGATGGTGATATATGATTATAATATGATGGCGAGCACATGACGTGAACATGTGAATCGCTACAACCTGATGGTAGGTAAGCGAAGTGGGGAGCCCGAATCGCAATGACAGCGAACTAGAGACTAACGACTAGTTGATACTGGCCACTGCCATGCTGGCCCGCGAAATGCTTTTCCACACTGCTTTTAAATGTTGTAGGAAGGAGAAAAGGCATGTCCCAGCAAAGAGTTGATTAATAAACTTGTAGATTTTCCATTAAGTCACATACAATTTTTTTCTGAAGCTAGTAGGTACGTACATCGTGTACACAACACATCTCACCAGTCATCGTTATGCTTGAATTTACATTAACACCGACGCAACAAATGTTGCACCTGTCACCTAAACGATTAAATCTTACGAAGTGGGTGCAGTGTTAATCTCGAATTTAAATACTATATGACTGCGCATTGAATGCAATAATGTTTATTATAACCGGTAAAACTACTTTTGTACCGATAGATAAAAACTTTCACAAATCTCACGTGTTATTCAAACAAAAATGTAGCTTGTCATAACCAAATAGGGACGCACGGTAGGAAATCTTTGTCATCTCGATAAGTGCACCGTTAGATGCTTACTCGTAGATGTACTTGAGCTGAGTACTAGGCTTAAGTACCTTGAGCTGCAACTTGGATGAAATTGTGAAGTTGCTAAGCTAAGCCCGTACAGTTTCTAAGTTTTGATGTTAATATTGTTTGTAAGTGTAATTCAGGTAATACTATGTACCTACCTATATACATTGAGACAAAACTGAACTTTATATTTTACCTACCTTGTTATATCCAGTTTTTGTATTTAACTAACATGATTGACACATTTTACATGTTATAAATTCAAACGAAACGTAATTATGGAAGGGGATTTGGTTTTAGGAGCTAAAGTTTTACTGGCGACTCTTCTAGGAGGCTACATCTCAATATTGAAACTTTAATACTACCCAAGTCAGTTGCGTCAATACAAATTTCGACCAACCCTTATTACCATAATTCCCATATTTATATTTTCATTTTCCTATTCAATAACCGTCATTGTAACCTGATCACGTCAAGATAGATGGTGAACTTTTGTATTTTTTTTGTAGGAGTAGGTATTCCTGACGATGATTATACCTACATATAATATTTTTACCCGACTCCGCTGAAGTAGAAAAGAGGCTGTCTCTAAGTTGCGGCCGACATCAAATAAGAGAAATAAACCTATAAATCCCACAGTCCTACGCACCCTTCAGACACCAACGCCTTACCAGTCCCGTGTTACCCGGGTTTGGACCTGTAAATAAAACAGGAATGTGCGAAGGCGATCTGTCTCGCAGGCAGACGGCGATTAGTTAGCTGTTGTGTAATAACCCGTGAAATGCTTCCTCGTACTAATTGTCCTTAATCCATTCTGCGGAAACGGCTGTGTATCGACGTTTCGTGCAAGATTTCCTACGTTATTTATGTGCTTTTCCCCGACACTAAAGAGCTGTTGAACTGTCTGTAAGATCGAAGTAAAGCTGGCTTTTATGATTTGAGTAATAATTGCTATACCTGCCCTATGTCACGAGAAAAGTGATAAATGTAGGTATGTGTGAATGCCGTTTTCTTTTTTATGAAATTTGTGCTTGTTCTTAGTTGACTCTTTATTGAATATCCCTTTTGAATCATTTCATGTTGATTTATTGATTACTTGAAGACGACTGTACAGATTCAGAAAATTCTTTTAGTTGGAAGGACCCATGGTTATGGAGTTTAGATTTCAGATCCTGGACAAATCAAGGGAACTTTTCAAAAATTATAGGCACACTTACCGTTATTTAGCTTTATTTGTACCTAGATCAGTTATTTTCGGAAAGCATCATTTAGCTTCATTAATTTCGGTAAATTATAGTTATTCTGATAATGTTCCCGTATTCTAAGTCTGAACTTAGGTAGTTAATTAAAAAAGTTTCAGGTGCAAATATTTACAGTTTATAAAGTGGATGTTACATCATAGACTTCCCTTATGAAAACATAACGAAGTGAAAGCGTAAATCATCTTTAAGCAACATATTGCACGTAGAACCTTTCCATAGAAGGGCTCTTCAGTGAAGCACCACCTTCGGAGTGGGCGTGTATAACCCACGAGTACGCAAAAGTAGTGATTTTTATTTTACCCTAGGCAGCGACAACATAATTTATGGGGAATGCTTTCAATTCTCTTTGTAGTTTTAGCCAAAAACAAGCCAAGTTGTGTATGGGGTTTCTTTTGAAATATCTATTTGTTATTGGTCCTTTAGTTCGTGCACTGACC
Organism: Apotomis turbidana; assembly: GCA_905147355.2. Classification (NCBI taxonomy): domain Eukaryota; kingdom Metazoa; phylum Arthropoda; class Insecta; order Lepidoptera; family Tortricidae; genus Apotomis; species Apotomis turbidana. Next base: position 16,840,241 of record LR990288.1, on the reverse strand, counting down.
TCAGTGGCGTTTTTGGAAGGTCTTCTCCAGCCGTGCCGGCTCATATGTAAGTACCAAAGAAATTTATATGGGTTAAGGTTGCCCATTCACACATTGGCGTTTTCCTTTAAGTAACTGAATCTGCATCCAAGCCGGTTTCTATGAAAGTTTGATCAATCCTTTGCATTGCCTTGCCGCTTAAGATTAGTCATTATTTAATTGAACAAGTTATCTGTCTGTTTAGTTAACTCGTCAGTTTAAAGCTTTTGTTATTGTCCTTTAAGATGAATTCACGTGATAAGATATCTCTTCTATGTCTGAATCCACAATGAAGTCTAGCTGGCCTCGTTACAAATAAACCAGTCCGAGTAACCGAGTCCTCGAGGGATAATCACCTGCTGAAACTAGCTGCGCTGGATTTCAATGGAGTTAAAAGTGGATCGTCTCCGTCAATTAGGCGGGTTGCCTCCCCAGCATTGTCGCTCTAAACAATAACTTGTCGCACCCATCTAAATGCAAATAAAGCAGCGCCCCTTGATCTCTTTCATCTCATCCCTCATTTGTCGACTTGCGGAATAAGGATTTGCGGCTTTGCACTGTTGCTGGATATCATGATTTTGGATTCTGTAAATCAAATAAAATCAACAACATGTATTGAGTAAATACTGTAAAGTTAGCGTCACGGCTACCGTGGCAAAATGCTAAGTAGTGATGGTGACCCCTATCAGCTCCGACTGTTGTATGTTTTGCATGAATACCTATGCATTACTGAATGCGTTTTTTATTTATCGTACGACTTTAGTCAATGAGATTCTAGATCTTTTCAAAATTATAAGGACTTCACTTATGTGTACACCTGGGAATCGACACGTTCTGTACAAAATAATCTTTAAAGTTGACAGACAAATAACACAAAATGTTACACGTATGTAGCCTAAAACAAACCGTAACTTCCATTCTCTCACATATTAACAAGGTTAAACTTCCCCTAAAACATCTACGAAGTTAACCCAATGATGTCCAAATTTAGTAATTTAGTCAGGACGGCAGCGCCAAACTCGCTGAAGCGATTGCGGGAACTTCATTAATTTTGTATAAACAGAGCCTGCAGTTCGTATGTCAGCACTTGAATAAATTGTTACCTACTAGGTCGTGATCATTTGCACACTGCATGCCTATTTACATGAATTATTATGAGGACTGTTCTTAGTGGTCGTTTTTGCGGATAACACTTTTTTCCAACTACATACCTAATTTTTTTTACTAACATAGCGTTTAATCATCCATTTTTACTGCACCTACTACACTGTGTGTGTTTTTAGTTAGGTGAGAAGCTTTTAAACCATTCAGCTCCATATCCAGTTCGTAAGTTGGAATGAAATATTAAAAAGTAATTATCATTCAAAAATTCACCCCTTTACGAACCCTAAGCTTGAGACGATCTTGAACATTTTTAAAGAGCGACCCATTCCGAAAGGAATCGATTGGGTCCGTAACGAGTTTCCACATCGTAGAGGGCGGATGAATAAGATTAGGCGAGATAAGGAGCTATTGCGATCGACCACTAGGCCTTTTGTTGGGAGAAAATGTAAATTGGTCCAACACTCGCGGGATAGAGCGCACTCCCCGCATAAATCCTGTTAGTGACACAGCAATTTAACTTCAGCCAATGCTGACCTGTTACGTGCCTCTGAATTTATCTGTTATCAAACCGTATTCTACGGTTTGCCACAGCACATGCGCAAAACTGGCTGACAATGGCCTTTTTCTGTCCATAATAAATGCTGAAATCATATTTGTTCAACTTCAAACGCTTAGCAGGACTGTTTGATATTCTGAAAGCAGCGGATTTTATTATGGAAAATACGACTCGTGTTATAGTAACGAATATTTATTCATGGGTTAAAATTCTTCGATAGCATTGAAATAAACAATGTGACCTTACCACCATGGGTTACAATCGAATCGATAAAACTGTCCGCGGTGACTTTGGTGGGCACATTGTTCAGTAATAGTCAATATCATGAGCGAACGACAACGCCGTGTATTTTTATTCAAACGAGAAAGCCTTTTGTAATCATATCAGCCGTGGCTTTCTTATGAGTCGTGAGAAATGTAAACTCGACAGAACAGATGAATGTTTAATAGAATTTATAGTGTAAGGAATATTATAATCGTGACCAATTGTAATAAGTAAGGTGGCCCCCCAATGCGAGACGACCCAGCGGGACGCGTCACTAACAGTATGCACGGATACAATAAGGCAAGTTGCTCACAAGAATGTGATCAATCATGATTATTTAAAACCATTGCGCCACTGTCATATCAAATGTAACGGTTTAGAAAACATTAATTAATAACCCAAGCAGACACACAGGTGCGGTATTATCAACACGAAATCTCTTTTCGAGCTCACCCAAACGTATAGCTCACCTAAACTGAAACAAAGCTCCCCATTCACAAACGTGCGAGGCTTTTTCATCAGCGGTTTGATACATTAGTAGCCGACGACACGAGGTCGGTGACAAAAAGCGACTACATGATACGAGCTGCGGTGCAAGTGCATGCTGGCTTTTACCAAGACTACAGTTTATTTTTAGAGGCGAATTCCGCAAAGCAAACTTGGCTGCAGAAGGAACTTGTTAAATGTTTAAAGTGGCATAATACATGTAATGTCTATAGTATTCTGAAATAAATAGAAGTTATGGGGTTGGTCTGATGTGTTCTTAGTAGGAACATTAAAAGAAGATAGATTTCTCATGCATGTTTAATATCTCCCACCTATCCATTCCGTCATATGCTGGGTGTGATAGAAGAAATAAATATATTGATGTATCTTAATATAATCCTTAAAGAATTGCATGCCAATCCAGCGCTGCGCATTCATTTAAAGCTGACATACACTGCTGGCAGTATAATAAATGAACTGTCAGTTAAATACAGTTCTTATAATCTCAGCAAGATCTCAGCTAGCAATTAGGCAAATTACTTTCGGAGGTTTTAATACATACGTTCAACGCAAGCTCGATTCTCATTACAACTTAGACGTGCCACAAACATTAAATGGTAGCAAAGTTAATTTAGGAACTTCATAAGTTATGCTCGGATGCTTATTTTCTTTGTAATAAATCATACCTGCAAGTTATAACAACAGACAAGACTGTTTTGTTTTGTAATGAGTTTTCACCTGAAATGTACATCGGAGTAGCAGTAGCTGTTTCAGCGAAGTCAATTTTAGGGTTGTTTTGCAAAGTAAGAAGTTGGATTGCTTGTTTGGCTTTCTCTACATTCCTTAAATAGTTGCCATTTTATATAAAGTTCAATATGGTATTACCACATAAAAAATATGAATCGATAAAAACGATTCTATACAAATATTCAATATGACACTCCAAACGCATTTCATTTGTTGTATCATTTATCAACATGTCATATTTGAATTGGAGCTGTCTCTCGCGTTAATGAATTTCAATTGTTAATTGAATCAAATATCATTAGAATTCTTTCTTGTAAATTAATGGCAATGACAATAGGTAATTGGCGTGAGAGTACCGAATGACAAATTCTTTGATGTTTTAGAGTACTGTAATGTAGGCACATAAATCACCACCCAAGCTCAACGCCCCCAATAAATTGCCACAAGTTCTAGTAAACAAAAATAAAAGCCCGACTTTCCGATTGAATATTTACGTCAATGATTTTGTGTTTTGTGTAAATGCCATAGGTAGATTTTTGCAACTTGTTAAATTATTAATTACTTATTTGAAAGGAATTTTGCAAGTTTTATTTTCTAAAGTTATTCTAGTTTGTTTTGTGATCTTACTGTGCGTTTTTCGTTATTAAATGCACACGTATCGAAACGTAAACAATTAAAAGTTTCAACCATTTCGAAAAAAAATTGCGAGGTCACTCATCTCTCAGAGCCACTAATTTTAGGTTTATGGAAATATTTTGATCTGGTTTTACTCATTGGACGCATTGACGTAATGATTGGGCGGCGTACTTTCGATATCAGTAAAAGCTTTTTGATATGTTATAGTTAGCATAGAATTATCGCCTGGTCACACTTAACGAATAGGTACACCGTGTATATTGAATCGACTCTCGTTATTCGAGTTCCCAGTCATAAATCATAAGAAAAATACTCCATCTGAAACTAAGGGCTAATCAAGGGCAAGGTGTGCGTTCCGCTTCCGTAGCCAGATATTTGTTTTTGAATTTTACCGTTTACTGTAAACACGGAAACTAAATTGAAACTAACAAACTACACATATTTATTAAAAAAATGTTTAATGAATTGACCACAATTCTTAAGAGTGGACGTAGAAGTCCCGCGAAGCAGGGTTTTGGTCGGTTGGTACTCGTGATCAAAATTGCAAACAAAATGCCAGTACTTTTCCATTGCCTATAGGAATATCACAATTTGGCGAATTAGACCATCAGGCCACATCATAATACCTCATATCATTATATTATTTCTTATATAAGTTGATCCTTCTCAATAGCCCATAAAACAACCGATGACCTACAATTTCTACGAATGCAGCTCTTGCTACTTTTTTCAACGCTTAGTCCCATCTCAATGCAGTACTCGATCTAAAAAGTAATTTAATTTAAAGTGAGTGCGCATTAGACATGCCAAAGAAGTGAACGCGATCTTCGCTTTCCGGCCCTTCGGAATTTGCTTTTATTGCAACGATGGAAAATTCTAGCCACTTCCTTTGCGAACTGGTACGTCCATTGAAATGGACGTAGTAGATGTTGCCGACGGAGTTGATATTAAATGCGCAACGTGAATTAAAAATGCCGCCAACAAAACGGTTTTGTTGTTTAATATTCTTTTACGATACTTCATTACGGAACCAACATTCATGGAGATTACTTTGAATATTTAATGAAGCAAAATAACCTTAATGCACTTTATAGGCTATATATGATTTACCAATCTATGTTTATTTATTTAGTTATATAGAAATAAAAGAAAAGGCAGAAGACAGCAGAGACAGAGCGTCCAAAAAATGCTGTTCTATTCTTGAAACTGACGTGACTCCAGAGAATACTTTCCATTTTTGTACTTAAAATATTTTTTCTAGGATTTTTGGTTTGTACTACCAAAAATCCTCACAATGCATAATTAAATAAAAATACAAAATAATATTATACCAGTTATACAGTAGGAAAGGATTAAACTTGTATCTACAACAAATTAAGCAAGGTTAAATCCCGAAGCTTAGATTGTTCGTTAGTCACGAATAATATTTGCTTAATCGCTTTAAACGCATGTGGGCCTGTAATCGATCTTTTCATTAAATTGGATTTGTGGGTATACACACAAATATATTAGAGGAGGACGAGCTTACTGTGAGGTTTCTAACTTAGTTATAAGGGGCATGATGAATATATTATTTTAGGGTAGGATAAGGTGATCCAATAAGGCATAGATTAAGGTGTAGTTTGCAGACATCTGAGACAGTAGTCCTCTGGGTTTATAGGATTCAATTATTTAATAGATTAGAATAATCTAGTAAAGGGTTCCGCCTTTTCCTTGTCATAGATTTTAATCTAATGCTCGGTTTATGTTAATATCAATCAACGTTGTTATGTGGTTTAGGTGCACTATAGGTATAGTGTCAAGTTTAGAATGAGCGTAAGGGATCAACGGCATGACAATATTTTGTCTTAACATTTATTAATTAATAATTTTTTGTTACTTTACGAATGTACATTTAGAATAAAATTATCCACGAGTGAGGATTGTACCTACTCTGTAATTAGTTTTATATTGATATTCAAGTCAAGATTCTCAGGCCATAATTCGCTTATAAATATTAATTAAATTTCGCGTCGAACCGAAAACATCGCTTAGCGCAAGCACTTGTTATCTGCCTTTCACAGCCTGTTTAATTGGAATTAATTTGGACTGCAGTCTGAGTGCTTGGCAAGAGCCTACGTCTCAATTAAATTATAAATGCCTATTCTGTACACGCTCTACAGTATAATATTATTATGTTTGAAGATGGTTATTACGTTTCACTGCACGTGCTACTTTGTTTTTTTTTTGGAATTTTGCCTTATTTTATTAAACGAATTTTCAAATTCAAATTATTTCACGAACACAATAAATTATTACATATTCAGTTTTGTGGCTCACACTAGGCGGGGCCTGTCCTGTGACACCACACAATCGCTTACACAATTTTGGCATTTAAATAGGAGCATTTGGAAAAACACATAACTACATATTACTATATTAGAATGTTAGTAAAATTAGATTAGATTATTACATTACATTAAAAACATTTTACATGACATTTTTGTATTCTTTGGGCATAGTAGGCATATTAATTAGAGATTAGCTTAGTTATTGAGTCTACACATTAACTTATTTAGACACGTTTTGAAGGTTTGTACTACTGAAATACAAATAACATTATTTAACTTAATTCAATTACTGAAGGCAGATTATAGAAACGAATTTGCTAAAATGATTACCTATGTAAACTTTTTATGAAGTCCTATCATTGGAACAATATCAGTGAACAATCTAACCTCATTAATTGACTAGGTAGAACTGCTAAATAAAATAAAAAACACTATAAATCACAGAAGGAGCAGTAAATTCTCTTAACTCCCGGCGAATGAAAATGAATATTATTATGACAAATGCACCATGATATTCTTTGGATATAGAATCCATGTAAACATTGTAGTTTACTCCAGAACTTTCTTATTCGGTTCCAAAGACGATATATCAAATAAGATAACCGTTTGTAAAAACTACAATCAATTGTTAAACTCAAAGACATGATAGGTCAAGTGATAAGTGGGGTGCGCGTGCTCGCGCGAGACCGGTTGGCGTGCGAAATACTCAGCTCAGAGCAAGAAGGTTTTAACTATGCACGAACTCCATAAATACATATTACGTTTTTCCATTGTAAGTCGGAATAGGCGCCGGGGCTGGGGCCTATTTGCATAGCCGGACGTGTTGGGAATAAAATGGAAATGACCCCAGGAAACAGTGCACCACGACCTGTGACGGCGCCAATATTGCATCGATTTAGTGCCAGCGCGCCGACTCGTTCCGTCCATGCTAATGCGTATGCGGCGCTGAACTAACAACGCCTACTCATTCATAAACCCAATGCCGTTATAGCACGTTATAGTCTAAAGTCTAGGCATGCATTAAAATTTTAAACATCCTTTCTGTTAGCTCGGCAGCGATGCAAGCCGCTAACATAAGGGGTTGTTTTTATGAAAACTGAGTCAAGTATATAACTCTGATCATATTTAGGAGCTTTCAACTACAACGTAAACCCGAAACGACATGATAGCTGAGGAACGGAGTTTTGCCACCGAGTATTTTTCCTTGGCCATACTATTGAGTATGCAACGCTGAGCTAACAATTACGCGGGATCATTCATAAACTCGATATGACCAGTCTCTCAGACCGGGTCTCAGCATGGTTTAGTAATTACTGATGGGTTTTTCGTGTGTGAAAATTTTGCCCGTGAAATTTTTCTGTGTAAAATGACTCCACTGGACAAGAGCCAGCTTAGTCTCTACAAGTGAACCGGTCTTTGTGCGGGTGGGAGCATAAACCCACAAACGGGAATTTCTTCGCGTCACAGGAGTGATTAGGCCCAATATGAGTCTCAACGTCCGCCAATTATTCAAATAACCAATGAAAACACTTCCTCTCACAATGTATCATAGCGCATAGCGATACACGCAAGAAGACATCTTCAAGAAGCTATACTTTCTTTTGATCTAGGTAATATATTTTGATTTCTATATAGCTACGATCCAGTCATTGCGGAATATACTAGCAAAATTTAGTTTTGGAAATTATTTAGTACGGTTGATTTATTTATCAAGTCGCTATAACCATGAACAATGATATCCTCCAAATTTCAATTATACTAAGTAATTGAAGTTTATTCAAGTTGCACAGATGTGCCTAGACCCAAATAAGTGAAGTTACGCAGATGCTAAAGACGCGTGTTAATAAAGGAGGCAGACAGTATAATTATAATTAATTATCTTTCCCTTGTGCTGGCAGACGAACGACGCCCGAGGGAACCATCTGCGCTAAAAACACGGAACTTAAAGCGTAAGGCCCGCCCACCAATTCCTTCAAGATTCAAAATACAATATAAACTATTATAAAAGTTTAAAATTTTATTAAAAAGCAATTTTCTACAAAGGGGGTTCACGCGGGGGTAGACGCGATTCTTGTTGTGCCTTTTGTTTTTCCTATCAAAACTCCTTTCCCTAAAAGGAATAAGTACATTAACAACTTGGGGTAGGGATGTACATTGTACATACAAATACATATATATTTCTAATTATGGTCATAGGATACCTTAAGCCGCTATGGAAACAAGGAAAGGGAACGAAGATGCATAGATACCTAACATTTTTATAATAATATTTTGATAGTTCCGTTCGCATTAAACATAATTATCTTACGCGCTCATCTCAGACATTATCGAAACTTATTTCATGGATTTTTTGCTGGTTAGTGCAAATATTCGCGAACATCACACAATTTTAAAAACAAGTTCTTTCATCTGTGTACGATGCATTTCTAAATTAGTCAAGAGTTCAAAATACAGTTCAGACATGATTTCAATGACTTTAAGAAATTGCTACGGAAATATATCGAAAGTAACGTAATGGACTGCCACTAGATCGAGTGCCGATATTGCCGCCCGTATACTAGTGGCAGCCGCTTCCCGTGCCAATGACTTCAGTTTCAAATCGAACTCAATTTCACGCGTGATTTGTACACTTTTATTTCATTTCCATTTGCTCCATCGATGTCCGAACGACCAATCCATTGTGAGCTACACAGCGAAACTCGAGTCTATCATCCTATTTCAAACGAACTCGAAGCGAGTACACTATCAGTGTGTAGTGTACGTTTATTTAGTGCCGTACTTTGTTCGAGCTTGAAACGACGGATCGGAGTCTTCAAAGAGCGGAGCGGCGCCATAATAGGACAAGGTAACTTGACAAACAACGATGTGTAACATCTCGCATCTCACGACGAGGAGTTAGCCGACAAGTTGATATATTGGGCTGGTCGGCGAGGGCGAGAGGGTAAACAGAAGAGCCCCGCCCTCCGCTTCGGTAATACGCTCCGACGCCCCGACCTGATAACGCTGTCCTGCAGGAGCCTACTAAATTATTTTTATCTTTCACATACCTACCTGCACTATAACAAAAGCGAAACGAAACAAAAGTAATACAATATAGACATTCACGCTAACCGAATAAAATAAAACCATCAAATGGAGTTATAAGCGCGAATTTGAAATTGTATCGCGGAAAAAGCCATCAGCACGGCACGGAATGAAGGTATCCGTGGTTTAAATTGAAACGAATTGTAACGGCGTTGAATGAGATGAACAAAACGGCGTGGCTATCGAGGCATTATGAAAGCACTGAAATTCCACGGCTCGATAGACAAGCCGCGTGGCTCGGAACTTTATGACCGGCAAATGCGTATGTGAATGTCTGAAAAAGGCGGTACGTCGATAAAAACTCCATTGTCGACACCAGGCTTCGTTTAAGGGCTTCCAAAATGGCGGGAGGAGCATGAGGAAGTACGATAAAAACTGCAGACGACCGTCTGGGCGCTTGGAACGGCGAAGAAATGGAATGTTAAGTCGGGGCGTCGACAAGCGTGAAATTTGATTGGCGTCTCAAAACATTATCATTTGCGGTCGACGTGCCTGGTGCTGGCGGCGGGTCACACGTCGTTGAGTGATTTTCTTTTATCTGCCAAATAGTAAATGCAGAGAGGGTGAAATATACATTCTATTTAGCGGTTTATACAAGTTTAAACGTGGATAAAGGGATTAAAAGCAATTTTTTTTTTTTAATATTCTACTTTTCGGCAACAGTTTCAGTCATGCATCCGTTAAAGTTCACCCGCGACCACGGCACATGCAAATGTAGTAGTCTTTAACATAATGAAGCCCCAAATAAGTATATCATCACATTTGTGGAAGATATACCTTCCCATTTGGCCCTTTGCATACAAATCATACTAACTTTACACGGTAAATCACATGAAACCTGTTTTATTGCTTACGAAACAAAATTATAAAAATAATGTCGTCAAGAAAAATTGGTACATTATTTCCTAGACCGGGAAAATAGGGGATTGCCTGTGGCAGTGGTTCCTCGCGATGCTCGGCTTGCAAAAGATCCAGGCAAACCCTGTTCCGCCGAGGTATGTATATATATAGGTAGTGCTTTTCTCAAAAGATGTGAGGAAATAATAAAAATACCCCCCTAGAGAGCGTATATATTTTTTTTTTATTATTGCAACATGAGGCTTTTTGCGTATTCTATTTTCAAGTAGAAAAGTAAACATTTCCCAGAATGTTTGAGAAAATTAAATACCCATTTCAATTAAAAATATCCTCTATACTTATGTTAAGGCTTTGTCTTCGCGTAAACCACGCTATTACCTGAAACAAAACATTATGAACGTTAACTAATGAAAAAAGCTCCATTATATAAATAAATAAATATCAGACAACCTCACACAAATGTGTTATGGGTACTAGGCGACGATATACATACTTATATAGATAAATAAATACTTAAATACATAGAACATCCATGACCCAGGCACAAATATTCGTGTTCATCACACAAATATTTGCCCTTGCCGGGATTCGAACCCGGGACCGTCGGTTCAGTAGGCAGTTGCTTAACCACTGCGCCAACCGCGTCGTCGCGGTTGGCGCATTATATGATCACGTAATTAAATATTTCCTTAGTAGAATTAACTTTTTTAGTATTATAACTCGATGAATTCCCTTATTTGTGAGTCTTTGATCGATGTCGAAATTTCCTGTTTCATTATGAATTTCCTGGGCCGGAGTAATTTGCCACAAGCACCAGCTTTATGAATTTTGTTTTTGAAACAGTTAATTGGTGTGTTTGTTACATAATATTATTATCATTTACGTGTGTAAAATTGTAATAAAACTCCAAAATGACTACATTGTGAAAAGTCGTTACAGCCATCTTTAAAGTTCAGTAGATTATCGACTTGATTTCCATGAATACCTACAACCGAAAACTAAACACTAAGCAGACATTTTTTTATTGTTTTATGTAGCTAGATTTATAATAATGAAGCAGAAAACTCCGAACGACATTTCAGGACACCGAAAAAGCTTTTAAAATAAGAACCCTTTTCTGAGGGTCATCACGTTTATAAATGACCGGTACGGTCCGTGTCACTTCCAGGTTTAAGATAAATTGCTTTATATTCTCGAGGATGAACCATTAATATTCTTTAGCGATACAGGAGGACACTACCCAATTTGGTGTTGGTCATAACCAATAAATCGCTGATTTAGTCGATTAATTATTATAATAATAGAGCTACAATTAGCTTTGAACGACGCTTTTTACTAGATGAATTTTGAAAGGGAATTTTCCGAGTAGGTAGGAATTTGTTAAAGACGGTTCCAAGAAACCAATTACGTAGATAAAATATTACAAAGAAGCGCGCCTTTAATAAGTAATAGGATATAATAAAATAACGGCTTTTATTTTAATTATAAATAAGTAATTGACGTCTTAAAATAGATTGAATGTCTTTGTTCGTATACATACATATAATATATTAATATACTACCAATTATGAGCCAATTATCAACTGCGGCGTGACGTCAAACTTCCCAGTGAGTAAGCTAAATAGGTACCTAAGTAGCTGATTTGGCTTTAGTTTTCGTCAGAGCCAGCGTGTGCTCAGATGTAAAGTAGGCAAACCGGCGGAGATCGTGTTCTAATGACACTATGCTCATAAAATAAAAAGAAACATTCCCCCAATGAACCCCGCCTGAACCATAACATAATGGAGTCCTCTGTTTCACTCAAAATTTATACTCAAAAGTAGGTTAATATCACGGAATCGGTCACCATCGCGTGATTCGGATTGCCTTCGTGTGTTTCAGCTAAGTGTATATTTCAGCGTTCGAAAACGTGGTCGTAGTCTAAACGGTCGATTTTAGGTTAGATGTGCTAGATAGTTCCATTGGAAAAGCGTCGCCTGTGTCCATTATGTAAATGGAAGGCTCCGCCGACACTGTACGGATTTAGCTGGTCTATTCACGGCCCGGCAGACAAGACTAGTAAGATACTTTCGACCAAGAGTTAAGTGAAATAATAAATGAACGCTGAAGGCTAGTTGCCATGCATTAGCAATTGCAGCAAGCTTGGTGGCAATGCCTAAATAAGTCGATAAAGTGCCTTTTCAGACAACAATAAGGATTACTCTTTAGTAATAAAAGTGCTTGAGTCTTTAGCCGGCCATTTAAATAGTCATGTTTTCGTCTGTATTCTACGACAATATGATAATCGATAGTTTTGAACACTGTGCCTAGTTTAGAGTGCACAGCGCACTCGAGATCTCAAGGTAGGTAGTGTGACGTCCAGGGTTTCAGGGCGGGAATATATTCAATGAAACAACATAAACGGGTTTACCGTCGACACGATCTGCCCGCTGCCGTTGACGTCTGTCTTAGTAATGGCGGCAGCGGGCAGGTGGTGGCAACACTTTATTTCATAAAGGTGTCTATACACCACACCATCCTCTTTTGATAAATTTGAAATAGTTTTATTGATAGCTTACTTATTTACTTATTGCTAGTTATTAATATTTCATATCGAGATTGCATTACATGTACATTTTATTTATTCCTGGAATCTAGATTGATTTATATTATCAGTAATTTCAAACCCTTAGCGGATTCGCTCACTGCTCCGTCCGAGTGAATTGAACTAAATTCGGGGCCTACATCCAGACGCCCCACACCAGCCAACCACGCCAAACACCAAGGCGCGAAGCATTTGCTCAGACTCAGGGTTCAGCTGAGCACGGTTATTGTGGCGCATCGCGTACATCCAGCACCTTCGCTGAGACAGCGAAGATGATAATTCCACCATTAATATGGATTGATTTCGCGTTTGCGCAGTGAGCAAACCATCCACAATATTTCAAAGTAACGGGTATGTGCATAGCAATATCCCGGTCACTAGACTATAGTTAAAAATGTAATATTTTCTAATTTAATTCTCAATCATGAATTTTAATGTACATTGAAATACACACTAGTTTAATCTTATCAACAAGTGTATTGTAAGTTTGTAATAAATGTGTCATAAAGAATTATGTTTTTGTTTTGTTACTATTCACTTTATTCTCCGTTTGAGACAAGGCTTTTAATCATAAATCTATGCATATAAAAAGTTAATTTTAGTGAGGACTTATACTTGGTTTTTTAGTAGTTTCAAGTTCAATAATTTGTCTTCACTTTTACATCACTAAACAACTCTCACGTTTCCGTTTTCTTCTCTTTTCATTTGTTTTTTTTTTTCCATAATCATGGTGCACTAAGAAAATATTGTCAATTACTTGTTATTAATTGGAGAGCGGAATGGATTAATGCGATTATTAAATATTTTGTATTTGGTATTGTCACAGTTATTATTATTTTAATTCCCTTGGCAATCGTAACATTAAGTTATATTTATTTACTCGTGAATTAATCTACTGTAGAGCAATTATTTTCAAAAATTTAGGAATCTACCAGCGCTTCCAACTAAGGCTTCCGTGAGAAAGAAGCGCCGCAAGAAAACTCACAGTTTGCCTTTTTCAGTGAAATATACATTTTCAAATTTTTGGTATGAATTTAAAAATCTTCTCATGAAATGTAAGTATTTCAGAATACTAAATCGGCGTTGATTAGTCAGCGTTTGAAATTAAAAATGTGTTTTTTTTTTTTTCTTTATGAATTTTATTGATTGGTATATCGACCATAATTTCAAATACCGTAGTAACATTACAAGAAATCACGAATTCCTGCTGCATTATTGAAAGTTACAAATGAGTATACCTCAAGGAGAATAGATAGGTACGTATATACGCTGCCTACGTCTCTTATGAGGGCTCATGAATTTTATAAACGGTGCATATCTTAATGTAATGTAAAACAAAGTCTTCAATTTGGAAAACCCTCGCGCGAAGTTTATTTCACTTTACCATTTGATTCAGGGACAGCACCGTTTTAATGCATGTATGATTATGAAGACGCGTTTATCATAAGTAGAGGTACTACTCACATTCGGCGCGACCTACAGTACAGTCTTACTGTTAGTGGTGCCAATTAACGTTAAAACATCATTTTATTGCGATATTCGTTAACTTTATATTGTATATCAGTTGATTACCAATTCCTTGTTTGTAACTGTATTTTAATATTATTATTTTTTTAGTATCATCTGAATGTGCACATTCCAAGTACTACTGAAACCTATAATATATATATATATATATATGCTACGCAGTTTACTTCTGGTTTTTTTTAGTGCCTGTCATCACAGACTTACTACTAAATTTCAATAGAATAGTCTATTGTTTTGCTCGACGTTAGTACCAGTCTTTCCAGACTTACTACTTGTGTCGTTGTTAGTACCAGTCTTTCCAGACTTACTACTTTTGTCGTTGTTAGTACCAGTCTTCACAGACTTACTAATACCAGTCTTCACAGACTTTCTAATTGTTAGTACCAGTCTTCACAGACTTACTACTTGTTAGTACCAGTCTTCACAGACTTACTACTTTTCTCGTTGTTAGTACCAGTCTTCAGAGACTTACTACTTAGCCCATTAGAGTAGATCTTTTATTTACTTGTTGTTAGTACCAGTCAATTCCGACTTTGGTACTACTCGGTGCATTAAGAAATAGATGTGACTATCGCTACCTACACCTAGGTGTTTAACGTAGTGTTGAAGTGTCTACTACACTACCCAGCGAACACTACGAGTATCTAGAACAAATGCATAGCCTATATGTATAGACTAATACGTCGTTATATTAATATCGATACAATGCCATAGACATGCATGCCATTTATAATGCGAGTAGATTTTAGTTTGTAAAACCTGTTTGAAATTGGTGTAGTTAAAAACCCATTTTTTTTTAACATACAAAGGATACATATTACATACAATTTCGCGCATGTGAAGTCCAAGTGTGACTCGAACACACGACCTTTGTTTAGCCGGAACATTGCTCTAATGTACACTCAGCGTTTGTATCTCACGCAATGTGTTCCCGTGACATCCGAAAAATCATTCATATTGCGCTTTTTATTTTTATTTTTAGATATTGGTTTTCCTTTTTAGTTCTCACTTAATCTTTTACCGAATAATGATCTTCTCAATATGCAATATGTTCGTTAATTTGGAATTTCAGCCACCAGGTTGATGATTTAAATTTAACATCGAATTTAAGTCTTTCTTAATTATGTATTATAAATATATTTTATTTTAGTATTTTGGACTTGGTTGAACATATCAGTATTTTTTTTTTTACACAGGAAAAGTTTACTGAAGTCTACTATTTTCTTGTTTTAACGCGTAATATTTACTTTATATCATCCAGTCCAGACAATACCGTGCGTTTTATGTGGCTGTACAAGTTGCCCTGTAGCGCATTTGGTTCTCTATGCAAAGTTAAATGTTACTTTTGTTTTTACATTGCTTCTAACCCTGCAAAATCGAACCAAAATGGAAATTCACTTTCAACCCGCTATTAAGATAAACAATTGACCAACTTTCAGAATATGAGAAATTAAAAGGGTTGTCATTATATTTAATATACAGTTTTAGCATTAAATGCCTAAAAAGACAAGAACAACACTCTACTTAAAGGTTGTCTGAAAGATATCGCTCTTTAGCTATTAGACTGCATGTTGTTTACCTCCATTGTAATTCTAATTTTACTTGTTATCCATGTTTATGTGTGCAATAAAGAATATTATCAACTGGCAAGATGCTTTTATCAATTGCTCATGGAATAGAATTACCTATACTCATACTAGTTAATTCACAATGCGTAATAAATGTCAAATTATTCACAATTACTAGTATAATTTACCTATTCCAGAGAACTATGACAATCAGGTCAAAACGACTCAATTTCTAAGCGAAGATTTGCTTTAACCGCCACAAAGGCACAAACTGGACAATTCGTTTTAAAATGTCATTACCATAATACCCATGTTTTACTCGTAATCGTTTATTTATAATGCACGAATACTTTAAATGACAAATAAGTCGTTATTTCTAGTATATGTATTCTTTTGTTATACACTTTATTCTATAGTGAACTCAAATCAGTCAAATCGTTTCAACTTCTAGACAACGATTTATTTAATAGAGTATAATATATATAACACTTATTTTCGATTTAGTTCCAGTGCAGATAAATCAATATCATGTTTTATTTGTTACATATCCAATCAATTTCGCGATAATCCCTCTTCGACATGAATTACTGTAGTATCATTCAACTTTCGAATTTGACACGGTGTCACTTAAAGTCATACAATTATAACGGCCATAAATGGCTTCGTGTGCAGTAAAGGGTGAAGAGATGTCATCTGCGCAACACTCACTTGACAGTCCAGCCTCTCGAATGAGACCTCCAGTAAATAGGGTCTAATGCGCTTGTCATAGTTTGAGGGCATATTTTATTACTCGCACCCCCCTTACGGCCATTTATCAGTCATACAATTTATAATTTAGAAAACTATTTTCTCGGCCTGTCATTGCCAACGCACGACAGCTTGTTTGGTAGTTAATTTCCGTACCTTTACGGGCTACTCTAAGGGCTGATACGAGATCTTTCCGCCTGTCATTGCCAACCAATGACAGCTTGTTTTGTAGTTGTTCACCGCTGATACAGCTGAACCGATTTTATTTTGATACCCTAATAGGGTTTTGTTTTCCTCAAATCCTGTTGGTTTTGCCTCCCATATCCCTATATTTTAATTACGTTCCCACTTTCCCAGTTCCTTTATTTGCTACTAGGTATCCAAATGTTTGGGTAGTTTATTTAAACTCATTGCATTACGAATATTTGAATTTCCGATGCTTCGCAGCATCTACATGGCTAGCACAATATTTTGCCGCGACCCCACCCGTGGCGTGACTCAATACCACCCGTCTAGCTCGCACGGCATTGAAATGAAAGTGACAGACACCCTGTACTCAAGGAGTAAACAGTTGACGGGCTAGTTAAAATATAATTCTATTTAGGTGCCAATACGGTATTTGATGACAGCTCAAATCAGCTATTCTTAATGAAATGTCAAAACGGTATGTCTGTACGAGGGACCGATTAATGCACCTACCCTACTCTCGATGTCACTACTTCATAAATATATTGGCAATTAGTTACGTTAATTTTGTTCATTCAATTTGTTACTACCCAACATCGGTCGATACTTCGATTGGCTTGGCCAAAGGAAACGTACGAATACTTGTATGGGGGCAAAACGAACAGTACCAGGATTAGACCTTGATTTGCATTTTTTTGTTACCCGGATTATTCATTTACAAAGAAACTCGAAGTTTTCTTGATTGCTACATAACATAAAATACAAATAATTGCATATTATTATTTCCAAACACAAGAAGTGAGAAACTCGGTGAGCTTACGCTCTTTTTTGTTTGTTATGTTATATTCGCAGTACTTAGAAGTTATTGCAGACACTTTAGTCACACTTAGGTAATAATGAAATAATAAATAATGCACTTTATTCTGCAAGTAGTTAGGCCACAAAGGGCACCTTTACATGCCTGAGTCTACCGGCATTTCAGGTATATGTATTATACTCATACATAAATATTGATTACGCCTTCGGTACGGCTGTGCGACTAGGTAAGTACATACATCTTCTGTGTTATAAAGTGATTACGACGCCAATTACCATATAGCATATACAATGTGTTACCGCCAAGTAGGCTTTTCTTAAAGTAGAGTAAAGTAACAGATCTTTAACGTATCGATGACCTTAATTTAATTAATTAACTTAAATCCAGGCTTTATTAACTTCCTAACAAAATTTTAATTGCCAGTAATGTACATTGAATAAATTTTTAAGTGAGTGTTAAATGACAGCGTGATACGAGTAACGACAATTACGCTGTACACCCACTACATTGAATGTGCGGATTTAAGAAATTTAATTGTGCAGTTAATTCATATAATTATGATTAGCTAATACATGCAAACAATTACTAATGGATAATATTATTATCAGTTTTAATAAATGCCCGCATGCCGGTAACAGGTAGTCAAACCTGTGGAGTAAATAAGGCCAGGAGAGTACCGAATATCACTCAGTTAATTGCTCATTGCAATATATATTATACTGAGTAATTATGACCTATTTTGTAAGACTTTTCCAGTAACTAACCCAATCCAAAAATAGTAAATAAATGTTTGCTACGCCCTGACAGGGCCTTGTACCTAGCTTTAAGTACTTGGTCGCAATAAATTATTATTGTTATTATTTAGATGGCTATATTTGATAACGAAAATGTATTAATGAAAAACATAGAGGATATACCCGATATAGTCGGTTAAGTTACATTGTCTCACCTGTGTTAGTAGGCCAAGTGACCGTCAAATATATTAAAATCTATTGTTCTTACAATAACATGTTTTGACCGTGTCACAATTTATGGGTAAATAAAACCGATTATACCGGGGCTAGATTGTCTAGCTTGATAAATAATATGTATCACTTATGTTTTGACGCCTTAATTTGTTGACGATATCAACATCCATTTCCAATAAGTAGATACTCTTACTACGGCTAATTCCTCTGCTTATTTTTTGACATAAGTGCACAAGGTACTGGTCAGAATGTTAATATTCGACTTTTGTTGTAGGTACTTTAATATTCGAAACCACTATACCCACTTTTTCCTTTTCTTTTCCTTTTACCGAAATTAATTAAAAGGATTCCACTGATTATTATTATCGGTTATTTGTACACTTCCTTGTTGCGTTTTTTATCCTCGTCGCCATTGTGACGTCCAGGGTTTCAGGGCGGGAATATATTCAATGAAACAACATAAACGGGTTTACCGTCGACACGATCTGCCCGCTGCCGTTGACGTCTGTCTTAGTAATGGCGGCAGCGGGCAGGTGGTGGCAACACTTTATTTCATAAAGGTGTCTATACACCACAGGTAGTAAGTAATTTTAAACATAGGCGGTTATCATCAGTGTCAAACTGGTCATACATTTGTGGTCACATTTGAGCAAGCCCTGTCGGATTCTGGTCATCACATACTTCTTGCTTACATAACTCATATATTTACAACCTATCTCACGACACCCTATGAGTGTGACCCGTTACGTCATCAGACATAAATCTCGGACCATATTAATAACGACAAATATAAAGCGAATAAATCCATACTTAATATTATAAATGCGAAAGTGTGTCTGTCTGTCTGTCTGTCTGTCTGTCTGTTACCTCTTCACGCTAAAACCGCTGAACCGATTTAGATGAAATTTGGTATATAGATAGTTTAAGTCCCGGGGAAGGACATAGGATACTTTTCATCCCGAATAAATTTAGTGTTCCCGTGGGATGAGCGGGTAACACCGCGGGGCACAGCTAGTACTTAATATTATTAATGCGAAAGTGTGTCTGTCTGTCTGTCTGTCTGTCTGTTACCTCTTCACGCTTAAACCGCTGAATCGATTTTGATGAAATTTGGCATAGAGATAGTTTAAGATCCGAGGAAGGACATGGGATACTTTTCATCCCGAATAAATGTAGTGTTCCCGTGGGATGAGCGGGTAACACCGCGGGGCACAGCTAGTTATCCATATCCATACTATACTATACTATACTATATACTTATACTATATACTATACTATATACTATATATACTATACTATACTATAATATTATAAATATACTATATACTATATACTATACTATATACTATATACTATAATATTATAAATGCGAAAGTGTGTCTCTGTCTGTCTGTCTGTCTGTCTGTCTGTTACCTCTTCACGCTTAAGCCGCTGAATCGATTTTGATGAAATTTGGCATGGAGATAGTTTAAGATCCGAGGAAGGACATAGGATAGTTTTCATCCTGGAAATTATCCCTAAAAAGATTGAAAAGTGAGTAAGTAATTCATGAAGACATTGATGAGCCTGTCGTAAATGTAATGATTAGACCAAAAGCACAATTGCTCTTACATTTGCTTAGGCGCTTTAAATAATCCCTTTTATTAATTAAGGTGATTAGGTGGATATCTATCGTGTGGTACGAGGTTGCTTCCATACTTCCAAGTTCCACGCGGACGTAGTCGTGGGCAAAAGCTAGTATAGTTATAAAATGATAAATATCGATGGTGATTTGTGGAGATTGCACCCTTACTAAACTGTAACGACAAAGAAGCATATATTAAATCCAAAAATCTGTGTATTATTGAAGTAGAAAAAGTTACATTCTGGTGTGAGCTTGAATTAGGCTTGCTTGCTAATAAATTTTTATCGATGGCGGTACCCCTATAGACATTTGTGCCCTTAGGGTGTGGTTTTCCCTCACTTCATAACGCTGAGTGCTAACAAGTGTTCTGATGCTATCGTATTTAACGTTCTCCCCCATAAAAACCATTACGATTGGTAAAATTCAACTCAGGTTTATTCCTATTACTTGTAAGACAAAATAGGCGCCGTGTAAGACGTCGAGTTTCGGAAAACCAACCCGCGATAACCTATAACCTATACTTGTAAGACAATTGGCACGAGGAAACCCTTGGATATAAACAATTCAGAGAAAAACCCTCGTTTAAAAATGTATCTCCAATACAAATACAACCAATTGTTACACTAAGTCGAGTATTTCTTTTCCATGTCGTTCGTAGGTTTAGGATAACGTAGATCCTTATAAGTATCGTTACCTCGAGTGCCAGCTCCCACGATGCCATTGACTAACCCTACCCGGATGCTTACAATATAAACACTCATCTCACTTCATCTAGCTACCCATCCCCTGGAATATACACTACTTGTAAGTAACGAATGCCTATAGGTAACAATAAACCGCTATGTGAAGTTATGGTGTTATTTTTCAGGGTTAATATTTTCCGCTGCGGAACTATTTTCAGAAACTGTTGGGCAAAACGAATTTTCTAAATAGTATAGGTACAGGGGAGTCCCAGTGGACATAACGCTCATAGTATATTGTGTTTATTTTAGCGAAGGTGCAACTTGTTCAAATAAAATATTGAAATGAATAATGTATATATATGTTTGTAAAGTTTAATCTTGAAATTTACCTAAATTGTTAATTGAAAATCGGTTAATATTGACATAGTAGAATAAACATTATTATGAAATAGTATTAAGACCACAGAACTATTTACAAGTAAACATTAAACGACATTTAATTGAAATGTGGTTCAATCTAGGAGGTTGTCGTGGAATCGTGCCTATCACCTAGCATGTTTGCGGAAGTTGGCCCGGGTTTCATTTCAAGATATTGCCAGCATTCGAGTCTCGTGTATAATATTTCCGTCGAGTGTAATCAGTGTAGAAAGATGGAAACGGAGATGAAAGCTCTGCTATTCACACACCCCCACTGTCCAAGGGAATTACTTGAAATGACATGCTAACTGTGTACTTAAGTCGGATGAAATGGCTCGTCCTTAATTAAAGACAGAGTATCAGCGGTTTTACTTTTTACGATGGCGATATTTTAAAACTGTCAAGTTGTAACTTATTACAGAAATAACTATACAGTTTCAGATAATAGATTTATGTTAGGACATAAAAACTATAAAATTGCTAAATTTACACCGCAGTAAACAACCTACATAAAAAGCGTTAATCATATTTTTAAATTATTACAGCTTTAGATTTTGATGCATAGATAAAATATTTCAATAGCAAAACATTTTATTTTTACATTTTGATAAATATTATTTATGTGCTGTAGCTTTTAAAATGGGCAGTGTGTAAATTCGGGCCAATGTTATGGTGTCCGGAAGGGACAAAGTTACTCTGTCTGTACCATGAGCTGCACAAATGCATGGCCCAATTCTGGATGAATTCATTCATAAATGGGCCATGTAA
This sequence comes from Apotomis turbidana, assembly GCA_905147355.2. Taxonomy (NCBI): domain Eukaryota; kingdom Metazoa; phylum Arthropoda; class Insecta; order Lepidoptera; family Tortricidae; genus Apotomis; species Apotomis turbidana. The sequence goes on along the minus strand of LR990288.1, from coordinate 16,818,269 downwards.
TTCTGCAGCTCATGGTACATATAGTACCTATATAAGGTGAATTATTCAAGTGAGCGATGTGAAAATGTGTGAAACTAGAGGAACAGAAAATTTTCCTTTGAAGAACAAAGTTTCATTTGATAGCTATATTTAATCCGTCAGTGTGTGTATAAATAAATAAGGTTTTTTTAATGTGTAGATCGACTCATAGTATCAGACCAGTACAACAAAATTGGTCAAAGAAGTGATTTTTTTTATTGCTGTCTGCCGCCACCTTTGTTGGTTCCACCAGTCTGCATTTTGTATAAAAAGTCACAAGTTGTGTGAGGGTATTTTTAAATGTATGAATATTATTATGAAAAATTTATCCCTGTTTCATCTTTTTCATTTGACCGTAGATTTATATTTTGAACCCGATGAATGAACCTATGCTTTTTGTCGGCAAACTTTAACAGTCGTCTGGAAAGTTAGCTTTCAGTAGGTAATTACCATAAAATTACTCGTACACTGAGTTAACAACACACAAAACTTTTCAAATTATGAGTGCTTTCACGTTTTTCACAGATGCGAAAAAAACTGCGTAATCCTGAGTGCACATATGAGGAGATCCGAAGAAGAATCAAGGTCATCGACATAGCTTAGAGAGTTACTAGGCTTAAGAGGTAGTGGGCGGAGCACATATAATCGAAGATTGTTGGGACAGAAAGGCCATGGAGTTGCTCATGTACCAGAGAAGACGCTACGTGGGAATTACCAAGGTGGACCACTGATCTGGTTACGATCACGAAAAGCCGATAAAGGCGGCGAACGACTGATCATCGTGCAGGAGCTTGACTTTGTCCAAAAGTGGGCGTCTTTCGGTTCGGCTATTTATAATATGATATGATTCCTACGGAAGTACAAGGAATTTAAATTTCATTTAGGTTTCATAATAACTCATCTTGACTTTTCATGCAGATGGAATATTTTACCTCCCGCTAGAAACTTGTCAGTGAAGGAGGAGCAGAGAAGCAATTCGAGTCGGGTTTCGTCACGTCGCCCGGAAACTTCATTTAGAAAACTTTAATTGGAAGGCGCTCCTCTATAGACAGTTTTATTTGAAACGACCGTGCCAAATGTTATTAGGTGGCGTAAGTGCTCTTAATTGGATATACGTGTTTAAAGGATAGCCGTAAGATTGGCTTTGTAGACAGTTGAAAAGACAAATTCGAGATTAAGATTGAAGCAAATTGAGGATTGAACACAAAATTTATGTGCGTAGATTCTATATATAAAATTATATTTGCGACTTTCATTTCTCTTTGGTTAATCAGATTGGGTAAATACAGTCATACCAAAAAAATCTCTACCACTTTTCGACTTCATTTCATTATACCCTGCTTGATATAGGTACTTTTATAGCATTTAGTAGTTAAATATAGTTGTAATTTGTTTAAGTATTTAACAATAATAATGTTTTAAGTAATAATTACACATCATTTTGACAGTCTTCCCATTAGCATAAAAACTAAATTATTGGTGGCATAAATGATCAAGTGACATAATACAAACTTATGTTATGATAAGACGATAGCGTAAACTAGTTCAAGCTATCGATTGACCAATGTGAGCCAATACTACAAGAAACCGTCGGAGAAATTTCATTAATCAAAGTTCGTAATGCCACCGCAGTGCAAACTTGCAGCATCTGCGCCCGTATCTATAATGCACGCCGTATAACGAGGCCAAATGAAAACCGCAGTCCGCTCTAGCGGCGTAAGCACCTTCGTTTGCTATGCTAATTGGTTGGATAAGCTGCCAACGCGTGCATGCAAGAAATGTTCCCCGGTCTACACCATTACCTATTTTTGTTATCGTAATCAGCTCGGAACAATTAAACGGAAACACTAGGCTGAGTGAATGTTATTCTCACGAGGGATTAAGAGGGCACTTGACCCCGTTGGGTTACCTGAGTATTTTATTTTTTATTTCATTTGTACCCCTTTGTTTCCGGAAATCGTTCCTTACCAGGTTGAGTGCTTTCGGATAGGCACTCGTGTCTCCGATAACGTAGTTAGAGATGGTATGAGATTAATGTAGACTGCGCTATAGCTAGCTTCCTGATGCAAACTAAAGTGCTTTCCCTCTATTTGATATTTGCCCGCGTGGCAATCGAGGTTTAAGTTATTCTTTGGGAACTGTGTACCTTCCGTTTGTCTTAATTGCTAAAAATAGGTAATTTTCTCACACTGGCCTATATTGGTAGGTACAACATGATAATGTGGATGCGTTCATTTTTGCACTAAAGAAGGACAAGTCAACAAGCATATTTATTTAGCATGTTCAATTATAAGAATAACCAAATTGAAATCCACGTGTTTCATGTGTCGAAAACACAATATCATTATGAATTATTTTTATTAAAGCAGTAAAGTCTGCTAACGTAAACCAAATGTTTACAATGAAGCAAAAAACATCATTTTGTTTATTGCTTTTGCAAAGTGAGAAACCTTTACAGAGTGCAAAAGATTGTGCTTATTTTCCTTATATTAATATTTATACTGTGATAGCTAGTCATTGCATTTGGTGGATTTAACGCCTTTGGAATTCACTATTTTATTTATAACGGTCCATTCTGTGTTAGTAAACTTAGGAAAACTATATTAGTACTTAATAATTAATAATACTATGCTTAATATGGGCTAGTGTACCCAATTACTTAATGTTCGTTGGCTCTTAAACTATGCGGTATAAAGTAAACATGCCTTATAAAAACGCAAAACTTTTGCGGATAGAGCGGACCGGTACGAAAAAGTTTGTTATTAAAATTATAATGTGGCTGTAGTATTTCAGACAAGATCTTTTGCAGGTTTAGCCGGGTACAAACTTGTTTTGTTTGTTCTCCCTGTGCCATACTACCCATACCATACACTACGACGCCGATTTTGGCGACGCGGTTGGCTCGGTTTGTAGTGCAGCTGCCTACTGAGCCGGCGGTCCTAGGTTCGAATCCCGGCCAGGGCAAATATTTATGTGAATAACTCGAATATTTGTTCCTGGGTCATGTATGTTATCTATATAATGTATTTAACCTATATATTGACATATGATTGACCCTTAGTATTTATTTATTTATTTATTATAGGTACCTCTATGCAAAAACATGTCCATTCATGCGAAAATGGAAACAGACTAGGTACTAGGTATTCTGGAATCCAAGGATACAAAAAAATGCTTTTTGATGTTTCAAACATGGCATTTACGACATTACGCAAAGTGTGGATATTTTAGCTCTACTGAATTCTGATTACTGAGTTTATTGTGTACCTACCCCAATAAACATAAGTATTAAAGTGTTTCTGTGTTTGTAGAATGGGCACATTGGGCACGGATAAACCACACGTAACGTCTACACCGCAATTCTCCGGAGGCTAATACTATAAGTTGAATTTCCGCCTACTTTCGCATTTTATTCTCGCCACTACTGGCGCTACACGGCGAATTATATTTCCGAAACATATCTTTTCATGCCGCGGTGCTAATGAGCTTTTCCGCCCCGCATTTTCTTCCTCCGCTAATTTCCGCATAAATTTTATCACCTTACGAGGCATTTTCTCTTGAGATTTCTCGCGGCATTAAGAACGGGGGTTGTGTTATCTACTTAATTATATAATTGGGACATGCGATCATATTAACCCGCATGGAAGAGCGTCATTCTATTAGGGGTACAATGTACATGGAGACGTAAATGAGAGACGTAAATAGCTATGAAAGAATGATTCACCGATGTTATTTGTTTCGTCTTTGAAATATTTTAATTAATTATTAGATTCTACCGAAAGCTTCTTCCGCAAATTGTAGAAAAGTCTTCAAGTTCTACAACTGCGTATTTATTGTCTCTTGCTGGAAATAAATCTTGAGATTCATTAAACTGGTAATAAATTTGCCTGTTTAGTGTAGAAACACGTAAGTTTAGAAAACTTGAGAAAGCGGTAAACCTGAAAACCCTGTCAAGAACTCGGGTACTAAGTAAAATGTTTACCGTCCCAGACACAGGAGCTCAATATTTTGCAAATTCCTGCAGCAGTGCCTCTTATCTTGAAGAAACTTTTTCCACAGAAAGTTTAGAGTAGACAAATGAAAAAAGTTTTTGTCTCAAAGTAATCAAAAAAAGTATTTTTCTTATAAACAATGTTCCTTTTGTTTCAATTTCGTGATCTACATTCCTACAGAATATCGTGAAATTATTCTAAAATATTAATAAAAATTACTCCGTCTGTTCTTAAGCGACAATAATTTATTCATTAGATTCCCTGAAAATGCAAATGAATAAGTTCACGTATCTCTGAAAATATTTTGTTTTCTGATAGGCAAGGCTCGGTTCCTACAAAGAGACGTGAGGCGTACAATTTATTCAAAGCCCGAGGCACGTGGGACGCGAGGGAGGCCCGACTGGACAAAGGCCGAAAATTGCTATTATTAACACGAACCTCAGAGAGCCATTCAATTTTAAGTAACAAAGTCTCCGCCTCTATGGCCACTTGGAAACTAAAAAGACTAAAAACGCTACGGCACGCATAAAAAGGATTAGCAGAATTGTGATCAAGCAAACTTTTAGGCAGGAAACACGAAAGGAAGGGCGTTCTGAAGTTTAATTGGAAACGTCTCGTAAAATTGATCGTGACTTCCGAAGTTTAGTTTATTTACTTTGCGAATTGGAGAACCGAGTTGTCGGCTAGCGTTACCGAGGATTTGGAAAATAATACTTCGATGAACGTTTTAGCGTGGGTTTACATTTATTGAAGTCATCCCGTTTTGTCAAAAGAACTGACAAAAAAATATTCCGCATTAACTGGCTGAAAAGAAAAGTTTAAGTACGGGATTCTTTACGTAAATTGCCTTTGTTTCAAGGCATGAGCAATAGTAGAGAACAAATTAAAAGGGGGTATTGTTAATCTCTTGTCTAAGTTAATGTATCGCGACATGCTTAATTTTTCATCGCAATTACTTTGTTCATAATATTAATTGACGATCTAAATATATATTAAGTATAGTTACGTCAACTACAATTCACAATGACCATGACTACGTTATTTTATGGCACTGACAATTAAAATCAATTTTCTATGCGACTTTATTTAACCCTCGTCCTCTTTTTGTCGCTGTAACATTATAATAAGTGTGAGACGGAAAGTTACCTACATGTGCAATTTACTTTTGCTATTTGAGGTTTTATTTTATTTCGATTGTCATTGACATACTTATACTAGCAATTTAACCGATCAATATCGATTTCTGCCCTTGGAGCTACAATAAATAACATTGAAAAGTTGTCATTGAGGTAGAGAGCACACCTGACCTGAGATATATGTACTGGTAGAATCTTGGACGTATTAGAACGTCGAATTTACTCCCCGTTCGAGAAATTTTAATTTGAATGTTTATAAACACTGCGTTTAACTTTTGAATCGGGTAGTTTGCCAAGCTCCAACAAGCAAGGAGATTTCATTCCCTACTATCAATGAGACAACATTATGTGAACATGTACTTGGAACTTAATTGTGTTAGGGTATTTTTCAAGGTGGTTATATTAATGCGACAACTTAATAATGCAAGTAGGTTATTAAAACATTATCGCCTCAGCGCCTGAGTGCATCGGTGAACAGAAGAGGTGCTTCAAAACGCATTACGCTCGCCTGTTGAAGCTTACGTACACACATACATAATAACATAAGATGGAAAGAGACGGACAAAACTACGACGCGACTGGTTCTGTCAATATTGCCACTACACTTAACTATCATACAAAGCAAATAATCCCTCGATGTTACAGCAAGATTTTAGTCAAATCATACGTTTAAAATAACAAGACACATAATGTCTAAGACAACAACGATTTCAATTTAACGGTCATTTCATTATGTAAATATTGAATGCATAAAACAATTGTAAATATTTAAAAACATACAATTCAAATAAAGTCCATTCATATAAAGTCGATGAATGCCAAAAAGTTTTCCGAGCGATTAATCGTAAGAAACATGCAAGAGTTTAAAATAACTGTCGAAAATAAATGAATGTTCTAGAAATTCCAGAGACATATATCGAAACATTTCATCGACAGACCTAGGTCTAGTTGGCACGTCGCATTCCGATTCCGAAAGATAAGTTTTATTACATTCCCGACGCAAAAGAACGAATTACAGCGAACGTGCGCGGTCAAATATTGCCTTTTCGAGCTCCACGAGTGAATGTGTTTGTAAGACACTACACGCTCGTGCTATATGTACGTGTAATGATTTGAGTAAAGTCAAGTCAACGTTTGTATTACGAGTATATGACACAGGAAGTAGGTATTGTTCTGCGGAAATATTTGTTTTGTCAAAACAACAGTTCAATATATTTTGTACATTAGGTTTCCTAATTAACAGTTAAAACATTCGATTGAAACGACACTAACACTGTATTAATGAATTTAAAAAAAAAAAACAGTCACGAAAGTAAACGATGTTAGAGCCACCAAAAGGTCAAAAATATTCATATGTAGATGTTTAATTTATGAATTACGGAAAGAATATTAAAATAATGAAGTTTCGGGTTTGGCTTAATATTAATTATAAGAAGAAGATCTATTGTTGTCTGACTTCATAATTTATATGAAAATCTCCAATTCAAATGATGGAGATAATATTTCATACTTGCAAGTTTAACGAACCTATTTGTAAACATGGATCCAATTACATACCGGGCATACGAGACATTTTATCTAGACCATCGGTTAATTTTATTCACAACAATGTCCCATTACTGAGACAATAGAAGCTGAAAGATCTCACATGACTGCTTGCGACTGGTCTCCATTTATGGAAGTTAATTTCAAACAGAATATTACATTTTAAACTAACATAATCTGTGATGTAGATGTAATATACTTGTAGGACGTTTCTCATGGTGTATTTAAACTTTTTACTAATGTTTCATAAGGTAGTATAATATGCAGTTATGTAAAATTTAAGAGTAATTATTTAAAACGACAAGCGAAATGAGCGAGTACAAACATTACGAATTATAAAACGAAAAAAATAAATGACATTCTGTGTCAATATTATTTATACCGTCGATCTATTTATAGACTGTCGGTCGTGATTAATTAGGTATTTATTTATTGAACTAGGAATTAAAAGCACCGCTTAGGAACGACAGATATTTGAAGCACAGACTGAAAAGTCAATAAATTAAATGCAAAGCAGTTGAATATTGATAACGCTTGGAGCGATATCTTTGGGTTCTACAGCATACCTACAATAAGAAACAACGTCTCTAGTCCCTGCGACATGAAAGAACAAAACTTAATTGAAAACATCAAAGTGGAGAAATGTAAATACTTAAATAGTATTCAAGGTCCGATCCAATTGACTGGGGCAGCAACAGATCGATCGGTATTTATGATTGACGTTAACGACCAATTGGTCGGGACTACTCGGGACACGCGACTGAGATGAACGACGCTCGCAGGTCTGATTGGGTAGTTAACTGAACTATACTATTCGAGAGGAGGTGCTATATTTTTGAATTGAATCTATACTTCAGTATATCTTCTATCTGCATAACCACTTCAACTCTCACATCAGTTCTAAGCACTGCCAACACATTGGGTATAGCGCATTGATGGATCAATATTAAACAAATACGTAATGCTTATTGCAAAAGTTAATGTACGCAAATTTAGGCTAGACAATAATAATATCAATGCGCTTGCCAAGTTTAAGATAAATACTGTGTACATCCATATTATGAATTCATTATTTGGTACTTTCTTTACATTCGTGTTCGTTGCATTTTTGAGTGATAGTAATAAAAATAAAAGGCGATACCTACTCTTGAACACGGCGTAACGACACCGTTAGCTCGTGTCCCACTGCCGGTGGCACCCTAGGTTTTATGATGTGTTTATAATTTGTAATTTCTTTTTGTTTTAATTTTTCTATTTATATAAATTTACTGAGTATCCTTAGAGTTATAAAATAAAGAAAATAGCTTTATTTAAAGTACTATTATCCTCCAAATACCTGGAAAATAATAGTACTTTAAATTAAGCTATTTTCACATTGCGTGGCTCATCGGCCATGAACTAGGTTCTCCTTACGATTACACTGCATAAGTACGTATAACCAGTATTGTGACTTCACGACATTTTTGAATTAATTACCTATGCGCTATCGGCACGCAATGGCTGCCACTTTAAATGATACAAGGGAATTTAATATCGCCTGTGACTGTGAGTACCTCGTTTTCTTTAAGGCTCGACCACACCGCTGCTCAAAAAACGGTGACAGTGCTTTTAACCTGTGATGTTTCTAATTCCTACCGGTTTACCGCAAGCTCGTCACCGCTGCTCAAAAAACGGCGACGCACCGTAAACGCAATCAAATATTGCGTCTTTTTCATATATTTGACTTGCGTCAGCGTATTTTAAGCACAGCGGTGTGGAGAGTTTGCGGTTAAAACGGCACGGACACGACACGTCACTGCGTAAAGCGCTGCGCTGGCGTTTTGGCAGCGTTTCTGTCGCACCTAGGTATATACTTAAATAGTTGATGCGTCTTAGGATTATCGAAATCGATTTTTAATATCGAGTTTTACTAAATGCAATTATTTCCACGAAAACTGTATTCACTGATTAGAGTTACGATGATAATATTTTAGCAGGCCCGCTACACTTATAACTTTTATTTTTTACTTACGCAAGAAAATACCTACCTAATCTACCTATAAAACAGAAAGAAAACTCGTTGTCTGCACGAACAAGTCTAGTCACAAGACAAATTAGAGACTTCCTTTAGTTTTTGCAGCACGTAGCAATTTATTTAACTTGTAAAATAGACAGTGAACATCCTGCGTTGACTTTAGAGGGCTAATTGTTTCCTCATCTATCTAATTGTTTCCTAAATATCTAGTTATCTACTTAACAACCTCTTTAATCTTAAATTAACACGCATTTCAAATTCAAAAAAATGTTCAAATGCCTTTTGATGTAAATAAAACATGGTAATTCTCGAAATTTCAAGAGGGCCCTTCGTAATAAATAACGTAATTCCCTTGTGCTGAAGGTAAATCCCTAGTACAATAATTATTCAGAGACGGCATAATGTGGAGTGAGCACTATGCTTCGTCCCGTCTGGTGTCGCTACACACTCTTCGTGGAATGTTCTATTAATATTTATGACCGGAAAATTATCATTAAAAATAGGTTTTGACCGTCCGTAATATTACCGCTCCGCCCCATTCAATATGCCTCTACAAGGGCCCTCCTATTATCCTCTCATTAATTTTATTTGAGAATAAAATAAAGTGTATCGCCGAACACACTCGAGCTTTATTGTAATAATATGGTACAGTGTAGCGTTCTGATTAAATTTGTTCAAACAAATGACGGGTGGAGATTGATCGGCCATACTGCCTTCCGAGTCTCGACATAATTGAATTGTGTCGTGACACATTCAGACATGTTCCTAGATTTAAGCGCGATATTTCATTTGCAGTCATCGATCAATTTGCGTATCTTTAGTCATACGTCACATGTTGATCCGAAAACATTTAGATAACATAAATGAATGAGGCGAGGCCGTTCAGATCCTGCGATACGTTATTTATATGTGATGTGTTTCATATGCGCTCCCGACTATAAACATTAAACACGCGCGGCCAGCACACGTCATAATCAATTTGCTAAGCATATGTATTAAGTGTTGAAATTCAAATATTTATCGTTGGTTCCCAGGCGTGGTTGCAGGCCGACCATTGACCCTGCGCCCGCGCCCATGCTCGTGGTTGTACGAGAATGCGTCTGCTTTTTGTACAAGACTGCGTATGCACACCCATAACAACCCGACGACAACATACTCGCGATAATGCTCACATTCGAATGTGAATAACAAGGCTGAACAGACTTCTATACGAATAAAATAAAGGTGCAAAATAAAGATGCAAAATGTTTTAAGATAAATGCCCAGAAGGCGAGGACTAACGCTTTAATAGCACCTTACAGTAGCTAACGAAGCGACGACATTGGCAAGTACTAAGAGCGTATTTTCCTCTTAATTGGGTGCCTACGTAACGCGATGCTCTCAGTCTAGATGCCGTACCTTGGCTACATGTCGGGCTTATTGTGAATTAGGCTGACGTCGTGAAACATGCTCTTTACCTCTAAAACAAACCAGAACATGTATTACACGGGCTCGCATTGCAGTATGATAATGAAAAGAGAAAAAAAACATAACCAGAAAATTTATCACCCTTTAAACGTAGAGAACCGCCGTTCTCCACATTGTTGTCATTTTGCGGTAAAGCCCGTTTATATTGGCTTTTTAAAAATATGGCATGAAAACAAAATAAATAGCGTTATGCTAGGCGTAAGCGATGGGTCAGCGATTCGCGGCAGACACGAGTCAGTTTAATTAAATGTCATCGCGGGCAATGCACCTACCGAACGCGGTGAATTAATATCGGTATTCACTCACACACTCAACACAGCCACTCATATCCGCCACTCAGAGCATTCGCGGCTGGAATCAAACCCCGACGCGTCATGGCATGCTGACGTTCAAGACATATGCCGCTCTTCGATCAGGGTCGTCGGTCGACGACACCATTAATTAAACGATTTGTCAAACTCATGTATACTACACGTGGGAACGTAGACACGACACCATACACCCCCTTACCTAAGCGGAATATGAGCATCAACAGCAGATGTTCATAGTCTTCTGTTAAAGGTAAACAGTTTACAAAGCTCCAGATGGAATGCCGCATTCTTTCTTAAGAATAACTAGAGAGAATCGTTGGCATTTCAAATAGTTCATTAAATAGTTCTGGTAGAATCTTCGTGTTGTCCGTTTGCTTGAGAACAATTGCAATTTAAGATTGCAAATATTCTATCTTCTAAATGTAAAATATAATACTACGCGTCTTTGCCTTATTCATGCTTTCGACGAAATGATACACTTGGACATCGGCATTTAAAACATTCCAACACAACTTTGAACAAATCATTTCTTAAAATAGTACTGACGGTGGAGTTAGGAATGTAACATCAGGATAATCTACAAAGATGGGGCGGTACGTAAATTACTACAACCACACTACAACATTATCGCCAATATGAAGAGTCCAGGAGGAGCCATTAGGTTGCGGCCACCATTACGGATAGGATCCCTAATGGAGTGCCTGAGTTAGTTCTGGAGATTAATGGCACCTTTATTGCAATTATCTCTGGTAATGATGCGTTGTTGAATGATCTCATACAATTAGTGATACGCCATTCATGCTGAAGCAAACATAATAACGTTACATCTTTGACACAGAGTTTTAACAACAATGTACATCTTCGTCATAATCATATATGATGTCATAAAGATGCCAAGTATTAAGTTTTAGTAAAAAAAAATCTTCTCTTAAAACAGTTCTGAAGACAGGGTTAGGAATTCGTAACATCAGGATAATCTACACAAATGGGGCGGTAAGTCAATTACTAGAGCATAATCGCCAATATGAAGGGTCCAGGAGCACTCCGAGCCATTAGGCCGCGGCCACCATTGCTGATAGGATCCTTAATGGAGTGCCTGGGTTAGTCGCTTCTATTTCTGGAGGTTAATGGCACCTTTATTGCAATTATCTCCTGTAATCATACCTAGGGCAATAGTGACAGTATTTAAAATATAAAATATATTTGACATTACTTACTAATTTACTATACATACTTAGAAAAAATTAGGAAATAAAATAAAAAACACAATATGTGACTGTTGCGTAAGTTAGCCGGGTTGCATCATAATCATTCATTATCGATTGGTGCATGTAGGTAAAGGTTTAGCGTTTCATCTCAAACTCACCCATACATATAAGTCTGTCACCAAGTCTGTAGCTCCAGGTAAGTATATGCTGTTCCCAGAGTAAGCAATCACTATGGGGACAGGCTCATCGAAAAGCGCTTACCATATTTACTTAACGCCTTACCTGCGACTATTAGGACAAAGACAAATAAAAATAAATTTAAAAAAGCCTTACTAAAATACTTCCTCGAGTCCTCGACGGTATTTAACTTATTGAACTGAAAATTGTATAGATATTTGCCTAGTACCTATACCTATATTATTAATAGTTAAGATTGATAAAGATTTCTATAGATATTTTACAATATTTTCTAGATAGACTCACGGATCCCACAGTCAAACCGTGAAAACAGTTTTGTGGGACGATGTACCTAATTAATGATATGTACTTACTTGACATTTGAATAAATATGGGGTCCCTGAAGGTCTCTGCAAATGGATTGCTGATTTCCTGAGTGAGCGTTCGATCCGAGTAGTCCTTGATGGCTACACTTCGGATCCCAGGGCTATTGAAGCCGGTGTTCCTCAGGGGTCTGTTCTGTCTGAAACTCTTTTTCTGCTGCATATAAACGACATGCTTATGCCCGGTCCCTTTTGGTATGCTGACGACAACACAGTTGTTGACAGATACACATCCAGCGCAAATTCCAAGAGGGACGAAATCCAGTCTTGGGTTGAGGCGATGGTGGATCGATTGAAGCAAACTCTCGTGGCAGTGTCCAAATGGGGATATGCCAATTTAGTTGGATTCAATGCCACCAAGACTCAGGCGTGTCTGTTTTCCGCTAAACGGTGTCCCTTTGACCTGACTCCCACTTTCCAAGGTGTATCCGTACCGATTTCAGACAACCTAGAGCTTCTTGGGATGACCTTATCATCCAACCTGAACTTCGGCCAATACTTTGAATCCTTGGCTACAACTGCAGCAAATAAACTTGGGATCCTATCTAAGGTGAGGCGGTACTTCACGCCGAGACAGCTGCTTCAATTATATCAGGCGCAAGTCCGATCATGCATGGACTGCTGCCATCTTTAGGACGGGTCCGCCAGATACCAACTGGCCGCCTTGGATTCGATTGACAAACGTGCGAAGAAGCTCATTCGCGACCCTGCCTTAGTTCAGAAAAGGCTGCAAAACCTCGAACACCGCAGGAAACTCGCCTGTTTATCGGTTTTCTACTGGATACACTTTGGTGAGTGTGCACTAGGACTGCATGAATTAATTCCACTGTCTCCGTTCAGACAATACAATACTCGGCGCGGACTTGGATTCCACCCTTATGTTGTCGATATACCACTGATTCGTACGAAAACGAAACGCTTTGCGTCTACTTTCCTTATGAGGACAGCTAAGGAATGGAACTCTCTTCCTGCGCACCTGTTCCCTGAAAAATATAACTTGGATCTCTTCAAGTCGAGAGTGAATAGGCATCTTCTAGCCAAGCATGCTCCATCTTAGGCCTTATTGTTACTCAACATCAGGTGCAATCGAGGTTAAATGAATGGCTATTTTGAATAAAAAAAATATACATAAAAATGCATGAATGAAGGAGTACCGGTGTACCTAGTAAGTAAGTAAATATACAGGAGTAAGAAGGATAATCTTCACATCAGAATAGGCGATAAGTAAATTACTACAACATTATCACCAATATGAGTCCAGGAGCACCCATTAGGCCGCGGTCACCATTGCGGAAAGGATCCTTAATGGAGTGCCTGAGTTAGTCGCTCCCATTTCTGGAGATTAATGGTAATGGCACCTTTATTAGAATTATCTTGACTTGAATAAAAGAGTATAAATAATTGTGGGATGATTTGACATTAGTAACTGCAGAACACTTTAATAAATATCAAAGCTGTAATTATACCCTACGAGTATGTTGACATTTAAATATAATTATCATCAGTTGCACAGTTTTTTGTCTTAAAATCAGTATTAAAATGTGTATATATTATCATTACTGTGTTTTTTCTGACATTTTCTAATCTTTATTATGCTCTTTCTGACATTTTCTAAATTAGTTAATAATAATTTGAAATAATTTCGTCGCCCCTCTCAACTATTTGCATGCCTATTTAATGGTTGAACGCACTGAACTTTTATATATAATAATATGTATATCACATTTTACTGTGTTCGAAGCAAATAAAAATCTTTGAATCAAATAAAAATCTTTGAATCTTTGAATCTATAAAACTATTCACCGCAAATCTAAGAAATAATTCTACGTGTTTCTATCTAGACTATTATTCAAGAGGCGTGCACATTGCGAAGACGTCAAGGAAGGGGAACAAATGCAGTTACGTACCTTCATTGTGACATAAGTTCTATACAAGAAGCCTTGACAACATTCAAGGAAAAGTGATATCCAAGTTCTCAGCTATCGACGGGGTAGTACGAGAACCTATTAGTCTACAGATACGATTAAAAGAGGCAGAATTTTGTTTAGTTAATTTCTTTTCACCGATATGGCTGTTCTCTACATCGTAAATATCGCCTAAATTATATCATAAGCTATTCACTGCCACTAAATAACGCTTTCATCTGACTTTAATGAGATTTTATAGGAGAACAGTGTCCCGTCAGCGTATTGGTTTGACCGAGGTTCATTAGTTTTACTAACGAGACTTTAATTGTTTTATCGGGGCGCCTTAACAGAAAAGATGGAGTGTTAAATATGAGGATTATGAAATAATACACCCACTTTTAAACCGACATCAAAAGAAAGGAAGTTCACAATTCGTGGGGATGATTATGTTTAGGATTCCGTACCTTAAAAGGAAAAAAACGGAACCTGTACACGTACCCGTACCGTCCCACCGTCTGTCTGTCAAGACCCTTTATGTCGGGAGCGCGTAGCGTAGAGGTATCGATTTGTACGGAACCGTCGGTGGACGAGTCCGACTCGCACTTCTCCGGTTTTTTATATATGAATGCTCCCCGATAACTCGAAGACAAATCTTTTGCAACCGAATGCTTGTTGAAAGCAATAATTGAATATATAGGTAATAAGATGAAATAGGCTAGAGTGGTTCCAAATTATCCCAAAATAGATCGTAAAACGCGCGTCTAATTAGTGCCGTGCCAACATTATAACATGGAGAATTAATTACAGCCACAACCACACAACTAATATCTGTGATCCTTCTGATCCTTTAGCTCGGCCGCATATGACAGAATCGAATTTAAATAATGCGTATTTGACACAAAGCTTCACACATGATACTATTCTGTCATATTTTTATATTGCAGGTAAGAATAGATAGCCTAACAAGTGTTGGTCCGGCCCAGGGATAGTGGCGCTACAAACAGCTTTCACTTCACTTCACTTCACTCTTTTCTTTATGGCTACTGTGCATCTAGCACAATTCTGCCAATGACAAGTGTTGAGCTTAGCACGGTACATAGATAAAGCATAATAGCGCTTTTAAATTTTGACACTTTTCGGAGCTGGTAATTCCTGAGGACAAAAATCACATACACAGAAGCTGCTAATGTCTACCAAGCTTTTCGGAACACGAATAATACACATAGATAGCCCAATCCAGATTATAAGCAGACAGAACACAAAGTCTAATATTTCTTGCAACGCATTATAGTTTAATATTATTATTTTCTATGAATTTGCTCAATGTAGAAATTACCTTTCTATTGTCTGTGTGGCATAAAAGGGAAGCCATATTCATGGGAAGTGGAAGTTTAAGTTTAGAAATAAGAATATGAAGCGGCGGAGTTTTATTATTTAGTTTACATTTAAAAAACATGTGGTCTATTGTACCAACATCTTCCCCACATTCACAAAGGGGGGAATCTTTGATTCTAAATTTGTGAAGCTGCTCAGGCGAGCAGACTCGACCTAATCGGAGTCTTATTAAAATTGACGTTATGTCTCTTGGAAAGGGATCTATTTTTGAAAAACCACGGGCGTGATGGAATGGTTTGTTGAATGTTAGAATAGAAACATTTTTTGGAACGGGACCAGCGAGAGGACCATGTTTTATAGTACATGGAAATCGTGCTTTAAAAGTGGGGTTACCTTGCATTAAATCGGGTAGTTCTGATTTTTGTATATGTTGCCTACAG
Source organism: Apotomis turbidana (assembly GCA_905147355.2). Taxonomy (NCBI): domain Eukaryota; kingdom Metazoa; phylum Arthropoda; class Insecta; order Lepidoptera; family Tortricidae; genus Apotomis; species Apotomis turbidana. The sequence goes on along the minus strand of LR990288.1, from coordinate 16,802,336 downwards.
TGAAATGGTTATGATAAATCCAATTTTTCGACCTCGAAGACCCGCCGGATCATTGTGAAATTCTTGAAAAACCATGAATTTTTCGGTGTTATTTCATTTTTTGTTACTTATTTCCACCAAACGCTTTTATTACAGTAAAAATCACTATGAACACTTTTAAGTACACTAAATTTGCAACAAAATCAAAGTAATTTGGTTACATTAGACCCAATAGTTTCTAAAATACAGCTATTCAAATGTTAACAAATTTACCTAAAAATGCTTTTCAAATTAGTGGTGTATTTAGAGGAAATCGGTTCCAGTCATGTCCAATACTTGCAAAGTCGCTACGGCTCCCATATAACTGTGGTTTTCGATGGGTATCCATCTGACGCTTTAGAAAAAAACACCAAGAGCACGTCTTCGTAGAGTTGGAACAAAGTCCTCATCTGACGTTATCTTCTTCTTACCTACTCGACGGATTCCTTCATCCACCAAGCACAACCCGTAATGGCACTGTTCTTCACACTTGCAGTGGTTGTGATACAACTTCAGCACTTTTTGGCCAAGGAAAAATGAAGTTTCTGTTGACACTGAAAAAACAGCCGCGCCTCAAACAAAACGCTGCGGTTTTCCTAATTCCTTTCACTCACATCTGAGGAATGAGGCCTCGCACTCGAGGCTTCATTCCTCAGCTGATGACGAAGCCATCAGCTCCTCAACCCCTGCTTAAAATTATTTCCTGCAACTGCAAAAAAAGTTGGTTATACAACTTGTAGTTGCAGAAAATCTGGCCTCAAATGCTCGGCTGTTTACAACCACTGCAGCGATAAATCTTGCTAAAACAAGCCTGACTTGATATCTGACGACATTGACGAACAATTCATTGACGACCCATCATTGGATGGCAGTTTCGAGCGGCCTGAGCCGGTCGATGAAGAAATGCTAACGGAGTAAGCCCTCCACAAAAGAAATGCTGTAGATCTGGAAGATCAGCCTGGTCCATCAAAGATGTACAAAAAAGACTAATAATTGTTATTAGTACTGTGTTTCTGTAAATTATAATGCTTATTTCATACGTCGCATTTCATTTTACAAACCCTTCTATTATTTTGTTTACTCACCTCAGCAACTTCACACAGCTGTATCTAAAGAACTATCGAGTCTTAATAGACGAAATTGGTCTCATTTAGTTGCGGATGGTGTGTACTTTAATAAAATATATGGACTTATAACGTAAAATGGGTCCTTAGTTGACCTCGTTGCCGAAAACGTAAAAAAACGTCTAAAAATATATATTTTTCGAAGTTTGGCTAATTTTTGAACGCTTGCATCTTACAAACTATTTGATTTATTGCTCTCTCACTTTAACATAATTCGTTTTAAAATTTTGTCTTCTTTAAAGTTTACATAGTGATATTTGCGGTAAAATAGGTCTCTCATGGTAAAAATTGGTGGAAACTGAAAAAACACCGAAAAATTCATGGTTTTTCAAGAATTTCACAATGATCCGGAGGGTTCCCGAGGTCGAAAACTTGGATTTGCCATAACCACTTCATCATATAGAACATATAAAAAAATCAGAACTACCCGATTTAATGCAAGGCAAAATGTACCATTTCCATGGACTATTAAGCATGGTGTCGGATGGGATGTTTGAAGTATCAGGTGAAGAAATTTTGAACGTGATATCGTCGCCACAGCTTTCATATGACAATAATGTGCATACGTCGCATTATTAAACGTTGATGGCGATTTGTTAAGGATCTTTCACTAACCAAATATACCTAGAACATAAAAAAAAAACATTGTTTACCGGAATGCTGCTCGGAAAAAAAAACTTGACTTTCATCACTGACGATAGTTCTGGCTTTAGTGTGCAAAAAAATACTTGAAATTTGCGGAATAATTTAGTCCTGTTTCTTTTTTGTTTATATTAGTGACATATACCGATTTTCAACGACAGTTACCCAAAATTTCACGTTGCTAGTAAAATAAATTAGTACCACTAAAAATCTGCGATATGTCGTGGGTTAAAAAACGTCCTGTTGGGCTATAAATAACTTACATTTACTTCTAGGAGACGAGTTTTATTTTATTAAAATTCTTCTTAAGTACACACCTACCGGCTAACGTCTGCGTGACCTTTATTATCTAGTCACTGTTTAAAATTGTTTAGCGATAACTCTAGATATTCTTAGTTTAATAACAATGTGTATTATCGGTACCTACTAACATATCGGATTCAAATATAAATTTTGCAAGTTTATTTAAAGGTGTAAAAAACCTTTCAAATAAACAATGCAAAGATCGACACACAAAACATAAGGAAAAATTCGTCAGGTCTACGTGGAGCGAGGGTAGCGAAGTGGCTAACGCGCTGGACCGGTAATCCAGAGGTACCGGGTTCGATTCCCGGTCCCTTCCACCAGGTAGCTCCTTTTTCAATTTTTCTTTAAGCTTTGATCTTTGTATTCATTGTTTAAGTTTATTTACATAGGTAAAGGTACATAGGTTATTTAAGGTAAAGATAGTCTTGGTTGTACTATTTATGTTGAGTTTCTTTCGACGTTTCTTCTCAACAGTGCTCTTGTGAAATGCCGGCAGTCTCAGACATGTCAAAGTGCTCTTGTGGCCTACTTACAGAATAGTTTTTTTTGACGCGATTCGCGCAGTTTTAGTGCACCTACTGAACCGGCGGGTAAGATTGTCTCTTAATATTTATTATTTATTTATTTTATTATATCCTATGGGGCAATCTGCCGAATCCTGCGCCAGATCAGACGACGCAACGGAGCCACGCTGTTACGTCGCCTAAATCCAACTAGATTTAAGTTTATTTTATGTATGATTTTGTAGTTCACAGTGCCTTAGTTTAATTACTGTAATGCTGGGCAACTAATTTGAATAAATAAATAAGCCCATCCAAATGTTCATTTTTACTAATTCCTCTCATCTCAACGTTCTTCAGATAAAGTGGACAAGCGCTAAGTTACGTCATCTTGGACCAACACCGCATATAAATACCCAGTGTCCCTGTCTAGTCTAGCGTCTCGTCTGATAAGTAACCCAATGAATGGATAATTTTGAATGGAGCCGTATCGGTGTGCGGCCGCTCTTACCTCGAGTAGGTATCAGTTCTGCCTGATCGAACTCTGAACAACTGAGCCGCTTAATCGTGATTACACGACGCGGCGCCTCATTACTGCGAGGCAAAGCCCGCACCCGAATTACACACGTTTTCAACAGTATAACCAACTTACCGCCAATTAAGCTCGCCAACTCGGTCGATATCGGTTTTATATTATCTGTGAATGTTTGGCTGAAATCGGTGTTGGTAAAAAACAAATTACTATACTATAGGTTATGCTGACATGGTACATGTTGACATAAACAAATGAGGTCAAGACCCAAATTCCAATATATATTTCTCTGATATCGCGGAGAGATCTCCTAAGTCGCGATATGCATAGTAGATATCGCCACTTCGGCATCCCGGTCGCGTTAAGTTTCGACCGTCACGTTTGTCGTTAGGACACAATAGATATCACGCGCAAATTTTACTTGACCGGGTAGTAACGTGAACGTGTCACTTTATGCACATCGGATCGAAGGCATTAAAGGCGATAGCGCCTGAAATATACCTGAGACATCGCTTATTTGACGATATCTGAAAGTGCACTCGAATTAGCGCCCAGATTTCAGTGTCTTACCATCCATGGAAAGTAATTTTGTTTACATGAGTTCACATCGGCTTTAGGCAATTTGTAGAAACTCGATTTTCAACAGCTTTGTATTTGATGAAAAAGTCAAAGAAGATAAAATATTTTTCCGTAACTAGCGCTGTAATTTTCCGACAGAAAGTTATCGCCAAAAGGTAAGCGAATTATGAGAGATACCTATGTGGCAAAAGTAATTTTCTCACGGCACTACGCAGCAACAACTCCCACGGGAAACTTCCAGGGTCATGGATAAAGTAACCAACGAGAAACTCGACTGTCATATGTGCCTGCAAAATTGTGCGAGATACTTTTGTGTTGGCCTAGATAATTTAATTGACTAGCCGTTTCAGGTTATGATTTTATCCTGAACTAATTGGAACAAACAAGTGACACACATGTTCACTCGTAGCTCTTAATTAAGCTAGGCGGCTTACTTGTATATAAGTACCTATTATTATTAGGTATGTACAATACGTAGAGAATAGCATCAGTGATGCGTTCGCGTCTTCGCTGAGTAGCTAATATAAAGGAAACGTTCGCTTCCGACTGAGGAAATTTGATTACAAACCTACGCTACACCAAGGAAATTAGTTACACTTCACTTTGCTGGTTGTCATAATTGAAAATTTAATAAGAAACTCCATTTCTTTAACATTCATGTGAGAGTTGCTAATTAGATAAGTTTTACATAATATAAAATGTGAGGGTATTTCTACCATTTCGTGTAAATCGGCAGACATGAGAAGAAATTTTTATTTTTTATTTTTTTCTATGCCAATGGGAAGAAATAGGAAAAAGAATAACTGTAATATAATCTATTTAGAATTATACCCAAAATTTACCGAGATATAAGTAATTTTGTTTTTTCAAATGGAATGGTAATGAACTACGGAATATGGTAATGATATAAAGTGGTATGGTAATGAAAATGTGGTGTTGGTAATGAAGGATTAAGCAAAAAGCCTATATTAGATATTTTTTTATTTCTTCCTATCCTTAGTAATTACTCTATGAAAGAGTGATTACGACATATTCACAAAAAAGGAAAAAAAAACAGTCTCATAAAAAGTAGTGCAGCAGTGCACATGTTTTTGATCTATCATACTTTACTAAAAAAAATATAACTCTTCACGTAATATAAAAATCTTTTAAATTCTGATTGTTATTGTATATTATACACATTAACATTCCAGAACAAAGTATTAGTTAAGTATATGTTTTATACTCAAAACTAATTCGTAAACATTTAGTAGTTTTATGAATAGAAATCCACATCTAATTCTACAAACGCCTAAATAACCTAACAGTACAGAATTTCGAAATGAGTTAAATTTACAACGTACTGTGTAGTGCAATTTAACCTAATAATGTTACTTTTTGCTTTCAATTTTACCTACTTCAAACCATATAAGTCCCTAGAATAAGTTTTTTATTATTCTTATTTTTATGTCAAATTGTATACCCATAAATAGTATCTCACAAATTGCTGCGCCCTACTTCAGGATACATGATGTGATCTCAAATTTGTAACTTTACCACCTATTTTGTAAAACCATTATGTGCAATAAAGTATTGAGTGTATAATTAACCATTTAACGTCTAATCATCAGTTGAAATCCACTTCTTAGAATACTTTACTTATTATATTGTGTGACCCAAATTAATATTACAATAACAAAGTTTTAGTTGTGAATTTGACTCAAACGAATTGGTTAATATTTAACAGTCTTGACAATAGAACGCAACATAGATACTCTGTACCACAATATAACATTTCAATTAGACTTCAAACAACGTGCTGTAGGAAGTTCTTCATAATTATAATGATTTAAGATTATATTTCAAAACTTAAAAAATGTTATATTCATCGTCAGATGAAGAACTGTCGAAAAATTTGCCCACTTTTTTAGAAGTGTTTAGAAGTTTAGAAGTACTTTCTTGTTTATAATATGCTCCAACTTTCGTTCCTTTATCATTTTCCTCTGAAGAACCATTACTAATTGTGGCCTTCAGTATTTTACAGCCCTTTCCAGTTTTAGCAATACTTTTCTTTATTTTCTCTTGTGTCGGTTTCTTAACTCGCATACAAGACAGGACGAGATCAACATCTGCATCCAGAACACCTTACGCTGCAGCGCGGCACTTTATAGGGTGTTGGTGTCCAAGCTCCTTAGCAGATCTACAAAAATACGGATATACAAAACCGTCATCAGACCTATATTAATGTATGGCTGTGAGGCTTGGACGCTGACCCTTAGGGAGGAGAAAAGTTTGTTAGTTGCAGAAAGAAAGGTGTTCAGAAAGATTCTGGGACCTACTCAAAGAGAAGATGGAAGCTGGAGGATCCGCAAAAACACGGAAACCGCCGAACTAGTAGCCGAACTTAAGATCATTGGCGAAACCAAGGCACATCGTCTTCGCTGGATTGGCCACGTCGAGAGAATGGGGGACGATCGAAATGTCAAGAGAGCATACTTAGGCCGACCAATTGGACGACGTCCTATTGGTCACCCCAAGTATCGCTGGAAAGACATGGTGGAGGCGGATCTGCGTGAGCTAGGAGTTAGCGACAGCTGGCACGAAGTGGTGCAGGATCGGGCAAGATGGCGTGCTCTTGTGTTGGAGACCAAAACTTATTTTGGGTTGCTGCGCCAAAGTAGTTAGTTTAGTTTCTTTATTTTACTTTCCGTATATGACGTTTGGTTCTGATCACTTTTATTTTCTTTCTTAGAGTCAACAACAGTTCTTTTTCGGGTGACTGGAATCTCTTTTAATAAAAGATTCGTTAGTCCAATGTCGTTTTATATTCGAAAGCAAAGTGATAGTTTTGCTTTGAGTAGCTCCACTCGCCTTGACATGAGCAGCTCTGATATTATGTTGCAACTGTTGTGTTTGTTCTAAAGTGGTTAAGTTTTCTATTATTGGGGAAGGAGAGGTTGACTCGTTTTCCACTTCTTTAAAAAATCTTTCGGTGGTACGTTGATGCATAAAGTCTTTTAGTTCTACAAAAGCATTGTCAGATGCAGGGATAATATCAATGAACCCTATAACGAAGCTAAATAAAAAAATCGCAAAAAATATATATAACGTTCTGCATACATATACCCACTGAAAACGTATTGTCACGTAAAAGAGGAACGGATAGAAGATAGGTTTTTCACAATTTTAATACTTAAATTCATTACCAGTATTTTATATTCATTACCATTCGCCTAAAAGTGCCTGGTAAATCATGGTAATGAAGAGGATGGTAATGAATTTTCTTTACCTTTTGCAGATTTACTCATTATAAACAACTGCAATCGTAGGTATATTCATACACTAAGTTTTCGAACTTAATGTTGCTTATTTAAGTATCAACAGTACAATAAAACTCTAAAGCATTAATATCAAAACAGCACGAATGGCAATGAAAAAAAATCGTACCAATTCCAAAATCTCGCCACGAATTATTTTTTTACAAAATTATGGCACGCGTCCACTCTCTTCACTATTCACTGAGTCGACTGAGGTGGGATCGCGAGTGGAAGGGACAACGCATAAAATACTACTTTGTACGTCTACAGGCCGATGTTGCCATTGTAAATTTAATTGATGGTAATGAAGTTTTTTGATGGACAAAAATATTTTGCTATACAATCAACGTAAATAAGAATTATACGACTGTTAGACTCTCAAAGTTATATCCCTTATTACATAGTTCAACCATATCAGAGATTAAATTTAATGTGATACATGTAAAATAGATTAGTTATTCGCTGTCTAATCTATACATTTGTGTTCTGAACCGTGATGGTAATGAATTTTTCGCATGTTATTTTTTTTTATATTTATTTATTTTGCAATAGTATAATATATTTTAGATGCAAAGTATACCCATGTACCTGACACAATACATAAAAAATATTTGAAGTCAATTTGACACTTAATACATGTTTTTTTTTCTACGAACATGTGATTTGCACGAAATGGTAGAAATACCCGTGAATAACTAGAATCTGAAAATTGATAAATATGATGGTAACCTCTTAACTTTACAATATCGTTGCGACTTTGAAAACTGGCCATGTTCGTTCTATGACACTCAGAAGTATAGTGAGTCTATTTTGTAACGTTACTAGGAGGTGCAATTTCGACGGCATATTTTTTTATTAAATTTTATCGTAGTCTTGTAAAACGTACCGTCTTTGGATTTTTATCTATTCCTGTATCAAAACTGGTTAAAATTAATTTAGCCGTTTCGGCGTGATAATATGACAAAAAAAAACACCAACAGAGGCGCTGTACGGCTGGCACCGCGCACCCGTAGAAATCATAGCATAATAAAATGATGATCCCTCTCAAAGTAAAATGATTTTAATGTTATTAAAACTATCGTGAGACATCTTTACTAATTATAAAAACGGTATAAACTCACGTAAAAATTGTCAGGCATGGCCCGACATGCTTCGAACTCATTTGGAGCTCTTCATCAGGGGTAGCTATCCGTGCTGCTACGCGACTCGCGACCCACTGCACTTTTAATCGCTCTTCTTGCTGCCCTCTGCGCACGCGCAGATAGCGCGGCGCGGGGAGGGCAGGGCTCTTGCGCTGTCACTACTGGACTGCCTGTCACTGCATTTTCACTATTACCCGCTGATACCACGCACACTTGACTTATTGTATCAACGACATTGTCTGAACGCGAGATGTTTTTTAACGCCGGAATCACAGGTTTCCATGCTGGAGGTAGAGCCCAACCACCGTCTCGGTTGAAATTCGGGCGCCGTCCAATTTCGATAGCTTCACGTATCTTCCGTTGTACACAGCGTTTCTCACGAACCAACAACCGTGCCTTATCGAAACGTACGAAATGGGACGCACCGGCCTCGACAACATGCTCCGCAACAGCGGAGTCTCTCGTATCCATTTTTCTGACACTGCGTATATGTTCAGACAATCTTGTAGAAACATTACGTCCCGTCTCTCCTATGTATGCCTTGCCACACTCTCGCGGTATTTCATACACCCCAGGGGTTCCAAATGGATCTCTATCTTTAGGAGACCGTAGCAACTGCCTCATCTTAGTCAAAGGACGGAACCAGGTAAAATTACAAAATATGAGCTACAGTTAAGATTCAGAGCATTATTTAATTAAAGCAAAATAAGATATACCTTATACCCATTTATCTTTTTCTTTTTTTTTTTTGTGTTAATTTTTACATACATTTATTGCAAGAAAAACTTAACTTATAACAAAGAAATAGTAATAAAAATAATAATGTGTAGCAAAAAGTTATAAAACACATCTCTGCAAGTTGCAGTTTAGCTAGTGCTGCGAACTGGGAATGGCTGCTCCGTCGTCAAACCCCAACAGTTTCGCTGCAGGTTTGAATTTGTGACGTGTGCCTCGTATGCACATACTGGAGGCTCGAATTATAGCAGTGCATATCCTTGTTCTAAGCCAACCCAGTATCGTACTCAGCGATTTGTTCCAACGGTCCGAGAGGGCTTCGCCTAAGTGTTTGACGAAGGAGGCCATCTGTGGTGCGAATATGCCATCGACAGAGGTCACGAGGGGGGTGAAAGTAGCATGTTTCACTTCGCAGGCAGCAGAGTATTTTCTTTGTTTTTCAGTCTCAGCAGATTTTAGGACAGAAGTGACATGACGTGCAATGTAAGAGGGAGCGTCGGTGTCTACGACACGGATATCGAATAACGCCTCTCTCTGTGCATTCCATACGCCACGGCAGGATAAGTCACCGCGTAATCCAAGGTCACCTTCTGTGATTATAGGTTCTATTGTGATGTTGCCCCATGCTTGGTGACATAGTTCAGCAAATAGGTCTCGTATTTCGTTGTGCCGTCTTGAAATTAGCCCGCCAGTCTTGCAACAGAGAGCATGGTCGATATTAAAATGGCTGTTGCCGCATCCGTCACAAGAGGGTGGCATTGAGTTTGGGGTTCTGTAATAGCGTATTGCCAGGGCATCTCTGAATTCATGAGGAGACAAGTCGAAGTTATCTTTCTTTGTTGGTATAGCAGATAGCCAGGTGGAAGACTTTGTTTTCATTTTCGATGCGATTGATCTTTCTATAGCTCGTCGTTTGTTAGGGGATAGTTTGGCCAATATAGTGTCTAAAAGTTCGTTGTCACGAGCATCTTTTATTGTTCGGCTCTCTTTGCGTGCGTCAATCAGGGATTTATTGTGTTGGGCTAGGTCTACATGTTGTGTCCTGATCAAAGCCGATGAGAGGATTGAACAGCCTTTTTTGGAAGAATTGTAGCTCAAATTATTCTCGGTAGACGGATTAGATATTGCCAAACCACCTTTATGCACAGGAAGGGAAAACAGATCGGCTTCGTCGGGTGTGATTTCACTGCCCATCAGAGTTGGCATGAAATTGGTCCGTAATGCATGTGTCAGTGGTTCAAAGAGTACGTTGGAATCGGCGATTACACGTTGTAGGAATGACCATTTGAATTGGGCAGCTTTAGTGAGTGCTGTGTAAGCTGCTTGGGGAGAGTCTTTACAGATATGTGTCAGTTTCTCGATTATTGAAATAAATAGCTTTACTTGGTTTCTTATAAAGTCTTCTTTTCCTTTGCCTATGTAACTGCCAAGGAAGGGTGAACCTACGGTGATGGTAATGTTAGTTCCTTTAAAAATCTGTTGTGCTTTATTTTTGTCCGTTTCAGATACGATAAGGATTGTCTTTTTAGGTTGAGGGAAGTATCCATATGCCGGTCCTGTGTTGCAGATCTGTTCCCACCATTTACGAAGGCTTTTGAAGTTTCCCTGGGCCGATGAGTCATCCGCATACCATGCCTGGAGTGTATTCTGTTCTTTTTTTTGTTTGTTGATTATGGGTAATGTTGCAAGAGCATATAGTGGCATAGCAAGTGGATCGCCTTGGGTTACGCCTTCTTTGCTATACAATCTTGTGTCTGAGTTTCGAATAACAAGCTCTGCGTGGCCATTATATGTGTTGTACAGGAAACGGGCACAATGTGGCCAATATATTCTGGCATGCCACAGAGAAAGCTGCCTATTTACACTGTTGAATGCGTTATTAGCATCAACGAGGAGCATTCCCCATTCGGAACCTGGTTGACATTTCTCTTCGAAAGTGTCATTCATTGCATGTATGGCTCCTTCGATCCCGCTGTTGATGCCGCTGCATAGTTGCCATTGTCCACAGGCTTCGGTAACTTCAGGCTAAGATCATACATTTGGAGAGGATTCTTCGTAGACATTCCCCAATTCCGATGGGTCTCACGCCTGGGCATTTATCTAGAGCTACTAGACGGCTCGACATAAGAGCTTGTATTTGTATCCAGGGAACGTATTCGTTATTCAATTTCATAGTGAGTTGGGCTATGGCATTTCTTAGGTGCAGGCTCGCCTCGCCGAAACGTAAGAGGAAATCCTTCCAGTTTTCAGAGGTTGAACCAGTTGGACCCCCACCGCCATGTAGTTTTCTTGCAATTTGCTCGACGTGGTTACATGTTATGTCCACTTCCAATAATGGTGGCATTTCGGGGAAATCCTCAGGCAAGACAAATAAGTTAGGGTTGGCGTTTGCCGGGGGTGGATGTTATTCTCTTAGTACGTCGCTGACGGTTTTACCGGTACAATCAATTTCGTCGTTAGTATTCAGGACTTTGCTTGTATCTTTGGTTAACAGCCAACTTAGGGCCTCACGGACTTTGCCACGTTGAATTAGTCGAGTGAATGTTTGTGTTGCTACGTCATTATTGTTGTATTTTCGACTGTACGTATTTTGAAGGGTCTTGTCGGATTTTATCGATTCTGAGATTAAAATATCAAACTGCTCGTCGGCCCACAGTTTAAGGCGGCGATCAAGTAATCTGCTAATATCTTTAGCTTGTTTAATGTTTTTGTCCCTTTGTAGCATTACGGCTGTGTAAATTAGTAATCGTTCTGAAGGATAATTCAGCTTGGTTAGGTGTTCTATTTCGTCAGCAAGTGTATGAACGAATTTTCTACTAGCTGTGCCAAAAGGGAGATCGTAAAGTTTTCCATGGAGTGAGCATATGTCGTTCCATATACCCATTTATCTATTGCTCGTGCTTGCCATTTCTCAATGATAAACAGTCATAGCAGAAAAGTCGGATTTATATTAATCTTTGGTGTCTTAAACACAAAGAAAATGGATTAAATAGGTGTATATATATACGTATCTTGTATTGCTTGTATATAGAACAATTTACCTAAGCTACTAGACGTTTTCCTTCATGTTTATAGTATAGTAAACCGGCACAATAACTAAATTCCGTGATCAATTACAAAATTAAATAAATAACTTTGCCCGCGCACTAATCAAATACCTACCGACGAAACGGGCCGCCATTTTACCAACTTTATTCGTTAGTTTAATACGATCACGTCACGCACAAATAATTTTCTGTAGAATAAGAATTCACTGCTTTGTTACAATTTGAATAATGGCTTTATTTTGCTACTTTACTCGATTATTTTGCACGTATATTGAAAACTGAATGTTTAAGGTATCGTGTCATACTTTGCTCGTATACTTCTAGAATGATAAAATGGTATTAATGTAATAATGTGAAACAGTCGAACTAATTGCCAATAAAACACTTGATAATGATAATGGTTTTCATAATTCCCCAGTCCCTTTCGCTACCGATTACTTACATATTTTATGCCTCACAGCGTGGGCTTTATTTAATATCCACGTTCTTCGAAAGCCGAGGCTTTATTAAACATTTTTATAGAGAATCCGGACCGCAATAATATGTACTGTATAATACAGAAAAAATAACAACAATAATATGAGTATCGGAAAATTCCGTAAAGGACAGTTAGAATTACGACTATTATTCGAAGCCTCCTACGCGGCGGACACGTCGGCGTTCTAGACAGCTCGGCACCATATTTCGCGTGTCCTTTGAGACTGGACCTTTAGGTACCTACCTATACCAGTTCTACTTTACACTAAATCACTTGCCTGTCGCGGTAGATAGCATGCTTGAAGGTTAGTTCGCCACAAACATATACAAATGGACCTAAGAAATAACTTTCACAGTCCACAGTTTGAACTGGTGAATATTTGTGTCGGATCGCTATATTGCTCGTCAACTGAAATTAATGAGGTCAACAATTTCACACTCTACTTGGTTCTGACGTCCATTTGATGAACCGGTGTCGGGCATGCTCATCAACGAAACGCAGATTTATTATTTTAATGAAAATTGCGTGACGGCTTGCACAGTTAATTGGAATAGGGTGTTCAATGTTCATATAACAGCAACTGAGAAAAACATTTACATTAAAAACTTTAAAGTGTTAGATGGTTGGTTTGACTAATTTTTGATAAAAATATGGTAAGTATGCTGGACATTTATGAATGAGTTAAACTAAGTATAGACAGATTTTACCTCGACTAAGATAAATTATAGTGTTTCTCTTGTTTGGCCTACAAAAGTATCCTTTGTTAGACTCTATCAGGTCTGCTGGGTGAATCTTACCTATAAAATCATTAATGACGTTTTTGTTCATAATTCAATTTTGACCTAGTGTATGATTTTTAGATAGGTGTGTTATCTTTTATTAACAAGTAAAATAATTACATAACAATGCAGTGGGAGCGCCCTAGGCAAAAACCTCATCGGCGCCTCTTTGCGGCCCTTTGCGCTCCTTTGCGGCCCTTTGCGGCCTTGCGCCCCTAGGCACGTGCCTACTTTGCCTTAGGGATAATCCGCTACTGTAACAATGACATACAGATGCCTTAGTGCCATTAATTCCCTTAATTGTATCTGAAGTGCAATAAAATAAAGTTTGTATAATGAAATGAATGAAAATGAATGTAAATCCACTACATTTTACCGTTCGTGAACCTGAATTTAATTGGACACAATTATTATAATTAAGGGCTGTTTTTAAAAGGCGAGCCGGGCTGCATAACGTGACGTAAGCAGCCCAATTGGGCTTAAAGACACGCGGTAACAAAGGAGATCCGAGATCGTCTTTGAGCAAGGATTGTAAGTCGACTTTGCGGCAAACATTCGTAAGCGACCACAATGAAGGCGGCTATCGTTTTAATCGTCCAGCGTTTTACCAACAAAAGGGACTGCTTAATGCCGAAGCACGCGCATTTCTGCTTTCTTCGCATTGGAAGCGATTAATGGTTCCGCATAATGAACCCTCGCCCCACCAGTGAATCTACACAATGATTAAAAACACCGAATCACAGCAAAACGCGCTTACGAAGGTATTGCTTTAAATATCTTCTTGGCTTGAAATAAATTTGCTATTCTGGAACGTACCTAGATTACATTTTGACAATTTTCATAATTATCTGTATTTAATAAGAAAATACCTCGAAGTTTTAGTGGTTCAACAAACACTTTGAGGTTGGAATGGGTAATTCATCACGAAAATTGTGAACTTTTTTTAATCATAATCTCTTTGACGAGTTCGTGTAAAATTTACTGGGATCCATTAAATTTGTAAGGGTAGATTTCCCAAAGGTGCTGTTTCTTTAAGACAGTTCGCGGTCTATAGCTCGGCGGGTTTATCGTTAGCTTCATATTGAACAGAAAATCGGCTGTCGTAATTCTATCTGCTCTAGTGAGTATAAGGATTACACCGATATCAAATCAAATTTTTTTTTAACAAGCATTAGGCGATCAATCCTCTAAGGAGATATTTTTGACATATTTAATTTCAAATTATTTGATGTAGTGACATGTAATTTGTTGCTGCTGTATTTCACATTGTTTATTGTAGGTATAATCTGGTATAGTATCGACTTATAGGATTTTGACAATCCCTATATTTTAACCACTGTTCTGTTTTTACTGTCATTATAACTATTTTTTCTACTCCAGTACTTTTTTCTGTCATTCATATAGTTCCTAACTCTAATATAAAGACATAAATTATGAAAGTCTGTAAAAATCTATACTCTATTGCCCAAAAAACACTGCTAAACGATGTTATAATGTCGCCAAAAAAAGCATCACTTATTAGTGCCACAGATTACAAGATAAACAGCTGCATTCGCACAATTTGCAATTAAAAAAAAAAGTTTATTGTACCTACTAAGGCATTGCTGCCAACTTAAAAAAAAGTTTTTTCTTCAGTGCATGGATATTTAGTATAGTGAACGTATACCTTTATGTATAAGTTCATATTTTTTTGACAGATGGACGTCAATAAAAAAAAAGTTTATCAGAGACCTTTTTTTTTTAATTTTGTTGATTCCAAGCGGGAACATGTAATTATTTTCTTTGTTGTTTATTTGCATTTTATTTATGAAATGTCGAGTCGTAGAAAAATTATTGTATGCAACGTTGTAAGTAGGTCAAAAAACGCTCGTGGCATCGTTCTTACGATGTTCGCTACGCTCACATCGTAACCCACGCCACTCGCGTTTTTTGCCCCCTCTTATACAACGGTTGCATAAAATACTATTTTATGTGTAAGACGATCATAGTATAAACGCATGTCAAATGTCTTAGCTTATTTTTACAGACATTTTTAGTATTAAATCTAATCTAATCTTAATATAAGAAAACTGGATTCTGGAAGAAACTATTTCAAATGTAGGTAACATACAAAGTAAATGTTCAAAGATAATAGTTATTTGTTATACAAGGGGGGAAAGTTGTATTTTACCCGCGAGTGTTTATTTGAAACACGAGCTAGCGAAAGGATCCTATGATTGACCACGAGCGAAGCGAGTGGTTCAAAATAGAATCCTGAGCGTAGCGAGTGTTTCAATACACGAGACGTAAAATAACTTTTCGCCCGTGTATAACACAAAACTTTTCACCTCACTACAGCGAGGAAAAAAGAATAAGGGTTTGTACTATATCTTTAAAAATATCTGCAATAATCAACCAATTTGACATTTATTAAAACTAAGGTCTAATAAGCTTTCATGTAGGTATTTTAAACGGGATTTTTCAGAAAATAAGCTCATGTCAAATTTTTACTTTAGCTGCGTTGAAACGTCAAAACTCTTTCTCCACATGTGGATAAAAAGCGATTTTCTCAATAGATATCAAACAAACAAACTGGGCTTTCCGAGCTAGTGAGGTGAAAAAGATTTTGTTTAGAGCCGAAAAATACTGATTAGACAGATTACACTAGAATATTTATTTAATCCCGCATTAAGTCCGCCATTAGTATTTTATTTAAAAATTGAAATTAATAAATTAAGAGAATTATAAATACAAAGTACTAATAATTTAGAGACAATTAAATCACTTCAATTTACTTTCTCAGATTCGCAACATAATATTATTTCAAGATCATTATCCGTGGTGAGGCAAAAGCGGACGGACAGACTGACATACGACTTTGCAAAACTTCTTGTAGTAGAGATCCCGATATAGAACGACCTTCACCGAGATGTTTATTTGATGAAATGTATTTTATATTTAATTTAATATGTCAATAAATATATTGCATATGGGTTGCCTAACAAATTTTAGTCCAGGGTATGTTTTGTTAAAAATTAAATAAAAAACAAAATTTAAACATTTCACCGGTTTGATTATTAGATAAATCACTACATAGTATAAAACAAAGTCGCTTTCTCTGTCCCTATGTCCCTTTGTATGCTTAAATCTTTAAAACTACGCAACGGATTTTGATGCGGTTTTTTTTAATAGATAGAGTTATTCAAGAGGAAGGTTTATATGTATAATACATGCATAATTTATCAGCATTGCACCCGTGCGAAGCCGGGGCGGGTCGGTAGTTCATAATAAAA
This sequence comes from Apotomis turbidana, assembly GCA_905147355.2. Lineage (NCBI taxonomy): Eukaryota > Metazoa > Arthropoda > Insecta > Lepidoptera > Tortricidae > Apotomis > Apotomis turbidana. The sequence goes on along the minus strand of LR990288.1, from coordinate 16,785,886 downwards.
TAATCTTAATTTTATTTAATTTCAATTCAATAATCAGACCGTTGCAAAATGCTAGTAGGTATAGATTTACCTGTTTATACCTGGCTACCCGATAGTTGTGACGGGAAAAGAATATGCAACCTAACGTTTGCATATTATATGGGCTTCATGCTTTCGATTGGTATAGAATTTATCTAATATTAATCAAACCGGTGAAATGTTTAATTTTTTTTTTGTTAATTAAACGTACCTTGGACTAAAATTTGTTAGGCAACCCATATGCAATATATTTATTGACATATTAAATTAAATATAAAATACATTTCATCAAATAAACATCTCGGTGAAGGTCGTTCTATATCGGGATCTTAGACTATTGAGATTCCTAATTTAACCACGAAACCCCTTGTATTTCTAGTTGTGTCAGACTGGCTCATACTAGATTAGGTACGCCTTGATTACGGCGCGAGAGGATAAAAGTTCTAAACTGATGCTCTAAGCGCCACGGAACAAGTTTGTTGGTTGCCACAAAAGTTTTAACTACCGGCCACGCTAGGTGCGGTCAGAATCCCGAAAAATTATAGCTTGTAGTAAAGAACGCTTGTCGCCATAGCTACGACACCTACCCAAAGCTATTTGATCTATTTTAAATTATCCATTTATTGTAGCTTTTATTTTATCGCTACGTTTTACATGCTGTATCATTTCAGTCGTGTTATGTATTGACATAAATATTTTCCAAAGAAATGTTGTTTTAAGTTTTGAGTTCCGAGAGTGTTTAGGTTATTCCAGGTACCAAAAAAGGGGTAGAAAAAAAAATTACGCACGCTTGCGTCCGGTTCCCTAAATGTGGGACTTAGTCACAAGTTATTAATAAACATATTAGCTAATGTAATATAAACTTTGTTAGAATCAAATAATCGATGAGCGGAGACCTCTCTATAAGAACGCCCGTATTAAATATATCGTATTTTAGACTATACGGACCAGTATAAAAAAAACGTATTTCCGTAGAATATTTCATTGTATTATTTTTATCAATAGCTACTGGAATTGCTTCGTAACGGTTGAACAACCGATGATCCGCCAATTAAAAGTTTTACAATGTTTCTTCGGCGGTCACGTGGGAGCCCGCTGGACGCCGATAAAGTGGCCCATTCACAAGATTTATAATAGCGCTAAAGTTAACGAGTCGCCCACCATTCAAGACACGCACTGTTGCTAACTTGTTTTTAGAAAAATATCTCTAACTTTCAGAAACAGCTGGCATTAAGAGCTCGGGAAAACTCGATGTTCCAACTTTTCATGAAAATTTTGCACGTTTTGCTCGCGCCAGTGGATCAACGTTATTTCAGGGTATTAGCCTTAAATGGTCGCCTGGGTTTAAGGATAGCGACTAACATTTTAGTCAGTTTGACATTTGCACAGTGAGTTATAATGATTAGATGTGCTTGAGTTATTTTTCCGAGTTCGCGTACAACAGGAATCGACCCTTTACGCCTAAGAGCCTTTAGATTACTGTTCTAACGTCTCACCTTCTTTTCATTTCAGCTTTGCTGTACCAATCTATAAATATCACAATTGCAGTTAATTTATCTAAAAAAAACGTACGTATCCGATTACGATGAATTTTATGTAGGAAAAAGTGTCAAAGTATTTTATTTTTAATTCCCCACTATATAAGTCCCGAACTGCTACCTACATATCTCAACTGTAATCTCTTCAGAGATAAAAAACAAACCTAACCGAATGAGTTCCACATAACGATAAAAAAAGTATCCAAAACATCCGGAAACGTTCGTTTCGAAGAAAAGCATGAGTTAGAAAATAAAACCCGCCATTGTTAAATACATATGCGTGTGCAATAAACTTGAAGTTGAAAAATAATAAAATAAACAATAAATTGTTTCGTGAGATAAATCTCACAGAAGACGTATTATGAAAATGAATATTAAAATTATATTCAGGTACGTGAAAGCAGAAGTTGGGAATGGAGCACCGAAATGACTGAAAAGATTAATGGAGTTAAAATTGCATCGCTACGTAGTGCAATAAAAGCCGGTAGACGCAGCGGCTGAGAGCAGTATTTTACCGTTGAGACACACGAACCGCAGGCCACGATTAAATCCAAATGGATTTTTAAAACCTTTGAGCTCACTCGTTTTTGCAAAACGGCGTTTTACCCGCTCAACACAAATTAGCTCTGATAAACTCAACTTAACCCGCCTTTGCGCGGTCAGCATTCCATTCGGGTCGGAAGTGGAATTCAAAGTTTCTCTAAATGGGATAAGTGAACAAGAAATCCAAGTAAGTCTGAGCAAAGCCAAAACAACGAGAGACAGGAGAAGGGCATTCTTTGGTGGCATTTCACAGGGCTTTGTCCTTAGAAAACCGAAATCAACAGCGGTTTTAATAGAGTTGGGGTTTCATTAAGTTAGTGGTGTCTATTTCGCAGCAATGGTTATTTAGGGGCAGACATTTCAGGGCAATTTTTTTATTAATTTAGTCAAATGGGGAGAGCTACACTATGGTGTTAAATTTGTTTCGCAACAATGTTTATTTAGAGGCCGCTATTTTAGGGCAATTTTTTTATTATTATAGTAAAATGAGGAAAATTATACTAGGTATGTTGTTAAGTTTGTTTCGCAACAATGGTTACTCGTTACTCGTATGTAGAGGCAGACATTTCAGGGCAAGTTTTTTATTAATATAGTCTGGAAAACTACACTTAAACTACAGTTTTCCAGACTATATTAATAAAAAACTTGCCCTGAAATACATTTAGGGCAAAACGATGCGCAAAATGTATTTTATTTCCGTGTTCTGGTAACACCTTAACACATGTCTGTCAGTTTGTTTTCAACTCGCCCACAAAAGCAACATGATTTTAGAAGCAACATTATCAAATTATATTCTTTCATATGATATTTTTTTGCATGTTCTCTCAAACTATAATTATTTTTTTCAACAACAACAAAGCATTATCTGCCCTGACTTCCGTCATATATTCTGTGCTTCCGTATTAAATTTCAGCCTCACCTTCGCGTTAATTAAAATTTCATATTACTCCAGTAATGCCAACCTTCACAAAAATCACAATTAAATTGTAGCGTGTTAATTAAGTTTCGAGTTCCGTTTTCTCGCCTTGAACTTCAATTGACACGCTGCCGCTTGTCATTATTTGAATATTTAGGTAGGTATCCGGCCAATAATTAGTTTAATAATATGATAACAAAAAAAACGAAACAATGGCAAGTACCTGTACCTACTTACTTACCAGTGCCGTGGCGTCCATGGAAGCCGATTCCCGTTGCCTATTTTTCAAAATGTTTTAATTTTTTTTCGGAAACAGGTAAGCTAAATCATCCCCGGCTTACCCGGATTTTGATCCATACCACGCGCAACTGTTACCTACTTAAAATACCTATAGCTCATGTAATAATTGTATGTATTGTATTTTATTTGTATTAATAAATACGAATGGTAAACTAAAAAGGAAATGAAATAAAATCTACTCAAGCTAAAATAATTGTATACTTACATGAAAATTTGTTATCAAATTTTACCAAATTAACTCCCATTTGAACGATTAATTGCATTACAATGTTCGCCGACATTGCAGCGTGTAGGCGCTTCATTGTGGTGTCCATTTTGATTGTTACCGCATTAACTGATTTCAACAATAACAACATGATTGATATGCAGCTAAATCCAGAAACGAGGTTGTCATACAACATTTTACTATGCGATTAGCGATAAACGTATTTTACAAAAACCGCAACATTATCTATATTACAATTATTAAGTTCTGGATTTGTATTGAACAACAGTTTTCTTGGGGAGGGATCATGATTGTTAACAAAACGCGTCTGTTTATTTAATGGGTCATGATATCAGGAAAACTCTTAATAGCGCGATGCAGGCTCGTCTTTTGTTTTGAATGTGCGCGCGGCGCCATCTGCTGGTAAGAATTTCTTTGTTCTCTGATCACTTAAAAATGGCTGAATAATTTGAACCAATATCCCAGTATCTACTGGGATAGCTGAACAACCAAAAATTGTTATACAATACTTTTCACCCAACTACGGTAAAAAGAAGTTTTAAGCGGACGAGGCATTTAATAGTGTAAAATAAGAAGATTGTTAAAAAGTTGGTTGTTGTTGAAGTAAAGTAATCATTTCCATGAGAGTATACGGTAAGTATTTTTGTCTCTACAAAATACATATTCTGGGATGCAGCGAGTAATAACGTCCACATAAAGATAATATATGACGAAGATCCGACCTCTTACGAAACCCCGGTAATGAAAGCCAACCCAATAATGTGACCGTTTGTCTTTTCTACACACAGAATAACTAATATGAGGATATAGACATTCTGCTGAACCTTTTCCGGAAAATAGGAGAGGGAAGCAAAAATGAAGTAAGTATCAGACTACGATATAACTATGTATATATGTACCTAGGTTTAGACTTTTAAGGTAATAAAATTTACTTAAATTCATCAGAAGCTATAAAAAAAATTGGTATTCGATTAATACCTTTTCCACTGCACCCTTCCCCTGCACCATCCCTTTTCCTTTATTATTCATTTATTAACTAGCTGGAAGTTGTGTGGTTTCCATGGAACCCGATTTTTACCGGCTTGCCCATTTAAGAGCGTTTTGTCACTTCTCTTTTGCTCTTAGAAAATAAGTAACCCAATTCTGTTGCGGCTTGCCCAGAGAGATCTCTGACTTGCCTGACTTTGCCACTGATAGCTCTAGATATATTTGACTACATTCGTTTTCATAAGGTAATAATTGCTATTTCAATATCCACCGCATGCATTACAATCCTCGTCCATCCACTCTAATATAAATACTTTTACAGTATTATTCAAACACGGACATCGATTCGCTTTGCCGACAATCAATAGAATATTATAATCTACATGTCATATTCGGAGAACCGACAAGCTACAAAAATGATGTCAAACGTAGGGTAAAAACTCGTACGTGACATATCAGGGGGGATAATTTGGGGATAATCCCCCCGGAGAGCGGCGCCAACGAAACTCGGCGCGACAATGCGGGGCATGCCGACATCCTCGAACCCCATGCTCCCCGGCTTACTGGGATGTCGCTGCTTATATGTTTCCCAGAAAAGAAGGCTTCTGAGTAGTGAAACCGCGCGTCGCGGACACGAATATTCTTCGGCAAATGTGAATTTGTATCAGTAAAAATCTGTTCGGTGATTATCCGAAGAAAAGTCACAACTTGGGTTTCGATACCGAGAATCCAATTTTGATTTTATAGTTTATTTGAAAATTTGATTTCTATGATAGATTTTATCGCAGGAAAGTGACAAAAAGGGAAGCACTCGTCAGGTATTCACTTTATCTGAGATTGTTATATTTTCGGATTATTTTGAGATTGTTATATTTTAATTAATCGATTTATATCCTTCCTTATAGAACTTGATCACTGATGATCACTGTAAGAAGAAAATAGGACGATGCCAAGAATATTATGTTTAGTAGAATGTTATGAATGATATTTAATATACAGGTAATTCATTCGCATTTCAATACTTATCTATTGCCACTTTGCTTTAAATTAATATAAAGATTCTAATCAAACCTAATACTGCGGTAAAATTAAATAGTTCACGTTTTAAGCGATATGTCATTCATTCGTACATTGAATATGCTAGAGATTTTTGCTCTAATTTAACCTTAAACTGCGGCAAAATGGTTCACGCGTAATTTTAACAAACGATGCTAAATCTATTTTCAACGAGCGGTAAGTTCAAAATGTAATGTGTAGGTAACCACATAACACACATAATCAAAGCATGACATATCAGGCCAATTGGAGCATGTAGATTCTGCACATATTATATGTCTCTCACGCATACAATACCCGCCAATCGTACTATATTACCTACATTAGTCAGCCCCGCTAGACGTAATTAAATAGTTATTACATGATAAAGATGCTTGGAAGTCCAACCCGCTCACTCGACGACGCGTTAAAGTTTCCCTCTTCGAGTCGATCGTCAGGTCGGTATTGGTGTTTGGCTACGAGACGTGGAGAGTGACAAAGGGCCTGACAAACAAGCTTGTTTGTCAGGCCTTCGCCAAGCCAAGTCTTCGTTATCCTAAGGTCTGTTCTCCACGTATTCTGGCCAAAGACGATACGTAATTAAGGCCCGTGGAGGATATGTCAACAGTCACCCATAAATGTGGACAACGTGTCACAAAAATGGAGATGGGTAGGCCACACTATTCAACGAGGAGGAGCGACTAATCCAAACATCGCTTTTAGGTGGAATCCGACGGAAAGAAGGCATAGCCGCGGACGTCCTGTACACTCATGGCGGCGCACCGTTGAGAACTTCAGAGCGAGCTGCGAGCCGTTGGACTGAGCTAGAGCGAGGCCAAAAAAATTGCTGAGGATAGAAAGGCGTGACGCGAGCTGATGAAGATCCTCTGCACCTCTTGGGTGCCTTAGGACAACAACAACATATTATATAGTCAATTAATTTTCCCAGTATCGTTACCAGACCTCAAACCCTACGAAACAAAAGTACTCCGAGTCACATTTCAAGCTCGTATTAAATAACTGCCTAGATACCTTCAGTTTATGTGGCTTCATTTACCGCAAATGGCTTTAAACGCACATAGCAATAATTCCATAGTACTTGAAGCACTTTCTGAAATATTCTCTCGATAGTTACGATTTGACAGGCCTAAAGAATAGTTCGGTAAAAGTTTCATTCAAGTAGAGCGGAATCGGCATATACGATCCGATTAAATCTTTCATTTCGTAATGGATATCTAGAGGGATCGATAGGTCGCGCTTAAAATAAAATGGAACAATGGACTGCCCGTATTAGGACCACCGCTTAAAATGCTTTCCATGTTCGCCGCATCCGGCGACAATCGCAGACCTCGTCCCGGAACCAGAGACATGCCACTCTAATCACTGCAACGATATTCGAGAAATATTTCCACTTTTATGGAAACAAATAGATTGGCTGTCAAACAATGATTAATTTTACTCTGTCATGTAGCCAGGAAGTCGGATAGGGGTTGGGGGGGACAGATTTGGCTGCGATAACTTGTTATGAGCCTACATGGGCCTGACGTGACATTAATAACAAACATTACTGTACCGACAAATTATTGACTTGAAGGAACCGGTGTTTTTGTTTGTTTTTGAAATAATATTTAGAATATTATGCAATGAATGTGACCATTTGTTATATTAGTTTGTTACATATGTATTTATATAAAAAGCGGTTTTATAATGATTGAAAGATTTTAAAATACATATAATGATTCAGAATTATATGTTTTGATTGTTCTCTATTTCCATGTAAGAATTTACAAAGTACCTCGTGAAGAACTTTTTCTATTAAAATGGATTGGTTAGAATATTTAAGGCGAAAAAAATTGTTATGTAAGTATCCGTAAATACAATGAATATAACTAAACAAACAAATGCCTACTTAAGCCCTTCATTACAAAATGGCCGAGAACGTTGAGGGGGTAGTCATCACCAAAAGTTTTGCGTTATGTCACTGATTGCCGTAAGGTCCCGCAATAAGCGAGCATGATTCGGCAAACTAACTGTAATAGGGCTCCCCGGAGATGACTCACGACTCACGATGCCACATGCTAACTAACTATACCCATAGGCTGGTTATAGAGAAACTGCGAGGCGAGTTCCGACACGTTTAGAGAACAATAAACGGAACTTCAGTTCTCACGGATATCGTAACTGAATCTACCTCTTACTCATGGCAAAGACTACTCGAATACTAATCAATTCAAGGCAATAAACTAAAGGTACACATGTATTCATTTCATATAAGATAAATATCGCAGTATCGCCATCAAAACTTAAAATAATACCGAAGGCGCTTTAAAGAGGAGTTGTAATGCTACTAAGAAGCAATTAGCTCGTGTCAACGTTTTTAATTCCAAAACATAGATTTACATTTCGTAAAGCAATTCAATCTCCTAAGCACACATGTGGACTTCATAAATCTCGTGTCAGTTGAGTAAAACCGAGCTGTGTGTCATAAATACGGCGGGTATGTGTGTCAAAACATAGGGGATTTGGGCGCTGTCTCCCGCCGCACTCGCCGGCGACGCGCGAGATAATGAAAAAAAAGATTTATGATCAACTCTAATCAAATTTTATTACCGTTCTTACGGTCCCTTGCGCTATTGTACAATAAGCAGTGCACTTTGTTATTAAACGAAATTTGTATCTGACGAGGGGTGGCATTTACGAGAATGCAAAATACTTTTAAAAGCTTTTTAGAAATCGGCCAATGACTTTTCTTAAACATTAAATTGTATTCGTATAGAGCATGGAATTTAAAGGTACCTTTGAAATAGCTGCATAACTAGATAAAGTTACTATTGTTGTTGGTTTTTCGAATAAGCTGTCTATTATCTATTCTATTATCTATTCTGTGGCTGTATCTAATAATGAGTGATAATAGTAAAGGCTACTATTTAAATACTTAATTGCGCTACTGGTCTGGTGCTCTACTTTACTGCAGGCGCTATTTCGAAATTACTGAAACATGTTTTTTCATCTACGTCATAAAAAAATGAATTGACAATCATTCAGCCTGCACACAAAATTGCACAAGAATCGGTTATGAAATGCGACTTATAAATAGGTGACAGTATTATGAATTCTATACTCTCTCAACAGAACTGTCTGTATAAAATAAAAAGTAGGTAAAAACAGCTAGTGCTGTAATACTTATAGGTCAGATACACTCGGGTTCAATAAGATGAGTAAGCAAAACGTAGCCAAGTTTCTTTTGCCAAAGGGGTCGTGAGTCGCATTTCCATAAAGTTCCCAGAGCGGAATGTAGTGTTGTAATAATAGCGGGCAATATACCCATTCGTACGCAACGTGGAGTAACGTAGCCCTCCCCCACCCCTTACACCACTCTACTGACCCAATTATACTTGACGAATTTTTTGGTCACATACAACATGAATGGCACATTTGCCCATACTTCGTCCGTAAAGTTTTTGATAGCCGCAAAGTTATATGAAATGGGATTTTCCAGATATGAGAAATAGCAGGCTGCGCTGGCAACGGATTCAAAAGGATTCATTTGGAAATTTGATGACATGCACTGGGAATTTACGGATCCCGGGTTGATACGAATTTGAAGCTCTCTTTCTCTTCAGTTTCTGTGATTATTTTATTACACGTTTCGTTTTATTTGAATCTTATAATATCCTGCCTTTTCGCCGAACTATTTTTCGTCGAATCCGAATTTTCAGTTCGCAGAATTTGTATTATGGGGGGTATAGTGGCGCGAACTGGGGAAGGCCTATGTCCAGCAGTGGACGACTCCGGGCTGATGATGATGATGATGATGATGATGATGAATTTGTATTCCTCTGTAGTCGTACATTTTTCATAATTGTTGTAATTATCGTCCTATAGATCAGGTTCGGTTAGGTTAGGTTTGTTTTATAATTATAACAATCCAAATTAGTTTACAGTTTCCGTGAAAAATGCTTTATGCGAAATGATACTTCGACGAAATACAGTTCGGCGAAAAGGCAGAGAACCGAATCTTATATATATATATTTTTTTTGCAAATACTCGAATTTAGAAATACTTGTGCATCAGCCTACTATTGTGTTTAACTACGTGATTTAAAAAAAAATACCTTACAAAGACATGGTGTAGGTATGCAATTTGCTTAATTGATAAACTTGTCAGACTTGCCTATTCAAACAAAAAATCGATCATCAAGATATTTCCATCCATCACCCCATTCAGTAGACATTTGTACATATTTGTAGATATTGTTTTATTTATATATAGATATATATTTTAGGTAGTTTATATTTATATAGGTAATGTGTGAGTAAGTACATGCAGTAAATATATATTAAAAAATACTTGTATCTCTGATGCACTCAGCACGTAGTAGGTACTATACATTTCTGCTCTGCACCAATTCTAATATCACTGTTTTTGGCTATGGCCCTATGGCTGACTGTACTGACTTTTTGTTTTGCGCAATAGTTGAAATATTGATATATATACTCATCCTCTATATTAATTAGCTTTGGATTTGTAGGTAAGTTTTCGTTTTTTGCTTAAACGAGCCCCAAGTTTCACATGCTTTAACTAGAACCGAAATGTTACAAAACTTATCAATAACTAGGACAAGGCAGCCCTTTAACCTTTTAACCAATTAACCTTTAAATACGGGCGACTTTACAACTTCTGACTTCTGGTATTACCCTCCGGCGTGATCATTTCAACAGCTCTTTTGAAATTAATTCAAGTGTGCCTCGCAACAATAGGTTCAATTACTTCATAATATTTTTATAAAACGTCCTTGAAATAACCCTCGAGTATGTACTTACAAATGAAGGGCAAAGGGTGATCTAAAAGGGCTATTTACACAGAATAAAGCGCAATGACTTGAATTAGTTATTCAGTTGATTATGGCTCCCCTCCGGCTACTCTATCATTATCATTTCACTGAACGCACGTGCCATCTTCGGCAGTGCACCCTCGTGTTCTACAAGGCCAAACATCATATACTTACGGAGCTTAGGTATTTGTTTTGTGAGGGTTTTGTTTCACCAAAAAAAGTTGCGTTCATTTCATCGGCAACGTTTCTCTCGGGTACCCGTTTCTTTCATGACTTTCAAAAACCCATGTCATAGAAGCCATGAGGTTAAGTTACGTTTGTTTCCTAGCAATCTCGAGAAATCCCATTAATATGATTTATACGATAATGATTGATACAGCTGGGGGCCTATGATAGTTGCGTTTATCACGTGATAAATAAGTGACAAAGCATGTCAAAAAGTGACGGATGCTTTGTCACTTATTTATCGCGTGATAAAAGCAACCATCATAGGCCCCCTGGACTGAAACAGCTGGAAGGATTAGCATGAAATTTTAAACAGACATAGTTTATACCCTAACTAACACATAGTCTTCTTTTATCCCGAAAAAAAAAACATGGTTCCCGTAGGATGGTGCAACCCGACATCAACGCGTAGATCCGAAGCTGCGAGCAAAAGATTGTTAACAACAACAATACATATTTATGAAACTATGTATGAAAATGTAAAACAGGCAGTTCATAAAATGTTTTACTTCAAGGAAAGCATTTTTCTTACTGGATTATATGATTGTAATGCAAAGAAAAAAACTACTTTAATCTTCTACGTTCTAAATTATATACGAACTAAACAATGAACATGAACAGCCTTGAAAAAAAAACGTTATCAACAAACTGCAACATTTACTGAAATGTTTGTCTATGAAATAGAAGGACCTCTAATATTTAGAATGACTATCCGATATAGTTAGAAGTGGGTAATTAGCTGTACGTCCGAAAGATAACGCGCATTGTTCAAATAGGAAGGGAAACTAAGTACAAGCGGAATACAAACTCCATGGAAAACGATAACAGTTGTGTTATTGTATTGTCTGTGGCCGCTAACATGCTTTTGAGGCGTGGACTAATCGGAAAATCGTTAAAGTAGTCAAACACAAAATGGAGAACACGAACGATAAAATCGTACGTTAATTAACGGCCGAAAATTTTAAGATATTCGTATTTATACACATATATTATCGCCATCACGCGACTCGAAGTACCTAAGCTTAGGACTTAGTGTATGGCTATGGCTATGTAATTAATGTGCCTAAGCTACTCTTCTTCTGAGATATCAAGAAAATTGAACTTTTTTCCAGCAAAGCTTGTCTCCGAAAAGAAAAGGTGCCTTAGATATCTAACGAACCGAGCACGAAGAGTTTTTATCATTGCCTTCATTGTCAATTAGCATCAAATAAATTGAAGATCAAACGCCTTATACTCGTATTTTACATCAAAAATGTATCAAAATCGGATTCGCAACGTGATTTTTTAAGTGTAATAAGAACTGAATGGAAAAGCTGCTTTTAAGTGCACCCCTTAGAGGCCAGTTGTTTAATCACTGGCGAATTATCCTGTGGACGGACAGACGCCCTTTACTGGAAGTTTGTCGAGCGAGTCCAGCCACTGGGGAAATAACTTGTCCACTTAACTATCTATTACTGTGTACCCGATGAGTTCTCTTACCACAGCCGAGAAAATTTGAGGAATCCGTATTCTCTTAATTTTAGTCAAACGAAACCCTATTTAGAACGATATCAGAGGAAACTCCCACAATGAGACCTAATTTGGTTTGCAAAATCATTTTTTCATCAGACTTCTTTCTTCTGAATATTATAGCACAAATTTTCTCAAAAAATATAATATAATACAAGAAAGAAAGATTTTTCGTTACAGTTAGACTTTTTCTATAAAGAAAATATACCTGATAAGATAATGTTTTTCAGGCTTTTGCTGGGAATTCAGAAATAATTTCCATTGCTAACCGGTTGCCATAGGGTGGGAAAAATACCTAGTCTACGTTGAAAATGTAATAATGTAGCTATTTTCTCCACAAAGTAAGGCTTGGATATGCCAACAAAAAACATTTACACACTTGAGTTGAATTATTTTAGGAACAACATGTAGGCGGGTAACATCCTTCTTGACTGCTCGCTTTTGCTCTGATTTGGGAAATTAAACGATCCTAACAAATTTACCCGTGTTTCTTAAGTAATTGGATCCATTTAGCTTTGAAAGTGAGAATCGTGGCATTTCATGGCAAATGGGTGCATTTTAATTTCAGGTGTCGTAGTAAAGGTTACTTAATATTTTAGAACTGAAACCGTTTTCACAGTAAAAAAATCTAGATGTTTATTTATTTGTGATAGAAAAACGAATTATCATTCGTAAGATAAAAACTTATGAGAAAATAAGCGCCTGTCACGATTATCTCCAAAACTAATCACGTATAACAAGCAATGGAAAAAACATGTTATCAGGCGATACATAAATAACTATCCCACGAGAGCACGACCCCCGTGTGTCAAGTCTGCAGACGCCTGCGCCAACGCGACGCATGGCGGCGTGGACGCTGCGGGTATGAGATGTAAACACCCAACGCACACACACAAGAGATGAAAGAAGCCCGGCCACTTATCGCATGCACCCGTTTTGATTATGCGCCTGCTGTCAGCACCCCGAAATAGACATTAACCGCGGAATGCGATGCTTCAATGAAACCAAATTGTACAATCAGTGTTATAGCACAATTCCATTCATTAAATATTTACTTAACGTTTCACGGGCCAGTGATTGCGGCCTGATATGTATCCTCAGTAATCAATTAAACAACAATAAACACAAACATTTATTTTACTGAGAGCAAGGACGAAATCCATTGTGGTAACGCTGTGCGATTTTGGGAATAAAACTTTATTCTCTTTTGTTTGACGATTATCAACATAAAATACGTGTATACGTAAAAAGTTAAAGCATTTTTTTATAAACTAGAATTCCCGAAGTAATGGTGACATCTAGTTCCATACAACTACTGTCTACAAAGAATGCTAAACTAAAGTAAGTAAGTGTGGAGAGTGAATAAGACAAAGAATTGCATAAACTGTAAACGGAAATAAGTAATCATCGCAATGAATAAATATCATTATCGCTTTGGCTTAAGAGTCACCAACGAGACTGAAGAATTTTAATGAGACATTGTCCAGAGTTCAAGGCAGTAGTGCTGACTGTATAGAAATAAATCACATAAATTGTTGCCGTCTTTAACATCAACTTCACAGAGTCCAATACTAAAAATAAATCTGTATCCATAAACCAAAACAGAGGAGAAAGAAAAACTCGAACAGACACCAGGTGCGGTTCACATCCGCCCTCCGCAAAAATAGTTAGAGCGGAAATTCGCTTCAACATTACAAGTTTACAACTTACAACCGAAATCTTCCGGGTAAAGTTAAAGTTTTATGTGAGAGCACTAACTTATTACCTGGGTACTCGCAACTTTCCGATCCAAATAAAAATATTTGCTTACCTAAGAAGTCCATCTTCCGCTTCGACTAGGACTTGAAGACTAAGTTTGTCGGGCGTATCTACATTCATTAAATGAATTAAACTAACTATCCTTTCCTTGGATTATTTTCTATTTAGTTTTGGATTAAAAAACATTCTATCTGATGGAATTTTTGTTACGAAAGAAGCGAGACCCGTGGCCTAAACAATTTTATGGTTGTGGAATACGAGTACTTATCCGTATTTATTGTTAAGTATAAAATTTTATTAGCGTTGTCTATCTGAGGGTTGCCTGCATTGGCGAGAAGTTTGAAAACTTGCGTATTTTTCCTTAGTGAAACTTTTATGTATCAAATTCTGTGAGGAGCGGGTTTGGTCACAGCCGAGGACAAAAGTTTCATTGGGACACTTCTCGGTAAAACGTTACAAAAAAGCCAAAATAAGTTTTTCGTACTTTGTATAACTACTTGTATCTTTTGCTAACGCCCCTGGGTCTTTGCTTTCGAAAATAACAAAATCTTGCTGCCGCCCTAGTCTGAATGGAAGGGAATCTTAATATGTATAGATACTTAATATATATTCGAAACAATTAAGTGTACCTATATTTGGCTATGCGAACTCTACAAAAAATCCAATTGAAGCTTAGACAAAATCCTCACAAAAGATGGGCCAGTCAATTACGACGGACTACCTGCACCGAACACCTGTCGCCGAACCGAACTGATTTCCCAAAAAAACATTTCGAATAAATACGGCCAACATTCACAAATGTTTACTCTCTTTAATGAAATATGAGCGCGTAAAGCACAGAAACATTTTAAACAAGAAATCACTTTATTCAATTTTATGAGTTTGACCTGAATTTTACAACTACAGTTTTGTAGTGGCCGTATTATAATTATGTTTCTTAGAAACGGAATGGGGACATGTTAGGTAAATTAAATGAATAGCAAAGTAACCTTAAGCTATTGCGAACAATAGAAGATAAAAACTGTAACATGTATAGAATAGAATAGAATAGAATACTCTTTATTGCACACCTCAAGAATAAAGAAATACAAATACAAATGACACTTAAAATTACAATAGAGGCAAACAATAGGCGATCTTATCGCTAAAAACGAGCATGCATATATCTAGTCTATCTCTTAATACAAACTAGCGGTTCTGTTTTGTTTTTAAGTATTTATTATTTATTTTAATTTTATTACAAAAATTTAAATAGTTGATCCCGATAAAACTGTTTCCCTGAAACTTAGCTTAAGAATCTTGTGATCCCTATTATTATGTTTAAAAAGAGAATGCATCTCGGTGCAGCTGCTGCACATGTTACGGCCTGCATCATGTTATTCAACACGTAGTTATTGTATATCGATATGCCAAGTCACGATAAAAGTAAACCTATTATAGGATCTTTCATTTTTAATATTCCGATCGGCACGCTACATTATGCTGATCCTGATATTCCAGTTTAGAGTCTATACTTATATTTCTGGAGACCGGAGATTATAATCGCACACTTAAATGCTGGATAACACGACCGAGACTTGATTCTCCGAGATAACTTTTAGCCCATTCTAATATGTACTGTCAAGTGCAAAAAGCCGATGAGTCATTACGGCACGACAAAAAAAACAGCCTGGATCAAGCCTGCGTCGACGGTACGGTATCTATGAACTTGTAAAGCAGTAATGCAGGTTTATACTTCGCAGCTACGAGTATTCAACCGTGGTGACATTATCCAGATCGAGACAGCCGTCTGCGACTTAGCATCAACTTCGACTAGCTCACATAAATTATGTCCAACATTTTCTCTTTTCACCTTTCTATTCATAACTTTACTATAACCATTGCCAATAAAATATATTGTCGCTTGACAAAAACAAATATTCAGGAAATATGGAACGTCGAACCTTTCGTCCATGCGGTTTTTTAATCTATTGAACCGTTTACAATCAAAGCTCAGTGAGCTTTTTAATTGGAAAACCGTTTTTGTTTTTATTCGGTTCTGACCAACATTTGGCGATAGAATCTCACTTTTGTCCCAATCAACGAGGGGTTTGAGTCGACTAATGATTCGCCCGTCGGCAATGGAAACGTTTATAGAATCATTTGTATTGTATACCCTTCACAGGTACACTGACAAACTGTCATTTTAAAGTACGTATCTAATTACAGCTTAATATATTCTGGCTTAATAATTAATATGTGATTAATATGATAAAATGAATATTTCGATTCTATTCGAATCAAATAGACGTAAAATTCAAAATTGCGGGTAATACCGCTAAAGTACAAATGACAAGAGCGAGAAATATACCTAATTTTACCATGCCTCCTCGCTCGAAAACGCTAGTTTGGGGTCCCTTACACCCCAAACTAGCGTTTTTGAGCGTCAGCGCAACATTCGCACACCGTCGACGCAACGTCAGAGCAACTGTGCTGTGACTGTGACGCCAGCGGCGCTTATTGAACTTCAGCATCTCACCACTCTCACCAGCACCCCCAAGCGAGGTGTCTTGCCAGCGTCTTGTCAACGGCCGAGCAGCGTACGTAAAATTTCAACTAATGTCTCTCGATGCAGCACGAATAGCAAAAGAAATACTTAAGTACCAAGGTCTAAGTACTTATTTCTGATATAATGCCTTGATAAAACTGAGATATTTATAAATCTGAGGTATCAAGAGGCATCATATCGAATTGAGGTCCACTTGTGATCGCTATAAAATTTAATAGTCTAATTTGGAAATCGCTGCACCCGGTGGAGATTTTTTGGTAATGACACGTAAAGTTATATATACATACCTACATTTATGGCCTGATTTATGAATGGTATGACCTTTCACACAAAATAAAAGACTAAAGAAGGTTCTTACTTTTGATCTTGGATCTCACGTACCTACGATTTGTGCGCTATAAAATTTAACAATCTAATTTGGAAACCGCTGCGGTCGGGTAAAGAATCTTCGGTAATGTTATACATTTATGGTCTGATTTATTTATGCTATGACTTGTGACGAGTGTAAAACACCGCAGCCAATTGCCGATGTCCATGCAGCAGATGTCCGCATAACAATAGACTTCCAACAATGAGTATCGGATCCTATCGGCCCGTCAATAAAATAGACGATGTTCAATAACACTAAACAGGGTTGTTTTGGCATTTGGGGTATTACTTGGTATAACCTACATGGGTTATATTATATCCAAATCACAAATAGGTACTTCACCATATTTAGGGACAACAAAATTTTGTTAATATTGTTGTGTGTCTAATGGTTAATTGATTTTTTTCTAACATTCAGTTTAATAAGCAGAATAAATTTAATGTAAGTTTTCATTTTGAAAACACTGCGCGCATTTTCTACCGGCTACACAACAGAGATAGATAGTTTTTTTTTTATTGCTTTATAGATACAAAGATCAACATGCAAAGAAAACATGACGTTGGACCGGACAAAGATACCGGGTTCGAGTCCCGGTGTGGACCACGTATGAGCGCAATTTAATTTTTCATTGCATGATGATCTTCGTATCTATAAAGCAATAAAAAGTGATGTTAATTTACCCACATTAAAAAATCATTTCTAAAACGTAATAGTGTTTCGAAATAAAATATTAGAGGTAAGAGATAAGAGTTGAGATTTATTTATTTATTTAATTTATTTAAGAGTTTTTTTTGACGCGTGTCTATGACTGTCATAATACTTCATTATAGTGTCGCACTGTACCAAAACTAACATGAAAAAGCATTGAAACCTATTTGAATGCCGTCAAAACCTGGGGCTAACCGCAAACTATTGTTCTCAAAACGTTAGCGCATGCAAAAAATTGCTCTTTTCGGTCCCGTGGTCCCGTCGCATTTGTTCGCGATCCGGCCTGGAAGGAGACTTGTCGAGGGTACACAAGTTATTCTTTGGTTGGCAGAAGTGGCTGACTACGCACTGCGCATAGCGAAAACATTTTATCGTTTTACGATACACTATGATTCACTGCTCCGTCGTCCACTTGAGTTCGGGCAATTCGGATCGTGATCGTAGTCAGTCGCGTCATGACACTCCTCGACTAATAACGTCGCGTTTTACGCAATGTAACCCATATAAAATACTGCGTGCAAATTTCTTAGGCGACTTTTGCGAAGGTCAATACAATGAACCTTCTATTATGTTTTGTTCTATGGCAAAAACTATTGACGCATTTGTTCGCAATTCGCATCCCGGTAGGAGTCTTGGCAAAGGTAGGTATAAATTATTATATGGTATAAATTATACACAAGTTATTATCTCCGCTGACAAGTGCGGGTTACTACGCATAGGCAACTTTTGCGAAAGTCAAAATAAAGAACCTTCTATAATATTTATTCTGTGGCAAACATGCAAAAAGTTGCTATTTTCCGACCCTGTCCCATTTATTCGCAACCCGGAAGGAGTCTTGTCGAGGGTACAAGTTATTCTCCCCGCCGACAAAAACCGTCGCGAGTTTCGTTGACATTTTAATATCTAAGTGCTTGGAGACCGTAAGAAAGCTAGTATCTACCTATTAGAACAATACTTTAGCTTACGCCTTAGGCATTCTAGTAACCACAATGCAGTTACCTATTGTTGATAGGAATATACCAAATTTTGGTATATTAACAAAGAAAGTAGTTAAGTAGGTATATGTGGAAAAGTTGGTACTTTAGGCGGTTTATTTGACGCCTAACTGTTGGCCTATAGTTAAATCATTTGTGCACCTAAAATCCCGGGGTATGGTTATCACACGCTGCCGCTGCGAAGTTGCGAACTGCGGTTTTTGATTTTGTACAATAGAATCATGATTTGTATACGAAAACTGACTCCGCATCTCGGACGATTTTCTATTGCCGTCTACGAGCCTCTATAAATGAGTATATTCCACGGCTTTTGGGCAATATACCTGCAGGTATCGATCTTTATTACTATTCGAATTTTATTAAGGACCTGTTTACATTTGGTTAGTGCGAGTTCATGCAATTGCCACTTGCGTTTAGTTTACCAGCAAATGTATGAACTCAAATCAAACAAGTAAACAGGCATTTATCAGATCTGGCTACAAAGCCAGGTATCAAGATCGCGATGCTCGCCGAACGGGCCCGTCTCGTCTGGCTGGACCGTTCAACCCCTTGATTTAGGCATATAGCACAAAAGGCACCATTTACCTCTATAGTCTCCATACCGATCACTCATTCTCATTCTCATCTCACCTAAATATCCGCACCATTAGGAGTATCGCCAACGCACCACACCAGCACCTGTGCACAACAACTGTGACACGCGACTCTTTCTCTCGCGAGAAATATTACCTCTCTTTCTTCGCTGTACTGTGAGAGAGTGACGGGCGATGCTATGTCGCGCGACAAGAGTCGCGGAGCGTAGTTGTACTAGACGGGAAGCTGATCGTGGCCGCTGGCGACATAGCATAAAACACACACATAATACAACATTGCGGAACAGGAGGTCCCTTTTGTGATCCGGTCCGCAAATTTCAGATTGCCTTGTACAGTCGCAAGACTCAGGCCTTAAATCACAAAAAAAGCGCACATCGTTAAAGTCAACATATGTATAGTAGTATGATCTTGAACTCGTGTATTGGTAGATAACGCCGAATTTTACCCCTGAAAATGGACTCGGGTCAGGGTTTGTATAAGTTATTTGGTGAGATACAATCTACATACATATTTGGATATTTGCAACGGTAAAGCACTAATCCGGAAAGTAATTAGAACCGCATATCAATCATCCGCATCTGGTTCCAACTAAATTTGTTAGAGATTCGCTTGTTATGTACGTTTGTTTGTCGAGTTTGCCGGCTTGGTGCGTTCGGTGGAGCGTACACAATAAATTTAGTGGATTTGCAATCAGGGTTTATTACCAAAACGTATTACGACCAAGTATACTAGATGATAATATAAAGTTAGTTTTAGAAGTAGGTATACCTCATGTCTGATCTATGAGGATATTTCCAATTAAAATTAATTACCAGGCAAAAAAATTAATGAATTTAAGAACGGTCCATAACCATAAAATTCGAAGCACGTTGAATTCTAATTAACGAGAAAAAAACCACTATGTGCATTTTTTTCTTAATTGTTATCTTAATCCGAATTGCTACTATTTATACGTAATTAAATCCACTGCTATTAATTTACAACTTAACCATAAATTTCCATAGACGACACATTACTAAACCAGCAAAAGTAAAATAACTTAACGTTACTAAACAATATTAAAAATTTGCCTCTATGCAGGGAATCAAACTACGTAAATACCGTGATTTCAATCAACAAAAAGTTGATCAAACCAGGAAGAAGACTCAGTGAGGAATAAGTCACCAGTTACTGGTTATCAGTGAGAAACAAGTTTGTGCGGGCTACGGAATGTTTCAAAATAAAGGTTAATAACGCAAATCAACTGCATAGGGTCTACAATAAAGGAATAACGATTAAATCATGCAATCCTTACCTGTCAGGAGGAACAAAATTAGACGCCGCATGTTGGGATCCTTGTAAGGAACGATAGTTTAGGCCGGAGATGTTTGTTCAGGAGCCATCGCCTCGAAACGTCAGGTCAAAGGTAAAGCCAATGTTTACGCGACTCAGCTGGTCCGATTACGTCCGCCAATTAACCACACACTCGCGCACTGCGGAATCCGCGCGCTGCAATGTCAGCGACCACGAGAAAAACTAGACACTCGGCGAAAGTCCTCAAGTGCACGAAACGGGTCCGAGTGGCCCTCGTCAGCCTCGCACGGGGTTGTTATTCATTCATATCGCGGTTAGACGTTTCGGAGAGCGAGTTGACAGTTGTTCTCTGTGATGAAAACATCACACATGTTTCAAGCGGAGCAGCGAGGTCTCGCGCGCGATCGTAGCGCACGACGGCCGACTCGCGAGTTGCGTGAGTAGGCCGGCAGGGGCGCGCGGGGCGCGGGGGCACGCCTGCGCCTCGCCCGCTCCGCACCACCTCGGTATTGACCGACGGCGCCTCCTTCCCACAATTCACATCCTTAACTAGGTACTGCGAATTCTCCTTTGAAAAATCCCCTAATTCCTTCTCTACGATTGAGATAGGACACGTTTTATGAAAGGTCTATGAAAGCTCCAGGCTATTTCGTACGGCGACAGGTACACGCTTTCTGCATAACTTACCTGCCCCTATATTATGAAATTACGATCGCAGATACTTGACAAGCACGAGTTTTATAACGTGGTCGCAGTATACAATTTATAACTTTTCTAGAAAGCTTGCGACAGGGCGCTTTGAGCTTTTACGCCGAAGCCGGGCTTCTCGGGCTCTTCATTTTCCGATTCCGCCACATTTTGTTTATTCAAACTTTTATGCATTCAGGTCTGAGTGCGCGAGCATAAATAAATTAATTGCGAGCCCCCGGAACGCCTGTTCAGTATGCCAACCCTGTCATTTTTGTTTTTTATCAATAGGCTGAAAATTGGCTGTTATGATTGATGGCTTGTTAATGCGATGTTGGAGTGATTTTTATTCGCACGTATCATAATTTAATATTGAAAACCCAGCTAACGGGTTAAATTGATAGCACTTTTACGACCATATATGGGTGAGAATTTCTCAAAAAAATTGTTTGTGTTTTCATTCTGTACCTTAAAAGGACAGACTATATTTTATTTAAGACCTTTAGTTACGAATGAGAACTTTATAAGTTATATTGCTATTGTTCGTGTGTGACCCGCAACACGTATTTACATGAGGTATAAGTGTTGATTGGTTATCAAACTCGTAGTTGTTGATATGAAGTGTTGTAGATGTTCTACATAATATGGTTCTTGACAATTAAGCTTTATCGGGTGACCGGTTTCGCTTTGAATGAAACCGTGTGATAGCAGGTCTGGGCCGCAGGCGACGGCGCGCCGCGCCGGCCCGGCCCGCGGCCACTCTGACGTCAACAATTCCAGATGAGAACTACACTAAGGGCTAAGTTATAGAAACAGCGGCTACTAGGCACCGCGTGTCGTGATTCAACCGGTAATTTTTCGGTGCACATGTGTAGTGCTCTGCTCTGCCTTCCGCTTTTTTTCGGTGCACGATCGGAGCCGCATCGGTTAGTTTGACTTTGAATGAAGCCGTGAGAAACCAGGACCAGGGCGCAGGCGACGGCGCGCCGGCACGATCTGCAACCACTCTGACGTCGTCACTTTAATTATGAGAAATAGAGGCGCTTGATGATTTGGTGTAGGGACGCCCGGCCGGAGACAGGCGGGCTGTCGATCGCTTGGGTGCGTTCATTCAGCCCAGTTCCCAGTTGGAGCCAACGGTTACTGTCCCGGCAGCGCTCCCATACACCCTTCTTCCTCGAATCTTCTTGTTCTCCTGCAGAAGGAAAGGACATCTTTAAGGTTAATGTCCCTCAGCTCCTCCTCTTCCAGTTTATCTTTCCCGAAGATGCTATAGCGTACTATCGCATACATGCCACACTCTGCTATAACATGCTTACTAGTCTCCTCATGGCCACAATATGAGCAGCTTGGGTCACTTACTACACCCATGACGTTTAGGTGCCTGTTAAGGCTGTTGTGACCCGAGATTATACCTGTTAATAATCTGAGATTTTTCTTACCTAGTTCCAGGAGATACCTGGTCCTTTTCCTGTTTATGCCTCCTAGGATCATCTTCGATTGTCAACAGTCCGTTGTCTCACGCCATTGTTTGTTGGCCTCTTCCTCCATTAGTCTGGCTATAACTCCTTTCGTGACTTCTGCCGATATTGGCAGTGCAGGTTCAGGTCCTATGAGTTCCCTTTCTGCCCCCAGTCTTGCCATCTCGTCTGCCCTTTCATTCCCTATCACACCCTGATGTCCAGGTACCCATGCTACCGTAATCCTTGTGTGCTCTCCAAGTTTGTTTAGGGCTAATAGAGGCGCTTAGTAATAGGAAGTACTTATAGTATATGAAATGCGCAGAAATCTACATGATGTAGATATGCAGGTGCTTTATAACGATGTTGCAAGTGCAGATTGGCATAGCATTGAGCTCCTGGATGACGTCGACCTTAAGGTGCAGGCTTTCAATGGCATATTGCTTGCGATTTATGATAAACATGCTCCACTGAAACCGACGCGTGTGAAGCATTACCCTGCTCCATGGCTTACACCGGATATTAAGTCACTTATGGCTAAAAGGGACCGAGCACGCGTCAAAGCTCGGCAAAACAGTGACTACCAACAGGCATATATCTCTTTACGAAACCGCTGTAATAAGATCTGTAGAGATGCCAGACGCCGCCATATCCACAACTGCATCGAGGATTGTCCCCCGACTAAGCTGTGGAAATTTCTCAGGTCATTGGGTGTGGGCAAAGCTCAACAAAGTTCCTCTTGCGTTCTTGATCTTGACGCCATCAATATTCACTTTAGTTCTTCTCCGGTTACTCTCCACCCTTCTATTAAACAATCTACATTATCTCTTCTTGCTAATACGCCACACCTCGATTCACCTCCCTTTGAGCTTGGTAGCATTTCTCCGCAAGAGACACTTGCCTATCTGAAATCTATCAAGACGAAGGCCATTGGTGAAGATAGCCTTAGTATAGACATGCTTATGCTCGTCGCGGAATCCATTGCTCCGATCCTTTCTAGTATATTAAATTTCTCATTTTCCTCGGGCACATTTCCTTCATGTTGGAAACTTGCCCATGTAATTCCCCTTCCCAAAAAACCTAATCCTACTGATTTTTCACAATATCGCCCCATTTCCATACTCCCAGTTTTGTCTAAAATTATTGAACATTTTGTAAATCGCCGACTCCTTTCACATCTTAATAGGTATTCATTGTTTAACCCATTTCAATCCGGATTCCGCCCCGGGCATAGCACAGTTACTGCTCTGGTTAAGGTCACTGATGACATCCGTCTTAATATAGAACACAAAAAACTCACCGTACTTGTCCTTCTCGATTTTAGTAGTGCTTTCAATACCGTAGATTTTGACATCCTCCTCGGTATCCTTCGTACACTTAATGTGTCTCACTCATCCCTATCTTGGTTTCACGACTACCTCTTTGGTCGACGCCAGCGGGTTAGGGTCGACGACAAACTGTCGGAATGGCGTGAAATTTCCGCTGGTGTCCCTCAGGGGGGCGTCCTCTCCCCACTTCTCTTCTCAATATTTATTGGTGGGATCACCGAGTGTTTAAGATCCTCGTTCCATCTTTACGCAGATGACCTGCAGATCTATGCAGCGGCTAGTATCGAGGATATGCCGTCGCTTATTAATATGATCAATGCGGATTTGGAGTCTATTTACAGCTGGGCAAATAACTTCGGGTTAAACATAAACGCAAAAAAGTCGCAAGCAATTGTTATTGGTAGTCCTCATTTTGTAAATAAAGTATCTGAAATGGTGGTACCTGATATTCTTTTTGGTGGGATTCCTATCCCCCTTTCCTCTACAGTTAGAAATTTGGGTATCACCATGGACCAGACGCTTTCGTGGGCACCGCACATAGCGCAAGTTAGCAAGAAGCTCTTTGCATCTCTCCACTCTTTAAGGCGCCTGCAGAACTTTCTGCCAATTTCCACCAAGATCACTCTTGCCAGATCTCTCTTGCTCCCACTACTAGACTATGGTGATATTGCTCTACTGGATCTTAAGGAGGAACTGCTTGACAAGCTTGAACGCCTACAAAATGTGTGTATCAGGTATATATTTGGATTGCGAAAATATGACCACATCTCTTCCTTTCGAGCGCAGCTGGGTTGGCTACCGATTCGTCAGCGTAGAGACGTGCATGTCCTTTCATTGCTCTTTAATGTCCTGTTTAATCCTACTTCTCCTCCTTACCTTAGTGAGAGATTTTCGTATATGGCTGATGGCAGTGGTCACCGCTTGCGGTCTAGCGCCAATCTCACTCTGGCTGTACCGTCTAATAAGACGTGTACCTATAGCAAGTCTTTCACGGTAAGCGCAGTGAAGTTGTGGAATGAGTTGCCTTTGTCCCTTAGGAAGTCTCCATCTGTTGCATCACTTAAGATTAACTTGAAGAAATTGTGGCTGTCCGATGACGTGTGAATTCATTGAATACTATATTTATTTACGCATTTATATGTATTATATGTAGATATATATATATATATATATGTATATATAATATATATCTTATAAATAGTACAAATATATGTGTATTATTACTTACTTAGTTTATGTACTTATTATAGTTTTATTAAGTATAATATAGATATCTTGGTTGTACGCAGTGTAGTTTGCCCATTTTCTTCGTATTCCCATTCCTTCAATTGCTCAAAGGTTAACTGGAAGAGATCCCTAATAGGGATAAGTTCGCCTTTGTACATATTTCATTTGTTATCAATGTATTTATAACCAGTTGTTGTGTACAATAAAGCGTTTACATACATACATACATATATAATAGCCAAGAGTGGAACTGATCGTTTTACCATGTTCCGTGGTGTTAGGTACACTGCTAAGCTTCTGCTTTTGTTCGGACAATCAATGCGCGATCGTAGCCAGCGGCATGTGCCGGTTTGACTTTGAATGAAACTGTGAGATAATGAGACCGGGCCGCGGCCCTGTGACGTCAACACTTTAAGAATATATCAACCAAGCGCTAAGTATATACGAAATAGCTAAAGTAGCTAACTACGCATCACTAGTTGCGATAACAACCCATGTAGCACACATGCTGCATAAGCGCTGATTCAGCCTTTATTAAGCTTAAATTGGCGGGATAAAATAAATGAATAAATATGAATATTATGGGACAATCATACACAAATCGACTTAGTCGCAAACTAAGCAAAGCTTGTACTATGGGTACTAGACGACGATATACCTAAATGATATATAAATACATATATAGATAACATCCATGACCCAAGAACAAATATTCGAGTTCATCACACAAATATTTTCCCCGGCCGGGATTCGAACCCGGGACCGCCGGCTCAGTAGGCAGGTGTCTGCAAACTGCGCCAACCCTGTCGCGTGTCGTCGAAAATATCGAAACATATGTAGGTAAAGATGTTGTACTACTTATAACAACGCAAATATAATAAGTTAGTTGGCAAAAGTAAGATGGCGTGACTGACTGGCTGAACTTATTTGTTTTTTTTTTTTATCTAAGGATTTTAGCCTTTTAGTGATTGACTTTGTGTTTGATTGTTTTAGCTTTTAGTCAAGTAGAATTGTAAAAGTTTTTTTCAGTCTTAAATATTAGTTCACATTTTCAATTTCCATATAAATAGCGACGTACAGTAAACGGCGATAAAGTTTGCACATCGATCTTTGGAAAGAGGCAATCGGCTAATTTCGACTTGGTATAGCGATATCCGTGTCGCACACACCATGACGTTTGTTTTATCAGTCGTGGTTCAAATGCGAGAGAGTGCAGTCGCATATCCAAGTCAATATATATATAAAAAAGGTAAGCCGTTACTTTGCCAGTCACGCGAAATTATCTACAATGTTTATAAATATTTTGTAACTGAAGCCGACCAATTTAAAAAACATGAGAATGTTAATGTAAGAAATTACACTTTTTGTCGATCTTTAAACCCACATTTAAGTATCCTAGTTGTATAACATCATTTGCTAATGCTCAGTCAACCCCTTTTAGGAATGTGGGCCTGAATATATATTATTTTTCCCCAACAAGAACATTATAGCAATAACTTTATCCCACCAAAAACATTTCATGTAAAATTGGCGGCCAAGCCCTAAGCCCTGAGTTTACTGATCCTACACCTTGGCTTCAAAAGTATGGCTTGGCCGTTTCATAGAGTAACGTAAATAAGTCCAACGAACCGTCTGGCCCATAGGTACGGTATCAAGAAATTAAGTTTATGTCTTCATGATAAAATATATTAAACTTAATTCCTTACCATATAGGCCCGACAGTCCGTTAAACTTATTTACGGTACTTTATGAAACGGCCAAGCCATACTTTTGAAGCCAAGGTGTAGGATCAGTAAACTCAGGGCTTAGGGGCTTGGCTTTTCGAGGGATCTGACCACTTTTTTACAGCGAAAGCGTTATGAGCATGTGAGTCTTGGCCGCCAATTTTACATGAAATGTTTTTGGTGGGATCTCATTTCTTTTTGTAAGGTAATTTTTAATTTATATGTTTTTTTTTGTGCTGAAGTGTTTCTAAGTAAGTAGTAATAATAATTGTGTATTTAAGAAATACTTACGTTTAGCCCCATATCACTCATAAGGCGGCTAAGAGTCACGCAACGTGCAATGGAAAGGGCTATGCTCGGAGTTTCTTTGCGCGATAGAATCAGAAATGAGGATATCCGCAGAAGAACCAAGGTAACCGACATAGCTCACAGGATTGCACGGTTGAAGTGGCAATGGGCAGGCCATGTAGCCCGGAGAATGGACGGCCGTTGGGGCAGCAAAGTCCTGGAGTGGCGACCACGTATAGGAAAGCGCAGCGTGGGTCGGCCCCCGACTAGATGGACGGATGACCTCGTGAAGATAGCGGGGAATCAATGGATGCGGTCTGCACGGGATCGCACTTTGTGGCGAGTCATGGGGGAGGCCTATGTTCAGCAGTGGACGTCTGTGGCTGATAGATAGATAGATAGATAGCCCCATATATATATATATATATATATATATATATACACTTTTATCCCCCATTACCTGTGGAAAGCCCATACAAACTTTCTTCCCCTTATTTTAAGGGTGGGGGGTGATTTTCTAAAAATCCTAGAATGTGTATTTTATTTATAACAATGAGCCCAATAGGTATAAATTTTCAGACCTCTAGTATCAAAATTTGCGAAAGTCTCATACAAACTTTCATCCCCTAGTTTAAGGGGTTGGGGGGTAAAAGTTCCAAGTTTCAGAATTATTCTATTGTTTGTGTACTAAACCTAGCTTACATACCAAATTTCAGCTTTCTAGGTCATCGGGAAGTACCCCAGAGGTTTTGATACATAAGTGAGTGAGTGGCAAAATCGGCGTATTTTAGGTACCAATAAAATCTAAAGTATACAAGCTAGATCAATGAAATTTAGTACATTTCATATGTTCCCTAACTGCATCTTAACCTGTGAATTTGGGCGCTCTGGTGTTAACTGGGACGAAACTATGAGGGTTTGAAAATGAGACGAAACGGTTCGAGAAAAGGTAGGTAGTGCCCCGCCTCTTTTTTTCGTCTTGGCGATACTAGGTCGATGCAGAGTCAGCCACCGGCTAAGCTTGATAGATTGGAGCGGAGTTTTTTTTTTTATTTTATTTTTAGGGTTCCGTACCTCAAAAGGAAAAAACGGAACCCTTATAGGATCACTTTGTTGTCCGTCTGTCCGTCCGTCCGTCTGTCAAGACCCTTTTTCTCAGGAACGCGTGGAGGTATGAAGCTGAAATTTATATCAATTACTCAGGTCTACTGTCCCTTGAAGCTGTGAAAAAATCAAACTTCTAAGCCAACGCAATCAAAAGATACAGCCGTTTATGCCGCAAATTTTCGACACTTGCAAGGGAATCAAAACCTACAGGGTGCTTCCCGTGAACTCAGAATCTTGAAATGTGGTACGAAGCAACGTCTTATAGCATAGATAAAGGAAAAACTACGAAAACCATAAATTTTTAGTTACATCACATAATATATTTTTTTTTAATAATTTTAAACTTACTACCCATTTCCTCATAAACGCGTAGAGGTATTAAATTGAAATTCATACCAAATACTCAGGTCTATAATACCTTTAAGCTGTAACAAAATCAAACTTCTATGTCAACGCAATCAAAAGAAACAGCAATTTAAGCTGCATATTTTGAAACTCGCAAGTACTCGCAAGGGAATCAAAACCTAAAGGGTACTTCCAGTCGACCTAGAATCTTGAAATTTGGCATGAAGCAACGTTTTATAGCACACATAAAGGAAAAATTCCGAAAACCTTAAATTTTTAGTTACATTACAAAATATATATTTTTTTGTAAATGTCGATTTCGATTGTCGTAATGAACGAACTTTGTAAACCTTGCAGGTTTGTACGGAACCCTCGGTGCGCGAGTCCGACTCGCACTTGGCCGGTTTTTTTTCGAAATGTTCTCTTCGTCGCGACCTAGCGAAATTTAATTTGTGCATTTTAAAACAAAAATTTCTAAAATCGGTTGAGAACACGCTGAGATCTGCGCATTGTCACAAAGTCCATTCGAGTCGATCCAATGGGAGCTTCGCTCGCTTCGCTCGCTCCGCTCCAATAATTACATCGAGTTTTACAGCTCTATATATTCCACGTGAAATCAAAACAAAACAACAATAAAGTACTTAGTTCTAAATTCAAATTCTGATGAACGATTAATCTAATAATTGATGTACATGGAAATTAACATTCGTTTGTATTCGGAAATGCGATGATTGCCGATGTGCAAACTTTATCGCCGTTTACTGTATGTTTGCATCGATTTCTACTGTCAGCGAAAATTTTCCATATCAATCCACAGGCAGACAATTGAACCTTTGGAATAGAGCCATTTGAAGAGCAGACAGTCTGTCAGCTACTTTCAATCGCCCAAGTAGGTATTCAGCGATCGTCAACCCCGCCAGAATTTGATACGGAAAGAAATGTGAGCCGATCGTAAGCGTTGACCTTTAGTCGACCACCACATCGATTCCACATAAGTGGGCGCGACATCTAAATTGCACACAAGGTAAACAAATCGCGTCCATATAAATCACCATGAAACTATCTAACTTTTTGGGGCTCGAAACGCAAATTGAATTAGGGAAGAGTTTTCCGCGAACGGTTTCGGATTTTCACTCGCGTTAAAGGTGCTTTATTATTCACGTAGGTACTAGTCATTTGTTCAAGTGTGGTGTTATCGTTTTGATCAAACGGCGGAGGTTATTTCAGTGATACTTTTTTCATTTCAGGAAAGAGACAGTTTCCTAATGAATTGACGGGAATGTTTAGCTTGAGCGAGGTAAATGAATCACTTCTAATGTGTGTCAAAAGTCACGACGGTAGTCCTTTAGTATCATATTACCGTTCGCTGCTTATAGATGCACACCGTCGTAACGTGGTACAAATATCACGATAACGTAGTGATAGCACGTTAAGTTTTAAAGCGTGTTTAAGTTGTGGATATTTATGTATCTAATAAGACAGGTCGCATACATTTAACGAAAAACAGTTTAGAAATATTGATTTGGAATTTTGAACGCAGCAAAACTATAAATATGTTAAATCAACAAACTCCACACACGTACTTAATAATAAATTCGGAACGGAGATCTACTGTAGGTAGGTAGGTACCTACCTACCTACAGTAGATCTCCGTTCCGAATTTTTGTTCCCAGATTTAATTATAGGTACTTAATATTTGCGGGGTTCAGAATATCAGAATACCAAATAAATATAAGTACAGCATGTTTTTATTTAATTTTTATATAAGATAAAAAAAACATTTTAACACTGTTGCCGAATATCGATTGCATGATGCATGAGATGAGAATTAATAATATATTATACCTAACGGATAAGGATAGAGCCATAGATAAGAGTGTATAGAGCTTTAAGTCTGACAGGGCAAATTTCAAAGTTTTATATACTGATTTTTCACACTTTTCAACAATTAGCAATACCTACTTACTTAATTTTTTGAAACTTAAAACATTGAGGTATTATTTATAATAGAGCCACAGACCCGAACAAAATTGTCGAAAAAAGTGGCACTGCTGTCATGTTCAAGTAGATGCCAATAACGCTTATTTATAATTTACAACAACATAATTACTTCGTACAAAATAACTCTTTACTCAAACGTTTAAGTGTCAAATTGGCTTACGTACTAATTACCACAAATATTTTTCGTGTAAATTAACTTTTTTAGCGTATTCTGACTCATGTCTCTTGTCAAACTTAGAACATGGCACGAATGGAGCAGATTTTAATAGTTTTACATACTAAAAATATTTTCATTATTATTTTATTTAGGTATTAAAATATATTTGTTGTTTGAACTAAATGATCTCGTAAATTGTTAATAACAAATTAAGTTACGTTTTTATTTAACAACTGCATAAAAGTCCCGACACTGCATAGAAGGGATCAGTAGGTAATAATGACATTATGATTTCTCAACTCATTTTGTTCTAGTATGTGAAATGAGAGTAAGGCAAGTGCAAAATATTAACATTTTTAACCCTTTAAAGTTTGAAGGCGTGGCGTGAAAGTCGGTGGCGTAGTATGCACGGTAGCACACATTGTCTTTAGGTATTCTTGGCGTTCAAAGGTTTAAACTGACAGTGTCTAGACTCTGAGACAAAATAAAACAATGACAACAGAGCATTTTTTTTATTAATTTATTAATGTAACCTGTAGTATCTGCCTGTAAAAGGCATATGTTCATAACACTGGCTCACTCGCCGCCGCACACATAGCAATGTCATGCGTCCACTCTCGCCCTAAACTCGCGTGTAACTAAACGCAGCATCCTATGTGACGTGCGCCTGAGACAGTGTATATCTATTTATGTATAGATACCTACTACCACAAACACTACATAACCATTTTACGCTTCTTTTGTATACATTGACATTTTTTTACGTTTTTATTGAGATATTAAAGCTGTGTTGAGTGAAAGACTTTTACGCTTCTTTTGATTAAACATAAAAATATATATATATGATTATGCCGAACGAACACACGAGAGACGAATTATTTGGCTGAAATTATTCTTGACGTCTGTCCCTTACTAAACGTGACCTCAATTTTTCACGTTGTTTAAGATCGCGTGGGAATTTTAATAAAAAAAATAGGATAATTATTTATTGCACATTATTAATTAATAAAATATATAACTATAGCGACTCCTTAGATTTTTGTTCTGTGATGAGGTGCATTTTGTAGGGACAAAGTTAATAATTCTAATTTAAAATATGCTATGATTTTACATAGGATTCGTTAATTAATCAATAGAATCTGCATAAAAAAGAATATTCCGACCTTTTTCTTTATTTTATAGCTGTTATTTCTGCAATTTTTCACTGAAAATTAAGTCATTTTTGAGACCCGTCACGTGTCATGGTCTAAACGAGACTGATCGCCCAACTAATGCGATTTGTGATTTTGCATTAGTTGGGAGGGTGCCATTTTTTCCGTCGGATTGTGTGTCCATGTAATTAATACGTCAATGACTTAAAACAAGAAAATATTATATTTATTTATTTAAACATTTTTTGCACAGTACAAATGGACATAATGCCATAAGGCATTCTCTACCAGTCAACCATGGGGCAAAACAGAAACTAACATTTCGTGCAGGATAATAGAAAAATAGAAGGTATCTAATTGCGTTAAACGCGACGCTTTAAGAGTTTGCAGACAATCAGAACATCGATAACCACAACTCCACAACCTATTTCAGGCGAAGCCGCAGTGGAAACTAGGATATGATATATAGCGCCCACGGAGTTGGTAAAAAATGCCCGCAACTCCCGCAAGAGAATTTATTAGATCCAAGGTCGGACGTCGGAGTATGTCACCGAGCGCTCTGTAGTCTGTACTGACACAGACGGAATAATGCGTCAGGCACGCGTCTGATCGATCTGAGACTTGCTGAGGGTGCTGATAGAGCTGAACATTGACTTCACGGATGGCCGTCCACTGCTAAATATTAACCGCAACAGACACCGACTCCCCCCTAGTCGGGGTCCATCCTACGTACCGCTTTCCTATGCGTGGTCACTACTCCATGCCAAGACTTTACAGCCCAACTGCCAATCGGATTCCGGACTACCTAGATGGCCCGCCCCTTGCCACTTCAAACCCGCTATCCTGAGAGCTACATGTTCTAATTTCCGATCCTATGCGCATCTTAATAATTTACAATGCAGTAAGATTATGAAACGAGGGGTCTGTTACTCTTTATTATTTCGAGCCTACCCTCATTTCAGCGATCTCGTAATGTCTCTTATTCCCATCTAACCCGTATTATTAGAAGTCAGTAGCTAAATTGCCACCCTTGCCCTAGTAATTATAAACGCCAACAATTTACAGTCAACTATAATTAGGCATCTCCATTGAAATGCGAGCGAGTGAGGGAAAACCTCATTACAAGCTCGGGTTCCTCCAAATGCGCTTGAAATCGCTTTCTATTAGTGCCTATTCAGGAAAGGCTTACAGTGAAATAATGGAAAATATACTCGAACCGCATTGGAATAGCTTAGTTGTATTTCTAACAAATCTAGTTTATGAAATTGTTTGTCATATATATATATTGAATTATAGGGGAGAGAGGGGTGAAATGTTACCTAGGTATATTGTTCCGTTAGAAATATTATGTAACTTCAATCAAAACCTTCATGTTAATTTCACTTTGCAGTAGTTGGGTAGAAATAGAGGGAGGGTTCGGAATAAGGGATATACGCTTTAGGTAAACAAAAATATTCGAAAGTTCCAATTTGAAGATGCGCCAAGATATGTACCTAAATTATAATATTTTAACAACTATTAGATTAAAATTCCGTGTCGCCGTTTTTCCTTGGTCGTAATTATGAAATTTCTCTTGTGGGCTTATCTTTTTCAATTCTGCTTAATCAACAGTGCAAATAACATTTACTACCTAAATGGTAATTTTCTAACATTTAAAAACATAAGGTCGTTTGAAAATTGCCGTTTAACCCCACTCTTCTCTGCATACATCCAGTCCGTCTAAGATTGATAAGACGTGCCAGACGCTTTATTCCGTCTGTGTGACAAAGCGCTCGGTGACATGTTCTGTCCTTGGTCCTAATTAATTCTGTTGCGGGCATTTCTTTGCCAACTCTGTCGGCGCCATGATATCCTAGTTCCAAGAGGCGCGGCGTAGTCGCCTGAAATAGGCTGCGGAGTTGTGGTTATCGACGTTCTGTTTTCTGGACACAACAACGCTTTCAGAAGTCTAAAAGCGTCGACTGTTATGCAATCGCTTTTATTTCTTGCTTAAAGCCCATAAATAAATAAGTATACCTAAAGGTAATATTATATCACACTTATATCAAGTCGAAAATTTGTAAGTGTTTGTGTTTGTACGTTTGTTACTACTTCACGCTCAAACCGCTGCGCTGGACCGATTTTGATAACATTCGGTATGGAGGTACACCCTAGATCATCCTGGATTAACGCATAGGCTACTTATTATTATCGCGAACGCGGGTACTCCGCGGGGCACAACTAGTAAAATATAAAGTTTAGATAAAAAGAATACGCTTTCCAAGTAATGAAATTCATTCATAATGAACATTTTATAAGAACATACCTAATGCGCAATGAAAATAAAATGACCAACTGTTTATTATAATTAAACCACCAATAATTTTCTTTTCTAAGAACATAAACGTAAGCTCTAATCATACGCCTCCACTTTCCATCCATCCATCAAGGAATCAATGGGATGTGGTTTTCTTAGTAGATTTAAATCTTCTAAGAAACTGGATCTGATGAGAGTTGTTGAAGACAATAAAACCGGCCAAGTGCGAGTCTGACTCGCGCACCGAGTTCGGTACAAATACCTATCCGATCTGGCCGGGTTAAGCTTGCACCTGGTAAGGCGCCGAATACAAATGAGGTGCAAAGTTAACGCAACTGATCACGTTTGTTGAATGGGAACCCCCTTAAATATTAATTTTATTCTGTTTTTAGGGTTCCGTACCCAAAGGGTAAAAACGGGACCCTATTACTGAGACTTCTGCGCGAGTCGGGGTCGCACTTGCCCAATTTTTTAGTATAATTTGATGTTTAGCGGCAAGTGGCAACAAATAGGGTCGGGTTGCCAACAGTGGCTCGGATTTTTTCGAACGCTCAAATTGTGAAGAAAAAGTCGTGGTAGCGGGCTGAAATTCACACTCAACGTGCTTTGGTTATTAAACTTTTTCCCAGAATTATCAGTTTTTCAATCAAGGCAACAATAAAGTAGTCAGACAATGTTTTAAAAAAAATGGGAAATGGGCCACTGTGTACGGGTACTGGGCTATTGTGACTCGCCCCTGTAGTACACAGAGACTCTAACAGTATACAGTGGCTCAAGTATATAATATTTAACTAAAACTATAATTTACATTCAGTTTCATTTATTTGTTTGAGTAGAAATATACTCTAAAGCCTCATATCTATCAATATCAGACACATAAAAATTATAAAATCAAATCTCTTAGGATATTTGAGATCAACCTCTTTTCTGACTTTGTTTCTTTGTCGTTAGAAATCTAAAAATTAAAAACGAGTTTAATTTTTATTCTTAGTCCAAGCAAATAACATAACAGTTATCAAGATACATTAAAAGGATAAAAAATCCAGAAAAATAACCAAACAAAAAGTAGGTTTACACTAGGATAGGTTACACTCGAGTGCAAAAGTGTTTCATGCATATAGGTTTATTCTTATAAAAAAATACAGTTTTGTTTTTATGTTTTTTTTATTTTATTAATTAGTTGGCATTGAACAGTAGCATAACATAACATTATCCAATAGAAATAATATAAGTAGCTACACAGTGGCTCAAGAAAGTACATAGTGACTCACGAGTCACTGTGTACTTCTTAAATTTGAGCCACTGACCACGCCGCAGCCATTTTGAATTCACCGGCGCATAACTATCACGTGGCTTGCCGAAGGACATGCAAATCTATGTCATTGCCTAGCATAATAACGTCACTTTGCATCAAAACAACAATACTTGTCTTAATGCTCAAATTTCTCTACATAAAAACAAGTGTAACTTACCTTAAAATGTAATTTTGCACCCTCGGCCACACGAAACACTTTCCTACACATGTAAACTGCGCGGGAGCGGGCGAATAACTGGTTTGTACGTGTTTGGGTGTCGAACGCTCTCAGCTAATGAAGGAGACAGATAGATATTGTTGCTCTATCTAGGAAATATAGCCGCGAGTCAGTGTACCCGACCGAGCCACTGTTGGCAACCCGTCCCTACATACATACATACCTACATCTGTGAAATTTTCAACTGTCACCATTTGCTAGCTATTACGGTTCATGAGATACAGCCTGATGACAGATGGACAGACATACAGACGGACAGCGGAGGCTTAGTAATAAATAGGGTCCCGTTTTTACCCTATGGGTACGGAACCCTAAAAAAGTATATTAAAATTCATCGCTTCTAATATTAGAATTAAGTTTTTATTGTAAACTACGCTACAGAGGGAGTAAGAAAATCCTTAGTATATAGACCCACAATTTTTTTTTTTATCTGGATGAGGTTAACGGATTGAGCAATGACTCCTGACTCTCCTCAGTAGATCCACAATGTCTATTGAGTAGATGAGAGAAATAACTATTGAGAAAAGAAATCAGTACATTCACGATGCGAGATGGATCTGGACAATGGAGTACTGAGGTTTCAGATTACACACTGATTACAAGCTGTCAAGCTTTGACTCTGACAACGACTGCGTGTCAACGTAGATCAGATCAGAAATGGTGGCTTACTCGGTAGCCTTACGGCTGTAACCGACATCGTGTTGCAAGGCTGTAGGCAGCGCAACTGCCCCAGCCAGTGCCGGTTTTAGCACTATCAGCGGGCAACATTTTGGGAATTAACGAGTAAAAATGAAGGCCTCAATGAGCGCCCTGGGCGGTCGCTCTACCGTGCCCTACCCTAACGCCGCAGCTGGCTCCAGCGCTTAGCGTGTGTGCTGGTGTGCAAGGGCACTCGAACAAGCAGATGTGGACCTAGCTTGACAACGTCGCCTTGAGGTCAGTCAGTATGTTGTAGGTCATGTTAGCTTGATTCTATAGGTATCGTGTAGTAAAATGTATCTATCGCGGTGGCCGTCCCCGCCAGCGGAGGCGACAGTGTGCACGTAGTGTTCCTGTTTTGTCTTTTTCTGACGCCAGGATCAGGCTCTGACTCACTACCCGATAACGAGTCTTCAGGGTACCATTCTTTGATTGTAGCCGTGATGACGTCATCGGGGTCAGTCAGAAGGTTCCTGGGTCGACTGGTATGTCGTATCTTTGCGCGTCGGAAAGCTTTAGTGTCTAGTTGAGTGGTTGTAAGTTGTGTCAGTACTTGTTGACTTCCGGTCATGTCTATGTCTATATCCTGGTCTGGGAAGGAGGGTCGTGTCAACGTAAATAAAAATTGGGCAAGTGCGAGTCCGACTCGCGCATGAAGGGTTCCGTACC
Organism: Apotomis turbidana; assembly: GCA_905147355.2. Lineage (NCBI taxonomy): Eukaryota > Metazoa > Arthropoda > Insecta > Lepidoptera > Tortricidae > Apotomis > Apotomis turbidana. Next base: position 16,748,817 of record LR990288.1, on the reverse strand, counting down.
ATAAAACAAGTTTGGTGTATGGGCGCCCCCTTAAATATTTATTTTATTTTATTTTTAGTATTTGTTGTTATAGCGGCAATAGAAATACATCATCTGTGAAAATTTCAGCTGTCTAGCTATCACCGTTCTTGAGATACAGCCTGGTGACAGACGGACGGACGGACAGCGAAGTCTCAGTAATAGTCCCGTTTTTACCCTTTGGGTATGGAACCCTAAAAACCCGTGAGCTAAGGGATAGGGAACGTGCGCGAAATATAGGTGGCAGCACTGTAAGTAACTGTCAATTTCAAGTAATGATAATGTGAGAGATTGAGATTGGTGGCACCAGTTGGAAGCACCTTCGTTACGCAGAGGCATGTACAAAAACTATACTATATCTACTTATATAGGTGGCAGCACTATTTAACGATTCAACGTCAATGTCAAGGTAAAAAGATTCTGATCGGCGGCATCGGCACCAGTTGGCAGGACCTTCGTTGTGCACGCTCCTAGCGGTAAAGGTGAACTGTTCAGTCGAACGGAACAGTTCAATCGTAGCGGTAGGTGTCCAGCAGACATAAATTATTTAGATTTTTTGTTTTATATAATGCCGGTAAACTGAAACGACGTGGATAAAGATAACGTTTACCACTAGTGTAAACTTGACATCTCACGCCATCTCTCGGAAGCCAGGCAACACGGCGCGCACAGTAAGAAACATTCTGACACAGCTGCTGCTAGTACCTACCTACTCGAGTTCAAAAGTTCGTTCAGCGTTCAGAAGATGGCGTAAACATAAAGTAACATAAAATCGAAAAACATTATACTTACAACTACTAAACTACAATCAACAGTTTTATACTTATAGGGTGCCAAGGTTGCTATATTTCTATGTAGCATATTGTGACTAGTTAGGTAAGTAAAACAAATTGAATAAATAAAATATAAATGTATATAGTTCAACTACGTTACGAGAACAGCGCCCCCATCACACACCTACATAGATGTCGGGTAAGGGCAAATAAAATATATAAGGTAAGTATTACTTAATTGACGCAGTGAGCGAGTCCTCATTTCAGCTTGGCTAAAAATATTTCGAATGGCCGCAGTTAGTAGTAGGTAATCTCAACCGATTCTCATAAAATGTTGTGAGTAGGAAGGTTCTAAAATTAAAATTAAATAAAATTAAAAGTTTCTGAAATTTCTTAATTTTAAACTAAAATGTCCTTATGATTCGACCATTTACTATAGTATGTGCAAAAAATACCACTTATTACCATTACATAAACGTCGTGAGATAGCTGACATTATCTACATTCTCAACATCACAAGTGGTAATCTTGATTGCCCCGAACTGCTGCATAAACTCTCGTTCAATGCGCCTACTCGGTCTAAAAGACATTCCCCCCCCCCCTTTCAGTCAAATGTGTTTCATCCAAATATAGGCAAAATAGTTTTCTGATTCGAGCCAGTCGCTGCTTAAATAATGTGACAAGAGACCAAGATATTAACATTTTTAATTGTTCCATTCCTTCCGTGAGGCGTAAATTGTCATCATTTTTCTTGGATTAAAAAAGAAAAAAAAATAACATTGTAGGTAGTAGGTATGCCCGAGCGTAAAGTATGTTTATGAATTGTTAGCTTTTGTGCATGAACTCTGCAGATTATAAATAGCACACTGTAATTAATTAGGTACCTACTTGTCCATATATAAAAAAATAAAATAAAATAGTTACATAATTACATAATTTTTTTGACGAATTAATTGTTCGAATTTTTTCAAGGAGTTGAAATCATGAACATTAAATATTTCAGCCGTTTCGAAACAAACTCGCGAGGTTTACAGCTCATAGGGCCACTAGCCACTAGATATTTATGCAATAAAAAGAAATCCAATTTTGGTCCGCATCAGCAAATGACGCTTTCCGATAACATTGACGTGAATATTTCAAGAGTTCTTTCATTATCTCTACGATCCCATCAACAGATCCTCCTGATGACAATGGGCCCTGATGACTGTTCCGAAGTTAAAAGATTCTCTCCAATCAATCTTCCGTTCAGGAGTCGTAACAGGGATTTTTCTAAATAAAATCCATACATTAGCTTCACTACTTTACTATACCTAAAATTACTAACACAACTTTAGACTCAAGTTACATGTACTGCTTGTTTTTCCAGTTTAGCTTGTCTGAAGGCCTGAATAAATTGCTTCCTCATTTCGAACGCTATGACTGCTGCCGCCATCCCAGTGTTGAGGCTGTCGATGCCTCTCTGCATGGGAATATTCAAGCGCAGGCCGTTGTGCGCAGTTGCCAAGCTGTTGGTAAAAAAGAAAACATTAATCTCCGGGAATTAAATACCAGGGGATTATTAGGGATATTGTTCACAAAAGTGGCATATGAATTCCAAACCGAGCCACGACTGCGCAACCAGCGGCAGCGGCAGCGGTGGGCAGCGAGCGGCAAACATAAAATCACTAACTATATATACTTCGTTGCGTTTACGTTAGTTGTATAACAAGTGTAGTTTTTGATTATTGTTCTGCTTATCCCGGCGTCGCGCTTGTCCTCTTTGCCACTGACCTTACTTTATGTAGTCCTGTTTAGGTAACTAATGTGAAAACTATGTCGGTATAATTTGTTTCTTTACAAACTTACATGGTACTGTAAATCAGCATAATAATTATACCTATGTCTATACTATTAAGTATAAAATACTAAAAAAATATTAATAATCAGTTTTCTATCAAAAGTCTTAACTGCGCGATGCAGCAGTGTGGCGTACAGCGCCATCTGATGGCAAAATATGCTTTTTCCTCTCATCACGCAAAACGGCTGGGCGGGTTTTAACCAATGTTAGTACAGTGATAGCTGGAAAGATGATTAAAGGATATTTTGTATCTTACTATGGTAAAGAAAAAAACCGGCCAAGAGCATGTCGGGCCACGCTCAGTGTAGGGTTCCGTAGTTGCTCATCCTTCACAATAAACTGCTGTTTTAAGCCCGAGGTTTAAGTTAAGACAGATTTTAAGCTCTATAAAAAGGTCGTAAACGCCCTAGAAACTGTAATCACTTATTACCTTCTGGAAGTCAACTTACGACCTTTTAAAGAAAAAATATGAAATTTGGCGATAACTCAAAAACGGCTTGACCGATTTTGTTCAATATAGTTTTCATTGAAAGTACTTATAAGGCCGCATTAACATGAATTTTTCCTTATTTTTTTGACTTGTGGTTCAAAAGTTAGAGGGGGGGGGACACAATTTTTTTTATTTTCGGAGCGAATATTTACAAAACTACTGACTTTATCAAAAAGTAATGTTTGAAAACCCCTATTATTTTCAAGAGACCTATTCAACGACACCCCACACACTAGGGTTGAAACGAAAAAAAAAAATCACCCCCACTTTAGGTGTTCGAGAGGTACCCGAAAAAAAATTTTTTTTTTAGTTTTTATTTTACCGTTTTGTCGGCGTGATACATACACATACTCATACCAAATTTCAGCTTTCTAGTACTAATGATCACGGAGCTAAGCCGCGGACGGACGGACAGACGGACAGACGGACATGGCGAAACTATAAGGGTTCCTAGTTGACTACGGAACCCTAAAAAATACGCGGACGAACTTGCAGGCATCTTAGTTTAATTATAAGTCATTATACTCATGTGTTTTCAGTTACCTGTAGCTGTCTTCGCTTATTCCCTCAGTCTCTCCTCCTATTATAAGTGTCACATGGCCTAAAGACGTAAAGTCAACTCCATAATAAGGCGACGCTGGTATATGTGTATGCGTCATTTCTGCGTTGGATGGTTCATCAATATTCAGATCAAACTTTGCATTGCTGTCTGCTATAACTATTGACGTGTCTTTGACAATCTGTTTCGGAATGTCTTCCCAGTCGATTGAGGTGTATATTGGTAGTCGGAAGTGAGCTCCAGCCCCACTCCGTATGACTTTGGGGTCCCAGACGTCAACACATCCTGGAAAATAGAATAATATGATCATGAATTTATTAGGAAAACCTGAGTTTGCAGACCGTATTTGATTTTGTTGTGAAAGTGTGTGTGGTTAAAGATTGATAATAAAATTATTATATTGGATGTCACACCAATATTGTGATAGCATGTAGGGCTTAGAAAATAAAATCAATATCTTTTGAGTGAGTGAATAAATAAATTTGTACATGTTCTTTGGTTTCATTACTATGTATCTCTTATTGTTTTACACACAAAGCAAATGTGTGATTCCCCTTAAACTAAAGGGATAAATTCTATGTTTCTCAACTGACAGGTGACTCTTTGTTATGCAAAAAGTGATGTCTATTCCTCTTCATTCTCTCTCAACTGTGTCATGCAACATACATTACCCACACACCACAGTGGGTACTCACAATCACAATAGCTTTGATAGATATTTTATTCCAATATGTTATTTTTTTTCTTTCAAGATAGCCAAGCATTTGGCATCAATTGCACATGATGTTAATGACAATCAGGCCTAAGATGGAGTTTAATTGCCTAGAAGATGCCTGTTCACTTTTGACTTGAAGAGATCCAAGTTTTATTTTTTAGGGAAAATGTGTGCAGGAAGTGAGTTCCACTCTCTTGTTGTCAAGATAAGAAAAGTAGATACAAAGCATATCGTATGAATCAGTGGAATATCAACAACATAATGCAAATATTATGTTATATCGTCAGGGATAGTGCAATACTGCGTAAATAACAGCTGTCGATAAAGTTCTCATTTCAATAAAATACTTGGCATTTGTTTGAATATTGAATTGTATCTACACTTGTTACTTACGCGGTATTGCACTATACCCGACGATATGCTGCTACTATATCTATTCAGTCACCCTATTTTACAAAAAAGGCCATTTCTGACTCTTAGTAACTCACAAACGCATTGGATACAGATATTCAGATGCAAATACAAAATTCAAATCTGAATTTACAGAATCCAAGTTTGCAGTTGCTGGAGTAACAGTTTTCCAAGGTGTTAGTTAATCATACCAACCTTTAGTCAATAATACTTTTTCACAGCCTGCTCCCACTGCGACTCTAAGTATGGCCCCCAAGTTGCCCGGCTCACGAACTTGGTCACAAATAAACTGCATTGGTAAAGGCCTGGACAGCATTTTCACAGTTTCCGGTGTTGGAGTTTCAAAAATACCTGGCAATATAGAAGTCAAATGAAAGGTTAATACCAACTGGAAAGTACCTTAGTGTTCTGTTATTATCATTCTGTAAAAAAAAAGGAAATGAAATGGCAATCGTAGCCAAAATCAACAGAGATTAAAAAAATGTAGTAGTTTAAAACAAAACAAAATTGAAAATTTGTGATCACTAGACTTGTCTTTCTTTCTGGCCCAAACTTTCGATATCCAGATATTACAACTTGGGCGTTCAAAATGTTAACTACATATTGTATGATTGGCAATATTAAATATAACATTTGAGATATACAAACCAAATATTCCTGGTGGAGTCTCAACATTAGACCACATTGAGATTTCTTTATAAGAGGTTTTAAATATTTTCACTCCAGTTTTTGGTAGAAAGGGTCTCAAATTGTGCAAGTCATCAGTATTGCTGAATATGATGTACTTCAAAGGGCACTTGGCTTCCAGTCCATCAACTATGAGTCGCCATCCCTCTACCAAGATCTGCCCACTGCGCATTCTATCTTTCTTTGACTTTAACTTCACAAATAGAGTACTGAAATCATAAGTATAAAATTAAACAATGTCCATGTTTACCGTCAAATAATTGAATAAATGCAATGATCTTACCTCAACCATCCGTCATTATCTTTTAGTTTTTCATACATAATTTCATTGTTGTCATCAAACACTTTTGTTTGGCTTAAATAAAACTTCCTCTTTTTCATGATTTCATCTCGCTTCTGTTTGATTTCCTTTGATTTTTCTGGAGACAATTTATTTGATGGCTCATTTTGAACAGTGTTTTTCAAGACTTCTTTTTTATTTCCTTTTGGTTTTTTATACACTTCGGTATCCAAACGAATCACCTTTTCTTTTTTCAAACTTACATCCGATTTGGGTTCGTAGGGTAGGATAACCTTTGCAGGATCTCTATGAGCCCACCGACTGTATAACCTCGCTGAATCAAGGACTGGGTGCCGTGCAACAAACTGAACAGCTACACGTTGTAAGTTTCTTAAAGACATTTTCACTTAAATCTAAAGACTATAACTGAACGTTTACAGAAGTTCTGTTCTTGTCTGTTAGTACTTCAATATTATTTAAGTAGTGTAATGTAAAACCACAAAAAAGATGGAAAAACAGTGCGACAAGACAAGCAAACGAAACGGCAATTGACGGCAATAACGGCATGTATTTGACAGTTGACACTGATTTGACACTTTGATAGTTGTCTGTCAAAATAAAAACTTGTACCCTAGCTGCACACTACTCGCAAAGTTGGCTGAGATTGGGTGAATATGATAATGTGGTGGGGCATTTCGCTGCGGAAACCCCCAACCTCGGTCAGCTTCGTGACCCTGGGGCAAAAGTTGCAGAGTTGGGCGAATATGATAGTGTGCCGGGGTAAGAGAGAAGTGAGTTCCCGCTGCGAAGTGCCTCCAAGTTCCACCAAGTCCAACTCAGTGTGCGCGTGTGAGCATTAAGCAAATAAGGAATGAATCATTTATTTATTAGTCAGTGACTCCGATGCATCCTGAAAATTGTATTAAGTATTAATTAAATAAATACAAAAAACGTTCACAGTTTGTTTATTCACGGCAATCATTTAGTGTACGTTCATAGAGAATAGAGAATAGCAACAATAGAGCAAGAATCTTATATATAAGGGTGCGTCCACACTTGTATCATTTCGCCGATCCGATCCCCGTTGCGTATCTCCACCGTGTATCGTGCTGTTTGGACGCTCACTGCGGGCACTCCGTATCATTTGCGCCGTCGCGCGAAGAAACGCGTCCACACTTGCCGTATCGTATCCTCGTTGCGTATCGCCGCACCGATCATTTCGGCGTGCAGTAGTTTGGACGCTATCCGTATCGTAGCACCGTATCACCGCCCCGATCATTTTGGCGTTTCGTTTTCGCCGAACATTTCATTTCGTTTGTGATCGTTGTTCTGTGCGGAGTTGCGTCTCATTTAAAAATGTCGCCCGCTGAGATCGCTCACTGAACCTTGGGACAGAAATATTCTTGAGTGGGGGCCATGTACCGGAAGTCGCAGCGAGGAAGGCCTTCATTTTTGTCATCTGCTCATGGAGATTTAGGACATGACTGTGCTCATTTTATAATACATAATGCGGCAGAAAGATTCTCGAGTGAGAACCGCGTGCTGGAAGACGCCGCGTGGGGAGGCCTTCGATTAAGGCACCCGCTCACGGAGATATGGCCTTCGTATGTCTGTGTTTGTTTTATGGCATGCGGCAGAAAGGTTCTCGAGTGGAAACCGCGTGCCAGAAGACGCCGCATGGAAAGGCCTAACAAAGTAGACAGTCCATCAGTGGTATGGTATTTTTTAATTATCGTAAAGATTAAGGATTAAGAACCAATGACCGCAGCGTGGATCGATGACTCAAATAGCGCCTTTGATGATCGGGCAAAAACCCACTCGAGATGGATCACGGCCGATCCTCACCCCGTATCCTCACCGCGTATCATGAACGAAAGTGTGATCGCGAGTGTGCGGGGTACTGAAGATACGCGTATCAACATGGATTTCGCGCGAGCGTTGCATGATCGCGACGGCGCGACGTCCACACTTACCGTTCATGATACGCGGTGAAGATACGCGACGGGGATCGGATCGGCGAAATGATACAAGTGTGGACGCACCCTTAGATTCTTGCAATAGAGAAATAGAACTTTCTAGATTTTTACCACAGACAACACAATGTAAAACTTTTTCATTGTACTATTATTAGATAAAATTTCAAGCGCGACAACTTAACGATATTAACTTTAAGGTACTTTATTACGTGGTATGTTGTTGACGTTGCGATGGAAAATTTTGTCAATGTGCAACACTAACCTTATCATCGGCTCAGCTGAACTAAATGTTTAATGATTTAACGTGATCTTGTGAATGCGTAGTTATTTTGTGTTTATTTTTAAACCACCTAATTCTAGACAAAATGGCAACAGGAGTAGAACCTCGTGACCCGGAAATTCAACTCACCCGGTCTGATCTTGAAAATATACAAGACGCCATGAAGAATAAGAAATTTCGAGATATGCTAGCCGAGTACTGCGAAGAAGTACGTGACCCGGCGAATCAAGCACTTTACCAGAAAGAAATGACCCAGCTAGAGAAAGAGCGAGGTTATGATGTAACCTTTATCAATCCGAAGGGCGGATATGTTATCAAAACAAGCGTCGCTGGCGACCGGAAAGCATTTGTTAATATTTGTAGCAATGATAATGTCGGCAAACCGTCCTGCAGTGTTCAAGAGATTGATAACCAGAAAGGTATGAATTGGCAAATACCATACACCATTATTCCTCCCAGAGAAGACTATGATCACAAAAGACAGAGATGTGTCATTTATGATGTAGTGTTCCATCCAGATACTTTGCGCATGGCAGAGGTTAATAAAAGGTTCCGTGAACTAGTCAACAAGACTGCATTAGATGGCTTACAGAAAACATACGATATTCATCTAGACAACAACAATTTACGTTTTCCTAAGTCTGCCTACAAGGGAATGACAACCCCAGCTATAATACGCAAGGAAGATCCAGATTTTAAGGGTCTTCCTACTGACGAAGAAGAAGAAGGGGAATCAATGGCTCCTGAATTTTTGGAGAAATTATATCCACAGCGCTCATTTTCTACTGCCTCTTCTAAATCTGAAGAGGTCAAAAGTGTACGTACTAAATCTAAACCTAAAGCAAAATCTAAAAAAGAATTTAGTCATGAAACTATCAATGGATACACTATACCCAAATACATTATCAAACAACAGAAGAATGTTGACATGCAAGAATTCACTTATGAGAAGAACAGTAAACAATATACAGCTATACCCAGTCAAATAGTGGTTGAAATAAATCTCCCTCTACTATCATCTACAAAAGATTGTGCATTAGATGTCAAAGAAAAGTCTCTCAGTTTATTGTGTGAAAAGCCTGCTAAATACAAGCTCTCTGTAACTCTCCCATATTCCGTAAATGAAGAGCTTGGCAATGCTAAGTTTGATAAAACTAAGCACTTACTGATTGTTACATTGCCTGTGGTTAGAGATTCACAACAGGACATCAGTAAACCTTGGAAGACAGATAGTGGAGTAGAAAGTGAAGAAAATTCTAGTTCTCAAAGTGATGATGAACAGAGAGATAACCTGGTTGAAGTATTGTCATCAACTTCTACAGAGTTGGCTCCTCCAAAGCAGCAGTTAGATTTTCAATCATCTGAAGAAGTATTCCTAGAACCGTCTTGTGGATACATTTTGCCAGCATACACTCATAATGTACTTGATGATATTGTTGCTTTTACTTTCCATGTTAAAAACACTGAACCCGATTCTGTTAAAGTTAAAAGCGAAGGCAATAAAGTTTATATCAAATTTACAACTGTTGGGTCAGGGTTTGTTCCCGTTCACTATGCAGCTCTTATAGTATTTGATGAAGGAGTTAGATTTGAAGATGCTACTGGAGAATCATGGGATAACAATGTAATCCTACAATTGGTAGTATCCGGTGACATCCCAGAAAAGTTCATGATTGGTTTAAATGAAGCTTCTCTTGCCTCTGAATATTTTGACATGACTCAAGTGAAGAAAACATCCAGTGACCAGTCTACCTTAAGTCTGAAGTTACCTCAAGATGAAGTATCCTTACCTGTTGTTGAAGTAACCAATTTGGGTTCTGAGACTAACATTGTTGTATCATCAAATGTTGATAATGATGATGACAGTGATGATATTGAATCACCCACATCCCCTACAGAAAGGGAAATAGTTTGGGTGGACTCAGGACATAATGAAACAGGTGCCAAGAGTATACTGAGAAAGCCTATGCACATGATGAGAAGTTTATCCGAGTCTAGTGCTGGGGATGTGGCTTCTTCTATGGATTACATTAGCTCTGATTGCATTCCAGAAGAATCCAGCTTAAAAAAGACTGTCAGGTTCAGTGATGTTATTGCAAAACAATTTTACAGGTATGTATAAATTGTAAAATATCAAAGTATGTATCTATCATATTTCTCAATATTTTATTTCTCATTTTAATTGATGCTCCATTTGCCAGTTAAAGGAAAAATACACCATTTACAGGTACAATTCATCTATTGAGGGGCAAAAGAAAAAGAACCAAAGGAAAAAGAGCAAAAAACGCACTCAAGATAGGCGCAAGAGTGAAAGTGAAGCTGAAGATGACTTCATTAATTCAACTCAGGTAAATTCCGATTTCATTCAACAGCTTTGAGTTGTTCAATATTTATATTTCTGAACATTGTATTGTACAAATTACATACTAATTAATATTCTCATCAACCAAACTAGAATACAAGTTGGTTGATGAAAATTGAAAACAAAGTCAAAGACCTTAGGCAGCTGGGTATTTTGTTTTCAAAAATGCAAAGAGTGAGGACTAGCTTTTACACCCCTTGTTGATCTATAGCCGGGTCCACACAGGGCGAGCGGCCTCGCGAGGCAATTGCCGCGCGCGGCATTCGGCGCATGCCTCGGGCATTGGATGAAATTACGCTCACCGAATGCCGCGCGCGGCAAGCCCGAGCCGTCTTGTTCGCCCATTTGACAGATAAAACAATATGGCGCCGCCGCACGCAATCAGCTTTCGATTTTTGACTTGTTGCTACGTTCATACAAAGAATTTTCCAAAAAAAAGCTAATTCAATATTTTTTTATGTTTAAAACAAACAAATAGCACATAATATTTAGTTACGGTTATTCCGTTTCGCGTAATACGTAAGTGTCGCACGCCATTTTGTTTTATCTGTCATAATTTGACCGAAGCAAACACGTGTACGTCCACACTGCGCGCGGCAAACGACCGAGGCACCTTTGAGCACGGACAAAAACCGACAGCGCGCGGCTCGGCCGCGGCAGCGCTCGGCCGAGGCAAAGCGTGCGGGCGCCGCGGGCGAGGCGCGTACACACAGAGCGCGCCGCCGCGCGAGGCGGCTCGCCCAGTGTGGACGCGGCTAATGAGTAGAATCAACTTTGTCATACCTGTGATTGTGTGTATCACGCAAAAATTTCAAACACTAAAACTTACTTCTTGTTTGTTTTTATGTACAATAAAGTGTTTACATACATACATACTTACACAACAACAAAAATCTGTAACACGCCAATAATGTTATATCAGGCGACGTCACATACGTGTAATAATAATAATAATAATAAGGATGGGATGTGAGGACCCCATCGCCCGCTGGTTTTACCAGCGCAGTCAGTCATCGCAGGGCAGCTTATGGCGAGCTGTGGGGGGGTAGCGACCCCATGTACCTGAGTGCTCCTGGGGGATCATGACGGGGGGTGATGGGTCGGGGCCTCCGCCTCTGTCTTGCCTTAACCGGCCGGTCAGAGTGGAGTCGCGAGAGTTGCGGCTCGGGGGCGGATGTGGAAACGTAAGGGGTTAGTTGGCTTCGGTTTAAAGCCCAGTATTACACTACACCTCTCCGCCCTTAGCCTTCCGCACTGGTGTTGCCCTTAGTCCACTCTTTGTGTCGCTTTTTATGGGGGCCCATCTAGCGGGAGGTGAGTCATCGTCTACCAGTTTTTTTTGCTATGAGACACTTTTCTTGATAGACGTCCGGCTGTCTCAAACAATAGCCCAGTAGTTAGTCCATTGCATTTCATGTAATAGCCTAGTACCATGTTTAAACTCCATACAACCACAGTAGTTCTTACATCTAGCGGGTGCTGTCTCTGTGTGCGTCCCATGACACAGGCAGGGGGAGCATCCGCATGGTGTACCCCTTACATTTCATTAAATTGTCGAAAGGGCCTCTGCTCGTTGGCTTCGGCTCCGTGCAGTGCACGCCTCCCAAAGGTCCGGGACACGATTGTCCCGTGAAAGGGTGCGATATATAATAATAACAACGAACAATTATTGAAGATAAATCCTGAAGGACGGTACGGTCGACATTTGTCGGGCATGCCGCCGTCCCGGTGAGTCACTCAGGCATATAATCTCCGGTTGTTCTCATCTTGCTAACGGCGAGTACTTGCACAGACATAACCAAGTAGCCAGGATCATTCACCAGCAACTTGCTCTTCGATACGGTCTTGTGGGGTCTGAGGTGCCGTACTATAAGTACGCACCGATGCCAGTTCTCGAGAATGGTCGTGCCACGCTTTATTCTCTATATCTATCGTCACGGTAGATCGATCCAAGCGCCAGGCAGTGCTCGTTGACATCACCATCCCGCATGACGAGAACCTCGTGAAGGCCGAGAAGGACAAACTCGGCAAGTACCTTGACTTGGCTCACTAGGTAACCGCCATGTGGGATGTTGACTCGACGATCATTGTCCCGATAGTCGTTTCGGCGAACGGTCTTATAGCGAAGAGTCTCGACAAACATCTTAAGAGACTCTCGCTAGATGGCTGGATCAAGGGTCAGACTCAGAAGGCGGTACTCCTGGACACGGCGCGCATCGTCAGGAGGTTTCTCTCTCTGCAGCTCTAACCACTGGTAGCCTGGGCCCTGCCCCGCTGCCGGCGGCACCCTACTACTACTCTTGCTAATACCCAACACCCCGACTCACCTACCTTTGAGCTGGGTAGCATTTCGCCGCAAGTAGTTCTTGCAATTCTCAAAACTATTAAGACGAAGGCTATCGGTGAAGATAGGCTTAGCTTGGATATGCTCATGCGCGTGGCGGACCATATCGCTCCCATCCTCTCGGACATCATCAATTATTCCTTTACCTCTGGCTCCTTTCCCTCTATTTGGAAATATGCTCAGGTTATCCCACTTCCCAAAACCTCTAATCCATCCAACTTGTCCCAATACCGTCCAATATCTATTCTCCCCGTATTGTCCAAAATTATAGAGCATTTCGTCAATCGTCGCCTCCTATCACACCTCAACAGGAACAATTTGTTAAATCCTTTCCAATCTGGTTTCCGTCCTGGGCATAGCACCTCCACAGCTTTGGTTAAAGTTACCGATGACATTCGCTTTAATATCGAAAACAAAAAACTCACTATTCTTGTTTTATTGGACTTCAGCAGTGCCTTCAATACTGTAGATTATGATATTCTTTTAGGAATCCTTCAGACGCTTAATTTATCTCATGCCGCCTTAGTGTGGTTCAGGGAGTACCTTTTCGGAAGGCGCCAGCGTGTTAGAGTTGACGACCAGGTCTCTGAGTGGTGTGACCTTTCCGCTGGTGTCCCGCAGGGAGGTGTGCTCTCGCCACTTCTTTTTTCAATTTTTATTGATGGCATTACAAGGTCACTGAAGTCCAATTATCATCTTTACGCGGATGACCTACAAATTTATGCTTCAGCTAGCATAGAAGAATTTCCTTCGTTGGTTGATGCAATCAATGGAGATTTAGAATCCATTCGTGTGTGGGCATCTAATTACGGGTTAAAAATTAATGCAAAGAAATCGCAGGCGATTGTCATTGGAAGTCCCCACTTTGTTACCAAAATATCAGACCAGTTGCTACCAGATATACTTTTTGATGATATAACGATACCCCTCGCCTCAACTGTTAAAAATCTGGGCATCATTATGGATCAGACACTGTCGTGGTCAGCGCACATATCCGAGATTAGCAGGAGATTATTTGCGTCACTTCATTCTCTGAGGCGTCTGCAGAACTTCCTATCATTTCACACAAAAATTTCTCTCGCACGTTCGCTTTTGCTTCCTCTTCTTGACTATGGTGACATTGCTTTCCTGGACCTTAAGGAGGAGCTGCTTGACAAGCTTGAGCGTCTTCAAAATGTGTGCATAAGATTTATTTTTGGTCTAAGGAAGTTTGATCATGTCTCTCATTACCGTGCACAGCTCGGCTGGCTTCCGATTCGCCGTCGTAGAGATGTGCATGTCCTGTCATTGCTCTACAATGTATTATTCAACCCTGCTTCACCTCTCTACCTTTCCGAAAGATTTAACTATATGGCGTCTGGCAGTGCACACCGCCTGCGTTCGAGTGTCAATCTCGCTCTTGCCTTTCCGCCCTGTAAATCGCGCACTTATCGGAAATCTTTCACATTCCACTCAGTAAAATTATGGAACGCGTTGCCGGTATCCGTGAGGCAGTCACAATCCGTGGCATCGCTTAAGGAGAACTTAAAAAAGTTATGGCTTTTAGATACCTGATCTCGTCGAGGTTAATTGATTAGAGTGATTACTTCATATATATGATATTTATTTATTTTATGATATATATGTAATTATATCTATATGTATTATATTTTGGAATTACACATATTTTATTATATTAAGACATTAGTCCTTAGTTTATCTGTGCATACTAACTTGTTCGTTTGTCTATCTTCTTGGATATCCCATTATTTTCTCATTTGCTCAAAGGTTAACTGGAAGAGATCCCTTATAGGGATAAGTTCGCCTTTGTACATGTTTTATTTTTATTTTTTTTTTGAAGTTTTGTGAATTGTTTTTGTGTACAATAAAGTGATTACATACATACTACTACTTTATGGTATTTTACTTTTTTTATAGATTTATTGTAAAAAGCCTAGCCTAAGAAACAAGATAAATGCTGATATTATGAGTTTATGAGTAGTTAATTCAAATGACAGAAAATAGTATGACGCATTATGTGACGCGGTTAAAAATTGATGGCCTTAAAGATAACTAATAAGCAAACATTGGAAAAATTGAGCTATTTGCGGTAAACTGTAGGCTGTAAACAACGTATCATAATGTTCCATAGGCTGCTAAGGAACATTCCATTACATTCTAAAACATTCACGATAGGCACGATCGTTATCGATGTTTCCTTATAAGGCTATGGTAGTTTTTATGATTTATCGGTCGACGACACTACCATGTTGTTACGAGTTTCGACTATATCGCAGGTACCCAAAAAGAAAGAAATTGTTTGCAGCTACTTTTAATATATTTCCGTCGAAGATAACGACGTTATCAAGTGAAAAAGAATATATACTGTCGTATCGTAATAAACGATAAATAAACGCGATCCTTCACTGAAATGAGGTCATGGTATTATTTTGCTATATTACAGTGCATTATAAGTATTATTGGTCAAGCCGGACCAGATTTGACTAAGGCTTTTTTTGCAAGCGCCAGTAAAAAGGTGTTAAAAAGCTTTGAGAATCGGGTTCTATGGACGCCACGCCGTAAATAAAAGAATCTAACGGATAACGGATTATAGCTATGCCAGGTGCACCTATTATGTGTTGCAGGTGTAGATAAATGAAAACATATATTTCAATTATTTAATCATATTTCTGGTATTTATTTAAATTATTTACCATAGAACTGAACCATTATGTCAATGAAACACAAAGAACACATCCGACATATATACTTACATTAAATCCTATATCAAATCAGTTATAAAAAATACTAGTTTGCTTGTTTTAATAACTAATATTCCGTTATTTCTACTTTCTGCAGACCTCAAAGCCGAAATTGAAGTCAGTTCTGAAGCAGCGGCGCGACAGCGGCCTAGCCGACACATCCGATGTAGACAGTGAAGGCCAAGGTACGCCAGACGGCAGGGACATCCCCAGCAACCGCCGCAAGGACGACTTCGACACCGATGCCTCCGACGGCAGCGCACCGTCGGTCTTCGACATCTACAACAAAGAATACCAGTCAAAACCAGAACCAGTCATTTGGAAATCTGACGACGTGCCTAATCAGTCTAAATCGGATAAGGCAGATGAAGGCGTCGCTGAAACTAAAACCTGTGATAATATAAAACATAACACTAACTTATACGATCCCGATAACCTAAACAAGGGCCAGTATCAAGAAGTAACATTTAAAAATGATCTCATTTTTGATTTGGACATGTGAAACCTGCCATTTCTAACGTATTAGGGTATGCATGCACATTTAAATGGAAAATAAATGTCTTACTCCAGTGTAGTTCTATTAACTTTAGTCTTTATAGTATTTTAGATTATGTTCTTTTAATTAATTCCAACGACTTTTACTTTAGTTCCTATCTAGTTGCATGTAGCTATTTTAGTTGTATTTTCCCAGTTTTGCTTTGTTTATGGCAATGGTTTAAAGTAACATCCAAGTATGGTCAATTACAATTTAAAGTCTGGTAAGAATACGATTTTAGCAGCATGATTAGAGTATTGTATTAAAATGTATTGAAAACATAGTACAAAATGATACAGATTGTACGTTAAATAACTGTTATATTGCGGAACCTATTATGAAAGGCAATAATTTACATCATCATTGTTATTGAAATAACGTTTAGGTTTACGACAATATTTTCATATAATTTTCATTGTGCTCATTTTAGACAATATTTATTAGGTGAAATGCATTTAAATGGTACAAAATAGATTAACTGGCATTATTGGCTAGAGTTTAATTGAAATATTACAATGTCCTGTAGAATAAGTCTTAGATATAACATGCAGGAATGGTAGAACGATGTTGTGTGAATGTGAGGTCGCGTTTGAGGCTTACCCAGGGGTTCCCAAACTCCTTTAGTTCGCGGCGCACTTGGAGGCTTAGGTACTATTTGGTATCGGCTCCTACTATTTTCATCTTTTGAACGCTAAGGACGACTGTGGCCGACAGCTAACACTCGTGCCACTGACGCCGCGTCGGCCACAGCCGTCTAAATTTCCATGATCAAAAACTTGAAATTCAAACCACTATAAGTGTTTTTCAATCCCTGTTGTTTTTTGTTTTGCTCTGTCGTAAGTGGCACGGTGAATTGCTTCGGCGTTCAAAAGGCTAAAAAGAGCGGAGTTTAGTTTTCGAAGTCGAGTAAATACCTATTAAGACAATGCGAGAACTCAGATGCCAGTTTAATAATAAAAAAAAACGAATTTATTTATAAATACAAAAAAGATGAAATAGTAAAGGTACATTTGTTGTCATAACAACGGACAAAATCACACAAGATTTAACTTGTGCTGTGTTCGCTAAATTAAATATTGGAAAGTTAATTAAATAAGGCAAACGCACCAACTCAACATTGGCTCAATACTTATGGACAGGCTTGCATTAACTTACGAATTCGATCGCTCGCTTTAACCCAGCAATTTTATGGATTTCACATACGAGTTTAGTTCTCGACTCCCCTAAATGGGCTTTATATCTATACCCTCTGCACTGTAGAGCGTACACCTTGGGAACATCTGGGCTAACCTTTTTATCACTGAATTGGTTATTATTAGAAGTGCTAAGGGAAAGGAGTGGCTAAGTCACCTATGCAAAATTTTACAGTACAATTAAAATTGTCAAACCCTTTTATGGCTGTATAAATATAGTACAAAGATCGGGACCCAGCGAGTTTTATCCCGGTTTTTAATAGTCATATAATGAACTGAGAAATTTATGGCCATAAATAAAAATAAAAAATGCAAAAACATATAAGCCAGTTTTTCCCCTTGCCCCCCCTTTATTTGCTCTAATCACCATGCATCAATGCACTGATTCACACTTAAGTAGGTACATTCACAAAACAACCAAAACGAATGTGAGCATTTCTCAAAAAAGATTACAAAATTAAAACTCAAAATCTCAAATCAATGTATTTGGAAATCACAAAGAAAATTGGTAACAAAATAGGAAATAATTGAACATTAATTGAAATGTTTTGAGAAACGCTCAAATATATTTTATAAGTTTAATAATCATTATCATTAAATATAATGTGACTGTGACCTTGCAAAATAACATGGTGCTTAGGAGGTTTACTTGAGAATTTTAAAATACAACTTTACTGTACTAATATGTCGGCAACTTTTAACTTCCCACGATTTTCCGCAATTTGACATTCTGAGATTCTTATTGGATTTTTATTAATTTGTTAACACAATGATTTGTGTTACGTAGAACATTTTAGTGTGGTGTGTTTCAAACGTGCTTAAAAATGTTTCAACTTAGTGGTTTAATTACCAATGCATACAATCTAAAAAATATATTTATTTGGGTGAAGACCAAAAAGTTTACTACCTTAACTCATTTAATTAAAATTTGTACCAAGTTTTCCCTTGTACGACAACAAATTAACCATCGAATAATGTACCTTAAGGTATTGTTTTGAGGGTCGTTAATTTTTGTCGCACGGAACTTTTTTCGATCGCTTTTTTTCTAAGGCTAACTACGCCTAAATTACGTCCAACTTTCTGGTCCTTACCCATTTGTACCTTTTGCACACTCGCTATCGAATTGGGTAAAGATTACGTTCAGATGTGATTTCTTGAGAAGAAATTCCTAAAAGATAACATAATGTAATAAGACGATTACTATCATAAAAATATTTTTGTTGCTGTTAAAACTCTCTTCTCGCCAAAATAAAATCCAAGCTTCCAGCCTCGCAGACATCGAGTACCTAATGTAAAAAGGTATTTTAACACTTCCACAACCAAAAACCCGCCTAGTAGGCGCTCGTAATTTTCGCACGGTGTAGCTATGAACAACCACGTTTGGCGCGCTCGGTCGATTTCTGGGGTAGCGTTACAATTTTTTTCTGGTTGTAAAAGTGTTAGCGTGCGTTTTAAATGAGATTTTTCTATGTGAAGAAATTTAATACTACTAAGAACGTTTTGAGCAAATACCCTGTGCTAAACTTAATCTGATGGTGACGGTACTAACACCAGTGACTGCAAATAGCCAGGCCAGCAGCTGTTGTCATAAACCGCACGTGTTTCAGTGAGTTTGTGTAGATTATAATTATGATAGGAACGATCATCAAGTTATTGTTTTGTGTAGAGTTTAATAATCACTATGGATTGATTTTATGATTATATTGATTATGATGTAACTTTGAATACAAAATGGAAATATTTAATGGTTTTTAATTTCAATTGATGTCCAAATCGGGGTAACAAAAGATGGTGAAAAGAAGGGACCATTAGAAAAGTTTGAACAAAAGTACACAAGAAGTAAATAAAGTTTTGTTATCGTATTTTGTCGGATTAGCTGGTATTTATACTTCTGTCTCGATCTTTCCACTAGCTTATTGAGAGCAAGTAAAATGTGAACATCCGACAGAAAGTCATTCTGTACTGTAACTACATTTAAAAATCATAAAAAAGTTATACTTACTGTGCGAAAACGATTGGCTATAACTCATATTTTTGCGCGACTGCATCAACCATCTAACCGTTTTCGGCGTAAATAAAACACAAGACGCCTGATAACTGAAGAAATAAGACAATAGCCTAATAAGAAAATAATAAAATTAAGTTGATAAATAAAACACTTATAACTACAGTACTGCTGTAATATATGAGCATATTTTGTAAGAAACATAACATGTTTCTAAAATAGAGATTCTTTAAAGATAACGCAGTCATACTGGTCATACCAACCATTGGTTTTGTGGGTCGTTGTTTTTAGCAACAAGAAAAATGTAAAGTTCCTTAATAAGTACTTATACCTACATATAAAAAATCTGTATTTCATTTGTTGGCTGTGTAAAATGCGATGCAACTTTCCGTGGGTGTCACGATATGACCGACCAATGCGTGTGGCTAGTGTGTATACGCTTACGCGCGGCTATATTAGAAACGCGCGCCGAACAAAAGCGTAAAGCGGAGCTGATGGACTGAAGTGAGCTGTGTGTGGTGTACCCGTCTTGCTCTGGGTGCATCAGTCATTTCTTGAACAATTAAACCACTAAACAAACACTCTAAAAGTGACGATCAAATTGGGTTCAACAGGGTTCTGTTTATTATTTACACGCTTAAAAGTGTAGTTAATGTTTGGAAACAGTAGGCAAGGAATGTTTAGGAAAACTGCGAAAAATGGATTATGATTCGAGTCTTGAATTTATTAACTAAAAACACGTACAGCGTGGGTATAGGTGGACTGATGACCTGGTGAAGATCGCTGGAGTCCTCTGGATGCGGGCGGCGCAGGACCGGTCATGACGGCGTTCTCTGGGTGAGGCCTATGTCCAGCAGTGGACGTCTTTTGACGTAGGAGGGGTGATGCTAAAACCTTACAGACACATCCTTAGATACTTTTACAGTTGTGTCTATGACACAAGTTTATCTTATGTCAACCCCCTTTTATCGACCAGGGTCAAGGCCACTAACACTCAACTTATATGATCTGTGACTCAACATTGTGTCACAAACGTAGATTGATGCTTTGTTTTAAGTAGGTATTTGTTAGTGAGTGTTGTGGTTGTCAACAGACGACGTGTATTACGTACGTATTGATATGGATATGATATAGCTGCGTCGTGGAGTGCGTCAAATAGAACGCAAAACATACCGCCGTACCTATATTAAATTATTTACTAAATGGCGGTATGTTTTGCGACTTAAGACACTAGTGAGCAATTTTTCAGTCATGTCGAAACACGTGTGTAAAATATTAACCGCGTTGAATTATGTTGGCGAACGCTCAAATTCCCTTAGATTATTAAAATATTTTGCATTGAAATATTTTGAGCTTTACCTACTCACCTGGCGTTTTAGACTGGTAAACCTAAACTAAAGGTAAAAGTTCAGGCGCGGCTAATGAACTAAAAATGGAGACGAGACTGGCTTGTCAGACAGTCGAACCGAATAGACCGAGATACGGTCGTTCGTAACCCTACCTGCTCATGCCAAAGTGATGATAATAGTGAAAATAGGTACCTAAGACAAGTTATGTCGTTCTACTAGTATGAGGCAGTAACGCGTTTGTGTAAAAAGACATAATTTTATATATTAATTCCGCATCGCATTAGTTTAGTTTTATTTATTTATTTATTGGTATTCAGGATAACAAGTTTTTTATCTGTTAAGTTCTTTATGAGATTAGGTAAATACATAGGTAAGCCACGTGAAAGAGGACAATAAAGAGAAAAAACCGGCCACGCTCAGTGTAGGGTTCCGTAGTTGCTCATCCTTCACAATAGACTTAAGTTACGAGAAAGATTTCAAGCTCTATAAAAAGGTCGTAAACGCCAAAGTAACTGTAGTTACTTATTACCTTCTGGAAGTCAACTTACGTCCTTTTAAGAAAATTATGAAATTTTGCGGTAACTCAAAAACGGCTCGACCGATTTTGTTCAATATAGTTTTCATTGAAAGTACTTATAAGGCCTCATTTTCATTAATTTTTCCATAATTTTTTGACCCGTGGTTGAAAAGTTAGAGGGGGGGACGCTTATTTTTTAATTTTCGGAGCGAATATTTACAAAACTGCTGACTATAAAAAAATAATGTTTAAGACCCCTATTATTTTTAAAATACCTATTTAACGACACCCTACACACTAGTGTTGAAACGAAAAAAAAATTCACCCCCACTTAGGTGTTCGAGAGGTAGGTAGGTGTACCTACGTACACGAAAAAAATTTTTTTTAGGTTTTATTTTACCGTTTTATCGGCGTGATACATACCCATACTCATACCAAATTTCAGCTCTCTAGTACTAATGATCACGGAGCTAAGCCGCGGACGGACAGACGGACATGGCGAAACTATAAGGGTTCCTAGTTGACTACGGAACCCTAAAAAAGAGAAAAATTGTACAGAGTAGTTTTTATATCGCCATGAAAAATGCTACTGCAACAAAAACTTTCAATAAATTATTATTGGCTGTTTTAGGTAATAGCGGAGCCTAGGTGCACATGCGTTTGCATTTCGAATCCCCGCAGTCACCTATGAAGTGGTGATATTTCCGTTAGTGGAGCGCTGCAGCGGAGAGATGCAACGCGTCACGGACAAAAAAAAACATTTGGCGACCACTCGCCTCCGTCGCCAATGTCACGACCGATTCGTGTATTTTTCAGTTTCCCTGCCCGAATACTTAGGTTAATTTTGTGTAGGTACCTAGGTTAGTTCCCAGGTGGTTTTTGCGAAGAGCAAAAATAGACCTGTCTGTCTTTTTATCCGACTACGTAAGATTTCTTCTCTTTCACCTTACCATTACTAGATTAGATAGGTCCAACGACGTTGGTATCTTACACTATAAAGGTCATGTTCCTATGCATAGGTCGATCTGTACCCACCGTCAGAACTTGACGAAATTCGCTCGTCATTTGCAGATGGCAAACCGTCGTTTCATTTAACTAGTCGTAGAACTTGATGAATGAATTTCCTTTGTGATAGTGCAGGTGCTGCCCCTTTTGTGAGCTCTCTAGATAGCGTAGAGGCTAGAAAATCCTATCTATAATAGCTAACTCGCTAGACAGCGTATCCGATTTGCATAGTCTCCCTACAAATCAATTATGCAGTCGCTAGCGAGTGTGAACATTTTACACTCATGGTAGAGGGTGGTAGAGGTACTGCAGTACCTATGCGTATAGTACCTATCTATCAATCAAACCGCCCAATGAATTCGTGGACTAAGATTTTAATTTTGTATTGAGATTCATTTACTCAACTAGCCTAAGTCAACTAAAACATTAGATGTTTACCATTGAGTCAAAAATATGTTGATATCGGGTATACTTCGAAATTTCGTAATCATTAAATATAAATAAATAAATAAATAAATATCGGACAACCTCACACAAATCGATCTAGTCCCAAATTAAGCTCAAGAAGGCTTGTGTTATGGGTACTAGACGACGATATACGTACTTATATAGATAAATATATACTTAAATACATAGAACAACCATGACCCAAGCACAAATATTCGAGTTAATCACACAAATTTTTGCCCCGGCCGGGATTCGAACCCGGGACCGCCGGCTCAGCAGGTAGGTGTCTACCAACCGAGCCAAACGCGTCGCGTAAATAGTAACATTACATCAGTGGCACTCAGTGGCGTGGCGTCCATCCAGCCCGATTCCCACAAGCTTACACATTTCAGCGATTGACCACCATTCTCTATTGCCACTGAAGACAGAGTTAGCGTAATCTACCCCGGCTTGCCCTGATTTTTGACGCCACACCACTACGTTACATAGCTTTGAAAGTTAAAAAAAAGAACGCGACCGTAGAGTCACCGTAGAGACCGTAGAGTGAGTGGAGGCCACGAATCGGTAAACGTAGTGTATGGCGCCCTGTAAAAAGGTGGAGCGACGACATTCGTAGGACAGCGGGTAGTAACTGGAGGACGAGAGCTGAAAATCGAGCTCAGTGGCGTGCCATGGGAGAGGCCTACGTCCAGCAGTGGACTGAAACAAGCTGATGATGATGATGATGATGACCGTAGAGTCAATACCTATATTAGTACAATTTCATAATTATATTTAGTAATTTATCATCCTTATTAGCTTATTATTCAAGCCCAAACCTAAACAACTTTGCTAACCCAAATAATATACATACAAACAACTTTGATAATCATAACGGTAGTAAAACGATTCCCTTCTTAATGTTTCAAATTTAAAATTGCCGAACCCTAAACATGCGATTAAAGTGGGTAAAGGCTTTTAAGCCACCATTTTATTCGTTTAACAGACTCGGAATTTAAAAGAAGGCTTCTCGGTAATGGGTTGCCCAATGCCCATTTACCCCAGGCTTGACGACGGGTGACAACACGTAAACGCTTCTATTTATACTAAAAAGCCATTAGAAAAACACTGGAAGAATATTCTAAATCAAACTGATTTATATCCCGAATTTTCTGTTTGTTTTTAGTTTTTACGCGTTTTTAGTTGATTAACGGTTTGTTATACAATTTCGTATGTAATTTTTTTTAGAGCATTGAAGGCCACCTAAAGTCTACCGCAATGATATACATTTAACCGAATTAAAAAAATTAAGATTCTCAAGTCGATGCAATTGTACATAAATTATGGTGGAGTGCACATTCAAACAGTAAGTACCTAGAAGTAACTGAGCAGAATATTAACACACTCAGAAAGATCTGTACAAAACCTTATTCTCGTGATATTAGAGTCCGTGTGATGTGGACGCACTTGGCGTGCGTAGCAATTTTTGCTGCTGACTGTACTTCCTACACAACTTTTGTGCGTTAGTGTGTGTTATACCTACATTATGTTCTTGTTGTAAGAGTAGGTACCTTGAAGGTTATATGCATTTAAATTATAAGATAAATAAATATCGGACAACCTCACACAAATCGATCTAGTCCCAAATTAAGCTCAAGAAGGCTTGTGTTATGGGTACTAGACGACGATACACATACTTATATAGATAAATATATACTTAAATACATAGAACAACCATGACCCAAGCACAAATATTCGAGTTCATCACACAAATATTTGCCCTGGCCGGGATTCGAACCCGGGACCGCCGGCTCAGTAGGCAGGTGTCTACAAACCGAGCCAAACGCGTCGTCAAGATAATACCTAAACCTCCGAAACGTGAAATTACTCGGTAAGTAAGTATCTTGTGTGTAATATTGTAGGTAGTTCTAATTTTTTTCACTTATTCAGCTACTTTAGTAATAAAAGGCAATGATATTTTGAAAGGCCATTGTGTTGTATTCATTTGGTAGTAAGACAATTGTTAAAATTCGTTAGTATGTAGGGTACGACGTTTACATTATTATTATATTATTATTATTATATTATTATTATTATATTGAGCCCGTAATATCCCACTGCTGGGCAAAGGCCTCCCCCCTTTTCTTCCAGTGATCTCGGCTTAAGGCTATTTCTGACCAATCCTTCAAGAAGAATTCCAAGTCGTCCCGCCACCGCCGGCGAGGTCTGCCACGTTTCCGTTTTGAGTTTTTAGGCTTCCACTCTGTAGTGGTCTTGGCCCACAACTCATCCGGCATACGGCAAACGTGACCAGCCCATTCCCACTTTAACTTAGCCGCTTTCCGAGCTACGTCAACAATTTGGGTCTGGGAGCGTAGAGTGGTATTCCGGATTCGATCCATTAATTTGACACCTAATAGGCTACGCTCCATGGCCCTTTGGCAGACCCCGAGTTTGAACTTCTGAACTTCTGTCAGAGACCAAGTCTGAGCACCATAGGTGAGAACAGGAAGTATGCATATGTCCATGAGCCTCCTTTTGAGTGATAGCGGGAGGTCACCTTTCATTAAGTGTTTCATGGACCAATAGCTCCTCCAGGCGTTTCCTATCCGTCGTTCGACTTCTTTTTCTTGTCGGGCCTGGAAGGAAACTATTTGGCCCAAATAAAGATAATTCATGGACATATGCAACCGGCTCTCCATTTATTTCTACCCTACGTTCTGTACTGTTGGTCATGAGCTTGGTCTTTGACATGTTCATCATTAGTCCAACCTCGAGGCTTGCCTTGCTTAGTTCTTCAAGCATAATTTGTAGCTCGGCAGCAGTTGAGGAAAAAAGGACAATGTCATCAGCGAATCGAAGATTGGTTAATCTGCGCTCTCCTATGACCAGTCCCCTTTCCGCCCAACTCGGCGCAAGTTTACATTACACATATGTATATTTATTTGAATTTAATCACTATTTCTTATATACAAAGATAGAAACAATCAAAAAAGTTTAGACCCTGACAAGATTTGAACTGGCGCCTTACCTACTCTCTGCCGAGGCATACGCTCTGGCGCCTATGATGGTTGCTCTTATCACGCGGTAAATAAGTGACAAAGCATCCGTCACTCACACTCGCATTCTGTAAAATGCTGTGTACTTATTTATCACGTGATAATTGCAACCATCATACGCCCCGGTCAAATAAGCTACAGTCAGTGGTAAAGAAGTCATACAATTTTGACACTGCTTGATGTTGTTATTTTTTATCTTTGTTCTTTATTATTATTATTGGTATACTTAACATTTTCACTACAATTTTATCCAGCAACCAGACGTGGTAATAGCTATAAAACTTATTCAGCCAATGTTACGCTAACGGCTGTACGTGCCGAGGTAACCAGATAGCTAGTAAAAGGGAAGGAAGCTTTATTTCTATTATCTCAGTAGTTAAAACGTACGCAGTTACGGAAAATATCACCGCTAATTAAATTACACAGGTAACTTTCAGACCTTAAATGATGCCCAGCAATAAAATTGGACAGAAGGTTGTTTTTTTTAGGGTTTCGTACCCAAAGGGTAAAATACGGGACCCTATTACTAAGAATCCGCTGTCCGTGTGTCCGTCTGTCACCAAGCTATTTCTGTTGCCGTTATGACTAAAAACAGAATAAAATATATATTTAAGTGGGGCTCCCATACAACAAACGTGATCGGTTGCGTTAACTTTGCACCTCATCTGTATACATGCCAGGTGCAAACTTAACTGCCAGTTGGCAGTTGGCCGGTTTCTTTACTTGCGCATATCCACCGTAGAAATAAGTCTACACTCAACCCCCGACCTTGAGGGGCTAGCTGAGGCCCCTGCCCCGAGGGACATTTTCAAGAAGCGCCAAATAAATTTTAAGACTAATATAACTTCACAAGACATCTGGCAGCAGCAAACGGGGCGCCACATCTACTTTTTGGCCCAGTTCGGATAATCCAAGTTTCCTGGCTGCATATACTGTACTTTATTCGTAGCTTGAGTAAACGCAACAGTATTGGTCGAGCGCCCTACGCGTATACGGCTGCAAGAGCGTGCTAAAATACCCGAAGAAATGCGGAAGGCAGACTTAGTGCGCCATGATGCAGCGTAAAATTATCCTTTTTTGTCGCGACACGTGGTGTAGATATAGTGAGCCCACGTTACGTTTCATATATGCACGGCTCACAGGCAGCGGCTAAAGGTGGTATACTTGTCAGTGCCGTATTTACCCCTAGGCTCACAAGGCCCGGGCCTAGGGGCCCAGCCAGGTGACAGGTGGCCTATAATAATTTAATTAGCTGAAAACCGTTTCGAGATAGGAAACGAGAGACCCCAAATGCCTAGGGGCCCTAGCCCTTTAAGTCCGGGCCTGATAATTGTATGAAGTTTTCGTATTGTTAAAGTAAGGCTCTAGTTCCACACATTGTTAAGGTCGGGCCAGCTACGACATGTAGTCCTTATGATTGAGCACGTGTTTTAGTCGCAATGGACGCAAGTTCAATCATTGCGTAGCACTGCTTACGTAAACTGTAAAAGCTGTAAGGCCATTAATTAGTTTATTAAACATTTCATTATTGAACAGACAGCTATCATGGACGTGGAAAGCTGTTACTAATTACCAGTATAAGAAGTTTAAATGTACGTACTTAAGAGAAAAGCTCTACCGCTAATAGGCTATTTGACTGATGTTGAATTCTACAGCGTACTGTAGTTATATGAATAAAATTAGCTAAATATATCACGAAACAAAGAAAAAAATCCAGAAACATATATCTTTTTTGGAAATATGTGACTTCAAAGGTACGCAAATTTTATGATTTTTTTTTTTAATCCAAAATAAATTTTGAAAATGTTTTCAGAATCCTCATAATTTTACGAAACAATAATTGTATGACAACTATGAACTTAAACGCACTTTTTCACGGTGAAAATGCCAAATTTCTTTAGCGCTACGTAGAAATGTTGAACTTTGACGGTCATTTCTGACTTTTAGAGCAATTTAAGTGTAGTCAGTCCCATATAGACATTTGATCACAATAAAAAATAGAATCGATTGACATCCTCAAAAAAAATTAGTCAACATGTCTATTCAATGATACAGAAACCATCACACCTTTGTTATGGCTAAGAAAAATAGAAACTTTCAATAGTTATACCTGCCCAGGTTGCAGCTAAGGATGGGATAATTGTATGAGGTTTACGTATTGTTAAACTCAGGCTCTAGACACATTGTTAAGGCCGTGCCGGCTATGGTGTGTTGAGTCCTTATGATTGAGCACAATACGTGCGTAGTCGCAATGGACGAGAGTTCAATCATTGCGTAGCACTGCTTACGTCAGCTGTAAAGAGCTGTGTAGTGTTTGTGGATCTGTATAAAACCTATTACGTGGGTAGTTATGACGTTGTCTCGAGAGTACGGGTGGGAAGACAGTCACGGGAGAGCCACCGGCTGTGACGGACGTCTGACCTGCTGGTGCCATACCGAGCCAATGAGTGCGGTTCTCCTATGGGTGGTCATGGGATCACTACATAATGGCGACGAGGACAAAACATCGTGAGTAAAATAATAAGAAAAAGAGAAAGGGATATCGGGTAAATTACGATAGTGACATAATAACTAATCAGTTCAATAGTTACCGGTGTTTCTTATTGAAAGAAAAATAGTCAATCTATTAATAATTGAGTAGATTAGTCTGATGTTTTAAGACAGTGAAAGTCGCAAATGAGATACTTGTTTTGGCATTATATGCAACAACATTATCAACATGCAAACAGATAATCGAATGAAAATAATGAGTACAATATTTTAGGCATTCGTAAAAAATCTGTTAACTTTAGCTATCTGACAATATAAAGAATAAAAATAAAATTAAAAATTTAAAAAACCCCCGACATGACAACCAATAAAAAGAAAGAAATAAAATCTACGAAATGTGCCTATACAATGAACAGTAGAAAAAGAATCCAAGCTTCGTTGCGTTCGGGGGACCGCTAAGTACCTACCCAAATGAAATGAAATATATTTTTCAACGCAAAATTGCATGTCGTATTATGCATTTGGGCTTCCCACTTTACGATTTTCAGTACATTGCATTTCATTTACTTAGCGGTCCCCCGACGCAACGAAGCTTGGGTTTTTTGGTCGTTAGTCGGGGGTTTTTTAAATTTTTAATTTTATTTTTATTTCATATGTTTTAAACAAACAGAAGTTTCGTCCCGGAATTTTCTTCTTTTGACACTATTGTTGTTTTACACCGTTTAAGGTCCAGGGTTTCCAATCTTTCGCCGAGTTTGATCCTGGACTATAATTATGTAGGTACAGCAGGATCCCAAGCCAGTGGTAATGAATGCCGTCTTCTCTAAGATTGAAGTTAGGATATATTTAGATTTCAATAGCCTTAAGCAACATTCTGGGAAAAAACCGTTAAAGTAAGACTAGTCAATGCTTATAATGGCAAAATGGCGAAGTTATTAGCCAAGACAATCAAAATGTATACTTTAAATGCACTGCTCATGCAGTCAGTCGCAAGAACCTGCTACTTATGGCCTAAAACATAACCAGGTTTCTATTCTACAGGATCCAAATATTAGGTACGGGTGGCTTACTTAGCTCCATAAAAATTGCAGTTGGTGCTAGGTAACGACTTAGTTTTGAGAGACCTAATCATCGATACACCACACCATGGGATAAACATACAAATGTTTTTAAAAATGTATTCAACCACTTTGTCTCTGAGCTAAGCTGTGTATAGACTGACACAAACTACAAAATCCTAAAAAGCTGTTATTCACTTAGGCAAGAGTACTTTTGCTAAAGCTTACGTGTCATTTAGTCGCGTTAAAATCTTGCAGGGTGTTGCTATTTGTGACCTCAATCAAAGGAACCTGTTCAATTGTCCTAATAACAATTCAGCTTTAGCAGAATTCCGAAACTTAAAAATAGTGACCCAGTACTGTGACAGAAAATATAATAAGTTTTTTTTGTCAAAACAGTTTTTTTGGGACTCGGTTTTATTATTGGTTGTACTTTCTTACACAAATATTAATTGCTCATTAAGAACAATCAGATGAGCCCAAACACCGTGGGTTTATCTTGTGCTGTTTAGGAGTTCCTACGGCCATCTTCAGCTCCAAGGTACCAAATTATTGTACTGTCAAAAGTTTATTAATCTATTGATTACGCTAATAAAATTTAACATTTATTCAACATTAGAAAATCTTGGCTTAGATCCTTTCACAACTCTCTGTCAGGCCTCATCATGAGACCTTCATTTATTAAGTGATATAGAAAATGCTAATAATACTTAACATTTAACCAAAATTTGGAATCCTTGGCTTCAATATTAGCTGAAATCCATTAACAACTAGCTGGTCATCATGAGACCTTCATTTATTGAGTGATATTGAAAATGCTAATAAAACTTATCATTTATCCAAAATTTGGAATTCTTGGCTTCAATATTGGCTGAGATCCATTAACAACTAGCTGGTCATCATGAGACCTTTATTTATTGAGTGATATAGAAAATGCTAATAATACAACTTAACATTTAACCAAAATTTGGTATCCTTAGCTTCAATATTGGCTGAGATCCATTAACAACTACCTGGTCATCATGAAACCCTCAATTAGTGAGTCATATAGAAAATGCTAATAAAACTTAACATTTAGCCAATATTTCGAATTATTGACTTCATTATTGGCTGAGATCTCGTCACTTGTTCCAATTAAAGCTGAATATCTTGGAAACTACTGGTCCTATTTCTACCAAACATAGCTAAGAACCATCTCGACGGAAAAGTCTTTCGATTAAAAAAAAACCGCACTTAAATTGGTCCATCCGCTTGGGCGCTACGATGCCACAGACAGATACACAGATACACAGATACACAGATACACATGTTAAACTTATAACACCCCTCTTTTTTCGTCGGGGGTTAAAAATAACGCTATACAATTAGAGAATCGTTGGACAACGCCATCTAGCGACGTAATGTAATAAAATAACGACTAAACTCATACAATTGAGGCAACATTATGTTTTGTAGCACGGGTAGTTGCGATTGATAACACATACTTGTGATTACGGTATTCCATCAGAAAGTAGTATTGTTAGTTACTTCCTTTTACGTGTTACTAAGAATGCGAGGAAAATATTTTTGTTAACTTAGCAATAACAGTGTTATAATATACGAAATGAATTGGGGAAAAATAGTGACGGGAATCAGCGTTGTCTTGTTAGCAAAGGTTTTCTCAAAGTTGCAAATACAAATACAAATACAAATACAAATAGTTTATTTGTTCAACACGGGTAAACAATTGTACATAGGCACAGATCTTATAAAATAAAAGCTACATCACCATGTTGGGCCGCAAGGCATACAAATTTTAGCTATAATAGACTGTTTCACCGGGGCGTACAGTCAGCATCAAGTGCAGTCAGACAAAAAATCATTAACTGAATAATATGCTTTGTTCACTAAAAATTTAAACAATTTGGCTTTAAATACTCTTTATGTACACCTCAATCATAATCGTGGAAGTGACACAGCATGAGATATATTGGATCAACAACATGCGGGTTAGTAGTTCTTCGGAATTTATTTACGGTTTGTGTCTTCTGATATACACGTATATTATTTACTTAAATGTCGACTTTTGTCTAAAAATATGTGTTTAACAAGTTAAGACGTGTATCATGCAATTGACTAAAAATAATAAGTAATTGCAACAGATCTAATATATAAAATATGTCAACCCAGCTTCATTCATTCATATTTATATTTATGCTATGTTCATTTTCTTCCTACAATATACCATCCTTGAGAGATTGCGACTGTGCAGTAGTTAGAGGTACTTAGTAGGTATTCCTATTTACTTATTTCGCACGCTGCAATATTACAAATAACACAAATTTAATGTGATACATAAATCAGGTACCTATACGGAAGATTAGGGTTATATCCTGAGAGTGATTAATAAATAGTTATTGGTGTCGATAGTTTCCATTTAATTTCTCGGAATGACAAAATAATGGAACACCATCATCAATGGCCACTGTTTCCTCTACGAATGATTGTTGCAACGCTGTATAATATATGATCAAACGAACTTCCAAGTGAAGTTCGATCAATATTATATGAGTAAGCTTCATTCGAAGATATAATAACCATGTAGTCCTTTAATCTACCAGGCAACTCTTCGCATGTTTAAAGTAGGTAGTAAAAACCTTAACTCAAACAGTTTTATCCCTACCTTTACACCTACCCTACGTGGGCACCTTGGCGTCCCGCTATAGCTCATTGTTTTTAGAGACTATCTATATTTTTATTTACTTAGGCAAAACTTTCTTTACGGGTTAAGGGAGGGAGGGAAATTATATCTTCGAATGAAGCTTACTCATATAATATTGATCGAACTTCACTTGGAAGTTCGTTTGATCATATATTATATTTCGTAGCTTCATTCTTCAGATATAATAACCATGTAGATGTTTAGAGTCGAAAGTTTTGGTACAATTCATATACAATAAAAGACCCAAATTACTTAATGAAGTTTTATTATAATGTTTTAATTACAATTACACTTTAATGGTTCACCTATCCGAAAGACAGATGGCTCTGGCAAAATTTCCCTCATCGTTCAATTGGCGATGGTAGAATCTAGCAAAAGTTTCTGATGTTTTTGACCAGCCTGCTGCCTTTCGGATGGCGCCCAGCGAAATGCCTGCCCGATGTGCGGCAGACGTGGCGGCGTGGCGAGTGCTGTGCCCGCTGAACCTGCCCACATCGATGCCGCTTTCGCTGAGCACCTGCTTAATCCATCTACTGATGGTTTGAGCAGATGCATTCTTATGGGGTCTTTTAAAAGTTAACAAAAGATTCTGTGAACTTTCAGTTCTAAGATTTGATGTGACGTAGAGATAATCCTCTACAATAGTCGCCGGACATATATTTTTGTTGTCCGGAAAGAACGGAAGGAACAGAATCGGTTGTTCGCGACCTGCCGATGAAGTTTTGATTATATCGCTTATAATCTTAATACCATTCGCACTCCGTTTGATATTTTTTATCTTAATAAGTGATAATGTCTGTACCCTATGGGCAGTACATATAGCTAACAAAATTGACAATTTCTTTGTTAATTTTTCTAATGGAATCTCTCTATTAGGGTTCCAAGTTGCAATGTGATTTAACACCACTTGGGGATCCCATGTATTGCTATACTTAGGAGTCACTGGCTTTAATTTAAAAACACCTTTTAGCAATCTCTTAATTTGGTCATGAGAGCCTATACTACTCCCTAGCAAAAGCGACAAAGCGGATCTATGATTATTTAATGACGATGAACCTTTATTAAATTCGTTTGTTAAAAACAATATTACCCCAGAAATTGAACCCTTATAGAAATCATGATTGTTATCTATGCAAAATTTCCACCATAACATATAAGACACGTTATATTGCCTAATAGTGTTTTTCGAAAGTGACGCCAACATCAGGTCTAATGAAGTCTCTGGAGCTCCTTGACTTAGGAATGCGCTCCCGAGAGCTTTGCGGCAGCCAGGGTAAACTGGGTAAAATTCAGGTCTCGTGTTCTGGAACAACGGAACTGATCAATGTGGCTGTTCGGATCAAAATATATAATATCGGAGATTATTAATTTTAATAACATTGGGAACCATGGTTGGGACGGCCAATAGGGAAATACTAGTATTCCCGTTGCGCTGTCATTAATAATCTTGTGTAGACACTTCAGAACAAGTGCGAATGGTGGAAACGCATAGAAATATTTATTGTGCCAGTTCATAGTAAATGCGTCGACGGTGAGAGCGTCGGGATCTGGCTTCCATGAGATATATGTTTCGCATTTGGCAGAGGTACGAGAGGCGAAAAGGTCAATTTCCGGAATCCCGAATTGTGCAGTTATTCTATTGAAGGCTGTTGTACTTAGATTCCATTCAATATCGGGATTCTGTTTTCTGGATTCCCTATCCGCTTCTATATTGTCCTTGGTATTAATATACGAAGCAAATAGCCATATTTTTCGTTCCTCACACCACTGCCAAATTGATCATACGGGTAATGTAACTTATCGCCGTTGTGTTGTCGATGCGCAACAGCAGAGCACAGTTCGATTTATGGCGCGCAAAACATTTCAAGCCAAGGAAGACTGCAAGTAACTCTAAATAATTAATGTGAAATGTTAATTCTTCCTCTTTCCATGCTCCGTTTGCACATATCCCGTTACTAAACGCGCCCCAGCCTGTTCGAGACGCATCTGTAAATATTTCAGCCTCATAATTTGAAATTCCTAAGTGACAAGAAGTTTTGTGTATATTATTGCTCCACCAAACCAAGTCGGGTAAAATTTCGGGAGGAAGTTTTACTTTCTTCTCATAGTCTTGGTGTTCTTGAATAGCAAGAAATTTATACCTTTCTAGAAGCTTGGTGTATAACCAGCCGTATTTTGCTGCTGGGCATGCAGCGGTAAGTGTACCTAACAGTTGCGCATAAGCTCTTATTGTACAAACGGGCAGTTTGATAAATTTTTCTAGAAGCTGCGCTATGCTGTTCCGTTTCTCAACCGGAAGGGATATGGACATATCCACAGAATTGTAAACAAAACCTAAGAATTTACAGGATTGTGTAGGATTTAAAGAGCTTTTCCTATAATTTATAACAAATCCTAGGCACTCGAGTAACCCGAGGGTTTCTTTTATGTTTTGTTTACATTCACTGTAGTCCCTTCCAATGCATAAAATATCGTCTAGATATATGGTAGAGGTAAATCCCTGTTCTCTCAAGTAAGTGACCACTACTTTCATTATTTTTGTGAAAGGTCTAGGTGCTACTGAAAGTCCGTATGGTAGGGCACAAAATTCGTACGTAATATTATTATACTCGAATCTTAAGTACTTTTTATGAACAGCAGCTATAGGTACAAGAAGAAACGCCTCCTTTAAATCGATGGTGGCCATATAGCCCTCTTTAGAAATCAACTTCGAGGCTGTTCTAAAGTGTTCCATTTTAAAATGGGAATTTTTAACAAATTTGTTAAGTTGTTTAAGATTTAAAATGAACCTATAGCCTCCATTCGATTTAGGAGTCAGAAAAATCTTCGAAATAAACTGATCTTCTGACTGTTGACATTCAGCAATAGCACCTAGATTAATTAAATTCTGTATGGCTAATTTCATTTCACAATGCTCTTGGTGCGAAAAAGTATTATAAGGTTTGACAATTTGCGTAACATGGCCCATGAAAGGAATTGGGAAGCCATTAAGTATCCAATTTAGAATAGTACGATTATTCGTAATTTTCGCCCAACAGTTATAAAACGCTTTAAGGCGACCCGCGTGTACCTGCGTTACTGCCGCGCCGGCGCACGTGGCTTGGTGTAAGTAGCGGCGGTCCGGGGTGCGTGCGCGGCGGGCGTCGCTGTCGGCTTGCGCGCTGCCGGCGTACTCCGTGTCGGCCCGCCCCGCAACCTGCCCCTCGTTGGCTGGAAGCGGGCAGGCCGAGTCCAGTTTCCCTGGTA
Source organism: Apotomis turbidana (assembly GCA_905147355.2). NCBI lineage: Eukaryota > Metazoa > Arthropoda > Insecta > Lepidoptera > Tortricidae > Apotomis > Apotomis turbidana. The sequence goes on along the minus strand of LR990288.1, from coordinate 16,713,760 downwards.
CCGGGTATATGCAGGAGTGGCAGCTTGAGAAGTACTAGGTCCGGCAGTGGCGACGGCTATCTTTTTAATCTGTAACCCCTGCTTCTCTATAGTTTTCGAAGCCTTGATTTTATCCGACAGTTTACTGCCAAATAGGGTTTCGTCTCTCTCAACGTCTTGGATAACATTTAAAAATATTTTGTCCAATCCGGGAGTAACTAGTTTCACTCTGGCCTGCGACTCTGAAAAATGTAAGTCGGTCAAGATCCGACATCCATCGGACAGAATTTTTATTGCTTGCACCTTGCTTTGTTTGTCTTCTGTCGTTAATAATAAGGTCATTGCTCTGTTTAGGGCAGATATTCCAACGCCTAATTGCTGTTGAGAGGACTCTGTTGAGTGATCTCGGCGTTTAAAGACGGCGCCCTTAACAATTTGCAGTTTTCTGGAATCGTATACTCTTTTAAGAGTTTATCTTTATTTTCTTTTTCCAGACCTTTGCGCAGTATTGGTAACCATCTCTGCGCTAAGTTGGGGTGAATCTTTGGTCCGTATTTGGGAACGTCGTCTACGGCGTCCCCAAGAGCGGTCAATAACTCCGCGTCAATCGGCGGTACTACGTCCTCTTGAGTACTGGCTTCTGCTGTCGGTATATGTTGCTCAGTGGGGAGAGGAATCGAATTTTCCACGTTGTCGTTGGTGCCATTTTCTACCGTCGCGCCCTCGTCATTTAGATGCTCTTGATCTAAAAATTAATAATAATATTTTTAAATTTGAGGGTAGGAAGAACAAATCTTTCGTTAACAATTATATCGGTTTAGGTCTTTTTCGACGAAGATGGATATGATAATCTCCATTATCGTTTTGAAAATTGCTATCGTATTGACTCTCGGCCAACCCCCAAGCATGAAATACCTTCGTGACGACTCTCGGCCGCCCCCCAGGTTTATAGTTACCATGCGTGGACTCGCGGCTCACGCGGTACAAAGAACATTTATTTAAGACACCATTGTGTATAAATCACATTAATTATAATGTAATTGATGTAATTTCACGTACCTGATTTGTCTTCAGAATCAGAGGAATCTGATATGATGCGCATAACTCGGCGACGACGGTTATAAGAATTCTCTTGTAATTTCCGTATTTTCGAAGAGTAATACTCCATCTTTTCTTCTGCACTGCGTTTAGGCATGGCTAAGAAGTTAAAGTGCGTTCGTTGCCTCGCAAGAATAAAGAATGAGCTATAGCGGGACGCCAAGGTGCCCACGTAGGGTAGGTGTAAAGGTAGGGATAAAACTGTTTGAGTTAAGGTTTTTACTACCTACTTTAAACATGCGAAGAGTTGCCTGGTAGATTAAAGGACTACATGGTTATTATATCTGAAGAATGAAGCTACGAAATATAATATTTAGTTGTTCCGGTTGATACAGTTCGCTTATGGCTATATAAGCCAATGTACAGCTGCCACAAATGTCGCGTATATTATTGTTGAAAAAAACTGTGGCAATGTTTTCTTAATATTTTTGTGTAAGTTATCCAGCCACTTTTCAGCGTATTTCTTAATAAGCGTTATAATAATATTACACTTATTAAAATAATCTACAGTTTCCGTGTAAGATTATACATCAGTACGAGTATTACATCAGTAGTTTACTTCGCTTTCCTATGGGGACATGGACATTACAATGTCGTAGATTATACATACGTGCGTGCGCGTACGTTAATCCTTTTAGAGCGCAATGCGCGGGCGATACTTAGCAATATTTATTACATTTCTACTTTTCTTATGTCTACTTCAATAATAAGCACATCCAGTAATTATAGAAAAAAAACATAATTCTATGATGTCAACTTGTTAAATGACGATTACATAACAAGAAATACATAATTTTATCAGATCTTAAGTATAGGTAATCTCAAATGCAGTTAGATAAAAGATTGAGATGGCGACGGTTGATCGTGGATCTACGAGCATTCTTTCGAGTAGGAAAAAAGAAAGGGGAAAACCAGGACAAAAAAGAAGGAAAATATATGAAGCAAATAAAATAAGCTAATGCTTTATTATTTTATTATAAAGAAACAAAAATCGGAATGTAGATTAAGTTGAAAGTTACTGCACAGACAAGACCCTAGCTCTTAAATATATGATGATGATGATGTAAATGAGCATAATCTGTGTGGTCTTTTAACTTCCTACATTTATGTTTCAGTTCGACCTATTGGTTGACTGGTGGAGAGTGCTTTGAGGCATTGAGTATAACATTTTTGGTTCTTTTTGTTTTGTGGCGAGGGTTTGTGAGTGTGTGTGTGTTAGTTGCTTCCTCGCGCTCAGACGGCTGTACCAGTTTTTATGGATTATGGTGCGGGGCGGCACCCTGGATTGACACATGGGCTGCTTTTTGTCCCGAGAATGTGTGGTGTTCCCGTGGGACGGGCGGGTGACGCCGCGCGGCGCTGCTAGTATCGATATGTCCGATTAAAAAACGCTATATTTGACATCGGTAGTTATTACTGCGGAAGATTATAAATATGATTTATCTATACCTTCGTCTAGTGCCCAAGGTACGGGCCTGCCGCGGCTTGCTGTGGGGTTGGTTCGATTTGTGTAGGGTATTTCGTTATTGTTTAGCGTGGGTAGGCCCCCCACAAGGTGGATTGATGACTTGGTGAAGGTCGCTGGAGTCCGCTGGATGCGGGAGGCGCAGGACCGGTCATGGTGGCGTTCTCTGGGGGAGGCCTATGTCCAGCAGTGGACGTCTTTTGGCTGATAATGATGATGATGATGATGATTTCGTTATTTATTTGTTCATTCTAATATTCATCCTAAATAGAGCATAACCGCGGGCTTCCTTCGCACAGAGGAGGAAATGGGTCGTGACTTTTCTTCTCCGTGGTGGCCGGTAACCGTGTGTGGATGTCCGGCTGCATGTGTGCTGGAGGTGGTTAAAATCGGACTGGTCGTGGGGGCGCGATTACCGCGCAAAGACATATGGGTACACAATTATCTAAAACGTAGATGTTCCAATTCAGTGATCTCTGAGTGGCCTATTTCACTTGTTTCTGTGAAGAGTATCTTCGGTGTACAGACGTTTTTATTTTGGAATTTTATTGACATATGTAGAAGTAAAAGGGCTGACTGCATTTCATGGGCAGTTACTACTTGTTGCAGTACCTACTTATACGAATTTAAATATAAAGTATAAATTTGGATGTGACAAATAAATCGCTAAACATGGGGCGTTTTGGTCCCATAGTTTAAATCATTTTATATATCTGCCCCCTTCTTTTATCATTAATTGATATTTCCTAAATTAAACTGAATAAACGATATTAGGCAACTATCTTTGACTAATGCCATAGTCTGACGGACTGTAGCATTCTGTAACGAAGTTCTTATTTCATGCACGCAGCAACGCTTGCAAGTATGACTGCTAAAATTGAAAAATAAAACAGTCATTCACAGTTCATTGTACGATTTTATTTGATTATTTCATCTCTAACTTCAGCTTGTCATAGATTAACGTCTTACCTATGCGGATACCAAGAAGTTATATTTCAGACATATGTCCTTTCCTTTTACTAAAGTCCCCTCGACCAGCATTAGATACGATATCTGTTACGGCTGTATCATGCGGGCCTACATGAAACTGTAAACCATGCGTGTTAGGGCTGTATGGGCCTACATGAAATTGTAAACCATGCGTGTTAGGGCTGTATGGGCCTATATGAAATTGTAAACCATGCGTGTTACGGCTGTATGGGCCTACATAAAATTGTAAACCATGCGTGTAACGGCTGTATGGGCCTACATGAAATTATAAACCATGCGTGAATGTGTAACGGCTGTATGAGCCTACATGAAAATTGTAAACCATGCGTGTAACGGCTGTATGGGCCTACATGAAATTATAAACCATGCGTGAATGTGTAACGGCTGTATGGGCCTACATGAAAATTGTAAACCATACGTGAATGTGTAACGGCTGTATGTGCCTACATGAAATTGTAAACCATGCGTGAAGGTGTAACGGCTGTATGGGCCTACATGAAATTGTAAACCATGCGTGAATATGTTACGGCTGTATGGGCCTACATGAATTGTAAACCATTCGTGTTAAGTTAATGTTTATTAAGTAGAAACACGGGAAATAAGTCAAACCGTTTTGATGGTAGTTTTTAATATGAGAAATCAACTTGATTTACAAATAAAGTATAATAAACTTTACTTGCGTGCGGACGCGCCAAGCATAACTGTCAAAGAAATAGAGATATGAGAAGAGTAAGTGCAGGAGCTGCATTGATCTCAAAGTTGCAGCAAATATAACTCTACATAAATTGTAAACCATTCGTGTTAAGTTAATGTTTATTAAGTAGAAACACGGGAAATAAGTCAAACCGTTTTAATGGTAGTTTTTAATATGAGAAATCAACTTGATTTACAAATAAAGTATAATAAACTTTATTTGCGTGCGGACGCGCCAAGCATAACTGTCAAAGAAATAGAGATATGAGAAGAGTAAGAGCAGGAGCTGCATTGATCTCAAAGTTGCAGCAAATATAACTAATTATACTACTATATGTTACGGAGGTGGGCACGAAGCAAACCGACTAGTCAGAGCATTATGTGCCATAAAACAGGTAATATTTAAGCAAAGACAAATAACTGAACAGGCTTTTGGGCAGGCTTTTAGAAGATTTTTCTAGTTTCACCTGTTTCGGTGGGTGCCGTGGGTGCAATCAATAGTAGCAAGTTAGATTTCACCTGTTAGACTGAGTTAGATACCTAATGCAAGCTTCTGTAATCGGAAGACAGCACCTACAATATTATTGTGATGTGAAGTTGGTCTGATGATGGAGCCGGATAATGGTAGTGGGAATTCCGTAATATAAATATTCGACTCCATCATGTTTGGGCTTGTTTGCTTGGTCATGTCATGACGACGAGCTATTGAAGGTTGTCCAGTAATTTATTTTGGTAAAAAGTAATTATTACCTTGATTATAGTTTATTGCTCTAAACGATTCGTTCTACTTTGCCCTCTTTCTGGTGTAATATATAATATTAATCCTGTAAGGGCAATGTGTGCCGTAACGTCAATGTGGGAACAAGCTAAAAATATACCAAATCGTATTGAATTAGTTTCACGTAGTTGGATTCTATGTCAGATAAATAATATCATACTGAGTTCTGAGCTTTACAGACGAACTTTTTGATTAAACCGTTTGACAACAACTCTTGAATTACACGTCTGTCGTCTCTCGATCGTTACACCGTCTCTCGATCATTCGATAATACAGATGTAGAATTAGTCACTGAATGGTAATTTGTAAAACAAAGAGCTAGCTGGGAATTACATTATCGCTGTCAAAATGTCGATTAAATCAAATGAAAAAAAAACCTGGTAGTAAAAAAAAGACTAGGTACCTTCGATACGACTGAGACTCAATTTTGAAAGAGAAAGGAAGTGAGGAAATGGATAAAGATGTGCAGCAATTTGTAGCGTAACAAATTGACTTTATACCTGTACGAAATGATTATCTCTTCATAATATAGTGTCAAAGTAAACTAAAAAATTACAATAAAAAGACTTGCAAGTGACGATAAATTAATTGAATCTCTCTGGAAAGAGAGTCTTAAACTACACTCATTTATTCGATTAGAAAAACATATTAAAATAAGGAAGGGATGTAGTGTTTGTGGATCTGTATAAAACCTATTATGTGGGTAGTTATGACGTTGGAAGACAGTCACGGGAGAGCCACCGGCTGTGACGGACGTCTGACCTGCTGGTGCCATACCGAGCCAATGAGTGCGGTTCTCCTATGGGTGGTCATGGGATCACTACAAGATGTAATGTCAAACAGCTGTCACGGTGATGGAAAGTGGTTACTATTACCAGTATAACTAAGTAGTTAAAACGTATGTACTTAAGATAATAACTTTACAGCTAATTCAATGATACAGAAATCATCACACCTTCGTTATTGCTCAGACCAAAGGAAACGTCCACTTGTTACCCCTGCCCAGGTTGCAGCTAAGGATGGGATAATTGTATGAGGTTTGCGTATTGTTAAAGTGAGGCTCTAGCTCTACACATTGTTAAGGCCGCGCCGGCTACGGTGTGTAGGGTCCTTACGATTGAGCACAATACGTATATTGTGTCGCAATTGAGACGAGTTCACTCGTAGCCTAGCCTAACTGCTTAAGCGAGTATTGAATTACATATTGGGGCGGGCTAGTACGCGCGTTGTGAACACATTTCCATTATAATTGCAATAAGTAAGTACGTAAGAGGAAACTCTTCGGCTAATTAAATCACAAAGGAACTTTCACACTAGTTACAATACGATTAAAATCAGTTAACGATTTGGCCAACTTCGGTAATTGTCGTGAATCCCTCATCTCTCACATAGAGTTATTAATTTACAGATATGACCTTTAATTATATTACTCGTTGCGTATTGAATACAATACAAGAACGATATGAGCAACAAAACCTCCGTAATAGCTCAAAACTAACACAACCTTTATATTGAAATAAGAAAAATAATTGACTATTTTTATATATTGTATACAAGTTTAGCTTTAATAAATAATGAATATTCAAATTCATGTCGCTTCTGCATAATAAATGTCTTAGGTCTACCGGTTAGTAATGTCATCTTGGCAGGTGCTATACATTGCGTTTATGATACTTCAAATTTAATGCTACCTAAAAGCAATCGCGGTAATGCATTTCGTGTCATTTTTCCGTCTCCGGATTTAGGCGATGATACCCGAGAAAAGCCGAATCGTTAACTGATTTTAATCGTATTGTAAATGATTTTTAGCTATAAGCAAACTCTCACTTATGAATGATACAATCAGCATCGTAGGTAGGTAGGTACTCTGTTGTGTTAGTATAGCAATTAAATGTATTAGTAGGTATATATTGTTTGTTACTACTAAATATATGGAAATATGTATATATGCAAGTGTGTTCCAATAAATTTGGCTACTTTGGCACACCAAAATATAGCAATTTGATGTAAAAAATATTAAAAATATATAGCTTAATTGGTCTAGACCCGTCCTCGAGTTTTTTTGCTTAGCAACGCACTTAGTGATTCATTTATATTTAAGTATATACGTAGTTAATAGAATTTAAGTGACACAGGTACTCATTTACACAGTAATCGCCATTTATGGTCACAGTAAGAGTTTTTAATCGGTTATTGCTAATATGATAGGCTACCTACTAAAATAATTACTTGGCAAATATGGCATCTAAAATAACTAACTTGGCGCCTGAAATAATAACTGACATCGATGCCCAGGGAATAGATGCCAGCTTATTAATCTAGCCGCCAAATTACTATTTTTGTAGGTAAGGTTGGGTTAGACTTTTTAATTTTATGTAGGCCATGTTAAATAAATGCCGTATTTATTATTATATGAAATTTACGTATAGTAAGTGAGCTTCTATGCATTATCAAAGGTCCGGACGGGTCGTGTAGGGCCCTTACGACTTAACACAATACGTACAAACGTATATTGTGTTGCAAAAGAGGCTTGTGTGCTCATGCTAGTATGAAATCATATTCGGCTGCTTTTGGGCGGACGGACATGCGAGCTGTCGACACATTAGGTACTTAATTACTACCTCATATGTCAAAGAATCCCTTCGGGTGTGGCTTCTTAGCTTGAAACAAGTAAGAGGTAAAGTTTCATCCACATGGGAACGTGGAAACTTGATCATTTGACTTTTATAGATATAGGTATTAGGTATATGTTCGTTCATAGTAAAATGTGAAATCGAGTCGAAAAATACGTAGTTATGCTACGCTTGAGCTATTTCTTTCTATTAATACTATAATGAAAACTGATGTGATGGTAACTTTTTCTGATGCGTAGTTAAAAATAGCAGAATTATTTTTGTAACCATAACCTGATCCTTTACTGATTATTCCGATCCTGCACTTTACTGTTAATCCTAGTTGATTGGTAAATAATGCCTTAAGGCATCATGTTTTAAAGTGAATAATACTTTTCCCAGAGTATTAGATAGTAACATAGCTATTTCACGCTTTCATTGCGTGCAGTCGAAAATAAGTGGGAATAAACAGCTTGCTGACTATATTCTGGCAATTTCGAGTAATTTTTGAAACAAAAATTATCAATGAATAATTCAAACTGTAAGGTGTCAAATATTATACCAATAAATCTCGATAGCCCTGTTCTAGGTAGTAACATCAATAATATGTTAAGAAACATGCCTGATCATAGAGAAAAATGTCTAAAATATCAGGATTTTAATAGTTATTTGTGCAACAAGAGAGCAAAGTTATTTTGTTGCGAGTGCTGATTTTGAGTCCCGAGCAAGCGAAGGATTGCTCGGATGAGCTGAGTGTAGCGAGGGACTCAACAGCACGAGATGCAAAAACTTTGCTCTCGTGTAGCACACATAACTTTTCACCTCAACAGCGAGAACATGTTCGACTGTTTGTACTTTTTCTTCCAACCATTTAGGTGTATATTTATAGTGTACGTTTATAGTCTTTGTTGCTGATTTCAATGATATCATTAATTAGAAAATAAATACCTGCTGCTTAAAAAGGAATAACAATATAATTTATTTGAAACTATGCGTTCTAACAAGACCAGTTCCTCACATGACGTGTATATTTATTATTACGAGATTTTGTTTATAGTTTGATTAATCTTTTTACTCGTAAAGCACCAAACAAAATAAATACAAAAGAAAATAACAATAACAATTTAAACTCAATATTTTTTAAAGTACGTTTCGAATACATATGCATCTATGATAAATTGGTGAAATTATAAATTATTATAATATTTACAGTAATAAGTTGAAAATTGTTATTTTATTTGAACAATAATCTATTGTTTTACATAATATACACAATTATTTTAATACTCGGTCGTTAAAAACAATATGTTACAATTAAAACTTTTTCGGGAGTTTATTTTTATGAATTTTAACATTCGAATGATTCGAATTTTATAATTAACCTGTGGCTGATGATTAATGACTATTCGTGGCCAAAAATAGAAAAAATTAAAAAGCTACTTTCTACTCACGCTCGAAACAAAATCGCATTTTTTTTTCACAGTTATCTCGCAGCAAAATCGCCATGTTTGAGCTGGTGAGGTGAAAAAGGAATAAGGCCTCTTAAGAAACATGATTCATCATAGAGAAAAATGTCTTAAACAATCAACAATTTTGAACAGATATGGAGCCTTAGGGATATCATAGAGTACAATTGCCTTTTGCTCACATGTAACGACCTCCGGCCCAGAATCACATTCAGGTCGCATTTGCCATGGGCGGGCGGGTACGCGCGCCGCGTACATTAATCACCTCATTGTTGAAACGTCGGCCACAATGGCCGCCCGGGATTATTTCGTCCGCCACGCGCGCTGCTTCAAATTAACACTAACTTGACCCGTATCCTGAGTTAGCTTTTCGTTGTCATTTGTCAGTCTGAGCTTTCCTTATCTGAGGATTAGGATTAATTTGTCTCATGGCTGCTGGAAATAATGACAATGATTTACCACAAGGGCCGTCGTTCAAAGTAATAAGATCCGTTTTATTTTGTATTTTAGGGTTCCGTACCTAAATCGCCAAAATCGAAACCCTTACCTCACCTTGTTGTTTGTCTGTCTATCCGTTTATATTTGACATGAAGCAACATCAATTAGCACTAGTAATCAAAAACGTCCGAAAACCGTAAATTTGTAGTTATATTAGAATAGAATATAATAGAATAGAATAGAAATGTTATATTTGCTAGAATACTACAAAACAGTCATTGTGGTACAAGGTCTAAAGGTACATCAGTAAAGTATTCTGTCAAGGAACGACATGCAAAAATGTGTTTATATAACAAACAATCATGTGAACAGCATGCAAAAAGATATTCTAAGTACTAAACAACAGGTCAGTTATGCGAACTATATTCTAAAAACTCTATTGCAATAAAGATACTTAATTGGTAAACTAATCCCAACCTATGCTGGACATGGGGTATGGGGACAACAGGTTTCTAACGGCAAAGATAAATTGTGTCTCAGTAGGTACAGTTTATCTTTTTAATTCAGAAATATGCAGTGCTTTTACAGTTTTTTCGGAACCCTCGGTGCGCGAGTCTGACATGCACTTGACCGGCGTTTTTATGTCTTCACGATTGCAAGGTTTTTGCGTTAGTGAGTACTAAATGTAGTGCTGGAATTTTACATTTACCTAATTACCATGTAATTACAAATTTAGCCCGAATTAAAGTGAAGCGAAAATAAAAATCTAGGCAATAAAGGTAAATATACTGTTAAAAAAGGGGTCAATTGTATATTATATACTTTTCAATCTTTGAAAAAACAGATAACAGTGAAAGGAGACATTACAATAGTGGGTTAAAACTACTACTACCATTTCCAAATTATTATTTTTCCTTATTTACAGTAAATGTTGTGTCGGCAAAAATGATGTGTCCTTTATCTTTTTAGAGCAGTATAATATGTTACTTTAGAAGTTAAATTTTTTGCCGATCGCTTTGCCCTAAATGTAGGAGATTATCAAAAATTGCGTAAGTTCTCAAAAGAATTTGACTTGTTAAGTTTGTATTCCCCTACGTCATCCTGAGGGTGCCATAGGTGTGCCTAGACCCCTAATCTGTATTTCCCATTTGCAAACCCTTTCTGGAACGTTGTTACAGTATATATAATAGCTACTTCCTTTAATAAAAAGAAAGTCCCTTTACCGAAGAGAAGTCCTTCAGCTAATGTGTACAACAAACAAAAGTTGGCTCAACCGCGTCCTATACCGAATACGAAATCTTACAACTACTTTCTTAATTTTGTATCAGACCGAACATTTTGATGGGAAAGCAGTATTTTTACCCTCTGGTCATGTGTGTTTTTCGCTTCAAACTATTCGATTAGATACGAGTTTGAAAAAGATAGAGAGAAAATGTCGTTTAGTGTACAGTAAGTATCTGTCTTCACTTTGATGGCAACCGCAGTCGGGAGTACCGTCTTTGTGGTCTAAATTCGGCAATGGGAAACTGTGGTGGACATGTATTATACATATAAAAGCTGCTACAGATTAGGCCCAAAAAGGTCCAGACATCCTTTCGTTGAATAAACCGTGACGTTACATTATAGGTAAGTGTTATCTTCATGTTTTTAGGGAAACAGGTCAACAATGATTCAATTATATAGGTCAACCCAAAAGAGATACCATTGAATTCGTAATTTCAATGGGAAAAGAAAATAAATATTCTTTTTCCAACTTAGTAAAAGTTTAAACAAAAAGTCTTTACAAATATATAATTAATACATACCTTGTATTATCTAATTTACATTAAAACATATTCACTTCGGTTTCCGCAAATATAATGAATAAGTAAAATTAAAACAATCCCTAAGTCGCTCAAAAGTTGTAAAGTGTCCTAGTTTCATATTAAAATATATGTGCTCGGTTGGCCGCCGCCGCGACTGTTCTTCGGCTCTCCTGATTATGAATCGCGTACCGATTCGAAACATGTCGAGCAATATTCGATTTATATGACTTGACGAAACCCGTTTAATGTATGTTTTAATATTTCTGACACTCACGGTAGTTTTCTGTCTGAGTTTCATTCGATTGCTATTGACATAAAGCCATATCACGCACAAATGGCCGTAACAAGTCCGATATACCTACTTAAATCGAAAGTTGCTCTTTAAGATTCATTTTGTGATATTGTCAAGTTACATATTACTATAGCTGATATAAGTAAGTATTATAGCTGCATTATGTGATCATGGTGATATTCCAAACAAGTGTCATTAGAAACGTCTAATTTAGTCCCTAAAACAACTTAATATACGCAACGTCATCTGTATAAACTGAAACACCATTAATGCATAAAGCATTGTTAGTTCCAACTAGCCGAAATATATGTCAGTTTATCGACTAACACTTGTAAAGTGTCCGGTGGACTAACCGCGTTTAGTTTCAGTTGATTCCGCAAATATGTCAGCGCTAGGGGAGTTATCGGAAACCATATGTCCTCCCGCCTGTGGTTCACCTCCCTATGTAACTTTAGTACCTAATCAGATATACTCACTTTATCTGTTCTACTTCACCGCTCGCTCTTTTCTCTATTTTCAAGAGATTTTCTAAGCAAAGTCTTTCTTGAAAATTCTGAAAAAGTTGCTTCAAATGGTTGCCTATTACTTACATAATTATTTTCCTCTTTGTCCCGAAGTTCTTTGAGATATTTTTATGCATTATACCCTTTTACTGGGGACCTTGTCTGTCTCTTACAGTCAACTTGAGATATAGTCTATAACGTTCAAAGTGGCAACACAATTTGTTAGCTAGTACCTATAGGAATAAACATGGACTACTTACCTATTTATAATTCTCATATTCAACGTGTCCAATATTCTCTCGCGCATCTTGCCTCGTATCCTGTTACTTACCTATTCGACGAATAAGATCAACGTTTAGTTTAGTAGGTACTTCAATATTAACAACATGCACGTAACGCTTTTTGTAGTGAAAATTCGGCAAGAGTGGGTATAGTACCCACGCATCGGACTCCACCTCAGTGAATGTAATAATATTTGGGATGTAAATTTTAGAGAATAATTATAAAACAAACCTAATCTAACCTAATAGCTTCTTTAAAACGATGTTTATAAAATCCTGAAAATATTACTGGTTCAGGGCACGTTACGGACAAATGAAAATTTGGCGAAACATTACAGATGGGAAACAATATTTCGGAGTTGAAATAGGATATTTATACCATATACCATGCGACACTCCTTCAATTTCTGTGTTATATTATCGAGGCATTCACAATCCTGTACATCAAGTCATAGAATATATCAGCCTAGCACGAAATGGTGCTCGAGATTTCAGGTCTCAATTATCGTCATGATTTGTTTTTTTGCGTCTCATTACACGCCTAACTCTTATCAATGCGACATTACTTCAATTCCTGTGTTATTCTAATGGAAATCGATACGCTCACAATCTTGTGGAGAGTGTTTATCGACGAGGGCACCGCAAACACTCGTGACGGAGAGACCTGTACTAGGATAAAGCTTTTCTAAAGTGCGATTGCGCAAATAGAAATTAAGAAACAAACAACCAACAAATAGAACAAGGTTTACTCTCCTTTTATAATGTTTGGTTCCATGTCATTAAGCTATTTAGCCACTTCTATCACTGGTGCTGTTATTTTTATCACCACATATTGTATAATTGTATAATATTGTATGTTGTAAATAGCGTAAGAAATGATAGGAAATCGATATACTCGTAACTATCATAATTAATTAACTCTAATGGACCCAGCGACTATTTTGAGAATGCACACAGTTTTCCAGTTTATACTATTGAGAATTTTAAAATATTTATTTATTTATTTATTCTTTACATTAGCACTAACAGATGAATCTTACATGCTAATTCTTAATTAATTCAAATCATATTACATTCATTATAATCCTGTATGTCGCATCCACTCACGGGACAATAGTGTCCCGGACCTTTGGGAGACGTGCACGGAGCCGAAGCCAGAGGCCCTTTCGACAATTTAATGAAATGTAGGGGATACACCATGCGGTTGCTCCCCCTGCCTGTGTCATGGGACGCACACAGAGACAGCACCCGCTAGATGTAAGAACTATTGTAGTTGTAGGTATGGAGTCTAAGCATGGTACTAGGCTATTACATGAAATGCGATGGGCTAACTACTGGGCTATTGTTTGAGACAGCCGGACGTCTACCAAGAAAAGTGTCTCATAGCAAAAAAACTGGTAGACGATGACTCGCCTCCCGCTAGATGGGCCCCCATAAAAAGCGACACATAGAGTGGCCTAAGGGCAACACCAGTGTGGAAGGCTAAGGGCGGAGAGGTGTATGAAAATCGGGCTGACGCTACTGCCAATTTTAGCGGCGCGACGCCGCAACGCGGTTATGTGTTTCGGCCCTAAAAAAATGTCAAGTTCGCTGTCACTGTTCAGTATGTCATTCAGAAACCGTAACGCTTGGTGCAGAGGAGAAGATGCGAGCGAGAATATTAAACACAAACACACCTATAGTGGGGAGGCCCCAGGCCAAAGCCGACGACCTCGTTAGGACCGGTCTTGGTGGAGAACTTTGGGGGAGGCCTTTGTCCAAGAGTGGATGTCTATCGGCTGATCACTAAGCACAGGCTGATTTGATTTTGATCAATACGTTTGTAATCTAATATTGTTTCGTACCTACTTATCTATGTCTACCATAGTTAGCATTTACTTCACATATTTAATCAAGCTTCTTTCCAAATAATTACAATAATTAATATTTCCAGAAATTTTGACTAAACATTTGATACTCCATTAGGGTGTTGCTTAAAAACTAACTTTCAAAAAGTCATTGTCTCACCCCGCCATTATGTTCTAGTACCTTAATTAACGAATGCTAGTTTTTTTTTTTTCTTAAATCAATTTTAGAGGTCGCTACCGCTTGATAAAGTTTTGGAAAAAACATAATTTAGGTGTCAATATGACAAGCTTGGCAGTCACTATTTTATACGAGTACTTATTTTACTTCTATAACGTTTGTCGATTGCTTGGGAATCCCCCTTTATCGATACATACCCCTCGCCCCCCGGCAGGCCCCGTTAAGATAAGCAATCGGTCGAGTTTAGAGTGCACTGCACCCTAATGCGAAAAAATCTACTTTAGTGTCATAAACATTGAAATTTTAATTTTCTTTTACTTAATTATCATAATTTTAATTAATTTTAATAAGAATGTATGTAAATTATATTTGTTTATTTGAACATGTTTTTATTGTTTTTCGAAAACTTTGACAACTGGTAGCGACCCCTAAAATTGGTTAAAAAAAAAAAGCAAAAAAACTAGCATTCGTTAATAGGGGTCGTAGAACAAAATGGGGGGGTGAGACTTTAAGATTTCAGTTTTTTTCCTTTTTTCGCCATATAAGCAACACCCTATACTCCATTATACCCGAAGTACCCAATTATCAATATTTAACAAAACTAAATAAAATATAATTCGTTTTCGTAACTCGTTTCTTAAAATAAAATGGGCATCAATAGTAGTCATTAACAATTTAAAAAGTTAAGACAACCGTTATTTTTTGTGATACCGAACAGTAAAAGACGGAGGCGTTACATCTGTAAGTTAAACTCCAATTAGCTTAATTAATGAAGCGTCACGGATGGAATTAATTAGAAACAGAAAAAACTGAAACGCGTTTCTATTAAAAGTTATCTGTCCTTCACCTGGGTCCGGGATCCATTTACAAAACCGCCCCAGAACTCGCATGCACTCGTCTTTGTAACGCAATACGTGCACCAAACTGGCGACGCTTCACAGTTACAAATAGTCCTTATCCGTTCAATAATGGTTGTACCTTGTTTTGCTCAACAACTCTTTTGCCTGGCCCTTTCCCATTTTATTTGGGGTCGGCCCTCCGTATCATGCGTCTCCAGGCTGCTCGGTCCTGGGTCGTCTCTTTATTCACTTGGGCTTCTTTGAGGTTCTTATTTACTACGGATATCCATGTGATTCGGGGTCTTCCTCGTCCTCGGGGTTTAGTTTCGATATCCAGTACTTTTCTGGTCATGTGGTCGAATGGACGCCTCATAAAGTGTATGTACCACCGCAGACGGCTCTCCTGTAGTTTTTCTGGGATAGGTCTCACTTTGAAGACCGGTGCCTCTTATGTGCGTATTTCTGACATGCTCCAGCCTAGTTACAGTGTAACTGATTTTCGTGCTGATTTTTGAGTGGCCAGCATTCGGCTCCGTATGTCATGGCCGGTCGGACGGTTGCTCTGTATACTCGTCCTTTTATGCGCACGGGCATTCGGCTGTTCTCTCCATTTCATCCACCCAGTATTTATACGATGGGTGAAATCAGTGTCTATTGACCCATCTTTACTGATGACTGAGCCTAGGTACTTGAAATGGTCCACTTCTTTTAGCTGGGTGTTCTGCAGCCAGATAGTGTGTTTGTTGTTGACACCACTAAAGTTACAATACATGTACTTGGTCTTCTCTCTGCTTATTCGCAGACTTGATGTTTCCAGAGCTATTCTCCAATTTTCTAAAATCTGCTGTAGGCTGTTCACCTCTTCACTAATGATGACGACGTCGTCCGCATATAATATGTCCCATGGCGGCGCTCGTTGCAGATTTGAGGTGAGATGGTTCATTACAATATTAAATAGCAGAGGGCTGAGTGCGGAACCTTGGTGCGGTGTGCACTTTCACATCAAACGCATCGCTTGTTCCGGCCGGACTTCGAACTTTGGTTGATAGTTGGTGGTACATACGAGGCGAATTGAAAAGTTTTGAGCCTGAGGTTGATAATGAAATTAAAAGAAAAAAATAATACTGGCACGTAAGACTTGCATATTTTTTTATCATAATGCACTATCTTTTGTTTTTCTTCTGTCACAATTGCAAATTTTGTGATAGAATTACTATAAGAGGTTCGCGATTTTCTTTAGAATGGATAAAATTGAGCACCGTTCTGTAATTAAATACTTACAAAAAAAGGGATTAACGCCAAAGCAAATCTTTGAAGACATATGCCATACTTTAGGGGAATCCGCTCCATCATATGCCACTGTAAAACGATGGGTAGCAGATTTCAAACGCGGCAGAGAAGCAGTTGAAGATGAACCTAGGTGTGGCAGACCAATAACGGCTTCTACAGATGAAAATATCAATAAAATACTAGATATGATTATGAATGACAGGCTGTTGAGAGTTGCAGAGATAGCGGAGACAATTGGTATTTCCTATGAGCGAGCGCAAAACATAATTTCACTAAGGATCTAGGTTTTTCTAAGGTTTCTGCAAGATGGGTACCTAGACTGCTTTCAGCTGAAAATAAACGCACCCGCCATACAGTATCACAGGATTGTTTGGATCTGTTTCAATGCGACCCACAAGATTTTCTTGGTCGTTTTATAACTATGGACGAGACTTGGGTCCACCACAATACACCGGAGTCAAAAGTGCAATCCAAACAATGGAAAAGGTCAGGGTCTCCACCTCCTAAAAAAGCTAAGGCCATTTTATCAGCGAAGAAGGTAATGGCTTCAGTTTTTTGGGATTGCAAAGGGGTCATCATGGTTGATTATCTTGAAAAGGGTAAAACCATAAATGCTGATTACTATTGCATCCTCTTACAACGTCTGCATGAAGAAATTAAAATAAAAAGACCTGGTATGATTTCTAAAAAAGTGTTGTTCCACCAAGACAATGCTCCTGTCCATACTGCAGCGAAATCTATCGCACAAATACATAACTGTGGGTTTGAATTGTTGCCGCATCCACCCTATTCGCCGGACTTGGCCCCTGCTGATTATCATCTTTTCCCGAACCTAAAAAAACACTTGGCAGGACGGAAATTTTCGACAGATATTGAGGTGCAAGAAGCTGCGACTGAATATTTCAATCACCTTGAAGATTCATTTTTTTTACAAGGAATAATGAAGTTGGAAGCAAGATGGCAAAAGTGTATAGATCGTTTTGGAGACTATGTAGAGAAATAAAATTGATATAAAAACCCAAGTCTTTATTTTAAAGGTTAGGCTCAAAACTTTTCAACTCGTATCTTTGACAATCAATATGTAATGCTCGGGGACACTCTGGGCCCTTAGAGCGTGCCAAATTAATTTTCTCGGTACTCGGTCGAAAACTTTTTCTAAGTAAATGAATATCATGTGCAAGTCTGTTTTGTTGTCTCTGCATTTGAATGTATGCCATGAGTTGTGGATCTACCAGCGACGAATCCGCATTGGTTTTCAGTGACGCTAGTTATTTCAAGCAGCATTTTATTGATAACTGATTAGTTAAAATAAGAATCGACAAAGGTGTGTTTTAAATAAAATAATATTCGAAAAAACAAGAGGTATGAAAAACAAAATAATAACTAAGTATGAAAAATTAATTTATACATATAGACTTTAGATAAAACATTCATTATAGTAAAAGTTGATAGGCAAACTGAAAGTAGAATGTTCTGACCGAATGTATGTGTAATGCTTACGAGCTAAGAACTTCAACTCTAGAGTTATCCTGAGTCACGGGACCACCAATCGTAATGTATGCTAAGCCCTAACTAAAGGTACAGATCCTTCGCCTCTTCACCCTCCTCACTAAACTTTACTCCTACAAGGAAGCCCTAGAAAACCCTACTACAATTACCTAGGATTTCTTAACAGCAGCTCCTAGTCTACCACAACCTACAACTACACAAAACTAGATATGAAAGGATCCTTATAACAATTGAGTTTGAACTTTTATTTATAATTAATGGCCAATATGTGATCGGTGTAACCGTTGTGAACGTCTAGATGTGCAGTGCAGGACCCAACGTTGAAGTAGTAACTCAGTTTCTTTTAAGAGAAATTTAACCGTGATGTGTCGCTAATTGCCTCCGTACCTATATACTGTGCTATGCTACTATGTATTTCCAAATAAATGTGTATTCTCTTAATTATTTAATGCAAGCTTCTCCTATCCTACTGCTACCTTGGTTCTTTGTACTAATTAAATTTCTAACTTAGTTTAATGTTATCTATCCCCAAAATATAAACTTATTACTTCCTATGTAGTCTAGCCAACAAGAATATCTATAATTCCTATAGCAAATTCAATATGGAATATTATAGATACTCTTATAAAAGTTGCTTAATTCTATATGAAATATCAAATTCATTTAGACCATAATCAGATATAGTTGAACTAGATTACCTTATGTAACAATAAAAATCAATATGTGATTCTATCCAAATTTTATTAGAATTCCGAAATGAAAGGTAATTTAGTTTTTAAAATTGCATGTTCTTACTCCAGAATGATTAGAAATCAAATGTCTATGTACAATATGAAACTACACTTCCTTACCAATCTATAAATAGATGAAAGTTACAGGATCTATGAATTTTTATTATGAATTTAATTGTTCTTAAGTTTTCATATTTGACAATATTGAATAAATTTTGTCATTACTCCTTA
The DNA here is from genome assembly GCA_905147355.2 of Apotomis turbidana. Classification (NCBI taxonomy): domain Eukaryota; kingdom Metazoa; phylum Arthropoda; class Insecta; order Lepidoptera; family Tortricidae; genus Apotomis; species Apotomis turbidana. The sequence continues at coordinate 16,694,735 of LR990288.1, read as the reverse complement.
ATCTGAGAAGGTGGTTACCTCCCTTAAATAAACTATAGTAGACCAATCTGAAGTGGATTCTAGACCTATACAATAAGTAGGAAGTTGTGTTAGTCTTCACAATTAAGAACTAGTAAGGACTAGATTATAGTATAATGGAGAAGGTATCTTTATTGTGTATAAAAAAAAAATATAATTTTTTTGTTAATAATCCCCTACCACCCTGAGTGCGCGGAGAGTATCACTGAACGCTTTACCTATCTATTCCTGAGAAGCAAATCGAATTAAAGCGTTCAGCTAGAGGATGGGGAACTCCGCACCTATTCTAAGCTGAACAAACCACTGTGGGATCTCATCACATCTATGCGTGACGTCCTACCTAAGGCAAAGTGTCAAGGATCCATCCTTTTAGGGAAGCCTTTTGGCGCAGGCTTTTTAAGTTTACTACACAAGGCCTACGCTAGGTTAAGCTACTTGCCTAAACCTACAACTTGCTAAATATATGAAAAGGTTGAAAAGATTATGACATATCCAAATGATGAAGTTATAATTAAAATTGTAAGAAGTCTAATACACTACTCTTCCCTAGTAGGTATGAACCCTTCTAATGAGTTCTAGAACTTGGTTTTCGTTTGACCATACTCATAAATGTAGTATACCCTTGAAATCATGAAGACTATAGTGCCGATCGGAGTATCTTTCAACTCTCGAATGACTGATTCTGATAAAGGAATTTTCTCTCAACCCTTGTGATATAATTTACTTTAGTTCTGAGATCTGCGATGTAAATACGAGAACGAATAACTTTCATTATTGCTATCCATAAGTCCCCGGCTTTTCTTAGCAATTTACACTTCAGATACTCCACATCCAGTCTTAGGAATGCTTTGCATTTCCATACTATACGACGATCCACAATTTCCTTATCAAAATTATAACAAAGTTTAAAATTATTTCTGCTCATTGAAAGGACGAATGTCATCGGCCAGCTGATTCGACTTAACTTTAGTGTTGCCATTCTATCACTGAGGCTGTAACATATGTACATTACTTTAAATCATAATCAGTAAATTTTAACTAATTATTTCTATATATATTGATGTCATATTAAAGGTTCTAAATATCTGATTGGTTTAAATAACAGGTTTCTCTATTCCCTTCCTTTATAAACTGTTACAAGATTTTGTTTTTCACTACTGACATCCCGAGTCATAGACACTAGTAATCAAAGAATATAATACTCACAATGCAAGAAATCAGCTGTTTGTATCTATTATACCAGACGAGATTAAAATAATTTGAATAAATGTTATGTTAGTTAATGATGAATGGCCGATTGCTCGGAGGATAAAAAAAAACCCCGTTCTAATATTCCTACTGGAGAGTACCTATCCCCATACCCCCATTTGCCCTAGCTAGCACCACCAATACTAGAGGCCTAAACCTCACATTTACATTTAAACGTGTATGGAACCTAGGTAAGCTAAACTATAAATTCGGGAGATTAACCCGAGGTTGGACTAGCATCAGTGTAAGTGGGTCCCCCCTTGCGTGGCTAACACACCGGAAACGCAGAGTAACCCGCCCTAATATGTGTAGATAATGCAAATATATAAATATATATGTATATGAGACCAAACCTGGAGGTCCATCTGATTTCAACAAGTGCGGATATCCCGCATGCCCAACGTGTGGACCTTGCATTCACCAGACAAAGCACTCTAGATCTGTAGGCTTATCACTGCGCTTGTAAATGGCAAGTGTCCGGGTCGCCTAGCCCAGATAAAAACTAAAGAGTCTGAAAAATATTCGTTTAACAGCCGCAAGGTTAAATATCTTTCATTTGGCAACCATGTACCAAAACACTATTTCTGGCATATAATTAAGCTTGATAGCCATAAAACAACAAAATCCCACAATATTTCAATAAATAATTATAGATCAGAAAACAAATGTAATTCCAACAGAAATTCCCCTTAGAATTAAATTTAATACCTTATTGCCAAACAACAGTGTTACCCAGTCGAAGTCGCAAGAAAGAATGAATCCCATCCTTCAATTCCCCTCCGTATTTATACTTAGCTGTGGACAAAGTGGACAAAGTGGACAAAGTGGACAAAGTGGACAAAGTGGACAAAGTGGAAATTCTCACAATTTTGATCATTACGCAGTATAAATAAAGCTCAATTCTTCCGTTGGTAATTTTTGTGAATAGTAATTTGCTATTTTAAAAAGGTAGGGTGCTTAGTTATTGGAATATTTTTACTTGCTTTCGTAAACATTAATACAGTTACTTCTATTATGCATTTGTATTGTATTATAATTATTAAGTGATGATTCTAGCATTTAGATGGCGAAATATGAAATTTTGAATGTTAAATTATAAAATAATAATACTTATATACGGATTTGCTATATACGAGTTAATGTTAATTAAATTTGTATACGTATTAAGTTATAAATGATTTTTATGTATTGACGTGTAATATTGAGAATATTATATATAAATGAATATGATGCCAATGTGTTGGGAACCCGACGATGACAATGATGATGTGAGTCTTACGATGGCGAGCACATGACGAGAACATGTGAATCGCTACATATGGCATGAGTTGTGGATCTACCGGCGACGAATCCGCATTGGTTTTCAGTGACGCTAGTTATTTCAAGCAGCATTTTATTGATAACTGATTAGTTAAAATAAAAATCGACAAAGGTGAGTTTTAAATAAAATAATATGCGACAAAACAAGAGTTATGAAAAATTTTTAACAAAAAAAAGAACCGACTTCAGTAAAACTAAAAAGCCAACAATAACCCGTTCAAGTACAGATTACAATTAACTCACCCTTCGAAGTCGATCCCAAACCACTCAGTTCTTATATTTATATATAATAATAATAATAATAATACAATAAAAAAATAATAATAAAAAAACAAAAAAAAACCTAGCCTAAGTACAAAAATGAATAAAGGGAATAATAATACAATACTTTATTGCACACCAATAAAAGTTTACAAATGGAAACAAGACAAAAATACAATTTATAAATAACGGTAGACAACAGTAAGTAGTCTTATCGCTAAAAAGCGATCTCTTCCAGACAACCTTTGGGTAGTGAAATTGATGAAAATTTTAACTTAATACAGAGTAGGTGCAGCAGAAGGTGAAGGGAGCACATAATTAGATACTAACAGAAAACAAGTACGCATATGGGTAAATATACACATACATAAATAGATATACATAAACTTACATAATACATACATAAATACAATAATATAAATATACACTTGTCGGACACGGTCATGAGTACGGTAGCTCAACGAAGCCGGCGCGCCATCGGAAGGCGACAGTGGCGCCCCCTTGAACCTGTTTTGGCGCGCTAGACAGAGTCTTGGCGGTTCACTCAGCGAACGCCCACACATACTTCACTCTGGGTCGCCGTCGAGTGCACTACTGCCTTGGAACTGTCCCGTTTCGTTGTGCTATACCAAGTTTAGAGTCAGTGTTATAACCCTGCAATGTGCCTAGTGTTAATTTAATAAAGACTATTCTGTTCGTGACTTCGATAACTTAGATTACAGACCTCTGTGCGAGGAACTGTTATTTTGTGCTTCATTGTATAAGGAATAAATCGAGTTAATTGTATCTGAAGTGTTTCATCTCGCTCGAACTACCTTCTCGTCCGCAACTATATCGAATAGCTCAACTAATGTGCCACACACCGCACCCGGCCATCCCGACCCGTCCCCGAAATCAGAAGTTGGGATGGTACCTAAGGGCCCATGAGCGAACACGAAGAATGATGGAACACGAAGCGAATAAAACGGAAGAAAAAAGTTTGTGGCTACTTTTTGAAATATAACGAACTTGACATCACTAAATCAAGGAACAGGAGCTATAGGCGTTTGCATTATTGAAACTCGAGCTAACACCGTCACGGAGACCTACAAAACCGTATGAAAACAAATGAAGATTGCACTGTTTAAATTGCTTTCATTGCGAGAGAAACGGACATGAAAAATTCGATTGTTTACTTCGTATAAAAGAGAAATCATCGGGGCTACTACTTACCACCTCGGCGACAAACGCCGGCAGTCAACAACAAACTACATCGAAGTTCATTGCTTGCTTCAAGAACAGCGGGACACATCGTCAGTTGTTGCACCAGTGGAAGTGACCCAGAAGCGACGGTCAACTACAAGCGACGCGTGGACGTAGGCACTATGGCCTCACCGACAAATTTTAAAAACACATCAGGTCAGTCGTTAACTTTTCACTACGATTCCGATATTTTGTTCACAAATAAAATTGTAGCTAGATTCTGGGGTAGACTTGAGTTACACTTATTCAGTTTAGTTAGTGATTACATACTCTTTGCAGTTTAGTGGGTATTTGTCAAAAAAAAGTTCCAACGGGTACTGGTAAAAGCAACACTCCAAGTAAAAGTTGAATATTGCGTGATAGAAATTAATAATCATTTGAAACAAAGTTTATTGCACGTTTTTCTAACGATTGTTTTCGTAGTGATATAATATAACCGAACGCGAAATGTTTCTACAGAGATTTAGTGTTGATTAATATGACCACTACGCAGTTTACCTACCATTATTAAAGTTTATCATTTTAAAAAAATTGCGTTGTGAGGGTGCATCAATCATACACACAGTACTTAGTAGTAGGAACGGCTGCGGTAATAATAATCTACCCTCTGTTCATGATTTTCCAATCGTTCTGTAGAATTGAATTTGTTGACATCTTGAATAGCTTCCTACTCTGTGTACCTACTTTAGCTGGTGTATAGTTTAGCGTCTATAACTTTCGTAAGAACTGGTGAGCTTGAGATTTGTTTAAACGATCCTAATGTTACTTTTAACTGTGGTGATCGCTATAGCCTAAAATATTTAAGCTGGAGACACTAATAGGATTAGGAAAATATTAGGACACGAGAATTTGAGATTGAAGTTTGATTTTTATCATTAATGTTTTAATAATCGGTAAAGCCCTGGTAATCCAAAAACTATCATACAAAGTAAAGTTTGTTATTAAAGTGCAAATAATGATTTGATTTAAATCTTTTCTTGCATCAACGTCGTAGATTATTTGTTCACATTAACGAATCATAATTTCAGTGTACCTACCTAACTTTGCTAGATTGATTTGAGTTTCCTTTTTTTGTTGGATTATTATTATTCGTTTGGCATGTTATTTCAGATAACAAAAGAAACAATTCATTTGACTATAAGAAATTACAAATCCAATTTCAGTTGTTGTTGAATTGAAGTTGAGTTTGTTGGATTTAAGGTTAGAATGACCGAGCTTTGTGATACTGTGCTTGAAGTTTTTGTTTCAGGAAAAGATTCGCGAACTTAGCAGCTAACAGCTAAGCCATGAGTCATCTGCTTCGGCTGCCACGGTACAAGACATCGCGTAAAGAACTGCGCGAAGGCGAGCGACAGGGCGCCTTCAACCACGGGGAAGAGGGTTGACGTGTGACGTCACCACACCACACCATATGAGGCAATCTGGTGAGGAGTTCTCATTTTATTGTGATTTGGTTGCCGAGTGATCGCTTATGGAAGAGTTAATTTCCAATAAGTTCCATGGCAATTGCTTGTATAATTCAGTGACTATGTATGACTTGCATCAGAAAATTGTTAGTACTGTGCAATAAATAAAGTTACTGAAGCGAGCCTATTAGAAATGTTGACATGTAGTATTGTAAATTGCAAAACCATTGGCCATAAACTTGACTTCCAAACATGCGCGTACTTGCACGATAGGTTGAGGGAAATGCCCGGGAGCTACGTACCATTTGAAGTAGACGAAAAAAAAAAATATTGTGATACTGGTAGGGAGGTTCTCAGTTCGGCTGGTCGACCATACCAGTCACTTCATCGTAGCCGTAGTCCGGTAGAAGTCGGCATCTGCTCTAAGCACTCCGTGGATACGCGGTGCGCGGTAGGTGCTGGCGGAGGTCGGGTCACTCTCGCAGAGACCGTAGAGTCATAGGGTTGACTCGGCGATCCCGTGGGGATGCGCGTAGTGGGTGGCTAAGTTAGCCCTAGGCCACGAATGAGATACCTATTTTGTTGAACGGATTTTCGTTGATTTAATTGTTTTGATATTGTCAATAAGGCGAGCCAAAAGGAAATTATATGGTGGTACATGGTTCCTAATGTGTTTTCTAAGGTAGAAGTGGTAAATAGCTAGTTTGTTTCACAACAAGCAACATTGTAGTACAATCTCATTTAAAACGTATTGCACTATTGAAAGAATAAGTAATGTTACAATTGGTAGTTGGTTGTAAGATACCATAATTCGATTTGTATCTTTTGAAATATTGCGGTTATAAAACAAAAACTTTCACTTAGTTGTCAAAATTATTTTTGTGATATTTTTTTTGTTTTGGTGTCAGTAACTATTTGATGCGAAAGGAAAGATGAAGTTTTTGTTTTGTCTTAGGTACCATTTTGACGTGTTTGTCAGGACTGACCGAGTGGATACTGTTTTGGTTGTTGATTGTTTCAGAGCAACACACGAGGACGTGTGTCATCGCAGGATGGCCGTGTCGGAGACGGTCATGAGTACGGTAGCTCAACGAAGCCGGCGCGCCATCGGAAGGCGACAGTGGCGCCCCCTTGAACCTGTTTTGGCGCGCTAGACAGAGTCTTGACGGTTCACTCAGCGAACGCCCACACACACTTCACTCTGGGTCGCCGTCGAGTGCACTACTGCCTTGGAACTGTCCCGTTTCGTTGTGCTATACCAAGTTTAGAGTCAGTGTTATAACCCTGCAATGTGCCTAGTGTTAATTTAATAAAGACTATTCTGTTCGTGACTTCGATAACTTAGCTTACAGACCTCTGGGCGAGGAACTGTTATTTTGTGCTTCATTGTATAAGGAATAAATCGAGTTAATTGTATCTGAAGTGTTTCATCTCGCTCGAACTACCTCCTCGTCCGCAACTATATCGAATAGCTCAACTAATGTGCCACACACCGCACCCGGCCATCCCGACCCGTCCCCGAAACACTATATACATACGAATCTTATATAACACATCGCAATACAGTCAGTGACGAAAAACAGTTTCATATATTAAACCAACAATTTTATTGTTCGAGAGATAGGTAATGCTCTTTAATCTTTTTCTTAAATATAGACAGGGAATTAGCACTTCGCAATTCAACTGGCAGCGAGTTCCATAGCAGAACGACTTGGACAGTAAAAGAATTGGAATAAAATTTAGAATGTGCGGCGGGAACAGTTAAAAGGAAATTTTTAGCGCACCTTGCAGATGAAAAATAACTAAAACGCTCTTTAAGGTACTGTGGAGTTGCTGGGTTGAAGAGTACCTATGCCAAATAGAAGAGTTAGAATGTGAGAGTTACGCCTATGACGAATAGGGAGCCACTTGAGTTGTGATCGGAAACTAAAAATATGATCATATTTGCGTAACCCAAATATGAATCGTTATAGAGATATTTTGAATGCGCTCAAGCTTATATATATTATAGTTTACTTGAGGTTTGGCACCGACTTCGAAGGGTGAGTTAATTGTAATCTGTACTTGAACGGGTTATTGTTGGCTTTTTAGTTTTACTGAAGTCGGTTCTTTTTTTTGTTAATTTTTTTTTTTTTGCTTTGTAGTCCACCAAATCCTATTTACTGAATGTTGGGATTTATTGGTATATATGTATTTGAAACCTATAGTTAGAATTTTCCATTAATAATTTTTGTTTAAAAAAACTACTCGAATTTGACATAATTCACGCAGAAAACTGTTTTTTTTTTCAACTAAATTTCGACTGCACATGCTGATGTTTCAACTCGCATGTACTCCTTGTAACGCGATACGTGATCCGAACTGTCGACCTCTCACAGTTACATTAAGCAGAATCGTGGTCACGTGGACTTTGAAAACGGTAAAGCATACTAATAATAAGACATATACCTACACATAAATATGCATATGAATAAATGTGAGAGTACTCTCGGGAAAATTTTAAGGAATAAGTAGATAAATGTATTTATCAAAAGAAATATAGTAAATAATTTAACAGTGTAGCGTTATTCGAACCGAGTATTTTGCGTAACGTCGATAACATTTCTCTTTGGCTAATTATTATTTGAGTTTGGTTCTGTTTTTACAGGGATTTACACAAGAAATATCACTGAATGGGTAAAAAACATGTCGAACTATGCTATACCTAGAAAAAGAAAAATAACTGAAACGTGTTTCCATTACAACTTACCTGTCCTTCACCTGGGTCCGGGATCCATTTACAAAACCGCCCCAGAAGTGAAAATGCTGATGTATCCAAACTGTCGACACCTGACAGTTACATTCCGTACCTGAGAAGCAAACACTGTAAATACTACATGAACTTTAACATAGCGCCACAATGTTAATGTTCAGTTCAGGTATTTAAACGGTTGAGCACATACAGTGTTATGCTTCTCAGTAGACACGCGTGGACTGCGACAGTGAAAAGAATGAATGACCATCGTTCTCTGCATTATATTTACTCTACGTGTAAGTATATAGGTATGTGTGTAAGTTTTACCACAACATAACCTTTTTCTTTATCGAGAAAAACGTACCTACTTCCGAGAACTCACTATATAAGAAATACCAAAATTGTAATAATTTTATTAAAACTATCGTGAGACATATTTAATTATTGTATTAAGCGGTTTGCTCTGCTGCAAGAACCGTATGCATGGAGGAATAAAGTGGCAGGCCTGGGACATCTGGGGGGGGCTCTTCACTACGAAAGAAATGGTGAGCTACCCCCTAGAGCATGCATATTTGTAAGTAACAATATAGAGAACATGGGTTGTGTTATGACCTTATGTTACAGAGACCTTGTCGTGGTGGAAATATGCTTCATTGCTCAGGACGGGGAGAGGAGGAGAGTGGCGCTGGCGTCCTGCTACCTACCAAGCGAGGGCAACGCACCGACAGAGGAGCTTGAAGATGCGGTACAAATGTACCAAGGTAAGAGAGTACCCCTAATTATAGGTTGCGATGCCAACGCGCACAATGAAGTGTGGGGAAGCACCGACACCAATGGAAGGGGGGAATCACTACTAGAGTTCATAGTAAGTAAAGACCTAGACATACTGAACGAGGGAGACACCGCCACGTTCGTAACAAGGGTAAGGAAAGAGGTATTAGATATAACGATAGCCATGGGAGGAATTACCGAAAGGATAAAAGGATGGAGGGTCGACAGGGAGGACAGCATGTCGGACCATAGGAGACTACTCTATAACATAGACTACCATATAGAGAAGATGAGGATAAGAAACCCAAGAAAAACAGACTGGGCAAAATACGAAGAAGAACTGAAGACCAATGTGCCGAAACCAAGAAGATGTACGGACATCGAGGAGCTGGAAGAGGCTGCATTGGGGCTCGAGCGAAGCATCATGGAGGCCTTCTACACAGCATGCCCTGAAAAAACAGTCCAGACTGGCAGAGGGCAACCATGGTGGAACAAAGAGCTCAAAAAGCAGAGAAAGAAAACACGTAGGGCAATGAGACAAGCCACAAAAAGGAATGACACCCAGAGCTGGGACATGTACAGAGCAACTCGGAATGCCTACAGCAGGCTGAGGGAGAAATGCAGCCGGGAAGGCTGGAGACAATATACAGAGGAGATAAATAATTACTCGGAGGGGGCAAGGGTGGTGAAACTATTAGCAGGCGATAAGGCGTGCCAGTTGGGAAGTCTGAAGGCAGGCGATAGTTTGATCACGGACCCGGGAGAGATTTTGGAAGTTATGCTGAAGGCGCACTTCCCAGACTGCAAAGAAGCCAGGGAGGAGGAAGAGGAGTCGTTAGGATACGATAAACCGGATTGGGAAACGGCCGAGGAGGTGGTAGCGGAGGAGAGACTGGCCTGGGCAGTCAAATCTTTTGCTCCTTTTAAGGCCGCTGGGCCGGACGGTGTAATCCCGGGACTGCTCCAAAAGGGCTACGATCTGATAAAAGAGCATCTGGTGGAAATATTCAAAGGCAGTATTGCCCTAGGGTACATCCCGAAAGCATGGAGAGAAGTTCGCGCCGTCTTTCTACCAAAACCAGGGAAAAAGATGTACCAAGAGGCGAAGTCATTCAGAACCATAAGCCTTTCATCCTTCGTGCTGAAAACGATGGAGAAAGTGATAGACACTTTCGTAAGAACACAAATAGGAAATAGTGGAAAGCCGCTACATGGAAACCAACACGCATATATGGTGGGAAAATCCACGGAAACGGCTCTACACAATTTGACAGTAAGGATCGAGAGATCACTGGAAGCAAAACATTACGCACTGGGATTTTCTTCGACGTGGAAGGGGCCTTTGACAAGGCAACCTTTGAAGCGGTGGAAGAAAGCCTAAAGAGAGATGGCATAAATCCCACCATTGGGACCTGGATAAGTAAAATGCTAAGAGGAAGGGCTGTAATGGCGAAACTCGGAGGAGAAGTGAGACAGATAAGACCGAAAAGGGGCTTTCCACAAGGAGGATGTTTATCACCACTGATGTGGTGCTTACTTCTAGACTCCCTAATCGAGAGGACAAATAAAGGAGGCCTATACGTGCAAGCGTACTCGGACGATGGAGTCATACTGGTACGAGGAGTGGCACTAGATGTGGTCAGAGACATAATGAGAAGAGGAGTGATGGAAATATTAGCATGGTGTAGGGATAGAGGACTGGACCTAAACCCTGATAAAACGAAACTGATATTATTCACCAATAAGAGAAAAATAGAGAAAATGAAACCTATCAGCATTCAAGGCAAAGAACTGGAAGTAGTCAAAGAGCTCAAATATCTGGGACTCACGTTAGACAGCTCTCTCAGATTCAAGACACACATAAGAGAACAATCGGCAAAGGCCATAAGAACGCTCTACCAGTGCAAGAGGGCGGTCGGAAGGAAATGGGGCCTGAAACCAGCGATGATACACTGGATTTACAAGGCGGTGATACTACCGAGAGTACTTTACGGAGCCATAGTATGGTGGCATAAGGCCAACATCAAAGAATACCATAAAGAACTATCAAAAGTACAAAGACTGGCATGTCTTATGAAATCATGCTCGGTCTCAAGTCACTTAAAATAGAAGCGGAGAAGAGGGCCATGGAACAATGGTACAGAATGAAAGCATGCAAGGAATGGAGAGGAAGCTTTGTGGACAAGGGACACGCACTTATTCAGAGGGAAGCATGCTCGAAGATGGGGATGCTTACCCAAAACAACGATCTCATAAAGAGACAGGAGATGTTCGATAAGAAATATAGGATACACATAGGAGAAAGGGACAACTGGAAGATAGAGGTTGAACACCCCGTGACTATCTGCTTTACGGATGGCTCTCGGCGGGAATCCACGAAACTAGCAGGAGCCGGCATAGTGATACCGAAGATGGACAAAAAGGTACACATACCTCTGGGGAGGTACGCTAGCGTATTTCAGGCAGAGGTATGCGGCATAATGAGATGTGCACAAATAATAGATGAATGTTCGCAGGAAGCGGGATCTGTCGTTATATACACAGATAGCCAGGCTGCACTAAAAGCGTTAGACAAACAGACGGTAAGCTCGTCCTTGGTAAAGGAATGCAGAGAAGCCCTGAACAAACTTGGAGAACACACAAAGATTACGGTAGCATGGGTACCTGGACATCAGGGTGTAACAGGGAATGAAAGGGCAGATGAGATGGCAAGGCTAGGAGCAGAGAGGGAACTCATAGGACCCGAACCTGCACTGCCAATATCGGCAGAAGTCACGAAAGGAGTCATAGCTAGGCTAATGGAGGAAGAGGCCAATAGACAATGGCGAGAGACAACGGACTGTCGACAATCGAAGATGATACTAGGAGGCATAAACAGAAAAAGGACCAGGTATCTACTGGAACTAGGTAAGAAAAATCTCAGAGTATTAACAGGCATAATCACGGGACACAATAGCCTTAACAGGCACCTACATATTATGTGTAGTAAGTGATCCATACTGCTCGCACTGTGGACAGGAGGAGACGAGTAAGCATGTTTTAGTAGAGTGTGGCATGTATGCGATAATACGCTATAGCATCTTCAGAAAAGATAAACTAGAAGAGGAAGAGCTGAGGGACATTAACCTTAAAGATGTCCTTTCCTTCTGCAGGAGAACAAGGAGATTCGAGGAAGAAGGCTGTATGGGAGCGCCGCCGGGACAGTAACCGTTGGCTCCAATTGGGAATTGGGCTGAATGAACGCAGTCAAGCGATCGACAGCCCGCCTGTTTCCGGCCGGGCGTCCCTACACCAAATCATCATCATCATCATCAAGCGGTTTACACTGACGTGAAATTGTCAGGAACGGCCCGACATGTTTCGAACTCGTATGGAGCTCTTCATCAGGGACCCTACCTACCCTTATACCGCCGCGGCTACCGCGTCACTGAAGAGTCGAGTGACGAAGTTGCCGCGGCGGTGTACGGGCAGCCGTCCAATACCATGACCCAGGAACAAATATTCGAGTTCATCACACAAATATTTGCCCTCGCCGGGATTCGAACCCAGGACCGCCGGCTCAGTAGGCAGCTGCACTACATACCGAGCCAACCGCGTCGTCAAAATACTCGAATAGGCCTCGCTCTCGTCCAACGTCTTGCCTTTTTTGTTGGAGGCTTTTTGAATAGCGTAGCCACGAAAAGCGAACACGAAAGACGAAAATATGAAGCGACGTCACAAGAGGGTATTAGTTATTGTGCTCTGAGAATACGACACTGTTATTGAACTTTTATTTATTTATTAATGTATTATTCAAATAAGTTACACAGCATTACAGTAACAAAACCAAGGCACTGTGAACCACAAAAATACATATAAACAAGACTTAAAACTATATAGTTGATTTAGGCGACATAACGGCGTGGGTCCGTTGCGTCGTCTGATCTTGTGTAGAGTTCGGCAGATTGCCCCGGAACTGTGAAATGAAAAAAGTCCATAAAAGACGTCGAATTGCCTCAGAATTTCGCCACATTAAAACAATGGGGGAAGAAAACTCTCAAAGAAAAGAAAATATCTTTCTGGCGAAACTTAGAAGGGCGTGTTAGAATAGTAAATAGATTAATCAACTTACGATGTATTACTCTGCGTTTTTGATTTAGGCTGGTAGTCAAACATTTTAATTTTTTTTTTAGAACTACCGACCATTATTATAATGGTATCTTCAAAACAATAAGTAAACATTCTATTTATACCCAATAACATATGGATAACGTTAAAATATAAATAGGAATAAAAATAAATAGATTTTATGATTTTACTACTTATTGTATTTTTAAAATGCCAAAGATTGTTAAAGTATTAAATATCATATATTCAATGACACTGTAACATGTATGCACTGTAGGTGTATAAATTCCGCAATAAATATAATACAATTGTTCAATTATAGATCATATTAATAGGCAGCATCATCAGGATATGTATATTTTAAAGGAAGTCAAATCAGTACCTGTTGTTCCGGTCTTTGTCTCAAAGTTATTTAAAACTGGAAACAGCCCAGTTCTAGTCAGTTCTCCGCGAGCTACCAAGCGAACAACAACAGGTACGATGTTGCTTCTATCCTTACTGTTATTTTTACTTCATTTTCAATTTATTTTGAATAGATAAATTGATGCTTATTATTATCTTGTAAAATGAAATATGAAGATAACACAATCTTATTCTCACATTGCTTTACTTTATCTTGCAATTTATATTATCCGTATAGTATAAATTGTTATTATTGGTGAAATGACTTTATAAGCTGCAAGTGGTTAGTAATTGTTATTCTAATAATATTTATGAACCTGGCTGTTTTACAAATTTTGAATACTTAAGACATACAAAACTAACACGGTTTCTCGTGGTTGTAATGTGTTTTTATTACTAGTTATATACAAAAGCCAGGTCTATAAATATGTTCAGGTGTAAGTATTGACTAATTATAGCTATTTAACTTTGAAATCTAACTTTCTTATCTAAGCAATTGTGAATATCAAATATAAGATTAAGGGAGTGTTGTTATGTTGTGATATTTCTCTAAAGGTATGTTGAAAATAAAACTCAGTTATATACCCATTGTCGCGGATCATCGCGAACCCTTTGGTAAGTTATGTGAACAATCCTTATAATTTTTGTAGCTGGTAACATTTAGATTTGGAAGTAACTGACACATGTGGTTGGCGCCATTTTGCTAGTCGAAAGATAAAGTTAACGGTGGTTGTGAGAAATAAGTTTGTGCAAGTGGACGGAGACGAGAGAGAACCTGATCCCTGAATCCTGAAAGGCTGATTAACTTGAGCTAAGTATTAGACTAGGTTAAGAAAGCAATAGTCACAAACGTTCTGATCATAGTAATCACATATACGAGTAAATGGGATCCCATGTGCTACGATATAATGTAATGTTCAGTAGAGTTATACAGAAGCTAGAATCGCGAGTTAGCCTTGTCTATACTTAGTGCTTATTTAACATTCCTATCAACAGGCGGTGGAAACAATCTCCAGGCATCAGAGACAAATAGTTAGCATTGCGAAGCAGATCGAAGGTCACCGAGTGGGCCTACTGGACGTTCAGGTAGGACTCGGAAATTATAATAATTACCGCCACCAAGTTCTCGCCGAACCTAGGTTGATAGGACATCAATAAATAATAACCAGAGATCATAGTATATTTCAAACAGCCATACACCCATATTTAACGTTTCGGCGACATGGTGTAGATTGCTGGGATTTTTCCGAGTCCAATTTGAACGACTACAATTCGTCTCATTTAAATAAGCGAAAATATTTTTTACTATAGCCAATTGGTTAGATTTATTTAAGGATGATTTGTCAATTTTTTCATGTGTTACTTTTCCATTCTCAATTCGCAAGCGGTCGAACAAAAAAAAAAAAAAGAAGGTGGGTGTATTTTTCTGTTTAATTTCGTTCTGTACGTAGTCATTGCAGCCCGCCATCTATCGAGTATGGCGAGTAGTTGTTTTATCGATTCGGCAGCGAGCAAAGTATCGAATCGTACCGATTATTGCCTTTTATCGACTAACTGAGCGTGCACGTTTACACGTTTTGATGGAAAATATCTGTTGGATATTTTATTTCTGGAATGGCAGTATAAAGTTACTTCGTGGCTTAAGGCGCGATACCTATTGTATGATGTTGACTCGAAAGTCATAATGATGAGACGTGGTTCGTCACCGAAAATAAATTTCTGAATATTCTGCGCCCGGTTTGTATGCGTATATGGAAATGATGACCTTGGCACTCGAAGATGTTATTACTAGAGTTTGGCACTCGAAGATAGAGTGTGGCACTCGAAGATGTTATTACTAGAGTTTTATGTAAACCAGGTCATGGGGTCTCTTGATATCTCCCCCCGTCATCCTTATTTGTTATTGCTTTACGTCTGTTAATTCTGTGTAAATCCTGTTATGTAGTGCTATTTTTTTGGTATAGCTGACAATCTGGCGTCCCGACGTGCTGGGTGTGATAAGATAAGATAATGTTTATTGCAGAAAATGGGTTAGTTATATGTCTTAATATTATGTTAAAGTTCCACCTTTTTTCGGCTGTCTTCATACAGCATGCAATTGTATATAAATGGGTAGGAAGGAATAATTATTATGCTAATCTTTTATATTTACAGTTAAAGGCATCCAAACCAATGTGCATCAATAGTACCAACATTATAAAATATGTACATATATGGTCAAAACAGTAAAAATATAAATTACAATTATCAATCATTTTTAAACTTATGTCAATGCTATATGCTTATAATTTATAAATTCTTGAACGCTATATAAAACTTGAGCGTTTCGGCGTTCACTGGCATTTGACGCGGATTGTCCTAAGTGGTTTCGGTCTGGCAGAGTTGCAGACTAAGAACAGGTTACAGTCCCGCGGCCCGACGTGCTGGGTGTGACCGCCTTAGAGGTCACTCTTTTTAGACGCGGAGGTTATGGGATCTGTCGACCCGACGTGCCGGGTGTGAACGTTTTGACTTTCACTCATGTTTTGACGCAGATCAAAGTTTACCGCCGTGGCGTGGCGGGGCGCTGTATCTTGTTCGTACAGCGTTTTTCCAGACACGGTGGTAGGTCAGCTAGCGACCCGAGTGGGGTGCAAACGCCACAGCGTTTGCTCGCAGTTAGACGTTAGCTAAGAACAGACAAGAGTCCAGCAGCCCGATATAATACTGGGAATGAGTGTGAGCGCTGCAATGATCACTCGCTTGGACTGGTAGCGACGGGGGTTGAAAGTGAATGTATCCAGAGACCCACGTATTTGAATGATGTATTAAGTATTAATTTTGATATTTGGCGGTGACGTTCAACGAAACATTTTATGTCTTGTAGAAGATATGTCATTATTGTTTGAACAACTAGATTTTGTGTCATTCTGATCGATTCACATCGATTCGGACCTAGAGGTTAGTATCTGTGGTTATGAAAATAAATTATAACGATTATCGATTTTATTTATAATCTACATTCTACTTAGAAAAATACGACTTGGATGATTTATAATCTGTCGATTTCCGAACGAAATTTTTTCAATCGCGCGTTTTTAGTATGGAGAAACGTCAGAGAGAAAATTTTCTTTTCGTCATAGAATAGAAGTTTGGATTGAAGTTGTTGGTTTCAAAGTTGTCAATGTGCATAAGTTTAGAAAGTAAAATTATCGTGTTGTGAGTGGCAAAATTGTGCTTGGACTTATATCTAACTACCATTAATTTGTGGGCAAATCGCCGGACTAAGGAAAATCACGGCGTTCGTACTTTCATGGTAAGCACGAAGTGAATTCATTCTGAAATGATTCACTGCGTTGATTTCATTTGATAATTACGTATGATTGTTATAAACTGTACACATGGTCAATAGTTACGGTCTATTTATTACAGATATACAAAGAAGCAAAACATGGATGTGATATGGGATAACATATTGAAGGTGACTTCAGACAGACTCTTACAGCTTACTGCCTCAGCCAAACAAATAAGTGAAAACACCAACAGAGAGTCGGCGCAAGACGTTGTGTTGGATGCAGAGGTATTAGCATCTAAATTAGAAAGCATATTACTGAAGTTAAGTAACGATTTGAATAACTATTTCAAATATGTTAACAACCCTTCAGCAGACGACATATCAAATATATCGACGCATCAATTGGAAGCAGAGGAGGTACTGAGTGAGCTTAAGATCAAAATTGAACATGCCAAGACCAATCAAGCAACTGCTACCAAGTGTTTAAGCGGGAAATTACCAGTACTGAGTTTACCTACGTTTGATGGGGACATCCTGAACTGGCACTCCTTTTGGGATCAGTTCACGTCACAGATTGATCAGAGAAATTTATCAGACGTGGATAAATTCCTATATTTAAGTGCAGCCTTAAAGGGTGATGCTCGGAATCTTGTAGATGGCTTACAAGCGACAAACAAAAATTATACCATCGCAGTCTCAACGCTTAAGGAGCGGTATGGCAGAGACAGTTACATTAAAGACTCTCATTATGCTGCACTGAACAAGATAACACCTGCAAGTGAATCGGTCACTGAGTGCCGTAGAGTTTTTAATGAACTGGAAAGACACCTACGAGTCCTAACTGCCTTAGGTGAAGATGTCTCGCACAGTTATTTCAGAACCCTAATTTTCGAAAAATATCCGGAAAATATAGTCTATGAATTGAAGAGAGTTATTAAAGATGACTCAACTCAAGAGATTCGGAGACAGTTGTCCAAGCTGATTGCGGATAAAGAAGAAGTCGCGAAGACCAAACACAGTCAGAGTGTCGCAGAAGGTTGTACAACAGGGACCTTACAAGCAGTAGAAAACATGTCAAAAAGGAACCGCAGACCGCGTTACAATATTTCTACTGAAGGAGCCAAAAGTAAGAATTCCTATCGTGACTTTAAAAGGAAACGCACATTCACAGAAGACAACTTTAGACAAGGATATAGAAAGAGGTCTCGAATGGAATGCAGATTCTGTAATGCCCACTCACATTACACAGATGAATGTACTAAATATCCTACACTAAAAGAGCGTAAGCAGAGATTGGGAAAGAAGTGTTACTTATGTCTGCAGGAAGGACACTTTTTAGGAAACTGCAGAGTAAATTTCAAATGTTATCACTGTAAAGGAAATCATCATCGTGCACTTTGCCCAAGGAAATTGAAGTCTGCTGTGCCTCAGGCGGAGGCTGCAGGTGAGAATACGATTTTAAGTCCCAGAACTCTCTATCAAGATACGACAAATTTGAGCTCAGTGTGTTCTTGTTCTTGTTTGCAGACAGCAACCGCCTCAATAAGGAATGACAAAGAACAGAGTGATCCACAGTCATGCCGCATTCTACTGGACTGTGGAAGCCAAAGGAGCTACATAACAGCTAAGTTAGCTCAGTCAATCAATTTAACACCGGAAAATGAAGATTTGCTTATGGTCTACACATTTGGTTCGAATAAACCTAAGGAGATTAGTAGTCCCACTGCAGAAATCATCTTAGAAACCAAACGTGGTTTGCAGAAGAGGATAAGAGTAAATGTAGTCCCACATATCACTAATACTATCCCGATAGTAAGCTTTCCAGACAGGATCTCGGTAGACATCATTGCTGATGATGAGTCATTGGGAAATGGAATTGATCTACTGATCGGAAATGACTATTATTTCTCTTTTATTAGAGATAATCATCGTCGTATTGGAGAGAATTTATATTTGATAGATTCTGACTTCGGTTGGTTGTTATCCGGCAGTACAGATGGGAACCTTTATGATAATGCTCTTTCTGTAATAACATATTGCCAATGTCACGGACCTAGTTGCCCCTACTTCACAGAACCGGACTTACCTTTGAGAAATGTTGACATGCAGTTCTTATGGGCACTTGAAAGCATTGGCATAACCGACTCTCCTAAAGCTACTAGAGAAGAAGAAGCGGTGAAATTCTTCAATGATACCATCAGGTATGCAGAAGGACGGTATGAAGTAAAGTGGCCGTGGATTCAGTGCCCTCCAGATATACCAACCAACTACAATCTAGCTTATGGTAGATTAAAGAGCCTACTGAGGAGATCTGACAGTATGACATTAACAGAATATGATCGGATTCTAAATGAACAACTTGAAGCCAATATCATTGAAGTTTTTGAGCCCCAAACAGTACCGATATACCAGGTAGACCCTCCTATTCATTACCTACCTCATCATATGGTGAAACAGGAAGGAAAGAGGGGTCGAATAGTTTATGATGCTTCAGCAAAAGTTAAGGATTATAAGAGCCTGAATGAATGTATGTATCGAGGGCCATCAATGCTGGAAGACTTAACCGCCCTGCTTCTAAAGTTTAGATGTGGTGAAATTGGAATTACGGCTGATATAGAAAAAGCCTTTCTTCAAGTAGGTCTCCAAAATGAAGATAGAGACGTCAGGAGATTCCTCTGGGTAAAAGATCTGTTCAAGGAACCCACTGAAGATAATCTTCTTCATTACAGATTCTGTAGAGTACCTTTTGGGATTATTTCAAGCCCGTTTCTCTTAACAGCTACGATACGACATCATTTATCACAAGGAAATGAAATCCTTCTTAAAAATATTGCTGACAGATGTTACGTTGACAACCTCGTGACATGTGCTGAAGACTTTGAGAAAGCTACCACGGTGTATGAAGAAACTAGAAGAGTTTTCAAAGAATTAGGCATGAACATACGAGAGTGGATGTCAAATGACAAGCAGTTTTTGGAAACTATTCCTCAGTCACTAAGAGCACCACAAAAAGACCGAATAAAGGTTCTTGGCCTTATGTGGAATGTGGAAAAAGATATTTTGGAATTGAAGTTGAATGAAAACTCCTTGGATGTAGATGGCCGTGAAAATAAGGTTACTAAAAGGGACGTTTTACGCACATTAGCACGTGTTTATGATCCATGCGGTTTCGCCTCGCCGCTTATCTTGCCTGCTAAATTATTCTTTCAACAGCTCTGCGAGATGAAGATTAAATGGGATATGACCTTGTCGACAGAGCTCATACATACATGGTCAAAAATTGTAAATAATCTTAATCTGGCCAGAGAGATTGAGATACCACGACATGTAGGAAATGTGTCACCAAAGTCAAAAGTTAAATATGAACTTCATACATTTGCAGATGCTTCTATGAAGTCATATGCTGCAGTGACATATCTACGCATAGTCGGAGAGAAAGAGATTAAGATAGCATTCCTTATGTCAAAAGCTAGGATAACACCCATAGAAGATCAACAAGATTTGAAAATACCCCGGCTTGAACTTCTAGCATATTTGGTCGGTAGCAGGCTGATGAAGTATGTAAAAGCAAACATAGATTTACCCATACAGAAACAATATCTATGGACAGATAGTCTGGTTGTACTCAGCTGGATGAAATCCAATAAACTGTTATCTCCATTTATTACTCGTCGTGTTAACGAAATCAAGAAGAACTCAGAGTTCGAGTTTCGCTATGTAAATACAGATGGAAATCCAGCTGATTTAGCTACTCGACCCGAGCTGTGGGAGACTAAAAAGGGATTATGGTTCAATGGGCCTGAATTCCTTGCCAAGGGACCAGTACACTGGCCAAGTAGCACAAGCTCTGGAGAACGGCAAGCCTTTCTTGTTGCTGGGGAGGGCCTAGACATCACCGATGATCCAGAGCTGTCAATGGAAGTTTGTGAGAAGGACATGCCTGATGTTCAACTTGAAATGGATCTTGATTGTCACACTGCTGAAGAACAGGAATATGCTAATCAGGAAGTTACTAGCATCAATGAAGATAAAGTATGTTTAACTGAAATCATAAATTTGCAAAAGGAACATTTCCCTGAAGAAGTAAGTGGAAAGGAAACTCATTTAACCCGAAATTTAGGGCTTTACTTAGATGTAGACGGATTGTTAAGAAGCCGAGGACGACTGTCCAATGCCCGTTGGTCCTATGATATGAAGCACCCAATCCTCTTACCGCCCAAATCGAATTTCACAGATAAGGTTATCCGAGAGACACATGAAGAAAACTACCATGTGGGAATACCACATACCTTGAATATCATCCGTGAAAAATACTGGATACCTCAGGGTAGGACACAAGTACAGAGAGTACTTAGAACATGCAAGCAATGCATTAAACAGGGTGGAGGACCTTATCGGCTTCCTCCTACATCAACCTTGCCAGCAGAGCGAGTGAATTACAGTGATCCTTACACTTATACAGGTCTTGACTATTTCGGTCCAGTATTGGTTGCGACAAAACATGGAAATGAGAAACGGTGGGTATGTTTATATACCTGTCTTGCAGTGAGAGCGGTTCATATGGAAATTGTAAAAGACTTAACAGCTGAAGAATGTTTGCTCGCGTTCAGACGGTTCGTAGCCTCCAGAGGAAAACCGAAGATGATACTGACAGACAATGCACCTCAATTCAAGCTGACATCTGAACTCTTGACAAGTCCGTACTGTATAACAAACAGTATTAAGTGGAAGTTTATACCTCAATTGGCTCCATGGCACGGGGGAGTCTATGAACGGCTCGTGGCCCTAGCGAAACATTGTATGAAGCGCACATTGGATAAACACTTACTGAATGATAACCAGTTGCTCACAGTAATAAAAGAGATTGAGAGAGTCATTAACACAAGACCTCTGACATACGTTGGCGCAGATCTGGACCGTGTGCTGAGACCAGTTGACTTCCTAAGCTTAGGTAATTGCTTAGTACCTGAACCAATGGAGACAGACATCATGGGCAAGAATACTACCACGAAAGTAGACCTCATAGCAAGCTGGAAAAGAGGTAACATGATTCTCGGGGAGTTTAAGGACATGTTTATAAAGCAATACCTACCAAGTCTGAGGGAAAAGCATAGATATTCTATCAAACAGCCTAGATCAACGTCAGATAAATCACCACAAATAGGTGACACAGTTCAGATCTATGATGATTCCAAAAAAAGGATAAACTGGAAAGTGGGGAAGATAACAACCTTGCTCGAGAGTCAAGATGGACATTGTAGAGTAGCGAAGGTGAAGGTTGGTGATATGGAACTCACCAGATCCATCGGCCACCTATATCCACTGGAAACTGACTGCAGTGGAGAACCTTCAGTAACAGACATTCCTGTAGTCGAACGAATTGAACTTACTTTACCTCCAGATCAACCTAGGGTAGAACTAGACAATATACCACTGGAACTAAAAAATTGTCAAACCGAGACACCAGATAATATGGAGGTTTCAAATGATGTACATAGTCCAAACCAAGCTGAGGCAGTGCTAGGCACAGAATTGTCTTCGAAAGAGTCTGAACTTACTGATAATCTGCAAGAGCAAATCCTTCCATCTGAGTCGGAGAATACTCCACAAGAGAGAGAACCAAGTGAACTACCTGCTGAGATAAGACCAGAGAGGATTGCAGCTCAACGAGCCCGAGAGAAGATTGCCGAGTGGACACGCCACTTGGCAGCTCTTCTATAATCACCTTTTGATGTCGGGAGTGTCGCGGATCATCGCGAACCCTTTGGTAAGTTATGTGAACAATCCTTATAATTTTTGTAGCTGGTAACATTTAGATTTGGAAGTAACTGACACATGTGGTTGGCGCCATTTTGCTAGTCGAAAGATAAAGTTAACGGTGGTTGTGAGAAATAAGTTTGTGCAAGTGGACGGAGACGAGAGAGAACCTGATCCCTGAATCCTGAAAGGCTGATTAACTTGAGCTAAGTATTAGACTAGGTTAAGAAAGCAATAGTCACAAACGTTCTGATCATAGTAATCACATATACGAGTAAATGGGATCCCATGTGCTACGATATAATGTAATGTTCAGTAGAGTTATACAGAAGCTAGAATCGCGAGTTAGCCTTGTCTATACTTAGTGCTTATTTAACATTCCTATCAACAGGCGGTGGAAACAATCTCCAGGCATCAGAGACAAATAGTTAGCATTGCGAAGCAGATCGAAGGTCACCGAGTGGGCCTACTGGACGTTCAGGTAGGACTCGGAAATTATAATAATTACCGCCACCAAGTTCTCGCCGAACCTAGGTTGATAGGACATCAATAAATAATAACCAGAGATCATAGTATATTTCAAACAGCCATACACCCATATTTAACGCTTCGGCGACACCCATTTCCCCTTTTATTTAACCTCCCATCTTATTAATTTAACATCAGAAGTTGTGATACGTTACCCACTTTCTAACACCATATTATATAAGTTTCAGTATGGACACCGATGCCCTGGAAAAGTTGCTGAAAGCAATCGGCGAGGCTGTGACAAAACGACGCCCAGATGACGACGTGGCACTTCCTGTTTTCGATCCCGCGACGAGCGACAATGGCGCAGAGAGTTGGTGCAACAACATCGGAGAACTTGCCAAGGAGTTTGGATGGAGCAGCATCGCAACTGTCGCAAAAGCCGGTAAGGCCCTCAAGGGCTCTGCCTTAATTTGGTTCGAATCTTGGAACCCATCTGGTGGACGTACTTGGGAAAATTTCAAAAATGATCTCACTGACTTATATCCCGAAAAAAGAAACCTTGCTGAGAAATTGGCTAAAGCCGTTACTTTCAACTCTGGCTGTGCAGAGTCTTATTCCGAATACGCGAGAGAAAAGGTTAGGCTACTAAGAAATACTAAGATAGCATTCACGGAGAGCCAGCTGATTGAATTGGTGTGCGGCAGTATTAGTGACGTGAACGTTAAAATGGCATCTCTTAATAGCAGTGTAAAAACGACATCTGAGCTTATTTCGCTTTTTAGTGCCTATGTAAAACCCGAAAAGAGACCCTTAGAGCAAAGTTGTCCTAATAACAGTACAGGTGTAAATAAATCCAAACGCCCCAGATTAGATATCCGAACTAACTCTGAACCGAAATGTTACGAGTGTGGCAAGCTAGGTCATGTTAGATCACAATGCTACCGAGTTATCAATCGGACACCTGACACAAATAAGATAAAATCTATCCCCGAGAATAGATTAGAAACTAGGGCTGATAGGTTTTGCACGTTCTGCAAGAAAAGCGGTCACATGGAATCTGTGTGTTTCCATAAAGCACGTGCTGCGTCAAAAGCGAGTTCTAGCGCTACTGTGACCGGTGACTCAAATAATGACCAAATCAATTTTTTAGGACAGAATTAAAACTAACAAAAGTATCAGTTCATGATGCAATAATAGACTCCTTAATAGATACAGGTGCTAACTGCAGTGTAATTAAAATGTCAGTTGCTCAACGCCTCCAATGCAAGGTACTACCACAGACTATACGTATTAACGGTATAGGCAGTGGTATTTTGGAGACGTTGGGTATGGTAACTATCCCTGTCAGCTTTGATGATGTGTGTCTTGAACTTGATGCTTTTGTAGTTAGGGATACGGATTCTAATTATGATCTTTTGATTGGGAGAAATGTTTTGCTTTATCCTGACATCGAGATTATCTCCGACGTCAATGGAAGTAGATTAACTCGTAAGAAGTGTACTAAAATAGGCGTAGATGTTAACTATGTTCAAAACGTGATTGACAGTGGACTTAACGAATTAATTACTGGCTTGGAGCATTTGGATGAGGATTTAAAATTAAAAGTTTTGAGTATTTTCCAAGAACATCCCGATGTTTTAGGTAATAAAGGCAATGTTAATACAGGTGAATTAAAATTGCAGATTAAAAATAACGGCAATGTTTATTATCGTCCATATCGATTGTCTCCGCATGAGAGAGAGAAGGTAAAAGGAATTATACAAGATTTGTTAGATAGTGGTGTCATCCGCGAAAGTGACTCTTCATTTGCCAGTCCTGTGCTTTTAGTACGAAAAAAAGATGGCAGCGATAGATTATGCATAGACTATAGATCACTAAATAAGATTATTGAAAAGGATAGATATCCTCTCCCTCTCATCGAAGACCAAATTGATAGGCTAGGCAAGGCTAAATATTTCATCTCAATTGATATGAAAAATGGATTTCACCAAATACCAGTGTCACCTGATTCGGTAAAGTACACGGCCTTTGTAACACCAGACGGACACTATGAATTCCTGAAAATGCCTTTTGGCATTTGCAATGGTCCGTCCGTGTTCCAAAGGGCGATAACTAAAGCAGTGAAACATCTAAATTTTCTGCTAGTTTATATGGATGATATTCTCATACCGTTCACCACCATAGAGGAAGGTCTTGACTATCTAAAGCAAACTGTAGCTGCCCTTTGTTCTGCCGGTTTTACGATCAATGTCAAGAATATCTGCCCTGGTAAACTCACCAACCCCACGTACGGTTAAGCAAGTCCGTCAGTTTATGGGTCTTGCAAGTTACTTCCGTAAGTTTATCCCGGAATTTGCTACTCGAACTGCCTGTATAACATTATTAACAAAAAAAAATCAGAAATGGTTTTGGGGACCTGAACAGGATACTGCAAGGAAATATGTTATTGACCAGCTTACCTCTGCCCCTCCGTTATCAGTTTTTGATCCAAGCTTACACACGGAATTATATACCGATGCTAGTTCATTAGGATATGGTGCCATATTGCTGCAAAAAGTTAAGAATGAGACAAAAATTATTGCCTATTTCAGTAAACGAACGTCCCCTGTTGAATCAAGATATTGCTCTTATGATCTAGAGACGCTAGCCATTTATAATGCACTGAAACACTTTCGTCATTATCTTCTTGGAATTAAGTTTCAGATAATTACTGACTGTAACGCTATTAAGTCGACTATGTCTAAAAAGGATTTGTCTCCAAGAGTTGCACGTTGGTGGACATATTTACAAGATTTTCAATTTGAAATTATGTACAAAAAGGGAAAGTTTATAAGTCATGTTGACTTCTTGAGCAGAAATCCGGTTGAAGCCCCCACTCCACCATATACAATTAACGTGATACCACCAAACGACTCACAATCTTGGTTAGAGTTAGCACAAAATAGGGACGTGGAAACACAAGGGTTAATAGATAGGCTCCAAACTGGGGAATTGGATCCTAATCAATACACTGTTAGGAATAATTTATTGTACTACAAAGCAAGCCCTACTGGTAAGCCAAAACTTTTTGTCCCAAAAGGTACTCGCTTAGGCATACTCCGTTTGTTTCATGACGAAAACTGCCATGTGGGATTCCATAAGACTATTACTAAAATCCAAGAGCATTTCTGGTTTCCGGGCATGGCAGCTTTTGTCAAGAAATACTTGTTGCATTGTTTAGTCTGTGTCGAAAGAAAGGGACACCATGGCCCAAAACAAGGTCTACTACACCCAATAAAAAAAATTGCCATTCCTTTCCATACCGTTCATTTAGACTGTACCGGGCCATTTCCTCAATCTAATGAAGGGTATAAACATATATTATTACTAGTTGATGGGTTTACCAAATTTTGCCTTCTAAAGCCCCTTAAATCTTTAAATGCACAAGAAATGGTAACAATAATACGTGACATTGTTACAACACTCAGAACCCCATCTTTAGTAATCACAGATCGAGGAACAAATTTTACCTCAAATCAAATTGAATCTCTTTTTAGAGAATTACAAATTCAACACCACTTAATTGCCACAGGAATTCCGAGAAGTAACGGTCAAGTAGAGCGATATGTATCTACAGTAACTAACATGCTTAACGCAATTTGTAATGATTTGTCAGATTGGCCGAACGATTTGTGGAAGGTTCAGCAGACAATAAACACGACCATTCAAAAGTCAACTGGATTTTCTCCACTACGTTTACTCATAGGTGTCGATGCAAATATACCCTCCATACAAGCCCGTTTAGATGAGGTGTCTGATAGAAACTCCGCAGTTCCCCAGATTGATGTGCGAGCAGATCGAATTTTAGCTGAACGACGATTAAATGAAATAGCTACAAAATTTAAAGCCCGTTTTGATGCCACACGACGTGACAATTTGGTTTTGGGTATAGGGGACTTGGTTTATGTCAATCAAGATCATAGACGTAATAACAAATTAATGCCCAAGTTCAAGGGACCGTATGAAATAACTTCTTTACTTCCAAACGATCGCTATGCTCTAAGAGGTCTAGGTAATTTAAGGAATATAATAGTTGCTAAAGAGAAATTACGTTACTGGCCAGGGGAATTTGTTAATGATGACAATGTGTGATTTATTTTCTATTGAATGTGGCTGTAAATACATTTTGATGATTTTAATAAAGGAAATGATCGATCTAAGAAAGTTGCTGATTACTAATAACGCTGTCGGTCTAACTGCTTGGTACTGGCTTATCACACTGGCAGCGAGTGTATGGAGGCAGTACGGCTAGGCAGTTGGCAATCCGCTGATCAGCCCATTACTTGATGTTTGCCATATCTTACCAGCAGCGGGTAAATGGGGCAAGCAGGCCTAGGTAATCGGTATATTCATAAATGGGATCTTTTTTTTTTAATCAATAACTTTCAATTGATTTAACTGCATTGTACTTTGTACTTCGAGAACGAAGTACTTGTCAGTATGGCCGTGTTAGAATAGTAAATAGATTAATCAACTTACGATGTATTACTCTGCGTTTTTGATTTAGGCTGGTAGTCAAACATTTTAATTTTTTTTTTAGAACTACCGACCATTATTATAATGGTATCTTCAAAACAATAAGTAAACATTCTATTTATACCCAATAACATACGATAATATAATACAATTGTTCAATTATAGATCATATTAATAGGCAGCATCATCAGGATATGTATATTTTAAAGGAAGTCAAATCAGTACCTGTTGTTCCGGTCTTTGTCTCAAAGTTATTTAAAACTGGAAACAGCCCAGTTCTAGTCAGTTCTCCGCGAGCTACCAAGCGAACAACAACAGGTACGATGTTGCTTCTATCCTTACTGTTATTTTTACTTCATTTTCAATTTATTTTGAATAGATAAATTGATGCTTATTATTATCTTGTAAAATGAAATATGAAGATAACACAATCTTATTCTCACATTGCTTTACTTTATCTTGCAATTTATATTATCCGTATAGTATAAATTGTTATTATTGGTGAAATGACTTTATAAGCTGCAAGTGGTTAGTAATTGTTATTCTAATAATATTTATGAACCTGGCTGTTTTACAAATTTTGAATACTTAAGACATACAAAACTAACACGGTTTCTCGTGGTTGTAATGTGTTTTTATTACTAGTTATATACAAAAGCCAGGTCTATAAATATGTTCAGGTGTAAGTATTGACTAATTATAGCTATTTAACTTTGAAATCTAACTTTCTTATCTAAGCAATTGTGAATATCAAATATAAGATTAAGGGAGTGTTGTTATGTTGTGATATTTCTCTAAAGGTATGTTGAAAATAAAACTCAGTTATATACCCATTTCCCCTTTTATTTAACCTCCCATCTTATTAATTTAACAGGCGCAATGATGGGCTTTAAGCTAAAGCTTTATTGTCACTTTTATCATTAGGAGTATTACTTTGCCGCTAGATGTATTCTACAAACCGAAGTAAGGACTGTAGATACTTACTTAAATCCGCTTAAGTAATGAGAAGTTAATTTCAACTAAATAAAACTTATTAATAATGCCAAACCACTTAGGATTAAGCTGTAAGCACTGTCAGTATCTAGGTACCTATATAAATGTTATACATAATAAGTAGGTGTACTTACTATTCAACATTCCCTGTATTCCAAATCCGGAATTAATAAATAGGAGTGTTTACTACAAAAAAAAAAGAACTGTAATTAGAAAGTTATAGAGTCAGAATGCAAATGAAAAGAAATGGGAAAATACCTATGTAGATACTAACAAGTAATTATCAAATATAAACAATAAAGTTTTTTTTATTTTAAATCTTCACCCGCAGACCATGGGAGTCTCATTAAAGAATTTGTCAAGCTATAGTGATGTAAACGTTTTATAACCTAGTCAAATTCAGATATGTTCATTTTGTGATTTCAGTTTTTGCGTTAAATCACATTTGCGATAAGTACAGCCTTTTCGCGATGTAGTGATTTTGCGATCTAGTCAATCTTCTAGTGAACCGTTTCAACCGTCGTGACATTTATTACGATGCATCTTTTAAAATTCGTTAAAAATAGGTACAAGTGAAAAATAGTGTGCGGCAACATGAATCATAACCGTAGTTTTGTTTTTATCTTAGTTTGTTGTAGACTGCTAAAAAAGTTGTATTTTTCTCCTTTGTTGCCGTTATCTCATAATGTTTGTATATCTGAGGTTTTGATGTCATAGATTTCTGGTTACAATATGGATGATCCAAAGCGGATCATTTGCTATTTGAAAAGTATAAGCCTATTGTAACAAAATCACTTTTAAGCTTATGAAGTCAAGTTAAAAGGCTCCAAAATATTCGAAGGCAAAACTTTTAAAAGGAAAATAAAACAAAAGGATGTTTTTTTCTTTTTTGAAACAGATATCCGTGAATAACTTTCATTTTTTAATATAATTGACTGCGCGAGCAAAGCGTCTCCTTTTCCCTTGGCCTAAAATTCTTTCGGATTTCGGGCTGTTCACCCCTAGAGGTCACATTTCTCGACCGATTCTTATGAAATTTTGTGAGTAGGTTTTTGAAAGATTTTTTGCTGATTACGCTTTTCTCCCACATCTTCATGTGAGAGTTGAGAATGTAAAGTCATATTTCAACCATTTACAAAACATATCGCGGGGAGTACGTACAACTCACATTCTCTAGCTAGATGTTTAATTGGATGTTATGGAGTCCCTGCGTACTTTTTTTGTCTCATTAACAGTGGAATCGTCTCTATAGCTCGCCACAAAGTGCTCCCTCACGAGATCACCGGACCACCTAGCCGGAGGCAAGCCTACGCTGCGTTTTGCTCGTTGAAGCGACAGAAGATGAAATATTCTCTACTTAACTCTGTATCTGGAAATCAGTCAGTGGAATCATAGTTCCTATTAAACGGATCTTTTACCTTGATTCAGTTTTATCTGTTTGAAAGTTGACTTGATTGATTGTTCCAAGAACCGATTCATCCTTTAGAAAGCCATTCAGCTTTTATCTAGGTTTATCTATCGGCGTTTTATGATGTCCGATATTACTTGTAGTTCTGATATTTGAGGATCTTTGTCGGTTACGGGTTAAGATCAAATTAGCGACATGGTTGTTAAACTGTCGACTTTGAAAGAGAAAGAAAGAAAGAAAGAAATACATTTATTCATGACGTGACCATAATACATAAAGAGAGAAGTGTGACAGAAGTGATGAAAAATAATTATAACGATAATAATGGTATAAAACACAATAACAATAAAAACAAAAATATTTTGGTCGTGCCACGAAAAGGTCCCACCTCAGCAAGATGCTAGCTCGAGAGCTAGCGCTGATCTTCCGGTGGGACCATAGGTGGCGCCACGGAGAACTGCACGCACGAGCGCTGATCGCATCTAGGATGCGTTAACCTGAACGTAGACAATAGCGCTGTCCATGTCACGTCACTGTCAAGTTAAGAGGCATAACCTTGAAAAATGCGACAAACGCGCGCGCAGCTCCAGATAACACAGAAATAATTACATTACACGACAGACAAGAAAACAAGAAAAGTTATAAAATACCAGAATAATAAGAATCTTAGAACTATCAAACGATAAAACACAATTTTGCCGTAAAAAAAAAAGTTTTCAAAGTGCTTAAATTAAAATGAAATAAACTGAGCTGAACTACTCTTAACAAATATAAAATAATAACAATGACGCCAACACACAAATGGAACGTAAAACTAAGGCATGCTATTATATTTACATTGAGTAGGTACACTTAAATTATAAACTGGACGAGATACTACCATTAAAAACAGCTCGTATCTAACCTCAAAGCTCCTTGTTTTTGTTGGTGTTCAAAAATAAATTTCTTTATTTTGTGTCTGAAATTTGCGTAATTTTGCAGGTTCCTTATAGGCGGTGGGATGTTATTCCAACATTTAGTGGCGATATAACGGAAACTACCTTTGAAAGCCGCTGAAGCGTCTTGGGGAGTCAATAGCTGCAAGCTACATTGGCGTGTTCCACGAGGTTTGAAATTTACTATATTATTTGTTTTAAATAAGAATTCTTCAATTTCACAATTCAATAAAATAAACGGCATAAACGCCTTTTTTTTACGTTAACTCGGAAGTTTGATTTTTTCACAGCTTCAAGGAACTGTAGACTTGAGTGTTGGTTTATAACTCATCTTCGTACAATTTCAACTCGATACTTCCACGCGTTCCTGAGATAAAGGGTCTTGACAGACAGAGGGGTGGACGGAGGGACGGACGGACATCAGAGTGATCCTATACGGGCTCTGTTAATCCATTTGAGGTACCTACGGAACCCTAAAAAGAGTTTTGAATGCTACTTGGCCTTTAAGGCTAAGAATCGGAAATTAAATAATTCACGAATCACGGTTAAGTGTTGTATTTGTTTTCTAGTTATATTAGGTATGCGATTAAGATGCTGTATTGTAAATCCTTTCTGTTATTAAAATTTAAATAATCGAACTTTACTCCGAATATGAATGAAGAAATCTCTCGACCGGTGTTTTGAATTTCCTTTCGTTGATATACTAGATAGATTTCGTTGATGACAATAAATTTTCAGTTTGCCATCTCTCTCTCGGCTGAAACGTAGTAGCAACTTCCTCACTTTCTCATCCATTTACATGGCTGGAAAGTAGCGTGCATAGTAAACGCGTAAGACGATAATGAGGATATTGAGGATGTAAATTGTCGCTCGCGCGGGGCAGGGCGCGCTGCCCGGACAACCTGTGGCGTACGTATCTGTTGCGCCGAGCGGAGCGCTCCCAGCGGCGTCCCAACGCGCCGGCTGCCCCGCAGTCCGTGTCGCCGCGTCTCGCCCGCCGCCAGCGACCGAGTCGCTCCCGCGCGTACAACACGTGTCGTGCCCCGATTCTCAATCCCGGTAAATTGCGAACATATTCTCATACGTGCCAACTTGGAAGTTCATATTTAGCCCGTTAATTGATTCATCGATCTTAAAACAATGAAGTTTAATTAATACGAAGTTTATTCATCAACAAACTCACTGGGAAATTGTTACGGCATTGATCAAATTAATAATATTGGTAAAACTGAATTCGAATAGGCAGTTAAAATCTAATAACTTTATTTTAAGCCTTTTTTATCTTTGTAGTAATTTTTTTCAGGCAAGAGTTACTTGATAAATGATGTTTGGAACGTAACTCGGACAATGCATTCGTAGTTGTCTTCCGTCGTAAAGTCTAAACGTGTATATTTCGAAGTAGGTCAACAGGGACATCAGATTCCGTGTAAGATTTCGGGATAGAACTCACTTGTCAGCCACCATTTATATTTGTTCAATAAGAGGACCTTCCGCCCGCCCTAGGAGTACGTATTATACTTTCACGAGAGGTCTCCAGGCGGAACATTTCAAAAGTCATTTGATGTTTTGTCGAAAGTGTCGAACTTGCTAAATATCTTTCGCTGCTAGCCTCTACCTACGTATATATATCGTTATTAATCACAGTCAAACAATTACAACAGTCTCAGTTGTTTTGGTAATAAACTACCCAAAAAAACTTCAATTCTATTCAGGATTAAAGTAGAGCCAAGATGATGACGTGATGAAAACGTTACAGTTGTTTGCGGTTACGGAAGTAGGTAATCTTGAATACGGTATCTTAGAAGAATTATGGTCCAAGAAAACAGATGGTTTATGTCGTCATAGTAGTCACGTTGTGCAATTTGATGGTGAATCATAAAGAACACTGTTTGATTGTTTCCACGCCAGTGCCTTCGTCGAGTAAATTATGCTGTAAAAGTCATTTTTTGCATGCTCTGATCAAACAATAGAACGTACCTATCTAAACATCATCAGATATAGGTATAATCTAAAATAAATCGAATGATCGATCGGTGTATATCTGCGATCTAACCGCGATATTTTAATAATATAATCTAAGTAGGCAATCAATGCTGTAAACCTATCGAATGTTATCTCGCAGCATTCGATGGTTACATAAAAATCAATACTTACACCTGTAATTAGGTCAATGTTTAAACAAAACGCGAGTTTCACTTTTCCCGTAGTTCAATAAAATCAATTGTTTTAGAAATAATTTGATTATAGATTTTCCAATCCAGATTCAAATCGTTCCTTCAATTTTAATTTGAATTAAAAGTGTAAATACGGATTAAAGTGCTAACGGTACTGGAACATCAGCAGTGCAAGGAATTTCTGTGCAGCGTCTGGAACAGGAGGCGGGTCCTGATGGCCGGTGCAGCCCGGCCGCGCTAGATCGATCCCGGCACTCCTGCCTACGGGCTTCACTCCGTAAGTGCACACTATCCATGCATGCATATTCAATACAACCCACCAACCCCGGTGAATGAGGCGCAACGGTTCCCGCACGACACTCCGAACGGAAACAGCCGCGATGGGACCGGTGAAACGATAATATTCCGCGATATTGAATTCCAATTGCTTCATGCATTCAATCTGAATACCTGTATTAACAATTCATGGAGATTTGCCAAAGGTATTGTTTTCTGTTTCTCTATAAACAAAACACGCGTATTCTATAAATTAATGAAGCCGTGTGTTTGGGTACACGAGCAGTAACCGTACGAAAATTCTTTCACCAAAATACCGCAATCATAAACCAGCATGGCCGGCGGCTAATATTTATTTACATTACGCTATACCTACCCGCGGAGCGATATATTCGATGGCAAAACTAAGAATCGGCTCATTTCTATCCGAATCTGAGTGGGACAGTGGGTATAAAGGGTTGCAGGGTCAATAGAAAGATATTATGTTGACGCAAAGGATTTCTCCCCAAAATTATTTATTGAATCGATTGCTTCGCCGCTCCGCTCGCACTACCATCTAGTTCAATCAAATACATAACGTTTTGCAAGGTTATTTACCTATTATTTACACACTACGCTGTCATCATTCATGTGAGTACACTAATACGACATGGTTATAAATTGCATTGAAACAGATGTCTCGTTGTTTTTGTTATGAATAAACGCTTCATAACTTATTCCATACTTTTGTTGCAGTTACATAAAAATTGGGCAGTTTGCGACTCCCCACTCTTAAAAAGGAAAACAATACACTTCTTACATAAATAATTCACCAATAGAGCTGTTTAATACGGACAATGTCTGATTCATAATTTAATTAATCAGATTAGCGTCGAGACACAAAACTTAAGAGTCAAATACGCTGAAATCAAGAAAGTTTTAATATAATTTTTATACTCACAGACTTTAATCTGTCAATTATAATTTCAATGACAAAATCACAATAACGCACATTTTAATCCTGTAACAAAATTCTATACTCTATGGTACCCGCTACAGAACTTTAATATTCATAAGACATCTCTCTACACAACTCTAATAATTTCAAAAAGAGAACATAAGCTTATTTGATGGTCACTGATTGGTGGAAATTACTTGTCAAAAAAATTCACCAATCACGAGGCACCCGCCATGGCCATCGCGATCATATATTTTTTTTAATAGGTCAGTTTTAGTTGAACGAAAAAGGTTACATCAAAAATAAAAAATCATATTGGAGAATGACGATTAAAGTAAAAAATGTTTTTCTGAGTTTTACTCGTATAAAAAGTATTGTATGCAATAGTTACACAATAAGGTCTTAAAGTCTCGTACCTTACATAGGCGGTACTCGACTTTAAGAACCTCCATTGTGCAACGATTGCATAAAATACTATTAAACTTACTTATTTATTACTTAAAGTAAAATAAAGCTGTTGAATATTATGACTTCCCAAAGCGCATATCCGTGTAACAATGTGAATTTGAATTATAATAATAACAAAATAACCTTCATATGTATTAAACGTCTGTGGGCGTCACGGTAGTTAATAAGAAAAATGTTAGAAATCCATCCAGCCGTTTCAGCGTATTATGTGCGTCCACATCTCGATAAATTAAATACAAAAAAAAAACAAAAAATATTATCTTATTTTGTGACCTCCGATGTTTTATGTCACTAAATGAAATGACACACTCATGCTTCCAATAATAGTGGGGTTGTTTTTATCTTGTGCCAGTATGACAAAATTAACTGTTACAGTGTCTTTACGTATAATTATATATTAGTACTGAAGTGTTAAGAGCGTGGGCTAAGTGCTACGCTGTCGCGTGCAGACTGATCTCTCGGCCGTAGCTGTACACTATAAGTATTATAGGTACACACTATAAGTAGTATTCTACGGCTCAAGCCAGATTTGCGCGAGCATCACGCAGGTTGATTTATGAAGATTATATCCTACGCCACGGATTTGCGCGTCGTGCTAGCAAAATTCTATTACCAATAATGTTCGAAATAACAAAGATAATATCATGAATTCTAATAAGTATATTTATGGCGTCTCTAAATTATAACGTAACCTCGAATTGAAGAACATTTTCGTCATGACCAGTTAAAGACGCCCACCGTTAAACAAAGCTCTCCTTAAAGATCGGCCGTCATTCACTAAAAGGCAGTCTTCTACATAGACATTGTATGCAGAAGGCCGCCTTTTAAAAAAATATGGCAGAGATATCGTGTGAATCTTTACCAGTGGTCGAACCGTCCGTTCGCCATCATCCTTGGACTCCCGTTTTTGCTTACCATCAGGCGAAGTCGAACAACTATGTTGTGTCGATATAAAACAAAAAATTAAAAATTACTCCCGGTGAGCTCATCGGATGGACCACGGTAATTAGCGCGTGAGATGCCGTGATTCCTCCGATACCTGATCGCCAATCAAGAATAAGGACAAGGATGTTAAATATAACCAGGAACGTATCGAAGGACCCAATCCTTAATTAACACTGTCTTATTATATAAAGCAAATACTTATGATAAAATGTGTTGAAGTTTCGCCGTTTTCCGTCTGACAAATCCCTTTGAAAATGGATTGTAAAATATCATGTTCTAAGGATTGTATTTTGTTATTTATCAATTTAATTGACTTAGTAGGTACTTAAGTATGTACGTACAAATAAGTCTGGAGTATACTAATTAAGACAAAAGCAAAGACGGCATTTGAATCTAACTTTGTTACTGATTTATTAATAAGCTTAAATATATAACAATTCGTTTAGATTAAATGCGTAAGACGTAAGTAAAATAATAGGGATAATGACTGATGTTACAGTCTAGAATATACTACAAAAATTGCTCAATATGTCATGAAATTAAGAAAAAAATAAAAATAAAGGGGCTTTGAAATATGAGACTTCAAAGGTACGCTGATGTTTTTTTTATCCAAAAGCAAATTTGATATTATTTTCAGGATGCTCATAATTAAAAAAAAAGTGCGAGTCGTACTTGCGTACCGAGGGTTCCGTAAGAATACAAATTGCTCTAACTGAAAAGATAACTGTACTGAGCAACAAAACTGTTTTACGTACTTTAAGACTATATTTTTATGATTTAATAGTTGTAGTGTCTATAGTTAAGTATTCGATGTAAAATTGACCTTAAAAAAATATTCGCTTGGAATTTACTTTGAATAAAATATTTTTGACTGACATTTTACGTCTTTGTTGACGAAGCCACGGTTTGAACGTCATTTGTATGGAGCGTTTTCAGCGCTCCATAGCAATGTTGAATTTAAACCGTCATTTCTGACTTTTAGAAGTCTAAGTGTAGTTAGTCCCATACAGTCACTTGATCCCAATAAAAATAAGATTTTATTTATTTATATTTACTTTACTGGTCCATTGCGATCCGGCGTGGAAATGTTGCGAGCGTTATGGACACCTTTAGAGCAGAAATGACAAGGGAGCGGTGATTAATTAACCTTGTTCTTTTTATAATTGAGTTTTAATAATATAGTATTAATTTATTGTTTTTTTTTCTTATATTTAATTAAATTTATTTACTTATAAAACATAAAAGTCTATGATCTAATTATTACCCATCAAACTGTTACGTTTAATGGCGAGAAGCGCTCTATTTTAAAATACTTACATATGTTAATTTAAACTATAGGTATTATGTTACTATAGGTGCAAAAATAAATGGACCGGTTAGAACAATCTGCATACGTAGGGCTAAGTACCTACATATTATGTGTACGTACTTAAGTCCTCGACGACAGCGACTGCCAGAGGTATTTCCGATTGATTGACATCCTCAAAAAAAAACATGCCTAGGAATAAAGAATATGAGGATATTATAATCTTGAGAAACGTCTTTTTACCATGATGTGTGAATCTGAGTGCGGATATTGCTCCGTCGTCGAGACATCACCTCTAGTGCTGACTCGAGGAGTGAATCGTGACTTGCTTGCGAAAATTGTATTTGTGGCTGTTAGGTAAAGGATAACACACATACACGCTTGTTTTATTGGATGGTTAGTATAGACTCTATTGTCGGATTCTTAACAAACTTTATGAATTTAATTGATAGTTTTTCTGTGAGCTGGTAGACCTCGCGAGTTTGTTTCAAAATAGTGGATTTTTTACATTTATCTCGTTTACAAACCCCCAAATCTCCGCCATTCATCATCCGCCACAAAATAATATAGGTACTTAGCTCATAAATTTTCATGAGAATCGATTGAGAAGTGCGACCTGCGGCCTATGATGGTTGCTTTTATCACGCGATAAATAAGTGACAAGCATCCGTGACGTTTTGACAAAATGCGAGGGTGAGTGACAGATGCTTTGTCACATATTTATCACGTGATAAACGCAACCATCATAAGGCCCCGAACACTCGAAATCTGGTCATCCGGACATACTTTTTTTTTACCTAGCTGCAAAGGAGACGCTTAACTTGGTCAATAAATTAAAAATATGACCTGTGACTGGTCGGCAATAAGCATTAGCAGATTTATGGACTGCAGTTTTAGTTTCGTTTATATAAAATCAAAACGTTCGTTTTGTAGTTTAATCCTAATTTTAACGAGGAAAGAAATGAATACCATCTACCCGAAAAAAGTTTTCAGGAAAGCTCACTAAAAATCCTCTCTTCATTTGGTCGTTTATTTTCGCGGCTACGGTAGGCAATTCAATATTCCGGCCGGGTATAGAGCGACGTTTTAATTGATAGATACCTAAATTATGAAAACATAAATAAACTTCTAAAGGCGAATATAAAATGCCTCTAGAAAGCGTGTAAAGTGATAATGGAATCGCAACGGATTGAAACAAAAACGCCGACATACAATTTAATGATGGCATTCACTGACGAAACTTTACAAATCCAACTACGGTAGGGAAACGTCCCAATGTTTGGTATTTTAATTTCATTGATTGAGAGCCTGTCTGTCACCTCAATTGCTATATGATTTAACGTTGAAGGATCCGACTATTGGGACAGTGTCAAATACCGGGTTTTTTAAATATTAACTGCGCAAGTAGGACAAATACATTTCAATTACTAGTTGTGACCACAAATTAATAATCCTACACAATTCACGCGTAAATCTGCTTGGCAATTTTGGAATACCGCGTATAATTCAATAAAATATTAAGGAACGCTCCTCTTCTCTCGACATATTCTTTTCACTCTCTTATAATTGCCATATCTGATGATACACATAAAGTAGCTCAATTTTTTTTGCCCTTTCATAATGTCACTTTCGTCCCACAATACACGTATTTTTTCATAAATTCGGTAACGCAAACACCTTGTTAGCTCAGTGATGAAAAACGTTCGGAGAAAGGGTCGACTACTTATTTCAAAATAGATATTGAATTACAAATTAACGGTAAAGGGCAAATACTGACGAACGTTCCATGTTTTTCTTGGAAAACTGCAAATATAGCAAGTATTCGTGGACATTTATTTCAGGACCCTAAGTTATACTCGCAACAAGGACATTTCTTTTACTGCATATTATGCCTATTTAGACACACAAAATCTTGATCGATTCCTCGTCTACTAAAACTGTATTTTCTGGAGTATGACCGGTATAGCTGTGTGAAGTCACTGTACCGAAAAGCCCGTACAACTCAATTTTAATTAATTTGTAAACAATGATGCTCAAATTTAACCACTTTTTATTGCGAACCAAAAAGTACAGGTAATTAAGAAGTGACTCAGTATCCTGGCATTGTTTCCCGACTTTTGGCACCACGCCCGACCGCAGCCGTCGATATCGACGACTTCTAATTAGTAGGTATAGCCATAGATCAGTATAGCCTATATTTCTTAATAATTCTTAGTTAACTGATTCTAATAAAAATATAATCACTTTCACAGTCAATTACCGACTTTAACGAGAAATAATCGTATTTCCGCGAACAACTGGACTAGTTATCATTTAGAAAAATCGCTATAGATGCCTACCATACTTGAGGAGTTGTTTTGATTTTTTATAGGTTTCTACATACATTCTGAATCCGATCCGAGTTTTATTATGTCCAATTTGGAGATGTCTCAAACAAGACTTTTCTTTTCAAATCGATACCTATAAATTACGAAGTTCTTGATTAGAACCAGCGTTTTCAGCGTCTAGTCTAGATATTTGAACAACCGGCCATTCTTGTTTTTTTTTTCATAGTTATCGTAACGATCCATTTTGCCGGAATTTGTTTCTTTCCACACCCTTATCAACCAATCCAGTTGCAAGCACATATTCTTATGTAGTAATTTGAAGTTCATCAGTTATTTAATACACATTTGCATATATGATAATTATAATATCTATTAAAAAATAATGCCTCTTTATAAATTAATTTTCAATATTGCTTACCCATGGCGGTCGCGTTTATCACGTTATTAAATAGACATTCATAAATGATAAAGTCTAGTTGATTTATTATTTATCTTCACTTTCGGTCAGTACAAGTAGGTATTCACTGACAGAAAGTGAAGATCAGTATGAGTGACCGACTGTTTATCATTCATTTATTACGCGGCAAACGCATCATCATAGGCCTGCATCTATTGATAACTACAATTTGACGAAACTTTTAAAATAAATCTATCTCCTACAAATGGGACCGAGGCTGCGTTTAATTATGTTGAGATTAACCAGGCATTACGTCAGAGCAGATCCGAGCCGTTGATTATAACGTACAATTGTTCTACTTATGATTTTCTGCAGATCACAGCTCGGGTTGAATGTTATATGGACATTTATGAGAACCGCTTGTACCACAGCAACCGCTCTGTTGTGGTTTACATATACCTATTGCCTTAAATCCGCAAGTTTAGTATGTCTTTTTCCGCTTTTTAATAAAAGTCGCAAACGTATTGAATCCTACTAGGTAGTTCTTAACCTGTCAAAGCGTTCCTAACGGATAACCGCGTTTAAAACTGTAATTTTCAATTTTTTTTGTGATGTCTATTAGAAAGATTGTATGACTAATCTACCCTTGACATGGTAACTAAACATAACAGTAACTCAATGCCTATATGATGTTAATAACAATATAAATATGGCGGAAGAGAAAAAGTCCACACTTTTGACTGGTACGATGGACGGGTCAGCTAGAGTGACATACTCCATCGTACCAGGTAGTGATTACATACTCTTTGGTACCAGGCAGATACAGTACGGAAGCTAGGATAACCGAACCAAAAATAACAATCTTCCGTTCATACCGCTATATTGGTTTGAATTATCATTTATCATTTACCAATTGCTAGGCATGAAAATAGTTATGAAAACAAATATTTCTGTTTACAATTTAGAAATCACCCAAAACGTATGACTTAGGTACATAATACCTAGAAATATGTACCTCGTAGTGATTTGTAGCGGTAACTGTAAAGCTTTCACCTTCCATATTTGCAAACCGCTGCATCATCTAATCAGAAACTGTGGAAATCTAGGAAAGAGGCTTTTGCCCAGCACTGAGACAGTCCTTTTTTTTTTTTTTTTCTTTATTGTTTAGGGGCATTTAATCCTTAATGATTATGTCAGCCCCATCGTAACTTAACCTATATATATCTTCTAATTTACGGGTTATCCGCGTACTTACTTAAATAATTTAGTACAAAAGTGTATACAGCTTTAGCCTCTGCTGAGTTGGGCGCAGCCAAAATGCATTGAAATGCACCTATATCTAATCTATTAAGATTTAGTTCCACTAACAGCGCTTGCCTTTCGCGTTCGTTCCGCGCACATTCCGTTAATACATGTTGGACGTCTTCTAGTGCGTCACAAACACTACAATTTGGTGATGGTTGTTTTTTCATCATGTAAGCAAACTTACGTAACGGAATGTGCCCGGAACGTAATCTTAAACTTATCTTTATAAAATTTCTACTTAACTTTATATTTGTAAACCAAGGGATATGAGGAGGCTCACATTGCATTGTTTTGTACCACACACCTTTAGTTTTGCAGCGTTCGTCAAAATGTTCTTTCCAGATGCAGTGAATCTTCTTTCTGTATTTATGCACTATTTCGGTAAAGTCTGGAGGAACATAAACAGGTGTACCTCCCGCGCTGGCAGCCTTAGCAAGAATGTCCGCCTCCTCATTGCCTCTTAGTCCTATGTGTGAAGGAACCCACTGCAACCTCAGAGTCATATCCCTAGGTAACGTGTTTACCTTCTGGAGTACAGTGTAAGCTAACGCTGTGCCTCTGTTTCCAGAGGCGCAGCGAGCTATATGTTGCAACGCGCTTTTGCTGTCCGTAAAAATCACAACATTTTTGTAATTACAATTAACTGCGTGAGATATTGCTTCCGAGATTGCAAAAAGTTCCGTCGACATAATACATAACTCTGACGTAATTTTGTAAGACCCATTGGATTTGTTTGTTTGATCAAAGTACGCAGCCCCGATATTATTTGCATTTTTAGATCCGTCTGTGTAAATTTTGTGCCAATTGGTATACTTTTCGTTCAGTTCCAATAAAATGTTGTTTTTTAGTTCCCGGGGGTTGTAGGTATTTTTAGGGTGCGTAACATGATCCAAGTTAGTAATAATAACGTCCTTGACATTAATATTTGTGACCCACGTGTTCAAATTAAACATTTTCAGAGGCTTTGATGCAAATACCTTTTCACACTTAATGTCGTCGTAAGTACTTGCCAAAAGTGGTTTTTTCTTTTTGTCCCAGTAACGAGTTTGTGCCAATAAGTTTAGTTCATTTAACAGTTCCATAGTAATGTTGTTTGTACAAGAGAGACATTTAAGACAATATTTGTTAGCCAAAAAAGACCTGCGAAGGTATAATGGTAGTAAGCATAGCTCACTCTCCATCACCTGTATTGGTGTAGTTCTAATAAACCCTCCAATTATTCTTAAAGCTTGGTTTTGTAGCCTATCTAGCTTTGTTACGTGACAACTGGCACTACAATCGTAAACAAAACACGCATAATCGAGCCTACTCCGTATTAACGCTATGTATAATCTTCTTAAGTGGGTAGGGTGCACTCCCCACGATGGCCCAGCCAAAACCTTTAGTATATTTA
This sequence comes from Apotomis turbidana, assembly GCA_905147355.2. Classification (NCBI taxonomy): domain Eukaryota; kingdom Metazoa; phylum Arthropoda; class Insecta; order Lepidoptera; family Tortricidae; genus Apotomis; species Apotomis turbidana. The sequence continues at coordinate 16,652,345 of LR990288.1, read as the reverse complement.
AATGTCTAGATACTTTATCCTTTACTTCATTTATATGAATTTTAAAAAGTAACGCCTTATCTAGCCAGAACCCCAAGTACTTAATTTTTTCTACCACGCAGATCGGACTGTTTTTATGTGTAAAATGAATGTCATGTACTTTGTGTCCTCTGCTAAACAAACACACTTTGGTCTTATTATGTGAAATTTCTAAGCCTAATTGTTCCAATATATTTGCTACTTCATCAAACGTCATTTGAACACATGCTACACTTTCATTTAGACTATGTGACTTTTTGTATATGACAAAATCATCTGCGTATTGGGACAAAATTGTATTTTGAGTCAGTTGGGCTATCTTATGGGTGACAATGTTAAATAACAAGGGAGACATAGGGTCTCCCTGAGCTAGACCCCTATTACACCATCTAACCAAATCATTAGTATTATTTTCTCCTTTTATTTTAAGTTGCCTGCTACTAAGAAACTCCCATAAATAGTTACAAAGTTTAGAACCAACAGATAAGTCGTCTAATGTGATAACGACCTTTTCTATCAGCACATTATTGTAGGCACTATCTATGTCTAAGAAGCAGGCGATAGTTGACATTTTTTTGGAAAATCCAATTTGTATATATGTGACTAAGCGCACTAAGGCATCAAGGCAAGATCGCCCTCTTCTAAAACCTGTCACGGACTCGGAAAGTGTATTGGATTTTTCTGTATACCATTCCAATCGTTTTGTTAACATAGCATGAAATATTTTGCATATACATGAAATAAGTGATATAGGACGTAATTTCACGTCGGTATCGGTTCGATTTCCCATTTTAGGAATAGGTACTACTTCTATGCTTCGCCACTGCTCTGGTACAAAAGCATTCCTAAACATAAGATTATATAGTTTTAATAAGTATTCTTTAGCGAGTACCGGTAAATTAAATATCATGGAATAGGTTATTTCATCGGCACCAGGGGCAGTATCCTTCTTTTTTATACAGCACATTAGTTCGTGGAGGTAAAATTCTTGTTCTAACTGTGAATTCATAGATGTAAAAGTAGGTTTACGAGGTGTTGCAGAATCCGGTGCTAGACAACAGAGTAACTCACTTTTCTTATCGTGAGATACGGTGAGTGTGTGACCTTTGACCCCCTTCGCCCAACGCATTTTATTCCATACCTCTGAAGCGGTGGAAGACTCGCCTAACTCGTCACAAAATTTATGCCAGCCATCTGCTTTAGCGCGACTTATTTGTGTTTTACTTTCTTTGGTAATTTTTTCGAGTATACTTAGGTTTTGTGGCGTGGGATTACTTCGGAATTGTTTTAATGCTAACCGTGTTTGTGCAACTATTTTAGATAATTCCGGATTCCAATAAGGTTTCGGCGTAAACTTTTGTAGGGGATTTTTGGATGTTATAGTTTTAGGTATGTGTTTATTTGCCGATTCATTTATTAGTTCAAGAAACGAGTTATCCATTGTTTGAATGTCCGAGTTGTCTGTTAACCGCATTGAAAGCTGTTCTTCGATATACTGCCTATATCCCGACCAATTTGCTTTTTTCAGATTTCGTTTAGAAGTGCGCGTCGGGGCGTCGCTATACTTTATGGAATATTTAATAATCAGGTGGTCACTACCTAAATTTTCGTTAGAAACCTTCCAATTAAAGTAAATAGCTATATCGGTGGATACAAACGTAACATCAGGCGCCGATTTTTGCAATACATTGTTGACTAATTTAATTCTAGTAAAATTACCGTTATTTAATGATATATATCCGTATTCAAATGCTGAATCAGCTAAATGCCCGCCTCTGCTATCGTTTTTATTGGACCAGTTAGAATGGTGACCGTTCAGGTCGCCTGCTATTAATGACAGTTTAGAGAATTTGGAAAAAATACTATCCCAGTCGCCCCGTGTCGAGTGTACAGATGATGGACAATATATTGATATTATATTTTCTAAATACTTACAGTTCAGAACCTTCAAATGTAAAATTTCAATCCCTGGATTGTCTATTACAATTAGATTGGAATGTGATTGAATGGATTTATGAACTAAGATGGCTACGCCGCCATAACCGTCATCTCGATCGCACCGGTATACATTATATCCATTGAATTTAATCTCAGATTCAGCCTCTAACCAGGTTTCACTCAGGATAGCAATATGAATTTTCTCCTGACTCATTAATGCCTCAAATTGTAGACGTTTAGGCTGTAAGCTTTGTGCGTTCCATTGAATTATGTTTAACACGAATTCCTTATCCATTATAAAAACTAGACATTATGCTACTCAAAAAATCTCCATCTCTGACTATGCGTAATATAAACTTGGTTATTACTTCCGTAACGAGCTTCAAACCTAACTTTATTTTTTCCTCAGCAGATGATTCTGACATTACAATGTCTTTCGCTTTTTTCAAAAATATAACCCATGAAAACATATTACTCTTTTGGTTTCGATTTTGTTGTCCCGTCATTTCCCCTTGTTTGTCCTTCCTTATTTCTTGAGTATTCGTAACCTGTATCTCTTCTACGTCACTATTCCCGATTTGTTGTGGTTTGTTCAAACTTTTCGTTTTCTTGGGTTTTATTATTGTACCACGATTTTTCCGGTTTCTACCCTGGTGGTCCTTTGTTTCGTTTTCTGAAGTAGGTTCTTCCGCATCCATCTCCGAGTCTGTGTTATGTCTTTGTGTATTTCTCAAAAGGGCATCTCGGTATCTAAAAACCGTAGAACAGGCTGTTTCTGGCGCCTGACTCTGTTCAATAACGACCGTGGTTTTCCTGGACATATCATTATATTCCACTTTCTCCTTTTGACTCAAAATAGTCTGTAATGCAACACGATACGTGCAATTTTTCTGAGTCATAATTGTCCGAATTTTTTTCTCTTTTAGGTATGTTGGGCAGTTTCTATCTAAGGCCATGTGATTTCCTTTACAATTCACACATTTGTAGACAGTAGTTTCACAGTTTTCATGAACCCCTCCACACTTTGGGCATATTTTCTTTTTGATGGGACACATTCTAGCTAGATGACCGAACTTCCAACACCCGGAACATTGCGTGACAGGAAAATAGTGTAATTCCACCTTTATCCCATAGCCATATGCATAAACATACGCGGGTAAGGTTGGCGATTGAAAACAAATTCTAACAGTCTCGCTGTCTACCCATGCTCCGTTTTCATCGAGGCGTTTTAATCGCTTGGCCGATACGATTTTGTAAATACACTCGAAACTATTCATTATTTCGTCCTCCGTGACGGCATGTTCTATATGTCTTAATATTCCGTAGGTTAACTTTAACTCGTTGGTCAGCTGGCATCTATATTCCGATTCATTAAATTTAGATGATTTTAACATTTTATCGGCGTCATTCCTATTTAGAAATTTAATGAGCACTTTGCATGGGTTTTTGTACGAAATCTTTTGTATATTTTCGATTCCTTCTGACCTCAATAACTTGGCGAGACTTATTTGTTTCGGCAGGTCGTTCTTAGATGTAAGACATACTTCATATCCCTTTTCAATTGGTTCGATGTCATCTCTGTACATAAATTCCGACAAGTTGTTCTGTGACAAACTTCGATTTAGACGTTTTGGCCTCCTTCTCCTCTCGACTAACGTAAATTTGCCGTTACCATCGTTCTCGTCAGTGTCATCACTTGCATTTCTAGGTCTCTTTTCAGGTCGTGAGACCGGTAATTGTATGATCGGTGTTGTACTCTCCTCTTCATTCCAGTTTTTCAAAATTTCATTTTCTCCCGAACAATCCTCGTTTTTATCCTCTGACAAATCATTACACTCATCGTTATTAGTTTTATTTAATAAACTATTCACGTTCATCTTATCTCAAACTCATTAACTACCCAGGCGCAAACAATAGATGCGCTCTGGCCGAGCGATCGGCCGGCGGCGCGATAACAATTTTTTATCTATAAATGCAATAAATGTGCAGCAGTAAACACGTTATGCCGTCACTAATTGCCGAGCAGAACTGTGGGACAGTCCTATAGACTGACAAAAACTATATGGAGGGTAAATTTATTTGTTGTTGCAAACGTTACTGTAGCAGTGGGACAATTTTTTTATTATTTTTTACATTAAATAAAAATTTGATGTAGTAAACACAATAGAATAAATAGACCACGAATAGGTATTAAAACCCCAAAGGAAAAGGGCAAATTTTAATGACAGGTACTAGCAGCTAGGGATTGCCTATATCGATAAAGTCAATTATCGATGCTTATCCCATATCGTCGGGAATAGTGCAATACCGCGTAAATAACAGCTGTCGATAAACTTCTCATTTCAATAAAATACTTAGCATTTGATTGGATATTGATTCGTATCTACACTTGTTGTTTACGTGGTGTTGCACTATCGCCGACGATATAATGTACTAGTGACCCCAGCACGCTTTTTGAGTTTGTATTTTCTTGTGTAGATACTATTCTGGTGACAATTATCAGAATATGTTTAATATGAATAATATAATAATAATATCTCTTTATAGACCTCTTTACATAATTAGATAAAAAACTGCTTACCTACTTAGACACTTATAATGAAAGGAGTACTAATTGTCAATGTCATCGGAATGAGGAAAAATATATGAATGAAGGTTTAAAAATCCTTTTGTTATATAAATTAATTGTATATTGTCACATTTGTATACTTTCAATAACTTTTCAATTCAATGGATTTTTATTTTTACAAAAGACGTCGCGGTCCCTAGTATATTATGGGATAAGTATCGATAATTGGGTTCATCGATATAGGCAATCGCTAGCTGCTAGTAGCTGTTATTAAAATTTGCCCTTTATATTCCTAGATCTGCTAATAATAATATAGCTATTGTGGAGGATTTGGAAACTGTTGCTTATTAACTACAGCTGGACATTTTTCAACAGATTTCCCATAAGAAATTGTTCTCCTTACCTGTACACTCCATAGCTGTAAACTTTCAGTTTGATAGATATTTAGGTAATCAAAACGTCAGTCCATCAGCGATTCAACCACCGGCGTGCAATAGATCTATATTGCGTTTTTAAAACTTTCCTGTCACGGTGCAACGTCAAAGTTACCGTTTTTACTGTATTGGAAAAGTTTAAATGTTCGAAAGAATACTTGCATCACGATAACACTCCAGTGGAAAATTGCGAGCGATATAACTTTGCCATAGAGGTTCGTATAGAAAGTAAGATAGCATTATTATAATATTACTAGATTAAGTTGTTAACTGTTTAATACATTTCCTGTTAACGTTGCAGTGCCCTATACAGGGTTTCATAGCGGATAAGTGTAATATGTACCATCTTGTAATATACCTATGAAAGCAATAAATAAACTGATAACCGATAACTGTAATTTTTGTCTAATGCACCCAAATTTGATATCTAAATTTGAGCTGCAATCTACATAATATTTTCTCGTAGTAAAATCTTCTTCTAGGTAAAACTTTTTCGATTTCAGCAGCCATGGAGATTGGATAAACGCGAGAGGAAATTACTATTTTTCTTCCTACTGTGAAACTATAAGAAATAATTTGAATAACAGGCATTTATTAATAAAAAAATAGACCCAAATCGGAGGCTATTGCACGCAAGAACGGAAAAACTAATTTTCAACATTTGCGACAGGAAACAACCTTCTATGATACTATGATTTCTAGCACCTCTAACGCAACTGTCACACGCGAGATATATTTATTACTCTACACTTAGTTCTACACTTAGTGTAGAGTAATATATCTCGTAGTGTGTGGACAGTTCCTGTCGCAAATGTTGAAAATTAGTTTTTCCGTTATTGCGTGCAATAGCCTCCGATTTGGGTCTATTTTTTTATAAATAAACGCCTTTTATTCAAAGTATTTCTTATAGTTTCACAATAGAAAGAAAAATAGTTAGTGATCTTCTCCGTGCAGTAGGTACTGTGAGACAGTGATGGGTGACCGTTATGTCTCGCGAAAAGAGTCGCGGAGCACAGCTGGGCTTGTGCTAGCGGACTGCGCAAATGCGACATGCGGCTCTATTCTATGTCGCACAATAAATATAGTCAGCATCCTTTCGTTTCAATACCATGCTAGAAAGACACACAATCTATGTCGTACGCAAGCAACGTTTCAGCTAGATATGCTAGCTAATATTTTTAAATTGCGAAAACTTGGCCGATTGCACAAGGCTAGGGCACATCCAGAAGCCGGTGTACACACACGATTCGTTTCTAACAACGGTTTACATTACCAGATGACGTCACTAAGGCATTTCTAAGAAATTTTTCGTAAGGTTTAACAAATTTGCACGTTATGTTGTTACTATTAATGCAGGTTCTAATGCAATCCACTAGTCATGGTGCGTTAATGCGCTGTTGAAAAGTAGTACGCATTCGTGAAAAAATATTTTCACATTTGCAACATTTCTACTCATCACATAGTTTTGATGAACACTATTAGAATTTGTTGTGTATAGCGTTATTTTTTTATTGCTACATATGAGTGTTTTCACCGACAATGCTACTTACACAAACAGTAAAGAAACAGTGAATTTGATATTGATTTAACAATATTCGCGACAAATTGACATTTGACCACGATATCATCAATGTAAATAATTAAGTCTATTTAGAGCACTTTCCTCTAATTATTTTTCATTGTAAATAATATACATATTCTATTAGGTTGATATTTAATTAAAGACGAAGAGGCATATCGTTACAATCAAAGACGCGAACAGCATGTGTTAAGGGCCTTTGAACAAGAGTATTTTGGAACGAGCTGACGAAGCGCGTTTGTGTTAACGCGCAGAGGACGCGCGTTTGTGTTAACGCGCAGAGGACGCGCGTTTGTGTTAACGCGCAGAGGACGCGCGTTTGTGTTAACGCGCAGAGGACGCGCGTTTGTGTTAACGCGCAGAGGACGCGCGTTTGTGTTAACGCGCAGAGGACGCGCGTTTGTGTTAACGCGCAGAGGACGCGCGTTTGTGTTAACGCGCAGAGGACGCGCGTTTATGTTAACGCGCAGAGAACGCGAGTGTCAGCTCGTTTTTTTAAACTTCTTTGTACACAAACCCTAATTGCTATGCAAATTAAAACAAAATAAAAAGCATTCGGACATAATTAACTATCCATCCAACAAACGACCCTCATACTGTCCTCAGTATGTCGGAATATAATTGTTTTACATACCACCTAAGTTTTTTTATGATAATTAAAACAATATATAGATGTATATGTATTTATATATTGTTAGTATTACAAAAATAAATTAAATAACCATATTAGTGCCTAAACTAAGACTTTGATATCTGATTAGGGCACTGCACACTGTCCTATCTCTCCGCTACAACAGTCAGAACTACTCGTATATGAAGCATATTTTCTTTGAAAGTGATCATGTTAAAAATACATTACCTAGGTAATTTTAGAACATAGTTGCGAAAGATCCGGGATTTTGTTTAAAACTTTTTTCTTACATTTTAGTTTAACTAATTATGAACCTTTTGAGAATCGCTCCTCTCACCCTGTATCGTATAGAAATCAAGCCTTGATAAACATATTGTATACTATACTGCATGTTACAAAAATTCCAAAATTTCTGTTATTTATCCCCGATCGTTTTATGTAGGCCTTAGGAATCTAGACTTTTCTGTCTACCACGGCATAAATACCGTCGAAATTTTAAAAAATTAGATTTTTGATGAGATCCAATACAGGTTTTAGGGTTAATATGGACGTTGATGAGTCAAGTGAGTGAATCACAGCTTCTCTTTATAAGATACGTATTCATACGAACGACTGTGTATAACTTGAATATTTTCTTCTAAGTCTATAGTATAAATCTTCCTGCAGGGGGAATTCTGGCCGAAAGGTGTCGTGTTCCAGCGATTTCGCGGACGGTTACCTAACACCCAGAAGTTATTTCGCACGTCGCCGAACTAACGTGTTTGTGTTTATTTTATATTATTGTTTGATTGATAAAATTAGTGTTTCTCATATAAATAACGTTGTCACAATGAAGTTTTATCATTCTGCTCCCGCTCTACATAAAGTCAGACTGACCCGGTTTACTCTATTCATGACACAATCTACGAGTAATGTGCCTAAGTATTGCGCCCGCGTCAAACCCCACCCAATCACTCCTGTGGCGCTCAGATGTTCCCTTTATTGGGTTTGTACTCCCATAAAAATCCTAAATCACTAGTATAGTGAGTGCTAGGCAGACCTGATACAGTTGAAGTAGAAAAAAAACGATCGATTTTCCGTTATAAGCAAACTAATACTAGAATCTATGACATGACGTTGCTATACGACAGTTACGCGTAAACGTATATACGTACATACGTACTAAAACGTATCTACACGTAATGCCTGTTTATTTCAAACTACGTAACGATTTCCGACCGCACTAAATCGTGGTGTAGGTAAACCATGTCGATTACGCGATAACAGATGTTACTTGTTCTACATTTTTTACGCATATAGTCTCTTGCGTTAAAACCAATAATGTGATCACAAAGGATTACGTAGGGCCTATTTTTGTTTTGGATCATTACCAGGCTAGTGCTGTAGCTCCGGCTAAATTCAAAATTTCTAATTAAGTCCGTCCGAAATTTCACCGGTATATTTGTAATTCATTCAAAATATCCGTATTGACTGATATTCTAAAGTAGTTACAAATATCGACTTATCTATGTCAGTTAATGCAGCCTCTAATGGTAAAAAAAGTATTTATATATCTTATGGTTACTTACTTACCTTCTGTTAAATATACCTAATATATGTGACGTTTTCAACCAAACGGGCCCACTTTGTCGATTACTAGAAGAACATACTTTGTTCACGTGTTCTGAAGCGACGAAATTGATACCTTTCGCTTACAAATGTCACATATTTAATTAATTTACGAAACCGCAGATATAAACTCACCTCCTTTGTCACATGTTTACAGTGGTCAGCTGATGGTCCGGCCATTGATTATATCTGGTGATGGGGTATGATGGCGTACTCAAATATGATGTGGTGTACATCCGTGTAAGTAAGTTGAGATAATTCTAGATTGAAGATATCGTGGGCCTCTGCGAATTAGGTCCCTGGACCTTGGTATCTTACTCACATCCACATCAATGGTACATATGCTTACTGGTACATGTTCCGGCAAAACGATGTTAGCGCTTAATTAAGCCAACATAATGTAATAAATTTGTATCAAATGAGATTTGCGAACCGCATTTTCGTAGGTACAGTATGTTAAACATTTATATCTGTTTACAAGTTAATCTCCTGCAATGCCATATTTTCATGTGGAACTGCCATGGGACTGTATGAAATATGAAACGGCAGTAATTTGTATATAAACGGAAGGAATTAAGCTGCAATTAATGCTTTATATTTTAATTTATACCCACGTCCTGCATTTTTTTTAGCATTTGTCGGTTTATAAATGTAAAACCCTTCCTTTTGGCTTTGCTGTAGCCAGGTCGGCAACCCACCAACCCAACCAAGTAGTTTAATTGAGTAAAAAACTAGCAACACTGGGAGTAATTATGCTATATAAAAACAAAAATCGGTTTCTTACCCGCGCATCCGTGATTTATATTTTTAAACAAAATGCATGGTTATGTATATTGACGAGCGAACGCGAAACGCGAACGAAGCGTCCTCTTTTCAGATTGGTCAAAAGTTTAAAACTATTTTCTTGTCTGGAATAACCAGAGTACAACAACCTTTATGGTCGCATTCCTTAACGGATTCTCTTGAAATTTTGTGAACAGGTTCGGTATGGATTTTCTATCAACTTTTAGGGAATCTTTTAATTACATTACTTCAGCCATTTTGAAAAATGGTCAAAATGATTGGTCAATCATTGTAATATGGGCGAAAAATGCATCTATTTATAAAATAAAAGCAATCAGTGATGTATTACGTTGTTTTTAATGGCTTTAACAGTGTGTGTTTAACGTTGCTACAACATAACAGCCTTCGATATATCATTAACTCTGCATAACACTGTTAACAAGATCGATAAATTTACATACAAATTAAGATTGTAACGCAAGATGCTTGACACAACACGTTAAATAAAAGTGTAAGTTTTGTATACATACCTCTTACTTGTTGTAATGGTATGCAGACTATATCGGAGTTCACTAAATTAATTTCTAGTTTTTCAAACCACCTCAACGCTTCAGCAACCAAAGAAAAGAGGGTCATTTACTTAAATAAAAGTCCCCTCTTCCGTTTTTGGCGAGTGTCTTATGTCCAATTAGAATGACATAAAGCAGCGGCCATTTCATAAAGTGTCTCTTGAACCTTTTTAAAAAGATAGATGACAAAAACAGTTGGTGGATTTTCGGAGTAAAATTATTAACTAAACTAAATAACGCATTTTCGTGTGAGTGAAAAAAGTTATACATTTTTTATTAGTAAGGATAAGATATCTTTCTTGTATCCAGTGGCCCCCTCAAAATAAAGGGGATTTAAATTCTAATTTTTTTGATGTATGACGATTATGTAGGCATGTATAAACTGTCAACGACTTACGTTATAGGGTGTAGAAAAGGAAAATTTTACATTCCATAACGTGCGCACTATCTTATAAAAGAGATCATTTAGTAAAGTGGCCATGGCCAACGGTAAGCAGTATATGAAAGATCCAATGCCGTCCACAAGAGGTGATAATAGAGCAAGACGCAACGCCCACCATTTTGAAAAAAATATATGTTTTGTCAACTTAAGTCGAATGATAAATCGGATTCTTATTAAATTCTAATGGTTTTTTTTCTCGCATTCTTTGCTTTAATTCATTTTCGTTATAAATAAAGGTAAGCAATTTATATAACTGATGCCTCAATAAACAGCGAGGACTTTAATTAAAATATCGCTTTCATTGCGTATAGGCCTCGGTTAAGATTTAATATTGAACAATTAGAATAGCGGGTGAAACGGTGTAGCATTGTTATCTCGGCAGGCCACTCGTGCGTACCTACTTCCATCGATTCCCACTTTACGACCATCGAATTACGATTACGACGTTCTGTCCTTTTCTATAATCCCGTAAGCAAGGAAGACGGCTCCGCTTATTATCTGGAAACTCCGTCAATATCAGCTACTCCCACGTTCCATGATAAATCTGTGTGAATTCTCGCTTAATTCGCCAAATGCGTATTAGCATTTTATCGCCGACGACCCATACCGCATCATACATAAATAATCACTTTATTTTATCACGCCATCGCTGATAACTCGTATCGCAAGTGAAAGGTCAAAGCAATCAGTTTCCTAATTTTCCACCTATTTCTAAATAGGTACTAAAAAATTCATATTGTACCTACAGCAAAAGTAGGCGTGTTTTTCTCGCAGCTATACGCCAGCGTGGTAAACTTTTTTTTATATTAAGTGCCTTCATTAATATCCCCTATGTCATTTACTTACACACATTATTTGGCACATGATTTGTGTTTATTCATCGAATTAAATTTGTTAGAGATTTACATCAAAATTATATACAAAACAAGTGCAAGTGGGATTCGCGCACGAAGGGTTCCGTACCATTATATCTGTAAGTTTGTTGTATTGGGAGCCCCCCTTAAATATTTTTTATTTTGTTTTTAGTATTTGTTCTTATAGCGGCAATAGAAATACGTAATCTGTGAAAATTTCAACTGTCTAGCTATCGCCGTTCTTGAGATACAGCCTGGTGACAGACGGACGGACGGACGGACAGCGAAGTCTCAGTAATAGAGTCCCGTTTTTACCCTTTGGGTACGGAACCCTAAAAAACACAAATTACCTAAACATTTCAACTAAACATTTGGAACTAATGATGCGACTGTATGTCCTATCGACTTAAACTACCATGATTAATCAATCACTTCTGTATGACAAAATCACGGCGATCAATTGTTCCAAATCAAGTTTTAAGTTTTATTGTTGAGTACAATAGAAAACAAAAATCAGATTTTTGGTTATATATTTAGTGTTTAAGTATACCGTGAAAAACGGTGTTCCTATATCGGCGTTGAATCTGAGCTGAGCCAAGTTTAATATTATAATCATTTTTTTTATCGCTATATGCACAAAGGCGGATTATTCAGCCGCACAACGACAATCAATCTTCAGAATAAGAGCAGCATAATATTAGCTTTTCCGTCGTTACGCCTCACAAATGGAGATCCCAGGTAGAGTCTTGTGCTCAGTCACGAGAAGGTAATGCCGTCGACGAGATTCATGAAAGCGCCGCGTCACGGCTCTGGGCTTTATCTAATGTTCACTCATATAAAACGCCTCTTACAAACGCAGTTTTCGCCTAGTTGCAAACGATTCGACAAACGCGAGTGGTGGAAATAGGACAGTTGAATAGTCATGGCTCAACACATTGTTTGAGGCATATTTGGGTCGTCCTTTCCTGCAAGCGATTACCTACTACATGATTGCGGCGGAATACTTACTTATGTTTTGCGTTAATTTTGGAAACTATATTGAAACCATACCTCCTACAATATTACAATTTGCTTTCGTTTATTTGTTTCGTTCATAGTCATTACAGCTGTAATATGTTTTCAATAAACTATTTATTTATAATCGGTTGTAAATAGTTGGGAGCGGAGCACGGTGTTGTACTTGAAAATCCCTATAAAATTTGTAAGCTGCCGCTTAAAGTGGTCGGAAAATCCATTGACTACGCTGCGAATTACACGATAATTACAAATGAATATCTTTTTTGTTATTACGTTACGATATTCTAGTTGTAAACAACATTACACAAGATTATTGTAATATGGTAAGAGTAAGGGGTTCGCTTTATCTTGCATAATATCGATTCTCCAAATTTCATTTCGCATAACAGCTATCACCGATTTTTTTTTAGCCGAATGATTCTTTAGCATAATCATTTAGTATCATAATTGTCAGTTGGCATACTATTCATTTGCATAATTTTATATGGCAGAACATTGATAATCGCCGAATTTATTATGGCATAAAGACATAGTTTACGGAACAGACGAGTGCTAGGAAACTAGTTTAGGTTTTAGGTTAGATTAGGCGATTATTAACTAAACTGATACCATAATATTTTCTTCGGTTTCCGCGACTGTCACACATTTAAATAAAACAATTTAAACGAATTCAATTTTAATAGAGAAGATGGTTTGTCATTGCCACCGGCTTGGGATCCTGTTGTACATCTTATCAAGGATCAAGCAAGACACAAGATGGAAACCATGGGCCTCGAACGGTGTAAAACAAATTAGTGTTAAAAGTAGTATATGTAGAGTTTTTGTTTAAAAGTATTTTATAGTAATAAATAAGGCAATCTGGGAGTTTTCTTTGGCGGTTCTTTCTCCTCAGTAAGCCTTTAGTGAACCGCTGGTAGATATTTTAAATAAAATAATAAATGCCCTTCTGGCACATGTCTTTACACATTAGGCCCATCTGGCATGTATGAATACCTTTATTTTAAATTAATATTTACAAAAGGGGTAGTTTGCACAAATGTAACTTTGACGGAGAAGAATTGTGTTTTTCTCAGTCATCCTTTGACAACGGTATCTGTAAAGGTACTAAAACGTCAGGGAGGCTCAAATAATTAATATACGCGATATAATCCGTTTAAATTGTTTTATTTAAACTGATACCAGTAAAATCGGTTAGGTTAGGTTAGAACTATGACCACAACAAAACCGAACTGCTGCCAGTAAAGTTAGAACCGAACTTAATGGGTTAGATTTGGTTTTTTAGGGTTCCGTAGTCAACTAGGAACCCTTATAGTTTCGCCATGTCCGTCTGTCCGTCTGTCCGTCTGTCCGTCTGTCCGTCCGTCCGCGGCTTAGCTCCGTGATCATTAGTACTAGAAAGCTGAAATTTGGTATGAGTATGTGTATGTATCACGCCGACAAAACGGTAAAATAAAAACAAAAAAAAAAATTTTTTTTCGGGTACCTCTCGAACACCTAAAGTGGGGGTGTTTTTTTTTTTTTGTTTCAACCCTAGTGTGTGGGGTGTCGTTGAATAGGTCTCTTGAAAATAATAGGGGTTTTCAAACATTACTTTTTGATAAAGTCAGTAGTTTTGTAAATATTCGCTCCGAAAATAAAAAAAATTGTGTCCCCCCCCCTCTAACTTTTGAACCACAAGTCAAAAAAATATGGAAAAATTCATGTTAATGCGGCCTTATAAGTACTTTCAATGAAAACTATATTGAACAAAATCGGTCAAGCCGTTTTTGAGTTATCGCCAAATTTCATATTTTTTCTTTAAAAGGTCGTAAGTTGACTTCCAGAAGGTAATAAGTGATTACAGTTTCTAGGGCGTTTACGACCTTTTTATAGAGCTTAAAATCTGTCTTAACTTAAACCTCGGGCTTAAAACAGCAGTTTATTGTGAAGGATGAGCAACTACGGAACCCTACACTGAGCGTGGCCCGACATGCTCTTGGCCGGTTTTTTAACTTAATGGGACATGTAAATATTATGCTTATTCATATTCTGCCATATGAATGTTCTGATAAAAAAAAATGTGATATCACAATGAGAAAAAATATGCAACATAAAATTCGGAGAAATGATGATTCTGTCAAAGGTTGTTATGCAAAATGAAAATATGAGTATCAATTTTATGCAACATCACAATATGAGAAAAAATTATGCAAAATAAAATTCGGAGAAATGATTATTCTGTCGAAGGTTGTTATGCAAATGAAAATATGAGTATCAATTTTAAGCAACATATTAGTGAACCAAGAGTAAGACTAACATAGTTTATTGAGCAATGGGATAAGACTCACTGTTGTTTCAACAAGAGTTATTGGCTGTGGCAGTCTTCCCCCGGCGAAATTCCACCTTACCTTAGTGAAAAATTATTTAAAGCTAAGTATATATTTATGGTAGTAAATAGACAGGTCGATTCTCGATAAAACGAGAACGACCTATTTTGTAACTTATCCATTTGTTGCTCACGTTTTATTGAGTTGTGCCAGTAATTTATTAGTTGGATTTCAAGATGAATATATTCGTTATGTGCCTGAGAAACTTTCTACAATCACAAGTCACCAGTAAACGTTATTTTAACAGGTACCTAAATACTAAACTTTACAAGAGAAGGTAAGTTTGAAGAGTATTTTTTTTTTACAATAGGTAATTCAAATTGTTATGTATAGTATGGGTATTCTAATTGTTTTGTCTATCTCAGTCCATGAAACCATTATGTACGTATAATAATTATGCGAATATTTCGACTTACAGTTGGTCTTAATGTAATATAACGCTTTTTTTAGGGTAAACGAAAAGGTACCTAAATGTCTGGGGCATTATTCTTTTACGTCTTTTCCTGTTAGCCTATAGAGGAAAAATCCATTAGTCTCTGTTTGACCTGTTTCCGTAATCAGAATCGTCTTAATCGCACTTATTATTAAATACAATCCGATAAAATAATTACTTACTGAGAATGAATATATATTGTAAATAAGTGAGATAGCAGTTATAGTATTTATAAACATGTTTAACTTATGAAGAACTAGCTGTTGCCCGCAACTTCGTCCGCGTGGAACCTTTATCTTGAAAATTTTATGTCTTTTTTATTTTCAGATCTAAGTAATGTTGAAATTGTGAAACGTGCTTTTTTGCAATTATTTACGGAATAGTAACGAACCCTTCGTACGCGAGTCTGACTCGCTCTTAGCCTATTCTTACTATTATTTCGGCTAATTTGGTCTAATTACGCGGTATCATTATAAAATCAGGTACATCTACGAACGAATAGCTTTACTAAATTCGATAAGTTTAAGAACGACGTTTATAAATTCTTTGATTCGAATAATAATGCCTTGTTACACAAAGTTTCAAGTACCGCACTCAAAAAAATTATTGATCTACATACAAATTTTCAACTGCTTTTTCACCACCTTCAGGGCTGAATTTTCAAAAACACTGAAATCACTTTTCTTGTATTCTATTGATATGCCTTTATATAAAGTTTCAAGTCCCACACTTAAAAAAATGTTTGGTCTTCATACAAACTTTCAAGCCCTTTTTCACCACCTTCAGGGCTGAATTTTCAAAAACGCTGAAATGAGTTTTCTTATCTTTTAATAAAATACCTTTTTACTAAGTTTCAAGTTCCTAGCTTAAAGTTAAATTTGAACCCCAAGACAAAATTTCATCCCCTTTTAACCCCCTTAGAGGTTGAATTGTTAATAACGATTAATTAATATTATTTTTTTATTCTTATATATGCCTTTATAAGAAGTTTCAAAGAATTTGTAAGGGATTTAAACTTTCAATCCCTTTTTAACCCTTTTAGGGGATGAATTTTTGAAAACGCTGAAATTACTTTTCTCGTATTCAAATAGTTTGCTTTTATACAAAGATTCAAGTTCCGCACTCAAAAAAATATTTGATCTCCATACAAACTTTCAACCCCTATTTTACCACGTTAGGGGATGAATTTTCAAAAACGCTGAAATCAGTTTTCCTTTATTTTATTTTTATACATTTTTACGAAGTTTAAAATTCCTAACATAAAAAAACTTGTACCCCATACAACCTTTCATCACCTTTTTAACCCCCTTACGGGGTTGAATTTTTCAAAATCGCTTCTTATCTCTTGTAAACTTTATAAATTCCACCTACTGCGCAAATTTCAACTCTCTAGCATTTGTAGTTTCGGCTCTGCGTTGATGAGTCAGTCAGTCAGGCCACTTGCATTTATATATATAGATAAATAGATTAGATGTTTAAAGTAGGTACTTGCTAAAGACACTGGGTGATCTGACTTTAGCATAATGATGCATGTATTGCCTCCTTTCAATATTAAGTACAATTACGTTAAGCAAACTTAAATCGAAAACCAACTCTGAAGTAACCACGGTAAGGTGTATAGTTCCTTCGTTCAGCAAAACTACTAAAGACAAAGATTAATAGTGAGTTTTAACAGAACGGCTACACTAAAATATTAAACAGAGACGTGAAAATTAATCCACTTCCATTAGGTACGTTCGATATTTCTACAGATCCTGAAATTGTTTATTTATTCGCAAGAGGCTATAAAAAACATCTCATCTTATGTTTATTTTGACAGGTACATAACATTTATGACTCCTTGTAAAGTACAAATGAGATGTTGCCTGTAGGTAATATATTTTTAGGCGTGCGTTATTGCTTCTTCTAATTGCGGGGGCTTATTTCGTCGCAGCCCGCGCTCGATGAAAAGGCGAAGCGCTGAACTCCGCTTAATGAAATGCTTAGTTCTCGTCTTTTGAAACGTGAATAAAGTTTTCAAGTTCGCAGGAGGATAGATGCTCGGTTGCAATTATTCAATGACTTTCTTCAGACGGTTTGCGGAAAGCATTCTCAGCAAACCATCTGACGAAAGTCATTGAATAATTGCATCCGAGCATCTAAATATTTATTTTACACTGCTCACTAATGTCGAGATAAACTTGGAAAATGATGATCCACGAGCATCGTTTTGTGAAATTTCGGCAATATTGTATTAAAATGTCAACGACATGACCCTTGGGGTTCGGGTTCACGGGGTTTTCGTAATATGAGCAGACAAGAAATTTGACTTGTCGTTAATCAATCGAGGTATCGCAGACACTGTAATAGACCCTCGTTGAAACTCCAGTCGGCGGGATCATAGGGTTGCCCCTTATCAATCAGATCTGCGGTCATTAGCCGCGTCCATTTATTATTTAAATGGCACTAAGTATAACGCAGGGACTACTCAGGATGAGAGTTGTCACCTAAAGTGGTTTAAATCGAGTTAATTGAATATAGTTACCTCGTTCATTCGCCTGCAAAATCATTCAGTCGATGCTTTACGCATATATTTGACTTGTAAATTGATTTCTTATAAGTATTTGAACGCTAATCAGCTGTGTAGTATTTTTTTTTTTCATACCGCAAGTAAATAGAGAGTATTGTAAGTTCAAAATCTGTGTGTCGGTGAAATATATAATATCTTTTTTATTTTATTTGATTTGTAATTTCCAACGTGCCGTTTTAACTCTCGCTACGCTCGCGATTCACCTGCGCAACCCTTCGTTTGCACGGGATTTAGCACTGGAAATAAAAAAACAGCTTCAGCCTGCATAAAATAAATAACCATTGCGCTTGAATTTATTCGTAATAAGCGAAGACAAAAATAGATTTAGTTAAAAAATCTCACAGACTAAGAATCAGAAATCCTACTCACATATTATTTTCAATTCTTTTAACCAAGGCAATATCTCATTTACTTTATGAAAGTCATCGAGACGATCTCTAAGATTTCAGAGCAATTCAGCCTTTGACTTAATGACTTTTCGCTGTTTGATTGGATTGTATAAGTTAATTATTCATTAAGACGTATTTGCTCGATTGCCCTTATAGTAGTTATAGTAGAGTTGTTAGTCCGCTGTTTTCTAACATAATTGTGCGCATCGGGTTACAAGCATGAAATTTCTACCACAGATAGAGTGTTCTACGGTGATTATTTTCAGATGTGGAGGGAAGTCAGATTTGTCCCCTGTGAGGCGGGAGAGCGGAGTGAATACGGCCAAGTAGCCTCTTTTCTTTCTTTGTTGCTGGTCAGTTAACTCTACCAGGACGTGTTTGGTATCATTTCCGTGTAAAACAAATATCAGAAATCTATTTTCATGTTATTTTTGTATAGTTCTGTATAAAAATATGGGTGTAATGGCCGAAAAGGTAAAAATCACAACAAGTTTTTTTATTCAGTGAGGTAAATTAGTTCAATTTCGTGAATATTTTCAAATTATTATTATAATTTCAAAAAGGTCATTTAATCTGGTTTCTAAAAATATATGCATGTTGGGCACTTCTCATACAAACAGTAGCTTAAAATATATAATGCATCCTATTTCGTTTCATTAAATACATTAAATAATGATTATTAACATGCTTTTACATATAATACTTACTATATACGTCCTAGAAAATCAAATTACTCTAATTAAAACAAAATATTTTTTGCTACCTGTACCTATACAGGGTGTAACCGACTGTGTACCGAAAACTGAAACCATGGCTTCAGACCATTATTCTGAGCTGGAAAATCGTGGAAATTTCTTTGAGAAAATTCACAAATTTTCCTCGCGAGTTTTAATTTTTTCTTTATTTTTCCGTTAATCGAACTCTACCAGTAACAATTTTTCATGAAAAATCGCATGAAAATTGCATTTTTCGCAAAACACACAATGTATCACAAACAGTATTATGTAAGCTTAACGGTACAACACGGAGCCCGTGGAGTGGGGCAGATAACGGTACTGGCCGGTCATTGATCCGCCAGGCCAGTGTGCCAGCGCAGGCCGCTGCGGTCGGACGCATGTCGGATTAATGTTTACCTACCCGCGCATTTTATTTGCTTGCTTGAATGAAAATAATCTTGTTAGACTGTTTTAATTTATCGGTCTGTTGTTATTGGTGTTAGGTAGTACACTAGTTGTGATCTGTGGTTGCGTTGTTTTTATGGTTGCATTCATTCATGTCATTCGATGCGCATTGGCGTAACGGTATGTTTTGCGCTGACGCGTGAGTGGAGTGGGGAACGCCTGGACCGGTCGCTCGCCGCGTGCTCCCCTCCCCGCGCGTCTGCACTCGAGAGAATTGGACGCAATACATTGCGCGTCGAGTTTTATAATTTATTTTGGAAAATCTTATCCTTGAGTTTTCCGAGAAAATGAACACTCGTTTTCAGTTCGTGATTATGGTCTAAAACTACGGTTTTCGTTTTCGGTACGCTGTCGGTTACACCCTGTATATATACCTATGGAGAAAAAAAAAAGTTGACTGATCGACCTGGAACAGTTGTAATATGTTGCCTTTAGATAAGATATTAATGAATATATATAATATAATTGATTTTTAATAAGTTTCGGCCCTCTACTTGAGCTAGATTTTTTTTTTACTCTTGATTGGTAAAAAAAAAACTTTTTTTTTTACGTAATTAGTATTAGATTTATAAAGAAGGATTTCAACTTCAAATGTTTTGAGCTTATTTCATACTTACGGCAACTACTACGTGAACCTGTGCCCCAAATTAAAATTCAGTATTTTAAAAAATTTAATATTTTTAATATTGTTATATTTTTATGCAATAAATATCTTTCATTTCGAGTATTATGTGCTTAGAAAAAAATCACTTGACTTTCATTAAAAAAAATAAGATTTTGATAAAAAAAAAAAACAATATGGGCTTGATTATAATATTCAAGATGACAGTAGAGGGCTAAAAGTAGTATTGAATATTTTTATTATTATTTTTCTCGTACACCTGGCAGCCTAATGCAACGTTTTAGAGACGTTCTGAATTGAATTTCCAAAAAAAAAATTCGCTCCACCCTAGAGCACACGGGCTAATCTCAACATCAACAATTTATTTATGTTACTGTTTGTAAGAAGAGTGCCCAATATGTATATATTTTTAGAAACTATAACCCGATACAAGTATGGCTAATTACAAGTTAACTTAATTCCGTAGCGAACGTGTTAAATTTGCTATTATTCAATATTTTTCTTAGTTGTAAATATTCAGGAAATATAACTAATTTATCCCCCTGAATAAAAAAAACTTATTGTGATTTTTACAATTCCGGAAATACAACCATATTTTCATATGGAACTTTGAATAAGTAACATGAAAAATAAATTGCTGATAATGTTTTACACGAAAACGACACCACACAAGTCCTAGTAGCGTTATCTGATCAGTAATATAAAAAGAAAAAGAGGACTCCTTTGTCCTATTCACCCCGCTTTCCCGCCGCACAGGGGACAAATTTGACTTCCTTCCACATCTGAAAATAATCACCGCAGAATACTCTATCTTTGGTAGAAATTTCGTGGTTGTATCCCGATGTACACAATTTCGTGACTTAGCAAAATGTACTAGAACACGCAGGCTAAGCTTATCATCAACATTTTTTTCAAGGTACTTTTTGTATTAGTTGTGTCCAATATGTTTACATTTTTAAAAACAAGATTAAATTTTCTGTTTAGTGATATTTTTTTAAATTGTAAATATTCAGGATAGATAACTAATTTATCGTTCTGAATAAAAAAAACTTGTTGTGATTTTTACCTTTTCGGCAATAAACCCAAATTTGTATATGAAACTATTCTTAAATAACATGAAAAATTAATAGCTGATATCTATTTTACACAAAAACGATGTCGCACAAGCCCTAATAGCCTTAACTGATCAGTAATAAAAAAAAGAAAAAGAGCAGTACTTGGTCCTCTTCACCCCGCTCTCCCACCACACAGGGGACGAATCTGACTTCCCTCCACATCTGAAAATAATCACCGTGGAACGCTCTATGTGTGGTAGAAATTTCATGCTTGTAACCCGCTGCGCACAATTTCGCGGCTTAGCAACTCTACTATTACATTTAAACTTTAAAAAGCGCGTCAAATAGACTGAAAATTATAATAATGAATATTACACAAGCTATAGAAATTAAAAGATAAACAACCCATTCGTTTACATTTAATAGTAGTTTATGCAACTGTTACATAAAGAAAGGCCTTAAAACATGGCCATAAAGTATTAGTTTATTTATTAGAGAAAAAACAACATAAAATTAAAAGTATATAACTAAACCTTAAAAAACTTAAATTATGATCTATTTAAACCTAACTTAAACTATTGGGACCTAAAGTAAAGTATTTAATATGACTAAAACAAAACTTAATTGATTCCTTTGTATAATAGCCTACCAAACGAAGGAAAACTAGGGAAAACAATTCGTGTAGAAGTGAACTTTAGCATAATATGTATATGCTTATGTAGGGAATGGTGGTTTTAAACAACCTACTAAACGTACTAGTGGATGGGGGTGGAGCTAACGGGCATGGAGAGGTATAAAGCGCCCTTTTTTTTAGTTTGTCGAAATAACTCGCAAATGGTGGCCCATACCTAAAAGAGTCTACTTTTTCGCGAGGATCCATATTTATTGAGATATGAAGGGAAGAAGATAGATAGTAAAAATAAGCTTGTGTTCTAAGTTTAGCATGCATTCAAATTAAATTCCCAATTAACTTCTAAATCTAAATCAACGTAGTCGATGATGTCTTGAGCGGGGGCTCCGTTAGTGCATGAGCCAAAGCCTACACCGCAGGTACTAGAGCAGGCAACTCCTGCTTTACGGAGCCGCATCATTCAGTCGAGCATCGGCAAACTATGTTTTGAGGGTGGAGTCAAGTGCCACTGGTTCGTTGGTGTGGTTGGTTGACACTGACTTCATGGCATCGTCTTTTCTGACCCATCCTCATTGGGTAGCTGGTTGGGCAGGGGGTTGCCGAGCCATTGTCTCTGTATTCCCTATAATTATTGTAGGCATACTCTGAACAAGTGTTGCTTCGTAGTTCGTAGCTCTTCGGGTAGGGGAAAGCGGAAAAAAAGCTGATTAACGGTATTTATTGAGGTTTTGTTCCTGGGCTGGCATTTGGCAAATCGCCAGAAACAACTTCACGCCGGCCTGTTCAGGGCTCACTGAAGATTTTCGTAATTTTTTGGACCAGGTCAGGAAATTTTCAGTGAGCCCTCCTGAGAGTATTAACCAGGCCGGCGGCAAGGTGTTTCTGGCCATCTACCAGTACTTTTAGTAGGTTGTTTAAACCACCATTCTCCACAACTATGGCAAAATGTATTCATTGTCTACTGCTGGACATAGGCGTCTCCAACTGCACGTCATTGTGAACGATCCTCGGCTA
This sequence comes from Apotomis turbidana, assembly GCA_905147355.2. Lineage (NCBI taxonomy): Eukaryota > Metazoa > Arthropoda > Insecta > Lepidoptera > Tortricidae > Apotomis > Apotomis turbidana. The sequence goes on along the minus strand of LR990288.1, from coordinate 16,629,643 downwards.
GTCTCATCCAGCTCTTGCCAGCCACCCTGCAAATATCGTTGCTCCACCTAGTCTGAGGGCGCCCCACACTACGCTTGCCGATCCGCGGTCTCCACTCAAGAACATGTTTACCCCACCGGTTATCGGTTCTTTAGCTAATATAGCCAGCCCACTGCCACTTCAAATTGCTAATACACACGAATCATTTTTCCTTATTTGGCAGTTTTTCGTTTTCAAAGTTATCCATATCTTTTGCATGACGTGATATGATTATATCACTTTCGTTACACAAAGGACGCGATTGTAGTTTTGTTTTATTAAGCTTAAGTAGGCCACAAGGGCAATTAAAAAAACGGATATATCGTCGTCGTCGGATGTATATCGTCGTTTAGTGCCCATAACACAAGCATACTAGAGCTTACTATGGAACTTGATCGATTTGTGTGAGGTGGTCCGTTATTTATTTTTATTTATTTTATATTGTTCTGGTACGACCTAGTTTACGCCTGTTAACTTCCAGGTTAACGCCCGGTTGGCGTTTAGATCTTCTTGAATATCGCCGTCCAACTCCATATACCTGCCAGTTCATTAATCGGGTGTGATTCCACTCTGTATGCTTACGCGATTTTCACACAATATTACCTATAACAAAACGAGACTAAGGCTGCAATTAACTAAACTTTTATCCAAAACCCCATATTATTTTGACATAACTATCCGAAAATTTCATGCGTGATACTTGGAATTAATGTTTGGTTAAGTCCAGCTTTAATCGCATTACAAAACGGTGTTTATTTAATTACCTTGTATGTCTAGTATATCTTGCCACGACTTCGTTTGTCGCACGACTCGAAATTTCAATGACAATAATAAACGTTCCATACGTTCCAATATAATAAATGGAGCTGGTCGACTGATGGGGCCGGATGGTACCTACCTACTCTTAGGAGTTCTTTAATAAAACAGCGAAAACCTACCGAGTTTGGGCCGTTTAGAATCGTGTTATTGAGTAGTTGATGGATGTTAAAAAAAAGTACTTACTTTCGGCAATAAAAGTTGCTATATCAATGAAATATTTAACAAACACTTACTAATCGAATCAAACCTAATGAAAAACCATTTACGTAAACGCATCGGTTTAAGATTTGTTTTATTCATAAACATAAAGATGTTGTATATGTAAATATACACTTATAACTTCTTTTATTGTTGTTTACCATACACATCAGAAACTCGGCAAATCAAAAGCGTCACGGGTCGAAGGAATAATTTACCGTCGAGATTGAAATTAGCGACGTGCCTCGTAATTAATTCAATTTTCCCATTTCTGTCGTAAGTGATCTTGCCTGTGATTACGACACCTCGGCGCGAGGGTATATTTACGAATATTATGAAGACTACGATTACACTGATCGTGGCCAGACATGCTCTTGGCCGGTTTTTTTACTCCAATATATGATTGTTTATTTAATTATCTGGTAAAATACCTTTTCCCCGTGGCTTCGCTTTCAACTCCTGTTTAGCTCTCTTTCATATGAATAAATCCTGAATATCCTTATAAAATTTACTCTATGTCCTATTTTGATATCTAAGCTGAAAAGTTTTATGGAAATGTGTTACTTAATTTTAACTTTTAAGTGGAACGTACATACTTGCAAACTTTCACGTCTAGTTATAATATTAACGGTATTGTTCTGTTTTAAGGTAGCAAAGGTAAATAGATTCGGACTCCGAAATTATTCCTACTAAGTATAATCTAGACGTTTGTTTTCATGAAACAAAAATTAAGTGTCCTTTAGAATGGTAGGGTGTGGGAAATAATTGATTGCACAGCATTTTTGCGATTGAAAGAAATAAGGAAACAACCATGCCGATAATAAATAAAAACTATACATGTTTTTCTTTGGCTGACAAAGTCGCAGCTGAGACCGCAATACGAAATATTAGAAAAGTAACACTAGAATACTCCGTCTTTTAGGAAAGGATAAAAACTAACTTATGTGTTAATCCATGGTGTAACCTCGTATGCCGAATTTTATCAATATTGGTCTAGCCGTTTAACACAAACACATGTAAACACACAAACACACTCACATACTTTCGCCTTTAAAATATTTTGTCATTATAATCATAGCATTCGTTATCACTGAATTCACTGATAAAAGATGTTATGATTTATGAATTCCGCTATAACCGATATTACCTGTCTTATATCCTGATTTTATTTATTCTTGTTTTCTTACTAGTTGTTAAAATAGACTAAGAGCTAGCGACCAAATCGGTCATGTGGCTTCAGCTGTATTGAAACTCCGTTAGCTACTTCCCTGAACAACCTTTTCCTATAATCTTCGTGCTGGCAGGCCGCGGTCGGTGGGTGCGGGTGTAGTGGGGCGGGGAAAAAAAAGAAAAAAAATGTGGGCTCAGCGACTTTCATTTTTTTTTCAAACAGTTGCTCTGTACTACTATTTCGATACCTTCCCACCGAAATTTTTTGCATGGCTATTTTTTGGGGCTTACATATTGATTAATCTCGCGTCAGAAAAAAAGCCAATACAGCTGAGCCCACACGAAAATTATTATTATTTTGGTACTTTTAATTAACGCTGGCGACCCCTTCCCACCACCCGATCGCTTTGAAATTTTTTTTGGGTGCACAGGGAGTACAGAGAAACTATTTGAAAAAAAAATTAAAGTCACTGAGCCCACATTTTTTTTTCTTTTTTTTCCCTACCCCACTACACCCGCACCCACCGACCGCGGCCTGCCAGCACGAAGATTATAGGAAAAGGTTGTTCAGGGAAGTAGCTAACGGAGTTTCAATACAGCTGAAGCCACATGACCGATTTGGTCGCTAGCTCTCCGTCTAAAAGGCGTCTTTCAGTAGGTACTGATGCTACAGGCACCTATTTTATCATGATCACATTTCATACGAAAAAAAGAATACAAAGAGATAACAAAATGAGGGAAATTGTTAAAGGTCTTTCGAGTATAAGATTTTTTGGCATACTTTAATGTAAGTACATAACAATATTCCGCTACCCCAAAACTTACATTTACTCGGTAAACCGCTTATTTTAGGTGGGAAGAAACGGGTTGTCATGCAACTTTTTTATAAACTTAATAAAGAAATACGTTGAACATTGAATGTTACGAGCCTCGTAATATATTTACTGTTCTCTTCGCTCGTATTTTTGCAACATCTAAATAAACGTATGACATAGCGAGAATTACGACTTTATAACTTACCTATCTTTATTTGTATCTAACGAAACAAATGTAAGATAATATGTATTTACGTAACTATTAGACGATAGGTTAATTATTTTCCAAGTAGCTGAAATAATAACTTGGAATCTAATGAATTGGCATCTATTTAAAATAACTAACTTGGCACTATCTCCTCTTTGTTCGTGAGTTAAAATAGGTTGGTACAATATATATTTAGTAAGGAGTATTTTTAATTACTAATTGTTAACCTGTTGTGTTTTATTATAAATAAAAGAAAAATACTTGGCAGTCAAAATAATAACTTTGCATTGATGCCCAGGGAATAGCTTTAGCTGCCAAATTATTATTTTTGTGAGTTTAGGTTAGACACAGTTTAGATTTAAGATGCCCGGTTACATACAATATGCTTTAAGTCATTAACTCAAGCAAAAAATAAATAGACCTTTCAACATACAATTGCGTTAGTCTGTCTGCCTGTTTGAAATAATCCCGAAGACTACTGAATCCATTTTCATACTTTTCAATAGCATGTAGCTAGACTTGCATGATTACTTTGTTCGTGAGTTATAATCCGTAAGAAGTACAGTGTAGGTCGCTAGTATGAACGCGACAAAGAGCTGGGTACATAGTAACCCCTTCATAAGAGTGATAACTTACTGCAGACCCTTAGAGCTCTACGACACTGAATAAGTACCTGCGAGTAATACTACAGTTTACGAGAACTGTAAAAACGTATCTATATACCTAATGCTTTCGCGGAGGGTATGTTATATTTCGTTATAATTAACAATATATCCACTTTAGTAGGATGCTATTAGCTAAAGCCATTTTACTGTTAGTACGCACCGAATTGAACCAACAAAATACAAGCACACAAAATAAATGTCACCAGTTTCTTAAACGGTGTCGCCTGACAAAGAACTGTGGACTTTGTTCAGTTGTTGTACTGTTAGGAATCGCTTCAGCGCTCAATCCTCCATCATGGATTTGGTACGTGTTAGCGGTTGTGAGGAATGCCTTAGTGGTTTCGATGAATCGAGTCAATCTCTGCCAGCTGCGGGATAAGGCTTAAGTAGATTTTGCTTAAGCTGCTTAGGGCAATGCCTTCAAATATATGAAGTACCTACCTACGTCATCGTTATCGTCAAAATCGACTCACACAAATAAATTACCTAATATAATGCATTACGAAATCGCCAATCTAGCAATATCTGGGTTCTATGATGGTAACGTAACGGAATATACAGGGTGATCAATCCAAATGGGTCAGTAGGAAGAAAACAAAAACTATAAGGGATAGGTAAATCTGTTCTTAAGAACTATGGCATCGAATAAATATAAACTACATTCTTTTTTTTTAATAAATCTCCTGGTTAAAATTCTGTAAGTAATCGCATGCCGTATTGTAACATACTTTACAGCGGTTTTGATCGGTTTATGTATGAAATTATGTATGAGATTATAAAATAATAATAATGCAGTTTTCATTAAATCTAAAATCGACGCCATGGTTCCTAAGAACAGATTTCCCTATCTCTTATAGTTTCTGACTTCTCCTTACTGACCCATTTGGATTGATCACCCGGTATACAAATTAGATACAGTAACTTGGGGTGCTTTCCAAGTTTTCCAACTATGGGGTATAATAGTAGTGTTTATGTTGCATGGTATGGGGTATAATAGTGTTTATGTTGTGAATTTGGTGAGAACTTTTCAGGGTAATTAATTTGAAAAAAAATCAATATAAGGCTTACGCTTGCCATTTCCTCTTTAGCGTCACCTGTTGAACATAAATCAGCCCAAATTCACTTCAGTACAATTTAATATCGCATTATTTTTTAGAGCAAAGTCTTACAAATGTTTAACATCCAACATGGCCCCGGCAGTCTCGTTATGCGAGTTTTCTTTATCGTTAAAACATGAATTTAGCTTATTTGGAAGGAAACGCGAGACAAGAATCTTAAGTCTCTTTAAATTATGAGTTTTGCGTGGAAAAGTTCATTATTAAATAAATAGTCTACCTAAATGTTTATGGGCGGTAAAAAGTAAGCGGCCGAAGGGTGTACCTTAAGGTATTCATACCTTTCTTGGAACTTTAAGGTTTGTATAACGACAAGGTCTTGTTTTACTAGGTTAGGTCCTAATATATGTCATCCTAATAATTTAGGCCTTATCACACTTGCGAGTTGCCAGCGCCGAGTATTCGCCAGCATACAAAATTCGCTCGCAATTCGCAAAGTGTGATAAAGCCCATAGTGATCTACTTGTATAGTAATATGTGAGATTAACCATACTGCGTGCTTAGTGATATATAAAATATTATAATATAACGGTTCTCCAAACTCCTTAAAATGTGTGAGCGTGACAGTATACTACTTATGCATAAAATTATTGATTACATTGCCTGTCACACTCCGGTTGTGTCAATAACGACCAGCTAGAGGCCCTAGGGACGACATGATGGAGAGAGGTTGCCAATAGTTATTTATGTTAGGTCCTTTTCACTGAAATGGATGTTATGTCCCCGCTGAAACATTACACGAAAATGGCTATGAACATAAGGATATTTTTAGCCAAGTTTGTCCAGCTGTGGGCAGTGTAACATTTCTGCTATTTCTCGACTCATCTATGAAAACACGGCGTGAAATATCCTTCCATTTGTATTGTTTAAAAGTTAATAAACTCAGAAGAGCCAGCTTTGAACAGAATGTAGCCTAAACAACGGCACGTACTATGAAACGCATATGTTTACGTCACGTTAAAGTGCATCTGTCAAACGTGTCTGCGATCGTGCACCGAGTGATGGAGTGGCCCAAATATTTATTTACGATCAGATCCGGTCGTAATCTCCAGTGCTAGCCCGAACTATGCCCGTTGTGCGTTCCTGGAATGCGTGCTAATATTAGTTGTAATATAAATTCAAAATTAATTGTATGTGCGAGGCAATTCCTGACGCCTTACCACTAAAGCGTTCGCTATTTGTAACGTTCTAGTAATTACAGTATTTGTAGGTACTCTGCATAACACAAAAGTTGCAGTTTTGCATGGTATGCTCATGTCAGGTTTTCTAAATGTATGTTCACGAGAGTGAAGTGGCGTCAAATGCACTCGTGGGCGAGCCCGAGCCGATTTGATTTAGTGTTTCTTATAGGAGCTAAATGTTTCGATAGGTATGGACACCATGCCACTACAAAGTTACTTTTATACTTAAGTCCAAAAAAAATAAAAAATGTCTTCCGTTTCTGTAATTAAAATTATCCAAACTCGTACTTGTAACATACAAGTACCTACTTATATACCATATCCGTACGTTCTGTTCCGCACTAGTTAGTTTTCGTATTGAGCTTCATACGAAAACTGGCTGAGATGTAAATGTAGCCTAAAAATTAATTAATCACTTACCTTCTTTACTTTCGTATTACCCTGTACTTTTAACCCCTTTTTTAGGGTTCCGTAGTCCCCGTAGCGAAACTATAAGGAACCCTTATAGTTTCGCCATGTCCGTCTGTCCGTTCGTCCGTCCGTCCGCGGCTTAGCTCCGTGATCATTAGTACTAGAAAGCTGAAATTTGGTATGATTATGTGTATGTATAACGCAGACAGAACGGTAAAATAAAATTAAAAAAAAATATTTTTTTTCAGGTACCTCTCGAACTCCTAAAGTGGGGGTTATTTTTTTTTTCTTTTCAACACTGGTGTGTGGGGTGTCGTTGAATATTAGGACTTGTAAAAACAATAGGGGTCTTCTAATATTATTTTTTTGATAGTCAGCAGTTTTGTAAATATTCGCAAAATAGTGTCCCCCCCTCTAACTTTTCAACCACGGGTCAAAAAAAAAACGGATTCGGTGTTTTTATGGTTACTAGTTGAGTTGCTCTCGGAAATATTTTTTTTCCCGTTGTGGTCGGTTATTTTTTGTAAAAAAGTGATTATTACAGACTACGACACTTCTAAGCGTTACAGTGCGCAATTTAAAACAAATTAATTCATAAATATTTGTATAGAATCTTTTTATCGATTCATATTTTTTTATATGGTAATACCACATTTTTATTTTTATAAATAATGACACAAAGGTAAATTAAGAAAGAAAAATTGAATGCGATCTACTACAATCGAAGCGGGGTTTGAACCCGCGACCTCTGCGTTTCCGGCGCATTGCTCTCCCAACTGAGCTATTCGACCGCTACGTCAGTCACACCAAATCTTTCATCCCTTAATCCTTGACGCTACTGGAGCGCCCTCTGCGTCATATATGTTTTTGAAATGCTTATTGCGCATTAGCCATACCCTAGGATGTGCGTTTTACACGCACGATCCCCAATCCCCATTGCTTTACAGCAAGTGTGAAGACTGCGAGAGAGATGGCGCTGTTCTAAATATTTGATATTATTTCAGTTGGGAGAGCAATGCGCCGGAAACGCAGAGGTCGCGGGTTCAAACCCCGCTTCGATTGTAGTAGATCGCATTCAATTTTTCTTTCTAAATTTACCTTTGTGTCATTATTTATAAATTAATTCAATACAGATATTTTATAAACATACACCATATAACCAGACGATACATTACAACTTCGCGTTTCAGTTTCGTACAGCTTCGGACTAAACGAATTACATAGGTATTTAAAATTTACTCTTGTTTCAGTGAGGCCGAGACGGAAATTGGTTAGGAATTATTAGATTAAGTTACCCACATAGTCGGCAGAGTAGGCCGGATATCAAATTATTTAAATGGCCGGCTACTGGAATTTCACAGCACGCTGGTAATAGATTTCCGGCGTACTATACCGTGTGCCTTCCTTGGAATCATCATATCAACCGATAGACGTCCACTGCTGGACAAAGGCCTCCCCCAAAGTTCTCCACAACGATCGATCTTGCGCCGCCCTTATCCAATTTCTACCCCCGATCTTAACCAAGTCGTCGGCCGACCTTGTTGGAGGCCTTCCATTAAGTTTGGCGACTGTCTGAGCTATATCTACAACCTTGGTTCTCTTGCGTATCTCATCATTTCGGATTCGATCCCGCAAGGAAAGTCCGAGCATAGCTCGCTCCATTGCCCTTTGAGTAACTTTGAGCCTTCTTATGAGGCTCATTGTAAGCGACCACGTTTCATCACATTGTTGTCATCACAAAAAATATTCACATCATTCCTTGGAATACAAAAACAATATTTTACTGACTAGGTACATACAATGAAGACAGTTAAACTCGTGAAATCCGTAATGAAAGAAGATTCAATTAAAGTGTGTCAGATACATTTCTGAGCATTTTTATACCTACTACTACTTTGTAAGGTATAACCCAAAGGGTGCACTGGGTGTCCTAAGCCTCCGCTATCCGTGTGTTACCGGGGCTGTATCATTAGAAACGTATTTTAGGTTCCAAGTAAATACAGCTGTACCTGAGGAAATTAAAGAAAACTTAGGAAGAACTTAGAAATTAAAATTATCAATATATATATATTTATTTATATATTTTTTTTGTCTCGTTAAATGGAAAAAAATAAAGAGAAAGATGTTAATTTGAATCCTGGCCTATTATTTTTTTGTAAAAAGAGTATGTTAAGGTAACTAACAAATTCTTTTTTTTTTCATGACACCGTGCCGCGCGCTATCGCGTCAGTTTTCGCGAAGATTTACGTGTTGACCTACATTTCACGTCTCTGAGTAATAAGCGAGGAAATTCATCATTTTTCGTAAATTATCAACGGGGAGACGTTTATTTCCCCGTAATAATCTCTAAATAGATTAACTATAAATAAATTGCATTGGTTTATTTTGAGGTCGGAACTTCAAACGAAAATTGTTAATGTTATGGCGGAAAAGTTTGTCAGTAAGTCACCTGAAAATTAGAAACCCATTTATAATTTTCTTCATATTGGTAGAAAGGTGTCAATGTTGGTGGTAAACATACTTCCGGTTCGTGGTCGCCGCTCGAACCCCACCCATGAACCCATGAACCTCTTTAGGCACATACAATGTCTCGCTCGAGGCTAGCCTTGTATGTAGCCGAAAACAGAACGCCTGATTAGATCACAAAGAAATAAGGTACCGCTTTGGATTGGGGCAAAGCATTATCAGCTTAGCTCGCACATTAGTACGTTTTAAGCGAAGACCCTACTCATTAACTTCCTTAGCTGAATACCTACTTCAATACTATACCCAATGGCATATTTAGAAGAACGTTTACAGAGCAAAGTTGTTCAAGGTAATGTTACCAGCTAGTTATGCTCGGAATTTCCTTGCATGATCGAATCCGTACTAGAACCAAGGTTATATCAAACATAACTGTCTGATTTAAGTGGCAATCGGAGAGGCATTGCTCGTAAAATCGTTGGTCGTTGGAACAGGCAGGTTCTTAAGTGTCGACCGCGTACTGTAAGACGCAGTGTGGGGGAGACCAATTAAGGGAAACCGCTGACCTGCCGGCATTGCCGAAGCTTGACGAGGACGACAAACAACCAGTTGTTGTGAACTAGAGACCTCGCAATAAACTTTCAGCAGTCTTTCAGCTCTGATACGATGATGGTGATGATGGTGATCACCATGATGAATGATGATTAGAGAACATCGTCCTTTATAAAATACTGAGTAGGTGTAAATCATACCTGCAATCCGAAATTGAATTACGGAATTTACGGAAAGTCAGTAGCTCAAGTAGCCACTTGTCGCATAGGCATTTGTAAATTTGCGCTTCCCGAGAAAAGAATACTGGTAACGAGATCCACCTTTTAGATAAGATCAGGTACCTAACATAAATAAGCGGCAGAGAAAATGTGTTATCTTGCCGGCCTATGAGGGTTCTTTTATCACGCGATAAATAAGTGACAAAGCATCCCTCACGTTTTGACAAAATGCGAGTGTGAGTGGCAGATGCTTTGTCACTTATTTATTACGTTATAATCGCAACCATCATAGGCCCGCTGTTATACATGTTTAACGTATCATGATACGTCTTACGACATTTCTTTCTATGACGGGATCACGTAATCGCGGCTAGTTGCCATTAATTTACTAACAGTTTTAGTAGTACGCTCGCATATTAAATTTGCACGAAAACACGACCTTGTTAACAGCTAATTTATTTTCAATTTCCTCCGACGTTTTACAAGTTCGGGTTAATATTTAAATTATGAACGAAATCCTCGATTACTGCTCTGACGGGCGTTTGATACTGAAAGAATTAAATATTACCCTTTACCTTTAAGGATGGCACCTATGAAGCCAGTTACTTTGTAATAAAAAAAATGTGTTTTGTTCATTGGTGCATCTTTACTCTTTACGCAAAGCATCCCGCGTTTCCAATGAGGCGGAGCAAAGTGGAAACGTGTGAAATAGACTAATATACAACAAGGCTGAAAACGTGCATGTCGACTCCGCTTGGCTTTCATGATAGATCGATTAGGGATGTCCTAATTTCGCTCCACCTAAGTGCACACGCACCATTACCGCATAAGTGCATACGGGGTCTGCGCCCAGGGCCCTCAATCTTACGAAGGCTCCTATACTCATGGATGCCCCGACCAACCAAGGGAACCCCTTTTATTAAATGCCCAAGGGCAGCATTAATAATAAACGGTCTAACGTGTTTATATATTTAGTTCTACATAGTACCGTCGTGGTATAATGACGTGACGTGATGATGTCACAACAAAATAACCAAATAAACATTTGAGAAAAATTGCTTGTCTTATAGGTATAATTCATTTTAATTTTCGCTTACCCTAAAATGAGGCTTTAAGGAAAATCCTGTCACGAACGACAGCCGACAACTTTTAAAAACAACGACAGCGGATCAATAGCTAATGCTGTTAATAAATTTCCGTGGCAGAGTAATTTTGCTATCGGCCTGCCACGGTTACTCGGAACGCTGAAAAAGTATGTTTCGGTTCTAAAAAGGTATTTTTTAAACTGAAATGAGATGAAAATCTAAATCTCATGAAGTAATCCGATGAATTGACTTATATATTTTGAAATTACAAAGAATGTATTGACTATGCTGTTCTGTTTTAGGGCAAAAACCATGTTACAGATTTCCATTAAACTTTTCAGTAATATAGCATAGAGATCAGAATAGTACATAGGTACTATAAGTAATGTACGAGAATAATCGTTAATAAGTGGGATTATTTAAATGATAAAAGGGATTAACCTGACATAACTGTTTTCACTGTGACAATTTTAAGTTGTAGAATAATATTATGTGAACAAACTACTAAACGTAAAGAAGGACAGAATACCTACATGAGTATTCTATGCTCACATTTCTTAACCTACTTCTTAAAAAAATCCCGCAGCTTAAAGAAAAGCTAATATTACAGTCATAATTTTATGAGACAAGGCTTTTTGTATTTTCTTTTTTTTATCATGGACTGCTAACTTAATAAATGACTTTGCTTAGTAATTGTAAATGTTTCATTTTTTTATGTTTAATAATGTTGTGGTACCAGATTACTAATAGTAAACTAAATAAATATTGGATCTCACGGTGTTCACTGATAAACTTAAGTATTTTTGGACAATAAGTTGTATAATACCTTTTGAGAATAAAGTTCTTTAACCATAAATCATCCATCACTTTTCATATGCTCTACGAGTGTGTAAGGGGATTGAAAAAAAATATCGAATCTGTAATATTTGACACATTCTTCATCACCTGTCGTTTTTAATGACAACTGTGATATTACCATGTGTGAATTTCTTCGTTTTTAGCCAATTCCGTTTTAAATTGCCATTCTCATCGTATGGTTGTGTTTCCGGCGTTTTAATTTTCCCCTTCAACTTCAAAGGAAAACTACAAAAAGAGCTTTAAAAGTAAAGTCTCCATTTCATTTTAAATGCGCCTGCGTCGAACTCGTGAAATACGAACATTTACAAGCTAAACGCTGTGTTCCAGGCGCAAACAAAAACTAGAATCCCTAACAGCCAGGCTCAGCGCAGCCGGTACTGCCTTTGCCATGCAAATATTTATCCCTGTGAGCTCAGCTCAGCCACAACATAAATAACGACCAGTATCTTGACTCTATACGAACTTCGCCGCACAAGCTACGATTTCTGCCCGAGTGGCAATAAAACAGCGCGGCTTTGGGTCCTCCGATTTCAACGCGTATAAAGTAAATGTGCTGTTTAATGTTTATGATACTTGAACTGTGACGCAGCCATCTCTTTGGGTCCGGATAGAATCCTTAGACAATTCCGTTTTATTCTTTTACACAATTAAATAACAAGATGTAGGGGTACCGTGCCTTTACATAAACAAAAGAAAACGGGCTTAAATTCTTTTGTTACGAAACCATGCAGCGTGGAGCTTCTACGCCGAGTTAAGCTTCTTGTAAAAGTTTAAATATGTTTATTTGCAGAGCTCTCAACTTCTCAATACGATTCTTTGTTTGGACTTCAATATTTTTGTATGGAATTGATTTTAAAGTCTATTGTAACGTCATTGTGTAACAATAACGTTTAGGGGATTTATGAATGTTGTTGCCTGTCAGTCATGGGAATGTGCATATGATCCACTTATATGGGAATACCTCAGAGGGACAATATTTTAACTAAAACTCTTGTTTCTGTGAAAGATTTTTCAATGAGATAAAATAGTTTAATTTTATTGTACTTTATATTTCGTGCCAAAATAGGACGACATAAAGTGCAATTCTCTTTATGCCCTAGTTGTCTATTGTTAGTGATTAATCGTTAATGGGATTTGGCGTCAGCCTTACTAACAGTGCATCTAATTAACGGCATTTCGCACTCCTAGCCACTAGATTGCTTTCGGTAACTACGGCTACCTGTCACCGCTCTTATTTTATTATTTAAATAGAGTCCAACTCAAAATTCGAAGCAATTGAGTGGCTAGGCGGGTTAATATATCGATATATTACCCATTTAGCTCTTGAGAGATGGGAAGCGTTACATCTCATTCAGAGGAGGGTAATGAATTTAAATTTTTGCTGTGACTGGCGTTCTAGCTAAAAAAACATTGTTAAAATAATCACTATGGTTTTGTCACATGTGTTATCATTATCAGGTTAACTATGCTAACAGTATTTAACTACCTATTTATAATATTAATTACGAACAAAGTGACACGTTGACGCGTCATTCCACGACACGGCGACATATGGAGTTCTTCATCAGGGGCAACTATACAGGGTGTAACTAACGGTGTACCGAAAACTGAAACTATTATTCTGGGCTGGAAAATCGTGGAAATTTCTTTGAGAAAATTCACAAATTTTCCTCGCGAGTTTTAATTTTTTCTTTATTTTTCCGTTAATCGAACTCTACCGACAACAGCAATGTTCGCATTGTTGTGTTCCGGTGTGGGGGTAAGATAGCCGGTGAAATTACTAGCATAGAGGCATTCTATCTTCGTCCTCCGGGTAGGCAAACACTTGTGACTCCTCTGGTGTTGCAGGTGTTTATGGGCGACGGTAATCGCTTTCCATTAGGCGATACGTTTGCTCGTTTGCCCCCTATGACATAAAAAAAAATCAATTTTTTTCATGAAAAATCGCATGAAAATGGCATTTTCCGCAAAACACACAATGTATCACAAACAGTATTATGTAAGCACAGAGCGCGTGGAGTGGGACAGATAACGGTACTGGCCGGTCATTGATCCACCAGGCCAGTGCGCTCGCGGTCGGACGCATGATTAATGTTTAACTACCCGCACATTAGGGTGTTGCTTAAAAATTAACTTTCAAAAAGTCATTGTCTCACCCCGCCATTATGTTCTAGTACCCTGATTAACGGATGCTAGTTTTTTTTTTATCTTAAATCAATTTTAAAGGTCGCTACCGCTTGATAAAGTTTTGGAAAAAACATAATTTAGGTTTCAATATGACAAGCTTGGCAGTCACTATTTTATATTTATTTTACTTCTATAACGTTTGTCGATTGCTTGGGAATCCCCCTTGATCGATACACACCCCTCGCCCCCCGGCAGGCCGCGTTAAGATAAGCAATCGGTCGAGTTTAGAGTGCACTGCACCCTAATGCGAAAAAATCTACTTTAGTATCATAAAAATTGAAATTTTAATTTTCTTTTACTTAATTATCATAATTTTAATTAATTTTAATAAGAATGTATGTAAATTATATTAGTTTATTTGAACATGTTTGTATTGTTTTTCCAAAATTTTGACAGCTGGTAGCGACCCCTAAAATTGGTTTAAAAAAAAAAGCAAAAAAACTAGCATCCGTTAATAGGGGTCGTAGAACAAAATGGGGGGGTGAGACTTTAAGATTTCAGTTTTTTTCCTTTTTTCGCCATATAAGCAACACCCTACCGCACATACAGGGTGTAACCGACAGCGTACCGAAAACGAAAACTGTAGTTTTAGACCATAATCACGAACTGAAAACGAGTGTTCATTTTCTCGGAAAACTCAAGGATAAGATTTTCTAAAATAAATTATAAAACTCGACGCGCAATGTATTGCGTCCCATTCTCTCGGGTGCAGACGCGCGGGGAGGGGGCACGCGGCAAGCATCGACCGTTCAAGGCACTCCCCACTCCACTCACGCGTCGGCGCAAACCATACCGTTACGCCAATGCGCATCGAATGACATGAATGAATGCAACCACAAAAACAACGCAACCACAGATCACAACTCGTATGTAGTACCTAACACCAATAACAACTGACCGATAAATTAAAACAGTCTAACAAGATTATTTTCATTCAAGCAAGTAAAGCAAATAAAATGTGCGGGTAGGTAAACATTTTAAACATGCGTCCGACCGTTACGGCCAACGGGCGCGCACTGGCGGATCAATGACCGGCCAGTACCGTTATCTAACCCACTCCACACGCTTACATAATACTGTTTGTGACACGTTGCGTGTTTTGCGGAAAATTCTATTTTCATGCGATTTTTCATGAAAAATTGTTACCGGTAGAGTTCGATTAACGGAAAAAAAAAAATGAAAACTCACGAGGAAAATTTGTGAATTTTCTCAAAGAAATTTCCACGATTTTCCAGCTCAGAATAATGGTCTGAAGCCATGGTTTCAGTTTTCGGTACACCGTCGGTTACACCCGGTATTATTTGCTTTACTCGCTTGAATGAAAATTAAATTTGTTAGACTGTTTTAATTTATCGGTCAGTTGTTATTGGTGTTAGGTAGTACACTAGTTGTGATCTGTGGTTGCGTTGTTTTTGTGGTTGCATTTATTCATGTCATTTGATGCGCATTGGCGTAACGGTATGCTTTGCGCTGACGCGTGAGTGGAGTGGGGAGCGCCTGAACCGGTCGATGCTCGCCGCGTGCTCCCCTCCCCGCGCGTCTGCACCCGAGAGAATTGGACGCGATACATTGTGCGTCGAGTTTTATAATTAATTTCGGAAAATCTTATCCTTGAGTTTTCCGAGAAAATGAACACTCGTTTTCAGTTTGTGGTTATGGTCTAAAACTACGGTTTTCGTTTTCGGTACGCTGTCAGTTATACCCGCCGCATATTAAGCACAGATGTCTTACGAAAGTTTTAATTAAATTATGATACGAAAGTTTTGATTAAATTATGACATAATGTGAAACTGTATTTGACCCCTAAAATTTGTCTGTGGTTAGTGACAACTCTGATGTCGGCGCTACTAACAGTGTATCTAATGAACAGCAATTCGCGCCCAAGGCGTGACGCTGCTAATAGGCTGTGCGGTTAATCAAGCGATACATTACCAATTTGGCTATCTCAAGATGAGAATGTTTCATTTCATACAGGGTTGGGCAAAATTCAAACTTCAAAATACATTTAAAAACGTATTTCAAATAAAAAATACCACTTGGTATATCGGCTCAGTTGCTGTAGCGCTATTTATAGAAAGTTCTTTTTGGCGCGCGACTCGCTTCTGACTTTGTCCTAAGGAAAAAGGTAGACTTGGCTATGGCCCACGAGATTGCAACGTTGAACGATAAGTTATTTATGTTTAGGTCTTTTGACATTAAACGTGAAACTGTACCTATTTGTCCCCTAAAGTTGTATGCGGTTAGTGATAGCGTCGACGTAGGTAAGTGCTACTAACAGTGTATCTAATCTAATTAACAGCAATCCGCCCCGAGAGGCAAGGCGCTGTTAACAAGCTGTGCGGTTAATCTATCGATATATTACTAACTGACGTATCTAGAGATAGGGAACTTGTTCCTTCGTGACAAATCATTGTTACTTATATTTTTGATAGCCAATCCCAGTGACTTTTCATTTTGCCATTACTTATCATCTACCGTCCATTAAATCTAAGGTATATGATAATACCACTGATATCACACAAGTCTATGGACTAAAAGACTCCCAGAAGTGAATACAGTAAAGTAAGAGAGTTGAATGCAGCGCTGGGGAAATGCGATAGTGCAGTGTCGGTAGTTCCACTTCAGCTTACCCGTTATCGGGTTAAAGTATTCTTTTATTAGCTATCTGCATGCCAAGTTTCATCTATATCTGTCCTATGATTAAAGCGTTATTGGGTAAAAACGCACAAAAAAATATCAATTTATCCTATTTCGCAAGATAGTCCTCTTCACTCTCCACCTGGGTTTAAAAGTATCCTTGTATCATCAGCTGTTTTGAAATAATATGACAAATATACAAGCATAAAAAGTCAATATTGCATAATAATTATGTGATAATATAAAGGAAATAGCTATTTATTTGATATGCAAGGCTACAAAGTTGTTATTTGGCGCGGGTGTTGAAATTGAAAGCTGAGCGAGCGAAGGCATCTAAGATTGAACCAGGAGCAAAGCGAATGGTTTGAATCTTAAAACCTTCAGATTCCTGAGCGTAGCGAGTCTTTCAAGACACGAGAAGCCAAATAATTTTGTAGCCGTGCGGAACACAACACTTTTCAGCTCACTACGGCGAGGAAAATGTGATATGCAAGAATAACGATTAAAATATAAAAATTAACATATTTAAGTATGTTTAACATATCAAATTTAATAGTACATTACATCAGAGGCCGGGAAAATGAGGATTTCCATTTGAAATTTTCTCCATACAAATCGTTTTTTTTTTCTATATTTTCCGAATTTGACCGAATTTTCGGACAAGATTTCAGATTCATAGTGTTGAGCCCCGAGAGCCCCCCGATACCGAATTTGACCGAATTTTAAAAATCCGATTTCAGATTCAGACTCAGGAGCCCCAAAAACCCCCGGATACCGAATTTCAGCCTCCTAGGACCAATTTGAAATTTTCTCCATACAAATCGTTTTTTTTTCGACATTTTCCGAATTTGACCGAATTTTCGGACAAGATTTCAGATTCATATTTTTGAGCCCCGAGAGCCCCCGAATCCGAATTTGACCGAATTTTAAAAATCCGATTTCAGATTCTGACTCAGGAGCCCCAAAAACCCCCGGATACCGAATTTCAGCCTCCTAGGACCAATTTGAAATTTTCTCCATGCAAATCGTTTTTTTTTTTCGATATTTTCCGAATTTGACCGAATTTTCGGACAAGATTTCAGATTCATATTTTTGAGCCCCGAGAGCCCCCCGATACCGAGTTTTAGCAGCCTAGCACCAATTTGAAATTTTGAAAAAAAAAAGTCGCCATCTTGAATTTTTTTTTCCACAAGTGTCTAACAACCAACCTTTAAAAACAAAACCTGCTTTTTGTCAAACCAGCTGTGTGAATGACCTTGTTGTTGAAACCAAAAAAAAGTTACTTTGCAGGCCTAGGCCTGAAAAGCAGTATGAAATCCCTTTACAGTCCTCTCGAGTTGTTGCGCCCAAAATCCGATACTTCCGAGCCTATTATAAGGAACGCAAAGACAATATTTCATTGCATGTTTGAGAAAAACATAAAACACTCAAATCCGAACCAAATAAAGAAGAGAAAAGCACATAATTATATTCGAAATTCAAATAACATTTGCACGCTCGCGGATAGAATAGACTTTTGCACCTAGATTTCGTGCTGTAAACGAAGGGCTTCCGAGCGGGTAAGGTAAAAAAGTATTTTCATAAACTAAAATTTCCAACAAAAGTTGTCAGAGGCGAGTTATTCCGTCCATATCGTCGGCCGTAGGTTCAATTGGGGTAAGGGACAAAATACGCAAAATGAGTTGAATATACAGTTTTGTTCAGAATTTTCTGCTCTATCGAATGGTGTATATAAAAAAAATCTAGCTTGAAAAAAGTGTTCCTTACACTACTGATTTTTATGGGTTCAAAATCAAATCTGTCCCACAAAAACCATGTATCTGTTTTTTATTTTAATAAAGCAACATCAAATAGGGTAACTACTGCCACCAATCCACTTTGAATAAGGTAAAGGTCTTTACAATTAAGGAATTACCTTTACATGACTTATTTTTAAAGACAATCTTATGGAACTGGCTTTTACACTAATGCTTTTTTTTGGTTCATGAATAAATAACACCCATACCTTAAAATGATTGCACGAGCTTTGAAAAAAATGCTCCTTACCCCAATTTGCCATCTTATATTTTTAACAGTGTGAACCATACACCAATTTGGTTAAGACGATATTTGGGTTTGATCCGATTTATAGTTAGATTCCGTATCCGTTACGCGAATTTTCTCGTGAGAATCAATGAATACTTATCCCTGTTACCTTTATATACAAACACATCTAACTTCATATTACTTTAATCTATTGACAACATAGAAAGTGTTATGTTGCAATAAAAACACCTTCATCAATTTTATAACCTTTGTTTATACGGGTATCTGTGTAAACTGGATGTTAATTTTTGGCTTTACTAAGTGATTGAAACTACGCTAAGTTTGACTTATTTACATGCAAACTTTCACGATAAATGAAGGTATACAAATAAATTTGGTAAGAAAATTTCAAAAATTAGTAATTAATCCACCCAGAAATGTAAGTGTCTATTTATAGTATAATACGTCAGTTCGGCGTCTCTGAACGACAGTAAGTACTGAACTCTTTGTCGACAGCTCGTGAGTCGTGATTTTTAGTCTACCCGTGAAGTGTTCTGTTAAGCGGATAGTTTAAAAAAGTGGGCTAAGATTGTCGAAAAAAACAATAACCAATTAAATACTGGAGGAGGTATTAACTTAGGTATTATTAATTAAGTTTTTAATTACTTTTACACATTGTATGATTAAAAATATCTCAAGGAAGATTAGATTAACTTTCCGACTAGCTGAGTTGAAATTAGGTATATGAGGCCGGATAGTCGACATGGGTAAAACTTTATAGGTAACGATAAGGTAATCCTACTGAGATTGGGCTTCTTAAAATCGTCTCGGTACTTGATGAATTGCAAAGGAAAATTTTCACTGTCAATTAAAAGGCATTCACGCTGCTGATAATGCAATTACGCTGCCGATAAGTGTTGAGAAATCAAAGGATCTAACTAGAGCTCTTGCTATTCATTGACTGACATATTGATGTTGATATTGATTATGTTTCATAGCTACTATAAACAAGAACTTTTCATTTCATTCATGTTTTTCAGTACATTACTCTTATGGTCATTTTATTATACAGCCTCATTTGACTCCTCAGGTAACAAGTTTCAAGTTTGACAAAGTAGTATAATTTTTAAAATACCCATAATAAATAATAGAATAACTCGTTTCGTTTCATTTATGCATGTCGTTCACACAGGTATAAGTCGTATTCTTTCGTTTATGCACGTCATTCATAAGGATAAAATTGGTGCAAATAAATTAAGTTATGTCTAAATACTCGCTAACAACAAGCTAAAACAGTTTCTAGGGTCAACGCATTAGTTCTATATTTATAAAATGAAAGCCTAACACTATAGCTTGTATAAAAATGCTTAAAAAGTACAATTTCTAAATAATCTACTATTGAAAAAAAAAATTTTGTCTTCTGGAAAGTGCCGTTTTTGAGTTATCCCTTATTAACTGGAGGCACTACCTACTATGTTATCTAACAGAACTCCTAAAAAAGTACAAATGTAAATTGATTATATCTGAATATTATTTAATTCTGTAACTTTTATCGTTCAACACAAGCCCTAAACTTTTAATAATTTTGCGGTATAAATTACATTGGTTGTTTATTTCAGTAGTTGATCATAGAGGCTGAGAAATAATTAATGTGATTAGAATAAAAAATAATCATAAATTAAAATGTGGGTTATTCCACTCGATAGAAACGTTACGTGTAACGATACAAATATTGCATGTAACGGACACACAAAAAATGCTCACACAGTTTCAATACATTTATATGCCTCTTACATTAATGTTTTAAAGGTTTCCGGTGTTAAGGATACGCCTTACGTCAAAAGTATGTACTTATTAATTTTTACAATAAACCCTTTACGCTATTTTTTCTTTTACACATAATCTCAACTAGTCCCTTACGCCATTTCTTCATCAATATAGTAGATACAATGAATAGGTAAATTTAAGGTAAGGAACGAGACTACAGAATACTCTGTCTGTAAGGGACATCAGCAGCGAAATAAGTTCGTGTAAGGGACATGTCATTTTCTATAATATCTAAATTATTAAAACGAGCACTACATAGATAGACAGGACACTAAAATACAAGATTATGTATGAAATCAGGTCCAAAAAAGGTTCACTACAAAAAAAGTTATGAACGATTTAGTTAAAAAAAAAACTTTGACAGCCTCTCCTGAAAAATCGTATTTTGTCCCTTACCCCAATTGAACGTACGGTCGACGATATATTTAAGAGCACCAACAATTCACATAATTTTTGATACAAATCCAATTCGCGTAGGTAAGTACATCTTGCATCTTTATTGTATATCAAGACAAGATCACCACATAACCTCGAAACTTTGGTCTTTTATTGAAAAAGTTTAGCGATTCAAATTCACCAGCCGTACTGTCTCACGTTTTCCCTTTTATGCAAAACAGTATAACAGAAGCCTAAAATCAATCAACCGTAATATTTAAGCGATTGGAAAAGTTACTCTTTATTAACTCGCAACGAATTCAATCTATTATTTTACATATCCATAATCAATCATAATATTATCAATCGTAATTTATTCCAAGTCTTAATAAGATTTATCATAAAATGCTATCATTTATAAAGGAAACACGATTTAATTACACAATGTTGAAAGTACAAGAAACGCCTTCACTTCGTTAATTAAGAATTAAGACTCCGAAACGGACGAACATCGCAAACACTTAAAAAAAATATATTACAAGGGTGAGCTCTTGAGTAAACAACAATTTAATTTTCCGAGAAGACAATGAAATCAACTGTAACTCAGAACATGGTTTATTATTATTAAATAGAAGAAGTAAACAATAACAGGGCATTCCTAACTCGAAAATGACTTTCGTTCTATTGCCAGTACAATGAAATGATGGTGCCAGATGGTCCTTGCTAATGGTCTCCTTTGTTTAGTTAACAAGGTTCTGCACCTAACGCGATTTTCTCTTAACATTAGTTAGCAAGCCAGCAGGGCTAGCATAGCATATCTCGCCGCGACTTTGCTTGTCGCGCGACTCATCATCGCCTGTCTTGCTCGCACGGCATTGAAAGGAAAGTGACAGGTAGTTTTTGTTGCGCGACATTGAGTCGCGTGTCACAGTTATGCTGGACGTGCTGTTATAAGTAATTACGAGCTAATTTAAGCCTGACCAGAAATATATGAGGATTATCAAGAGGACGCTAAAATTAAAATTATTGTCATATGAATCTTATAAATAGCGCGCTATTTATAAGATTCATATGACAATAATTTTGCAACCAATCGCAACCGCACTATAATGGCATTAGTTTAAATACCTGTCAGTTCCTATGGTAACTTCGTAATATTAATTAATGAAATGCACTCTTTTCCCGGCTATTCTTCGTGTAGTAAACACATGTACACTTTATTTTATAATATTGCGTACACAACTGTGAATGGATTTCGGCATCTTCTTTGGATATTTTGAAAAATATTTGTCTTTAAAAAAACACCTCGAATGACATTGACATGGTTGACAAACCATGATAAAATCATTGCCAGTGCAGTGCCAGTGTAAGAAATTAGTTCCAGTGAAATTCCACAATATGGCGCATCCTCATATATTTCTGGTCAGGCTTTAAGTGTCTCATTCATCATGTTTCTCACGACCGATCGTAGTTGTTTACTTTAAATTTCAGCTAGCTTTAAGCCTTAAGCTTAATGACAATACTTTTAAACAAATTGTTTACTTTTATAATTATTACGAAATAATCTACTTTGGGGACTGAGGGATTTGTGGATTGGTGGTCTGAACATTAACTCATTCTAATAATTTTAAATCGTTTTCTAGATATTTTTTTTTTCAAGAAAATCGCTTATCTATAAAAAAATAAAGATTTTGAGAAACTTTTCAGTCAGTTATTCCGTAACTACAGTACTCAGAAGCTACACATTATTCCATTGACTGGATTTCTCTTTTAAAGCGTTTACCTAAATTATATTTTCTATTTTATCGTTGTCGAATCTTTTTACCTACGGAAAATGCCTTTCGAAAAAATAAAGTTGCGATAAAGATATTTCCGAATAGCAACTTCAATTCAGTCTCACTACGCCCCGCGTACCAGTAGTAGCCTATTATGCACCAGCACACACGTGACTGCTCGACTCCCCCTTTCTGCCTTTGTTTATTGAAAATTGGTGCGCGTTCGCAGTCGTAGTGGAACGTGCATCGATCAGTCGTCTTGCCACGCCTCACCTACAACGATTTAGCATTTTACACAACTAACCAATGTAATACAGTCCGTGACCTCTCAGATTGCGCTTCGGGTTTAGGAAAAAACTGAGAGGTTCTTATCTGGATCGCGTAAGCGCGAGCGAGACAGGTATAAAACGCGAATCGCATTCTGACAGCTCACGCACTGTACTGTTTTCATGCGGCATTTGCAAATATGAAAAGAGAGGATGTTCTGTACTTTTTTTCTCTTCTACCGCTTTAATGTTCAAATTAAAGCGGAAGCTTGATGCATTTTATTTAAAATCCCTATAAATAGTAATGTTTAAATCATCAGAATCATAATAAGTACCTACAACTTTGACATAAAAAGCAGGCTCTTATCGTAACGAGTTTTGAGAATCGGTCCCTTAGCGAAGTAAAATGAAGTTCTCCCATAAAGACGAAAAATTTACGTTATAAGCAGAATGATAATGGTGCCTAAGGTAACTCGAATCCTTCTTAAATCCCCAGACGGTTTAATAACCAAATAAGTCCATTTCATTCGTTATAAAAGTAATTGTATTTTAGGAATTTCGACGCGATTGAGAGGTTTTATAGCGCTATCTTAAGTGCCGAGAAGTTAGTAGTACACAAAGCCCTGCGAAACTACTCTAAACTCTGACTGAACAATTTGCTTCAATTTATGGTCCGAGATGAAAAGATGTCCCATCTCAGGCCTGGCGCTGGATTATAAGTTGAAACGTTGTTGAATATTTTTTTATTTATGTATTTAGAAAAGGCATAGTTACAAGTCACAAATTAAAGAATTTAATTTAGGCTTACAATTGAGACATTTATATGTGTCTGTAACTCAATTACATTACAACTACGCACATCATTTTAGAGTGTTGGTAAAGTGTATGAAACTATGATCTAGTATTCATCATCAACATCATATCAGCCGATAAACGTCCGCTGCTGTACAAAGGCCTCCCCCAAAGTTCTTCATTACGATCTCATAATTTTAGGGGGTTCGCCATAATCACCACGCTGGTTGGTGATTGCAGTAATTTCCACCGAACTAAAAAACCAGGATGCTACTGACCATACTACGGTGATCTAGCATTACCTATTACTATAAATATTCAAAATATTAAGCAACAGGGAACAAATTCAACTTCATTAATAACCTTGATCTATCTAGAAATATTAAAAGTATGACTAGTTTTTTAGCCGTTCAAAAACATTGCGAACGAGTGCAGGAATTCGTATTTTCGAGTTAGGAGTTTGCCACAAAATGAGGAAAATATTTTAAATGATAGCCTATATAACTAAATTAAAAGAAAGGCTGTCACGAGTCCTCAACTTCACTTGTTCTTGAGTTATAAAAGCGAAAGTTCTTAGACCTAGCGCCAAAAGCATTTAAAATACGTAACAACAGCCACGTGAAATTGACAGGAACGGCCCGACATGTGACGACGCATAATCTCACAAAAGTTTTAATAAGATTATGTAACAACATCGTTTTTCTTCTCATCTTTATATATAATTATATATTTTTGTTATACCTTCAGAATTCTACAGCCTTTTAATGCTAAAGTTTTTATGGGTGTAAACTGTATAAGACTGATTTCCAGGAAAATTTAGTTTTTGTTTCAGCTTCATCAAAGTCTTTCGTATGTCCGGATGTTTAGATTTTCGACTGTTCTCGCCACATTGACCGCAGATTCGGCTCGACCGGGCACATTTCTCAACAGATTCTCATGAAATGTTTCAAAATGGCGGATGTAGGGGATGAAAACAGAATAAATAAAATATTTCAGTAATTTCGAAATAAACTTTACAGCTCACATATCCACTAGTTATTTTTTTGTTTCACATTGTCTATTGCTATGAAATGAAAAAGTGCACAGCGAAAGCCTCAATTTATTTCCGAGCTTGTTCCTATTTTTTCGACCATGCAACGTACATCGGCTAAATATTTCGGGTGGCACTACAACGCCCGCTCCGTTGTATTTGTACGGCAAACTCCTCTGGAAAGAATAAATATAAAAACGGGACTGCATAGCGAGAGTCTAAATTGTTTTTTCTGAAGTTTTTTGATATATTTTCATGTTTAGTAAAAAATTGCATTCTAAAAAACATGAGTTGGTGTAACCAACGTGTTGGTGTTGGTCTGTTATAGGTACAGACAGACGAGTTTATACATTTATGACCAAACATTTGATTTAAAAAAATATACGAATTCGCCTCTATTTCCATATTTTATTCTCATAGGGGCTTAATTAATTTTGATCACATTTTGGGGGGTGTTTAGTTAATTTTGATCACATTTTTGCTCATAAATTGAAGAACACGACTGTACTGAAGTTTTTTAACCTTATTAATAAAAAGACGTTTTATCTACTGGTTTTGTCCTTTCTGCTGTGATTTCCAATGGAGTGTCATAAAATAATTCGTGCAAAGATAGGTATTTCTATAAATGTATGCTATAAAAATTAGCAACTGATGCAATTAGATCTTCAAAAAAACGTTACCTGCGACAGATACTGATTTTTTTGTCCCAAGAAGATCTACAATAAACAACTGTGTAATATCGGTCGCGAGACACCGATCGGTCATCAGATCACACTCCGCAAGTGGTTATGGATAGGCCACATTGTCTCGAAAAGCTGTAGAATAGACCCCATAAGCGAAGAGGCAACGTGACCATCCGTAACGCACCTGGAGGTGTTGATTAGCAATGGAACTTAAAGACTATCGGGCAAACCCGTGGCACAACCATGGACTCATGTCGCGCGACATAGAATCACCCGTCACTCTCTCACAGTACTGTACAAAAAGAGATAGGTAGTACATCTCGCGCGAGAAAGAGTCGCAGCTGTGCTAGAGGTACTGGTCCGAGGCGACACGCGTAGCCCAAAATAGGACGTAAGACAGAGGAGTACTGTGAACGCCCTCTGCCCCATCTAGGGTTTACAGGACTTTTAAGTCATAAATTAGTGCCTTACGGGATTATTACAAACATTATAAATGGAATTAATATTATATGATTGCATTTTGACTTATAAATTACCAATGCACAGTTAACAAGTACGTATATATTCTGATTATATTATACATGTGTAGGTATATCTATTTTAATAAATGTAACTAACATGTACAAAGTGACATTTTAATCCACCTATTTAAATTTTATTGATCATTGCCGGTTTGCTATAATTTAGGGCTGGGACTTCAATTGATGGTATTTTCCAAACATCTCTGTCGTTTTAATTAAAGAAGTCGGTATGTTGAAATGCAAGTCGTACCCGCGTACAAACTATGAGTGTACATAATGAATATTGCCCTAACGAAAGTATAAACCGAATAGAGGGAGAAACTAAAAATTGCTGTGAGTAAACTATTGTCTCCATACGTACATCGATATAGATCGGGGTTAGTTTACTACTTAACTGCAAATAATATTGTAATTGTAATTAATAAGGCTTAAAGATACCACTGGGGACCGAAGAGCTGGTAGCGTCCTCGCACAGCGTATCAGCATAGCTGTTCAGCGAGGAAATGTTGCCAGCATTTTCGGTACCTTGCCAAAGGGGAGCAATGTTTTGAATTTGTTTTAGTTTAAATATATTTAAACTAATACTTACTTAAACTTAATTTTATAATATAATATATAAATATCGGACAGCCTCACACAAATCGATCCAGTCCCAAATAAAGCTCAAGAAAGCTCGTGTTATGGGTACTAGACGACGATATACGTACTTATATAGATAAATATATACTTAAATACATAGAACAACCATAACCCAAGCACAAGTATTCGAGTTCATCACACAAATATTTTCCCTGGCCGGGATTCGAACCCGGGACCGCCGTTTATTTTAATTTTATATCTTTTTTGTACATAGTTAGTTAATAGTGTTTAAGTTTTTTTTTATTTACTGTTACTTTGCTTTTCCTTTTTTGTTATCTTTAAATAAAGTTTTGTCTATTGTAGGTAATGTAACTACAAACCTACTATTTTATCTGGCCATGGCCTATGAGATGAAATCATGAATTTCTATCGGTAACCCAAAATGGGCACTAGACCATACTGGGGTGGGCACGGCCCACCCGGCCACCCCCCTATATACGACAATGACCATGATAACTATTATGTATTCATTTTTAATAAAAGATTGTAACGTAGTTAGTGTAAAATATATATTCTTTGACAAGACAAATCAATGACAGGAGTGACATTCAAAATCTGTTGAAGCATAGACAACATAACACCTCCGCCCTAAATGGTTACAGTGCCGAAGAGTCTTCAATTCATTTGTGGTATTATGGTGCCTAACATCTGATCTACGTGTCTCTTCCAGACCTCTCCAGAATTCATCTTGATTTCATAATGTACTCTGCCCAATACCTTGGCAACCGAACCAAACTCCCATTTTGTCTGTTTATTGGTGTAACTCCATGCTTGAACTCTCTGACCTACGGTGAAATGCCGAGTTAGGGGCCTTTCATTTGCCGCCTGCGTATTTTCCCTCACATCTTCAGGGATCACTTTGAATTGTACGTGTAATGCATTCCTTATCTGTCGGCCAAACATGAGTTCATACGGGCTTTTTGACGTGCTGGTGCTCGGTGTCCTCAGCAAGCGTTCTTTAATTTCCAGGACTTTATCCTGTAGTTTGCCTGGCTTATCGGCCATGCTGTGGAGGGCTCTCTTGATAGTCTGAACATATCTCTCCGCCTGTCCGTTCGTCGCTGGATGGTACGGTGCTGACGTCTTGTGCACCACTCCCCTCCCTTTGAGGAAAGATTCAAATTCTGTGGAAACTAATTGCCGTCCATTGTCAGACACTAGAATAATGGGAAAACCGAATGTCACAAAAAGTTCCTGTAGTTTTCTGATACACCATGTGCTTGTCGTCGTTGTGGTTGGGATGATTTCGACCCATTTTGAGTAGGCGTCTACGATTATGAACAGAGAATGACCCTTATATGGTCCAGCGAAATCAATGTGTAGTCTCTGCCAGGGTCCTGTTGGCGGTTCCCAGTGGTGTAATGCAACGTGTGCGGGGTCATTCTGATGTAATCGACTCTCACGGCAGCTTTTTACCAATTCTTCAATTTCCTTGTCCATATTTTTCCAATAAACATAGCCTCGTGCTAGCAACTTCATCCTCACCATACCGAGGTGTCCCGAATGCAATTCCTCTAATACCCGACTTATTAGAGTTGTAGGAATCATAACTCGCGATCCTTTTAGTATACAACCATCCTGAGTGGTAAGTTCGTTATCATTGTAACCGTGCCGACGCACCGTTTTGCCCGTACTTAAATCTTGTAATAAGTTATTGTATTCGGTGTCTTTTACCGTTTCCTCGGCGATTTTTGTACGATCGATTGCAATCGTGTTCATCTGGTTTAATTGAAATGCAGAATGTACGTCAATAATATTTGGTGCTATAATTTCTACGGGAAATCTCGACAAGTAATCAGCATTACTATTGTCATTTGACGTCCGGTACTCAATCGTGTAATCAAAGCCGGAGAGGAAGTGTGCATAATGAAAAAGCCTCATCGTACTCATAGCTGGCAAGGTTTTGTGTGGGTGAAAGATCGTGGTCAGGGGTTTGTGGTCCGTTACCAGTATAAATTTCCTTCCGTAGCAATAATGAAAAAACTTTTTCAAGCCCCAAAATAGCGAAGTAGCTTCTTTATCTATCTGACTGTATTTTTTTTCGCTGCTCGTCAAGGAGCGTGATGCAAAGGCTATAGGTCTATCGGATACATCTGGTAGGCGATGTGATAAGACTGCCCCGAGTCCCAGGGGTGAGGCGTCAGTAGCCAATACTAAAGGTTTTTCCGGATTGAAGTGTGTAAGTACTCTGTCACTGATGATTTATTCTTTTATTTTTCTAAAACTTTCATTGCATTGTGATGTCCAAACGTATTGCGTGCCTTTCTTTAGTAGATTATTTAAGGGATTGGCTATTGAAGCTAAGTTAGGTATAAACTTGTTATAATAATTTGCCATACCTAAAAATGTTCTCAGTTCATTTACGTTGCTGGGTGGTTTTGTGTCAATGATGGCCTTAACTTTGGTTCTGTTTTTGTGAAGACCATTTTTGTCAATAACATGTCCCAGGTATTCGATGTTCTTTTGCATGAAGTGGCATTTGTCTTTATTTAGTTTTAAGTTGTTTCTTTTAATTTTTGCAGGACTTGTCCTAATCTTGTTAACAATTGAGTTTCTGAAGTTCCTTGAACGATGATGTCGTCGAAAAAACATTTCACTCCGGTTATACCTTGTAATAACTGATCCATAAATTTTTGCCATAGATTCGGTGCCACTTTAACGCCGAACATAAGTCTGTTGACCTTGAACGTTCCTTTGTGTGTGCTGAGTGTTTGCATCATAGCGCTTTCTTCGTCCATCATCATGTGTAAGTAGGCCTGACTGAGGTCTAATGTGCAGAACAATTTTCCTCCATTCATCTCCACTAAGATGTCTTCTATTATAGGGATAGGGTACTGTTCGTCCCTAATGACCTTATTTAAAGTGACTTTATAGTCTGCACATAGGCGAATGCTGCCATTGGGTTTGACAATGGGTACCACTGGTGTTCCCCACTCCGCGTTGTCTACCTTGGTAATGACTCCTTGCTTACACAGTCGTTCTATTTCATCGTCGACCTTTTCCTTAAGAGCGTATGGAATTCGTCTCGGTTTAACAAAAATCGGCGTTGTATTATCATGTAGGATTAAATGCCCTTTGTAGTTGGGTATGCACCCTAAGGTACCATCGAATACGTCGGAGAATTCTGTAAGAAGTGTATTGATTTCCGGTAGTACTTTTGACGTAATTTGATTAATGTTTGCCAAATCCAAATGTATTGATCGAATCCATGCTCGGCCAAAGATGGCATCTACATCTTGTTTAATAATGTATAGTTTTCCATTAAAAGATTGATTTCCGTATTTACATGTGACGTATGTCACTCCGAGAGGTGCGAAAATTTCACCCGTGTATGTTCTCATTGTGACGTTTGTTTTATAAATCTTGCACCCTGTGTTTAATTTCTTGAATTCCTTGTACGAGATCGATGACAAGGCCGCTCCGGTGTCCACTTCCATTTGAATGCGCCTGTTGTTGATGTGTACATTTATCATGAACTTGTCTGTGCTATTGGATTGTATTAAGTTCATATCCCAGGGTGTGTTGTCATCGACGGTATCGGATGTGTTGTCGGCGTCGTCCACTAAGTGTTCCGGTTCAATTTGGTTGCTTCTCTGCATCGGTTGTAAGCAAACTCGAGCAAGGTGGCCTATTCTTTTACACTTGTTGCAGGTATCTTTTATGCTTCGACATTTGTTGGCTTGGTGCTCCTGACTCCCGCAGCGAAAACATTTTCCTTTCAAATCTTGAATTGTTAGGGTTTTATTCCCGGTTCTACGTGTGTAGTTGCTGGAACGTGCTTGAACCGCATGTAGGTCTTGATCGGAGCAGTGTGCGGGTGACATATAGCTGCTGTCAGACTTCGCAAGTTCTATAATAGTGGCGGTTTTTACTACGTCTACAAAACTTATCACCTTGGATTCTTGTAGAAGTTTTGTTCGTATATCGTTGTCCCGTAAACCCCTTATAAATTGTAATGTCAGGAAATTATCACAGATTGACTTTTTACAGTGACTACACGTAAAGTCACAATTTTGACATAATCTTTTCAATTCTGATGTGTAAGCCATAACTGATTCATCTATAGCTTGAACCCGCGTGATAAATCTGTGTTGGCTCGCCCATAAGCTTGGTTTCGGATCCATATATTCTTTTAATTTTGTGGTAATCTGCTCGAAATCTAATTCACATGGGTCGTCAGGGGCACATAAATCGTAAGCTTTTTGGTGTAAGTCAGGGGGTAACGAGCTGAGAAGCATTAGTGTACGAGTACGAGAATCTTCGCAATTACTTAACTTCAAGTATGTTTCCAGTCTCTTTACGAAGTTTCCGAAATTTTCGCGTTCTTGAAATGGTTGGAAGTTAATCCTGGGTTGGTGGACAGTCACAGGTGTATTTTCCCTGGTACCTTCATAGCTCCGAGCGTTTTGTGGAGCTGACAAGTACGTAGAAGGAGCACTTGGTGTCGGACGTAAGTTGTGTAATTTTAATTTCAGTTGTAAGAAAATTTCTTCCGTAGTATGACGTTGTTCGATCTCGGACTCCAAGTTTTCAGCTTGTGCTTCTATTTTGCTTTGAACATTATCAAATTTTCGCTCGTAGTTTTCCAGGCTTGTAAGCCTTTGACTTATTTCGAAGTCCGATGTAACTTGTAGTTGTACTAATTGTGTTTGTATTTTCGTGAGTTGGCCGCGAATTGATGCGCGTAGGCGAATTAATCTGTCTAATTCTTCCGCCATCGTCGCCAATATTATGTATTCATTTTTAATAAAAGATTGTAACGTAGTTAGTGTAAAATCATGGACCAAGTAACCTCTGGACATGACAAGCGAATAATAATACCAGGAGGGAACGGGACAACTATTTACAGAAACCGTTAAGAGCGACAGAGACATAGACAAGATGTTTTGTCCTTATCAGAGTTCCGCTTTTTTTTGTTTAGCGGATGATTGTCAAATTGACAGAGCTCCGCTAAATACTGCCGGGCAATTCAAATGTGCGTTGTAGCCTACTATAAAACAACGAATATTGTGGATAATTTTACATTTCGAAAGTTTATATATGAATAATAGTGAGTGCTATTAGCTATAGATTTGTAAAACAATGGTGCGTTGCTCCATAATTGGCTGTAAAGGCGACACAGGCCAAAAAAGTGAAAATATAAGCTTTCATAGGTAAGTGCGATGTTTCGACTTTGCTTTTGCTTGATTTCTGCAAATATATATTGAATAATTATTTATACGATAAATAGCACAGCAAAATCATATCAAAACATCAGAAATCTGCTTAAAATCTAATTTTGTAATATCTTATTTTTAGGTATTACCCCTACAAATTCAATAGTATTTACGTCTTGTCAGTGTCAGTAGTCTTTACTCTTTGTCTTCACCTTTACTTGACGTTCCGCCGCGTTTTTTTACTGCTTTTTAATTTGTCTGCTTTATTCGATTTTCAGGGATACCAGTATAAGAATTGGTAAATTACCCTTAACTTATGGAGTTTTACAAATATATTTTTTTGTTTTAGATTTCCAAAACATGATCCTGCTTTACTCCAATGTTGGATTGGATACGTGCAACAGGACGATCGAATTGGGAACCAACCAAAAATGCTTGTATATGTTCACGACAATTTAAAGGACAGTAAACATCTTGCCTCATGCCTCCTATGGGCTATCTTGCTGCTCTCTCGAAATTGTAATTAAATTTATGTAAATAAATATATTATTATACCATTACATTTTGTCAGTTTTTTTTGTAAAGTTTTATTGTAATTATTTTATAGTTTGTCCCATACAATATAATAATACATTTGAAACTAATTCACACCGCTAACATTTTTAGGTAGTTGTTAGCCTAACAACTAGCACTAGAAAAACGGGAGAATTATTTGGAACCTGGTAACCCTGTGTTAGTCATGTACTTTGCTGCTGTCCCTTTCGGGTATACGCATATGCCGAATCCATAGGTACTTCATCCAAGGTGTAAAATATATATTCTTTGACAAGACAAATCAATGACAGGAGTGACATTCAAAACCTGTTGAAGCATAGACAACATAACAATAACAACAATCGATATGCGCACAAAAAGGTATATGGAAATCGAATTAGGGTTCAGCTAGGTTCCTTCAGCTTCGGCTCATCCAAGGACACTTTTGACGAGTTATCACCATTTACTTATGATACAAATTGCGAAAGTTTTTTTTTTAGGCATAAGGCGATTACACCTGCAATACCAGAGGAGTCACAAATGTGTTGCCGGCCCATATGGTCTGTGTGCCGGCCTTTCAAGAATAGAATAGAACAGAATAGAATAGAATATGTTTATTTGCAAGAATACTTATGACTAGTAACAGGGTGTTATTGTTGTTTATAGTAGGTACAGTATTGAATCGTAATTAAACGATATGCAAATATTATGCTAGTTCAGAACAAGTACATACATTTGATTTACTTATTCCTAACAAGGATCATGCTGTTTCGTACAATCTATAAATTCCTTAACACTATAGAAACAGTTTTCTAGTAGATACTTAGTCAAATTTTTCCTAAAGTCGGAAGCCTTCATTTCTTTAATATTTTTAGGTAAGCTATTATACAGGACTATGCACATGTTATAAGCGTTTTTTTATAAATAGCTGATTTACATCTAGGCTGATATAAAAGATTTTGATACTGGGCTCTTTGATTTGTTGTGTATACCTCCGACCTCATTTTAAATAAATCCGGGCGGTCTTTTACAAGGAGACAAGCTTTTCTAATGCACATGCATGGTAACGGCAAAATATTTAACTTTTTGAATAGAGGTCTACAACTATCTGTTATCCATGCTTTGGTTATGGCCCGAATACATTTTTTTTGTAGAAGAAATGCTCTTTCTACGTCTACAGAGTTCCCAAGTGGGAGTAGGTACGCTCTTTTCTTGAAGTGTTGGTATAAATTATAACTAAGACTGGACGACATCACGGGGGACCGAAGAGCTGGCAGGTTCCTCGCTCAACGCTTTAGCGTTGCTATACAGCGAGGAAATGCTGCCAGCGTCTTCGGCACTATGCCAAAGGGGTCCGATTTTTGAAGTCTTTTTTAATATTAAATTTAATCTGTTTTGGCCTTCTATTTTAGTTAGTTAAGTTCTTAGTTTATAGTTAGTATTTGAATTTCTTTAGTATTATATGTTGCATTATCTGTTTTATCTTAATTTGCCATGTAAAATGAATGTGTCATAATAAATTACTATCAGGTAATAGACATGCCTAAACGTCAATTATAACAGAACGTCTTATATTATATATACAAACGAATATTCTAATTACTAATAAGATAAACTTTGAAAAAAAGAAACGACACGTTAATATCACAACAGAATCAAACATCAAAAACCTAAGTATTTCTGAGGAACCTCTTTGTTCTCTAAGAAACTTAATACTGTGCGTATGTATTTAATATTTATGCTTATTTCCTTTGGAAGTATCGAGAACACATCTTGGAGCTTGTTACTTGTTTCTATTACCTATACACTCGATACTTAGCAGGTAAGCCTCTTTTCGGATTAGCTTAATGACATCCTGCGAACATTGATTCGCTTCTTGGTAACTACGAGATAATCACTGTCTTGCTTTATTTAGTTTATTAGATGCTGCTAAGTAGGTATAATACATGGATGTCTATAAGATTACATTTATATAATCTATCTTATCGTGTCTATCTTATCGTGAGTACCTACCTAATTCCTAGAACCTTCACTGTACAAATACCTAATTAATAACGCAAAGCCAAGTATAGCAAAATAAAAAGCCAGTCAGGTGCGAGTCAGACTCGTACACTTAGGGTTCCGTACAAACTTTGAAAGCACTGCGTATTGCTCTAACGAACTGATCAACTGTACTGAGCGACAAACTTAACTTTGCCCTTATAGTAGAGTTGCTAAGCCGCGAAATTGTGCGCATCGGGTTACAAGCATGAAATTTCTACCACACATAGAGCGTTCCACGGTGATTATTTTCAGATGTGGAGGGAAGTCAGATTCGTCCCCTGTGTGGTGGGAGAGCGGGGTGAAGAGGACCAAGTACTGTTCTTTTTCTTTTTTTTATTACAGATCAGTTAAGGCTATTAGGGCTTGCGCGACATCGTTTTCGTGTAAAATAGATATCAGCTATGAACTTTTCATGTTATTTAAGAATAGTTTCATATAAAAATTAGGGTTTATTGCCGAAAAGGTAAAAATCACAACAAGTTTTTTTTATTCAGAACGATAAATTCGTTATCTATCCTGAATATTCAAAATTTAAAAAAATATTACGAAACAGAAAATTTAATCTTGTTTTTAATAATGTATGCGTATTGGGCACATCTGATACAAAAAGTACCTTGAAAAAAATGTTGATGTTAAGCTTAGCCTGCGTGTTCTAGTACATTTTGCTAAGTCGCGAAATTGTGTACATCAGGATACAACCACGAAATTTCTACCACAGATAGAGTATTTTGCGGTGATTATTTTCAGATGTAGAGGGAAGTCAGATTCATCCCCTGTGCGGCGGGAAGGTGGGGTGAAGAGGACAAAGGAGTCCTCTTTTTCTTTTTATATTACTGATCAGGTAACGCTAGTAGGACTTGTGTCGTGTCGTTTTCGTGTAAAACAGATATCAAAAATTCATTTTTCATCTTATTTATTTATAGTACCATATAAAAATATGGTTGTATTTTCGAAATTGTAAAAATCACAACAAGTTTTTTTATTCAGGGAGATAAATTAGTTATATTTCCTGACTATTTACAACTAATAAAAATATTGCAAAATAGCAAATTTAATCTATTTTCTACAAACATATAAATATTGGGAAATCTTCATACAAACAGTAACTTAAATAAATTGTTGATGTTGAAATTAGCCCGTGTGCTCGTGATACATTAGCAAAAAAACATTTTGTTTTAATTACATTAATTTGTTTTTTTAGGACGTATATAGTAAATATTATATGTAAAATCAGGTTAAAAATCATTATTTAATGTATTTAATGAAGCGAAATAGGATGCGTTCGGAGATTTACGTTGGTTACGCCGACGTAAAGATATATTTTAAGCTACTGTTTGTATGAGAAGTGCCCAACATGCATATATTTTTAGAAACCAGATTAAATAAACTTTTTGAAATAATAATAATAATTTGAAAATGTTCACGAAATTGAACTAATTTACCTCATTGAATAAAAAAACTTCTTGTGATTTTTACCTTTTCGGCCATTACACCCATATTTTTATATAGAACTATACAAAAATAACATAGAAAATGAATTTCTGATATTTGTTTTACACGGAAACGATACCAAACACGTCCTGGTAGACTTAACTGACCAACAATAAAGAAAGAAAAGAGGGATACTTGGGCGTATTCACTCCGCTCTCCCGCCTGACAGGGGACGAATCTGACTTCCCTCCACATCTGAAAATGATCACCGTGGAACACTCTATTTGTAGTAGAAATTTCATGCTTGTAACCCGATGCGCACAATTATGTTAGAAAACAGCGGACTAACAACTCTACTATTACACAACTGCTGAAACCATACATCGACATAGGTCTGGGTTAGTGTGCCGACTGCAAGTAAGTCTGTTATATCAAAAACAAATATTTATATAGTTATGTAAATACAAAACGGTTTTCGGACAGTTTTATTTACTAGTGCTACGTTGCTTCTTGCTAAATTTCATGATGTCAACAAAGAAGTAGCCTATCGTATAGTATCTTTTGATTTCGTTGACTTAGAAGTTTAATTTTTCACGGCTTCAAGGAGTAGCCGGCCTGAATAATTGATATAAATTTCAACTTGATACCTCCAAGTGCACCTGAGAAAAAGGTCTTGACAGACAGACAAAGTTTGTGACAAAGAGAAATGGACAGACAGACAACAAGAAGATTCTATAAGCGTTCTGTTTTTGCTTAAAAATTGCTTATTTTTAGGATTGTTACTAATCAAGTTTATTCAAATGCATTTTATTCTAATTAGTTTCTATACTTACCTTTTCAAAATATGAAGGAAACATTATGGAATCATTTAAATGCTGTCGACGAAATGAATATTCAATTAATCATTCTACAAAACGTTAGTCAGCAAAATAGATCCCAAAAATGGTACCTATATCGCCAGATAGCAAAGAAATTATGGTCCAGTAAGGTTTGAGATAAAATGGAGATTTAGTTCAGTACCTAAATCACGCCCGTGGCAAACTTGGTAATCGAGAACGCCGATATTGATTGACGCTCGCTCCACCCTTTGCGATGTTTAACCAACCAGTTAAAATGCTATGCACATTCGGGATATTTATACGTTAATATTGTGCCTGCACGTGAAAAGTCAGTTTATTAGTGCGTTCAGTCGTACTCGTGGTTGTTTATTTGCAAAATAAGTTTCTAGTTTTGTATTATTAAGAAAAAACAACACACAGTATACCTGTCATACCTACATCATGTTACTGACCGAGCGAGCGAAGCTTCTAAGTTTCAGCTTGGCCAAAAAATCTTTCGTATGTTCGGATTATCTGCTGTTCTCGCCTACATGCCGCATTCCTCAACTGATGCTCGTGAAGTTTTGTTAACAGGTTCAATAATTATATAGGTATGCTTATATATTTTTTGCCGAGACAGTTTTTTTGAAATATTTCAAAATGGCGGAGTTATGGGGGATGAAAACGTATTTTTTTTTTAATTTCAGCCATTCCGAAAGAATGTCGCGATGTTTACAGTTGACAGAGCCACAAGTCTATATATATGTATAAATAAAGAATTTCAGTCCGTTTTTTGTTACGCTTTGCTTGTCTATTTATATCAGTTTTCTCTGAAAGCTTAACTGAAAGATATCCCTTGAAGCGAAAACTTCGGTTTTGTACATGCTTTTGTTGTTCAATAAAAACATAATCATTTAAGCTCTTCATTCACTTAGGAATTCAATTAAGTACCTACTTTATACACGTAACATACTACTACGTATACATAACAGTAACTTCAGTTTTAAAGTAAATCTACATAAGTATTGTCGTTCCATATAGTCGTCATTTCTTATGCATGCATGCGTTAGAATTTAATTTAAAATGGTCCATACATTGCTCGTGTGCACAAAAGCAATAAATTACGCGAGTTATTAAGACTAATAAAGTAGCAATAAGTTTGCTGGAATCAATACCAGCTTCTTCCAATTCTCTCTCACGCACGTCCAATTGAATTTATTTCTTATTAGGAACGTGAAATCCACATTCGTGGCGAAATCTCCAAACCACTTCAATAAAACCGTTTACGGCTCAATAGCTATAAGAACACTTTACTCAGCCGTTCTCTGTTTCACGCCTACCTAAAATCGTATACTGGGGAACATTGTTCAATGCTATACTTACGTAGTGTCGTATAGTAAGAGTGGAGACTGAACCAAGGAGCAACAAAACAAGGGTGTCGGAAAATTACCAATCCTATACTATTATAAAATTCTGAAGTATTGAAAAACAGTTTTCTTTGGAAAGGGATCATTAAACCATACAAAGATCTAAGCTTAAAGAAAAATTGAAAAAGGAGTTACCTGGTAGAAGAGACCGGGAGTCGAACCTGATACCTCTGGATTGCCGGTCCAGCGCGTTAACCACTTCACTACCCTTACTCCAAGCAACCTGTCGAATATTTCCTTATGCTTTGTGTGTTTATTTTTGCATTGTTTATATGAAAGGTTTTTACACCTTAGCGACCTCTATGTGCATACGTTTATATGTATATTCACATCTTACCGCATCACTTTACAGCAGTGAACGAGCAAGCGAGAGAGGGCGCTGTTATTTTTATAAATGTATGGAACATTTAATGTCTCATTATTTTAATGTGGGTAGGTACCTACTTTTGTTGATCTACTCCGCTACCTAAAGGTTGTCTAGAAGAGGTCGCTATTTAGCGATAAGACCGCCTGTTATTAACCTCTGTTTATTTTTTACTGTATATCTTTCATGTTTTGTATCCCTGTGTATTTGAGGTGTGCAATAAAGTGGATTTGTATTGTATTGTGGGTACGTACACCACAATGTTTAGGGTTCCGTAGCCAAATGGCAAAAAACGGAACCCTTATAGATTCGTCATGTCTGTCTGTCTGTCTGTCTGTCTGTCTGTCTGCTGTCTGTCCGTCTGTCCGTCCGTATGTCACAGCCATTTTTTTGCGAAACTATAAGAGCTGTTGAAACTTGGTAGGTAGATGTATTCTGTAAACCGCATTAAGATTTTGATGCAAAAATAAAAAATAAATAATAAACATTGGGGGCTCCCCATACTTAGAACTGAAACTCAAAAATTTTTTTTTCATCAAACACATACGTGTGGGGTATCTATGGATAGGTCTTCAAAAATGATATCGAGGTTTTTAAACTATTTTTTTTTTCTAAACCGAATAGTTTGCGTGACAGACGCTTCCAAAGTGGAAAAAAGTAGGTCCCCCCCCCTCTAACTTCTAAAATAAGAAAATGAAAATTCTAAAAAAAACATATGATTTACATTACTATAAAAACTACCAACGAAAATTGTTTTGAACGAGATCTAGTAAGTAGTTTTTTTAATACCTAACTTTGCACCTAATTTATATGGGGCGCTATACATACCAGGTGCAAACTTAACTTAACCACCTAGGGATGGAAAGTATTTGTACGGAACCCTCGGTGCGCGAGTCCGACTCGCACTTGGCCGGTTTTTTTATTTAAACCATTGATACAAAGATTAAAGCTTAAAGAAAAATTGAAAAAGGAGTTCCCTGGTGGAAGACTTGATGTGCGCGAGTCCGACTCGCACTTGTTCGGTTTTTTTATACCATTGATACAAAGATTAAAGCTTAAAGAAAAATTGAAAAAGGAGTTCCCTGGTGGAAGACTTGATTGTGGTGTACCGACATTTAAAAAAATGAGACATTAAATGTAAATTTATAAGGGATCATTATGGAAAAATTAAAATGGAACAGAGCAATGCAGGATTTGTATGGACGCGCTGCGCCTACCGTACAGCGTCCTCTGTTGGTATACATGTCTTTATCTTCTCATCACGCCGAAACGGCTGGACAGGTTTAAATTTAACCAATTTTGTTGTAGGATTCACTTACCCGACTATGGTAAAAAAAGACGCGAACGTACAGTAGCCGGCAAACAACTTGATGGCGGATCTGCGCATGTAAATTTGTACGTAAATCGGCTACTGCGCAGTCAAGGTCACGCTCAAGTTGTTTGCCGGCTACTGTAGCACCCAGTTTATCGTAGCGAACTTTGTTGCAGTATGTATTCTCGTAGCTAGTATGACGCATAAAAGATAACAGCACAATTTGTACCGTGTGTGTACGTTATGGTTATAACTATGTACACTAATGTTATTTCAACACGTGTGCAACAATTCGAGGAGGAGATAATTGTGAAGCACATATATTTTTTACTGGGCGTATGCCACAGTAAATAGCTTGCAATTCCCTTTATCAACCGACTTCAGAAAAGAACAACGTTCTCAATTCGACCTTACGTTTTTTTTATGTATGTTATGCGACCATTCCGCCAATTATGAATCGAGTTTGATAATTCTTTTTTTTGTTCGGCAGATCATATTTCAGAAGTGGTCTCATAGAAATTTTATCGAAATTGATTTAGCGCTTTTTGAGAAAATCGACAAAAAACTAAATATATACCTATTTCGCTCATTGAAGTCGGTTTTTTTTAAAGAAATTATTATTAGCACAATCCAGGTCCAGAAAAAAATATCACTGGCATATGTCAAATTGCACATTAGATTGTCAGCTACTTTTGATGCTGACTGTACTTAACTTTGCTTTCAAAGCAAAAAATATCGCTAACACATTTGTGATAAATAAGGTTATACGGAATACGTAAACTCGATCAAGCATTGTTAAAAACTTACCTTTGAGGCACTGTACCCAGTAGCAGGGTCTCTCGCTATATGTATAGTGGAAAACCCGTCTAGATCCCATAATTTCTACGTGTCTCCATAGATCTGCAAGTATATTTATATACCTAG
The DNA here is from genome assembly GCA_905147355.2 of Apotomis turbidana. NCBI lineage: Eukaryota > Metazoa > Arthropoda > Insecta > Lepidoptera > Tortricidae > Apotomis > Apotomis turbidana. The sequence continues at coordinate 16,589,101 of LR990288.1, read as the reverse complement.
TCGCGTTTATTGCGTGATGAATAAATGGCAATGCAGGCATCTGTTACTCTTGCACTTATTCCTAAATATACGAATAAGATATGTATTGAAAAATAACAGATGCTATAATATCAGTAGCGCGATATCCATGACCCGGCTAGGAGGCATAAATTTCATACAATTTCTCCTCAACAAAAGGAACCACTTAAAAAATATCTAAATGTATACAGAAATTTTCTACCTACCTACACCCTTTTCTTGCTTGGTTATAAATTTATAAAATCGATCATCCTTCTGCTTACTGAATAAAACTAGGAAAATGTTTCTTGTGTATGTTCAAATGTAAAAAAACATTATAAGAATAATAGCGAGTAACCAGACAGTGTAGATTATTCTAAATTAGCATAAAACATATTCATGTAGGTACAACGGCATTGTTGGATGAAATATGTTGATACAACTCGCAGACCAAGAGTGAAGTTGAGCAGAGGGTTAGTTCGCCCTCATTCAAACTCTCCCGCGCTACTAATTGTAACTTTCTACCTGTTATATTATAACCTACAAATTGCGTGAACTCCGTATAGTTTTGGCGTAAATCCCTCTATAAAGCTACAATTAGTTAGGCATAATCAAGTGGAGTCAAAGCCCAAAACTTTAAGGATAAGTCTTGGTGTTGGCAGTCGCTGTAACTCCTTTTTAGAGGGTTCAGAGTAGCAAACGGTTGAACTATTTCTAATTTAATGCTGTCTGTACAAACTTTCTACTTTAGCGTTTTAATTGTTACATTATTCGTTCAATTAATTTACAGTCAGTATAGATAAATATTTTTAAATAAGTAGGTACCTACATTTTTCAATGATAATGAACTTGTTTTATGGAGTCGCATACAAATGAGGTACAAACTTAACGTAAACGGGTTGTACCTAAGGAGAAGCCAGAACCAAACAAGGGCTAATTATTTTTCTATGAGTACTATAGAAAACAATATCGACAACATATTGGACTACTTTTTATACCCCTTATTAATGACGCGGTATCAATTTTATACAAAAAACCACAGCCAAAACATTCAGTGTTATCTACGTAACGTATAAAGTACGTAATGCGTGGTTATGCAGTAGGTTACCATCGCATTCTAGCTTACCCCGTATAAGTCAACACCTCTGAAAGCAATCCCTAACGCTTCCTAGTCATAAGCCTCATTGTAATTGCCATGCCCTACTTTCTGAAATTAAAAAGCCTCTTTCGGCGACCCCAATTCATTTTGAGAGTAAGTACGCGAGTTTCATTTCGTCTAACACTTCGTTTTATAAATAGTCGTGGGCCTGAGTATGATTCTCTTCATGAAATAACAAACACTTTTTGTGTAAATACACAAACCATGTTTTGTAATAATTTTAACATCATCATATTGAAATTGACAGTTTTACTCGCACTTATGTGTCAGGGAGGGGTGCCCGTCGTTTGACATAATGTTTTTGGACCTGAGAGTCCTAAGACCTAAGTAACGTTTAATAGAACGCGATTTTCCCCTTTCATTTATTTCGTTTCAAATCTATCAACCTGTAAATAATATTGTCAGATGGGTTAGTTTGGGGTATGTTAGGTTAGGTTAGAAACTATTTTTATAGAATATTTTTATGGATTCTATTTTTTATGAGGAAATACGATATTTTTATTTTTATTAATAATGACACAAAGGTAAATAGAATCGATAAAAAGATTCTATACAAATATTTAGAACAGCGCCATCTCTCTCGCAGTCTTCACACTTGCTGTAAAGCAATGGGGACAGGGGACCGTGCGTGTAAAGCGCACATCCTAGGGTATGGCTAATGCGCATAAGCATAATTATGACATATGATATCAAACACATATGACGCAGAGGGCGCTCCAGTAGCGTAAGAATTATGGAATGAGAGATTTGGTGTGATTGACATAACGATCTAATAGCTCAGTTGGGAGAGCAATACTCCGGGAACGTAGAGGTCACAGGTTCGCGTCCTGCTGAGACTGTAGTAGATCACATAAATTTTTATTTCGTAATTTTTTACCTTTGTGTCATTATTTATAGGTTATAAACTATAATAGTTTCTGAAACGTGTTAAACACTGCATTACATGAAAAATTATTATAGAAACATTACGAAGTCATCGTTGTATGGAGTTCATCTTTCCTTGGATCCTTGATGCAATCAGCTTTGTGGCTGAAAATCCGGGAAAAAGATGTTTCGGCGTGGGCTCCGATTATGTCCCACTATGTGGGTTTTAGGTCTCAACCTCAACCTATGCATTCGTTTCAATTTTCAGCTACAACCGACCAGTCTGTTAGATATCCAGGCCATCCCGCCATCACGGACGAGTTCTACGGTAGAAATACTTGATAGAACTTCTAACAAGTATTTTCGACCTTTTTTGTGAAAATATAAGATATTTTGAAGTCGTTGAAGTAAATGCGCATGACTCCAATTCCATCCAAAATATTTGCCTTTACAATGAATACTTGCATTTCGACTAGCTCGGAGTTAATTAGTCTACTCGTAACGTGAGCGAAGCTGTATAAGTCACCTATACTACCTCTCCATTCTAAAAGGACCTATAAACTTCATATTTCCAGTGATCATAAGACTTCATAGCACAGCAAGGTGTAGGCTTTGCGAGCAATGGGAAGATCCCCAGACGCAGATCAAAGGACCGTGAACAGAACGGGCCAAAGGCAAAGCAGGCAGGCAGAATATGAACTAGTTCCTGTTTCCTATTACTTAGGTATGCATCCTCTACCTATTGGTTAACTGGCTAGTTAATTTACTTTTATACTTATTATGCCATACTAAGATTGTTAATAAAAGAGGATTTTCTATGGGGAGGGGGAAAAGTTATGATTTCAGGAAAATGTTTATAGCGTGATCGGTTTGTTTTGATTTGTATCGGATGAATTTTATTCTCATAATTTTTTAGGGTTCCGTAGTCAACTAGGAACCCTTATAGTTTCGCCATGTCCGTCTGTCCGTCTGTCCGTCAGTCCGTCTGTCCGTCCGTCCGCGGCTTAGCTCCGTGATCATTAGTACTAGAAAGCTGAAATTTGGTATGAGTATGTGTATGTATCACGCCGACAAAACGGTAAAATAAAAACTAAAAAAAAAATTTTTTTTCGGGTACCTCTCGAACACCTAAAGTGGGGGTGATTTTTTTTTTTCGTTTCAACCCTAGTGTGTGGGGTGTCGTTGAATAGGTCTCTTGAAAATAATAGGGGTTTTCAAACATTACTTTTTGATAAAGTCAGTAGTTTTGTAAATATTCGCTCCGAAAATAAAAAAAATTGTGTCCCCCCCCCTCTAACTTTTGAACCACAAGTCAAAAAAATATGGAAAAATTCATGTTAATGCGGCCTTATAAGTACTTTCAATGAAAACTATATTGAACAAAATCGGTCAAGCCGTTTTTGAGTTATCGCCAAATTTCATATTTTTTCTTTAAAAGGTCGTAAGTTGACTTCCAGAAGGTAATAAGTGATTACAGTTTCTAGGGCGTTTACGACCTTTTTATAGAGCTTAAAATCTGTCTTAACTTAAACCTCGGGCTTAAAACAGCAGTTTATTGTGAAGGATGAGCAACTACGGAACCCTACACTGAGCGTGGCCCGACATGCTCTTGGCCGGTTTTTTTATTATGTGCGTGCTTGACAAAGAGTTAATCCTTATCATCAGGTCACAACAAGAATACATTTAAAAAAAAACATTAATTGCAGTTTCAAAACTAAATTCCTGCATTCCCAGTCACTTGGAATTAATTAGTCTAACGTTAGTAAAATTGTACAAATCACCTCACCTGTATCTCTCTACATATTTCAAAAGGGCATTATAATGATAATATATTTCGCATGCACATAGGACTTTGCGGCTCCGCAAGGTGGAGCTTTGCGAGCAATGAGAAGGTCGTAAGACGTAGATCAAAGGACTGTGAATGTGAACTCAAAGCACAAAAGGCAAGGAGGCTTCTTGTTTCCTGTTACTAGTGCACCCTGTATAGTTATACTGGTTGTTTTATTAAATTGCACTGAAATGTTCTGCCTTCAAATTCCTACGTGTTTTCCCACTAGCTGGGCCCCACGGTGTTACCCGCTCATTCCATGGGAACACTAAATTTTATCGGAATATAAAGTATCCTATATGTTAATCCAATCAAAATTGGTTCAGCCGTTTGAGCGTGAAGAAGTAACAAACATAGAAACACACTCTCAAAATTTCACCTTTATAATATTAGTGTAATTACTGCGATGTGAAATCGACCTAAAAAAATGCGAAATAAGTATATGAGTAGGTAAGTGTGAGATATATGTTTATGTATATTTCTTCGGCATGATCTGCAGTGTTAGACGGCTGAATGGATTTTCAATTTCAAAATAAGTATGACTTTGATGACGATGACGCAGCTAACTAGCTAGGTGCCCGGGACTTTCAGGAAAGAAGAATCTATTGAAGAATAGTGTCCATAAAATTCAAATTTTCACTGACAAAGTGCAGTCGTAGCCATGCAGTAATTGATATTTGATTTGGTGCTACGAGTATGCAATGCAAGTCAGGTTTAATTTATTATCTGTAAAGAGGGGTTCGGAGAAAGCCGACAGGGTTTCGTATTTTAGCCAGCGTTCATTCCGCTCTGAATTTGAGGGAATATATTGTTCAGGACAAAAGTTTGCAGGAAAAGAGTCTCAATCTTCAGCTAGCGTAATGATGCTGCGAGTTTTAATTTTTAAAATGAGATTGAAATGTATTTAATGTTTTCTGTGTAAGTGAGCGCTTAACCAAGCCAAAGATCGTCAATGACACCAATCACTAATGTGTAAGAGCTTATACAGCCATTGTAACTCTAATTTAAGCTATATAAAGGTTGTATAAGTGATTACGGGGCAAATATTTGTATGATGAACTCGAATATTTGTGCTTGGGTCATAGTTGTTCTATGTATTTAAGTATAAGTAAAATAAGAATACTGAATTTAATTTATTCTATATGTAATAATAACGTAATAATAATAAGTTTGTGTTATAGCTTAGATTGACAATGTATGATTATTACAAATAAAAAATCTATCTATCTATATACCTAAGTACGTATATCGTTGTCTAGTACACATAACACAAGCCTTCTTGAGCTTAATTTGGGACTAGATCGATTTGTGTGAGGTTGTCCGATATTTATTTATTTATTATGCAGCCTGTGTGCTACTAGGGTAAGTAGGTATGTACTTTTAACGAGTTAGACACTAATCACCCTGTCGCTAAAGAAATAGTCACGTAGTGTAATTGTACCTACTTACTTCTGAGACCTTTCCGTGTGTAGCGACTATCAGACCCATTCTTCTTAGCTATGCTCTTAGGTAATACCTACAGAACAGAGTGCATGTAACCTCAATTTACTAAATTGTTATGTTCTATATCAACATGTATATGATACGTCTTGTACTAAAGTACATACAATTTCACGACGTAGATTGGACAGGAATTGCTCGAATTTTGCTGATATTTCGTTCAGAAGCTTTAAGGTTTTAATCTACATGATTAAGAATACGCGGATTTTGCGGGATCGACTTAGAAGAATTAGAGATGATTACGAATTTTTCCTTGTATCCACCAGCAAACGCCTTATCCTTAAGCTTAATGTTTAAATGTGGATATTCGTTTCTAATCTGGATACTGTAGGTAAACCCATTTATTTATATTATAATGTAAAATAATTTACGAAGCATAATCGATAGGTTCCTGCTTTCCGCAACTTCCTAAGTTCCTATTACAATAAATAAATAGATTGTGATAATGCCTCTGCATTCGACGGAGCTGAAAACGTTGTGACCATTTGTGTATGTCATCACTTACGTAGGTACTTTCATATACCTATCTTAATGCACTTTATGCAGTATCCCTCGCCACAAGTGAAAAGGCATGCAAATATACAACAAACGGACAAATGCAAATTTACTGAATTTGATTAACTATATGGGCTATAGAATAGACTGCACGGTGTTTTCAGCACTATTGATATACTTAAATATGACTTATGTAATAGTTATTACATAAGTATACACTTTACTTGTGTCGAAGTCATAATTTCATTGCGCGTTATATCGTTAGATAATAAACATACATCATACTCAGCGGTGTCATTTGGACAAGATGTAAATTCTTAAGATAGGAAGGTACTGTAGAGTCCATAAAACTGATCCGTTATAAAGGATCCTGACCCCATTTTACGTGTATTGCCGGATTGAAAGCCGGTGCCGTTTCGAGGCCTTTAAGCCTGCGGTTCAATTAGTACTTTCTAAAGGTAACCTTCTTTTGTTGTCAGTATTAGCTTTTTGCTATGTAAAAAGAGCGCATATATCTGATAAGTATAAAAAATCTGAAGTCCGATCCGATAAATACAGTCCGAATTAGTTGTAGGTACTCTTTGTTTGTGCATGGATAAAAACTATCCTATATGTTTCTCCGATACATAAACTAGTATCATTGAATAAATAAATAAATAAATAAATCATAATATTTCATGAAATTCCGTGACAGTCGTTTTGCGGTTTTAGCGCACAAATTAACAGACGGACAAAAATTCTAAAAACCTTTGAAACATGTTTTATCAACGTTTCTGATACGTACGCCCCAACGTATATTTTCTCGAATATCTTTAATGTACCTACAGATTTTTTCTTTCTACTGTCGTATTACCTAAATGTATTGATTGATATTTTTTTTATTTCCTCGAACGATGCATATTAAAAGTTGTAGGATACACGGGTGTAAGATGATTCCCGATGTTTTTAGAATTCTGTGGGAAATGTTGAATTTATTCATTTTCTGATCTCAATTCTGAAGCCGCGATCATAACAATGAATAACACAAATGGACCAAAATTAACCATTATGATGAATTTTTACTGCTTTTATATTAACACCACAGACAATAATATCCATAAAGTGAATCCAATAATCATTAAGTACTTCATTAAGTCACGCCAATAAAAAGTCGTTGTCGAAGTTGTCATCAGAATTATGCATTAATTACCAAGTTTCGTGATAATACTACAATTAAAGTGTTAAATAAGGGCCAATCACATGAATCTATTAAATTGTTTGAAGCCAAAAGTGTTTGATGTACAACATTACTTCGATACTATTATAAAATTCTAAACCTTCATTGAAAATCTATGGATGAATTATTTGTGTTGGTAAAATTTTCTTTGTCATTCCATCACGCCGGAATGGCTGGCCGGATATTAACCAACTTTGATAGAATTGTATGGAGTTCAAAGATGGTTAATAGTTTAATTTTTCATCCGACTGCGTTAAATGATAATGTTTTGCGCAGAAGAAGTTGCGAATATTCTTTGTATTTATTTATTAGTTGGCCGCCAAAACTCAAATAGTGTCCTCTTACTTAACTCGCTCAAAGACGCTAGGATAGACTATGAAATTTTTGCGTGAGTTAAACCACCAAACATTTTCACAGTGTATATTATTTACTGCTTAAACGCGTCTAAAATGGTGGATCCTATTCGATTGTAATTTGACAGAGAAGGCACTTAACGGCTAAAAGTACATCATTATACTCCGCAGCTCTTTGACTTGTGCAAATTATCAATTAACCTATTAACAATGCCTTTTGGCGAAATTAAACTGTTTACCAAATTCAAATGAACGTTTATCGAATTTTGGGAAACAAATTCGAATAAATTAAAATGATAATAGCTTCATTAGTTTGTATTTGTGGATCTGGTTTATGATAGTTCACCTTCGTTTTTGCTTAACCTTTCATAACTATTAAAATTAACAAATAGCCTAAGATTTTTTCACCATAAATATATCACAGAATAATATAGGATTATCGTTTTAGATTGTGGCCTGATAACAATATATAATAATATTATTAGTAGTTTGTCTGAAATGCGATGCAATTGGTCATAGTCATAGGGCGTGGCGGAACGACCGACAAACGCATGCACTGTTCTGGGGAACTTCCCCTACATCCTACATATTTGACTGACATTTCCAGTAGCAACTCGCTGTTTCACCAGCACGTCTGAGAACACGGTGCGCAAAACCGTGTCAATATATGTCAATGAAGGTAAATATAAAAACCGGCCAAGAGCATGTTGGGCCACGCTCAGTGTAGGGTTCCGTAGTTGCTCATCCTTCACAATAGACGGGCTTAAAACAGCGGTTATAAGCCCGAGGTTTAGGTTACGACTAAGATTTCAAGCTCTATAAAAAGGTCGTAAACGCCAATGTAACTGTAATTACTTATTACCTTCTGGGAGTCAACTTACGTCCTTTTAAAGAATTAATTTTGCGATAACTCAAAAACGGCTCAACCAATTTTGTTCAATATAGTTTTCTTTGAAAGTACTTATAAGACCTCATTTTCATGAAATTTTCCATAATTTTTTGACCCGTGGTTGAAAAGTTAGAAGGGGGGAGACGCATTTTTTTATTTTCGGAGCGAATATTGACAAAACTGCTGACTTTATCAAAAAATAATGTTTGGAGACCCCTATTATTTTTAAAATACCTATTCAACGACACCCAACACACTAGTGTTGGAACATAATAAAAAATCACCCCCACTTTAGGTGTTCGAGAGGTACCCGAAAAAAACATATTTTTTTTTAGATTTTATTTTACCGTTTTGTCGGCGCGATACATTCACATACTAAATTTCGGCTTTCTACTACTAATGATCACGGAGCTAAGCCGCGGACGGACAGACGGACAGACGGACAGACGGACATGGCGAAACTATAAGGGTTCCTAGTTGACTACAGAACCCTAAAAACCCCAAACCCGGAATCATAAGGTTTAATTTCATGCCAAAAATCTTATCTATATTTTGCTCTGTCACACTATTATAGCAAGATTAACCAAGACATACCAAAACTACAAGACATTAAAACTATAAGGATAAAGGGTAAGGTCACACACGTGATAAGCAAACAGCTTTCAAGCAATCATCCAAATTATGTCATCTGAAGGTCGGGTCAACTCTCCGGCAAATTGACACCTAAAGTCGTAACAGATGCTCTTAATCGGGGTCTATGTAGATGTCATTTACCCTGCTGCGCTGCTAACTATCGTGCTGCGGAACCCTTGGGATTCATAAAACTTGTCAGAGGGCTCCAAAGGGATTCTGTACATGCCGAAGCAGATAGTCTTGTTTCACGATATCCAAAAATAAGGAAACTCACAAAGCTTATTTTTGCTTCACTCGCGTTTAAGTCGCATACACTATCCTATCGGAATCACGCTTTTTTTCGGAATAATAAGCAACCTATGTGTTATGTTAGGGTAGTATCTGTTCCATTTTTTTTTGTTTGTTGTTGTTCTTTCAAATCTGTCTAGCTGTCTCAGCGTGAGGAAGTAACAAACACACACATACACACACACAAAACATTTGTTTTTACAATATTATCATAGTGGGATTTCAAAAAGACCATCACCAAAATTTATTGAGAACAGCTGGTCGACAACATTAGCGAATCAGCACATTTCTGCCTCTGATTTTGTGCTAGCAAGCTTGTACCTAACGAACGAAAATAAGATAATAATACACCACTATATCTATCAAAGGAAACGTAGCCCGAACAAAAGGAAATCCTATCATTCGCTCATTTTACATAATAGAAATGATGGCTCTACAAATTGCTGTGAAAAAAATGATAACAAGTTATAACATGCTTTGACACACTGTACACCAACTTAATTTGTAATTTTCTAATTGACACCTACTTATTAATAATTCAATAACCGTCCTTAAGGTATCTGATTTCATCATAATTTCAGGGCTCTATCACGAACGTACAGCATACAATCGGTCAATACACATAGGTATTGTCGACAATTTACACTAAATATCAATTTACACTTGTGTAATATATCTTATCTGTAATTTGTATAAAAGTTGCCACACTCGCTAAAGGTTTTTGAACCTTAATTTTCTCTTTTAGAAAATAAAACGTCTTATTTTTCTATCCAAATAGTTATTTAAAACAACGTCGTTGACATTGCGCGTGTTTTGGAAATACACAATTTTTATCACTTGACGTTCATTACTATTGTTGCTGTTTTTATTAATAATTATTACAATTGAAAATAAACTATACATACTAAAACTTAATTAAAAAGAATCCCCCAGTACTGAGGCCGTCTGAGGCATCGTCCCCAGCACGCTCGCCGCGTTTCCCCTTTGAATGGCGAGGCTCAGTCTTTGAGCGAAAAAGGAGCCCGCTCTGATATTACCAGATATACCTACCTATAAGTTTTTGCGAAATTTCTTTTAAAACTTTTTTTGCATCTGACGACCACGGGCTAAATGTTACAAAAGCCAGTGCCGTAAATTCATAATTTTTATTTAAGAAGGCGTATTTGCGGCGCTTGACGATTTGGGCATCTTCTGCGGCCGTCCCCGGATTTCTGGCGGATCGTTGGACATGGGACGGGGCTAGAGTGTCCACACATGTAACATCCCATGCCATAGGCCGCCCGAGATGCCATGGCACTAATGTGCATCCATCCGGTCTCTTCCCGTCTGCAGCGGAAAGTCCCACAGGCTCCAGGGTTGCTATATACTATTTGGAAATTCCAAATATAATTGACCGAACGAGCGAATAAGAGTCTCCGTTTCAGCTTGGGCAATATTGCTTTCGTATATCCGGAATCCGAAAGTCCAGATTTCCGGATGCTCCCTTAATTATTGACACTAAACTATACTCCATCCGGATAGGGCTTTAACTAAATGTAAACAAACCTTGGCTGTCAAAGTTGACATATTCAGGTGTAATCAACATTTTATCAATTGTAAAATTTTAATTCTTACTTTCGATTATTCTTTTGATAGTCAGACTCTGATCAAGGTTCGGCAAAGCAGAAAAATAATTAAAAGGGCTTTGCCAAGTCATACACGTAAAATAAATGAATACACAGATATTATGTATGAATAGACATTCAATATTTTAAATTTAATTTTTCTGTACTGCTCACAAACATTAACGTAGGTAGGTATGTAAACTTATTGTTACGTTAATTCTAAAAAAAAAAGTTCGTTAAAGAGTTACATTTTTTACCTTTGGGACAAATTATTATTAAATAAAGGATTCAGTAGGTAAGTGTAATCCTAGTTTAATTTGAACTGTCACTATTGCTGTCTAATTTTGATGATACCAAGGATTATGAGGAAGCATCACCAACATTAATAATGAACCGTTCTTTTGTGTCATCCATCCGAGCTAGCCCGGCTTGTACCTAGTACAGGTTCGTTCATTTTCAGCAGAAAAACAATAACTAACACGATAATCATCATCATCATTAGCCTTTTACATCTATAACAGATGAGTTAAGCAGCGTCTAATAAACTGCGGCACTTTCGAAGATGGCTGGATAGCCCGATACGAGAGCGACAGCCGCGGCCGCATAATTGACAAATAAATGTTGCGCCTATCGATGAAGGGGGAAAAGCTGCACGCTGGTGTCTCAAGTCGCGCTTGTGAGAAAGAGAAGCAAACCATACTTCATCATGCGCAACCACACCATCGCACAAAGTCTTCCTCCAAAGGTCACGATCTTCAGACATAACCTCCCAGTGTTGGGTGTCAATTTTGTGTCAATTAACACGATAATATTTAACAACCAATTAATAACACTAATAATGAACAGAACAAATGACATAACAATATTTTGATCAATAACAAAACAAACAAACAAACAAGAAAACTAATGCAAGCGAAAATCGCGACTAGTATAGGTAGTAGGTATGCGAAAACGAATACAAGAGAAGTGTCAAGTGTCATGTTATTTGAAAAAAAGGTTGCAGATTCCTAGGTTTTTAGGTTCTTTATTGTGCACAATTTGTAGAATATTTGGTGGCATGTTGAAATTATTAATAAGTTAATGTACTTAGGGAATAATTACATATGCTTGATTGGGTATCGTATGGTTTATTCTATAACTTGATATATTAAAGCAAAATAAATATTATATTTTTTATTAAAGTTATATTATAAAATACAAATTTTACCAACCAATGTCAGCCTGATAAAGCACCTAATTTATGGTTTGTTTACATTTAGTTAAATACCTATCCGGATAGAGTATAACAATACATATTTTTATATTCGCTGTCTATAATATCCTTGGATCCCATTCATATAAATGTATGAATATTGTATATTTAAGCTTATGAGGTAACGTTCCTTCCTTTATATATAACATTTTATTTGTACTCCGAGCTGGATTCTAATAACAACACCGAATAACGCACACTCGAAAACTTCAACATAATAATTTTGTATTCCGTATTTTGCGTCCGTATGTCGATTGCGACATGGGTAGCGCTTGTTTGTCTTGTCGGTGAAATCAAAGATCATATCTTCGTCTGTCAATGTCTTGGTAAACGGGTCTGTTCGTTATCCAAGGAACTTGGGCAGTGTGACATCCTTTACGAATATAATAATGATGTTGTCGCCAGTAATGCTTTGGCTATTTTTGATGTTACAGAACTTCCATTTGTATGATTGAATAAGTCCAAACTAAGTAATAAAGTATCAAACCATTCGTGCAAGACTTTATCGAAGTATGGTGAGTAACAGAGTAAAACATTATTATAAACAAGGCAATAAGCTAGCTTAAGCATTGTATAGTTGTAGTTCCAATGAATTTTTCTAACAAGAGCGATTCCTCCTTACTATGTATTTACTCGTATATACCTACCCATGTTCCAATATTTTATCCAACTCTTACATTTATGAAAATAAAGTAGTGAAGGATTCGTTAACTGCGCTTTGTGCTTGTAATAGCACCTACACTCTTTCAAAAAAGGTTAACTTAGCATAAATGTAGCTGGCGCTTTCACAGACTTGAGGGTCTTCGACAGAATGTAAAGTGTATTTTATTTATTAAACTGTAAGTGATATTTGAGTACAAATTAAAATTATGCATATCAACTAACAATGTACCTAACTAGCGTGTTTTTTCGCAGTAGGTACCTATACCTCATTTCATAGACTTTTAATTTAGTTGAAAACTTAACTTAATATGTAGGCCATTAGGTCACGAATTTACTGGTCTGTTTTTTTTTCAAACTCGGCTAAGAACAACCGCGAAGAAGACAGCTCCTGAAATATATTTAAAAGGGCTTCTTCAATAACTATACCTGAGATGCCACAAATAAACACACAGATACTGAAAGACCCACGTTATTAATAAATGACAGTATTTTTAAGTGATCCAAATGTACCTTTATATACTTTATATATCGAACAGATCCAATACACTCACCGTTATCAGTGTCAGCAGCAATCACATTCATTTGAATCTCGATGATGGACGCCCCTACGCACAATGGTCACCCACTCCCCGGATTAGTCCATACAAAGCCCTCTGTCCTAATGTAACCAGCTTCCTTTAGCATAATTACGTATATGACTGGTTGTACTATATAGGGCACAGGAATGAAGATTCTATGAATTTCAAGAGTATTACGGTTCAAGAGTTAAAGCTGGCCCCTATTTATACAAGTTGACATTCGTCAGTGACATATGTCTACTAGCAATTCAGCAATTGTCGAATAGACCGCATCTTAATTTGAGGACAATGTTGTGAAACAAAAAAAATCCAAATTGACTTGACATGAGATAAGAGATATGTCAGGCTCGTGAAGGGCATGCGTTAAAATTACTTATGTTCTCAAGATGGCTCTCTATAAAAAAAGTAGTGAAGAAAAGCACTGACTTTGATGATGTCATAGTAGAATATTTTGTGAATGAATGTGAATTTTGAGGTTACCGATTTCGCATTGAAATAAACATGTATTGTCTGTAAAATCTGTGTAGAATACTTCATAAATAGAGTTTTCATATTTTCTCGAGAATTTTCGCACCTGGCAGCGTGGTCAAATAGGGCCTTGGTGACGGACCGACAGACTGACAGACGAGCAACGGTCTTAAAGTTACCAGTTTTCTTTTTTTTATTTGGTTCAAAGATTGTATATATGCTTAGCGTAATACCTACGTCTACGAGTATGTTTGGTATTCAATTTGAGAAAGGAAGAATCTTGAGTAAGCTGAAGTGGTGTATTTTCTATTCGTGGAATACGAATACGTTAACGGTTATGAAATGCGAAAGAACAATATGACTTGTGAAAATATTCCCGGTTTGTGTGTTGTTTTATACCCATACCTAATCATTAATCGTTTGAACAGCATTTTGATATGACGATATTATGACTAAGTATTGTCAGGCACAGTTCAGATTGAACCCATCAAATATTAAAACACTTTTAAGCATAATGCTTGTTGCAGTCAATTAAGAACTTGGTATATACGACACTTTATACTCTCGCGGTTTGAACACATAATTAAAACTTATTCAGGCAATGAAGGTAAATCAAAATATCGCGATAGACCCGGTTCAATAAGTTTTAATTGGTAAGTATATACGGACTGATGTAGTCGACACGCCAGTTCTCCCACAAAGCCGTACGCCTCGATATATATAAACGTATAATATAAACATATTTTAGTAGATTAACTTGATGGAACGTATTCTGTTACCAACTATATTAATATAGACGCCCGTGTATTGCATGTGTTATTAAATGAAATTCGAGAAACGAAAGATAATTTGAATAGCAAGGGCAGCTGGAGAAAGTTAGCATGGGTAAGTCAGCCTGCAATTATCTAAAAACCGCTAGTTTACCCTTTGGTAAAAATGGGACCCAATTACTAAAGCTAGAAGACAGTGGTCCGTCTGTCTGTGACCAAGCTGTATCATGAACCGTGATTGCTAGCTAGACAGTTGAAATTTTCACAGATGATATATTTCTGTTGCCGCTATAACAACAAGTACTAAAAACAGAATATAATAAATATTTACGCGGAGCTCACATACAACAAACGTGATCGGTTGCGTTAACCTTGCACCTCATTTCTATCCAGTGCCATACATACCAGATGCAAACGTAACCAGGCCAGTTATTTTATTTGATGGTACTCGCACTTGGGCGGCTTTTTTTCATGTTCCGCCCAAAAAGTAACACACACACACGTGACACGAACCTCACTCAGAGCACTTATTAGAACGCTTTTCACTTCTCATGGCCGTGGGCACAGAACAGAAAAAAGTCTTTTTTTTTTTCAATATGTTTCGAACTCTTCATCGGGGAATGCTATCCGTACAATAATTAAATATGTGCTAATAATTAAATAGTGCTTAATACATTATTAAACATCCCCTGTGTGTTGGAGCCCCCTGGTTTATCTCGAACGGATGGCAAAAGACCGGACGGACTTACGTTGGTTCCATGGCAGCGAGGGCGTTGTCTTTTATGGGACGCAACGTGCGTTAGCACTTTTGCTCCGTCCCATTTGAGGCAAACCGCGAGGTTGGCGGGTTCAGCGGCGGAAACAGCCGCTAAGATGAAACATGCCAAGTACGCAGCCTTAGAGTCGATGTACGATTTCGTACCCGTCGCTGTGGAAACGGCTGGACCTTGGGGTAGTGAGGCTCGCGAGCTTTTTAGGGATTTAGGGCGGCGATTGAGAGAGAGGGGCAACGATCCTCGCTCTGGGTCATGGTTGGTTTAGCAAGTCTCCATTGCCATTCAGCGGGGCAATGCTGCTAGCATAATGGGGACTTTTGGACCAAATATGGCCTTGAGAGAGGATTTAAGAGATTAAGTTTTCCTTGACGAGGCGTGTTGCGGATTTATTTCATGTCATTTGAATCTGACGAAGCTTGTTGCGGATATACTTTGTGAATTGCATGCATTATTTTTAATTGACGAAGTATGTGGTGGATTTTTGTTTGTTCATAGGTGTCGGTTTTATTATCAATAAATATTTATTAAATATCTCTCACGAAAGTTTTAATAATATTAACCAAAAAGTACAAACGTAGAAACAAAAATATACATGTCAAATTCAGTTTCGACAACGATTCAGTTTGAATTCAAACAGAAACTTTGAAAACGGGTGACGATATTGCATAAAGACGTTACTTATTTATTGTACAGCTGCTCGTGAAAAGTCAACACGTCGTTAGGTATTCCGAGCAGACTTACTGCCGGCTGCATTTATTTTTGCTTTCTACACGACCTGATTCGAGTAAATATTAAAATGTCGCACAACTCAAAATTTTAAGCTGTATTGCTCCCGACAAGTCAACACAAATTGGGTTGATAATTATTTCTTTAAAGATTTCAATTGAACGTTTGAGTATAGTACATTACTGCAGAGGCCGCGAAATAGGGGATTGTAGGCCGAGTAGTAGTAGATGGCCGAGTGACAACGATGCCATCTATTTAGAGATACAAGGCCGACAATCCCTGTTCGCGCCGAGGCTTGTATAGTGATACAAGCCTCGGCGCGAACAGGGATTGTCGGCCTAATTAAATAGTGCTTAATACATTATTAAATATCTCTCACGAAAGTTTTAATAAGATTAACCAAAAAGTACAAACGTAGAAACAAAAATATACATGTCAAATTCAGTTTCGACAACGATTCAGTTTGAATTCAAACAGAAACTTTGAAAACGGGTGACGATATTGCATAAAGACGTTACTTATTTATTATACAGCTGCTCGTGAAAAGTCAACACGTCGTTAGGTATTCCGAGCAGACTTACTGCCGGCTGCATTTATTTTTGCTTTCGACACTACCTGATTCGAGTAAATATTAAAATGTCGCACAACTCAAAATTTTAAGCTGTATTGCTCCCGACAAGTCAACACAAATTGGGTTGATAATTATTTCTTTAAAGATTTCAATTGAACGTTTGAGTATAGTACATTACTGCAGAGGCCGCGAAATAGGGGATTGTAGGCCGAGTAGTAGTAGATGGCCGAGTGACAACGATGCCATCTATTTAGAGATACGAGGCCGACAATCTCTGTTCGCGCCGAGGCTTGTATAGTGTTTTTCTCAAATAAATCCAAGGAAATAATACAAAAGTTCAACTTATATATTCATATATTTTTACTATTCTCGTCAACATTTTACTTTTTTTTTTTTTAAGCTGTTCGTGTTAATGTTTTTTCCACCAAATGTTAAGATGATTCTATTTATTAAAAAATAACAACACCTTATTAATAAGATACTGTTATATTTTTTTACAATAAACGTGATTCCTTGTTTATTTTATTGAATATCTGTTTTAATCTAATTGAATGATTTAAATATAAGAAATAAAACGAAAATAAACATGCAAAAACTACTTTTTTTTATTGGCAGTATGCCATAGATTATTAATAAAGGAAAATAAACCCCACTGAAACAAAAGACATTCTCTTTGTTAGCCACGGCCGTAATGTAAGTATGAAATTCCTTCATTGACCTCTAAATTTGAAATTAGAACGAATCTCCAACAAGTGCTATACAAAGACGTATTCCGCGTTCTATTACCACGACCATAAAAACGACATTTCCTTGGATGTTTGAGAAAAAACTTATACTTAAATGCCATTTCAAAACTATAGTAAAATTGTGTTGCATCCGAACCGAGTCATGGCAATTGGTATAAAAATTATTTTCTAAATAAATTACTATTATCCATTTTTTTTCCGAAGATGGAGCAAAGAGATATAGCACCACCTGAAAAGAGCCATAGATAAAGTTATGTATACAAAACGAATTACAAAATTCTCGTCAATTTATTATTTTACTTGATTTTTTGATATTATAATAGTTATTTGAAATCAACAAAACTGTTTTTTTTTTAATATTCAAAAATGATCAGTGTTTAAATAATTAAGTCGTTATCCTTTTTTCACAAAGCAAAATTTTTCACTTGTAAACCTCGGAAAAAACATCTTTTCCCGAATTATGTTATTGTTTACCCATATTATGCTATATTATCGAATTCAGTACATAACTATATTGTGGTATAGTAAGTCTACGGTGTTATCTTTGCGATTGCTATTATTACACCATTAGCATAGCAATGCTAGCTATCGAGAGTATCGAGACATAACTGAATATGGATCAGGCTTATTCTTCTCCTCAAAAGATTAAATAATAAAGGTATAGATAATAAAGTAAATACACCACCACACCATCCAAGCGTTACTGTTTATATGTATATTAGCAAACCGTTCGAGTTTCACACTTATTAGATATTATGCATGTAAAGTAAATTATATACCTACTAATATATTGACAATAATCAAGAGATAGTTCCCACTTTTGGAATTGTGACACAATGCGTTTTCTCGCCATATTATGATTTCAGTAAAAAAAAACTTTTTTTTTATTTATACCTACAAACTGACCTAAAGTCCGAAGATAATTGATAAAGCATAATGCTTTATCAATTATCGAGGGTTGAGTGGTCAAACCCGATAAGTCGAAAAATTTCTTGGAAATAAGAACAACATGTAGTGTGCAGTTGTTATTTCGAGGACCAATTTATTCAACTTATTGGGTTTGATCGCGCAACCCTCAATTTATCACTCTGGCTCTGTTTAGAAAAGGATGAACGGAACATTTATCCCGTGATAAACACCACCATCTTAGAGTCATACCACGCTAACTCTTCGAAGCAAATGAACTGTCAAACTATACAAGCTGACTCGCTTTGTATGGTTTGTGCCGCGGGGTAAAATTACAGTGAGCTTCCTCTGAATATATAGCTCACGAGCTCTAAATGCTGAATATAATGGCTTGTTTAATCAGTGAATAAACTTGCTGATTTGGAGTGATTACCGAATAACAAAGCGCGTAACGGCGCTCCGTGTGTAATTATCATAAACCAGACTATCCGCAAATCGTATTTAATGAGCCTCAATTTAGCCTTGCTTTGGGTATTTGTGTTCATTTTAGAAGTCCGTATCACTACATCACGACTCGGCAAGCGTAGTGTAGGACGCCCTCCGGCCAGATGGACCGACGACCTGAAAAAAGTGGCTGGTGGTGACTGGATGGCGAAAACGGGAGATCGGGCTATGTGGCGAACCCTGGTGGAGGGTTACGTCCAGCAGTGGACTGCAATAGGCTGAAATGATGATGATGAATGATGATCACTACATAGTATAAAACAAGGTCGCTTTCTGCTGTCTATCCCTATGTATGCTTACATCTTTAAACTACGCAACTGATTTTGATACGGATGATTTTTTTAATAGATAGAGTGATTCAAGAGGAAGGTTTATATGTATAGTACATGCATAATTTATCAGCGTGTGAAACCGGGGCGGGTCGCTAGTTAACTATAAATTTGAAGTTACCAAGTATACTTTATCCAATAAACATACTACTGAGCTTGCGATCCCGGGTTCGAATCCTGGCCAGGGCAAATATTTGTGTGATGAAATCGAATATTTGCGCTTGGGTCATGGTTGTTCTATGTATTTAAGTATATATTTAGCTATATTAATATGTATATCGTCGTCTAGTACCCATAACACAAGCCTTCTTGAGCTTAATTTGGGACTAGATCGATTTGTGTGAGGTTGTCTGATATTTATTTACTTATTTAAACATTGTAAGAATCAGATCAGATATCACTAACAAGCGTGCGATTCGCGGCAAACTCTAGCGATGTAATTGAATTGAACCCTAAATCACAACTTGTGAAACATTTAATTAAATAAGGTACTGGATAAAAGTTCCTTTACTATTCCAGGAAATCCTCAATGTCTGACTGACTGAATGTGCACTTACGTAAATTTTCATGTTGGATCCAGAGGGATCCAAAAGGAGTGGAGAGCTACCAAGAGACATCCAAGTAAATACAACAAACGACCAGTACCCTTGCCATGAGTTTAACGTGACCGCACTCGCTAGCGACAGCGTAAATGATTTTATATGGAGAATAGTGAAGCGCCCCTAACGGCTACTTTGTACTCTACTTCAGAATCTGTAGGTTTTGCTCAAGGTTTTCTAACTATCATTTACACAATATATAGAATACTGATGCTACCTAATTACGAGAACAAATATTGATATTTCACTTGATATCATTAATTTTATCTAATGGGTATGTAGTTTACTTAGACAAACAATTAAATTGGTATCACTTTAGAATACTCACATAATAGTAGCATTGAGTTAAACGTGTGTGATCATCTGTAACGGCGGAAATGAAAGGTAAATATGACTGAACAATATCAATATAATAAAGATTAATGTCGTTTATAATCTACCTTTAGATGTAGGTAATAGAGTGTGTAATGATCGATATAACAAGTTTTGATATATTTTCACTAGATATAACAACATTTGATATAATTTCATAGATTATAATCACTCATGGGGCATAATAAACTTTTGATATAACAACAAAGTAGATATTTTCGTGGTGATTTCAAGGAGTATATAATGGAGGTTTCATATATATTTTTTTCCTAATATAATGAACGTATGATATAAGTATTAGTGATATAATGTTTTGTGAGATATAAAAATATTACGTCTGCAAGGGATCATGCGTGGAAGTGTTGATATTGTTCTTTAATAAAAGTCAAATATCTGCACTCATTTTTTTTAATACTATCGTTGAAGCACAGAATAGATAATAGTACAAGTACAGAAGGCACACTACTTTGATCTTTACAAAAGCCGCTTTTTTTAGCCGAAAAAATATGATTTATGGCCCTTCTCAAGTCGTCGTCCCCAGCGCAAGCCAAACGGAACGTTAAAGCTGCGTGCCAACGGTGAAAATGAATTGGCTCGCTTGCCGCGTCGCCGAGAGCGAGGGCTGTCAACGACTAAAAATAAAAATGTATTTCCCATTTATTTCTTGCATTCAATATAGAGAGCAATATATTTATATTCTTCATACATTATATTTTTTTTTAATATCATATGTTATAATTTATATTATAATATAGAGGAGATGTACAAGATTATGTCTATAACATCATTAAAATAGGAACCATAACTAAATAACATTAAAAAAGATCGGGACCCCGTGGTAGGGTACCCAAAACGCAGGCAGCATTCCCGCGCTGGATAGCAATGGCTAACCTTTGCGCGAGAAAGCTGCCCGCGCGTGGATCGCCTGTCGCGTCCCGCAAGCGCTTTCTGACACATTTGACCAGGCGGCGTGCCCCCTGGCGCCATTATATTTATTATTTCATTATTTAACTATAAAATAATCAATCTCAGAATTTGGACGAAGAAACCACCAGGCCGCAAAACAGTTTAGCTTAATTTTTAAACATTTTAATACGTATAATATAATAAAATAATGCAACGAATGCGATACCTTAACATGCAATTAAATTCTTGAGCTTCATTTTGTTTTTGCTTAGTTGTCCGATATTTATTTATATATATATTCATCACTACACACCTAGTATAAAACAAAGTCGTATCCTGATGTCTGTCAGTCTGCCCCTATGTATGCTTAGATCTTTAAAAAAACGCACGGACGCACCGTGCGAAGCCGGGGCGGGTCGCTAGTAACAAATAAAACATGTACGAAGGCGAACTTATCCCTATTAGGGATCTCTTCCAATACATTTCTTTTAACTCATTATTTATATATTTTATATACTTACCTATCAAACTATTACTCAATCGTTTATTCATTACTAGTAATTTTACAAACTTGATATGTAATATTATTATAAAAACCTCTATGATTGTTGATTTAGTAGTAGACATACTTATTTTACTAGAATTTAAATTGACAAATAGGTATCAGCAAATAATCTACAATTGTCAATTAAAATTGTTCTGAGTAACCAGTGTTAAATATGAAAGTAGATACACCTGCAATATGTTTTTATTACTATTCAGTTACTACTTATTATATATTATGTTCATTTTCTTACCTTTCAGCATCCTTCGGACGTGTTGGGAGAACTAAAAACGCGTGATTCCAATTTCGATCATTGTTCCTACAACCCGCTGCGATACAATATCTTTTCGCTGTCTTTTTACTCATTTAAACACTTTATATTATAATATAACACTGGTATCAACAGATGAACGTGGAACGTTCACTTACGTACGACGTAAATCGTGAGCGAGACGCGCGCGAAAATCGTGTAGGTACGTGCGTTCCGAGACAGAGCGTGTCAGGCACTGAATAGTCCGCATGCATGCGGCCACCGGCATGTACTTGTAGCGGGAAACGTTAATCGCGGAGTGCGCCCCGCCTGGTTGAAGTCGCAGTTGTAATCTAACCTACTTTTTCAAATGCGAGGGGACGCGAATGCGGGGGGATGCGGGGCTTCTATTTCCGCTCTGAGGAACGCAAGGTAACTAACGAACCTATATAACCAGGCCAAACTAGGGGTGGTCTAATTGTTTTTTTTTTTCATGCGGGGGTCTTGCTTGCTAGAAAGTATAACGCACGATGAGCTGTAGGAAAATAAAACGACATCCTGGATCCTCTGACTCCTGGACGAGCACAATGCCATACAATGGAAACATTGCTACAGATCTGAGGCGAAGGTGTCAAACTCTGGTCAGTTCTTTCCGAAACAAAGTGACCTCTAGTGCCACGGCCTTTCATCGGGTGTCACAGAGCCTTGGAAGGTCCATAGTCCACTTGCCACGATGTATCCAATCCAGAAGTACGTTTTTTCTGGAGTTTTTTTTTTCTACGCGAAGAAAACGTTTCCCATGCCCTTGACGACGACGACGTCATGCAGGTAAAAAAAACCCAAGAAATGTCCCTTTTATCAGACGTGTAAGTATACGTTAGAGTGCCTACGTTTGGGTTGATGAGAAAAACGATGAATTTCAAATATCCATACGTGACTGGTATTCCTTATTCCTTAAGTAGGTACTCCATCTACTAACAAAGATAAATAAACATCTACCTATTTATGTATCGTTCATATCCAAAAATATTTGAGTCAATACGTATTAGAGAGCCACCGACGTGTCTCTAATATCGTCAATATTAGTTACATGATGAAGTAACTTGGTGTATTTGTTATTGTCATATTAGTTTCGTCTCCGATAATTTCTCAAAGCGATATTAATTGGGTACTTACAGTGATATGCGCTGATAGTAATTAGGAGCGTTTAATATATACATATTTGTGTTGTGTGAAGAGAGCATTATTAGTACTTTTGTATTTAGGTATATGATACTAATATGATGTTAGTAATAAAATACAAGACACTTCACGCGATATTTATTATAGCTCGACCTTTATTTCAGGTAATGTTGAGCTTCATTTCATTTCAAGTTAGTCAATTGAGAATTATTTCTGAGATATATATTGCCATTTATGTGAAAAAAAAAAAGTCCCAAAAGTCGCCGGAGAGCTACTCGTATATATAATACAAATTCACTTTATTGCACACCTCAAACACACAGATAGGTATACAAAACTTGAGAGATATATAAAGTAAAAAAAATAAACAGAGGTAAACAACGGGCGCTCTTTAAATAGCAATATCTTCCAGACAACCCTTTAGGTAGCGGAGTAGATCAACCAAAGTAAATATATAAAGTAGAGGAAATAGCAATTTCTCGCGGAACATGGTGACGTGATTGGCCAACGCACGGCGACGACTGCCTACGAACTTGCTTTGTAGAAAAACGGAAGGCGCAGCTAGTGTACTGGTGAGCGCTTATGATTATTTATTACAGCCCGGCCACGACTTCGCTCTTACCGGCGAGCGACGCGTAACGGGAACAAATACAACGCAACCGCGCGCGGCGGCTCGTGGCGTACTTCATACATCGCCATTATTTTGATTTTATCGCTCGCTGATCACCGCCAACGATGCCGCTGACCGCGCGTAGTCGTGGTTCTAAAGAACCCGTCTAGTCGTTAGATATGCATAATATTTTTTGACAACTTTAGACAAATTTATACAGTACAGTGCAATGAGCAACTTTTGTGGGACCAGGGGCCCAATTCGAGAATGCCGTTTGAGATATCGCCAAACGTCAAATCTCCATTAGATAACAGTTATATCGCCATTGAACTGTCATTTAAATGCGATGAGCTTAAAAGTGACATATCTCATCTCAATTTTGGAAATACGAAGGCGATAATGATTGTCAAAAATGTTATTCATGTATATAAATTTCTGTTTTGAACGAAACGTAACGGACTAATTTCACGTACTACGCGGTCAATTTAAAGTATGCGCCTGCACGGAAAAAAAAACTTGGCTGTGGTAACTAAAAAATAGTTGTGGTAGCTAAAAACCTTCGAAACTATAGGGACAACGAAGTTTTTAGCTACCGTAGCAAAGTGTTTTTAGCTACCAAAACTTAGCTGTGTTAGCAAATATTTTTAGCTAAAATCACTCCGAGACATGGAAATATTAGCAGTGGCAGCTAAATAATATTAGCTGAATTTAGCTGTAGCAGCTAACTATATTAGGTAAATTAGCAGAGATAGCTAACTATTTTAGCTATATTTTATCAGGGACAGCTAATTATTTTAGCTGTGCCTCCTAACTATATACTTATATTATTAGTTATATATAGCGGTCTCTGCTAAACAAATTAGACGGAACTGATAATTTCTTTAGCAGCGACAGCTAAATAATTCGTAGTCATAGGAAATAGCATTAGCTGTAGCAACTATGTAAATTTGATACTCTATCGAATTATTTTAGTGGTATTTGACAATGATCTTAGCTGTAGCTGTGAATTTGATTTGTTACTGTAACTAAGATGTTTTGTTGCGTGGTATAATTATTTAGTTGGGACAACTAAAATGTTTCATCGTATAGAAGATAATCTTAATTGTAGCAACTAAGTAAATTTGATGCTCTATCGAATTATCTTAGCAGCATTTGACATTGAACTTAGCTGTAGCTGTGAATTTGATTTGTTAGTGTAACTAAGATGTTTTGTTGCGTGGTGTAATTATTTAGTTGAGACAACTAAAATGTTTCATCGTATAGAAGATACTCTTAATTGTAGCAACTAAGTAAATTTGATGCTCTATCGAATTATCTTAGCAGCATTTGACATTGAACTTAGCTGTAGCTGTGAATTTGATTTGTTAGTGCAGCTAAAAGTTTTGGTTGCGTGATGTAATTATTTAGCTGAGACGACTAAAATGTTTCGTCGTATAGAAGATACTATTAATTGTAGCAACTAAGTAAATTTGATGCTCTATCGAATTATCTTAGCAGCATTTGACATTGAACTTAGCTGTAGCTGTGAATTTGTTTTGTTAGTGTAACTAAAAGTTTTGGTTGCGTGATATAATTATTTAGCTGAGACGACTAAAATGTTTCGTCGTATAGAAGATACTCTTAGCTGTGGTAACTAAGTAAATTGGATACTGTATCGAATCACCTTAGTGATATTTGACAATGATCTTAGCTGCAGCTGTAAATTTGTTTTGTTAGTGTAACTAAGAGGGTTTTGTTGCGTGATGTAATTATTTAGCTGAGACGACTAAAATGTTTCGTCATATAGAAGATACTCTTAGCTGCGGTAACTAAGTAAATTGGATACTGTATCGAATCACCTTAGTGATATTTGACAATGATCTTAGCTGCAGCTGTAAATTTGTTTTGTTAGTGTAACTAAGAGGGTTTTGTTGCGTGATGTAATTATTTAGCTGAGACGACTAAAATGTTTCGTCGTATAGAAGATACTCTTAGCTGCGGTAACTAAGTAAATTGGATACTGTATCGAATCACCTTAGTGATATTTGACAATGATCTTAGCTGCAGCTGTAAATTTGTTTTGTTAGTGTAACTAAGAGGGTTTTGTTGCGTGATGTAATTATTTAGCTGAGACAACTAAAATGTTTCATCGTATAGAAGATACTCTTAGCTGTAGTAACTAAGTAAATTTGATACTGTATCGAATCACCTTAGTGATATTTGACAATGATCTTAGCTGCAGCTGTGAAATTGTTTTGTTAGTGTAACTAAGAGGGTTTTGTTGCGTGATGAAATTAATTAGCTGAGACGTCTAAAATGTTTCGTCGTATAGATGACACTCTTAGCTGTTACAACAAAGTAAATTTAATACTCTATCGAATTAGTTTTAGCTGTGGCTTTGATTGAATTCGTTACTTTAACGAAACCACTTACTTAAAGAAGCAAATTCAATTCACAGCCATGATAGAGTAATAACTAATAAACTTACTGCTACCGCTGCTAAAAAAAATAAAGTTACTTACTAAGAATTTAAAGTGTCCTTAATTAAAACATCACGCAAGTTAGTTACATATGAAGAAAAAAATCAAACGCAGAAATGAATGTAATAACATTATATTTTTAGAATATACCATAGAAAATACCTTACTACTTAAACTTTCCAGCCATTCATCGGTACTGGAATCAGGTGTATTCCCATCTGTACCCGTCCCACGTGACAGGGGCGGGCACAGATGGGAGTAGATGCAGTGCCATCCGTCCCCGGTGGGCACAGCTGGAATAGATTCGTTCGCATCTTTCTCATCTGTGCCCGCCCCGGAGACACGATGCACGTCCTAGAATTAGACCAAGAAAATATTACAACGATTTTGATAGCACACGCAGTGCAAGTGTTATGTTGAACGTCAAACTTCTATGAAATTATGACGTGTAAATAACACTTGCACTGTGTAAGCTATTAAAAATCATTGCAGGCTTTTCTTGGTTTAACTCTATCAATCTTGTAACACAATGTCCATTTTGATAGGAGGTATTATGTAGAGGAGAGAGTTGCATTACGAAAGTTTAAACTCAATTAGGTACTTCAAATTACATCACTGGTAGGTAAGTTTGCTTTACGTACTTGGCACGATTTTCTTAGGTAGAGTTAGACTAAGATAAGTCTGCAGCGATTTTGATGGCCTAGACCTAATAGACTTTGGAAATGTATTTTAAACGTCAAATGTGCTAAAAATACCTGACGCTTCAAATTATGATCCCTAATATGACAGTTCCTCTAAGTCGCTTTTGGATAGACTTAATTTAAACATACATATTTGAATAAATAGATTTTTACTGTATTTTTCGTACTTAATAGTAACAATTTTAAATATATGTAATAGGGTAAATCGCCAATAATTGGCCACCGTTCAATAACTGGCCACCTCAAACTAAAAATGAACTCTGTTCACCTATAAATATAATTCATTTTAGTATAAGCTGTTAATTACTGGCCGCCCTTCAATAACTGGCCACGATATAATAAAATGAATTCAGTTTGTAGGTGAACAGAGTTCATTTTTAGTTTGAGGTGGCCAGTTATTGAACGGTGGCCAATTATTGGCGATTTACCCTGTGTAAAAATACCAACAGAGTTCATTTTTAGTTTGAGGTGGCCAGTTATTGAACGGTGGCCAATTATTGGCGATTTACCCTATGTGTAAAAATACCAAAAAAGTCGCTCCGTTCATTTTGTAGTTACTCCATACAAAAATGAACTGTACCGTCATATAGGGATCATCATTCGACGCGCTAGGTATAATGAAGTCTATTTTTTAAAGTATTTGAATATTAACTTTACTGTCGTAATGTTCTATTATCAAAATCGATATTACATATAATGATAGAAAGAACGTGTATCCGAGGCGGGCACAAATAGGAATGATGCGAATACGAATACTTCCCAGCTGTGCCCGCCGGGGACGAATGGCATTGCATCTATTCCCATCAGTGCCCGGCGCGGCGGGGACAAATAGTATGCATTCATATCTGTGCCCGCCCCACGTGATGGGAATACACCTGCAATCAGATTTGTCTGTAGCATGGGTCTAAATTATGTTTTACGGCTACAAGCTAGCACATACTCGTTTCGTGCCTGCAATACGGCCACTTGGTCACCAATATTATTAAAGGAAACTTAACTTTATTATGTTTCATTAAGATTATTCTGCAATTATCATAAATTTTTAGATGTGGCCAAATAGCAGGCATGGGACGATTACAATATTTACAGAATCCGTTTAGGCATTATATATTTGTCACTATCTGGTGATGTGACAACACATTGAGGGAACGTATTATTAAGCAAATTCAATGATAAACCTAATAATTTGTCATGTGGGTTTCCGCACTTCACTTCAAACCCACGGACATGTGCATTTAAACCTAAATTTTTCATGGGCAAGCAAATAAATATAACATCATTCCTATCTGTAATAAAAATTGTTTTAATCTCTGCAAAACTCCAACACCTTGATTCGTCAACGCCATATGTAAGAGCCATTCCATTTTTGTCGTTAATCTTGTACCTGATCACTATGGCATCGGATACAAATGAGGTCCAAACTTAACGCAACCGGTTTATACAAATCGAGGTTTCGTTCTCGACTGTTTCCTCCTTCAAAACTTAGTCAATCGTAACGAAATTTTGGAAACTGAAAACGAAGAAAATGTACTGTGTCGCAACGTTTTGATTTTTGTATTTATTATAATAGAATTTGTGTACTGGGTGTCTATTTGGAGCGAAATTTTGGCCATAAACAGACGACTATTATACAAATTGTATAATAACAAACGCAAAAATTAAAACTGTCCGACACAGACAATTTCCTTCCTAAACAGTTTCCAAAATTTCGTTTCATTTGGGTAAGTTTCGGAGAAGGAAACAGTCGAGAATGAAACCTCGATTTGTATGGAAAAAAGGACCGTGGTATTCATTCCCTCTTAACAGAGGTTGCGTTCTGACTAATTTATTTTATGGAGGTGCAAATACCCATTGAATAGTAGTTTATGCAACTGATACATAATGAGAGGCTCTAAAATATGAGTGTGGTTTTATGAAACGAGCGTCAGCGAGTTTCATGATAGGATCACGATTGTTTTAAGGCCTAATTATGCACAGTTGCATACATTAATGTATCTACACCCATATTTTTAATCGTTTTCTGTTAATTCCTGTAAATTTTAAATGGTGTTCATGATTAATTGAGGGCTCGCGCGGCGCGGCGACGTGGGCCGCGGGGATACAGAAATCTGTATCGTTATGAGAAATCTGTATCGTTAAGCTCATATCGTTTTTAATTGGGAGCAACAATGGAAGGGTCCATTGTTGCTCCCAATTAAAAACATTGTTTTAAAGAAAAAACACAATATACTCGTATGCCATCAAGATTGGAAACCAAAGATGTTATTATTCAATATGTAAAAGTAAGTATTTTATTATAAATTCACACCTACTCTATGAGTGGTTCTTTTGTGGTACGTGTGAAACAACGCTTATTGTGGTGGCGGCGCGCTCCATGTCTTTATAAGAGCGGGGCCACACTGGCGATTTGCGAGCGAGTTGAAAGCGAGGCGAGCGCGCAACGAACTCGCCGCGAGCACGCAACTACTTCGCTCCCATTCCAGTATAACAGTACGGAGCGAAATCGTTGCTTGCTCGCGGCGAGATCATTGCGCACTGGCTTCGCTTTCAACTCGATCGCAAATCGCCAATGTGGCCCCGCTCTAAGCAAGGATCCCGCGAAGGATACGGGCGAACCTTGCTCAATCGATATAACTGGCTTTTTGGTTTATCGCGACCATTCTTCAAAACTTCAAGCTATATTATACAAATTGAGTAGTGATAACAGCCATGTACCTACATGAGTCATGTATAGAGTTTAACATAAAAAAAGAAAAATAGGCGCAGCTATTCTCTATTATAACCTATTATTATTAGACAAGCTTATATCTATTATAATCGTTTAGTAATCCTTCGGTCTTAGAATCGCGTGTTTGTTTATCTGAACGACATTGTATGTTGTATACAGCCCTTTGCAGAAAATACATTTCTCTTTTAATTTCTTTGGGATAACAACAATTTAAAGCGTGAAATACTTTAAAGAAAATGTCGAAGGCTTTAAGGGGGCTGTCTACGTTATACATTATGTCATTTATGATCAAAAAACACTCAGTGATGTTGTCTTCGTCCGGTGATACTGCAAACAACTGAGGACCAAGCGTAAGGCCCCGTTTGAGACAGTTATCCTTATTATGCAGGTTGGCTGGCAGGACTTCAGCAGCAGACTGAAAAATTAAAAACATTTGTGAGACAAGTAACGTACAACATAAGAACCACTCATAGAGTAGGTGTGAATTTATAATAAAATACTTACTTTTACATATTGAATAATAACATCTTTTGTTTCCTATCTTGATGGCCTGTGTTTTTTTCTTTAAAACAATGTTTTTAATTGGGAGCAACAATGGAAGGGCTCTCATAGTTTTGATTTTTTTTCCATCTGCAAATAATAAGAACAGAAACACCATCAAAACAGAGGAAGAAGAAAAAAATAGGTAGTAATTTAATTAATATAGTGTAAATGTGCAAGTTATATAACATACAGGCCAGAAACCCAGAACGTAAGCTTGTAAATCTACTTTATACCCATATTGTAAATCCTCTATTGCGCGTTCAACTGCCACAGATAACGACCCACATTTCAATACAAGCTCATAACGATACAGATTTCTGTATCGTTATGAGCTTAACGATACAGATTTCTCATAACGATACAGATTTCTGTATCCCCGCGGCCCACATCGCCGCGCCGCGCGAGCCCTCAATTATTCATGAACACCATTTAAATTTTACAGGAATTAACAGAAAACGATTAAAAATATGGGTGTAGATACATTAATGTATGCAACTGTACATAATTAGGCCTTAAAACACTCGTGATCCTATCTTGAAACTCGCTGACGCTCGTTTCATAAAACCACACTCATATTTTAGAGCCTCTCATTATGTATCAGTTGCATAAAGTATTTGCACCTCCATAAAATTAATTTGTCAGAACGCAACCTCTGTTAAGAGGGAATGAATACCACGGTCTTTTTTTCCATACAAATCGAGGTTTCATTCTCGACTGTTTCCTTCTCCGAAACTTACCCAAATGAAACGAAATTTTGGAAACTGTTTAGGACGGAAATTGTCTGTGTCGGACCGTTTTAATTTTTGCGTTTATTATTATACAATTTGTATACTAGTCGTCTGTTTAAGGCCAAAATTTCGCTCCAAATAGACACCCAGTACACAAATTCTATTATAATAAATACAAAAATCAAAACGGTGCGACATAGTACATTTTCTTCGCAGTCAGTTTCCAAAATTTCGTTACGATTAGCCGCGTCCACACTGGGCGCGCTCTGTGTGTACGCGCCTCGCCCGCGGCGCCCGCACGCTTTGCCTCGGCCGAGCGCTACCGCGGCCGAGCCGCGCGCTGTCGGTTTTTGTCCGTGCTCAAAGGTGCCTCGGTCGTTTGCCGCGCGCAGTGTGGACGTACACGTGTTTGCTTCGGTCAAATTATGACAGATAAAACAAAATGGCGTGCGACACTTACGTATTACGCGAAACGGAATAACCGTAACTAAATATTATGTGCTATTTGTTTGTTTTAAACATAAAAAAATATTGAATTAGTTTTTTTTTGGAAAATTCTTTGTATGAACGTAGCAACAAGTCAAAAATCAAAAGCTGATTGCGTGCGGCGGCGCCATATTGTTTTATCTGTCAAATGGGCGAACAAGACGGCTCGGGCTTGCCGCGCGCGGCATTCGGTGAGCGTAATTTCATCCAATGCCCGAGGCATGCGCCGAATGCCGCGCGCGGCAATTGCCTCGCGAGGCCGCTCGCCCTGTGTGGACCCGGCTATTGACTAAGTTTTGGAGGAGGAAACAGTCAAGAACGAAACCTCGATTTGTATAAACCGGTTGCGTTAAGTTTGGACCTCATTTGTATCCGATGCCATAGTGATCAGGTACAAGCTTATCGTAAACGGACAGTATGGAAAAATTACCCGTGATATTTCCTCTTAATGAGAACCTCTATAATTGAAACAACGATTTTTTGAACCTCGTTAATTGGCACGAACTGCTTAAATGAGAAGCCTGGTTTAATGACACAAAATTGCCGGTCCCTTGAGATTTCAATTATCCAGGTTACACATTATTTTGAAAAGTAAGCTTTAAAAAGTCAGTTAAGTTTACAATACCTGGTGTGCAGCAGTCGTTTATTGCATTTTGTTCTTTTACAAGAATTTTACTCATTATAAAAGATGACAGCGTCGGCCACTCCGCTATATAGTTGCATTACAACGTCAGGATACAATTTACCAAAATCCATTTCTAGCTGTGGAAAATAAAGTTTGTAATTAATCAACATACAGATTATACTTACTACTCGGGAACAAAATTCCCCTGAGTATATAAACTGTAACTGTAGTAAGTATATATATGTAGGTAGGTAGAAAAATAGTTGTTAATTACCAATCTATAGCCGTCAGAACATTTGAGAGCAGGAAAATTGACCATGTATTCGTGGATTTCCATTGATCCTTTCAGCATAGATAATCTCTTCGATGTTGTGAGTTCCCATTTTTCAAGGACAAGATTTACCGTTCTGGTATTTTGCAGCCAGCGTATCAAGTCGTCATGGTCGTCGTCTATAAACATACACACAAATAATGTATTATACTTGTATCGTGGTTTGATAAGTAACATCAGTAACTAAATAAATAAATAAACGAAATACCTGTATCTGTTTCATCAGCAGTGAATTTTTCGATGCCATCTTTAACGCCATCTTTAACCATTGACAGACTTCTTTTTGAGATCGCTTCCTTCTTAAGCTTTCTTCTTAAGTTGTAGTATCTATTTAATAGTATACCACGTCCAGCTGAAGAGTCTCTATTCCTGCCCTTGGAACACCCTGCCCAAACCTCCTAAAAAATTTTTTACTGTTTGAGTATTCATTCATTTGAAAATCATAGGTTACTCTAATCTACAACTAAGTGCCTACTATTATTACAATCTACAGTGCTTATTTAATTATACTCTATAATACAATACTTTTCCAAATTGAAATCTACATAGACACATAAATTATGAAGTATGTATTAGGCTGCTTATTTAGGGATTATAAATTGGGCAGTAATGGCAGAGACGGTGCACAGATAACACCTAATTTTTTAATTAAATTATAACTTAGACCACAAACGTTTAAATTCTTTAAATGCAATCAAAAAGCTGACCCAAGGGAGAAATAAAACAATTTTAACAAAAATTTCAATTTCTAGAAAAATAATTGTAATAATCTTGAAAATAAATTTCAATTTCTAGTTATAAAGCTTATAACTGCTATTTAATAGACAAGCATAAAACTAATTCTACATTTTCTTCCATACATTTCCAGACAAACTTGTCCTTTTTGATTTGATCAAAACTTTGCAATAGCATTAATTTTAAAGTGCCATGCCAGCTATTAAAAAATATATGTGTGGTGTGGACTTTACTAACACCCATACTAATATTATAAATGCAAAAGTGTGTCATTATCTTTCTGTCTGTGTCTGTTACCTCTTCACGCTTAATCCGCTGAACGGATTTAGTTTAAATTTCAAACAAGTCAAACCGTTGCCAACTTCTTTTAAAACTTGACACTTAACTGTTTATTCGACCTGCCTTAGCAACACAATAAAACGCGATCACGACGCCATCTATCGGGTCCCATTGTATATCTAAACCATCCAGGGACCTACTCTAATATTCCCACAATTTTTTATCCAAATCGGTCCAGCCGTTTAGGAGGAGATAGGGAACAAACACACGTACAGAAGAATTATATATATAAGAATTTTTTTACCCTGGTATAATGTAAATGGGACTTTAGTGTAACTGCTAGTACTAATAGCGGGCAAAAGCTAGTTTTCAATAACTGGCATGAAACCCTAACTGGAAATGCCATGAAAATGCCATGCCTAAATGCAAAAAATTAAGTTACTGAGTAGTTTCCCCTTACATAACATTCCTCCCTGAAGAAGTTAACTATCAGGTCAGACCAATAATCTATAACATTATTTGAAAAACTGAAAAAAAGACAACAATTCTTTAGTGTGTAACACTAACACATGGTGAGTACAGTTGCCGAGAAACTTCTTGAGCCTAACCTTGACTGCGTAGTTACGTACAAATATGCATGCGCATTTTGGGTCAAGAAGTTTCTCGGCAACTGTACTTGACATTTACACAAAATGAAATGTTAATTGTATCATAGGCGATAAAAATTGCTAGCATTTGAAGTGTCACAGTGCTGCCACGTGGTGAAAAAATAGATTCCGGAAACCCTCATTGTCTTGGGAAGTGACAATGAAAACATGGAATCAGTGACACAATAGGAACTTAAAACCACACTAGTGGCACTGTGAGCTGTATACCTTGCTTTGTTTCAAACAACAAATCAAATTCACAGCTACAGCTAAGATCATTGTCAAATACCACTAAAGTAATTCAATAGAGTATCAAATTTACATAGTTGCTACAGCTAATGCTATTCCTATGACTACGAATTATTCAGCTGTCGCTGCTAAAGTAATTAGCAGTTCCGTCTAATTTGTTTTGCAGAGACCGCTATATATAGATAATAAAATCGGTTGAGAAATGAGACCTCTTGGTGAGAAATCGGACACCCGGACATCCAAACATCCAAGCAAACGAATGATTTTTCGTCCAAGCTGAAGCAGAGACGTTTCGCTCGCTCGGTCAACAAGATGCCTACAACCTGCTTGCTTGCAGGCTTGCTTACTTGCATGCTTCTTTGAATATAGACATATTTATAGGTATTATTAAATATAGGTCCACGCGAGCGAAACCACTGTTCCTTAAAATGAAACTATGTAAGTATTAAGAAAAGTCTCATTCTCGCTATACAATAAACAAAAAAACAAAACTACAAACCTTTTCTGCATGTCATGTCTCAACTCATGTTTCACAATTTCATCTGCCAGCTTTTGTCTATAGTAGTCGGTTAATTTATTTTCCATTTTGTAGTATGACAAGATCATTTTGCCATCTGGGCCATTTAAAAGTTCTTCAAGTGTCTGAAAAAAAAATTAGGAATTACATTGTTGCATTTTTGATCCAATTACTAAACTAGTGGCTCATTGAGCTAGATCTTGCATTAAGCTTAAGCCTAGTTCGGACCAGGCTAGTATTTTAGTACGAGTTTTAAATACAATTTCTACTTGCGTTTAGCAGCCAACAAATGTATGAACTCGACCAAAATACTAAGTTGAGTCATTATCACAGTGAACTTACAATGCCGTTTAAGGGCCGATTTCACCGTTCCCAATAGAAACCGAGTTTAATAGAAATTGGTTATGCTCATATTAAAGTTGAGAATGAAACGACGTTTAACGCCTACACTGAGTTGATCGGCGTTTAATTTCAATGGTGAAATCAGCCCTTAGTCCTTTATGCCAATTTCCACAATATGTAAACTCAAAAACTGGATCAACATAAAAAACATTTAATCATGAGATTGTTGAGTCAGGGTTTTAAAAAATAAGAAATATCTACTACTTCATACTACGAAGTAGTATGACATACTTACCAACTTGTTAGATGATGAAGTATTTGTGGCGACGCTGGTAATTGAGCAAGTTGATGCCATGCTTGTTACATCAGAATCGCAAGAAACTCTTCTCCTTTTAGCTGGTATTTCCTATTTAAAAACATTTTAGCAGTATATGTTGAAATTGCTTCAATCAAAGTTATAAACATATATTGTTTACCTTGATTGATTGAATATATTCTTTATAAAGTGCCACATACATAAATCTTGTAAATTTAAATCCATTACTAATTAAGTTAGACTGCCGGCCACATAAGATTAAGTTGATCTTGGGTTGATTAGAATTACATAGAATGCATGGCAAATACCAAGGTTATAAAAAAATATTTTAATTATAATGATAAAAAATTGAGAAAGCAGCCTAATAAGAGTTACTAAGTACTTATACGAGGAAGAAAATATGGTTTATAATGTATAAGTAAACAATTTTTTACCTGGACTTGCAGAGATTTCAGTTTTTCCATGAACGTTATTCGCTCACCAATCTTTGGAAAGAGTTTTTCTAACGAATATTCGGTCATTAAATTCAAATGGCAAAATTCGATTCCTTTCGGTCACAGCTCGCATAGTCAGCATCAGCAGGTTCTTCTCTCTATCGCCTAGGCCACCGCCAACCGTTAGCTTAAACCTGTAGAACATAGGTACCTACTTATACAAAACTTACTAACCTTTAAATTTATCGATGAGGTTCTGCTGATAGCTTTCAAGCAGTTGGGAAATGTCTTGCGTTTCCATCGTATAATTTACCTCTTTTCACTATAGATATTTTTTTCTTGCACACCGAAGTCTGAACGACACACTGAACACGACGCGAAGCTGAAGCGTGAAGCGTACACACGAAACTATGCAATACAATATGGCGATTTCGACACTTGTTGTGTCTTGTCAGTTGTCGGCCGGCGCTGGTGTTGCCAGCTCTGATTTTTAAATTGCCGTAAACTGTGCCACGCCGGAAGTGAAATAACCGTGTTTCTATGGAAATGGTCTTTCGGCTGCCGTAGCAAAGAAATCCAATAAAAAAAAACATAAATTATACAAAAATGCCTAGTCCAACAAAATTTTCATAGCTCCTATGAAAATTTTGTTACGCTGGAAACCGTAACGAAATTTGTGAGATTTCATGTAAAGCCGACTCAGTTATTTTAGTCACTTTCGAAGTACCTATTCAACAACATTAATAATTGTACCTATGGGCTCGTCCAGAAATCATGTGATCGTTTATGGGGGAGGTGGGGGTCAGCAAAATATCACGAATGATCACGGTGGGGGAGGGGCTGAGAACACATGACGTATAATTTTTTTAAACAGCAGGAAAGTAAAAAAAAATAACGAAATTACTAAATAATTTTCTCATATCAAAATCGGTCTGAGCGTGTTTATTCAAATAATTGACCGAGCGAGCGAAGCGTCTCTTTTTCAGCTTTGACGAAAAATCGTTGGTATGTTTGGATGGGGTTCGCTTTATCTTGCATAATATCGATTCTCCGAATTTCATTTCGCATAACAGCTATCACGGATTTTTTTTTCTCCGAATGATTCTTTATCATAATCATTTAGTATCATAATTGTCAGTTGGCATACTATTCATTTCTCATAATTTTATATGGCAGAACATTAATATCGCCGAATTTATTGACTAAACTGATACCAGTAAAATGGGTTAGGTTAGGTTAGAACTGCGACCACAACAGAGCTGAACTGCTGCCAGTAAAGTAGGTTAGGTTAAAACCGAACTTAATGGGTAATATCGAAAAAAAAAACGATTCAAAATTTCAAATTGGTGCTAGGCGGCTAAAACTCGGTATCGGGGGGCTCTCGGGGCTCAAAACTATGAATCTGAAATCTTGTCCGAAAATTCGGTCAAATTCGGAAAATATCGAAAAAAAACGATTCAAAATTTCAAATTGGTGCTATGCGGCTAAAACTCGGTATCGGGGGGCTCACGGGGCTCAAAAATATGAATCTGAAATCTTGTCCGAAAATTCGGTCAAATTCGGAAAATATCGACAAAAAAAAAAAACGATTTGTATGGAGAAAATTTCAAATTGGTCCACGCTCGCACGCTCGCTCGGCCGTATATACCTACTTGGCCGGAAATCCTCATTTTCCCGGCCTCTGATGTAATGTACTATTTCTGCTTCGAACAATTTTTATGCAATCTAAATATTATGAGATATGAATTTCTTCGAAATAACTATTCAGATAAAAAAATTATGTGACATCACATTATGAGAAAAAAATTATGCAATATAAAATTCGGAGAAATGATGATTCTGTCAAAGGTTGTTATGCAAAATGAAAATATGAGTATCAATTTTATGCAACATACCTATTAGTGAACCGTTTGGATGTTAGGATGTTTGGATTTCTGTTCTCGCCTAGAGGTCGCATTTCTTAACCGATTCACATGAAATTTTGTGAGAAGGTTCTATACGAGTAAGTATAATAATATATAGATTTATTCTTTGTCGAGTCGGTTTTTTGAAATTTTGCTAAATGGCGAAGATATGGGGGTTGAAATATCAAAAAAACAAAAGCGAGGTCCTCGCTTTGTTTAGAAATGGTGGCAATTTTACTTTACCGAAGTTCAAGATACAGTGGATGGAAAGCAAATTAATACCAAAACGTCGCGAACGCCCAGTCAACGCTGACCTCTTACTTACCGAAATTTATAATTTTTTACGTTTTGAACTCCCATATCTCCGTCATTTTTTGGGTAAAAATTGGACAACGACAGCCAAAGATAGAGACAAATGAAAGGAGTTGGAGGAGGCCTATACTCGGAAAGAGGTCCACAGTAACTAATTAAATAAAACTATGAATGATTTTTTATGATTTGATAATATAACTATTTAATGATTATTATTATTTTGAAAATTTGAATTGTTAATATGCATGAAGAATATGTTATTAAGGAATAAATGGCTATATTATTATTATAACCGCCATTTTTCTAAATTTCGAAAAACTGGCTCGATAAAAAAATTCCTTTTACTTGTGCGGGTATTCGATATATCGGATCGAATCTACTCACAAAATTTCATGATATGAGAATCGGTTGAGAAATGCGAGCTCTAGGCGAGAACAGAAATCCAAACATTTACACATACCAACGATTTTTCATCCAAGCTAAAGCAAAGACGCTTCGCTCACTTCGTTCGCTCGGTCAATAAATCAAGTTATTGCTGTTTTTTTATTACCTAAGTTATAGGTAATTCATACTAAGCCCGAAAAATACACGTGATCTTGAATGGGGGGGGGGGTTGCGTTATTATCACCAAATATCACCAAGAGGAGGGGAGGGGGGCGGTTCTGGACGAGCCCTATCCCAATATGGGCTTGTGCACTTATCACGTGAGGCTTTTTCGGCTACTTTTTGACCCCCCCTGGTGATATTTGGTGAGGTTCTTTGCTAACCCCCCCCTCCCCCTCAGTACCTCACGTGTATTTTTTTTCCGCCAAAATTTCGTAAAATAGAGTCGTAATTTTGAAGTATTTATTTTTAACAAAACCGAGACAAAAATGTGACCGTCCATGACTAAAGGGTCCTTATGGCAGGTATTGAGTTAAGCACAGGTTCTAAATTTATGTTAAATAAGCTATTTAACACAGAAAGAATCATGTCCCTAAGTCTCATACTTTTTAAAAAAAAAAACATCATACTTACACTTGCTAAAATTTCACTTTTGAGAAAACGTCAAAAGAAGTTTGAAACTAACTTTAAGTATGTTCCCATTGGAAGTTACATAGATTATGATTGATTTTGTATCTCAAGGGGTTTTTCTATTGAACTCAGTCATGGTTTCATCAATGTGACTTCCAGATCCTGAGAAAACAGCCTTTGATAACAGCAACACGCTATAAGAATGAAATTAATAAAAACATGTTTTTCAGCTTTGTCTTTAATTATGTTGTAATCTGAACTATTGTATATAGTAGGACATATTTGAACTTACATTTTAGGATATAGATAAAATCACATAGTTAACGAAATATCTTTATTTTAATGAAAACGTGATAATTATTATACTTTTCATCTTCCCCTATAACAATAACAAATTTAGTACAGTGAGTTCTAAAATATATTTATCCAGTCCACTGGAGTATCACAAAATTATGATTATTGTTCTACAAGTTTAATTTTTTTATTTATTTACGATTAAAGTTACGTAAATTTGACTCCTATACATTTGGGAAAAGGGTCCTTATGACCAATCACAGACAAAACATATTAATAATTCCAATATGGCACAATAATAACATTATTTATTTCCTAATCTTGTATTAACACAGAATACCGAAGAAAAAAGGTTATTATAAATTTACTCAAAATCTTTATCTGTAAGGAGTTATTCTCATTTAACGTCAACGAATAATTTACACAGTCGGTGACTACTAAGGAACTATTCATAAATCACGTAATAAAGATAATTTCACGCGATTTCTGATCTGACGCGATAAGGGCGAGGGGGGGGGACACATTCCAATTATAATCATTTGCTAGTAAGTAATGCCCCGCAGGTCATTAATAATGTATACACTTTTTGGCCTTGTCGAATGCGTTTGCTTACAAATTGTAGGCGACCGCATTCGACTGGGTGAAAAAGTGTACACATATTAATGACCTTGACTATACATATTATTTTTGCATTAAATTTTAAATTAACTAACAACAATCAGATATAACATGTCGTTCGACGCGCGCCGAGAGATGTTTTGACGTCAGACGAAAAATGTAGTACCTACCTACATTTTACGTACATTTTACGTAAAATCTAAAATGACCATAGGTACTTAGCAAAGAAATAGTTGTAAGCAAGTTTATCTATTGACCTTTGTCATTCTTGTATGCAATTTCCCACAAAGACCCTTTTCTACTAAACTTAAAACTCCGTTTTAATAAAGAAAGAGTTAACGTACACAACTGAAACCAAGGTACAAATACAGCTCTATCTTTGTATTTTACTATAATGCATAAAACAAAAAAATGATAATTTTGAAGGATTTTACAAAACAGCAAATATCTCCGTAACTAGAAACTGCCATAAGGACCCTTTTCTCATGGACGGCCACAAATATCGATTTTTTCTTAGTTCGTTCACTGTGGAAAAATACAAGTGAGGTCTCCTTATACCCCCCCTCCCCCAACGTGATTTATCGTGATTTTTTCGTGACCCCCCTATTGAACCTCACGTGATTTGTGCACAAGCCCTATGTTACGTACCAACATGTAGTAATTGTGTTGAATACGTCTAGTATTGACAAAATACAAATTTATTAAAATTGGTGTATAATTATTTTGGCAGACAATAATAAAATTTTAGAAAACTTGAAGACATTCGAGAATATTCTTATAGCCGATCAAATATTAAAAAAATATAAAATCCGTAGTTTACTGAAAAGGCCTATATTTGGCAACACTTGCTACGTTACTTTTCCCGCGTAAAACTCGAAAATATGCGTCATAACAGCAAAATGCATTTTAGCTACTGCAGCAAATATGGTATTCGTTGG
The DNA here is from genome assembly GCA_905147355.2 of Apotomis turbidana. Lineage (NCBI taxonomy): Eukaryota > Metazoa > Arthropoda > Insecta > Lepidoptera > Tortricidae > Apotomis > Apotomis turbidana. The sequence goes on along the minus strand of LR990288.1, from coordinate 16,548,323 downwards.
CATAACTAAAACATTTAGCTGACTTCGCGAACGTCTATGGTACACTGCGACCGATTAGCACGTCGGTCCGAGGTTTGAGCGAGAAAACGTTATGCGCGTATTATAGCGACATCCCGCTCGCACGTCGGGTCGTACGAATCGGACGCAGTGTGCCATGCCCCATAGTTATTTAATATTTTACGATAATAATTTAATTGTTGATTTATTAATGTTTGTGAACAACCAACAACATGTTACTAACCAAATGTTTGTTTCTTGGCATCATTATTATAAATCAGAGTCATTTATGTTAACCAAATGAAACATTCAAAGAATAAATCAATTTGAATCATTAATTATCTAAGCAATGTTTGTGACCAAGTATCGTTTCACAGCGTTATTGTTAAACATCATACTCATTTATTATATGAACTAAATGAAACAGAAAAAATAATCAAAAACAAGCTTGGGCAGCTTCTATAGGGTCGGGTTGGCAACAGTAGCTCGGATTTTTTTGGACGCTCAAATTGTGAACAACAGTCGTGGTAGCGGGCTGAAATTCACCCTCAAGTCCCTCAACATGCTTTTGCTTATTAAATTTTTTCCCCGCATTACCTATCAGTTTTTCAATCAAGACAATAATAAAGTACCTAGTTAATGTTTAAAAAAAAAGGGAAATGAGTCACTGCGTAGGGGTACCTACTGGGGCTGGGGTGCTGTGACTCGACCCTGTAGTACACAGAGACTAACAGTATATACCTACAGAGGCTCAAGTATATCTAATATTATACATTTTTCATTTTATGTTATGGAAACTTGCTCATGTAATTCCTCTCCCTAAAAAACCCAATCCAACTGCGTTTTCGTAATATCGTCTTATTTCTATAATTCTAGTTTTGTAAAAATAATTGAACACTTTGTTAATCGCCGTAAAAATAGTAAATGATCACCAAAATTAGATCACCATTTTAATGTGAAATTATACCCAAATTATAACATCTTACTATCCTATTAACATTTATCATGAAAATTAAAATTAAAATGAGTTTCGGGTTTCGGGTCATAAAAAAAATAACCTAAACCTCCCAACATGGGTCAACCAGATTTGGTGATAATTTACGAAATTTGGAGATCATTTACTTTATTTTTGGAGGTATCAAAGTTTTTTTTGGTGATCAACGTATTTTTTTGGGGGTCAAAATAATTGTTGCTATTTATTTATTATCAGAAAAATATCATATGTTTATTCGGTAAATATTCGGCAGTCTTACCGAATATGCCGAATACCGAATAATTACCGAATATTCGGCGCAGATGCGCGTTTTCAGTGAAAATATTATTTTACGTCACCCTTGGCCCGTAAGTGGGATTTTCTGCCCGCTACGCGGCTACGAGGGGAGAAAATCACACTTACGGGCCAATGCAAGAAGTAAAACTTTAAACAGACCACGGGCGGTAATTCCTAAAGCCCCAGATCGGATATTTATGGCTCTCACCTTCGGTTCGGGCCACAACACCTGCGATCTGGGGCATTTACGAAGTCGCCGCCCTAGGTCTGTAATTTCATCACACTTGCTCGTAAAAGGTGTTATAATATAGCCGGCAGACTTAGCTGTAATGTGCTATATTATATATTCCTTAAATTCGGTAGTGTGACTAATATTTTTAGCGACATTAGAATTTTTTTATGTAAGTAGCATGTGCAGCAAGGAAAATTTACCAAAGATTGTGAAAAAGTTAGTCACAGCTACAAAATGTTCTAGCAGCCTCACATAAGTCTACTTTGCTACTATTGCTAATAAATTATTGATGTTCATTGCATAGAAAAGTCGGTAGTGTGACTAAGATTTTTAGTAACGTCGACCAATTTTTTTTTTTGCTGTTGCACCAAAGAATGTTATCTAAAGTATGTGAAAAAGTTAGTCACAGCTACCAAATGTTCTTAGTAGGGTCGAATAAATTTGTTTGCTACTACTGCTAATATATTATTATTGTTCATGGCATGGGGAGTTCGGTAGTGTGACTAAGATTTTTAGTAACATTAGCAAATTTTTATGTAGCTGTTGCAGCAAGGAAAATCAGACAAATTTTGGGAAAAAGTTAGTTACAGGTACAAAATGCTCTTAGCAGCCTCACATAAGTTTACTTTGCTACGATTGCTAGTAAATTATTGATGTTCATTGCAAAGAAAAGTCGTTAGTGTGACTAAGATTTTTAGTAACATTGGCTATTTTATTTTTTGCAGTTGCACCAAAGAATATTAGCGAAAGTATGTGAAAAAGTTAGTCACAGCTACCAAATGTTCTTAGCAGGGTCGCATAGATCTGATTTGCTACTACTGCTAATATATTATTATTGTTCATGGCATAGGAAATTCGGTAGTGTGACTAAGATTGTTAGTAACATTAGCAAATTTTTATGTAGCGGTTGCAGCAAGGAAAATCAGCAAATTTTGTGAAAAAGTTAGTTACAGGTACAAAATGCTCTTAGCAGCCTCACATAAGTTTACTTTGCTACGATTGCTAGTAAATTATTGATGTTCATATCAAAGAAAAGTCGGTAGTGTGACTAAGATTTTTAGTAACATTGGCTATTTTATATTTTGCAGTTGCACCAAAGAATATTAGCGAAAGTATGTGAAAAAGTTAGTCACAGCTACCAAATGTTCTTAGCAGGGTCGCATAGATCTGATTTGCTACTACTGCTAATATATTATTATTGTTCATGGCATAGGAAATTCGGTAGTGTGACTAAGATTTTTAGTAACATTAGCAAATTTTTATGTAGCGGTTGTAGCAAGGAAAATCAGACAAATTTTGTGAAAAAGTTAGTTACAGGAACAAAATGCTCTTAGCAGCCTCACATAAGTTTACTTTGCTACTTTTGCTAGTAAATGATTGATGTTCATTGCAAAGATAAGTCGGTAGTGTGACTAATATTTTTAGTAACATTGTATATTTTATTTTTTGCAGTTGCACCAAAGAATATTAGCTAAAGTATGTGAAAAAGTTAGTCACAGCTACCAAATGTTCTTAGCAGGGTCGCATAGATCTGATTTGCTACTACTGCTAATATATTATTATTGTTCATGGCATAAGAAATTCGGTAGTGTGACTAAGATTTTTAGTAACATTAGCAAATTTTTATGTAGCGGTTGCAGCAAGGAAAATCAGACAAATTTTGGGAAAAAGTTAGTTACAAGAACAAAATGCTCTTAGCAGCCTCACATAAGTTTACTTTGCTACTTTTGCTAGTAAATGATTGATGTTCATTGCAAAGATAAGTCGGTAGTGTGACTAATATTTTTAGTAACATTGGCTATTTTTTTTTTTTTGCAGTTGCACCAAAGAATATTAGCTAAAGTATGTGAAAAAGTTAGTCACAGCTACCAAATGTTCTTAGCAGGGTCGCATTGATCTGATTTGCTACTACTGCTAATATTTTATTATTGTTCATGGCGTAGAAAATATGGTAGTGTCACTAAGATTTTTAGCAACATTGACAAATAATATAATTAGTAGATGGGTATATTGGGTATGAATATAAAATTAGCAGCTGTTGCAAAACTGTTGTTAGCGACTGCGAAATGTTTTTATCAACTGCAACAAAGATATGGTTTTGTTGCCTAATACATGTACAATTAGCAATAGTAACAAAGTTTTTGTCCACTACAACTAAGAATTATTAGCAGTCACAGCTAACAACAATGTGTAATTAAATTTCGTTGGTACCAATAAATCAATTAGCTATAGTTGCTAATCAATTAGTAGCGGTAGCAAATAATTTGAAATTCATTTAGCTAAATATCATTAGTAAGGGTAGCTAACTGGTTTTAGTTGCTATAGAAAAGGCTTTGTTACAGTTGCTAAGAAATTGTTTGCATCAGCAAAGGAAATTTCAGCAAAGCGAGTTTAGCTACCACAGCTAAATCATTTTTTTCCGTGTGTTATTTATGCCGTCACATACAAAGAAAGCGAAAATTTTGCGCGTCCGAATTGACGAAGTTGCGATGTTCTAGAGATATCGCCACTTGTCAAGTAGGCACACGTCAAAAGTGACGGATGGCGAAAAAAAAGGAGAGATATCCATTATATCTCTAAAATTGGTCGAATACCCCCCGTTTGCAATAAAAAAATATAATTAAAAGTAATTGATTGCCAATTATTATCCGAAATGTACAAAATAGGTGATTCATTGGATTTACAGTTTTGCGGTAGGCATTGCATAGTAATTAAATTGGTCCATCCGCTTGGGCGCTACGATGCCACAGACAGACACACAGATACACAGATACACAGATACACAGATACACATGTTAAACTTATAACACCCCTCTTTTTTTCGTCGGGGGTTAAAAATAGTTCAGTGTGACCTTTTCGATCACCCCTATAACTCGTGTCTTCTGAAATACACTATAGATATATTATGTATGCTACGATATTGGGACTAAGCGGTATTAATATACCTTTTCTACGAGTACACCAATATAATTTTTTTACATTGTATTTTATATAATCGTTGCACAATGAAGGCTCTGAACGTCGAGTACCGCGTTTAAGCGTTAGTAATAAGGTACGAGATTTTAAGACCTAATTGTGTTACTATTGCATACAATACGTTTTATACTAGCAAAACTCAGAAAATCAGTTTTTACTTTAATCGTCATTCCCAGTGGGATTCATAGTGATGAATTTTTATTTTTGATGTACTTAACCTTTTCCATTCAACTCAAACTGACCCATTTAAAAAAACATGATCGCGTTGGTCATGTCGGGTGCCTCGTGATTGGTTTTTGACAAATAATTTCAACCAATCAGTGCTTTTTTTTATAAAATATGATATAGTTCTCTTTTTGAAATTCATTTGGGTTGAGTGACAGAGACAGAGATGTTTTATGAATATTAAAGTTCAGTAGCGGATACCATAGAGTATAGAATTTTGGTATAGGCGTACAGGTTTAAAAAGTGCGTTGTTGTGCAATTTGTCTGTGAAATTATAATTAACAGATTACATTACGCGAGTATAAAATAGTATTTTATGCAATCGTTGCAAAATGAAGGTTCTTAAAGTCGAGTACCGCATTTAGGTCACGAGGCTTACTGAGTGGCCTAACTAAGGTACGAGATTTTAAGACCTAATTGTGTAACTATTGCATACAATACTTTTTATACGAGCAAATCACAGAAAAACATTTTTTTACTATAACCGTCATTCCCCACTATGAATTTATTATTTTTGATGTAACCTTTTTCGTTCAACTAAAACGGACCTATTAAAAAAATTGGGCAAGTGCGAGTCCGACTCGCGCATGAAGGGTTCCGTACCTATATATACCTATATACATAATCTATAACAAGTTTGTTGTATGGGAGCCCCCCTTAAATATTTATTTTATTTTATTTTTAGTATTTGTTGTTATAGCGGCAATAGAAATACATCATCTGTGAAAATTTCACCTGTCTAGCTATCACCGTTCTTGAGATACAGCCTGGTGACAGACGGACGGACGGACGGACGGAAGTCTCAGTAATAGGGTCCCGTTTTTACCCTTTGGGTACGGAACCCTAAAAAACATGATCGCGATGGTCATGGCGGGTGCCTCGTGATTGGTTAAATTTTTTGACAAGTAATTTCAACCAATCAGTGCACAGTAGCGTTCTTTTTTTTATCAAATATGCTGATGTTCTCTTTTTGGAATTATTTGAGTTGAGTAGAGAGATGTCTGAATATTAAAGTTCTGTAGCGGGTACCATAGAGAATAGAATTTTGATACAGGATTAAAAAGTGCGTTATTGTGATTTTGTCTGTGAAATCATTATTGACAGATTAAAGTACGCGAGTATAAAAATTGATATTTCGACACTCTCAAGGAAATCAAACTTTATAGGGTTTTTCCTGTCGACCTAGAAGTATGAAGTTCGACAAGTACCGAATACCGTCTTATACTACAAGTCTAGGGAAAAATCTGAAACTATATACATGTAATTAAGTCATAAAAATTATAGTCTTTATTTTAAATACGTATAGAGCAGTTTTCCATCGGTAAAGTTAGGTTTGTCGCTCAGTAGGTATAGCTTGTCTTTTCTTTAGAGCAATTATGCTTTCATAGTTCGTACGGAACCCTCGGTGCGCGATTCCAAGTCTCACTTGACGGGTTTTTTTTTTTGTCGTCGTCGCTATTTTTCATAATGGCGGATATATAATTAGATTTAGCTGTTAGTGCAATAGCAACAAAATTGCACTAACGTTTATACTCTTTACGTTCGAAATGCCTTATAAAAGCCTCTTCATTACAAATAACAAACATTAAGTTTCTGACAAAAAAATCATGTTAGTGACAAGCTTTTATAGCCGACTGTCAAATTCTCACTGAGACGATTCTAAAGAGCCCAAGCTCGGTAGAATTGCTTTTTCTATTATAGAGTTCCTATGGCCACCTTCCGGCTCCATCATCAGATCAGCCTCATAGTACCAAATTCTGCCGTGCTACGGTAAAAGGCGACCTTTTGACATTTTGCCAAAATTGAGTTATTAATACCACCATAATGAGAAAAAAAAGCTGCGTCGACCTATTTTATCCGTTTTTCGATAATAGGCTTCGTTTTCAAGTTACTAGTAAGTTAAAAGAACGCATATGTCCTTAACTTGACAATATAACTAGCTTAAAAGGCGGTAATTAATCGATACCAGTCTAAAAAAACGAACAGTCGTCTTTTTTTGACGATTTCTAAGATAAAAACACGTATAACACATTTTACTGCCTTTAAATTAAATATCTTATTCGAAAAAGATACGGCTCATCAAAACCTATAACACCGTATCCTTTATTTTTAGTCTAAAATACCGAATCTCTCCTTTTTACGTGCTTTAAAATTAAAAACCGAACAATTTTATTGTAACATATTATAAATCTAAAAAAGCGTGTTTAGGATATTCGTACTTTATATGTAGTATTTCAACCGTGGTTATAGAAAAATATTGCTGAAATAGCCGTAAGTACTGCGTGCTAGTGTAAAAACCCGTATATGCCCCAACATCCGACATACGGTACTTGACTCGCAACTCGTACACGAAGCCCACAGCGAGCGCGCCGGCGCGGGGGCAAGTGTGCGCGGGAGGCACGGTTGTCGACGCCGGCAGCCAGAGCGCCAACATTCAGATTACAAGTAGAATAAGAAAATAATAAAATGATTGTCGGTTTTCTTTGTTTTTTGCATGTATTCAATACAGTTATTACCTTAGAACGCTTAAATTATCAGTTAGAGTAAAGTTAAAGCAGTAAAATTCCGCCACAAACAAGGTTGGACAAAAACAGATTCGGACTTTTAACTTAGTATTGGACAAGATTTTTTACCATACGTTTTTAATTAACTATACCTTCTAACTCGAAGTAACTTCCATTTTTGATGTCATTTATACGCACAATAGTTAGTAAAGGTAGGCTATTTTATAGTTTAATTGTTTTTTTATGGATAACAATGCCTAAGGTTTATAATTAACTATACCTTCTGACTTGAAGTAACTTCCATTTTTGATGTCATTTATACGCACAATAGTTAGTAAAGGTAGGCTATTTTATAGTTTTATTGTTTTTTTATGGATAACAATGCCTAATACAAGATTAGCGAAGATAACACACACTTTCCCAAAACAAACCGTAATTTCGGAATAGTGCAGATCAAATATTTCTTTATTAATTTAAATTACAAAAGGTTTTCTAAAAATTAAAAAGACTAAGCTGGGTTAGGTTAGTCTTGTGCTTCTGTTTTTATTCCCTATATCTGCCGGACTAGCATTCAACAATTTTTAATATAAATACCTTTATTTTATTCCTAGGTACTTCCAGCAATGCAAAATATTTTATAACTCATAGCTTTTATAACTTACAACTTAAAGCTTTTTTTCAATTTCGAATGAAATTAATGGGTACATTATGATTTGTATTATATTTATATTGTTCCGCTTAGTTTTAATTTGACGTAACATCATTTCTATCTTCTGTTATTAAAATTACCTTCTTTTCTGCATCTTGGTTGCAAATGTTCCCATTAATGTAGTAAAAAGAGATGGCAAAATCCTTCGTTATAACACATTACAATTTATATCCGCGTCACGTCATAGCGTCCGGAAAGTAAAACTACATAAAACACGATTGACTAAAAAACATACACAAATGAGGGTCCTTTAAGTTACTTAGCTGTACGTTACTGTACGAGTTTTACTATTTATTTCATAAAAGAAATTCACTATACGAGGGGCGTCTGAAAAGTTCTAAGCCTAAGGTATTTCGAGGTTATATATGCGTTTATGATACTGGCCACTAGAAAGGCCATTTAAAAACAAATTATTAAAAAATAACATGTCACGTTTTTATTATTCTGTTTCGAGATATTCAACGGAAAAGTACATCATGTGTGAATTACCAACGAATATTACGAAAATTGAGCACCATGCTGTAATTAAATTCCTTACAAAAAGTGACAAATCACCGCAGTGTATTTTTGAGGAAATGGCTATTATTTACGGTGATTCTGGGCCTTCTTATGCCACAGTCAAAAAGTGGAGTCGCTTATTTAAACTCGGACGGGAATCGATCGAAGACGACCCCCGCTCAGGGCGGCCAATATCGGTAGTGACCGAAGAAAACGTAGCAAAAGTCAAAAAGCTGGTATTAGAAGATAGAAGAATTACGGTTTGGCAAATAGCTGAGGTCTTAGGTATTAGTAAAGAAAGAGTCGGAGAAATTTTACATGAACATTTGTACATGAGTAAAGTCAGTGCTCGTTGGGTACCGAAAATGCTAACGGCCTTCGATAAAGTACGTCGTGTGGAAACTTCTCGGGCGTTTTTAGAATTGTGCGAAGATGATTTAGATGAAGTTTGTTCCCGAATAGTAACTGTTGATGAAACATGGATCAGACAGTATGATCCGGAGTGTAAGTCTGAGTCGATGCAGTGGATTGAAAAGGGTGAAAGGCCGCCGAAGAAATTTAAAGTGCAAAAGTCGGCCTCTAAGTTAATGGCTACGGTATTTTGGGATTGTGATGGCATTCTTTTAATCGATTATTTAGAAAAAGGCTCTACGATAAACGGAACTTATTATGCAAATCTAATAAGACAGGTGCGACAAGCCATAGTTGAGAAAAGGCGGGGTAAACTAAGGAAAGGCATTTTGTTTTTGCAAGACAACGCACCCGTTCACACCGCTAATGTTGCGAGGCGTGCTCTGAAGGAAGTTGGTTTTGACGAAATTGACCACCCACCCTACAGCCCAGATCTAGCCCCAAGCGATTATTTTCTATTCAATAATTTGAAGAAAGAGTTGAGGGGAAAGCGATTTAGAAGTGACGAAGAGATGAAGGCGGCTGTACAGGAGCATTTTGAAGGGCAAAATGAAGATTATTTTTTTAATGGCCTAAAAGCACTGTATAAAAAATGTAAAAAATGCATTGATTTAGGAGGAGACTATATTGAAAAATAAACACGAGTTCATTTGTGTAAATTGTTTTTTCTATCTTAGGCTTAGAACTTTTCAGACGCCCCTCGTACACACAGCAAATCGTCCATAGTCACGTTATCAAAAAATAAGATTAAATAATAAACAGTTTTATTGTTCTCTGCGACTAGTTTTTGCGAGAAAATGAACGAGTATATAATCAAATGTAAAAATACCTATTATAATATTGTGTCCTTTTTTTTACTATAGGTAGGGGGAAGTCCCCTAACGCCGGACGGCACCTAACGCCGGACACTCGAACTATCTCGGCAACTAGCAACGCGAGCTATTCAAGGACAAGTGGAAGGGGCGCGGGGGACTCCCCCGCGCCCCTTCCACTTGCCGAGTTGCCGTTGCCGAGCTTCCAGTTGCCGAGATAGTTCGAGTGTCCGGCGATAGGTGCCGTCCGGCGTTAGGGGACTTCCCCCTACCATCTTCTCCACCTGATGAATATTTTGTAACATAGAAAATATTTCTACAATGGTTGTACGTTTAAAAATTTCATATTTAACCAAAGTAAATTTAAATAAATGGTTTCATTATCATTGGCACATATTATTAAATTTGACCGACTAATCGCAACTCTTTAAATAAAATTAAGGCGAGAAGTGAAACTTGATGATATTGATTTTTATAATTACCTAAATTTAATATTACTTCGTCGCGTATTTGGAGAAAAGCACTATGTCTATATCCATACCTCATACTCATCCACAATATGACTTTCCAGCCTCTGCACTCTGCAGTAATATACTATAACTGAACACAAAGATGCGATTATAATAGTGACAATTATTGAGACGCTAAGTACTTCGTTTTGTTACCCCTTCTCCCATGGTTACTAATTTATAATACCGTATACAGCATATTTTTGGTAATGATACGTCATTTTATTTTAGTACACGGAACAGTTTTATTGACAAAATAATAATGATGACTAATTTACCTAACTTAAAAACCGTATTAGCACGATGTGGTCTTATTACTTTGACTGTTGATACGTCATTACACCTTAACGCAAAGTTATAAGACCGTATACACCATATTCGGCATTTAAGCTTAGCTTATCATATTTTTAACAGAAAATACTAAATTAAAGAACCGTATAGTGCGTTTATACCGCCTCTTAGCTAGTTTTATATTTTACTTTATATTTTTACTGCTAAGCTAAAAATGTTTTTTGGGTCTATAAAAAAAACTAATTCACTTAAAAAAGTGATAATACCATAAAAAATAAGTCCCAACATGCTGCTATGAAACACAGAACAAAATAGTCGAATATGTTGCACCAATTTCTAGAAATTGAATTTTGAATTTTATTTAACGTTTTTTGCGATTATCTCGAAAGTGACTTTTGTCAAAAGGTCGCCTTTTACCGTAGCACGGCAGAATTATTGTATTGTCATCAAAGTTAAGTAAGTATGCAAAATTTCAGCTCAATCGGTTGACGATATCTGCTTCAAAATCGAGTTGCAAGATTCCACCCGAACAAACATACTTACATACATACATACATACATACATACATACATACAATGCAAGTTAAATAAAAGCTTGTAAAAACTTACAAGCATTTCAAAACATAATATAATATTTACGTTATTTATACCTTCTCGGTGAACCTAACCACTTAAAATAAATTCATACGTATACGCAACGACTCAGAAAACCATTAATAATGTATTTTCCCCAAAAGAGGAAGCTAAAAAACGACCGCTAATAGCATCTTCAAAGAACACGCAACATTAATAAAATTATTAAATCATTCAAAAGGCATCAAAGTAAAATAATTCATTTTTCTTTATTATCATTTGTTTCGGCTACATATGCGTTTTTGTGACCTTCACTCTAGATTACACAGTAATGATAATGAATCCGCGTGTCATTTTAGTATGAGTCCAGATTAACTAGGTAGATAAGGTTATCTGGAAGGAAATATGACGTTTGCATGACACGATTGTGTGGTTTGATGTGGAAAATGTCAGTGTTACGCGAGACTGATTTATCGTTGCCGGCCGCACGCCCGCGGCCATACAAACACAACTGGATACACTATCCTCGCCATGTACGTACATAAACTGTGAAAGTGACAACACGGCCATTTTATCTGACGAATAAAACATATCCGAGATAGCGATAAATCCGTACTAATACAACTAAACGGTCTTCGGTAATTATAGCGGCAATATTTTTCAGATTTATGTGCGAAAGTTATAGCTCTGCTGGCGAGCTCAACACGACTGTCTTGTTTATTTTCTGGGTGAAAGAATATGGTTCACTATAGGGACAAACCTCGGGAAACCATTAATTCATATTTACTGCCCTCGCATTTATGTTTCATAAATGCGGGTTTACGAGAAGGTGGAAAGGCTGCAGGCGTATTCTAGCATCGTTCAGTTTATGGGTCACCTTAAATACAGGTTTAATTATTGGTATACCTGCTGAAAGATTTATAGCGGCGTTTAATTAAAGCACCGGTCAAGTGCGAGCGGCCACAAACAACAGCTTTTTTTGCAATTCCGATTGTTCTGGAGAAATACTATTATATTATTCAGGCTATATGTTCCCTCTCTTTCACAAATCCTGAGCTTTCTTTCCTGTACTTTTATTGAAGTCAATTGAAGACATAATTAAAAACACGTAATGAATTTGAACATTAACTCCGTTCCTTGGAAAATTGAAGTTTTGTTTTCCATTTCTGATGTTTATTTGAGAAATCATGTCATGAACGATATCCTGCCGAAAATCCCAACAGCTAGTTACAGAATGCCTCAGTGTCCGGTTGTGAGATAGTTCTCAGCTGTGTTTGGTAGAAACACAGGTAAGTACTAAACGATTTGGGACAAATTCAGGGGGAGCAAAGTCACAACTTTACTCCTACATTAAACGGGCAGAGTCCGTAAATGGTAAGTCACAAATCTTTAATTAGTATTAAAAGTAAAGCATTTACTACATGATAAATTAAATAAATAAATCTCAACTAAGTTAATTTATACATTTGCCATGAGGAGTATATTCGGTTATAGAAAGAACAATTCCACAATTATTTTTCTTTCGTCTGTAGGTAAACAACTCTATAATAAAGATGTTTGAACTGATAATTTGAATACCACAGTCGCATTCCTCATGTTGCTTGCTCGCTTCTAGATTGTAAGATAATACAACGATGAATTGCGATGGCACTGCAATGTAAATTTTAATTAACATCCTCGACTCGCAACGAGTATCGTTTCGTTCAAGAAACCTAGTCTAAAGTTACAAATTTGAAGTTTCTAACATGCCATTCCTCTAGTACTCCTATTATACAACGTTTGAGTAAGTGGGACAGCATCTTACGAACTACGAATGAACTGCCTTGGGTATGCATTGCATAGCCAGGCTACAACCAAAATTAACAGTTGAATAGTAAAAACAAACAATTTCCTGGCGTACTCTAAAAAGTAAACAATAGAAGTTAACAAACATCTATCTGCGTAGCTAAGAATTTACATGGCTTCCAAATGTCCGAGAAGTGATTAAATGTTTGAGGATAAAATGGGATCGTCGGGGGCAGCCGTGCGCATTAATTATGCTATAATATCATGATTAGGCTTATAAGCTGATTAATATTACTTGATAAAGAGAATTTTATACCTGATTTAAGGTGGGCTATCCCAGGCACGCATTACTTGGAAGTATTTTCACCTTCACTCCATTTAGACACAAAGTAACAGCTAGTCAACCATCAGATCACTGCATATGCACGCTGCTTCTTACTTTTTCCTTATTAAATACTCGCATTTGCTTCGGCGTTGATTCTGGAAAAACTAAACAACTTCGTACTGCTCGTGCCCACGTTCAATGAGCTTGCAAGTCATAGTATATCTATACTATTATAAAAATCTATAATTGTTTTAAAAATCAATATCAATCATAGGCGATCATTTCAGGAAAAATCTGAACAACGCGATGCAGAATTTGTACTGGCGCAAGGCGCCGTACAGTGCCATCTATTGCTAAAATTTTCCTTGTCCTCTCATCACAACGAAATGGCTGGACGGTTCATACCCATTTTTGGTACAAGGATAGCTGGAGATCCAAAGATGGTTATAGGATACTTTTTACCTGACTACGGTAAGGAACAAAAATAAGCGGGCGAAATTGCGAGCAATAGTATGAAATTTTTAGGTTCGTGCAGAACTGGAAGTAAAAGCCCTCCCCTTGTAACTTACAGTAACAATGTTATCTGTGTTATGCTAAAGCAACGCCACTATAACGTCATGATTTATAGTTTTGCAAATTGCTGGCAAACGTAACTTTGCGCGCAGAAATGATTAAACGGTTACTACGGATATTATGTATTGTAGGTGTTATTATGTTGTCCTAAAATAGCTTTAGCGATAAAAATGGCATGTGTTCCGCAAAAAACATATAAAACCGCCTAACGCAAGCTATAATCGTATAAACAATCTAACTTTGCGAGTATATTGATAATCGGAAAATTCATAATATTGTATGTGTATTATACCTACGTAGGTATGTACCTGCGTCATTTGAAAAGCTGTACCTACTAATATTTAAAAGCGCATAGAACTTTATATTGTTAGAGTACTTTGTTATTATATGACGTTTATTTGATTGAGGTTAATATTTCCATTGTTTCCCAGTTTTAAACTTGTCAGGTGAAGCTATGATCGAAATTATGATCACATATCGATTTTAATACGGTAGCTCTTTCCGACGAATATTAGAGCATGTGAGTGCCGGATATTTTGTAATTTATTTATAATGCGTGATAAACGCGACCATCATTAGGCCCGGATTCCGATATTTTATAGAATGTACTATTACTCGAAGGAATTACCTTCGAGTAACAGTACATTTTATAAAATACCTCCACGTAAAACTTTTTTCATCACACTTGCTCGTAAACAATGGTTTACATGCTAGAAAAGCGGGCGGTAAGTCGTAAAATTACGCCTTAGGGCGGTAAGTAATTTTTGTCACACTTTAAGAGTTTACATGCTAGAAATCCGGGTGGTAGGTCGTATATTACGCCCTAGGGCGGTAAGTAATGTTGGTATTGACTACTATTTATCACTTTTGTTTTATTTCCTCCAAAGTGTGATGGAAAACGTTTGTACGTGACTCTGGTGGTAAAGGAATTCCAAACTCGTGTCATTAAAGCCCTCGCCTTCGGCTTCGGGCTTCTAATAGACACTCGTTTGTAATTCCTCGTTTACCACCCTTGTTACGTAATGTACTATTCTACCGTAGTTGGGTGAAAAGTTTTTATAAGGAACCATCGTTGAATGTCGAGTACCGGAGTTGGGTCTAATATTTGTCCAGCCATTTCGCCCTGATAAGAGGCCAAATTTTGGAATAGCAGAGATTTGTCATAATTTATCTATTCTTTACTTAATAAACATGGGTATCGGTTGAGAAATGTGACCTGTACCTAGGTGAGCACAATAGGAAATCCGAAAATCCAAACATAGGGACACACGAAAGGAATTTTGGCGAATTGAGACGGAGACGATTTGCTCGCTCGGTCCAACGTTCAAATGTTAAAATAATAGGAAAACGCAGTCGATTTACCTGTCACTCCATTTTTGTAATGAATATTAAAATACACATTTCTAATACGAACACAGGCAATATGTATCGTAGGTTAAGAATATATTATCAAAATGTGTCTTAGTGAGAGCTGTCTAGGAAATAAGTGCATGGTTACTGTTTAATTGTATATAGATTGTAAGACTATCCTGTACTTGTTAACCGACTTCAACTTCTGTTTCATCTCCAATAAATACAATAAAATAAACCAAATACTCCGTCTTTTTATAAACATTGAGTCGTTACATTAAAATAAATAAAGGGTTTACTTACGTCGTAGAAGTCGAATATCGGCTCTCCTGATGATGAATCGCGTGCCGATTCGAAACATGTCGAGCGATATTCAAATTCAAATTCAAATTATTTATTTGCTGAAATTGTGGTACATGTTACATTTAGAGATGATACAAGCATGTTTTCAGAACGGCACAATTTGCCCACATGTGGCATGCAAAGTAAAAATAAAATGTGTGGATCAGCCAGGCTAGATCCATACCATATAAAATTAATTTATTATTATTATTATGTACTCACTGTTATTTTATTAATCTGATCGTATATTTTATAAATTCTTATATTATACATATACAGTCGTTACATACAATAAAATTATTATTAATTCATATATTATCACAATAAGATCAATCAATATTATCACTAAAGTATTCATCAATATTATAGTAAGCTTTTCCGATCAAAAAGGTTTTTAAACATTTTTTAAATCCCATAGCAGTATTTTGTTCTGTAACAGTTTTCGGTAGTTTGTTGTAAATTTTTGGAGCCATCCCCAAAATACCTTTAGAGAGAAGAGCTGTTTTTGATGGATGTGCAAACAATTTGGTATGTTGCCGCTTGCTGTTGTAGCACATAAATCTTGTATTATTGTCTCTTACAAATATAGCAACTTCATAGATATATAAGCACGGAAGTGTTAGAAGTTTTAGATTTATAAACTGTGGTTTACAGGATTCGGTGGGCATTAAGCCGCATACTGCCCTTACACATTTTTTCTGGGCTTTAAATGCAAGATTACGATTAGTAGAATTGCCCCAGAAAATAACTCCATATCGCAGCGTTGACGATACATACGCATGATAAGCCGATAATACAACTGGTTTATTCACCACTTTATTCAATATATACAAGGCATACGAATACCTATTAATTTGCTACAAATGCTTTCTATGTGCATTTTCCACGACAGACTACTGTCTAGGATGAGGCCTAGAAATTTGGCTTCATTCGTTTCTAAGATCGTATGATCCTTATATTGTACTTTGATATTTCGTAAATTATTGCGTCTCTGTTCAAAGTGCATTATGCATGTCTTATTCAAATTAATTTTTAAATAATTATTGTTTAGCCATCCAATAATTTCTTCTAAAGTAGAGTTTAATTCATATTCATAATTGTAAATTTTAATGTCATTAAATATAATAGTGCTATCATCAGCAAATAATACCATTGGATGTCTTGTAATTTTAGGCATGTCATTGATGTATACCAGGAATAACAATGGTCCCAGTATACTACCTTGTGGAACTCCACATTGCACTGTTCTTAGCTCCGAAGTGTATGTAATTTCATTTTTGGACTTCCTGCATACGTGAGTGATCTGGGTCATCTGCTTCCTGTCACTCAAGTAAGACCTTATCAAATCATGCACGATACCTCTGACTCCATATTTATCTAACTTCATTAACAGTATCTCATGGTTCACTAAGACGTGTTCAACATCTACGACGTGAGTAAACCCGTTATGTATGTCTGAGACTCACAGTAGTTTTCTATGTAAAATTGAATTGTTATATTCTGTACACTAACACTATATACACCTACATATAACATTATACGTTAATCCCCATATTCACTACGCATATATGTTTTACTTACTCTGTTACTTAACCCCGGGATACATAACTACAAGGTTTATTTTATTACATCCAGTAGCTTTTCAGTATCGTACTCGACGGAAGTCGCTTGTGTATTTTATTGGTGATCCCTAAGCACTCCCGAGATTTATTCTGATCCTTTATCGTCCTAATACGGCATTGACAGGCGCATCATAACCGTATAACGGCTCCGACATAAGCACATTTATATTTAATATAAGCTGCGATATTAAGTCGGTAAATAAAGAAGGTACCTCCCGGAAATCTTCTTATAAAATCACAGGATTTGCTCTAATAACTATATCACATATTATATTATAATACTGCCAGCGAATTTCTATTAGCGAAAGAATCCTTGTAAATCCTGTAAAATGAACGGGGATTTAAGTATATGATATGAACATTTTAATGGAGCTTAGTAGTATTATCTATGTAATAGATAGGATTTTATCCGCGCCGCCTCTATCTCCTTTATAATATTGGATTGGGATAGCAAGCTTGCTCGGAATTGTTCGCGGCGTGAATGTGTGTATACGAGATATAAGGATTAGAAAGTAATGTCGGCTGCTGCAAGTGATGACGATCCCTCGCCTCATATTCAGCTTAATTTCACGGATATCCTACCCACATTATTAGGATGACCCAATTCTTGGGAGAAGTTAGGAACACAGTATGTGGTGAATAGATTACCCTAATGAGACGTACGCTTATTTCCATATTCCACTATTGTTCAGGATTGAATCGTTAGAGTTTAACGTACGAAAATGTCTTCAAGAAGATTTATGCTAAAACTTTAATTAAGTTTCACTGCCTCTTGAATTGACTGTGGACGGGAAACGAATTAACTGAGTAATTAAGAGGAATCTCACTATTCTTTTACCTGGTGAGATTGGAAGACATCGGTTATATGCTCATTCTGAAGTCAATTCTCCCATCATTTTGGACTGGCAGTATACTTTCATTCATTCATTTTCCACAGTCCAGGCCGTCAATCCGTCAGTTTGCGAAGGTTACACGATCATTGCCTTGTCATTCTGACCAGACTGATGGACTGAACTGACACCAGACTGAGCGTGTGCCCTCTGTCTAATCATTGCATTTGCAAGTGCCTACTACCTGAGCTTCATAATGTACATGAATTCGTATTAACAAATGAATTGCACCTAAATTCTTTAAGGTTCTGCCTCACCGTGAGCATTCGCATGTAATGTAACACATATAAATGAAATTTTGTTTGTTTTATGTGAAAATGTCATTTGTTTTTTTGTTAAATTACAGGCGAATGCTCACCCGAGAGTATGCACCCTTATGTGTTAAGTGTGTCATGTTCCGGTGGGACGGTTACCTGACACCCTAACACCAAGGACTTGCGCAGCACATTGGAGACAAATCAGTATCTAACCTAACTAACTTGTTTAGTTACTTTTTGTCAGTCTCCGGACTTTTTATATTATATGTATTTTAGATAGACAGATAGAATACTTTTAATTGCATACCTCAACAAGAAAGAATAACAAACACAAGTATAGTAAGTTAGTATGTAAGGTATTTGTCTATGGACCATGTAGCCAGAAATAAAGATTTTCAATTTAAATTCAATTTCCATTTTCATTTCTATACTACGTAGATCCAAATCATTGGCTAGTGGGATGAAGACCAAAAAGTTTACTCACTTAATTAAAATTTGTACCAATTTTTCCCTTGTACGACGACAAATTAACCATCGAATAATGTACCTATGTCGTTAATTTTTGTCGCACAACGGATCTTTTTCCGATCGCTTTTTTTCTAAGGCTAACTACGCCTCAATTACGTCCAACTTTTTGGTCCTTACCCTAGTACATATTAAATATGCTATTGTGTCTTTCACTTTCCTGCCGAGACAAAAGTACATACGTTTGTGTTTTGTTTCAGGTGGCTGACCGAGTGCGCGAGCGCGCGGCGGGGGGGGATGCCGGTGCGCAAGGGGCTACTGGCGCCCCAAAACACCTTCCTCGATACCATCGCTACACGCTTCGATGGCACACGTAAGTAATATATATACTACACTCACGCACAACTAATACAGGTCACTCACCATATGTTCCCTGATCAGTCGAAGATGGCAGACTGATTTGAAACATTTTTTTTTGTTGGAAAGGAACATTCTATTTGTGTTATCAGATCGGAACCTGACGATAGGAACTCTTAATAATTTAGGCACACCCATCGCGATTTGAGTCATTTTTTTAGTAAATTGTGGCGTTCCTTTGGGAAAGTATATTTTGGTGAGATGAACTTTCGCTGATGCAGATTTCTTTAAAGCTATTATTATCCTTTTTTAACAGAGTACTCACCCGCAACATAAGATACTCGCCGGAGGTTGGTCATTAAGATTTCCATTACGCCAACTTCCCTATCACATGTAGAACGAGCGTCTTGAGTATATGCACCTGTGAAAAATAACATATTTCAGCTATTTCAAAATAGATTATCGAGGTCTACCATCTTACAGGAATTACTTTTCTTTTGGCTAGCGTAATATCGCTAACTGCAAACGCGGTCTTTCAGCGCGTCCGTATTTGCATGTTTGATGGAAAACCAGGACGCGAGGATCGTGGTGTGCAAAAGTCACAATTGCGTTTGATCAGTAGGTACCTAATAGCCCGTTATCAGCTTGCTCTGCCATGGCCCTTATTAGGGTT
Organism: Apotomis turbidana; assembly: GCA_905147355.2. Taxonomy (NCBI): domain Eukaryota; kingdom Metazoa; phylum Arthropoda; class Insecta; order Lepidoptera; family Tortricidae; genus Apotomis; species Apotomis turbidana. The sequence continues at coordinate 16,528,677 of LR990288.1, read as the reverse complement.
CCTTACCCAAAGGGTAAAAACGGGACCCTATTACTGAGACTTCGCTGTCCGTCCGTCCATCCGTCCGTCTGTCACCAGGCTGTATCTCAAGAACGGTGATAGCTAGACAGTTGAAATTTTCACAGATGATGTATTTCTATTGCCGCTATAACAACAAATAATGAAAATAAAATAAAATAAATATTTAAGGGGGGCTCCCATACAACAAACTTATTTTATGGTACCCTTCATGCGCGAGTCGGACTCGCACTTGCCCAATTTTATATTACCTGCCTGCCTACTGAAAAGTGTCGGCGTTAAACACACATACAATATGCAGTTTCGATGTAAATAACTACTTATTTAAGTTACACATCTGAATTGTATGGATATAGATTAATCAATAAGCATACCTATTCCCAGTGTGCCAACTTTTGCAATTGTTGGGTATAACGACGGGAAGTTTTTTTTTATTTTATTTTAAGATAGCAGAAAACTTCGTGAATGCACATAAATTTTCAGCTACAGAACGTTTTAGACACAATCGATGGGCACCGAGTATATCACCGCCAAGTATCCAATCCACATTACTCCTTTCAATCTCCGTTCTGTGAGCGTAAATAAAAATGAAGGCAAAGCGCCAGCGGAGATTTATCTACAAATGGAACAAATGTAAATCCGAAAAATCAAATAGACCCGACTTGGGCGGAAACGATATTTTGTGGGATGTATTTGTATTTGATACGTTACCAAAGCGTCACGTAACGTACGTGACGTAAGAGAAATCAGTTTAGTTGTCCACGCTATTCGTGACTTTATTTAACATGGATATTCATTTGAGATGCCTGAATGGAAACTTTGCGATTTTTATGGTTCCGTAGTCAACTAGGAACCCTTATAGTTTCACCATGTCCGTCTGTCTGTCCGTCTGTCCGTCCGCGGCCTAGCTCCGTGATTATTAGTACTAGAAAGCTGAAATTTGGTATGAGTATGTGCATGTATCACACCGACAAAACGGTAAAATAAAACTTTTTTTCGGCTACCTCCCGTACACCTAAAGTGGGGGTGATTTTTTTTTCGTGGTTACTCTAATGTGTGGAATGTCGTTGAATAGGTCTTTTATAAATAATAGGGGTCTCCACACACAATTTTTTGATAAAGTCAGCAGTTTTGTAACTATTCGCACCGAAAATAAAAAAAATAGAGCCCCCCCCCCTCTAACTTTTCAACCACGGGTCAAAAAATTATGGAAAAATTCATGAAAATGAGGCCTTACAAGGACTTTCAATGAAAACTATATTGATTTCTTTTTCTTTGTTGCTCTGTTTTTCACCGTGTTATTTTATGGTTTCGCTTGTTTATTTCGTCCATGTGTATCTATTTTTAGTATAAATGTTAAAATAATAATTAATCTTAATAATAATAAAGAATTCTGTGCTGTTTTAACTTTTAAGTACATATAAAAGTAACCTAAATTTAAATTTTTGTTGGTTTTGGTTATGATAACCTAAATTGAACTGCAATGCAATTATTAACTTGACAGTGACGTCAGTGACAGCGTTTGATTGTCGTTGCGTTCAGGTTAAATCCTACCTGAACGCGATCAGTATTTCGTGTGTGCCGTGCCGTGGCGCCACCTATGGTCCAACCGGAAGATCAGCGCTGGCTCTCTCGGGAGCTAGCATTACGCTGAGGTGGGACCATTTCGAGGCAAGCATAATTTAAAGTACCTACTTAGTTTATAGATTTTTATTTTTTTCTTTTTTTGTAACTATTTATCTTTGTAATTGTGTTTGTCCCCGAATAAATGTTTTTCTTTCTTTCTTTCTTTCTTTCTGATTAAAATCGGTTGAGCCGTTTTTGAGTTATCGCAAAAATTCATAATTTTCTTTAAAATGACGTAAGTGCCGCGCGGTGTCCCTACATTTCGAACGTTACACATATTGGTTAAGTGCCATACTATATTAAAATATTTCGCTCAATCTGGCGCGTATTATCGATAACTTCCAGAAGGTAATAAGTAATTACTGTTACTGTGGCGTTTACGACCTTGTTAAAGAGCTTGAAATCTTTGTCGTAATTTAAATCTTTCTCGTAATTTTCGTCTATTGTGAAGGATGGGCAACTACGGAACCCTACACTGAGCGTGGCCCGACATGCTCTTGGCCGGTTTTATGACCTACTTTTGCACTTTACGTGACTGCACTGTAAAGTGCAGTTAAAGTCGTATTCACCAGGTTTCGGACTTTTGTGCTCTTTTAATATGAAAATGACTTTAGTAGGAACACAGCATAAATCATAACATCTACTATATCCTCACAGTAAAAAATTACAATTAACGTCTCCGTTAATTTTCGAACCACGGTATGATACCAAAGTCCTTACCTTACCGTTATAACATTCGTTAATCAACAACGTATGCATTGGCCTGAATAGAAATCACATAAGCCTCTACCAAAACAAAGTTATTACTTCGATATTTCCGTTGTATATTTATTTCATCTCGATACCTACCAATATTTTTCGAGTAGGAGAATTCCACTAAGAAGCTCAGTTCCAAACTTCTCCAAATCACTGGCCGATACTATAAATAGGAAACGAATAGGCGACTAATTTATCAGGGCTTCGATTCGACGTTTGATCCGGTATCTCGCCATTGTATTTATACTTCTTATAACATGTGCGTGTATTTGATACGATTCGTAATGACATTTTTATACGTTAAGATGAATATATTTTTCTTTGATAAGTAATTGTAAAATTCAAAATGGCGAGTTATTATGATGCTGTTCGTATGCTGTCCGTTTGTGAAGGCTCTTAACAAAGTATAGTAAAATTTGGTATAAATAATGGCGTGATAAAACAGAGATTACTAAATAGATATCGCAGAGATCCGCCAAATTAGTCCCACCGAGCAATTTGGCGTAAACCTTATTAATGTGAGCGTGCGTGTGTATTGTTTCGTGTTTATAGTTATAAACATAACTCTTCCCTGCGATGTCAGGGCAATTCAGAACAAATTCACCTCCGAGCGCTGCGCTGGGGTGGAAAATGCAAGATTAATCGCACCTATTCGTGATATTTCATGTTGGGTAAATAAATAACGGAATATAAATCAGACATTTAGTTGGCGAAAGAGCTTTCCCGAGCTAGTTAATTTTTAGGGTTCCGTACCTCAAAAGGAAAAAACGGAACCCTTATAGGATCACTTTGTTGTCCGTCTGTCCGTCCGTCCGTCTGTCAAGACCCTTTTTCTCAGGAACGCGTGGAGGTATGAAGCTGAAATTTATATCAATTACTCAAGTCTACTGTCCCTTGAAGCTGTGAAAAAATCAAACTTCTAAGCCAACGCAATCAAAAGATACAGCCGTTTATGCCGCAAATTTTCGACACTTGCAAGGGAATCAAAACCTACAGGGTGCTTCCCGTGAACTCAGAATCTTGAAATTTGGTACGAAGCAACGTCTTATAGCATAGATAAAGGAATAATTACGAAAACCATAATTTTTTTTTTAATACCTAACTTTGCACCTAATTTATATGGGGCGCTATACATACCAGGTGCAAACTTAACTTAACCACTTAGGGATGGAAAGTGTTTGTACGGAACCCTCGGTGCGCGAGTCCGACTCGCACTTGGCCGGTTTTTTGTTCGAAAGGTAACTCAATCTCAACTGGAGGCAGGTACTATTTCCTTTATTAACGTACAAGTTACATACTTACTTGCAATGTAGAAGCTTGTAGATAATAAAGTCGGGAAAGACTATTATGTATATAGCTTTTCTCAATTAGATAGGAACATACATTTAAAGATAAGCTCTGAGCTATAGACCTCGTGACTTTGTTCCGAAATGGCTGAAAACTTATAATTTTTTACGTTTTTAAACCCAATATCTTATTGGCCATTCCCTTATTACCTTCTTTGTTTGTGTTATCTCAAATATAAGACCGACTTTTCCTAATATCTGAGAAAAGAGATACCGAAACGTTACACTTTTATTCGATATTAACATCAACATATCAGTAACAAAAACGAGATAACGTTGTTTTCTTTTACTAATTAGTGACGAATTAATCTCGGAAGAATTTTCGCTTAAGTTACCTTTGTCCCGACAACTGTAAACAACGTCGCCTCGGGAACATGCGTAAGCAGAAGTACAAACGAATTGACTTAATAAGGGATTTTTTTTTAGTCAACTAGTAACCCTTATAGTTTCGCCATGTCCGTCTGTCCGTCTGTCTGTCTGTCTGTCTGTCCGTCCGTCCACGGCTTTGATCCGACAAAACGGTAAAATAAAAACTAAAAAAACTTTTTTTCGTGTACCTCCCCTACACCTACACCTTTTTTTTCGTTCTAACACTAGCGTGTGGGATGTCGTTGAATAGGTCTTTTAAAGTCAGCAGTTTTGTAAATATTCGCTCCAGAAATCCAAAAAATAGTGTTCCCCCCTCTAACTTTTCAACCACGGGGCAAAAAATTATAGAAAAAATCATAAAAATAAGGCCTTATAAGCACTTTCAATGAAAACTAATATATCGAATAAAATCGGTCGAGCCGTTTTTGAATTATCGCAAAAATTCATAATTTTCTTTAAAATGACGTAAGTGCCTCACGGTGTCCTTATACTTCGAACGTGCCATACTGTATTAAAGTATTTCGCTCAATCTGGCGCGTATAATCGATAATTTCCAGAAGGTAACAAATAATCACAGTTACTTTGGCGTTAGCGACCTTTTTATAGAGCTTGAAATATTTCTCGTAATTTAAACCTCGGGCTTACCTAAGCCCGTCTATTGTGAAGGATGGACAACTACGGAGCCCTACACTGAGCGTGGCCTGACATGCTCTTGGCCGGTTTTTTTTTCATACAATTCTAGGATTCGTTCTCTTAAACGCCAAGTGCCTATTAAACAAATGTAATAATAATAACAGCAAAGTTCGGAGAAAACTTTATTCCTTCCCATTTAGTTTTCATAATTTTATTACGATTGGTTTAGTTTTGGAGCAGGAAGTCGTCGAGAACGAAACCTCGATTTGTTTGAAAAACTCAGTTGTGTTATTTCCTCTTAAGTTACCTTTATCCCGGAAACTATAAACAACGTCGCTTAGGGAACACGAGTAAGCAGAAAAACAAACGAATCGACGTGATAAGGGAAATAATGAAAGTCGCAGTAGGTCACGTAGTCCCGTAACAATAGAGTTTTAACCTTTGATAATTTTGAAGTAAATATATAATAAAGTTTGAATATCAAATTCTAATTCAAATAATATAATTTCGGATCAATGATCCATAGATTGTTAGTAAAATACATTAAGGGTAACGTACATTGCACATTATTATAAAAAAAGAAAATAAAACACAAAAAACGGTAAAGTCAAAAATTAAATAGCATTTATAGGTATTGTATTTCTCAACATCTGTCGCTGCCACATATAGGCTATTCCAGTGTTTGAACAATGGTTCATCTGACTTACCTGCCAACGTTCTCAGGACGCTATTGTGGTAGCCTAGTGGTGAGGTGGTAGCCTAGTGGTTAGGGCATGCGACTTTCAATCCGGAGGTCGCGGGTTCGAACCCGGCCCGTACCAATGAGTTTTTCGGAACTTATGTACGGAATGTCATTTGATATTTACCACTCGCTTTTCGGTGAAGGAAAACATCGTGAGGAAACCACCTTAGCCCAATAAGGCCTAGTTTCCCCTCTGGGTTGGAAGGTCAGATGGCAGTCGCTTTCGTAAAAACTAGTGCCTACGCCACATCTTGGGATTTAGGTAGCCGACCCCGATTGAGAATTCATTCTCAACAAAATGGGACAAAGGCTAGGAGGATGATGTTCTCAGGACGCTATTGCCACTTCCACTCAGTCTCCGCATAAGCGAAGAAGATCTGTTGCGTATAATTCCGAAAAAGTCGTCCGTGTGCGCCTCCGCAAACATTCCGGATGCGCTACAGTGTCGTGGCAGTCCCATTAGTGCCCTGAAAACGTTGTTATACTGTATCCGTAGCGCATTGTACGCTCGCTGAATATAGTTGGCCCACAGGCTGCAGGTATTAAATGATTGGCAGAACGCCTTAAAAAGCGTCTTCTTTACGTCTGTATTACATATATATATTTCCGCGCACGGCCATCGCTCTGAGCTCCCTCTCTATGTCGAGGTCATCCTTGAATAACCTGCTATATGATTTTTACCTTCTTCTTGTGTAATGTTAGTCACTCGTTTCCAGTATAAATCCGCTTGTTGTATTGTATGCTTAGGTACATCTGTTAAGTGTTTCTATGGAGGAACATTTGATCAAGGTGCATTGTAGTTAATGCAGTGCCATATTGTTTGAGATTTCGGTAGCCAACATTTTGAAAATAACTTTGATATGCCATCAGTTATTAAAACGCTAAAATTCCAAGACTTAAAAATAATCAAAAATTTACACTTGATTTTATTCTATTTGGACTAGACTAACAGCCGCGTTGACTGGCAGCGAACGACCAACTTGAGTACTTTATTATGAACTGCAACCCGTCCATTATTAAAATAAAAAATTTGGGCCGAGTTTTCCTTTGTTCTACATTTTATATTATAATTCTTCCGTTTTAGTGTAAACTTGTAAGTATAGTTCATCATTATATGCAAGAAAAGCATTAATTTAAATACATATGCCTGAAATATTTATGAAAATATTTAGATAAAGTAATACTATTAATTTAAAGTAAGGAAGTCAGGCACGATGAATTATATACATTGACATACTTGTACTTATCTCTCTTGTAGCGCTCGCTCTCCGATCAATGCCACTGTGCGATGCGAGTCGGTGCCAAAAAATATGGGATTTCGAATTCATAAATTTTGACCAGATAAGTATGTTGTGCCGTGCCCGCTGATGAAAACAACAGTGCGTAATTTTGATAAATGAACGTTAGAGCTTGGACTACAACTGAACACAATTAATTTTTCGATGAAATCTGACAGTTAAATCCCAATCAGACTTAACTTTCTTCTTTTTGTTTTTCTTTATGTTTTATGGAAGCGATCGCTCTTTTGTGAGACGACCACCTATTGTCTACTTCTATTAATTTTGAGTTTCTCTATGTTTATGTTTTATTTTCTTGTCGAGGTGTGCAATAAAGAGTAGGTTTTATATCTATCTACCTATTTGTCTAGCTAAAAAATAAAGTCAAGTAACGTAACTACCCTGTAACGTACATTTTATATAATAAAAAAGGCATCTAAAGTTTCAATTAGTTTGCTAGAATCACTGTTGTTACATGGCTTGTTAGTGAACAGAAGCGTACCTACTTATAATGGAGCTGCTGTTATTTGAATACAATTTTTAATAGACTAGGTAGCTGCCCTGCAGTGGCTGCAATTTCAGATAACTCCATGGCTTAATTAGGTGCGTTGTTGCATTGCTCTGTCAGATTTTTCATAAATTCCCTCACATATAACAATACTGTCTGGTGATGTTGTTTTGTTTATGTCATTTAATCTTTCTACTTTTTTATCGAATATTATCGTATTGTTAATTTATGATTAATTGGTTTGTCTTTGATTTTGCTTTCATCTGATAGTAGTCAAGTTGAAGTCTAAGTGGGAGCACGCTTAACTAGAAGATGATTGTTGCATCAAACAATATACACGGATTGAAGAAGTAAGGGCATGTTTTCGTGTTTTGATACTTTTGATACGAGTAATAAGAGAAACTAAAATATATTTAGAAAAGATTTTATAGTACACGTACCACAAATACAAGAGACTTTTATTTTAACAGATTCGATGGCGGGAAATCTCGATCTCGAGTCGCTATGTAAAAAAAAGTCAATAAAAATTGACAGAGAAACTTAGTATCGAAAAAACCTACTCAATAACGTTTCAACTCAAACTACTTTTAACTATGCAGCGATAAAAAATTTCACACAAAGATTTGGGAATACCTTCCGTAGTAAATATTTTAGATCTATATATATAAAAGAAAGTCGTGTTAGTTACACTATTTATAAATCAAGAACGGCTGAACTGATTTGGCTGAAAATTGGTGGGGAGGTAGGTAGCTTAGAACTATGAGAAGGACATAGGATACTTTTTATTAGGTTCCCGTGGAATTAATAGTAAAAGCTATCTCTACATTTATCGACTTTCAGGCGGTACAAAGTTCGCCGGGTCAGCTAGAGAAGAAGCAACTTTAGAATAAACTATCCATTGACATATCCCGTGTGCCCGTGGCTCCGCAGGCGTGGAAATCGGTATGTGTCAGTTTTGCTTTATCACAGTTTCTTGATACCCCGAAGACAGGACTTTCCGTGCTGTCTAAATCTATTGGGATCTTGAAAGTTGTGCGAGCCGTTTTGCCTCCAGGCAGCAACGTAGCAGCGATTATTCAATTAAATTAATTGATATACATACCACTTCTATAATTTTTTTCTTAAAAAATCCTACTTAATCCTCGAAATTACTGTGGAATAACAATTGCGTAACTAACTAACGAAAGCGCCGAAATGCAGGTCAAAACGCTCTGAAACTTACTGTTTTTTTTTAAAGCATGTCTCGAACTCTATCATGGCTGGCTAGCCAACTACCAGGGAGTCAAACTTTGTGTGGGAGTACAAACCGACTAACGAGAATGTCTCCCCGCCGCAGTGATTGAAACTGACTGTAAAACTGCATCTTGCATAATGATAAAGTTCTAATGACGCATGATCTTATGGATGTTTGATTGCACATTATATTGAGAGAATTGGCGCCGGCGTCATTAAGCGGTTCGTTATTTCTGTGCGCCGGCGCAATGACCGGCTACGTCAGCAAAATTAGCCACAGATTCGCAATGCAATATTGCAGTCATGACCGCAATAAAGTTATTTCCAACTAGCGGTCGCCCGCGGCATTGCCGATTTATGCCGATATTAAATTCCTCTTCCATCCGGCCTTATGTTTAGATTCCTGATCGAAAATCACTGACGTGTCCGAACTATTTGACATCAATAACAACACGGTATGCATGCAACCTTGCGCCTAAATATGCTTGGGGCTAAATCAAACGTATCTGGTGAAATATTACCGAAATTTATATATAAATATAGCGATATAAAAAAAATTTTTAACAAAAAAAAGAACCGACTTCAGTAAAACTAAAAAGCCGAAAATAACCCGTTCAAGTACAGATTACATTTGACTCACCCTTTGAAATCGATCCCAAACCACTCAGTTATTATATTTATATATTAAAGTTTACGTGAGGTTTGGCACCGACTTCAAAGGGTGAGTCAAATGTAATCTGTACTTGAACGGGTTATTTTCGGCTTTTTAGTTTTACTGAAGTCGGTTCTTTTTTTTGTTAAAAATTTTTTTTTTCGCTTTTTAGTGATTCATATAAAATACTTATGGCGGGGTGATCAGGGAGGTCTTGAAGGCATGCATCTCGTTTGAAATATCTCCTAACTCCTAACTGTTAAGGAGTTGTACCTTCCATCATCAGTTCAGCATGAGAAGATGATGACTACCATATGCAAATACTTAAATAGTTTTAGAAAAAACATTAAAAATATTATGAGTGCCTATAAAATTTCAGGAATTATTTCGATTCCTCATGGATCTCGTCATCCGATCTTCACCAAAATTTTATGGGACCAACCTTGAGATGTCTATTCATGAACCTAAAAAGAATTTTCCAAATCGACTCATAAATGACGGAGTTATGAGGTAACAAACATTAAAAAAAAAAAAAAAAAAAAAAAAAAAAAAAAACATACAACCGAACTGAGAACCCCCTCCTTTTTTTGAAGTCGGTTAAAAAAGAACTGGGGATCCTGAACAGGGTGCGACGAAGTGGAACTATTTGCCGGCACAGATGTTTCCTTCTTCTTACAACTGGGGACCCTTGAAACGAAGTGTAAAGATGCATCTCTGGGGCCAGCAAGGCAGTGTTAACTGACAAGGCACCGTTGGTTTCTTGTCAGTTGCCATGGCGACTTGGGCTTTCCTATTTGCTTACCTTCAGGCCGAGTTGGCAGGAGCTACGATGTTGTGCCAATATAAAAAAAAGATATGCTGACACAACACAAAAAAGAGTCGGGCGTCGCAGTAGGCCCCGAAGGGCGAGACGACCTTGGTGTCTTCCATAAGAATTGGTTGGAAATAGCGCAAGACCGTGACTCGTGGAAAAATTAGAGAAAACGTCGTAAATAAATGAATAATCTCTTGATATGACCGATACACCGTTCAAACCGACGACAGTGTAAATCGAATTAACCCAATTGTTTCAAACCGTCAGGAATCGTAAATTAAAATCGTAGTATGGAACAAAGTTTACAAGTCTAATAATATTTTACTTAGGTTAGTATGGGATATTGTAAATGACAGTTCAATGTTCGTCGTCTCAACCAAATCAGTTGAACGGGATCATGACGGCGTAATTGGCAAAGTTTGTAGTGCACCTGCTTACTGAGCCGACAGTCCTGGGTTCGAATCCTGGCAAGGCAAATTGTCCCTTATTTTTTTTTTTTTGTAAATGTATCTACAGACTGATGTTCCTCAGACTTTTCTGTAATATTGTCGGAGGCCTTACTCGACGTTAATCGAACTTTAAAATTTATTCATGCAACTTGGCCACAGTCACAGTACATATATAGGCTAAAGCAGTATGGAAACTATGAACAAACGGTCGAAACAGCGCACGCACACAGACGCAAGCGTTTACGAGGCGGCTAAGCGTACTTCGCGGTGCTGTTAGCAGCGCGTGGCGCGTCGCGACGTTTGTTTTTATTGCGTGTTGCGTGCGCTGTCCGCTAATTTTTAAAGATGCCACGACTCACGAGTGTATTGCGTTGTATACGGTTGCTTGAACTCGGCGTCTTCAAACCTTTTAGCTGTTGTTTTCAAAAAGAATCCAATACCTAAATGTGTAAAGTAGCTGCATCATTTTATCAATCAAAATCATAAAATCAAATATATATTTATTTATATAGATTTATTACACGATAAAATTTAATAATAAAGCTTTTCGAACGTGTCGTAGCAGGCAAAAGTATTTCTCAGTCAGCAATTTATAATAAGTACAAACTTGGCTTAATCGAATAAAGACGCTTTAAAATGTTGAAGTCTTTTAATTACATAATTTTGTTTTTAAACTAGTCAATTCATTCGATTAGGCTAGGTTTTTTACAATAAATGTATATAAAAAGTAAAATACAATAATGTAATTACAAAATATAAATTATAAAAAATCTAGGGTGCCGCCGGCAGCGGATGACAACCCTAGCGTGTAGGTATTTATCTTCAAAAAGGCCTTATTTTCCATACTGCCTATATATATTCTGTGCCACAGTCCACTCCGATGGGTTTCTTTGCTCCAGATTTTATCACGCTAATTTAACTCCACTTTAAAATTACTCTCTTTTCTTATTCATTGCGTTTTTCCTACAACTTTTCCATGAAAATTTTTGAGCACCCTTGCTGTTGTCGGCAATTTTTTTTTTTAGCTTACAAACGGTCCTCAGCTGGGATAAGTCGGGTTTCAAACGATAACGTGACGATGGAACGACATGCGGGTCGAGAAAGATCTGTCTACACATAGCACACCCGATCACACCTTTCAATAATAAAATTGTTTTCACCTTTTGAGTTAAAACATGCTGATAAAAGAGCCACAAAGAACATGCGCATGCGAACTTCCATTTTCGAATCCGACCTCGAAAAAATACACGTTCCGATAATCGTAATAACATGAAATTTAAATTATGGTTTCTTACAAGTAAATTCAACAATAATGTATTTGACATTATTGTTGGATTAAAATAGTTTTTGATTTTTATATTGTAAATAATAATTTTATAAATAATGACACAAAGGTAAATTAAGAAAGAAAAATTGAATGCGATCTACTACAATCGAAGCGGGGTTTGAACCCGCGACCTCTGCGTTTCCGGCGCATTGCTCTCCCAACTGAGCTATCCGACCGCTACGTCAATCACACCAAATCTTTCATCCCTTAATTCTTTACGCCACTGGAGCGCCCTCTGCGTCATATATGTTTTTGAAATGCTTATGCGCATTAGCCATACCCTAGGATGTGCGTTTTTTTACACACACGATCCCCAATCCCCATTGCTTTTACAGCAAGTGTGAAGACTGCGAGAGAGATGGCGCTGTTACTAAATATTTGTATAGAATCTTTTTTTATCGATTCTTATTTTTTTTTTTTTAAGTGGTAATTAGAGATGCCACGAATAGTGAATTGGCCGAATACCGAATACCGAATAGATTTATTACACGATAAAATTTAATAATAAAGCTTTTCGAACGTGTCGTAGCAGGCAAAAGTATTTCTCAGTCAGCAATTTATAATAAGTACAAACTTGGCTTAATCGAATAAAGACGCTTTAAAATGTTGAAGTCTTTTAATTACATAATTTTGTTTTTAAACTAGTCAATTCATTCGATTAGGCTAGGTTTTTTACAATAAATGTATATAAAAAGTAAAATACAATAATGTAATTACAAAATATAAATTATAAAAAATCTAGGGTGCCGCCGGCAGCGGATGACAACCCTAGCGTGTAGGTATTTATCTTCAAAAAGGCCTTATTTTCCATACTGCCTATATATATTCTGTGCCACAGTCCACTCCGATGGGTTTCTTTGCTCCAGATTTTATCACGCTAATTTAACTCCACTTTAAAATTACTCTCTTTTCTTATTCATTGCGTTTTTCCTACAACTTTTCCATGAAAATTTTTGAGCACCCTTGCTGTTGTCGGCAATTTTTTTTTTTAGCTTACAAACGGTCCTCAGCTGGGATAAGTCGGGTTTCAAACGATAACGTGACGATGGAACGACATGCGGGTCGAGAAAGATCTGTCTACACATAGCACACCCGATCACACCTTTCAATAATAAAATTGTTTTCACCTTTTGAGTTAAAACATGCTGATAAAAGAGCCACAAAGAACATGCGCATGCGAACTTCCATTTTCGAATCCGACCTCGAAAAAATACACGTTCCGATAATCGTAATAACATGAAATTTAAATTATGGTTTCTTACAAGTAAATTCAACAATAATGTATTTGACATTATTGTTGGATTAAAATAGTTTTTGATTTTTATATTGTAAATAATAATTTTATAAATAATGACACAAAGGTAAATTAAGAAAGAAAAATTGAATGCGATCTACTACAATCGAAGCGGGGTTTGAACCCGCGACCTCTGCGTTTCCGGCGCATTGCTCTCCCAACTGAGCTATCCGACCGCTACGTCAATCACACCAAATCTTTCATCCCTTAATTCTTTACGCCACTGGAGCGCCCTCTGCGTCATATATGTTTTTGAAATGCTTATGCGCATTAGCCATACCCTAGGATGTGCGTTTTTTTACACACACGATCCCCAATCCCCATTGCTTTTACAGCAAGTGTGAAGACTGCGAGAGAGATGGCGCTGTTACTAAATATTTGTATAGAATCTTTTTTTATCGATTCTTATTTTTTTTTTAAGTGGTAATACCACATTTTATTTTTATAAATAATGACACAAAGGTAAATTAAGAAAGAAAAATTGAATGCGATCTACTACAATTGAAGCGGCATAAGCATAAGCATTTCAAAAACATATATGACGCAGAGGTCGCTCCAGTGGCGTAAAGAATTAAGGGATGAAAGATTTGGTGTGATTGACGTAGCGGTCGGATAGCTCAGTTGGGAGAGCAATGCGCCGGAAACGCAGAGGTCGCGGGTTCGAACCCCGCTTCGATTGTAGTAGATCGCATTCAATTTTTGTTTCTTAATTTACCTTTGTGTCATTATTTATAAAAATAAAATGTGGTAATACCACTAAAGATGCCACGAATATTCGGCAACTATTCGGTATTCGGCCTATTCGGCCACTTTTTTGCTATTCGGTATTCGGCCGAATAGTGCGTACTATTCGGCCGAATACCGAATAGCAAATCATGTAAAAAAAGACACGTTATTTTACTCAAAATTATGTATTTATTTCCAAATTACAACATTTTAGTACTTAAAATTAATCAGTGGTAAGTTGTGATGGATAAAAACGAGCTTTTCAGAATTTTTGGTAGCAAACGATTGCGCTTTTCATCGTAAACGTTACCAGCCTCAGAAAATAACCTTTCACTATAAACGCTACTTCCGGGCGAAGAAAAATAAACTTTTGCAAATTTCGAAAGGTTCGGGTATTGTTTTTCGTTTGCTGACCACCACTTATAAGGATCGGCCTTCCGATCTAGGCGAACTGTTTTCAAATAAAAATCCAACTCGTTTGCCACAGCATTCTATGGCACGTCCAGCCGAATATTCGGCGGCCGAATATTCGGCGCTTCGGCCGACAGCGTTGCCGAATATTCGGTATTCGGTATTCGGCCAATTCACTATTCGTGGCATCTCTAATTACCACTTAAAAAAAAAAAAAAAAGAATCGATAAGAAAAGATTCTATACAAATATTTAGTAACAGCGCCATCTCTCTCGCAGTCTTCACACTTGCTGTAAAAGCAATGGGGATTGGGGATCGTGTGTGTAAAAAAACGCACATCCTAGGGTATGGCTAATGCGCATAAGCATTTCAAAAACATATATGACGCAGAGGGCGCTCCAGTGGCGTAAAGAATTAAGGGATGAAAGATTTGGTGTGATTGACGTAGCGGTCGGATAGCTCAGTTGGGAGAGCAATGCGCCGGAAACGCAGAGGTCGCGGGTTCAAACCCCGCTTCGATTGTAGTAGATCGCATTCAATTTTTCTTTCTTAATTTACCTTTGTGTCATTATTTATAAAAATAAAATGTGGTATTACCACTTAAAAAAAAATAAGAATCGATAAAAAAAGATTCTATACAAATATTAAATAATAATTTCCCCAATTTATCCTGCATGTTGCAGCGGTTTTAAAACTTACCTTTCGAAATATAGAGTCGAATTGTTTTTTTTTATATTGTATTTTTTGGGATTTACGAGCTAAAATAAGCTGTTATTCAAAACAAATAAAAAACAAGTAAGTTATAATATTAATTATCACTAGGTACACGTCGAAAATACGTCACGTGTGTGTTTTTACACACGTGATGGTTGTGATTATGGAGCACTCGTACAGTGTTAGAACGTTTTTTTTTTAATAAACCTATTTTTCTATTTATTTTGTAAGTAGCAGGTATGAATATATTTTCTTATTAATAATATCACTAAACTTAGCAACCAAGACAATAAACAAACACTTGAATGTTTGAAAACCCGGCCAAAAGCATGTCGGGCCACGCTCAGTGTAGGGTTCCGTAGTTGCCCATCCTTCACAAATTCACAATAGACGAAAATTACGAGAAAGATTTCGAGCTCTCTAAAAAGGTCGTAAACGCCAAAGTAACAGTAATTACTTATTACCTTCTGGAAGTTATCGATTATACGCGCCAGATTGCGCGAAATATTTTTATATAGTGTGGCACTTAATCAATATGTGTAACGTTCGAAGTGTAGGGACACCCCGCGGCACTTACGTCCATTTAAAGAAAATTATGAATTGTTGCGATAACTCAAAAACGGCGGGACCGATTTTATTTAATATAGTTTTCATTGAAAGTACTTATAAGGCCTCACTTTCACGAATGTTTTCATAATTTTTTGACGCGTGGTTGAAAAGTTAGAGGGGGGAGGACGCAATTTTCTTTTTTTCGAGCGAATATTTACAAAACTGCTGATTTTATCAAAAAATAATGTTTGGAGACCCCTATTATTTTAAAAGACCTATTCAACGACACCCCACACTAATGTTGGAACGAAAAAAAAACACCCCCAATTTAGATGTACCCCCGGGAGGTACCCTAAAAAGAGATTTATTTTTAGTTTTTATTTTACCGTTTGTCGGCGCGCTACATACACATACACATACCCATACCAAATTTCAGCTTTCTAGTACTAATGATCACGGAGCTAAGCCGCGGATACAGACAGACGGACAGACGGACATGGCGAAACTATAAGCGTTCCTAGTTGACTACGGAACCCTAACAATTACAAAACATGTAATATGTTTGTTGCAGAGGTGAAAAGTTGTGTGTGCTGATTGATTTTCCTGCTGTTGATCTCGTGCTGTTGAATCCAGCACTACGCTCAGGATTATAACTTAGAATCAATCATAAAATCCTTCGCTTGCTCGGGATTCATAATCAGCACTCGAAACAAAAAATAACTTTGCTCACTTGTTGCACAAATAACTATTGTAAGATTCTGGTAGTACCCAGCTACCCCTATATAGACAGACGCATTCAAATTTGCGCTTCAATTTACGAACATAAAATCTCATGCGCGAAGATCCGCTTGCATAAATATTATAACGTTGTAAATCGATTCTTTGTAAATAATATATGTTTAAAGCTACGCTAAATTACGAACTAAACAGAAGCCGGAGCAAAGGTCGGTCAGTAATCTCTTAAATTAATAATAGAAGATGGAGGAGACCCAGGCGAAAATTGTGGTAACGATAAGTAGCTATAAAATTATATACCCGAATGCCTGTGTCGGTTTTCATATTTTTATGAATGCAACGTATTTTCTGGAGCGAGTGATTATTCTATGTATATAGTTTTCACACCTCGTCCCTCGTTTGTAAAAATTTTTACTTATTTTCGGAAACCAATGTTAGCCAAGATGAACGTTATTAACTAGTCGCACATAATGTCACTTTGTGATTCATCTTTCATCTCTGTGAAAAAAATCATCATATTGATGCATCGCACCATTAATGCATGGACGCAGGACAAATCAATCAAGACGCGTTCATCATCCATCATTATTATTATTAAGCTCATTTTCAGCAGGGATTATAAAATCATCGATATTATAAATACTTATAATATCGATGATTTAAGTAAAGAGCGCTGAAGTGTATTTCCAGTAAAGATTCTATATTTAGAAAGCCTGCATGGAATGAAAAGTATCGCGTGCTGACGAATATTGCGACAGCGCCCCACAAAGTGCCTGAAGGAACGAAAACACTAGGCACTTGTGGTCCGGTCAAGATGAAAACGGGGGACGGTAAACTAGGTATTAAAAGCCATTTAGCTCGCTGAAAACCTGTATTCAGCTTGCTTCTTAGTGTTACTAAAAATAGAAAACCTTGATTAGGTCTTGTGTTTATTCTCGTATTTGTCGAGTTTTATTCCGAAACGAAACCGACGTCAGAATAGAAATGTTTATTCATTTGTTTTTTAATTTTTATCTCGTTAAAGTACAAACTCTCATCGTTTCTCGTTATTATTTTTTATCAAATATAAGCTCCGCACTCGTGGTTTTCGAGCACCACTTGTCCAAATTAGATTACTTATAAAAGTTATTTTATTAAGAATGTTTACGGACATGGTTAGAAGTTCAGAAAGTTTTAGGAGCTACAAAATTAATACGTAATATTTATATAAGGTACTAACAAAGTAGATTCCAATACTTTACATCAAAAATTACTCAATTTACATCAAAATAATTTAGTTTAAATAGGAATTATGATAACTTTTTTGTATTAGGTACATTTTTGTTTTCATTTTCTGAACAAAATTTTAAATTATCCCGTGCATAATTGACAACTACCACATGTTATCACTTTCTGTCATGTGAAAATTGGTGAATGCCATATAATGGCGGGAAAACTGTTAGTGGGTGTAAATCAACAGCTAATTATCAATAAGTATTAGCAAGTTAAAAACTCAAAACAATAGGAATAGAAATCACTTTAATTAAACCTAAATGCTTATTTACAAGAACTATCAAAAATGAAATTCGTCTTTTTATTAAAATGAATTGGCCAGTTACGTGACAGTCAAGAGGTTCAGGTTTCAAACCAAAGACCTTAATTACAGACTGTCTGGGGTGTCTTTCGGTGCCAAAGTTCTTTCCCTCGTTTTCTCTAAAAAATACCACGAACTTTTAAATTATTTATACTTAGCTCTGAATATATTGGCATCGATTTGTTTAGCACCTTATATAACCTCGTCAAATTACAGAACAGCCGCGAGTGTAAAAGTATATACTAAACGTCTTAACTTTTCTCCCTTGATGGAAAAGTTATCAGTTAAGGGTCCAGCAGAAAATCGATTCCTCTTTATTTTTATTATAATGTACGTGTCACGGTCGAGTTGGCTTGATAATGTACCCTAAAATAGGGGTTCAATATCGAAGTCTAGAGGATTGTTCCCATCTCAGAGCTCAGAATAAAAGTGTTACAATTATTCGCTAAAAAAACTGGAGCATTGAAACTATGGACGGTTTATGTAGGTATGTATAAACACTTTATTGTACACAAAACATGAAGTACATTATAAATTTATGAAACATGTAATGTCTCATTTATTTTAATGTAGGTACACCACAATTTTCTTTGTATTAAAGGCTTAAATGAAATACATTTAAAAAAAATGTACAAAGTGAAGAAAAAGCATCAAACTCATCCGTTTAAGTGATCTCTTTCAGTTAACCTTTCAGTAAATTGGTTATAAATAAAATGAAAATGCCAACTACCTGAAAATACAAACCACGCAACACGTACCATATGAAAGAAAAACTATATAATAATCATACTCATGAAAATGCAAAGACCAAAATAGTGAGACGCAAAAAAGTCTATACTAAGTCTAAGTAAATATTATAAACATTCTGGATGCATATATTCGTCAGACTAGTTTTTTTATTTCGTCAAACTAGTTTGTCTGACGAATATTATGCATCCAGTTTTTTTCAAACTTCAGCATTATAATGTCGCATTTATTCAGCATAGGTACCTAAGGGCCGTTGCAGACGGACAGCTTTTGGACTGGAACTCAGCTGCAAAAGAGTCATATGGGCTCAGGCCACTGGCATTAGCTGAGCCATCTACCTTTTCATTGTTTTGTTTTTTGTTTGTAAAATGTCAGTACGAAGGCACTTTTGATGCAATTACGTCGACTGCATCTGAACTGGCATTTTACAGCTGTATAGCAGTTTAAATGCTGTACGAATCCATCGGCCCCTTATTTCTATGGTCTGAGATCGGCCCTAACAGGCAATCAGTATCTATACGCATATTATGATGGATTCCAATATAATGCCTACCATTCCACTTCTTCGTTGCATAAAATATCGAAACAGGTTCAATTGCAATTAAAGCACTGCAAACACCACAATTGCAAATCTGATATCGATATCATTAATACGTTAATGGGAGTTAATACAAAATGTCGGCTTATTTATCCTGCTGATCAGTGTTTGCGATTAAATAAGTGTGGGAGAAGTGTGATATACATACAGACATGGGGGCTGAGGCGGCAACTTTAAACACTTGTAGTTGACTTGACTAAGCTGTAATATTGTGTAAATATGAACGTCACCGCGGACCGGGTGACGCAGCGTGGGACCGACGACCTGGTTCGGATCGCGCGCAGAAATTGGATAAAAGGGCGGCGCAAGACCGATCGTTTTGGAGAACTTTGGGGAGGCCTTTGGCCAACAGTGGACGTCTATCGGCTGATATGATAGTGATGATGATGATGAACGTGATATACCTAGGTAATCCGTTTGAAATGTATTTTGTTTTTTTTTTTATATATTGTCATAATTTTGGAAACTGGAGAGAATATTGATAAATACTACTTAATTAATTAATAAAACGTGGATTGGATGAGTATACATTAAAAATTATGGTCGTCCTTTTTGTCCATTCCCGGCTTCTACAGTAATGTACTATTATTTTTATCATAATGCTTTTTTTATACCACGGAATTGAGGTGACAAACAAGCGTACGGGCGTAGAGACCGGCGCCGAGAAAACATCGTTAGGGAGCTCATTCAATAGCCGCACTAATCCGCGGTGTTCATAAATCTACATAAACAATTGTTAAATCAAACATGATATGACTCCCGATCGTAATCCCCAAAGATCAGTATTAATCTTAACAAAAATTGACGGTGCGGCAATAAATGCATGCAAAAGAAAACGGTTGTTACGCTTACGCCACTTAATTTATTGAAAATTCCTTATTCGTTTTAAATTTTATTTTTTTCATATTACGACAAATACATATATTGATAATTTCAACCAACTTTTAAAAGTGAATGATACTTTTCCCTGTGTTCTAGAAAATAACATAGCTATTTCATGCTTTCATTGCGGGCAGTCGAAAATAAGTTGAAAAAACAGTTTTCTGCGTGAATTTTGTTAATTTCGAGTAGTATTTGAAACAAAAATTATCAATGTAAACTTCATACTGTTAGTTTCAAATATATACCAATAAATTGCAATAGCCCTGTTCTAGGTAGTAACATTTGAACGGGTAAGGTTAATGACGTGCATAAAAAAACCAATCTATTTACTTAAACTGGATCAAACTGATTATCAATAATAATGTTTTACAACCATTCTCAATCTATCAGAGTCGCCCCAATTTTCCCAAATCTACCCCGATTTAGTGCTACGTTTGCAAGCCTTGCTTGCTCAAAATTCACTTTTTCCTACCCTGTGAAATCCTTTGTTACTGTTTACTTTCACACGAAGGCAGGCGCGTGACGGGAGACTGGTTCACGTTGGAACCAGCGGCTAAATTCCACTTGATAAATGACATTTGTCCGAAATATGTCCAAGTTCAATCAGGAATTCAGTGCCTGCATGTCAATTTCAACGATGTGCTTCGATCGAAATGCCTACTGTAAACTAGATTAAAGACTTTAGGAATACAAAGCGCTACTTTGAAAGAGTTTAAAAGTCACATTATTCCTAGTTAACTTGTTCTAGTCAAGCAAGCAGTTCGGTCATTTAAGAATGTATTAGATACACTGCCGCGCAGGTTACACGAAAAATAAACGAAGATATAACGTGCCTAACGTAATGTGCCGTTTCGGGTTTTCTACGTTTATAACAACATCGGTCTGAAATATTACTACAGGCAATATGTATATATATATCTCTGCTTTAAAAAAAGGCTTCGTTTACCTAAATATAAATGGTAACTTGTCAATGTCAGTCAAAGCAGCTTGAATAACAGTAGTCGATATACCGAGTGGGGCCTGTAACACGAGAAATAAATTAAGACATAGATTTAACTCTCAAACTGAACAACATTTGCTTACCAATTTTTTTTTTATAACTTTTATAAAATAATAATTTGCAAAATGGTGTATGTTCAAAGAAGCAATCTATTGTGAAATATATGATATCTAGTAGCGTGGCAGCTACGTCTATGCTAAGGGGATGTTTACGTTCGACTTTTACTATTTAATTTATTTACTTATTTTTATTTCCATAAAGACATTAAGGTAACAATAAAATAACAATAAAACTAATAACTAAAACTAAATATGCAAGTATTTTACATATAATGTAACTGAAATGGCAACTTGACAATGTCATCCACTCATCATGCGTTATATGACCGCTATTATGTCAAGCATATTGCTCAGTTGAAGATATCGACATGCCTCGTCGTGGCTGGGGCGAATCCAGGATATTACTCAATTGGAGATATCCCAGTGCCTCGACGAGTATGCCCCTATGAGATGAGATGGCGGGACTGGGGCCGCCCCCCCAGTTCATCAATCTCGGGTTTTTGCTAACACGATCAAGTTTTGGACGCCCGAAACTGATTCACGCCCTTACGTTAGGGCACTTGATTTTTATATGCTGTGCTGATAAGTTGCGTAATATTTTTTTTATACTCGCGTATTTTAATGTGACAATTATAATTTTACAGACAAAATCACAATAACGCACTTTTTAATCCTGTACCAAAATTCCACACTCTATGGTACCCGCTACAGAACTTTAATATTCATAAGACATCTCTCAACTCAACTCAAATAATTTCAAAAAGAGAACATCAGCATATTTGATTTAAAAAAAGGACGCTAGTGTGCACTGATTGGTTTAAATTACTTGTCAAAAAATTTAACTAATCACGAGGCACCCGCCATGACCATCGCGATCATGTTTTTTTTTTAAAGGTCAGTTTTAGTTGAACGAAAAAGGTCTTAAAATATCGTACCTTACTTAAGCCACTCGGCAAGCCTTGTGACCTAAACGTGGTACTCGACTTTAAGAATCTTCATTGTGCAACGATTGCATAAAATACTATTTTAAGAGAAATTGACGGTGCAGTACAATTGGTTTCCTACTGGGTGATATTTTGTTGCAAGCAATGTGAACAATTTCGTATTGTTTACCTACTTTGTTAACATGACTGACATAGGTACTTGTACATAGTAAAAATTTAACCATTCTGAGAGCGGATTATAAGTCACTCAAAAAAAAACGGCAAAAATATCACCGTAATGATAATAAGGTTACAAAAAAGAAATATGACGGTTTTACATTCACGGTTATGTGTCAAGAACGGCCCGACTTATTTCGAACTCTTATATGATCACCTTCAGGAACAGCTATTATTCAGATGAGTACTATTTTAAATATAATTACGTATTTAACCCTTAACAACGCCGTTTTATACCAACAATAGGCCCCTACGAGAATTAAATATCAGCTGGAATAGCAAAGTTTCAACTACTTTCGACGTTATACGAGGAATACACTGCCGTGCTGCTGTCAAAAGCCTTATCATGCTATGAAATCCATGTAACCATACGACCTTTTACCGTAGGATAGCAATATAAGCGGTGTATGAGTCTAGTCGGAGTTGAGTTGCGAGCCACCGAGGCCTCCGAGGGCAATCAAAACTTCAGCCTTCCCTTGTAATACTAGTACAGTCAATCTAAAAAGTGGTCTGCCAGTTTTGTATACTCACTAGTGACTCTGTAGACCTCACGAGTTTGTTTCAAAATGGCTGACATTTTTAACCCCGATATCGACAAATCTAAATTACGATCGACCCTACTCGGAAAATTTCACTATAATTGGTTGAGAAATGTGAACTGTGTTCGGGAAGAGGATAACTGGACATCCGAACATCCGGACATACTAAATAATTTTTAACCAAGTTAAAACGGAAACGCTTCGCTCACTCGATCTATGAAATAAATTCGAAAAGTGGTTCAAATAACGTAACAGTCGCATTACTTAACGGCCCAGACTTATCCAGTTTTTTGAAGTCTTGTTGTCTACCTGTTGTTATTTTAAGTATATCTGTGTTTCTATTTCTTTCCTGTCGAGGTGTGCAATGAAAAGTATTCTAATTTATCTATATATTATATTTAATCTATTTCTCATTTCTATATTATTGACAATAAAAATTTCACGTCGGTGTCAAAGTATAAAAGCTTCGATCCGAAAGAGCGAGGACTCACACTGATGCAAAATAACTTTTTACATATAAATATTATAGTTTAAGTTTTAAGAACCCTATTCCTCGAAATGGGTTTTGAATTATCAAAATTACCGTATGGAAAATTGTTACATCTTATTATATTCTTCTCTTTATGGCCCGAGTTATCTATCAAACGAACCGCTTACTCTATATAATCCGTAGAAACTAGGCGAAATCATTAATGTAGCATCCTTAAATAAATACAATGCTTAAAAAACTTTACAATAACTTACTCTATATCGTAATGGTTGGATCCCCAGTAGATCAGAAAGATATCTACCTGCCAGCGGCCAGGGACTGCAATCGACTAAGTGATTTTAATGTCAGCAATAGCACTAAAGGGTCGTTTTAATTTAAAACAAAAGAGCGCTCCAATTTCGCGAGGCCGGCCCAAAATCAATCTCGTTTTGTGTACTTTCTTCAAAGGTCTTTATCAAATTTTCCCTCAGTAACGATATGTTTAAGCGACAAAGTTGAAACAAAATTATAAAGTCACTGCACGTTATGGGCCGGAAACTTCTTGACTAATTTCAATTACGATACCGAGATCCGACACTTAGAGAGCAAAATTACTGAATATAATTTCGAATTCGTCTCGCCGTGAAAATTTCGCATATTTTCACTAGAATTAATATATAAATCCTAACAAATTTTAAGAAGGCAAATCCTCTTTTGCCGCAACGAGATTAATTAAATTCATAGGAAAAAATATCATATTTTAGAATCCTGTTACATTACTGAATTATATTAATTACGCCCACGTGTATGTACATAATTATAGGTTTTCCTATGATATGACATGACTGACTGATTAGGAGACAAATACAAAATAGATATCCGGCTATTATGCACTTGCGCGCGTATATATAGCATCTTACTCATCAGCTTTAGCTATAGCTCAACATATTAACACTTAATAAACGAACAATTCGATTGACCATGATAACAATTTAACGGCGCACATATAATGTTAAATTTACACGTATCCTCGCGTCGACTTATATTTTCTTATGCGTACCTATGTAAGTATGTACTTACATGTGTTTTGCATTTAAAAAGCTTTAGTTCATCAAATAGTGATCCCTACTTAGGCTGGATTTGATCAAAGTTTTATTCCAAGTATACTCTCTGATAGTAATGGCAAACAAGTATGTGGTTTTGACCTAACTATCCGAGAGTTAATGAATGGTTTAAAAAACCAAGAGTTTTGGAGTTGGTATTTAAGCGCAAAGCAAGGCACCTTAGTCACACGTAACTCGAGATCAAAATCAAGTTTTCTTGTTATAGTTTGTTAATTTCACTATAGACACTGATGTTCGTAATTTTCTATATTATTTCAGAAATTTCAGCTTTTTACAGAACGTGTTTTATCATACCAATGTTTTAAAATTTTCATTAAAATGCATCGGACAGGCAACGCGAATGCTATGCGGCGCCAATTGAATTAATAGTTAACGAAGCGTGGTAAATAAAATAACGATCGCTCAAGCAATATTTTAAAGTATACCTTAATAAGAATAATTACTTTTTAATGACAAAGGCTATTTGATTTAACACCTCGCATATTTTTTTTTTTTTATGTCATAGGTGGCAAACGAGCAAACGTATCGCCTGATGGAAAGTAATCCTAATTTAAAGTAATCCTCAATTAATCTCAATCACCTTCAAAGCCACCTTCAAAATCGGATTATCCGTTGTGGAGGCCCATAAGATCTTCTTCCATTGGCACTACGAGGGATGCTACTTATGTATTCGCAATAAAAAAAATAAACAAATGTATAGGGATAAATATGGTTTATTGTTTTTCAAAATATTCTGCGTGATGATCGATGCACTTTTGAGAAGTGGCATGAAAGAACCAGTTTTCTTTACGGAGGAAAAATACAACCTACAATGAAAAAAAATATAATATGTTTTTATTTCTTAATTTACCTTTGTGTCATTATTTATAAAAATAAAAATGTGGTATTACTTACCACATAAAAAATATGAATCGATAAAAAGATTCTATACAAATATTTATTCTTTATTTATTTGAGTATGCAATTTGGTACAAATAAATCTTAAACAACATACATATATCAATGAAAAATACATTTAAAAAAAGTGTCATTTGGCTCTTTCATCACTATTCGGTATTGAAAGAGCTGCTACAAGTTTTGAAAAAGCCGGTTCGTATTACAACGCGTAATTATGAAAATTATCAAAAACAACAATAAAGGAGACATAAAAAAACTAAAATACATTTGTAACAGACTTTTTAAGTAATTAGTACTAACATTTTTCAGGTTTTTCTTTTCTCAGTCATTTTGAGTAATCCTTACAAACGCTTTAATTTTAACATATTAATTAGTCACATATACCTACTATATAACCTAACATACAAGCGGATTTTTTTTTTAAATAACAGTCTTTAAAATTAATCTAATAAAAAATAATATCTTCTATCAAAAGTCAAAACCAACATCAATAAATCCTTGAAAACTTCAAAATAATATTGCTAATTTTGAGCTTTCGGGTCTTTTTCGTTTTTATGGACCAGCGTTCTCCATAATGCAATATCTGAAGCAAATAATTTAATAATATATAAAAAAATGCGTTTATCGTTATTTTATTATGAAAGAGCCGGCTTTTTAAATGCCCATTCATCCGGCTCTTTCACGACCTTTTCCAAAAACAAATGTAACGTTCAAAATAACGACAATATCAAAGCGTTTGCAGCTAAGTTTTTATGGAGCTGCAAAGCCAAATATATGCACAAACTGAATCTATAATCCATTTGCCTATAATTGTTAACTATAAAATACCAAAAAACATATAAAATGAAGCAAAAAGCTTACTTTTGAGTTCCCAAAACTTTGACTCGATGTACCGGCGTCTGTTGGTTTCGGTGAACTGTCAAATGTTTGTGGGTGACGGAAAATCAGTGTTGCCACCTAAAAATAATATTGCCAAACAAATCTGTACTCAAACTATCGAAATATTACAAGTGGTTCTTTCAAAACCTGGCTCTTTCATGCCACTTCTCCCGTAGAAGCAGAAACCAATTTTTAAAGCAATTTTTCGACTCTGACTGAGATATCTCCAAAACATCTTCTTTGAACGCGTCGACGGCATCTTCGCGGGTCGAAAATCGTTGACCACGTAATTTTTTTATTCTTTACATTTGGGAATAATTAAAAGTTATTGGGTGCCAAATCAGGGCTGTAAGTAAGTAAGTAAGTAAGTAAACGCTTTATTGTACACAAAAACAGTTAAAAAATACATCTATTACAATTAACATATAGGTACAAAGGCGAACTTATCCCTATAAGGGATCTCTTCCAGTTAACCTTTGAGCAATTGAGTGAGTACGAGAAGAAGATAGACAAACTAACACCGTGTACAAAAAGGTATTAAAAATAATAAGACTACTAATAATTACACATATAAACTATTAATACATACATACATATATACATACATATATACATATATATAATGTAATATAAATAAACACATAAATATAAATACATTGTAGATCCAATTCACAAGTCATTGGAAAGCCATAACTTCTTAAGATTCGTCTTGAGCGATGCTACAGATGGAGACTTCCTAAGGGACAGTGGCAATTCGTTCCACAACTTCACAGCGCTTACTGTGAAAGATTTGGCGTACGTACGCGTCTTGTTAGATGGTACAGCCAGAGTGAGATTGGCAGACGACCGCAAGCGGTGACCACTGCCATCGGCCATATATTTAAACCTTTCACTGAGGTAAGGAGGTGAAGCCGGGTTGTAGAGAACATTAAAAAGCAATGACAGGACATGCAGGTCTCTACGCTGACGTATTGGCAGCCAACCCAGCTGCGCTCTAAACGCGGACACGTGATCGTATTTGCGCAGTCCGAAAACATATTTTATGCACACATTTTATAAGCGCTCGAGCTTGTCAAGTAGTTCCTCTTTGAGATTCGTCATAGCAATGTCACCATAATCCAGAAGGGGCAGCAAGAGTGAACTGGCAAGAGTAAGCTTGGTGGACATAGGAAGGAAGTTCTGCAGGCGCCTAAGTGAGTGAAGAGATGCGAAGAGCTTCCGGCCGACCTCCGAGATATGCGGAGACCAAGACAATGTCTGGTCCATGATGATACCTAAATTCCTAACAGTAGAGGAAAGAGGGATAGGAATCCCACCAAAAATAATATCAGGCACCACCATTTCGCTCGAGAAATCCAAAAAAAACACGGGTCAAAAAATTATGGAAAAATTTATGAAAATAAGGCCTTATTAGTACTTTCAATGAAAACTATATTAATTAAAATCGGTCGAGCCGTTTTTGAGTTATCGCAAAATTTCATAATTTTCTTTAAAATGACGTAAGTGCCGCGCGCGTTGTTCTTATACTTCGAACGTTACACATATTAGTTAAGTGTAATAATATGTAATAATACTCAATCTGGTGCGTATAATCGATAACTTCCAGAAGGTAATAAGTAAGTTACTTTGGTTTTATAAAGCTTGAAATCTTTCTTGTAATTTAAATTTGATTTTATTGTCTATTATGAAGGATGGGCAACTACGGAACCCTACACTGCGCGTAGTGTGCGTGGCCCGACATGCTCTTGGCCGGTTTTATTTACGAATTTCTTCAAATACTTCCGGCAAACAAATGGTCGTGTGAAAACAAGTGCTTTTTGCACGAGTTACTTTCGTAGGGTTCGGCTCATTTTGAAACACCCACACTGTTGATTGTTGTTTGGTTTCGGGATCATACGCATAGATCCAGGATTCCTCACCTGTGTATATAATATGAACAGCTTTTGATTCACGACGGTCATATTTTTTCAGCATTTTCATGCACCATTCGACGCGAGCCTCTTTTTGATCCTTATAGTTAAGTTTTGCGGTATCCAACGCAAACAATTTTTTTTACAGCCAAATGTTCATGTAATATTTTATTAATATAAATACTCAGAGTCGCCTCTATCTCGCGATACGTACCTACATGTCGATCATGCCTTATAAGTTTTCGCAAAGCTTCAATATTTTGTGGAACAACGACCGATTTTGGGCGAACTTCTTTTAACTTCGTCCGTGAGCATACGCCTACGATTGAACTCACTAAACCAATGATACACAGTGGTTTTTGACGGAGCTTCTTCACTAAAAGTCGAAGTTAATTGATCTATGCAACTGTTGTTGCGTTAAACCATGCCGAAAATCTTAATAATTTTTTCACGTGTGAGTTGACATTTTAAACCCGCCGAAAACAAAACACTAGCTTACCGTGGAGGTTAGATGCAGCGTCGAAAAAGGTTGAAATCCCCGATTCCGGATACATAAGTAGCAGCCCTCGTACAATCCTTTGCGGGTCTTGGCCTCCACTACAATTTTCCTCCAGTTCTCACAACGCCTGGCGGCCTTCTTTCAACTATTTCAACACATACCCATAAAGGTACCTATATGTACACATTCTAAACTCATACTAGTATCAACCTTCTTTTTTAGATACCGACGAGAGTTAAAAACAAACTATCTACATGCTTGTGTTTTAATATCGCGCTCTCTTGCGAGTACTTTTGCATGATTAGAATTGTTACGCTCCCGTCGAGTCTAGCTTTGAAATTTATTGGACTTCATAAAACAATTCCAAGTCCACATTGTCTGCGGATTCAGTTGCAGAACAGACGGCCGGAAATGCTTTAAGTTAAATGTCAATTTCATTGACAAGCGCTAAATTAGGGAAGTCACTTAAACTTTTCTCAACTCTTAATGAATTGCGATTTGTGGCAAAAAGACAAAAAATCTAACGCACGGGCCGTCGGCGGGCTTGTAAAGTAGCATAAACCTTCGGCAAAATTTTCTTTCATAAAAGTAATACACAATTTTCTCTCAGGTCATTCGGTTTTGTATTACATTTCTCGACAAATACATTAAGCCATGGTTCTTCCAAGTTAACACGATTTCGTTGACTACGATGTCCCTGAAATAATTTGACATCCGATTTCGTAACAACGTTTCTTAATTGGAGGTCAAGCTGCTAATTTCTCAAGGTTGGATTTTGTCGCTGATGTCCGCGATTGACTTTTTAATTTTCTTTGAATATGATTAAGTAAGTAAAAGTATATATTTTAAATTCTTATCCGAAATTATAATTTTAATGCTCCTCGCAAGTCTCGCAACGTTGTTATGTTTTTTTTTTAAGTTCGTTAAGTCATAAAGTCTTAAATCCCTAAGTACTTTATACTCTCGCGGTTTGGACACGTAAGTAAAATTAAATATGACGGTTTTATAAGTTCCCTTATCCCCTATATGGAATCCCTACGTAGCTGGCGACCATGGCTTTTCAGTAGGGTAGCGCTTCTCTAACACGATATCATTTATATACTTTTATTAGGTAGCCAACTGTGGAACAACGCTCTCCAAATCGTAAAACGTCCTTTTGTCATAAGACGTCTTTTACAGGGCGGAAATGTTTGATGTTAAAATTTGTTTTTTTTTTGTTAACAGACAGCAACTTCGTGCTGGGCAACGCGCAAGTGCCGTCATACCCGATCGTGTACTGCTCGGACGGCTTCTGCGACCTAACGGGGTGGGCGCGGGCACACATCATGCAGAAGGTATATAGTTGTTGACAAACAGCAACTTCATGCTATGCAACGCGCAAGTGCCGTCATACCCGATCGTGTACTGCTCGGACGGCTTCTGCGACCTAACGGGGTGGGCGCGGGCACACATCATGCAGAAGGTATATAGTTGTTGACAAACAGCAACTTCATGCTATGCAACGCGCAAGTGCCGTCATACCCGATCGTGTACTGCTCGGATGGCTTCTACGACCTGCCAGGGTGGGCGCGGGCACACACATCATGTAGAAGGTATATAGTTGTTGACAAACAGCAACTTCATGCTATGCAACGCGCAAGTGCCGTCATACCCGATCGTGTACTGCTCGGATGGCTTCTACGACCTGCCAGGGTGGGCGCGGGCACACACATCATGTAGAAGGTATATATTTGGTGACAAATAGCAACTTCGCGCTGGGAAACGCGCAGATGCCGTCATAGCCGATCGTGTACTGCTCGGACGGCTTCTGCGGCCTGACGAGGTGGGCGCGGACACACATCATACAGAAGGTATATAGTTGTCAACCTTTGACAACGGTGTCTGTAAAGCTACCGAAAAGTCAGGAAGGCTCAAATAATTATTATACGCGATAAAATCAGTTTAAATTGTTTTATTTAAATATGTGACAGTTGCGGAAACCGAAGCGAATATATAATTTTAAATGAATTAAAAAAGAAGTTAATGTAGAAAAATACTTATTTCCGGCATCAAAGACCCATAGATAAATACCTTACAATCTAACATACATAGTAAATATTAAAATAACTAGGTCACATTTCTTTTTCTACGTTGTGTTGCGTAAGTCCATGGTGTTTGGTAGCCGACAGCGGAAACGCCGGAATAAAACACCTTTCGGCCAAAATTCTTCCTTTACATAAGCGCTTAAAAGGTATTGCATACTTAATACCATCCCCATACAAATATTTCTCGATATTATTTTATATTTTAACAATAGAAAAGCCTTACTTATAAACACCATTACATACCACAATTGTTTAATTATATTTTTTAATGATTTTAAAACCATTGAATTGTACCAGCAGGCATTTTGAGGGAAATACGTATTTATTTAATTTATATAAACTGACATACTCTGCCATTGACTGCTGCCTTCGTACTAAAACTGTCAATGTGGCCTTGGTACAATTGATTAATTTTAGGTACCAGTACCTACACGTGGGGTCATTTTTGAGCTCTAATGAGACTTCTATGTTTATATGCGTTCACTGGCGGGCACACATCATGCAGAAGGTATATCGTTGTTGACAAATAGCAACTTCGTGCTAGGCAACGCGCAGGTGCCGTCATACCCGATCGTGTACTGCTCAGACGGCTTCTGCGACCTGATGGGGTGGGTGGGCGCGGGCACACATCATGCAGAAGGTAAATAGTTGTTGACAAACAATAACCTCCGCGCTGGGCAACGCGCAGGAGCCGTCATACCCGATCGTGTACTGCTCGGACGGCTTCTGCGACCTGATGGGGTGGGCGCGGGCACACATCGTCATGGAGAAGGTATATCTATACAGGCTTTATTCAATTATGACAAAGGTGCCCGGACTTTTTCCAGTATGCTGTGATCTTAGGTTTAGTATTATGTATCGAGCAATCCTTTCGTTTTCGGAGAGGTGCCTTACGACGCCTCTCTTTTTTCCGCGGCGTATAGGAATGAATCGACTACTTCAAAGTCAAAAAGAAGTGTTTGTTTACCTTGTATCCAAACTGCGCATACCATAATATTACACATTACAGTCTATTTTAAAGTTGAGTCATTTCACACACCAATTAATAGAGTCGACTCAGTGAAACAGAAACACCTGATGCACGTTTTCGAAAGATAATCTACAAAATGTATTTCCTTTGATCGAGCCCAAGTCTAGATCATTGTCACTACTTATTTCTACTTGATTCGTTTTCATAATGTATAACAGCTTCATTTGTAACATTTGTATTAAAGGGCTGCGCCTGCAAGTTCCTCCACGGCGTAGACACGAGAGACGAGCACCGGCAGGAGATCGACGCCGCACTCGACTCCAAACATGAACTCAAGTTGGAACTCATCTTTTATAAGAAAAGTGGTAACGTATTTAACAATAACCTTCATTGTGATCCTCTGGTGTCGAAGGTGTCTATGGGCGACGATAATCGCTTTCCATCAGGCGAAACCATTTGCTCGAATGTCCCCTAAGAAAAAAAAACGTCAGAGATAACAGTACCAACCTGCACCTCTAGCACAACTATGACACGGAACTCTTTCTCGCCCGAGTACTATCACCTGTCTCTTTCCGCACAGTACTGTGAGAGCATGATGGTCGATGCTATTGTCGCACGTCAAGAGACGCGGTAACCAAGTTGTGCTAGATGGGTTGACTTTGATTTGACTTAGATTATCTTGAAAAACTGTGAGTACAAAGGTACTCAAAGGTACTCAGCCTTTTAATAGGCAAGTGAAAGGGAATCGGATACTATGGACGCCACGTAACTGGTTGTCAAATCACGGCAAATTTACGTAGTTATCTCATCGATTTGAGTTGAAGCGCACTATATGGCGTGTAGAAAAGGAGGAACACTATCTGTCCAGCGGTAAGCAGTAAATAATAGTTCCAATGCCGTCCACAATAATGATGATGGATAAAATGAAAAAAAAAAATAGACGTATGTTTTTACATACATATATTTTTGGTGACCAGAATAGTTCCCAGTTACAGTAGCGATCAAAAGTATTTTGACAACGGCAAAAGCTTTGCCGTTGATATGCGATATATTAGTTTTTCCAACTTAAGTCTTGATAAAATATTTCATGGCTTAAAATAAAAAATAAAAAATAAATAAAAATAAATAAATATCAGACAACCTCACACAAATCAACCTAGTCCCAAATTAAGCTCAAGAAGGCTTGTGTTATGGGTACTAGGCGACGATATACATTACTTATATAGATAAATAAATACTTAAATACATAGAACATCCATGACCCAGGCACAAATATTCGTGTTCATCACACAAATATTTGCCCTTGCCGGGATTCGAACCCGGGACCGTCGGCTCAGTAGGCAGTTGCTTAACCACTGCGCCAACCGCGTCGTCAAAAAAGCTAAAAGCTTCTCGAAACAAGTAAAAAGTTTAGTTTCACTGAATTAAAATATAAACATTGCCATAAAAAATATTTATATACCGGTTCAAGAATAATTTGACAATGTCTCTATTAAAATTTGATTGAGAAATGTGGCTGCAGAATTTAAATACTTTGTAAGAACTACAACTTGAGGCTTTACTTAACATGTCAAAACATAAATAATATTCGGAAGAATTTAAGTAACCCGTTGCGGCTGCACTTAAGAAGGGTAAGTCGAGTTGCAAGCTGAGATTTCGCGAAGTTTTGGTATATCATGGCAATTGATTAGAGTCTGGAATAATCATTTCAAGGCTCGAAACAGCGTCACAAATAAGCCTGAAAGCAGTCGTCCTCGAAAAATGACTTGTACAACTGATCATGTAATAAAAAAATAAGACGTAGAAACCCCACGGAATAATGCAGTGACAACTAAAGAATAAAGATGAACTAACAGAAAACTATAACACAAATGTTCTTATTTTCACTATTAAACGGAGCCTAATAGAGCAAGGATCACATGGTCGACGCTTATAAAAAAAACTACAATGTTCAGCAAAGAATAAGGCATCCCGAATAGCATTTACGTTTCGTCACAAATCATGAACAAGTGCCGCTTGGCCAAAAAATTTAAGGAGTGACGCGAGCAAGTTAAATTTAATCTCGTGGGGTGGTATCAAGTATGTACATCGTCCTCATAATAAAAGACACGTTGTGCAATACCTGGTACCCACACTCAAGCATGGTGGCGGCAACGTAATGGTGCGGCGATATTTTTCTCGCCATGGCGTCGGGCCTCTCGTATGTACTTTTGATCGCTACTGTAGTTGCTTTAACTATGTATATACTGGAAAGCGCACAATTTATTTCCCGATGAATCTTAATTCCCCAATTAAATTTAACAGTTGCTAAGTAACGTAACTACTGTTACGTTACTAATTTAACGCCTTTCAACGAACTATAGCATTACGTCCTTCTGACCGTTTCAGTGCGTGCGACTGATAAGCCAGTATGTATGTACTGTCTATTTGCCAGCTAGCACCTCCAGCACAACCTTTTTATCGTGCGGCAAATATTGTCTACTTATCGGTTTCCTCAATACCGTGCGAGCATGACTGTTGCCGCTGAATCACGCGATAAACGAAATCTTAGCAAGTCGGCCTAGCGCTGCTGGTAACCTTTTAGCTGGCTGATATATAAAACAGCCCGATTTATCTGCGCAGTCATCGCTTCGAGTCGACCATTAAAATCGGTCGTCTATACGCCTAATGGGCACTACAATTTATCAACTGGACTGAAAGGCCAAGAGGGACATTTTGTCTGTCAGAAGGGGTTTATTCAGAACATTGTGGTTGACTGGTAGAGAATGCCTCATGGCATTAAGTCCGCCATTTGTACTTTTACTTATGTATTTTGTGCAATAAAGTTTAAATAAATAAATAAATAAATTGGGGCCTTCTGAAGGTGACAGTGTGCTAATAATCGTCGGAGTGCCATTTTAAGTATGTGTGTGATGTGTGTCTAACGGAGAAGGGTCTACTTAATTTTCACGACACTGCTCGAAAATGTGGTCATTGATGGTTATCTAAATTCAGTACTCAAAACTGTACATATAGTTGTACAATTGAAAACTGTCCATCTATGTGCCTAGCAAACACGACAACAATGTTCCGTGCTACGGTAAAATCTTGCATCTTTACATAGATTAGATAGTAAGAAACGACTTTTATTCTTAAACTTCTCTTATATAAGTGTCGACCTCAATAACAAGTCAAGTAACCAGTTAAATATGCTGCACTAATACGAATTCGATGGCAGCATTTTGATAATACATTAAAACGGCAAAGTACCTACGGCACTTTTTTGTCGGTCACTACCTATGCTGCACCGCATTTCAAATATCATAGATTTAAGGCTAACACCTAATTTTAAAGTAGAAGCGCATTTGAGAAATAGCCCAAAATCAAATGAATTCTTAAAAATGATCCCACTTCTTTAATATTCTAATCTAACTAATCTATTTTTCAGTCCACGATACGAGTATCATGTCTATATGTATAGGTACATACATAATAAATTTACAGTTTTTTGTTTTTTTAGTCGTTTTTGTTTCATGCAAGAAGGGTTAAATAATATAGTAATATTATCGTAGTTAAATATTCTACTTATCAGGGCTTGTAACCGTTAACCTTTATCCACACTAATTAACTGATTAGACATTTCGGTTTCTCGTTATTAAGGTATTTTTTGTGCTTTAATATACATTACTACATAATTTTATTTCGTAGATCTGGAAAAATAACAACGGACCACAAAGTAAAGACCTCAAAATGTCTGTATTTAAGGAGCTTCCAAAACAATTAAATAATTTATTAAATACTGGTTACAAATCTTGCAGCTAAGTATTCCTTCAAACACGTAATCATCGTGCTACGAACTCTTTTCATAAAAATGCGCGGTATGCTCTCGTCTCTATGAAAGAACGTTTTATACGTTCAAATTTCAGCATTCGCGTATTCAGCACTCCTTTACTTATTGCCTGCCTACGCGTCATGTTCACGTAATGCTCTCTCAATCTCTGCTCTCGCCGTACTGGGACCTAGTTCCACATATATCTCTCTGATATCTCTGAGAGATCTCCGAAGTGGCGAAATAGCCGGTATATCGCCACTTCGCCATCCCAGTCGCTTTAAGTTTGCGCCACATTTATTTGCGACGCCATAGACATGAGGCGAAAACTTCTTGATCAGGTAGAACCGTGAAATGGCAGTTTATGCAGCTTGAGTCGCAAACATCGCGTTTTAATGACATTTAAAGGCGACATACCTCAGACATCGGGGCGATATCTCAAAGTACACTTGAATTAGTGCCCTGGCTTCCACTTATTACCTGAAATAAAATTCCACATATGAGTAATATAGAGCTCGATAAACGCGCCCCTGATTATTGATTCATATCAATTAAAAACGTACGAATCATGAGTCAAGGCTACTTTTGATTTCCACTTCAAAAGACACCGTTGGATGTTTGATTTGGGTCGAATGAGAGAAGCAATTTATAAAATTACGAACCTTTCTCTTTGACGTCGTCAGTTTCATTACGTTTTTTTAACGAGGGAAATAAAAATCCCTAATGAGTATCAGAAATACGTCCGCGTGTGAAAAAATAAACCAGACTGGATTCTTGCTGTAATAGCTATGCAAAGCTTTGTCCACGCCACAATCGTAAACAAAAACCAATAAGGGGTTTACGATTCCATTCGACAAAATTAAACTTTTACAAGCTGGTGCTTCGGTTCTGCGTACAGCTGGGAAACAGTTCGCAGTCGCCGCTTTTAATGGCCGGGATGGATGCATGAGTCGAATAGGGTACGCTGTAATCTAGATTCAAAACATATTTTCATCGTCCCTCAACCCAAATTCAGCTTTTGAGCGCGCCCTGTTAGGGTTACCAGATATCAAGAAGTTTCCTGACATGGCAAGATTTTTATAAATTTGTCAAGAAAACGGCCGGCCGGAAAAGAAAATTGTCAGGAATTATTGAAACAATAAAAGTGTATGCACTGTAAATTTTAATTACAATAACAAAAAACTTAACTTTTAACTTTACTTAGATTTTTATTTAACAAAATAAACACTAGACAATGAAACAATAACAAAACAACTTCTATATTATACATTAATACAAACGCAGACGGAGGACGGTAGGACGCGCGCACTGTTCTAGCCCCCAGTAGTGCGTGTCAGTAATCGCGGCAGAAAAACAGGAATTTTGTCAGGACTTTTAAAAGTTTTATAAATGTGGTTACCCTAGCCCTGTACGATCCTCTCTAGTGTGACTACGAAGGATTGACACTCGCATACATACCTCTAGTTAATGCAAAGGCACGCGTTTCGGCTTTTGAATCACAATTAAGTCGTACCGACATTTAACATTTATTTATGTTTGCAGGTTCTCCCTTTTGGTGTTTGCTCGACATTGTCCCAATTAAGAATGAGAAACGGGAAGTGGTTTTGTTCCTCGCCTCATTCAAGGACATCACCAACACCAAGATGGCCGCCATGACCACTAATGAGGAGTTCGACAGCGGTGAGTACCCTCGAAATAACACTTGAGATCATTCAAAAGAAACTGCAAGCTACAATGATTTACGCGTGAAACCATTTCTTTGTTCCCGTTGCCTCGTTGTGAGGCGTCTGTGAATAAAATATTGCTGATTAAAATTGTTGACTGTGCATTTGATCATGATAATCTGTGCCAAGCACGTGTTCTAGTATGGGTTGATACGTTAGCTTGAGATGAGATCCCCCATAGAACCCCGTGGCCGTAGCGCGTTGAGCATCACCGCACGGTAAACTTCGAATTGGAGTATTTTGTAGTAGAACTAGTTTGTAGATAGAGTAGTGACGTACAGTTACCACTAGACTTTTGAATAAAACTCAATTCTTGTTGATTGTTTCATAAAGTTTGCTCTACTTTTATTAGATGAAAGAATACATTTCGGTTTCGGCAGGCCAATAGAATCTGAAGTTGTAAATAGTATGTTTTATTTATGTAGTTGGAAGGTATTGTCGTCTATGTCGTCTGAGGTAATGCCTTGTTTGAAATATTTTGTCTTGATTATATTTTTTAATAGGTTTTGCTCGGTAACTTTTTGATTGAATATGTCTACACTCTACACACACACACACACACAAATGTATATGTAAGTTAGTTCTTGTGTTGATTGAAACCACCCTGTCTTTCTATTTTTATGATATGCCGTAACCTTTCTCAAACTTAAATTATGTACTTATGTATGTCGCCAGTACATGCAAGAACAGCATTCAATGTTTTGCAGTTTTAATCATAAATGGCTTTCTTAACCTTTTCCAGTGCATTTAATTCTACTAATTAAACTTCTATTCTTATTAACATATAACCAATGTTAAAGCATAATTTGCTGGAATGTTATAGCGTAAAGGCTCGGAAACGACCGTTGTTGAAAAGGTGAACCCTGTTTCATAATTTAATAGATATTCACTGGCGTAAATATATATAATGCATGCTACTATGTATGTCCTGAGTATCATTAAATGAAATTTAAGTGCCTATTTAAGTATTTTAAATTTTCACGGGTGATTCATAGTAAAATGTTGTTTACGTGTGTATGATGATTTCCGACTCGTGTGTCACACGTAAAATTACACCAGTGTGAAATCACCTACCTTGCACACATACATAAATAACTATCTTAACCCGCTTTATAAATAACATAATATATTTTCATTCAGCAACATAGAATATTAATGAAACAGAAGTCAGTTTTTAAAATGACGGGCATTTTATCGAACCTAGAACGCTAACATTATAATTTAACTGGAACTAAACATAACTATCCTTTAGCATTGTATACTCGTAGTATAAAGTAGCTATTTATTAACGACTTATAATAACATTATTTTCCTAACAATTGTACGGATTATGACACTTTATATTTAATTAGATGAAAATGTAAATATTTTTTGTTGAAGTGCATGAAATTTATACGTATAAATTATGGCACTTATGAACTTCAATAATATCTATCTAGCTGTAATGATCATAAAATATGCGCATGATATGATAATTTATCTGATCTTTTGCCTTGATCACATGTTATTATTATTTGCGCACATTACAACACACATAATGTTTTCGGCTAATATTTATGACGACACATACCTATTTAAGTAGTTTGTTTTCATCTGTTTTGAAGTAGATTCATAATGTCACTATCGTATCTCCATTAATCGTATAGTTTGTGAGTTATTCCTAATTATCGCATTCATCTGCTTCGCTGGCGGCATTACCATTGCAGGGTTTTCTCACTAAATACCTAGAAAGAAAATCCATTCAACAACACGGCACAATATTATTTTTATTGCCGTCAAGCGAGTTAAACATTAGATTTATCGTGAAGGAGCTACGTTGAATTCGATAAGAATTATGGTTATCCTTTAAGCCCGTGAACATCTTTACAGATTCTCTTTCTAGAGTCTGAATTTGTATTCCAAGAAAACCCTGGATGGCATAATGTTAAAACACGAGTGGATGGTTCTATAGATAGTTTGTAATGGCGGACTGGGCAAGATGGTAACAGGGTGGTTTATGCGTACAGGAGCCGCGGTGCGGCCTTCGGCTGGCGTGGTCACTCTAGCGTTATCCCCATTTGTACCCGCAGCGGCACTCTTGGGCGCCCGGTTCCGCGCTGAATCTAGTTGCCTACTTCCAGACCCGAATGGCAATTTGGACCCCGAAGCGCCTTCGCCCGCCAACATGGGCAGGCGGCGGTCTAGAGCGGTACTTTATCAGCTTTCAGGACATTATAAACCGGAGAAAACGAAGAGCAAAATTAAACTTAACAATGTTAGTAAGGTAACTTTGAAGTACCTGTTTCACATTACTACGTTATGCTCGAGTGTGTTTCGAGAACACATTGGAATTCTACTTATCCTTTCAGAACCTGCTTCACTCGTCCGACCCGCCGCTACCCGAATACAAAACGTCGGCGATTAAAAAGTCTAAATTTATAATATCACATTATGGCGTATTTAAAACATTCTGGGACTGGCTGATCCTTATAGCCACGTTCTACGTTGCGGTCGTGGTGCCGTACAACGCCAGCTTCGTTGACGAAGGTCACCCCAGGATCAGCGTCACGAGTGACGTTGTGGTCGAGGCTTTATTCATTGTCGGTATGAGAAGTTTCTTTGCAACCTTATCTGTTTAAATTTATTTATAACTCATAAAAAAAATATGTTTTTATTTCAGATATAGTCCTTAACTTCCGCACAACTTTCGTAAGCAAAAAGGGAGAGGTGGTGTCGGATTCTAAGGCAATAGCTCTTAATTATATAAGATCGTGGTTCGTGGTGGATCTGCTGGCCGCTCTTCCCTTTGACCTACTTTACGCGTCGGACGTGTACAGCGGCGCGGTAAGCCGAGTCGCCCAGCCGACTAATTAATTTAAGCGTTGTTATTTAAATTAATTATCGCTTAAACTAAGAACTCTAGCGGGTCGTTTTGCGCCCGGGCGGGTTGCGTTTGAGAAATACATTGTAGCTTGTAATTTAAAGCGTTTGTGAGCGTAACTGGGGCGCGACCGTTGCAGTTAATTGTGTTTCAGGAATCGACCCACGGGAACGTGCATTTGGTGAAGCTAACGAGGTTGCTCCGCCTGGCCAGACTGCTGCAGAAGATGGATCGGTATTCCCAATACTCTGCCCTCATTCTGACACTTCTGATGTTATCATTCTCGCTCGTCGCGCACTGGCTCGCTTGCATCTGGTTCATAATAGCCGAAAAGGAAATCGAAAATCACAGAAACGAAAGCTGGGACCTAGGTATGTAAATATAAATACACATATACATACAGTACCTGGAATATACATAGGGTCACGTTTGGCGCTTGGGAAAACAAATAGAAATATATTTGCGATTGGATCGGTATTGCCTGGGACTGATTAATCTTTCGGGAGGGACGCAAATGTACGCGTATTTGTAACGTTTGAATAATGATTTATAATTCAATCTGAAACAACGGTGCTTGATGTATAGGCTTTTGCGTCAAAACGATCATAGGGAAAACTCGAATTACCTACTAATTTTGTACTGTGGGCTAAATTGCAATGAATCGATTGCATATAATAAAATGGCAGGTTAAATTTTAATTACTCTCAAATGAAAATGAAGGGGAGCGAGCGTTATATCTATTATAATTACTATCCCCGAAATGTACGCTCAATTCAGCTAATGTCATAATTCCTAATTAACATCGTTTAATGAGAATAACTTGCGAGGAATCCGCCATCATTACCCCGGTTTTTATAACAGAAAATCGTTTAATTACGTTTTCATAATCAATTTAAACTTGCGTAAATCAATTTACTTTGATTACATTTTATTATTTGCCTAATTGTGTGAGCCTTCATCCGTAAATCCTAAATTGTACTCGTAGCTTAGTTCTAAATTGTAAATTAAATAGCAAAAGGCGGAGTTTTGACGACGCGTTTGGCTCGGTTGGTAGACACCTGCCTACTGAGTCGGCGGTCCCGGGTTCGAATCCCGGCCGGGGCAAATATTTGTGCAAAATATTTGTTCTTGGGTCATGGATGTTATCTATATATGTATTTATATATTATGTATATCGTCGTCTAGTACCCATAGTACAAGCTTTGCTTAGTTTGGGACTAGGTCGATTTGTGTATGATTGTCCCTTAATATTTATTTATTTATTTATTTATTTAAAAAAAAAAAAAAAGTTTAATATTGGATTTTGTATGATACAGAAAAAAAAATGTACAGTACAACCGGATACGTTCAAATTAGGTACCCAAGGTTTTAAATTCGAAGGCTATTGGACATCTCACCACTATATTCCTCATTTAACGTAAAACATGTTCTATGGCATGAAGATGAATATACTTATTATATTTTCATGGCGAGTCTATCACTAAAGTAGAAATGCCAGTGGAAGGGCGATGTAAATATATAAATAAGTAGTCTTATTCCAAAATATCTCTTTTAAAATTTCGATTTGTTAATTTCACTCATTGCAACTCATATAGCAAATAAACATATATATATATATATATATATATATCCTATAAATATAATGCCGAGATAACGCTGAAATACATATTAAATAAATTGAAAGTAATGCGAAGTTCCGTCGAATTTCCCAGCATTTAATGTGATACTTTAAATCAACGCCACAAAATAGTAGCTACAAGGTATTTTTAGTTCTCCATACAGAGGGTTCTGAGATCTCAAGATGAAAACATTAGGGCTGGCTTTCCTTTCAAGTTGGCAAAAACAAAAACACATTTTCGAGCTGGCAAGATATGAAATCGGCGTTGGTCGGTGTTTCAGGTAAACTAATTATCCAAAACCTCTAGCATATAACTGTGACACGCGACTCATTCTCGCGCGAGATATATTATTTAGGTATGTCTTTTTGTGCAGTACTGTGAGAGAGTGATGGGTGTCATTTTGAAACGTGTATAGACATGTTTCGGCTGGTTTATAGACATCATCAATGCTGAAAGAAACCCCATTCATAGGTACAAAAGGGCTTCTCGTCTCGCTTTGCTTACATCATTAAAATGCATGAGAATCGCCACGCCTGCAACACCGACTAATTTATTTACTCTTTACACATATAAATACTATAGGAGACGCATAAGACGCACTTTAGTGATGTGACGTTATCCTTAAATTTGTTCCCCTCAAAATAAAGTACCAGTGTTGTAGCGTCCATAAGACGTGATTCCCACCGGGAATGCCTATCGTAAGCCATTTTTAACGCCGTATACCATTGACCTGGATGAAAAAAATTGCTGGCCTGGTTCGTAAAGAATTTGCCAAATTGAAAATGCTGTAAAGACGGATATCCTGCTTTTGTTTTTATCATTGACATTACTAATTTCACCAAATTATACAAGCATGGTTTTTTTTTTGCGTAAAAGTTAACAAAACCATAAAAACATGAATCGACGTGAACGCCGTGAGCAGATAATCACCAAATGGATGAAAAATAAACAGCATCCCCTTCATCGCAAAAGTATAAAAAATTCCAAGAAGAACTGTTGATACGGTCCTAAAACGACTTTGTCTACCGCTCAGAAGCCTCGAAACGTAGAATACGGTGGTGCTCCTGATCCTGAGCTAGACAGGAAAATCATTAAGACGATTTGCAAAAATCGAAGCTTAACCGAACGGGACATAGCTAAAAAAAATCTACAAGTCAGTCAATGGTGAGACGTGTTAAGGACGGGCTGCTATGAACATAATTAATGAAACAGAAAGTGCCGAAAACATCAGAAAAGCAGACTCACCATCAAAACCAGGTCTCGAGAGCAGTACGAGTTTCTGGGTACAGACAGTTTTCACTTGATTTTTGATGACGAAATATGTGAAGGCGGACTTTTCTACACTTCCTGGCGATCAGTTTTATACTATAGCTGATGAAGAAATTCTTCCAGATTCGGAAACCACCGTAGGAATCAAGAAGTTTGGCTCCAAGTATCTGGTTTGGCAGGCAATTTGGCCTTGCGGTGATCGCAGCAGTGCATATGTTACAACTGGCACAATCAAGATGGATATTTATTTATATCAATGAATGTTTAAAGAAACGGTTAATACCATTCATTCGAAAACACAATACTTCGGCCTTATTTTAGCCAGATCTAGCAACCGTCCACTATGCAACGGATACCCTAAAGTTCCTCAAAAGGAATGATGTCCAGATTGTGCCTGAAGCACTAAATCCGCCAAATATTCCACAGTGCCGCCCTATCGAAAGATATTGGGCTCTGGTCAAAGGAATCTTGCGTAAGACAGGTAAGACTGCCAGCAACCAGCAAGACTTCTTGAGAAAGTGGAACGCAGCGAGTAGGAAAGTGGCTAAGAATACTGTCGCACGGCTGATTACTCGACAAAAATTGCGCCAGGAGTGGGAGAAAAAGTTGAATTTGAAAAATAGTCATGACATGATAATTTTATACTATGTTTTTAATATAAAATTATATATTTATGTCAATTAAACCACTTAGCACACAGTTATACATTTTTCAATTTGGCAAATCCGTTACGAACCAGGCCTTTAAGTACATTGTGGCTATGAATTAGAGAACTTTTTGATGTAATTAATTCAATAAGAAAGAAAGTATACCTAATAAAGATTACAACGACAAGTCCGGATCTCAAAACGGTGATCTGCCGGACGGAACTATTAGTGCTGCCTACACCAGGCATCAGCTGTCCGACAAGTTGACAAGTTGAAGCGGAGTCACTGCAGCAATGAGGGAGCGATGAATAGATGAAACTAAATGTCTCTAAAGTAGACATTTAGTGGCGAGATCTCGAACGCAAGTCATCAAAAACGTCGATTCAGCCGTTAGTGATACCTAACCTCCTAAGACCCAACGGCCCATTTTAAAGACCAGAAATCGCACTTATTGTGGCCCAATGACATGTATGAATTTATAGAATACCCACCCAAGGTCCTAGAATTATGACACAGAATAAAAACCTAAAATTAGGTCACTGGGTCGCTTTACAAATGTCCTAAAAAAAGAATGGGTCTTAGGAGGCTAAACGGTCAACTCGAAGACGACGAGAATTTTGCGCGTCTCTTTCATTTTAAC
Organism: Apotomis turbidana; assembly: GCA_905147355.2. Lineage (NCBI taxonomy): Eukaryota > Metazoa > Arthropoda > Insecta > Lepidoptera > Tortricidae > Apotomis > Apotomis turbidana. The sequence goes on along the minus strand of LR990288.1, from coordinate 16,484,541 downwards.
TATGCGATCAAGACGAATAAACATTGCTAGTAAAAGTTACGATAGTTACGGCAAGCTAGCTAATAGCGTCTTTAGCTCGTATGCACTGTATGAATACACAAACCATAAATATCTCAATGTTGATTCTAAATAGGTTAATTTCCGATTAACCTGCCTTGTACCTACGCGGTTATTTTTAACGCATGTAATCGATTTTCCCGCTATACAGGGTGGATAAACAATTTGGCGGAGCGGCTGAAAGTGCCGGTGCCCGAGATATCGCACAGCGAGAGCTATGTCACGGCTCTGTACTTCACATGCTCGTCCCTCACCAGCGTTGGATTTGGAAATGTCTCCGCTAATACGTTGCCTGAGAAGGTGTTTAGCATACTCACTATGCTAATTGGAGGTAAAGTTATTATAGTAATAAAGTAAGGCAAAATCATGCGTGTGTACATTTTGAAGTATTTTTTATTCTTAGGATCTTTTTACATCTGTGATACCTACTATCAGTTTCCGTTAATCAAGTATTGGACGCCGTTTCATAAAATCACTTGATCCAGCTGTCCAATTGTTTTATATAGAAAGATTCATAGTAAATATGTTATAGTAGAGTCACCTGTAATAAAAGCCTCACAGAACTAAACACTCAAAATAATGTCACAGAAATGAATGTCAAACCGTCACATTTTAATATGTTTAAGTGCTCCGGTTTAAACATACACATGACGGGTCTATCGCAACAGTTTTGATTTACCTACAATATCCAACCGTTTTATGCGTCTTCTTAGTCGCAGTCCATGATGTTTTTGTTTAATATGGTGCCCAGACCGCGAGAAGTAATATTGAATGTGAGAACGTCCCGACATGTTTTGAAACTCGGATGGAGTTCTTCTTCAGTTTGTTCATCGTAGAGGTGACCGCAATAAGGTCGCCACACCGCTCGCTATTCAAAAAACGCTGACAATGCGTTTACTCGGTAACGTGTCGTATACGTCACATTTTTAACCCATACCATGTACATTGAAGCTCGTCGTTGCGTTGCATTTTGACTGCGCAGCGTGTTTTGAGATTTTCAGTATGGACCGTGCGCGTAAAAATCGCAATGCATACGTCACTGCATAAACGCACCATTCGGCGCATTTTGCGTAAAAAGTTTATTTTTTATTTTTCATTCAGAAAAAGCATATAGTCAGCAAAAGAGTATAATTAACCTAACCTGACCAAACCTTTAATAGTTGCGGACCGTTTAATTAGTTTCTCTTCTCCACCCTGTAGCACTAATGCACGCAGTTGTGTTCGGTAACGTCACCGCCATTATACAAAGGATGTACTCCCGCCGCTCCATGTACCAGAGCAAGTGGCGGGATCTGAAGGACTTCCTCACCATCAATCAGATCCCGAAGGAACTGAAGCAGCGCATGCAGGACTATTTCCAGACGATGTGGTCGCTCAACCATGGGATTGATATCCACGAGGTGAGGCGTGATGTGTCGCAAGCTACGGCTTTTAATAGATTAGGTACAGCTATTAGCAAAAACATGTACCGATATGGTGAAGAAAGTTTTTTCCATCGTATTCTGACGGATAAATTCGCATGTTATTTGCTCTCTCAATAAGCTACAGTGAAAATGTTGAGACAGAATACGATAACAAAATATTTTTCGCTACATTTTGTAGACGATAAGATCATTCTAAAATATCTTACCAGCGCATATTTATTAACTGACTAATTGTGTTAATATTTTGCCGCTGACCGTACAGTCATCAAAATCGGTGACTTAGTATGATGACTGTACGAGACATGAAAATCGGCGACTTAGATGTGGCAAATTGCTGGCTGTTTCAGCACCGTTTCTTCTCTAGGTTTTTCTTGTCGTGGTTGGATTGTCGGTAAGTTTGCGTAAACAGATTTTCTATATACAAATACTTATTTGGTTTCTTATTTCACAAACTGTAGAGGCAGATAGATATTGTTCCTTAAATGTATGCTTTAAAACATTTTCAAATAAATAATAAGAGTAGAAGTTTAAAGTACATAGAAAATATTTGCTTTATCATAGCATCAGCATCCAATTTCCTCTTTGCAGAGGCAAAGTTTTGTTTAGTATCGTGTTTCCTGGCAACTCTTAACGAATTCGATATCGATTGGATGTAATAAAGGCATTTGATCTTAATAATTTGTTTAATGGTTTAGGTACGAGTTAAGCCAGCGGCGGCTAATATTATTACAATAATCAAGATTCTGCGGTTACAACTTCTGCTTCAAGTTGGTTAAAGGCACTGACCCAACCATCACCTAAAGTTTGCGATCCACTGATTTAAAATTTAAAACCCCCTGCAGTCGTCGTTCGTCTTTTAACTACACTGCAGCCAGCTTAATATACCCTAATTCATTCAAAAGACGAATGTTAATGTTTTTAAGAAACTCAGTCGTTTTTTAAAAGGATTACAGAGTTCTTTTTTGCATCCAAATTCTTTTTCCTCTGTAAATCTCAAACAGTTTTTGAGGTGGATATAAATTTAATGCCACTGTTCAGTCGCTTTGAAGTCGTAAACGAAGTGAATATAATTCGCATAAAGCTCGTTTTAGCATTTGTTTTATTTTTTTAGACCCTAAAGGAGTTTCCTGAAGAGTTGAGAGGCGATGTTTCGTTACATTTGCACCGAGAGATCCTATCGCTTCCAATTTTCGAGTCGGCGTCCCAAGGATGCTTAAAGTTACTATCGCTGCACATCCGTAACAACTTCTGTGCGCCGGGCGAGTACCTCGTCCATAAAGGAGATGCCCTCACATACATCTATTACATTTGCAATGGTTCCATGGAAGTAATGCAAAATGAAATGGTCGTCGCTATTCTAGGTTAGTATCATTAGAATTATTTACTGACAATATAGTTACATGCGTGAACGTTGGAAAGGTCGGGTACGGTCAGCATAAAAAATTGCTGACAATTTTACTGCTGTCTTATATCAAATAGCATTGTAAAAATTATTTCTAAATAAAACAATTTAAACGGATTATATCGCGTATATTAATTATTTGAGCTTCCCTGAGGTTTCGGTACCTTCACAGATACCGTTGTCAAAGGTTGACTGAGAAAAAGTTATCTTTGTGCAAAATACCAATTTTATAAATATTAATTTAAAATAAATGTGTTCATACATGCCAGAGGGTCCAAATGTGTAAAGACAGTTACACATGTGCCAGAAGGGCATTATTTAAAATATCTACCAGCGGTTCACTATATAAGCCTTACTGACGAGAAAGAACCGCCGAGAAAACTCCCAGATTGTCTTATTTATTATTATGATATACTTTTAAACAAATACTCTACATATACTACTTTTAACACTTATCGGGGGGCACGGCAGTGCCCCCGCCAAGTCGAGCGCGAAGCAAACACTGCCGTACCATCCTTTACTGGAACCATTTCGCCGCATTTTCAGGCCCCTATTTGAGCACCTCTGGATAAGACCAGAACGCAGAAATTTTCGTCATCCAGTAAGCTATAATTACATACTTAAAATCCAAAATTTTCGAGCGCGAAGCAAACACTGCCGTACCATCCTTTACTGGAACCATTTCGCCGCATTTTCAGGCCCCTATTTGAGCACCTCTGGATAAGACCAGAACGCAGAAATTTTCGTCATCCAGTAAGCTATAATTACATACTTAAAATCCAAAATTTCAAGTCTGTAGGTCATTTAGTTCCGAAGTTAAGCGAAAGCAAAGTTTCGCATTTACGACACTCACTCACTCACTCATGATCATCAGTAAAGAACTAGTACTTCCCATAAATTCAGAGAGCTGAAATTTGGTACAGAGTTAGGGTTTAATGGCCACATAAAGCGAAAACTATAAAAATTGGCCAAGTGCGAGTCCGACAACAAGTTTGTTGTATGGGAGCCCTTAAATATTTATTTTATTTTATTTGTAGTATTTGTTGTTATAGCGGCAATAGAAATAGATCATCTGTGAAAATTTCAACTGATAGCTGATAGTGATAGCTAGCACCGTTCTTGATATACAGCCTGGTGACAGACGGACGGACGGACGGACAGCGAAGTCTCAGTAATAGGGTCTCGTTTTTACCCTTTGGGTACGGAACCCTAAAAACTAGGATAATCGAAGATCTGGAGTACTCTGATTAGAAAACACCAGAGCCCAACCAAACTATTAGAGATCGACATACCGCCTTTACAAAAAATATTCAACTTGTTGTGTTCGGTTGGCCGCCGTCGTGACTGATCGTCTCTCCTGATGATGGATCGCGTACCGATTCGAAACATGTCGAGTGTTATTCGATTTCTACGACGTGAGTAAACCCGTTTAAGTATTTTTATATTCAACTTGGTGGGCCGCTTCATTTGATGTCAAAATCTGAAAGGTCTGAAGTATTTTGACGACGCGTTTGGCTCGGTTTGTAAACACCTGCCTACTGAGCCGGCGGTCCCGGGTTCGAGTCCCGGCCAGGGCAAATATTTGTGTGATGAACTCGAATATTTGTGCTTGGGTCATGGTTGTTCTATGTATTTAAGTATATATTTATCTATATAAGTATGTATATCGTCGTCTAGTACCCATAACACAAGCCTTCTAGAGCTTAATTTGGGACTACATCGATTTGTGTGAGGTTGTCCGATATTTATTTATTTATTATTTATTTGATGAAGAACCCTCAGCTGGTCTCAACTGTATTAGAGATATGGTAATGCCCCCTTCTACTATTGGTACATAAAAAAATCGACTGTCATTGCAAAAATCCAGCGTAGTGGGACACATCTTCTAATTTAATCTAGCCTATAGCGTCCCACAGCTGGGCAAGTTACGTATTACAATCCCGAAAGTTCATAATACCTACAGTTGAAATACCGATGGTCAAAATACCGAAAATCAAAATACCGAAAGTTCAAAAAGCCGATATTCGATAAACCGAAGCTCAAATTACCTATTTCAGAAAATCGAAAGTTCAAAATCTCGAAATTTCATTATCCCGAAATTTTTAAAATCTCGAAATTTTATAATCCCGAAAGTCAATGAGCACTTTAAAAGTGTCAGGACACTAAACTAATCTGACTTTTCCGTGGAACCGATCTGCTCCGGTGCTGCGGGATGTTCAGCCCCTCCGCCCTAGCGTAAGAAAGTGCGGCACCTACGTTCGCCTCCGCAGCTTCGGCTTTTTGGTCACCTTCGGCGACCAGCCTCAGCCGCTGCGCCTCGCTTGATGCCCGCACTTTCTTACGGCGGCCGGGGGCTGCCCTCTCCGCGCCTCCGGGCTTTTATATACACTCTAGGGGTAGGGCAGACAAGACCACGTGGAATCGGGGTTGACAGCTTCGGTTCTGTGGCAAGTCGATTAAGAAAAGGAAAGAGTCCGGGAAAGTGGGAAATTAAGAATGACACTAAATATTTGATATTATGATAAAACATTATGTCATGGACTGCCAACCGAACCGAACTTGTCTGGAACCGAAGCTGTCAACGCTCGCCTCCGCAGCTTCGGCTTTTTAGTCACCTTCGGCGACCAGCGTCAGCCGCTGCGACTCGCTTGATGCCCTCACTTTCTTACGCTAGGGCCACAGTATAATAAAGAGTAGGTACTAACGTACTAGGGCGGAGGGTCTGCACATCCCGCAGCGCCGGAGCAGATCGGTTCCACAGAAGAGTTCACTTATAAATACTAAGTATAGTAGTAGGCAAGTAGGTTACGTAATTTAGGTTAATATTCTTTGTATAAAATAAACATTAGAATCTGTAAGACTACAGAAATACGAGATAATTCTCGAGAGTTTAAATAATATTCCGGATAGGCAGGATCATAGTCTTCGGGATTACATTCTTCGGGATTACATTCTTCGGGATTACAGTCTTCGGGATTATAATATTCGGTATTTCATCCTTTCCATCAAACGTTCTTTCGGGATTTTAAACTTTCGGTCAAATAAACATTCGACATTTTAATTTTCGGCCTTCCGCCATAGGTCTTATGATATTCGGTATTTTGAACTTCGGCATTGTAATACGTACCCGCTGGGCGAATGCCTCCCCTTCTGCTTTTAATACGCATATAAATAAAATTAAAGGAAAACTCTGGACAAGACTAGACTGGCTTTTATACTTATACTCACAAGTTTACAAGAAGAAATAGTCGAACGATTAACTTTATTCTACTCGTACATTACACAAATTAAATAAACAAATTACACCAAATTATTGATTTCACTCAAAATTTGGTCTAAATATAATGCATTGGACTAAGAGTGGCGGTGATACCCGCACACGTCGCTAGATGGCGCTGACTGTATTTTAAAACGCGCCGTCGTTTGTTTTTCCGATAATCTTATATGGCGAAGTGGCAACCGGCCGCGTTACAGTCGTTTACGACATTCTTTTACTGCGCTTGGAAACGTTTGCTAGGGATTAGGAGGGGTTATTTGCATTTCGTTGATTTCGCTTATTATTTCGTGAGGTTTGCTAAAGTGAATTAGCAGGTTGTTATAAAACAATATGCCCACGTTTCTACAAAAAGAAGTGAAATCCCACCAAAAACATTCTGTAAAAAACTAGCCAAGTCTCGATGGAGCCGCTTGTTTATCTCTAAAAAGTAATGAAATCTAGACAAAGTCGTACCAACTCTAAGGTAAAGAAATCGCAGTAAGGAACTGCGATTTCTTTATTATTACAGTTAATGTTGTGTGACTTGGCCGTTGAAGGGTACACAAGGGTACAAAACCAGGTGCTCCATGTCACCATTGCACCAATCTGTCGCCAGAACCGCTACAAGTCAATTTTGTTTACACGTAATGTTATATCTTTTGTAACTACCTATGTTTGTTAAGCGAGATAATAGCCCATACTGGTGTACCCTTCAACGGCCTAGTCACACAACATTAACTATAATAATAAAGAAATCGCAGTTCCTTACTGCGATTTCTTTACCTTAGAGTTGGTACGACTTTGTCTAGATTTCATTACTTTTTAGAGATAAACAAGCGGCTCCATCGAGACTTGGCTAGTTTTTTACAGAATGTTTTTGGTGGGATTTGTTTTACACCGTTCGAGACCCAAGGTTTCCAGTCTTGTGTCTTGCTTGATCCTTGACAAGATGTACAGCAGTATGACAGACCGCACTCGCAGTCCAGCTTGTAAACACCAGCACTCTGCAGAGGGATGCTGCTCTTCACAGGCCTCAGGTATTGAGACATCTTCTTTATCGGCTTGAAATATGTTTTAATGGAAGCCCATTTCAAGATCTTTCCAATCCTATCCGTGACCCCTTTCACATAATCGCAGGATCGCAGGTTTACGCTCGACTGTATTCCTACATAGGAATCTTCACTGACTGTAGGAGTTATTTTGTAGGAAACGTCAGGGAGGCTCAAATCTATATGAGGTATATAAAAGAAGAAGTCCTAACTGACTCATCTACGCACAGCCGAAACTACTAATGTTAGAGAGTTGATTTTTGCACAGTAGGTTACTTTTATAACGTGGGCTAGAGATAAGAAGCGATTTTGAAAAATTCAATCCCTAAGGGTGTTAAAAAGGGGTGCAAAGTTTGTATGGGATACAAGTTTTTTTTAAAGCTAGGAACTTGAAACTTTGTTAGAAGATATTAAAATAAAATAAAAGAAAATTAATTTCAGCGTTTTTGAAAATTCATCCCCTAAGGTGGTAAAAAAGGGGTTGAAAGTTTGTATGGAGATCAAGTATTTTTTTGAGCGCGGGACTTGGATCTTTGTGTAAAAGCATATTATTAGAATACTAGAAAAGTTATTTCAGCGTTTTCAAAAATTCGTCCGCTAAAAGGGTTAAAAAGGGGTTGAAAGTGTGAATCCATTAGCATTACAAATTCCTTGAAACTTCTTATTAAGGCATATACAATAATAACAAAATAACATTAATTTAACGTTATCAAAGATTCAACCTCTAAGGGGTTAAAAAGGGGATGAAAGTTCGTCTTGGGGTTCAAATTTAATTTTAAGTTAGGAACTTTAAACTTCGTAAAAAGTTATGCAAATAATATGGAACAAAAGTGATTTCAGCGTTTTTGAAAATTCATCCTCTTAGGTGGTAAAAAGGGGGTTGAAAGTTTGTATGGAGATCAAACCTTTTCTTGAGCGTGGGACTTTAAACTTTGTATAAAGGCATATAATCAAAATACAAGGAAAGTAATTTCAGCGTTTTCAATAATTCGTCCCCTAAAATGGTTAAAAAGGGTTGAAAGTTTGATTCCATTGCAAATTCTTTGACTAAGGCATATATAATAATAACAAAATAACATTAATTTAACGTCATTATAAATTCAACCTCTAAGAGGGTTAAAAGGGGGATGAAAGTTTGTCTCGGGGTTCAATTTTAATTTTAAGCTAGGAACTTGAAACTTTGTAAATAGGTATTAAAATAAAATAAAATAAAAGAAAACTGATTTAAGTGTTTTTGAAAATTCATCCCTGAAACTGGTAAATAAGGGGTAGAAACTTTGAATGGAGATCAAACCTTTTTCTGAGCGCGGGACTTTAAACTTTGTATTAGTGGATATAATTAGAATACAAGAAAATAAATTTCAGCGTTTTTGAAAATTCAGCCCTGAAGGTGGTGAAAAGGGGTTGAAAGTTTGTATGAAGATTAAAAAATTTTTTGAGTGTGGGACTTGAAACTTTAAATAGAGGTGTATTATTAGAATACAAAAAAAGTGATTCAGCGTTTGTGAAAATATATGTAGCCCTGAAGATGGTGAAAAATTGGGCAAGTGCGAGTCCGACTCGCGCATGAAGGGTTCCGTACCTATATATATATATATCTATAACAAGTTTGTTGTATGGGAGCCCCCCTTAAATATTTTATTTTATTTTTAGTATTTGTTGTTATAGCGGCAATAGAAATACATCATCTGTGAAAATTTAAACTGTCTATCTATCACCGTTCTTGAGATACAGCCTGGTCACAGACGGACGGACGGACGGACGGACAGCGAAGTCTCAGTAATAGGGTCCCGTTTTTACCCTTTGGGTACGGAACCCTAAAAAGGGGTTGAATGTTTGGAATGGAATGGAGATCAAACCTTTTTTTGAGCGCCGGACTTGAAACTTTGTATAAAGGCATATATTAGAAATCAAAATAAAGTAATTTCAGGGTTTTTGAAAATTCAACCCCTGAGGCGGTAAAAAGGAGGTTGATAGTTTGTATTGAGATCAAACATTTTTTTGAGCGCAGGACTTGAAACTTTGTATAAGGGCATATTATCAGAATACAAGAAAAGTGAATTCGTTTTTGAAAATTCAGCCCAGAAGGTGGTGAAAAAGGGGTTGAAAATTTGTTTGAAGATCAAATATTTATTTTGAGTGCGGGACTTGAAACCTGAGTTCATAATGATTCAGCGTAATTAGAGCAATTTAGCCGAAAAAAAAACTAAAAAGAGGCCAAGAGCGAGTCGAACTCGCTTACGAAGTTCGGTACCATTACGTATAAAATGGCAAAAAAAAAACACGTTTATTGTCTGGGAGCAGCACTTCAATATTTATTATTATTTATTTTTTGTTGAATTACAGTAACCAACATCAAAATCATCGACTTGCAAAAAAAGAAAAGTAATTTCAACATTGTTTAGATCTGAAAATAATATAATAAAGATGTAAACTGTTCAAGATAAGATTCCACGCGGACGAAGTCGCGGGCAACAGCTAGTATATAATATACGCGATATAATCCATTTAAATTGTTTTATTTAAATGTGTGACAGTCGCGGACACCGAAGAAAATATTAAAATTTATATGCAACCTTTGATGCTCACTCTATAGAGGTGCTAAATATGTCGTCACTACTGAAATTTTGTTGATAAATATACAAGATCAAAGTTATTTGCATCTCGTGCTTGAGTACTACATGATACTGTTGACAGCATCCCTCACTAAGCTTAGAAATCTTAGGATTTTAAACCACTAACTTCACTTTGACTTTACAGTATGCTTTTTTTCATAATATAATTCCTTTTTTTATTGACAGGCAAAGGAGATTTGGTGGGCTGTGATATGAATACACACCTGCATGCATACAATATGGGACAGTCACAAAATAACAACCAAGATTCGGTTATCGTAAAATCGAGCAGTGATGTCAAGGTTTAACTACAATTTGTTTACTATTGTGACCTTTAATATTTTACCTCAACATTATCCTGCTTTCTTTGCTTGTTGCTTTCGCTGACTTTAATGCTTAATTTCACGTGATTTGCGTAACGTAGCGGTAGCTCAGAGCACTACTCCGGATTAGGGTTGCCAGATGGTCGGGATTTGGCGGGATTCTCCTGAATTTTCGTATGTCCTCCCGACCCGACACCCGACAAAGTAAAAAATCTCCCGTAAAACAACTTCTTTTTATAAAACTATAATTTTAAAAGGAAATACCACTGCTATTTTTTCCATGAATACTGTAAATAAATTACCTTATTACATTTTTGTAGGTTATAAATAAAATTATAATAATGAGAAAACAAGTATTTATTTATGTAGACATTTCTATCGGCAGCAAGTTGCTGCGGTTGCTGCCAGCAACCGACGTTGTTTTTAATAATTTTACTGTAATGTGATTATTATTTTTTTCTCCCGACCAAAGTCACGAAATCCGAAAAATAATGTTGTTTCTCCCGATAATAGGGTCGTTCGATTCGATCTGGCAACCATAGTCCGGATAAGTGTAGGTCGTGGGTACGATGATATTAACACATGCAATGAATGGATCACGTAATAGTATTTTATGCAACCGTTGTATAAGAGGGGGCAAAAAACGCGAGTGGCATGGGTTACGATGTGAGCGTAGCGAACATCGTAAGAACGATGCCACGAGCGTTTTTTGACCTACTTACAACGTTGCATACAATAATTTTTCTACGACTCGACATTTCATAAATAAAATGCAAATAAACAACAAAGAAAATAATTACATGTTCCCGCTTGGAATCAACAAAATTAAAAAAAAAGGTCTCTGATAAACTTTTTTTTTATTGACGTCCATCTGTCAAATAAATATGAACTTATACATAAAGGTATACGTTCACTATACTAAACATCTGTCAAAAAAATATAAACTCATACATAAAGGTATACTTCACTATACTAAACATCCATGCACTGAAGATAAAACTTTTTTTTAAGGGGACGGGTAATGCGAAACTAGCGCCACTTACGATTTTTTATTATATTTTCCAAACCAGATAAATTTTCAGTAATTGCAAGATATTAGGAGCTGGAAACACACCTTTAGTGTTTATTAAATCATTATACACAATTTCTTGTTCTTTAGTTGTCTCTAAAAACTTGCCCAAAACTATTGTGGCCGCTTTTGACGTGAACAAGTTTTGTAAGGTAAACTACAGTGAACAAATTGTATATAGTGATTTAATAAATATTAAAGGTGTTTTGCTAGCTCCTAGACTTCAGCTATTTCTAAAAAAATATCAGATTATGAAGGTATAAGAAAAAAATCGAAAGTGGCGCTAGTTTCGCATTACCCGTCGCCTTAAGTTGGCAGCAATGCCTTAGTACAATATATATTTTTTTTTAATTGCAAATTGTGTGAATGCAGCTGTTTATCTTGTAATCTGTGGTACAAAGTGATGCTTTTTTGGCGACATTATAACATCGTTTAGCAGTGCTTTTTTGGGCAGTAGAGTATAGACTTTTACAGACTTTCATAATTTATGTCTTTATATTAGAGTTAGTAACTATATAAATGACAGAAAAAAGTACTGGAGTTGAAAAAAATTTATTCAACCTCTGTATTCATAAAATAAATGTCTTACATATCTTCTTTTGTTTACAGGCTCTCACATACTGTGATTTAAAATGTATAGCTATGAATGGCTTGGCAGAAGTATTGCGACTCTATCCGGAATATCAGCAAGAATTCATCCAAGATATCCATCATGATCTCACGTATAACCTGAGAGAGGGTTACGAAGCGGAGGCAGAGTCAGACGGCAACGGGCACCCCTCCCTCACCCTGCCCTCGATATCGGAGGATGACGAAAATATTACAGAAGAAGGCCTCTCCCCTAAAATAAAACCACCCCCACCTTCCATTACGAACAGTCCTCGCCATCTCAAATTCAGGTTATCTTGAAAACTTTTCTACAACAAATGATTAATAATCCAAGCTAAAAAAAAAAGTAGAACTTCGTCAAAACAGTCATTTGTTTAATTAATTTATTTTTATTCTTCTTAAATAAACTAGTAATCCCCCGCTTGTCGCCCACGGGAAGTCTGGAGATAGTCGCTAAATTGGTTCAGCGACCTCGAGTATACATTGTTACTAACACAGAGTATCTTCGCAGAAGCACGTTCAATTAAATTCATGATTCCTAATTTCGTTATCGACAGGCAAAATTACTTGTGATATCAATGTATCCATTATCTGGAATGATCAAAGCTGCTTTAACAGTTAAAGCTAGTTAATTAATGTGGTACCTACTCGTTTAGTTAATCCAGGCAAAGATATATGCCAAATATATTACAGAGTACATTTCTACCTACATTAAACTATGCAGACAAATTCTACAACATTAATTTAATTTCAAATAGCTAAGACGATTTCATTGAACTCTCTAAGGTTTCATAGGCGCTGAGCCCATTTATTTTAAAGAAACGTGGTTCTTAAGTAATTGTATAATAGTTTTCATATGAAGTGACGTCACATTTTAAAATGTTTCAGACCAGACGCGCAGCGACTTACACACAGGGAACTGCGAGAGAGAATAGAAAGACAACGATCAGTTGCAACACCTAAAATTACAAAATCCGATTCATTGGAGGGATTAAATTTAGAAGTATACAACACGCGATCTTCTGTAGATAGACTCGACACGCAGGTATCGAGCTTGCATCATGACGTCGCCGCGCTCAGTATGGAGGCAAGTCAAATAATGATGTCACTAACTATATTGACCCATTATATCATAAAAGATAAGACACGGAATTGGTATTAGATAAGCATATCATTTGATAACAAAATTGTTTTGTTTGTTTTTTGTCACTAAAAAAGTGTAAAGCTTATGTTTTATTTAGGTGCGGCATGCTATCCAAGCCCTGCAGGAGATGACGGCAGCGCCACCGGCCGGATGGCATGCGGCGCATTCTAATCCGAATCTACAATGGAATACCCCTCCCAATCCACTCGCTCGTAGCTGTAGCCATCCTCCAGACGTATTTTGCTGGGATCAGGTGAATTTTCCTTGCGTATTGATTATTGACAGACTTCAAAATGATTCTCAATTAGGTACCTACTAAGCGATTATTTTTGTTAATACAGCAAGAGCGGCCGATCACACCTGACCGGCTGAAAGTACATCGGAGCACACAGACCGAGCCCTTCCTTCATTCTATCACTCAATACATTTTAGAGCATCCAGCCACAGTGATGCTTCTGCTCGGTCTCGAGCCTGTGACCACACTCACACCGGTGGTACCAACAGCCGTCGATTACTACGACCCGAGGGCGCGCAGGCCTAGCGCTCTCGAACAGATCGTAGAGTCCGAGACCAGGAGTCACACCCCCTCAAGCACGTCCAGCGAAAAATTCGAGCCGAAGAGCCCTAGCGAGAGCGTAAAAGACATTGACATGCAACCAGAAGTGAAAGTGGAAAGGCAGGATGTGAAAGTAACGAATATGAAGAGGAATAGATATTCTGCTAGCGACCTCTACGAGGAAACTGAAAGACTTCTGTCCGCAACCTCCTCGCTCCCTAGCACCCGCAGCCTTAAGTTTAACATTAACAGTTAAGTTTACAAGACGATTCCATTACTGCAATGTCGTGTTTAATATTGTGCTCATTTTAGTCATAATTATCGTGTAATTAGTGCTTAGAACTTGAATATAAATTATTCACCTGATGGATTTAATCGGTCGATTAAATCAACTTTGGGTCATTGTGATGTTGCAAAATTTAATCTTAATGTAGCTAGGCCTCGAAGAGACTCTACTAAAAGTAGTATCTATCTTTACTTACTTATAAGTTCAACAATATGATCTTTGTTCAACAAAGTTGTTGTCTATCGATGGACCTCACTCATTATTTTAGTGTCACGAATATGTACATATCACCATCATAGTGTTTGTTTACTTAAAAGTATGAATTATATTTAAAAAAATCTAGTCACTTTCATTCGATTTAAAAACGGAGTGCTGACTTTATAAGACAGTATTATAAGAAAGTATCTATTATTTATTTTAAGTTGTTAAGCGATCAAATAAAGTGAAATGAACTTTGTATTTAAGAACCCTGTACGTTAATATACTTATTATTATTGATTCAATAAAAAAAAACATATCCTAAATTGAAGACATGATATATGATGCATTATGAAAGTTGAAACAGTACCACTCGGGAGTGTAATATTATCTAGGACAATACATAATCTGTAGATACGTACCTATTGCCACCACTGTCTTCGCATTGAGGTATTTAGGTGTTCTATTTTGAATAAGTAAATAGCATTTAGGTGGTATTCACGTCGTTACACGTTTTGAATTTGATCTCTGTATTTCAAAACTCTAATATTTCAACAATTTTGTGTAAATATATAACAACTTAGTTACTTCTATGTGGTCTTCCTGTTAATGTATAAAATGATATTTTTATGGAATGGAACTATGTCAAAATTTGTATATCTAAAGTATTTTTCATGTAAGATTCGCCAAATAAGGAAAAATATGCAATTAAAAGAACGTGCCAATGTTAGGAAAACCTTATAATGGAATAAAAAGGTATAAAAAATTCACAAAAAATGTTCATTAAGATACTGGTTCGCAATTAGAAGAAAGCTAATTAAAAGGAATCATTTACTAACGAGAGGAGCGAGTAAATTAGATTTTAAAAGTTTTTTTTATTTTACCTAAACGAAAACTTATACCGTCTTTCGTCTGCGGACAGTTTCAGTTCATTGAACTAGGTATAGGTATTTAGTTGTGTCTTACCGCGCAAAATGTTCTATTTCCGAGAAAACTGTTTTGTTCTTAAGTTTATTCACGTATAACTTTCGTAAGATTTTCACGTCAATGTGAGTTATCAGGTAGGAACGAATGATGAACTCGTTGATAATTCGTCGAATTCAGCCATGGAAAGGTACAAGAAATGCCCTGAATCTACAATCTGGATTTTAAACCGGCGAACAACTCGCGAAGCTAAAAAAAGCTTCGTATTTTTTCCATTCGACCGAAACTTTTATTTTCTACCGTCCTAAGAGCTCTCGAAAATATTTAATTTTAACTCTAGAGGCACTGATAAATTGTAAGTTATAAACAAAGAAAGCACTGCTATTTTGTGAATTTTTCCACATTCATCCGATTATTTTGTAATTATTATGTAATAAGGATACTTATTAATGTGTTTGGTCAGTAAAAGTTCAATGGAGAGGCGTAATGAGTGACTATATTTAAATTTTAATAGCCTTTGCCCGGCTGGGTAATTTAAAACGATTGATCATCGTTGTGGTTTTACTTCGGGCCTTCTCTTCAAAACGTCACACGTCAAAAAACAATAGTTGATTATTAAACGCCGTATTAGGGTGCGTCTCCACTGAAGTGGAGCGGAGCGGAATAGACCAATCATCTTATTTGAAGTCTGTATCTCAGCTTTCACTTTAGAGACGTACCCTTATGTTAGGACGTTAGAATGTAAACGCGGCCGTCTAGGTTCATTTGTCTCTGCGCTCTGTGACAGAATAATCCGGGTTGACTTACATATATTGCAGATACATAAGGATATTGCTTAAAATAAAATATGGGGCAGCTACACTTTTTGTCATATTCATTCATATACAATCTTTAAAATAACAGTGAAAGTAAACATCGATTAGTGCGTTGAAAGTGGTAAGCTACGTAATTTCAAATCCCAAATTATGATTTTTTCCTTATCATGGTTTAGGAAATTAAAAGTATTGGTATCTTAAATTACTTGGCCCTATATTTTTTGGAGCATCCTGTACGTTCAAAGGACTGTCGTTGACTTTGATTGAGGAGCGTTGCTCGAAAGACTTCGATGCGAAACGCCAAAACAGAAAGGAGTCCATAGCCTGCCTATACACTCTACATATTTCAACAAATTTACACAAAACCTTAACAAATTTTACACCTTTAGCTTCCTCAAGAATCATGATATTGATAAGTGAAAACCGCATGGAAATACGTTCAGTATAGTTTTTGAGTTTGTCGCGAACCTACATACGGGCAGATCAGATCAGACGCGGCGGGGAACTTTGTTTTATAAAGTGTAGTGATAGTGATTTAGTGACATGTTCTATTTATCTTTAAATGATGGCTATAAGTCAAATGTCAATCAAATAGGCTTTAAAGGCAGAGAGCCATGTCAAAAATTAATATATATTTTGAAAATCTATGGTAAGTGAGGAAATATTAAAGAGCTGTAGTTTGTAAATACTCATAGCAAGTACTTTCGGAGAAAAATGACTCTTCGAAAACCTAAACCTTCAAATTAAATTTAAAAAAAAATTGCTTCAGATCTCCAGAATAAAGTACCCTATTGTGTGTGTAGAATAATAGATTCATGTCATGACTCGTGCCAGTTTCCTACACGGTTTCTAAGAGCTCGGCTCAGGTGAATCACCTATAAACATGCAAATTAGAGTATTTAAGATCAAAGGATATAAAGCACTTCGAAGTCGCGTCGACCCCTCTGTAGTTCACACACAAAATATGCCATTACAATTTTCGCTTCGCTTTTTGATATTCCTAAAATTGTTGTTTCGACCTTTGTGGTTGCCGGGTTCCAGGTGGTACTTTATTCATTTTAATAATAATAACTTAAACCCTTCGTATGTTATGTCAAAAATTTGGCAATTAAATTGAAACCATTGATACAAAGATCAAAGCTTAAAGAAAAAATTAAAAATGAGTTACCTGGTGGAAGAGACCGGGAATCGAACCCGGCCCCTCTGGATTGCCGGTCCGGCGCGTTACGCACGTTAACTTTCTTAAGCTTTGATCTTGGTTTAAATAAAAATTGTGGTGTACCCACATTTTAAAAAAATTACATTATGTTTCAGAAATTTATAATTAAATTGAATCTCAATGATATGTTTACATAGGCTTTGCACTGTTCAGTGCTTCGAAATGAGCATAATGCATTTGCCTACGAAGTCACGATACATCGCGAGCCTGCACCAAGAGTCATAGAAACTCTGGGCACAGGCATTAGATCTTCACGCCATCGATTACACGCAACCAATCATGGTATAATCAACCAATAAAATACAAATCATCATGCATTTTTTGCGAAGTTTGAAAGAGAGAAACTTCTGTCGTGTTTTATTATATTATATACTTAAACTTGGCAATAAGGGCACATAAGCCTAATGTAGTACACTTAAATAACATTAATAAAGTAAGGTCAGTCAAGCCAAGCGCGCTACACGAGATAAGCGCCTTACTTTTTTAAAATATCAAAAAGTATAGATGTTATACTACTAACGCCATCTTACAACCACGAAACTAAGTTGTATAATGTATAACATCTCTATTTTTAGCTTATCCCATGTGGGGCGCTTGTCCTGACTGATCTTACCTACTGAAAATTAATGCGCTTGATCACGTTCAGAATAATAAAATAATCTACCTACCGCCCGGGCGTTCGTAGATTTGATTTGAATACGTACCAATCCGGCAGAGTGCTGGTGCTATAACAAGTTTCAGCGCGATTTCCGCTCTTTAACGCCGTGTCCATTACCGAAACATAATACTTGCTATTTTTATCACGGGTAAGGTAACAATTTTATTCGCAGGTTAAAAGCTTAATCATTTCATTTTAACGTCAGCCATAATACTATCGAACACACGCTTAGTAAATAGTTTTTTATAAGACGTTCATTATGATTTTCACAATATCAATCGCGAGATCCCTGTCAATTCTATGCCCATGGGCCTATAACGGTCGGTGTTATCCCTTACGTCATAAAAATAATGGTGGCAATCAAAATAAATGTTCGAAGAAGCATTTAGAAAAAGTACAGTTCATACTATCCAACACAGCGACGGAAAAGGGATGAAACAAGCTTGAGCCCGGGTCGAAAGCCGTTAGTTCCAGTCAACGTGGAAAATCTTTGTGTTGGACGCGTCGAAGTAAAAACACCCATTCCAAATCCAGCCGGCTGAGGCTTAGCGACATTATTACAAGGTTTTATTTAACTTGCCGTGTGGGTCAAATTAAAAGCCAAATTTAGAACTGCAAATCCCCAACGAAAACCAGCGCCGCGGCTTTCAGTGGTATTATGCTGAGTAGGGTCCTATTTCACGTTAACACGTCCACTGTCCCAGTTTGACATGTGAACCTGTAATAGAGGCTTGTCGTGACCCCACATATGGGACACGGACAGTGTACGTGTTAGTTGTTTTTTTTTTTTTTCTATATTTACTAACTGTATTTTACGTAAACGTTGAATAAATGCCTTTTCTTTCTTTCTTC
This sequence comes from Apotomis turbidana, assembly GCA_905147355.2. NCBI lineage: Eukaryota > Metazoa > Arthropoda > Insecta > Lepidoptera > Tortricidae > Apotomis > Apotomis turbidana. The sequence continues at coordinate 16,466,085 of LR990288.1, read as the reverse complement.
CTCTCTCTTTCTACTATTTAACGATTTTTTGGACTCATATTTAGTATAAGTAAGTATTTGCAGTGTCCATGCAATTATTTAGTACAATTGAACAGGTCTGATGATAGAGCTGGAAGGTTTGACAATTCTTTAAGGAGATAACGTAAACTTAAGCTATTCTTATGGCTAATTATTATTTATATGACGATCATTGTATAAATTGACTAAGTTTCATTAAAATAAACAAATCAAAATCTAACCTAAACAATGTAACCTCGTCGTGTTTGGGCTGACGTTTTTGCAAAAATTACGTTGGCAATCAATATTTAATACTCGAAAATGGTTTCTAATTAACACTTATTTTATGCCTTTCTGACCTCTTACTGACCTAAACCTATCCTTAATACTTAGTTATTGTTATAAGAATGGAAACGCTTACTAGAATAATTGAGTAATATTGAGAGTACGTTAAAGCATGTGAATGTGATATGATGAGGAAACAAGTGCAGTGCCTAAATTTAATTTATTTATGTATGTACTTACTTATTACTATTTTTTTTAATAAGACCTTGAATAATATTTTACTATGCATATGAACTACGCGCGTAAACATTTTGTACATAGCTAATGTTACGATGAATCTATAATATCTTGTAGTACAAAGCATTAGTTATTGAAAGTTTAATAAAGACGAATTGATGTTGTTTTGGCATTTTATTTCTAACTAAATGTAGTCTTCACAACCAACATAACACACTACAGATGCAGTCAATATGTTTTGCAATATTTTATCGGCAAAATTTAGTTTTAACATGCTTTCAATATTAACTTCGGTGAAAAGTTGTATAAAAATATACATAATAAGTAATTGAGCTTGCCCGACAAAATACGATAGCAAAACTTTATTATATGTTACTTTATTTCTGTATTTCTACCTTGTTGCAACCTATTTGACAGTATATTTGTATTAACTAAAAGTACTTCCAAGTGTAAGTTACAATTTACATGGTGATTCACGATCACGAATCATGAGCAGGAGTGGGTCATTGGTCACATTGAGCAATTTTCACATTTAAAAAGAGGTAAGAGTTAATTGATAGCTAATTGGTCATTTAGCTATTATACGGAATGAATGTAACGCAATTGTTGACCAGTGTGACCGTCCTGGTCGCTCTTTCACTCCTGCTCAAGACTCCTAATTCAACCTGTAGAATGAGACGAAACAAGAATTAGATGAAACCGAAGGAGACAAGCCAATACAATAAGACCCACTGTACATAACACAGTAAGTTCATTGTCGTCTTTGTAAGTATAATGGTAAAAACATGAAATGAGGCAACAAAGCAGTGTTGGTGGTAAACGACGTTCTACACTTTAAACGTCCCAGTGGGATGTAAATGAGTAGATACAAATATTCATTACCGTAACGCAGTAACGTAGCAGCAGGCTTTTGCTCTGCAGCGCCTGCGGAAAATGTCACATAATTTTACCCTATATCCATGCAAAATTTCTCTTGAAAATGAACTTTATTTGTCACGAAATGAAGTTCGTTTTACTGTTACAAGATTTGCAGTTACTGGGTTCAGAGGGTAAGCAATCAAATTGCATTTCACGCCTCGCAACCGGTGCACACTCCCGGTAAATAGTGTTGCCCGCATTAAGATTTTACCGTGCAGGGATCATTTTTATTTACACCACACTTCATTAATTAAATAAACAGATATACCTAGATGCATAATTTGCAGTGAGATTAGTATTTTAAAAACCAAGGTAATGCAACATATAATACTAAAGAAATTAAAATACTAACTATAAACTAAGAACTTAACTAACTAAAATAAAAGGCTAAAACAGATTAAATTTAATATTAAAAAAGACTTAAAAAATCGGACCCCTTAGGCATAGTGCCGAAGACGCTGGCAGCATTTCCTCGCTGTATAGCAACGCTAATGCGTTGAGCGAGGAAGCTGCGAGCTCTTCGGTCCCCCGTGATGTCGACCAGTCTTTTAGAAATTTGCCTAAACAGTTGATGTGCACTGGGCCCCCACGGACCAAGGGTCTCAACTCCAAATGGAACAAAATCGTATTCAGAGCTGAGACCCCTGTACTTATGTGCTTTTAATTTTTCGGCCGCTTCGGCCGCCGCGCCTGCCTTATGAGATGAAACAAGTATATATTAAGCAAGGAAGTAATGTCATAAAGTGTTACACCTATTTACATTAGGGATTGTAGTAGACACAAGACTTAAGAGCAGAGAATTTTGTCTTCAATAACTTAATTAGGTTGAATAATTTCTAAATTAGCGGTAGACGTTACAAAGAATGGTGCTTACGCGTACAACCTACATTGTATAAGGCAATCCATTTCTTTATCATTCGTCATTTGTTCGTGGTAGATATAGGTAAGAAAAAGATAAACCCTTTTAATCCCGCCCATAAACTCTTACGTGTTAATGGAGCTACGTTAAAGAAGCGCAGGAAAACAGTTCAGCTTGAGAAGCCAAGAAAAAGCAAAGTTTTCTAACTTTCTTATTACTCTTTTAAACTGGGGCATGACGCTGGTTATCTTCATGGTTTAAAAGTATATTTCGCTCGTTTTTACCGTTATTCCCGTCAACTATTTACACGTCTTTATTGGGCTTAATGTCTGTACCTACATTAACTAAAGATATTTTACAAGAAAAATCAAGCAAGAGTTCAACTTTTCAATTCCCGGCGTACTTACAGGTACCTACAGGTTTCGGATGCCTGTTCACATAAACGAAGATGTGTATGGACCAATCACACCATCGAATTTAAATGCACTTATTTTGGTCGTCACATAGACGCAGCAGATTGGTTCGTTTTTCCCGCTCTTTTCATTTTTTCCTTTATTTTTTTCCGCTCCCTAGTCGAAATATCGTGATATACTTAGTTTTTAAACAAGAGTACCCACACCAAAGAGCCTGACGGTGCTTCACTTTGCTTTCTACAACGCATCAGGGCGCTTCGGCGCACAACGCGGGGTGAGAGCCCCTAACAAGAGCTGTTTGGAGTCTCACTATAATTACAGTATTCGTCAATGGGACGCAACCCTCCTCATTTCTAGACTAAATCTAAATTTCCCTCGATCGAGGATACTTATACTTTAGATCTCTGCATAATATTTCCAATGTTGCATACCTACAAAAAAACAAAAACAAAAAATAAGGCCTCCTTGCGTCGTGTTCCTCATTACTGAGGGACTGAGGGTCGTGACTCCTGTTCATAACTTTAATTTTGACGATGTTACGAATGCTTCATGGACTTTCGCGTCACGATTGTTTGATATCTGGTCGGACCAATGTATCGGTCTCCGCCCTAGTGGCCTCTTTCCTTTGATTTTACCAGACACGAGATTTTTTTCAAGGTTATCACCCGGTTTCCTGGCAATATGACCAAAGTACTCAAATATACGACGAAGGCTTACTATGCCGAGTCGATTCTTGATGTTTAGCTCACTTAATACCGAGACATTGGTACGACCATCTGTCCAAAGGTAGGTATCCGGGGCATCTTTATGCAACACCACATTTCAAACGCATCTATTCGGAAGCGAATAACCTTTGTTTTAACGTCCAAACGTATAAGTATACAGAATCAAAATAACTTTTAACCTCACTTCGACACTTGAAGTTCAAATATTTCGAATTTCGCTGTAGACCTTCTACAGACCCCATGCTGAGAAATGACAATTCGTGGTACTAATTTTAATAAAACTTTGTTTGTCACACGCTTGCGCGTTGCACGTTGAGCTGCGGAGAAGAAAAACCCAACTTATATACTTTTTGTTCCAAACGTCAAAGTTTGTGTTTCAGTTAAGCACGTGCAAGGACATTTTTAATGGAATGTGCCATAGAATAGAACGCAAAGTATATTTTATCAAAAAAGTCAGTTTCCGAGAAGTCGAGTATAAGGAAAATAACTTTGTTCTATGAAAGCCGATTTATTTTAGATAAGGGACTAAAGTTAGACAGAAGTTTTACGAAGATAAATTACATTATCGCGCAACATAAACCCTTGGAATTGGAGTCAATTAGGTACCGTATGTAGCTAATCGTATAATACCTACTGCCTACGTGACATACTAAAAGTTTTGCACCTCTGTCCACCCTTAACGAATATTTTTTTATAGAATACCTACCTTTTTTTAGTTGTGGCATATGTTTTAGCGGGAAATCGATCGTCATTTATTTTTTATCGCTTGCCGAAATGTTCAGTAGTGGAGTGGAATCAATAAATCCCGAGACTAGACGTAGCAGAATTATTATTTATTAAGGTTCACCTCTACTCAAGATAGAGAACAGTGCTCAAAACGCTTTAAAACAGACAAGCCGATGAGAATTGAGTTCCATGAACGCCACGCCACGGGTAATAAATTGATGAGGAGTTCTAAAATAGGGGAAATGTTGATTTAAAGCTGGCAACATTTCAGAGGATTTGATGTAAGTGCAACGAGTGCATGTGGCCCGTAAAGCCGTACATTCGGCTTCGGCTCGTTACGTTTTTCCTGTGTAATCGAATAGGAGTTGTGGCACCGTGCAAAAGCGTAGGTAAGCGTAGACTCATGGTATATGCAAACTTCACCAATATAAAACAGTATCTGCAGGGCTAGCAATAGCATATCTTGCCGCGACTAAGCTTGTCGCGCGACGTAGATAAGTTCAGAATATACCATGCAATGCCGTGTTTATCGTCGATAAACGTTAGTGATACTGAAGTTGAGGTTTTAAAGTAAAGTGAGCACTCCAAATGTCATTACTAACTTCACTCCACAGTTTAACTTTAGTAGATAAGTACCTAGTTCGGGTCAGTCGGTACAATAGCAGGAATCAAGTGGGACTTTTTTCCGAGTTAAGTACACACTTATATAATGCTTTATTACGCGATAACAATAGTTATGTACAAAGGCGAACTATTTGATGATATTAGTGCAAGAGTTTAACACGAAGGTCTTGTTTTGAATACTAAAATAACAGTGCCAAACTTTAGGTAGGGGGCTGAGGTTAGTTTTAAAGGGTCGTGAATATAATAATAACATAATATAATATATCATCAATTCATCAAACGAGGCGCTTGCCTCCCAGCGCCATTTGCCCAACTAAACTAACTTTTAAGTTTATAACGTTTACGTCTAAAATTGGGCAAGTGCGAGTCCGACTCGCGCATGAAGGGTTCCGTACCTATGTATATACACCGTGGCCGTTAATAACCCGAAAGATTTAAACCACGTATTTTTGACGACAAAACGAGTAAATAATGTTATATCAACATGGGTCTAATTATGTGTCTTAATTAAATTACTATTTCAGTACAAATTAAATCATATTATTTGCCCACTTCTTTGTGAACAAGTCTTTAGTTTTTTTTTTTTTTTATGGCAATTGTCTATTGACATTTTTGCCAGCGTCACGTCAATATAGAGCATTATAACGGTTTACGAGTTCACGGGAATAAGTGCAAAACAGATCAGAGTAATTACACAATAATAATAAAAAAATAAAAAAACAATAATTATACAGTTAGTGAGCAGATAGATAAGGATAAAGTTAAGTTTAAAAAAGAACTACAATTTCAACTTATTAATTCTCAAAAAATTTGCAAGAAATCTAAAAATAACAGAATCAAATGCTAGAAGAGTGATCATATGAGTAGGAAGCGGAATTTTTCGAAAAGTCAATCCAAAATATAAATTAGAATGGTTAAGAAGTGGGCAGGCTAAAAAAATATGATTCAAATCTCCCTCATCTATACCACATTCACAAATCGAGGAGTCTCGTATCCTGAGTTTAGCCAAGTGGGCAGGACAGCAACAATGACCAATTCTCATACGGATTATAGATGATGTTATCATTTTGCTTAGACTGGTTTTAGAGAACCATACTTTTCTAGGGATATCCGGTTGGATTAGAGAATACTTAACCCCTTTAATTTTACTAGAATTCCTCCAGCGAGAGCTCCAAGATTTTAAAAGGTATGATTTGGGGAGGGACAGAAGATCGTGAACATAGTTCTTGAAGGGAACTTTATCACCACAAATTGCTGCTTGTTTAGCAATCATGTCCACCTTTTCATTTCCTAAGATGCCTGAATGACTTGGGATCCAGGCTAACACAACCTCAAGGCCTTTAATGTTGCATTGGTGTATTGCTTCCTTGATTGAGAAAACCAAAGGGTGGAGATTGGATGAAAAAGGGCTAGAAAGAAGAGCTTCCAAGGAACAACGGGAGTCGGAGAAAATTAAAGACCGTTTTAACCCAGCCAAAAGGATATACTCTAGGCACTTAAGAATTCCAAAGCATTCCCCAGTAAACACGGATGACTCCGGAGGGCATTTAGCTTTCTGTACAATATTATACTGGGAGTGGAACGTTCCAACTTTCACACACCCCAAAGGGGATAATTTAGAAGCATCAGAATATAGCGTATGCCACCCAACAAAATCAGTCCCAAGTATACATCGAGAGTTGACGTTGGCCAGTGGGTCTCCCTTCGTGATATTGAAGTCTAGAACTACTCGGGGGCGGAGAGTGACAATATGGTATGGATGCTCATACACGGGAAGATTAGAAGAATGGTGCGTTGGGTCTTTGATAAGTTTGAATCTACGTAAGCTTATAACCAGACAAGGAAGTTTTTTATTTTGCCAAAAGTCAGAATCATGAGCTAACTCTTCTAATAATTTGATTTTTAGATAAATTGGGTGTGATGAAAATTGGAGCGAGCGGAAAAGGAAACGATCAGCAAGAAACTGGCGACGGAAATCAAGAGGGGGGTCTAAACACTCAACCTGAAGGGCATTTATGGGGCTTGACCTCATTGCTCCAGACACTAAACGAAGAGCCTTCGATTGAATAAGGTCAAGACTGCGTAGACCCGCTTTGCTCGCTGGTTCTAGAAGAAAAGTGCCATAGTCCAGAACGCTTCTAATGACTGCATTATATAACAATTTAAGTGAGAAAGGATGAGCACCCCACCATACACCCGACAAGCACCGTAAAATATTTAGATTACGCTCGCATTTTGAGGTAATATATTCGAAATGCGGCAAACCAGAAAGTTTGGAGTCGAGTACTAGTCCTAAGAATTTGAAATGAGGCTTCAAAGGAATACAGTTGCCGTTAACTGATACCTGAATGGCCGGGATAATTCTTTTCCTAGTAAAGACAACAACGCTACTTTTCAATGGAGATAATTGCAAACCGTGCTCTTGAAGCCATTTGTTGATAGAAAATAAGGACTTAGAAACTGAAGCCGCCGCATTTTCGATAACCGACTTACAAGAATAAATCAAGATGTCATCAGCATATTGAAGAAAGTTACAGGACCCACTACTTAATTCTAAATCGAAGGTGTAAATATTAAATAAAAGTGGGCTAAGGACCGAACCCTGAGGCAACCCTTTCCAGATTACTCTAGATGGAGAAATAGTTTTATCATTTCCCCTAAACACTATACAGCGTTGGGACAGTAAACGTATAACAAAGTTGCTCAACCTTACCGGTACACGCAGCTGATGAAGTTTTCTTCTGAGAGTAGGAAGTAGAACGTTAACGTTATCAAGTCTTTAGTTGAAGAAGAGTGAGCGAGCATGACACTTCACGAGTCGCTCCGAAATCATACGACGGACGGCGAATGCAATGACTTTCTGTTCTATGACAAGAAGTGTCAACTTATCGCTGTCTCAATATTATATGTTTCACTTTTGACGAGTTCAAATATGAACATTGGCATAATGACATGAATTAGGGTGTGTTAGACGGGAGATTTTTTAACTTTTGATTTGTTTTAAATAATTTATATCTCCTTAATTATGAGTTTTTGGACTATATGTTTATATACTCTAATTAGGCTCTAGTATCGTTAGCTTAAATCTTTCGGGTTATTAACGGTCACGGTGTATATATATAATCTATAACAAGTTTGTTGTATGAGAGCCCCCCTTAAATATTTATTTTATTTTATTTTTAGTATTTGTTGTTATAGCGGCACTAGAAATACATCATCTGTGAAAATTTCAACTGTCTAGCTATCACCGTTCTTGAGATACAGCCTGGTGACAGACGGACGGACGGACGGACGGACGGACAGCGAAGTCTCAGTAATAGGGTCCCGTTTGTACCCTTTGGGTACGGAACCCTAATAAACGACCATAGGTACAGTGGGCATCAAACGTGGCTGGCAATATTAGTACCTATGCACTTTGACATATGCCACTAGCTAAATTGTCAGCTACTTTTGATGCTTCGACCTACGTATAGTTAGGTACCTACCTACGTATGTAATAAAACTTATAAATAATAATTTATTTCGTCAATTAAAAATCTGTTGCTAGGACAGGACTGTAAGATATGGAACGAAAAATCCCGAAAAAAGCGACATACTCGTACTTCACACAACGGATCGGTCGAATTCTACCTAATGGCTTTCCATCCCTTCGGGCACTCACAAATTTATCAAATTATCAGTCAGTTTCCAGTCGAACTTCGCAAAAAAAATATTTTGGGTGTGGATTGAAATCCTCATTAAATTTCTCCAGGGTTACACTAGTAGCATGCCGTACATAGCCCGACTCTAATATTATATCTCTAAATTGTCAACCTTTTTTCTATATATCTCGATAAATAATGATGGGTTAAAGTAAAGTTATGTTAGTGTTGATTTTCTTATGAATCCGAAAACCACTCTGGAGTCTTATTCTTTGATCCGATATTAGAGTCAGATATACCATTAACCCTACTACTGAGCGATAAAAAGGCTCTAATAAAATCGCACTATTTTATTGTCTTAAAACCAAAATACGTAAAAAATTAACATCCATTATAAGCGAATTTTATCTCCAAACAACACAACGTTCATAAGCTATTCAAACAATTTTGGTCCAATATTAAATTTAATGCCTGTAGCGGCTGTCGTAAAATTATTAACGTTAATAATGCACGGGCTGAAAATATTATCTTATAGGTATATTCTCATGCGGCCGGCTAAATGGGACACCTGTGATGATGCTGCGATGGTGAGCGTTAGGTATTTCTAGGACAATTCCGCGCGTGTAGATGTAGGCATGCTGGGGATAAACGTAAGTAGCAGTATTATGTAACAACCTCCGAAAGTGTGCAAAAAGCATAGTCGAATTCATGCAGAAATTTGAAAAAGCATGTTTTGTCAAGAATATGAATACGACGTAACATTGCTTCATCGTGACGTGGAAATAAATAAATAAAAATTAAATAATACCTACCTACTTATTAGATTTGATTTTGCTCTTGCGTCGGAGGCCAAGACTCATTTTGGGTCGCTGAGCCAGCGCAGTTAGTTAACTAGTTAGTTATTAGATTTAATTATTTTATTGGTAAAATAGTATATTATTCACATGTTGATTAATTTCAATTTTAAACATGTCAGCTTTAGGTCTAATAAAAAAAAAAAGTATATTACTGCCGAGGCAGGGAAAAGTCAGTTCGTGGATGAGTATGATTTTGAAGGACGAGGGTAGCCAGTCCTTCAATAATACGAATCTGCGAACTGACATTCCCGCCGAGGCTTGTATAGTGCTTTTCTCCAAATATGCTTGGAAATAATCACCAATCTACATTTTAATTTAATATATCAGTACCATGAAGTTCATTTGGTACTTATTTTTTTTAGGAATAGGAATAAAAATTCGGGTCCGAATCATATGATTGATTTAAAATAAAAATAAAAGAATAAGAATTAAATATATATGAAAACACAATAATAAAAAATATGCACATAGGTAATTATTAATTTTAGTTACATTAACAACTTCTAAACACACTTTTAAATTGTTTGTCCGTTATTCGAAATGTGTCATCATTTAAAAATACATTGACAGTAGCAGAGCCTTAGAGTAAGGAATGAGCAGAGCAGAAAAATGTTCAGTGCAAGAACTAAACGCAGAGAACAATTAAAAAGTTTATAATAGTTTTTATTTTTTAAATTTAGTGGACAATTGGCTGTATGGTGAATTATCAAAGTCTTTGAAAAAATTGAAAGCAATAACCGGCCAAATTAAGATTACCCTCTTTTGTATGGGACGTCACAAACGGAAGGTGTGTTTTTTACTTAATTGTCTTATTTAAATAATATTGATTTCCCGGCTAAGGCCAATGATATATTTTTTTTTTATTTGAGTTAACGCCTTCTAAAAATAACGAACGATTTCGCGGTCCAGTTTTACTACATGAATGGGAACATTTCCAAGCAAGTTGGAGAAAAATATATTTCATAATTAAATTATAATTGTTTTGATTGTATTAAGTTCAAAGTAATGGCTTGTATAATATATGGTGTATAGTTGTATAGTTTTACATGGTTTAATAATTTAATTAAACTTTGGTACATCGACGTGACGCGAAACGTTGCAACAACATCGGCACAAAATGCCTGCTATACGGCCACATCTCAAAAAAACATTTTTTGAGAAATCGCTTATTAGTTTTGGCCGCGTAGTGCGTGGTAGTAAAAAGGGGATTACTCCCTGAGTTTCGGGTCAATTCATTTTTGATTTAGCTCTTTTTACTCAAGACTATATAATGCTACTACTAATAAATTCATTTTTTTGTATAAAACATGTATATTTTTTAAGATACAAGTCCTTTAAGTAAGGTACTTAGAGTTGTGGCCGTATTGCAGATGCAGACACATCGTTTTGAAATTTTGAGATGCGTCCAAAACCGCACAAGAAAATTATGGGAAAATGGTTACATGAAAATATAAATACACCCACCAAAATAGTTAAAATACCTTTATTAATCAACTTTTGTTACAGTAAGAACATCAGCATCACTGTAAAGCGATAATCAGTGCATCCAGCTTTCCTACTTTTGGGTTCAGGAATACTGGACGAAGACTGGTTCGATTCTGAATAATAGAATTCCACCTAAGTTCAACCGCTCCAAAATAATAGCCATACTGAAACCAGGCTAGCCAGGCGACGACCCAAAGAGTTACCGACCAATTGCTCTAGTTACGTCTACAAACGCTTGGAGAGGCAAAAGAATTCCTCTGGAACAGGCTGGATTCCTTAGTGGCCGGAACTGTGTGGATCAGGTAATGCAGCTCACAACACACATAAAGGCTGGGTTTAAGAGGAAAGAGAAAACCGTGGCAGTTCTTATCGACCTGTCAGCTGCATTCGATACCGTATGGAGACAGTGACTTTTCTATAAGCTCACGATCGTGGTGCCCTGTAGAAAGATTGTGAGACTAATTATCTCTATGAGCAGGGAATTTATCGTCTACCTTGAAGCACTCCAAGCAAAGTCAGGAAGCTGAACAATGACTACCGCAGGGATCGGTCCTGGCCCTGCTCCTGTTCAACCCACAACTAGCGATCCGGAATATCTTGGGAAATACTTTAAAATATGGTGATGTTGCTAGTAAAACAGAAGTTATGACATTCCATCTCTGCAACTAAGAAGCAAATTATGGGCCAAAAATCGGCTTCGGAGAGACGGCGATGTAATTAAATTCTACACCAAAGTACTTGGGTGTAACTCTAGTCCGCAGTCTCACCTATGCGCCACATATTAGTTAGGGAAAAAGCTACAGACGCGGAATAAGATATTCCACAGACTAGCGGGAACTACTTGGGGAGCAACAGCTGATGTGCTACGCACTACCGGTTTTAGCCAAGTTTACTCCACGGCAGAGTATTGCGCGCCAGATTGGCTCAACAGCGCATATGTGCATCGGATAGACGTATAGCTAAACCAAACCATGCGATGTATATCGGGAATCATCAAAATGTAATCCTCTGGTTTGGCTGTGTTGAGTCATATAGCTCGCACCGAACTAAGAAGACATCAGGCACTGGTCCTCGAAGCACAAAAAGTCGTGGATCGTCCCGATTTGCCCATTCATTTAGAGTTCGCAAACTCGCCTCATCGGTTGAAGTCGAGGCACCCACCGTACCATACTGCTCAAGACCTGCTGCAATCAAATTCTAACCTACTTGCAACTCAAATCACCCGACTTACTCAGAGATGCAAGTATAAATCCCACGGCAAAACCTCCTGGCTTCATTCTGCCTCGAAAACAATGGTGCCAGATCAACAGGCTCAGAACTGGGAGTGGGCGATCCCGAGACTTCCTCTACAGATGTGGTTGGAGAGACTCACAGTATAACGGTGACCCTGCAGACTTGTTTGTCCTCAGTAGCGACGCAATTCATTGGATAAAAGATTTTGAATATAACTTATAATTGTATATAAATGACTACATAATGGGAAAAAAATTATTACAAGAAAACATAAAAAAAAAACAAGTAGGCGGCCATAACTATTAGAAAGTATTATCCCACCAAAAACATTCTGTAAAAAACTAGCCAAGTCTCGATGGAGCTGCTTGTTTATCTCTAAAAAGTAATGAAATCTAGACAAAGTCGTACCAAGTCAAAGGTTCCTTACTGCGATTTCTTTATCATTATAGTTAATGTTGTGTGACTAGGCCGTTGAAGGGTACACCAGTATGGGCTATTATCTCGCTTAACAAACATAGGTAGTTACAACAGATATAACATTACGTGTAAACAAAATTGACTTGTAGCGGTTCTGGCGACAGATTGGTGCAATGGCGGCATGGAGCACCTGGTTTTGTACCCTTGTGTACCCTTCAACGGCCAAGTATCACCGCCACTCTTAGTCCAATGCATTATATTTTGACCAAATTTTGAGCGAAATTAATATTTTGGTGTAGTTTGTTTATTTAATTTGTGTAATGTTCGAATAGAATAAAGTTAATCGTTCGACTATTTCTTCTTGTAAACTTGTAAGTATAAGTATAAAAGCCAGTCCAGTCTTGTCCAGAGTTTCCCTTTAATTTTATTTATATGCGTATTAAAAGCAGAAGGGGAGGCATTCGCCCAGCGGGTACGTATTACAATGCCGAAGTTCAAAATACCGAATATCATAAGACCTATGGACGGAAGGCCGAAAATTAAAATGTCGAATGTTTATTTGACCGAAAGTTTAAAATCCCGAAAGAACGTTTGATCGAAAGGATGAAATACCGAATATTATAATCTCGAAGACTGTAATCCCGAAGAATGTAATCCCGAAGACTGTAATCCCGAAGATTATAATCCCGAAGACTATGATCATGCCTGAAGGTTGTAATCCGGAATATTATTTAAACTCTCGAGAATTATCTCGTATTTCTGTAGTCCTACAGATTCTAATGTTTATTTTATACAAAGAATATTAACCTAAATTACTGTAACCTACTTGCCTACTACTATACTTACTATTTATAAGTGAACTCTTCTGTGGAACCGATCTGCTCCGGCGCTGCGGGATGTGCAGCCCCTCCGCCCTAGTACGTTAGTACTCTTTATTATACTGTGGCCCTAGCGTAAAAAAGTGCGGGCATCAAGCGAGTCGCAGCGGCTGAGGCTGGTCGCCGAAGGTGACTAAAAAGCCGAAGCTGCGGAGGCGAGCGTTGACAGCTTCGGTTCCAGACAAATTCGGTTCGGTTGGCAGTCCATGACAGAATATTTTATCATAATATCGAATATTTAGTGTCATACTTAATTTCCCACTTTCCCGGACTTCTTCTTCTTAATCGACTTGCCACAGAACCGAAGCTGTCAACCCCGATTCCATGTGGTCTTGTCTGCCCTACCCCTAGAGTGTATATAAAAGCCCGGAGGCGCGGAGGGAGGGCAGCCCCCGGCCGCTAGGGCGGAGGGGCTGAACATCCTGCAGCACCGGAGCTGATCGGTTCCACGGAAAAGTCAGATTAGTTTAGTGTCAACTTTTAAAGTGCTCATTGACTTTGGGGATTATAAAATTTCGAGATTTAAAAAATTTCGGGATTATGAAATTTCGAGATTTTGAACTTTCGATTTTCTGAAAATAGGTAATTTGAGCTTCGGTTTATCGAATATCGGCTTTTTGAACTTTCGGTATTTTGACCATAAGTATTTCGGGATTGTGGATTGATTTATTCCGCCCAGCTGTGGGACGCTATAGGCTAGATTAAATTAAAAGATGTGTCCCACTACGCTGGATTTTTGCAATGACGGTCGATTTTTTTATGTACCAATAGTAGAAGGGGGCATTACCATATCTCTAATACAGCTGAGACCAGCTGAGGGTTCTTCATCAAATAAATAATAAATAAATAAATATCGGACAACCTCACACAAATCGATCTAGTCCCGAATTAAGCTCTAGAAGGCTTGTGTTATGGGTACTAGACGACGATATACATACTTATATAGATAAATATATACTTAAATACATAGAACAACCATGACCCAAGCACAAATATTCGAGTTCATCACACAAATATTTGCCCCGGCCGGGACTCGAACCCGGGACCGCCGGCTCAGTAGGCAGGTGTTTACAAACCGAGCCAAGCGCGTCGTCAAAATACTTCAGACCTTGGATTTTTGACATCAAATGAAGCGGCCCACCATATTGAATATTAAAATACTTAAACGGGTTTACTCACGTCGTAGAAATCGAATAACACTCGACATGTTTCGAATCGGTACGCGATCCATCATCAGGAGAGACGATCAGTCGCGACGGAGGCCAACCGAACACAACAAGTTGAATATTTTTTGTAAAGGCGGTATGTCGATCTCTAGTAGTTTGGTTGGGCTCTTGTGTTTTCTAATCAGATTAGGTACTCCACTTCCAGATCTTCGATTATCCTAGTTTTTAGGGTTCCGTACCCAAAGGGTAAAAACGAGACCCTATTACTGAGACTTCGCTGTCCGTCCGCCTGTCACCAGGCTGTATCTCAAGAACGGTGATAGCTAGACAGTTGAAATTTTCACAGATGATCTATTTCTATTGCCGCTATAACAACAAATACTAAAAATAAAATAAAATAAATATTTAAGGGCTCCCATACAACAAACTTGTTTTATGGTACGGAACCCTTCATGCGCGAGTCGGACTCGCACTTGGCCAATTTTTATAGTTTTCGCTTTATGTGGCCATTAAATCCTAACTCTGTACCAAATTTCAGCTCTCTAAATTTATGGGAAGTACTAGTTCTTTACTGATGATCATGAGTGAGTGAGTGAGTGTCGTAAATGCGAAACTTTGCTTTCGCTTAACTTTGGAACTAAATGACCTACAGACTTGAAATTTTGGATTCTAAGTATGTGATTATAGCTTACTGGATGACGAAAATTTCTGCGTTCTGGTCTTATCCAGAGGTGCTCAAATAGGGGCCTGAAAATGCGGCAAAATGGTTCCAGTAAAGGATGGTACGGCAGTGTTTGCTTCGCGCTCGACTTGGCGGGGGCACTGCCGTGCCCCCCGATTAATAATAAGTACTATAGGTACTTACTGTTGTGACACAATCAAATGCCCTTTAGTTCGTTTATATTTAAAAGGATTCATCGGAATAACAGTCGAATAATCTTTATGCCTTTAGGACGCAACTCAAAAATGTATTATAAATTAATGTTATACAGCCATAACTCCAAAGTGGCTGTCTTGCAGTGAGTCAACTGACAATTTTTGGTCAGATCCATAAGGCCACTTGTGGAAAACAGGCTTTTAACGACACTTTTTCTTATATCTCTCGAAATAAGGTCGTAAATTAGACAAATCTGAATACGAATCAGCAATAACCCAAAAAAAAAAATTTGAGATGTGGCCGTATCTAGCAGGCAAGGGGCGAATATCTCAAACACAAGAATGTTATCAACACGTAAAAACAGTAAGTATTAAGTACTATATTAATAATTTTGCAACAAAAAGCTAAGTGGATTTCGCCATTTCAAGCAACTTTTTTTATACCACCTAGAATCAACAGTACCTAGCGAGAAAAGATACTCAAATACGCTGTTAAAAGCCGCAATTAAACTCCAACGGGTAAAATTCCCTTATTACAGTTTTCCAACGCGTGCCGAGCAAATTCCCGCCTTTTGCCGCGTCACCGGAGTTTGAGGTGAGAAGCAAAAGATTTAAGCCTTCCTTATCGTTGGTCAAGACTTTGCACGGGACCTTCGGCTTACAAGTCATAAAATAGATCGAGTGGAACACGGGTCACTCCGCGCCGGCGAACTTTGGTAGAAAAATCACTGTCCAAAATAATACTTTAGATATTATACTCATACCTATCTGAAAATTTCTTTATCCTTTTCTCACGCCTAAACGGCTGGACGTATTTAAAAAAAAATTGGTACAGTGATCAACGATATCAACGATTAATCATACAGTGATCCAAATATGGTTATAGCATACTTTTTAATAAGTAAATAATTTAGTTTTACGCGAACAAAGTGTGTTATATTATATAATATAATGGTTTTTTATAAAAAATAATAAGCTACCTACTACAACTAAAATACATTGTAATGACATCCATATTGACCGAGTGAAACATCTTTGTTGCTTTCGTATGTCCGTTTGCCTGAATGTCTATATTTCCGACTATTCTCGTAAAATTTTGTGAGAAGGTTCGGATCGATAATTAATAATTACTTATATATAGATTTTTTGTCGATATTTCGAAATTTTATCAAAATATAACAAACAGACTCGCGAGGTCACAGAGCCAATAGTACATACAATATACGAAAAAATTGGGCACGTGCGAGTCCGACTCGTGCATGAAGGGTTCCGTACCATCATCTATAACAAGTTTGTTGTATGGGAGCCCCCTTTCAATACCTATTTATTTTATTTTATTTTTAGTATTTGTTGTTATAGCGGCAATAGAAATACATCATCTGTGAAAATTTCAACTGTCTAGCTATCACCGTTCTTGAGATACAGCCTGGTGACAGACGGACGGACGGACAGCGAAGTCCCGTTTTTACCCTTTGGGTACGGAACCCTAAAAATATCTAATAAACTCAAAAAATACGTAGATTTCGCCTCATCTATAAAATGGTAAGTAGGTACATAAACTCACGGTGCCTTACGAACAACTTTCATTCTGTTTCAGATAGCTAAGTTAAGTAACAAGCCCAAAACCTTTCTATTTAAATCAAAAGTCAAAACGTAATCAATACACAGAGGCTTGAAGCATTTAAAACAATTTATCTCAGCTTCTATTTTAAGTGGGAAGTCGTCGGTATCATTTATACATGTAAATTGATATCAAGATGAGCGACACAGAATTTCAATTAGCGGGAAGAAGCCTACAAATACGTACACATTTACGTTGGAA
Source organism: Apotomis turbidana (assembly GCA_905147355.2). Taxonomy (NCBI): domain Eukaryota; kingdom Metazoa; phylum Arthropoda; class Insecta; order Lepidoptera; family Tortricidae; genus Apotomis; species Apotomis turbidana. Next base: position 16,448,926 of record LR990288.1, on the reverse strand, counting down.
ACCGGAATAATGCGGATTATAATATTCCTGTCGGGTCTTTGACTGATGTATCTACGTTACATAGGTCTGCGAGACATTATGTTAGTTAGATACGACCTCAAATAAGTTAGATTACTGATACGACGTAAGTATATTTTATGTTTTCCCAATTTTTTTTATGAAAAAATATGATTCCCATGCGTTACATTTAAAACTTAGACAAGAAAAGTTTTTCAAAATTTCCGTTCCTTGTCGTCACGTCTGTATGAATCTTTTTTGTACCTACAAACATTCTAAGTAAGATAGTCTAGAATTCAATTTATGAAAAAAGTTCATGTATGTACACTTTTGATCATTAGTACTAGAAAGCTGAAATTTGGTACGAGTATGTTTATGTATCACGCCGACAAAACGGTTATATAAAACCTAAAAAAAAAAATTTTTTCGCGTACCTCCCGTACACCTAAAGTGGGGGTGATATTTTTTTTCGTTCCAACACTAGTGTGTGGGGTGTCGTTGAATAAGTCGTATAAAAATAATAGGGGTCTTCAAACATTATTTTTTGATAAATTCAGCAGTTTTGTAAATATTCGCTCCGAAAATAAAAAATGGTGCCCCCCCCCCCCCCCCCCTCTAACTTTTCAACCAAGGGTTTTGGTGTAAAATTATGGAATAATCATGAAAATGAGGCCTTATAAGTACTTTCAATGAAAACTATATTGAATAAAATCGCTTGAGCCGTTTTTGAGTTATCGCAAATTCATAATTTTCTTTAAAATGACGTAAGTGCCGCGCGGTGTCCTTATACTTCGAACGTTACGCATATTAGTTAAGTGTCTTGTGTGTATTAATACATTTCGCTCAATCTGGCGCGTATAATCGATAACTTCCAGAAGGTAATAACTAATAATTAATTACTGTCACTTTTTATAGAGCTTGAAATATTTTTCGTAATTTAAATCTTTCTCGTAATTTTCGTCTATTGTAAAGGATGGGCAACTGCGGAACCCTACACTGAGCGTGGCCCGACATGCTCTTGGCCGGTTTTTTTTAAACGCCCAGTATTTCAGAAGATCTTCATTATTAAGATACGACTAGAGCTACTGGAGAACAAGATAAGGTCCAAGTGACTATCGAATATGTATGTGGTAAAACATAACTAGGTACTAATCGTAGGTATATGTGGTAGAGGGCATCCACATAAATTCTCCATCCTACCCGAACGGACCCGAAGTTCACGCTTGATTTCTCTTCTTTACTGCGTCAACAAGTAAAGGAAGGTAGCAACATAAATATAACAGAAGCATCATAAGTATAACACGATAAATAGAGACATCCATTTAATTTTAAAAGACACCGAATTGAAGTGCCTAGTTAACTTTAAACCTGACGAGATCGTCTTGACAAACAATTTCGCGATAACGCAACGCAATGCTTATAATATGTATAATTAGGTAAGAACTTGCAGCGTAAGGTGCCATTTGATAAAAAAATATTGTTTCAGTTGAATCATCACATAAGGCAGAAGTCGTTTATCGCAACTTTCCACGTCACATCACACCATTCTACTGTGTTTTTTTTTAAGTTGCACTACGCAGGAATCCACGACGCAACGCTACACGTCGCGACGTCGCAACGTTCCACGGCTTTGGGGAAAGGATAAAGATTTTCAAAAAGCTTGAATTTTTTGTTACCGTTAGGAATAACCCCCTCATTCGAAGAAAAAAAAGGATTTTTTATAGCTTTAAAGTATGAAAACCAGCCAAGAGCATTGTCGCCGTCTCTGTTTGGGGATTAAGACTGTTAACCGAGTCTTACAGACGGTGAAAACAAATTGCCCAAGTTCTATATATACTTTATCATGAATCCATTATTGCAACATGTTACTCTCACCTTATATTACGCCTCCGTGTTGTGTCCACTGTAGAAGCAGTGCTGTCACTGCTCTCAGTTCTCTATCTTTCTACTGCTTCGCCATCTGTAAAAGTTTATATAACTATGATTCTAACCGCATGAATCGGTAAGTGCCTAAAGTTCATACATAATATCAAACACTATCAATGTGTTATATTAATCACTTTACTATCTTTATTATCTTATAATCTTGACCCCATTACTTTATTTCTGGTGATCGTTTGTCTTGTTTCTGGCCATAGTGTCCGGACTCACTAAGGCCACAGGGCTTAAACTTAGTACTATTGCTATGGTCCACGATATTGCAACCCGCAGGCCAATACCGCCCCCGCGGCACCCCGTGAGAGGCACCGCCTGAGGTCGCCCTAACTACCGGTAGTAGTCCAATTTGGACGTTTATCTACTCGTGTACGGAGGGAAGGTTTGACACATGATCACCTGCTCATATGGCCTGCGGCCTCTTGGTCCGATTCCATGATAAGAGGAACCGACCACCACTGGTATGTACTTGAACCAAGTACAGTCTACGGGTCTTAGCAAACACATATTATTACACTTTAAATAAACCTGAGGCACTTAGCTCATTAATTATCATTGGCGTGGATGTAACTGCTCGTTGACTATTGTCCAGCACTTGTCACTGTCTTTAATAACAACCACAATACTAACTGAGATAGGAATATGTAAACTTTAAACTAGAGGACAGAACTTTACAGCGTCGCGGCCATATTCAAAATAAGTAGACACTTGAAAGTGTCATAAGAAACCATAGACATACTCAACTCACCAGAGTATGAGTGTTGCTATGTATAACATTTACATTCGCGGTAGTGTCGCGACACTCCCGCCGGGAACGATTACAGTAAGGTAAGCAAATTGCGCGTCCATTCCCTTATCTTCTCAAGGGCTCGGACTGCTGCAATTCGCTTGTGTCCAGTTTCTTCAGATGGTTCTTCAACAGTTTCATTGTCTGTTGTCATCAAATCTTTGTCCATTACATTAGAATCATCTCTCAGATCATTTGTAATTTTATCTTTATCTATGCTCTCAGTCTCTATGTTTCTCTCTTCATCACTTGTAACGTCTACCGTATTCTCAGTCACGTCCATGTTTTCAATTTGTCTCATATCAATATCATTAGTTAATGTTTCCTTTTGTGTATTCTCTGTTTCTATTGTAATAGTATCTGGTATAGTTACTAACTCTTTTGAAGTTTCATCAGGTAATTTTTGAATATCAGTATGTTCTTTAGTAGCTTGAGGTATCGGTTCCCATTGGACATCGTTTTCTGCTTCAAGAGGATATAAGTGAGCAATGGAACGAGTAAATATAGTGTCTCCTACTTTCACTTGAGCCACTCTCGTTAAACCATCAGAGCTCTTTACTAAAGAAATAATTTTGCCTACTTTCCAGCCTTCACGATTTTTATCTCCTTTGATCTGAACTAATTGGCCTTCTTTTGGAAATAGCTTTGAAGTCACACGTGGTTGTTTAAGCGAGTGACTATATCTCTCACGTAAACTCGGCAAGTAGCGATGCCGAAACATTTCTTTGAATTCTTCTAGTAGTACACGAGCTCTTCTCCAGCCCTGGACTAAGTTGGTCTTCGTCGATGTACCTTGTAATGGAATGTTATCTTGTGTTGGTTCCAAACCGATACATCTGTCCATTTGTAGAAAATCAGCAGGTGTCAGAACATGTTCTAGTTCTGTGTCTACGGAAGTTAATGGTCTAGTGTTTATTACTGATTCTATTTCTTTAACTATTGTTGAGAGTTGACTATCCTTTAAAAGATGTTTTTGAAGTGTTCTGCGCATGCAATGTTTTACCAGTCCTACAAGTCTTTCATAGAATCCTCCAAACCAAGGTGCAAGTTCAGGTATGAACCGCCATTTTATATTATTTTGAACACAGTATGGTTTGGAAACTATGTCAGCTATCAGTTTGAAATGTAAGGCGTTGTCAGATGTAATCAGCGTTGGTACTCCTCTTGTCGCAATCATTCGCCTCAAAGCGAGTAAACCTTCTTCAGCTGACAAATCTTCGACAACTTCTAGATGTACAGCTCTGACTGCTAAACATGTGAATAAGCATATCCATCTTTTGCTTGTTCCTTGTTCTGTTTTGACTAACACAGGTCCAAGATAGTCAATTCCAGTAAATGTAAATGGCTTACTATAATTTACTCTCTCATGTGGCAATGAAGGTGTCGATGGTAGTTTAAATGGCCCACCACCATGTTTCACACAACGTGGACATTTTTTCAAGACCTTTATAACTTGACGTTTGCCTTGTGGTATCCAATAAGTCTGACGGATCAAGTTGAGTGTATGATTGACACCAACATGGTAGTTCTTTTCATGTGTTTCAGTGATAATCTTATTAGTGAAATCACATTCCCTAGGTATAATTATCGGATACCTCTTGTCGAAAGACCAATTGGCATATTGAAGTCTATCTTTACATCGTAAAATGCCGTCGATATCTTTGAACAATCCCAAGTTACGACTGAGACTTGTTTCTTTCCCATTTACTTCTTCTTTGAAGTATTCTGCTTGTATTTTCTTAACTTCTTTTAATGTGTTATCCGGAAATTCAATCTCTACCTCTTGTTCCTTAGATACTTTATCTTGTATATTGTCACCTATAGTATCCTCCAACTCCATTACATCTGAAAGCTGTTCTTGAACGTCATTGGTGTTCGACTGATCTTCTAATTCCGCTTGTGGACAGTCTTGTATTTCATTGGTCTTCGTCAGATCCTCCCCAACCAAAAGAGTATTGACACTGAATTCTGCTGGCCAACTATCAGGTTTCTGAAGCAGAAAGTCAACGTTGTCTACATATACGTCATTAGCTAATTGTCTAACTCTTTCATTTTCAGTGTTCATCAGGTGATGTTTGACTGTAGCATTTAACATAAATGGGTTTGAAATAACTCCAAATGGAACACGTGTGAATCTGAAGTAAAGAAGATTATCTTCTTTTATCTTTAACAAATCTGTCATAACCATTTCTCTCTGGTTCAAACTTTCTTTTAGTTGGTAAATTTTTCTCTTTCGCATTCCAATTGTTCAATCTAGGTTTAAAATTCTTAAAATGGCCTTTATAATGTTTTGGTCCATTAGCATTATTCATCTTTGAAGAATGTCCTTTGTTTTGAAATGTAGTTTCTTTTACATGTAAAGTTTCCACAGTATATTGTGAAGCTTCATTCATGGTACTTTCTTAAGTTATCATTCGTGCTTCCTCTTTAACCGAGATGACTCTTGAGAGTTGCTTCAAAATATCTTCGACTGACTCTGTCTTGTCGGAATCTAATCTTATTTTCATTTCATAGATAATTTCTGTTGGAAACTTTTCCATGACAAGGAATCGCATCTGATTGGAATTTGTATTTTCCCCCAAAGATTGAAGTACTCGGAGATGTCTCTCTATTTCATCCAAAGTTCCTTTACAATCATCCATCTTCTCCGCTCGCTTGACTCTCTTCAGAGCGTTGTGATGAGCGTATATGATTTCACTTTCTTTCCCATATCTTGCCTTTAGAGTTCTGATGGCTATTTCGTAATTTCGGTTTGTTGTGTTCAGTCCATCAACAAGCCGAGCTGCATCTCCTCTTAGAGAACTCTTGAGGTATAGAAGTTTGTCAACGTCATTCAATTTTCTTCTGTTTATATTTGAGGTGAATTGGTCCCAGAATTGATGCCATTCAAGAAGGTTACCATTAAATTCTGGTAAACGCAGGTCGGGTAATTTACTGTACGATGAATTTTCATTTTGATGAGGTACCGTCGCAATCTTCATGGCCAATCTGGCTTCCAACTCAGCGAGATTTTCTTCACCATGAAGCTGATGATTTGTGATGTCAGATATCTCATCCGGGTTAGGATCATTACATATTTTAAAATAATTATACAGTTCGGTTGTGAAGCGAGACAACATTGTTTTTAATTTAGATGTGACTATTTTTGCCATTTCCAAGTTTTCATCATTTTCATTCAAGATATTGCATAGATTGAGAGCTTGATCTGATAAAGATTTAACTTCTGTTGCAAATTTGGACAATCGACTTAAAAGAATTTCTTCCATTTTGTGGTAAAATATTCTGGAAACAAATTGTACGGTAGGTATAACAACCGACAACAAACATAGGTATAATACTATAATAACCCACCATTAGGTATATAACCCACAAATAGGTTTAATAAATAATAAGTGACACAAGCTACACGAAATGTAACCTTATGTCCATGGCAAAAGTACTTTGAAAAGCAGAAATATTTCTTAGATATGCCACACAAAATTCAACTTTATGTCAAGGGCACAAATACTTTGTTAGGTAAGAATATTTCACACTTCATTATAGTAGTTGATACCATTAACTTGATTTATTAATAAAGAATTGTTATTTTCATAATACTGAGAGTTAAAATAACAAGTCCATTATTGTTGTCGCAACTGAAAATTTACAATGTACACAGTAGATTATCTTACCACCATTTACCAACAACAACCACAGATCAATAAAGTATTATCAATATCAAATATAACCAATACAATGATAAACAAATTGTAAAAAAGAATTGAATATTTTTTTACCAATAATTTATGCTAACTGTACCTACTCCATACCATTAAACTTGACTTTGTAATATTATGCCAAATGTTTATTTTTGAAATATTAATTAACTTATTGCATTATATATATCTAACAGTGATATTGGTAAACAGTGTGCGAGTTTGGAAAATAAATTTCTGGAAATTCCACATTCAAATACCCGCGTTCGTATTGCTTACTTACGACAATATTCAACCTTATTACGATGAGTTACGGTCTATCGACAGTCATTTGTTTCTGTTTTGACTGTATGATTTTCTTGAGTACTTACGTTTCTTCGTACAATAACTAAGTAACTGTTAAATTTCAACACAACTCATGTAATAACCATCTTCTATGATTATGTACTCTACTATTTATTCATGCAATAAACTTAAATATCCGATTAAAGTAGTCGATTATGTACTTCTGTGAGAAAATATTTTTTCGTTTGTTAGGTACTATCGCGTTACAAACTTGCATCATAGAAATAAACAATGATTGGTATCGTTTATTTCTTCAAAGCGTCGTGTTTCTAGCCGTACTTATTTTTATTTCTTTGTATGTAGTTGAATTCGTAGGTTTAACCGATGTCGAACAAAACTTTACTTGACAAAGTTCTGCATGCTCAAATTATCAAAACTACAGGAAAATAGTATCGTATTCCGTTGAAATACTAAACGAATGTGCTTACCTGGAAATAATGCACCAATTTCTTATAATATTACACAGCTGTATTCACTTTTCACCAACAAAAAATATTTTTTGCTCGAGCGCTTACTAAACACGATTCGTTCGGTTTGTTATGGCGGCCGAAACTTGAAGTGCTTTGAAGTGGCGTAGCGGCCAGATTGAAATATGACTCCCAAATACTTGAGTCTTAACATTACGAATCTCAAAAGTAATTTTAAAAATAACCATGTATATCGTATAGCAAATATAAAAGTCAAACCGATAAAACAATCGAAAAAACTTTCATTTGTTTAAATGTTTTCGAATTTGCGTGTAAAATTCAAATATTCCCATCATAATATTTTTACGTCAACTTTTTCAATTTTAAATGACAAAACCTATTTTTTAATTGGAAATGACCATAAATTGACAACATTAGTTCTGTTTGTGTGCAATAGATGGCGTTGAGAGTGACAAGTTGCAACATTTCATGTCTGGCATCATAATTTACTTTTCAATTTTTCATTCGGATTCATTAAATTGGCAAATTTTTGGATTCGTCATGGTATCCCAGCACCATCTCCACCATGTCGCCGTCTCTGTTTGGGGATTAAGACTGTTAACCGAGTCTTACAGACGGTGAAAACAAATTGCCCAAGTTCTTATATACTTTATCATGAATCCATTATTGCAACATGTTACTCTCACCTTATATTACGCCTCCGTGTTGTGTCCACTGTAGAAGCAGTGCTGTCACTGCTCTCAGTTCTCTATCTTTCTACTGCTTCGCCATCTGTAAAAGTTTATATAACTATGATTCTAACCGCATGAATCGGTAAGTGCCTAAAGTTCATACATAATATCAAACACTATCAATGTGTTATATTAATCACTTTACTATCTTTATTATCTTATAATCTTGACCCCATTACTTTATTTCTGGTGATCGTTTGTCTTGTTTCTGGCCATAGTGTCCGGACTCACTAAGGCCACAGGGCTTAAACTTAGTACTATTGCTATGGTCCACGATATTGCAACCCGCAGGCCAATACCGCCCCCGCGGCACCCCGTGAGAGGCACCGCCTGAGGTCGCCCTAACTACCGGTAGTAGTCCAATTTGGACGTTTATCTACTCCTGTACGGAGGGAAGGTTTGACACATGATCACCTGCTCATATGGCCTGCGGCCGGTTGGGGTATAGCAAAGGGGGCCCTATTTTTAGGACAGAAAATTTACGACCAAAATTTTTTTTTTGTTTGTTTGGGCCTGAATTAGATTGAATCTTGTATATTACGCTTAAATAAGCATATTTTATTCTTTAAACTTTTTCTCTCAGATCGATATTTACCGAGATATTGGGGTTCCAAGGGGCGCAGGACTTGATTATTAAAATTTTTGATTGTGGTATGTCATTATAACACTTATTTTTTATGATGCTATTGTATAGATGACGCTAAAATAAGCATGTTTTGTATGGGCAACTTTTCTCTAAACTTAATAATTACCGAGATATTGAGGTTTAAAGGTAAAACTGCTTGCTGAAAATGGGCCTTGCCAAATACTGACTTGCACACTAATTATCCTCGCACTGCACACTAAGATCCGACTCGGCCGGGTTAGGTTAGGTTAGTTTTTTTTTTTTATATCCCGTAAAACAGTTTTGCAAATACATATTCGAACGACCTTAAAATCTAATTTAAGCCTGAAAATGCGAAAAATTTAAAGTTTTTTTTTTAACCCCTTTATCTCGGTAAATATTACTCTGAGTGAAAAAGTTTAAAGAACAAAATATGTTTTTTTTAGCGTAATATACAAGATTCAATCTAATTTAAGCCCAAAAACAGCAAAAAAAAAAATCAATTAAAATTTTTCTAAGTCCTAAAAATAGGGCCCCCTTTGCTATACTCTGACCCTGCGGCCTCTTGGTCCGATTCCATGATAAGAGGAACCGACCACCACTGGTATGTACTTGAACCAAGTACAGTCTACGGGTCTTAGCAAACACATATTATTACACTTTAAATAAACCTGAGGCACTTAGCTCATTAATTATCATTGGCGTGGATGTAACTGCTCGTTGACTATTGTTCAGCACTTGTCACTGTCTTTAATAACAACCACAATACTAACTGAGATAGGAATATGTAAACTTTAAACTAGAGGACAGAACTTTACAGCGTCGCGGCCATATTCAAAATAAGTAGACACTTGAAAGTGTCATAAGAAACCATAGACATACTCAACTCACCAGAGTATCAGTGTTGCTATGTATAACATTTACATTCGCGGTAGTGTCGCGACAAGCATTTCGGGCCACGCTTAGTGTAGGGTTCCGTGGTTGCTCATCCTTCACAATAGATGGGCTTAAAGCAGCGGTTTTAAATTTCAAGCTTTATAAAAAGGTCGTAAACGCCAAAATAACTGTAATTACTTATTACCTTCTAGAAGTTATCGATTATACGCGCCAGATTGAGCGGAATGTTCTAATGCAGCATGTGTAACGTTCGAAGTATAAGGACACCGCGCGGCACTTACGTAATTTTAAAGACAATTATGAAATTTTGCGAAAACTCAAAAACGGCTAGATCGATTTCATTCTATACAGGGTGTAACCGATAGCGTACCAAAAACGAAAACTGTAGTTTTAGACCATAATCACGAACTGAAAACGAGTGTTCATTTTCTCGGAAAACTCAAGGATAAGATTTTCTAAAATAAATTATAAAACTCGACGCGCAATGTATTGCGTCCAATTCTCTCGGGTGCAGACGCGCGGGGAGGGGAGCACGCGGCAAGCATCGACCGTTCCAGGCACTCCCCACTCCACTCACGCGTAGGCGCAAAACATACCGTTACGCCAATGCGCATCGAATGACATGAATGAATGCAACCACAAAAACAACGCAACCACAGATCACAAGTAGTATGTAGTACCTAACACCAATAACAACTGACCGATAAATTAAAACAGTCTAACAAGATTATTTTCATTCAAGCAAGTAAAGCAAATAAAATGTGCGGGTAGGTAAACATTAAACATGCGTCCGACGGGCGCGCACTGGCCTGGCGGATCAATGACCAGCCAGTACCGTTATCTGTCCCACTCCACGCGCTTACATAATACTGTTTGTGATACGTTGCGTGTTTTGCGGAAAATGCTAATTTCATGCGATTTTTCATGAAAAATTGTTACCGGTAGAGTTCGATTAAAACGGAAAAATAAAGAAAAAATGAAAACTCGCGAGGAAAATTTGTGATTTTTCAAAGAAATTTCCACGATTTTCCAGCCCAGAATAATGGTCTGAAGCCATGGTTTCAGTTTTCGGTACACCGTCGGTTACACCCTGTATAGGTAGTTTTCATTGAAAGTTCTCGTAAAGCCTCATTTTTATTAATTTTTCCATAATTTTTTGACCCGTGGTTGTAAAGTTAGAGGGGGGGGACGCAATTTTTTTGATTTTCGGAGCTTAGGTATATTTACAAAACTACTGACTTTATCAAAAAATAATGTTTGGAGACCCCTATTATTTTTAAGAGACCTTTTTAACGACACCCCACACACTAGTTTTGAAAAAAAATATTCACCCCTACTTTAGGTGTACGAGAGGTAACTACCTACCCGAAAAAAGTTTTTTTTTTTAGTTTTTTTTTACCGTTTTGTCGACGTGATACATACACAAACTCATACCAAATTTCAGCTTTCTAGTAGGTAGGTACCTACTAATAATCTCGAAGCTAAGCCGCGGACGGACAGACAGACAGAGGGACAGACGGACATGGCGAAACTATAAGGGTTCCTAGTTGACTACGGAACCCTAAAAATTTTGAAAGTTTTTGTCCCCGTCTTGTAAGTTTCGCCTAGGTATTTTGGGACGAACCTGTAATTCCGATTATAGATATTAGAAACTTAGCTACTTACAAACGTCAACTCATCAGGCAGCTAAGGTACCTACTAAGATAAATCTCATTCGGTATAAAATTAAATAACGCGAAATTTACGCGGCTAACTCTTAATTTCCGAGGCAGGAAATTATCGAAGTAGGTAAAGCGTTTACTTCAGTACTTACACGTTCCGTTACCGAGTTTTATTCCCGCATTTGGTGAATCGAAACAATTTGCTGGATTCATTTTTATTTTACCGGTGCCATTGTTCTCCTCGGATTCATTCAACATTTTCCAGTAAACAAAAAATGGAACGATTAATCCTTCTTTGTAGTAATGTCGGCGAGACGAATGGTTTGTTCACCTTCATGGAAACAATTAAAAATACTACGTACTTTATCGATACACTTATTTAAATTTTCATCATCATCTAATCATCGGTAATAGTCTGTTCATGCATGCATGAAATAAAGTTTTGCCGGGTAAGTACCTAGGTATAGACGGCCCGTCAGGAGGCCCGTAGGGAAGGCTTGCTCTTGTCACGGCTAGGCATGTATAGTGCTTTTCTCAAACATATGCAATGAAATAAAAAATACACAACTCAAAAAAAAATTTGCTACTTAGCCTGTACCTACATGAAAACGGTTTAAAAAAATTACTTGCCTTCAATTTAGTATGAAATTCCTTTACAGTTCTATCGAGTTGTTCCGCCTAAAACATGATAGGTACTTCGAAGCCTGTTTATAAGTCTTATAACAGCTTGAAACGCTACAAAAAATATTCGAATTACTCTCCATCTTGCCTGAAAACTTCCTGCGTTGCATTTAGGTACCGAAACTAACACATAAACCTAACAGTTCCCACTTATTTATGTTGGGTGTTTGCAAAGAATTTTCATAGTTAAAGCGTAAATAATTACCCTAGCTAATAGGCACATTAGGTACCTACATTCTTGATGGACAGTAATATGCATACTTAGTCTAAATAACAGTAAGGATCTTAGAATTGGTAATCAAGCTATGAATAATAACGAACGAAAAATTTCCATTATACATTCACGTATACAACGCGAACATTAAAAAAAATCATTAAACTTTTATTCTTTGGAATGATGTTTCTGAGGTGCAAAGTCTGCAGGCGCATATACATAAACGAATGAAGCGCAGAATTAATTTGTTTTAGGCATTTATGACATTTATTTATTTTATTTATATAACCCCTTTGTACTTCGCTAGTATCTTAACTTGCCATAACGTTGGTTTTGGAAGGGGGAGAATTGTTGAAAAGCCGACAGTCCCTATACCTGTTTCCAACATGATTTTCGAAAAACATAGGATGGAAACATAAGATAGCTTAACTAATGCTCTGCCCCTATGGAGTCGGCTTTTCAACCAGTCTCCCCCTTCCAAAACCAATAGGTCTAGGTCTACACTACAGTGAAAAACTTACAAACATACTAACACACTCACAAACTTTCCTCGTTATAATTTTAGTGTGACATATTTTTTAACGGTAAGAATTTACACGGGGTACAATAATTTATATATTCAAAAGCCGATAAAGTGGTAATTCTCGTTTATTATATTTGTACATCTCTGAATACAGATCTATCACCAATATCGCCATACACATAGCGAAAATAACGTGATTATTACATTGCCAGCCTAATCTGTATGCATATAGTACAATATAGTAATATGTATAGTATGTTTTAAAATAGGTACCTCTGTTAATTTAGGTATATTATATAGTACCCTCTTACATTGGAACCATCTACAACATGCATTTTTACGTCACCCTAGGCCGTAAGTAGGATTTTCTGCCCGCTACGCGGAGAAAATCTCACTTCCTGGCCAAGACAAGACGTAAAACTTTAGACAAACAACCGGCGATCATTCGTAAAACCCCACATCGCATATTTATGGCAGAAACACCTGCGATCTGGGATTATTCACGAATTTACCGCCCTAGTTATGTAATGCACTATTAACAACATACGATAACAAGATGTAGAGCCGAATAGTCTACTACGTATAACTATTACAAGATAAAAATATTCAATCTTTAAACATATGTAACTCTATAGGATACTTATTAAGTCGACATTACGCGCCTAGTATATAACTAATAATGTCGTTGTCGGTAGTCGTGATAGCAACAGAAGGGAAACATTAATCATATTATTGCTAATAATGTGATTGCTTTTAATTTACTAGAACACTTATAGCCCCCAGACTCACAAGAAGTACCGGTACAATTCTGAGTGTTACTCCGAAGCTTGTAATTCGACGGTCGTATCGCGCAGTCTTCCTCAATTAAACACATTTTCACGCGGAGCTAGAGGGACGACAAGATACCAATTTCGAACTTAAGAGCCTTTTATCAACCTATTGACCGCCAAGCGGTCTAGCAATTTACCGTGCCACTGACGCCAGAGTAAAAAAAAAAAGATGTGCCCCAAAATCAACAGGGATTGAAAAATACTTGTAGCGGTTAGAATTACAAAGTTTTTGATCATTGAAATTTGGACGGCTGTGGCCGACGTGGCGTCAGGGGCACGATTTTTTGTTGACGGCCACAGCCGACGGTGGCGCTCAAAAGGTTAAATTTAGAACACCTCTGCTTCAGTCTTGAAGAAGCCCTTACACATTATACCTACGCATTTGCATGAAATGGCTTCTTCAGCTGTATTTCAATTGCCATATACCTAACGTAGGGATTTTTGCGAGTAAGGGGCCATTTATTCATTACGTAATCAGGGGTTAGACGTTCCTAAGATCTCTACATGCCCTGTTTGACGATTCATAGAAAACAGAATGAGAATTTTCTTACATGGGGGTCAAAAATAGTCAAAATTCTCAAATTGTCCTTACGTAATCAATGAATAGCCCCTAACTAGGGCACATAATGGTCGACAATGTGGCTCCCTTGATGCTACAAGGAACCATACGCGATCGCTACTTTCTATCAGGAGGATTACCTATGTTTGCCGTTTGATACATCGACTTATAATCAAAACATTTTTCCGTTGTCCAATACGGTAGGAAACCGCCCACCAAACAAACATTACTGTTCATGACTAACTTGAATCAATACTTACTGAGAAAAGAGGAATATTTTTATTTTAACATCAAACGAAATAAAACAAATGCGGCTTAGCCCTGTTTAAAAACATTGGTGTTGGGAAGGCTCTTGGACGGCTAGAGTTTATAAACATTAATCGAGAGTTAAAACCTTTTCATCATTCGTAAACACACTTTTTATTAAGTGTGTTCAAATTTTTATGGAATTTAGACCTATGTTTATAGTTGTGGTGGTGGACTACTGAAATCTACAAATACACAGACGATAGGTTTTATACAAAAACGAAATTTTTATGACAAGCTTTTTTTGCAGACTGTATTTTGCTTTGACCATCCGCCAGCTATTCACCGAGACGATTCTAAAGAGACCAAACATGGAGGATTGCAGCGTCTTATTAGGTACAGCGTTCCTATGTGTCGGCTCTATCTTCATGGTGTCATAGTATTGTATTGTCATAAGTCATAAGTTACGTAGCTACACCAAATTTCAACTTAATCGCCTAATCGGTCACCGGAAAGTGGTTCAAATGTTACTTGCAAGATTTGATAACAGACAACAGGACAGGTGAAAGTAAATAAAAGCTTGTAAAAAGATGTTACGAAAGTAGTGATGTGAAAAAATTTAATATACAAATAATGACCCTCTTTCCAGCTTAGGACCCTTCAAGTGAGTCTGGAGGGCGACTAAACCGACGTAAAGCTCCTACACGTTAAGATACAATGACGTTAACGATTATTAATAATTATATGGAATGAAACTTAATCACAAATGAATGGTAATACCCACTAAAGCAGAAAACAACAAAATTATTCGAGTGCTATGCACTGCAGTCTATAGATCGGTAGATCTTTACCGTCTAAACTAATGTATGTAAGTAAATAAGTAGTTAATTTTAGCTTGTAGGGTAGTATTATTATATGAATGTTAACATGATATCAAGCTGTGAGATTATTTGTATAATTATTTGTCACTATCAAATAAAATATTTCTGTTTGGATGTTTATGATTATACTAGGTATCCTCGTTTGAAAGCTTTCTTTTTTTGCTTTGTTGATATGATGTTCAAGATGACACGTGTAGTAATTCATAGTTGTAATTTTTAGCTATCGCTGTTAAGTGTAGTATGTATAACAATTTAAAACAACAAGTTACATAAACAAATCAGGGGATGCGATTTAACAACATCCTTATTACAAAATATACAAAGAGAAAAACATACATATCTAATTGTAATTTTAAAATAGTGTAAAATATTATTGTGATCTGTCATCCTTCAATGAGCTTACAGTCTACGAATGCAAGAAAATATGACATAGTTCATCGCTAAGTGGCAGTTTGTAATGAATTCTACATTATTAAGTATATCAATAAGTATTGTGCAGAACACGCTCACTCTACACTTACAGACATCAAATCACAATAAAATACTCTATGTACAAGTTCAAAATTGCACCCAGTCTTGTTGGCTGGCGGGCGTCGTCGCCTGTTGGCTTGGAGCACTAAAAAAAACAATATTCATATTACAATTATTGCAAAACATGAAATATAAATGCATTATCTTTACAGCTTTTTTCGATAATGCTGAATCTTACACCTCAATTCTTGGGTTTGGCTGCCAATGTATTTAAATAAAATACGGCACAAAACATGATACGGATTCTTTTACTATCGCAATAGTCTAGTTTCTTAACCCTTTGACCGCCAAAGACGGCAAATCACGTCATCGGAAATTCGTGCCACTGACGCCAACGACGCCTATTGACGTCAAAATTTTCAATGGTCAAAAACATGCTAATTCAAACCACTATCTGTGTTTTTCAATCTCTGTTGATTTTGGAGCACTTTTTTTCTTTTGGTTTGTCGTCAGTGGCACGGTGAATTGCTTTGCCGCTTGGCGCTCAAAGGGTTAATAGACGTTCCATAGTAACTGCTCTATTCTCTGGGAGATGAACATAAAAATCTAAGTTTCCAAGATTTGCCTTCCTAGGATTATGGAGTTCTTTGTCATATATTGCCAGAAAGAACGAGTACAATTTTGAGCAGCAAAAGGTCACTGAATCAGATTGAAGGCCACCAGACTTAAGAAGAAATACCGCTGCTCAACTTTTTTCATCGTCTGTTTACGTTACACCTGGTAAATACGGCGTCGCATACAAATGAGGTTCAAACTGGTGACAATAATTAGTAAACAAATGGGTCGTAGAGGTCATGGCGCGAGGAGGAGGAGCTTAACAAACATTTCTGAATGTACTCTCATGTAAATTTGCCTCACCTGGCGGAGTTATAATCACCCCACTCCGAGTTAGCAGGGGCAGGCGCTGGTGCCGAGGGCGAGGGCCCGTGTTGCGGAGACGGGGGCGGCGGCAGCCGCGACCCCCCTGGCGGAGGAGGCAGGAGCCCACCGCTCGCGCCTGCTCCTGGACGTCGCGGCTTCGAGTCTGAACCATCCTTTTTCTGTAAATAAATTATTTTTTTTGCTATTTTATGAGACCTCTGCTTGTTTAAAAACATACTGGATATATATTAACCCTATTATACAAAACGTAACTTCAAAAAGTGTTTATATAATTACCTCAACATCCCTTCGAGACCATGAATGTAAAGTCACATTCGAAACATCAAGGTTATTAAATAAACACTTTTTGAACGCGATGAAGTCCCAATTTGCTATAATAATGTACAAAAATTGTATTCGTTTAAATCAATACTGATGGGTTTTTTTACTCCAAATATATTATAAAGTAAATTTGAACTAGTTAAGGGGTGTGTGGCCTATTTGCAAAATTAATGCTAAAGAAGCAAAATAAATCTTTAATATTGCATCCTGCTAGTTTTACCAGGTCACATTCATTTGTAAAGATAAAGTATCCACCCACTTTATGTTTCTAAGTATGAAAGAGTAATCAACTTTATAGGCAGAGATAACCATGATACTCACAGCTAAAATACTTAAAATAAATGACAATCATACATAACCAAAGGCTCATAGACAAGAAGACAGACACACCAAAAAATTTATGACTATTAATTTTCATGTAACATCACTATATTACCCATGCACCTGCTACATTAAGCTATACTGTAATTTTTTTTTTCTATTTTGTATAGTGTGAATAATCAGTCAACATAATATGAATGGGTGGTTCTACTTACAAGGGAATTTTCCGCGGCTAACCTTACTTTGTATAGTTTTTGTGGGCAGATTATATTGATTTACGATCGAAACTGTACAACTAAATGGTTTCTAGTATGACACTGAAAATTAGCTAAGCCCTAAATATATATCTCTCAAAAATTGTACTTTAAAGTGCCAAATTCTCAGTCTCCAGGCATGTCTCTCGGACGAAATGAAAGCTTAATGGCTGCCTCATAACTGCATTTTGGGTATGTACGTAATATTTTCGCTGAAATAGAAATCTATAATATATCTAGTTTCAATGTGTTTGTCTAATTTTACCTTAAATGCGAAACCTATTAAAAAAAAGTGCATTATATGTTGTCCCTCGTTTTTTACCTCAGTCTCCTGCTACATCAAAACACGTTAAAATCAGTTTGAGTTACCACGTCTAGCGCGTTGCTGTTCGGTCTGAGTGAAAGATCGGTGAAGTCAGCATATAAATGATCGCGTTTGTCTCGGTTCGCGGTTGGCTTAGTCGCTACGGCGAGTTGTATAAGTGAAGTTGTGCTACGGCCAGTCAGCTTAACAGTATCCTGGCACGTATTTATTTAAAATCCATTGTTTTCTATACACTTTTTTTGCATTCATAGTTCGTAAATTCGTTACATTTGAGTACGAAACTGCATGATTTCCATATTAAATGTTGCATTGACGTAGGTATTGGCTAAAAACTTACAATAATCTCAGTATCCTGTCCTCAGTCTCCTGGGCCCATATATTGTTTAAATGGTCATAAATTTGGTATATTTTATTTTTTGACTGGCCAACGGGCCAGTAAAAGAACAACCTCCGCTAGGCGTTAAGCTACTTTTCTGACCTTAGATGCTAAAAAAATGGTGTGCCGCAAATCACTTCATTTTCGTCCCTCCTGAGTAGAACCACCCGAATAGAAAGTGATTAAATATTTTTATTTCTATTTTTTTGTCATATTCATGTCCAATTAACTTGATATGTAGATGATTTCAAAAACCGGCCAAGTGCGAGTCGGACTCGCGCACCGAGGGTTCCGTACAAACACTTTACATCCCTAAGTGGTTAAGTTAAGTTTGCACCTGGTATGTATAGCGCCCCATATAAATTAGGTGCAAAGTTAGGTATTAAAAAAAAACTACTTACTAGATCTCGTTCAAAACAATTTTCGTTGGTAGTTTAGTAATGTACATCATATGTTTTTTTAAATTTTTCATTTTCTTATTTTAGAAGTTAGAGGGGGGGAGGACCAACTTTTTTCCACTTTGGAAGCATCTGTCACGCAAACTATTCGGTTTAGAAACCTCGATATCATTTTTGAATATCTATCCATAGATGTCATCAAGAAAAAAAAATTTTTGAGTTTCAGCTATAAGTATGGGGAGCCCCCAATATTTATTATTATTTTTTTATTTTTGCATCAAAATCTTAATGCGGTTCACAGAATACATCTACCCACCAAGTTTCAACAGTATAGCTCTTATAGTTTCGGAAAAAAAGGGCTGCGACATACAGACGGACGGACAGACGGACAGACAGACATGACGAATCTATAAGGGTTCCGTTTTTTGCCATTTGGCTACGGAACCCTAAAAACGAAAGAGACACAAGAATGAGTTTCTTACGGTAATTTTCATGTTGATCTTAATAGTTTCTCCATCCTTGAAGCCCAGGTCCAACTGCTGCTGTGGAGCTTGTGGGCCTGAATTTTCCTGTTCTTTTCTCAGATACTTGAAATGGTCTTGAAGAGCCACATTAAGGTCGAAAGAATCAGACCTGTCGCCAAAGCCCAGTCCGATGTAAGCACTGCGACCTAGAATTTATTGCAACATGTTTGAACTGCCTTGCAAAACGAAATAAATATATAGGTACTTGCTTGAAGTTTATACGTACCATTGTCATCCTGAATCTTTACAACAAAGTAACGCGAGCTATCTGTCACGGATTCTAGAGCCACCCCCGGATATTTATCGATGGGACATTTAGCGAAAAGCTGGCCAGATGTTTTATCTTCTAGCTTCATTACCAATTCGTCCGCTTTTGAAACGAGCCTCATGCGCCCAGTCCATGTTGGTTCTTGCAGGTTCCAATCTGCTGCCCTGAAAAACACCCACTTTTTTATCTAGCACTAGGAAATAATTACGAATTCATAATTTAATCACCTACCTATATCCTCTGTTTGTAGTTTTGGGTGGTATTTTAAAAACAAATACTTCGTTTTTTACGAGTATTACACTCTCGTAAGTTTCCATTTTATGTATCAAACCACAGAATAATTTAACCTTCCATACAATAAACAAACTTTTGTTTCATTCGATACGATACACGATTATTTTGGATATTTGGATTGGACATGTAACTGTAAGTACTGACGTGACGTACATAGATTCTTTTTTTTCTAATACTTTACATAAATGCAATGATACAATTTCTTTCAGCCAATATGCGATCAATGTTAAAAGGTCCTGCTAGCAACATTACAAAAGAACCCACCAACAAACCGCTTATGGAACTGTTCGGATTCTTTATATCCCACTACTTCTATCTGAATTAAATAAGGGATTAGGAGATTTAGATATCATAAAAACATAATGTTATGGTGATAGCAAGGTTAAGGATATTAGCTTTAAACTCTTTGTTTTTTGGGACCAAGTATAATCTTACAAAATAAAAGACCAGAAATAATATGATGTAGAATTCGAACGCGTCAAAAATTTACCTGACAGTTGACGTATGACACATATCAATCATCACACATTGTCTGTGTGGTATGTTGTCTGTGGTGTGGTTGAAATGTTTTAAAAAAACCTTGTTTAATTAATTAATTGATTGAAAAAATCTTGTTTATTTGTGAATCTATTGCTGTATTGCAGCAAAATTTATGTTTGTACAAGTTTCTAAACAATAAGGTATGTGTGTAGATAATTCTATTGTTCAATCTCATCAAGAAGCCTTTTATTTTATGATCTCAAAGTAACATAAATGAGTAATTTATTAAAATATGGATTACATATTAACTAGGATTATTTAAAAGCATTTTCTATTTGTATACTGTATTGGAATTCACACCTTGTTAAACTGAAGAGAGATGAAGTAGTTTATTACAAATTATAAGGTTGTACGGCATCCTGTTTATCAAGCTTGTGCTGTGGTGTCTTAAAATTGTATGATAATATTTTATAAATAACTGCTCAATTCACCCAAGAAGTTTTTGGTGTATTAATACTCCTTACTACAAGAATTAAATGCTTTGGATTTGTTACATGTTTATTATAACTTGTTGCAGGTCAAACTAAAGTTATCAACACCTGCAATAATGGCGTACAATGTAAGTAAATCTTAAATTAATTTTATTATCTATGCTTGCATATTGTTCAATTCTATTTTCTGTGAGGTCAAACTGATAGTTAAAGTTACCTAAAACTACTCATTAATGCAGATATTTTGTCATTTTCCTACTACACTTAATTAGGTTGGATCCTAAGTATGAACATGATTGTTACAATACACATGTCCATGTTTTAAACAGAATAGTTATGTTTTATAATCATGACAACTCTCGTGTTTATCCTATCCTATAGCCTGACGCCACGTCGGCAACAGCCGTCCAAATTTCAATGATCAAAAACTTTGTAATTCTAACCGCTACAAGTATTTCTCAATCCCTGTTGATTTTGGGGCACATCTTTTTTTTTTTTACTCTGGCGTCAGTGGCACGGTAAATTACTAGACCGCTTGGCGGTCAATAGGTTAAACCATGTGAAAGTATTTTTTTACATTGCACTATAAACACATAAAAATGTTATACAAATTGTGGCAAGTCTTAATTAGTACATGAATTGGCATAGAACCATGGTACATATAAGAAAACAAGGTATGGCATTCCGGCAAGGCAGCCTTGCTACGTCACTGATTAGGTGCCGCTTTATGGTATCAAAATAATTATAAGGAAAAATGTTCAATACCAGTCGTACAGTTTTTTTTTAATATTACAATTGTCATGTTCTTTGAATAAATGTTTTTTGTCATAATAATTGGTTTTAAGGGTGAATCAACTTTTAAGTGCACCTTGTTGCTATGGTTACGCAAAATTTGTTTCTCGGACAACCTAAGCATTTTTCTATAAAACGGTATGAAGATGTCACTTGGACAACAACGGGGACAGAGTAAACAACACAAAAAAGTTGATTCACCCTTAAACACTTGATTTTAAGATATTCATACAGGTACCAAGGGAATCGGGGAGTATTATGGTTATGATATACTACTGGCAACAGAAACGGATTGAATGAACCAACCAACCAATCATAGCGGGATGACATCACCAGTCTGGCCTGTCATTCCGGAATGTAATACCTTGTCTTCTTTCTTATACCATGCATTATGCATAGAACAAGATATCACAGAAAACTACAAATAATATAAACTGGCAACATTTGTATACTTTATATACACACTTGCGAGGCGAGCGAGACAGATTATGCTAATCTTGCCTCTAATGGTGTTCCTTACTCTAAGGAAAGGAGCGACGCGTATCTTGTCTGGTCTTGTCGAGTTTGTTCCGCTGGGTTATGCCGCTATCACACGTTCCTAAATTATACTCGGATTTCTAATTCAAGACCAAAAAAAAATTGGGCAAGTGCGAGTCGGACTCGCGCACCGAGGGTTCCGTACAAACACTTTCCATCCTTAAGTGGTTAAGTTTGCACCTGGTATGTATAGCGCTCCATACAAATGAGGTGCAAAGTTAACGCAAACAATCCCTTTGTTGTATGGGAGCCCCCCTTAAATATTTATTTTATTTTTAGTATTTGTTGTTATAGCGGCAATAGAAATACATCATCTGTGAAAATTTCAACTGTCTAGCTATCACCGTTCTTGAGATACAGCCTGGTGACAGACGGACGGACGGACGGATAGCGAAGTCTCAGTAATAGGGTCCCGTTTTTACATAGATATAATAGACCACTAGATAGGGCGTTGATGACGTCACAGCGTAAGGAGCATAAACGTCAAGATGGGCTGTATCGGTCAAATGCGGCTGTAAATGTCAAATTATTATGCTACCATATTAAGTAAACGAGCGAGTAAGTAAGCATGCGATGATGACAACCCTGACCATCCTTTTCAACTTAGTCGCATTATAACGTCTGTTTTTGGCTAAAAATAAACAATATTAATATTTGTGTTTTTAAATGAAAAAAAAGTGTGAAAGTGCGTGCAAAACTTAGAAAATGTCGTGCATTGTGCGCGGATGCAATTCGCATTCTGGGAGAAAAGAAAACTTGGGTGAAAATATAAGTTTTCATAAGTAAGTAATTCAGTATTGTTTTTTCAGCAAATGCATCAGAAATTATGTTAATATTAAAAATATAAGCTTAGAAATAGGATTATTATTGCACGCAAATGATATCTAACTATGCTACAATTAAAATAAACATAGAAATAGTGAAAAAAACAATTATGTTAATTTCTGTCGTGAGGTTACTAGTGACGTAGAAAAAGTTATCGATACTTTACGATTCTGTGAATCAAGGTTACTTTGGTCAGGTGTATAATATTTAAAAAAGTCAATGACAATTTGGTGGACATTTTTGATAGCTTATTTTTTTCGTGGATAGGCCGAAGACGACAACTCTGTCTGAGCATAGTTGTAGATTTCGGTTATTTTATGTATTTTGTTATATTTGTTTACGTACATACAGAAGATTAAATTCAAATAAATATTTTAGTGTGTCCAGGACGCAAAGCTCTCTAGATATCTTTATTAATTTTCATCTGTTAGAAATATGAAATGTTGTCAATCGTATGTTTAATCAGCAAAGTGAGAGAAGGGAAGACTGTCAAATAAATGTATTATAAATTTATAACAATTTCAATGGTTTTTTGGTTCATTCCGTTAGTTTGCATAATAATTTTCTAATAACCACAGTCTAGTTCCATCGTGAGACGTAACCAATATACTAAATTTCAGCTCGATCGGTGCCCAGAAGTCAATTCTAATCTACTTTTCCTTTCTACACTTACACGATCAGACAAAAAAAAACATTTGCCTAAAAACCTACAGATTTCGCCAGCCGTGCAGTGCATAATTATAAATAGGTACTTTTCGTCCATTAAGATGTACAGTAAAATGGGTGAATGTCGAAGGAATTATTTGTATTGTATGATAACGTCGTATCTGTTATTAAGTAATCAGTGCTTGGACTGGGCTTTTTATTGAATCTTCAGCTAAAATAGCAGTCAAGTCAGTGCTCCCCATGTGTACCGTGGGAACCGAGAAAGATACCTACACATCGCGCATCGCGGTCGACGCGCTCAGCCAGTCGGTTGCCACACGCGCTCACGGCCGGACGCCGCCGGTCGCGCTATAAAATCACCAAAAAAATGGCTTCGTCGCGAATGAGACCAACGCGCTGCAGTGTTGCGGGATGTAAAAGCAACAGACATTTATCCTTTTTTTCTTTGCCGACAGACGATGAAATGTTACTAAAAATTCTTAGAACTTAATAAGCACCTATACCTAAACGCATTGCATACACTGTTATAATAGATACATGTAATGTTGAATAAATAAACCTACCTACTTAATATACTTAAATTCATAGAAAAAATCCACTACCTATATCAACAAGTGGCAATAATTTACTCACTAAGATTTACCAAATCAGTTTAGTGCGTGTGGCGGGAGAGTGCATTGCACGGCCTTAAAAGGGCGTAAAAGTCGGCGTTGTTCTTGACACTTAAGACCTTTTGCAAAGAATGCATTCGCAAAGATGAAACGCGTGATCAGATTATTATAAAACAACTTGTACCTAGTGACTGTTTCGAAGCCTGTAATGCTAGTATTATACAATATGTAACACATTATATATAGGCACCTACCAAACTTTATTTAGTAAGTACCTACTGTCATCGGGATATATTTAGGTTACTTAGGTACCTACACAGAGAGTTGTTTTTGTTTCAGGTTTCTGGTATGTTCAGATAGAATAGGTAGGTAAGATTCCGATATACCTACTCGGAAATTTAAACGATTTTGATTGTGTGCCGCAGTGCATGTGAATACCTATTTCTAGTAGGTACCTAATGATAATTAAATTTGACTAATAAATTTAAATAAATCTATCGTATTTTCATTTATATTGACTTTTTATAAAATCATTTCTAAGCGGTGTCAACCCTAGCCTCGTTTTGCCGGCACGTGCGGCCAACGACCCACGCGTTCAAGGTCGCTCCATTGTTAAATTGAGTAGGCATGAAAAGCGGTAGGTATTTGCCTTTTTATTCAGACATGGGTCTGTTCGAAGAACTATTATATTAATCTGTGGTCAAGTGGCTTAGAATCCTTTTCAAAGTGAGACTCAATTTAATCGCAATACTTAATCTTGTTATTTTTTTATAATGCTCTGTTGGCGGTACTCCTGGACACGGCGCGCATCGTCAGGAGGTTCCTCTCTCTGCAGCCCTAACCACCGGTAGCCTGGGCCCCTCCCCGCTGCCGGCGGCACCCTAGGTTAAGTTTTTTTATAATGTATTAATATTTTGTAATAACTTTGTTCTGTATTTTACTTATTATATAAATTTATTGTAAAAATACTTAACCTTAGATATTTAATGGATATACGATCTATCTATCTAAGTGAAACCAAAGCTACAGACATAAAAAATCACTTAAAAAATCCGTGTCAATGTTTTTTTTTTCATATAATTTTCAACATACCTAGAGCCTTAAATTTAAAGACGTTATTTTTTGGAACTAAGCATTAAATCAGTCCCAGTTAAAGATGTTTATTTTTTTTATAGGTTGATAAAGTTATCAACTTGATAACTTTATCAACTATATAATTGTAGTTTTATCGATATCGGTACGATATCGATAAAATGTATTCGGGCATCACTACAACGGAAAATTTAACACATGGGCTTGTACATTTTTTTAAAAGACGTAACTGACAAATATACTGTCATCTCGTTTTTTCTTGCGGAAACTTGACGTGCTTTACAGAGATAGCAATATTGTCGTAGGTTTCTACTAAGTAACACGCTCTCTATTAATTATTCCTTACTCTTAGCGTTTTTACCCTTTGGGTACGGAACCCTAAAAACTACGACAGATACGTCACTGTCAAAATTGACTACATTTAGGGTGCGTCCACACTTGTATCATTTCGCCGATCCGATCCCCGTCGCGTATCTTCACCGCGTATCATGAACGGTAAGTGTGGACGTCGCGCCGTGCCGCCGAGCGTTGCATGATCGCGACGGCGCGACGTCCACACTTACCGTTCATGATACGCGGTGAAGATACGCGACGGGGATCGGATCGGCGAAATGATACAAGTGTGGACGCACCCTTAAATGACATCTGAGTTTGTTTCTTGGCTTGCACCAAATCCTCAAGTGTTACAAGTACAATACCAAAATTTGTACCAAAAATATCCGATGTTTAAGTTTTTATTATCTCCTCTCGGATTTATGTAATAATAAATATATCTAGTTATTTTGTTAAAACATAGAGTTACAGTTACCAATAAATATATTATCTTAGCGTGTTTAAAAAAGAATAAGGAATTTACTATTGTAACAATATTTTATTTTTTAGTCACTGCCGAGAGATTCAGCAATGTTTTTTTTAATGTTATATGGTTATAGTTACTAGTTTAATGTTTTTATATCATTGTTTATAAATAAAGCAATATGTGAGATATGTATGTAGACAACTAATCTCACTCCTTCGTATTGCTATCACCCTCGTCACTAATTTAGGAAAGTGTATAGCCTGCATTATTATGGAATATGAATACTGTGATGGTGTTACCGGCGCCCCCTGGCAACACTGATGTATGTGTTTTCCAACCAAACAGAAAATTTCCGATAAAATAAAATGGCGGCTGCGCTTCGTTCTGTATATATTTCGATTTGTTTATTACGGTCCTTGTTTGTTTCTATACAATGTACAGTATCTACGAAGTGGTAACAAGTGATGTGAAATAACATTAAAACGTTGTGACTGTTTTGTATTCGGAATTATGTAAGAACAAAGATGAAACGGCGTTTGAATTGACCAATGAATCGTGCGGCTACCCAGATGCATAAAAATGGGAGAATCGACTTTGTTGTTGTTGCTTACTATATTCTTATGGTCACGATGTTTCGTTCTCGCTGAAAGCAATGAATGCCCTTCAAAATGTGATTGCTTGAATCAATACGCTGATTGTACAAGAAGGAATTTAGTGTCTGTGCCAAAAATTCCTAAGTGGGTGGAAGAATTAGATCTCAGCTACAATAAATTGAATGGAGATGCAAGCGAAGGATTTGATAGGCTATCAAGTCTCAAAGTTTTAAAAATTGATAAGAACACTTTGCACTTCATACCAAGCTTTCTACAACACAGAAATCTGCACGAAGTGAGTCTAAATAGGAATAACATTGGCTCTATTGACACGGGTCACTTTCCCGCAAACAGTTCTATCAGAATATTGAACTTAAACAGTAATCGCATAAAAGTGATTACTGAAGGTGCTCTGAACAATTTAACCAATTTAGAAGTGCTGAAGTTAAACAGGAATGATATTACATCACTACCCAACCACTTGTTCATGTACCAGTCTAGCCTGAGAACTCTGGAACTGAATCATAACAAACTTTATAACATAACTGGACTGCTTTTCCAAGGATTGTCCAATTTGACAACACTCAGAATGAGATATAATAACATAGACAATATAATGGATGGTGCCTTTTTTGGATTTAAATCTGTTCACCTTCTGCAATTGGACCACAACAGGATAAGAAGGATTTCAAAAGGTTGGATGTATGGCTTGGAATCACTGGTAGCATTATCAATGTCCAATAACTTAGTGTCAGAAATAAATGTGGGCAGCTGGGAATTGTGCACTATGTTAGAGAGCTTAGATTTGTCCCACAACTACCTAGTTAAGGTAGAAGGAACTACCTTCCAGTATTTACGGAACCTTCAGATATTAAATTTAAATAACAACAATATATCTGTGATAGGGCATGATGCGTTCAGTCTTATGTTTAACTTAAATACATTGCATTTAAACAACAACAAGATTTCATGGACTGTGGAAGATATGATTAAACCATTTAATAACCTACAGAATTTGGTAACATTTAGTCTGGCTAGTAATCACATAAAATCTATTAATTCAAGAGCATTTGAGGGTTTATCTAAAGTTGTAGATTTGGATTTGGCTGGAAATAACATAACATCAATTCAACAACATGCTTTTGATTCAATGCCTAAATTAAGAAGATTGCATTTAAACTCTTCATCACTGTTATGTGACTGCAACTTATTGTGGATAATCAAGTGGATCCGAGATAAAGCTGAACAGAAACACATTACAGCCACTTGTGCATACCCTGAAGAAGTGAGAGGTGTGGCAATATCCAAGCTTAAGGAGGATAATTGCGGAGACTCTCCAAAACCAAAAGTAATACAACATCCTAAGGCCCACCTTGCCATTAAAGGTCGATCTGCTAATTTAATCTGTTCAGCGACATCAAATCCTTTCAGCAATATGACGTTTCTTTGGAGAAAAAATAATGGCAATATCAGTAACCCGGTAGTGTATGAAAACATAACTGTGACTGGACAACCGCGGGCCACATCAGTTCTTGTAATACCAAATGTTACTCATGCAGACTCTGGCAAATATCAATGTGTTGTAAGCAATAATTTTGGCACAACTTACTCCTTAAAAGCAAAAGTAACTATAGTTACATTTCCTCGGTTTACAAAAGCTCCTCAGAATATCACAGTCAAAACAGGAGAAACTGTTTCATTAAACTGTGCTGCTACTGGAGAACCCACACCTGAAATATCCTGGCAGAAAGATGGTGGCAACGATTTTCCAGCAGCCCGAGAACGAAGAATGAATGTTATGCCAACAGATCATGTGTTTTTCATTGTGAATGCTAAAACTACAGATATGGGTGTATACAGCTGTGGAGCAAAGAATGTGGCTGGTATGATTATTTCTAATGCAACATTGACAGTTCAGGAAGAGCCTTCATTTATAAGAGTTATGGAAAACAAGGAAGTGATAAGCGGTGAATCAGTGGTCCTGCAATGTATGATATCTGGTTCACCAAAGCCGGTCTTGAAGTGGTTGAAAGATGGTATGCCAGTTGTTCATTCTGATCGGCATTACTTCACAGCAGATGATCAGCTCCTGATTATAATCTCTGCAGAGCCTAGTGATGCTGGACATTATGAATGTGAGATTACTAATGCATTAGGAACAAAAAAGGATATGACAGAGTTGAAGATCTTGCCACCTGTAGCCATTATGGTAAACGAAGAAGATATGACAGGTATTATTATTATAACTGTGGTGTGTTGTGCAGTGGGGACTTCTATTATTTGGGTAGTTATTATTTATCACACAAGAAGGCGAATGGCTTCGGCAGTGCCTTCTTTTCCCGCCGAAAGTTTAAAAATGACACAAGTGGTGCATAGTGATAGTGAATCACCTCAAATGTTTCCAGACAATATTTCTGAGCATTCGTCATGTAAAGACAGTGGGACAGGTGACTCAGCTAAACAGACGAGCTTTGATGGTGTGCCTATAGATAAGAATGAACAAGTGCATTTTGAGCCTGTTGTATGTCAAAGTTATTCTCCAGTGCCAGAAGCACATAAACTTCTTCCTTCTTCATTTAAACCATCCATTCAAGTATGTGTAAATACTTCTGTAACACCAGCTACTTATAGTTTTTCTAGTCACAGTATTAACAATTAAGTTTTTAAGGTGTTTCAACCATAAAATTGTATTACTAAATGCCATTTTCACTAATTGTATACATTTATAAGTACCTCAAGTCTTATCTTATTTACAAGTAAAAACCTACTGAATATTGAACCAGTTAAATAATAAATACTAATGATATTAAGAGAAGTGAGCATTAGAAGAATAAAATATAGAGGGAATAAAAGTTCTTATGTAATCATTAATATAATTTTATACCAGATATTTAAGAACTTCTACTTTTACTTAACTGCATCTCTCTCACCCTATTCTGCAATGTATTTCATTCCAGTTTGCCAATCAATTTATTATTTTTACCTATTTATATTAATTTTATGACATATTCCTGAACATTTTAGAATAGTTGTTAATTCCAGACAAGGGATGGAGTAATTCTATTTGTAAGTACATTAGATGTATCTATTACACTGTATGTTATTTGTGCTGATTTAGCAAGCAGTATTCAGATTAATACCTAACAGTTCAAAAACATACAATTAGTGAAAGGGCATTAGTCATCAGGCAGCTATAAACTTGATAAGCTTAGTACAAATGAAACAAACTTGCCAGTATTGGTTTTAATGTAAAAGACTGAATCTGTCATTAAGTATGGTCATTGTTATTTTTTTAGTTTTGTTTAGAACAATGTAAGAGAATTATACCGCAACAAATTAATACATTTACTGAGACAATGTTAATACACTAGTAATGTTACCTACCAATAATATTATTATCAGTTAAGAAAACATCTACTATTGTATCCCAAAATCCCCCATTCCAGATTTGAAAAAAAAAATGTATTAACAATTTTAATGTTTTTGATTATTTATTACAGTAAAGGGAAGGTAAGGGAAGGGGAATATTATTGCAGGATAGCCTTGGAAAATATGTGTCCAGAGCTTGGAATTTGAAACTACATATATCCAAACAATGCCTAGGGTATAACATAACACCATATACATAATTATTACATTTTATACATTTAGGAAATATATAATAATAGTGTTTTACCATCAGTTTAAATGGAGAAAGGATGAATAAAAAAAAATGTTTATAGGAATTGAGTGAGCCTACCTAAAACAAAGTTTCAAAACTAAAAAAAACATCCTTTTCCTATTGCTAGCAACCAACACCAAATATTTTTTTTTAAGAAATTTAAAAGTGAGCTATTTTTTTATGATTCCTTATTTATTTATTAAAATGTCTTACGGGTTATTATTGTAACGGGTGCCTCCCCAGGGGAAGGGAGTATTACTGTTGTACGTATGTGTTACTCTTATAAGGCATCGTTTCAGTTTATTTTTTGCCTTGGATATAGCAATTACATAATAGTTTCAAATTCCATGCTCTGGTGGCAATTTTTCCAAGGCTATCTCTTTGTAAGCCATGCCATGGAATAACTTGACATTAAAAAAAACTAGTTAACTAGAGATTAGCTATTAAAGTGGTTATATTTATAACAAATACCTAGGTGAAAAAATAACAATGTAACAATAAAGAATGACTTCATAATTACGTTTACAATAATTTAGTTTAAGTTATATAAGATTGTAAAAAGTAGTAGCTACTTAAGTTATTGATGTTAAATGTTAAATATGTCTATTTTACACTTAAATCTATTCTGACATAATTATGGGCACAAAATGATAGTACCTATATTCATTTTGAAAATACGTTAATTGGTGCGTAATGAGCTTCCAGAACTAAAATCGGGAAGTCTAAAATCGTATTACGTTTGAACACCAAGGAGCGAAATTTACTCGAAATTAAAGTGGCTTTTTCAAATATACTATTAGTATATATATATTTGTTATTAAACAATCTATTAAAATACGTTTCCTAACAATTTGGATGGTATTTTCTAATATTTATTCATTTATCAATTGAAAGTAGTATTAAACCGATTAGAAACAATCTTTTAATTTACATACAAACTAACATCACTTCTGAAAACTTTACTTGTATACATGACTGCTATCAAGAGTGACACAGCACTTAAGGTGGGTCTACGCTAGACGAACCGAGCACGAGCGAAGCACGAGCGGAACGTTCTCGGCTTCGTCGTTCGCGGCGTCAAGTGTGGACGTACAACGAACCTACAACGAGCACTTTCCTCGAACGTAGTTTTCCGCAGTGTGCTCGGGGCACTTGGCGAATATGGACGTTAATAATATTGCAGCAGCCGCTGCTGTTGCAGCGATTATTACATATAGTCAGCAAAAAAGTAGTAGTAGTAGATAATTTGTTTATACAGCCTTTTCTTGAGACTTGTCCCGACCGAC
Organism: Apotomis turbidana; assembly: GCA_905147355.2. NCBI lineage: Eukaryota > Metazoa > Arthropoda > Insecta > Lepidoptera > Tortricidae > Apotomis > Apotomis turbidana. Next base: position 16,417,585 of record LR990288.1, on the reverse strand, counting down.
CTTTAGGGCCGCCACAGACGTTCGGTTTCCGTACGATATGACACTTGCTGTTGTTATTCCATACAGAAATCGAGCATCGACCTAGGTAGGATTATCTTATAGCATCAGTAATGACGTTTCAAGTTTTAACCAAATTATGACGTCGAATTTTAACAGGTATGGCTTTTTGCTCTTACGGCACCGGTCAAACTTTATGTGTGTCGCTAGAGTTTTTTTTTTATTATTTATTTATATATTGTAGAAGTATTACATGTATCACAAGACTTGTGTTAGCATTGTCAATGTCATTTAGTAAAGTAATCAGAATTAATGCGAGTTAGTGTCTATTTCAAAGTACTTTAAGTATGTGATATATTTGAAAGCAATAGCAACCTATTTTTCTGTAACACTGCACGTAAAATACTGTTTACTAATTCTCTAAAATACTACCTACGTCATTGATTTGCATACTTCAGTTTAACACGTTCGTCTCCAGTGGCACATGATTGTGTTCAAAGAATTCTTACTCCTATGCCGGTGACAGACTACAGAATTCGGTCTACAGAATTTGTAATCCTATTGATACCATAATATATGTGTCTACGGAATATGTTAGTGACTTTCATTCAATTCGGGCGGCATAGCGTAAATACTGAGTGGAATGCTGCCGGAGGCACATGTTAAGCTAAGCAGTGAGCTGAAAACGTCATTGCTATTTTGTCAGTTCCAAGAATTACTGTTAAATATGTATAATAATGTTATACTTGTAACGCTTTCCTATTAGATAATAATCTATAATAAAATAGACGTTTCAGGAGAATTGTATACATATGTGGCTCTGGCTCATATAATAAAAACGATAACCGAATACTAGATATCTATGTAAAGCTCAGTTTAATTGAACAATATTCAATATTTATTGATACAACAGGCAGCTAATTGTGGCAGATTGTATCTGAACCATGTTAATGTATTGTAACAATTTAACGAACAAACAAATGTGATGAAAAGGCCTTTATTGTCTCTAATTTTTATAATAAAATAGCTCTTCAATTTTGCATGAACGCGAATTTGAATGAAGTTAGAACTTGCGGTTTTGTATCGTTTATATACGTTGTATATATAAGAAAATTAGCGTAAGGCGACTATTTATACTTTATAATTAAACAATAAATAGGTTTGACTCAAAAGTTATTTCATTATGATTTCATCAGTCTACGAATGTAATTCCTTTATTCTATAGGAGAAACCTAAGTATAACGAGAATGAGCAACCTAACTAGGTTACTGTGTTTTCCGGTGTGTTGTACGGTCAGCATCAAAAGTAGCTGACTATTTTACGTCACATTTATATCAAATGGAATACTAAAACTGTCAGCTACTTTCGATGCCGACTGTACTTGTTTTGGATCTCCTCATATCAACTAACTCATGGATCAATCAATGGCTCAATCTAGGAAGCCTTAATAACTTAAGCCAGCTCTGGACAAATGTTTTGCTGGCATACATGACAGTGTTTCCGAAGATGACGTCAGGGATAGTGCGAAGTGAAGGAGAAGGATGATAAGGAAGGCTGACCCCACCACCATATGGCACACATAGTCAGGAAGTGAGAGAAATTAGTATGAGAAACCATGGTTAAGAAGGCTATAAGACTGCTTTTCCACTTGAGCTTAACACGTTGGCTGCCACGAGCATCACCGGTGGGATCAGAAGCCCATTTTTCAGGGTATTGTTTTGCGGGTTTTTCTGGGGGCCAGAGTCAAACTGAATGTTAATTGTAGAGGATACATAGTTACTTACTACAAAATAGCATTGAAAGTTTGACTAGCCCCCGAAAACATCCGCAAAACAATACCCTGAAAATGAGCATCTAATCCCACCGGTAACGCTCATGGCCACACAGAGAAGGTTAAACGATCCCACCGGTGATGCTCATAGCCACACAGAGATGATTAAGCGATGCTCATCTCAGTAATAGAGCGATGCTTTGAGCGTCACAGGCATAGAGTAAATTATATGTCACCGGTGGGATCAGTAAATTTGTATGGGGCGTGGGAGGAATAGCTACCGTACGTATAGTATGGTGGGCAGCCAACGTGTTAAGCTACATGTGAGGAAAAAGTCCACCAACAGCCAAGGAGAAATGGAAGAACATTTTCAAAAAGCTTGAATTTTTTTATAGGTATCTACTTATAGACAGTATAGAAATAACCCCCCTCATTCAAAGAATAAGTAAAAGTTACAGATTTTGTTTTCATGTAGGTACCGTAAGGTGATGAGGCTATTTCGTAATTTACCTACAAATTAAAGGTTTTAGCAGTAATATAGGTACATATCGGTATAATTACCTATAGCAATAGTTGAAACTGAAACAAATGTCTTATAATGTTTACAATGAAGCGAACAATGTTAATGGTTCAGACAGGATTCGAACCTGCGTTTCTAACGGCATTCCGGGCCAACACGGGCGTCCTACCAACTGGACCACCGAACCAGATGTCAGAGCCATTGAATCTTTCAACTAGTTGCTTCAACATGCCTTAGGGTGGCATCGTAGCGCCATCGACCGTAATACCGTAAATGTCTTATACCTGAAAACATGTACGTATCGCTCGCTCGGTTGTACGTAGCGCGCGTGTACACATCGCTTAGTTGCGCAACTGAGCTCTAGAGCAGTCAGCCTGACTGTGACTACGATCTAGCACTACCACCGGCCGAGAACTTCGAGATTGGTATTCTAGCAGCACGAGCAGAGCAGACAATCAAGTTGATTCCTATATACCTACGTAAGCCACTATAAAAACATAAAGCGCGTTGATTTTTCTTAATGTTTGCACATTTCTAAAATTCAATTCGCGGCATTTTATGGGTAGCTACTTAGTTCTCACTAAAACGTAGTGATTACATACTCTTTGGTTCTCACATCTAATTAAGAAATGAGCCACCGTAATGTAAAAAAATAATATAATTAAGTAGGTAGGTACTCAAAAATATGAAGTCCATTGCGCCTGAAACGGGAAAAGAAAAGGAAGGAAACAATCGCACTTAATTTCTGGCACACGGTAGGTAATGTCTAGATCTCAGCTAGCCAGATCACTGCACGTTACTCTAGTTAGAGTAGCCTTTAGAGCAGTTTATTAAAAGGGTGCGTTTACCAATTACTTAATGTGATTTAACCAATCACACTGTTTCCATCGAGGCGGAGTGAACATTTCGACCATTTTGATTGGCCTAACGCGCACCCGTCTGCCCAGCTCCTCAGCGGTCGGAACGCACTCTATAATCTGAATTTTTGAGGCCTTCGCTCAGGACTTCAGGACGTGTCTTAACCTTAAGCGGCGAAGCAGGTAGCAATGGAGCACTTGTTTATCATTTTTTGTCGCCACAAAAAAAAAATTGTGCGTGGAGGCCCTCCGCGCGTAAGAAGTGAAACTTTCGTAATGTGGAAATGTAAATAGAAAGGGGTAGAAATTGTAATTTCAAAAGAGAAAACCTAACAATCAATTGATATTCACAAGAACGTACCTTGACATAACCTTAAATCCGTCGCATTGTCCGTGGGATTGTTGCGTTGAACGTTTAACGCAACAGTGCTTTCCTACCCCCTCCACTGTAGCGTTAAACGTTTAACGCAACCTTTTTGGAAGTCGCATTAGAAGTTACACTTCAATTATAAACAAGTGCTCCATAATCAACGGGGATTGAAAAGCCCTTACCTATAGCAGTTAGAATTATAAAGTTTTTGATCATTGAAATTTTGACGGCTGTGGCCGAAGTTGGCGTCAGTGGGGCAGTTTTCCTTTGTCACAGCCGGCCAGGTTCTTCAGAAGGTTAAACGCGCATTGTCACTTGTAAGCTAGTTAAATTAAGTCTTCAGCAATCTATAACGCCACATGACAAGTAACAACATGTCGCGTTATTCTTATTAGTATATAAAACAAGCAATATTCTGATTCCAGCCCAGTTATGGACAACAGGGTTACGGTCAACAACCACCTGGTCAAGGTTATGGCCAGCAACCACCTGGTCAAGGTTATGGCCAGCAACCACCTGGTCAAGGGTATGGTCAGCAACCACCTGGAGGTTATGGGCAACCAGCCCAGTTGGAAGTGGGTCACGGACCCTACCCGTCCGTGGGGCCTGGTGGCGGAGTCTCGCCGCAGGTCCAGCAATGGTTCCGCGCCGTCGACAAGGACCAGTCGGGGTTCATCACGTGCAATGAGCTCAAGTCGGCATTGGTGAATGCGCAAGGGCAGACGTTCTCGGATTCAGCTTGCAATTTAATGATTGGTGAGTACCTAATTATAATTGTCAAGATAATTTTTAAGGCCTGATTCCAACCGATTTGTAAGACAGAACTCAAATATTGTATAATGCACCTAAGTATAGCAGAAAGTCACTGGGACTACTCGAAAGTAAGCCTTCAGCAGGTTGCTTTTGCACTTTATTGATTTTTGGGTTCCTGGCTTTTTCGTTGATTGTGAAGATTTTGCACGCTGGTTCAGTAACAAACAGTCTAAGCGCTGACGTCATGGGAGTACAGTCGTGCACGACAGGAGACAGTTCCAGTCCTTTGCAAGCTGTAGCTTGAGGCACAAAATATTGTCATAAATGAAAAAAAACTATGCCAACTGAAAATAATATTCAAATTTCTACTTTTCAGGGATGTTTGATAAGGATCGTTCAGGCCACATCAACGTAGAAGAATTCGACAAACTGTACACTTACGTCAACCAATGGTTGACAGTGTTCAAAACATACGACACTGACCAGTCTGGACAAATTGATGAACAGGAGTTATCTAAAGGTGTGTATAACAATGTTACTAATTTTTACCACTGCTTTGCCTGTGTGGCGTTCGGTACGAAGACTCCTGTGGAATAAAAAGTAGTCGATGGGGTTATTCTGAGAGAAAGTAATTGGGTGTTTTTTGAAGTGAAACTTCTAATGCGACTTCCAAGGTTGCGTTTAACGTTTAACGGTTGCGTCAAACGTTTAACGCTACCGTGGAGGGGGTAGGAAAGCACTGTTGCGTTAAACGTTCAACGCTCCTGGGGAGGGGGATTAGAAAGAGACAGAGCGAGAGTGAAGAAGTTTGTCAAGAAGAAACAATAATATGAGTTCACTAAAAATCTATTTCTGCCCCTACCTATTTGCATTTCCACATTACGAAGTTTCACTTCTTCCGCGCGGAGGGACTCCACGCACTATTTTTTTATATTTATGACCCAAATTCAGTTGTCAATAGGTATATCTGAGATAAAAAGTAACACTTATCTAGAGATAATGAGCACTTAAATTTGCGCCATAAATAAAATATAATAATAATAAAATCGCAACTCGCATTACGCTTTAGTAGAATTGCCTTATGGCACTCCCACCAACCGTTTTTGTGCTCACCAGTTAGCGCCACTGTCGACTGAGATCAGTAAAAAACCGGCCAAGAGCATGTCGGGCCACGCTCAGTGTAGGGTTCCGTATTTGCTCATCCTTCACAATTAAGAGACGGTCAAAGACGGAAAGACGGGAAAAGGTCGTAAACGCCAAAGTAACTGTTATTACTTATTACCTTCTGGAAGTCAACTTACGTCCTTTTAAAGAAAATTATGAAATTTTGCGATAACTCAAAAACGGATGGACCGATTTTGTTCAATATAGTTTTCATTGAAAGTAATTATAAGGCCTGATTTCCACGAATTTTTCCATATTTTTTTGACCCGTGGTTGAAAAGTTAGTGGGGGGGGACACTATTTTTTTTTATTTTCGGAGCGAATATTTACAAAACTACTGACTTTATCAAAAAGTAATGTTTAGAGACCCCTATTATTTTTAGCAGACCTATTTAACGACACCCCACACACTAGGGTTGTAATGAAAAAAAAAATTCACCCCCACCTTAGGTGTACGAGAGGTACCCGAAAAAAACATATTTTTTTAGTTTTTATTTTACCGTTTTGTCGGCGTGATACATACACATACTCTTACCAAATTTCAGCTTTCTAGTGCTAATGATCACGGAGCTAAGCCGCGGATGGACAGACGGACAGACTGACATGGCGAAACTATAAGGGTTCCTAGTTGACTACGGAACCCTAAAAAACAAGATCAAAGCTACAATGCAGACATACATTACAAACGAATGTCGAATATGTATTTGACAAATAATTACTTTTTAGAACACACATCTAAATGTGTTAATATAATATAATATAACATCTAATATAATTAATTTTTAAGACTGAATATTTTATTCCCTTATTCCTAATTTTTCTGTATGTAGGTATTTATTGTTAGTATTTCTATTTATTGGTCCCTAGACCCGTATTGTATGTCTGTAATACATTGTACTCTTTATTGCACACCTCATACAACATAGGGAGAAATACAATGCGAGAAATTACAATTAGAGGTATACAACAGGCGGTCTTATCGCTATAGAGCGATCTCTTCCAGACAACCTTTGGGTAGTGGAGATCTTGAAAAATGATTTTGTTATTAGGCGGTGCAAAAATCGGAAAGTAATAATAATAATAATATATAGATGAAAAACAAATAAATACATACATATATTCAGCCAAAAGAACATATCATTAACTAGGGACAGGCACAATTTACTATGATCACGAGTAATCGAGTTAAAGTCCATAAATATCAGTTTGTTTTGTATGCATTCGAAAGTTCTGATGACCTAACTCGACACTAGCGCCTCTAGAGACAATTCATTAGACATTAGAGTCAATTCAAACGCAAAAGCCCTCATTAAAAAATTACATCCCATAAACACAATTTGTTCTTAACGCTAAAGTTAAAATTTCATTTTGATGATACTGCTTAACATTGATTTGGAGTATCTATACTTCTCCTTTACGTGTACCCATGTAATTATAACACAAATGTAATGAAATTGTTTTAAATATTATTTACGAAAAAATTACTTACTGTTGAGTTTATTTCGGCTTTCTGCTCAACAGCGGTCTCCTCTTGCGAAATGCCGGTAGATTCATAATCTGACTTGTAAAAGTGCCCCTGTGGCCCTACAGCCCGACACAAAAGAGTAGAAAACGGATGAAAAAGGAACTAAAATTTTTCATACAAAATTGTTACCATATTCAAGCACTTTACGTCAAAAATGTGACAGTTGCGAAGGAAGTGGCGCCCTCATTTATTTTCTACTCTTTTGTGTCGGGCTGTACTTACTGAATAAATGATTTAATTTCATTTCATAAAGTTAAATTATTGTAAAGCGGCCACATGCATGATGATGTCAGCTTCTATTTACGTCAGAATACTTATATTACTTATGCAGTTATGTGTTATGATATTTCGACAGAAGACTATAAAGTCACAAATAGTAGTGGACAAAGAATAAAAGCTTAGAAATGAGCATTTCTCAAAAAGTTTGCACAAAATTAAGACGTCAATTAACGTTCTATTATATTTTTCCTATTTTGTTACCAATTTTCTTTGTGATTTCCAATACATTGATTTCAGATTATATATCATTAAAAAAGTATAACCATAACAGAACCCTAATTATCGAACACAGCCATGACATTGATATAAAATAACTATAATAATTAATAAAATAAATAATTAATAATACTTAAATAATTACACCCAGAGCTGCTGGAGTGGGTGTTCTTTTTATAATCATTTTATTTTTAATTTAGTATTAGTAGTTTATTTAGTATTTAGCAACTCTTTTACCACTGCTCATTTGAATATTATAAATATGTTTTTTTTTTTTTGTTTATTTATAAATAAACTGTTAGACACATTAAAATAATTGTTAACAAAATAGGAAAATTATATTGAACTTTAATTTCAAGTCTTAATTTTGTACACACTTTTTGTGATGCGCTCAAATATCCTAGTCTACTGAGAAATGCTACAGATAGACCCAAATGTTTTTGAACAAATGAATCCGAGCGTGTGATAAAAAAATTACCACTATGCATAGGACGAGTATACTAGAATGTAGATTCTAGAATCTGATGAACTAATAATAAAAAAACTGTTCTCACTGGAATCTGAAGATATTGGCAGTAAAAATTAATAAAAGAATAATTCCGTAATAGACACCATCATTATTATACTTGTTTATAGATTAATCCAAACTGCGTTGTGTTTTTTAGCTCTGAATCAAATGGGATTCCGCTTCACCCCGGACTTCATCAGCTTTTTGACGAAACGTTCAGACCCGAAAGGAGGGAAGATCTCAGTGGATGAATTCATAGTTCTTTGCGTCCAGATACAGCGTTTCACTGAGGCTTTTAGAGTGCGTGACACTCAACAAAACGGCACAGTCACCATTGGTTTTGAAGACTTCTTAACAGTTGCACTAAGCTGCACCATATAACAATACTGCACAAATAATGTGGGGGACTCTTAAAATGACAAACAGATACTGGAAATGCATGCTTTTATTGAGGCAACAAGTGTGGACGAAACACTGAATGTCAGTTACCACGCAATACAACTCCGGTCTCACCGAATCAGCTTCTTACAAGAATTTCAATGACGCACCAGCTCGACGACTCACATACATCATACAGGATACTATTAGTAATTATGCGGACTTGCTTGACCATACATTGCCGGCTTAGAATTCCATTGTATCTGTAAGTGAATAAACTATTTTTATAATAAGTTGTTTTTTATTTTCAACCAAATTCAACAAAGGGCAGTTTTTGTTTAACAAATTATTTTGTTAGATGCTAGTTGTCTGCCTTTGCCATGTGTTTAGTTCTATGTTACATTTTCGGAGTATAACGGAAATTTGACTTTAACTGTCTTGTTTGCACGGTATTGCAAGGAAAGCAACAGGTAGGATATATATGTCGCGCGACAGAGTCGCGCGTCACAGTTACGCTAGACGTAATAAAATGAATATAATACATAATTGGCAATTAGGTATATTTCGGATCCAATGTAATATTTTAAAGCTTTAGAAAAAGTGACACAGTAATTAAAATGAGGACACAAATCTAAAGAATTGCCGAGCTTAAGTCACTTATGCCTCTTTGGTTATTACAAGTTTATGGAATTTTCATTATCAACAAATCAGTAAAATATATTCTGCCGCTGAACACAGGCAACGGACAAGTACAGTGAGCTGCAAAATGCATTTGTGCAGCCTATAGTACCTATTGGCAATGTAGTCTGGTAATTGGGCGTAGTTTAGGAAAAAAAGGCCCAAGTCACCATTGTTGCTGACTGTACCATTATGAAAACCTCAACTTTTATCTACATAACTGAATGAAAAGTGTAGGCATACATAGTACGGTTCCGATCCTTTTCTCTACATTCAATTATGTCAATAATTAATGCCTTTTTTTACCGGGATAAATCTACTTACTGGTGTCGTTTTTCCTTCGAATTGCTTCAGATTTTTCCAAAGAAAACACGACTTCTTGGAAAGTTTTTACAGCTGTCCGCATATTGGCTGAATGCTGCGCATGAGTGGCCGAGCTGTCATCCAGCAACGAATTGATTGTAGGCACTTCATCCAATTTGAAAGTTCTTACATTATTAGGATTAAATACAACAGAGACTTTCCCCGTCTTTGGATGTATACTGAAAGGAGATTTCAATAAATGGTTGAATCCCTTAGTGACGTTAACGTCCAATCGAGGGTAGCAATATTGGATCTTAATCTCTTCTAATAGATACTTCAGCTTGCGTGTTGTACTTCCGTTCTGAAAATAATAAATATGATGTTTAAAAGATATGTACTACATATTATGTAGCTAAGGGTGCGTTCTCACCGCAGTATTCGCCTGTAATGTAAAAAAAAATAACATAAAAAATTCACTTGTTTTTCTGCTATTACTGGCGAATGCTCGCGGTGAGGGACCACGCTAAAATTGTATTGCGAGTGAAACGGCACTGATTGCAGAATTTACATCAAGTGTGATTATTGTAGTAGCACAAAATAAAAAACTACAGGAGGCTTTTGTTTTCGCACGTCAACTGAATTTTATTGACACATGGTGGCCGATGGAGCAGACGAGGTCTGGAGTGGAGACCGCGAACGACTCGCCTTGTGGGACAGCCCCTCCAGGTGGACCGACGACCTGAAGAGTCGCGGGATGCGGAATGTTCCAAACTGCACTGATTGTAATATTTACATCAAATAATAATAAATAAATATCCGACAACCTCACACAAATCGATCTAGTCCCAAGCTCAAAAAGGCTTGTGTTATGGGTACTAGACGACGATATATGTACTTATATAAATAAATAAATATTAAGGGATAATCTATATAGATAGATAAATACATAAAACAACTATGAGTCATAGTCTATGACCCAAGCACAAATATTCGAGTTCATCACACTAATATTTGACCTGGCCAGGATTCGAACCCAGGACTCGGGGCTCAGTAGGCAGGTGTCTACAAACTGCGCCAAACGTCTGTCGTCAAATGAATAAGTAGCACAGAATAAAACACTACAGAAGGCTTGTTATCACACGTCAACTGTATTTTATTGGTGGTTTGTGTAAATTGCGACGCGTTTGTCGTGGAGCGTGGTGACACGGCCGACCGATGCGTACGCGCCGCTATACATAACGTGTGCTCCAATCAGTGCAGAATAGACCATTATGGTGGCACGAATCAAGGAAGGGATATGTCCAACCACTGTCCAACAGTGGACGACCTTGGGCTTAACCTTTTGACCGCCACAGTCGGCTGTGGCCGTCAACAAAAAATCGTGCCCCTGACGCCACGTCGGCCACAGCCGTCCAAATTTCAATGATCGAAAACTTTGTAATTCTAACCGCTACAAGTATTTTTCAATCCCTATTGATTTTGGGGCACATCTTCTTTTTTTTTACTCTGGCGTCAGTGGCACGGTAAATTGCTAGACCGCTTGGCGGTCAATAGGTTAATGATGATATGGTGTGTCCCCAGCATAGGAGTACTTATTCCATTGACATTTAAGGTGTGCCACCGGCATAGGAGTAAAAATTCTTCCATCACATATGTTTGTGTCACTGTAGACGAATGTGTTAACTTTGGTCTTACCACTCTCACCTGATGGAATGTGAGGTCTACTTGTATTTAGACCACACTGATCCATTAGATGTCTTTTTATCTATATAGTAACCACAGAATCATAAACATAAAAAACCTACTTCTCTGCAGTAACTCTCATAAAGGTTTACAAAGGCATTCCATTTATCAAGGGATGGTGCTGTACTTTTCTCCAGGTTTGTTTTAACTTGCTCCCTCAATGTTTCATCTGGTATTATTTTGAAGAAGTTTTGTAGCCTTTCTGGTGTTCCGAAGAACTCCTGATCCTTGACAACTTCATAGAAATATCTGTCTATCACAGTTAAGGATCTCCTGAAAAAGCAAAAATAAAGTGAATGAACATAAATGTATATTTGTACATTTAATAGATATTATGTGCGGTAAGTAAGTTAATACATACTTGAGAGAAAGGTTCTATGCAAGGTGCATACCTACGAGTTTAAGTGCCAAGATTGAACACATTCTACATCTCTATGGCGTAAGCCACACAGAAAGTACGTAGGACTAGCGCGAGGCGTAGATCCTCATCTACGCCTCGAGGATGCGACTTTTTTAAATTGTATACAGAAGTGTCACTATGCAATCCAGACAGAAAAGACGGAACGAGGACGCGTCGCCATTGCGCTCGATTATACGATATACGTTCTTATTCTACAATATGTTTAGTATGTAATTTCATTTAAGAGACGGCAATTACTAGGTTGTGGGGTTGTGTCAATAAAGATTAAATAAAATACCATACCTGATGCTAGAATGTAAATTATCACTTCCAAGATGAACTTTTTTAAACTGATTGTCACCCCCCATTATCAAACAAAGGTAGTCTGCTACAGCAGCTCGGCCTGGGCTGTCCAAGGTCCTAGCTTCATGATCTGATACCCAGCAATGGATACCTCTTCTTCCAGAAAACACCCACAGAATACTTTGAAAGCCGAAGTCATCTGAAACTCATAAGGTAGATTTAATTTGGTGCTTGTAACATTGATTGCAGCAATTATGTATAGCAAATTACTGATTAAACTAAGCAACAACATATGTATAAAGTATTTTGTTTTTAAAGAGGAATACAGACCTCTTAAAGCTTTGTCCAAGATTTCACAAGCAATGATCATAAACTTCCAGCATTTATCACAGACTTTAGCCTCTTGGCAGCATGTTCGGACTTCATCATAGTCTGTCAAGTCTATATCAAAGACTAGTTCTCTAGACAGTACTACTGCATCATGTCGGCCAATTGAGGGTCTGAAATAGACAAAGAAAGAAGTTTAAAACTATAGTTTATAACTATAATAATATTACAGACTAACTAACCTAAGGCTAAGTAGTCCGTGATTACAGTGCTATTGTACACTATCTCATGAAATAATGAACTTTATTCTGCAAGTAGGCCACAAGGGCACTTTTACATGTCTGAGTCCACAAGGTACAAGAGCGCTGTAATCCAGCCAATGGTCAATAGTGTTTCTTATGTGAGAAAAAAATTATAAAATTAAATAAACAAAGTTACCTAATAATATTGCTTGAATGTAGTTTTTACATAAAAAAATGTGTTATTTATTTTTATCAGGCTGACAAAAATTTGGATGTGACATGGATACCATTATTTTAAGGTAAATTTTTGTAATGTTAAATGAACGGTCCCAGAGATCATTATTAACTGACCAGGGTATATAGATTTTTATGGTAAAGGATGTTATTGTACTTTTCACCCAACAACAAAGCACTCCTAACTATACTATGGAAGGGAGAAATAATTTTCAAACTCACAAATAGTGAATTAATAATTAATTCCTAGAATATGTTTATTACAGGTTATTCTGTATGGTAAAGCCATGATTATATTTGATAATCCATTAAGTTAAGACTTATTCACTCTACATGCTCTATCATAAATAAGTACCAATAATACTCACTTGGTATTATATACAGCTCCTATATCCAACTTATAAGGACACTTTTTCTGGAGCAGCATTTGAAATTCTTTTTGATTGCATATAGATAAATACCGCAAATAAACGTCATCAGCCAGTGTAAAAGATAATTCCCTATGGGACAGCGGCTGAGGGCTACTTCCACATGACAGCCATCGGCAGAACACGTTTTGAGGAAAGAGCCTCGTGTAGTACACCGGCAACATGTCTGATAACATGTTTTCATCATTTTGGCCCACCTGTAATCAATAAAAGAACAATGTATTATTTCTAATTTAACAGCACGATTGGATAAAAAAAAACATCGTGAGAATACGTTACCATTTTTAATAATAAAAGGATAGCAGTATCTGGATTGTATGTATAATTGGCTTGTTGAAACAATGTTTAATTACATTTACTTCTACAAACTGGTTCAATCAATTTCAGTTTCACTAAACAAATTGAAATTAGCGATGATGGTGAATAGAAAGTAACATAATATTATGGCGGATGGCGCCAAATATCAACTGACAGTTGACACTACTGTACTCAACTGACAGTATCAATGTCAATAGTAATACACTCTAATCTATGGTCAGGACTTCCGGTTTGTGACTTAAGATGGCCGCATGCGTTTAAGTTGCGTTGTTTATTATTTATTCATTTTTGTTGTTCAATGTGTAGTATTGATAGCGTATTGTGCAGTGATCTAACGTATGAGTGAATAGCTAATGAAGAATTCAACTTGAAGCGTTCATAGCCCTTCCTGGGTCAAGGCCCGATAGTCCGCGTGGTTTTTTGTAAATCGCTATCACTTTACAAAAAGCAAAACCTCACCGAACAACGGCATGCTCTACGAGCAAACTTGAAATTGGCGAAATCATCATTAACCTGATGGAAGCCATATTTTAAAATTAGAATTAGAATCTATGGTCAATAGTTTTCTTTTTTGTCAATGTTAATACCATAGATTAGAGTGTATTATTGATATTGCCAGCTATATGAGAAATCTGTAACCCCGGCTCCACACTATCGCGAAGTTGGCTGAAGTAGTATGTGAGTGTGAGTGTGCGTGTGTGGGTGCGTGTGTGTGTGTGGGTGTGTGTGTGTGTGTGTGTGTGTGTGTGTGTGTGTGTGTGTGTGTGTGTGTGTGTGTGTGTGTGTGTGTGTGTGTGTGTGTGTGTGTGTGTGTGTGTGTGTGTGTGTGTGTGTGTGTGTGTGTGTGTGTGTGTGTGCGTGTGTGTGTGTTGTACTATGGGTACTAGACGACGATATACATAATATATAAATACATATATAGATAACATCCATGACCCAAGAACAAATATTTGCCCCGGCCGGGATTCGAACCCGGGACCGCCGACTCAGTAGGCAGGTGTCTACAAACCGAGCCAAACGCGTCGTCAAGTTGTAATTTGAAGTTGTAGTGTAAAAATAAGTTGTAGATTTAGACAATTAACCACGTAATATATTATGATAATAAAAGTATAGAAAGTTCGATAAGTACTACGATTTAATTGCAGTTTTCAAGACTGGTTTGGTCACCGGGTGAAAGAGATAATGAATAGGAACAGATTTTGTTTCTAAAATGGGGGTAAATTTAAAAATTATGATGTACAAGTTTTATAAACATGGGTAGGGTAGTAAAATATTGTGTCGCAGATTCACCTCACACCTTACAGCTATTACAAATCAACTGATTACTTGTATCCTGTTGTTACCTTCATTCATAATCGAAATCAAAATGAGTTTTAAAAAAGCAATAGACTTAAAATATAGTAAGTTCACCCATGATCTATCAGCACTTAGTTTTTTTACTTAATACATGTTGGCATGTTGTACAGTGCATATCTTATTCATGTTTTACTTTTCTTATTTTTTAGTCCGCTTCATGACCAAGACCGACACATTAGAAAAATGGATCTACAATATTACTTCCACGTCTTTAGAAAATCCTTTTTTAACCACATTGATAACTGTAACTGCTGGTGCATTATTTCTTATAGTATTGTTACCTTTAATCGCCATTTTTGCGGGAGTGATTTGTCTTACTAGTATTATCTTGGTGACTGAAGGTAAATATATTTATATTTATTGGAGTTTGACACTGACTATACCAACACTATACTGTATCAACATTTTTTTTTCAGGTTTCCTGTTAGTAGTTATAACAGTCGCTGTGAGTTTGCTTATAATACTTTGTTCATACGTTTATGTCGTTGGCATTAGTTTGTGTGTTTATTTTAAAACATCTACTGAGGCAACATAATGACTTCGAACTTAATAATTAAACACCTATAATTGATGATTTCGAAATTAAAATGTGTAAAACAAATATTGATATTTTATTTTATTTATTTCGTAATGTTGTTGCAAACATTTTTACTTATATCAGGGCGCTAAATCGCAATTCAATGACTTTAAGCAGATTTGCAAAATTAAATTTAATAAACGTAGGTTAATCTATTCCTTAATATTATTGACGTTTGTTTTCAGGACACTCTGTATATCACATTAGAATTAGATACTAGGTGGTTTCCACTTGATACATAACCAATATAAATTAATAGCCTTGCGCTGGCCTTGCGTGGTTAGAAAATTTAGAATAATATAAAAAATATTCCTGGAAGCCGTGCCAAAACAATTTCCATTTTTTATTGGTACATATAATTAAATTGAATTTCTAAATTAGAAAAAATAAATCCGACAGAACTGAGTAACGTTTCACTAGCCAGACTATAGTAACAGACGATCCCCGGTGTTACACTACTCTCGAAGTTGATCGAGTTCGAGGTTAGGTGAATACGATAGTGTGAAATAATAATGAAATAATGAACTTTATTCTGCAAGTAGGCCACAAGGGCACTTTTACATGTCTGAGTCTACTGGCATGGGAAGCACTTTGCTGCAGAAAGCCAACTTCGCGATAGTGAATTTACCGGTCATGCGACGTCCATAGTTTAAGTAGTCCGTGCTCTTACACTATCATATTTATTCGCTCAACTCAACCTCGGTCAACTTCGCTTCGCGAGTAGTGTTGTAGAGCTAGGAAATAAATAGTGTTATTTCGCTGCAGGAACTCATACTTCAGCCAACTTGCCCAACTTCGCGATAATGTGGAGCCGGTGTTTGGCTCTTCATTCGCAAAACGCTACGGGGTCCAAATTAAGCTATTTGTACAACTCTACAATCTTAAATAAATTATCCCCGAACTGCAAGTGAAACAAAAAAAACATAGTTCAGATGTAGAGTTTGGACCACAAGAACTGTCAAGTGAAGGAACTTAAATTATGTCATTCATGCGCTACGGACAATTTGTGAGCGAATCGAAATCGAGCGAATTGTATGCGAGTAACGTAAAAAAGCGCAAAGTATCAATACACAAATCACGCGAAGCAATTTGGTGCTATGTTATTATCATATTATGATTATCGTAATCGGTGCAGTGTTTGTTAAAATATCGATACCTGGATTGTCGACTAGTGACCCGCATTGTTCGTCGAGGAGAGCTGAATGAGATGGGCCGCCTTTGGGCTCCAGCAAGGTCATAGCTCCTTCAGTAATGTAAATAATGATTGTAAGTCTTATTAAATTACGTACGTCTAAGTAGCTCATATGATAATATTATGCTTTACACCCTTTCGATAGTTTGTTGATAATTCCGAGTTCAGATACAGAGGTCAAAGAAATATCTTCTCCTTCAATATACAAAATTCATGATTTTATATACAAAATCATTGTAACAGTCAAAGAAAAATAACTAAGTACTTCCATGTTCATTATTGTATAAAGACTTACAAGACTTTATGGAATTAACACATTCCAATTATCTCATAACTAATTTTAATGTATGAGTCAAAGTTATCGTTTGTACTTGTAGCATTGTTGGCTGGCATGTTAAAAAGAGGTTTAAATTAGATAAAAATAATATCTCATTCAATTTGTATTAAAGTTTTAGTTAATTTTATTTGTTTTTTTTTTTTATTCAGTATCACATTTTAAAATTAATCAACAATACTTAAATCTCCATTTAGTGATTAATAACATTTTATATTTTAATTTTAGACTTAAAAAAATGGAATAGTAGTGCTGGACAATGCTTTTATCTATACTCAATAAAAGTTAATTTGCAGTTACATTTGGAGATGCCTGAGTTAACCTTGAAACTCGTAATGCATCACTTCTGGCCATCCATAGCATTGCCATGCATTTTCATTGCCTGTGGTGTGTCACAAGGCTGTGTTAATTGTTTTGTACCTTCAGTCTGATTCACATAATATGAAAGATAATTAGAGATTCATTAAGTATAAGAAGAATATGCCTACAGGTATATCAGCTTATAAAATTAAATAATATTGGCTAAAATTGTTCAATCAATTGATAATGTTTCTGTCTCTAAAATTGATTAAATTGATTAATTCATTCTTATTAGATAGGTAATTAATATGTTTATGTCCACTATAAGGGGAGAAAATCTCACTTCCTGGCCAAGACAAGTAGAAAACTTTAGACAAACTATTGGTGGTAATTTGTAAAGCCTAAGATCGCATAATTATCACAAACACCTGCGATCTAGGAGATTCACGAATTCACAGCCCTTGGTATGTAATGTACTAATATGTTTATGTTCACTCTGTGTTACATTATCACCTGCAGTCAATAAAAGACTTATCTACATAGTTAAAAAATTACACCCAACATGTCATAAAAATATAGATAGGTGTAGATCTTGAAAACAAATCAGCCTCATAAAATAAACTTCCTTTTTTGGGTTCCGTATTCAAAGGGTAAAAACGGGACTGTATTACTGAGACTTCGCTGTCTGTCCGTCCGTCTGTCACCAGGCTGTATCTCAATAACAGTGATAGCTAGACAGTTGAAATTTTCACAGATGATGTATTTCTATTGCCGCTATAACAACAAATACTAAAAATAAAATAAAATAAATGTTTAAGGGGGGCTCCTATACAACAAACTTGTTTTATGGTACGGAACCCTTCAAGCTCGAGTCGGACTCGCACTTGCCCATTTTTTTTCTTTTCTATATTTCCATCTAACTTAACAATTGCATGACATGATATGAAACTAGATATTCGTTTAGGTATTCATATTGATTTGGGCATACAATTTTAACATAAACTAATCTTCATTTCATGAAGGCCTTCTGTACCACTGAAGTACCATAGAATACCAGCAACAATGTTTGCTAAAATTGTATAATTTATTTATTTATTGTATAATTAATAAAATATGTGACATTTTCAATGAAAAGGGCCCACTTTGTCGTTTACCATGAGGACGAAATTTGTTTGCGTCTTTATACCAATAACCCGTCAAACACATCCTAATGGTAAGTGACAAAGTGGGCCCTTTTCATTGAAAACGTCACATATTTAATTTTGGCATCATAATATTGTTATTTTTAGTTTTTTATTATTTTGATTATGATATGTATTTTTAATTCTAATATTTTGTATTCTTTTAATCATATTTTAAAAAGTATTATTTTTTGGTTTATTTAATGTGCATGTGTATTGGCTATGTGCTGTTAGCATACTCATATTGGAAATAATATGTGACAATGTTTAGTAAAAGGTCCAATTCCATCCTACTACATCCATCAGGTCCATCTTACTATAAGGATGAAATTTGTTTGCATCTTTATATCTCTAACCTGTCAATGCATCCTTAAGGTAAGACACATAATGGGGACAGTTGTAACTCAAAATTATGTCCAGTTTTCATTTACCTATAAGAATATTCTGCAGACATTATCAAGGAGATGAGTATAGACATCGGAAGAATGTATTTGTACAAGTGTACTCATTGTTGGCTTGCACTTCAATTTACTGTTCTGCAAAATTTTATAGGCTACAGACAATACACTGCCCCAGATCATGCACATGTAATGCTATTATCAAACAGTGCTTAAGTAATATTTTTCCCACAATTCACTTGTGAGACTTGCCAACTTTAACATGAGGTTGGCTGTTTGGTGTCTGGATGTTTAGTAAATTTTAATTAACATTCTCTGAATTACCTATAGTGACTGGTTCCCTACAGGCACAGAGGTGTTATATTTCATATTCACAGTAGGCTTTAAATATTATAGTTTAATCTGGCACTGAACTGTATTAACTTTTTTCTGGAGTATCTCTGGGATCTATTATCTAATTTCTAAAATTGATTTATTTGTTGTTTCATGTTGTAAAAATACATTCTCTTCTTGCTTTAAATAGACTCAAAAGTGAAAGACAAAATGTAAATTATGTAAAGCAAGTGAAACTGCTATGTTATAAGTTAAAATAATAGTGCTGTATGAGTTTTTCTTTATTCCAGATTTTAACACTCAAGAAAAAGGCTGTGAAAAGATATCCTCTACACTGGCTTTGTAAGTAAATATCAATTGTTGTTAATATTAGTTTAACTAAATATGCAGCTTTAGAGTCACAATATTGCAACAGGGTTCTACTGTAAGAGCTGCATCACAAGTGTGCTACGTCGCAGGAAGCTGAAATCGCAAAATGTCACCATCTGAATTTGACTACATAACTATACCTTGACAAATTAATTAACACTTCTATGGTCTGTGGGCGATGGGGGCTGAAGACAGCGGTAGTGCAATAAAGGGTGCGGCGGTGGGGACTGACAGACAGGAGTGTCCTCCATTACACACCAGTATGAGCGCCCCTGCTATCTTTTGTCACCCGTCGCACGCAGAGCATAAGAGTGTCACGAATGCTTTTAATTTTATTTTTTATTTATTTATTGCTAGGAATACCTATACTAAAACAATGTCCCACAAAACCAAATGAGTCTGTGAGAGCAAGTTTGAGAATCTCAATTATGACATGCATAAGGTTACATGATAGAGGTGAGATAATTAATTACTTAGACAAGTAAATTATGAAGGTGTTTTTTTAACTTACCAGTCTTTTAAATCTTTTCAGATTAGGCTCTCGTCTTATGTCTTCGTGCTAACTATTGAACAAGTATGGGAGTCGTTTTCTAAGGATCGTTCTCGAGTAATGATCCTTCTGAGCTATGCTCTAGAGGGCTATGGTTTTTACGGGAAGAATGTATTTGTTTCAAAGTAATTGGAAGTAGGTACCTATGTTACAAATCTTAAAAATATTATTGTGTAATAGGCATATAAAAGTGTGCGCATAAATAGGAGAAGGATTGTCTAATACCTACTGGTAAGTACGGTGAGTGAATTAAGAGCAATTTAGTTTTTTCGACTTAGAGAACAATCCTATTGTCGTGAGACCACTTAACAACTGAGTCGATGTCTTCCAGTACGAGACGGAAGGTGTCCGCGAGGTCCGTGCCGGCACGGAGGGCGCAGAGGTCGTCTGCGAACATGTGCGCTGAGCAATGCTGCAGCACACCGCACAGCTGTTCACGTGCATCAAGTGGCAGATCGGCCTGCAGCCCGATTCCTTCGGCACCCCGCACGTAACGTCACACTCGCGACTATAGGTGTTTCCAACTTTAACTTTGTAGGTTCAAGATATACAACCAAATTTTACAACCTAGTGAAATTCAGATGGTGTCATTTTGCGATCTCGGCTTTCTGCGATGACGCACATTAAATTTCCGATGCAACTCTTACACGATATGTCATTTTGCGATCCAGTCGGTCTTCGAGTGACCCGACGATGTAATGCATACGTAGTGTGTGTGGCTCAGCGTTTACCGCCACGTGTGAACACAAGGGAGCGTTACAGTTTGTTTTTGTTTTGCAGGAGTGGTCGTCAAGCTGGCGGCCCTCCAGGATGCGACTCGCGCGCCCTCGCTAGCACCGCGCGAAACACGCCACGTCGCCACACTTACTGGTGAGTACTCTATGATGTCCGGCAACATGTTTTTTCCATTCTGAGGGACATTCGCCATAAAATTATACTTTGCTAACTACCGAGTAAAAACTATGAACTCGGCAATTCTATTCAATGAAATTCAAATTCAAATTCATTTATTGCAAGAACATAGTAATAAATTAGGTGATACAGGTATAAACAGTGTTGCTTATGTTCTACCAAAAAGGCATGCAATCAAAGTAAAACAATATTCAGATACTTAATTGTTACACATTTCAATTTGTTATTTATGTCAAAAATAATTACTAAAACTCAAAAAAAAACTGAAAGAAAAATTAAAATCGGTTCACAAAAGATATTGCGTGATGTGACTAATGCTGCTTAGAAAAAGTTGTCCCCTATTCGCCCCGTAATGTAATCTTTCATTGAACTTTAGATGGTTCAAAGATACAATGAACGTACAATAAAAAAATCGTCCCCACGTTTTATGCAGGTGACGTACCTTTCACTACTCTCATACTCTGCCGGGCTAGTCCCGCAAAGG
Source organism: Apotomis turbidana (assembly GCA_905147355.2). Taxonomy (NCBI): domain Eukaryota; kingdom Metazoa; phylum Arthropoda; class Insecta; order Lepidoptera; family Tortricidae; genus Apotomis; species Apotomis turbidana. The sequence goes on along the minus strand of LR990288.1, from coordinate 16,396,286 downwards.
TTCCTTGTTTGGCAATGGTATGGGTAATAGTTTTAAACATTTGTACTTCGCCACGTTATTCTGATTCTGTTTGGTTTTTGGGTTATTGACATTGTATAGAGTATTTATAATGTTCAAAATATACCCGTTAGAGGGTTCGTTCTCCCACACAAAGTTCGACTCCACTGGTTGTGAGAATAGAGCAGGGTTAGTTTATAAGTGATAGCAAAAAAAACCGGCCAAGAGCATGTCGGGCCACGCTCAGTGTAGGGTTCCGTATTTGGTCATCCTTCACAAGAGACGGTCAAAGACGGAAAGACGGGAAAAGGTCGTAAACGCCAAAGTAACTGTAATTACTTATTACCTTCTGGAAGTCAACTTACGTCCTTTTAAAGAAAATTATGAAATTTTGCGATAACTCAAAAACGGATGGACCGATTTTGTTCAATATAGTTTTCATTGAAAGTACTTATAAGGCCTCATTTCCACGAATTTTTCCATATTTTTTTGACCCGTGGTTGAAAAGTTAGAGGGGGGGGGACACTATTTTTTTTATTTTCGGAGCGAATATTTACAAAACTACTGACTTTATCAAAAAGTAATGTTTAAAGACCCCTATTATTTTTAACAGACCTATTTAACGACACCCCACACACTAGGGTTGAACGAAAAAAAAAAATCACCCCCACCTTAGGTGTACGAGAGGTACCCGAAAAAAACATATTTTTTTAGTTTTTATTTTACCGTTTTGTCGGCGTGATACATACACATACTCATACCAAATTTCAGCTTTCTAGTGCTAATGATCACGGAGCTAAGCCGCGGACGGACAGACGGACAGACGGACAGACGGACAGACGGACATGGCGAAACTATAAGGGTTCCTAGTTGACTACGGAACCCTAAAAAAGATAAATGCCGTTAAGCGTTCTTCGTCATATTTCTGGGAGTCCGGAGGATCTGTTTAAGGTTTAAGATCATTTAATCTCATAAGAATTAATTTACAATTCACTTATATGAGACATAAAATTATCCTAAGTTACTAACTAATGAGCGCAAGCTTATTAAATAAGTAAAAATAAAAATATAGGGTACAATAACAATTTACAATGAGCTGCCCGCGCGCAGTACGCGCAGCGTTATCTTAAATCTATTCAAAACGAAATACACGGAACAGTTACATCTAGATACGGCATGCGTTGAGAATGAGCGTAGTTGTGTAAAATACAACCAATGCAATTTAGTTGCGCCTAAACGCGTTAAAACTAATATTTAAATTATACATTTATATAAATGTTTAGTGGTAATTCCCTTTTTTTCGAATATATATATATGTAATATCTATATTGTGTGTGTGTTTGTGTTTGTATGTATTATTATCTTAATTATGTGACTAGTATGTTTTTATAAAAAATATTAATTATTATTATTTGACGGATGTTCACGGACTATGTATGTTTTATATTTATTGGTGTTATCTTAATTTTGAAGTTTTTTTTTATGTTTTTAGGTTCATCAGGAGATGATTTTTTAGTTGGTATTTGTAACGAGAAATCGATTTTGTTTATTTGAACAGGGCTTTCTAATTAGAGTTACGATGTTCAATTAAATCGTCTTCCAAGTCTTATTGCTGCTGCAAGGCGTGATTTATCCCGTTTCATCATATTATACCATTTATTTATTACATTACATTACACAGCATAATAGTTCAACCAAAGCACTGTGAAACTATGAATACATACAGTTTACATTTACATACAAGAGAATATATAAGAACTAAAGACAATTATACATTAGACAGAAGAAGGCCGAACATCCATAATCTCACATAACCTCTAAACATTCATCGCACACGTCTAACCATCTGCTTGCAAATACATCACAGCGTGGGGCCGTTTCTAGAAGCAAATTTAAGAGGTGCAAGTCCCGAATCAGCAGAGATTTTCGATATAATTCGATATTTCGATAAAATAAAAAAAAATAAAAAATTAAAACTACCATGTCCCATAATACCATGCCAACTCGCTGGCCGCTAGTGAACAAAATATGCAGCAAATTAGTTTTGAAATATAAATATAACTTTGAATGTGGTCATTCCTTCGCACTGTGTGTATTAAACTAATGCCTATTCCTTCCAGTTTTCTACTTGTAACTTACAACATATTATTTCAACTAACTATTATTTCGAGCGTTGTCTAGGATTAGTGCTCGACTCGAAAGATTTTACTGCTCTTTGTATACACACTAGTTAAACTTTCGAAACTATTTATTTATTGTTCTATGTATTAGTTGCCTTAACAAGCTGTTTTCTAAAATAGATTTATCTTTAAACCATAAAGCTTAAGTTTTTATGAGTTTCATTAACGTCTTTGAAGAGATTGAAGGCAAAAAACATAAGTGACCTTTGGCTGCAGGTTTATGAGCTGACGTGGAAATTATTTATGTAAATAGTATCTTTAAAAATAACTTATATTCAAATTATGACTTGAGAACAATAAGGCTGTATAGCTATCGAGGCAGCTTATAGGAGGAAACACAACATTGTTATGTGTATTACTTACTTATTATTGGTAGTCTCAGTAATAATGTGTACGTGAGGCACCGATGTTTGCAGAAGTGCGAGGTTTGTACTATAGGTACAAACCTCTGTTAAAATGACGGAATAACTATTTATAGCGTCCGGTACGAACTTACTCGAACAAAACAGAATAAAATATAAGCATTCATTTTAAAATATTACTTTAATCAAATAGATTCGTTATTTTAATGCCTATATTCTATACACACAAGTGAGTTTCACTATTTAGTGCGCGTACTTAGACCAAAAGACAAAAATACCTAAAGCCGAGGTAAAAAAAAACACTTTCAATTTCGTTTCTGACATTCATTTAAATATTATTATTATACCTATGCGTTATTTAATAATCTTCATTAAAACATGAAGAGTGGGAAATCGTTCAATATGATTATGAAAACATTTATGTTCAAACGTCAATCAAGCTTAGTTTCCGTAATCGGAATCATGTCTGAAAGATGGCAGTATGAAAGGGCGTTTGCGGGTTTTATGAATGAGATTCTAGTTGTCAATCTAAGTTTGCCATTCTACGACTTTAAGATGGAAGGGTGGTTTTCGGTTTCTATGAATGAGCTTTCTATCTAAGTACGAGTAACTATCTCAACTATTACTTAACGGTGGAAGGGTGGTTTACGGATTTATGAATGGGGAGCTAGTTGACGATCTAAGTTGCCATGTGACTGGCTGTGTGCCAGTTCGCGGTTATTCTGGGCGGGCGGCGCGCGCGCAGTCCAGTCTAGCGCCGCGCTTTCGACGAAGTCCCAGACTCGCGCGCATTGCTCTACTTTACTTTTTCTTTTTTTCTCAGTTGTTGACATAAGTTTGTTGACACTCTGTGGTCAATTTAAAACGAATCTTCATGATCATAGCGATTGTAAATTATTAAGTGGGCATATTGTATTTATAATATTTATAGTATATGCAAGTTAATTTCAGTGACTCTTGATAAACTTTCTAATGAGCCGGGCTTGGTATAGTTGGAAGGAGTTTTGTGAAGATTGAGAAATGAAAGGTACTTTAATGTTGTGTCCGAGAAGGCATGTCCCCTAAAATATTTACATATAATATTCCCCTATAACATGCTAACTTATTTAATTTTGAAACGAGAGATTTTTAGTGTTGTTTGAGGAATGTTGGAATACAGCTCATTCATTGCACCAGTAATTGCAACATGAGTGTTATGTATTTAACTCTTCATAAATGCTGCAATACAGTTGTAAAGGTACCCACAGTACGTAACGAAAGTGGGTATTCATTGTTATTGTATGAAGTTTCTACTGTCTATGTACCTCACATACGTGCAATGTCTAGCAATATACAATGCATCAATGAACTATACTCGTGAAGAGTTCTTGTGATTTAAAACAAAAGGGATAGGTAGTAATTCTGAACAATCGATATAGAAATTAATTGAGAACAGTGAAATTGAATGTCAAGGCAAACCCTAAAAATAATTCTTTGTTACATCTGCTGAATATGTTACATAACCGTTTCTTCGTGTACATTTCGATGCACATAGGTTTCGGTAGGTAATCTTGCTATTTCTGTAGACTGTAGAGCAAACTACAACGGAAATATGAACGTCAAAACAATGGAATTATTCATGAAGTAGTAATAATATTCAATGTTTTTCGGTATATAATTAAAGTCAACATTTTCACTTTTTACTAGTCTGACATCCTCTGTAAATTGATATTTCATGACTTCTTTCTTTATTACAATTTAAATAAACATATGTACATATATGAACAGTGTTTGTAAACATACCTTGTCTGAATTCATAGTTCCGCCAGACGGGTCACAATTACATAGTTGAGCGAATTATGGCCTATCATAATTCGCCAGGCCCTTTATGATGTGTCACCGTCATCAAGGTCGGTCCGTTACGTCACGTGAGCGACCCAGGGCGGAGGTGACCCCGCTACGGCAGCGATGCCAACATATTGACGACATCCTTATTTTTATTGGTAGTTCGACTGAGTGCGTCGACCGTACCGCCTCCACAGCGAACTGTGCGTGTGGCCTCGCACTGTTTCTATTTAAAGAGCTTTTGACAAACGTCTCGATAATACTTAGCCTCTGACTTTCACTAGTACAATCAATACCGAGCCCAATTTGTCGGCTCCTGTACTAATCATGATTCGTATCGTCTAAAGATAATATGATTTTACTTTCTCATTCGGTGATTTAGATTACTTTTTATTGTTATGCATTTAAATAAAGTCCTATTTTGCGTGGCAGATGTCATTTTGTTTACTTAGTACTTTTCCTCAACTGCATATTGCTGAAGATATGAAATATTATTATCTCTATACATGTGATAATTGTTCAGAACACTACTGTAAATTGCAGAGCAAATCTAAAAAACGTTTATACAAAATATAGATGATGCAAACCAAATGCAAACTATACAGTTCGTAAATTTGGATGTTGTTTTTGTGTTAGGTACAGTAAATTATATACATAGAAGACCATGCATGCATATTTAGATGATGTAATTTTAGTCAGTATGGCAATTCAATATTAAAGAAAAGTGTAATAAGTCCTCTTATATCGTCTTGAATTACTTACTTCTATAACTTAAAGAAAGTATTTTTCAGACCAAATACATACCATCACTTTTACGGTTTTGAGTTCCTTTTGTAGAATTCACAATAAAAACGTACATACTTGCTGAACATTATGAATCAGCTGCTCTCGTGTCGAAAACGAGGCCTGTTTTGTAGTTATTGGACATCATATCAAATACTATAATCAGTACTGTTCTGATAATGATAACACCTTATTTGCATAATCTATTTCCGTCCACAGTAAAATAAGCTTCAAGAGAGCCGAATAGTTGTCAAATCGCCAGTAACAAATATTTCCGTAACTTGCAACCAACCGCGGTCGACAGCCGTATTGATCACCGCTCGCGTTATCTTATTTATGACGTGAAACTTTATCTACTATCTACAGCTCTAATGAGTTGTAATCATCGCTTGATTACTAAGGGTTCGTTTAACATTGCACGTTCGCCGTCGAAGTGGTGTTGTTTGTTTGTTGTGATGTGTGTTCGGGGCTCTGGTCCGACCTGAAGAGACTGATATAAGTATGAACGGGAAAACTGCTCGGCTCCGCCCGCGTCCCAGGCGCCGGGACGACCTACATGAAAAGAAACAAGACTTGCTGCTTGCATGGAGCGACGGTGAGTTTCCACAACGATGTACACAAATCATAAAATCAATTCAATATCAACTCTATTTAGTTTCAAATTAGATTTACAATCATACATCGCTTATCTGGTTCTTACGCTGGTTTTAATGAAGTAATTCAAATTGAGATTGTTATGTATGTGCTAATATTATTCATTTTTATTTCTGTTGAGCAGTTTTATAGGATAGATTTCACGTGAAACTAATAGAAACCAAGGCCGTTTTTACGAATATATAAAATATAATGTGCTAGTTTTAAATCAGTTGGAAATGTTTTAGCAGTTTGAGAATAATATATACTTTTGTACATTGACTGATACATAAACATGCATATTTACTTGTCGATGTTGGATTACTTAACAAGTCTTAAAAATTAAAATGAATATGACAACTATTTACTTGCTCAATCTTTACCTTGATTCTTAGTAGGTACCATTGTTTCCTCATAGATTATGTTATGATAGATTCTGAGTATTACATGAGTTTTCTTTGAACTGTATTAGAATATTCCTTTTATATTCATTATCAGGAAATTATTGCATTTGTTAAAAATACGTTTGTGTGATAGATAGTACGTAGAAAAACCGGCCAAGTGCGATTCGGACTCTTGCACGAAGGGTTCATCATCGGGTCGGGGTCGTATCATCAAATAAAAAAAAGAAAGATAAACACGTTTGTATGGGAGCCCTTACTCAAATATTTGTTTTATTCTGTTTTTAGTATTTGTACAGCCGCAACAGAAATAAACCATCAGTGAAATTTTCAACTATTTAGGTTCTATTTATCACGGTTCTTGCGATACAGCCTGGTGACAGACAGACGGACAGTGAAGTCTTAGTAATAGGGTCCCGTTTTTACCCTTTGGGTATGGAACCCTAACATTTTTTTTTGCCTATGTGTATTGTTGCTGCCTATTCCAAATGTTCTCTTAGTTCCTGACTGCGTTTTGAAATAATTTCGTTCGCATATTGATATGTATATACTTTTGTCATTGTTGCAGAAAAGTGCATTCAGGCAAAAATAATATTTTAAACGGCATTTTCATGCTTACGATCACGTCTTATCTGATATCTGAGTATCACAATCAATGTCACTAAGGTTAATAACCGCACAGACGTAATAGATATGTGGTGTCAAAAAATACGAAACTGTAATGCAAGGGCATACAGTTATTTCGTAGGCATTCTTTACCATTAATTTATTGTCTTTTTAACGAATATTTAAGTGCGATTGATCCTGTTAATTCACGGTGACGACAGTAACTATAGCTCGCCATGGAGAGAACGGTGATGTAACAAAAGTATGAAAACATTTTCTTAATCCCTCAGATGTGGAAAGCCCCCTCGGAGCCGCATAGTAGGGCCCGTCTTTTTGCATTTGTTTACAGATACGTTTTTTTGAATGCGTTTTCAATATTCGCAAACCTTGTGCCTGGTTTGAGATTTTAGCTAGTAGAAGGCTGCGAAGGCAGCAAACCAGCACAAGAGCTGTAGCTGTGATGATTTTTAGGGTTCCGTACCCAAAGGGTAAAAACGGGACCCTATTACTGAGACTTCGCTGTCCGTCCGTCCGTCCGTCCGTCCGTCCGTCTGTCACCAGGCTGTATCTCAAGAACGGTGATAGCTAGACAGTTGAAATTTTCACAGATGATGTATTTCTATTGCCGCTATAACAACAAATACTAAAAATAAAATAAAATAGATATTTAAGGGGGGCTCTCATACAAAAAACGGGATTGGTTGCGTTAACTTTGCACCTCATTTGTATGGGGCGCTTTACATACCAGGTGCAAACTTAACTTAACCACTTAAGGATGGAAAGTGTTTGTACGGAACCCTCGGTGCGCGAGTCCGACTCGCACTTGACCGGTTTTTTACTCATTACGTCGCCAATGTGGCTTGAACTCATGACTACGTGGCCCCGAGAGGGCTTTCCACAGCTGAGGGATAACAAGTGATTCAATGTAGATGAATCGTTTCTGTTAGTACCTAGTCCATCCTACGATACAGGGACGTTAAGCATTGAGAGCTTCCCTGATATCTTAATACAAGTTCCGTCACAATTTGCATATTGATGGGCAAACTAGTCGTATTATCGCAATCTGTGTTGCACGCATAATTATGCGCACTAAGGAGATTGGCCATATACTGATCATCAAACCATTTCACCAAATACCTAGTACTTTCCGGGAACTGACGCATGAGTTACGTTTTAAAAAATACTCATTATTATTTAAGAAGTTATTCGACTTATTTTGTTACCAATACAAAATTATGTCGTATTATCGTAATGGCCACTGAAATTATAGAAAACTGGAGTACCCCGGACTGATCTTTGTAGATCGGTTAACCTTAAGGTGGTTGCAGAGAGGTCACTTTCATACAAATCGTTTGATCAATCAATACACACTTAGGCGGTTATGGCTTTCGGTTATTAAACATTCTTAAAAAAATCTTTAAGCGATCTTATATTCGCCAAGGAAATCAGTTTTGCTAGAAATCATACAATTATAAAGTTATTAAAGCTTTAAACCCCGTTGAAATATTGTCCATATATGTATGTGTGCGTTGCTTTTACACACATACACACGTAAGCGCACGTAAAGCTATTCATGAACAGTGCGTTCTGAAATATAATACTACTTAACTTATGATTTTGGATAACAAATTTAAATTTATGTTTCGATATGAATGCATAACAGTTTATTTTTAAATGATTACAGCTTTATTTTTTATTAAAGCAGTAACGTCTGCTAACGTAAACTTAATGTTTACAAATGAAGCGAAAATCGAAAAAAAATTTAATGACTCGGACAGGATGCCACCCTAAGGCATGTCGAAGCAACTGGTTGAAAAATTCAATGACTCTGACATCTGATTCGGTGGTCCAATTGGGAGGACGCCAGTGTTGGCCCGGAAAGCCGTTGGAAACGCAGGTTCCAATCCTGTCCGAGTCATTAAATTTTTCGATTTTCGCTTCATTTGTAAACATTAAGATTACAGCTTTCATTAAACATGTAACAAATAATTGGAAACGTTTGGATTTTAAAGATACCTATTGTGTTTATTTGCTCATAACAATAAAGCGGAACAGATTTCGAACGCACTAAATCTTGTGAATGAAATAATGAATTGTGTCAATACTGTCAATTGTGGAAATTCGTATAAAAATTAATCATGTTTGGTTTAAATTTTTTTCGTTTCCTGAGTTTTTACTTTATGTAAAGTGTGAATAATGAAACGTGCATATAATAAACATGTGTACTCAGGACATAGTGATCCCTAAACGATATTGCGATATCATGGGTCAGAAATTGCGGGGAAAGTATTGTGTTTGTAAACATTAAAATCGAAGCGTCCTGCCGTGAAAGAGGTGTCTCGTGCTATTTTCTTTTTAGGCGAAGACAAGCATGGCGTGATGACAACCGTAACCAACCACAAAAACTGAACGCAATCCGCTCGCTTTGGGTGATGAAAAAAAACAAAGCTGTTCATAGTGGGTTCATATAGGTAGTTTCTTCTCTCTGACTGAATTGATACCAAGAACTACCCATGTTTTTCAATAGGTGTGGGAAACCAAATCCTTTTGGATTTATCGGTTCAGTGACTAAGTTTCCTCCTGGAAGGATAACTGTAATAACACTAATTACCCTAACACCCTGTAAGATAATCACATAATAGGTATTGCATACAGCGGTTTCCATTGCTGGCATTTTTGTGACGTAACAAATAATTTCTTTACAGATTCAAGGCCAGCTTAGAGCTTCATCAAAAGGGATTACAGTACTGCAAGATGATTTCCTTCATTGATTTATCAACAAAAATAATGTCAATTAAAGTTCATACAAATGAAGGCTTCATCCAAGAAAAGCTGCAGAAACTTATAATTTTCTACAAAACATGCGTGTTGCCTAAAATAATATTACAACGTATACCTGCAAACCACATATGTAAATATAAACCTTCGTTTTCAGGCAGCCGTATACTAACCACTAAACAGCACTAAACAGAAAGAAGCCTAGGTAATAGACCTAGTTTTAACGAAAAAATTGAAAATGGCGAAGATCTGGGGGTTAAAAAGAAAAATAATCCACCATTTCGAATTAAAGCGACGTCTACAACTCACGCAAACACTAGTATTATAATAAAACCTACACGTAACAAAAATAGATTTATTATATTTAGTGGTTGGTGGTTCTAAAATCCATATATGTATAATAACAATATATTGTCATATATTTTTATATGGCGCGAGCTAGCTCAGGGTCGTGAAGCTGAAGCGTGGCGCAAACAACTGGTGCTGCGCTCAGTTAGTAGTAGTTCTAGTAGTTATATATTTTTAGACTGAACATTTTTACAATTAGAGACTCCATGGAACCACGATTTAGAACCACGAAAATCCCAACCCTAATCAGTACCTACTATTCTTGATGTCGATGTCGGGTTTTTGTATATGGTCAGAGTATAGCAAAAAGGGCCCGATCTTGTCATTAAGTAATAAGAAACAGAGGTATAACTTACTTGTGATTTTTTTTCGGCTTATTATTTTCGCGGCGACAGAAAAATTAAAGAGCAGCAAACTATTTGCAACTAAAATAATAACTTGTCAGCGATTAAATATTTTGGCAATCATTTATATTAAATGAGCTTTAAACTAAGGATATTTTAAAATTCAAATAATGGCAGCTACTTTAAGGTAGCAGAAATAATAAACAAGATTACCGAAATCATAGGCGAGGTACTATAAATAATGACTTGGCGACTAATATTAGCAGAAGGATAACAAGCTTTATATTAGTGGCAACTACAGGTCCATCTAAAAAAGCATTTTGGGCTTTGATTTGCTGGCAGCTTAAATATTAAAATGGGTACTATATAAAAGTAATGGGGAGTTATTTTTTTAGTTTTCGAAACCATAATTTAATGAAAACGGCGATAAGCGTTTTTTAGGTAAAAATGTTTTGCCCATACAAAACACGCTTATTTTAGTCCGAATCTAGCTAAAACACGCTACGCTAAAATAAGCATTGCATTATCATAAGACTTGCCTCAGAACCCAAGCTGTCAACCCCGATTCCACGTGGTCTTGTCTGCCCTACCCCTAGAGTGTATATAAAAAGCCGGAGGCGCGGAGGGAGAGCAGCCCTCGCCCGCCGTGACAAAGCTCGGGAGCCGTGCGGAGCGGAGCGGCTGAGGCTGGTCGCCGAAGGCGACCAACAAGCCGAAGCTGCGGAACGGAGTACGGGCGACCGTGCTTTGCCACGCAAGGGCGGAAGGGCTGCACTTCCCGCAGCGCCGGAGCTAAGGCAGAGTCTGACACAATATCCAAAAAAATATTGTCGGTTTTAGGAGTCCATATCTCGGTAATTATTAAGTTTAGAAAAAAGTTGTCCATACAAAACACGTTTATTTTAACGTATTCTATACGATAGAATCATAAAAAATTGGTGTCAATATGACATCACACCTGACGAAAAATTGACCAAAATCAGAGCCACTAAATAAAACTATAGACCAAAATTATTATTCATACATGCAATTTTCAACTTTGATTAAAGCTCTTAAATTGTCGCACAAAGTATTTTTTTTATGACCTTGATTTATTTTATATGTAATCTCCATTGAACAATTAGAGTAGGCCATTTTCAACTTTTTATCCGCTGTCATGTTTCCGCTTAATTAGTTAATTCAGTCGCCAAAACAATAACTCGATGCTAGTTTATATTGAAACAAAGGCGAAAATTGATTACTTAGCTGCTACTTTTTACTTTAATAGTCTCCGCAATTAGTCGCCAACTTATTATTTTTGCTATCCCCTTTAATCCATACTAATATTATAAATGCGAAAGTGTGTCTGTCTGTCTGTCTGTCTGTCTGTCTGTTACCTCTTCACGCTAAAACCGCTGAACCGATTTAGATGAAATTTGGTATATAGATAGTTTAAGTCCCGGGGAAGGACATAGGATACTTTTCATCCCGAATAAATTTAGTGTTCCCGTGGGATGAGCGGGTAACACCGCGGGGCACAGCTAGTTTTTTATAAATCCCTAAATCTGATTAATTTGTCGCCGCGTTAAATACATGCCTTTTTTTTCATCGTAAATTTCTAAGTCCCAATTCTTGATGTCGATGTCGGGTTTTTGTATATGGTCAGAGTATAGCAAAAAGGGCCCGATCTTGTCCTTAAGTAATAAGAAACAGAGGTATACTTACTTGTGATTTTTTTTCATCGTAAATTTCTAAGTCCCAGCACAGAATAGATGATAGTACAAGTAGTTCCAGGCTACGTAGTAATTCTATGGCAACTTAGGACCGCTCTAGTTCTTAAACGAGCAAGTTAATCAAACAATTGTAATTTATAAAAGATACTTATTTTAATGTATTCTTTAGTTCTAATCAAAAAAGTAACAAAAATTAGAAAAATATTTCTCAACAAAATATGTGTCCTAAAATTGGGCTCTATCATGCAGAAAAACTTAGGACAAACTCAATAACATCACAAATCAGAATCACAATATATCAGAGCAGAAACCCAACAAAAATACTTATTTAATTTCACCACATACTTAAAAAATGTAGAATTGCCAAGATTTGTAATTTCTTCGTATTATTTATTTTGACAATCCAGCCCGTCTAATACAACTAGGCTTCACGATTCTTGTCACGCGACATAGCATCGCCCTTCAGTCTCCTACAGTACCGCAAAGAAAGAGATAGGAAATATTTTTCGCGCGAGAAAGAGTTGCGTGTCACAGTTGTGCTAGAGGTGCATCATTACTTCATCAAGTTCATCATCAAAATCAAAATATCATGCCTGCTTACTTATTCTGCGCTTACTATCAAACTGACAGATAATACGCGACCCTTTAATGAGTGAATCACCCGCACACACTCACAATTAGTGTCTATTAGTGTGAGTACTTGCTGATTTTTCACAAATTGCCAACACATGGGAGAATAAAACAATTTATGACGTGCTACTAATACTACATGAATAAAAGACTAATACGTGGACTCGCCAATATACACATTTTACATCAAACTAAAGTAACATACGAAATAATACACAAAAACTACAAATCTTGCTTCCCAGCGCCATCTAGCGTGGAATGTCTAGTTTTGTTTCCTCTGCAACCACTTTAACAGTTGCGAAAAGTACATCTAAGTACTTGGTTATTGAACATCACGCAAAGTGCTAGTTCTAAGGCTTGTTCACGAAATAAAGTAGCCACGTAAATTCGGGGTTATATAATTATAATTATATAGATAGTTTTTGATATGGTCTCATGTCATAGTTCAACACATACAGGGTGTCCCTAAAACCAACGCCGAAATGAAGAGGGGTGATAGAACAGCTCATAAGCAACCATATTAAGTTAATTTGACCTTAATAAAAAGTTCATGGTTTTCGAGATATTTGCATTTTAAAAAAACTCGTGACTTTTGAGGCCCTGCGTCAGTATGTCGATTGCCACCACTGCAAATTTAGGTATTTTTAAATCTGTTTTTTGCAGGATGTTACTAAAAACATATCCTATCGAATGTAATTTCAATTTATTACATATCATGATGCTTTGTCGGTAAAAATAATAAAAAAAACGAATGATAGCAATTTATTAAATTTAGCCAGCGGTTTTGATCGAGTTTCATTTAAAAAAAGTATTGTAAACTAACATGGCACGCAACATAAAAAGATAGTAAATTTATTGTAGTTTTCAAAAAGGTACAGCATTTTCTAATTTACGCAGCAGTTTACGAGATATTGATATTTTACACCAAAAGGAGCTCATACTGCAGTTATTCCATAGTATGGTACCAGAGCCCCTACTAGGCTCAGAGTTTGAATTTTGAACAAAAAATCGATTTAAAGAATACTTTATTTAGAATAGGAACACAATTCAATTTTAGAATAAAAAAAAATGAAATGTTCATAGCGAACCTGGCAAATAACGTAAAAAGATAGCAAATTTAGAGTTGTTTTTAAAATGGTATTGAAGTGACTTAATTATTTAGCGGTTTATAAGATAATGCAAAAATAATACTGGTTGCCATTTTTATCTGTTAAGTGAATAAAAAAAGTAAAAACATTAAAAAAATACGATACCTGTTTTATGTAACTAAATTAAATGTTCAAATTGTCCGCCATTGACTTGAATACAAGCTCGGCATCTCCTTAAAAATGCTCGACTGATGTGACGTGCACTTCTTGATACGTCGTTTTGGGCCTCTGCGTAAATGCGCTGTCTCAGCTCCGCTATACTGTTAATCGGTTCATTGTAAACTTTTTCTTAAAAACCCCAGTAATAGAAATCCAGAGGATTTAGGTCTGGAGATCGAGGAGGCCACAAAATGGGACCCAGACGGCCGATCCATTTCTGTGGATAAGTTTGGTTTAAATGTAGTCGCAGTTCGCGTGCATAATGTGCTGGACAGCCATCATTCTGCAGCCACATTGACCTCCGCGTAGCTTAAGGTACGTCGTCGAGAAGATTTGGCAACTCATTCTCTAAGAAATGCAGATAACTTGGACCATTCAGCGTTTCTGGTAATTCAAATGGGCCAATTATTTTCCCATCTAATATTCCAGTCCAGAGGTTCACTTTAAATTGGTACTGCGACCGATCTTCCCTCATTAAATGAGGATTTTCTAATGCATAACTGTGTAAATTGTGCATGTTCATAAATCCATCTCTCTTAAAAGTGCTTTCATCAGACCATAAAACCATATTTATGAAATTTGGATCCTCTCTGTGTTTTGCAGCATTGTCTGGCAAAACTGAACACGAAGTGGGTAATCACGGGGCAGCAACGCATGAACACGTTGTATGTGGTATGGATGATATCCATATCGACGTAATATTCTATTGGCAACAGATTTTGATATCCCTAAATTACGTTCAATGTTCCGTGTCGAAGTGGATGGGTCGTTTTGAATCTCTTGTAAAACATCTTCATCGTAATCTCCTCTAGGTCTTCCCAATTCACCACGATTGCCAGGCAAAACGCCTTGTGAGTATGCGAGATGAACTTTTCGAAATACTCGGTGGTCCGGATGCCTTAAATTTGGATATCTTTCCCGATAGAGTCTAGCTGCAGCACAAGAGTTACCCTGACATTCCCCATAGACAAAATGCATGTTGGCATATTCTTGAGGAGTATAATTCTCTGGCATATTTGTAACAAACGCACTACAATTAATCTTAACAGAGCCAAAGTAAATCGAAGTTAAAATCAATAGGCAGAACTCGAGTCCAAGATGCACAAAGCAAAGTTAAATTGTACCAAAAATCCAAATCACAAGGCAAACACGAGTTCTATTGGTAAATCAAGTCTATTTAAGAAAATAAGAAACCAAACTAAATAAAGAACATCAAACGAATTGACGAAGTGTCCTAAAATTACTAAAATACTCTTTAATCAGAAAGCCGACTTGAATTCGAATTTCAAATTGTGTTCCAATTTCAAATTGTGTATTCTTTGAATCTATTTTTTGTTCAAAATTCAAACTCTGAGCCTAGTAGGGGCTCTGGTTCCATACTATGGAATAACTGCAGTATGAGCTCCTTTTGGTGTAAAATATCAATATCTCGTAAACTGCTGCGTAAATTAGAAAATGCTGTACCTTTTTGAAAACTACAATAAATTTACTATCTTTTTATGTTGTGTGCCATGTTAGTTTACAATACTTTTTTTAAATGAAACTCGATCAAAACCGCTGGCTAAATTTAATAAATTGCTATCATTCGTTTTTTTTATTATTTTTACCGACAAAGCATCATGATATGTAATAAATTGAAATTAAATTCGATAGGATATGTTTTTAGTAACATCCTGCAAAAAACAGATTTAAAAATACCTAAATTTGCAGTGGTGGCAATCGACATACTGACGCAGGGCCTCAAAAGTCACGAGTTTTTTTAAAATGCAAATATCTCGAAAACCATGAACTTTTTATTAAGGTCAAATTAACTTAATATGGTTGCTTATGAGCTGTTCTATCACCCCTCTTCATTTCGGCGTTGGTTTTAGGGACACCCTGTATAATGTCTGGTTTAAGAAAAATATATATTGGATGTGATTGACTTGATAAGATCAAGATGCCGAGAATAAATGAAAATATTTGTATATTAACTATAGTGTCTTATTGTGCAGAAAAGGGCATATCCATGCGTCAACTCGCAAAAAGACATAAGATATCTAAAGATGGTGTATGAAAAATGATACAAAAATTTGGGGAATTTAATACACTAGATGATCTGCCAGGTCAAGTACGCAGAAAAGGCTGCGTTAAACTGAAATTGGACGAGGCAATAGTTGCGTCGTTTCGTCAAAATCCATCGGCGTCTACGCGAGATATAGCAAAAAAAGTTGAAAACTGCGGTTGGGAACGTGCATAACGCAAAAAAAAAGAAATAATTTACAGACTAGGAAGAAACAGAAAATCCCGAAAAAATGGTGCTGGCCTGCTTGAAAGAGCGAAATCTCGAGCTAAACTATTTAACAAGTTTTTAATAAAAAATCGCGACAGATGCATACTCATGGATGATGAAACATGCGTTACAAAAGACATGAAAACGTTACCGGGACCCCAGTTTTATACGTGTGAGGATGGCAAGGATATTCCAAAAGAGTATAAGTGCGTGGCATTTGAAAAAATCGCTCCAAAAAATCCTCGTATGGCAAGCAATTTGCTCATGTGGGCTTAAAAGTTCCAGCTTTTTCACTACGGGTACAATCGGCGGCGATGTCTACCGAAAGGAGTGTCTTAAGAAGCGAATTCTGCTCGTGTATCGCAAACATGATCATCCCCCAATATTTTGGCTAGATTTAGCTACTGCTCATTACGCTAAGGACACCTTAAAGTTCCTTGATAAGGAAAGTATCAATTATGTTCCGAAAAGAATGAGCCCGCTAAATTGCCCAGAACTTCGCCTGATTGAAAGATATTGGGCAAACATTAAGAGATACCTGCTCAAGAAAGGTGCAGTAGCCGACAGTGAAGCTGACTTCAAAAAGATATGGAACGCAGCTGCTTGTCAGTTCACTTCTAGTTCAATTCGTATACTAATGGCAGGACTTCGAAAAAAAGGCCAAGGAGTTGGTTCAGCCTTAGGGTCTCATTAATATTTTATATATTATTTAATTTTTCAAATAATAGGGTACAGATTTAATTTTGTTTGTTTGAAATATTGCGAAAAATACACGATTTATTTTTATTTATCTGTGGCTACTTTATTTCTTGAACAAGCCTTATTTGAGCACCAATCGATATTATGTAAATCCGTACCAGAAAGTGAGTGGTTCTGAAAAACGTCAGCAGCAGCAGACCCATCTTGTGGTCAATATGGGTTTTATTGCGTTGTCACCTATTTTGTCGTCGAGGATTCCTCTGGTCACTGTATACTGTCCTTCCATCTAAGCCTGTATCCACGCAATGCTAGTTCAGTCTCTTCTGTCTACCACGTATAGAATCTGTTAATTGTCCGTTTTACCTTGTTTACCATTCGGTGACCTTTTTTGTTTCTTTTAGCACTCCTGGTACCTTCTTTAGCTTTTCAAAAATCCTGAAACATTAAATTTTAAAAGTGTTCCTGCAAGTCTTATCACAGCATAGCGAGGTTCCACGTTGCAAACACGACGGTTTCAATTGTTTTATATATTACATAAAATCTACATCGTGATACCGTGAGAGTTCCCATCCTCAAGTTGGTTTCTCTGCGCTACAACCGCGTCACGTCACATCATATAAAAAAAATAAAACTGGGTTTGTCCAGTGAATAATACAGTGCTAGTTCTATTTGAGTAACGATCGATACTTGTGCATATCCGTACCAGGAAACAAAGCGATTGCGTAAAACATCAGCGGACCTATCTTGCCATTAGACGCTTTAATTAAATTGTCGCTTTCTTCCAATTTGTATGTAAGAAGGTGGCCGTCACGCAAATGGTCGAGGATCAGTTTTGCCACAGTACCACTGCAAAAACAGTACCCTAACTTGGTTAGTGGGTGGGAATTAAAAATTGTCGTGGGTTTATAAAAATAATAAACAAATTCTGTAAGGAAGTAGGCGACAAGGGAATTTTTACCAGTGGGACACTACTAGCTAGATTCACTCTAGATATCTAATCTGTGACTTTCTATCTGCCAGTAGTAGTAAGTACCACTTCAAGTACTAATTACTACTGTCGAGTGTCGACGTCACGTCAAGTCGCAAGACCTGAATATAATCCTTATCTTAACAAAACTTATAAATGACATAAAACGCATATGTTGTGCTTATTTTTTTTTGATTAGCTACACGGTTATATTTCTAAAATGGACAAAACAGTTGCATTAAATAGTGCGTATAATTTTGTATAGACACAGTATATATTTTGATCCACTTAAACTATTTAGTGCTACAACTTTTTAAATTAATTTTACCGATCGCAAGCAGTCAAGCTTCTGACTCAACAATTCACTATAACCACTGTGACGACATCACTCACATTAAGTCTGATTCACAATGAGTCTCATTGTAGGTCGAACCGGCTATCTCCGCCCGCGACGTAAAACTATACTTTACGCACTGGACGTGCACAGCGATACAGATTGCATTTTATTTACCAATCTCTAGTCTAAGTTTGCTTTTAACCCAAAAAACGTCTAGTACACGTTTGTGATAATGTCATTAAGACGAGAAACGCGAACGTGATAGTGATGTTTTGCTGCATTGGAGACTTACACTTGAGGTTCAGATTTTAATTCAGCACACGCTGGCCACAAAACTCTTTACTAACTCCCGACGTTTAACATCTGTATTTGTGTGTCTGTCTGTTGCATCGTAGCTCGATGGACCGATTGAATGCGGGTTTTTTTTGTCGATTTAGTCGATTCTTGTCTATCGGCAGGGTTTTTAGGTTTGTTTGGTGGAAATAACCTTAGATTTGTGTAAGACATACGATCTGTTCTTTGGAACCATGTCATCGATTTTAATAAAATGAAAAACTGCATTCATACATTAAAAAAAAAACCTTTACTCAGCTCGGGAATCGAACCCGGACGTTCTGAAAAATAACACTATCGTTATTTCTAAGTACTTACTTAGATATCAATTGTGTAGGTCTTGTGTAGCTTAAATGTATAAATGCAGTTTTTCTTCTTAGAATTTTCTTGCGTATTTTGATTTTTCAAAATGGCGGAGATATGGAGGTTTAAAAACGTGAAAAGTAAAAAAAAAATACCATTTTGAAACAAACTCGGGTCTACAGCTCAGAGTTACTAGTGTCTATGCATATTTTCATAGCTGTTAGGCATTGCTAGCAATAAGACACTTTACAGGTATCATTATGCAACCGATTCCAGTGTTATCATACCGTACGTATAGACAAACGCTTTAAAAGAAAGTTGATCACCTTTGTCTCGTTTATTTTGATTAACAACGCCGCCTTATCCGTACCATATCATACTAACCGGTCTCTACAGTTCTTATACTTAATGACGGATTGCCGAGTCATATTCTCATTTACGAACCCATTGCCATTTTTTTGTCTTCGTAAAAAAGTTGAACAACGCACATGGCCATAATGTTCTGTGCATACTTAGTGTAGTGTAGTCGCTAGTTTTAATAATAACAGTATTATTTATCAATTTTGGTTGTACGCAAGTTTTAAAATAAAATAACTACACTGTTAGTTGTTACTAGAGACCAAGTAAATGGATAACAGTATATATAGATGAAAATAAAAATCGTCGTTATTGAAAACTAGCGATGTGTAGATTTGTCTTAACATCACCTTTAATGGTCGTGTGTTTGTTAAATGCACGTACGAAAAACTTTAAGGAAAACAGAAACTTCTACGATGGTTGCGTTTATCACGCGATAAATTAGTAAGCATCCGGCACTTGCACTCAGATGCTTGTCAAGTTGTCAGAAAGTGACCGGTGCTTTGTCACTTATCTATTGCATGACAAACGCGACTATCACAAACCGGTCCCGACAGATCGATACTCATAGACACCTAAATCATGAAGTGCATCCAGTAGTTGCGAACATTCGAGAGAATAAGGCATTATATTATATATATAATATAATCCTACAAGTTTTAGTGTGGCGCGCTATCGAGTACAAGGATGTTCATATAATATAATATATATAATAATATAATATCGTTTATTGCATATCACATAGCTATAAATGTATGTACAATATAGGGCAGTTTTACATGTGATACCTACCCTGCATAGGGCGCAGCAATATGAGAGGGCATCTACAGCTTAATAGCTATTATTTTTAAGTAAGTTATACATACAAATTTTTAAGACTTCGGATTCTACACTTTATCATTAAAGAAATCGTATATAGTATAGTAATAAGCTTTTAATTTTGTACAGAACGATTTTAGTTCGGTCTAATTTTTTATAAAATTAGGTAAGTGGTTATAATTTTTTATTGTCATATAGTGCGGGCTGGATGTAACGAACTTTAATTTTGAAAAAGGTAATCTTAGTTTATTTAAATTTCGGTAATTTCTTTTGTTTTGCGTTATCTGTGAATATAAATCTATATGTTTTCTAACAAATTTACTCTACTCCAAAATGTACATGGACGTGACAGACAATATTTTGTATTTTATGAAATGGGGTCTACACGATTCCATTTGATCTATGTTTGCCAATATCCTAACGCACTTTTTTTGTAAGATAAATATTTTTCCTATGTCTGTGCTATTACCCCATAAAATGAGTCCGTAGGACATCCCGGAGTAAGCATATGCATAATAGGCTGAAAGAGCGGAAGTTAGGTCAGTTAAACGCTTTAGGTGATTTAGAGCATATACAAAAGACGACAACTGTTTTGTAAGCTTTTATATATGGATTTTAAAGTTCAAGCTAGAGTCTAACTCGATTCCCAATAATGTAGCTGAGGTCACATTTTCAAGTTTAAGATTATTATAGCTATAATTTAATGGAAGAGTGGTTTTTTGATATGGCTTAAATTGAATAATTTTTGTTTTTTTAATGTTGAGCTCAAGATTATGTATTTGTAACCAGTTTAGTATTTTATCTCTTCATATTTCTATCTCGTCTTCGGCTCACAAGAATGCCAGTAATCTGAAAAATTATTAATTGTATCACAAAAGGCGTGTATGATATAACATCAAAACTAACGGGTCGTGTTCAGTAAATTTTCACTCCTGCCGCTTGGACATATAAACTGTCGCACTACTATTCTTTACAGTGACAAAGTACTTACATGAACGATCACTTATAACGGTTGCTTTTGTCGACTGTAGACGCTGCAACATGCGCATAATGCGCAACCTTAACTTTGCATAACCTTCGCGTCGGGTCATGTGCAATTTTGCACATCATTCCGTTTACAATATAATATTTCACAACATATCGTGCTACAGGCGTCTTACCAATTTTGCGCCGACTCGATTGATCATAGGACAGGTTTATTGAGCGCACATTAAGTGGAAAACTAGATTGTGGGAGAATGCATTCTATGTTCGTACGTAGGGTGCATTCCCCCGCAGACAGCGGGTGGCTGACCGGGGGAACTATTGATTCTGTCTGGTGCCTCGCAGCTCCCAGATCCATACTAAATGCAGAAAGTCGACGCTGTATGCGGTATATATATTATGGGTACGATTTAACTTTACTTTTCTAGTCACGACGCCGCTTTCGGACTTACATTTCCATTGATTCATTATCTCGATCTTGGAGGTTGTTTTTTGAAAGCGCAGTTGTCTTATTGCCTTTCAAATATATACTGCAGATAAGATATAGATGCCTAGATTTTTAATAGCTAATTTCATAGCAACATTATTGTTACGAGTATTGCTTAGTAATAAAATAAGTAGGTACCTACTTATATTTGTAAAACCAAGTATAATAATTAAATATAGCCATGATTAATTTGCTATTAAATGTAGTGCCATGACATGTCTGACTTCTAAACGCTATTTTCTCTTTGTCTGCAGAAGTGTGCAATAGCGAGGAGGTGCCCGAGGTAGAAATCGTTAGTCTCCTACAGGAACATATACCGAAGTATCGTCTGAGAGCTGATAGTCTCACGCAATTTGGAGGTAAGCTATTTACCGTTTTATTCTTTTAACTAAATATAATTTTGTTTTTAAATATAGGGGGAACTTTAAAAGATGGACAAATAATATAAACGACAACTGTAATATAAACGATAACGCAACTTTGTTGCACGTTTTTCGGACGGTAGAGGTCTAATTTGTTTGCCTTAACTTTTAATTATTTACTTCCATAGCTATATTGCGATAAAATCGACCATAACACACCCGCAAGCAAGTTCTGGTATGTTTGGTATGTGCAGCTTAAGGCCATGACTTCGCGCGACCAGCGGAGTGGCGAGCGGCGGCCATAGGAGTGAGTGAGACTCCGCGCTTGGACCTTCCGCTCTCACCATGGCCGCCGCTCGCCGCTCCGCTGGCCGCAGGAAGTCGTGACCGGTACGTGGGGTTACAGGAATCGAATGCCGTTTATGGTTGGTCCTTGGTATATCGAAGACATCATACTTCGATATACCAAGGACCAGAGGTAGATAGAGCATGTTAGTAATTTGTGTGTCGCAAGAATATCTCTATAATTAATAATGTTCAATGTAACGTGGTACCATAATCAATACCTACTTTTTTTATTAAAGCATTTGTTTAGATTATCACGAGTACATACTGCAATTCGATAAAAAAAGTATCAGACAATATCTGAAGAACTAACTCCACCTGGAAAACCATCTACAATAGAAAACGTTTCCACTAAGTTTCTATTCCTACAAACTTCGAATTCGTAGTCTTTACATAATCGAAAATTCTATAGAGTAAGAGTGCCCTTTTATGTACCTAATCGGCTAGTAATCATGTATGAAAATTTGGAAACTTATATCAAATATAGGGTTATATCGAGTTACTCATAATATTTTCTCTCAGCTTCTTAAATTCGTGACTTTTGCATGTCCCCAACAATATATTACGCGCAATGAGTGCCGAGATACAATTGACGACGTCAAACTGTCACGACATACCTTTTAGCGTATTTGAAACCGCGTCTAGACAGACCACATATTAGAAAACAGTTTTGAAAGTATGCGACAAAAAGTATCTTCGCTGCTGAGACTTGCCTGTGTTGTTTAAGATGGTTGTTTCTAGTTAATTTTCCCTGCCAAAGTTGAATTCGGTTTTTGAAGTGAAAACTTCTTTAGCGGCGCTTGGCAATTTTTAGATGGGTGAAAAATGTTAAAATCGCGACAGATCCGCGCTTCAGATAACAGTCAGTCGGTAACCTAGCAACCGTGTCTGTTTCAAAGAAAGGGGGCCTTCGAACAACAAAATGTTGTAAGTGACATATGGTGAAGCGTAATCATAAACATACATTAGGAAGAAATAGAGATTAAAATAGAAATCAAGTGTCAGTGAGATATAATAAAATCGGAGTTTTCACTTCTGCCGGCACTCCCGGAGTGCAACCTAGTAGTACATATTATTCATCTGTGGTGCAACCCGTCCTTTTTTTTATTTATATTTTAAATTTTATTTAAATTAAAAATATAGTATCTTATGTTGTGTATATTTGTACCCGCAAGTTGTGTGAATGTTGTTTTTGTGCTCTTAATTTAATGTCCTCAGTTTAATGCATATTTCCCACGCCTTATGTTTTGAATCATAACAGTGGCGTGGTTTGTAACGAAATCTATCTAACCCGGGACTCATTTAGACATTTTTTTTTCCTAAAAGTAATAAGAAACATTTTCTACACTGGGCAAGCCGATGGGAAGCGGCTTCTACGAGTATGGACGCCACGCCACTGAAACACAATAAGATAGGTCGTGCAAATAGAACATTAATGTATCCGTCCCGGTTTAGTTTCACCGACTCCTTCTAGACGCTGGAAATAGGTCGTAGCTGTATCCAACGAATATATCTTTTTAATTTTCAATAAGTAGGTCTGGGTAAGGAAAACGATTGAGAGTTGTTTTCCTGTAGGTATATGTTATAAAATTAGTATTGAAAATCAGTTTTCTATTCAGAGGGGTCGTTATTTCAGGCAAAGTTTTAACAGAGCGATTGCAGGCTTTGTATGGGCTCGAGGTACCGGCCGTACTTCGTCATATGTAAACACTTTATTGTATGCAAACACTTTATTGTACACAAAAACAGAATTTTTGGTACAGAGATAGCTGAACATCCAAATATTGCGATATATAGGATACGACTACGGTAAAGACAAAAAAATACGCGTATATGAAGTTAGTCATTGGAATAAAGTTATTTTCAGTGGAATATAAAAGTATGGTTAGTAAACATTCACCAAGTGTCTTCAGCGAGCAAAACTATAAGGTCATCTGCCATTCGAATAATAAAGATACAATGTAGTATTTTGCCTATGTTTCAAAGTCGGTATCGATTATATAAAAAAAGTAAAAAACCCTATATACCCCTAAGTGGAAAATGTCTCTTAAAGGCAAAGTTACCATGTATTGTAATGGTTCGACAGGGCTGCACGCAGCACGACGTCGTTAAAGAGTAAAAGTTGAGCGGTAACAGAACACAAATTCATAGTGTAATGCGGATCGAGTTCCGTACAACTAGTTACTGCTTATTTGTAATATTGAAATGAAAGCTGAATCGACAAAAACATATATGTATATATATATATATATATACCTAATTGTCGAACCTGCTCACATTCAATGAGAACCGTTTGAAATTTGAGAAATACGACTTGTAGATGAAAACCGTCGAAATTCTGAACATCCGAACATACAAAATTCGGACATACAAAGGATATCTTGGCCAAGCTGAAACGAATACGCTCTGCTCGCTCGGTCAATTACACTACCCATTACTTAGAAAGTTAGAATATGCTAAATTGACAGTTGGTACGTTAAGGTTCAACTCACTATAAATATATCCATTTGTCTTTCTTTTTTAACCGACTTCAAAAAAGGAGGAGGTTCTCAATTCCAACTATTTTTTTTTTTTTTTTGTATGTTTGTTACTCTATATCTCCGAGAACCGTGAACCGATTTTCATTTTTTTTTAATTGAAAGGGTATAACTCCGAGTTGGTCCCGTTGGCACTCAGTCGGGATCTGATAATGGAATCTTGGAGAAATCGAGGGAACTCTTCAAATGTTATAGGGACATGCACCGACTTCGAAGGGTGAGTCAAATGTAATCTGTACTTTAACGGGTTATTGTTGGCTTTTTTAGTTTTACTGAAGTCGGTTCTTTTTTTTGTTAAAATTTTTTTTTATTAATAATTTTTGTTCAAGATTGACATTCAACAAACTCGGTCCCAAGTCAAATCACTTTTATAACATTTTTGGATGGCACTGTAAAAGGCGGCCTATGCAGGAGAGCAGCCTGTCAAGCCAAATTTTGACTGGCAACCAAGGGCTTTTGTGGTATTTTGAGTATAAACTTTCATTTAAATCACAGCTCTTAAGCGGCTTAGTCTTAATTTGAAAAGCGCGTTATACAGTTGGCCATCTTCATTAAAACTATACTCTTTATCATCGTAGCAAGTCTTTCCTAACAATACCTAAGTAGATTGGCAAGGTCTCGCGACTTGTTCAATAGTTTCACCAAGTGTCACAAAATCTTTGTTTCTTTAGGTAACTAGAAATTGAATTCGTTAATAAATCTTATGTTCTAATACCGGCTTAAGGTTTCTCCTTGTTTTGCGCATAAAATAGTACTTTTTACACCTATGTTTTCTAATTTTATTGAGGTGAAAGTAAGTACATGTTTAATGAACAGGCTGGTATTTTAAATGCGTCATTTATTTCCTCAACGTCTTTTGTTGAGTTATTAAACATTAAACATATTCTTTATTGTAATGTTTATAATAAAAAGGATATACTTAAGCAATATTATTATGACACAAAGCTTTCCTGGAGGTACTTTTGTAAAAAAAAAAACCAAATACTGTCAGCAATAACAGTGTTGCCTCAAAAATAAAGTGTTTAAGTATTAAAAACTTGTATATTAATGTAATTTTGATGCTCGCTTATTTCAATCCTTCCGCAGCGTTCATTTGTTCGTGTCACGTTGGGAAACTCTTTTTAAAGCAATGTTTTCCTTCCTACAACCTACAACGTTTATAAAGAAACCTTGCAAAAACGTCAAAAGAAAAACAAACTTTTTCCTGGCGGAGATCGTTGTAGGTATTTTATAAACTTGCTTAAAAAGATCAGTTTTTACCTTTAATATGGTTCAGTTTTTTTTATTATCCTCTTACGGCCCATTTCACCATATTCTGTTAGTATTAACGGCTGATATCTTACCTTACTTTATAAATGCGGTTTCTTTTAATTTACAGGCCTAATTTACGCACTCGTAAAGCCTGATTGAAATTAGGTTTTAATATCGCTCAAAAAGTGCGTGTCAATATTAATGAGGTAATTATGCGGGGGTCGAATCTTGGTTGTAATTCTACATACACTTCCATCTCGCACTTGAGAGATCTCGCCATCTGAGCTAAAATCAATGACGTAAAATTCGTCCTTAGATTATCTGATGACTCTAATCAAGCGAGTGAAGAAATTAAATAGAAAAGAAATGTCTCGCCACTGATACATACAATTTATACAATATCCTTAGGGCAGAATAGCAGAACCATATTTTCCGCAGCTAACCTGGAGGGTCATCGTGAGGATTTGAAACATACAAATGTAACTTGATAGACTATATGAAGGGGCCCGGTCGCATACGTACGCTAGCAACGGCCCATTGCTGGACTGGAGCAATAAAACATTGTGTCAAAATATGAAAATATATGTTCATAAGTACTTTAATGTAAATCCGCAATAACCGTTAATTTCATTAAAAAAATCCCAAGTTTTCTACTACTTGTAATTTGTAGAAGCTAATTCGCCAGGCAGACCTGCCCGTCTAGCATAACTGTGACACGCTACTCTTTGTCGCGCGACATATGTACTAGCTGTCACTTTCCTTTAAATGCCGTGCGAGTAAGACAGGTTATAGTGAGTCGCGCTACAAGCGAACTTGCACCAAGATATGCTAGTCCTACTTACTGCAAGGGTTACCACGACAAGACGAGACGACTTAATGGAACGAGTTGACGTGCGGACTGCGGTTACACTGACTGGTTGTATTTATGCATGCTAGGGCTGGCACTGACTGAAGCGATGACAGAACAGTCAAACTATGTAAATGTATGTACCTAAACATGGGTGTTCGTACTAACGTTAAGTCGGTCCTTAACCCCAAGCTAAGTATCCCTTCCAGGATACACTACAGAATTTGCTTCTACGTGTGTAGATCTGACCTGGAAGGGTCACGACGAGATGCGACATCTAAATGCAGCGAGTTGACATGCGCTATGCATGGACCGGTTGCTCGCATCTAACCGGCGGGCGATGACTCGAGCGGTGAAACAGCATTATTTATAGCGCGGCGCCGGCGCCGGAAACCGTGCCCGCAGGACTTAGTGGGACGGAACCTGGACCAACATTGATTACTTACTATATGTGAGAATGGTCACATCACATAGCAAAGCTTTCGAACATATTTGACACACGAGTTATAAGTAAGGATTCAGTTTTTTTTTTGCTGACGAACGCCGGTTTACAGGGAGGTGCTACTTGAGTATGTCGGGCTCCTGGAACACAAGGAATACCTGTAATATACTACGAAAAACAAAGTCAATCAGCCTACCAAAACAAAGCTCCTAAAATTGGGAACCTTTTTCTTCAGCACATCAGGGGGTCAAACTAAACATTTTGGATTGAGAGAAAGCACTCATATAGACCTAAATATTTTATTAATATAAAACCAATGTACCATGTGCGTTATTGGAACAACAAATTTACAATTCAATAAACTCGTACATACACGCGTGCGTACCCGTACTGTCATTATTTTCGACCAGTTTTTACCCAAATGTGTAGTTAGCATACGAGTAAATAGCATTATGTAACGCGTTATATTAAGCACCTATTACGTGGTATGTGTAAGCCAATTATCTTTAACTTTCCGTCACTAATGCGGTTATTGATTGAAGCAAGTTAACTGGCTTAATAGTTTTTGTACAGTAGTATACAATACAAAGATATGAGTGGACATGTCATAGGAACCTAACCTAAGTGTGGTAAAGGAAACTGAATCGCGTACCATTTTAAATGTGGAAAAAATATCCGCAACAGGCTTGGTCAACATCTAAACAACAATTTTTTTTCTTGCTGAGTTAGAATGCAGTATTTAGCATAGAAAATTAAATTTGTTCCGATTTTACAATGGTCTGTACACATGCATAATCTGCAGTTAATAAATAACAGAGTTAAATGTTACCCTTAGCGTTCCAATCCGTTGATGTTGATTAATACATTCTTGTTTGACCCACAAAAACTACTGGTAATCTTGCTTCTGCGAAGTAATGAAAATTTTACAACATTGTGGACTGAGTGAGATACATTGTACATTGAAATTGAAGCATGATTCAGCTCTCCCGTGACGTCACCCCGCTTCAGGGCCGCGTACAAATTGTTGTTATCGAATTACTTGGGAGCAGACTCCGACCGCTTATTACGATTATAAGACGTATTCTTCTTAATAGCGCCCGTTTTTTCGCCAATAGAGAGTCATTAAAGTAAGATGAATAGCTTTTTAATTTGCGCTAACTCAAACAGTAAGAACGCAGTGGTATCTCATGAATAACACACAGTTAAGTGAAGATCTGGATGTTTTGTACAGTTGTAAATATTAGTAGTGTGAGATCAGCAAGCCTATGATGACGGCATTTGTCAGGAAGTGGAGGAACTGTCGGAAAGTGACAGATGCTTTACCATTACTCTTTAATGCGATAAACGCAGCCATCATATGCCCGCTGGCTATGTCTAGTACTAGGACATCTAAATATCATTGAAATATTTATGATAGAATGTTGTTTTGCAGGCTACGAGAATCAAGACTGGTTCATCCCGTCGCCTGCGCTGCCTGTGAGCGACAACGACCTCGCCCTCACTCCCGATCAGATCAGGGAGACACTTAATTATTTCCGTAAGTAAATAAATCATTCTAGTCATAATTAACCATCTAGGGGCTAGACAGACAGGTACCAAACTCAGACACGAGTAGCGTATCTGACGTTTCAAAACAGGACTTTTCCTGAGTCACTTCCTTTGTTTTTAATTCTTCTGGCGTCAAATTAGACGGTAGGTACTGGTCTACGGATGTTGAAGTGCGTTTGACACAAGAGAATACGAATCGAGCTTTGTGTGAGTGCACTATATCATGTGATTGTCATCAGTCATTTATTATAAGGGTAGGTATAAATTTCATACCTGATTTTCTCATGCTCAATTTCGTCGTCTGATTTGACTTAGTTACATATGCAGAATTGACTTTTTGTCGCAGTTCATGCATTTCATATTGGTTTCGCTCGTTATTTATTTGACATTTTGTATGCATCGTAACATTCGTAACTAACGCTTAAAACGCCTAAAATGTGAAAGTGAGTTCATTGATTGAGCTTGATTAAGTTTCACACGCTGTAAGTATCCACCAATCTTAACGTTTGGTGCGGATACTGATAGGTTATGTTTGTAGAAGAATGATATGTATATATAATAGTCGTATTCGATTCAATTAGCGCACACTAGCTATGGAAAGAAAAAGTTTTTAACTGTTAATGTTAACTTGCAGTTGTACAGGAGTTCCATTTTATAATTAGAAGGGCACCTTCATCCGCGGATTCTTTTCCGTACTTAGGTAAAAAATCTCTTATTCTCTCTCTTGACGAAGCCTGTCGCTGATTAGATTTTGTATTCTCTCTGACGATGCCTGCGTTGCGGATTTGACTTTTACACTTTGTCTTCTGTATTATTTACTGTTGAATAAATTATTTGATTGTTCTCTCTCTAAACTGGTTAAAATCTGATGAGTGGATAAATATTTTTTTACCAACATGACGCTGTACGTAAGATTTTCTTGAAATAGAAAAAATGTTTTCAGTACAATTGCAGAATTTTATTAACGTATAGGTTTGATTTTCACTTCACGTTTGGGATTTCAAGCAACCACATTATCGCTACTAGATTTCACAACAAAAATGGCAGTTGGCAAACTCTGAAACTGTAATTATTTCATTTGACTGCTGTAAACTTGGAAAAATGGTACAATAATACCCATTATTTCGTGTTTCCCGTTTCGTTTAAGGGTGACACGAAACTCCGACTGCGGTTGTGAAACTTGATCCTTACAAGGTTTCGCGGGGCGGTTTCAATTGTTGTGAAATCCAAATACTCGTTGCGCAATTGCCCTTATACGCGCAGCTTTGTGAAAGCGGGCCCTGTCGCTGGCTGCGATACTGATGTTAGAATATTCTTAAGTAGGATTAGCCTACAATCGTAGGCTATTATTCTACTAGAGCTAAGTGAGGAAAATACCAATAGCGAGTAATGTGCCATGTGCCAGTGATACGAAATAATCCTATTGCTGGATTTTAGAAATATCGCATGTCTTTACTTTTACTTTGCCAATCGATAAATTACTCGATACAATTAATTTGCATTGAAATTATGACGAATAAGGTTAAGTGCATGAATGTGATCGAGATAATGAATTACAATGACTGTTTTCAAAACCTGCACACGTCCTTACGCCATACATTATTACTTACAAATATTTGACTGTTCTTAACTATTATATGCACTTGTGTTTGCATAAAGAATAAAATGAATTACGGCCTTGGCATTAATGAAAGTATTCAATTCCACTTAAGGTAAAACTGGCGCAAACATGGACACGTACATGAATTAACTGAGGCTAACGCAGCCATAAAATATGTACATGCCAAAAACGTTGTCATCATACGGAAATTGAGATGCTTATCGTTTGCCGTCTTTTTCGTACACCTGTTTTAAGAGACCTTCAATTTTTATTATATTGATGAAGTCAGCAAACTTAATAAAGTATATGAAGTATTTTTGCATGTATTTAGTAGAATAAAAATAGAAACACCCGGAGGTCTGCTTGAATTTTGTCAATTAAGAGTGATATGGGTCAATTGCAAAAAAATTGTACATAGTTAAGGGCTTTAATTAAAACAATGTTAATTGATTCCTTTGTGTGACGAAAGTTACCCATACATTTTGTATGACTAACTTTCGTCACACAAAGGAAGCGATCGTATTTAATGTTAACTAAGCCTTTAACTACGAGGGGCGTCTGAAAAGTTCTAAGCCTAAGATAGAAAAAAACAATTTACACAAATGAACTCGTGTTTATTTTTCAATATAGTCTCCTATTAAATCAATGCATTTTTTACATTTTTTATACAGTGCTTTTAGGCCATTAAAAAAATAATCTTCATTTTGCCCTTCGAAATGCTCCTGTACAGCCGCCTTCATCTCTTCGTCACTTCTAAATCGCTTTCCCCTCAACTCTTTCTTCAAATTATTGAATAGAAAATAATCGCTTGGGGCTAGATCTGGGCTGTAGGGTGGGTGGTCAATTTCGTCAAAACCAACTTCCTTCAGAGCACGCCTCGCAACATTAGCGGTGTGAACGGGTGCGTTGTCTTGCAAAAACAAAATGCCTTTCCTTAGTTTACCCCGCCTTTTCTCAACTATGGCTTGTCGCACCTGTCTTATTAGATTTGCATAATAAGTTCCGTTTATCGTAGAGCCTTTTTCTAAATAATCGATTAAAAGAATGCCATCACAATCCCAAAATACCGTAGCCATTAACTAAGAGGCCGACTTTTGCACTTTAAATTTCTTCGGCGGCCTTTCACCCTTTTCAATCCACTGCATCGACTCAGACTTACACTCCGGATCATACTGTCTGATCCATGTTTCATCAACAGTTACTATTCGGGAACAAACTTCATCTAAATCATCTTCGCACAATTCTAAAAACGCCCGAGAAGTTTCCACACGACGTCTTTATCGAAGGCCGTTAGCATTTTCGGTACCCAACGAGCACTGACTTTACTCATGTACAAATGTTCATGTAAAATTTCTCCGACTCTTTCTTTACTAATACCTAAGACCTCAGCTATTTGCCAAACCTTAATTCTTCTATCTTCTAATACCAGCTTTTTGACTTTTGCTACGTTTTCTTCGGTCACTACCGATATTGGCCGCCCTGAGCGGGGGTCGTCTTCGATCGATTCCCGTCCGAGTTTAAATAAGCGACTCCACTTTTTGACTGTGGCATAAGAAGGCCCAGAATCACCGTAAATAATAGCCATTTCCTCAAAAATACACTGCGGTGATTTGTCACTTTTTGTAAGGAATTTAATTACAGCACGGTGCTCAATTTTCGTAATATTCGTTGGTAATTCACACATGATGTACTTTTCCGTTGAATATCTCGAAACAGAATAATAAAAACGTGACATGTTATTTTTTAATAATTTGTTTTTAAATGGCCTTTCTAGTGGCCAGTATCATAAACGCATATATAACCTCGAAATACCTTAGGCTTAGAACTTTTCAGACGCCCCTCGTATGTACAAATTTTTTGCAATCGACCCATATTTGAAAGAATACAATATTTTAAAATACAGCAGTATTGTACTGGAACAAGAAAGTAACGAAGAGAAAATAGGTATTAGCTAGAAAGGTTGTTAAGTTATTCAGCGAGATTAAATCGATGTGGGTTTATAATGTCTCGTTCTACCAAGTTGAGGTTGCCTATAGTAATAGTGGATAAACTGCGATTTTTCTAATCAAATCTTCCATAAGGTCTTTCCTATTCAAAACGTTACTACGACCGCATTATGTTGTAGTATAGCTTACGTAACCCTGTGGCTTTGTAGGGCCGTCGTTTCGGTGTGATACCGGCTCTTGGTACGCGTGCGCGACGCTGGCGGCGCGCGGCTCCCACTGTGCCGGGCGCGCCGGACCGCGCGCCACGCGTACCGTACCGATCGATACCGCTGCACCGCGCCCGCGAACTAAATACGGAACACCGGTTAGCTGCACCGCTGCACCCGCCTATGTCGCGAAATAAAAGGCATGATGCTCACATATTCTGCGATAATGCCACTAATTTCGTCGGGGCTTAGCGTGAAAATGAACCTGTGATATTGAGTTCTTATTTATTTTATACGGGGTATAATGTAGAGTTGCCGCATCGATTGAGCCGGGAGACGCGTCGCACCGCGCAACAGCTGCCGTCTGTTATCTTGACCGTGAGGGCATTTACTTACTTAACACTATTGCCTGATTATAATCTATGTAATTATGACCTGAAACGAGTTATCACATATATATGTAATTATATAATTACGAAATACAACTGGTTTGTGCGCTTTGTACGTTTATCAATGCATATCACTTAAAACAAGTATTTTTTACTATGAGTGAGCATTGGCTGAGGCCTACTTAATTAGTATAACCTTAATATTATAGCATAATGTAAGCTTCATAATTATGTTACAATTACAATGTAGTTCGGTGTATTCATGTGAGGTAGTTTAGCTCGATAGTTTATGTAGATACATTATAATTATTATATTAAACAATACTAGTAATATATCTAATTATTATAATATGAACTTTTTAGTTATTAGAACTTTGCATGAGCATAAATTATTTATTGTTATATAAGTAAAATAAAAAAATAAACTGTTTAAAATAATCTCGCGCGTCGGTGCATGTGCATATCAGATTTCTTTTTTAATGGACAAGCTCCCACAATTCGATCTAACCACAGTAAGCTTCAGAGAACTTCAGACAAAAGCGGTATTTAACTGAAAAATAAACAAATGGATTCCTCGTTCAGATTTACTGTAGGAGTGAAAATCAAACAATAACTCTTTATTGTTGGCTACAGAGGAACATAGATAAGAAACTAATGGTATTAAAACAAATGCTATCTTAGAACACCAAACTATTATTTTTTTTGGTACACATTTTGGTTAAGATGTGTCACATGACCTGTGTCAATGTTCTTACTGATTTCTTGTAAAAGGTTATATAAAATACCATTGAATAAGGTCAAATATCCTATCAATAGCGCTGAAAACAACAGTTGGCGCAGTGGTAACCGTTTCATATGTATTTGATATCAAATAATAGCATTGCTTAAAATCTTTGCCCATGCTTGTTTTTTAAACGAGCTGTCGCGTGAACGCGCAGTTTTGTGATATATAGGTACATGCGTTTTATGCCCGTCTAACTAATAGGATATAGATCTACTAATGGGATGACTGCATATAAAAATCAATATTCAATTCTATAAATACATGTACTTATTCTAAAAACAGATAGTGCTCTTTCCAATTGACCTTCTATAAATAACTTCCCTGTGATGTTCGATAAAGCATCTACTTTCTAGTTTACCACGGTTGCTTATACTTGGCCTACATTACCCGCGTATTTTTAGATGAGATTATTTTTATGCGCGCAATTAGTATTATCATGTTTGTCAGTTCGCCAAATTCCTCCTGAATAATAGCAGTTCATTACTTGATTGCAGTTCAATTATAAAGTTGAAGGTCGGTGTTACTAAATTAGTACTGGCAATACAATAGTACGCACACCGAACAATTTTAAAATGCTATTATTGATATGGGAAGCCCCGATGTTTGTCTCGATAATTAGATTGAAATATTAGGAGGGGAAATTAAAGAGGGTATGGTTCAGTGGTCAGTCGTCCATAGAACTCGATTCACACCGGCTTGCCTTGTTTTAAAGAATATGTGCATTTTACTTTACTGCCGTTGAAGAAAAAATTACTCTAA
Organism: Apotomis turbidana; assembly: GCA_905147355.2. Lineage (NCBI taxonomy): Eukaryota > Metazoa > Arthropoda > Insecta > Lepidoptera > Tortricidae > Apotomis > Apotomis turbidana. The sequence continues at coordinate 16,361,808 of LR990288.1, read as the reverse complement.
CCCACTCCGACGATACCAATGGTTGGTTTGACGCCACGCTACTAGTACAGTTAGAAAAACGCAAAAAAGTAACGTAAAGAAAAAATAACGCTTATTAAGTGGTAGCAAAGGACTTGATAGAAACTCATACACTCACTACCTACGTAAAGTATCAAATGATTTCAATTAGTGTGAAACTTAGAAAAGCAGCTACATTAAAACATGTTCTATATCACTCACTACGCATCGTTAGATAGAGGAGTAGGATATATCAGGAAGTAGATAGCATAAGCCGAAAGAGTCCAACGACGGTAGCTAAGCTCTTAAGTATGTGATGAAGAAAGATTATGACTGTTATGCAGTATATCTATTTTCAACACCATGCCATTTTCACAGCGATGTTTAGTGATGGATGCCGCGAAAGAAGGTTAAAAGCTTCCGCATCCGACGGTTTTATTTCGGTCGAGAGTGTTGTATGTCATCGAATACGTCACACGAACAAAAGAAGATAAGTGGATAAGAAGTATAGGTTTCAAACTGTCCCTCCTGCTATCCATATTTTTTTACTGAACTGATACCTGATGGTATTTGAGAAGTCATGAATTTGATACAGCTTTTAAACTGTAAAAATAATATAGGCTAGATTTAGCTATATATTTTTTTTAAAGTAAAACTAAAAAGCCAACAATAACCCGTTCAAATACAGATTACATTTGACTCACCCTTGAAGTCGATCCCAAACCACTCAGTTCTTATATTTATATATTATAGTTTACGCGAGGTTTGGCACCGACTTCGAAGGGTGAGTCAAATGTAATCTGTACTTGAACGGGTTATTGTTGGCTTTTTAGTTTTACTGAAGTCGGTTCTTTTTTTTGTTAAAAATTTTTTTTCTTTTGCTTTTTAGTCCACCAAATCCTATTTACTGAATGTAAATTCTTGACTTTATCAATAAATTACCGAAATCGCCGTACATGTCCCTATAACATTTGAAGAGTTCCCTCGATTTCTCCAAGATTCCATCATCAGATCCCGACTTAGTGCCAACGGGACCAACTCGGAGTTATACCCTTTCGATAAAAAAATAATAATTGAAAATTGGTTCACGATTCTCGGAGATATCGAGTAACATACATAGAAAAAAAAAAAAAGTTCGAATTGAGAACCTCCTCCTTTTTTGAAGTCGGTTAATAATACGTATAACAATATAATACTGCTGAACAGACAATCCTACTGGTACAGCCAGTAAACGGGTACAGCCTATAAAATAAATACTTAATCATATACATTGCTTTACTAACAACAAGTTTTAAGATTGCTGTTTTCGAGTAGCAACCGTTTTTAAACCCCCCTACGCACGTAGAAAGTGGATCTATATAATTATGTCTGTGGCATCGTAGTTCCCAAAAGCCTGAATCGATTTGAGTGTGGTTTTTCTTGATGAAATTCCTTGTCTGTCGAGATGTTTCTTAGCTATATTTGGTACCTAGAAGATATTCAGCGTTCATTGGAACTAGTTAAAGGATTTCAGCGAATTATCAAGCTAAGAATACCAATTACGTAGCGTCACGTTATTAATGTAATGATCTATCTGAATAACGGAAAGATAGGGTACGTACAGTCCATTGCTTCTTCCCTTGGTTTTGGGAGCTTCGAGCAATCGAATGCAGCAACGCTTGGTCGCGGAAGCTGACCTAAAAATACCAAGAACACATTGAGAACTTCTTCCATTTTATAAGCTATTAAATAAATAATATTTCCTTGTGTTTCTCAATGCTTTTCAGCCACTCCTTGCATGTAACTGTAAATTACATTATAAAGGTGGGATCAAGGGGCAAGGTTAACGACCATATCTCATGGATAGTAGGTAATTTTTTATGATTATGAAGTGGACCTTTTAGCTTACTATTCACTATGACAAGCCAATAATGAGCAACTTCCTGTTATTTAACACTGGACAGGTTATTGCTACTATTTCTCGTGTAGGTGTATGCTTATGATTTGTTCGTTACTAGAAAGTGCAACCGCAACTTATCGTCGGCGTCAAACTTTTTTCTTTACTGTAGTCGGGTAAAAAGTATTCTATAACCATATTTCAATGTCCAGCTATCCCGGTATTAAAATTGGTCAAAGTCAGACCTAAACCATTCATACAAAGATTGTATTAATAGTTTAAATAAAAATTGTGGTGTACCCACATAAAAAAAAGTGAGATACACGTTTCATAAATTTGTAAGGTCAGTCCTGTTTCGCCGTGATCACCGGGCATTTCTTTTATCTAATAAATATAACGTCATGCTACGTCATATTACAAACTCAATTCCACGAGCATTCAAAACCCGCCCTAATTAAAGTGAGTTCTACGAAGCACTTTCAAATGCTAATTCCTGAAGCAAGAACTAAATTCAGCGCATGAATAATTTATATACCGCGTTGCAGGTTCAGGTAGACTGGCAATCCCTAACGACCTGTCTCGCATATGACATGCGCAGCGCTAGTGTTATGTCAGACAAGTTATATGACCGAAGCAATTCTTAACTCAAACTGTGTTGTTTTACCTTTTACCCTCAGTGACGCTTTGGGGCTAACGCTAACTCCAAAAAAAATTTTAACAAAAAAAAGAACCGACTTCAGTAAAACTAAAAAGCCAACAATAACCCGTTCAAGTACAGATTACATTTGACTCACCCTTCGAAGTCGATCCCAAACCACTCAGTTCTTATATTTATATATTATAGTTTACGCGAGGTTTGGCACCGACTTCGAAGGGTGAGTCAAATGTAATCTGTACTTGAACGGGTTATTGTTGGCTTTTTAGTTTTACTGAAGTCGGTTCTTTTTTTTGTAAAATTTTTTTTTTTGCTTTTTAGTCCACCAAATCCTATTTACTGAATGTAAATTCTTGACTTTATCAATAAATTACCGAAAGCGCCGTACATGTCCCTATAACATTTGAAGAGTTCCCTCGATTTCTCCAAGATTCCATCATCAGATCCCTACTTAGTGCCAACGGGACCAACTCGGAGTTATACCCTTTCGATAAAAAAAAAAAAAAAATTGAAAATCGGTTCACGATTCTCGGAGATATCGAGTAACATACATAGAAAAAAAAAAAAAAAAAGTTCGAATTGTTAACCTCCTCCTTTTTTGAAGTCGGTTAAAAATAAGAAATAAATACTGTTCCTAGAAATTAGGCACTAGGTCTAGAAGTAATGTAAAATGACAGCTCCTCTATGAATTCTGTGGCAGTTGACTCTTTGTCGTGGGAAAATCATTGTCTGTCTCTCTACCTTTCAATACTGTGGGATGAAGACGGATGTTACGTCGCACGATACGTGTGGTTTAAGCTAGGTGTACTAGTCCTGCAAGTCCTTTCACTCATAGCGTTTAGGCTGCCTGTCCAGGTCCACTGAAGCGGAGCAGAGCAAATGATCAGGTTGCGTCTTTGTGAAGCCCAAAATAGTGACTTTCAATCTGAGGAATCTGATTGGTGCATTTTACACAGCTACGCTCCACTCGGCTCCAGTGAACAGGCAGCCTTAGAGACGTCAAAGTTAGTATGCGGGATTGCGCTCACACGCGGTCAAGAAAACCTAGTTAGTAGAGTTAGCGATCTACCAATTTCACTCAGGTCGGGTTAAAAAAAATGTTACGTATGACATGCGCACTGCCAGTGTTATGCCAACTTCGGTATGTCAAGTTACATTATCGCGGTGATTCGATTCGTGCCGTTAGCTGGGTGGCCAGTTATTGTTATGGCTCGGTCGGAAGTGGTCGTCGGCGGCGCGTGGTCGAAATGCAGATTATTTCGCGCGTGTGTCGTGGTAATCGCGTGCTGTACTGCAGACGCCTGCACTTGAACGTGAAAGTTACTGGCCTCAAATGCCGAGACCGTTACTAAAAGAAATCGGATTTTAAGTTAACTCTTTACAGATGTGATGTGATTTACCCGGTGGATTTGTGTGTTAATATCCATAACTGAAATTGGGTGTTTTTACGTGAACTTGGATGGTAACTGATAACCTCTTGCGACGTCAAGCTGTCAACGTTTATGCTACTTATTGATGAAATGACGCGTTCGTTTAGTAGTATTCATAATTTGTACATGTGTGGATGACTCACGGGAAATGGCTTATGTAAATTAATGAAGAATTGTAGTGACTGGTGAACGAGCCATATTAAGTCTTAACATAAAGTTACAGTATTTTTATCAAACGATAGCAGGTAACTCAACGGTAGACATTTGGATAAAGAAATCTATGGATAATTATTGCAATTCACTTCTACCCTATATCTAAATAATCTTTATCAGTCAATACCCCTTTATCAGTCCTTAAACCGTACAATTTATCACTAAATGAGCCCGATACTTTCATCCCTTGTTGATTTCATTTTTATTTCCCATTTCCATCATGTAATCTCATCTGATCTTAAATCGAGTTTTATACTAATAGTCCCCCGGTTCGTGACGTGTTGTTTGTTAATTTTGTAAAAAAATACTGACTGTTCAGTTTTTCAGCTCTATTCTTAACATGTCGAACCCCTTAGAAAATGCCGGTAGACTCAGTCTTGTAAAAGTGTCCTTGTGGCGTGGCTTACTTAATAGAGTTCATTATTTCATTATTAGGTAATTAAATTAAATATCGTTATAATAGTTAAATGATAATTTTAAACAATTGTTTTACACCTCAGATTACTATAGATAATTTATTTAAGCCAAACTGGTATACCCACGACGTAAGGGCTAAGAACTACGGCCTAATTTAAACGCTAAATCGATAGATTATTCCAAGCGATTGCTCGAACCAATTTATTTTCTAATCGAAAAGTACATCCATACACTACAGCCCAATCCGTATTATTCGCTGAGTAAAATGCCGGAGATATGGGTCAGGGTCAGTCGCCATCATGTCTAACCTTGGGATGCGAAGCAATAAGATAGAAGAGAGGAACGAGGAAAATTTTCACTAATATTTACTTGGGATATAAAACCGAAACTGTTTTGTTTCTATATCAATATAAATGTAGATCTGTGTTAATGTATTAGGATGGCAATATCGATTGTTACGGCTTCTCATCAATACATAGTATAAAACAAATTCGCTTTCTGCGGTCTGTCTGTCTGTCTGTCTGTCTGTCTGTCTGTCTGTCTGTCTGTCTGTCTGTCTGTCTGTCTGTCTGTCTGTCTGTCTGTCTGTCTGTCTGTCTGTCTGTCTGTATGTATGCGTAGATCTTTAAAATTACGCAACGGATTTGGATGCGGTTTTTTTTTATAGATAGAGTGATTCAAGAGAAAGGTATATATGTATACTATACATAACGGGGCGGGTCGCTAGTTTACGTATAATGCATACGTGAATGAGAGTTGTGGTGAGATGTTTGTTTTTAGAAACAATAGATGGAATTTACATTCTTTTCCTTTAATTGGAATTGGAAGCAGCAGAATTTGACTGATTATTTAGTTGCAAAAATGTACTAATGGGTTTCAAACGAATTTCTATTCGGATGGATTTATTATAGTCGCTTTATATTTTCCAAAATATCTTGTACCTAAACAATTATAGTGACGCATAAAAGCGTTTTACATTTTACTTATAAATCAGTTGCGGGTAATAATTAAATGTAAATGGTATTCACTTAACTAAACTGATCGTGATCATTGATTCCGTTTACATTTTTATTGTGGTTTATCGTTGTCATTGAATAAGTAAATTATTCAAGGAAAGCAGACGTTTGGATAACTAGTTCTGTACTTTGTCAGCGAAAAAAGTGATGACGCGGTCGCTGAAGGTTGAGTTTTTTCTACGAGCGGAGGAAAATTGTATCTTTCTGTTGCAATGCCAGCCTAAATAGAATTTCCTACTACCATGCTATCTCAATCTAAACAATGGAATGCAGAACATTTTCGCGAATAAACGGGCTAACTTTTAAATGGCACGGAATGGTATTTGTTAACTTATTTTATCTGGTTTAGTGTTGACCTATCACGATTTGGATGGAGTGCAAATTCTTACCAAAGAGGGTCGGTCCATGAAAATGTTGGAACACAGATAGTATCAAAGTACAAAGGTTAAAGCATTTCGTATTCGTACCCATAGTTTATTATAATCTACTTTTTACCCAGGTACATTTTGTCCACGACACCTGAGATAGACCGTATGTTCACAAGCAGTAAAAGCGGGTAGCCTTTGAAGGAGTTTATACAAACATGGTCTTGAAATTGGTACCAGCGTTCATTTCAGACACAGCTAAGATATGGAATATAGTCACTTTATACGCTCAAGGTTAGATAGGTGACAAACAGTACGGGTCTTCATTTACGATTGACTGTACAGTTAAAAAGTGCTTGACGTTTACTTACGGTAATACAAGAATGTCCAGCTGCCTCTTAAGTTGACGGTACCTGTGAAAGGTCCCATAGACTCCAAGAGTGGTCTAGGCGAGCGTAGCGCAAGGCTGAGTGACGTCACTCGCTGAATCACGTGCGGGCGTCGACGACCTTATAGGCCCAAGTGCTTTGGCAATTTCATGGGCAAATTGTTCGCGTTGTGCAAAAACGTTACGGTAGCCATCGACAGACATTGTTGTCTGAGTGACATGTATTTATATAATTTTACCAGCCGCTGAACCTTCTTTGACTTCCGTGGTCGTATTACTGTTGATATAACTAAATTAGAGACTTTTCCGTTATATTGTAGATATTTCATTACTATAAAATAAACGATTATGTCACTTTAATCTTATTAATATTACCCGCCACGATCACCGAATTCACAGCGATTGCAGTGGTCAAAGTGTGTCGTATTAATTATATAGCTGATTCCAATAGTGATTCGACGATTCAGTCTCATTAGATGTTACGCTACTTCGTGAAATCACCCACATCATTTTAATAATTGCTTAAAATCTGTACCGCTGTATGCAGATACTAAACTTAAAAACATAGTATGCGGATTATAAATTCATACGTAATAAAAAGATATGTTGTATTTTTATATTATAAAAGTACTTGATGTCCAATTGAATTTTTATAGACTACATACTCGTACTAGTTACGTTGCGTCTTTTTTTTTGGTGTATTATGTAACATGGAACTCATCTTATTTGTGGTGTCCTCCACAAAGGATTTGGAATTAAACACAGATATATATTTGAGTATACACGGCAGGTTGGGGTGCAACGTCCGTCCGGCGTGAAACCAGATAACGGAATGCTAGAGGGGCGCCTCACCCCGCCTACCCGCATACACGTTATACAAATCTATAAATCCAAGATACCACATTATTTAAATCGTTACTGGCGTAGGTAAACATTTATTTGGCGATTATTGTATAATGTACACTGAATACCACGGTCACGAAACGTGCTCTAAAATGTGTTAAACACGACTCCTGAAATCTTTAACAAGGCTAGCAGGCAGGCTAGAAGCGTGTTTTCTTGTTTTGAAGCATTACTTATATTTACTGCCGTTCGGAACAAAACAGGCTATTAGCTTAATTGCTTAGTATTTTAGTTGTCCATGAAACTAACAAATTACTTCGTTTTCCATTACCGACCAACGAAGATGTACAATTTGTTTAACTAATGTATAGTAGGTACTCCTTCATTGAGATAAATTTGCCTGCATATGCGGAACTTCCTCCGCGCGGAAGGAAATAATGGGTTAAGACTTTCTGCTTCTCAGTAGTCCGGTAAAAAGTATGCTCTAACTACCTGTGGATGCCACGCTACCCGTGAACCAAAAATAGTTGGAATACATTATTTCCAGGAAATAACATTAACAATTTCAACACGAAAGTGAAAAATTGTTATTCCATTTTCCTTCACATTCGCAGCGGCTCCTTTATCTCAATAAATACTTACCTACTACTAGTATAATCCAAGAAAATTAGATTGCAATATATGGAAAATTTGGCAAAATGAAAGGACAACTTTTATCTATCAGGATATGTAGGTTATAGAGCCAAGTTTAATTTTATCTACTCTCCCCCCCTCTCAGGGGTGAGCGTCACCCCCCCGCGCCCTCGAATGTGTCCCGGAGCGCGGTATTTTCCACTTTAGAAGAAAACCGTGTACGATACATACAAAGTGTATAAGAACGAAGTATTCCTGAATAAATTTACTATAAACCTTTCATACATACAAAAGCGATAGCACTTATACAATCAGCGCAATCTGTTACCAAATACTAACGTTTTTAATTATTGATCTTTTTTTTCTGCTAAAAGGTTAGTTATCTCAAAAACTGCACACTTCTCGGCCAAAATATGTATGACAAAAGTAAAGAATGGACAATGTTCTTTCTAAAAATGTATAATTTATTTCTGTTACTCTTTAATTTACCGTTGCAATGCTATTTTTAAAATTTAAGTCATTTGGCCATTATGCGAAATATAAATATTCGTACTAGTTAAACGGTGTGACTTGCAATACCATAGACTTCTTATATGTTTTTCTGTAATCTACAAGTATTGAACTATATTCTGTATTTTTTTTTTTTAGACTCACTATTTTAGGAAATAAGGGGTGTGTGGGGAAATCGTAAAGTTTTGCTCATTTTCGTAAATAACTTCAAAACCGTTTAATTGAGAAATATATAATACATATATTTGAGATGTTCATAATGTACCCTTTCATTTGATATGTCACACGATATACTATGCCATTTTTTTTCTATTTTTTCCCCCTAAGGCAGGGGGCAAAATAGAAAAAAAAAATTGCAATTTTTTTTCTATTTTGCCCCCTGCCTTATTTCCTAAAATAGTGAGTCTAAAAAAAAAAAAAATACAGAATATAGTTCAATACTTGTAGATTACAGAAAAACATATAAGAAGTCTATGGTATTGCAAGTAACACCGTTTAACTAGTACGAATATTTATATTTCGCATAATGGCCAAATGACTTAAATTTTAAAAATAGCATTGCAACGGTAAATTAAAGAGTAACAGAAATAAATTATACATTTTTAGAAAGAACATTGTCCATTCTTTACTTTTGTCATACATATTTTGGCCGAGAAGTGTGCAGTTTTTGAGATAACTAACCTTTTAGCAGAAAAAAAAGATCAATAATTAAAAACGTTAGTATTTGGTAACAGATTGCGCTGATTGTATAAGTGCTATCGCTTTTGTATGTATGAAAGGTTTATAGTAAATTTATTCAGGATTACTTCGTTCTTATACACTTTGTATGTATCGTACACGGTTTTCTTCTAAAGTGGAAAATACCGCGCTCCGGGACACATTCGAGGGCGCGGGGGGGTGACGCTCGCCCCTGAGAAGGGGGGAGAGTAGATAAAATTAAACTTGGCTCTATAACCTACATATCCTGATAGATAAAAGTTGTCCTTTCATTTTGCCAAATTTTCCATATATTGCAATCTAATTTTCTTGGATTATACTAGTAGTAGGTAAGTATTTATTGAGATAAAGGAGCCGCTGCGAATGTGAAGGAAAATGGAATAACAATTTTTCACTTTCGTGTTGAAATTGTTAATGTTATTTCCTGGAAATAATGTATTCCAACTATTTTTGGTTCACGGGTAGCGTGGCATCCACAGGTAGTTAGAGCATACTTTTTACCGGACTACTGAGAAGCAGAAAGTCTTAACCCATTATTTCCTTCCGCGCGGAGGAAGTTCCGCATATGCAGGCAAATTTATCTCAATGAAGGAGTACCTACTATACATTAGTTAAACAAATTGTACATCTTCGTTGGTCGGTAATGGAAAACGAAGTAATTTGTTAGTTTCATGGACAACTAAAATACTAATTAGTAACCAGCAGTAACCAACTTATCCTAAGTTTTTTTTTTCATAATTATTTTATTAAACACTCACTAGGGCTAATGTCCTAGAACTAGGACACAGACAAGATTCATAATTCTTGATTTCTGATTCAGATTCTTGATCTCAGGCGGTGTGTATTGTTTTCCCAGTAGCATGGTTTTCAAATAATAATCTATAACAAATATATAGCTTGTATTGTTTTTACGTTTGTATAATAAAACATTACTGGATAAACAAAGCAATTTGTTTGTAAGTGTTATACTAGTATTAATAAATAATAATAAACTAATCTCGATGTCGGTCGGCCTGCAATGCGGGTTAGACGCAAGTAAAACCAAATAAGTAGGTATGAGTCTAAATAAATTAAATTCTTGTTAAAAATTGTAGTCAGTGAATGAGAGTTACGTATACCTACAGTAAAAATTGATTATGACTGCTAAAAAATCAGAGTGCTGGTAATTTAATCTGACCACTTTCATTATACCGTGGGCGAGTACTGGCGCGCCTAGCTTTGCCCTCAATTTTACATGAAATCAATACTTCGCGCTTAAAATCTCACTACTACCTACATTAACTCTTCTATCTACTCGTGTAAAAAGTGTATGTAAAGTTCGTGAATTGAAGTTTTAGTTTCCAATTATCTTATCGACGTTATCCGTGATGAATATGTTAGGAACGTTATAAAATGTATGACCACCTGAGTGTGGTTAGTTTTAGTGCAACTATTTATACGCCCCCCGGCGGACGTCAGACGGCCTTTATAATCATATTGGGCGGACGTTTTCCAGGCGGTATTTCCAGCCGTATATAACATTAGTCGAACGCGAATATGATTTCGCGTTTGACTTGTATAGACACATCAAATATCATTGAAATACCTGAAGGACAGTGTTTGAGAGTTTAGTGTATTAGTGTAAGACTTGTGAGAGAGTGCATGGGGCGGTGAGAGGGCAGGGCCTGATGTTCGGTGTCGCGCGTCACGGCGGAGGGCTGTGCGTCGGGCGCGGGGTGCGCGGGCGACTCGCGCGCCTCGCCGCCGCCCGGCTTCGATCGTGAGCTCTTCCAAGAGCTCAGCTTCCTCCCTGACGACGAGCTGCGGGAGTGCCTCGGCGAGTATCCGGACTTCCTCTACCACGTCGCGAGGGACAGGTTCGGGAGGCTCTACTTCCGCGTCATCAGGACATTGCTCCTTGACCGAGGTATGCCACGCGATAGGTCATCATAGCTTATAAACCCAGATCGTTCGTTTGTTCATTTACATTTAATACGCTCACCTATTCTCGCTATCATACTGAACACCTACTTATCTAACTGGTCGCTCATAAAAAAATGAAAGGGTCTACATTGTTTCATTACCTTGACCGACTATCTGATTTGTCTCAGGCTTGGCTCGAGAACAGACTGATAACTTAACGTTGTGATAACATGTAATGTACAAACACTGTCATAACATTATATCATCTCTCAAGTATTATAGCGTAGAAGACAATTACATGACAACATATAGTTATACCGAGTCTAAAACGGGAAATGGCTGGTAAAAAGTGTGTTTTGCGTCGTGTGAGAGACCCGTGAGCATCACAATCGATATCCGTTGTAATCTCGGAGTTAAGTAACAATGCACAAGTGAGAAAAATCCACATCCACCACATTCAACAGTCTCGTTGCCTTCTGTTCCCACACTTAGAAAGCAAACTTGCTACCTTTTTTTCCGTTAATAATATGCTATTGCTTTCATGCTTATGGCATGGTGTTGTAAATATTCTTGTTCATCATTATTCTTAATCAGATTAGGTTACATCAGACGTAACAGTAGTGTCAAAGAGTGATAAAATTTAAGATTTCAATTAAAGGTAAATTAAAGACGGTGTGCCTCAGACATGATGAATAAGTATTGTGTATAATGTTGAAGTCTGTAGCCTGAAGGTGGGGTTTTATCAGCACTAGGTATTATGCGTTAGGTACTCGTCTGTCTCTGGTACTTGAATTTTCCCACATGTGTGTAGACAATCGAGTAAAACAGTTTGTTTTGCTCGCCCTGCGCCGAGCGCAGGCCGTCGTCGCCTTGGGAGCGTAGTCGCCTACTCGCTGTCGCCCCGTGCTAGTGTTTGTCGCCACGGATTCCACATTGTTTATCGATGTCACAACAATATTGCATGGTCGAACTATGCAGTCGAATAATGTAACAGTGTAGTGTTCACATTAAACCGCTTCAATGAATAGAAGACGTGCCGATATCGATAACATACCTGGTTAGTATCTTTAACCGTATCAAGAAATTATATCGATAATATGTAAATAATTTGGTGTTTATCATAATCTTATCGAAACTCGATGTCGGTTAGGTCGTGAAGGAGTCCGTCATTCAGTGTTTACACTTGCGTGCGTTCCACTTGCACCGTTTATGGACACATTGTGTTCGAGGATTTTTTGTTTGTTTTAAGTTTGTTTTGGTTTTTTAACGGATGAAGGATCGCGAGAGTTTACGATTACCTTGCCTACTATACGAGCTATAGTTAGTGCATGACAGGTACTTAGCTAAACAGTGCTCGCTCGTATAATAGTGGAGTTATGCGTGTAGGTGAGATTTTATTGAGTGCTTATTATCAAATTTTTTAGAGATTCTAGTCTACTATATTCCGGAACAGACCAAACTCATTAAAATCAACAATTATACAGTGTGTGTTAAATATTATTACATCGCAAAAAAATATTGAACGAAGAAATACTAAGTAATTTTCAGTATAAGTACCTATAATTCAAATATCTTTCCTAGTACCTTCTTCAATATAGGTGGCAAAGTATATAGAGGTCATGAATGTATACGTTTCACAATAAATTACTAGATTAGTCATGCAATTACGTTAGTAACCTTTACGATTTAGTGTAATGTGTTAGTAGTTTCGATAACTTTACTATGTATTTTTGTCCACAGTTCTATGCAGCAACAGGGTGAGCCAAATGACAAAAACCTACAATGACATCGAAGCAGTAACACGGCTCTTAGAAGAAGTAAGTACCCATTGTTTTCCTCGTCTTTCCATGCAATCATTGTTATATCTACTTATGCATGCTTGATATTAGCTTGGACAGTTTTCTCCTACCGAATGAGATTTGCCTACTACATTAACATTATTGTTAAAGATAAACTCTTTATTGTTTAACCCCCGTCGGAAGAGGGATGTTTTAAGTTTGAGATGATTATCGGTGTATCTGTATGTCTATGGTATCGACGAAGAGCCCAAAAAGATAATCCGATTTGAGTGCCCTTTTTTTAAATAGAAAATGTTGAGTGTGGAGAGAGTGCTTAGTTATGTTTGGTGGAAATAAAAACTGTTGAGATATTCAACTGCAGGTTACGGGTATTTTTTTAATTTTAAATTTACGTTATTATGGTCAGATACCCGTAATAGTACGCGGAACCCGTAGTATGCGAAACCGTTTTCGCTCTTCACTATTATTGACAATACTCTTTTCAAATTCCAATTAAGTGATTTGATCATTATCCATTTAACTATGATACCCCTTATCGATATATACCCATTAACGCATATAGGTATTCTAGAATTATCTAGATTTCGTGGTGAAATTGCAGACCGCAATATTATTTTTATTGCATTGAAAACCTGACATCGGTTGGCATTGAGTTGTGTACGCAATATTGCTATCTAGAAATTGCAAATTATGAACTGAATCGTTACAACGTGCCTTATAATCCGGTAAATTGACCGGTGCCCCCTAGGGTGCAACTAATTTATTCAGCACACAAATAAACGGAGCGGTACGGCCGTTCGAGATTTTGTGTACACTAAATATTGTATTTAGGGTTGTGAATTTTCCGTATGTGTTGCCCCAGCTTGAACATATATTTGCAGAGCATGAAAATAAACTTGCTAAAGTGTAAATATTTATCTGACTATGACAAGTTCTATCTTATTTGATTCATGTAGGTTTTTAAATATTTTTTTATAGAATCGTTTTTATCGAGTCTATTTTTTATGTGGAAATACCACATTTTTATTTTATAAATAATGACACAAAGGTAAATTAAGAAAGAAAAATTGAATGCGATTCACTACAATCTAAGCAGGGCTCATGTAGGTTTTTAACGCGCTTCAAGCTAGCGTTTACTTGTAAAAACAAACCATTATCCTTTCAATACTTCTGAGCTTATAAAAGACTAGCTTTTGCCCGCGACTACGTCCGCGTGGAACTTGGAAGTATGGAAGCAACCTCGTACAACACGATAGATTTCCACATAATCACCTTAATAAATAAAAGAGATTATTAAAAGCGCCTAAGCAAATGTAAGAGCAATTGTGCTTTTGGTCTAATCATTACATTTCCTACAGGGTCATCAATGTCATCATGACTTACTTACTCACTTTTCAATCTTTTTAGGGATAATTTCCAGGATGAAAACTATCCTATGTCCTTCCTCGGATCTTAAACTATCTCCATGCCAAATTTCATCAAAATCGATTCAGCGGTTTAAGCGTGAAGAGGTAACAGACAGACAGACACACTGTCGCATTTATAGTATACTAGCTGTGCCCCGCGGTGTTACCCGCTCATCCCACGGGAACACTAAATTTTTTCGGGATGAAAAGTATCCTATGTCCTTTCCCGGGTCTCAGACTATCTCCATACCAAATTTCATCCAAGTCGGTTCAGCAGTTGAAGCGTGAAGAGGTAACAGACAGACAGACAGACAGACAGACAGACACACTTTCGCATTTATAATATTAGTATGGATAGCTTTTGCCCGCGACTACGTCCGCGCGGAACTTGGAAGTATCCACATAGATATCCACCTAGTCACCTTAATTAATAAAAGGGATTATTTAAAGCGCCTAAGCAAATGTAAGAGCAATTGTGCTTTTGGTCTAATCATTACATTTTCTACAGGGTCATCAATGTCATCGTGAATTACTTCAAAGAGCATATAATCACTACGTTTTAAGAGTCGGCACTTTCATACAAGCCGCTAATCGGAATTATGAAAGCCTTTTGTACCAACCTAACAACTTAAAACAGTAGTACCAACATAGTAAAATCCAATTCTACTACGAGTATGTTGGTACCAATGTTGTTAGGGCTTGACAAATACGAATCATACTTTTCTATCGATATCGATAAATATTCGATATTCGTGGTTGCGTAGGTTTGCAAGCAGTTTTTTTTTGTAATGCAAAAAACGACCAACATGATTAATTGATTAAAATACAAGTCACTTTGACAAATAAATATGCTGGTCGCTTCCTGCATTACTTCGGTCAATTTTAGTGCTGGTTTTACGAAAATAAATACATGCCTTAAAAATTGTTTATTTATTTGACATAACCTAGGTATATGAACAGTTTATCATTGGTTTTTGTTTTCAAGCAACATATTAGGTAGTAAACATAAAGTCGGTTGACCTAGGACCTGTAAAAGAAACGCTTTATGAGATTTTCACATTTTCATTTAACTTTCTAATCGGTAAATACGCCAAGTCCTCAATGCCTGTTAACTTCACGCATAAACGGCACCTAAAAATAAAACAACAAATGTTATCGATAATTTGTTCACATCACTATGTAATTGCTTGCTTAAAATTAGATTTTTGAGAAAATACATTATTTTACGTATTTACCTCATATCTACTACAATCTGAGTAAAACAGCTAACAAATACGATATATATATAAAGTAAATTGGCACTGAAATACAGTTTTACCTGATCGGGTCAAGCGGAAATCTTGCTAAAATATACCAGAATCTTTTTTTCTGACACTCCCAAATGCCACAAACTTCACACTTTCTTCTACATTTCCCTGGCATTATTCTTATAAAATACTGACACACTACTACAACATGCTTATTAATAATTTTGCAACAACAAACCAAACAACAAGAAAATTTTATTCCACCATAGATTTTTACAACTTGCGTCAAATTGAGGGTTGTATGACATTTGTTACTGCGCCTTAATCAAATAGACGTTATGAGACTTGTTACGCGAAGGAATCGGTTGTCGTTTTAATTTAGTAGAATTATTTTTATATTTCAATGTTGGTACTAAAGGCTTTCATAATTCAGTTTTGTATGGAGTGTCGCTGGCCTGAATTACTTATTCACTTTTCAATCTTTTTAGGGATAATTTCCACGATGAAAACTATCCTATGTCCTTCCTCGAATCTTAAACTATCTCCATGCCAAATTTCATCAAAATCGATTCAGCGGTTTAAGCGTGAAGACGTAACAGACAGACAGACAGACAGACAGACAGACAGACACACTTTCGCATTTATAATATTAGTATGGATAGTATGGATTTCTGTAGTTCCGTTTACAGATATTATATAGATACTAAATGATAGTCATTACAATTCCCCTAACGTAATGCGTTTCTGAAATAGCAGTAATTGTTTTTAGGTGCCAAAGGGGTTCAACGGACGCAGCCCCAAAACACCCCTGGGTCTCGAGGCTGCCATACGTGACACGAATCGTTATTTTAATAACATTTATTTGTTACAGAAAGAGAAGGACTTGGAGTTGACAGCGCGCATCGGGAAGGAGTTACTGGCGACCAACGGCGTGTTAGAAGCGCGGGTCAACTCCCTCGAGGGCGAGCTGCGGAGCGCCCGAGACCACATCACCCAGCTGAGGCACGACCTCACTGCAAAGACTGATTTACTGCAGGTAAAATACTACTACATGTGTTTCTATTCAATGAACCAATTAACCTTTTACTTTAGGTTCACAAACCAAGGCTAGGTTAAAAAGACCACAAGATTTAAAGTACCTACTACCTACACCTTAGAGGGCCGTTTCATAGATGGAGGGCTATACAAACTTTGTGACTCCTGTTATCAAGTGCTTTAGCAGTTAGTTACTGGATATAGGCCCAATATAGGACACGTCACCAAGTCGAAACACTCTTCCCTACATTACTACCATACAAGTAGGAGCCTGTCCAAGCCAGCATGTGCTAATGTCTATTTTGTTAGGAGATGAAAATTATTAAGTGACGTAGCGGTGGATACGCCCTCTTATATGTCATAAACCGTAGACTAGCTACATTACTTACTGTTTAGTAATTTAGGGTGCGTCTGTCTACACTGCCTGTCTACACTGCGAGGAGTTAATCACATTCTATGCGTCGCGTGCCATTAAAAACATTCCGAATTGTTTATATACAATATAGTAACCAGCGCAGTCCATTTGTTAATTCGTTCTTATTCATTAGTAGCTACACGCAAACATAAAAATTCACGTGCCAGTTTCTACGAACGGTTGATGTCACGACGATGGCATAGTTTCAATGTTGTAATTTTCGTGTATTTTTCACACGCAAATAAGAATGATTATAGACCATTGTGTGTAGCGATTTAGTAGCTTTTCATGTTTTGGCTTTAAATTACTTCCGAAGTAAAGAAAACTGCCGCGAGTCTCAGACCGCTGAGCCGTCATCGCGTCCGAACGCAGCTCATGATTAACGATTTGAAACATATTGAACGATACTCTACTGGAACGTGAGTAAACTCGCTTCGTATTTTATTTTAATACTTCCGAAGTCTTAATGCCGTTAAAGATTTGCGTGCGACGAGGAGCATAGTAATTATTGATCAGGCAATTCCGTAGGTAGTGTATGTAATTACGTAATTAGTCGTTGAAGACAGTAGCGAGGAAAGCGATTACAGTTCGGTCTGAACACTCTTACATTTTTTACACGACACTGTATGCTATTTGTTTTTGTGTTCCGGTATGTAACAATAGAGTTTCGTAAGGCTATTGTTTTAATGCATCAGTAGATAACCCTAATATAATTTAGTTAGTTTAGTTCAGGAAATTGAGTTTTTCCTATTCATTTGCTAAATCAGTCCTTATCTCTTATTCATGATTTAAATATGCCATCGGGTAAACAACACATTTACCGGTCTTCTTATAACCATGTTGTCCATGATTGGAGGATTGCCAACAACAGCATAGATTTTTCCATTTCTTTCGTAATTATCTGATACGTAACTGAAAGGATCAATGGCTAGAATTTTCAACATTCCATTACTAATTCTCACAATAAGATACGTATACAAGCAATAGCATTAAAACACTAGAATTGAAACAATATACTATGTAAAGGGTAACGACATTGTGGGATGGGAACGTGCGTACTATGATACAAGTGAATGGTAGCCGAAAAAACGCGATGACCTGTCGTTGGGTGTCGTTTAAATAACATTCTAGCTATCGCGATGGCCTACTCTGTATATTAATTAGACGTTGATGTTATAATGCTGTAAGTCATGTTATACTCTTTTATTACATGATAATTATGTCTATTTTTTTTTATGGAATTATTCACAAATACTAGCTAGTATTTTATAATAAGTAATAAATTAGATATAACATATTCCCCGTGTTTTATTATTAATATAGAATAGTTTGTAGCTTTTTTAGCACCTTCACGCTACTACGGATCGATCGATTACAGATCGATAAAAAAAAAAACGAAATTGCCTAGTTAACGTTTTTTCGCTGCCTGAACTTTATCCCAAAATCTGTAGGTATTTACCTAGCCGATTCATACAACACATTACTGATGGATCTCCTAAGGTATTTTTTATGTGACGGCAAGGATTTTAGTAACACTCATTACCAACCCATTGATATATAACTAACCTCTAACAGGATATTTCAAAAAGGTCATACTTAAACATCAGGAAACAAACAAAGGGTAGTTGGAATGCACAGTTGGAAGAGTTGTTTACATAGCTGGCACTAGATATGACCCTTTTGAATAAATACAGTAAAAATTGTTAGCCTGTGTTAAACTAAGTAATAATATATATTCTGTATTTTCATAGTAGGTACCTTTATCCTAACTTGCTTTATAAACGACCTGACGACCTTTGACGGAGTTGATTTAAATAGATATTTGCATCACCTCCAACAGGCGTAAAACTGATATAAAACTATTACATAGACATTTAAATCTGAAGGTTTAACGATTCATTATTTGGAACGTTTTATGTGGAGCAACATTTCTGTTAGATTTCCAGTAGTTGCGCCTTTTTCAGAGATTTTTTTCGCTCATCATCATCATGCAGGAAACATCTGTCTGTAGATCCCCCTCGGTTTGCAAACAACCGGTATGTTAAGTACATATTCAAATGCAGTTACATAAATCACATTACTAGTATTCAATGTACATATAATGCAATTTTTGTTATATTGTACTGTTTCTTTCCAGATTCTGACCAATGATACAGAGGAGGTCCTCTCCCCGTCGGAGCAGGAAGCGGCTCAGGAGGCCGCACTGCGCAAGCGCACCGGCGCGCTGGAGCGCGAGAACCGCGCGCTGCGCGATGAGGCCGCTCGGCTCGCTGCGGGCGCAGACTGCGCCGAGCTGGCCGAGCGGCAGCTGCTGCGGGACATCGCGCAACAACTGGGTAAGGACACGATCCGGGTAGTAAGGGATGCTACGGTCTTTAGTGTAACAGTGCGCCAGAGCGCGAGAACCGCGCGCTGCGCGATGAGGCCGCTCGGCTCGCTGCGGGCGCAGACTGCGCCGAGCTGGCCGAGCGGCAGCTGCTGCGGGACATCGCGCAACAACTGGGTAAGGACACGATCCGGGTAGTAAGGGATGCTACGGTCTTTAGTGTAACAGTGCGCCAGAGCGCGAGAACCGCGCGCTGCGCGATGAGGCCGCTCGGCTCGCTGCGGGCGCAGACTGCGCCGAGCTGGCCGAGCGGCAGCTGCTGCGGGACATCGCGCAACAACTGGGTAAGGACACGATCCGGGTAGTAAGGGATGCTACGGTCTTTAGTGTAACAGTGCGCCAGAGCGCGAGAACCGCGCGCTGCGCGATGAGGCCGCTCGGCTCGCTGCGGGCGCAGACTGCGCCGAGCTGGCCGAGCGGCAGCTGCTGCGGGACATCGCGCAACAACTGGGTAAGGACACGATCCGGGTAGTAAGGGATGCTACGGTCTTTAGTGTAACAGTGCGCCAGAGCGCGAGAACCGCGCGCTGCGCGATGAGGCCGCTCGGCTCGCTGCGGGCGCAGACTGCGCCGAGCTGGCCGAGCGGCAGCTGCTGCGGGACATCGCGCAACAACTGGGTAAGGACACGATCCGGGTAGTAAGGGATGCTACGGTCTTTAGTGTAACAGTGCGCCAGAGCGCGAGAACCGCGCGCTGCGCGATGAGGCCGCTCGGCTCGCTGCGGGCGCAGACTGCGCCGAGCTGGCCGAGCGGCAGCTGCTGCGGGACATCGCGCAACAACTGGGTAAGGACACGATCCGGGTAGTAAGGGATGCTACGGTCTTTAGTGTAACAGTGCGCCAGAGCGCGAGAACCGCGCGCTGCGCGATGAGGCCGCTCGGCTCGCTGCGGGCGCAGACTGCGCCGAGCTGGCCGAGCGGCAGCTGCTGCGGGACATCGCGCAACAACTGGGTAAGGACACGATCCGGGTAGTAAGGGATGCTACGGTCTTTAGTGTAACAGTGCGCCAGAGCGCGAGAACCGCGCGCTGCGCGATGAGGCCGCTCGGCTCGCTGCGGGCGCAGACTGCGCCGAGCTGGCCGAGCGGCAGCTGCTGCGGGACATCGCGCAACAACTGGGTAAGGACACGATCCGGGTAGTAAGGGATGCTACGGTCTTTAGTGTAACAGTGCGCCAGAGCGCGAGAACCGCGCGCTGCGCGATGAGGCCGCTCGGCTCGCTGCGGGCGCAGACTGCGCCGAGCTGGCCGAGCGGCAGCTGCTGCGGGACATCGCGCAACAACTGGGTAAGGACACGATCCGGGTAGTAAGGGATGCTACGGTCTTTAGTGTAACAGTGCGCCAGAGCGCGAGAACCGCGCGCTGCGCGATGAGGCCGCTCGGCTCGCTGCGGGCGCAGACTGCGCCGAGCTGGCCGAGCGGCAGCTGCTGCGGGACATCGCGCAACAACTGGGTAAGGACACGATCCGGGTAGTAAGGGATGCTACGGTCTTTAGTGTAACAGTGCGCCAGAGCGCGAGAACCGCGCGCTGCGCGATGAGGCCGCTCGGCTCGCTGCGGGCGCAGACCGCGCCGAGCTGGCCGAGCGGCAGCTGCTGCGGGACATCGCGCAACAACTGGGTAAGGACACGATCCGGGTAGTAAGGGATGCTACGGTCCTTAGTGTTATTATTATTATATTAGACTACTGGCGGTTAAAATGTTTAATATTGTTTATTTATTACCAGCTATTTTGATGTTGATTAATGATTAGTATGAAATGTTCCCAATGATATTACAGTCAAATTGAGATTTACCAGGTTACAAAGTCATTCATTATCTGATATGCTATTAAACTTACTAAGCTAATTCGTGACATAAATGGGTTTCATCGATAGGCTTATCTTACCCCCGATAATTTTCGCGTAGGTGTAGCTATTGTTTGTATCTAAACTCAATTTTATCAAGTCACTGTTGTTTTAACAATAGTACCTACTTATCTTGTCGATAAGTATCGTTATCTTTATTGCTTTTGTTCTAAAACTGTATAAAGCAAGTTAGAGCCTCATTTCGATGTGTAAACATGATCAAGTGGGCACGAGCCGTATGTTGACATAAATGCTTGTTTCCAACTAGTTCAATGAACTTCTTCTTGTGTTGTGTTTGGACTATGCTTTAAGTATCACTTATAAGTTTGGTTTGTCTTTGGCCACTATTTCATGGATTGTCTTGGTACTCGGCCAATTATGAATGTGAAATACTATTTCTCCTTGGTTACCTACTCATGGTTCGACACCACCTGAATTGTAATATAACGCAAAATGTTATAAGTAAATGGTATAAGTTTATGTCAGGCAATCGAATATTCAAATATAACTGTATGCTAACTAATATTTCTCTCTTTTTTTTCATGTAAATATACTCCCGTAATTAATCAGAATGTTATAAAATCTTCCTATAATTAATACGCGACAATGTAAACAAAAAACACAGTACAGAAATAGTGATTTCTATTTTGTGTTTATTATAATACAATACAATACAATACAATACAATACAAGTACTCTTTATTGCACACCTCATAAAATATACAGGAGAAATACAATGCAAGAAATTACAATTAGAGGTAAACAACAGGCGGTCTTATCGCTAAAGAGCGATAATGTTTGCAGACGAGATCTTACAGGCAAGCGATAACGTGAAAAAAAGTTATTTGCTGAGTAGGAATCAGTTGAACCATTGACACAAAGAACTAACTAACTAACTGCGCTGGCTCAGCGACCCAAAATGAGTCTTGGCCTCCGAAACAAATGCTCGCCATTTTACCCGATCCTGCGCAATCTCGCCAGTTTGTGGCTCCGAGCTCACACAGATCCTTCTCTACCAGATCTATCCAGCGGTACTTTGGCCGACCGACCGGACGACGCCCCGTCGGTCGCCCAAGGTATGCTCTCTTCACCTGCCGACCCTCTCCCATTCGCTCAAGGTGGCCGAGCCAGCGAAGACGATAGGCCTTGGTCACAAAGAAAAATATACAATTCGTAAGGTCTCCTGGCGTTGGGGTGGTGTAGTGGTCGATACGTTGGGCCTGTAATCCAGAGGTACTGGGTACGATTGCCGATCTCTTCTGCCATGTTACGCATTTATATTCATCTTTCCACATAAACAATAACGAGACATTATATGTTTCACAAATGTATAAAGATTCGTTTCTTAAATATAGGTTCTCCGTCAAGTGGATTCAAATGAAGATGACAGAAGAAACAAGAACACAGAAGATTATAGACTTGATGGCACAAGGTGGCCTTGCAGCGTGTTTTCATTAAGGTTTGCACCCTGTCAGACCATACTTGTTCTAACTTGTTCTAATTTCATCGATTTGAAGAAAGAACACTCATATGAAAAGGGCCTGAATTCAAGTACTAATCAGAAGAATAATTAAAGAAATAGCTTGAACTTTATTGGTGTATTGCAAAACTGATATTTCTTTTGCAGAAAAAAAATCTATTGCTCTATCTATTTATTACTTTCACTGTATGTATATTTGATGAAATGAAAGTTGCCATCAACCTACAATTGTAACGTCTTACAATTATAATACATCCATTGAGATTGACCTATGGAGTTATTTATGTCGTATTGTGTAGCGTCACAATAATAAATAATAGTGCCATGTGTGATACATTGTAGAACTGTGTATTTGTCATTCTGAGGTGTTCTGTAAATACGATTAATGGCTACCTTTTGGCAATATTTATACTGCGTAATCTTATTTTTTTACATCGTAGGTATAGTGTGTATATGTATACATATATTACTTGTAAGCAGCAAGAGAAACAACGAAATGTGCAAAATTTACAATTACAAGTACTTCGAATCCACACGTCCTAAATAGAAACTAAAAACAGAAACACATAACTGAACGAGTCGTAAACTCGTGAATAAATAATAAAACAAAGTATCAGTAGAAAACTATTTTCGTAATAAAACAAAAACGTCAGAATATACTTTAAACTTTTGAACGCCAAGTGGTGAAGCAATTCACCACCAGAGCAAAAAATAAAGAAGTACTCCCAATTAGTTAAATACTGCAGTGGTTTAAATTACAAAGTTTTTGATCTTGGAAATTTGTACGGCTGTTGCCGGCCACAGCCGTTTTTGGCGTTCAAAAGGTTATGAGCATTTCTACTTCTAGTTAAACGCCGATAGACAGAAGAAGAAGATATTTATACATAATGTGATATTATTGTACGTTGATTGGTTTGCTGTGGTTAAATTTGACTTTTCCAATGATGTTTGTCCGAAATATCACCTGTACAATGTACATGTATGTCTACTTTAGCGATATATTTTTAAATGACGACTCCGTGTCACTTGCGGTTGAAATGGAAATTCTCTAAATATATCGGTCTAACGATCATATAGTAGAGTTGTTAGTCAGCTGTTTTCTAACATAATTGTGCGCATCGGGTTACAAGCATGAAATTTTTACCACAGATAGAGTGTTCCTTGGCGATTATTTTCAGATGTGGAGGGAAGTCAGATTCGTCCCCTGTGAGGCGGGAGAGCGGAGTGAATACGGCCAAGTATCCCTCTTTTCTTTCTTTATTGCTGGTCAGTTAAGTCTACCAGGACGTGTTTGGTATCGTTTCCGTGTAAAATAAATATCAGAAATTAATTTTTGATGTTAGTTTTGTATAGTTCTATATAAAAATATGGGTGTAATGGCCGAAAAGGTAAAAATCACAACAAGTTTTTTTATTCAGTGAGGTAAATTAGTTAAATTTCGTGAACATTTTCAACTTATTATTATTATTTCAAAAAGATCATTTAATCTGGTTTCTAAAAATATGTGCATGTTGGGCACTTCTCATACAAACAGTAGCTTAAAATATATCTTTACGTCGGCGTAACCAACGTAAATCTCCGAACGCATCCTATTTCGCTTCATTAAATACATTAAATAATGATTATTAACATGCTTTTACATATTATTTTTACTATATACGTTCTAGAAAAACAAATTAATGTAATTAAAACAAAATATTTTTTTGCTAATGTATCACGAGCACACGGGTTAATCTCAACATCAACAATTTATTTAAGTTACTTTTTGTATGACGAGTGCCCAATATGTATATATTTTTAGAAACTAGATTAAATTTTCTATTTTGCAATATTTTTCTTAGTTGTAAATATCCAGGAAATATAACTAATTTATCTCCCTGAATAAAAAAAACTTGTTGTGATTTTTACAACTTCGGAAATACAACCGTATTTTTATATGGTACAATGAATAAATAACATGGAAAATGAATTGCTGATATCTGTTTTACACGAAAACGACACTACACAAGTCCTAGTAGCGTTATCTGATCAGTAATATAAAAAGAAAAAGAGGACTCCTTTATCCTATTCACCCCGCTTTCCCGCCGCACAGGGGACGAATCTGACTTCCCTCCACATTTGAAAATAATCACCGCTGAATACTCTATCTGCGGTAGAAATTTCGTGGTTGTATCCCGATGTACACAATTTCGCGACTTAGCAAAATGTACTAGAACACGCAGGCTAAGCTTAACATCAAAAATTTTTTCAAGGTACTTTTTGTATCAGAGGTGCCCAATATGTATACATTTTTAAAAACAAGATTAAATTTACTGTTTAGTAACATTTTTTAAAATTGTAAATATTCAGGATAGATAACTAATTTATCGTTCTGAATAAAAAAAACTTGTTGTGATTTTTACCTTTTCGGCAATAAACCCAAATTTTTATATCAAACTATTCTTAAATAACATGAAAAATTAATAGCTGATATCTATTTTACACGAAAACGATGTCGCACAAGCCCTAATAGCCTTAACTGATCAGTAATAAAAAAAGGAAAAAGAGCAGTACTTGGTCCTCTTCACCCCGCTCTCCCACCACACAGGGGACGAATCTGACTTCCCTCCACATCTGAAAATAATTACTGTGGAACGTTCTATGAGTGGTAGAAATTTCATGCTTGTAACCCGATGCGCACAATTTCGCGGCTTAGCAACTCTACTAATATGGTTGTGATATCAACGATATATCGCTCAAATAGCTATAAGTAAACGTCAGTCGAATTAGGGTCTCGCATTTAGTCCTTTGCTTATATGTGTGTTCTACCAACAGCAAGTGCGAACTCGGAGGCTGGTGTCCTGGGCTCGGAGCTGGCGGATGAACGACAGCGCTCCGCAGAATTGCAGCACCAGTTTGATTCTGTCAACGCCAGGCTTGCTGCTACGGAGAAGAATCTACAGCAGGTACTTATTATTGTCGATTGCCTATAGGTATCTAGTCATTTTTGTTTAGTGTTTGTGTGTACATAGGTACCTACTCGATAACAGCCTCGCGCAACTCTCAAGGTAAAAAACGATCGACAACGGCTGTATGAAACGGGGGTGAATTTTTTACCTATCTAAGTTTGAAAGAACGTTGAAACCTACAAAGCATTAGATAATTGGCGACAATCGAATTTAGGCGGGTTGTACTTCAGCCGCCATTTTTGTCCGCCATGCCATGTTAGATGACGTTTCTATTTTGTTGTGTAGTCGGCTTCTGTCAAGGTTCTGCGATCTTTTCAAATAATTCAAATTTCACAAATAATCTAATAATTTGCATTCTTTGGGTGTAGTGGTCGTCTAGAAGGTACACAAGACAATCACAATTGCAAAAATGAGTGGATTGAAAAGGAAAAAGTGCGAAATATGCAGAATGAAAACGTGTCGAATGGACGGTCAAAAAAGACTATTCATGGCAAGATTTCCACCGTTCGAAGATCGGTAAGTAAAAAATATACTTAATTACTGCGTGTTATAACCATGTTAATAGTAAGTTTCATTGAAAACTTGGTATTTCGGGTAAAATAATACATACCCTTATACGTATGTAAACAATAGTGCTGTATGTAAGTTTTATCGATAATTTTCATTTGAAGTGAAAAATACCTGGGTAAACACGGAATATCTTTCTTCAAGCAAAAGCCTATTGGTATGTGTACTTATACAAAAGTGTGCACTTGAATACAGCTGTTAAAGCCGTCTCAGATGAGAGGATAAGACATTATTATCACTACTTTTTATGCCAGTTTGAGTTAGATTATGGTCACAGAAATATTTTACGAAAAATCTTCAATGGACTATGAATGGTACGGTTTCATCTGGACAAACAGATTCATTTTTACTCTGTAATTTTCTGTTTACCCTGTATTATTTGTGTTGCAGAACTTCCAACCTGGAGCACAGACTGGAGTGATGAAACGGCTTTTTTCGTCTATGTTTATCAGCAAGCCAAGCAAAGTTTGAACGAAATAAAATTATTTGCACACTATTGTTTTTTTTTATGAAGTCAGTAACCTTAAGTAAACCAAATGTTTACATTGAAGCGAAATATTTAATGATTTAAATTACCGGAAAGCCGTTGGAGACGCGGGTGCGAATGCGAACCCCGCCTGAACCATTTTTTTTAAATACCGATATCGATAATTCGATAATTTGTGTAACATGTGACATCCCTATTTTGTTCTTGATGTTGGCATTATGTCATGAGTTGACACTGACACTGATATTGTTTGCGGCTTCATATTGGCAGTATGTTTCGCCCCCGTTTCATACTAATGCGAGTTCACGCTTTTTGTATGGCACTCCCGTCTCTTAAAACGTAGTGATTACATACTCTTTGCTCGATAAGTCGAAAAAATAGATATTTTAGATAATAACCACATATATGTAGTGTGTATAGAGTTTTCGATTTATCGGTTTGACTATGCAAACCTTCGTTAGGTACATCTAAAGGTAAAAAAAACACATGACTGTTCTACTGAATTCGCATTTTTTTTTAGGCTAGTGTATGGCTGTGTTATGGGTACTAGACGATGATATATAATATATGTATAGTTACATAGATAAGTATATTATAATTAAATACAGATTACATCATTGCTCACGCTCAGGCATAAATATTCGAGTTCATCACACAATAATTTCCCCTTGCCGGGATTTGAATCCAGGACCGCCGGCTCAGTAGGCCATCAAACGATAGCTGCAATGTCGTATTGTGAAAATCATCAAAAAGTCATTATTGGATTTTTAATTACCGACTTATCGCTTTCCATTATCGAGATAATGAAGAAAAAGTAAAGCTTATACAGTTGCCAGTTCATAAACAATTAACGTTGCGCCTTTAGAAGAATACCTACAACATCAAAGATAACGTCAACCTCAACAAGTACTTGTAACTTACAATAGAAAATTAGCCACTCATCTATTTATGCTAATGAATCATATTGAATGTGTGGTATAGGTCACGTATTTCATTGTCGTTTGTTAGTAAACAAAGATAACGCTAATAAGCTATAAGTATACTTTAATCTAAAACTCGCTTCTTGATATGATCGAGGAAGAAGTCATACAAAGTCTGAATGAGTTAGATGCAAACGTAAAGAACATTTATACGGAAGGTCTTGAGTAAAGCCGATTTGGCGATAAAAGTCTGGTTAAGGTTATTAGATTAGACGGCGTCTAGACGTTGCGCAGTTTATTTCAACCCTAATTTATGTATTTTGTATGCCTTTTTATTGTTCCCTTCATAAAAAGGGAGGTTATTTATAGCTTTGGGTTCAGGGGTTGGTTATTAAATATAGATACATTTAAAGTTTTAGGTACATCTAATAAATGCGCGTTTTCTGATAACACCATTGTATCACCTACCTAATGGAAATTATCAGTTTTAATTAATCATGTGTACTATTATTAATATTATTGAACAAAAAACAAGAAGCCACGTAGCGTTTGTGCGTACATTAAAATATGATATTGACTATGCCATTGTGTTTTGTGCGATAAATTCGTATTTGACTTACATCCTCAATAAAATCAGTGTCAGTAAAAATATTGAGATGAAATGTAAATATGAGCTTGTCCGACAAAAAATGATGGATGGAGAGTTAAATTTAAGTGCCTCAAAGATGGAAAACGACACATTTGAATACGATAAGTGAGATATATTTGGAACCGTTTCATTTTTAGGACCGTTAGAGCATATCCAGACATTATTTCACACTTCGCGTTTCATTCTCGCGTAAATTATACTGAAGAAATTCTAGTCGCCTGTGGTTGGCTCGTTCTACTTTTGCGTTGTAAATAAGGTCAAGCCGGCTGACTGATGATCGTTATTTTGTCCACAGATAACTGCCGAACACGAGCATACCCTGCGAATTTTAGAAATAACTAAAGATAACCAAAATGCATTGGCGGCAGAGTTGGCGGATGCAAAGGTGAGTTGGGATACTTCGCCATTAAAATAATGCGTTGTCGGTACTTTTTTCGATAAGAGAAACTCCCCAAAACATGTTTTTCGGATTAAAAACGATATATTATCTATTATTTGTTTATTTAAGTTTCGAGAAGTTACTGATTACAACTGACTCACTAATACTAAAACTAGGTATTGCAATCCGGCACAAATTTCAATGTAGTCGGATTGGGCCGGAACCGTACCGGATTTTTAATTTAATGCGGAAATACCGGATCCTGTGAATTAGTCCCCGATCGTTGCTGCCTAAAATGTATCATTACTGGCCGGGATACCGAATAGCGATTTGAATATTAAATTATTTGCAGACAAAATCTATTTTAGATACAAACCTACGGTTACTTATTATAAGCAGTGTGTGTTTGTGTGTTACAAAAACGATGACACTGAAGTTAATCACTTAGATTCTATGATGGTGATATAATTACGGTGTGCGTGTAGTTCTATAATTAATAACTATTAACCAGGGCCTTCCTTCACACACTAGGTGAGATATTAAATTACACTAGGTGTGTCCTAGATAGGGGACAATGCCACTTTACTGTGAGTATAACACCGCAATCGGGGAGGGGCATTGCCTGTACTGGTGACTATAATATATATCTGTTTGCGTTATGTTATATTATTATGAAGTGAAAAACATATTCTGGGTATTAGCTGCAATAATCGTAGAAGTTAGCACCGCTAATAATAAAACTACAATAGCCTTTTAATACGATAATAGCAATGGAATCCGTCAAGATTAAATAGATGATTCTCGTCGACTTTTTAATTACCTCGTCATTGAAGCCGATATTACGCAAAATGAATAGACTCCTCACAAGACACCCTGCCAAATTTACGGTTAATACCTACCTACGTCTTAAAGACTCCTTTATGGTTTATTACGTGACGTATCTGTGGCTACTATTACAAAATGCGTTTGTGTCAGTATTACGATTAAGTATTCAGATATTTAACTTAATTCGAGCAAAAGCACATCGAAAGTAAAATCTGCATGACCCGTTTCTAATATTTAAACAAGCTGACGTTAGTGACATCATATTAATATTATCAAGTCTCATGCCATTAAATAACTATTCATCGTCATCGCTCGCAATGATGTATAATTTAACCGATTTATATACGAAACTCATCGTATAGGAACATAGGCAGAATGCAAATATTAGTTTACTTAACAAGCTAACTTATCAATCGTTTGTTTATTTACTCTCTCATCCAGGACCGGTACTGCGAAGTGGCCGCACACCTCGCCGAGGCGCAAGAACAGCTCCGGCAACTACGCAAGCGGACGGAACCCACGCGAGGACTTATGCCCAGCGTGGCGGCCGCGGCCGGGCTACTCCCGGCTAGTTTACATCGAGAGATGCACTCCTCCATCTACTCCGAGCTTAGCCTGGACTCGGGGATTGGCATCGGTCTTGGCGACCCGCTGCAACAGTTAGTATATTATTATTATATATCCTTTAGGCCTTTTATATGCCGCATCGACCATAAGTGATCTATAGTGCCAGCCCTATCTTAAAGTTCACTGCTGAGACCCGTTGAATCCAGGAATTCCCAGATGTTTTGGGCAGTGAGGTGTTGTATCTCCTCTGGGGGTAGAAAATGTTGCCCTAAGTGGATACTTTTTTGCATAAGTGATCCACAGGAGCAAAGGATATGCATAGCAATAGCAGTCTCCTCTGACTCTTGGCAGGACCTGCACGGTGCGTCCTGTTCCACAGTTAGTATAATTGTTTATAGAAGTTGCTTTAATCAGTTATCATGGCAGCTGGAAGCTATCTTAAACACATAGATGTACACCTCTATTTACTACGAGCTGAGCCAGGGACTCTGGCATCGATCTGCCTCAGCAAGCCTCTGCCCTCTGTGAATAATTGTCTGTACTCGTACTTGTTGGTTTTAAGTTAGCGTAGCGGCATTGTCTCTACGCTAGCTTGTAGCCACGGGTTTAATTAAGCACTTCATCATCTACTCCGACCTCGTTAAAAACTCGGTGTTCGGGCTGTCGTTCCGCGCTCTGACTAGTGTTTTTCTTGAAACTACACAGCCAGAGTGCTGTGACTTTCCTATCTATAGACGACGATGATTGATTCTCACCGTATTGTCCTACTAAATATCTCGTAAAAACACCGTTTGATATATTTTTAACCCCTGACGAAAAAAGAAGGGGTTTTATAGGTTTAACCAAAGACTATATACCCCCTAGACATATGTTCTCATACAAAAAAACGTAACTCTGAAAAAGCTCATGATTCGGTATAAAAACTAGATGGCGCTGCTTCGTAGCCTGGAAGTGACAAAAATGTTATTTTTCACCAACATTTTTAAGTGTTTTTTGTTTTTTTGAAATCAAACGCATTACTGCTTTATTTTAATACGATAATATAACTTAAATACACAATTTTTAAGGATTATATTTTTTACTCTTCAATAACGTGGTTTGATCGTATTAAAATAGATGGCACTACCTCTGGATAGCTCAAGGTTGCTTGCGGGCTCGCCAATTTTTGCTACACAAAATAGCTAGATGGCGTTGGTGCACTGATGTAATGGACAAAATAAGTTACGCCCGAATTGTCATGCGACATTTCCCACTAACAAACAGTCAGTAACGTAATATTTGTTAGATAAGTTTTGTACAGTCAAGGAATTTCATTTCCTACCCATTTCGTTACAATGTCGTTAGACATTCGCAATGCATTAAGGTCGAAAATTATATTTCAATAATAGTATTGAAATGTCAATATTATTATTTGTCACTTCATTTTACAAAAACCTCCTCGCGAAAGGTTATCATTTGCTTTTAATTTCTAATTAGGAACATATGTCAGTGTCAATCGAAAAAATCGTAAAATAATTTTCAGCAACGTTATTAATATGAAAAATAAAATGCTTGCCGCTAACCGTGAACTATTAAAAGATAATGATAATGACTGAAAACAATGAAGAGCTCAAAGAGTGGAGTTACACCAGGAAGGAATACGGATTTATGAGATCACGCGTCGGCTCAATGCTAGCAGGGACACAGTTTGACGTTGGGTACGGCGATATAATGCTGAAGGAAACCTTATTGATCTACTGCAAAGCAAAGTAACCATTGCATCGTCCGTTTGCCATGGCCCAAGACCAACGCCGACGACAAAACGGCTTTACGCCAACGGGACGATTTGCGGAAATGTTTGACATTTACCCTAGAACAATTAGGAATTGCCTACATGCAGGCGGCCTGCGAAAATATATTCGTTCGTTTTGTTTTTGTTAAAAGTAATATAAAAAAAACGTATATAAAATTGTGGTTTTATTGAATTATCACTGTCGTTAGTTCTGTTAGTTTTTGTATAGATAAATTTCGGGTGCCTGTCGTATCGCATAACGTTTTTTGTCCTAAAAATGTTTGGCCGAGAAAGTTTGGCATACTGTTGAATGGCATACTACTCGTTTGTCCTAATAATTTTTGCGCATACTCTCTTAAAGTCCTAAATCAAGTTTGTCCTAATATTGATAACTAAAATCTAATTACCTAAAGCATAATATTCCTAACATGATTTGCCCTAAGAATTATTTTGCCTATTATCAAATTGGCTAAAATTACAGCACCTAAACTAAACTATGGTAGGCGTGAAGTCAGAATCGTTACGTATTCTACCTTCAGGCAGGTCAGATTTTGGTTAGGATAGGTACGACGACGAGCGAAGCGAGGAGGAGTGTTAGCTAGAACTGTGACCCTTTTAAAACTCTGCTTGCTAAAAATCATCAAGATGTATGCTTAATGACATGTAGTCAAAACACATAACAAACTATCCTAATATTGTAAGACCGAAAACTGTAGGTTAGGTTAGGTTTGTTTTATGACCATGGATAGCGGAGCGCGCGAAGCGAGCGGAACGTCAGAATGCTTGCTTAAAAATCAACGAGATTTAGGTATAATGAAATGTAGTCAAAAGATTTTTAGCACATTAAATTAATAAAATAAAATTAAATTCCTTGACCTACGTAGGAAATTTGTTAATCGTAAAATATATATGTAATAATATAAATAATGAGCCTTCGATATTGCAATTTATAATAGACATAATAAGACATTTATTTATAAGTAGTTAGGAATTTAAAAAAAACGAAGCGAAGTATAGAAAACAAATACCTACTGAATAATGATCATAAGTACGAGTATACTTACTTACTTATTCCCCCGTTTTCCGATGCTGCAAATATGTCATGTCGAGTAAAAAAAGCAAAGGAGCTCAAGGAGTAAGGCCCTTTTTACTACCTCGCACTACGCTGCCAAAACTTTAACAAGCGATTTCTCGATGTATAGCAGGCAGGGGGCGAAATAGTAGAATAGAATGTGATACTTAGAAGATAAATCCTATGGATTTAACTAATGCGAAAAGTGCAAGTTGCATCCTTCACATTTATTTGTGAACTTTGTAAGGGTAAAGAGGGAAAAAATAAAACTCATTGATTTCATTTTACTTTATACTTAAAAATAATAATTAAAATCAATCTACAAAAACACAACTTCCATTATTCGGTATAATTGGAATACGTGGTATAAGTACACTTTGTTCCTTGGCTTCTCCCGTTAAAATGGTTAAAATCGTGCCCTTTACGATGTGCCTACTTCCCGAATTAGGTGCATAATTGACAGACAATTCGGGCATTGTCGTGTATCCGAGTCTAAGATCTGAGTAATACAAAAACTTTATGCTCTAATACTGTACTCGGCGGTAAATAATTATTTCCCATCGGTCTTTAGAAAGAGACAATTCAACAATTGGCTGTTTACGACGATTTCCTAACACTGGTGACCGTCCATCAATCATCGTTTAAAATTAAGAGGAACGAACGTATTTCACGTTTATAATATTATTAGGATTATTTATATAATGTTGATTATCCTATCTTTGCATACTCAGTTATTACTTTATTTTTATTCACTTACCAAGCGGGGGTACATAGTCAAAGCTCGTACTATTTTCAGATGATGTGCGTATCGAAACGTGATACCTACCTGAAGGGCTACTCCGATGTTCGAAATTTTACTGTCGTATAGTGCTATTCCATTCACTAAAATATTCTTTGACAGATGATCGAGAAGGATGGCGCAATTCGACAGTCAAATTTTGAACATCGGGGTAGCCCTTCTGGCATCACTGGTTTGACATGTCTTGCCAGATGGGTGTGTGATGTCGTCAAATCAAATGTCATTGTTTCAAATTTGTAAAATTGTATGTATTTTATTCTTGAAATTACGCGATTAATTGAATTTTGCGGTTACGTGTTTCCATATCAGAATTTATTGTTTTTTTACAAAGAATAGTTTGGTATGCGTTTCGTGAAGGTCTATCGTAGGCCCAGACAAAATTATGATTATATTGATTAGTTTACGTCAAAACGATGACATTTGTGTATGTTTAAATAAAACATACACAAATAGTGAAATGAGACGAAACGGAACGTAGTAAACAAACGTCGCACCTAACGTCATCTATTCACTTTTTACTGTATCACTTGTAGTAGAGGATCCCTTTAAGAACGACCTTCACCGAGATGTTTATTTGATGAAATGTATTTTATATTTAATTTAATATGTCAATAAATATATTACATATGGGTTGCCTAACAAATTTTAGTCCAGGGTATGTTTAATTAATGATTAAAAAAATTTTTTTTTTAATCATTTGATTATTAGATAAATTCTATACCAATCGAGAGTATGAAGCCCATAGAATATGCAAACGTTAGGTTGCCTATTCTTTTCCCGTCACAACTATCGGGTAGCCAGGTTTAAACTGGTAAATCTATACTAGCATTTTGCAACGGTCTGATTATTGAATTGAAATTAAATAACATTAAAGATTATTTTATTATGAACACGGTGGTATAGTCGGTGGGTTGTCGAATTTTGAAAAGTAAAATATTGCTGCGAGTGAATGTGTGCGACTGAGAGGTCCCAACCAAAACCATCCCATACGATAGAAGAGGACACAGCATAGCAGCTGTTTGAAGTCCGCCCATTTAAAAAAAGAGAGTGCGCATGCTATTTGTGCTTGAAAATGAAAAGGATAGCGATAGACTCGTATATGATGTGCATTATTTTGGAGTAGATTGTCGCTATAGATACAATAAAATTCATGGTATAATAATATACTCCGCCTGGTACTCTCTTCCGAGACTCGCGAACCACGTGACTGACACAAGCCTACGTCATCATGGTGTTCAGAGATTCTCATACTTTTAAATGTTGGAGAATTTTAACCAATGGTGAAAAGTATTTAAACGGCATTAATTTTAAGTGATTCAAGTAGAAACACAGGTAGTAGAATAAAACAAATCTAATATATCTAATCTTTCGTAGTTTCTTCTCAACAGTGGTCACCTCTTGTGAAATGTCGATAGACTCAGACATGTAAAAGTGCCCTTGTGGCCTACTTGCAGAATAAAGTTCATTATTTCATTAATTAATTGATAAAAAAAAAGTTAAATAACTATTTCTCTATTTTAATAATAAACTACTCCAAAATAATGTACAGCATATACGAGTCTATCGCTATCCTTTTCATTTTCAAGCACAAATAGCATGCGCACTCTCTTTTTTTAAATGGGCGGACTTCAAACAGCTGCTATGCTGTGTCCTCTTCTATCGTATGGGATGGTTTTGGTTGGGACCTCTCAGTCGCACACATTCACTCGCAGAAATATTTTACTTTTCAAAATTCGACAACCGGAATTCTGGACTGATTTTTCGCAGGCAACCCTATACCACCGTGTTCATAATAAAATAATCTTTAATGTTATTTAATTTCAATTCAATAATCAGACCGTTGCAAAATGCTAGTATAGATTTACCAGTTTAAACCTGGCTACCCGATAGTTGTGACGGGAAAAGAATAGGCAACCTAACGTTTGCATATTCTATGGGCTTCATACTTTCGATTGGTATAGAATTTATCTAATAATCAAATGTTAAAAAAAAAAAAAAATTTAATCATTAATTAAACATACCCTGGACTAAAATTTGTTAGGCAACCCATATGCAATATATTTATTGACATATTAAGTTAAATATAAAATACATTTCATCAAATAAACATCTCGGAGAAGGTCGTTCTTAAAGGGATCTTAGACTATTGGAAGTTTGAATGTCGTTGAACGCTTGACGACTGTGTTACTTCACGCTTGCGCGTACCGTACAGTAGAAATTGAAAAATGTCGACTTTTGAATGAATTGATACCCTTAGCGGCATCTAGCGATGTAGAACGATAGTAACAAACGGAGTACGGTGCGTAGTATGAAGAATATCGGTCTAGGGGGTATATAGTCTTTGGTTTAACATATTGTGTATCTGTGTGTCTGTCTGTCTGTTGCAATATAGCTCCCAAACGAATGGACTAATTTGAGTGTGTTTTTTTAATCGAAAGATTTGTCCGTCGAGATGGTTCTTAGCTATGTTTGGTGGAAATAGGACTGTAGTTTCCAAGATATTCAGTTTTAATTGAAACAACTGACGAGATCTCGGTCAAGTTGAGAATTCCAAATTTTGGTAGTTATTCACTAAATGAATCTCACGATGACCAGCTGGTCTTGCGTCGGGGTGTTAAAATTTGAATTTAGGTTATTACTTATTAGCCCGTTTTATTGCAGATCGAGCATGTCCAAAGTGTTCGAGACGGTGCAGTGTGCGTCGCGGTGGTCGGGCGCATCCTTAGCCGGCTCAGACCAGCCCGACGCGCCGCTGCCTCAATCGTACTCACACCTCCCCAAACCCAAGCCGTTGCTCAGCGACTCGTTCCTCGACGAGAGCTCGGACACCGACTCTGATGACCTCTACCCGTGAGTACCCGGGACTAGATAGATTTGTGAGAGGTTGTCCGATATTTATTTAGTTATTTATTTACTTTGGCGTTTGTGGATGTGGAGATTGTGGAGGTTGTCTTGCTTTTTTTGTGGTAAAATTTTGCCAGAAAAAAAGACTGCGTTAGAAATTATTAAAACAGGATGTCCTGAGTAAAGTAAAAAATAACATTTGCATTTGAATCCAATTCATCATTTTCTGTGTGCACTACGGAACAAAATACTAAAATGGAGTTGACAGATCGGGCAAACTGATCGAACAAAAAAATCGGTAAGCATTTTGTCACAAATGTAAATAATAATGGTGCGAACTTACGATCATTTGCAAAGATATACGAGACAAGTGTTGTCAACAGACATACAAAATAGCTCAGGAATAATAAGTTTGTACAGTAAAATATTGGAAGTCACCCATATTTCTAAAATATTTCAACGTATTGTATAACGCTGTTCTCATTTCGTTATTTGATTTGGCGTCAGTTGCCAAAACATAAAAACACGCAGTTGGCTCTTACGCGAAATGAGGACGCGGTTAGTTTAGCAACAAATCATTGGTGTCAACGTAAAAATTGGCAATAAATTCTGAATGAAATCATACACGTTTTTTTGCTATTTTTTCGACGGAAGTTTAGTTTACGTGTGAGCCAAATTGTTTGGTATAAACAACGATTGAATCAGCCAAAACGTGTTCGTTTCACGATCTATTACGGTAACAAAGCCCAGCCATAATAGGCATTCTTATAGTTTTATTTGGGTCGAGGTAGCTGGTTTGCGTGACTTTATTGTTCCTGAACTGACATAACTTAACCGTTGGCGCTGAGAGCGTTATCGTAGAACTCAGGATTTGTGTATCATTATATTGTCGATAACGAGTGAATTACGTTAGGGTTGAGTACGTTTTTATCTGATATACAACGATAATAGGCTAGACGATAGATTTCGTATCTTGATATAAGTATTCAATAATAGAGTTTATAATTAGTCTGGGGGATTATGACTAAAACAAGCATGAAATGTGAAACAGAAGCTGTAATTACCTCAAATTATAAGCTAATTTATCACCTGCCTATCTTAAAATAGGAATTTACTAATTTATGACTATTTTTTAGCTTTCGTTCACCTCATTAAAACGTTGAAAAATAGTAGTATAGTGTGGCCTAAGAGAAAGGTTCTATTCTTGCTCTTATTATGTCATGTTAAGAGGCCTTATTCCTTTTAAAATGCTGATTGTTTTAGATATTTTTCTCTATGATCAAACATGTATCTTAACATATTATTGATGTTACTACCTAGAACAGGGCTATTTGGATTTATTGGTATATATTTGAAACCCACAGTTTGAATTTTTCATTGATAATTTTTGTTTCAAAAACTACTCGAAATAGTCAAAATTCACGCGGAAAATTAGTTTTTTTCAACTTATTTCGACTCCACGCGATGAAAGCATGAAATCTATGTTACTACCTAGAACTCGGGGAAAAGTATTATTCACTTCAAAAAGTTGGTTGAAATTATCAATATATTTGCCATAATATAAAAAAAATATTAAAAAGGAATAAGGTCTCTTAATTATTAATTTCTAAGCTCTAAACTCTATGCTCTAGGCTCAAACTTACTTTTCCGCCTCAAAATTGACCTTTTACTTTGTAATGTTTTTGAGTTTTGGTTGTGGGTTGAATTATTGCTTTCCAGCGACGTAATAGTAACTGAAATTATCGTCGTTTGTACAAAAGAATGCACAGTTAACTATAAACCCATATACCTTAACACGTTGTACTGAGCCTACTGAGGTTTATATTAGTTCACAAATGTACAGTTATCAGTGTCTTCCTTTGTACAGTGGCGATTTTGAAAGAGTTGTTTTTCCAATTCTAATCGAGTTCATCCATTTGTGCAGGGGCGGTACCGGCGAAGGAGTGCCGGGCGCGCCGGGCGCGGCGGAGCTGGCGGCGGCTCTTCGACGGCTCACGCCGCAGGAGATCAACTCGCGCCGCGCGTCCCTCGCTGCCTCACAACTGCTGAGGCATAGACGTAGCACGGGTAAGCTAATCTCCTCTCCATCAGGTGGATACTCTTTGAGTTCCAATGTCCTACACGTATCTATTATGTACATAGACTTCAATAAACTGTTAACGTTCTGTCTATTTGACGAAGTTTAAATTAACCATACAAGAATTCTTTTAGGAGGCTATGTAAGATTGTTTGTTTACACGTTCCTACGCAGCACATGCAACAGTTTTGAGAGACGTGTTCAGATAACAGCTATTAACCGATTTTGTTACTTATGCTACGACAAATGAGTGTTGTAGCGATGATTATAACTGCGATTAAGCGTATGGATGTAAGCAGCGTGTGGTTACAACGTGTTGTAAGGTATTCAAATATAAAATGGCACATACGCTACAAATGCTAGGACGGAAGGCTGTGTTTTGTGTATATTTCCACTTGTTTGTGCATGTAGTTAAATTTATGTTTTATATGTTTGTCTGAACAGAGAGGGACCTAAGTGAAGAGAGCGCGGTATGGGGCGCGGGCGCGGCAGGCGGCCTGGCCCGGTTCCGCGCGCCACACAAACTGCAAATCGTCAAGCCTATGGAAGGCTCACTCACGCTTCACACGTGGGCTCAGCTAGCCAAACCTACCATGTCAGGTAAATAGACTACACAATATGACTAAAACATAGGATCCTCTCGCTAGTACATTTTAAAACTAGGGCGACAACGCTATGATGCTGATTCTGTAGTATGCAAGCTTCTGTTGCTGTATTGATACACTAAGCCAGACACCAAAGCATCAAGTTAACGTCGGACATCTCCTCTAGAAAGAACTCTATTAGATTTGGTCTGCATCCAGCTTCAGAAGTTTAATAAGCATACTAGTGCTATCCACGTAAGCGGATTAAATGGCTTTACTGTGAAAATTCTCTTGTGTTGTTCTCTCAAGTCCTGATTACGCTAGTACTAAGTCATGATATCTGATTGATAACTTTTTTTAATGTGCTATCCAGGTTTACTAGAAGAGCAGGAGGGTGTAGGTGTGCGCGGCTCGCGCTCGGCACAAGCGCTGGGACTGCGGTTATACCGGCTATCTGACGTGGAGGAAGACGACGATATGCCGCGTCTGCCTCACTCTAGCCACGTGTACACTTTCACTAACAGGTACCACGTCTACCTTATTATGAACATATTTAAACTACCTGCCCTGACCATGTCCGCATACCATATACTTATGTGTATCATTAGTAAGGACACGGAGAGTAGGGATGGGGTTATACCACCTTTTCGATGTGTTATCTTTAAATCATAACATTAAAGAGGGACCGTGACCCAAGCCGCATCTAATAATTGCAATTTTCGTAAATATATGGTATACTTATGAAATCATATAAAGGCATTTAGTTCAAGTTTAGTTTACTATCTGGACATAAATTGCAATTCATTTGATTGAACTAAATGCCGAGCCCATGCGGCGTCATTGATTTCCTTTAGATTTCTTTGTAAGTAAAGAAACCAGACAAAAACCTTTTTTTACTGGTTTTATTTCATTAATTATGTTTGGTATTAGAGGGATTAGACCTTAGTGTTTGTTTGCTTATAATAATATAATGTCCCATTCCGTTTCAGCATGGTAATGCATCCAAACGACGGCAGCTTAGCGAGCAGTACTCGCGCCAGCAGCGTATGCACTTCCGGCATGAGCAGTCTCAGCTCGTCAGTACTGGGGAGCGCTTGGAGTTCCCGACTCACGTCGCGGAGGTCGTCGGCGGCGGTGTCGCCGGTGCTGTCGCGGAGGGACTCGTTCTGCGCCGCCGAGCGACGGTTCACGCCCACCGCCACGCCGGCCAACAGCCCGCTGCTGGGCTCTCCGGACTCCTCGCCACCTCCTACTCCCAAGCCGGGTCAGTGCCGTTAAACGCTAACCTAGGACTAGTAGTATTATAGCTCTCGATGGCCAACAGCCCGCTGCTGGGCTCTCCGGACTCCTCGCCACCTCCTACTCCCAAGCCGGGTCAGTGCCGTTAAACGCTAACCTAGGACTAGTAGTATTATAGCTCTCGATGGCCAACAGCCCGCTGCTGGGCTCTCCGGACTCCTCGCCACCTCCTACTCCCAAGCCGGGTCAGTGCCGTTAAACGCTAACCTAGGACTAGTAGTATTATAGCTCTCGATGGTCAACAGCCCGCTGCTGGGCTCTCCGGACTCCTAGCCACCTCCTACTCCCGAGCCGGGTCAGTGCCGTTAAACGCTAACCTAGGACTAGTAGTATTATAGCTCTCGATGGCCAACAGCCCGCTGCTGGGCTCTCCGGACTCCTCGCCACCTCCTACTCCCAAGCCGGGTCAGTGCCGTTAAACACTAACCTAGGACTAGTAGTATTATAGCTCTCGATGGTCAACAGCCCGCTGCTGGGCTCTCCGGACTCCTCGCCACCTCCTACTCCCAAGCCGGGTCAGTGCCGTTAAACGCTAACCTAGGACTAGTAGTATTATAGCTCTCGATGGTCAACAGCCCGCTGCTGGGCTCTCCGGACTCCTCGCCACCTCCTACTCCCGAGCCGGGTCAGTGCCGTTAAACGCTAACCTAGGACTAGTAGTATTATAGCTCTCGATGGTCAACAGCCCGCTGCTGGGCTCTCCGGACTCCTCGCCACCTCCTACTCCCAAGCCGGGTCAGTGCCGTTAAACGCTAACCTAGGACTAGTAGTATTATAGCTCTCGATGGTCAACAGCCCGCTGCTGGGCTCTCCGGACTCCTAGCCACCTCCTACTCCCGAGCCGGGTCAGTGCCGTTAAACGCTAACCTAGGACTAGTAGTATTATAGCTCTTGATGGTCAACAGCCCGCTGCTGGGCTCTCCGGACTCCTCGCCACCTCCTACTCCCGAGCCGGGTCAGTGCCGTTAAACACTAACCTAGGACTAGTAGTATTATAGCTCTCGATGGTCAACAGCCCGCTGCTGGGCTCTCCGGACTCCTCGCCACATCCTACTCCCGAGCCGGGTCAGTGCCGTTAAACACTAACCTAGGACTAGTAGTATTATAGCTCTCGATGGTCAACAGCCCGCTGCTGGGCTCTCCGGACTCCTCGCCACATCCTACTCCCGAGCCGGGTCAGTGCCGTTAAACACTAACCTAGGACTAGTAGTATTATAGCTCTCGATGGTCAACAGCCCGCTGCTGGGCTCTCCGGACTCCTCGCCACATCCTACTCCCGAGCCGGGTCAGTGCCGTTAAACACTAACCTAGGACTAGTAGTATTATAGCTCTCGATGGTCAACAGCCCGCTGCTGGGCTCTCCGGACTCCTCGCCACCTCCTACTCCCGAGCCGGGTCAGTGCCGTTAAACACTAACCTAGGACTAGTAGTATTATAGCTCTCGATGGTCAACAGCCCGCTGCTGGGCTCTCCGGACTCCTCGCCACCTCCTACTCCCGAGCCGGGTCAGTGCCGTTAAACACTAACCTAGGACTAGTAGTATTATAGCTCTCGATGGTCAACAGCCCGCTGCTGGGCTCTCCGGACTCCTCGCCACCTCCTACTCCCGAGCCGGGTCAGTGCCGTTAAACACTAACCTAGGACTAGTAGTATTATAGCTCTCGATGGTCAACAGCCCGCTGCTGGGCTCTCCGGACTCCTCGCCACCTCCTACTCCCGAGCCGGGTCAGTGCCGTTAAACACTAACCTAGGACTAGTAGTATTATAGCTCTCGATGGTCAACAGCCCGCTGCTGGGCTCTCCGGACTCCTCGCCACCTCCTACTCCCGAGCCGGGTCAGTGCCGTTAAACACTAACCTAGGACTAGTAGTATTATAGCTCTCGATGGTCAACAGCCCGCTGCTGGGCTCTCCGGACTCCTCGCCACCTCCTACTCCCGAGCCGGGTCAGTGCCGTTAAACACTAACCTAGGACTAGTAGTATTATAGCTCTCGATGGTCAACAGCCCGCTGCTGGGCTCTCCGGACTCCTCGCCACCTCCTACTCCCGAGCCGGGTCAGTGCCGTTAAACACTAACCTAGGACTAGTAGTATTATAGCTCTCGATGGTCAACAGCCCGCTGCTGGGCTCTCCGGACTCCTCGCCACCTCCTACTCCCGAGCCGGGTCAGTGCCGTTAAACACTAACCTAGGACTAGTAGTATTATAGCTCTCGATGGTCAACAGCCCGCTGCTGGGCTCTCCGGACTCCTCGCCACCTCCTACTCCCGAGCCGGGTCAGTGCCGTTAAACACTAACCTAGGACTAGTAGTATTATAGCTCTCGATGGTCAACAGCCCGCTGCTGGGCTCTCCGGACTCCTCGCCACCTCCTACTCCCGAGCCGGGTCAGTGCCGTTAAACACTAACCTAGGACTAGTAGTATTATAGCTCTCGATGGTCAACAGCCCGCTGCTGGGCTCTCCGGACTCCTCGCCACCTCCTACTCCCGAGCCGGGTCAGTGCCGTTAAACACTAACCTAGGACTAGTAGTATTATAGCTCTCGATGGTCAACAGCCCGCTGCTGGGCTCTCCGGACTCCTCGCCACCTCCTACTCCCGAGCCGGGTCAGTGCCGTTAAACACTAACCTAGGACTAGTAGTATTATAGCTCTCGATGGTCAACAGCCCGCTGCTGGGCTCTCCGGACTCCTCGCCACCTCCTACTCCCGAGCCGGGTCAGTGCCGTTAAACACTAACCTAGGACTAGTAGTATTATAGCTCTCGATGGTCAACAGCCCGCTGCTGGGCTCTCCGGACTCCTCGCCACCTCCTACTCCCGAGCCGGGTCAGTGCCGTTAAACACTAACCTAGGACTAGTAGTATTATAGCTCTCGATGGTCAACAGCCCGCTGCTGGGCTCTCCGGACTCCTCGCCACCTCCTACTCCCGAGCCGGGTCAGTGCCGTTAAACACTAACCTAGGACTAGTAGTATTATAGCTCTCGATGGTCAACAGCCCGCTGCTGGGCTCTCCGGACTCCTCGCCACCTCCTACTCCCGAGCCGGGTCAGTGCCGTTAAACACTAACCTAGGACTAGTAGTATTATAGCTCTCGATGGTCAACAGCCCGCTGCTGGGCTCTCCGGACTCCTCGCCACCTCCTACTCCCGAGCCGGGTCAGTGCCGTTAAACACTAACCTAGGACTAGTAGTATTATAGCTCTCGATGGTCAACAGCCCGCTGCTGGGCTCTCCGGACTCCTCGCCACCTCCTACTCCCGAGCCGGGTCAGTGCCGTTAAACACTAACCTAGGACTAGTAGTATTATAGCTCTCGATGGTCAACAGCCCGCTGCTGGGCTCTCCGGACTCCTCGCCACCTCCTACTCCCAAGCCGGGTCAGTGCCGTTAAGAGGGCGCCGAGCGTTTACGACTGAACCATAGAGCGCGGGGAATGCGTATTTAAATCGGCGCACGGCCGCCATAGTAAAAATGTATGGAGAATTAAAAGCACTTTTTGATAAATCTGGACCTTTAATACCAAACAATAAAAGAAATATTTGATGCGGACAAATTGTAATGTAGACATTCATCTTTTTTTTGAACTGAAAATCAGAATAGATATCCATTGTTAAAGTATAAAAAAACACTTAAAGCCTGCTTACGATTTTACAATTTTCGCCTAACTTTACTTAGTTCTCTAGGATAAAATATTAATAATATAATTTTTCCACGGAGAAGTTGTTAACACATTCTTCGAAGTGCTAAATATATAGTTTAAAAATGGATTAAACAACTAGTGTTGACGTTATCTACTTAACGGCAACTGCCTATTTTTTCACATTTCGCTCGGTGCAGTCTTAAACACTAACCTAGGACTAGTAGTATTATAGCTCTCGATGGTCGCCCGTGTTGCGGCGGGTTTCGGCATGAGTAGTTTGCATCTTACGATTTTCAGGAACTTTCATTATGTCTATGGCAATGGCTATGATGGTGACGATTATCTAACAATAGATACTTTCCCATACATACATGAATGACGCATACTTTATCTGTCTATTGGGCGCTGTTGATTGTACTGATATCTTGTAGAGTCGACCCGTATTTCGGACCTGATTTCGAAAATCTCATGCCCAGCGGCCATCTGAGCAAACTCAATACTAATCATTTAATTTCTGTCCACAGGCGAGGCTCCCCCCTCTTTACACGCACTGATCGCAAGCGGCACATCCATCC
The DNA here is from genome assembly GCA_905147355.2 of Apotomis turbidana. Lineage (NCBI taxonomy): Eukaryota > Metazoa > Arthropoda > Insecta > Lepidoptera > Tortricidae > Apotomis > Apotomis turbidana. The sequence goes on along the minus strand of LR990288.1, from coordinate 16,317,230 downwards.
TGCGGCGAAGATACCTAACGTCACCAAACTCCGACGGTTCCCCGGCACCACTCGCGTTACAAACGCCCGGGTCGCTATACACCGGCCTGGTACATCGCAGTCCGATGGAGCAGCTGACGTGCCTCAAGCGCACGCTGCGATCGCCCGCCGCGCCCGAACGGCCGGAGGTTGTCAGAGGTGGGTTTTACTGGTATCACAGACAACCCCCACTAGACGGAGCATGAGGCGACCCGCGCGCACCAACGGTATGGTACGGCAGAACATTAAAGTATCAACACGGCGGCCACCGTTTAGTTGCGTCCTTGTTATGATCCATGCGTACGTCAACGAAAAAAGAAATTAAATAAATAACACGGTAAATTGTAGTGTTAAGTGGTGTAGAGCGACCTCGTAAACATGGACGCAACTAAACAGTGGCCGCCGTGTTGATACTTTAATGTTCTGCCGTACCATATCGTTGGTGCGCGCGGGTCGCCTTACATGTGCCTTACATGCTCCGTCTAGTGGGGGTTGTATGTGACTGGTATGCACAGGATACCATTGACAGAGAATGGCCCCTTACCGTAATCATCATCATATCGTATGGCTTCTTCTACTGCTGCTTAAATCCGTTTCAGATGTCTATTTTTAAATTATGCAGCCAGTCCACGGCTACTGGTTACTAAACTTTTTCAATAATGTCCTAAAAACCTGCTCAATCCCAGAAGTTTTTAAGAGGTCAAAGGTAATCGCTATACTGAAACCTGGCAGATCACCTGATCAGGCATCAAGTTACAGGCCGATATCCTTACTGTCAGTAACATACAAGCTCCCTTACCGTAATTAAGACTGAATTAAGAGCCTGTCCAGATGGACCGTTTTACGCGCGAGGGCACTCGCGCGCTTTAATTTAATGTTGCATCCAGATGCCGCGTTTTATGCGCGTTACTACGCGCGATGTGCGGCGGACAAAATACGTGCACTCGCTACTGACTCGCGAATACTACTGAACGCTCCAATGGCGCCAGAGTATCTCGACTCGCGCAGCGCTCGCGCGTAAAACGAGCGAGTCGAGAATCCGGCGTATTGCACGCGTTTTACGCGCGAGTTTTGAAACGCGCGAGAGCATCTGGACGGGGTGCAGTAGCTCTAGTACCTTGACTACGCGCGAGTGCTTTCGCGCGTAAAACGCTCCATCTGGACAGGCTCTAACTCTCTCATCCTTTAGCAGAATCAGTACTGGGAGTGCCGGCTCACCCCGGAGAAGGCGCGCTGGACAGCGCGAGCTCGAGCGGCACGCTGGCGCGGCGCGCGCGCGCGCGGGCGCCGCGGCCGCGCATGGACCTGGGCACGGTGGGCGCGCCCCCCGCCCCCGCGCCGCCGCCCGAAAGAAACTCCTCCCCTCTTGGCACGCTCAGCACGCTTCTCTTCGGAAGAAAAGGCGGCCTCCTATAATAGAAATACCGATCGCGTTTATTTACTACTCGGTAGATGCGATCGTTTTCGAGCGCTCCTTATGGTTGATTTTATTAAGCGCTCTTCGTAGATAATGTTTTACGTTTTGATATCCTATTATGTTATTGTGATTAGAAGTTTTTACCTTTGACGTGTATTTTTCGTAGCGAATTATTTATCTTTAGTGAGCGGCTTTGTGCATTTATCGAACCGTCGAGAATCGAGCTTGACATCTTTTTATTAGTCTGAATTGAGTTCGATCTGTGGCATTTTTCTGTCTCTCTTACTCTCTCTGAAACATTCCTATGAAAGAGCGGTGTTTACTACGCTTTGTGTTAAAAAGAGAGAATCGTCACGAGGACCAGGGGTGCACTTAAATAATTGTATAGATGATTGAGAACCAAATTAGTTAATATTAGAAGTGAAGAGAAACGAAACGATTCAATTATTATTGCGGATGTTAACGGATAACTCGATCTATTGTAGTTCTTCCTTTGTTAACTAGATCCCGTCACGAACAGTGTATTATTTCATTTGGTTGTGTTATTTATTTAATAGCAATTGGAGACTTAACTCTTAGGTATTACTTAGGCGCTTTGTCCGGGTGTAGTTATTTCGAGTGGTCGTATTATGATAGTAACTATCGCGCTTATCATTTATATATTGATAAATCATAGTGTATCATTGTAAATATGTAATCAAACTTCCATTTAAGTAGGAGAGTACAAATTATTTATGTTTTATAAATTGAAACCTAGTAATATGTATCATAGAATCATGCATCAATCATGGCAGTGACCATTTTGTTATTTCGTTCCGAATTTGATCATTTGTGTGATTGTAAATACGGTATAATTTATTTTCTCAGTGATGACGAGCTGTCGTCGATTCATTTAGTTGCTTTAATTAAAGTTAATTAGTTGGTAAAATTTGTTACTTAGGGTCTGAGTAAAATAATGGTGCATGCCATAGTGTAAGTAGTATTTGAATTCATTTAGTGGAGGCGAATCAACAAATACAAGAATGAATGTCAATCAGTTGCAGAACCTAAACAGCTGTCTTCGTTTGCCGTGGTTTAGTTAAATGAAAAACCAGTGATTCACTTGAGGTTCTGAAATTGGTGCTATATAGTTTTGTAATGTTTATTATTGATTTGTTTGTTTTCAAATCAAATGTGATTAGGTGTCGTGAATTTACGGAATTATTATAATTTTTTAAAAGCCAAATTGGTATTGTGTTGTTTTCTGTAGCGCGTCTATTGATTTTTGATTTGGCGTCATTTCATATATCGGTAACATCTGTAGAAATAGTCAGATGTGAGGCTGTGAGGCGAGCGAGTGCAAGGCGATTCTGAGGGGCTAGCACAACTGACCGTACTCGATTCCTTATGAAAAGATCTATCTCTCTAGTTCCTAAAGTCGGGGGAGACAAGATAAGAAGTGGTGGCCAGTTGTGCTAGCCCGAGTTCCCGAGTGAGAGGACCTACCCGAGCGTTAGGCACAAATAAACTGTAGAATAAGAGCAACTTGTTGAGATTTGACATCAAAAATTATAATTATTGTATTATAATTACAGGAATATAATTTATTCGAAGATATCTTTTGCAGTTTTACTTGTAGGTACCCCATCCAAACTCTGCCGTGCTAAGCTAAAAGGCTACCTTTTTGTATGGAGCTCCATAGCAAAAGGTCGCCTTTTACCTTAGCACGGCAACAGATTAGATACCATCGAGGCATTGAAGCAATAATTAATCCCAATTCATCAAGGAGCACAAGCAGTAACTGCTATAAGTACGGCGCGGACGTTCTCAGGTTGAAAATTATAAACTGCTAAACCTCAACGGGTAAATATGATTTGATAACCCGATAATGATAATAAAAGAACGTCCCATAACACTAAGCGCTAAAAACTAAGTAAAAGTACGTGCGTTTAGAAAGGTATAAAAAAACCAGACAAGTGCGAGTCGCACTCGCTGAGGGTTCCGTACAAATGTATAAAGCTGCTTAACCTCGATAGACTATATTTATGATTTAATTACAAATGTTAGTGTTCAGACTTTTCCCTATAGGTATTTGTAGTACATATAAAACGGTATTACTTGCCAAATTCCCTTGAGAGTATCAAAATTACGTTTTTTTCGGCATAAGCGGCCTTTTTAGTCCGTCCGTCAGTCCGCGGCTTAGCTCCGTGATCATTAGTACTAGAAAGCTAAAATTTGTTATGAGTATGTGTATGTATAACGCCGACAGAACGGTAAAATAAAAATTAAAAAAAAAAAAATTTTTTCGGGTACCTCCAGAACACCTAAAATGGGGGTGAATTTTATTTTTCTTTTCAACACTGGTGTGTGGAGTGTCGTTGAATAGGTCTCGTAAAAATAATAGGGGTCTTCTAACATTATTTTTTGATAAAGTCAGCAGTTTTGTAAATATTCGCACCGAAAACAAAAAAAAAATAGTGTCCCCCCCCTCTAACTTTTCAACCGCGGGTCAAAAAATCGGAAAAATTCTTGTATATAAGGCCTTATAAGTACTTTCAATGAAAACTATATTGAACAAAATCGGTCGAGCCGTTTTTGACGTATCGCCATATTTCATATTTTTCTTTAAAAGCACGTAAGTTGACTTCCAGAAGGTAATAAGTGATTACAGTTTCTAGGGCGTTTACGACCTTTTTATAGAGCTTAAAATCTTTCTTAACTTAAACCTCGGGCTTAAAACAGCAGTTTATTGTGAAGGATGAGCAACTACGGAACCCTACACTGAGCGTGGCCCGACATGCTCTTGGCCGGTTTTTTACTTTAACTTAGAAGTTAGATTTTTTCACAGCCTCGAGGGACTGTAGACGTGAGTAGGTAGTTTAATTTCAACTCGATACCTCCATGTGCTTCCGAGATAATGGGTTTTGACAGACAGGCGGACGGACGGACAAAGTCATCCTATAAGATTTCCATTTTTCTTTTTTAGGTACGAAACTAAAAATGGCGCTGGTCACCCTGCATAACCAACACAAGTTGAGAATAACTTATAACGGCAATAATAGACCTTATGTGAGCGGTCAGAATGTGATTCGAGTCTTACCTGTCTAGCTCACTTTAATGCGATCGAGTTCTGCGATTTCACTCAAACCCAAATCCTATTATGGTACGTTTACACGCTTGGCAAGCCTCGGCAAGCCTACAGGACGCAGTTATATGTTAGAGTGAGCACGATGTAGCTCCGTCTCACTCTAAGATATGACTGTGTCCTGCACGCCAAAGAATATGTAATCACTCCGTTTCTGCACGCTTGCCAAGGCTTGGCAAGCGTGTAAACGTACCATCAGAGCTCTATTTATTCTAAAAGCAATAAGATTTTTTGTACTACGACGCCATCTTACAAATTTTAGGTGAACCCCATTTTGCATGTTGCCCGTGATGTTGCCGCTTTTGCCACTTATTGTAATGTCGGCTTCAATATCCAGTAGATGGCGCATACTCTGTACGATACAAAATATAAATAAGTTCAAACCAGTTGTTTATGCATGATGTTTGTTCAACAATTTTGATTAATAATACAGAAAATTATTCGTTACAAATTAAACTACTTGATAATGAACGCAACCTAATCGATAACCCGGTTCAAGTTTCCACGGCAACCAAAAGTTGACAACTAACTTACGAAAATAATAGCGATAAATGCGTCCCTTGTGTCTTAAACAATGACGGAACAAATAAAGTACATAGTGAAGGAAGTGAACGCGAGTTTGGGAAGAAACTACGACTTGATAAAGTTCGACGCTTTGGATGAGAAGCAGCTGGTGCAACTGCTCGTTGACTTGCTCGTCGCGTTCGATGCTGGCGAAAAGGTAAGTTTTGATTTAAGCCATGTGGTCGTTTTAAGGTCATCCAACTTATCCTATCTAGCTATTGGGTACATAATTCACGTGCTTACTTACATAAATACGTGCAAAATATATACCAAGTTTTATACAGTCTGGCGGTGTTGACTCTTATACGGCGCCATCTGTTGAACAATGTACCTACATCTATGGACGAAACTAATGATATCAATGGCAAACTCCGGAAACGCTGTAACCGCCAATGAATTCCCTTGGCGTTTACAGCGTTTCCGCCTTTTGCCGTATGATAATGATTTAAAAAAATATGGACTTCCGGTTCGTGTCTCAAGATGGCCGCATGCGTTTAAGTTTCGTTGTTCATTATTTATTCATTTTAGTTGTTCAATGTGTAGTATTGATAGCGTATTGTGCAGTGATCTAACGTATTGAGTGAATAGCTAATGAAGAATTCAACTTGAAGCGTTCATAGCCCTTCCTGGGTCAAGGCCCGATAGTCCGCGTGGTTTTTTGTAAATCGCTATCACTTTACAAAAAGCACGATTTGTTCAACTCACCGTACAACGTGGTATCAATCCTCTATCTAGTCGCCTAGTGCGATTGGCAACGAGACATTGGCAGTAATGGTCGCTTAACTGTGACCGGTTGCCATTTAAAAAAAAAAAAGAATAGAATAGAATAAAAAAATATGTAGTCTGCTCCAAGAAAAAATCTTATATTACATCAGTATCAGCTCGGCCGCACATTCTTTCGTATGTCCGGACTCGGACATTTGTCTGTTCAGATGATCGGATGTCCGCTTGTCCGGATTTCCGGCTGTTCTCGCCTACTGGCGGCATTTTTCAAATGATTCTCATGATTTTTTGTGAGCACGTTCAATAATTACCTAGATAGAATTTTTGCCAGTTTTTTTTCAAAATGACTGGGTTGTGAGTTGAAACGTAAAAAAAGACAGAGTACAAGTCTTATTCCAGTTTTGTTGAATCCAGCCTGTCCAGGATATTTTAAGCAAACCCATTTTTAATATATTTTCTAATATATACTAAATTCATTATAAAATATGTTTCATTCAAAATATGTTTTATTATCAGCTCGGTGAAGGTCGATGTAGGTTCGGATCTCCTACTATATAGAGAAAAATGTGAAAAGCAATCAGCATTTTACAAGGAATAAGGCCTCTTAAGTCGACTTGATTAATCACTATTATTATAAAGGCGACTTGTTGAGTATGTTTGTTATTTTATCACGCTATTTTAAAAACGGCTGGAAGAATTTTGCTAAAATTAATTAATTAAATTAATTATATAATTTTGAATTTTGGAGCTATGGTAGCTGACACCCTGGATTACCACATTAGGTATCTACTTTTTATTCCGGATAAATGTAATGTTCCCGTGGGTTGAGTATGAGTGGGTTACACCGCGGGGCGCAGCAAGTATTTATTTACTTACTCATGATAGATTTCAACTTTTCTAAGTAGTCTAAGATCCCTTTAAGAACGACCTTCACCGAGATGTTTATTTGATGAAATGTATTTTATATTTAACTTAATATGTCAATAAATATATTGCATATGGGTTGCCTAACAAATTTTAGTCCAGGGTATGTTTAATTAATGATTAAAAAAAATTTTTTTTTAAACATTTGATTATTAGATAAATTCTATACCAATCGAAAGTATGAAGCCCATAGAATATGCAAACGTTAGGTTGCCTATTCTTTTCCCGTCACAACTATTGGGTAGCCAGGTTTAAACTGGTAAATCTATACTAGCATTTTGCAACGGTCTGATTATTGAATTGAAATTAAATAACATTAAAGATTATTTTATTATGAACACGGTGGTATAGGGTTGCCTGCGAAAAATCTGTCCAGAATTCCGGTTGTCGAATTTTGAAAAGTAAAATATTGCAGCGAGTGAATGTGTGCGACTGAGAGGTCCCAACCAAAACCATCCCATACGATAGAAGAGGACACAGCATAGCAGCTGTTTGAAGTCCGCCCATTTAAAAAAAGAGAGTGCGCATGCTATTTGTGCTTGAAAATGAAAAGCACAGCGATAGACTCGTATATGCTGTACATTATTTTGGAGTAGTTTATTATTAAAATAGATAAATAGTTATTTAACTTTTTTTTTATCAATTAATTAATGAAACAATGAACTTTATTCTGCAAGTAGGCCACAAGGGCACTTTTACATGTCTGAGTCTATCGACATTTCACAAGAGGTGACCACTGTTGAGAAGAAACTCCGAAAGATTAGATATATTAGATTTGTTTTATTCTACTACCTATGTTTCTACTTGAATCACTTAAAATTAATGCCGTTTAAATACTTTTCACCATTGGTTAAAATTCTCCAACATTTAAAAGTATGAGAATATCTGAACACCATGATGACGTAGGCTTGTGTCAGTCACGTGGTTCGCGAGTCTCGGAAGAGAGTACCAGGCGGAGTATATTATTACATGAATTTTATTGTATCTATAGCGACAATCTCCTCAAAATAATGCACAGCATATACGAGTCTATCGCTATCCTTTTCATTTTCAAGCACAAATAGCATGCGCACTCTCTTTTTTTAAATGGGCGGACTTCAAACAGCTGCTATGCTGTGTCCTCTTCTATCGTATGGGATGGTTTTGGTTGGGACCTCTCAGTCGCACACATTCACTCGCAGCAATATTTTACTTTGCAAAATTCGACAACCGGAATTCTGGACTGATTTTTCGCAGGCAACCCTATACCACCGTGTTCATAATAAAATAATCTTTAATGTTATTTAATTTCAATTCAATAATCAGACCGTTGAAAAATGCTAGTATAGATTTTCCAGTTTAAACCTGGCTACCCGATAGTTGTGACGGGAAAAGAATAGGCAACCTAACGTTTGCATATTCTATGGGCTTCATACTTTCGATTGGTATAGAATTTATCTAATAATCAAATGTTTAAAAAAAAATTTTTTTTAATCATTAATTAAACATACCCTGGACTAAAATTTGTTAGGCAACCCATATGTAATATATTTATTGACATATTAAATTAAATATAAAATACATTTCATCAAATAAACATCTCGGTGAAGGTCGTTCTTAAAGGGATCCTCTACTAAAGACAGTTTCTAAGTTGAATCGCGATCGAACGGACGGATGAGCAGACAGACGACGTGGCGAAACTAAAGGGCACGCCATTGTTACTATTCGTTTTATTTAAGACTAGCTTTTGCCCGCGACTACGTCCGCGTGGAACTTGGAAGTATGGAAGCAACCTCGTACAACACGATCGATATCCATATCCACTTAATCACCTTAATTAATAAAAGGGATTATTAAAAGCGCCTCAGCAAATGTAAGAGCAATTGTGCTTTTGGTGTAATAATTACATTTCCTACAGGGTCATCAATGTCATCATGAATTACTTAGGTACTCACTTTTCAATCTTTTTAGGGATAATTTCCAGGATCAAAACTATCCTATGTCCTTCCTCGGATCTTAAACTATCTCCATGCCAAATTTCATCAAAATCGATTCAGCGGTTTAAGCGTGAAGAGGTAACAGACAGACAGACATACTTTCGCATTTATAATATTAGTATGGATGGATAGTATGGATACCCTAAAAATAAGAATTACAACTATGCCCCAGGTGTTCAATCAGAATTGCCTAAATCACAGTAAAAACATTAAAACATCAAGAATGTTAGTTCGTTTATTTACTATTCAGGTGGGTCAAATTATATTGACTTCAGATCGCAATACAAACGTACTAGCTCTATTGAAACGACCTTTTTGATACATCTATTGAACTTCGCGGGATCCAGTAAACGCGTAATATAATATGAAAGGCGTTTATAGTCCGACATTCAGGTGTTTGAATGCTAAACGGACCTTTTACCTTAATTCACGGGAAGTGAATTATAAAGGTATACTTACTGCTCCTACTAGTAGAGGATCCCGATATAGAACGACCTTCACCGAGATGTTTATTTGATGAAATGTAGTTTATATTTAATTTAATATGTCACTAAATATATTGCATATGGGTTGCCTAACAAATTTTAGTCCAGGGTATGTTTTGTTAAAAATTAATGAAAAAAAAATAATTAAACATTTCACCGGTTTGATTATTAGATAAATCATAATAAAATAATCTTAATTTTATTTAATTTCAATTCAATAATCAGACCGTTGCAAAATGCTGGTAGGTATAGATTTACCTGTTTATACCTGGCTACCCGATAGTTGTGACGGAAAAAAAATAGGCAACCTAACGTTTGCGTATTCTATGGGCTTCATACTTTCGATTGGTATAGAATTTATCTAATATTAATCAAACCGGTGAAATGTTTAACAATATTTTTTTTTAAATTATTAATTAAACATACGCTGGACTAAAATTTGTTAGGCAGCCGATATGCAATATATTTATTGACATATTAAATTAAATATAAAATACATTTCATCAAATAAACATCTCGGTGAAGGTCGTTCTATATCGGGATCTTAGACTATACCTATATTTATATTTATAACCGCAATACTAGTGAGTCTAGAGATAAATGAAAAATATAGTTAAGACAATTCTAGTGATGCTGAGAATGGTCATTATTATCTTGGTCGGTTTTTATATCTTGCGCTTAGTTTCTTTAGTCTTAATTGAAGTTGTTAATTCTCAAAGGTTCCATTTAATTTCATTTAGTTTTAACCATTCTTGAATCGTAGCAAAAGTTACTTCGTGGAAATTAGTAATTAAAAACCTTGTTGGCTCCTAGGACCACGTCTATTTAACATCAGTATCATTGTTATTTGTCTTTGTTTATCAATGTGAATTATAGGAGGTATGTTACTGTTTTTATTGGGAAGAACCAAATTTGGCGCAATAGTTCGTTAGAATTATAACGGGGAAGAACCTGTACTTACGTCCTGGTGTGGATCACGTAGGAGCGCAATTTAATTTTTGTGTGTTGGTAGCATTCATCTAGTACTCGCGATTGCGTTTAATATATGAATGACAACTAGTTTCTCCTAAATCTTAACCAACCTATGCATTCCAGTTGGACGTCCGTGATGATGACCCGGAGACGGTCTCTGTCCGTCTGCTAGAGATGCTGGGCAGTGTGAAGTACCGGCCGCCACCCGGTGAAGACCCTCCACGATTCCGTGCGCAGCTACTGGCAGGGGATGCGGCAACAGTTCATCATGTGCTGTATTGGTTGCTCACCAATAAGGAGCAGGTCAAGAACACAGCATACCTGGCCAAGTAACTATCATTTCACGGTGTCTAACATGACTATTCATTTCATCACTAACGGGATTCGCAGACTGACTGCAATGTCGTCTTAGTGTATGCTGGGGCCGTTTGGTACTCAATATTTTTTCATCTCTCCTGTGCGGAAAGTGTCATTTTCATGAGTAGATAGCCGGGTGGAAAATAGCTTTTCCATCCCTAGGGTGGAAAGTAGTTTTTTTTTAATTGCCACGGAGTCAAAGATAATTGCCATCTAGATGCACATCGTGACCAACTCAATTAGGTACAATCTAGTCGGCCGTGGTAAGTGGCCATTGAAAAAATGCCTCTAAGAGTTAGATATATGCAAGCTTAATTTATTTACATCTAATTATTAAATATAAATATGCATTATATTCATAATACATACATATAATTCTGTCCCTGATTTATTGATAGAATCGTACATTTAGATAAAAAACAAAATAGAAACCATTGGATTTGTTTTTTTTTATTGTTGGCGGTACGTATAATATATTTTTTTTCTACTCAAAATAATAATAATGAAAGTTTGCAATAGAAAAAGCGAAAACACGAGATTAAATATAAATACCGTGTCTTTTATTAATTATTAGTTAAAAATGACATGGACATTAATTTAACACACTCATGACATGTGCGTGTAGTATTTTATTTTCCTCGCAGTCGAAATGAAAAGTAGAGTGTTTAACTCGGGTGAAATTACCCATTTCACCCTCGAACTATTCGCACTTCCTTCGAGCGCCAGAAATATCTCGGGTGCAATGGGTGCTTCTACCCTTGATTGTGGGCCTTGGTTAACAATCTACTACTTCTGCCTCTGCGTGAACTTGGGGGCCCTTGTGAGATTGGGAGGCTCTGGTCGTGTGTCCCGCGTACCCAGTGGGAAAGGGGCCTGTAGTTTTGTAGTAGAAGTCGCTTCTCACAGCTCAAGTGCGTTGCTGTGGCCTATGATGTTTCCAAGCACAAATATTTGAGTTCATCACGCAAATATTTGCCCTGGCCAGGATTCGAACCCGGGACCGTCGGCTCAGTAGGCAAGTGCTTACAAACTGAGATTATGGAAGTAATTATTTAACTATCTTTAAGACCTTTCCACATTTCAAGTTCATGTACCTAATAATTTGATTCACCCACCTAAATCTTTTTTTTCTCGACCTTCTTTCGTCTGGAAGTAAATAATATAAACTAGGTCTCTAAATATTAATATCAGAGTTAGATAAAATAAGTCATTTTGTCCTTGCCCATATCGACTCCATAGAACGAAATTAGATGTAGTATTTATTATTTGGTAAAGAACAAATATGCTTTCTTCGGTTTCCGAGACTGTTACACATAATTTGAATTGAGGAAAGCTCATATAAGTATCCATACTAATATTATAAATGCGAAAGTGTGTCTGTCTGTCTGTCTGTCTGTCTGTTACCTCTTCCCGCTTAAACAGCTGAACTGATTTAGATGAAATTTGGTATATAGATAGTTTTAGTCCCGGGGAAGGACATAGGATACTTTTCATCCCGAATAAATGTAATGTTCCCGTGGGATGAGCGGGTAACACCGCGGGGCACAGCTAGTAAGGAATAAACGTGATATAATTTTCTTTTTAATTTGTTTTATATAATTATTATTAACAACTAGTTGGAATAATAAGCTTGATAAAATGAAGTTACAATCACATACGCGCGGTAGGCGTTACCCACTTGTATGTATGTATATATGTAAACACTTTATTGTACACAACAACTGGTTATAAATACATTGATAACAAACTTGTATATTCTAATGGTAAATGTGTCAATGTCTTCTATTGATAATTAGGTACCTACTTAAGTAAATAAATATTATTTCGTTCGATTTATTCAAGTTGGCAAAAATAGTTATTAAAAGTTTGAAACTTCAAATAGAGGTATTGATTGTAAGCAAGACAAATATGTAATTGTAGGGTTGTAAAATAATACCTTATTTATGATAAAAATATACCCCCTTTTTTAATAATTATTTGTAGGAGATATGAGGCGTTTCCTACGCCAGGCTATTGTTATACTTACATCTTACTTTTTTTTCACTGAAAACTGTTGAAGTAGGATAAGAATCGACGTTCCGGTCCCGAACTTATTAAGTAGGTATCTAAGCAAAAATTACAAGGTATTTTTTTATCCAACAAAGTTAGGTAAACTTGGTATAGGTTTACTTACTTTAAAAAATCTAAACAGCCTATACCGCACAGTACCCAAGGGTACATTGAACTTTCATCTTTAGCAAATAAGGGGTTTTAGAATTTCGGAACTTTAGAAAATGGATCCAATTTATTGCTCAGATATTGAATGCTCAGAATACAGCCCGTCTTCTGTATTCTTAGGATTCCATTTTCGACATAATTTTGCAATGTTTTAGATATTTGAAGATACCAGATATACCGACTGATGTCGCGCGCAATAATACGATCCAAGATTTATTGGATTTGTACCAGAACCTGATAGACGAGTTCAAGGATGTGCATAAACGCACCAGGATGTTGCAGAAGGAAAATGCGTCGGAAATCATTAATGATATCAAGGAAATGGCGGTGGAGCGAGATATAGGTGCCGTATTCCTGTATTTTCAAACAAATTTCACCCTGCCCAGGCATAAAAAAATCTGTAGTTAAAAAAGGGTTGGAATCTACAAAAAAGGCGATGTAAATAGGCTTATAAATATAGATTTTTTTATGCTCAATAGTCACTTGAAGGCACAGGCGAATGTATGATTTAACAGAAGCGTGTGCCCGTGAGGCACTCGCTGATTAGGTAGCAAAACGCTTATCTGCTAAAACGCCAACAATGCATATATATTTAGTCCAGTAAAATTAGAGAGAAAGTCAACCTTTGAAAATTAAGATCATTGAATTTTGGCGTGTGGACAAATTATGATGTTTGTCAGGTATGTGAAAACATAAATAAACTCTACCGTAGTTAATGCAGTGACGTTGTTAATATATTATTACAAAAGAAACACTGCACAGGTGAAACTACGAAGTTATTCGACGGATTTAAACTGGAAACTGTCGACTACCATCTCACCGAGCGATAGGGGAATAAAAAAAGCATAAGAGTAGATCTACTATTTTTTTAATTTAGCTTTTAGTTACCATTAATGATGCAATCGAACAGATATCAGAAACTTTAAAATTATCAAAGGCTAAAACGCTATTTTTACTGGTCTAATTCTACATCACACCCAGCAAGTCCAGCAACGCCATGAGTGCTACGCCGACGCCCGCCAGTAGCAGTGTTTTGATGTTTTCCCACTAATGTAGTAAAGGCGTGTATACTCCGTACTTCACTCCGCATCGAATGAATTATTTTTATGATTTGTTTTATTAAAAATCTTAATCCGTAGGTATTGATATGATAACTTAGGTAATAGTAATTATTTAGTAAACGTAATGTAATAAGTTTTTTTTTCTAATTTTAGATTATCGATAGTTACTGTATTTTTATTAATTAAGTCACTTACTTATGTTTTCTTTTGAGCTTAAATTATTTTAATGGTTAATGGAATAAGTTTATTGATTCTGTGTTTATTGTGGAAGTTACCTAATTATTCTTTGAATAATTCTTGCAGTAATAAAGAGATTGGAAAACGTGCAAGTGAATTTGATAGACGTGGGCAATAAGGAGGAATTGATGAACATTAGCCGGGCTTTGAGGGTTCAGCAGGAAATGACCAGCACGCTGGAACACCAGGTAAGTGACATCTTGCATGACCCAAAGAGTATACAATGTATACTATATCTGAAGACGGGTCGCCTACTTTGAATGTAACTATTCCCATTTAACTGTTTAACTTTAGTTGTAAATGCATGGGTTGAAATAGCAGCTAAATTTTTGATCAGTTTTACAGTATACATGACAACTTTACTAAGTGTTTTTTTATGGTATTTATATTAGACAAAATAAAAATCTATGTTATATAAACACCATTTTAATCATCTTTAGTGTTTATGTATGTTTTGTGCACGAACAGGAAATCCTAGCTGAAGCAGCTGAGTATGATTTAATTTATCTTTTAGTATGAGACTCAGCAAGCCCAGTTGAAAGCAGCCTCGGATCAACTAAAAAGATATCTCAACGTCATACACGGGCAAAGCGCCACGCCCAAATCTGTCAATGACGTCATTAAGCATCTGCACGAAGAAATCCAGGTAAACAATCTTCCTTGGTCCGTCATTGCTCAATAACGCGATAGTATTTGTGTTTTCTCCAATAGGTCATATACGGTGAACACCGCAATGATCGACCGATTTCTTTACATAGTAACTTTGGCGTTGACTTTGAAGTTTATGACAATTAGCGATTCCGTCGATGTAAGAACCACACCTATGATTGATACCAAAAGTCCCAACCCTCATGATCAATCTTTAGATTTTTACATACTAAGCGATCTCCAAAGCATGATATGATGAAGTAGATAACAAAGGATCAATATTTATATCGACGAAAACCAGCAGGCCACGTTGCGATAAAACTGTAAATAAAAAAAAAATATATTGGTCCGTTCTGAAAAAACAGCGACCGCAAAAAGGCGAGTCGTCCCGGCCGTTAAGTGTCACGTTGAAGCACGAGTACCTACTTCTTTCATTTCATTGTGTTCGATTCGTTCAGAGAATGCAAATTAAACTACAAATAGCAATCCAATCATTCCCGCTACCGTTGCGCTGTTTGTTGTACTGAAAATAAATGTCCCTGAATGGCGGTGCAAAGGGCTGGTCGGGCGATGCAATTTTTGCATGGTTCCACATCTATGATATTTTTTTATTCGTAATACTAAAGTGACCGCGCCGATTTTCAGTCATTTAAGTTATTTTAATATGGTTTTGAAAATTGCTTACCTACATATCCTGGATAAATTAAATAGGTATCAATTGTAATGAATGAAAGGCACAAAACACATATAACACAGTTTAATATTCAATATATCTAAGTGGATACAATACCAATAGGTACAATAAATTGCCGTAAAAAAAAACAGTCGATGTGTGGGAGGGCAGCACCGTCGTCGAATCCCAGCCATTTCACTAATGGCTTGAACCTGTACCGTGTGCCACGAATGCACATGCTAGTTGCACGTATGATGGCAACGCTTACCCGTGCTCTAAGCCAGCCCAGCACGGTACTTAAAGATCGCCAGCGGTCTGAAATGGCTTCTGCCATGTGTTTCAGGAAAGAGACATTTGTGGGGCAAAGACGCCATCAACTGACGTTCCTAGTGGGGTGAAGGTGGCGTGGCGCATTTCGCAAGCGTTTGAGTATTTTATTTTCTTTTCATCTTCAGCTGATTTTAGGACGGATATTACGGGTCGCGATCGCGAGATGTAAGAAGGAGCGTCGGTGTCAACAACACGGATGTCAAATAACGCCTCCCTCTGAGCATCCCATACTCCGCAGCAGAGGGCAAGATTGATATTAAAATTATCATTCCCACAGCCGTCGCATGACTGTGGCATGGAGATTGGTATGCGGTGGTAGCGTATTGCTAAAGCGTCTCTGAACTTTGTTGGGGACAGGTCGAAATGATCTTTCTTTGTGGGTATCACGGACAGCCAGTTAGATGATTTTGTTTTCATTTTAACTGCGATCGATCTTTCTATAGTTCTTCTCCTGTTGGCGGTGAATTTTGCGAGTGTGGTTTCTAGGAATATATCTTCCTCCTTACGACCTGCACTCTGTGCTTCTTTTAGAGACGTGTTGTGTAGAGATAGGTCGTTGTTGTCTATTAGAGTGGTGGTTAGTATTGTACAGCCTTTCTTAGAGATTTCGTAGTTTAGGTTGGCGGAATTAGATGGGTCCGAAATTGCTAATCGGCCTTTAAGGCACAAAACACTAATCACTGAAATGGTATTATTATTATATTCCTAAAATAAAACTAGAACAGGGTTGGATTTTCAACGTGTTTTTATAAAAAAAATGCATGTTCGCTATGACATCAGTTAGAGCATTATATAAAATCAATCAAAAACATGCTAAAACCTACGAGAGAAAATAATTGTCTAGATCACTTTATGTTGAAAATAAATAAAAAGCAAACAAAAGCATACACAGCAGTTTTAAATACAACTATAACGGACCACCTCACTACTCTCTTAGTACTAAATAACTATTTGAATAAAAATATTCCTTCAATGTTAACTGAAATTGTTAATTATGAACATGCTGCTATTAATTTATTAGATAAAAACCTTGCATTACTCTTATCCTGTCATGATCCTAAGACCGTTGTTGAACAACTTACTAAAAAAATCAATGACTCAATCATCGAATGTAAAACTGTAAAAGTAACCCCTAGAAAATCTAGACCGCATAAACCCTGAATCACACCGGGTATTCTGAGATGCATAAGGAATAGGAATAAGATGCAGCTGAAACTTAGATTGGATCCCGATAATGAGGTTTTGAGAATAACATTTAGAAGGTATCGCAACTTCACTAATAATTGTATTAAGAACTTAAAGCGTAATGTACGACAGGGGACTTTAAAAAAATAGTGCTACAAACTCAAAAAGTTTATGGAATACAATTAAAACTATAACTAACTATAAAGCAACAAAAACGTGCAACACAGACCTGCTTAAATATAAATCGACTCCTTATGAATCGGTAAATGAAACAAATCAATTCCTTACAAACATTGGAAAGAAACTTGCTGAAGATATTACATCTAAGCAATCATCTAATTCACCTCAAACATCTATTTCACAAACATCTGACGCCTCCTGTTCATCTTTCGTTCTTTTGGAAACGGATCCTCAGGAAGTAGTTTTTATCTTAATGTCCCTAAAATCAAATAGCGCGCCAGGTCACGACAATATACCTACTATGTTCCTTAAGACCTGCGTTAATGAAATTGCGCCTGTAGTTAGTCATCTTGCTAATCTTTGCTTTACGCAAGGAGTTTTCCCTACTTTACCTAAAAGATCACTAGTAACGCCATCTACAAGAGTGGAGAAAAAAAAAAGTAGAGTCAACGAAATACTTAGGAGTATTCATCGATCAAAGACTGTCTGGCACCAACACATACAACATATTAATAATAGAATACGAAAACTCACTTGGATATTTAAACAACTTAGACACATTACCAACACAGACTTATTAAAACAACTTTACACAGCTCTAGCACAATCTATTATGACCTATTGTATTTCAGTCTGGGGTGGGGCAGCTAAATCAAAATTCCTAGAAGTCGAAAGAGGACAGCGATGTTTATTAAAAACTATGTTTAACAAACCATTTAGATTCTCAACAACAGATCTATACAATGAATGTCAGCTACTAAGCATGCGTAAACTATACATAGCATCTGTGGTACTCATATCAGGGTTCATAGAGAAATATCCTTTGACCCTTCAATTGTCAACAGAAGAAGGGTTTGTTCAGTAGTCCCGATCCCCACCAGCAAATCTGTTTTTGCAGACAGGCAGTTAGAAAGACAATCGGCGCATTTATATAATAAAATAAACAAAGTAAAACACATTTTTGCATTAACATATCATAAATGTACTGTCAGTGAGCGTTTAGAGCAGACGTGTCGCAAAAATATTCTAATTTATTAAATGTTTATTAACATAAAGTGACCTTTAGCAGCATATTAGTTAAATCAATTTTACAAAAGCAAATCATCGTGTGCTTACGTCTTTCAAACGTGTACCAGTGTCTCCGATAAGCAGTGAGTGACCGTGCTATTCTACTAATCACCTTGCGTAAAGAGTACAGCTGCGATTTTCTGTCCCAGTCATACGATCGTCGTAACGAACAAGTACCTTAACCACATAAACAACTGATATAGAAATATTCCCGTACAAAAATGAATGTGAGAAAATCACCTATTAAGGGAATTGGTGGATCGCAGCCGGACCTCTCTAAACTAAACGAAGCCGATGCAGCCGACATGCAAGTTACACTCAGAAAACGTAAACAACCAGGGCCGGACTGTACTTGCAATAGTGAACTGGCATTATTTCGTGAAGAAATCACTGGGCTTCTTAAAGACTTCACAGGCAGTCAAAAAGAGTTTATGACGTCTATGCGAGAAGATATGTCACAAATAAAACATCAAATTAGTAGCATACAAACTGTAACTGAGAACCTTGCTCTAGAAAACCAAAAAATTAGCTCAGAGATATCGCAACTAAAACAACAAAGCTCTGTAATGGAAGTAAAATTAAAGGACTTGGAATCTAATGTCAATACAATAAAAAGTGAATCATCTGGAAGCGCGGCATCATTTGTTCTGGATAATGAGCACTTAATCCGCGAAATACGGGAACGCACAAATAGAGAAAATAACATAATCATCCATGGGATAGGGGAGAAACCAGCAGAAAATAATGAAGATAGACTAAGCCAAGAAAAAAACGAAGTACTTACTTTACTCAGATCCATAGTGAACAACCTCCCAGAGCCATCCAAAATTATGCGACTTGGCAAACCTACAGAAGGAAAAGTTAGACCCATCAAAATATGTTTCGATTCACCGCAGTTTCCCAAACTGATTCTTCGCAATAAAATCAAAATAAATAACGAGGCTATAAAAATATTTGCGGATCAAACTCCTATCCAGCTTACATATTTCAAAAATCTACGACAAGAGCTTCATACTCGTGAAGAAAATGGGGAAAGTGGCTTAACAATAAAATATATCAAAGGCATTCCGAAAATAGTATCCTCGTCTACACCAGCAAAAAACGGCAACCAATAGCAACGAATCTACCCTTATCGAAAGATACCGATATCCAAATAAGTCATAGGTTATTACACTCATACGAAGATCTGAAGCTTAACCACGGATCACTTAATTTCTTCTACACGAATATACGAAGCATTGTTAGACAAGGAAAACTCGACGAAATTAAATGTATAATAAAATCTACCGAAAATAAAATACATCTGATCATGATAACAGAAACATGGATAAAAACAGAAGAAGAGGCCATAACCATACAACTTCCGAACTACACTCACTACTTTAATTATCGGACCGATGCAAGAGGCGGCGGAGTGTCTATTTTTGTGCATAATGACCTGAAACATAATTACGTAGACGGAAAGTATTTAAATGGTAACAATTATCTCTGGATTCATATAGACAAACTGGCAATGGATGTAGGTATAATTTACAAACCAGGTGACACTAATATTTCAAGCTTTTTGGAGGACTTTGAACAGCAGCTACAAAATAGGCCAAGAGCAATTGTATTCGGGGATTTCAATCTAAACTTACTAACTGAGGACAGAACTACAGAAAAGTACCGTAACACGCTGCAAGAATCTGGATACTTGACCCTAAACAAAATTCATGAAAATTATTCAACCCGTACTACTGCAACCACGAAATCCATACTTGATCACGTACACATAAACATAAAAGATGTCCACCACAGCATGGCGCTTCTAGACTCATCACTTTCTGACCATACGCAGGTGTTCCTAGAAATACAAAAATGTAAATATGAAGCTCTACAACGAATTCATTATGAGGCCCTTAATTATGAAGAGCTTTCTAAAGAAGCCGCAGGATATGACTTTAGTTCTAAATCTCAAGACTACTCATTACTAAAGCAAGCAATTGAACTTAACATACACAACAACATAGTAGTAAAAACTAAAGTCCTGAACCCTCCCCGTAATGACTGGATCTGTAAAGAAGTAATAGACAACATTAATCAAAGAAATGAGATGTGGCAACAACTGAAAAAGAATCCTAGTAACAAAGAACTACAAGCAACATTCAAGAAAAAACGAAACGAAGTAACTAAACTTATAACTAAAACCAAAGACAACTACTATTATGAATCCTTTAGTAAGTGTAAAAATGATCCTAAGAAAATGTGGGCATTAATTAACCAATTATCTCAAAATAAAATCAAGTCAAATCAAGCTCCTCCAAAACTTATGACAATCTCTGGTGTTGTTACGGATGGCAACAAGATATGCGAGGTATTTAACCAATTCTTTGCATCTATAGGATGTCAATTGGCTAACGAGATAGCAGCTCAATCTCACAACAGGTCAACATACACAGTAACTTGCCAAACTCAAACCACTAATCACCTATCAGTCTTAGAACCGTGTAGTGAAGACGAGATTTCCAAGATAATAGATAACTTAGATTCAAATTCTAGTACTGGTATTGATGGTATAAGTACTAAAGCTATAAAATGTTTAAAAAATCACATCCTCAAAGAAGTTACACAATGCATTAACAACCATTTTGAAACAGGTACATTCCCAGATGAATTAAAAATTGCAAAGGTCAGTCCTATCTATAAAGCGGGCACTAAAAGCGACCCTGGCAATTATAGACCTATCTCTGTACTACCAGTGATGTCTAAAATCTTCGAGAAGGTCATATATAGCCGACTAGACAATTACCTATCACAAATAAATTTCCTTTCTAGTCGGCAGTATGGTTTTCGAAAGCAATCA
The DNA here is from genome assembly GCA_905147355.2 of Apotomis turbidana. NCBI lineage: Eukaryota > Metazoa > Arthropoda > Insecta > Lepidoptera > Tortricidae > Apotomis > Apotomis turbidana. Next base: position 16,296,229 of record LR990288.1, on the reverse strand, counting down.
AATACACTTGCAGCAACCGTAGATTTAGTAACCAAGATTAGGAAACACATAGATGCAAAACACCTAGGGCTGGGAATATTTATTGATCTGAAAAAAGCATTCGACACTGTCAGTCATTCGATTCTATTGCAAAAGGTCGACAGTATTGGGATAACCGGCTTAGCGTATAAAATTCTTGAATCTTATCTTTTGAATCGTACCCAAATAGTTAAAATAAATAACTATCAAAGCCCATCCCTCCAACTAACATTCGGAGTCCCTCAAGGATCAATTCTCGGCCCTCTGCTATTCCTAATTTACATCAACGGAATCAGCGAGTTACCACTACATGGGGAATTATCGTTGTACGCCGATGACACGTGTATATTCTATTTTGGGGATTCAATGGATAAAATCCAAGAATTAGCTCAAAAAGATCTGGATACACTTCACCAATGGTTCCAGTCCAATTTACTTACCATAAATATTGCCAAAACATCATACGTAATTTTTAAAGCTAAAAACAAGAGAGTTCAAGACCATCTTCCATTACTTATCAACAATGTTCAACTAAAACAAAATGCACAAGAAAAATATTTAGGATTAACATTAGATAGTGGCCTGACGTGGAAAGTACATATAAATAAAATCAGATCAAAACTATCCTCTCTTTTGGGTAGTTTACGCGGACTTGTAAGATGCCTCCCGCGACAGGTCCGCTATAATATCTACTATTCACTAGTGAAATCACATCTGGATTATCTCATAGAAATATGGGGTAATGCCGCCAAAAATACTCTTAAAGACCTACAAATCATACAAAATAAAATAATAAAGATACTTTTTCATTATGACTTTCTCACACCTACGAACAAATTATACATAGAAACAAAACTAATGAGCCTTAAGCAAATATATACCTATAATACGTGTTTATTAATAAAAAAGATTTTAAATAATTCCATAAATTGTCAAATAACTTTTGTTACCAACCGAGAAAAAGGTTTCCGTAACCTTCGTAACGCTGATAACTTATACATACCTCCAACTCGCACAAAACATTTTGGTCATAAGAGCATAAGTTTTGAAGGAGCTCGCATGTACAACCACTTACCAACTGATATTAAAAATATCGAATCATATATCAGGTATAAACAGAAATTAAAAGCTCATATTTTAAATAATATTTCACCCACTTGACCACTCGACCGAGTCCGGCCCTGGCTCCTGCCTCAGTTCTATGCGTTATCTGCTAGCAAGTAATATAGTTACAAACAAATTTAAACGTATACCCGCATTATCTTAAATTGCAGCAGTACCTTAATTAATTTGTTAGATCTACTTAGCAATACCCCAATTGTATTTAGTTGTAGGAACTGTAGGTATTAAATTAAGTAGGAACGTGTATGTTGTTACTGTATATTTAGTTAATACGAATTATATTTAGTACAAAGTAATTAGGTAATGCATATACTTGTATTAACGTGATTGTTTACGAAAGTGATATTACTATCACGATCTTTGACATTGTTTTATTTTTTCCGTGTATTAAGTACTAATAGTTTACTGTACAATGTTTAGAACTTTGCTTTTTTTTTTTTTATTTTTTATCATATACGCTCACTGGCGTAAATATAATGCATGTTATTATGTACTGTCTCATGAAGTGAAATGTAAATTTCTTTTGAGATAAATAAAAATATTCTTTAACCCGAAATGTAAAGAAGAACTGACTATGTGGTTATTAAAACTAGATTATACTGAAACAGAAGAACTATTGATGCAATAAGTGCGATTTGATTTTATTATAATGTACGTACTTATTATAATTGGTTTCACTGTGAAAGTTAAGCACACACACACACACACACACACACACACACACACACACACACACACACACACACATACACTAATTAGTTTAAATTAAGTTAGCTTAAAGTAATTATAAAAATAAGTTTATCTTACTAATAGAGGCTATTAAGATGATGTACCAATTCTGGAAGAGCGAGTCCTCCTGACACAGGTGTAACTCTTGTATTCATTATTTGTATTCTTTTGAACCAATAAAAACTATTTTTTTTTTTTAAATGTAAAAACGTTCAATAGTTTCTCTACATTTCAATTTCAACAAATCGAACTAGTCCCAAATTAAGCTCAAGAAGGCTTGTGTTATGGGTACTAGACGACGATAAACATACTTATATAGATAAATATATGCTTAAATACATAGCACAAACATTCGAGTTCATCACACAAATATTTGCCCAATGAATGAATCATTTTTTTGTTTCAATTTACGTAAGCACATTCAAGATTCGTTCAGATTAAATAAAACCATTTAATGAATAAGTAGAACCGATGACTACTCAATAATAACAATAACGTCATTAATAAAAAACCGGCCAAGAGCATTTCGGTCTGGCGCATAAATACCCGTACCATAAAATAATAAAAAAATCATTAAGTTTTTTTTGTATTGAAAATTTCAAGTACCATTAGCAAACAACGCAGAAATCCTTAAGAAGACACGTTTTTTTATCGATGGGTTTTCTTTATATTCAGTTTTTCGGCCATATTAATACATATACATTATGTGAAAATTTCAAGGCTTTACGTTTTACGGTTGGAAAGATACAGCCCTGTGACAGACATGTACAGACAGCGGAAGCTTATTAAAAGGGGCCTGTTAGCACCCTTGGGTACGGAACCCTAAGAATGAAATTTTGAAACTATATATTAAGTGTTTTTAAAAATTAAACGATATCAGTTTCATTTTCATCAACTCGGAGCTCCATTCCAATACGTAATAATTTGATTTACATAACCCAATTCCGACAATTTCTTTTTGCTTTCGTTCCGTGGTCGCTGCCGCTAATTGAATTAAAATGATTAATATTTTCACAGCTGAACAGCTACCTCGTGAAGGAAAAGCTTCCCCAGGAGGCGGGGCATTTGCAGAAAGAGCTTAGTATATTGCAGACCATAGCTATGGAACAGCATCCGACTAGGTCGGATTTGATGGCCGTACAGGACAAGGTGAGATTTGATTTCTGTGGACTTATAAAAAGCAATTTGTAAGTACGTATAACTTTATCTGTTAGCGCATTTTACAGTACCATGAACGAATTATTGAAGACTATTAATGTTTACGCACGGCACTAGCGAGGACCCAAGCCCATGAATTTCGCAACATGTTAAGACCTCGGCTAAACACTAGCACTACTTACTCGAAACGTCGCGGTAATTAAAACACTTTGAACGCGATTAAGTCCCGTTTTGTTATAATGTGTGACAATCGTGTAAGTTTAAATAAAAAGCTTTTAAAATAGATTTAGATCATAGATGGCGTAAGTATGTTAAATATATAGGTGGTAGATAGGTGAGAATTTCTCAAAAAGTATGTACCTACAAAATTAAGACGTCAATTATAGTTCAATATATTTTTCCTATTTTGCTACCAATTTTCTTCGTGATTTCCAATATATTGATTTCAGATTAAATATAATTATCTATCTATATATATAAAAGAAGAAGTCCTGACTGACTCATCAACGCACAGCCGAAACTACTAATGTTAGAGAGTTGATTTTTGCACAGTAGGTTACTTTTATAACGTGGGCTAGAGATAAGAAGCGATTTTGAAAAATTCAATCCCTAAGGGTGTTAAAAAGGGGTGCAAAGTTTGTATGGGATACAAGTTCTTTTTAAAGCGCGGCACCTGAATCTTTGTGTAAAAGCATACTATTAGAATACAAGAAAAGTCATTTCAGCGTTTTTAAAATTTCGACCCCTAAAAGGGTAAAAAACGGGGTTTAAAGTTTGTATGGAGATCAAGTATTTTTTTGAGCGCGGGACTTGAATCTTTGTGTAAAGGCATACTATTAGAATACAAGAAAAGTTATTTCAGCGTTTTCAAAAATTCGTCCGCTAAAAGGGTTAAAAAGGGGTTGAAAGTGTGAAGCCATTACAAATTCCTTGAAACTTCTTATTAAGGCATATACAATAATAACAAAATAACATTAATTTAACGTCATCAAAGATTCAACCTCTAAGGCGGTTAAAAGGGGGATGAAAGTTCGTCTTGGGGTTCAAATTTAATTTTAAGCTAGGAACTTTAAACTTCGTAAAAAGTTATGCAAATAAAATGGAACAAAGGTGATTTCAGCGTTTTTGAAAATTCATCCTCTTAGGTGGTAAAAAGGGGGTTGAAAGTTTGTATGGAGATCAAACCTTTTCTTGAGCGTGGGACTTTAAACTTTGTATAAAGGCATATAATTAAAATACAAGGAAAGTAATTTCAGCGTTTTCAATAATTCGTCCCCTTAAATGGTTAAAAAGGGTTGAAAGTTTGATTCTATTACAAATTATTTGACTAAGGCATATATAATAATAACAAAATAACATTTATTTAACGTCATTATAAATTCAACCTCTAAGAGGGTTAAAAGGGGGATGAAAGTTTGTCTCGGGGTTCAATTTTAATTTTAAGCTATGAACTTGAAACTTTGTAAATAGGTATTAAAATAAAATAAAAGAAAACTGATTTAAGTGTTTTTGAAAATTCATCCCTGAAACTGGTAAATAAGGGGTTTTAAACTTTGAATGGAGATCAAACCTTTTTCTGAGCGCGGGACTTTAAACTTTGTATTAGTGCATTTAATTAGAATACAAGAAAAGAAATTTCAGCGTTTTTGAAAATTCAGCCCTGAAGGTGGTGAAAAGGGGTTGAGAGTTTGTATGAAGATTAAAAAATTTTTTGAGTGTGGGACTTGAAACTTTAAATAGAGGCGTATTATTAGAATACAAAAAAAAGGATTCAGCGTTTTTGAAAATATATGTAGCCCTGAAGATGGTGAAAAATTGGGCAAGTGCGAGTCCGACTCGCGCATGAAGGGTTCCGTACCTATATATATATATCTATAACAAGTTTGTTGTATGGGAGCCCCCCTTAAATATTTATTTTATTTTATTTTTAGCATTTGTTGTTATAGCGGCAATAGAAATACATCATCTGTGAAAATTTCAACTGTCTAGCTATCACCGGTCTTGAGATACTGCCTGGTGACAGACGGACGGACGGACGGACGGACAGCGAAGTCTCAGTAATAGGGTCCCGTTTTTACCCTTTGGGTACGGAACCCTAAAAAGGGGTTGAATGTTTGGAATGGAATGGAGATCAAACCTTTTTTTGAGCGCCGGACTTGAAACTTTGTATAAAGGCTTAGAAATCAAAAAAGTGATTTCAGCGTTTTTGAAAATTCAACCCCTGAGGCGGTAAAAAGGAGCTTGATAGTTTGTATTAAGATCAAACATTTTTTTGAGCGCAGGACTTGAAACTTTGTATAAGGGCATATTATCAGAATACAAGAAAAGTGAATTCGTTTTTGAAAATTCAGCCCAGAAGGTGGTGAAAAAGGGGTTGAAAATTTGTTTGAAGATCAAATATTTATTTTGAGTGCGGGACTTGAAACCTGAGTTCATAATGATTCCGCGTAATTAGAGCAAATTAGCCGAAAAAAAAACTAAAAAGAGGCCAAGAGCGAGTCGAACTCGCGTACGTAGTTCGGTACCATTACGTATAAAATGGCAAAAAAAAAACACGTTTATTGTATGGGAGCAGCACTTCAATATTTATCTATATATATATTACGCGAGGCCGATTTTTGTACATCCCATCAGATCTACAGTTATGGTCCGATTTTGATAAATGATATGTCATTAGATTCGTCTCATGCTGGAGAGGTGCATAAAACTCTTGGATTTTTAATTTTTTCCTGAAAAAGTACTGAAAAATGGATTTGAAAAACTACTGTGCGGTAACCACGTGACCTGTGATCCCTATTTTGACATAAGATGACTAAATAATAATCAGCATGATTTGCTCACAAACCTGTTGTAAGTTGTTCAGCATGATGAAATATTATTTTTGAGTCGGCAACATAATATCCGCAATACTTAAAACATGTACGAAATTACGAATATGCAAAAATAATTTTACAGTTTGTTGACAGTGAATGACAGTAACCATATTCTGTCAACTTTAAATGTATTTTTTATTGGGGGCTATTATGTCAATGACCTAATTTGCCAGGTTGTTTTTCTTTTTAAAATGTTGATATGGAAACTTTTTTCGCATACCTGTTAAAAATGTGGAGGAAAAAGCCGCGAGTAAAAAGTGCGAGTTGGACTGGTGCTTATGTATATATATTAAGAGCCTATATTGTTCCACTGCTGGGCAAAGGCCTCCCTCTCATTCTTCCATGCGTCCCTGTCCCGAGAAATCTCCCACCAGTCTCGGTGAAAGGCGTCAAGTTCATCTCAACTGGGATGGGACTGGTGCTTGCAACACTAAAAAAACTGACCGTCATTCAAGAATAGATTATTTTTATAGGCGAGTTTTACAATAGTAAATCAAAGCAGAACAAATGTAGTATAACAAATTTAAACGTCATACAAATAAGTAAAATGATAGATTATTATAAATATGATTATATACCTAATTCCATCAAAAAAATAATTCCAAGGAAAATGGCATGAGTTAAGTAAATTAAATGGTATTTTACAAGAAAAAAGTTAGTCCTTCCGCTTGTATGTCGAAGGGATGGGAAATGTGGTCGAGTTGAGAATATGGACTAGGTACTTGACAATGTAGCTAAGTTGGGAATGTATCTACATTGGTAATATGGATGAGTTGTTAAAATGGACGAGTTGGAAATGTGGACGAGTTGGCAATGAAGACGACTTGGTAATACGGACGAGTTGGTGATATGGAAGATTTGGCAATAAAGACGAGCTGATAATAAGGACAAGTTGGTATTGTAGACGAGTTGGGTGTATTGTCGAGTTGGGAATATGGACGAGTTGGAAATGTGGATGAGTTGGCAATGTGGATGAGTTGGTAAAATTGACAAGTTGGGAACATGGACAAGTGGGCAATGTGGACGAGTTGGCATTGTGGACGACCAAGCAATATGGACGCGTCGGAATTGTGGATGAGTTGGGAATATAAACGAGTTGGCAATGAAGACGACTTGGTAATAAGGACGAGTTGGTGATATGGAAGATTTGGCAATAAAGACGAGCTGATAATAAGGACAAGTTGGTATCGTAGACGAGTTGGGTGTATCGTCGAGTTGGGAATATTGATGAGTTGAAAATAAAGACGGGCTGACAATAAGGACGAGTTTGTATAGACGAGTTGGGTGTATCGTCGAGTTGGGAATATGGACGAGTTGGAAATGTGGACGACTTGGAATTGTGGATGAGTTGGGCCTATGGAAAAGTTGGAAATGTGGACGAGTTGTATTTGTGGACGAGTTAGCAATATGGACGAGTTGGCATTGTTGATGAGTTGGAAATGAAGACGAGTTGGCAATGTAGATGAGTTGGGTGTATGTACGAGTTGGTAATGTGGACGACTTGGCATTGTGGACGAGTAAGCAATATGGACGCGTTGGAATTGTGGACGAGTTGGGTATATGGACGAGTTGGCATTGTGGACAAATTGGGATTATGGACGAGTTGCCAATGGAGACGAATTGGTAATATAGAGGAGTTGGCGATGCAGATGAGTTGGGCGTATGAACGAGTTAGCAATGTGGACGTGTTGGGTGTGTGGACAAGTTGGCATTGTGACCCAGATGGGAATATAGACGAGCTGACATTGTGGACGAGTTGGCAATGTAGAATAATTAACATGTAACCCTAACATGCGAAACTTAATGGTAGAAATAACCTACATATGATGCAAATTTCAAAAAATCGACGCTCTCAAGAATAAATCATATTTGAATTAATGACGTCTGGCTGATCATTCTTATTCTCATTCAAAATAAAATTTGACAAATTCTGCTGTGAACAAAACAAATAGATTTTATAAGGCTTCCGTTTTTACCGACTATGGTAAGGAACTCTAAAATTAGGTTTATATCATAGACTTGAGAGTATAGATATCATCTCCCTCACTCTTCTGTCAGACACTATTTCAATGAGAGGAAAGACGAAAGTTTAAATTTGGAATTCGGGTATTAGGCCTTAAGCTCTAAATTGATTGAAAAAAATGTGTCTTAATATTCTTTTTACAAACATTTTTAGCTGTTTTATGTATTGGATTTTATTTATTACACATATTTGACACATTCCTTTTTTTATTTTTATGGTGGAGTATTGTTGGTCAGTTATTTATTTAGATTAGTAAATAGGGTTTGATTAAGTATACCTAGCGTAAGAATTTCTAACACAATGTGTAATTGTTATTGAACAAATGATTGATGATGATGACATGGCAGCACCCATATTAAGAAACTTTGCACGATCTATTGAATTTCATTAAAAAAAACAAGCATTGATAATAGTGGTTTTTCGCGTATCTATAAACGATTTATACTCTCTATTTCATACAATTGAGTTTATGTAACAATTTTTATTATCACAATTTTTAAGTATTTACGATTATAAATGAATACATAAACAGTTGCGCACTACATGATTTCCTTTTTAAAACCTGCGTAGTGAGTGCCCAAATCTGTCGTTTCGATTCATGTGCTATTTCTGGAAATTGATAGAAATCGATCAAATCGATAAATTTATGCCCTGAAGAAAGAACAACAAATTAAAATTCTACCAATCTTATGTTCGGTCCTATGAAAATATGTCAATTATTTTTTTAAGATATAGGATTATTTTTAGAATTAATTTATTTCATAAATCGAATAATATGCATTTTATTTGTGAAGCAGATCACATGTCATTAATGCACAAGTTATTTTTACAAAATAGTTGAAAAAGTTGTCACGATAAAGCTGGCAGTTGGCTATCAGGCCTGGCTCTAGCCTGGCATGTTTTAACGTTTTTAAAACATCATTTTAACGTGTTTTCTTACAGTATTTATTCTTCGTTCGCCAAAAACTTCTGATCGATAAAGTAGTTATTTTCTGTAACACTACCGGATTTCCATATTCTAGCGGCGGTTCGACGCCGCAACGGGCCTCTAGTTATTATTTATTTTTTGTTGAATTACAGTAACCAACATCAAAATCATCAACTTGCAAAAAAAGAAAAGTAATTTCAACATTGTTTAGATCTGAAAATAATATAATAAAGATGTAAACTGTTCAAGATAAGATTCCACGCGGACGAAGTCGCGGGCAACAGCTAGTAAAAGTATAAGCATTAACAGAACCTTAACTATCAAACACAGCCATAACATTGATACAAAATTACTAAAATAATTCGTAACAAAATAGGAAAATTATATTGAAGTTTAATTGACGTCTTAATTTTGTACAATTTTTTTTGAAATTTAATGCTAAGGTATGAATCATGATCACTTGATAAGTTCTTTTGAATTATTTGTCCATAAGAGACAAGTTTAATAATTAACAAATATTAATAAGTAAGAATACATAACTTAACCAATAAGTTCTTCTACTGCGAAAGTTAATCTCATCTAAGAGGCAAAGGCACTGTCTTTCAAACCTTGAAAGAAAGAAAATAACAATAGATACGTTACTTTCAACGGCCACGGCTAGACCAATCCCACAAGTAGGAGAGATAGTAAAAGTGTACAAAATGGATATTTAATATTTTAGATAGCGGTCGTAAACAGTGAAGTCGAGCAGCTAGTACAACGTCGCCTGGCTTCCACGGGCGGACCCCAAGAGGACAAACTTGCGCCTTTCAGACAGCAAGCCGCCGTGATTCGGCGTAATAAGGAAGCCAGCGCAGCGCGTGCAAACGAACTGGCGGCTTCCTTGCGGGAACATGAAGCGACGCTTGCGGATTTGCAGTCACAGGTATTTGCATGTCACCTTATAACGTCGCGTGGCTTCCACGAGAGGACGCCAAGATGTCAAATTTGCACCTTTCAGACAGCCAGCGGTACAAAACAGGTGCGAACCAGATTTCGTATACGTGGAGTTGTTAGTCTATTGTCAAATTTTTTGCTGTCATTTACAATTGGCAACATTGAATTTTTTTAACCGGGTTTTCTTCCGTTTTTACAAATAAAGGATAAAAAATGAAATATTACCACATTTTTACATTTTCGAATGTACCTATCCCAATTTGTGATCGATACATTCATTTGAAAAGTTCTTCATTCTATATTATTTTTATTCGATTATACCGACTAACTAGTATTTAAAATATTAAAGAAGCAGCGTCATAGGGAATAGGAAGCGGCTCTCTACATGACGTCACTTTGTGGAGAATTTGACAGTCGTAACACACGAAAAGAACAGTGGTACAATTTCCGTACAAAATCCGCGTTAGTAATACGACTCTATGATTTCTCCGCTGTGACCAATTTAAATGAAATATTCAATCATAAATTGGGATATTTTCGAAAATGTATAAATGTGATATTTCATTTTGTATCCTTTATTTGATAAAATCGATAAAAAATCTGGTTAAACAAATGAAATTTTGACAATTATCATCGCCATCATTGGCATTTCATGCCTGTAAAAATTATTTAAGCAGTAAGTATTTATTAAAGCGCGTAACAACAGGCCGATACCGCACGGGAACGACACGACAGTATTATGATTATGACTGCTTATTACAATACCATATTAATCTCGCGTCCACTTGTATGTTTGTCCGGGGTCAACCCGCCTTGCTGACCCACTTCCAGCGCCCTCGCCGCAAACATTCGTGAATGTACAGAAACTCAAAAAAATAAGTAAACGCCACAAACAAAACAAAACAAAGTGTCATATGTGTACCGACCTATCTAGGCTTGTAATTATGGTGACAGTGGAGTTGATATAATATTCTCTTCGTTCTCAACTTTTAGAATAGGTAGGTACTATTCGCTGGGTGCGCGATGACAGCGACAACTAGCGGTTACAATTACGGCGGGCTTTTTAATGTCAAATGGCTGACTGTCTTTACGAATAGTAAGTAAACAAACAAATAATTTCAATGAAATATCGTAATTTTCTTTCATTTTATTAGATTATGTTAATCTATAGTGTCGATAAAACGTTGACCTTCTTTATTTCTCGTCTAAAATAGCAAAATCGATGACTTTCAGATGTAATTCACACGGACCTTTTCATGGTTGTTTTCACGAGAAGTAAGTTACAAAATAAACAAATTTAACCGAAAAATGCATTTCATGCATAATGCAACCGATCATTTATGACTGTATTTTCGTAATAATACAGATTATTTTGTTTTTTCAGTTAAACATGGCCAAATTAATTATTATAACTGGATTCTGCTCAATCAAACACAACAACGCTTTCAAATCCCAAACTACAATAAAATGGGAAACAATTCGTTTTTGCTCAACATGTCCAAAATGTAAAAGAAAATAAACGCATAAACATAATGCTACTCCCTACAACATACAAGAGATAATATTAAAAATGTTGTTCTATAGGTTATACTAACTTTTTCCGCTTAATCCATTTAATTCGTTGTTCTCGTTTCCAACTTGCTTGTGGAATTTTTTTTTATGATTACTGTTTTTGAATTTGTGATCACTGTTTTTGCCTTTAACTACGCTGCAGGTTTCGTGCCGCATATTTATTACTTTTTAGATGCCTTAATTTCGCTAGTAAAAAGTGACAGTTGGCCTGACGAAAGTTCCTTTTTTGGCCACGGCGCGCGCTGCGATCGATTCGTGGTTCCCCCACCACCTACTTCGCACCCAGCGAATAGAGTAAATAATCTTCGTATTTAATTATCTGCTTATGCAGCTTCCATAGTCACTGGTAGACTGGGAAAACATAAATGTTCTCTCTTTTATTGCAAACTCACATGCACAAACGGAGATTTGACTGTATAAACAATTATGAGAATGAAATGTGAAGCGTCGGTTCACTGGCAAATTAAACATAACCTAACCCTCATCTATTTGGTATTTTTTTAGATTTCGGCCATATCATCCCTGAAGTAACAATTTGAACAAATCTATAAGTATATATAAATGCAAGTCTCCTGACTGACTGACTGACTGACTGACTCACCAACGCAGCGCTGAAACTACAAATGCTATTGAAATTTGTACACTAGGTTGTACCTATAAAGTATACAAGAGATAAGAAGCGATTTTGAAACTCAAAACAACTCCTAAGGGGGTTAAAAAGGGGATGAAAGGTTGTATGGGGTACAACTTTTTTTTTAAGCTAGGAGTTAGAAACTTTGGTAAACAATATTTAATTAAAAAAAAAGAAAACTGATTTCAAAGTTTTTGAAAATTCATCCCCTAAGGTAGTAAAAATAGGGTTGAAAGTTTGTAGGAGGAACAAAAATTTTTTTGAGCGCGGAACTTGAATCTTTGTGTAAAGGCATATTATTAGAATGAAAGAAAAGAACTTCAAGCGTTTTCAAAATAACATTAATTAAACGTTATAAAAAATTCAACCCCTAATGGGGTTAAAAGGGGCATGAAAGTTTGTCTTAGGGTTCAAATTTAATTTTAAGCTAGGAACTTGAAACTTCGTACAAAGGTGTATAATTAGAACACAAGAAAAGTTATTTCAGCGTTTTTGAAAATTCAGCCTGCCGCCGCATCTTTCATGCAGCCGGTGGTGAAAAGGGGGTTGAAAATTTGTATGAAGAACAAAAAAATTTTGAGTGCGAGACTTGAAACTTTGTATAAAGACATTATTATTCGAATGTAAGAATTTATAAACGTATGTGTTATTCTTAAACTCATCGAATTTAGTAAAGCTATTCGTTCGAAGATGTACCTGATTTCATAATGATACCTACCGCGTAAATAGAGCAATTTAGCCGAAAAAAAAACTAAAAAAAGGTCCAAGAGCGAGTTGGACTCGCGTACGAAGGGTTCGTTACTATTACGTAAAAAATGGCAAAAAAATCACGTTTAGTAATTTCAACATTTCAATAATAAAGACGTAAAATTTTCAAGTTAAGGTTCCACGCGGACGAAGTCGCGGGCAACAGCTAGCTAATACATATTCATGACACTCTACTGGCCAAGGCAAGAGGTAAAGCTATAGACAAACCACGGGCGGTAATCCGTAAAGCCCCAGATCGCATATTTATGGCAACTTCAGTTCGGGCCACAAGCACCTGCGAACTGGGACATTCTCGAATTCACCGCCCTAGGTATGTACAGTCGAGTTCATTTGCACACTTACGAGAACAAAAATATCTGAACACGGCCCTATTGTCAGGAGCATAGGTAATGTACTATTACGTTACATTGTGTACCTACAATGCTAGGTTTGCATATCGTCGGGGATAGTGCAATACCGCGTAAATAACAGCTCGATAAAGTTCTCAATTCAATAAAATGCTTAGCATTTGTTTGAATATTGATTCGTATCTACACGTGTTACTTACGCGGTATTGCACTATCCCCGACGATATGTGTATACATTACCTATCTTAAACTTGCAAATAAATCTTATTTTCAACAATTGGTACCTAGGCTAAATTTATAAACGTAACTCCTGCTTTACCCACTTTAGCGGTAACAATGAAAAGTTGATTGCGATTCGTCACTGAAAAGAAAATCTAGTTTGGGCTAACAATTCTGTACTGTAGCCCCAAATGACTCTTATAGTGAAATAAATTATCCCAATTTAAGTTTGGTGATAACCTACCTAGAGTGATGAAATTGAATTGATTTAGATTTGTTCGTGTCAAAAATTCAATTAGAATTAATATTGAGAGCATACTTAATGAACATTATTAGTAGAGTTGTTAGTCCGCTGTTTTCTAACATAATTGTGCGCATCGGGTTACAAGCATGAAATTTCTACCACAGATAGAGTGTTCCACGGTGATTATTTTCAGATGTGGAGGGAAGTCAGATTCGTCCCCTGTCAGGCGGGAGAGCGGAGTGAAAACGGCCAAGTATCCCTCTTTTCTTTCTTTATTGCTGGTCAGTTAAGTCTACCAGGACGTGTTTGGCATCGTTTCCGTGTAAAACAAATATCAGAAATTCATTTTTTATGTTATTTTTGTATAGTTCAATATAAAAATATGGGTGTAATGGCCGAAAAGGTAATAATCACAACAAGTTTTTTATTCAGTGAGGTAAATTAGTTCAATTTCGTGAACATTTTCAAATTATTATTATTATTTCAAAAAGTTCATTTAATCTGGTTTCTAAAAATATATGCATGTTGGGCACTTCTCATACAAACAGTAGCTTAAAATATATCTTTACGTCGGCGTAACCAACGTAAATCTTCGAACGCATCCTATTTCGCTTCATTAAATACATTAAGTAATGATTTTTAACATGCTTTTACATATAATATTTACTATATACGTCCTAGAAAAACAAAAAATGTAATTAAAATAAAATATTTTTTTGCTAATGTATCACGAGCACACGGGCTAATCTCAACATCAACAATTTATTTAAGTTACTGTTTGTATGAAGAGTGCCCAATATTTATATATTTTTAGAAACTAGATAAAATTTTCTATTTTGCAATATTTTTCTTAGTTGTAAATATTCGGGAAATATATAGTACATTGTTGTAGAGGCTGTAAAGTAAGCAATAGAAGAACGAGTAAATTTCGAAGGCCGACCCGCAGGGGAGGCCTTCGATAATACGAGTTCATCTATTGTACTTTCAGCCGAGACTGAACAGAGTGCTTTTCACGACTACTGCGAGGAAATACATTAAAATACGAGTATTTTATATACTACTATGTAAACTAGGCGCCTTGTTGCAGCCTCATTTTTGTAAAAATTAGGGCTATTTTATACGTAAAGCTGATTGTGCCCCCGGATTCAAACGACGCAACGACGATTTTAAACCCATTTATTAAGAAATAACAAAAATATTAAATTTACCTCACTTTCAACAAAATTTAAACATTTAGTCTAGGTTACACTTGGTTACACTCAGCTAAACAACTCAACTATATATTCTACACTGAAAGATCATTGTAACGTTAGGCGTCAATATTAATATACGTTCCTAATATTATTTATTTCGCGAGTCAATGAGAACATTATTAAATTAAGCACATCACAAAACCAATATTTAATATTTACTAAACAATACACCTTCGGGGGCAACTGAGCCCACTCTCAACTCAGCCCGCGGGTTCAGTTGACTACATTTATTTTTTCGGGGGCAACTCGGCCCAGAAATTGGCTAAGGGGTCGACTGAGCCCACACGGGCTCAGTCGACTACAGTTTAAAGTTATATGGTTGACTCAGCCCACGGGCTCAGTCGACTACAGTCTTAAGTTATATGGTTGACTCAGCCCACGGGCTCAGTCGACTACAGTTTAAAGTTATATGGTTGACTCAGCCCACGGGCTCAGTCGACTACAGTTTTAAGTTATATGGTTGACTCAGCCCACGGGCTCAGTCGACTACAGTTTAAAGTTATATGGTTGACTCAGCCCACGGGCTCAGTCGACTACAGTTTTAAGTTATATGGTTGACTCAGCCCACGGGCTCAGTCGACTACAGTTTTAAGTTATATGGTTGACTCAGCCCACGGGCTCAGTCGACTACAGTTTTAAGTTATATGGTTGACTCAGCCCACGGGCTCAGTCGACTACAGTTTAAAGTTATATGGTTGACTCAGCCCACGGGCTCAGTCGACTACAGTTTAAAGTTATATGGTTGACTCAGCCCACGGGCTCAGTCGACTACAGTTTTAAGTTATATGGTTGACTCAGCCCACGGGCTCAGTCGACTACAGTTTTAAGTTATATGCAGGCCTCGGACTTTCATTCGCACGGTAGGACTAATGGAGAGCTATGGAGCCGATATTAACATTAAAATACTATTCATACTCATAAGTGTATTTCATTCGCAATTTTAATTTTATAGTCAAGCACAAAGTCTGAGGAATATACAAAGACCTGATTGGGCACTGTTTACTACTAGGCATTGTTTTTTTTTTGCCACCATAAAATACGTAAATATTTGCAACTTTATCCATGTTTTTTGGAGTACCTAAATTGGGTTCTATATTGATTGAATATCAATTTATGACTAGAAAGTGCATGATATTGACAATAAATTGAGTTAAATTAGGAGTTTGAAAATATTGTAAAAAATAGAATAAAATATATATAATTTTAGTCATTTCCGTGCATGGCGTGAAGAACTTGAAAAGTCCAAAATGGCAATTGTTCAGGGCGTCGATTTTAAAGTTTGACATTTTCTCCAAAATCCATTTTCATCTTTAACTCGTGTTTAAAGCTTGATTTATGGATAATTTTCCGCGATCTTTTCATTTACCTTACGTATTCTAGTAAAATCCTCTTATTTTCTGTGATATAAGACTTATCAACATAGGTACCAACGACTTATCAAGTTATTCCCCATACATTAGTGCCCAATTTTTTTTATTTAATTCCTAAAAATCAGTTTTTCATAGTAACTGAAACGTCTAAATTGATTTATAGGTAATTTTATGCAAACTTTTCAATTATTTTACTTATTTTGGTAGAAACATTGTATTTTGTGAGATATTAGACTTATCAACATATTCACCATAGAATAGGGTATCAAAAAAGATAACGCGTCGCCTACATGCTCCATAGTTCTCCATTAGTCCTACCGTACCAGCCAGCTAAAGTTTACCAGAAGTTTATTTTGTAAATGTAACGTTTGCCGAACCGTCCTAACGCAGTAAAAGTCGTTTAATTTATTAATTTATTTATTTTATCTATCCAAATATCATAAACCCTCCATGATGCGTTCAAGAACCGCACATCACATTATGACTACCATAACAATAGACTGTTTTGTTAGCACAAATTTCTTATCTGTAAAAATCACAGACCATAAGAATACTATAGACTGGGTATTGGGCGGGGCACGCATAACCGAGCTTTAGCCCAAATCGCCAAAACATGTCAACGTGATGTCAACAGTCACTTAGTTACCGTACGAACGTGCTTGAGTAATTATGTGCCAAAAAATTAGAAATATGCCGAATTGTGCCATTATAATCGTCACAGGCGAGATCTGCATACTCTAAAAGATACCTGATACAGTTTAATTTCACTGGGAAGTAATAAAATTCGGTATTTTGTAATATTTCGTAAAATATTGCAGTGTATTATGACAATTATACATTACTAGCTTGACATGGCAACTATTCACGCAACATATTTAGGAGCACGCAATGTATACGTCCGTCTGTTTAGTGCGGGGGAACAAGTCTAAACCACAAATTGTCGATATTCTGTATGGAGGTTTTAATGTGAGCCGCTCGTGTTTCATACTAACTTGTCCATTTTAATAATATAATTTACACTTTATCACCTTGTTTTTTAGGGTTCCATACCTCAATCGGAAAAAAACGAAATCTTATAGGATCACTTTGTTGTCCGTCCGTCCGTCTGTCTGTTTGTCTGTCAAGACCCTTTATCCCGAGAACGCGTGGAGGTATCGAGTTGAAATTAACACTATATGTATATATACTCAGGTAATTTAATTTGTAATTTGCAAACATAATTGTGAACAAACACACACACACTAAGTTGTCCCCCTAGCGAAAGACCGAGCCCGCGGGCTGAGTTGTCCCTCTGGCGGTAGACTGTGATCAACTTAGCCCGCGGGCTAAGTTGTCCCCCTGGCGGTAGACTGTGGTCAACTCAGCCCGCGGGCTAAGTTGTCCCCCTGGCGGTAGACTGTGGTCAACTCAGCCCGCGGGCTAAGTTGTCCCCCTGGCGGTAGACTGTGGTCAACTCAGCCCGCGGGCTAAGTTGTACCTCTGCCGGTAGACTGTGGTCAACTCAGCCCGCGGGCTGACTTGTCCCTCTGGCGGCAGACTGTGGTCAACTTAGCCCGCGGGCTAAGTTGTCCCCCTGGCGGTAGACTGTGGTCAACTCAGCCCGCGGGCTAAGTTGTCCCCCTGGCGGTAGACTGTGGTCAACTCAGCCCGCGGGCTAAGTTGTCCCCCTGGCGGTAGACTGTGGTCAACTCAGCCCGCGGGCTAAGTTGTCCCCCTGGCGGTAGACTGTGGTCAACTCAGCCCGCGGGCTAAGTTGTCCCTCTGCCGGTAGACTGTGGTCAACTCAGCCCGCGGGCTGATTTGTCCCCCTGGCGGTAGACTGTGGTCAACTCAGCCCGCGGGCTAAGTTGTCCCCCTGGCGGTAGACTGTGGTCAACTCAGCCCGCGGGCTAAGTTGTCCCTCTGCCGGTAGACTGTGGTCAACTCAGCCCGCGGGCTGAGTTGACCTTGTAGGCCGAGTCGCCCCCAACATATATTTTAGTAGCGCATGCGCGCATCGTAATGGAGTCATGGCTTTTAAGCCGAATTAAAAAAATATTATGAACTCAATATATAATTATATAATTTTATGTGTTTATTTGTTGAAAACTGTTAATTTGTTGAAAAATAAGTAATTGCAGAAATTAGGAAATTGTTTTACGCCCCATTACTACTTTTAAAATATAAATGTTCATGATTTTCGGGGTAAAACCTTTTTAACGAAAACGTTTTAAAAAGTAAACCTGAGGAGTATTATCTTACTTAAGAAAATAAACTCCTTTGCGGGTATTTATAAGTTTAAGAGAAAAATACACCTCATAAATGACGCATTCTCATTGGTCAATTTAATTTGACATGCAGCAGATGATTAAGCTTTGATTGGTTAAATTGTCGTTTGAGCCGGCCGAGAAAATAACTCCGAAATATTTTTTAAAAAGTCGTATCTTACTATGAAATTCATGTGTAGATACGAACTGTGACCCTAAGGTGCTACATTGTTGTCGTGTTGGGAGCTAACATAGATATACAGTTTACAAATGAACATATAAGAGCTGTTTTGTGTACTGGATTCAGGTATTCTATAACCACATTTTCGAGCAGTGTCGTGAAAACTAATTTAACTCCCTGAATAAAAAAAACTTGTTGTGATTTTTACAATTTCGGAAATACAACCATATCTTTCTACAGTACTATGAATAAATAATATGAAAAATGAATTCCTGATATCTGTTTTACACGAAAACGACACGACACAAGTCCTACTAGCGTTACCTGATCAGCAGACCTAGGAATATAAAGGGCAAATTTTAATGACAGCTACTAGCAGCTAGGGATTGCCTAATATCGATGAACCCAATTATCGATGCTTATCCCATATCGTCGGTGATAGTGCAATACCGCGTAAATAACAGCTGTCGATAAACTTCTCATTTCAATAAAATACTTAGCATTTGATTGAATATTGATTCGTATCTACACTTGTTACTTACGCGGTATTGCATTATCCCCGATGATATACATATTAGTGCCCCTACTGCCCCTAGCACGCTTTTTGAGTTTGTATTTTCTTGTGTAGGTACTATTCTGGTGACAAATATCATAATATATATTTAATATTAATAATAATATCTCTTTATAGACCTCTTTACATAATTAGATAAAAACTGCTTACCTACTTAGATACTTATAATGAAAGGAGTAGTAATTGTCAATGTCGTCGGAATGAGGTTAAATATGAAGGTTTAAAAATCCTTTTGTTATATATTTAATTGTATATTGTTTCATTTGCATACTTTCAATAACTTTTCAATTCAATGGATTTTTATTTTTACAAAAGACGGCGCGGTCCCTAGTATATTATGGGACAAGCATCGATAATTGGGTTCATCGATATATATATAGGCAATCCCTAGCTGCTAGTAGTTAGCTGTCATTAAAATTTGCCCTTTATATTCCTAGGTCTGCTGATCAGTAATATAAAAAAAAAGGGGACTCCTTTGTCCTATTCACCCCGCTCTCCCACCACACAGGGGACGAATCTGACTTCCCTCCACATCCGAAAATAATCACCGTGGAACGTTCTATCTGCGGTAGAAATTTCGTGGTTGTATCCCGATGTACACAATTTCGCGACTTAGGTAAATGTACTAGAACACGCAGGCTAAGCTTAACATCAACAATTTTTTCAAGGTACTTTTTGTATCAGATGTGCCCAATATGTATACATTTTTAAAAACATCATTAAAATTTCTTTTTAGTAATATTTTTTTAAATTGTAAATATTCAGGATAGATAACTAATTTATCGATCTGAATAAAAAAAACTTGTTGTGATTTTTACCTTTTCGGCAATAAACCCAAATTTTTATATGAAACTATTCTTAAATAACATGAAAAATTAATAGCTGATATCTAGTTTACACGAAAACGATTTCGCGCAAGCCCTAATAGCCTTAACTGATCGTGATCAGTAATAAAAAAAAAGAAAAAGAACAGTACTTGGTCCTCTTCACCCCGCTCTCTCACCACACAGGGGACGAATCTGACTTCCCTCCACATATGAAAATAATCACCGTGGAACGCTCTATGTGTGGTAGAAATTTCATGCTTGTAACCCGATGCGCACAATTTCGCGGCTTAGCAACTCTACTATATGCGTTACATTTTAAATAAATTTGTCCAAGTAAATGAATGTCTATTGATTGTTGCCGGGTTTCCGGCAACAATCAAAAGACATTCATTATGCATAAGGGCATAATTTTTCACCTCAGTATCTAAAATATTAAGCATTTTCTGCGAGAAAACTGGTGCGCGAAATTAGTTTTACCTGCCTCGATGTCTGACCGTCTGTTATCACATTTGCGCGCATCCCCTAACTTTAACGATCTAATAGTTCAATTGGGAGAGCACTACGATGGAAACGTAGGGGTTGCAGGTTCGAGTCCTGCTTAGATTGTAGTAGATTTCATTAAATTTTTCCTTCATTATTTACCTTTGTGTCAATATTCATAATTTATTTGCTACTCGTGAAAAAAAAGTGTTAATATTGTTGGTTCATCAAAATTCAGATAAGCTGCAGTATAACTAACAAAACTAAAGATTACAAAGCGCTTATTCTGTGTCATCAGCAGCGAATTTAACTTCACAGAATAACATGCAGAAACGCACTCGGTGCAGAGACCAGTGGGTGTAGATACGTTAATTAAGTAACGTTTTCATCTCTTATATTAAATATTTTGATAAAATAAAAGTAATACTTAATTGAATATTCTAATTAGAATTCGCAGTATGTATTGTGTAATGTTTCAATAGAATTCGAGGGCGACTTCTATGAAAACATACGCAGAGTGTACATTTATACAGTACCTTTCTACATTGGCCATTTGGTTCTCTCCGCCTTTTGATGATATACACGTACATTATTGATTAGAATAGGAGCACTGATTGTATTCTGACTGAAAGCGAGATAGATTTATAAATGTAGGTAACTAATAAATAATTAAAGTTGTTTATTGAAGGCAGCCAAGTACAGTAAGTCAAGTAATTGGCTCCGTTTCGACTCTATTTAACTAATATTAAGGTTCAAACGTGTAGGTAGTGTCTTGGGAGACTGTACGATCCTCCGCCTTGCTCGGGGTCACTCTGAGCCCCATTAACTATTTATACTGCATACCTACGAATGGTTTAATTCCATACAACTCACACGCCTTTGTTTTGTATGGGACTTGAATTGAATAGCGTGTTTACTTTGTTTTCATATTAGATTTACGACTTTTGGGTGCATGTCACACGATATAGTTGAGGTAATTTGAATATGTTTGTCCGTATTATAAATTTATTTATTTAGAATTTACTGCACAATACACAATAGTAAATAGGACAATCATAGAGCCAAACAGAAACTAGCGGTTAAACAAATAAATACATAAATAATTAATGAAATAAATAAATAAATATTAAGGGTCAATCTTACACAAAACGACCTACATAGGTAGGTACCAGACGAAGATATACATAATATATAAATACATACTTACATAAATAACATCCATGACCCAGGGACAAATATTCGAGTTCATCACACAAATATCTGCCCCGGCCGGGATTCGAACCCGCGGTCCTGGTTTCGAATCCCGGCTTAGTAGGCAGGTGCACTAAACACTGCGCCAACCGTGTCGTCAAGTTGGTGCAGGATCATTATTAAAAGAAGTGAAAAAAAATTAAACCAAATAAATGCTAGTGTGTGATGTGCTGTTATTATACAACACCGCAAAATTACGTAAATTATACTTACGAATAGATAATGTGGGTCCAAGAGTAAGTTGCTAATTTCAACCTCAAATAAGGTCAAAAGATGCCATGTGGGCAAATCGCTGAAAAAATTTATTGAGAACATACTTAGATCAAGCAAGGATCGAATTCATGAGTGAATAAATTTTTGCAACTCTAAACGGCGTTAAAAAGAAATATGTGTAGGTACTGTAAAAATTAAATATATCTACAGATTTTTTTATGTAATTTTATTATGTGTGTATTTACTGCACTAATAACTAGGATGGTTATGTGACACTTTCTACGTAGCAAAAAATTACGTTATGACTTTTTCTTCCACGCGGATAAAGTTACGTGTGCACCTTTTAGTTCCTCAAAAATAAAAATATCATCAAGTTAAAACAATTGAAACGGATTACATCGTGTATAAGTATTTATTATTTGAGCCTCCCTAACTTTTCAAAACTCTTCCGATCCCAGTTAAGTCAATATACGCCATATAATCCATTTAAATATCGTTGTATTTAAATTGCTTCGTGGAACGCGAAGAAAATCTCCGGTATATACTTTTAAAAGTTTACAATGTTTGTAAAGTATGGACTTTCGAACATAAACATGAACCTTGACTCGTTCTGTAAATACATATTGTGTGGGCTTTTATACGTGGACCGAAAACAGTCTGATTTATTAACTTACGTTACTGTAGCACAATGCTTTGTTTACTTCATTTTTATGCTCGCGATTTCGCTTCGACTTTTTCAAATTACTAATTCTAAGAGAGGTCTAATGAACGCAAATGGCTTGTTGTTAAGGTTTTTGTTGTACTTATGTAATTCGTTTAACTTTGGTATTTGGAACAACTTTGTATGAAGGAGTTTTATTTATGCATGTCATGAAGACAAAATATCAAGTTTTTACATTGTAAACATCATATTATCTTATGTATTCTTGCCCTTTTTTGATTACCGTGATTTTAATTCGCATAATTTTGACATTACTTACTTGTAATGTAATTTATATTATGAAATAAAATAGCCTAATCTTATCTGGATTACTTAGCCTTGAATAGCCTCTATAATAAACAGACAAACGTAAAGCAATAAGGGGCTGAGTTTGATGTTACCAATAACATAATATAAAATTATAAATCAACAATAACTGAGATCGTTTACTTACTCTTATGACATTAAGTTGCAATAAGTCTTTATTGCACTCCTCAACAAGAAAGAAACGTAAATCAAAAAGCTTCTATACATATCGAGATCGATCTCTCCCAGACCACCTGGATACTCGTATAGTTATAAAGTAACTCAATCGTAAAACAGAAGTCTGGCAACAAATTGAAATGTTTAAGTCTCCCCGGACGGACAATAGTCAGATATCCAGAGTCTTATCTATAAGGAAGATACTTTTCAATTTCCAATAATCGGCCATTATATGTCGATGACCTGTCAGATTCTGGAGATACTTGAGCTTTCGAGGGTGACAGTTTCGTTATCAAATCAATATCTCATTTGAGTTTTTGGCAATCGCAGTCTTAATAATGAGATATCTTATTATAAAAATTCTAGAAGAATCAGTTTAAGACTGGATAACGTCTGCGTAATATTTTGAGCGACAGATAGATTATACTAATTTATAATAAACAGACATCTTAATATTTATTTTAGTATTCCGTATCCAAAGCGCGCTAAAGGAACCTTACAACTAAGCTCTCAGTTGTCCGTTTGCCCGTCTATCTGTCACCAGGGCTTATATGTAAAAATAGTGGTTTTTTCACCCAAGAAAGTCAGCGGCTCTAGCCCGACTGTTGACCGCGATTCTTTGCCGCGCGACAAATTATATAATATATGTCTCTCGTGCGAGAACCGCTGTCGCTAGTTTAACGTAATGTAGAGGTGATGATGTTTTTAATATTAATAGCACAACCGCCTCTATACAGGCGCCGCGGGCGAGTCATTCATTGTGTGGGATGTGTCAGGCACTAATAAGTGCCCTAGACCTGGTTAAAAAACGCCCTTTAGCAGTAAGTGCCCCGCCCGGGCAGCGTTACGGCTCGACCCGTCGACCCCCCCTAAAACACCCACTGAACCTCCTCAATATTTTGCTTCAGGTTCGACACCTACTTGGAGACACCATCCTCAGAGGCGAGGAGTTGAAGAAATACGTTAATACGCTACGAACTAAGAGCACTATGTATAAACGGCAGAGAGCCAATCTCTCAACTTTCAAGGTAGGTCGCATTAAAACTTTTACTACACTACTATTCACTATATTTCACAACATATCATACTAACTTGGGTCTTGGATTCATGTATACAGTACGCTGCAATAATAAGAAATGCATCGTTCCATGAAACGTTACTGCGATAAAACAGTGTTCGTGGCAATAATAAATTATATGGAACGTATCATCTATGAATCATATTTCTGTGACTCGTAAATTCTATGAATCGTTACGCTACGATTGACACAAATTCGAAACGATTTATGATGAAATGTTGTTAGATGAAATAAAAAGAAATGAATTGATGATTATGAGAATAGGAAAAAACGTATAGCCTTGCAAGCGTCGGTCCGGCCCAGGGATAGTGGCGTTACAAACATCTTTCATATGGCAATAATGTGCATACGTCATATTTTTGCATTTTTAAGGATTTGCCATTAACCAAATTCAAAACATTGTTTACCGGGAATGCTGGTAAATCCTTCGTTCTTCTTGCGAAATAAATACCGAATCGTATCGAAAATACTTGACTGTCATGACTGTGGATAATTTTGGCTTCATTATGCAAAAATTACTTGAAATTTGCGAAATATTTAGTCCTGTTTCCTCTTTGTTTACATCAGTCATCTCATCATTCACTGACTTTCAACGTCAGTTACCAAAAAGTTGTCGATGCCATTAAAATAAATTAGTACCATTAAAAATCCGCAATATAGCGTGCGTTGTAAAACCCCCTGTTGGGCTATAATGAAATTCGTGAAATAGTTTTCGGTGACATGAAAATCGATGTAAGAAATTTCGATAAAATCATAGACACCCATACAGTTCACTATCTATTTCAGACATCTTTAATAATTATTAAAAACGGCTATAACCCACGTAAAAATTGACAGGAATGGCCTGACAGGTTTCGAACTCGCATGGAGCTCTTGATCAGGGACAACTTACCCTACATCCTCGCGGTTAACAATTCACAGGCCTGGATGGATACGTGTTGCTCTAACAGCGCGCTATAAGAACTTGTTGGGCTTTTCCTGATAATATTTAACGTGAGTTAAAAACGTTTACTTATAATAATTATTAAAACAGTTTTCCTTCATTTTAAAAAGCAAATTTATCCAAATATTTTATTTCGAAACACAATTATGTATTTTTTAGCTCAAATTTTATCATTACATCGAACCATCATGGATAATTTGTGTTGCATTTATCGAGAAAACGATTAAGTAAATCGGTATAACTAGTGCGATAGACTGGTTATTTACACATAAACTAAAACACCTTTTTGAATATGGAGTGGGCAATAAAAAAGTCGATCCATTTAACATTTTTAATGCAACACAATACCGATCTGTTTCCAAAATAGACACCGCGTATTTGCGTCTACAATGTCTTAGCTTAACTCACTCAGGCGGTGTTATTCTGATGAAGGTCGAGGCGGGAATACTGACGCGTACGCTACACCTGCTAAGCGCGGCTGATCCCACCGTTGAATTGGCTCTAGTGAATCACAAGAAAACGAAGATTGAAGACGATGACGCCGCCGAAAAGGAGCTGAAGTCTGCGGATTTAGCTAAAAAGTCATTGCACGATTTGTCGCAGGTAAATTTTATTTAATATCAATCTTTATTCAGTTTTAGTCTGATTTGTGTATCTATTAGAGAATATAATATAACCTGTGTGAAAATGTACACATATTAGTGCTAATTTGTGTCTTGTGACTGAAAAAACAAACTTCTAGTCGTGTTTTGATCGGCTCAAATAATCATTCAGAATACATATACGTTGCTGAGTAAAGCTGCTATAGCATAAGGTGATGGAAATATATCATATGCATTAAAACATAAATCAAATGAAAAGAATTTTCTATGCTTTTAAAATATTACGAGAACGATTGCAAAAACAGGTAATTAAAAGATTGATTTATAATTTCAGTTAGTAGCTCAAACTGCTCAAAAGCTGTCTCAAGTGCGACAGGGAATCCAACCGCTCGCAGACAAAATAAAACCGATAAAAGAGCAATACCAATCAGTGCAACAGCAATACGACCAGAAGAAACGCGTTTACGAAGCTACCTCCATCAACATTACTTCGCAAATGGAACCATTCAAACAGCAAGTGAAAGAGTTGACTGACCAACTGAATAGTAAGGAGGACGAATGGAAAAACTTGCGGCAAAAGATAACAAAAGCCGAAAGTTTACAAGAGGTTGTGATGTTTGAGATGAAAAACTCAATGCAATCCCCGCGGAGGCCCTCCAAAACGGAAGCTTTGATGAAAAAGGTTGCCGATATGGAACAAACTGTAAAGAACTTGGAGGAGGTAAGGCAACAATGATACATTTTGCTCTCTTTAGTAAATCACTCAGATACTGATCTGTTTGTGAAACTTCGTTTGGTATAACATTTTTAGAAACTTACTACTTTGCTTATAAAAATTATGACACGATGTTTTGACGAGTTTAAAACGCCGTGTCGCTAGTAGCTAATTTGTTTAGAATATGCAATTGCAATAAACGATTACACCGCATATCGTAGCATAAAAATGTAGCTCAGAAAAGAAGCTTGTCATTAACTAAACTAATTTACATTTCTTCACGATTTTATTTTTTGTCAATCCCATCTAGTTACGAACGCTATGCAGTGTTCCAGCCGTGCACATAGCCAATACGAGTACGTACGTAATACGAGTATCACTAAGTAAAAGCAACTCTGTTACCACCAAATACCACTATGTTACCGTTTAAAAAACCGAAATATTAATAATTTATACGAAATTAATAATAAGGTGTGGAAATGATGATGATCCTTGTTTTATTGAATTAAAAACTTGTATAAATTTTACATATATTTGAACTAATTTTATACAAAAAAAAAATTTTTTTCGTTGGGACAAGTTTATCTGCAACGAATTTTAGATTGACCCAAGTAGCTGATATTTATTCTTATGTACACTAATGCCCGGTGCAATATGTGCACCCAACGTGAGAAGTTGGCTCTTGTTATAAGTTTTAATTGTGACCTTTATCTAAAAATTCATTATTAGTATGATTTCCGGAAAACTTTAATGGCTAACAAAATTGTGAAGGTTTTCTTAATAAATGCTTACTCGG
Organism: Apotomis turbidana; assembly: GCA_905147355.2. Classification (NCBI taxonomy): domain Eukaryota; kingdom Metazoa; phylum Arthropoda; class Insecta; order Lepidoptera; family Tortricidae; genus Apotomis; species Apotomis turbidana. The sequence continues at coordinate 16,268,949 of LR990288.1, read as the reverse complement.
TCTCGACATGAAAAGGTTAGGTATAAACTTCAGGGAAGAAGTTTCACCGAAAAGGAGTTCTATGCCTTTGCTATCTTATTTAAACGCAAAACGTTAATCCCAATCTCATTGTTTTAGGAGCAAAGAGTGATCAGTTCCCGTCAAGGCGTGGTGCAGGAACAAACACGACTGTGGGAGAATACTTTGGAGCTGTTGCGTTGCAAAATGCGTGCACGCACTCAACCGTCAGCCCGACAGGGACGCATGCATATTACGCAGCACTCGCAGATGCTCACCCTCACATAATGCGCCTACAGATTTATATACCACTAGCTGTGCCCCGCGGTGTTACCCGCTCATCCCACGGGAACACTAAGTACATTTATTCGGGATGAAAAGTATCCTATGTCCTTCCCCGGGACTGAAACTATCTATATACCAAATTTCATCTAAATCGGTTCAGCGGTTTAAGCGTGAAGAGGTAACAGACAGACAGGCAGACAGACAGACAGACACACTTTCGCATTTATAATATTAGTATGGATGTAGCGTAGCGATATATTACAGAATAGAATAAGAGACAGCAGAAAGATGGTATTTTTTTTTTACATACACCAAGATTGATCCCAAAGGGAGCTGCATATTGCGCTTAATACGCCACATGTTCGTGTTGCATTTCTTTCGTTATGCTATTGGTGATGGTTAGATGATAGTTATGACACCTGTGATCGTTATGGTTACGATGATGGTCACAGTTATGGTAGGTTATTATGATGGTGATGGATGATAGTGATGATTGTTTTGGTGTTTCAGATTTCAATGATGTTTATGCGAATATTGATTATGATGACAACACTAAATAAAAAATAGGCCGTCCACTGTTTATATCTCTGGTAAAATACATACATATACATACGCACACCGAAAAGTGGATATAATTTTTAAAAATAGAGTTTGGACTGATAGTTTTTAGATACGTTGAGGTGATTTACAGAATCCTCTTCAAGGCGATTTTATAAATATGGAAATCGTACTCCAATTTCATTGTTCTCCTTTTGTCAAAGCGGTTCACGGCTCACGTTTATCGCATCGTTACAAAAATTTAAATATGCTCCGAATATTCTCCCTCGAATGTGATTTCCACCCGCATGTGTATGTGGAATTAGATCCGCATATTTACGTATGCAAGATCATGGTGACGTGATATTTGAATGGGACGTTAGGGTGGTCTCTCACCAGGTTAGGTTATTCCGAAACAAATTATTCGGAATAACTGAGCAGCATAGTGTCCATGTCTAATCTGTAATGATACTGTTAGTAACTTACATCTGTGGGTATAATTATAAAACCCTAAAATTGTATTGATAATTAATTAGCTTAAAAAAACAGCGCAATGCAGGATTACTATGCACGGCACGCGGCGCCAGGCGTACAACGCCATCTGAATAAATACGGACATTAGACTTTGTAAAATAACAAGTGAGCGCTTTTCAGTTAGTGAGATAGTATTATAAGTAAGGTTGATACCTGAATCTTGGATTGTTGAAATGCAAGAAAATGCTCCTGTTCCTGTACTTTAGCAAAATTATTAGTATATCGTCTGTTTCTTTCCTTTCAAGACCGTACGGGAAATATGGATGAAAAGATAACATAATACTATGTCACGTAACAAGCGAAATCGCCGCAAGACGTGCTAGCCCGCTTGTAAGGGATCGCCTTTATATCAACCTATGTCCAGCGTTTGGGTTTCGGTCGTGCTGGGACTCGCGAGGGCTTACATGAACACGTATTTGAATACGGGAAAGCTAATTTGAAAGCCAAATATTTTGCCAGCCTGAGGATAAATAAGGCGAGCACCTTGGCAAAAGTGTTACGCGCCCACGTTGCTGACTATATCATTTGAAGTGAACCGCGACAAGAGATCACACATGTACACTTTTGGCCCCCAGAGTCTTGGTCATGTTAAGGAGAAATATGTTTTAAGTGGGCGAAGGAGCTAGCAGTTTGAATTAGAGTAGGTAAGTTACAGAAAATCCTGTCCATCTCGGTTATCTTTCATATAGTTAATTAATTAGACATATGCAATAATGATATGTGTTTTGTCAAAACTAACCTGAAGAATGATTCAAAGAAATAAAAAAGTAAAGGGTCTGTGGCATGGGACTATACATTTTTACTCAGCGCTAAAATATGACATTGCTTGTTTTTTTCCCGCCATCCTTTCAGTTTAAATGGGAACAATCAGGCTATGCGTAGGCATTTATCCAAAAACACGCATAAATTCCCCAACCTGAAATATTTATTTCTGTTACCCTTACGTTGCTTTTTCATTTATTTCTTGAAATAAGGAAAATCCAACGAACAAACTTACCAACATGTAAGCAAGTTGCATATATTACTAAAAAAATAAAACTCGAAAGTTACGCATGCGACACTTGTCCACGGAGTTGATGGTAGATTTACGAGTTCGCTGCTTTTTATAGGGATAATCCCTACGGCTTCCTCATATTTTACGAGTTAGGATGACTGTTGTTTATTTTTATTTTCTACATAAAATTATACTAGCCTGCCTTCTATTCCGACCAACATGTTTTATACGATGAAAACATTACTTCGTAGGGATTTCTTTTATCATTTATCAGCCTGTTACGGAGAAAATAAATTAAGGTGTCAGAGGAACAACATGAAATTGGGCCCCGTTTCCCTAAGTATCATAAATCCGGCTCAACGCTAAATCAGGGCCTGCACTATTTTTTTGAACACGGTATGGCGCGTCATCAGCTTCCTAATAAACAGAAAGCCTGACGCATCGGGATTAGGAATATCGATTTTGGCTTACATGATTTTCACACATTTTCAAAGCCGGACTGGAATTATTGAGTTCTTTCGAAGCTTTGTTTGTTCCGCCATTTGCGTTTCTTCGTTTATGGATACTGTAACAAAACATCCGGAATTTATAAGAAATACAGCAAAGAGGCAAAATTTGGTTCCAGAATTTAATGTTGTAAGTATTATAAGGCCTTTGCCCATGCCCAGCCAGCAGTGGGACACTCAAACAGACTAACTAGGTATATAAAAAAAGTATTATATGGAATGTTGTATTCCAAGTTTGTCTTTCTTATTTATATAAAAGTATCGAATATACTTCATGGCAATCAGATCTTGATTTCTCAATTCATATTACTTTAAATTGTATATTAGCCAGATATTAGCTAAGCACAAAGACAATGTAGCAAGAAATACTAATATAATCTGAGTTTCATTATTGCGTTTTGTCCTACGAAAATCTTCAGATTTAGGTGTAAGTGAACGTATTTAGTAGTATTTATTACATACAAAAAGAAACCTACTTTGTATAAAACAAAGGGACTAAACATAGGCGTGTAGTTATCGTCATAGGTAATAATTGACTTATAAAAGGGTATTAATTAGTCTCCTATTACAGTATTTAATATCGATACATCATCGACATAAAATCATATTAGAGGTTTATGCAAAAATAGCATCGATAACTTAAACTAATTTGCATTGCAGATGAACGCCTCGGTGACGCGAGCTCACACGGAGTGGCGTTTCCTGAAGTCCTAATAATGTTGCAGGAAATCTTGTTAGTTCTATCGTGCTACATCATATTGATTACTTTATCTGAGCCTAGAGTGGTGCCTTTTCAGAAAAAATCCGGAAACTCCAGATATTGTATGGGCAAGGGGGAACATTTTCGTTACATCTCTATCTGAGCCTCGAGTAAAAGTGTTCAACGATACTAAACGTTTCAATTGAGAGCTGCATTGAGTGGCAAGAACAAGTGAATATTTAAGTAAAAGAAGATGTGGTTGAGTTATTGCAGATTGACCAAGGGCTAAAATAAACTATTGTGACGTGAAGTGGTGATCTCTCAACGAACCTCATACTAAACATATGTATTGAAGCGTTTCATCTTAACATTTGAAATATTTCTTGGTTTAAGTGGTTGGTTTATTATTATTAAATAAATATGATTAATGTAGTTTTACTCATTGGGTAGGTACTTTCAGTTCATCTTTTTAATATCTCATATATAGTCGGGCTAATGAAATATTACTTAAAGTTTTGGCGGGAAATTAAAAAAACCTGCGGCTGGTCACACATTGTGTAGTAGGAATTATAGTTTTGATACTTGAAAATATTTTTAATTTTCTATGCACACGTAAGATACCTAAGGAAATAAGTTGAATATAATGTTGACGTACACTCATAGTCAGCTCACATAATTTCTATCACTATGTACAGTACAGTCAACGACAAACACATCATTATGTTTACACTTTACCATTACAAGGTGAGAAATTAAATGTAGTGTAAATAAGACCTAACTCAAAACCATATACCTACTAATCCAACACCAAAAAAAAAACATAAGTAGGGGCAAGTGCTGTACCTGTGGACGGTTTTACCTGTGGACACTACTCATACCAAGAAAACGAATAACCATAGACCAATAGCAATCACTTATTTGAAAAACATTTTTTTCATATGGCAACACTAGCTAGTAGCCATCTTTAAGGATGGCAGAAACTGAGTGTTTTATGGCTGCCGAAAGTTTTTTTGACAAAAAGAAAGTTTTTTTCATTCTTTTTAAGTATGTTTAATGCAAAATCTGCAAATGTTACGGGTGTCTTTGCAGTGGCATATTAATTTATGTGGTGTAAACGTTATTTCTACAAGATTTCGTTAGTCGTAGGTAGCATTAATAGTGACCGGTATGAATTCAAAATAAAAACCGCCGAAATTGTACCTGTGGACATCTCCGTAAATGTACCTGTGGACTGTCCATAGGTACAATTATACTGAATGTTCCTGTGGACAGTAAAATTAATATTTTTGTTTTATTTAGTGCCTCGTAGTAAAACTGGGGAAAAAGAGACAAGATATTGGACATTCTGACTTCAGTAAGGAAAGCCATAGAGACGTTTAAAATCCCAAATTCGATAATTTTTAAATACAAAAAAAAACATTATACTGTCGAAATATTAATGAAGAAGGCTTAGAACTCCTCAAAAATGATATCAGGAGGATCTTTAGCAATACTGAGGAGCAACAGCTGTATGATTACTTAACATTATGTTGTTATTGATTGTTGATTATTTTTCATAAAGAACATGAGGTTTTCCTTAACAATGTAAAGTGTCAAACGATGATTATGCTAAATCTGCTGACTATGGAGGCTTTTTAAAGTCCCATAATTATACTTGAGATTCTGCTAAGAATAATACATTTCAAGAAGAAAAAAAAGTAATTATGATATGCAGAACAACTTATAATTACATGTTGATTAATTGTATGTTGTTAATTACGTTATTTTAGAAGTTTATTCTGTTTCAAAGAATGTTGTTGATTATTGTCCATAGGTACGTTACCGTCCACAGGTACGTTGTTAGTGTCCATAGGTACAAACAGTAGATGTACCTATGGACAAAATGAGTATTTTCTTATTTTATTTTTTATCCGCCATCTCCGGATAGCTAGCGTAGAAAATAAATGTGGACTTTAAAGATTGTTTAACTGTGATTAAAACAAAATAAATAATTTATTGGTAATACCCTTAGTTTTGGTCTAACAACTGATTAAAGGTCAAATTCTGGAAAGTGTCCACAGGTACAGTCAGCAAAGAAAGTGGTCTACCACTTTTGGACTCTATTACATGTAAAATAGAGTCGAAAAGTGGTAGACCACATTTTTGGTTGACTGTACAGCACTTGCCCCTACCTATTATGCCAAATTTCAACTCAGTCGGAATGTTAGAACTAGTACGAGTACATAAAGTATCAAAATTATTTAGAGGACCCAGCTACTCAATTGTTTAAATCATAGACAATTGGTGATACCACAAGGAAATATCCGTCAATATTATTTGGCTAGCCAGACTCTAAATTACGAAATAATGGCCTGGGGGCCTATGGTGGTTGCGTTTATCATCACGTGATAACTAAGTGACAAAGCATCTGTCACTCACACGCGCATCTTGTCACAACATGACAGATGCTTTGTCACTTACTTATCGCGTGAAAAAAGCAACTATCATAGGCCCTCAGGTTACTCTTAGGGCTTTATCACACTTTGCGATTTGCGAACGAATTATGTATGAAGACGAGCGGCAGCGAGGTGGCCGTTTGCACAGAAAATACACTCGCAACTCGCAAGTGTGATAGGGTCGGGCCCTTAACGATTAAACCCTGTACTTATTTGCCAGAATATCGTTCAAAATGTTTCGTGGCTATCTACCAAATCGGCTAAACCATCACGTCGTATCGAGCCCGAATATTAAACCTAATTTCGCCGATTCTAAGATGAATTTAATTTCATAAACGAAATGGTGATGAGAGTTGGGTACTTTTAAAATAGGTATTTATGTTGACATTTTTATTTTCTAACACTTTTCGAAGTGGAAAGTTAAAATGATAGTGCTTGAAAAAAATTAATAAAAACTGAACTGTTTAGTGATGAAAAAATATTTATAAGGACACGTTTTTCATAGCAATTATACCCGAAATTTTAAAATATTATTGACGACACAGCTTGTGTACAGTAGGGTGGAGCGTCGATGTATGGAGAAAAAAAAAAGTTGTCTGATCGACCTGGAACATTTGTAATATGTTGCCTTTAGATAAGATATTAATGAATATATATATGTATGTAATTGATTTTAAATATGTTTCAGCCCTCTACTTGAGCTAGAAAAAATTTTTTTTACTCATAATTGGTAAAAAAAAACTTTTCTTTTTTACGTAATTAGTATTAGATTTATAAAGAAGAGTTTCAACTTCAAATGTTTTGAGCTTATTTCATACTTACGGCAACTACTACGTGAACCTGTGACCAAAATTAAAATCCAGTATTTAAAAAAAAAAAAATTTTAATATTGTTATATTTTTATGCAATAATATCTTTTATTTCGAGTATTATGTGCTGAGATAAAAATGACTTGACTTTCATTAAAAAAAAAACAAGATTTTGATAAAAAAATATTTTTTTCAGTATGGGCTTGATCATAATATTCAAAGCGACAGTAGAGGGCTAAAAGCAGTATTGAATATTTTTATTATTATTTTTCTCGTACACCTGGCAGCCTAATGCAACGTTTTAGAGACGTTCTGAGTTGAATTTCCAAAAAACAAAAATTCGCTCCACCCTAGTTGTACAGTCTAGTTAAGCATGTAATCAAAATAAGCAATGTTTAGAGTATGAGAGCCACGATGAGGGTGGCATATGTAAAACCCTCTATAAATAATAAAAGAAAAAAAAAATGATTGACTCCGTCGTATTTAGTGCACATATTCAAACCTTACTGTGTGATGAGCTCGAATATTTATCGCTAGGTCATGTTTATGGAATGCTTGATAGTAGTAACCAAAAGGTACTCTGTGGTAGTAACCAATACAATTAGTATTAAAAGAGACACTCCGTGACGTGGTCTACTCACTGCACTGAATGTTGACATCTAATCTTAGTTTAATTTTGTGACGTTGTAATTTTAACTAAATGCCTATATTTTATTTTAGTAAACGCCATACGATTAAATAAATAGTGCGTGAGCTGTCGGAATGCGATTCGAACTTTCTTGCTTGCTCTTACGCGATCCAGATAATGACCTCTCAGTGTTCACCCAACCTGAATCGATCTGAGTCTTGTAGTTAAATTCGTTATTAGTGACACAAGGTAAGACGGAACGAGGCGAGAGGGTTTCTCTACGCACTGTGAGCTGCGCTAATAGTCGACCCGCCAACCTGTACCAAAGCACCCGACTCCGCCTTCCACTTTTGTTCGGTCAAAACGATGCGCGTTAGTAGCCAGTCGCAGCGATGATAAGTCGGTCGGTCGCGTCGCCACGCCTTGCGACCAATTGCGTCTTAACTATTTGACACAAACAATCAACGGCCTTTGCAAATATAAATAAGTTTCTATCAAAAAAAACATTTTTGTGACAAGCTTTTATAGCCGACTGAACTTTTCTTTGAACAGTGCCACCTTCCGGGTCCATCATCGGACCAGCTCCATGGTACCATATTATTGTGTTGTTATGTGGTTGTTATCAAAGTTAAGTAGGTATGCAAAATTTTAGCTCAATCGGTTGAAGATAGGATCTGCTTCAAGATTGAGTTATAAGATCCCACCCGAAATACATAGTTACCTACATACATTGCCAATAAAGTAAAAGCTTGTAAAACAGCGAAGTTTCTCTAGTGTTTTACTTTGCACTATCGTTGGTCATGAAATAATGAAATAATGAACTTTATTCTGCTAGTAGGCCACAAGAGCACTTTTACATGCCTGAGTCTACCGGGATTTCACAAAAGGAGACCACTGTTGAGAAGAAACGACGAAAGAAACTCAACAGTCAGTAAAATTTTCAGGAAGGATAAGACTCAACTATTACCGTAATATGAACTTAACTATACGTAGTCTTCGAAGAAAACATATTAAAAATGTATTTTAAGATATAAATAAGGAAAAGTCTAAGAATAAAATATAAACTACAAGAAAGTATGACGGTTTACAAAATTTATGTACCTACTTTCTTATTATAACTTGAAAATTTTGTATCTTATTACGAGAATATAGCTCTAGTATTTACTTTTATTTGCTATTAATATTTGCTTTGCCGTAACTGTAAATTCAAGCAGCATTTAGTACAATACGCATAGGTACATATATATTGTACATGTTAGGTGGTAAAACAATTGTAAAGCTTATAAAGACTATCTGCTAAATAAATACATCCTGGGAACGCGCGCCAATTGTAATGAATGCATGAGCTAAGAACTTCAACTCTAGAGCTATCCTGAGTCACGGGACCACCAATCGTAATGATGCTAAGCCCTAAACTAAAGGTACAGGTCCTTCGTCTGCTTCACCCTCCTCACCAGACTCTACTCCTACAACGAACCCCTAGGAAACCCTTCAACGACTACCTAGCCTTCCAGAACCTACAACTAACCAAACCTAGATATGAAAGGATCTTTATACAGTTGAGCTGAACATTTCTTATAACTAATGGCCAAGGTGATCGGTAAAACCGTTGTGAACGTCTAGATTGGTCGGATCCTACGTTGTTGTAGTAACTCAGTTTCTTTTAGGAGATGTAGCCGTGATGTGCCGCGAAATGCCTCGTACCTGAATAGTGCAAAATTACTATGTATTTTGTTAAATTAACTAAATAAGTGTGTATTCTATTATTTATTTTGTGCAAGCTACTCCTATCCTACTGCTACCTCGGTTCTTTGTACTAATTAAATTCCTAACTTATATAGTTCCTATATCAAAATCAATATGGAATATTACAGATACTCTTATGAAAGTTGTTTAATTCTATATGAAGTATCGAATTCATTTAGACCACAGGCAGGTATAATCGAACTAGATTACCTTATGTAAAAATAAAAGTCAATATGTGATTCTATCCAAATTTTATTAGAATTCTGGAATGAAAGATAATTTAGTTCTTAAAATTGCATGTTCTTACTCCAGAATGACTAGAAAACATATGTCTATGTACAATATGAAACTACACTTCATTACCAATCTATAAACAGGTGAAAGTTACAGGATCTATGAGATTTTATTATGAATTTAATTAATCTTAAGTTTTCATATTTGACAATATTAAATAAATTTTGTCATTACACCTTAATCTGAGAAGATGGTATACATCCCTTAAATAAACTATAGTGGAACAATCTGAAGTGGATTCTAGACCTAAGCAATAAATAGGAAGTTGTTTTAATCTTCACAATTAAAAACTAGTAAGACTAGATTATAGTAAAATGGAGAAGACATCTCAATGAGATTCCTCCTACAGGAAGGACGAATAAGAAGTTTTATTTAGCTAGAATTTCTGGAAAACTGAATATGTTTAATCGATATAGTTAAGGACTAGCATAGGCTAGTCTATAGTAGAATGAAGAAGGTAACTTTAAGGTGTATAAAAAAAAAAAAAAATTTTTTTTTTTTTAGAAAATCGCCAACCCTTCTAAGTGTGTGAAGGAGTAATACTGTATGCCTTAGCTATCTATCCTATTTGGCAAAGCTAATTAAGACATACAGCACAGGGATGGACGGACCTTCACGCCTGGCTAATAACTGATCAAACCACTGTGGGATCTCATCACATCTATGCATGACGTCCTAGCCTACGGCAAAGTGTCAAGGATCCATCTTTTGGGGAAGCCTTTTGGCGCAGGCTTCTTAAGTTAACTACACAAGGCCTACGCTAGGTTAAGCTACCTGCCTAAACCTACAACTTGCTAAATATATGAAAAAGTTGAAAAGATTATGACATATCCAAATGATGAAGTTATAATTAAAATTGTAAGAAGTCTAATACACTACTCTTCCCTAGTAGGTATGAACCCTTCTAATGAGTTCTAGAACTTGGTTTTCGTTTGACCATATTCATAAATGTAGTATACCCTTGAAATCATGAAGACTATTGTGCCGATCGGAGTATCTTTCAACTCTCGAATGACTGATTTTGATAAAGGAAATTACTCTCAACCTTTGTGATATAAATTACTTTAGTTCTGAGATCTGTGATGTAAATACGAGAACGAATAACTTTCATTATTGCTATCCATAAGTCCCCGGCTTTTCTTTTAGCAATTTACACTTCAGATACTCCACATCCAGTCTTAGGAATGCTTTGTATTTCCATACTATACAACAATCCACAATTTCCTTGTCAAAATTATAACAATATATAAAATTATTTTTGTTCATTGTTAAGCGAATGTCATCTGTCAGCTGATTCTACTTAACTTTAGTGTTGCCATTCTAACACTAAGGCTATAACTAATGTACATTACTTTAAATCATAATCGGTAATTTTAACTAATTGTTTTATAAATATTGATGTCAAATTAAAGGTTTTAAATATCTGATTGGTTTTAAATAACAGGTTTCTCTATTTTATTTATAAACTGTTACAAGATTTTGTTTTTCACTACTGACATCCCAAGTCATAAACACTAGTAAAGCAGTAGGTCAGCCTCTGCATCTACTATACCTGACGAGAATAAAATAATTTGAATAGATGTTATGTTAGTTAATGATGAATGGCCGATAGCTCGGAAGATAAAAAAAACCCCGTCCTAATGTTCCTATCAGTGTACCTATCTCTATACCCTGTTCCCTAGCTAGTACAAAACACTAGAGGCCTAAACCTCATATTTACATTTAAACGTGTATGGGACCTAGGTAAGCTAAACTATAAATTCGGGAGATTAACCCGAGGTTGGACTAGAATCGGTGTAAGTGGGTCCCCCCTTGCGTGGCTAAGACACCGGAAACGCAGAGTAACCCGCCCTAATATGTGTATATAAAGCAGACATATAAATATATAAGTATATGAGACCGAGCATGGAGGTCCATTTGGCTTCGGCAAGTGCGGAAAGGCCCGCATGTCCAACACGTGTGGTCCTTGCTTCCACCAAACAAAACTATCCACATTCGTAGGCTATTCACTGCACTTATATATGGCAAGTGCCCGAGCTGCCTAACTCGGGTAAAACTAGAAGGGTCTGAAAGATATTCGTTTAACAGCCGCAAGGTTAAATATCTTTCACCTGGCAACCATGTACCAAAACACTATTTCTGGCATGTAATTATGCTTAATAGCTCTCAAACAACAAAGTCCCAATAATTTTTAATAAATAATTATAATCCCGAAAAATAATCTAAATTCCAACAGAAATTCCCCTTAGAATTATATTTAGTAAGTACCTTAATGCCAGAGATCAGTGTTACCCGTTCGAAGTTGCAAGAAAGAATGAATCCCATCCTTCAATTCCCCTCCGTATTTATACTTAGCTGTGGACAATGTGGACAAAGTGGACAAAGTGGACAAAGTGGACAAAGTGGACAAAGTGGACAAAGTGGACAAAGTGGACAAAGTGGACAAAGTGGACAAAGTGGACAGTGGACAAAGTGGACAAAGTGGACAAAGTGGACAAAGTGGACAAAGTGGACAAAGTGGACATAGTGGACATAGTAGACATAGTGGACATAGTGGACATAGTGGACATAGTGGACATAGTGGACATAGTGGACATAGTGGACATAGTGGACAAAGTGGACATTCTCACAATTTTGATCATTACGCAGTATAAATAAAGCTCAATTCTTCCGTTGGTAAATTTTTGTGAATAGTAATTTGCTATTTTAAAAGGTAGGATGCTTAGTTATTGGAATATTTTTACTTGCTTTCGTAAACATTCATGCTGCTAATTCTTTTAGGCATTTGTATTGTATTATAATTATTAAGTGATGATTCTAGCATTTAGATGGCGAAATATGAAATTTTGAATGTTAAATTATAAAATAATAATACTTATATACGGATTTGCTATATACGAGTTAATGTTAATTAAATTTGTATACGTATTAAGTTATAAATGATTTTTATGTATTGACGTGTAATATTGAGAATATTATAAATAAATGAATATGAATGAATATGATGCCAATGTGTTGGGAACCCGACGATGAAAATGATGATGTGAGTCTTACGATGGCGCGCACATGACGAGAACATGTGAATCGCTACAACCGCCCCCCTGCGAAAGTTTGAAGTGGATTGACTTCGTCAAATAACGTAGAACTTCGCATTCCCTTATTAAATTGTAAAAACAATAAAAGAAAATATATATATAAGACAAATTATTCTTAAAACAAATAACATTTTGTGATATTCTTGGATATTCTAAATCCGTCAGTATTCGTACCCTTAAGTGTGTGTGTATTTAAACCAATACTTGGAAAGTCACTTGTGTATTAAATCAGAATTCAAACCATAGAATAATATCATTGAATCGTGAATATATTTCTCCAAATCTTGACCACATCGTAAGAAGTGTTTGGTTGTGAGTCAAACAAGCCCTATTAGCTCGGTTTTGCCTAAACACCTCAAACTTGACCTGCCCATTGCTCAGCCTCATTTGCGAATTCACATTGTACGAATTCTTCGATGAATTGACAAAACTCTCCTCAGACAACATAGCAAGACCTTTGGTATAGATACTGAATATTCATTCTCACTTCAATTCAATAACTGATTCCGATTTCAAATTCTTCTCCAAAATCACATGTGACTCCCCTTATTGGCGCGTGTATCACATCAAGAATAAACAAGCCAATTTCAGCTCTATAATCATACAATTGTGTTTTTTTTTCTTTCTTGTAAGACTATAGACTTACTAGTCGAATTGTGTAAAAATGTTTCATTTCAAAATTATGCTCGAACTTATTATACCAGAAACTCTTACAAATATACCAATTTAGGTTTATCCTGTCCTTACGGACAAAACTACCCACAATTCCTTTTCCTTAGAAAAAATATACAGTTGGCCAATCTAATCGTTGACATGGGTGTGTGTGAAACCTGCACGTTCCTGCCCGCGCTCGAAGAAGGTTAGCCCGTAGGCCCTGTAGAGTATTGTTTCGCACAAACTACCGCACATCGGTCTTAAATCGAAACTTCGATTTACTAAGCCTAACTTCTAAGTATGTGCAAACCAATTGATGTCTTTAGAAAATACTCCCGTTCGTACCTGTAAAGATAGAAGACCCCCCATTTTTGGATCCGAATACTTTCGAACTTAGCTTGAATACATACGGACAACATCCAACTCAAAAAGTCCACTCATTCATCCTCTCATACATCGCACTACAGGCTCCTACATTCATTTTTCCGCATCGACTTAGTCAGAAGAACATCACCCATTATGTATTCAAAATCCATACTACTTTACCTTCCTAAAATATCCCATGTTCCCCTTTACTTCTTTCATTAAAATCAAAATAAAGATTTTCTCTAATATAGAAAATAAAATTGTCCATCCACTTCACTCATTTCGTATTTTTGTTATACTCTAATAAAACTCGTAATTACTTTCCACACCTGGTTCAATTCACCTCTAACTACCCTTTTGAAAATTATCGAATTTCAATTTATTAAAGAACCTCAAAATACGTATTAAGGGAATCGAACCATTACGCAAATCTTTCGATGAAATATACTACTAGCGACCTCTAGTGAAATTTGCGTACAACCACATTCGAACCTTAACTTACAATACTTATACTGCGGTACAACTTATATTATGACATCACTATTGCCTTTTAAAACAAATCGACTGTAATCGATACCTTAATCGATGTTATCTTAATATCCCTATTGAACATTAGATTTTGATTAATAAATTACTGAAATACTTGTACGTTGTCTAATTAACTAATTTATATAAATATATATTTGACTATTCTATAAATGTTACGTTAATCTTACGAACTAGGTAAGTGAATCTATGCCTTAATAATAGTCTACTATTTATGTCATCTTATCTCTTAAACCCGGCAACACCGTCTCACGACATGTCAAATGTCAATTTTTTTTCCATAACCTATTATCTATTCTACGAAATGGGAATGAAATTACGAATAGAAGAATAATGTACAATAAAACGGATTGTTATGAAGAAAACTGTGATAAAATGAGTCTACGATAATAAGGTAACTATTTTCTACGCTTGTTACTATGTCCTGACTAAAATATTGAGCAAAGAAAAATCGTGTTGTGGGTGATTATCTCAGCGAAAAAAAATTGCGGCGGAATTGATAACTATAGTGTGAAACAATTATATTAAAAGTTTTAATTTTTTTCTGAAAAGAAGACAAAAATTATTATCTTAAGCCAAATCGCAAAGTATTGTAAAATTCATTTATGTTTAGTAATTATTTTTTTTGCGGTAAAATTATAATTTTGGTGCGGCGTCCAGTATTCGTTTTTCCTCATAAATGTCTTTGATAGAACCATATCATCAAAGTTTTAAACTAAAATTGCATTTATTTATAATCTTTATAAGTTTAAGTATCTTATATGGATATATAAATAAAGATTAATACATAAATAGATACTCAAAATTGAGCACTAATTGTTGTCCGGGTGACATTGACAATTTTGGTGGTAAATATTGAAAATGTGTTTATGGATGAACGAAACGCAACAAGACCAGCAAATGTGTGTTACCCTGTTCGTTTAGTTCCGCTCCGGCATGGAGCGATGACACACATGTCGTACCTTGCTGGATGTGTCCACTCAGCACGTAAGTATCTAATTTTGGTGGGGTACAAATACGTTTTGACACAATTTTTGTGGTATATGTTTCTAGTGACTTAGCAATAATTGATTGTGTGTGAATTGTTTGTAAGACGTGTTAAAGGTTTCCTTTTTAAAATATAAATTTAAATTGGAAGTAAATAATACGGATATATTTTAAATATTTTTTTAATCACTTTTTCTAATTTTGGTGGAGCAATTTTGGTGGTTTTGGTGGTAATTTGAAAGTCACCAAAATTGCTTGATGCCACCAGAATTGTTAATTCTGTAATCTGTATATAATTACACATTTGTAATCGCATTTCCAACACTTTGGACTCGGTGAATTTATTTGAAGTCAAGTATAAACAATACACCTAATATTACAAGCTGTCGGTGAGGGTAATCTTAGCTTAGATATGCTTATGCTGGTGGCGGATTCTATAGCTCCTATCCTTCCCTGTATTACTATTTTTTTTCCTCTGGCACGTTTCCTACAATTTGGAAATGCGACCATGTGATTCCTCTCCCTAAAACCCCTAATCCGTCGTACTTTTCGCAGTATCGTCCTATGTCCATTCTTCCCGTCTTATCCAAAATCATTCAATCCTCTGTAAATCCACTTCCCTCATCACATCTAAATACTTGTTCAATTCTTTAGCACAACCACCGCTTTGGTTAAGATCACCGACGACATTCGTCTTAATATAGAATATAGAAAAGTGACTATATTGGTGCTCCTAGATTTTAGTAGTGTTTTTAACACTGTTGATTTTGATATCCTTCTCAGTTTACTTAGTACTTTAAATATATCTCCAACTTCACTGTCCTGGTTTCGTTATTAGCTCTTTGGGGGGCAACAGCGGGTTCGAGTTGATGATCGATTTTCTAGCTGGTGTGAACTGTCTGCTAGTGTCCCTCAAGGGGGCATACTCTCTCCATTACTCTTTTCTGTCTTCATCAACGGAATCACCAACCACAGTTGCTCTCCTCCTCGTTCCATGTCTATGCAGACGATTTGCAGCTTTATGCGTCGGCCAGCATTGATGATTTTGGCTCCTTTGTTTAGCAAATCAATTTAGACCTGGAATCAATCCGTGCTTGGGCTTGGTTCTTTGGTTTGATGAAGAATGCCAAGAAGTCGCAGGCTATTGTCGTTGGAAGCCGTTACTTATTTCCAAGCTTTCAGATCAAGTTAAGCCAGTTATTTTCTTTGATGGTACGCCTGTACTTTTCTCTTCTACTGTAAAAAAATTGGCATTACCATAGATCGGTCTTAACACGCCTGTACCGTCTCTCACTTGAGACTGGAGTTGTCCCGACGTCTTGGAAGCTTGCAAATGTGCAGCCTGTCCCCAAGAAAGGAAGCCGGGCTGACCCTGTCAATTACCAACCAATTTCCGTAACCTCCATACTCTGTAAGACTATGGAGCGTGTACTGAACAAACGCCTCCTTGCATACCTGGAAGTGAACGCCTTGCTCAGTGATTGCCAGTTTGGATTCCGTCCGGGGCGATCAACTGGGGATCTTCTTGTGTATGTCACTCATCTATGGAGCGAGGCGATCCAGAGACATGGGGAGGCTCTCGCCGTGTCTCTCGATATTTCAAAAGCCTTTGACAGGGTCTGGCACGCAAGCCTGGTGGGAAAGCTTCCAGCGTATGGGGTCCCTGAAGGTCTCTGCAAATGGATTGCTGATTTCCTGAGTGAGCGTTCGATCCGAGTAGTCCTTGATGGCTACACTTCGGATCCCAGGGCTATTGACGCCGGTGTTCCTCAGGGGTCTGTTCTGTCTGCAACTCTCTTTCTGCTGCATATTAACGACATGCTTATGCCCGGTACCTTTTGGTATGCTGATGACAGCACAGTTGTTGACAGATACACATCCAGCGCAAATTCCAAGAGGGACGAAATCCAGTCTTGTCGAGAGGCGATGGTGGATCGATTGAACCAAACTCTCGTGGCAGTGTCCGAATGGGGAGATGCCAATTTAGTTGGATTCAATGCCATCAAGACTCAGGCGTGTCTGTTTTCCGCTAAACGGAGTCCCTTTGACCTGACTCCCACTTTCCAAGGTGTATCCGTTCCGATTTCAGACCACCTAGAGCTTCTTGGGATGACCTTATCATCCAACCTGAACTTCGACCAATACATTGAATCCTTGGCTACAACTGCAGCAAAAAAACTTGGAATCCTATCTAAGGTGAGGCGGTACTTCACGCCGAGACAGCTGCTTCAACTATATCAGGCGCAAGTCCGATCATGCATGGAGTACTGCTGCCATCTTTGGGATGGGTCCGCCAAATACCAACTGGCCGCCTTGGATTCAATTAACAAACGTGCGAAGAAGCTCATTGGCGACCCTGCCTTAGTTCAGGAAAAGCTGCAAAACCTCGAACACCGCAGGAAAGTCGCCTGTTTATCGGTTTTCTACCGGATACACTTTGGTGAGTGTGCACTAGGACTGCATGAATTAATTCCACCGTCTGCATTCAGACAATACAGTACTCGGCGCGGACTTGGATTCCACCCTTATGTTGTCGATATACCACTGATTCGTACGAAACGCTTTGCGTCTACTTTCCTTATGAGGACAGCTAAGGAATGGAACTCTCTTCCTGCGCACCTGTTTCCTGAAAAATATAACTTGGATCTCTTCAAGTCGAGAGTGAATAGGCATCTTCTAGCCAAGCATCATCTTAGGCCTTATTGTCACTTAACATCAGGTGCAATCGAGGTTAAATGCATGGCTATTTTGAATAAAAAAAAAAAAAAAAGATCAAACTTTGTCTTGGGCACCTCATATTTCTGAGATCAGTAGGAAACTTTTCGCGTCCCTTCATTCATTGAGGTGTCTGCAGAATTTCCTTCCTCTTCATACGAAGATCATGCTTGTCTGCTCTCTTTAGCTTTGGTCTCCGCAAGTTTGATCACGTATTTCAATACCGCGCTCAACTTAAGTTGCTTCCGATCCGTCAGCGCTATGGTTATATTTATTTTATATGTATTTATATAGATATTACGTAATATGTATTACATTGACTGTTTGCCTATCTCTCTCTCATTTGGTTTTTGCATTTTCATTTGTACTATTGTAGTTATGATATTGTACATGTTGCTTGGTTTGTCTGCCATTTACTTTTGTTTAACACTCATTTACTCGAAGGTTAATTGGAAGAAATCCCTTAAAGGTATAAGTTCGCTTTTGTACATGCTTATTTTTTTGAAATGTACGAACGAGTTAGTGATTGTATTTTCATAGATATTTTGGTATAATTAAAATGATTACTTAAACATATACTTTCTTTTCATTTCTAGCAGGCAATTTCATTGACAAATATTAATTAATATTAATTTTTAGCACAAGTAACTAATTTTGGTGTAGATGTACAATTTTGGTGGCAGGCAAATTACTAAAATCATAATATCTTTAAAACTATTATGTATAACAAATGGCCATTACTACACAATATTGGTTATGACTTTATTCGTATTATTGATATATAATTTTGACTCTAACATCAAAAATAAAAAAAGCCACCAAAATTAGGTAAATTTCGAGCTTGTTGAAATTCACCCTTGTATGTTTACAATCAAAATTTGTTTTTGTTACAGAATCAGAACAGTTACGTTAACCTTCGTGCAACGGTTATATCTCAAAATGTATGCAAATATAATGAGACCCGGTTAATTGAACAATATGTGATGAAATCGAACTCCACGCCACCTGAAACATACTATCAAAACGTAAGTTAACAAAAGTTTTAACTGCGTTTGTTCATAAAGTAAATCTTGATTCTTCTGTACGCCAATTTATGCTCTTTTCTTGATTCTAATATCTTCTGTTTTCTATTTCCAGACTGCTCGTAAATCTTGACAACTTCTTCAGTAACCAAATTAATCTTGAATGAAGCAAAAGTCATGAAGGATGGCATGAACTGCCCACATCTTCTGCTACAGCTTATTGGAACTTCTTTACAAGGTAATATTATTTATCTTACTGTACTATTGTTTCAATTTAAAAAGAACTTAGTTGTTTAAAAATATCTTCATGCTAATGTTCATGGAAATTACTTAGATCAAAAATAAAGTAGGTACTTCTTCAGGGTCGACATTTGATTAATTTCCTCCTATAATTACTGCTAATTCTTTTCTTGTCTTCATCCTATCATTTTCTCAAATCTGTTTCCATCACCTGATTACAATTTCCATTCCTGTCGAAGTCGAGCAGTTTATTTATGAACTAAATTTATTTCCCTCAAACAACTGCTTTAAATGTTTATATCTCAAATTAAAGTATTTAGATGTACTGTATAATAGCTGTACCTTTGTTTAATAATAAATAACATTTAATCTAACTTGTTTCAATAATTATTTATTTTTCTTTCCAGATTTTTGGATTTCAACAACAAGCTCCGGACAAAATCTACTATAGATCTAAAATGTAACCCGAGTATCATGACTAATGTGTAATAAAACTTGACTGAAGATATATCTACTTAATTATAAGGATATTTAACAGAACTGAATACCTTAATAAATCTGATGGTAACAATACAGACATACTTCGCTCAAAAATAAATTAAATATATGTCAATTGGTTTTCTTGTCTGGTTCTATGATTATACTTTTATACTACATGTGAAGATATATAACCAAGCGATTCTAATAATGACCCATAAGCCATAGATGTGCCTTAATTATTTTAATAAAATTACTTTCATTTCATTTGTTTCATTATGTGTTAATAGAAAACTCAAAGGAGTCCGCCCCCCCACTTATGAAATCACTAACACTCCTACTTTCCTTATATTTGCTATATTTAATGTTTCTAATAAGACTTATATTAAACTAAAAGATTAATAACTTAATATTGTAGTTAGAAGCCTTATACAAAGGTTAACATTGTATCTAGGACCATATTTATCAGATCTCATTGTGAAACATTTCCTACACTGAACTAAAGTCTATAAATAAATCTACGCCCCCCGAAATAATAAATCCCTAGTATCCTCATAGTCTATCCTTAATTTCATAACAAATTTACAACACAGCTTGAACTAATAACTGATGTAAAAAAAAATCTTCACAAACTCGTATTTCCTGTAGTCAAGAACAATGACATCTTGTAATGCATGCATGAGCTACCTACTAAATAAACAAATCCTGGGAACGCGCGCCAATTGGAATGCTTACGAGCTAAGTACTTTAACTCTAAGTATCCTGAGTCACGGGACCACCAGTCGTAATGTCTGCTAAGCCCTAACTAAAGGTACAGGTCCTTCGTCTGCTTCACCCTCGTCACCAAACTCTACTCCTACAACGAAGCCCTAAGGAAACCCTACAACAATTACCTAAGAATATCTTAACAGCAGCTCCCAGTCTTCTATATCCTACAACTAAACAAATCTGAATATGAAAAGGATCTTTATACAGTTGAGCTGAACATTTCTTATAACGAATGGCCAAAAAGTGATCGGTAAAACCGTTGTGAACGTCTAGATTGGTCGGATCCTACGTTGTTGTAGTAACTCAAGCCCTTTTAAGAGAAATCTAACCGTGATGTGTCGCCAAGTGCTTCCATACCCATTCACTGTGCTATGTTACCATATATTACCAAATAAATGTGTATTCTTTTACTTATTTAATGCAAGCTTCTCCTACCCTACTGTTACCTTGGTTCTTTGTACTAAATTAAATTTCTAACTTAACTTAATGCTATCTATCCTCAAAATATAAACTGTTACTTCCTATGTGGGCTAGCCAACAAAATATCTATAGTTCCTATAGCAGATTTCAATATGAAATATTATGGATACTCTTATAAAAGTTGTTTAATTCTATATGAAAATCAAATTCATTTAGTTCATAGTCAGATATAGTTGAACTAGATTTCATTAGGTAACAATAAAAATCAATATGTGAATCAACCCAAATATTATTAAGATTCCGAAATGAAGGGTAATTTAGTTTTTAAAATTGCATGTTCTCACTCCAGAATGATTAGAAATCATTTGTCTATGTACAATATGAAACTAGACTTCATTACCAATCTATAAATAGGTGGAAGTTACAGGATCTATGAGATTTTATTATGAATTTAATTGTTCTTAAGTTTTCATATTTGACAATATTGAATAAATTTTGTCATTACACCTTAATCTGAGAAGATGGTATACATCCCTTAAATAAACTATAGTAGAACAATCTGAAGTGGATTCTAGACCTATACAATAAATAGGAAGTCGTTATAGTCTTCACAATTAAGACCTAGTAAAACCTAGATTATAGTAGGATGAAGAAGGTAACTTTAAGGTGTAAAAAAAAAATATAATTTTTTTTTTTAGAAAATCGCCAACCCTCCTAAGTGTGTGAAGGAATAATACTGTATGCCTTAGCTATCTATTCTATTTTGGCAAAGCTAATTAAGACATACAGCACAGGGATGGACGGACCTTCACGCCTGGCTAATAACTTATCAAACCACTGTGGGATCTCATCACATCTATGCATAACGTCCTACCTTAGGCAAAGTGTGAAGGATCCATCTTTTAGGGAAGCCCTTTGGCGCAAGCTTCTTAAGTTAACTACACAAGGCCTACGCTAGGTTAAGCTACCTGCCTAACCCTACAACTTGCTAAATATATGTAATGATTGTAGAACTGATAATTCAGAAAAAATGAAGTTATAATTTTATTTGTAAGAAGTCTAATACACTACTCTTCCCTAGTAGGTATGAACCCTTCTAATGAGTTCTAGAACTTGGTTTTCGTTTGACCATATTCATAAATGTAGCATACCCTTGAAATCATGAAGACTATTGTGCCGATCGGAGTATCTTTCAACTCTCGAATGACTGATTTTGATAAAGGAAATTACTCTCAACCTTTGTGATATAAATTACTTTAGTTCTGAGATCTGTGATGTAAATACGAGAACGAATAACTTTCATTATTGCTATCCATAAGTCCCCGGCTTTTCTTTTAGCAATTTACACTTCAGATACTCCACATCCAGTCTTAGG
This sequence comes from Apotomis turbidana, assembly GCA_905147355.2. NCBI lineage: Eukaryota > Metazoa > Arthropoda > Insecta > Lepidoptera > Tortricidae > Apotomis > Apotomis turbidana. The sequence continues at coordinate 16,246,819 of LR990288.1, read as the reverse complement.
AATGCTTTGTATTTCCATACTATACAACAATCCACAATTTCCTTGTCAAAATTATAACAATATATAAAATTATTTTTGTTCATTGTTAAGCGAATGTCATCTGTCAGCTGATTCTACTTAACTTTAGTGTTGCCATTCTAACACTAAGGCTATAACTAATGTACATTACTTTAAATCATAATCGGTAATTTTAACTAATTGTTTTATAAATATTGATGTCAAATTAAAGGTTTTAAATATCTGATTGGTTTTAAATAACAGGTTTCTCTATTTTCTTTATAAACTGTTACAAGATTTTGTTTTTCACTACTGACATCCCAAGTCATAAACACTAGTAAAGCAGTAGGTCAGCCTCTGCATCTACTATACCTGACGAGAATAAAATAATTTGAATAGATGTTATGTTAGTTAATGATGAATGGCCGATAGCTCGGAAGATAAAAAAAACCCCGTCCTAATGTTCCTATCAGTGTACCTATCTCTATACCCTGTTCCCTAGCTAGTACAAAACACTAGAGGCCTAAACCTCATATTTACATTTAAACGTGTATGGGACCTAGGTAAGCTAAACTATAAATTCGGGAGATTAACCCGAGGTTGGACTAGAATCGGTGTAAGTGGGTCCCCCCTTGCGTGGCTAAGACACCGGAAACGCAGAGTAACCCGCCCTAATATGTGTATATAAAGCAGACATATAAATATATAAGTATATGAGACCGAACATGGAGGTCCATTTGGCTTCGGCAAGCGCGGAAAGGCCCGCATGTCCAACACGTGTGGTCCTTGCTTCCACCAAACAAAACTATCCACATTCGTAGGCTATTCACTGCACTTATATATGGCAAGTGCCCGAGCTGCCTAACTCGGGTAAAACTAGAAGAGTCTGAAAGATATTCGTTTAACAGCCGCAAGGTTAAATATCTTTCATCTGGCAACCATGTACCAAAACACTATTTCTGGCATGTAATTATGCTTAATAGCTCTCAAACAACAAAGTCCCAATAAATTTTAATAAATAATTATAATCCCGAAAAATAATCTAAATTCCAACAGAAATTCCCCTTAGAATTATATTTAGTAAGTACCTTAATGCCAGAGATCAGTGTTACCCGTTCGAAGTTGCAAGAAAGAATGAATCCCATCCTTCAATTCTCCTCCGTATTTATACTTAGCTGTGGACAAAGTGGACTAAGTGGACAAAGTGGACAAAGTGGACAAAGTGGACAAAGTGGACATAGTGGACATAGTGGACATAGTGGACATAGTGGACATAGTGGACATAGTGGACAAAGTGGACATTCTCACAATTTTGATCATTACGCAGTATAAATAAAGCTCAATTCTTCCGTTGGTAAATTTTTGTGAATAGTAATTTGCTATTTTAAAAGGTAGGATGCTTAGTTATTGGAATATTTTTACTTGCTTTCGTAAACATTCATACTGCTAATTCTTTTAGGCATTTGTATTGTATAATAATTATTAAGTGATGATTCTAGCATTTAGATGGCGAAATATGAAATTTTGAATGTTAAATTATAAAATAATAATACTTATATACGGATTTGCTATATACGAGTTAATGTTAATTAAATTTGTATACGTATTAAGTTATAAATGATTTTTATGTATTGACGTGTAATATTGAGAATATTATAAATAAATGAATATGAATGAATATGATGCCAATGTGTTGGGAACCCGACGATGACAATGATGATGTGAGTCTTACGATGGCGAGCACATGACGAGAACATGTGAATCGCTACAATCTCTATTCTACCTCACTTAACTAATTTCCTACAACATTCCGACTTTATACTATATTAAAATTAAATTTATTTAAATAATCATTCCATCTCGATATCATATTAATTACTGATAAGTGATAACAGATAACACTCTGTCACTTGTCAACTGTCAAATCAAACCTGCTCGCAGGCGTCTTGTTCACTCAGCCTGGCTTATGTTTTTAATTTAAAAAATGAATTACCTATTATTATTTTTCCCAATTATGTAAATAATGCATAAATAATATTAAATGTATCCCTAAATATCTAAATCTAATAAAATGAACACATTGAGTAGAGTTGTGTCTACGTATCTGATTTGGGCTAAAGTAAGTATATTACTTAATATTATTATTTTATGTAACGTAAATTAATATCTAAAACTTAAATAAACCACCTATTTAATTATTAATCAATATTAAAAATAACCTTTTGTAAAGCGTTAACACAAACGTCACGAATTTAATCGTATCTCAAACAATCCACTATTGAACAACAGATAAAAATAAAAAATGCCTAAATGAACGTGAACTGTCAACTAATTACTGTTTGCAAAATATCGATTGATACGCAAAATCGCTTTATTTTAATATAAATCTTTTGTTTCAGGTACTATTACTATGTGAAATAAGAAAAATATCGTGTGTTCATAACAAGAAGCTACTCTATTCACTATAATTTGTGTATAAATGCAACAAAAAGTGTCTCTTGACGACGTGCACAACGCCCATCACGGCTAAATTTTCCTTTCCACTCTCACGTCAACAATTGTACCCGTAAGGGCATCATAGTTCAAAGCTCAAGTGTTCAAAGATCCCTTCAATAAAACCGCCACTAACAACTCCACTAAAATTCCAAAACGAAATGACACAACGAATAACAATTGTCGATCTACAAAACGCAAGAAGACAGCAAGACATGAAACCTCACGACAAACTGCATCGGCGCGACCTCAACAATCCCGGACTGATCCTATCCATGGTCAACGGCACAAATTGTAAAGCTTATAAAGACTATCTGCTAAATAAATATATCCTGGGAACGCGCGCCAATTGTAATGAATGCATGAGCTAAGAACTTCAACTCTAGAGCTATCCTGAGTCACGGGACCACCAATCGTAATGATGCTAAGCCCTAAACTAAAGGTACAGGTCCTTCGTCTGCTTCACCCTCCTCACCAGACTCTACTCCTACAACGAACCCCTAGGAAACCCTTCAACGACTACCTAGCCTTCCAGAACCTACAACTAACCAAACCTAGATATGAAAGGATCTTTATACAGTTGAGCTGAACATTTCTTATAACTAATGGCCAAGGTGATCGGTAAAACCGTTGTGAACGTCTAGATTGGTCGGATCCTACGTTGTTGTAGTAACTCAGTTTCTTTTAGGAGATGTAGCCGTGATGTGCCGCGAAATGCCTCGTACCTGAATAGTGCAAAATTACTATGTATTTTGTTAAATTAACTAAATAAGTGTGTATTCTATTATTTATTTTGTGCAAGCTACTCCTATCCTACTGCTACCTCGGTTCTTTGTACTAATTAAATTCCTAACTTATATAGTTCCTATATCAAAATCAATATGGAATATTACAGATACTCTTATGAAAGTTGTTTAATTCTATATGAAGTATCGAATTCATTTAGACCACAGGCAGGTATAATCGAACTAGATTACCTTATGTAAAAATAAAAGTCAATATGTGATTCTATCCAAATTTTATTAGAATTCTGGAATGAAAGATAATTTAGTTCTTAAAATTGCATGTTCTTACTCCAGAATGACTAGAAAACATATGTCTATGTACAATATGAAACTACACTTCATTACCAATCTATAAACAGGTGAAAGTTACAGGATCTATGAGATTTTATTATGAATTTAATTAATCTTAAGTTTTCATATTTGACAATATTAAATAAATTTTGTCATTACACCTTAATCTGAGAAGATGGTATACATCCCTTAAATAAACTATAGTGGAACAATCTGAAGTGGATTCTAGACCTAAGCAATAAATAGGAAGTTGTTTTAATCTTCACAATTAAAAACTAGTAAGACTAGATTATAGTAAAATGGAGAAGACATCTCAATGAGATTCCTCCTACAGGAAGGACGAATAAGAAGTTTTATTTAGCTAGAATTTCTGGAAAACTGAATATGTTTAATCGATATAGTTAAGGACTAGCATAGGCTAGTCTATAGTAGAATGAAGAAGGTAACTTTAAGGTGTATAAAAAAAAAAAAAAATTTTTTTTTTTTAGAAAATCGCCAACCCTTCTAAGTGTGTGAAGGAGTAATACTGTATGCCTTAGCTATCTATCCTATTTGGCAAAGCTAATTAAGACATACAGCACAGGGATGGACGGACCTTCACGCCTGGCTAATAACTGATCAAACCACTGTGGGATCTCATCACATCTATGCATGACGTCCTAGCCTACGGCAAAGTGTCAAGGATCCATCTTTTGGGGAAGCCTTTTGGCGCAGGCTTCTTAAGTTAACTACACAAGGCCTACGCTAGGTTAAGCTACCTGCCTAAACCTACAACTTGCTAAATATATGAAAAAGTTGAAAAGATTATGACATATCCAAATGATGAAGTTATAATTAAAATTGTAAGAAGTCTAATACACTACTCTTCCCTAGTAGGTATGAACCCTTCTAATGAGTTCTAGAACTTGGTTTTCGTTTGACCATATTCATAAATGTAGTATACCCTTGAAATCATGAAGACTATTGTGCCGATCGGAGTATCTTTCAACTCTCGAATGACTGATTTTGATAAAGGAAATTACTCTCAACCTTTGTGATATAAATTACTTTAGTTCTGAGATCTGTGATGTAAATACGAGAACGAATAACTTTCATTATTGCTATCCATAAGTCCCCGGCTTTTCTTTTAGCAATTTACACTTCAGATACTCCACATCCAGTCTTAGGAATGCTTTGTATTTCCATACTATACAACAATCCACAATTTCCTTGTCAAAATTATAACAATATATAAAATTATTTTTGTTCATTGTTAAGCGAATGTCATCTGTCAGCTGATTCTACTTAACTTTAGTGTTGCCATTCTAACACTAAGGCTATAACTAATGTACATTACTTTAAATCATAATCGGTAATTTTAACTAATTGTTTTATAAATATTGATGTCAAATTAAAGGTTTTAAATATCTGATTGGTTTTAAATAACAGGTTTCTCTATTTTATTTATAAACTGTTACAAGATTTTGTTTTTCACTACTGACATCCCAAGTCATAAACACTAGTAAAGCAGTAGGTCAGCCTCTGCATCTACTATACCTGACGAGAATAAAATAATTTGAATAGATGTTATGTTAGTTAATGATGAATGGCCGATAGCTCGGAAGATAAAAAAAACCCCGTCCTAATGTTCCTATCAGTGTACCTATCTCTATACCCTGTTCCCTAGCTAGTACAAAACACTAGAGGCCTAAACCTCATATTTACATTTAAACGTGTATGGGACCTAGGTAAGCTAAACTATAAATTCGGGAGATTAACCCGAGGTTGGACTAGAATCGGTGTAAGTGGGTCCCCCCTTGCGTGGCTAAGACACCGGAAACGCAGAGTAACCCGCCCTAATATGTGTATATAAAGCAGACATATAAATATATAAGTATATGAGACCGAGCATGGAGGTCCATTTGGCTTCGGCAAGTGCGGAAAGGCCCGCATGTCCAACACGTGTGGTCCTTGCTTCCACCAAACAAAACTATCCACATTCGTAGGCTATTCACTGCACTTATATATGGCAAGTGCCCGAGCTGCCTAACTCGGGTAAAACTAGAAGGGTCTGAAAGATATTCGTTTAACAGCCGCAAGGTTAAATATCTTTCACCTGGCAACCATGTACCAAAACACTATTTCTGGCATGTAATTATGCTTAATAGCTCTCAAACAACAAAGTCCCAATAATTTTTAATAAATAATTATAATCCCGAAAAATAATCTAAATTCCAACAGAAATTCCCCTTAGAATTATATTTAGTAAGTACCTTAATGCCAGAGATCAGTGTTACCCGTTCGAAGTTGCAAGAAAGAATGAATCCCATCCTTCAATTCCCCTCCGTATTTATACTTAGCTGTGGACAATGTGGACAGTGGACAAAGTGGACAAAGTGGACAAAGTGGACAAAGTGGACAAAGTGGACAAAGTGGACAAAGTGGACAAAGTGGACATAGTGGACATAGTAGACATAGTGGATATAGTGGACATAGTGGACATAGTGGACATAGTGGACATAGTGGACAAAGTGGACATTCTCACAATTTTGATCATTACGCAGTATAAATAAGCTCAATTCTTCCGTTGGTAAATTTTTGTGAATAGTAATTTGCTATTTTAAAAGGTAGGATGCTTAGTTATTGGAATATTTTTACTTGCTTTCGTAAACATTCATGCTGCTAATTCTTTTAGGCATTTGTATTGTATTATAATTATTAAGTGATGATTCTAGCATTTAGAGGGCGAAATATGAAATTTTGAATGTTAAATTATAAAATAATAATACTTATATACGGATTTGCTATATACGAGTTAATGTTAATTAAATTTGTATACGTATTAAGTTATAAATGATTTTTATGTATTGACGTGTAATATTGAGAATATTATAAATAAATGAATATGAATGAATATGATGCCAATGTGTTGGGAACCCGACGATGAAAATGATGATGTGAGTCTTACGATGGCGAGCACATGACGAGAACATGTGAATCGCTACACAATGAACACACGACGCGTGTCTTGGTTTACGGTTAATTACCACCCAAGTCTCGCCAATTATTCCGGGGCACGACCACCAAAATAAATTAACTAATCTGGAGACTTTCGTTAATTAACTGGGCGTGCCTTGAACTTGTTGTTTTTTTTTTTGTAAAGGACGGCTTAAAAACTTAATACAATTAGTATTAAAAGCTGTTTATTACGGCGTGGCATTCCGTGGCGTGGTCTACTTAGTTAATTAATTAGTATAATACGCTAATATACGCAGCGATCGCCCCATACTGCGTGTCCAGTATAACGACGCGTCCAGTTTCTTTCTATGACTGCTGCGACTACGGCTGCTTTGGGTGACCTTTTAGAGGGTTGTAGCTTCTTCATGGAAGGTATTGTGGATATCCTCGAGATCATAGTGCCTTTCAATTATGCATAATTGTTATCTTAAAGGCTTGGAAATTTATATTAAAAATGTATTATACAGGGTGGAACAGATCGAGGGACTTTTAAGCAAACAGGGTATTGTTCAGACTGAGTACTTCATTTTTCACCAATGAACTATGTAAATATTTCTATCCATTTTTGAGATACAGTTTGTTAAACATTAGTGTAAAAATCTGCACATATCAACCCTAGCATATTTGAAGTTTGAACATCGCTTAAGTTAAAGACAGGTGTCAATTTAAAATGTAAATAAAACCATTGAATTAGTAGGGTTGTCACTGATATTAAAATATTTTATTTTAATAACATTTTTTTAATTTTAGATCCAGCTTTACAATTATAATAGGTCGATTGTAGATCACTCAGATGACACTACCCTGTCAGCCTAGTCTTTAGAAATGTTCCACCCTGTATATATTTAAAAGTCCTATCGTTTCCTTGAGCAGTTTCCATAATACCTCGCGGATAAGTTCACGGAGGCGACTCCTCCCCACCGTGGGGAACTGTCGACCAACTTTTAATTCCGTGTCGTCATTAATTCGGGATTTGTATCGCGTTCGTCGCGCAGACACTTCTATAATGACTTGGCGATTAAATAGCGATTCGTGTTATTATAGAAATACATTACTTGTTCAAGGCATTTACATGTAAGGTGCTTTGGGGTAAATTGGACATATTTTTAGGCGAGTGTAAAGTATGTTAGGTTTTGGGCTCGTAAGTCAGAACCTAAGAAGTATTCCTTCCAAGTAATGAGATCTTTACGAAATTGGATATATTCATCAACGGTTTGTGAAAACAGCGTTTCAATACGTTGCTTGAATTTGGAAACAAATTAGAATAAAAAAAAATATATTTTGAATACTATTTCTTAAGGAGTGGGTAATTTCGAAAGCAAGTGGGGCAATTTCGAAGCTGGTTTTTATGCAATATGAGTTTAAGAATCATATTTCTTTTTAGTTCTAATTTATCCCCGCAAAGATCCAAAAATCGCACTGCTTTTATTTAATCGACTGCAACACACGTGCCCTCACGACTAGCGATGCGAAGTGAACTGAAGCGGGGGAGGAGATAAACATGGCGTTTTGACAAGCGTTGCAAGCGTAGAATTTGTTCCCAGTTTAGTAGAAATGTGTGATTTTCGACTTATCCCCATTTTCGACTTTACCCGAAAGCACCTGTAATTATAAAAAAGAGTATTCCTGTGTGGGTCAGTAATACCCAACCTATTCCTCACACCACACAAAGCGCACGCATACTTTTCATTGTTATCTCTTTTGGTCTTTTTACAAACTGTATTTTATTGGTTGTTTGTGTAAAATGTGACACAGTCGGTTGTAAGACGTGGCGATGCGGTGGATTTTGTCCGAAAAAAAGCGGAAGATGGAGCTCTGCTCTGGCGCGGACTGGTGTGTAGTTATGAGCCTCGCGACGCGTAGTGAAGGGCGTCTTTTTCGCTCTTATCTATCGCTCTTATAAACGGAAAAGTCCTGAGTAACTGACTGACTGAGTGACTCATCAACGTAGAGCCGAAACTGCTGAACCTAGGAACTTCAAATTTCTAAAATAGATCAAGTATACAATGGAAGCAAGGAATAAGAAAGATATTTCATTTTCAGAGAAGATATTTCAAAATTCATCCCCTATCAAATTGGGGTTGGAAGTTTGTATGGAAAAATGTAATGTTTGAGTAGGAGATATATAAGTTCGTGTACAGATTCTAGACCTAAAAACAAGAAAACTAATTTCAGGATTTTGAAATAGCCATCCTTTAAAGGGGTTAAATGGGAGGTGAAAGTAAGTATGAAGAACTTGGGATTCTTTGAGTAAGAAAGATAATAATTCGTGTACAGGTTCTTCATTACAAAGTAAGTTAACAACTATTAGCATATTTGGAAATTCATCCCCGAAAGAGATTAAATGGAAAATGGAAGTTTGTATGAGTGACGTGGCCTTTTTGATTGATTGTGCATCATCTTACGTGTAGAGCCAAAAACTGAGATTGTAGATCAAGAACTGTGAATATAAAACGTTTTTGAAAATTCATCCCCTTATGGGGTAAAGTGGGAGGTGAAAGTTTGTATGAAGAGCTTGGGTTTCTTTGAGTAAGAGTAGTAATATTTTGTGTATAGGTTTTTCTATACAAAGTAAGAAAATAACTTTCGTCGTTTTTGGAAATTCACCCCCGAAAGGGAATAAATGGAAAGTGAAACTGTGTATGAGAAACGTGGCCTTTTTTGAGTAAGGGGTGCAGCGGGGGACTCTTCGTCAGAAACTGAGAATATTGATATCAGCGTTTTTGAAAAATTAATCCCTAATGGGGTAAAGTGGAAAGTGAAGGTTTGTATGAAAAGTTTAAGATTCCTTAAGTAAGACTGGTAATATTTCATTTGAATGTTCTTCCATACACAAGAATTTTCGTCAGAAAACAACATTCACCATTTTTGTAAATTCATCCCCGAAAGGGGTTAAATAGAAAGAGAAACTTTGTATGAAAATCGTGACATTTATCTGCATAATAGACGAATCGCGAAATGGGCGAACAGCGTAATAGACCAGTCACGAATGGACGAACAGCGTAATAGACCAGTCGGGAATCGACGAACAGCGTAATAGACCAATCGCGAAATGGGCAAACAGCGTAATAGACCAGTCGCGAATGGACGAACAGCGTAATAGACCAATCATATCATGGACTAACTGTGTAGTAGACGATCAGCCAAACGCGGTTTGGACGAAGAGCGTATCGGCCTAACAGCTAACAAATCATACTACTTTCAGCATTTTTGTCTAAGGGAGAAAGATGAAAGTTTATGAGAGGAATATTTTCGTGTACTTATAAACTGCATTTATGTTTGGAAATTAATCTCCTAAAATGTTTAAATGCAAGGCGATTAGATGGTAAAACTGTATGAAAAACGTGGGATCTTCTGAGTAAGAGTGTCAAAATTTCGGGTATTTGAGTCTGCATTAAAATGTACCAAAAGAAAACTGCATTTTTACTAACTGAGAATACTGATTTTAAACGGTAAGTATTCGAAATTCCTATCCTTAAGGGGATTAAACGGAAAGCCAAGGTTTGTATGAGAAATGTCGTATTTTTTTAAATAAGACTTGAGTAATAGTGCAAATTTCAACGTTTTTGAAGATAAGAAAATTCTCGTTATAAGTTTTTAGGTCCGACAACGAATTAAGAGAATAGGTATGTTAGGTATCGTACGCACAACGCACCTAGATTAGTTCCAAAAATTTGAGTCTCCGTTACCGTTCCGTACTACGATTGTCAATACAGTAGGACGATTCAAAGTTTTCTGTAGGTACGACAAAGACGGAAAACTTAAATACATTTCGATGGGAACATAGGATGTTACTGATTTAATTTTTGCAATATGTCACATAAATTTACAGGACCCTTATTTTATCGTGTTCTTTACAACAACAAGTAAATTCATTATCAAGAGCCAAATAGAGCCATATACTCCCATATTCCGAACAATAACCGATGCTTCTTTTTAAACGGTTTTATTTAGCTTGCCCTGTTTGTTTATTTGGGTCAAATCTAGTAATTGAAATTTGACCCCCTTCCTGTCGACGTATTGATCTGAAATTTGGTACGCATCTTTGGTTTTGGTGACAATATAATTTAATACATTCGGTATCATTGTAAATTCAAGATGGCCGCCGCTACAAAATGGCGGATTACAAATTTTATCACTACTTCCTCTATATGGGTATCAAATGAAAGGGCTCAATCAGTAAAATAGAATTCTTTGTGAAAATAAAATGAAAATCCAATATGGCCGCCAATAAAATGGCAGGTTAATTTTTCTTTTCATAACCCCTTCAATATGGGTATCAAATAAAAGGTCTAGTCTAGTAGAATAGTTTACACTATGAAAAATAAATGAAAATCCAATATGGCCACCAACAAAATAACAGGTGTTTTTTTTTCACTACCCCTTCAATATGGGTATCAAATGGAAGGGCTTGAGTAATAGAATACTGTAATACCTTGTTTTGACAAATTTAAAATCTAAGATGGCCGGCGATGACGATGGCGATTTACTTAATAATTGTTTCAATATGGGTGATGGATATCAAATGAAAGGGCAAGTCGAAAGCTGCATAGTGGATCGTAGAGTTTAGAGCAATCAATACCTAACAGTAATATGACTGATGAAATTTAGACAACTTTTCAATAAAAATATAATGATGATACAATACAATGATGAAATTTAGACAACTTGTCAATACAAAGGACTTCATCAACTTAGAATCGGGATTCAAGCATGGATCTTGGTTCTAGACTTGGGCGCATCTTGTTGTCTAATAGCCTTGCCCCTCTATTGGACCTCTAGGTAGGTTGATTGTTTTAATGTCCATTACTCATGAGAACGAAATGGTAAATATCAATAAAACAAAAACAAACAAAAATAAAACAGAAACAGCAACTCAACGAAAAAGAAGGCTTAATAAAGCGAAAGAAAAGCATAGAGCGTACAAAAGAGAGTGAAATTGGAACTCATAGTCGACTACAAAAAACGAAGAAAACGGTTAGCGTCAGAGACACCTGTGCAACATGAGGCCAGGTTGTGTAGCCAACGTGAGAGACAAAGGTATCTGGTAGCGTCCGAAACACCTGAGCAATGTGACCCCAGGATAAAAGGGCAACGTGAGAGACAAAGAGAACTGGTATCGTCCGAAACACCTGAGCAACGCAAAGTCAGGTTAAATAACCAACATTAGCGTACCCTGTAATGCAGAACTGGAAACCTACACCAAATCATCATCATCTACCTGTAGAATTATCTTCAAGAACAACGTTACTTTTTCGTTTTCGTTTCGTTATGTCTCTGCTGCCAAACACATGTCACCAGTAATAAAACAATAGCACCATCAAAGGCTTTCTGGAATAATCTGGATCCAGGTTCTATACCAGACGTGATTGAACCGCTGACCCAGGCGGAGCAACGTTTACCGTCCAGAATCATACCGTTTAAAAGTTGCAAAATTTACTGGGCCATAAAAAAACCTTGAAATAATGAGGAACTTACTGAATGAATTAAAAAGAAAGAGAAGTATGTAAAAATAAAATCGTTGGGCGTGTGAAATTTCTATCAAGTCAAGCGCTATATCATTATATCATACGCTGGCTACACGCGCCCAACGATTTTATTTTTTGTCTGATCAATGCCCTAGATTGATGAGGAGAGTGGTGTGATGTCTGGTACCTAGGACCTACCGAATTATTTTTTACCTTTTATTACATTTTCAATAAAACCGTTTAACTTAAAAAATTTTTTACTCATTTTTTATTAAACCCAACTCTCTCTCCGCACTTGGAAAAGCGTCATCTGTCGGCTTGTCTATTCGGCTAAACCCTGAGCTAATTCGAGTGTACTTTGCGACATCACCAAATAAGCTATGTCTCAGGTATATCGCGTGTAACTGTCATTAAACTGCATAAAGTGACTTTTCACGTTACTACTCGGTTTTGCGCCTGCAATCTATGGAGTCGCATATAAATGAGGCACAAATTTAACGCGACCGGGTTGGTCAGAGAGCTCTCTGAGATATCAAAGAGATATATAATTATGGAATTAAGGTCCTGTATTGAGATTACGAAGACTTCATACCGATATTGGTATCACGCTCTTATGATCTTTAATATCAAACCCGCCTTAACTTACATATTGAGCGAGGCCTACATCGCTCGGCTGTTTACTCGACAAATACAAAATATTGGAAATAATGGGAGCATGTTAAAAAATGTTTAATAAATTCGCATGGGCGAAGCCAGCTCAACATTTATGCAATATTTCAATAAAAAAGATATAAGTATATTTTCACACGGAACTTAAATAGGATATTTATTTTCCTAAGGTATTTCATTAGGTTTTGATGTTTTGTTTGTGAGTCAACGAACCTACAAAGGAAAAACAGTATTTGTTTCTTGTAGTAGACATCAGACATACGTAATAAGCTAAGGCCATATTTCGGGTTCATCTTACTCTTTCCTTCATCGCTATTTGTTCATTTCAGTACAATATAAGCGAGCTGGCAGTAGAGGAAATTGCAAAATGAACATAGCTATCAGAGTAATTTTTATTGTAGAACAGAAATTTAAATGTCTAAAATAGTCATAACCTAGGTACTCTGCCAAATTCTATTGAATCGGATTAACAATATGTACAATGAGCTGCAGGATTGCATGGCCCATTTATGAATGAATTCATTCATAAATGGACCATGCATTTCTGCAGCCCATAGTACCTATTATTCTAACAATTAATTGCATTCAAGTGTTTATTCAAGTACGGGTATTAAGATCGACATGCTCGCGCAACAAGAAGACGTCGATGCCCGCCTCTTCAGTCCCTTCGAGACCAGGAACGTAACATCACGTTCGAAGCGTCAAGATAATTAAATGAACGTCTTAATGTGGGCAAACCGCCACGACACTGCTTAATTTTCATTTACTCATGTTATTGGCTACGAGAGTACCGGCACGAAATCTTTGACAGCGAAAGTGTTTAAATAAATTACCACATTCAGCCATTTCGCTCATTCAATGCCACTGTTAATGTACACGCTTGACACTGACCAGCAACTCCAAGGCCAAGGCTCCAAATTTCCCCTCAAGTTCTTTATCGGCCCGTATCGGCAAGGTGAGGCCGCCAGTAATGGCGGCACACACGCGAGTTCGGCTTTAATCTTACATTTCCGAACACATTTCATTATCCTGGATTTTTTTGAAGGAAACCAGTGTTATACAAATTGCGATGTGAGTTATTTAAGCCCCATTACCGAAAAAAATTAAATATGTAAGACTTTTTCTTCTAGAAATTAATCAATAAAAGCTTGTATAATACCGGTGTCAAGACCCGTAGTGAATTATTTTACGTATAGTTTTTCAACTATACTTGCTATAGTAGAGTTGTTAGTCCGCTGTTTTCTAACATAATTGTGCGCATCGGGTTACAAGCATGAAATTTCTACCACAGATAGAGTGTTCCACGGTGATTATTTTCAGATGTGGAGGGAAGTCAGATTCGTCTCCTGTGAGGCGGGAGAGCGGAGTGAATAGGACAAAGTATCCCTCTTTTATTTCTTTATTGTTGGTCAGCTAAGTCTACTAGGACTTGCTTGGTATCGTTTCCGTGTAAAACAAATATCAGAAATTAATTGCTTATGTTATTTTTGTATAGTTCTATATCAAAATATGGGTGTATGGCCGAAAAGGTAAAAATCACGGGTGTGTAATAATTCATAGAACAACAAATGGTATAACGTTCATCACATCGAATAACATATAATATAATTTCAACACATAGAATCGATCAATTGTTAGAATTATCATTTCGTAGAAAATCAGTTCATATATTTTCATTTCTTATAACAACACTTGATATATTTTTTGTTTCGTATATAAACACTAAATATAATGAACACTTAATATAATGAACATTTAATATAATAAACATTTAATAGAATAAACAAATAACATAATACATACTTAATATAATGAACATTTCATACAATAAGCAAATAACATAATACACACTTAATAGAAAGGTACGTAAATAATAATTATAATATTCGCAACTTTTTGCCAGTACCCCGCCTTAGCTCCGAACTTAATACTTTCCTGGAAGTGGTTGGGTGGATTTGTTCTTGTATGTAAACAGTAGGTATGAATACAAGCAAAACTTTTTTCGGTACGCAAAAAAAAATAACCTCGAAGGCCAGGCGGGAGCTCGCTACGCTTCGCTCCCGCCTGACCTTCTAACCTAACCCGGCCACGTCGGATCTGCTCTGGAAAGTTTTGCTCGCTCGCTTCGCTCGCTCGCTCGTATGTTTTTTTTTGCCAGTACTCCGCCTTAGCTCCGAACTTAATACTTTCCTGGAAGTGGTTGGGTGGATATGTTCTTGTATGTAAACAGTAGGTATGAATACAAGCAAAACTTTTTTCGGTACGCAAAAAAAAAATAACCTCGAAGGCCAGGCGGGAGCTCGCTACGCTTCGCTCCCGCCTGACCTTCTAACCTAACCCGGCCACGTCGGATCTGCTCTGGAAGGTTTTGCTCGCTCGTATGTTTTTTTTTTTGCCAGTACTCCGCCTTAGCTCCGAACTTAATACTTTCCTGGAAGTGGTTGGGTGGATATGTTCTTGTATGTAAACAGTAGGTATGAATACAAGCAAAACTTTTTTCGGTACGCAAAAAAAAAATAACCTCGAAGGCCAGGCGGGAGCTCGCTACGCTTCGCTCCCGCCTGACCTTCTAACCTAACCCGGCCACGTCGGATCTGCTCTGGAAGGTTTTGCTCGCTCGTATGTTTTTTTTTTTGCCAGTACTCCGCCTTAGCTCCGAACTTAATACTTTCCTGGAAGTGGTTGGGTGGATTTGTTCTTGTATGTTAACAGTAGGTATGAATACAAGCAAAACTTTTTTCGGTACGCAAAAAAAAATAACCTCGAAAGCCAGGCGGGAGCTCGCTACGCTTCGCTCCCGCCTGACCTTCTAACCTAACCCGGCCACGTCGGATCTGCTCTAAAAGGTTTTGCTCGCTCGCTTCGCTCGCTCGCTTGTTCAAATTTTGTAATTTATGAATTCAAAACTACATTATACGAAAAATACATTCTATTAAACGTACATTCTATGAAAAGTACATTCTATTAAACGTTCATTCTATGAAATTATTGTTATAAGAAAAGTGCATTATATTAAACGTGCATTCTATCAAATTATTGTTATAAGAAATGACTTTCTATCAATTGTGCTTCTACGAAATAACGATATATGAAATAAACATTCTATGAAACGTTGTTATACAAACTGAAAATTCTACCAAACGTATGTTCGGTCATATGAAAATATGTTAATTGTTTTTCTATGAAATGAGACGCACCCAAAAATCACACCATGTTTTTTTATTCAGTTAGGTAAATTAGTTCAATTTCGTGAACATTTTCAAATTATTATGATTATTTTAAAAAGCTCATTTAATCTAGTTTCTAAAAATATATGCAGGTTGGGCACTTCTCATACAAACAGTACCATAAAATATAATTATGTTAAAGTCGGCGTAACCAACGTAAATCTCCGAACGCATCCTATTTCGCTTCATTAAATACATTAAGTAATGATTATTAACATGTTTTTACATATAGTATTTACCATATATGTCCTAGTAAAACAACTTAATGTAATTAAAACAAAATATTTTTTTGCTAATGTATCACGAGCACACGGGCTATTAAAACATTAAAACGCGAAGCCCTAGTGCAGAAGAAATGTATTTGAATAATCTTTTCTAAGATTTACAGAGGTTGCTTACAAAAACTTTTTTTATACCTAACGCACACTCAAGATCCATTAGAAAATATTCATACCCATTAGTACTCAATATACTCTGACTGCAAAAAATCACGCACTTGTATAGTATTGAAGTTCAAAACCGTTCGCGTATCGGGCTATTAGTCCAGCTCTCCAAGTGCCATCAATAAAAGCAAAAATGAGTAAAATTTTTTTTTAAGTTAAACGGTTTTATTGAAAATGTACTAAAAGGTAAAAAATAATTCGGTAGGTCCTAGGTACCAGACATCACACCACTCTCCTCATCAATCTAGGGCATTGATCAGACAAAAAATAAAATCGTTGGGCGCGTGTAGCCAGCGTATGATATAATGATATAGCGGTTGACTTGATAGAAATTTCACACGCCCAACGATTTTATTTTTTGTCTGATCAATGCCCTAGATTGATGAGGAGAGTGGTGTGATGTCTGGTACCTAGGACCTACCGAATATTTTTTTACCTTTTAGTACATTTTCAATAAAACCGTTTAACTTAAAAAAATTTTTTACTCATTTTTTATTTTCAAGTTTTTAATTTTGTTACATACTTCTCTTTCTTTTTAATTCATTCAGTAAGTTCCTCATTATTTCAAGGTTTTTTTATGGCCCAGTAAATTTTGCAACTTTTAAACGGTATGATTCTGGACGGTAAACGTTGCTCCGCCTGGGTCAGCGGTTCAATCAAGTCTGGTATAGTACCTGGATCCCGATTGTTCCAGAAAGCCTTTGATGGTGCTATTGTTTTATTACTGGTGACATGTGTTTGGCAGCAGAGACATAACGAAACGAAAACGAAAAAGTAACGTTGTTCTTGAAGATAATTCTACAGGTAGATGATGATGATTTGGTGTAGGGACGCCCGGCCGGAAACAGGCGGGCTGTCGATCGCTTGGCTGCGTTCATTCAGCCCAATTCCCAATTGGAGCCAACGGTTACTGTCCCGGCGGCGCTCCCATACAGCCTTCTTCCTCGAATCTTCTTGATCTCCTGCAGAAGGAAAGGACATCTTTAAGGTTAATGTCCCTCAGCTCTTCCTCTTCTAGTTTGTCTTTGTTGAAGATGCTATAGCGTACCATCGCATACATGCCACATTCTGCTATAACATGCTTACTCGTCTCCTCCTGACCACAGTGCGGGCAGTATGGATCACTTACCACACCCTCTACAGGTAGATACCTATCTTAATGCGCCAGTATTTTAACGTTCTGCTTGTACCTACTTGATTAGGATAACAACGTTTGATGCAAATTTCACAAACGTGAATGACCAATGTATTAATAGCATTTTCGAATTGCAGATGATTTCCAGTTCTGCATTACAGGGTACGCTAATGTTGGTTATTTAACCTGACTTTGCGTTGCTCAGGTGTTTCGGACGATACCAGTTCTCTTTGTCTCTCACGTTGCCCTTTTATCCTGGGGTCACATTGCTCAGGTGTTTCGGACGCTACCAGATACCTTTGTCTCTCACGTTGGCTACACAACCTGGCCTCATGTTGCACAGGTGTCTCTGACGCTAACCGTTTTCTTCGTTTTTTGTAGTCGACTATGAGTTCCAATTTCACTCTCTTTTGTACGCTCTATGCTTTTCTTTCGCTTTATTAAGCCTTCTTTTTCGTTGAGTTGCTGTTTCTGTTTTATTTTTGTTTGTTTTTGTTTTATTGATATTTACCATTTCGTTCTCATGAGTAATGGACATTAAAACAATCAACCTACCTAGAGGTCCAATAGAGGGGCAAGGCTATTAGCCAACAAGATGCGCCCAAGTCTAGAACCAAGATCCATGCTTGAATCCCGATTCTAAGTTGATGAAGTCCTTTGTATTGACAAGTTGTCTAAATTTCATCATTGTATTGTATCATCATTATATTTTTATTGAAAAGTTGTCTAAATTTCATCAGTCATATTACTGTTAGGTATTGATTGCTCTAAACTCTACGATCCACTATGCAGCTTTCGACTTGCCCTTTCATTTGATATCCATCACCCATATTGAAACAATTATTAAGTAAATCGCCATCGTCATCGCCGGCCATCTTAGATTTTAAATTTGTCAAAACAAGGTATTACAGTATTCTATTACTCAAGCCCTTCCATTTGATACCCATATTGAAGGGGTAGTGAAAAAAAAACACCTGTTATTTTGTTGGTGGCCATATTGGATTTTCATTTATTTTTCATAGTGTAAACTATTCTACTAGACTAGACCTTTTATTTGATACCCATATTGAAGGGGTTATGAAAAGAAAAATTAACCTGCCATTTTATTGGCGGCCATATTGGATTTTCATTTTATTTTCACAAAGAATTCTATTTTACTGATTGAGCCCTTTCATTTGATACCCATATAGAGGAAGTAGTGATAAAATTTGTAATCCGCCATTTTGTAGCGGCGGCCATCTTGAATTTACAATGATGCCGAATGTATTAAATTATATTGTCACCAAAACCAAAGATGCGTACCAAATTTCAGATCAATACGTCGACAGGAAGGGGGTCAAATTTCAATTACTAGATTTGACCCAAATAAACAAACAGGGCAAGCTAAATAAAACCGTTTAATAAATCGACATATTTTAAATGTGTGCCCATTTCTACCATGTTCTATTCGTTATTACCATAAGCAGTAAATTTTACAGCTTTTGTTAAAACAACATGGTCAAAGAGAGTCTTTATTTTTACTTATCAGTTTTCCCATTACATATGGTCACATTTGTCTACTCACAGTAATAAGCTATATAAAAAGTTGTACATATTATCTGTGTTTTAGGTAAGAACGACAGTAGCTAAGTTAAATGAGTCGCGGCACACACAGACTCCCTAAATAGGTACACATTTGAGTAGATTTTAGATTTCATTCAAACTGGCTACCAGAACTCAATTCAATTAAAATCTATAGAATTAAATTGATTTGAATAACTATTGCATTGGAATGCAACAAATTAAGACACAATTCGAATAATTTTTCAATAACGCACTAAAGGTTCTCTGATACAATAATAAACATTATTGCCTCAGCTCTTTGTAATCGTTTCATTGTTACCGACAACAAATCAAGGACTTTATAAATGAATGAAAGAACAACCTGTCTTTTCTGGAGCCCTTGAACAGTGATTGCTGTGCTTATAACATCCAGTATTCAAATAGATCATGAACATAACCATGCACGCTCTAGGGATTTGATATCGATCAAAAAGATGTCGATATATAATACATGCTTCATTGAAAGTTCTCGATTACTCTAAAACGGTGCGATATCATGTCTAACGAAGAGGATATTTTCATCTAGACGGCAATCTTTAATACCGACGAATATGGAAAAAATATTGATTGTTAAAAATTATATAAAATAAACAAATAAAATACACGCTTTAATTAGTTTATTGTTTTCAATCTGAAATGAAGAGAAAAAATAATATTTATGTTGATTAACATTTAGATGTTGACAGTTACATCGATATATTTTTTTGTCGATAAAATATTTTGCTACATTACGTATCGGTGCCCCGAGTTAGCACAGGTATGAACATAACTAAGAAAGGTGCGTTTTGAAAATTGCCGCAATTTAATACCATTGGAAACGCTCGTAACCCTGGCCTTAGAGCTAATTCCACCATTCGCTGTTATGGGTATGGGCCAACCTATGCATAAAGCCACTCTTCAAGACAATCACGCCACCGTCGCACGAGAGATTGATTCTTTGGTACCGTAATACCTCCTATTTATATATACTTATCAGTGGACTGGTAACAAGCACACTGTGTGAACTCACACAAACAGCACTTAAAATATTAGAGAAATGGTGCAAGGAGAATGACCTATCGGTAAACCCCAAGAAAACTGTCAAAATTCTCTTCACACACAAACGCAAACTGGGGTCATACGAAATGCCAAGCCTCTTCGGTACAAAGCTTACACTCTCCAAACAAGTAAAATATTTAGGGATAACCTTATATGACAAACTGATCTGGAACAAGCATCTTGAGAACAGATTAAACAAAGCCACAGTCGCCTTCTGGCAATGTCGAAGAATGATAGGCAAAAGGTGGGGACTCGCCCCTCACATCACTCTGTGGCTATACAAAACGGTAATCGTACCTATGATCAGCTACGGAGCAGTGGTATGGTGGCCCCGAACGCAACTAGCGTGTGCGATTGCCGGCCTGCAGAAAACACAAAGACTAGCATGCACGGCCGCAACAGGCTGCATGAGGACCACTCCCACCGCAGCACTAGAGATGATCCTAGGTCTTACGCCACTGCACATACACATACAAAGAGAAGCAGCCGCTACGGCGATACGACTAAAAAGCCTAAACCTATGGACGAATAGTAATACCCAACACACAAAGATCTACAGTGAAATGATCACAAAATTCCCTACAATGGAAGCACCAATTGACAAGATACCTAAGACATTAACCTGCAAGAAGGAATACGTCATACTCCTAACAGAAGACCCGAATGAGGGGCTCAACCTAGAGGACCTGAGAATCTTTACGGACGGGTCAAAAACTGAGAAAGGAACGGGATGTGGTGTATTCTCGGAGGATTTGAGTATGCACATCTCTAAACCCCTAGGTGTACACAACACGGTATTCCAAGCTGAATGCGTAGGAATAATAGAAGCCTGCAACGCTATAAAAAGACGCCAGGTTCAGAACACAAACATACGAATACTTTCAGACAGCAAATCCGTACTACAAGCACTAAACAGTGAAATGTGTAAGTACCTCTGCTTTAATATACGAATGTCATCGCAGCATCACAGACGTGTGCGATGACAAAAATACGGTAACATTACAATGGATAAAAGGACACAGCGGCTCGAGAGGCAATGACGCAGCGGATGAATTGGCCCGTAAGGGATCAGAGACACCGCCATGCGGGCCAGAGCCAATAATACCCCTACCACAATCCTACATATACAACATAATGAACCAACACACATTATACCAACACCAAAAATACTGGGAAGACATGGGAACGTGTAGACAAACAAAAGAAGTACTTCCGAATAGGAACCACAAACTCACCACCATCTTACTGAGAACCCACAGGAACCAACTACGCAAGATAGTAGGATTAATAACGGGACATAATACTCTGAACAAACACCTTTTCAATTTAGGTATAACAGACAGCCCAGTATGCAGAGCATGCATGGAGGCAGAAGAAACCACCAATCATATTCTACTAGATTGCAAACAGGTAGAAGGATACAGGATGAAATACCTAGGATCTCCAAGTACCGTACACGAAGCCATAAGCAACATCAAGGCTTTGCTTAGGTTCGTGGAGGAGTTGGGGTGGTTGGAGTAGCGCTACCCCCTTTTCACGCAAAATAGGCACGTTGGATGTCGACTTGCGGAAAATGCCCAGCGCAACTAACTAACTAACTAACCTCCTATTTATAGCCGACAAACAACTTTGAGTTCCGTGGAGAAAAATGTTTCATAGTTTATTGCGACTTCTGATGATATCATCAGAAAACTATCGTGAGACTCAGACATATTAAAATACTTAAACGGGTTTACTGACGTCGTAGAAGTCGAATAACGCTCGACATGTTTCGAATCGGTACGCGATTCATCATCAAGGGGAGACGATCAGTCGCGGCGGCGGCCAACCGAAAACATGTCGAGCGTTATTCGACTTCTACGACGTGAGTAAACCCGTTTAAGTATTTTAATATATCATCAGAAGTCACAATAGTAACGCAACACTTTAGAACGCCTTAATCCAAATTTTTAACACTTTCGCTTAAATCGTTATTTATTGTAAATACTGTAATTAAACATTTGCGTGCAGTGTTTATGTTGATTGTTGCTTTTTCACACAACTAAAGCAAAAAATCCTGTTTGACACATAAAACACTTACACTCTAATGAAGAATAAATGACTACTGCGCAATAAAATTGTCAGCCTCTTTTTTAGTGAGTTGTCTTGTATGTATGTACATAGATGGGGTCTTTAAGACATAATCTTATTAAACGATACATTTTCAAGACGGTCCATATGATTTGCTTTATCGAAATATATATGAATTCTAACGTTTTCGTAATTTTTCACTTGGCTCGTAAGCCAACACATTATTATAATACTAGGTACCTATGTTCTTAAGTTTATAGTAATAATATGTCCGTGGAGGGTCAGACACGACACCTGAAATATTACCTATTGAGTAAACGTTGTACCGTCGGCCGCAGTCGTAACGTGGCGAAACTTCCGGTTCCCGAACTTCAGACCGGGTGTCACTCATTATGTACCGAACTCGTCTCTACTTTAGACATCTGACAGCTCAGTAATGAGTTCGCGAACTAAAGCCAAACTTTAACTCGCCGTGTTATTTTCGTAGCATATTGTTTCATAGAAACAAACAATGCAATATAAATATAAATATGCAAACCAAACCATGTTCCACCAAAATCAGTTTACAAAAGAGACGAACATAAAAAAAATTGTGTAACCGTTTTATTTTTATTTTTATTCTGACCTTTGGATAGTGAAATTGATCAAAGGTGATGCAAAAAAGGTAGGTACTATCGGCTGCAAAATTGCATGGACCCCCTTGAGGCGATAATGGCTTGGACGGCTGTAGGCAAGGTTTGCAGTTAACAAACTAGATGGCGTCTTTGTGTCCAAAGCTGTCGATTTTAATGGCATAATTGAATATAATAGGCTTATAGTCAATAAAAATCTTCTACTATTTAATAATCTAACCGTACAAATTAAAATATACATTTATCATCAAATTGAAAATAGCTTACACCGAAACCGTCCGTCCACCCGTCTTTTTAACTGGCAACCCAGTTCGTTTAACTATGTTGCCCTTCTAAAACCGCTCGCGTTATTTCAAAGAAACCCATCGTTACAGATTCTTTTGACGCCATTTTATACAAAGTAAGTTCGTAATTATAAAATTACGAATGTTTTTATCCACGGTTTCACGGTTTTATAAACATATGCCAAAAAATTATCAGGAATGAATATGAAGTTTACGTAGTTTATACACAAGAGGTGTGATTTAATAAAACTTCAATTAAATCACAGAAAATTAAATGTAAAGGAAATTTAATTATTTAGGCAATATGCGGGGTTATCGTAAGAGTAAGTCATGTTTATCATTACTATTGTCTTAAAAAAAAACGAGGACATGAGTAATAGACACTAATTCGTGTCATTTATTTGTATAAAGCTTTCAAACCAAATAATACCTACCAATTTCATGGTTATGAGGTTTTTATCAAAAAGAAAACATAGGCTCTCAAATTAAACATATACCTAGGTAATTTATGTTTGTGCTTAAGATGTTTGGAACACTACAATTGGAATAATACAAATGTGGAAATCAAAATGTTATGTTACATCATCATTTTTTATATAAAAACATAACACGATATTTATGCAGATATTCGTATGAAAATATTGAGTGTTAAATCAGTTAGGATTCTACAATCAACAATTTAAAACATGACCTGAATTCATAGGTATAGGGATCAATCTAATTGTATAATATAGCCTTAAACTCATGTCAAACTCTAAACAGTTAAACAAACTTTTTAATCACTGGGGTTTATAGTCGCAAAGTCAAAATAATTTATTTCAGACAGTGGTCCATAATATGTTAGTTACATTTACAGAAAACCCCACCAGAACGGGCGCGATTTTTGTTACTATAAAATTAACTAAACAGGACTAATAAATCTACAATAATAAAACAACTAAAAATCATAGTTTCTTTATTACTTACACAGCATGTTTTTTGTTTCATGTAATTCAAGGGAAAAACAATACCACTACTTAACGTTTTGTTGAAGGTAAAAAGCTTAATTATTCGTTTCTGAAATCAGAAAGAGGATTGAAGCTTCACCTTAATCAAAACAACATTTGTTTATTTTATTAGTGAATCAATTTTAAAGACAAAACTGAGACCGGGTTATATAAATAGTTATATTTCGATTTTAGTGTTTTAAACGCTTTTGCTTGTCATTTATCAATTAGCTATAGAAAATTCTCGTGATGTAAAAATATTGTAATAAACTCAATACCTATCACAAAATGGTGTAAAAATATTAAACATGGTTTTTCACTCTTTTTGTTATATTAGAAGCAATTATCATGTTCATGTTCATAATAAATACTAAAAAAAAAATATATATATATATATATTTTTCGATTTCAAACAATAATGAATAATGTAGCATGTTGCAGAATTAAAAAAATATTGTTTTATTTACTAATGTAACCCGGTCTCCGCTAATTGCCATCTTTTGCATTAATAACTAGTATAGCCACCATTTTTGTCTATAACGGCTTGCAAGCGGGAAGGCATCGATTCTATTAAATGTTCACACAGTCCCGAACCACGAATACTATCCCATATTGTAGCACAGTGCGTCTCCAATATTTCTGAGGTTCGCTCATTTCGGTTATCCCAACGTTGAACGATAACACCCCATAAATTTTCTATGGGATTTAAATCAGGTGATCTAGCGGGCCACGACACGACATTTATATCTTTGTGCTGGCGAAACCACTCACGCACATTTTGCGAACGATGTATAGGACAGTTATCTTGAACAAACGTAATTAGTGGTAATTCTCCTTCTGGATAGACATTCCTAACAGTTGGTAACATGATTTCTTCCAGCACATTTAAATAGTCACCACTTTTCGCCCTACTCGGCACTCGGACCAATTCTCCCGGATCAGCCGCACTCATCCAACCCCACATGTTCACAGTTATACGACCTGATTCCATATTAGGCACTACGTGGTCAGCGTCATACCGAGTGTTGTCGCGACGCCATAAGCTTAGACGTCCATGTTGACTCGATTTAAATGTTTTTTCATCGGTAAAGATGACATTGCTCCAATCATCATTTAAGTGCTCCCGGGCGAACTTTAATCTCTCTTCTTTGTGATGTGGGGTTAGCAAAGGTTTGACTGCATGCCTACGATGATGCAATCCTTCACTATGAAGGACACGACGAATAGTATCCACACTTGAGTCACATAAACGGGCGTAATGTCTTATTGGTTGAAAGCCGTTTGCTTCATACTCCCGTACTAACATTTCACGCTGCTGTGCATCAATCAGCCGTGGTCGACCACTTCTTTGGCGGTGCAATAATGACCCTTCTTCTCCGAATCTCCGCACCCATAAAGCTACCGTTTTTTTCTGCAACAAAATTTAGGAATATATAATAATTGATAAAATATAAAACAGATATCGTTCAAATATAATTATTATGTTTGTATTATATATAAAAGTATACTTCGAACCTTAAAACAACTACTTACATTTACACCGGTTTCTCTGGCAATTTCTGCCATATTTTTGCCTTCATTATGCAAGGCAATGATCTGTGACCTTTTCACTAAATCGATATTGCAATGAGAACTCATTTTAATATTCGATAAGTAATAAAAAGCAATAATAAAAGACAATCAAATCAACGGAACTAGCTACTGTTAGCGGACGAACTGTTTTGTAATAAAAACTGGAACGGTATATATTTGATGTTCTAAATCTACCCTCTAAGTAACTATGAGTGTAAGTATGCCAATAGATAATAGTTGCCCATTTCAACAAGAATACCAAATGAATTTACTTACTATTCATTTAATTTGTATTTGTTTAAAATTGCAATTATTTTTTGATAACACTAAAAAATAGATAAGATTTCTTTATCTATTGTTTATTTTAAGTCTTAGTTTTTAATTTTTACTTTAAGGCTTTATTTAAGCTTTTCCTTTGCTATTAAAAATTGTTATTTACATTAAAAAAGTATTAGTACTAAACAAAATTCTTGTTTTTCTTGTAAACTAAAGTTATTCTGAGTATGGTAATGAATTTCGTCAGCTTTCGTTAAGTCTCGCTGGCTTGGAGGTTGAATACATCTGTCTCGATGTCGGAGGGTCCATGTTCAAATCTTCGCAATAATTATGAAGAAATACAATGTTTTTGGATGTTGTGTGAATCTTCGTTGGTAGATTAAAATATGATTTGTATTTATTCATCCTTACAAAATAACATAAATGGCCGAAGTATAGCATTCTATAATTTCTGGATGTTGGACAAGAACGACCATAATAATAATATCATGTCAGTTAAATATTGGATTTGCGGGAGAAAACATATTTTATTTTATATTTGGTTGTTATCAGTGCCATCTAGTGGGATCTTATTAAACTAATGAAGTACGTGACATAGCTCAACCGTCTTGACTGGCTTCAAAGCATTCGCGTTTAAAAAGGGGTATGCACTTTTGCTGCCGATAGTACATATAATGAAAATCGACAGAGAAATAAATACGCATAAGGCTAGGTATTTCAAAATGTAGGCTCGGATAATTGATACAGAATCATTAGAAAAAATCAATCGTGCCTGGGGATCCAAATTAAATTGTTTCGGCAAAACCAAAACAAACCGAGTCAATGGTTCGCTGTAGCGCACCGTCCAGTTGATATAACCGGCAACGTTCAAGCCTGGCGAAATTGGATATCGGTCGCGGTGAATCGACGTGTTCCCGTCAAAAGGGCCGCGCTTCACAACCATTTTTTGAGGGGAGGATTTTATGCATTCCACATGAGTAAGTACCATCGCATTATTATTTCAGCCGCAAGGATGCATAATTGTGCTCCGTTTTGGCCTCTTCACCGCCCCATAATTTACAACGCGTTGTGCAAACATAAAACATGCTCTAATAATCGATAATTTTGTCTCGAATGTATGTAGACAAAGTTAGCTTTTAAACATATATACTGCCTACTATCCGAGTCTGAATTGTAAACCTTTGAGCTTTGAAAAAGACACTAGCTCTATTACAAATGGCATTTCTCTAATTCTTAGATGTTATCCTTGAATAAAAAAAGGATTGTTAACACATCGAGCGAAAGTCGGTTGCCCAGCTTATAACTTTTGAAAATTTGAGTTCTGTCCTTCGTTGATTCAAATCAGCAGCTAAAGTTGTGAAGCCCCAGGGCACTTGACTATAAATGGCAAAATACTGACCCCGATAACTACAGAATGTTTGATAAAGCAAAGGGGCAGCTCCAAAGTTTGAATTCAGAGTTCATGTCCTACGATTCCGCTCACTCCAATATAGGTTAACACGAGAGCGAAGGGAATGGGTCATACTAACTTCTAATTTCAGATGCTGACGTAGCCCTTCCGGACCCAACGCCTCGGGCTCTTTTAAATACGATGCGCTGGTAACAAACTACCGAAACAAAAGGAAATTTGCGCATCAGAGCAAACGAACCTGATTCAAAACAACAAACTTTTGGACAGATGTTATTTTGGAATCTTGTTACAGATTTACGCGACGCAGCTACAGTAGGAACTGAAGCCGTCAGAGCTTATATAAGTAAACTGTATAATTATTTACAAAAATATTTAAAAATATATATATATGGTCCAGGCCGCGTAACTACGAGTATAGAAATGGAAAAGGAAATTATTAACTTATTGTTGCATATTTATTATTCCTACCTGTAAACGTATTTGTATTTTCTTTTATCTATCTAAATTCACAGATTTTGCCATAAGGGAGCAAAACGTACAATAACAGTGTATCATACTTTGGCGGCAAAATAGGTACATCAATGAAAGTTTGTTTTAAACTTTATCTTGGCACTAGAAATGAGGATCTTCTGAGTCCTGGTGAAATTTCGGGCTCCTTCTGTAGTATATCTAATCTGTGTCATTCATTCTTCGACTCACTCTCTCTGCCCTGGATTGCCTTCGAGTAACATCATTGTGCTCTTACTTGTAACAAATTATATTAAATAAATAACTGTGTTTTTCCAAAGTGCAGTGTTATTAATTAATTATCACCGAGACCAGGATACCCGGATATATGATAGGTACCTACCTAATGTTTATGACTCCATCAGCACGTTCACTTTGGCCCGACAATATCTCCAGTCTTCAGCGATATGTCAACGCAACCAGTAGTGATTGATTGGTTGTCTAAGTGATGGATTGGCGGCTGATCTGAATCGACTTTTGCAACTTGAGCTGCATTAAGATGACAGATAGACTACTTGACTCTTAAAGGTTAATAAAACACGTTGCCAAGTTGACATAATTACGGTGGAATTTGGTCGCGATAGATTTTGAAAGAATTACGTTAAAATATAAAACATTCAGTTGGTCTTCTAAAAGTGACATCTTAGATCCTTTACCTTTAGTTGACTAATTCATCATTCGCCATTTGCATTTAACTGTATGAAACTTTCAATTATGCAGTCAAACTATAATAAGTTATTATATTCGCAACCTATCAAATCAAGTTTCAGTTTATAAAGTTGACACTTAAACATCTCCGTTCGATTTATGCGATTAAACAAGAAATTTCGGTATTTCAATCACTTGTACTAATTATCCGTATAATAATGGAACACTGTAATATTTTGTAATCAAATGGAATTAACATTGCAATTAAATCTCAGTTGGTACAAGTGTCATTTTAATTTATTGTTCGACCTATACAATTTATTTGACATGACAACCGCCAGCACTCAATTAATTGCTGAAACTTTTTGTAGTTTGTTACTGAGTAATTTAATATTAATAAAGGCGAGAAATAATGAATCAATCAATCTTCAGTTAGATCGATTGTAAATTACTGTAACGAATATTGATGAATGTTGTAAAGTCAGCATCAAAAGTAGGCGACTATTTTAGTGTGAAATTTGACATAAGCCAGTAGTAAAATTGACAGCTATTTCTGATGCTGACCGTACGGTGGTAGTAGAACTACTACCACAATATTTTTCGGTTATCGTAGCTTGAACATAGAAAGCACGTAGCTTCTCTACGCCGTAGCAGGTACCATTCGTAGCATTACTCGCTGTATTGGTATATTATACATATATGAATAACACTCTTCTTTGATTCTTTATTAAATTAAACTGTATTTTTAGTAGTAGGAATCATTTTTTTAGGTTGAGTCTACTTAACTTTGTTATTTGCAAAAAATGCCATAATCTCTATTCTATTAACCGCTGAGTTGTCCCGTAAAATTATTCACATAAACGTGCAGAGACCTTATACGTGAAATGTGTCTTTAAGTCGAAGGAAATAGGGTTTACATTAAAATAGAGTTTATGTACATATATGCATATGTACATAAAAAAACATTTTAATGCTTAAACAGCGAGAAAGAATAGATAAATCGCATTGTTCTCAGGTAACAAAGGTAAGTAGTTTCACATTCCGGGCTACTTTACTGTGGAATTCGCTTCCTCTGGATATAAGGCTTGCCCAATCTGTTGCAACATTTAAAACCCTTGTCAAAAAAACACTATTTGTCTCTCCCTTAGTACACTGCAATAGTAATCGCTCCTTTAACTTTGTGGCTCATACTATTTTTGTTTTATTTATTACTGTACAATATATTTATTTATTATGTCTAAGTAATTATGTAAGTATATCTGTATATTTTTATTTACGTATGTTTATTACTTCTGTCTTTTATGGTAGTCGTTCATTTAGTCCTATTATTATTATGCAACACCTACTAATTTCAAACATAAATTTTCAACTACTCCGCTACCTGAAGGTTGTCTGGAAGAGATCGCTATTTAGCGATAAGACTGCATGTTGTTTACCTCTGCCTGTTATTTTAATGTAGCTCATGTTGTGTTGTATATTCCTTGATGTTAGAGGTGTGCAATAAATAGTTATTTGTTATGAAAGGCTGCAAAGTTGTTATTTGGCGCGAGTGTTGAAATTGAAAGCTGAGCGTAGCGAGAGCGAGGCTTTCAAGACACGAGAAGCTAAATAATTTTGCAGCCATGCGGAACAAACAAATTTTCACCTCACTACAGCGAGGAAAATGCAAAATTCAAGAAAAACAATTAAAACATAAAATAATCATATTTAATTTTGCCTTCTATTTAACACATAAATTTAAAACATAACACACTCAAATCCAAACCAAATAAATACGAGAGAAGCACATATATTAAAAATTAAAAGTAATATGGCCGTAATTTGTATCATCGTCGTGAATATTTTATCGTTGAGTTTTTCTTAAGCACTGTTATATTATATTTGTATTTGAAACTACTTGACACATTCGTTGTGATTGTGAATGTGGGAGAATGGCATTCTGGGAAGGATTAATTGGCCACTCGGAAGTATTTTCCATAACACTTGCTTTGGAAGTTATTGGAAGATGGGATCCCAACAAGATTATTTCGGCTTTATCTTCTTTAAAAACGCCAATAGTTTCGGTAAATTGCTTATCGTCTCCAAATATTTATAACAAATCCTTTTTCGTTTTAATGCAGGCTTTTAGCATTGAATAAATACTCCAAATTGGGCTTAACTTTCTTGTTTTCGATATTTCTATAAAGTAAGATAACAGTATGTATTCTCCACAGAACAAATTTACGTTGTTTACGTGAATTGTGAAAACTTGCAATTTTTTTTTTTCTCGGGTGCGTTCAGATATTACACTCTTATGTTCCAACTTTAATAACAAATAAATATTAAAATTTGTGTTGTATTTAATATATTTACTAGTCAAAATATGTAAATGAAACTGAAATACTTACTATTAATATATAGAAACATATTCAACATAAAATAAAGTGTAGAAAAAAATAAAAAAACTTAAAAATCTGTAACCACAAACCAGGTTTCTGGACGTGATATTGTAGGTGTATTTTTTTTAAGGAAGTATTCAAACGTACATATGATTTTAGCCGGCCTGACCAGATCGCCCTTTATTAGCGTGCGTTGATTGGGTATTCGAAGATTTATCGACTGATATATCAGTCACACGTTGAAGGAGTCTTAAATATAAAAAAGTTACATGCACCACAGAGAATCAAAATCTTCGTGTTCAAATCAAAATTCAAATGACTTTTGCACGCTAGCAGATAAAAAAGACTTTTGCACGCAGATTTCGCCCTATAAGGGCGTATAGTGAGGTGAAAAGAGAGTATTTGTTGTTGTTGTTGTTGTTGTAGGCAAGTGGATTAGGACTCCAAAAATTACTTTTACTAGAGGTATATACGAATCTGAGATTTATTAATCGTATGGCGAAAAATGTACACTGCGTGCTTACTCGTATAATCTAAATTTACAATTTGTGAGAAAGTCAATAGCTTCACTTGTTAGGTCTTTAAGATCTTCCACTTTGCCTGAGATAGTGACATTTAAAGCACAGCTTGTAGGCTATTAAAAATCGTAGCTCCACTTGTTTTCCGAAGTAGGTAATTTTTTTGTTTTTCTACTCAGTAACATCTCTCCTGGTAGAATAAAAAAACCGGCCGAGCGCGAGTCTGACTTGTGCATTGAGGATTCCGTACAATTATTTATCCCATCTTAACTGGCCAGGTTAAGTTAAGTTTGCACCTGGTATGGCTAGTATGTATGGCACCGGATACACATGAGGTGTAAAGTTAACGCATCTGATCACGTTAGTTGTATGGGAGCCCCCTTAGATATTAATTTAATTTAATTTTTTAGTATTTTTTGTTATAGCGGCAACAGAAATAAATCATCTGTGAACATTTCAACTGTCTAGCTATCACGGTTCATGAGATACAGCCTTGTGACAGACGGACAGATGGACAACGGAGGCTTAGTAATAGGGTCCCGTTTTTACCCTTTGGGTACGGAACCCTAAAAAAGCACGGCGCCCTTTATTTCGATAACCCCCGTCCTAAACGTAGGGTATTTCGTAGACGGAATTGCCAGCCAGTCTGACAGGTATTGTCTCGGTGGCTGTCTATGCGTCTCGTCTCGCGACGGCGTCTGCCCGCGTTCTGATATCCCTCCAATTTAAACCGTCATTGAAAAAACGTCCTCGAGATTGCTATTTCGAATACGGTTTTTGATGACAGCTCACATCAGCTACTCTTTGTGAAATATCAAAAACGATTTGTTAGTATGAAGTTTCTATGAAGATACTGGCTTGTGACGTCATAAAAATCAGTATTCAAAACACGTTTTCTTTTTTAGTTTTTGTCGAATTAAAAATAGTAAATTGTGGTGGTTTGAATAACATAATTAATTGTCACTACTATAGTCTCTAAAAAGTCTATTCGAGTATTCCAATAAATATCGCGTATGCGAGTAATTAAAAAAGGTTAGCTTTTATTTTTTAAATTTTTAAGTAAATACGGACTGAAATCAAAATAAATTCCTACACACGACCGGATAGTATTGTCAAAATCGTATGATAGTTTGAAATTACTATCAGAGAGTAGGAGTTATTCCTGGAATAAACGTTTGGTTAAATCCAGCCTTAATCAAATATTTTAAAATATTTAATTTAGAATGGGGCATATTACTAAAGCTGACCTATAGTGATGATACATCATATAGATGTGATTCGAAACGTAGAATTTAGGACCTTGACTTCTCTTGTTGAAGATATCAAGATATCTATTGAAAATAACCAGCAGCTAAAGAAAATGCACAATGCAAAGCATCCCTACGTCACGAGTTACAAGAGAATGTATTATTTGACGCGATGAGTGACAAGATCGGACTGGAACTTCAAATGTAAACGTGTGATAGACGGAATGCCAGCCAGTCTGACAGGTATTGTGTCTTGGTGTAACGCAGCCTGTCTAACGGAGGTGCCAGGACTTTGCGCGACGAGCGGCGCGGCGAGCGGTAGAGCGAGATATCAGAACGCGGCGGCCATACGAGTGAGCGAGACACACGTACCGCGCATCTCCGTAACGGAGATCCCACGACTTTGCGCGACAGCGGACACGTCCGTAAACGTCATGTCTCGCGACGGCGGCTGTCCGCCAGCTTTCTCACGAACCTCCAATTTAAACTGTCACTGAAAAGTTCCATGAGATTGCTATTGCGGTTTTATTCACTTTGTAAAAGTCTATTCGAGTGTTCTAGTAAATATGTATCTAGGCTCGAAGTCTCGGTTAGTCCGTCATACCCGCTCTAGTCCCCCGATTAGACGGGATGCATAAACGCATTTCCCCAACATTTTAAAAAAAGGTGAAGTATTTGAAATTAAGATACCTTTACGAAATTAGAGGCAAACAAGCGTATGGAACTGGAGTGGAACACAAACATAAAGTGAACGAAAATGAAAGGTATTTAAATACTTACATATTTCAATACATTTTAGTTCAGAACGCGTTTATTTGAAGATTGGTTTTACGCAACTGTGATAATTTTGACACTTAAAAAGCAGCAAATTTATCAGCCGAATACAGCATTGAATGTATGACATTTCAAAGGGTTAAATAATACGCGATTGGGTAACGGTTTGAATGATAGGCCAATTTAGCCGCGGCGGTGATCCTTGCAGTAACGAGCCGGCCACGAGACACCCATCACTCCGCCACAGGACACCCATCGCCGTCCACGAAATATTGCCCGGCAATTTAACTGATGACTGATACGTGTCTGGTTCTAGTATTCGGGAAAATAGTTTCCGCGCAAAATAGTACTTACGATCACTCGTAATATAGAGTTGTAAAGTGATTGATATTTACCGAATAAGGTCAGTGGATCGATCGGGACAAGTGCATTAGTGCAGCATCGGGACAAACGCACATATCGAAATGTACAGATGTTATACTAGTTAGTAAGGCCATCTTACTTTTGCCAATTTTTTACTATTTTTTGTTGTTAAATTGTCGTTTGATACATGTCAGGTTCTGTCGGAATGATAATTTCAGCGGATTGCGGAACGGATGTCTAAATGCACCGAGTACGTTCACTCTTAACTGGAATTGTACAGTGATTGATGTTTCCATTAGCTGATGGTTAACTTTCAAAAGTTATCTGACTTTTATAACAAAAATAATTAAAATGCTAAATTCGATGTTTACGGATGTATCACTACCTACTATAGGTCTGCTTTAGCGATATGCTTCATTTCATATTCAATATTTTTAAATATTTATTTTAGTTTGATGTAAGTAATTAATTGAATTTACATTTCAGTCAAATGTCGTATAATTTCAATAGCCAAAGACCAAAACCAACTTTTTTAATTACTCCCCTACACGATATTTATTGGAATACTCGAATATAAACTTTTACAGAGTGAAAGAATTCGCAATAGCAATCTCGAGTGGGCCTTTTTCAGTGACAGTTTAAATTGGAGGGTCGGGAGAAAGCGGGCAGACGCCGTCGCGAAACGTGACGCATAGACAGTAATACCCTTACCACGAGTTGACGTGACCGTACTGCGACAGCGTAAAAGATTTGTATGGAGAATAACGCAGCGCCCCTAGCGGTTGCTTTGTTGAACTACAATTCTCCATACAAATCGTTTACGAAGTCGCTAGCGAGTACTGTCACAGTAAACTCATAGTAAGGGTACAGGCCCCGAGACACAATACCTGTCAGACTGGCTGGCAGTTCCGTGTACCCTACGTCGAGGCGCTAATTTATATGTTTCCTTTTCACTTTCAATGTCAGTTATTTGTCAGTTCCTTAGATGGAAACAAAGAGAAGGTATGCGACTAAACGCAATACAAGCCGCTAATAGCCAACGTGCCGGTCTACCAATGTGCTCGGCTCCGCTATTCGCTATGTTTCCAACAGATTCTTTGCGCGATTGTAGTCCTCCGTCACTTTATCAAAAGTGGCTACATATTGGGAATAAATTAAATAACAATTAAGGCCTATTCCTTAATTATCCACATCCGGGATAATCTGAAAATTGATAATATCTGCTGACAACATTATTTCAGTTTAGTAACACTAAACGTAACGTAAAATTTCAAATGAAAAATAATAAACTAACAACCAAGGTTTAGTGATACAGCCTAATACACGCGAAAAACGTGTAAATTGCATTCAATATTATGTAAAATTTGATCTGTTACAGACCGATTCCTACTAACTACTTTGGCGCAGCAACCCAAAATGAGTATCGGCCTCCAACACAAGAGCACGCCATCTTGCCCGATCCTGCGCCACTTCGTGCCAGCTGTCGCTAACTCCCAGCTCACGCAGATCCGCCTCCACCATGTCTTTCCAGCGATACTTGGGGCGACCAATAGGACGTCGGCCCAAGTATGCTCTCTTGACATTTCGATCGTCCCCCATTCTCTCGACGTGGCCAATCCAGCGAAGACGATGTGCCTTGGTTTCGCCAATGATGTTAGGTTCGGCCACTAGATAGGCGATTTCCGTGTTTTTGCGGATCCTCCAGCTTCCATCTTCTCTTTGTGTAGTTCCCAGAATCTTTCTGAACACCTTTCTTTCTGCAACTAGCAAACTTTTCTCATCCCTAAGGGTCAGCGTCCAAGCCTCACAGCCATACATTAATATGGGTCTGATGGCGGTTTTGTATATTCGCAGTTTTGTAGATCTGCTGAGGAGCTTGGACACCAACACCCTATGAAGTGCCGCGCTGCAGCGTAAGGTGTTCTGGATGCGGATGTTGATCTCGTCCTCTCCTGTATGCGAGTCGGTAACCGTGCAACCGAGATATTTAAATTTCACCACACTCTTGTAGGAGGATTCTCCTACAAGTAGGTTATCTCTTTTGGCACGGTTATTCCTGAAACGCTTCATATAGAGGTACCTACTTCGACTTAGCGTGATTGATCCTGAGACCTACTTTTGCTGCGTCTTGCTCCAAAACTCTTCGATATTTCTACCTCTTCACGGTTTTCCCCTAATAAAGCCAAGTCGTCTGCATACTCTATCAGTCTATGCCTTCCATTTAGGTCCACTCCAGCATCAAGTGCAACCACATTTTTAAGGACGTGTTCCAGAACCAAATTAAAAAGCATAGGTGAAAGGGCGTCACCTTGCTTCAGGCTGGTACTCACCGTGAAGGGTTCCGTAAACTCATTACCCACCTTCACCTGCATTCGGCTTTCGCCGGTGGCTACTCGGATCATATCGACAAGTTATTTAGGTATGTTGAAATTTCTTAATATGGAATACAGGGCAGCTCGGTCAATGCTGTCATATGCTTTTGTGAAATCTACAAACAACACGTGGATGCTCTTTCTCCATAAGTTGCTTGAGAAGGAAGATCTGGTCAATTGTACTGCGATTTTTGCGGAATCCACACTGATTATATGAGTATGAGAGAATCACTAAGGATTTTTTCCGCATACGGTTCCAGTCTATGAAGGAGTACATATGACAAGACCTTATACGCTGTTGGGAGCACAGCAATCCCTCGGTAATTTGAGCACACCGGACAGATGACACCTGTATTCCATTCCTGAGGTTGCCGTTCAATATCCCAAATTTTGCACAGCAATTCAAATAGCTTAGACTGGACTACCCCTCCGCCATACTTCCACACCTCCGATGGTGACCCGTCAATGCCTGCGGCCTTGTTGTTTTTAAGCCTCAAGATAGCTCTGCGTACTTCCTCGAACGTTAGAGGTTCAACAAGACCCATTCCTACACATAGACTTTTGCCGTACTACATATCCATTTAACGAATCTCCCTTAAGAGAACAGTCTTCTAAAAATAGACTACCTTGAACCATTAATTCCATGTACAACTCTCTGATATCACAGAGAGATCTCAAAAACCTTAGGATATCACCACATCACCCGATTGGGTTAAGTTTGCGTTTCATTCATATGCGACGCTATAGATCTGCAGGCGCAAACTTAACTTGACCTTGAAATATCACTTTACGCAGCTCGAATCGCGAACATTACATTTTAATGACATAGACAATGGCAGGTAAAGGCAAAAAGAGCGGAGTCAATCTTGTTGCGCAGTATAAGTGACTGCGCACCAACACACCGCTTTTTACTTGACTAAGGTTATAAGTTTTGTAGCCTCAGGTATATAGATTTCCGGTAAAGATCATTCCACTTAAAAATAAATAAATGTATGTATATTATGAGATATACCTGAGACATCATTTATTTGGTGATATGTCAAAGAACACTGGAATTAGCGCCGGACTATTATATGCGGCATACATTGCTCTCCAATGACTCCATTATTATCTTATCTCCCTAGACTATTTGTAGAGTAAACCTAGGTGTATTAATGTTAATATTTGTGCGACGTCTATGAAACTTTATTGTTTACTATTAGGTATAAATAACTTCATATACAACTTTCACTACAGCTAAGTCTTTGCGTTCAATGGCCTTTAATAGTTATTTAATTAATTTAATAAAAAAATGTAGTAGTAATAAATATATTTCAAAATGTTTGGTAGGGTAAGCGTACCAGTGAATGAACAGTGCTAGTGAATGAACAAATTGAGCATTTTTTCGTAAAATAAGAATTTGGTGTGTCTTCTTCATGCAAAGTATTTTTTTTTTATACCGACAACATTACCTGCGATATTATGGTAGCATTGGTTCCAACCTAGGTGCAACAGTAGCAAAATGGCGGTCATCTAAAGTGAACGTGTCGCGGAAGTATTTCTTTTGTATGAAGCAGTATTAAGGAGACTGGTAACCCAAGCAGCACATTAGTGAATTTTGCAGCTTATCTTATAGCTTTAAGTTCTAAATGAGTGGTTTAACAGTGTTTGATACAACTTATAGCTTTAAACACAACTCAAAACTGTATATGAGTTCATCCTATCACTTGTAGTTGCATAGGAGCGTTTTTTGATTCTACTTTATTACTTATGGTGGGATAAAGTCGATTTTGCTACTTAAAGTTGCATGAAGGTTCAAATTGTCACTCAATAAGAAGCAATAGTGCTATATAAGGCCTTAAAATCACTTATAAGCAACTTTTACATATAAGTGGGAACATACCCTTATTTGGAACTAAAAGTTCCAAATGACTAGTACAATAGCGAATTATATCACCAATAGGGGCTAAAGGGATAATTTTACGGCTCTTTTGGAACCAAAAAATATTGCAACTTTAAGGCCTAAGAAGTACCTTATTGCCACTCCAACGCATAAATAGGTCTCAGTAGGAGGTTCTTGGAACCAAAAGCAGTTATTTTCACTTATTTCAAACCACTAACGAACTAAAAGTTCTATTATAGTTCCTATTTGCGCCTTGTCAAAATATATTCAATAGTCTTGCTTGTTTAATAGTCTACAAAAGAGCAAATAATTACTATTGGTAATAACATTCACAATAAGGAACAAATAAGTGAAAATAAACACTGTAGGATCTTTTTTGTTTCGCCATGTTTACAAATGGAAGCCTATGAAAATTGATTATTTTAACCAGAATTTTATCACACTCACGCATAATCACAGACTTTTGATAGTTGTGACGATGTTACTTTAACATTGTACGTAACCTACAATCATTAGGTCAGGTTTTTAACAGTTTTATTTATTATCAGTATCTATTCCTTATTTAATTTAGCACTCTCTTTTTTAATATTCCTGATCAAATGAAGGGCGCGTCGAAATTTACAAAGAAAACATACTATAGTTTCACAGTAAAAAAAAAATCGCAAGAATTTCGTGCTTATTTCAATGCTTGTATAACGTAAAGTTTTAATCACAATCAAACAGACATATAAATCCAAAATGAATATGGCGGATCACGTATTACTTTTAATAAAACACAATTTGACAGTTGCCTCGCCACTCAAAGATAATTTTGGCGACTCATTTATCACTCATTGACCGAACTGAAATGTTTTCATTCGTTCACTGCGCATAACTTTCACCCATAGTTCTAATTACCACTTAAGGTAATTGTGAGATCTCTTATGGATTCTATTTAGCACCAAAAATAGGCTGCAATTTTTCTCCTTTTGGTTCTATACTGGTGGCATAAGGGTTCTTGCCACCTATATAGCACTTAGTCATGGTGGTAAATTTCACTTAAGCATCTAATTAGATATGATATACGAGCTATTTAGACCCAGTTGTGCTACTTGGGAAGTAACGTTGTATTTCATGTGATACTGTACTTATTTCATGCAACTATGATTCATAGTGAGTATTTATTTAAAATCTTAACGATATATACTTGTTCTTTACATATCTTTTTAGTGTTTTTTCCATTCATTATATTTTTTTAGCAAATGTTCTATAACTAGAACATAAAAACCACTAAAACCAATGAATAAACTACGGTGTTCCTTCACTAGAACCGCGTGAATTACAGATTAGGCAATATTTTGTTTTTCAGTCATTGTATTAAGGTTTCATTTTCAGAGTTTTAACTATTAATCCATTGCTCATCATTTGGCCAGTATTCGAACACAAGCTTAAATGGAGGGTTCGTTCACTGGTACAAAATTTCCAGTAAATGAACTACCTCCTTGATGAGATTTTTTATTCCCATAAGTTATTGATAAACTTATCGGTTAATCGTTTTTGAGTTTCTTTTCATTTGTAGTATATTACATACGTACTACAAAAAAATAATAGAAATGTATAATCAACAATAATTAAGGTAAATATTTATTTTTTGTGTTGCTAATTTAGAGCTTAATTATAGTGATTGATAACTAAAAGAATATTATTCTTGAAATTATGTATACGAATAAAAATGTCCTAGGTGTACTATTTTGTTAAATGACAATCAACTTACGCAAACGTATTTACTTTTTAGAGGTTGACTTTTACAGATATTGTATTGTATTGGATGTGTCGTCATAAATCATGCCAAAAAACGCTTACTGTGTATGTACATTTTTGTGATTGATAATTTAATAAGAATATAAAACGTAAAATAATGTTTAAGAAGAGTTGAGACTGACCATTTTGTTACTTAATTTTATCATAATTATAACTCCTTATAACTTATTTGTTTAGGATACATTATTGTAATGGCAC
Source organism: Apotomis turbidana (assembly GCA_905147355.2). Taxonomy (NCBI): domain Eukaryota; kingdom Metazoa; phylum Arthropoda; class Insecta; order Lepidoptera; family Tortricidae; genus Apotomis; species Apotomis turbidana. Next base: position 16,206,756 of record LR990288.1, on the reverse strand, counting down.
ACAGGAAAAGAACATTAAATGATAAGGCGGATATTGTAGATAACTGTATAAGAATACTTGGCTGTTAAAGATATTTTTTTGTTTTATAATAAGATATGAGTCCAAGACTGACTATTTTGTTACCTACTTTATAACTATATTCATAAGAATAATTGAAACTACCTATTATCAAACTGATCTCAGAGGTGTACTGAATTACTTTAGTTAGTTATGATTAAGTCAATAAAAGAAAAAAGTGATCAAAATGTTGATTTCTTTCGTTTTTAATAAATAGTTAAGACAATGTTCATTCACTGGTTTTATTTGTTCATTTACTAGGAAATTCTGTTCATTCACTGGTGATTTCGGGTATTTTTAAGTAAAAAACTATGTAAGTTTACATTGTATAGTCTAATGATCAAACAAATGTTATCTCAGTAAACTAGAATAGTTATTCAATATATAACGCCCGCAATAACTGACGATTATAATTTAAATTCGGCCAAAATCTTTTTTTAAAGTTCGAAATCCCCTTAAGGGTTCATTCACTGGTACGCTTACCCTATAATTCCTTCAAAGTTAATGTCAATAGTATTGTGTAGCTTGTTTACTTCGCCTACGTGAAGGTTGTCTGTGAGGTGTCACCGAAGTACCTAAACACATCACGCGTTGTTTACTTTACCTCGTGTACAAGTTAATTTATATTGAATTGAACTGTATTATTGAGTGCACACTACGTTCCTAAAATATTACCATACCTTTAATACCAATTAAATTAGCATTCTACTTCTACGGTTATTGGGTTAAAACGCAGACAAGGTTATATTACCTTTAGAAGTATTAACTGGATTTATAGTCAAGATATAGAAGCCTGTCGAATTATTGTCAAATTATACTTAATTAATTTTTAGAGTCTATCTATCGAAAATTTTGATAAAGTATATTTGATACGTTTCTAAATGAAATTATAGCTGTAAAAAGGTCGAGGTCGACATATTTCATAAACTTTGTGAAGACGATAACTGAAGGTCCACAACACGACAAAACACAGTTGTTTACTTAAAATAACACAAGGTTTACTGTTCTTCTATGAAATGATACTCAACAGTAATATATTCTGTGTAAATTCAAAAACTATTTTTAAATAGTAGGTACTAGTGTTAATTGATCACAAATTCAACATAATTACTGAGAAATTCCGCTTCGAATCATCACACACAATTTATCGGGCACTAAACAATAAGCCTTGCGTTCGGGACTCCCAGGCCTGCGGGTAATGAAAAGCGTTGACTGGGGCCAATTACTCGGGTTTGAGGCATACTTACCTATTCATATTAAAAAAATTAAAAAAAATTAAATGTTTTTTTTTTGGTGGAATGACAAAACACGTGTCCATTATCTTTTCATGTTCTCCAACATATAGTGAAACTAATTCATTATCAATTGGCTTGAACACATCTCTCTACAGAAGTTAGAGGGTTTAACCAACTTTCAGTACTTTGAAGGACAATTTGTCCAAGCAGGTTGAATTTGGGCAGCTAAAAAAAAAATAGGTGTCTGCTATTTTAGACTACTTTATAACACATTTTGATATATATTAAAATAAATATAAAATTAAAAATTTAAAAAACCCCCCACATGACAACCAATAAAAAGAAAGAAATAAAATCTACGAAATGTGCCTATACAATGAACAGTAGAAAAAGAATCCAAGCTTCGTTGCGTTCGGGGGACCGCTAAGTACCTACCCAAATTAAATGAAATATATTTTTCAACGCAAAATTGCATGTATTATGCATTTGGTACATTGCATTTCATTTACTTAGCGGTCCCCCGACGCAACGAAGCTTGGATTCTTTTTCTACTGTTCATTGTATAGGCACATTTCGTAGATTTTATTTCTTTCTTTTTATTGGTTGTCATGTCGGGGGTTTTTTAAATTTTTAATTTTATTTTTATTTCATATTTTTTAAACAAACAGAAGTTTCGTCCCGGAATTTTCTTCTTTTGACACTATTGTTGTTTTACACCGTTTAAGGTCCAGGGTTTCCAATCTTTCGCCGAGCTTGATCCTGGACTATAATTATGTAGGTACAGCAGGATCCCAAGCCAGTGGTAATGAATGCCGTCTTCTCTAAGATTGAAGTTAGGATATATTTTGATTTCAATAGCCTTAAGCAACATTCTGGGAAAAAACCGTTAAAGTAAGACTAGTCAATGCTTATAATGGCAAAATGGCGAAGTTATTAGCCAACACAATCAAAATATATACTTTAAATGCACTGCTCATGCAGTCAGTCGCAAGAACCTGCTACTTATGGCCTAAAACAGAACCAGGTTTCAATTCTACAGGATCCAAATAGTAGGTACGGGTGGCTTACTTAGCTCCATAAAAATTGCAGTTGGTGCTAGGTAACGACTTAGTTTTGAGAGACCTAATCATCGATACCCCACACCATGGGATAAACATACAAATGTTTTTAAAAATGTATTCAACCACTTTGTCTCTGAGCTAAGCTGTGTATAGACTGACACAAACTACAAAATCCTAAAAAGCTGTTATTCACTTAGGCAAGAGTACTTTTGCTAAAGCTTACGTGTCATTTAGTCGCGTTAAAATCTTGCAGGGTGTTGCTATTTGTGACCTCAATCAAAGGAACCTGTTCAATAGTCCTAATAACAATTCAGCTTTAGCAGAATTCCGAAACTTAAAAATAGTGACCCAGTAGGTACTGTGACAGAAAATATAATGAGTTTTTTTGTCAAAACAGTTTTTTTGGGACTCGGTTTTATTATTGGCTGTACTTTCTTACACAAATATTAATTGCTCATCAAGAACAATCAGATGAGCCCAAACACCGTGGGTTTATCTTGTGCTGTTTAGGAGTTCCTACGGCCATCTTCAGCTCCAAGGTACCAAATTATTGTACTGTCAAAAATTTATTAATCTATTGATTACGCTAATAAAATTTAACATTTATCCAACATTAGAAAATCTTGGCTTAGATCCTTTCACAACTCTCTGTCAGGCCTCATCATGAGACCGTCATTTAGTAAGTGATATAGAAAATGCTAATATTACATAACATTTAACCAAAACTTTGGAATCCTTGTCTTCAATATTGGCTGAAATCCATTAACAACTAGCTGGTCATCATGAGACCTTCATTTATTGAGTGATATAGAAAATGCTAATGATACTTAACATTTAACCAAAATTTGGAATCCTTAGTTTCAATATGGGCTGAGATCCGTTCACAACTACCTGGTCATCATGAGACCTTCATTTATTAAGTGATATAGAAAATGCTAATAATACTTAACATTTAACCAAAATTTGGAATCCTTGGCTTCAATATTAGCTGAAATCCATTAACAACTAGCTGGTCATCATGAGACCTTCATTTATTGAGTGATATAGAAAATGCTAATAAAACTTATCATTTATCCAAAATTTGGAATTCTTGGCTTCAATATTGGCTAAGATCCATTAACAACTAGCTGGTCATCATGAGACCTTTATTTATTGAGTGATATAGAAAATGCTAATACAACTTAACATTTAACCAAAATTTGGTATCCTTAGCTTCAATATTGGCGGAGATCCATTAACAACTACCTGGTCATCATGAGACCCTCAATTAGTGAGTCATATAGAAAATGCTAATAAAACTTAACATTTAGCCAATATTTCGAATTATTGACTTCATTATTGGCTGAGATCTCGTCACTTGTTCCAATTAAAGCTGAATATCTTGGAAACTACTGGTCCTATTTCTACCAAACATAGCTAAGAACCATCTCGACGGAAAAGTCTTTCGATTAAAAAAAACCGCACTTAAATTGGTCCATCCGCTTGGGCGCTACGATGCCACAGACAGATACACAGATACACAGATACACATGTTAAACTTATAACACCCCTCTTTTTTCGTCGGGGGTTAAAAACAATAATCAATACTAGTACGAGGTTTTAAGGAGCAGTGACAGAAATTTTATTGAGTTTTGGTTGCTATATGGCGGTATGTTATCGGCCAAAACTGATTTTCAGGCCTACCTGATGTGTGATGAGATGAACAAGAATACTGACCTCACGTGGCCCTGTTTGCCTTACTTGTTCGTGCTACTTAATTAGTACCAATTACAGAAATTAAAATATGGCCGAACGGTGCTCTATTGGAGACAACGCAAACGGCGCGGGCGGGCATAACGCTCGGTTCCGATGGTGGCAAACGTTTGTCGTTATTCGTTAAGCTCTGTGTGTGTAGCACAACTACGCTTCGCGACTCTTGGCACGCGACATAGCATCGCCCGTCACTCTCTCATAGTACAGCAAAGAAAGAGATAGTTAATATTTCTGGCGCGAGAAAGAGTCGCGTGTCACAGTTGTGCTAGAGCTGCAGGTTTCCTAGGATAGCACTGCATGCTATCAACGGCGAGCAGCACCCAATGGAGAGAGCTCGGACGTCTAGCTTCCGCCTATGGCCCCCGCTCTGGTTAAGACTGCGCCGAGCGTTAGCGACTGAACCATAGAGCGCGGGGAATGGGTATTTAGGTCGGCGCGCGGCCGCCATAGCAAAAATGTATGGAGAATTAAAAGCACTTTTTGATAAATCTGGACCTTTAATACCAAACAATAATTGAAATATTTGATGGAGACAAATTGTAACGTAAACATTCATCTTTTTTTGAACTGAAAATCAAAATAGATTTACATTGTTAAAGTATAAAAACCGGCCAAGAGCATGTCGGGCCACGCTCAGTGTAGGGTTCCGTAGTTGCTCATCCTTCACAATAAACTGCTGTTTTAAGCCCGAGTTTTAAGTTAAGAAAGACTTTAAGCTCTATAAAAAGGTCGTAAACGCCCTAGAAACTGTAATCACTTATTACCTTCTGGAAGTCAACTTACGTCCTTTAAAAGAAAAAATATGAAATTTGGCGATAACTCAAAAACGGCTCGACCGATTTTATTCAATATAGTTTTCATTGAAAGTACTTATAAGGCCTCATTTACATGAATTTTCCCGAATTTTTTTGACCCGTGGTTGAAAAGTTAGAGACAATTTGTTTTGTTTTCGGAGCGAATATTTACGAAACTGCTGACTTTATCAAAAAATAATGTTAGGAGACCCCTATTATTTTTACAAGACCTATTCAACGACACCCCACACACTAGTGTTGAAAAGAAAAAAAAAACACCCCCGCTTTAGGTGTTCGAGAGGTACCCGAAAAAAAAATTTTTTTTTAATTTTTATTTTACCGTTCTGTCGGCGTTATACATACACATACTCATACCAAATTTCAGCTTTCTAGTACGAATGATCACGGAGCTAAGCCGCGGACGGACGGACGGACGGACAGACGGACATGGCGAAACTATAAGGGTTCCTACTTGACTACGGAACCCTAAAAAACGCTTGACGCCTGCTTACGATTTTACAATTTTCGTCCAACTTTACTTAGTTTTCTAGGGAAAAATATTAATAATCTTATATTTTTTCCACGGAGAAGTTGTTAACACATTCTTCGAAGTGCTATATATATATATTAGTTTAGAAATGGATTAAACAACTAGAGTTATCTACTTAACGGCAACTGCCTATTTACTTTTCGCTCGGCGCAGTCTTAACCTAAACATAGCTAAACTTTTAGTAGGTGTAACTAAACTGAAAGACGCAACGCACGCATCTACTCTCTTACAGCGACCTTGACTATGTCGTCTCTCCATCTAGGGGGTCTGCCGACGCTTCTTTTACACATTCGTGGTTTCCATTCCTGTAGCTTTGGAAATCAACGACAATCCCCTCGTATACATGCAATGCAACGCCTTCTTCTTTTTCTTAGAGTAGCGACTTTCGTAGCAGTTGCAGCGATTTCGGTAATTTGTGTCCTCTGCGCGGTCTCTGAGTGTTGTTACCCAAGCATCGTTCTCATCGGGAAACTTGGAATAAGTAGGTTGGTATGGTTTTTGAACTTTTTGACGTAACAGGAAATGGGGTACACTACATAAATACGAAAAACTTAATTCCGATATTTATAATCACGAATTTCAAAATACCGTTTATTACATTTCCGAATGGATCAACATTCCGAATATGATTATTCCGATACCTACTTAATAAATCCGATTTTTACATTCCCGAAATTACAAAAATCCTAATAGTTATTATTACGAATTTCAAAATTCCGATTCCGTGTACACCGAAGTACAAAAAGTCCAAATTATTAATATTCCGATTTATCACAAGTAGGTAAGTTAGGGTCATAGTTCAACCTAACGCTCCTCCTCGCTTCGCTCGTCGTCATACCTAACCTAAGACAAGTCGGATCTGCCTTTTGGTGAAATAGGTAATGTTAGGAATCGTAAGCCAAGTCGGACCTGCGCGGCTCGCTCGCTCGTTAGGGTCGCAGTTCAACCTAACACTCCTCCTCGCTTCGCTCGTCGTCGTACCTAACTTAAGCCAAGTTGGATCTGCCTTAAGGTGAAATAGGTAATGTTAGGAATCGTAAGCGAAGTCGAACCTGCGCGACTCGCTCGTTTCGCTCGCTCGTTAGGGTCGCAGTTCAACCTAACACTCCTCCTCGCTTCGCTCGTCGTCGTACCTAACCTAAGCCAAGTCGGACCTGCCTTACTTACCTGCCTTGCCTGCGCTCGTTTCGCTCTTACAGATATAGGTAAGTACTCCGAATTTTTGAAGTGAAAACTTCTTTAGCGGCGCTTTGCAATTTTTAGATGGATAAAAAATGTTAAACTCGCGACAGATCCGCGCTGTCGCGACAGATAACAGTCAGTCGGTAACCTAGCAACCGTGTCTGTTTCAAAGAAAGGGGGCCTTCGAACAAGAAAATGTTGAAAGTGACAGATGGTGAAGCGTAATCATAAACATACATTAGTAAGAAACAGAGATTAAAATAGAAATCAAGTGTCAGTGAGATATAATAAAATCAGTTTTCACTTCTGCCGGCACTCCCGGAGTGCAACCCGTCCGTTTTTTTTATTCCGATTTTGCTTAATACCGATTTTCAAAAATCCGATCAGTTTTAAAAGTGAAAATTGCGATGATTGAACATACGAAAGTTTATTTTACCGAATGTTAAAATTCCGAAAAAGCTATGAAATGTCGGAAAATTCAAAATCGGAATTCTGTTTTTCGGGCTAGAGCCACGTCGAGCTTTTAACTCTTCGATGATAAAATTCTCGGAAATAAAAAAACTTGGGACTTGAAATTCGGAATATTAATTTTCGTGGTTCTTAACGCTCGGAATTTTATTTCTTAGGAATAATGAAATTCGGAGTTTTGAAAATCGGAATAAAATAATTCGGAGTATTTGGGTGTTCCCCAGGAAATGAAACCTAGCTAAAAAGAAAACTGGCGGATAATTTTGTATTCATAATCATCACATTTGTTAATCGAGACTGTGATTACTTCGTAACGTTTTTAGATTTAAGTACTCGTTGAACGTTGATGTGCGATACCTTATTGCGCTTTCAGATGATTCCTTCTAGCCTAAAAGCTTATGTTTAAACCTCCATAAATGCGCAAATACACATCTGACTCGAGTACTTGGGTCGGTTTTTTACAAAATAAACATAATAATTAAATACATTGGAAAAGTAAATACAAATATTTAATTAAAATGTTATTTTGTCGATAATAAATTTACGATAATGTCAATTCCAATGGTTAGCCATTATAAATATTTCACTGTTATTGGCACGAAGTTAGCTAATTACTTTGAACGTGGCAATTTTCCTAAGCTCTCCAAATCGCTGCCATGAACAGTAATAATTTTTTTGACATCCTCGTATTTCGTTCCACTAGTTGATTGCAATAGAAACTTTGTTACTTTAGACTTACGGTTCATAATATAAGCAACAATGCTAACATCATTAACAGGGTTCGAAATATAAACCGACGGTAATTTAGATTTGTAATTAATAGTCGCGGCAAAGTTACCATTACTTTGCGGAAAGTTCGAAAACAAACATTATTGTTTTTCAATAGACCCGTTCGTTTACCATTAAATTACAGACTACATTGTGTAAATCTGTAGCTCGAATTTATCCCAACAATTGTAAAAGTAAACCCAGCGAGTGTATTCATTGGTATGACTTTTGGCTTTTAAATGTATCCAACTAATAAAACGATTCGAATGAAAGGTGTGGATGGTTGCCATTACAATAAAGTATTGCGGCAGTGTGACTGGCACAGGTCAAAAAGGTACAAGGAGTGCCAAGTAAGCCAAGTCGGACCTGCGCGGCTCGCTCGCTCGTTAGGGTCGCAGTTCAACCTAACACTCCTCCTCGCTTCGCTCGTCGTCGTACCTAACTTAAGCCAAGTTGGATCTGCCTTAAGGTGAAATAGGTAATGTTAGGAATCGTAAGCGAAGTCGAACCTGCGCGACTCGCTCGTTTCGCTCGCTCGTTAGGGTCGCAGTTCAACCTAACACTCCTCCTCGCTTCGCTCGTCGTCGTACCTAACCTAAGCCAAGTCGGACCTGCCTTACTTACCTGCCTTGCCTGCGCTCGTTTCGCTCTTACAGATATAGGTAAGTACTCCGAATTTTTGAAGTGAAAACTTCTTTAGCGGCGCTTTGCAATTTTTAGATGGATAAAAAATGTTAAACTCGCGACAGATCCGCGCTGTCGCGACAGATAACAGTCAGTCGGTAACCTAGCAACCGTGTCTGTTTCAAAGAAAGGGGGCCTTCGAACAAGAAAATGTTGAAAGTGACAGATGGTGAAGCGTAATCATAAACATACATTAGTAAGAAACAGAGATTAAAATAGAAATCAAGTGTCAGTGAGATATAATAAAATCAGTTTTCACTTCTGCCGGCACTCCCGGAGTGCAACCCGTCCGTTTTTTTTATTCCGATTTTGCTTAATACCGATTTTCAAAAATCCGATTAGTTTTAAAAGTGAAAATTGCGATGATTGAACATACGAAAGTTTATTTTACCGAATGTTAAAATTCCGAAAAAGCTATGAAATGTCGGAAAATTCAAAATCGGAATTCTGTTTTTCGGGCTAGAGCCACGTCGAGCTTTTAACTCTTCGATGATAAAATTCTCGGAAATAAAAAAACTTGGGACTTGAAATTCGGAATATTAATTTTCGTGGTTCTTAACGCTCGGAATTTTATTTCTTAGGAATAATGAAATTCGGAGTTTTGAAAATCGGAATAAAATAATTCGGAGTATTTGGGTGTTCCCCAGGAAATGAAACCTAGCTAAAAAGAAAACTGGCGGATAATTTTGTATTCATAATCATCACATTTGTTAATCGAGACTGTGATTACTTCGTAACGTTTTTAGATTTAAGTACTCGTTGAACGTTGATGTGCGATACCTTATTGCGCTTTCAGATGATTCCTTCTAGCCTAAAAGCTTATGTTTAAACCTCCATAAATGCGCAAATACACATCTGACTCGAGTACTTGGGTCGGTTTTTTACAAAATAAACATAATAATTAAATACATTGGAAAAGTAAATACAAATATTTAATTAAAATGTTATTTTGTCGATAATAAATTTACGATAATGTCAATTCCAATGGTTAGCCATTATAAATATTTCACTGTTATTGGCACGAAGTTAGCTAATTACTTTGAACGTGGCAATTTTCCTAAGCTCTCCAAATCGCTGCCATGAACAGTAATAATTTTTTTGACATCCTCGTATTTCGTTCCACTAGTTGATTGCAATAGAAACTTTGTTACTTTAGACTTACGGTTCATAATATAAGCAACAATGCTAACATCATTAACAGGGTTCGAAATATAAACCGACGGTAATTTAGATTTGTAATTAATAGTCGCGGCAAAGTTACCATTACTTTGCGGAAAATTCGAAAACAAACATTATTGTTTTTCAATAGACCCGTTCGTTTACCATTAAATTACAGACTACATTGTGTAAATCTGTAGCTCGAATTTATCCCAACAATTGTAAAAGTAAACCCAGCGAGTGTATTCATTGGTATGACTTTTGGCTTTTAAATGTATCCAACTAATAAAACGATTCGAATGAAAGGTGTGGATGGTTGCCATTACAATAAAGTATTGCGGCAGTGTGACTGGCACAGGTCAAAAAGGTACAAGGAGTGTTAACTACATACAAATGTTGAATATAGACGGCTTCTTGTGAGCAATAACATTACAGTATGTTAGAAAATTATATAAACATTTTCATTCGTTCGGGAAATTTTCCCACATGTTTTGAGTAGAATTATTATTGATATTTTTACTATTTACTTGTATCAATCATTGGCCTCTACACTTACACTTTATGAATCAAAGTCCTCCGCCATGTCTGTCTGAATGTTCGCAATAATCTCAAAAACTGCTGAACAGATCTCCATGTATTGAGTGTGTATTGAGTCTTTAAACGTATTAAGTATATCAAATGATCATTATACCATATGAAATTATATCAAATGTTATTATAGGTATTATTCGTTTATTATACCACTTGATCGTTATATTGACCAATATTATATCATAAGGTGTTATAGCAACCGTTACGCACCCGTTGATATACCCAGGCGAAGCCGGGACAGGTCGCTAGTGGATCTATAAAAAACCGGCCAAGTGCGAGTTGGACTCGGGCACCGAGAATTCCGTACGAACACTTTTAAATTTGCACCTGGTATGTATGGCGCCGGATACAAATGAGGTGCAAGGTTAACGCAACCGATCACGTTTGATGTATGGAAGCCCCCTTAAATATTTATTTTATTCTGTTTCTTAATATTTGTTGTTATAGCGGAACATAAATACATACTCTGTGAAAATTTCAACTGTCTAACTATCGCGGTTTATGAGATACCTACAGCCTGGTGGCAGACGGACATACAGACAGACGGACATCGGAGACTTAGTAATAGGGTCCCGTTTTTAGGGTACCGTGGGGAACCCCTATAGTTTCGCCATGTACGTCTGTCCGTCTGTCCATCCGTGGCTTAGCTCCGTGATCATAAGTGCTACAAAGCTGAAATTTGGTATGAGTATGTGTATGTATTACGCCGACAAAACGGTAAAATAAAAACTAAAAAAATATTTTTTTCGCGTACCTCCCGTACTCCTAAAGAGAGGGTGAATTTTTTTTCGTTCCTACTCTAGCCTGTGGGGTGTCGTTGAATAGGTCTTTTAAAAATAATAGGGGTCTTCAAACATCATTTTTTGATAAAGTCAGCAGTTTTGTAAATATCCGCTCGGGAAATCCAAAAAATTGTGCCCCCCCCCCTCTAACTTCTCAACCACGGGTCAAAAAATTATGGGAAAATTCAAGAAAATGAGGCCTTATTAGTACTTTCAATGAAAACTATATTGAATAAAATCGGTCGAGCCGTTTTTGAGTTATCGCAAAATTTCATAATTTTCTTCAAAATGACGTAAGTGCCGCGCGGTGTTCTTATACTTCGAACGTTACACATATTAGTTAAGTGCCATACTGCATTAAAACAATTCGCTCAATATGGCGTGTATAATCGATAACTTCCAGAAGGTAATAAGTAATTACAGTTACTTTGGCGTTTACGACCTTTTTATAGAGCTTGAAATCTTTCTCGTAATTTAAATTTTATTTTATTGTCTATTGTGAAAGATGGGCAACTACGGAACCCTACACTGAGCGTGGCCTGACATGCTCTTGGCCGGTTTTTTTTTTACTCTTTGGGAACGGAATCCTAAAAATTATTTAAACGGCCAGTAAAGTGCGGCGCTTACGTACCTACATGACTCGATAGGGCCATACGAATTATAGGAAACGGATTATTATTGCATATCACACTCGTAAGTTAACCGACTAAAAACGTTGTTCCGTAACATAGAATATCCTAAGAAATTAAAAATTGAGTAATTATTAATTTAATCTTAGCGAGATGTTTCCCGGTACAAGTAAATAACATCCCACCGATCCCACCTAAGTTTTCATAATCCCTAGAGTTAAACTAGATTAGACTTCCATAGTTTATTATTCAACATTTTATGCCTTAGTTTTCTCGTAAAGTTAGTTTATTTATTTTCAAGTCCGGTGGAGTTCTGTGGGCACAACATCATTTATAAACTAAATTGAAATAGTAAGCTCAGCATAACTTAATGAAGGAAAATTGTTCAAGGTTTGTGGACTACGGTAAAAGGATAGATGGCAGTGAGAGCAAAGTAGCGAAAGTATGAAGGAATGTTACCAGTATTTTGAAGGAACACCCAAATATTCCGAAATATTTTATTCCGAATTTATTAATTCCGATTTTTAAACTCCGAATTTCATAATTCCTAGGAAATAAAGTTCCGATTACTAAAAAACACGAAATTCATTTAACCGAATTTCAAAATTCCGATTGTATATTATTCCGATTTTTATAACTCCGAATAATGAAAAGCCCGAAGTGTCATTGGTTTGAAAAACAAAATTCCGATTATTAATTTTCCGAAACTTCATTACTTATTCGGAAATTTGATATTCGGGATAATGACATTCGTGTTTTCAATAATCGGAAATTTATTGCTTAGGAATTATGAAATTCGGAGTTTCAAAAATCGGAATTAGTAAATTCGGAATAAAATATTTCGGAGTATTTGGGTAATGATTATTTACTTAACCGATTTTTCAAAAATAGAAAACCAAACCAAATAGAAAAACAAATATCGAATTGGCTTAACCCCGAAAACGGTAGGTTAGGTTAGGTTTGTATTGTGACTACGTATAGCGGAGCGTCTAAAGACTTGGTGAACCCCGAAAACTATATGTTAGGTTATTGGCTGAACCTCGAAAACTGTAGGTTAGGTTAGGTTTGTATTGTGACCACGTATAGCGGAGCGTCAGACTTGCTGAACCCCGAAAACTATAGGTTAGGTTATTGGCTGAACCCCGAAAACTGTAGGTTAGGTTAGGTTTGTATTGTGACCACGTACAGCGGAGCAAGCGAAGCGAGTGGAGCGTCAAAAGACTTGCTGAACCCCGAAAACTGTAGGTTAGGTTAAATCCTTGAAAACCTTTCACCTTGAGGCAGGCCTCCGTTAGCCCGAAAAACTTTCACATATTTAGATTTATATTTTATATTTATTCATAACAGCAATTCGTAATTTTGATGTTTCGGATCTATATCTTTTGATTAGTCGGGTTTATTATTTATCGGTGTAATGATTTTCGGAGTTTTGAAAATCGGTATTTTTATAATTGAAATTCGTATTTTTGATATTTCGGATTATTCTTAAGTCGGACTTCTTATTGTACGGTGTATGGAAATGCGGAATTTTGAAAACCGTGATTATAAACGTTAGACATTTTGAAATTTCGGATTTATAAAAATCGGAAAAATTAAAAATCTAAATACTTATATTCGGAGTTTTAGAACATTCGGAAATATAATAATCAGTATTATGAAATTCGTGATTCCGATAATCGGAATTCAGTTTTTCGTATTTATGTAGTGTACCCGTATTTTGAATACTTACATGGCGTGTGATACTCAATGTTTTTTCTGTTGTTATGTCATAAATATTTATTTATTGACGTGCTATATATAGATTGTGTGGCAAGACGAGCTATTAAAATAGTTATCTGATCGACGTCTTACATAAACAAAGATTGCATTTTAAAAGAATTGAGTAATAAATAAAATGTAGGTTATCGAAATATATACACTTACTTAGGTATTGTATAAAACGGTTTACACTCACGTGATATTTTCAGGAATTAACGAAGTTGCCGCGGCAATCCCTCATGAAGAGCTCCATACGAGTTCGAAACATGTCGGGCCGTTCCTGGCAGTTACACGTCAGTGTAAATAGCTTAATACAATAATATATATGTCTCACGAAAGTTTTAATAAGATTACTTACTTAGGTCTTACTTAGGCCGTTTATCGAAAAAAAGTTAGGTACAATTTCTGACTTTCAAAATACTGTAACTTATAAAAGTCGACAATTACGTAATTCAATAAGGGTACGCTCTCGGGTTCTCGGGTGCGGATTGAGGGAGAAGAAAATATTTATGTGATAACTAATCTTTATTCATCTCTTTGATGTTTTCTTTGTATTAATTATATACAATAATACTGTCAGTGTTTTTAGTCATTTTCAGGGTTCCGTACTTCAAAAGGAAAATACTGAACCCTTATAGGATCACTTTGTTGTCCGTCCATCCATCCGTCGTCGGGAACGTGTAGAGGTATCGAGTTGAAATTAAAACTATATACTCAGCTACAGTCCCTTGAATCTGTGAAATATCAATCTTCTAAGTTAACGTAAAAAAAAAGATTCGGTCGTTGATGCCTGAAAAAAAAAATACCTGGCCACTCTCAAGGGATTTAAAATTATGGTATTTTTCATTTACCTAGAACTATGATATTTGGCAAGTTATACCGTCTCACACTACAAGTATTGGGGATAAATCTGAAAAGTTAGTCATAAAACTATAGTTAATTAAAGTACGTAAAACAGTTTTGCATCGGTAAAGTTAAGTTTGTCGCTCGGTACAGTTATCTTTTCGATAGGACAATATGCAGTGATTTCATAGTTTTTACGAAACCGTCCTCGCACCGGAATCGCACTTGATCGGCTTTTTCCAAATAAGAATATTTATTGCAATACATACCAAATACCGAATTTCCTTCAGGACCGGCTTTCCATCTTAACACTTGAAAATCGTGTGTTGTAAATTCTCAGCACGAAATACTAGGATATTTATTGAGTCTGCTGGCATGGGTAAATGACCCTGGCCCTGTAAATGATACGTTCTATACGAAATACGTTCAAAGGTACTAATATATCTTAATATTAATATTTCGTGTTTGGTTTGAGAAGTGCCCCGCGCTTATTTGGTATCCTGCCGCACTTAAAAGGTATTAAGATATGTTTACATGCACGGTAGGACTAGGTAATATTTTAGTTTAGAATTATAACCTTTTCAGCGTACACTACACAATTCAACCTCGTACCCATCTCATACCACATGTCAACGGTAACGACCCATAAATGGCATAAATACGACATTTGATACCGACATATATCCGAGATCTTGCTACTAATATACAGGGTGACTTCCAAATTGGTAATACACAACACTTGATTGTGGCTCAGTTAATGATAAATAATATATAACAAGAAGTCAATCTTACAATTAGCTGTCTTTCACTATCGTTAATTTTTTTGGACTTACCAAAAAAAAAACGCGACGTGTGATTACCTAATGGTTACCACATATTCGATAGTTAACTGTCATATCTGCCACTCGTCATTATTTACGTTACTTACGTCAATCGAAGTTACCTACTAGATATTAACTGAAATAATTCCTTAGTAGGTAAGAACTGAAATTCGTGATGTAAAATAAAAAAAATACATTTTCGATTCTTCGAATGTTAGTATAGGGGTAAGGACGAAACATTTTTTTTAAAATAAAAATCTTATAAAAAAAAATATTTTTCTTTGACAAGTGACAGTTAGTAGTCAAAACACGTTTACTACATAAATACTATGTCAGATGAAAACCAAAGAGGAAAGCGTTGATGTGAAGTACTTTAAACCTCTTTGTTTTAAATCCTATGATACCACTATCGGTACGGTAACGCATTAATCTTAATAAAATGAATAGTTTAAAACCTAATTAAAGGTACTTTTGATTACTTTAGAAACATGACTCTAAGTACAGGGGTTTAAATTGGAAATATTATGTACAAAACACTAATTTTGTATTTACCAATTTGAAGTCGCCCTGTATATCTACTTAAGTGGTATACGGTATTCGACAGTTACCTATCGTGCGCAATCGAAATGACGAGTCATAACCATAATCGCTTAAGAATAAAGCAATCCTTTAACTTTACAGTCCTAGGTACAAAACGACCCTTCTAGGTAACAGGAAACAGCGTTTTTGATGTATTTATAGCGGTTGGATTCAGGCTCATGCCCTCGGCCCGCGTCTAAGCGATTGCCGACGCGCCGCGCATTCCCACCCGAGCCATACAATCACAGATATACAGCATCATTATGAATGCGCGGCAGCCCCGCCGATGTTTTCTGAAACTATTCCTTGTATTCAATATTTTCAATTGCCCCGATATTGGTTTGTTGCGCGAAGATTGGGAATTGAATGTCTGAAGTTTTCTTGATCGGTTTTGCTCGTACCTATACGTATCAAGATATGCATAAGAATGTGATTCGTTAACAAAATACTATATGAAAATTTATTTATAATCGTAGAAAATATTGAGCTGATCAAACCATACTTTTTGCTTTAGCGTAGGTAAAAAGTATCCTATAACCAGTACCATGTCGTCTAGTCGTAAAGGCTTGATGAGGATGCAAAGAAAAAGACAAAAAACTGTATTTTGAAAATAAATAATAAAACAAAAAAATCTGTGAAACACTTCATTTATTTTACATACCTACATAGTATATACATGCATTTAAATATGAAATAGTTACACTCATTCTTAATACGTAGTAAAGTGCTTAAAATGAATAACCATTTGCATTCTTCTTGTCAAATTGAATAATTTCAATACATAATGCATTTTCATCCAATCTATTTTAATTTAATTGTCCATTTATATTATAATTAATTTTACAAAAATAAAAAATATAATTGGCGTTATATTAGATACCATGATTTATGCTATTACAACATCTATTGCAACAAACGAAGTGAAAATGTGTGAGGAGGTAGCCCCCTCTTTTACTCTTTTATTTTGGGCCCTATAAATATTCATAAAGGCGTTTGAAACAAGTCTTCGAAACAAATGTTGAATTTTGGCTTAGTTTAGTGATATATGAGATATCGGTGCTAAACTAGTAAACAAAGGGAAACTCTCGGCGCGGAGGTCATATTTTCATTAATACCTATGGTCGCGCGGGCGAGCGAGGCGCGAAGAAAAACAACGATTTACTTCCACAGCCTCATATCTCGTCGAAAAACATGATTGCGAAAGCGGCCGAGCTTTATGCAAAATAGGGCTCATCGATGCACCGCAAAAAGGTATGTAAGATTAAGAAAGTAGGAAGCAAGTGAGAGAGCCGTCGCATTTACCCAGCCTTAATTTAACACGGGAAGCCTGTCTATATTCCCTTAGCATCATTTCCGGTATGACGTTGATATATGAGTGTCGAACGTGAGTTTCCATTCTATGTGAGCCAAAGTCAAACTTTAAATGGCGGTAAAACAAACATGGAGGTAAGACCAAACTGATTTATGTCGCTCAGCCATTTACGGTACAATCCGAATGAATAATGTGTTTTGCTGTTATGCTTTGGAACTTAAGTAATTATTTTGATTTCGGTTTCTTTCAATTAGTACCTACTTATCGGACTATTAGAATACCTCTGCATGATCTAATGAGCCAAGTAAGTTTTTTTCACGTAGGTACGTCAGTCCCTTGCTGGTGCTTTTTAGAAAAAAAAATACAACTGATTTACAATTTCAGTCTTCATGTCAACTCAAAGGTGGATTAGAGTTCCGTTTCGGTTGGTCGTACTCGAGCTAAACTCAAGCTAAGCCTACAATTCAATACATAGAGAAACCAACGGAATATCTTATCGCATTCGAGCGATATCTTCCAGACAACTTTGAGGCTGTGGTGCCCGCTTTTCTCTTTTCATGACAATTGTTCATTTCGTGAGCGAGAAAACGGTTGATCGCCTATACTAAGAAATGCCGGCTGCCGCAACAACTATTACAAGGTCCACTTACTGTCCGTTTTTCGTTCGATATTGGTCTAGCGGTTATCGTCGCGATCACCGTGGGACCACCAATATCATCATGTTTTCTTCACACATCTATGCACTGTCGGACATCTACGCACATGGAGCTCTTGTTGGAGCAGAGCAGAAATTTAATTCTACTGGGAGCGACTACAATACAAGTAAATACTTTTCCTTGATACTTCTTGTGTGTTGTCAATCTTTTTTAATAATTGCTACGAGGAAAGTATTTTCCCGGAACAGTTAAAAGTAGCCAAGGTTGTGCCGATACATAAAAAAGGCTTAACGAGTGATCCAAATAATTATAGACCAATTTCACTCTTATCAGTATTGTCTAAGATTTTTGAAAAAATAATTAAAATTCGACTTGTCCGGCATTTGGAGGATAATAATATTATTAACAAGAGACAATACGGTTACCAAAAGAATATAGGTACTAACGACGCAATCGAAATGCTTCTTAATGATGTGGTCATTAATTTAAATAATAAATTGAAGGTAGCTGGTCTGTTTCTTGACTTGACATCTGCTTTCGATATGGTCGATTATGAAATACTCCTGCATAAGCTAGAACATTATGGTGTAAGGGGTAAGGTTCTGGCGCTCTTAACTTCATATCTAGGGAGTAGGAAAATGCTTGTCGAGATAAAATCTGTTGAAGATGGTTGTCAAAAAGTACACAGGTCCAGATTAGTGAAGATCTGTAGAGGAGTACCACAAGGATCGATTCTAGGACCAATTCTGTTCGTAATGTTTGTAAATGACCTAATAGATTACATTCGTCACCAATTTAGCGATGTTGGAGTAGTAGTCTTTGCAGATGACACAAATGCAATAATTTCCTCGACCAATAGAGAACATCTGAATAATAAAGTCAACGCAGTTCTTAAGCAGTTTCAAACGTGGTTTAAAAGTAATAACTTATCCTTGAATACGGACAAAACACAGGTTATGTTATTCAGAACAACATCTAAGAACAAAGAGTCTTTGCATGTGAACTTGGAGAGATCTGACATAGACACCAGTCCTTGTGTTAAGTTTCTTGGTGTGCACATTGACCGTGATCTTAACTGGAGGGAGGAATTAAAGTCATTGGAAAGTAGTATCAGCTCAGCTTGCTATGCACTTAGGAGCTTACGTGACGAAGTTACTGTAAAACAATTGATATCAGTTTATTATGCACTAATAGAGTCACGTTTGCGATATAGTATAAAGTTCTGGGGGCAAAGTTATGAATATAATATTAATAAAGCTTTCATTGCACAAAAACGAGCTATCAGAACAATGGTTCGTATCCCACCATGGCAGTCATGTAGAGAACACTTCGTAAAGCTACAAATTCTAACGGTCCCGTGTCTCTACATTCTAGTTTTACTGACCAGCGTTCTTAAACACCCAGAAAGATACGAAACTGAGGAGGAAAGAGTATCTAGACAGAACACTCGCAGAAAGGACTTAAGGGATTTGATTGCACCCAAATTAAAAGTCGTTAATCATAGTGTGCGAAATCAGGCTGTTAAATTGTATAACTGTCTGCCTAGTGATTTCAAATCACTGAATAATGTTAATAGCTTCAAATGTCGACTCAGAGACTTCTTAATAAATAAATGCTATTATCATGTTAGCGATTTTGTCTGTAATCAATAATTAATTGTTCGAAATATATGTTTATAATTATTTTAATTGTTTAAGCAGATAATTGTTGTCTTTGTAACTACTTAATAATATTTTCTTTGTTTTTAGTTAAGGTTATGTTATATTATAAATAAAAATGCATTTAATTTAATTTTATTGTGACATTTAGAATGTAATATTTTGATAATTGATTGTAATACTTTGACAATTTATTATTATTATTATTTCCGACACAATTGTAAGATTGTTATGGAATAAATGTCTTTATCTGTCTTTATCTTATCTGTAACCAACCATACATCTACTTACACAGTAAAACGGTACCTACCTATAATATAATAAATATAAACAACAAATACAAAATGTATAATGCATGGGATGATGGGATTAAACTTGGTACACAGATTATACTTGGTACACAGGTACAACTGAGCCAATGGCGCCCGGTGCCTCACAAGTTTGTAAACATGGCCATCGTTTCGCCAGTTTCGAAATAAGTTCACTAAGTAATTTTGTCCATAGATGTAATTTTGTCCGTATTTTCTCTTCTTCTATAAAATTATTTAGTGCCCTAGATAACCTATGTCGTTGTCACTGATCAACTTTGCCTCATCACGATTCACGGCTTCAAACAAGGCAGGTGTCGAGCCAATATGAACCCAAAATTGTTCATTGATATTAGATTTTACGTAGCTATATTAAGCGATCGTGTCGTTCATTAAGGCTTCGCTAGACCAAGCTAGCTCCGGCATAATATTATATTTAGGCAACTTACGAGGCAGTTCGTATGCTAGCCATAATGAAGCTCTCAGTTTATGCAAATATGATATACCGAGTCGGTGACGTAATTTTCTTTTTAGTTTTTGGGCTGAGCACGTTTAATTCGCATGCTACGAGATTATCGTGTTTATTCTATTACTATTATATTATTGTTATAACAATCAAATGCCCGCGCACAGAAGATGTTCTCCAGAAATAGACTATTCGTCACTGATTCGAGAAAATTGTATAAAACGGCTCTTAACTTTGCTTGTTAAAGTTGTTGCATTTTCCTTTGCTTTTATTCAAATTTAACGTTTCTAATATTTAATTTACTTTATTGGCAATTTATTTGTTATATATTAATTTTTATATTAATTTGATATTAGGTAAACGGAATTTTCAAAATTGGGTATCATGCAACTATCCAATTATGAAATGAAATCAAATCATTTATTCAGTAAGTGGGTAGGAGGGTACTTTTACAAGTCAGATTGTGAGCCTACCGGCATTTAACAAACGGAGACCGCTGTTGAGAAGAAAACCGAATGGAACTCAGTTGTAAGTATTTTTTTCTTGAATCATACTTAAGACAATAAATTACATTTATGGTATAACTAAAAAATGAGCTGTACGGAATCTCTAAATCAATGTTAAGTAACTGCATTTATACAAAATTGATTAAATTTATAAATATAAATTTTTGCAAAGATGTATGAGTCATTTTCAAAATACATGTACTAACATAGTAAAGGGGTTTAATTAAAACAAATCTTAATTGATTCCTTTGTGTGACGATAGTTACCCATATATTTTGTATGAGTAACTTTCGTAACACAAAAGAAGCGATCGTAATTTTGTTTTTATTAAGACTTTAACTATGTACATGTTTTTGAAAATGACTCGTATAAGTCTCACCAAAGATGTATAGGCGTCTAGACATAACATAAAATTTAATTAACTAGCTTTTGCCCGCGACTACGTCCGCGTGGAACTTGGAAGTATGGAAGCAACCTCGTACAACACGATAGATATCCACCTAATCACCTTAATTAATAAAAGGGATTATTAAAACCGCCTCAGCAAATGTAAGAGCAATTGTGCTTTTGCTCTAATAATTACATTTCCTACAGGGTCATCAATGTCATCATGAATTACTTACTCACTTTTCAATCTTTTTAGGGATAATTTCCAGGATGAAAACTATCCTATGTCCTTCCTCGGATCTTAAACTATCTCCATGTCAAATTTCATCAAAATCGATTCAGCGGTTTAAGCGTGAAGAGGTAACAGACAGACAGACACACTTTCGCATTTATAATACTACTAGCTTTTGCCCGCGACTACGTACGCGTGGAACTTGATAAAAGGGATTATTAAAAGCGCCTAAGCAAATGTAAGAGCAATTGTGCATTTGGTCTAATAATTACATTTCCTACATGGTCACCGCACCCCAACAGAAATGTTCACTCACTTTTCTATCTTTTTAGGTATAATTTCCAGGATGAAAACTATCCTATGTCCTTCCTCGGATCTTAAACTATCTCTATGCCAAATTTCATCAAAATCGATTCAGCGGTTTAAGAGGTAACAGACAGACAGACACACTTTCGCATTTAAAATAGTATGGATTAGTATGAATTAATTCAATTCCACAGTGATCTTTTCGCTGAATTAATACACAACGGAATTATGCGTTAATCAAAATTTCGTTCAGTATCTAGACCACGAACGTGAGTTCATAATTTCTTTTAAAAACTCCGTTGTTAGCCGTAAAAGATGAATAAACTTTGTATAAAAAGTGTTTGAGCTAAGTTCATTAATTACGCTTAGAGTCCACGTCAGTTTAGCCATGTCAGCCTGTGGACCCAGCTGTAATTAAAAGGGCGCGAAGTAACTTCTAATCTATACTATTTATTATAAAACATCTTGATAGTGCGATGCAGGTTGACGTTTATTTTGTATGGGCACGCTGCACCAACCATACAGCGCTACCGCTTTTTTATGCGCTCATCACAGAAAAACAGTTTTGCGGATTTTTTACCAGTTTCAGCATAGGGATAGCTGGGCATCCTGAAATGGTTGTTATGTACCCGACTACTGTAAAAAATAACGAAGGTTACTCGGACGACGCTGTGGGCACCTGCTAGTAGTCGGTATAAATCGAACGTCCGTCTGTAACTTGCAACAGGCAATGCATTTTCACTTAACTAATGCAGCAGAGGACGACAATCAACTATCAACAAATGTTTCTTCTCGTTGAACGCTTCGACAGAGTCTTGGAGGAAAACGTTGAACTTTCCTGAACGGTGTATAGGTACGGATACTCTTTCTAAATTAGGAAGGTACTTAAATGAGACCGAATATAAATGGATGGAGGAAAACATGAATGAACGATAATATAAATAAGTATTTACTGTGTTCAGATCGTGTACTAACCTATACTTAATATATAAGGATACAAATTTTAAAAAGAGTTTTTACTCGTCTGGTCGCGAAAGTATTTAACAAACCTTACTTTCTATTTTTTTAACCTTTTATTTGTAAATGCGTACATTATGTCTCACGCATAACGCAGCAATAGAGTAAACGAGTAACATGGAGATGGAATACAGTCCGAAATGCTGCACATATACAACTTCATATCCCATAAATATGTTTGTAATCAAATATAAACTCACCCTTCACAGAAATAACAGAAATGTTCCCCAAAACTTATTTTAAATGCTATTTAACTTCTTAAGTGATATTAATAATGCAACTACTAAACTCCTTTTTATTGCACATCTCTTCGAGTCGTAAAAGAAAGTTCACGTACGAGCTGTTCAAAATCTGTTGTTCTCTCCGCCCGTTTATCACAATTACGTTCACGTGTGCAATGCAGCTTCCAAGTACAACAATAATATTACACTTCCCGTTGCAATTTGCCAAGTTACCTACGCCCGAGGCTCTTATGGAACTGCTATTTAGCATACAGATTACACATCCTGGGACGTACATCCTTAGTATATGAGCCTGTTGGCAGAAGGTATATTTATGTTCGTGGCGATGTCTTAACAAACTACTATCAAATTAGTAGATTTGTAATTCTAACAGACAGTGATGCTTCGTTAGGCTAACCCTGTCTCTAAATTAGCTCTGAGAAAACTCAACGCTGTGTCTAATTTTGCAAAATGTGATCATTATAATATGTATTTTTAATTAGCCTACATTTTACGCTACGGCACTGTTACGAGTAAGCTTCGTGCCGGTATGTTCTTAAATTTTACGTCTTGTTAACATAGTGTACGGGTTTCATAGGAAAGACGTATACTTATTGTTTAAGTATCCATAAGGAGGTTGTCTGTCGGTGGAAAGATTTTTTTAATGCAAAGATTTCTGCTCGTTTTCCGGCTCGCGGTATAATAAGTAGACCCTTAGTCGTTATCCTGAGATCCTGACCTCGCCCATCCGGAACTAAAGGCAAAAATGTTATGATAAAATTTGCATAACAAGGCACGAGGAACGAGGGGCGAGACCTTATGTTCTGAATTGTTGTGTGGTGCGGTAAATATTAAGAAAATAGGTGGCGAGCTGGAGTCTGATGAAAACTGCGCTGATCAATCGATCAGGCCGCTATTACGCTCACCACGGACTATTATTTCCTATTTTATAAACTAAGTGGCTACCAAATTTTGTTAGTAAAAGGCGCCTTAGGGGTCCATTGATAACCAGTTTCGAAACAAATTCCAGTTTCAAAGCTTTTGTCTGCGGCACATCGCTAAAGCCTGATACCAGACCCATTATAATATTGGACCGGCCAGAGCTTCATTCTTAACAATTTTCTGACCAGCACCTATTTCACTTCCAAAACCGAATTCTTTAATTCCAAGTTATCGTAGGTATATCGACGATTGGAAAAGTTAGCTAAATTTTCGAAATAAAAGGCGAATTCGTATATGCATATTCAACGACATTATTCAGGGGTGTTTTATTCCATGCCTATTGGCTTACATATTTTATGGCAGTTTCTCTTCATGTTCGGTTTTATTTCATTCGAATGCTTTTAAAACATTCATATACACATAAAATAGGAATCGTAACCAATGGTGTGAATAATGTGATGCACAATCTTAAATCCGGTGTTGCCAACGAACAGTAAACATTTTACGGGTGTCAATATTTATGTTTGTTTTTTTACTGCGACTTCTTACATTTTTATTGATCTGATAACAATGAAAGATCTCTTCAGGAATGAGTACAATTAAATTTGCAAGAGCTCGCTAATAGAAGCTGTCATTAAGTAGATACGCAGACACTCGTCAAAAGTGCTCCCCGTGGGAAGTGGTGTTTTAATTTTTGCCTTTGAAGTCGGCAACTTGTATTACAAGACATGATTAGCCCTGATTACATTTTGAAAGTAGGTTACCTATATATAATTTCGTATTAGAAATTGAATTATCGTCCCCTGTCTATACCAATTGACCTCTGGAATTTATGAGCGAACTTTGGCAATTATTGTGCAGTTTACGGTACACTGTAGGATATAATTGGACCCTTCAGTGATCGCATAAATATGTATGTATATATGTATATATTTTATATTACAGTTTAGTTTTTCGCGAACCGCTCAATTTATTACCAGTTGCATGACCTATACATATCTCACAGAAAAAAAAACAACAAATATAAAATTAACTAGTTATTTTTTTACACAAGTTTATGATGTCAAGTGTATTTTGTCCACAATAAATAAATGTATTATATTAGGTGATATTACTAATAGTGTAAAAGTACCTACAGTTAGAGTAGAACTAGATTGAGCTAGACCGAGGGTGCCGAGGGCCTAAGAGTGCCAGAAGCACACGCCTGCAAACCTCGACTTGAGTAAATATTGGCGGCCAGGAAAATGCCGCAGAGGATATTTGCCGACCTCACGTAATTCCATTCAGGCAAATCTGCTACTTGTACCCGCCAAGATTACTCTGTTACCGACATTCGCATTTGTTCTTTTTGTACTCCTTGCAAAAGTATTACGCATGCTTTCTTCATTAGTTTGTGATAAAGTATTCGTTTGCTATACGAAGGCAAATACAAAAAAACTAAAACCGCCTATATAGTTCAACCAACCATAGAATGCATGGTTTCCAGTAAGACAACTTAGATCAATCAAGCATGTTCATGTTGTGAATCTATGGCTTAAATAGTCTGTAGGTATAGTCTTACTCGTTATAGTATTTCTTTTAGTGTTTTATTTATTAATTTTAGCTATAAATAATGGAAACATAACACACTTACGTGTACGTTAGTTGGATATTGAACGAAATTTATAAAGAAAATCGTTTTCCTTTAAGTATTTCCACATTGCACTGTGTCCTACGTTATGAAATATACATGAATGCCGATCCCCTCTTCACATCGGCGAGTGCTCTAATCGATGCGAAATAAGTAAGAAGAGAATCGAGGTAAACATTTGATGTCATCAATAACGACTCATATGGAAAGCATAAATCGTATATGAGAATCGTAATAATACTTACTTTCGTTTTCACATTCCTCACCCACAACTTTCAACAATAGACTGCTTGAGTCGGCGGCACAGAAATATTTTTAGATTTTCGCAAATATGTGTATTTTATTCATGGTTTGTATAATCTGCGACGCAATTTTTTTGTGGGACCGACTAGTCACGAGCGCGCTACGAATTTTCCGATCAAATGCGGAAGACAGAGCTGTGTATTACGCAGCCCGTGCTGGGGTGTAGTGAGCTCCTTTTGTTGGCGGTAGCATAAAAAATATCTTTATCAGTCATCGATCTGGATTAAACGGGATATCCCCCACAGGTAGTGACTATTCTGTGCCAGAGGTTTGTATGGTTGATATGACTGTGCCACATTTTACCGTTTCCAACGTTTTGAGAAGCGTAGTAATCATTCGATGTTATCAATAACGAATCGCATGTGTTTAGTTATCTATATGAAAAATGTGTACCTACCTATGATTACCGTTCAAATTCGAGTATTAACTATTAAAACACGTTATTGAACAAGCGAAGCGTCTCTGTTTAAGCTTCGCCAAAACTTTTCGTATGTCTGGATTTTCCGATTTTCGGCTGTTCCCTCCTACAGGCCACATTTCTCAACCTATTGTCAGGAAATTTTGTGAGTAGGTTCGATAAGTAATTTTTTTTGTCGGTTCAGTTTTTTAGGGTTCCGTAGTCAACTAGGAACCCTATAGTTTCGCCATGTCCGTCTGTCCGTTTGTCCGTCTGTCCGTCCACGGCTTAGCTCCGTGAGCATTAGTACTAGAAAGCTGAAATTTAGTATGAGAATAAAAACTAAAACAAAAAACTTTTTTTCGGGTAGGTACCTCTCGTACACCCACAATTGTGGGGTGTCATTGAATAGGTATTTTAAAAATAATAGAGGTCTCGAAACATAGTCTTTTGATAAAGTCAGCAGTTTTGAAAATATTCGCTCCAGAAATCCAAAAAAAAACGTCGCCCGCCCTCTAACTTTCAAACCACGGGTCAAAAAATTATGGAAAAATTAATGAAAATGAGACCTTACGAGTATAAGTATATACCTACTTTCAATGAAAACTATATTGAATAAAATTGGTTGAGCCGTTTTTGAGTTATATCGCAAAATTTCATAATTTTCTTTAAAATGACGTAAGTGCCACGCGGTGTCCTTATAGGTACTTCGAACGTTACACATATTAGTTAAGTGCTATACAACTTCCAGAAGGTAATAAGTAATTACAGTTACTTTGGCGTTTACGATCTTAAAACCGCTGCACGCTGTTTTAAGCCCGTCTACTGTGAAGGATGGGCAACTACGGAACCCTACACTGAGCGTGGCCCGACGGCGTCTTTACAAAGCCTATACTGATAGGGTTCAGATGCGAACTGAACCAGATTAGCTTTTGTTTGGACAAAACTTAACAAAATCCTAATCTGGTATAGTACAGAAATTTACTGAAATCGTATAGACTTTATTAACTAAATTCATACGTATATTGCTAGTACAAATGCTAGTCTGTTGCGGTTTATAACTTGAATAATACTTTAGTAACGACTCCAATGAATACAATCATTCAATAAATAACCGTTCATGCCAATGGCTAAGCATTTTTTTTACGTTTAGAATTATTTCAATTGATAGGTACTCTTATTAGGCCATACTATTTAGTGTGAAATCGTGATAAAATAGTTGAATATTTATATCAGGAGGCGTGCTGTTGTGGTCACAGTTCTAACCTAACCTACTTTACTGGCAGCAAATCGTTTCTGGCGCTTCGCCGACCGCTGCCGCGGTACACTCGCTTCGCTCGCTCGGCTCGCGCGCTGTTGTGGTCGGAGTTCTAACCTAACCTAACCCATTAATCTAGTTCACTGGTAGCAGTTTGGTTCAGCTTCCTTGTCCACTACCGCGGCACGCTTGCTCCATATAGACGTTACCAAACTCGACTAGGTTTTTGTCGTGAATAATACTTGAAAATATGTAAGCAAAAAGCTAATACATTTGAGTGACTACTTTTTACCGTAACGGTATAGATATTGTTAACTAATATGCGCAAACAAAAGCTCCCCGCTTTGAATCTGAATCGTGACTGAAATAGTATAGGTTTTGTAAATTCGCCGTCGGGCCCGACGTGCGCTTGGCCGGTATTTTTTTATTATTTTTTCAATGGCGGATATATGAGGGTTTAAACTGTAAAAATTACAGCTCACAGTGCTGCTAGTATATAATTATTTAGTAGCACTTTAACCCTTATAAACCCTATCCTGAACAAAAGCTATGACCCTCTTTTTGTATTTTTTTCTAAACCGCAATCGTTTGAACTATCGAACCCGGATGAGGCTTGATTTATGGAACTTTAGTGTTCTTTGTCCAATTAAGGGACAAATTTTTTTCATTTCAACCACTATCTAAAAAAATCTGTAAGGATGAACGTTACAAAAACGAATTAAGATATATAACTTAATGAAGAAGAAAATAGTCCCACACACTAAAAATAATATAAAAGAGAAGAGCATGAGAAGTGAAAATAGGTACAAACCAACAAAAACATTCATATACGAAGAAAAAAGAAAATGAAAATTATGTTTATAAGATTTATTTGGTGTAACGAAATCACAAAGATAAGAATAGTTCCAGCAAAATCAATTTGCGTGGTTTTTATTGCTTTTTTGTTGCTTTATTGAATAAGGCAATGAAATACTATATTTTATTATCTCCAAATACGCGACAATGTTCGTTATTTTGGGCAATCTGATAAGGGACAGCTGTTTATACGGTGGCGTGATGCGATTATCTTTATTAACTGTGTTACTGAATTGCAGATGTCGCGTTTTGCGTAAATTTACATAAAACGTCGGTCTGCGTCCGTCAACGCGTTTAATTACATACACCTACGTCCAAATCAGCCGGCCTGCGTGGGTCTAACTCGATTAAAACTTACGTCTCCCCGAGCTCAACTTAAGCCCGGGTCTTAACTTTATTTAAATTTTGTTCATATTTTCAAAAAATTACGGAATTGTTATTTGTTATCGTGGATGTGTTTTTCTGAAATTAATATACGGTGATTGTAAGGCTCGCTGATTCCATAGGTACCTATATGGCATAGGTAGCCATCTAGCGAAGCAACGTGACCAATTTTATCGATATCCACCCCAATGGCATCATTATAGGAGACATTTGTACATATAGTGTAGGTTAGATAAGGTTAAGTTAGGACAGGATTATTTAATTCGTATTGTAGTTTTAGAGTAATAAATAAACTACTATTTCTCAAAAATTGCATGTAATGTTGCCTTACCATCGCTAGATAGACTACAGTAAGTGGAACATACCGAAACCTTTTTAGAAGTGTCCAGTAAACAGCGAGATTTTAAATTTGGAATCAATATTTGTCCAGTAAGTAAGTATGTAATTCCTATTACGTATCAAGATATTTGAATATCGAAACACGATTTACATCGTCACCGACTTATAAAAAAACTAAGGATGTGAAGGCGATGAGGTCATATATAAATGTAAAAAGGATGCATTCCACAAATTGTTTTAATTATAAGTACAGTGCGACAGCAAATTGTAGAAATTAAAAAGTGGCGTCCCTTTTTCATAGATTAAATAGAAAGAGACGACATTGCAGTATACACTTGCAATTTACACTAAGAGCAAATGTAAAATAAAAAGAGGTTAGCACTATTGGCAGTATAAACGTAACTCAAGATGCATATTTAAAAAAAAAAAAGTAGCGACAAGGTTTAGTGCGGAAGTTTGTATGCAGCGTTTAGTTCATAATTGTGCTGTGTAAAATGACAATTATATTTCGGAATTCCTTCCTTTTTTGTGTCGTTTAGAAAAAACCTCGGAGTTAAAACTGAAGGTACGCTTTATGATATGAAAATTAGTTAGAAAATACAAAAATGTATAACAATAATTAAATTTTATCTTTAAGACTTAGATTTGTAAGACAGTGCAAATAATTAAACGCAGTATTTATAAATTAAGGCGGGATTTAAATTAAAAGACAAAAATTTCAAATTTGTTTGTGTGATCTATTACAATAATTCAGCAAAAATGAGTTCAGACGAGTCTGATTCCGAATAGACGGCACTCCTCCATACTTAAAAGCGGAGGCAGAGTTAGCTAAAATAATTTACTTCCGACTAAATCCAAAGGGATATAAAAAAAAAGAGATTCATTAAATGGAAGGAAGAAAATCAAGTTAATAATTGGCCAGATAATGTGTGATAAGGTCAGAATATTTCAACAATCTTTCTGAGACAATCGGATGGCTACAAAGGAACGAAATCACAAATATTCAGCAGCAAAATATAGAAAAGTTCTTAAATCAAGCTCTAGATGATAACCATTTTGGCGATGAAGGTAAATAAATGCTGCCACTATTTGATAACGATATAACTATATCTTTTATCCAAGTATAAACTCATAATTATTTTTGTTATAGGTTGTTATCATGGGAGTTAAAGGTGCCTGCGACGACGAATATCACAATGTGTAATAATAAAAATGGGATATAACAAAAATATTCATTGGAAAATGGCCGAATATGAATGTCACCTACAAAATATAATTTTAATCTAATTTTCTTGTTTAATTTTTGAGAAAAGCACTATACTTGCTTCGACCGTAAGAGCCATCCAGGCCTCGTATTATATCCGGACCTCGCCTACGGCTCGGTCCGTCTAATTCCTACTCGGCCAGTATGGCTTACTTACTGGTCTCTGCCGTAATGTACTATTTACGGCTATTACGTTGATGTGATCAAATGGCTCATATTTTGTGCCCTTGTGTACAATGATCACGCACGCAAGTAGAATCATCATCATTGTGGCCTCTTACATCTATAAAAAGATGTTTTGAACAACGTCCAGTATAGCACGGCGCTTACGTACGTATGCTTTTTAGGCCTATACGAGAGCGGCAGGTCACTCTTGTCAGAGTCACTCGTGACCACAGGCAGTCGTCTGCTTTTCTTACTGCAGCTTTCACGATTCTTCTCCATAGGTTTCTTTGGTTGTATGGCACGCGCATTCTGTCACAGGAGTCTCAGAGACATTCGATGGGGTCTGTCCATCGGTGATCGGCCATGAGGTTTGGTACCTTTGACTCTGCCCTGAATAACCATAATTCATTGAGTCCCTTTTACGGGTAACGTGTCCAAAGAATCTGAGGATTCGTAATTGAACAAGCAACGACAGACGGTGTTTGAATTTTAACGTTAATCCGATGAGCGGTACAGGTTATTCCCACCATGCGTCTCCAATCATATTTCTAGAACGTAGATCGTAGATAAAATAACGATTAATATCAAATAAGTACTCTCTATTAATAAATAAATAATTTTTTTGGTAGCACGAAAAGAACCTGACAATTTTAGTAAGCAATTTGACATAAGCGAGTAGAAAAAAAAATTAACAAAAAAAATAACCGACTTCAGTAAAACTAAAAAGCCAACAATAACCCGTTCAAGTACAGATTACATTTGACTCACCCTTCGAAGTCGATCCCAAACCACTCAGTTCTTATATTTATATATTATAGTTTACGCGAGGTTTGGCACCGACTTCGAAGGGTGAGTCAAATGTAATCTGTACTTGAACGGGTTATTGTTGGCCTTTTAGTTTTACTGAAGTCGGTTCTTTTTTTTGTTAAAAAATTTTTTTTTTGCTTTTTAGTCCATCAAATCCTATTTACTGAATGTAAATTCTTGACTTTATCAATAAATTACCGAAAGCGCCGTACATGTCCCTATAACATTTGAAGAGTTCCCTCGATTTCTCTAAGATTCCATCATCAGATCCCGACTTAGTGCCAACGGGACCAACTCGGAGTTATACCCTTTCGATAAAAAAAAAATGTAAAATCGGTTCACGATTCTCGGAGATATCGAATAACATACATAGAAAAAAAAAAAAAAAAAATTAGTTCGAATTGATAACCTCCTTTTTTGAAGTCGGTTAAAAAATTGACAGTTACTTTGATGCTTAATTATGTATAACGCACGGATAGGAAAGTAGTAGTAGTAGGAGGAGGGAACAATTTTGTCCTTCAATAATTGACAAATTATTTATTTCGAGGTTAATAATAGTAAATTGGCTATAATTGTCGGATTTGAAGCGAACTTTGAATACAGTATCTTTATGGAGGGTACAAGTAGCAATATAGGCGAATTATTTGAAAAATTATCCAGCGATAAGCAGTAAATAATAGAAGTAATAGTATGAAAAGATTCCAAGTTTTAGAGAGCTTTCGGTGACCAGAGTAACTCCTGCATAGTCAAGAATTCCACTTAGGTACCTAAGCATAAAATGAAATTGGGCATTTTCATTGGGTGACCTGTTATTTTATGGTGGAAATTTGAGTAAAAAATCTCTAGGTGGGCTATTTTTTACCCTTAACACTTAAATTATATAATAAAGAATATTGTCACTTAAATTAGTTCTATAAATACTAGAAAAAGCAATGAAATGGTTACTTTGATTGTACGCTTACATGAAATTGCCCGAAGTCGGATACGAGCACCAGGGTGCGCGTCGAAGCGTAGCTATTACCGCCGCTCATGGCGCGTAGTGAACCCATCTTTACTTAAGGAAGAACTAAGATAATTAGTTATAGTTAGTATTCGTTAAGAGAAGACATGTTTAATTTGGCTAAATTTGATTTTATCCGTCCCAAACAAACTAAACAACTAAATTACCATCCATAATCCCGTACTACAACTATTTATTTAACCGCCTGGGTAAATTACAAAAGTCGACACAACACGCTACAAAGTTTAAAGTTATTCATAGCGGCTTGTTTTCACCCCAGTGAAATCGTGTCAAAGCTAAAATAAATATTTACAACATTATTCATTTAGTTATATACTGATCATAACTTTTAAGCACAACTTCGACATGCGATGTTAGTAAATAAAGGCTGAGTATCAAATAGCCACAATTGAAAGGTGTGAAAAATAATCAATGGTGAAAATGAACCTTAAACTTAAGTTTGCCTATAATATTCGATAAGTGCGAGCCACACAAGTATCATTCTAATAAAAGGCTTGCGATACTAATGTGTCACTTTGTTCAGCAATTTAGATAAGATTCTAGTGAAGTAAATTTTAAGCGATTTACATAGTCAGCATCATGTAGTTAATAGTATCAGTTAAAGGGGCCAAATATATTTTAACTAATGATGTGCCGACCGAAGCTTTACAAAATTGCGACACTTTTCACATAAAAAGTTCTAGGAATTTTCCCAATTGGAATATTCTTTTAAATATATGTGAGCTTCGAAAAAAAATCCGGAAATATTTTCCGCAACTTGCTCATCCGTAACCGTAACACATCCTTATTGATATGTAAATAGTACAGATAAATAGCTAATAGCAGCTAAAGTACCGACATTAGCTGCTAGTAACTTAGCATAATTATGATGCTAACTGTACCTATATAGACTCGATCAACCTGCATTCAAACTAGAGCTTAGCAAAATAGATAGACGTCATTGGATCGGGAATATATTACCTCGTTATCCCTTCTCCCGGACAAATATACTGAACCATGGCTCAACTATCCCATTGGAATACAGCAAAACAAGTTTTAATACCGTGCTTTAGGGGTACGGTGGGTACCGTATCCCTACGAATGGTGCGTATCCATCGAAATCCAGCCAAGTAAGTCATGTCTTCAGATAATGTCGTATTTAAGCCACCGACTCGAAGTTTCTGTTTTAAATTACTTAGGCTGCT
The DNA here is from genome assembly GCA_905147355.2 of Apotomis turbidana. NCBI lineage: Eukaryota > Metazoa > Arthropoda > Insecta > Lepidoptera > Tortricidae > Apotomis > Apotomis turbidana. The sequence continues at coordinate 16,173,426 of LR990288.1, read as the reverse complement.
AATTTACTTGTCCGTGTTTGTCAAAGTTAAGTAAAGTAACGGTAATTATTCATTTATTGTATCATTTTGGTAAAGAATACCCACAGGGATGTAATCCAAGGAATGCAGCTCTTAAACTGTAGGTACCTACCTACTTTAATATTTTAGCGTCGAAGAAGTTTATAAGTTATTGATGTTATCGAGGCAAAGTGAAGTTCCAAAAATGGCTTAACTCGCTATTAAAGTAGGAACAATGCTGCAATACTTTTCAAGTAAGTAATTGCTATTGCTACATACGAGTATGTTGTGACTTTTTCTTTTCACATAATTATTCACATTATTTTACTAAAATGAAATTAATTTCAAAGATTGGGTCTAACGAACAAAGTAAGTGCCATTGAAAATACTTTGTCTCGAGGACTCGAGCAAGTGTACCGCCGTACGCAGCTGAAGCGAGGTCGAGTACCTACTATAATTATTAGAAGGAAACCCGCGTAAAGCTCTGTGACACTAGGATGTTTTGTACGAGAGTAACTTACGAATACCCCTAGAGATATGTATGTTTCCTCACTGCAACTTCGCCCGGGCTGAATGGTTTTGGCTCGCGACTCGCGTTTCGCAAGTTTAGGGTGGTTCGCTTGCCGCGTACTCCCGATATTCGGCTCTTCAATTTGGAAATGGAGATACCTATATCGTGCAGTAAACACTCGCGCTGCATGGGATATTACATTACTGCGTTATAACCCTTTTTTATTCCGCCTAGAAATATTTATTATACTGTAAACGGATATAAAATTTCATAAAGTAACGTCTAAATAGAAAAGACAGTTTGTATATTGATTATTTCGTCTGTGTGTTTTGTGTTATGGTTTATCAGGAAGGAATGTTTCGTACGAGACAGATTTACGAATATTCCTAGATACCTACTTTGTTTAGCCTCGCTGCTAATTTGACTTTGCTCGGACTGGTTTTAGCTCGGCAATTCGTCGATTCGCATCTTTGAGATTGTTTGCGAGCTCCCAATATTCAGCTCTTCAATTCTGGTACGTAAGTGGCATTCGAGTTTATATTAAATTACTGGATTATGGTTATTTTGCGATACTTGACGAAACTCTTGGTTTCAAATAATTTAATATGGAAATCAGTAATGCAACGTCTGCAATCTACCAATTAGGAAGGCTTTAGGTATATTTCCATCGTAACTCTTAAAATGTGGTGAAGACAGTCTGTGTCAAATGAATAAGACTGTTGCATCTGTGAGTTTTATATTTTTTTATTTGGTGTAAATATAGATGAAAGTTTCATACGAGGTGTTACGTACGAGTACTTACTCCCCCATAGGATGTTTAGCCCCAATAGAACTTTGCCCGAGCTGCATGGTTTTGGCCCAGTGACCTGACACCGGTGGAGTAGCAGCTCTGCAAGCTTGAAAGTTTTGACCACCGGGTTGCTGACATATCGCTCTTCAATTTTGGAACGGAGATATTTCTTAGGTAATCCTAAGGTAATATATTTAATACTAATGTATTCAAGTAGTTCAAAAGCCTCAGAAGAGCTTAAACCGTACCACACCGTGTGTTGTTAGGTATTTAGCCCCGCTTGCAAATTTGCCGGGGCTGAATGGTATTGGCTCAGCGAATCGTCACTTCGCAAGTTTGGGATTGTTCACGTGCTGCCACTCTCAATACTTATTGAGTTCTTCAATTTTCAAGATGTCTCGTACAAGTACACCAGCAGTATACAAATCAGAGTTAAGAGCTATAAATAGCTGTATAATATCTTTTTACAACTTCTGTTTTTTTACTTAATTGTATAATAGCAGATATTTTAGTGGGACGTGATAGTGGGACTAGTAGTAAAGAAAGCTACATATATTAGTTTTTATTTTCTTTGGAATTACGTAGTTGTAGCATTATATTGTAACTGTACAACACTGGGCGCAGATTAATGTATTACTAATAATGCCTTAGGATTTCACCTGTATTGAGCACTCGTGGTTTTAACATTGTACAAAAAAATAAATACGCAATCAGGCAGTTCGCATTACTCTTTCGGATTATACATGTGTACGACTTGACAGCGCTATAAGATTTATGGGACTTTGTGATTGAAAATTTAATAACTAAAATCCAACTTAATACCAAAGTAAAATACGCGTATACCCTGGTCGGTTTAATGTGAATTATGGCCTGAAAACCCAGCGTCCATAATAACCCCATTGTTGTTTGTGTAGGTTCTAGAATGTGGACGCAATTTATGCATGTGGCTAAAGTTTGCAAACGTTTTGTTATCAAGTTTGGGCGCTATCTCACAATTTATTAGACACAGCGGTGCGCGCCTGTCCTTTCTTTTATTAAGAGGAGACACCAACGAGGCATTTGGGAAATATGTTTTGAAAAAAGTGTAACTACCACGCTAGGCTGCTTTTTACGCGATAAGAACAATTGTAGCACTCCTAGCACGGTTAGAGCACGCGACCCTTTGTCGCGCTTACTACTTAAAAAATCTCTCCCATTCCTTGCAATACCATGCGAGCTAGACGGGTAATGTTGAATAAAGTAGAATAGCAGAATAAAATAAAATTGTATATAAAAAAAATACCTAATTATACCTACTTCAGAATTCCACACAATAAACAGTCTAAGCGTTTGTATGAAAATAACAGTCACTAACTGTCTATAGTATTTCTAGTCTACACAAGTGTGGTAAATTGTGTCCTCCAAAGCAAAACTTATCTGAATTTGAAAACATTTGTTACGGATAATATTTTATTAAGTCTGCTACGACACTCGAATTGCGTTGAACTTTTGAGTGTAAAAGCTGGTTTAAAAACTAATCTTGTCACATTATTTCCGATCGGAAATCAAACAGCGCAGTGCTCCAGCGGGTCGTAATTCCAGAAAATTGAAAAATGGCTGATCATTTCTCTTGAGCTGAAACCTAATGCATTTCACTCTATTCCCAAGAAACCGCTATTTATTTGTTTTCACGTAAGTGGTTTGATTTTCTGGCTCATCAATTAATCAAGTCTGGCAACACACAGTTAGTGAAATAAATATAACGTGTTAAATAATACAAACCTTTACTGAAATAATAAAAAACAGATAAATGACGAATATACCTCTAGAGACAACATTATCCATTAAATATTTGGTTTGACCTAACGATGTGATAGCTAAGTTGAGAGTACATTACGCATTATCCATAAAGCTTCCTTACACACGAAAATTTTAATCTCTACCCGTTCATACAGACGCTCTATAGAACCCTTACCTTTATCTAATAGATGAAATGGGATCCCGGCGTAAATGAGAACAAATTAACCGTTTCACACCATTCCACTCTTAAAAGTGCATGCGAAGTCGAGCCTAGCTCTGCGGGTGCCATTACTGGCGGCCATTAGTTAATGGACGCTCGACGGGATAATGGCGGCAAAGGGCACCAAGTACAATCTTTCACACGAGCATTCGCCATGCTCTCATACTTACGAACTGGCCGTTTTACTAACAGTTGCAACTCCTGGTAACCGTATTTAGTGGGAAGACGGAACATGCATTTATATTCTATTATATATTATGTTAAATAAGTAAACAAGAATCGAATTATTTCTTACAGGTACAACATCCATTATGTTTCTTTAAATACATAACCTTATTTCCTCTTATTGTGTCAAAATGCCTTTTGTGTCACCTTGCCCCTTAATCTAATTGCATATTGCATAACATAAGATCCCGGCGCATGCGAGCGCAAGTGAGAACAAATTAACCGTTTCACACCATTCCACTCTTAAAGTGCATGCGAAGTCGACCCTCGCTACTGGGCAGTGTTTGCGGGCGCCATTACTGGCGGCCATTAGTTAATGGATGCTCGACGGGATAATGGCGGCAAAGGGTACTTTGTGCAGTCGTTCACTTGAGCATTCGCCACGCACTCATACTCATAGTGGTCTAATATTTGGCATTAGTTTTGTCATTGCCGTTGCACCTGCGCGCACATAACTAATTGCAAGGAGCACAAAAAAGGAGCTCCGCGCCATTTTGCATAATTTGTTTGTATCTAGTTTACAGCTGTACACTTAGTTTGGGATTATATTTACAAAAATGTACGTGTGCAAGTAATGTAGAGAATTTAGATGTAGAATTGACGCCCCCGGAAATACTTAATGCAGCCAAAAATGCTACTGACAGCCGGTTGCCATTGAAATCTAAAGAAAAATATCTAATAATATAGCCTAAGTATAAAAAAAACATCTTTTGGAAGACAAAAATGCCCAGTCGTTTCTCAATACTCCAATAATGAAGTTATTAATAATACCATAAGACATAATATACCATTATGAGCCTACTAAACCATTGCGTATCATTTTAACAATTGTAATTTCACGAACTGTTTTTAGTAATTAAATATTTTATTTATAAACTTACTGCTAAGAAGACTATGAAAAATGAAACCGGTTGCCGCGTCGCACAACCAAAAAATTGCTACAACATTAAGTGTTATTATAAAAATCTTTTCCCATACACGAGTAATGCAAAGACGTACACAATGTATAATGGTATAAATACTTCACGCAACAATGGAGCAACGTACTTATTTATTGTATTTTTTTGCACAAAGCTCGTTAAAAAATGCTGGGGGAAGCAAAATACGTTCGGCACGCGTCGTGTAGTAAAAAAAACAATTTACATCTAGTGTATCTGTTTTCTATGGAGATGGATCATTATTTCAGGAAAAACCTTAACAGCTCGATGCAAGATTTGTATGGGCGCGCGGCGCCGGCCATACAGAGCCATCTGTTGGTGAGCCAACATTGCTTTGTTCTCTCGTCACGCCGGAAGAGCTAGGCGGATTTTAACCAATTTCGGTATAGGGATAGCTGGACATACAAAGATGGTTATGAATACTTTTTACCCGACTACGGGTAAATAAAAAAGTTTTACACGTGTTACTCCACGAGGCTCCCACGCCCTTGACAGTCATCATTGAGTCACCGCTTTCCCGATAACCGTTCGACCGGCTCCCACGATAATACTGCTGACTGGAAGATCACCGTCGAGTCACCGTTTTCCCAATAATCAATAAATCATTTGTCACGATAATGCTGAGTGGATAATTAGTCAGCCCCAGATATTAAATCGATGTGTAGTGAAGTGAGAGTGCTTTTGTCTTCCATCGCGGTAGCAAACAGTCGTGATCGATCGTGATCAGTAATTTTAAGTAATTAGTAATTAATAATCACTGTATCTGCACCTACGTAACTATTAAAGGACACTTCAAAAATCAAGTGATGTTTAACTATTCCCGACAGCGGCCACCTACATAATTGGCGCAGTCGAAAGAGGAATAGTCGAGTCAGTGCGCGATATCCTACTTCGTGTCCCGCCTGATAGTCGTTTCGTCGGCGTGTCGACTATCCACGATCCTACGTGTGGCCGTAAGCAGCGAATAGTGAAGATAGCGGAAGAACCCGACGCCGTCCAGACATCGATGGATCGAGTTTCGGAAGCAATGCAGTTGCAGTGAGTTATAGAATAAGATACGTAATTCCTATTGGTTGCCAATCCCATCTGCAATCCATATTATAATTTAAGTTAAGATCCCTGATTAAACCGTAATTTAGTCTATCTAGCACGATTTTTCACCCACGAGCTAATCGGGCTACTGAGCCCGACGCACGGCGGCAACACAGATTTCATAGAAATTTACCTTTAAATTTAGATAGTATTTTAGAAGAGGAAGAGTTTTCAAATATGTCGAATCCAGGAGATGCACCCCGAGAAGTAGTTGTAGATAAGATTGATAGGATTTGGAGATCCTTACGGTTAGTCCCAGAATTCGACGGAAACCCAAACGTGCTTGTTAGATATATGAGTACAGAGCCCGAAGATGAATTAAACAACTCAGCTGTTTTAAACGGTATTTTAAATAAGGTAACAGGCAGAGCTGCTACCACTTTAGCGGCAAACGGCATCCCCAGAGATTGGAACGGAATCAGGAAAGCCTTGATAAATTCATTCTCGGACCTTAGAGACGAAACAGCTCATTATAATGATTTGTCGATTCTAACGCAAGGATTAGATACCGCCCACGTTTTCTACGAACGGGTTCAGCACTTATTAAGTACTATAATGACGTATTGCGAACTGCACGAATCCTTAAGTACAACGACAGAAGCAAAACGAGACCTTTATAAAAAACTTGAGCTTCAGACATACACAAGAGGTCTTCACGAGCCTATTGGTTCGCGAGTAAGATGCATGCGTCCTAAGACATTAGAAGAAACACTAGAATTTGCGCAAACGGAATTAATCGTTCTGTACCTTAAACAACCAGAACCGACTGAGAAAAGTAGTCGCTAACTTAACCAATAATGCTAACGCCAGTTACAGCTTTTTCTCGCAGTACACCCAGCTCACACATATTTTCAATATTTTGAGCGGAAATGTGCACGATCTTTTATATGAATTAGCTAGGGTAAAAAAAAATATTAGCATTTAAATAGTCGCACAAATTCTATGAACCACTCACTTTTATCTATTAATGATCTAGGTACCTAATTTATGATAAAAACGATTAAACATTTATATGGGCCCACATCGGTCTTAGATTTAGATTTAAGATATTATTATGATACAATTAATCTAGAATCCTATTTTATCGATCAAAAGCTCGTAGTTGTACTTAAATTTCCCATTATGTCCCCAGCCGTATATGACTTATATAGACTCTGTCCCGTACCCAATAAATACTCCTAAATTAAAATACCTCCATCTCCTTTTCTGGCCACCAATTCCCGGGAATTTTCGTATATGGAGGCAGAATGCCCGAAGGTAGACACATGGTTCATCTGCGAACAAAAGACCATTCACCAGATCCGGTCACAAAGAGACTGCATATCCCGTCTTGTGCATGAACAAGAATTAGATGAACTATGTAAACCCACACTCGTCACGCTCACTAAGGAAGCTTTACTCGAACTGGACAGCAGACATTACATCATTTCACTTCCAAGGAAAACAAATGTACAGATATCGTGTAGACAAGAAGAACATCGAATCCTGCAGGGAAGCTTTTTAGCAACTATACCACGAGACTGCAAAGTGAGGACACCAGAATACACCCTTGTTAACATAGACGATAAGCTTCGAGGACATGCGATCGAAATCATGACCCTGCCTAAATCTATTGTCCCGCCAACCTCAGCGTCAACATTCCGATATAATCTAACCACGATCGACTTGAATACTCTGCACGACATTCAGCATCAAGTAATAATGGAGCCCCCAGTGCAAAACACTTCTGTGGACTCTTCAACCTTCTACCACACGACTATACCAGTATACGTCATTATCATACTGACTACGGCTGTATCAATGGCAATATACTACTGCAAACGGCATTGGCTGAACATTCCTACTGGGAAAGAAAACGAGCTACCACTTGAGACCACTACCCAAACGCTACAGGAACGTCGAGCCGCAACATTTTCATTAAACATTGGCAAATAGTTGCTCGTCTAGTAGGGGAGGTGTTACGCCACGAGGCTCCCACGCCCTTGACAGTCATTATTGAGTCACCGCTTTCCCGATAACCGTTCGACCGGCTCCCACGATAATACTGCTGACTGGAAGATCACCATCGAGTCACCGTTTTCCCAATAATCAATAAATCATTTGTCACGATAATGCTGAGTGGATAATTAGTCAGCCCCAGATATTAAATCGATGTGTAGTGAAGTGAGAGTGCTTTTGTCTTCCATCGCGGTAGCAAACAGTCGTGATCGATCGTGATCAGTAATTTTAAGTAATTAGCAATTAATAATCACTGTATCTGCACCTACGTAACTATTAAAGGACACGTCAAAAATCAAGTGTTGTTTAACTATTCCCGACAGCGGCCACCTACATAATTCACGAATGAAGCAAAAAAAAATATATATGCTATGGTTATTGGAAGTTTGTAGAAATGTAGATATTTAAATGTTGATAGTTAGGTACCTCCTTTAAATGATAACTTATTAGGTTCAACAATATTATTTTACAAAAAATATATACTGATTCCATATCACTACACTACCATAATTATACTATAAAACTCTATACGTCATGACTACTAGTGACTCTGTAAGCTGTCGACGCCACGATTTTTTCGAAATGGCTGAAATATAAAAAAAAAACCGTTTTCAACCACCCATATCGCTGCCATGTTGTAAAATTTCAAAGACAAAAAAAACGTTGTAAAATTATTGATTCTGCTCACAGAGTACCGGTTGAGAAATGCGGCCTTTAGGCGAGACGTCCTTACTTCTAAACCTCCGGACATACAAACGAATAGCCCAAGCTGAAACGGAAACGCTTACTCACTTCGCTCGGTCGGTAATAACGATATCATGGCTAGATATATGCCAATGTCATGCTTATTTATCGCGTTTAAAAAGCAATAGTGTAAATACTTTTTTATACTCGCGTACTTTTAATCTGTTAATTATAATTTCGCAGACAAAATGACAATAACGCACTTTTTAATCCTGTAATAAAATTCTATACTCTATGGTACCCGCTACAGAACTTTAATAACTTTAATATTCATAAGACATCTCTCTACTCAACTCGAATAATATCAAAAAGAGAACATCAGCATGTTTGATTTAAAAAAAAACCGGCCAAGAGCATGTCGGGCCACGCTCAGTGTAGGGTTCCGTAGTTGATCCTTCACGATAGACGAAAATTACGAGAAAGATTTCAAGCTCTATAAAAAGATCGTAAACGCCAAAGTAACTGTAATTACTTATTACCTTCTGGAAGTTATCGATTATACGCGCTAGATTGAGCGAAATGTTTTTATATAGTATGGCACTTAACCAATATGTGTAACGTTCGAAATGTAGGGAAACCGCGCGGCGCTTACGTCATTTTAAAGAAAATTATGAATTTTTGCGATAACTATAAAACGGCTTGACCGATTTTATTCAAAATAGTTTTCATTGAAAGTACTTAAAAGGCCTCATTTTCATGAATTTTCCCATAATTTTTCGACCCGTGGTTGAAAAGTTAGAGGGGGGGACACAATTTTTTTTATTTTCGGAGCAAATATTTACGAAACTGCTGACTCTATCAAAAAATAATGTTCTGAGACCCCTATTCTTTTTAAAAGGCCTGTTCAACGACACCCCACACACTAGTGTTGGAACGAAAAAAAAAACACCCCCACTAAGAGTACGGGAAGTACCCGAAAAAAAAAATTGTTTTAATTTTACCGTTTTGTCGGCGTGATACATAGAGATACTCATACCAAATTTCAGCTTTCTAGTACTAATGATCACGGAGCTAAGCCGCGGACGGACAGACAGACAGACGAACATGGCGAAACTGGGTTCCTAGTTGACTACGGAACCCTAAAAAGCACGCTACTGCTCACTGATTGGTAGAAATTACTTGTCAAAAAATTTAACCAATCACGAGGCACCCGCCATGACCATCGCAATCATGTTTTTTTTAATAGGTCAGTTTTAGTTGAACGAAAATGGTTTCATCGAAATTAAAAATTCATAGTGGGGAATGACGATTAAAGTAAAAAATGATTTTCTGTGTTTTGCTCGTATAAAAAGTAATTATATGTAAAATACTATATCGATGGAGCTATAACAAAAAAAAACTATTTTAATTGAAGTATAGATGAAATACTTACGAATGGTATTTCTGGTAGTTCACCAAAAACACGATATTTAATAAATAAACATTAGAATAATTGACAAAGCGAGCAAACCAAATGAAGCGTCCCCGTTTCAGGTTGGTCCAAAATTCTTTCGTATATCTGGATGTTTGGATATTGGGATGTCCGTTTGTCCGAGTATGTGGTGTGGGGCAGCCGCTGAACTGTTGGTTCCGCGACTATCTCACATCACGTTCCTATCGTGTCAAGATTAGTGACAGCCTAAGTGAAGAGACTCAGGTACGCTGCGGAGTCCCTCAAGGCTCTGTGTGCGGACCTGTATGCTATCTTATGCATGTTAACAGTCTATGTGGAGTAATACGTAACTGCTCAGCACACATGTTTGCCGATGATCTTTGTACCCTACGTGCTGGCACCGACATTACTGAGACATGTGACTTGGTTCAGCAAGATATAGATGCAGTAGTAAAATGGTCTCACGATGATGGAATTATTTTAAATACCGAAAAAACTAAACTTCTAATAGGCTAGTAGACCCAGTTTTGAAATATATTTGAAATTGTGGTGTACCCACATTAAAAAAAAAAAAAAAAGAGACATTACATGTTTCATAAATTTATATTTGAAATGGTTAATAATGATCTTACTAGCTCTAAAAAAAATGTCTTGTATTTTTGTGAAAGCTAGAAAGCTAAATTTTATCAATTGAAAATTAGAAATTTCATGAACAGTCAAAAACGCCGTCCGCCATTTTTCCCTTTTGCTAATCTGTGGCGTGACGTAGAATTACGTGTAAATATTCGAAATTCGGACGTCGTATAGTGCCATTCCCCTCACTCCACTATACTTTGACAGGAGATCGAGAGGGACGGCACTATTCGAAGTCATCAAAGTAGACTTACAGTTTTGTTTACATGACCGATGACGTCACTATCATGAGCGAAAATGGCGGAAAGCATTTCAAAATACAGATTAAAAACCACATTTTCAAATTAAAACACTTTTATGAATTGAAAAATATATATTTAGGTTTCCTTTGCTAAATACTAAACGGAATAAACATTAGTTTATTACAATTTGACATGAGTCAACTAGCCTATTATACAATCACCTCAGTTCCATAGAACAGAAGAGCCATTGCCCATGTACACACAGCTTTAGTTGCTTTCACAATAGTTTACAAAACTGTCAATGTAAACCCATTGAAAAAGTTGACTGTGTAACTTATCTTGGAGTCAAAGCTGTCAAAGTAGATGCCAAATTTTCATGGCACCATCTCATTAATTATATATGTGGCAAACTAAGAATACTTTTAGGAAAATTTTACCGCCTAAGCTTTAAAGTGCCAAATAATATATTAACCCTTAATTTCGCAGTGTATCCCAGGAGGAACACATTCTTAGACCATCTTTTTCAATTTTTTTTCGAATCAGATTTTTTTGCTCTATTCTACCTTAACGAGGCTTGAACTAGCGACCTCCGTATTTTTTTGCGAAATAAAGGGTTAAAATGTCTATACTTTGCAATAGTAGATTCTATATTGGGATATGCTCTGGATTGCTACGGACTCACATTTAAATCTTTAATAGACAATTTAGAAGCAATACAAATAAGATTCCTAAAATTATAATAGTGGAAAAAAAACTAAAAATAAATGTAATGGTAATTATTTCAAGCTTTTTAAAATTTGTAATATACTCCCCATTAGTTTAAAACATAAATATCTTCTAGCAGTTAACAACCACGACAATCGAGAGCATAACCCAATACTAATAGAACATAAACATGGAACAAGGTCGGTATCCGCGGGCAAATTTGAAGTACCAAGGGTCAGGAACTACTATGGAGATAGAACATTGAGCAAAAGGATTCCCTATATACTCAATAGTTTGCCCGAGAATATCCGACACGAGCCAAATAAGTCCAAATTTAAAAAGTAGGTACTTAAAAAAACACCTATTGCTGAAACTTGAGTGATAAAGTTGTCTATTCAGTGTCACTGAAGTGTTTAGCAATAAGATCTGTAGAAATATTATATAGAGACTCACACCTGCAGACAAACAGTACAAACCGTTTTGCAGGGAATTGTATGTATTTTAGCTTTACACTTTAATAAATAAATAAAAAATAAAATCCGACTGTTGCCGCCTAAGGGTCGCATTTTACAACCGATTCTAACTAAAATTGTGATTAGGTTCGTTAATTATATATTTTTTTATCGATTCAGTTTTTAACGTTTTTTTTTATTGCAGAGATATGGAGGCAGATTATTGAAAAAAAACCCTTTTCAAAACAAACTCGCGACTCTCGCTAGATCTACATTAACTTACAAAGCTACCAGTAATAAACATGTACACAAATACGTTTCGTCAGAGGCAAAGAATGTAGCGTTAATGATGACAATTCGATTTCATATAGGATTTCTCACCTCTTTTGTGTTGAGGTATCTGCGATGCTTTCCCGTCTGTTATTGGAGGATAATATTGTGAATGAAAATAATTATCGTTCTGTTTGTCAGATTTAATGAGGAACACGGATGAATGGACGCAAAGAGAACATACCACTGCTAATTTTTCCATACAAATCGAGGTTCCGTTCTCGTCTGTTTCCCTTTACGAAAGAACAGAATGGAATTTAACTATTATAAAAACTATACTTGACAATTTATCAATTTAAGATTCTAATTTAATTTCATAATCGAATTACAACATGTAAAATTTGCAAAACATTTCAGTGAGTCCGTCAGTCAGTCAGTCAGGTTCCGTTTATATGTATAGATGAGTATGACTATGAATATACCAAAAATACCAAAAATTAGAATTACCCACATTACACGTAAGAATCATCCTGACCAGTATTCATTTATGCAATGTAGGCATCGCAATTTGATTTGGTTTACCACAAAACACCAATATCATTAAACATGAATGAATGTCCGTCAGTTTGTGAAGGCAATCATTTATCGGATTGCGGGCGCTGGTGTCCGGCGCCATGATTAACGAGGGCTAATTTATAGACACGGCGGTCCATCCGTCACGACTTGTTGCAGGTGGCGGTCACCAACTGTTGTTTTACACTATGTGTAAACTTTAATTTAATTGGCAGTTTGACAATAATGGCGAATGCTCCATTATTGTCAAACTCCCAATTAAATCGAAAAATAGTAAGTAATTTACGACGCATCAAAAATTCTAGCCGTCTCTTTGGCGATGGTGTATATTCCTTACACATCTGGATCCATCACGAGTATCACGATTTGTTGCATGCCGCGGTCGCAGACCGGTTGTAGCCACGCTCTTTGGACAACGATCACTAGCACTGTGGACAGTACAGAGATCTTTGAATTCATTAAAATGTTATGGAATGCGTACTTAATATGTAGGTATATATATGCTTTCCAAAAAACAAAGTAGCTTCTTGCTGTCTGTCTGTCTGTCTGTCCCTATGTATACTTAGATCTTTAAAACTACGCAATGGATTTTGATGCGGTTTTTTAAATAGATAGAGTGATTCAAGTGGAAGGTTTATATTTATAATACATGTATAATTTATCAGCATTGCACCCGTGCGAAGCCGCGGCGGGTCGCTTGTAAAATATATTTTTTTGTTTTCAGCGTACAACTTTATTAAATTTGTGAAAACTACTATTAAACACCAACGTAATTCAGCCAATTTGTTATGGTAATCATTTACCGGATTGCGGGCACTGGTGTCCGGCGCAATGATTAACGAGAGCTAAATTATTGATTCGGCAATCCATCCATCACTACTTGTTGCAGGCGGCGGTCACCAACTGTAGTGCTGTTGGCAGTTGTAGACTGTGAACATTTTCGTTTTCAGTAATCAACGTTATTCCGCGATGTTATTTGTTTAAGCGTGATGTAAACAGTTTACTCGTACCAACGTTATTTGTTATGAGCAGTTTCTCACAGTAATCATTTACCTGGATACGGGTACGGATGACCACAAATTGTCATGATTAATGAAGGCTAAATTATTGACGCGGCGATATGTCTGTCACGAAAGTCATAATTCATGATCACTACTTGTTGCTGGTCGCCGGTGGGTATTGTGTTGGGTGTAGAAGATTTCTGGTGGATTTGTTCTTGTTTGGATTTCCATGTTAGTATTTTCGGAATAGGTACTCGCGTACCCCTTAGTACAACGGAATTGAGTAATTTTCAAGTTAATATGGACCATAGCTCTGTGGACTTGACTGTAGTTAGATAAATATAGTCCATTCCACAAAACTATGATTACTCGTGTAATAACAACAATTCTTATAAATAAACTCTATGATTAATAACTTAATTAAACAAAAATGAAAACGTATAAAATCACTCATAGAATATGTTTTGTACCACAGTTGGGTGATTGGATTAATAATTGGGTTTTACTGTTGTAGTTGGTTTGCTATTTTCCATGAAACTTACCTGATCAGCATTAGTGTTAAAGTCCATCATAAGTTTTACTTAGTTAATGTGTAGAACGAGTAAATTGCACAAGAGCGGGTCAGCGTAATTTACTCACGCATAAAAGTTCATTATAATCATCATAAACCTGTAACTTAGTCAACAGCGTAGACGTAAAGTAGTGCGAGCCAGTCTCATCCTGATTCAGCTCTTGCCAGCCCCCCTCCATAGATCGCTGCTGCTCCACCTAGTTCATAAGTTATCCACGCCACTCTTGCCCATCAGCGATTTCCTCTTAAGTTTTATTCAAACGGTTCTGCGGTTAAATATCCCCAGCTCAGTGTTTAAAAATTAGCTAATTTTGATGAAGGTACCGAATAAAACACATTTATTTATTAAACTTGTAAAATAAGGCTAATTTTAAAATAAACAATTTGATCAGTTTGTTTTTCTCCTTATTAAGTATTTTGTGACGACGCTACTATTGACTTGTGCTGCAAAACGGAAAGAACAAGTGAAAGTCGAAAAATTCAATATGAAATGTTTGACATGTGTCATGTTTTCACAATATAATCGTTTCTTTCGGTCCGAGCTCAGAATAATAACTAAAGCACAGTTATTATTCTGAGGGTCCGAGAGCCCTGTTCCCAGAAATTATTCCTGAATTTACATAGGTCGTAATTGTCGTAAAACTATAACATAATATCCCGATAGGGATAGGGATATAACGTTTATTGAAGACTATTCAATTACATTCTTTGCGATAGTCCTTTGCTATAAGGATCTACAAAGTAAATAATTTATAATAATTATATATTTTTTGATTTTCAATTTGACACTGCAATTTTATTGGCTGAATGGCTCTTGCCTTTAAATCCCAATAAAAAAAATCAAAGTCGATATTTGACAGTTTGTGGCAGTTCGACGCAATGTCTGTGCACCTCGAAACAAAATAAATAGAGAAGTTAATTTTTACCCCAAAACTTACCATAAATGCAAAAAGCTGCTGACAATCTGGCTGAAGTCGAGAACGTATGAAGAGACTGAGTTTTTGTTAAAACGGAGATAAAAAAAAAAAAAAACTAGGACACACACACACAAACACACACGTTCCTATGTAGGTAGTGTTGGTACATATTTATAAATTAATGTAAATATCTAAAAATAGTCCTTTAGTCTTAAGTTCTAAACCTGAAATTGATTCTTCTTAACTTTGTTTTCTTTAATAGTAGGATTAGTAGGTAAAAATTTACATACATTTATTTGTATAAATTTACTTTTTCTTATTGTCAATTGTAGTGCACCTGCTGAACATAACATTTTAGCTTAAAGAAGAGCGGGGCCTCCCGACACAGGCAATAACATGCTTAATGGGAGGCTCCATCCCTTGTATTATGTGATCATTTGTGTTTTTATTAAATAAAGAATTTTGAATTTGTTTTTTTTTTCATGTAAAATTGCAAACTGTCGAGTTGAAATAGTAAAAATGTTTTGGATAACCAAAAGTTTTGTTTATAGCTGCATACATTTTTAGGGGCTATAGGAAAAATAATAATTCAATTGTTTTTAATAAACTCTACGTACAGTACCCTATTCGTAATGCTTCAAAGATTCACAAGTCTGAAATGCCTAGCGATTTTTATACATTATCGTAGTAAGACATGCGAACCATTTGGAGCTTGTTTCATAGCACTCTCGTACACGGTGGCACTTTATCGGATTGCTAAGCTGTCAGATTATGTAACCCCGTTTACCGGTATAATATAATCATTGATGCTACGTGTTAACTCTATCGATGAGTGGTGTATCACTCCTGTCGCGCGGAGATAATCCCATTAGCGGGTTATATTCCCACAACACACTTTAAGTCCAACTCACTGATATAGTTCAAGTCAAGTAAGAAAAAGGAGAGGCGGTGCGCGTAACTATCAGACTTAGGCCTTATTTAATAGCAAAAAGGCGTGATGATCAGTCAGGAGTTCAATTCAAGATAGCACCTAGGAAATGTTACAGATATTCAAATTATATTCTCACTTTATCGATGTGCTCTGTTTGAATGTGGAAATAACAAGCGTGAGCACGCCACCTTCTTCTGGAATAAATTCAGCTTTATTGAGCCAAGTCAGTCACTTAATGCAGATCGAATATAAAAAGTCAGTATACCTACGGACATTACATAAATATCCTTCGAATGGCTATAGACATCTTATATTATGTATATTATATGACTGAGATATTACTTAATCGGAACTAAAAAACCTTGTTTATTTAACCATACATATCAAAAATATTGTGTTCCAAAATAAATATCAGAACAAGATAGACTGCCTGGTTCAAAGTGAAGAACTGGTGTGCACAAAGATATATGTATGTGCTACATCCAGTTTGCCCCTGAGTAACTGAAAGTGGGCTTTTCTCCATTACAACACTCCCGTATAACCACAACCCGTCATGTACAAATGTTCTAATATTGTACAAAATATTTATATAGGCAAGTATCGAGGGTTATTATCGCAGAGAAGGCGACGGCGGTATTTTTCATTAAGTTGGCATACAGCTCAGATGCGCTTGAATTTGAAAGAACTATTTACCCGGATTTCTGTTATCACCCACAGCATAGTATGCATCGCATTTTGTGAGCATGCTCAATAATTATAAAGAATTATTGTGTCGACTCAGACTATCGCAATTTTTCAAAAAGGCGGAGCTATGTAATGAAAACGTAAAAGCGCATATTTCAGCCATTTGAAAAAATATTGCAAGGTCTTAAACTGTGACCTGTCACTGTCTTACACGCATTATTTTCCAGAACACGTCAGGAGTTTTTCACAAAATTGCGTAGTGATAATCCGGCACCACGGTTTGAGCGTAGCGGTATCAACTCTTTATTAGATTTGCGCCAGAATGCGATCTACAAGCCTGTCATGTCACGCGAGGGTTGCGCAAAACTGATTTATAACCAACTAGGCTCAGCTCACGCCTTCGTTCGAGATTTATTTGTGTATTTCGGTAACAATGCATTTCCTGAAGGGTTATGCAAGTTCTGACTGGCACAACTTTTCATAGGTATCTTCCTTTTGACTTGTGTTATGGCTCCAAAAGTGTTGAGCACTTATTAGAATGTAAGACGTAAATAATAATGTTCAAGCTAATTTATACAGTTCATAGTTATTTTACCGGTATAGGTTTAGTACTTTTTAATTGTTAAGTAGCAAGTTCATCACATAAACTGACATTAAAACTTCCTGAAATTTCCAATTAGTACATAAACTTAAGTCGTTCAGAAAAATCTGGCGAAGAGCCAACAGAAAACGCAACGGGAGAAAAGGCGTCTCAGCGCTTTTAACACAAACCACTACTCGAGGCGATCGCAAAAATATCTCAGATTTACTAGCCATATAACGAATATTTCAAATATAGATATTTTTGTGTCTTCTATTAAATTAGAAGTACGCATTGTCCGGATAAAAGTTGTTTTGTTACATCGACAGCTATGATATCAAGCAAGATTGGAATGTATCTCAAATATTTATATTCTCAAATATCTTTGATTAGATACATTTTTAAGGTAAATAATATACACATTGGGAATGCCGTGTTTCAGTTAGGTCTATAGTTCCCAAAATATTTATTACCCAAGCACGTTTGCCACGCGAACTTAAGTAGCAAGCCAGTATGTTGATCTTAATCAAATATCGGAAACTATTATGCAATTCGTGGTAAACTTTAAGGATTATTGTAAACCAATTAACCACTGGTTTACCGAGCAGTACCTACATAAGAGCGATGTTTGATCCTAATACATTAGTATCTACACAATGGAGTAATAACAATGAAATATGACCGGATATATATAAACAAATAACAAATAACTAGTACCTATTAGATTAGAAGAATACTTACAATCTCCAGCTATTCATTCCGGGGTTCGGCGCTCCCCAGACACAGCGATGTTGTGATTCTCGCTGTGTTGCCTCGTCTTTGATCGTCGAGTGCTGCCGGAAAATTAATTGTCTAATACTTTGTACAGTAAGCCAAGAAAGTGATCCACCAGTTTTAGACCTTAACTTTCATAAAGTAAAGTCGAAAACGGTACTGGTAACTGATACTGGTAGACACATTTTTTGGCTGAGTATATCTATACAGAATGTCCTATGTTGTCACGTTCAGTGAAGAAATATGGTATATTTGCGATTTTAAATCTAATTGCAACCGAACTTACTATTCTTTATTTGAGGTTTTCTTATTCACAATAATCAGTAGACTCTATATTTACATCTCTACTCTACTATTGCATCTAACATAAGAAGGATATATGTATATATTAAAAGAAAGAAAATATCCGCGGGATGTACGTTATACATCATGATTGTTTTTGTTTAGGCTTGTCGATTAGAGTAGGTATGTATTTATACGTTTTAGGGGGGCCTCCATTAAGCTCACACGTCTACAGTTAGTGGAAATTCCTGTTCACATAATTACAGTTTTTTTAGAGCACTCTTTAAGAACAAGAGTGCCAAATCAGCAATGTTTCGTTCACATAACTTAGAGTTGCCGAGAATCGTGAACGTGAGTAACGTAGTTTAATAAAATAAGGTTTTAGCATTGGAGCTATAATAGCTATTCAATAAGTGCTGCAATTACTATTTTAATACGTATATCAATAATTTCCGAAAAGTTAGAGGCTTTGTCTGATATACGAGTAGGTATATGCTATTTGTAAGCAATTTAATTTGGGGTAATTTTGTATTCCTTTACGTTGTCATTTACACTCTTGTTCTGAAATACTTACAATACTGTAGTATATAATACAATTAAATATAGGTATATTATTCACGGAACCGACAAAACTGATTTTATATGAGGAAATATGAACCAACGTAAGTAGGTAGATAGGTGTTCGTACTTAAACTCCGTTAGAGGAGGGTGCCACTTTGTTTGGAAACAATGTGTTTGTTATCTCTGCCTGAAGTAAATAAGAACCGAGAATTCTTGGCAGCACAAAACGTCCGATACCATCTGAAGGATCCATGCAAAAGTATTTTCGCAATAAAAGTGTTTAATAGAAAAGTATCCTTTATTCCGCAATATTTGGTAAAAGGCAAACTTATCTCTCGAGTAATAATAATAAAATCGTTCCTATTTACAGCAGACCTATAAAGGACGAGTAGAAACCTAATGGCACGTTAAAAATATGGACGTTTCATCGTTTAATGTCTGCGTGAACGTTTACGGCCAAAACGTAAAATGTTGACTGTGTAAAGAATATCGGGCCATAGGCCGAGTGCTTTGAGAAATAAATGTTGATTCTAAGGACGTGTGAAACGATTCGCAAAGGTATTCCTTTCTGGCCCATTCCAAATGCCTACTCTGTGTGTTTGCCAAATGGGTAAGGACCAAATTCTTTGCAAATACTGTCATACATTAATGTCCACCTCATCTCAAACTAAAAATAGAACATTTATCGTTAATTTGTAGAGTAGAAAAACACGCCAAATAACAGTTCCTATTAACCCAATCATCAATAAACGAATTGATTTTCAGAATTGTTAATAAAAAAATTATTCAGAAATATACTTTTTTATCTTTATTATATTTCCCATACAAAATGAATATGTCCGTACTCTGCTTTCTCGAGAATATATTGATTTTGTTTTAAAATACGAACGCCTTAACTTATACAGTTCATTTGTATAATATAGTCTTAGGTTTTGTTAAGACGCAGGTATAGTTTAGTATTCGATATCCTTCATCATTTTAAATTTTGCGGCTATTTTATGCATGTCCCAAATATTCTTCCATTGTGCAACTTCCAGTTGTGCGACGACATTACACGGAACTTACAACGCTATTCCAGTAGATTCTTCAATTATTTTAATGGAACACTGACTCCGAACTTGAAAGCTTGACTTCGATAGTGCTGCATGTTGTTTTTACTGACAGTCGAGCATCGTGTTGGTGGAAGCTCCGCGTACAGTTAAAATTCTGTGACTTCTTATGTAATTTTATTGTTTTCCATCACGCTTTCTCTGCTTGCGAATGATTAACTGCAAACTATAATAGTATATTGCTGCTCCACATCAAAGTTCACTAGTAATACTCGTTTATTTTATTGAGTGTGAAACATTTCTGGTTAGGTCGTGAAGTATTTTGCCTCCATTGTGCGACGAGTGACACAACATTGTGCGATGAGTGACACAACATTGTGCTACGTGTCACAGCGGAAATTCGTCGAAACGAAGACAACGTTACCAATTTGTGCTTATTACAAGCTTTTATTTAGTTTCACCTGTCCCGATGTTTATTGATTATTCATCTTCAAACCTTGTACACGTACATTTACAATTTTACTGTGCTAATTTTTTTCCGGTGTGACACATTCCATTGTGATTTCCGTTGTCCAACGATGCAAAGAATTTGGTCCTTACCCAATTTATGCGTCGAAAACATTCGTGTATTAAAGTACGTGAACCATTGGCATTACCCCTTCTCAAATGTTAAATTTATTCTCAGTGTTTTTGCTTTATTGTGAAACTATAACATTTCGACTTGATTTTTATTAAAAAAAGTGTGTTTTTGTGATGACTGTGCATTAACAACGTAAATGTTTTTATTCGTATCAGGAACTTTGATCGTTTATAAATAAGCTGTTAACCCCAAAAGCATTAGAATTTGTAAATAAATTGTCATTTTCATGTGTCTGTACCTACTTAATTTTAGAGATTCCAGGTATTTTAGACACTGTTTAGTAGATGCTACGTTTTTCTGTCGTTTTCCATTTTGCCTATTGTACTGTTGTACTAATTGATAATCAAGGGTAAAACTCTCATGACACACCATGAAATAAATTGACACATTTACCCTAGGATGTGCGCTGGGTATGGCTAATGCGCATAAGCATTTCAAAAAACATATGTGACGCAAAGGGCGCTCCAGTAGCGTAAGGAATTAAGGGATGAAAGATTTGGTGTGATTGACGTAGCGATCAAATAGCTCAGTTGGAAGAGCAATGCGCCGGAAACGCAGAGGTCGCGGGTTCAAATCCCGCTTGGATTGTAGTGGATCGCATTCAATTTTTCTTTCTAAAAAAATATATGAATCGATAAAAAGATTCTATACAAATATTTAGAACAGCGCCATCTCTCTCGTAGTCTTCACACTTGCTGTAAAGCAATGGGGATGGGGATCGTGCGTGTAAAGCGCACATCCTAGGGTGTGGCTTAATGCGCATAAGCATTTCAAAAAACGTATGTGACGCAGAGCACTTAGCGTAAGGAATTAAGGGATGAAAGATTTGGTGTGATTGACGTAGCGATCAAATAATGAGCAATGCGCCGGAAACGCAGAGGTCACGGGTTCAAATCCCGCTTGGATTGTAGTGGATCGCATTAAATGTAGTGGATCGCTTTGTTTCATTATTTATACCATGGAATAAATTTATTAGTCCATGCGCAATAACAAAACATTATTGAGATAGTTTAAATTCATTTACTAGACAGCTATTCGTATTCACATTCATCACGTACAAAAAATAAAGGGGTGTAAATATATCTCTGAAAATGTAACAAGGTAACATAACGTGTGTCGAACTGGACGAGGTCAGTCGAGGGGGATAAGAGCGGAGGAAGGGACCTACGGGGGGGCGCGGCGGCGGCGCGCGCGGCGCCCGCACAGCAGCCGCTGGAACGCGTGCCGGAACTCCGGGCTGAACACCGTGTAGATGACCGGGTTGAGCGTCGAGTTGAAGTAGCCCAGCCACAGGGAAAGCGACGTCAGCACCGGGCTCACCTCGCAGTCGCCGCACGTCGGCATCAGGATCGCTAGCACGAAAAACGGCAGCCAGCACGCCACGAACGCACCGGTTATTATCGCGAGAGTTTTCGCCGCTTTCCTCTCTCGTTTTGAGTCTGCGGCCTCCTTGGGCTTGCGGCGCACCAATGTCGGATAATAGGCGGCGGCGACGGCACCGTAGCCTGTCGTCGGTGGGTCTTGCTCGAGCCCATTGGCGCATGACTGCTTTTCGGGGCTCGTGTTATTTGACGATACGTTAGTAAAACCGGTGGTTGTGGTTTCGGAAATAGTGGGTAAAGGCCGTCCAATGACGGCTACGACGGCGGCTGCGATCCCGCCGCTGCCACCGGCCGCGACGAGCGCGCCGCCCGCCGGCACGGGAGGAGGTCCTACACCGCCGCGGGCTGTGGCCCCTCGCCGTCTGCGTATTCTCTTTCTAGCGGTTTGATATATCCGCCAATACAGTATTAAAATAACTAGTACTGGCACGTAGAACGATGAGGCTGTAGCGAATATTTGGTAGCCGACGTCTTGACTGACGACGCAGCGTAGGTCTTCCGACACCCGTCGGTTCCAGTCGGGATCCTTCCAGCCCAGCAGCGGCGCGATGCAGACCAGGAAGCTCACGATCCACACACACGCAATCATGCCACCCACCCGCCGAGCCGTTCGTGCATGGATGTAGTCTATATTTGTCACAGCCCAATACCTTCGAACAAAAAAAAACACGATTACAAACTGCCTGGAGCATCATTCATTCTTTACATACGTACTATAAATGCCTATTAGGGTTATTAAATTTTAATCGTTGTTAGACATCCAGAGGCAAAACGTTATTTGCGATGTAATAATCAGTCTAATAAAGACTAGGGCGCGGGTGCTCTGTTGACTTTGATAATGCGATACCTATATGGATTAGTCACGCGATTCCAAAAGCCTATCTTGGTTGCGTCTACCATACTTATTAGATCGCCTATTTCTCAAATATAAGGGCGCTAACGCTATCGGATGCTTAACCTAATGCGAGTGGCGACACATGTTATCTAAATTTCTGTAGGTAAGTACCTAAAGTAAGTTGTGTCCGACCGAAAATTGATTTTCACCGAAGAGAAACACCGAGAACGAAATTTCGGCTTCAGTGTTATTTGAGGCAGAAAATAATAGTGATTTTGGAGATTTCGAAAATATTAATTTATTCCGGTGTACTTACACACTGTTTATATTTTTTTTTACCTTAGGTAGAGAACGACTAAATCGAGTCTGAAACTTGGAACCAGAAAAGAAAATTATGTCGTACGCTAAAAATAAGTGCTTACCTATCGAGTGCGATAGCGACAAGATGTAAAATGGAGGCGGTGCAGCATAGGACATCTCCAGATGTCCACATATCGCACAGCTCGGGGCCCAGGGTCCAACGCTGCGCCACTTCGTACACGGCGCCCAGAGGCATCACCAGACAGGCCACCAGCAGGTCGGCCACGGCCAGGGAGAGGATGAGCTGGTTCGCCGCGCTTCGGAGGTGCCGCTCCAACAGGATGGCTGCTATCACGAATACATTACCTGGTGGGACCAATTGTTATGTTACTGATACGTCAATTAAGACATCGATTTGAGTCTATTGATCTATTTTTTATGGTGTGGTTTGATCGTAGTTGCTAGTGATCCTGTCCCTACAGTTATCAATTCTGAGTTCGGATCCCGGAATTTAATTATTCTTGTCGAATGTGGGTTATCTTCCAGGGAATCCCCTTCAGAGAAATAAATATATGTATAGTGTTCAAGCCCTCCTTGGCGTTCCACTTGATGTGGGCCAATTCATTGTTATACAATTTGGGAAAATAGAATAAATAAATGCTGTTGCTTTGTTTTAGTATCGCTGTTTAAAAAAAAGACATATGGAGATATCCGTTATGTCCCTTTTTGATTAACTATGATTTTCTTCCAAACCAATTTTAATTTATTCTGTGACTCTAACCCGTTCAAAGAAATATTAATTATTTGAAAATTGACATTCCTAAATCAAACATCATCTTCTACCAATATTAGGCTTTCAACATTTCCTAAATAGTTGGCAAAGTTGCAGTACAAAGGTGACTATCATACTGCCGTCATACGAGTATGCTGCAGCTTGCAACTTTGCCAACTAGTATAATATATATCAGCCAGTACAATAAAGTAGTTATCCACCCCTACTCCAGTAGCTAGAATGAGTAAGCCAAGCACAAGGACGTTGGCGGCAGCGAGCACGAGATGAAGGGCGCGGACGATTCCCACCAGTCTCTCGATGACGTTCCACTCGCTGAGGGCCCACTCCTTCGAATTCCACGAGTAGTGCCGTAGCCCCGGCAGCCGCAGATACAAGGCCTGCTACTCCAGTAAAGTCACCTAAATAGCTATGAGGAGCATAAACACCGGGCATAGGAGTTCTTGGACGAGATCGAATCAGAAATAATGAAATAAATTAATAAATATCAAGGGACAATCATACACAAATCAAACTAAGCAAAGCTTGTACTATGGGTACTAAACGACGATATACATAATATATAAATACATATATATAATAAATCCACAGGAGAGCGAAAGTAAATCCCAATGAACAGCCAAACTGAAGTGGCTGTGGTCGCGACAGGCAGAAAGATTCTCGACTGGCGATCATGTGTACAGGACGGAAGGGCCTAAAAACTAACACTGACGGAAGATTGCAGGAAGCCCTAAAATGAAGGCAGCTTATGACGGGTGATTGTGGAGATCCTTGTGAGATGCCATCGTCTAGTAATGGACGTCTTTTGCATGATACTCACCTACTACAGTAGCTAGAATGAGTAAGCCCAGCACGACGGCCTTGGCGGCGGCGCGCACGAGCGCGGCGGTCGAGTCGAAGGGCGCGGACGATTCCCACCAGCTGGTATTGGAACCCTCGGTGACGTTCCACTCGCTGGGGGCCCACTCCGTCGAGTTCCATGTGTAGTTCCTGGGCCCCGGCAGCCGCAGGTATAAGGCCTCCCACTCCAGCAGCTCGTCCCCGTCCGCGCCCCCCATGCCCCCTCACCGAGACACCACGCCACCTGCTGAAAAATAGACACTGTGCAATGCGCCATTTTATTGAAATTATAAAATTGTACTGAAAATCAGTTTTCTATGGAGATGGGTCTGTTAAGGAACAAATCTTAACAGCACGCTGTAGGATTTGTCGGAAAACTTTCTTTGTCTGCTAATAATTCCGAAACTGATGGACTTATGTTTATCAATTTTGTTGGAGGAATAACTGCACATTCAAAGATGGTTGTAGGATACTTTACGCATTAACTGCCAGGAGGCATGGCCTAGGAACAAACTTAAATGACGGTGAACGTGACGGTGACGGCATGCGTTGCTGGCAGTGAATGGGTTAATCCGACTACAGTACCTACCTACCTAAAGAAAAAAGCTTTCGGATATCCGAGCCTAAATATGACTTGCTTACTGGCCTAGGTGCTAAATATTGTTCCCAAACTGCTTTATTTCCCAGCCTATTTTTACACAGAAAACACCTACCGACCTCATAAAAACGTCCGTATTATAATTCATCGGAAATGTTGGCACCGGCAGGAAATTCCATTCTTGGCATTATTTGCGCAGCGTCTGTCTATGCAATGTAATATTTATGTACTTAATATAACAATCTACTTGTATCATTTAGTAACTGAATGTGTGAACTTCTTCGTATGGTCACTATACTTTATCGAAGTCCGAATGATACTATACAGTGGATTTTTAATTACAATACAACAATATTTTATTGCACACCAATAAAATTTTACAAAAAGGAAACAAGACAAATACAATTTATATATAACCGTAGACAACGGGTGGTCTTAACGCTAAAAAGCGATCTCTAAATAAAAAATTCCAAAATGAGCATTTCTAAAAAAAATTGACCACAATCGAGACTTAATTTAAAGTTTAATAATAATATGAAAGATCCTACTTTATTATAATTATTTTTTATTGTGTGTTTATATGTTAATCTTATTGCTATGTTTGATAATTATGGTTCTGCAGTGTATAGGTACCTACACTTTTTGAATTACCTATAAATAATCTGAAGACATTGTATTGGAAAATTACAAACTTTTTAAGAAATGCTCAAATATCCTTAAGACTTCATGATTTGGTTAACACTTATATTATCAATCGTTAAATCAATACTAAGCGCTCTTAAGGCGACATGTGATGCCAAATAAGCGCCACTTTCGACGTCTTCTAATGTTTTCTAAATTTTGCATAATACTAGGCACAAAGAAAGGTTTTCTAGCTGCCAGAAGTTGTCCTGAAATATTCGTTTTACCATTTTGGATATTTAATTTACTAAGTTGTACAATATAAAAAAAAACCTATACCACCTTCCTAATATTCAATCCAGACTTTCTCTACCGACTGGTCTAATATTCAAACCTTTTAGTTAATTAATAATAGATATCACGTTCAAATAGAAACATTCCGAATGTAAACATTTAGCAATCGAAATTAATTTGAGGATAATGGTGCGTTATGTAAACTCGTAATAGATTCATTAGCATTGATGACGATTAATACGAGCATAACCCAATTGTAGCGTAGGAAAAGGTACATATTTATATACTATTGTAAGTCTATGTACTTACTGCTTGTGTTGTATTTTCGAAGTAGGAGGCTCAGTGCTCGGTCCACCATCATTGTGCGTATTTTAGGTGTTGATGACGTTCCAATCTGAAAAAGAAAACAATAATCGTACAGCAACGCAAGTATTTCAGCTGAAATTGATTATAGACATCCAAATTTAATTCCAAGTGTTACCATTCTTGAGATTACAATGACTGGTTTATATATGTATTATAAACCAGGTATAACACATATATTTTATATTATAACTCGTCTATCTTTATATACTCATTCATATCGATGTCTCTTGTTGTTATGTAAGTGTACTACGGTCTGCTTTTGCTATGAATTGTTTACAAAGCGCGGTCAATCCGCTAATCTGTGTAAATAGGACAGAAAATTATATATATGCTAATTAAAGGACCGAAGCAAGATAAAATAAGATATAACGCATTTTATCTGAATTTCTTCTTCTATGATATCTCTTTAGTACCTACCTATACATTTTTAGTGTCGTTAAACATCCTTTTATGACGTGACTATTTAAACGCACATATTATCTAACTGGAGATTAAGAAAGATCGATGCAAATCTCAATTACACAAGTATCTAAGTTACCTCGTCCTAATGCAAATTGCAAACTAAGTGACGTGACTTGAGAGATGTAGGTGATTTGAGGTTACGTCCTACGAAGCGACATAGTCGGGATAGAGTGTAGTTAATTGCATTATTAATACGGAACTAATTATGTGGCAGCAGATTAGTGTAATGCTCGCTGCAGGCTGTATACTAAGGAATGGGGAATATGCATTATGTTTAAATCATATGATTTTAGTTATATACCAGTATGAAAACGTTAAATAACTTACTTCAAAAAATTAATCCACACAATAAATGCTAAAAATCTACTCCTTATTATATAAAGCTACTAGAGTCCGGACGATGTCTTAAGTGTAAAGCTACGAGACTATGACAATGCTTAATTATTTTGAGATAATAATTGAAATTGACAGTTTTGCATACAAATTGTCAGCAATTTGTATGTATTGTAATTGAAACCGACTATGTTACACGGTATTGAACTGTTGATATTTATATTTACTTATTTATTTAGTCATACTAGTCTCTTTGTCGCGCGAAAAGTACATTGACTGTCTCTTTTAGGGTTGCCAGATGGTCGGGATTTGGCGGGATTATCCCGAATTTTTGTATGTCCTCCCGACTTTGCCGGGGCAAAGTAAAAAATCTCCCGAAAAACAAATTCATTTTATTAAATTATAATTTTAAAAGGAAATACCACTGAAATTTTTTCCAGTACTATAAATAAATTACCTTATCACATTTTTGTAGATTATCGACAAAATAATGAGAATATCAATTTAATGTTCTTTTTTTGTTAGTATGTATTTATGTGGCCGTTTCTATCGGCAGTGAACGACGTTGTTTTTAGTATATTTACGTTAATGTGATTCAATTTTTGTTTCTCCCGACCAAAGTCACAAAATCGCGAATAAAAAATCGTTTCTCCCGATAATAGGGTCATTCAATCTGGCAACCCTAGTCCCTTACCTTTAAAATATGCGAGAAAGCCGGATGAAATCGCTGAACTAAATCGCCGATCGTATTATAAGTTTCACCCTAGCTCCACATGCACTACTCGCGAAGTTGACTAAAGTTAGTTTATTTTATCCAATACTAGTACAGAAATACCAAGACAAAGACATACAAACGAGGCGAGATGAGAGGCGAAGTTGGCCGAAGTACTGTTTTCTGCAGTGACGTATATTGGAGAATAGTACAGAGCCACTAGCGATTACTTTACTACAATCTCCATACAAATCGTTTAGGCAGCCGCTAGCGAGTACGGTCACTGTAA
This sequence comes from Apotomis turbidana, assembly GCA_905147355.2. Taxonomy (NCBI): domain Eukaryota; kingdom Metazoa; phylum Arthropoda; class Insecta; order Lepidoptera; family Tortricidae; genus Apotomis; species Apotomis turbidana. The sequence goes on along the minus strand of LR990288.1, from coordinate 16,145,073 downwards.
AGTCATGGTAAGCGTATAGTTGGTAAATTTTTCTTTGTCCTCTCTTCACGCCGAATCGACTGGGTGCATTTTATCCAATACTAGTATAGAAATACCAAGACAAAGACATACAAACGAGGTGAGACGAGAGGCGAAGTTGGCGCGAAGTACGGTTTTCCGCAGCGACGTGCCCCTCCACACTATCATATTCGGCCAACTTCGCGAGTAGTGTGTAGCTAGGGTCAGATTATTCTAGATTGTTCTAAAGTGAGACCCAACCTTTGTAAAAAATGAGCTACACGACCATTCTGGCGAAATTAAATCATACGTTTGATATTCATAATGAAACAGATGTAGCAGTTAGGTTAAATAGAGCTTCTAATTTCATCCGGCTCCATTCTCTTCGTTATAAAATTAATCCTCATAAATTGTAATGTAACAATGACATCTGCAAAATTATTTATACCGCGAATAAATAACGTTTCGCACGGCAAAATTAACTTCAAAATGAATCCTTGTTTTGGAGAAATAAGCTCTATTGTCGTAATGACTGGTGCCTGCCAGTCGGGCTCGGAAAGTAACGGTGACTGTTAAATTCAGTGACTAATTAATTACCCATTCTAAATTAGCTCTACAGACTCTATTTAAAATATATAACGGAGCCAAGGTCGCAGTTTGATAAACAAGCAACGAGGACAATTACTTCTCTTGGAGCGAAATTTAAGAGAGCCTTATTTGTTCGGTGAACCTACTGTTAGCGTTCTTGTAAGCGTTAGGTATGAAACATTGAGCTATTATTACTACGCAGTATGAAAGGGTTTCCATGGGTGTTACGAAGGGGTTTTGAGGCACAGTATAATAAACCACTAGCGATAAGCTTCGATATAATACCTAAGTTTGGGTCTGTGAAAATAGTCTCAATCAAGACGAGCTGCGCTAATAGTATGAACACCTTAGTCTTCAACTCCGCCTTCCTTCTTTGTTTGCTCAAAATCAGCGCGCGTTAATAGTCGTACCGGTACCGACCGACACCGCCGAATGTGTCGTCACGTCCGATAAACAATAACGTCGTATTTTACACAAACCACCAATAAAATACAGTTCTAAGTCTGATAAGAGGAAAATGTATGTTATAGTCATTGTCCGAAAGAACGAAGCGTCTCCATTTCAGGTTAGTCTAAATTCATTGGTATGTCCGGAATTCCAGATACTAAGACGGTTCTCAGACTGTTCTCGCCTAGAGGTTTCATTCCTCAACCGATTCTCATGGAACCTTGTGAGTAGATGTGCTAAGTATATATATTTTTTCTGTCCATACAGTTTTTATCTATACAAATTTTAGCAATCTCGAATCAAACTCACAGAGCCATTAGTTTAGTTTCTGATGTAGGGTACTTTATGGTACCTACTGATGTGTTTTTAATGGGTCTTTGAACAGTACATTCGATACTCTAACAGGCATAGACAGCTCCTAATACAATGAAAGATTAAATCATTGAAAACTATTTCGGTACGTACCTATTCCATAATCTATATTTTACTACATCAATCTGTGGCCCTGGTGATAAGAGGTATAATCAACCACTAACTATAAGTAACCAGAAACAAGAGGTCATAACTCTATTGTGAGACTTAAGCTCCTAGGTAAAATCACAAGTTCAAAGGAATATTCAGCAATATTTCAATCATCAGCAAAACGCATCTGAAATATTGCTCATTGAAAAAAAATCGAAACGTACTGAATTTCAGCCAACTGCGATTTTTATATGAATGGCTATTATTTGCGTTTTTGCGTATCCATTGTACCTAGCGACAATGTATGAACAACAGGTGCTCTAATTTTGAGGAATAATGAACACGCTCGAAGTCAGCAGGGGATAAACAACAGTTTCCTTTTTCTTATTTTACCATAGCCGGGTAGAAAGTATCGTATAACCATTTTGTATCTCTTTGTCTTGGTAATTCTGTACTAGTATTGGATATAATTCACCCAGTCGATTCGGCGTGAAGAGAGGACAAAGAAAAATTTACCAACTATACGCTTAGCATGACTTTACAATGACCGTACTCGCTAGCGGCTGCCTAAACGATTTGTATGGAGATTGCAGTAAACAAATCGCTAGTGGCGCTTCACTGAATAGTGCTAGTGATAGTTCAGTTTGAGGGGTAGAATCTATGTTTAAATTTGTTGCTCCTGTTACAGGACCCACCCGGTATATTAAGGATACAAATAAAAGGCTTTTAAAATAGTTAAGTCAGTTATTGATCTATGTAATTAGGCATCTGTTATACATTTGACACATATGTACCACACTACAGCCTCGTAAGTGATAAATCTTTGCGGGATTCACTAATGTTAGTTAATTACTCAACACATATTGTAAAGGGATGGTTAACGTGTTAAATTGTTCCTGCGTCAATTTGTACCTGATCGACTCAACGTCATCACGTAGTGGCACAGCAACATCGAGCTGGTAGAAATTAAACAGCTATATAAGTAATTTATTATCCCAGTAATGACTGGGTTTGCGGTCGTAAATCTAGCTGGATAGGCCGCGATATTAGCGAGGCCATGCGGGTGCCTGGAGCGTTACTCTGATGTACGAAATCAGGGGGCCTATGATGGTTGCGTTTATGACGTGATAAATAAGTGACAAAGCATCTGTCACTCACACTCGTATTGTGTCAATACGTGACGGATGCTATGTCACTTATTTATTGCGTGATAAAAGCAACCATCATAGGCCCCCAGAACTTCGAATCTTGCCGTACTGCTCACTAACGTATTGTTTGACAGGAATGATGGCACGGACTCGAATTTCGAGCTTCATAGTAAGCCTTCTGTTTCGTCGATTCAGTACCGCTATTTTTACCGTTTATCGTAATCTAAATTACACAGTTGTATATTTAGATGCGTTACACAAAATAGATCTAAAAGGCTCAATAATCTTAATGACCCAGCTCTGCTGCTGCCTGAGCCTCTAGAGGTAAGAAAAATAAGAGGAAAATCTAAAGAAAATAAAAGGGAAAACTAAGAGGAGCCAGCCATCGCCAGAGTAATGGCTATCAGGCCTGGCTCATCATCACGAGTCCGTCCTAGTCTCATCATCACGAGTCCGTCCTAGTCTCAATCTCAAAGTCGCAACTGGTAGTACCTAAGCGCTACCAAGCTCCTGTAAACCATGATGGTAATAGATTGAGAGACGGGAGATCGATTGATATTTTTTTTTAAGATAGGCGATTGTGGAAGTATTTAGCCTGGTCCTAAGTGACCGTGTGTTTACTAGAGTGGATTTTATTTATTTTATTTCAACTTTCTTATTCGCTTTGTAGAATGTCAGTAGTTCAGCTAAATCGTTAGGTATATATAAATAAAAAAAAAAAATTAAATTTTCAAATCTAGTGCGCCCCCTGAATAGATTTAATTAGATAGGTGAAATTGTATATATGTAGATAGATACGATTTTTCATTATATCTCCATCCTTCTGTCTACGAAGCTAGAAGCCAAAGTTAACATTCCGTTAAGGATACTCGTAAAATTTGTGTGATAAACACGAAGAGCTATTTAGTCTAAGTTGAAAAGTGTGAGAATTTTATCTCTTCCTGTTTCATCTCATAAATTCCCTACGCGCCCGCAAAATTGAAAACTCATCTCGAATTAATGATCCCGTTTCTTTAATTACATAACTCAGTGAATCCAACATGCGACAAATGCTCGAGCTGCCGTTTGTTTTATAGCTTCACCCTAATGGCACCTTTTTATAATGTCACATCTCGTTACGAGGAAAGAAATACGAAGGTAAAGTAGGGCTATAGAAAGCGTTCGTCGAGATATTTCATTATAGATGGTAGAATGCTTTATATTTAACATGGCACAATAAAATAAAACTCGCCATCATCGGCACAAGCCCCATTTATCTATTATTGTACTGTACGCTGTAGCCTCGCTTGCAGTTGACACGTCTATTTTCCGCCAGCTTAGTTGATTCAAATGTTACGACATAAACGGCATTCAAATTCACACTTTGAAGCGTGTTTTAGATTGTCATGCCTAACGCTATCAAAATCTAAACATTTATTTTTCAATCTAGACAATTAAATCGGTTTACGTTGTCAGCAGTTGTAAAAACAGCTAGACGGAATAAATAATGCTTATCTAATAAAATGCCAGTTTCGCTAAAACGTAATTACATTCCCTACTTTTCTTTATTGTTCAGTTGTCTTGCATTTTAATTCGTTTCCTTTGTTTGATCGCTTAAATGTCAAATGCCTACACGAGACTTCTAATAATGGTGACTCTGTGAGCTGTAGACCTCGCGAGTTAGTTTCGAAATGGTTTTTTTACGTTTACGATTCCCATATATCCGCCATTTTGAAAAAATCTAAAAAATTTATTCGAAAAAACCGGCCAACTGGGAGTCGGACTCGCACACCGTACAACTGAGTATTTATTTTTTGTTTTTTGTATTTGTTGTTGTAGCAGCAACAGAAATAAATCATCTGTCAAAATGTCAATTCATCACGGTTCATGAAATACAATCTGGTGACAGTATCGAGCATAAAATCACGTTTGTTGTATGGGAGCCCCCTTAAATATTTATTTTATTCTGTTTTTTTATATTTGTTGTTATAGTGCCATCAGAAATCCATCGCCTGTGAAAATTTCAACTGTCTAACTGTCACGGTTCAATGAGATACAGCCTGGTGACAGACGGACAGACGGACGGACAGCGGAGTCTTAGTACTGGTTTTTACTCTTTTGGTACGGAACCCTAGAAAGAAATATATATAATTAACAAACCTACTCACATAATTTCATGAGAATCAGTTATCCGGACATCCAAACATACGCACATCCGGACATACGAAAGAATTTTAAGCTAAGCTGAAACGGAGATGCTGCCCTCACTTCGCTCGCTCGGTCAATTAAGGATTTATACTGTACTAGCGTCCCGCCCCGATTTGCACGGAACCTCTAAAATTATCAGTGCTTCTCTAATATATTATGTACTATACATATTAACCTTCCTCTTGAATCACTCTATCCATTAAAAAAACGCATCAAAATCCGTAGCGTAGTTTTCAAGATCTAAGCGTACATAGGGACAGACAGACAGCAGGAAGCGACTTTGTTTTAAACTATGCAGTGATTTCCTTTCATTCCCATGAAGCTGCTGCAGTGTTTGCTCACTTTGTAACTCGAGACATCCTTGTTGAATGAATTTAGCCGCTCGAAGCATGCGCGCGGTATACCTACCGGGTGGGCCCTGTAACAGGAGCAATTAATTAAAACATAGATTCGTCCCTTGAAACTAAACAACATTTGTTAAGCAACTTCTGAAAATAACGTATTAATATACGTATGACATTTTGTAGAATAAAGTTTAGACAAAGAAGCAATGTATTGCGAAATGTCGGATATTAGTAGAGTGACAGCTATGTCAATGCTCAGGGTATGTCAATGTTGGACGACATACATTGAAAATACTATTTAATTTATTTGAAATAATAAAATTTTGAAAGCTGACTTTTTTTAATAGTTGCTGAACAAATGTTGTTCAGTTTATCGAGTAAAATCTATGTTTTAATTTTTTGCTTATGTTACAGGGCCCACATTGTATACCTACACATTATCGAAAAATACAGTAAAAATCCCCGCTGACCTCAGTTTTATTCTTCAGAGAGTAAAATATAATCAATCATTTCGATAAGCTGGACGCTGGTTCGATGGAGCTTGGCGATATCGTCAATTTAGCAATATCTCGGGTTTATCATGGCATTTTATATACCTATAGGAAATACTTATGTCCAATTTTAACAGAGATATGGTAAGATGTACATACATGTATTACAAGGCTCCTGTCATTTGTACAGTCGCGGAATGAAAGGGGACCTCACTATTGGGCCTTACCACCACAAAAAATCGACAAGTGACGAACCTTTTTATTTCTTGAACTTCACGATCATTAAAATAGAGTAGGTAGATAAGTACCTATACATATTAATCCATCTCAAAAACACTGAAAAATTCTGTTAGCGCATATCGTTAAACTATGTCGTTAAGTCGGGATCTTAGATATACGTTACCGTCATACGCCGAATTAAAACCGTAAGTACCTATTTTTAGAGTTCCGTAATCACTCGACAAAAACGGAATCTGTTGTCTGTCTGTCCGTCTGTCAAGACCTTTTTTTCAGGAACTTTTGGAGGCATCAAGCTGAAATTAATAATTATAAAAAAATCTAGTTACAAAGTCAACGCAATAAAAAGATACGAGCGTACATGCTTCAAGAAATGCACGTTAGCAATTAAGGGAATCGATGTATGGATACAACAGGTTTTTAACGACAAAGTTAAGTTTGTGCATCAAACGTAACGTTACCTCATGACAGAGCAATATTAAGTGATTTCATGGTTGGTACTGGACTCTCGGTGCGCGACTCCGACTCACGCCAGAACGGCCTCTTTTATGGGAACTCTGATTTCAATTACGAGTAAGTTGTCGCTTTTCCTCGAACACTTGTTCATTCCTTAATTTACGAGACAAGATTTATTAATCCTGATTCGTGAAATACGTGACACGTGTGCCTTTGAGAAGAAGATACCATTTAAATCGAATAAACTTACGAACTAACTTTTTAGTGGACTGTTCTAGAGGGCAAACTTCGGAAACTTCCTACGATTTTCAAAGAACTTCCAAACTTATGGGATCTTTTATGCACTCTATTCAATGATTTTATTTGTTTTACTGAAATCAAAATATTACTACTACGATCAGATATTAAATATCAATTTATAGGGAAGGATAGAAAAATTCAAATGGCAAATTTTACTATATGGATACCTACATTATTCTATGTTAAAAATAAAATAGCAAAATAAAGTATGTTTATAAATAAAGTATATTTATAGGTTTTCTTTTAGTGAAATTTGTGATGCATTTTATGAGATATATTTACGTAACGAATGTAAAATATGCTGTATTGTTAAGTTTAGTGAGCTAATAAATATCGCACTCATGCAATATTTATTAGACCTAGTACTTGTATACCCCCATATAGTCATCTCAGGTGGACTTTATCCTCAAGGGCATCTAACCGTTAATCTTCACGGCAGACATTCTATTTAATTTGTCATTTACAAGCGTACATTATTCTATCAGCATTTTAATAAAAATATCAAAAACATCAGAGATAAAGAGCCCCAACTTGTTAGCGTTCCCATGACCACCTTTGGGCTCCATTAGACCAGCTTTATGGTGTCATATTATTGTTTTGTCATCAAAGTAGGTACACCAAATACAGTCCAAACGGCCACCAAAGTGGTTCAAATCATACTTGCAAGATTTGATTAAGGACAGGTGAAAATAAATAAGTAATAGCTTGTAAAATTGTTTCTCCCATGTCCCCGCGACAGGGCACTGCAGGGAGTGCACAATTGCCACTTGAATGGCAAAATTATTAGAGGCTATCAACATCGTCCGCGTTAAACTTTTCCTTTTCGTAGTTGGATGAAAAGTGTCATATAACCTATTATATTTTTAGATGTCCAGCTATCCCTGTACCAAAGTAGATTAAAATCCGTCCAGCCGTATCGGCGTGATGAGCGGATAAAGAAATATTTCAACAGATGGCGCTGGAGCCGCGCGCCCATACAATAACCGCTGTTAAGTGTTTTTCTGGAAATAATGACCCCAAAAACGTTTTACTCACAATTTACTTTCAGAATTGTATAATAGTATAACTAGTATGCTAAACTAGAAAGAAATAACATATTTGCATAAAACTATTGATTATAACTTATAACTGATTATATCGCGTATATTAATTATCAGAGCCTCCCGGACGTTTCGGTAGCTTTACAGTTAGTTGTCAAAGGGTGACTGAGAAAATACAATTTTTCTCTTTCGAAGTTACATTTTCCAATAATATATGCGATATATTTCTTAGCCGATAAAAATACCTGCTTCTGCTTGATTCAAGTAAGGTACAAAACGTGTTCAAGATGACTGCGATTACCTTCTTTGAACATCGAAATGATGCACTCGAGTAGAATTCGAAATGAGATCAAGAAAAAGATTACACTGATAGATAAACATGGAGGCGAGGCGACTGTTTTCATGTTTTACGTGACGTCTCTCTACGACGATTGCTAGGATATTTAATATAATATATTTAAAGTATCGGATTGCACGTAGGTATTAGTAACAGATTAAAGCTTTATACCGCTATTTCGTATGAATTAAATATACATTGGTTGTATTTTTAACGCTCGACGAAAAAAGAGGGATGTAATATGTTTAACATGTATATCTGTGTGTCTGACGTGGCATCATAGCTCCCAAATGGATGAACCAATTTGAGTGCAGGTTCTTAGCTATGTTTGGCGAAAATACGTCCAGTAGTTTCCGAGATATTCAGTGTAAGTATATTCAGAATTCCTGTAGTTGTGTTCAGTTTTAATAGCATTTTCTATATTTTTAATGAGGGTCGCATGATGATCAGCTACTTGTGTCTTAAGAGGGTGTTTTACGTTTTTAATTTAGGTTATAATTCATAGGAAATGGCGCTATTGACCATATTAAAAATACCCGTTGTATAGTACCTAGTAAAAATTAACCCTGCTCAAAATATCCGGACAAAATAATATATTTATTTAAAGTTTTAATTTTCATCTCCACTCCTTATTAAATTGGAGTACTTAAATAATATTACGTATGACACATCATCATCCTCCTAGCCTTTGTCCCATTTTTTTGAGAATGAATTCTCAATCGGGGTCGGCTACCTAAATCCCAAGATGTGGCGTAGGCACTAGTTTTTACGAAAGCGACTGCCATCTGACCTTCCAACCCAGAGGGGAATCTAGGCCTTATTGGGCTTAGGTGGTTTCCTCACGATGTTTTCCTTCACCGAAAAGCGAGTGGTAAATATCAAATGATATTCCGTACATAAGTTCCGAAAAACTCATTGGTACGGGCCGGGTTCGAACCCGCGACCTCCGGATTGAAAGTCGCATGCCCTAACCACTAGGCTACCACCGCTTCAATTACGTATGACACAGATATACAAAAAAATCTTTAAATTAAATGGTCAGTTTATTAAGGATTAATAACTACTGCTTATTTCATGGCGACGTTACTCACTATGTTGTCTCTATTAGGATACTGCAAAGACATAAAATAGGAGTAACTATTAACGGTTTTCGTATTTATACAAATGTACTTACTTGTTTATGTAGTATAAGATCTCTATTTCTGGAAATTGTTTGTATTATCAATAACTGAAAGTGTCAGTTATGTCAGTTTGACAAAACAAACGACGCTCTTGCACGATGTGCAATGAATTCTATACACGAGACATTCTATTTAGCTGAGTTACCGAGGCTTCATTGGAGGAAATGCAATCCGAGACGCTCCCTATCCGGCTGCTTATCGTGATTCATAAAAGAGTTCTATTCAATCGCGCACAATGCCGGGACCGTACCGAGCCTTAAGGTAATGATTATAGGCTACTGGTGCTTTGATGCGCGCTTTTCTTTTACTTTCCTATGAATAATGGCGGTAAAATGTAATGTGTTTTTAACATTAAACAATAATGAAGTGATATCGTTGAGTTGTAAACCAACTGAAATTCATGTTATAAATTTTATATGTGACCTAGTCAATCTTCATTCTGAACGCAGAAAATGCTCCGTTGGCAATTTTAGTAATTGAATAAACTCTTATGATGCAAAATTAAAAAACTGAATATATCTTTTAAAATTGTTTGGGATTCACGTACAATAAAAATGATAAATGTATTAACCTTGAAGTATCGTATTTCTGATTACCTAATTTAAGTTTTTCCTATATATGTATTATAATTTAACTTTAGTGAATATGATCGGTTATATTTGTGTCTGAAAAAACTACTGTGGGTATTGGCTCAAATCATATTTTTGATATTCTAAAAATCAACAATTAACATTATTTAAATAACATATAACTATTACGACTAGGTCTCCTGAGTGTAGAAAGATTTCTCACTATTTCAAATATTGCTCTAAGCCATAACACTGTGCAAGGTGTTTGGCAATATGTTAATTTATTGCCACATAGTGGTTTTTCAAGCGACTGCACTATAGAAGAGTCAACAATTGGGATTGAATTTTCGCTGTCGCCGTAATATAGAGCACGTATCATAGATGCGAGCGTTCGCACCAGTCACGTTCGGGCGACGTCTTCGGGGTTGCAGTTAGGGTTGCCACAAGACAATGTGATATAAATAGATTAATTAATATCAGACAACCTCACACAAATCAATCTAGTCCCACGGTAAGCTCGAGTGTAACTCGTATCAACGAAATACCGACTGTTATTGGGCACTCTTAAAGCGATTGCGTGAGTTAAAATGAACACAATTGACGTTCCCTGATCATCAGATCAAAACATGAAAATGATAAAAATGGGCCCTATGGGGAGTTTAAGCGTTTAAAAAAATGAAATAATGACATTTCAAATGATTCGGAAACTTTTCTTGAGCATTTGCACTCAGAGAAGTGTCAACAATTTGGATTGATGTCTATTTCGCTGTCGCCGTAATATCGAGCACGTATCATAGCGACCGTTCGCACCAGTTACATTCGGGTGACTTCTTGGGGGTTACAGTTAGGGTTATCGCTTGACAATTTGATAAAGTGGGACTTCAAAATGATATCGATGACTATATTATTATATAGTCATTAATTCTAAATATGCGCCCGAAGAGTTGAACCAAGCCAATTAGGAGTGGCAGTAATCGCCATGGCTGAAATCGGTCGAAGAGAGATGATGATAACCAAACAAACTTGTTTTGCTATGATTAGTCCGAGCTATGGTGATAACGATTCTAATCATATCTATAGGTAGATGCATTGACATTGATAAAGTTTGTAACATTTACAAATATGAGAACGAAACCTTTCACAGTACATTAACGATTCATTTTAAAACCATTCACACTTTATACGGTTCACAAATCTTTCAAACAAAAAAAAACATACTGCAAATGCGGGAGGACAAGACATATCATAGAATAGAATATCCTGTGGCAACCCTATTCGGGCTACGTCATGGGAGTTGCAGTCAGCTTGAACTTAGCACATTCGCAGTACTGTAAATATAGTTAAGCGTCGCTGAGGGCTATATTGTTCCCACGTGCATAGTAATGTGCATAATATTGACACGAGCATCAGTTTTAATGTGTATGTGTATACCGCTTGGGTTTTACTGTTTGCAGATGTGTAGGAGTTTACAACGTTCAAATGTGGACTAGACCGCATTTGAAATATGTTTATATGTTTTGCAACATCTATTTGCAGAAATCACTTTGTGAAAAGCTGTTACTAGTCTATGGAGATGTACGAGTACAGTCAGCATGAAAAGAAGCTAGTAGTAAAATTGTCAGCTACTTTTGATGCTGGCTGTACATACTAACACAATGCAACAATATGTCGTACACAAATTCAAAAAACGTTAAGGGTGCATTTCCACTGATGCGGAGTTGGGTGGATCGGAGCGTGATTTGACCAATCATATTGTTTCCGGCGACACGTAGTGGACATTTCAAACACTGATTGATCAAACATGATTTTGACGACGCGTTTGGTTCGGTTTGTAGACACCTGCCTACTGAGCCGGCGGTCCCGGGTTCGAATCCCGGCCAGGGAAAATATTTGTGTGATGAACTTGAATATTTGTGCTTGGGTCATGGTTGTTCTATGTATTTAAGTATATAAGTATATATTTATCTATATAAGTAAGTACGTATATCGTCGTCTAGTACCCATAACACAAGCCTTCTTGAACGTAATTTGGGACTAGATCGATTTGTGTGAGGTTGTCCCATATTTATTATTTATTTATGATCTGCGGGCCATAAGTGACAAAGCATCCGTCACGCTTTCACAAAACGCGAGTGTGTGTGACAGATGCTTTGTCACTTATTTATCACGTGATAAACGCAGCCATCATAGGCGTGTTCGGTATAGGAAACATACCCTTTAGGGTTGTTAAACAAAATGGTGACTTGAAAATAGTTTGCTCAGTCCTTACTGAATGGTTGGTAATTTTGGCTCAACGAAGTTGCGGGCGTCTTTTAATTTATAATACAGATGCTCGTAAACAGCATGACTTTCACATTACAAGGCATTACATTGAGATCTGAAAGCGGGCTTGAAATGTAATCCGTGCTTTCAAACGAAGGGTCAATTGCCAAACAATGTCTTAAATGTATTCACGCCGGGTAAAGTTCCCTTGATCTCTTGTCCAAGGGACAAATGACGTGCTCCCGCCGTTTCGCCAGCAAATGACAAAAACGAGACAAACAACCCATTCTAGCGAGCACAATAAACATAAATCTTGAATAAGGCATCCTCCCTGCTGTTTTACCTCCAATTTTAAGGGTGCTTCGCTATTCAAGTACTTATAGCGATCTTGTAATTGAACTTTATACAACATTGCTTAATGTATAGCACTTACAAGTAGAAGTACCTCGAAATAATATTACTATTCTTAAATCAGTTGATTTATTTACAGAATTATTATCAAAATAGGCTAAGAAAAGCATAAATTAGTTTTCCAAATATACGCTGAGAAACGTCATATCAACAACACTAACCTATATTTTCCGGTCACTGCACTAACCTAACAAACTATAGAAAGAATCGTCTGTATTGGAAATGCTGGTATATTTTTTCTTTGTATATTTTTATAGTAGTTGATTAAATTTTTTGTCATACCAGTGATATATGAGCGCTAATATGTACGGCTAATCTATTGAAATGTTCTAAAAAAATAAAACCTTTAAGCTTTTCGCTGATACATGTGAGATTATGTGAAAATTCTGTGCCGCAGGCGAGCTGCAGCTATACATATAAAAGGCCCGATGAGCAACAAAAGGCCCGATTGAAAACCAATAAAATGCGAGGCGTGATACAATTCGAATAGTGAGAATCAATATAACGCGGAGTGATAGTCGCCCTGTTAAATATAGAACACAATTTTCTCGACATCTCAAATAAATCCGGAATATCATTGAGATGGGTTTATTATGTGAAACCTATTAAAAGACGATGGACTACACGTTCAGGGTTTACATTTTTATTTTTCCTTATACCACTTTCATGCAATTTTACTGGAATCTCTTTCTTAAAGTGTTCTTAGGGTTTAGAAGGGTAATTCTGACAAAGCAGAATTCCCGATCATCAAACGCCGTATATACCTACACTACACAATACTGTTAACCTACATTTTTTAAAGTAATTTACGCATCTAAAAGTATAAACGAACCGGCTTACTTATAAGACGAGGCATTGCAAGATGCTCAATTCAGCGTGTCTTTATTCTAAAATTTAGCAAGACTCGACTGTATGACCGATTTTGGTTATTCGGGCTACATTAAGTGACATTGAAAAAGTTGCAACTAGGGACAGCTCAAAATATCATAATAATTAGATACATTTCTCGCGTCTATAATTTTTGTACGTTAGCGATACGCCTCGCTATTTTGAACCGTATGTTTATGAAAGTAAAGTATATTCACCTCGATTAGAAACAAAATATCATAAATGTAGATAGATCCATTAGAAACGTCGAGTTTATCCCCAGAACATTCAGTCTGTAGATAAATAGGCTCCAAAGCTTTCGTGGCGAAATTTTGGGGAAATACCTATTATTTCTATGTTAGGTGCCAATATCATAATGGCCGAATGATAAATTGGAATGGGTCCTTATTCACGCCTCAGACACTACATATGAGTTTTATTATGCCATTAATCTCGCTTGATACCCGCAAAGCTTTTATGGTGGTAATTCAAGCCGGTGGTTGGAGACAGTTCGTTGTCTGAAGTAATGTGAACGTCCGGTCTGGTCCAGCGGCGTTTGGGGAGCATCCGACGATGAATAACATATCGCATCAAATGATGGACAAATGGTTCGTTCATTTCAGAATGTAGTTTTTTTCAAGGAGGATATAAAAAATTGTATAGCATACTTTCTGTTAGCAGACTTTTTGAACGGGCTTTATCTTTGGGTCGTATGTTTACCCATTATTACTACAGAAGACGATAATATAGGGATTGCCGGCCAAGAAGTTTGCCAGCCAAGCAATGCGAGGTGCGAATATATGACAGTAGGTACCTATAGTGCTTTTCTCAAATATGTCAATGGCTTTCCGCCGATAGCGTCGCGTCACGGATCAATATACGATCGATTGTAAGTACTTAAATAATAAAATATAATTATAGTAATGCAATTTTACTACTTTGATTACTTAGTTACGTATAAAACCTTACTCTAAATAACCTAAGTATGATACAGTAAAGACGACACGTTTGGCTCGGTTGGTAGACACCTGCCTACTGAGTCGGCGGTCCCGGGTTCGAATCCCGGCCGGGGCAAATATTTGTGCAAAATATTTGTTCTTGGGTCATGGATGTTATCTATATATGTATTCATATATTATGTATATCGTCGTCTAGTACCCATAGTACAAGCTTTGCTTAGTTTGGGACTAGGTCGATTTGTGTAAGATTGTCCCTTAATATTTATTTATTTATTATTTATTATTTTATTTAGTTATATAAAAAGAAGGGGTCAAAAAGAATACCCCATCTAACAAGTCCGCCTGCGGCATGGTCCCCAGTATGCTGGCGGCGCTACCTCACTGTTAAGTATTTCGTATTAATAACGACTGACACTTCTTAAAATTGATTAGTTTAAAAAAAATCGCGATACTGCTTGATAATGTGGACACAACATTATATTTTGTGTGTCGGAACCGCAATACTTCAACGGCACGTTGATAAAATAAGCCGTAGGGTATACAATATTATAACTGCCTCCGGCGCCGAGTCGCGCAGGTTTCCGAAGGGCTCCTATGACTTACGACTCGGGGACGACTCGCTCGTTTGTAAATAATTACATGAAGGAATGTTGTTACAGTTATTAAGTGTCAATTCCGCGTTCACCAGCGATAAATAAGCCACAGTCATGAAACTTATGATTATGAACTACATATATTTTGCCATAATTATTTACGTAATAAAATAATCATAGAGATAACTCACCTGGCACTACAATGCTATACCTATACAGCCTAGCATAATTTACAATGTTCAATATATATCTCTGAACAGCTGGACCGATTGGTAGCTGGACTAGCTGGACATGGTTAAAGGATATTTGTACCCGACTTTGGAGAAGCAAAAAAGACATATCTAACTTTTTTCCCCACGCAGACGAAAGCACCTAGTTAAATAAAGTAAACGCGTCCGGTGGTACGACGCGCCGGAACGTTAGGCTTCCGACGACCGCTGACCTCCATAACTTGCGGTCCGTGGACGCCCCGCTCATTGGACAATAATGAAGGATTGTTATTACTGGTTTGCCATATTTCTCTATTAAATTTTGTATAAGTTCTCTATCTACAGAATAGACATGTTGACGATTTTTCTTTGAGGATGTCAATCGATTCTATTTTTTATTTATTTATTTAATCTTTATTGCACAAAAGAAAACTTATCACACAAAAGGCGGACATAATGCCATGAGGCATTCTCTACCAGTCAACCTTAGGGCAAAGCGGAAAAATTTAATTTATTGTGATCAAATGTCTATATGGGACTGACTACACTTAAACTGCTCTAAAAGTCAGAAATGGCCGTCAAAGTTCAACATTCCTACGTAGCGCTAAAAACGCTCCATACAAAAGGCGCCCAGACTAGTGACGTCACACGCTGATATAGGTAGGTACCAATAATTGTATGGAGAAATTAAAAAAATTGCTATTTTCACCGTGAAAAAGTGCGATTAAGTTCATAGTTGTCGCACAATTATTGTTTTGTAAAATTATGAGGATGCCGAAAACATCTTCAAAATTTCTTATGGAAAAAAAAAATATCATAAAATTTGCGTAAGTACCTATGAAGTCACATATATTTCCAAAAAAGATTTATTTTTGGCCGGCATACCTATGCGATATTTTAGCCAAACCCAGTTACGTTAAATTCAATATGTACATCTAGATAGAATGTCGATCACTTCGTGATGGCAATTCTTAATGTAAACCCTAATCGACTTAGGCTCAAACTGAGCTCTAACTCAAACGATAAAAAATATTAAAACAGAATATTTTTTTGTCCATTGTTAATGAAAATAATAACCGATTTAGTAAATAAGTGGTCTACAAAGATAAAAAAAGAAAAATATACTAAGTAGTAATGTACAATCCGTATCCTTTGTATAACGTAACCAGGGATCGTTACCGGTATTCATTCAAATTCAAATATTTTTCTAATTTCAGGTTTTATTTATTTCAAACGCTACTAAATGGAATTTACGTATTGATATAGAGCTTTGAAATTAGCTCACTAAAATGTGGAAATATGTAATAATAAGCGAAATACCGAAATCGAATACCGGTATTTTGTATGGAGCCGAACACCGGTATACGGAACCTGAACGTAACAAGACTTGGCCAGGGATAGTGGCGGTACTAACAAGTTTCATGTGGCAATAAGGTGCAACGTCATATATTTGCATTATGAAACGTTAGTAGCGATTTGTCATCATTCCAATTTGAAACATTGTTTACCAGAATGCTGCTCAATCCTTCGTTCCTCTTGCGAAATATATACTGAATCCTATTGAATGGAACTTGAATTTCATCACTGTTGATAGAATTACTTGAAATTTGCGGAATATTAAGTCATCTCCTCTTTGTTTACATCAGTGACATTCACTGACTTTCAACGTCAGTTACCAAAAAAATGTTGTTGCCTGTAAAATAAATTAGTACCACTAAAAATCAACAATATGGCGTGGGCTGAGAAGCACCCTGTTGGGTGATCCAGACATATTTACGTAATATTCGAATGACAATTGTCTTCTGTCAGCCTGAGTTCTTATCTTGCGACTGTAGCTGATTTGACCTGTCAAGTCCCTAGCGCCTGCGGGTCAAACTTTAAAGCGAGAGACGAGTGACCCTCAAAATAACATCTGATGTAGTATTTTAGGTTTCCGACACGAAATTGAACAACTAAGTTTAACTTCCAGCTGGAAGTCTGAGAAAGAGAAAATAAATTGAATTTTATTGTAAAATAAACAAATCGAGTCGATAGTCGGTTTAGTTGTTCTTGGAGTAAACTTCGTTTTCTAGACAGCAAACGCTGTTTAGAACTACCTACTATTAATACTACCTACTATGCTTATTTATTTATCTAAACTGTTTATGTTGCTGGGGCTCTTCTGCGAGTCGACATTCATAATGTCAATTTTGCCTGAAATTTATCTTTCGTTCACTATTAAACGTACTGTATCCAGACATGGCAACTAAAACGAAGTATTTATTGTATACCAGTGGCGTGGTGTCTGTAGTGTTCACTAGGGTTTCCTATTGGGATACTTCAATAAACACATTAATCGGGCTTTCAGTAAACCCGCAGCGCGTCCGCTAACGGTGACGTCTGTCACTGTAATGACCGGTAGCTGGCGGATCGAGGGTACATTTATTATCTATAAATGTCTATATACTACATCTCTCCCTTTTTTACCAATTAGAAATTTCTTGGAATTTGGTAGTTACAAGTATTACATTACAAGCCTTTAGTAGACTTACTCACTGTCCCTCCCAAGTGCCAACTAATTCTGTTTAGGGTCCACTTCCAGGCACCCTACACCAGACAGCTATGACAAACACCATCACACGAAATGCTCGCTTAAAGATCTCGAGAACCAACAACACAACGCTCTTTACACTATGTATATGTCGATTACGAGTCGTAAGTCGTAATTTACGACGTCTCGTTAAGAACCAAAGCTGTTTCGTATTATGATTTTATAATCCTCTATTTACTTAGTTTTCCTCGAGTTAATACAATTAGTAGTCAACATGAACAATTTGGTCTTCTACTTATTTATTTTAATCATACCCACTATTCTCCTATATCCAATGGAAACTTCTATGCTGCCCTCCATATCCCGTTGGCAACTTTTTTTTTTTTTTTTGCGTTAATTTTTAATATTTATTTAATTTTTTTTGTTACTTTTATTTACTATTTAGTTAATTTATATTTTTCCATCTCATACAAAATGTTTCTAAGATATTTATTAAGTATTCACCTACTCATGTGCTAGCTAGAAAGCTATTTATATTAGAAAATGTATAATATCTACCAGCGCTTCTAAACAAGGCTTCCTGTAAGAAAGAAGCGCCGCAATAAAACTCACAGATTGCCTTTTTAATATTTCTATCAAGCCTGTCAGCAAAACATATAAATGAGTTCAAAGATTTTAATGAAGATTTTTTCCGAGCTTACTTTCCCTATCGTAAAATGCCGTAAGTATGTACACTTCTAAACCAGTGATAGTTCTCGACATTAGTGACTTTGAAATAACATTCCTGAGACTTGAAAACAATATTCTGAAATCAAAGCAAATTTAAAATTTCATTCGTTTTACACACAACCCATTAGAACTAGTTCTGCAATATAAACTTGCCCTGAACCTTGTTTGACACAACGGTATAGAGGATACATCGAGGATACACAAAGGATACTGTTTCGAAGTCGCGTCAGCGTGCAATATGCTGTAGTCGCCGGTCAGTCTGTTGCAGCTAACCGGTCCCCGTACGGGTTCGCGATAAGGAAGAGTTCTCCCACACCAATGTGGATAGGGAGGGAGTCACACTGGTGGAAAGGAAGAGCAAGGCGCGCATGGTGCCCCGCAAGACTATGTGGCACAGGCGAGCCGGTTAATTCAGTTCTTGGGATTGCGACACCGTGTCCAACGAGGACATGAAGGTGTACCACTTCAGACCTGTCACAACGTGCAATTCAGCTCGTTTGAGCTACGCGTGTCCCAGCCGCCGCTACAGGCTGCTACTATCTGCCTTATCCTACGCCAGCCTGTCCAGCACAACTATGCCTCGCGACTCTTGGCGCGCGACTCAGCGCTAGCCGTCACTCCCTCACACTACTGCACAGCAAGAGACAGGCAAATGACAAGGCATATGACAGTTATGCCAGAGGTGCGGGTCAAACAACGCAACGGAGCCACGCCGTTATATCGCTTAAGCCATTATAGTACGAGAGCCCACGACCAAAACCATGTCTCATAGCAATACGGCAAAAACCCTATAAAATCGTTAGATTGTATGATTCTGAACCCGACTATGTGTGTAGTAACGGTCGAAAGTGTAGCAACTGCGTGGGAGGCCATTTCTGCTGTGTCAAAAAAAAAAGACAGTCGGTATTATAGCAATACGTCTGATAGTGAAAATGTACATAGATTTTATAATTGTATTACGAAAAAGTTTGTTTTCAGACATTTTGCGCGTAGCATATAGCCCGAGCGCATTTTTGAAAATGTCAACAAATTTAGCCGACCTGTATGATAGCAATACGGATAAAAAAAAAACAACTTTTCGTATTGCTGCCATGATTACCAAAAACCTGTTTTCAGACACTTTAAGTGTAGCATATACTCCCAAAAATGAAAATAACGTTTCGGAGTCGCCTGGCCGACGCCTCTGTTAAATGTTTTTTTAAATTTACAGCCTTCATAGATATTCAAGAATCTCCCTTGTCTATTATATGTACTTTGACAGATGACAGATGTCATTACTTATTTCTTTTGTAAAAGTTACTCAAGTGTGCTTTAAATAAAACCAAAACTATCAAATCAATCAGTATTTAATTTCAACAGCCTCAGCGCTTGTTACGCTCCTGCCCCTTTCTTACTAGTATACAGCTCACTCGCCAGCTGCTCCAAACGTTGGAACCATGGTATAATAATATACTCCGCCAGGTATTCCATTCCGAGACTCGCGAACCACGTGACTGACACAAGCCTACGTCATCATGCTGTTCACAGATTCTCAAACTTTAAAATGTGGGAGAATTTTAACCAACGGTGAAAAATATTTAAACGGCATTAATTTTAAGTTATTCATGTAGAAACATAGGTAGTACAATAAAACAAATCTAATATATTAAATCAAAATTTTATTTATCTATACAAGAGAAATTTTTGAAAAACGAATCCACATCTAATCAATAAACGGTATTCGACACTTTAAGCTATTTTCGTTTTAATTTCTTCTGGAGTTGAATACTAACGATTTCTTTTATTTAATATAGAATATTTTGTAACTTTGAATAAACCGTTTTTTTTAAACTTCATTCCAGTTTCCTTTTGTGCGATTTATTTCAGTCCTTCAACTTCAATGTTACGGTTTCGGGTAAATTCTTTGTTAATTATCATCTAATAAATTCAGGGTCGCAACGTATTCATTGGTTTGTAACAGAAAATTCAAGATGCCTCAATACGATTTTTAAATGATATCTGAGTATCGAAAAGTTGTCTGATAGAGAAGGTGCTACACTTAATTTGTCTGATATAAATTTTTTGCACATGTGGACAACTTATTTTATCATGTCCAACTATTTTCAGACATATTGCTATGATACCGATCGGTAAAATTTGTTAACATTTTCAAAACGGTCTCAAAATTTAATGCGTTCACATTTCCGTCTGAAAATTGTTTTGTTCGCATCAAATAACTAAAATTTACTAATAAAAAAGATTTTCAGACGTATTGCTATGAGACATTTTTTTTGTCTCATTTTTAATTTTTTTAAGTGATTTTACGGGTTTGCGCTACACCACTAACGTCTGAAAAATATGTTTCCGGTATCTCAGAACTATCATTCAACTACAGTCTGCAAATCAGACATATTGCTATGATGCAGTTCGGTAAAATTCTTTGACAATTTTGAAAATTCGGTCTGATCAAACGCTACGCGGAAAATGTCTGATATTGGCATTTTCGAGTTCAGGATAATCGTATCTATCGATTTGATGCGGTTTTGGCCGTATTGCTATGAGACAAAAAATTTGGTCGTGGGCTCTCGTACTATTAAGGCGCTTATTTAATTAAATCTAACTAGTTTTAAGTTTGTTCTGCATGTAGTTTTGTAGTTCCCAAAGCATGTAGGTTTAATTACTGTAATATTGTGTAACTTATTTGAAAATAAATGAATTATAAAAACAAAGGTTATACACTTGATTCCAGAAATTTTAAGAATTGTGACATGTAGCCTTATCTGGATAATTATTTCACAACAACCATCTTGTCAAGCGCTTAAGAACTATTGCTGGCTCTTTTCCCCCTTTTTAACCGACTTCAAAAAAGGAGGAGGTTCTCAACTCGAACTAATTTTTTTTCTATGTATGTTACTCGATATCTCCGAGAATCGTGACCCATTTTCATTTTTTTTTATTGCTTGCTCTTTTCCCCCTTTTACCATCAATTATTATCTTCATTATTTATTTATCTTTAATTATTAAAATTGAAACTAAAAGTAGCTAACTGGCTTAACACGTCATCATTTACTCTCGTTCAATATTCTCACTAAGTCCATCATTATAATTTGTCATCTGAAATTCCTATATACCATTCAAAAGAATATGAGAATCCAAATTAATTTTCGAAATTGTAACTGAAGTCCAATTGAGTTGAGATGTTGAAATAGCGTCTTTTCGTATTTGATCTAGATTTTAAATCACAGATAAACAAATTCCAATTTTATTGCGGCATTCATTTAGAATACCAGACCATTCTCAATGTAAGGTTGTTAACCAATTCCAATTTAATGGAGCCATTCATTTGAAGTACAGGACTATTGACAATTTAATTAATGTTGTCAAACGATTCCTATTTAATGAAGGCACTTATTTGAAATACTAAACTAAATTGCAACCATAATCCAATTGAATTGAGATCTTGAAACCGCAACATTTCTAATTGGATCGAGGTCTTAAATCACAGTGATAGGTATACCAATTCCAATTTAATTCCGGCATTCATCTGTAATACTAGACCATTCTCAATTGAAGGTTGATAAACAATTCCCATTTAATGGAGGCATTCGTTTGAAATACCGGACTATTGTCAATTCAATTAATGTTTCCAAACGGTTCGAACTCAATGGACGCTCTTAATATTCTAAATACTAAACTATTATCATTATAATGGAGGTTGTTAAACAATTCCAACCTAATAGGTATAGGCATTCGTTTGAAATACCGGACTATTGTCAATTTAATTAATGTTGTCAAACGATTCGAACTTAATGTAAGCTCTTATTCTAAATACTAACTTTTGTCAATATAATGTAGGTTGTTAAATAATCCCAACCTAATATAGGCATTCATTTTAAATGCCAAACTTTTGTCAATTTAAAAATGTTGTCAAACAATTACAGATTTATCCAGCCATTCATTTGAAGTACCAAACTATTTTCAATTCAATGAAGGTTGTCAATCAATTCCAATTCACTGGAGGCTTTCAGATCTCTAGTATCCCAATCGAATGGGAGTCAAAACCAAGTCATATTCCCATGTTACGGACCCTCTAATACCTCAGATATTCCAATTTAATGAAAGTCTTAAAACAACAGCCGTTTTCAATTGAATGAAAGTTTTAAAGCACAGCATATTTCAATTTAATCGACGCGTCGAAGCCATCGATATTCAAATTTTAATGGAAGTCTCAAAAACACATACTCCAGTTTATGAACGCTTTGAGACCTTAGATTCAGATTCATTACAAATTCGAATTTCAAGTCTCAAAACTACTATTATATTTCCCAATTCAAAAGAAGCTTTAATACATATAGTATTCAAATTTAATAATATGGTATTTGAAATTGAGCTTCCAGCACGAACGCGGCACTTTACAGTCTGCTTATAATATTTCTATGGTCTATCAAATTTTCCTTCCATGCAATTATATTTGCTTCGCCTTTAAGCCTTACGATATCTTTCTTACGAATACTTTGGTTCCCGTGGTCTATTAAATAGACGTTTCAAAATGCATTTCGCTTACTTTAACAATCCTCTTAGCCTATCATATTGGCAATCCAGTGTGGTCTATCAAATTGACCTCTCATACAGTTTTAGCCTATCATATTGGCAATCCAGCATGGTCTATCAAATTGACCTCTCATACGGCCTTAGCCTATCATATTGGCAATCCAGCATGGTCTATCAAATTGACGTCTCATACGGCCTTAGCCTATCATATTGGCAATCCAGCATGGTCTATCAAATTGACCTCTCATACGGCCTTAGCCTATCATATTGGCCATCCAGCATGGTCTATCAAATTGACCTCTCATAAAGCCTTCCGTTTTCCGTAACCATACAGTCATAGCCTATCATATTGACCTTCAACTTAAAAGTCTTCCATATCACTTTTAAATTCAACTTGGTCTATCATATTGACCTTCCTTATAGATACACCTCTTTTCTATAACAATCCAGTCATAGCCTATCATATTGACTTCGACTGTATACTAAGTCAGTAACATTTTAATTAAAAGTAATAAACTCCTCAATAATACAAATAACTTTACCATGTAGGAGAGTGCTGCCTCTTACCACAAGTATTAAATACTTAAGAGATACTAAACTGTTTGTATACTGGATTACGGTGTTACTGAACAAATACATTTATAATTTAACTTAAAATGATTTTCCAAATAAAAGTCTTCCATATCACTTTTAATCCGTCTTGGTATAATGATAATGACCGCTCAACACTCTCAAATAGCTTATAATTACAACGAAATTCCCACAGATGTATGGCTCTCTTGCTTCTTTATCGTCGACGACGCGTTTGGCTCGGTTGGTAGACACCTGCCTACTGAGTCGGCGGTCCCGGGTTCGAATCCCGGCCGGGGCAAATATTTGTGCAAAATATTTGTTCTTGGGTCATGGATGTTATCTATATATGTATTTATATATTATGTATATCGTCGTCTAGTACCCATAGTACAAGCTTTGCTTAGTTTGGGACTAGGTCGATTTGTGTAAGATTGTCCCTTAATATTTATTATTATTTATTATTTTATATTTCGTTGTTCTATACCTTACAAGACGCTGGTCTGTAATTCTATAAAAATATCTGCTGGTATGTAATTACTGATTTTGTTATACCAAATTGATTACATGTGACATATGCACCTATGTGTGTCATGTGTACTAATACATGACCCTTGAGCTGGATGTTCATACGGTTTATCAACTATACAAGATACTCTGGATAATTATTCCAAAAACATTTTCAACATGAGACAAGTAAGCTTATCACACTATAATATTTAACCCGTCAATATATTTTGGGATTCAGAACAATCAAGCCCACTCCGTAGGAAACTATTAAGTAGCGTATTCAATTAAGTACGCACGCACAAATGAACAGTCGTATAAATTAAATAGACGCCTAGCAGTCCAATCGCTTCCCCAATCTGTTCATAATTATTATATTGTGATTCGTCATCCACTGCGCCACTGCGCAGTCGAAGATTAGTAACACGACCAATTCGAGAATTACGCTCAACTGCTAAATATTTATATTCCTCGAGTGCACAACTACAAATTAATATTCAAAATAATACACTTCGCCTGTGTTCCTATTTATTTAAGCAACTTTCCACAAGGTGGTGCTTTGTGGGTAGGCCTCAGTCTCATGTCGTGGGTAGGCCTCAGCACGAATTCCGTGACTAATATACACTACCCAAAATAAAATTATCCTACATTTAGCAACTGAAAACTTGTGTTAATAGTCTTATCACCCCCAAAGAAACCTCATCTACTTTTCCAATGCCCTTGTCGTCCCTTTTTATTTTCCAAGCAAATACTGTCAAGGACGTCGGTAATTACGTCAATGAATTTTAAGTCAAATTTAACTCACGCTTTTATTCCGTTGCTTTATACTCGTCGCCATTGTAGTGTTCACTAGGGTTTCCTATTGGGATACTTCAATAAACACATTAATCGGGCTTTCAGTAAACCCGCAGCGCGTCCGCTACCGGTGACGTCTGTCACTGTAATGACCGGTAGCTGGCGGATCGAGGGTACATTTATTATCTATAAATGTCTATATACTACAGTGTCCATATAGTCCGATTCCCATCGGTTTGCCCACTTCAGGGCGATTGAGCGCCATTCTCTATTACTCCTAAAGAAAAAGAAAGCGAAATCTAGCCCAGCTTGCCCTGAGTTTTTGTTTGATGCTACTACACTGTTGTATGCTTACTACTTTTTTTCCATATCATTATATCTCGTAAATGGACGAATAATAATGATGTTTAGATTTGATAAACATGTTATACAAAGCATGAATGCAGGACAGCATTAATAAATAATAAATAAATTAATAAATATCGGAGAACCTCACACAAATCAATCTAGTACCACAGGAAGCTCTAGTAGGCTTGTGTTATGGAAACTAGACGACGATATACATACTTATATACTTAAATACAAATATCATCCATCCAGGCACAAATATTCGAGTTCATCACTCAAATATTTACCCTTGCCGGGATTCGAACCCGGCTCAGTAGGCAGTTGCCTAACCTAACTGCGCCAACCGCGTCGTCTATTTATGCCTTATTTAATACTCCGTCGAATAAATAATGTAATAAGAACAATGAGGATTCGTGACATTAATTAACCCGTTAGAACTTCCTGCGTTAAATGAATCCAATATATTTTTTCGGCTCACATTTTTCAGCGAGACACTGCATTTTTTCAGGCGGTTGCTTTCTTTTTTCTTCAAGCTTTTAATTAACATGGACGATTTATAAGACCCTCTTTGTTTCCCAAATGGGTTTTGCTTAATTGTGTTTGATTGATCAAATTGATATAGATTCAGCTTCAATCTGTCTTACCTGTTTCTGAAGGAATAACAAATATGCACAACTAAGCTATAGAGTACTCTCCAATCTCTAAAAGTAGTTTTAAGATTCCCATTATATTTTGAAAGACCTAAACCACGGACCACCGTGGGATAAATAAGCAAAAATTATCTCCACTTTGACTACAGCTGTCTAGTATTCAGTCTCTGAGCCAAACTACGGATATATAGACAATGAAAGTCGAGTCGGAAACTCGCCTTCCGTCGCGACACGACACCGGACGCCCTCACATCGCCGCCTCTTGTTCGACGCTAACCAACAGTGTTTCCACTCTACTCATAGAATAGGGAATGGAAGTAACTTCGTAGCAAGTATAAAATTATAAAAACGCATAATTAATTAACAAACGTTCTGGTAACTGGACGCCCTCACATCGCCGCCTCTTGTTCGTCGCTAAGCAACAATGTTTCCACTCTACTCATAGAATAGCGAATGGAAGTAACGTCGTAGCAAGTATAAATAAAATCTATAAAATTATAAAAACGCATATTTAATTAACAAACGTTCTCGTAACTGGACGCCCTCACATCGCTACCTCATGTTCGTCGTTAACCAACAATGTTTCTACTCTACTCATAGAATAGCAAATGGAAGTAGGTAACGTCGTAGCAAGTATAAAATCTATAAAATTATAAAAACGCATAATTAATTTGCAAACGCCCTAGTAACTGTAAGCTATACAGTGAATGTCGAGTCGGAAACTCGCCTTCCGCCACGACACGACACCGGACGCCTCACATCGCCGCCTCTTGTTGTTCGCTAACCAACAAAGTTTCCACTCTACCTACTCATAGAATAGCGAATGGAAGTAGCATCGTAGCAAGTATAAAATTGAAAAAAAATATACAAACATAAAATTAATATCGAAACGTCCTTGTGACTGCAAGTTAAGAGAAAACGCCACACTTCTAATCAAGTTTATTTTTCCATACAAATCGTGGTTTTGTTCTCGTCTGTTACCTCCTCCAAAAGTTAAACCAATTAATCGTTACAAAATTTTATTAAAGGAATGAGCTAAAAAAATCTGTGTCGAACCGTCTCGATTTATGTGTTTATGTTTAGGTACTAAAGACAAAATTCTTGGACAAAATTCCGCCGCAAACGGACGCCTAGAACATCAATTCTGTAATAATTTGCATAAAAATACGGTCTGACACAAAATATAGGTACTATTCCTATTCCGTTTCAAAAATTTTATTGCCATTGATTAAGTAATGAAGCAGGAAACAGTCGAGAACGATACCTCGATTTGTATAACTCGGTTATGTTAAATTTGGACCTAATTTGTATCCGACGCCATAGTTACCAGTTTAAATTGTTCATTGATCATTTTTGGGTCAATTGCAAAAAAATTGTACATAGTTAAGGGCTTTAATTAAAACAATGTTAATTGATTCCTTTGTGTGACGAAAGTTACCCATACATTTTGTATGACTAACTTTCGTCACACAAAGGAAGCGATCGTATTTAATGTTAACTAAGCCTTTAACTATGTACAAATTTTTTGCAATCGACCCTTTTGTTTCAAAAACTACGCGAATTTGACAAAATTCATGCAGAAAACTGTCTTTTTTGGGTTCCGTACCCAAAGGGAAAAAACGGGACCCTATTATTTGGGTTCCGTACCCAAAGGGTAAAAACGGGACCCCATTACTGAGACTTCGCTGTCCGTCCGTCCGTCCGTCTGTCACCAGGCTGTATCTCAAGAACGGTGATAGCAAGACAGTTGACATTTTCACAGATGATGTATTTCGATTGCCGCAATAACAACAAATACTAAAAATAAAATAAAATAAATATTTAAGGGGGGCTCCCATACAACAAACTTGTTATAGATTATGGTACGGAACCCTTCATACGCGAGTCGGACTCGCACTTGCCCAATTTTTTAACCTATTTTCGACTGCACGCAATGAAATAGCTATGTTACTACCTAGAAATCAAGAAAAAGTATTATTCACTTCAAAAAGTTAGTTAAAATTATTAACATATTAGTCATAATATAAAATAAATAAAAAAATATCGGCCAAGTGCGAGTGGCACTCGCACACGAAGGGTTCCCTACCATTATCTGTAAGTTTGTTAAATGGGAGCCCCCTTAAATATTTATTTCATTTTACTTTTAGTTTTTGTTGTTATAGCGGCAATAGAAATACATCGTCTGTGAAAATTTCAACTGTCTAGCTATCACCGTTCTTGAGATACAGCCCGGTGACAGACGGACGGACGGACGGACGGACGAACGGACGGACGGACAGCGAAGTCTCAGTAATTGGGTTCCGTTTTTACCCTTTGGGTACGGAACCCTAAAAATTAAAAGGAATAAGGCCTCTTAAGCATGGAAGTAAAGTTAGCAACCCTCCTTCCGCCGCGACACGGCACTGGACGCCCACACATCGCCGCCTCTTGTTCGTCGCAAACCATGTTTCTACTTTGTTAATAAAATGGTGAATGGAAGTAACTTCACTCCATTAGGTGTATATTCAAATAATGGTAATTAATATTTTGCATAGCATATTTTTAGAAGTTGTCTGTAAAATGTACCTTTTTTTGGTTCTGCTGTAAATTAAGTTTTTATACCTGTGAGTTCGGGGCGTCTTGGGCATGCTGAGGCCCTGCGCACTCTATAATTAAAGGTTCCATTGTATAATAAAAAAGGAAGTCATCTTTACTTATATCTAATCTAAACCTAAGTATAGTAGAATTAATTCACATGTAAAATATTACATTATAAATAAATTCGTACCCTTGGTAAAATAATGCAACATGTGACTGCGTCAAAAGTGGTTTTATTACGGAAATATCCTTAGAATTACGCGTTCTACACGGTAGTTTTTTTTTTATAATTTTTACTTTTTTCGTTTGTGAGATATTTTAAGCGGAAAACGACGCAAGTGAAGAGGCGACGTAAAATAATGCTACAAATGCGTATGCGTCCTTTTTTGACGTCGTTTCTGTGATCATCCGCTCACAGGATCGGCGCGCGCGTTGTCGTAAAGTCAGATGCGTCGGTGTTACCGGACTGTGATCATGTGTTGCGTTTTGGATCTAAATTGGCGAGAATGGATGCGGAATAAATAATCTGTTTGAGTTCTAATTATTAAGATTAAATAGCCAGTCGCATGATCACATTCGACGTTATTTATCGATTTTTAACTAATTAATATATTTTTTAACAAACGTGATAGGCAATATTGCCATAATGTTATAAGAAGAGTTTAAGGTAATTTAATTGTTTTTTTTTTTATTATGGTCGTATATTCATTTGCGTCGTTTTTGTACAAACTATTTATAGTGCATCGTAACATGTTGCGTTATTTTAGGTCGTAGTTTAAGATGCGTCGTTATCAAAAAGTTTGAAGGTATAAAAAGCATGTTATTGTAAAAAAAATCTAACGTTTTATTAATATGTAATAACTAAACGCCTTACTTGTAATTCCAACAATTTTAAACCATTAAATTTATCGTATTTTTATTTTTATTACCTATATGAACTGTACGAACTTTAGGGTCGTTCTCGCGAGTCGTTCAAATCACTGTTCCAGGCGGCAAATAGGTATAAATAACATTCTGATTTATAATTGTTGTATACAGTAAGTTTGGTCTCAAAAAGTACTAGAGGAGTATTTTGACTCATATGCCTATACCTATTAATAAACACATGAGATCAAAAAAATACTGCAAAATCTCATTACCCTCTAGTTCCAAATTATGAACTAAAACATTGGTTGATGTGTATAAACATTTCTATAAAATATTCTTCAAATTTTTAACAGCGATGTGATTAAGTAGTTATTTAGGCATAAAAATATAAATTCACCTAATTTTTTAAACTATTACATATTAGAAAGAACGAGCATTAAAATGTTGTCACACGAAACTTAACATTACCTTCCGTGAAGCTAAAACTTTAAATTGTGAATAGGTCGTTCATTGAGTCGTGGCAGTAAGGGCATTATTTCAGCGCCGCACCTCCTCAGTATGCCTACGTATCTGGTAGAGTGACGACGTACGCACCATTTACGAGAAATTTAAAATTTGCGTTCACGAAACATAGTTTGTCACAGTTCTGTGCTCATTACCTTCGGCCGTTTTAAACAGTAAATAATAATTTAAATGTTCTGTTTTATGTCTCATTTAATTGCTCCTTTGTAGAGGATTTAATAATATAAATATCACATTTTCAATTACGCTCGGTATTTAAATTTACCTAGACAAACCGTCAAAATCTCATTCATCTCCATATCATTACCGTCCTTGCCCTCCAATTTTTTGCCGGAAGGTAAAGATCGTGTTTGGATGGTAGTGATTTAAAAAAAGTTTTTAGTAGTTATGAATAGCATAATTCATGATTTTTACTAAACAGCACAAGAATGCTTTTCCTAAACTGCACAGAAATGCATTTTACCTGGTAGTTTTTTTGTGCCATAAGCACATGCTTACTTTATATCTCTTCTTACAAACTCCGGGAAAGAAATGGCGTTGGCAAACTAATTGATGCTAAGTTTCTCCTTCATATATTGTGGCTATGGGGTATTTGTAATAATGACATTTGTCAAATTTTAAAACCCTGTTTTTGGGATTGATTAAAAGCAGTACTTATTTATTTTATAGGTCAGTACAATGAAAGAAAAAAGAAGCCAATAGGGGAAGAAAAATAAGCAAAATTAAAATTAGACATAGCAAAAAACAAGAATACTTAAGTATAAAAAATATCCCATATATGTAATATAAAAATAAAAGAAGGTTTCTCTTAAGAAAGGAAGAAAATTAAATTTATAAAAAAGGATAACGACAAATTCAAAGCATTTTAGTGGAAATCTGGCCTTCAATGACACCACCTGTTAGTGACATACGAAGGCAATAAATCTGGGAGCATCAGCACCTGTTTCATACATATCAATCCTTTAGCTATAAATAATACAAAAACTCTTGGTGGCATATGCAAAAAAAACAATACTCCGAATAAATCGGGATCAATACATGAAATTAATCAATTGCATCAAGCGTTGCTTTGCAGAAATCGCATTAAATGCATGAAAAAATACGCAAATAAGTATAATGAGTTAGCACTAATTGACTGGCACGTTGTTATATCGCGGATTAGCAAAGCAATATTATAATTTTTATTTAAATAATCAAATATGTTAAGAAACAAATCAGCAAATTTCATAAAGAGAAAACTGCGTTTAGAAAGCGAAGAAAAACAC
This sequence comes from Apotomis turbidana, assembly GCA_905147355.2. Taxonomy (NCBI): domain Eukaryota; kingdom Metazoa; phylum Arthropoda; class Insecta; order Lepidoptera; family Tortricidae; genus Apotomis; species Apotomis turbidana. The sequence continues at coordinate 16,114,098 of LR990288.1, read as the reverse complement.
TAGAGGGGCAAGAAAAGCAAGTAGAAAAAACAATGAAGCTAGCGTGGAAAAAAAAACGATTTCCTAAAAGATATACCGAAAGAAAAAGTTCAATGAGCTATTATTTAATGAAACTATTAATAAAGAATTAAGTCAACCATAGAAATCGCTAAAAAAAATATATAATTTCTGAAAGATATTTTGCAAAATAGGAAGTCTAGATACTCTAGATTGAAAAGATTTAAAATATAGTATGGTAAGAAGCATATTTTTTGTTGATCATGAGATCAACAAAAAATATGCTATATATTATTTTTTTTTTTGTGAAATGCTTTATGCAAGATTGATCTTTTAACTTTTAATATTTTTTTTTTTTTTGGAAAAATGTTTAATACTAAGAAGAATTTTATCTTTTGGTGACCTCTTACCTATGTTTTAATAAAGATATTATTTTTAGAATGTTTAATGCCAAGATTACTTTATCTTTTGTGGATATCATAATGTATAAAAAAATTGAATGTTTCATGCTAAGCATCCTATTATTGCTGAATCTCTATAACTATTTTGTTGCATAGTGTCGTGTCCCTTGATGTTGTTGATCAGTTCCCTTATCTAGCAATCCCACTTGTCAAGCAATCTGTCGCTGAATGTGGATAACGGGAGCCGGCTTGGTAAAGCGGTTACAATGTTTGGGAAGCTCAGTGCAGGAGTCCAGACTAGTCACTATCTGACAATCAAGACTAAATTTTTGTGTATCAAACTTGTGTTCTGAGTATAGTTTTGTGTGGAACTGAAACCAGTACGTCGTATGCCAAGCAAGAAATAAGGCTGAATATTTTCCACTTGCGGTGCCTTCGTAGCAGTCTAAACATCACTTGGCGAGACAGGGTCACGAATGAGTATTGTAAGTCGCGCAGTTTTCCAGCATTACTACAATGCTTAAACAGCGTAGATTGTGGTGGCTGGGGAAGCATGTGCACCGTATGGTTGCCACTCGCTTACTGTGTATATATGTACCCTGAAATGTGGGGAGGCCCATGTTGCTTTTCAAGGACTGCACTAAGCGAGCAATGCCGGCATTTGGCATCAGCCCAGCAGACTGGGAAACTCTAGCCGACGAGCATAGCAAGTGGAGAAAGTCTTTAGTCGAAGACTGTAAGACTGAGAAATCAAAGCTGGTTTCAGGTTTTAGCCGCAAAACGCGGGAGGAGACACCATAATGAGAGGAGGGTTTTTTCACCAGCTCGATCATCTAACGACCCTTTATTGAAATGTCAATCTCCATCACTGTCACTCCCGCATCGGACTTTATAGTCATTCTTAATCTTAACGCTGCCACAAAAACGCTGCATAGTAATATAATCATCTGATACAAATTTTAAGGCCTATGATGAAAACAGTTTATGACTTATATAATTATTAGGTCTTAAAACACTCGTGTGTTTCGTAAAACCAAGCTCAGGTCAATGCTCATGTTTTAAGGCTTATCATCAAGTAACAGTTGTATATACCTACTACTATCAAATTTTTTAATATTCTCATCTATTCGTTTATTAAGTCTTATAATACAAGTACGGGTATTTCATAAATAAAATTTATATAGTGTTTAGTATGAACGAGTTGTTCCTTGCTAGTTCCAGTTTTTAACGCTTATTTTTTTTGTGGAGTACATATTTTATGGAAAATATTATTGTAAGTGATGATACCTTATCATGCCGATAAAAAGTTAATATGTATTAAAATTAATAACATTGTTTTATTTTCTTGCACTTACTGTGTTCTAGTAGCAAACCACAGTATTTTTACTCATTGCTGCCTAGTTATTTAATTAAATAATTCGGTAAAATAAGTTCACTTGAAATAATATTCGTTTACAGATACCTAATTCTTTCGGGTTCTATAGTTATATAATATTTTACACATATACGACCACATACTTTCAAGGGTTATTCATAAAACAAAGACGTATGTGCACATGCGTCACGTAGATTTTTGTAAAATAATGACGGATCTGCTGATACGTCGGCTGATGCTTGGTAATAAATAGCCGTATGTGCACATCCGTTACATTATTTTGGAAAATAATGCTTTAAATTAAATGGGACATAACACATTTAATTGATTACATTAATATAAACCTACATGCAAAAGTATATGACAATTCGACGAAGCGCAAAAATGTTATCAGCAAAAATCACTTGCAGAATTATTAAACTGCTCTCCTGTAAAGTACACACATTTTGCAGATGTGGCTTTGTTTTACCAAGGGTGCGAATTATTGAATTTAATGACACTGTTATGTTATTTATTCAGAGACAAGAAGCAAAAGCAAAGTAACAGAGAAAACTTAAACTAAATAGCAAAGCAGAAGAAATACGTATGTATAAAACCTTACTCTAAATAACCTAAGTATAATACAATTATATAAAAAGAAGGGGTCATAAAAAGAATACCCCATCTAACAAGTCCGCCTGCGGCATGGTCCCCAGTATGCTGGCGGCGTTACTTCTTTGTATAGTCAGAGAGACTCTCTGGCAGAGGTAAGCGCCAGCTCTGGGGTCTCCCGACGTGTCGATCAGCCGTTTCGACAAGGCCCTCATAAACGTGGTCATGTCAGCTGACCATGGGCCCAATGTCTCTACTGCAAGCGCCGCAAATTCGTAGTTGTTTAGTAACGACGAGTATTTGCGGCGCTTGATAATTTGGGCCTGGTCAGCTGCAGCACCAGCCTTTGAGCGCGGGTTGCCTGGATGTGGGACTGCGCGAAAGTGTCGACACACGTGGCGTCCCACACCAGAGCCCTGCCCAGCTTCCACGGCACCAACGTTAATCCGTCGGGGCGCTTGCTATTGTAAAATTTGTAATTTGATTGTCATTTATTTGAAATTATATTCGGCTCGCAAACTTACTCAATGCTTTTGACTCTGCTATAGGTGTGTCACAATCACAATGGGCAATTTAATAATTTTTTATAACTATATCTGTTCTATTATTTCCCTAATATATACCAGTCATTTATTGTCCATTGTTTCGATAATGCTAACATGTTTACACAACTTCATAAAACTTGAAAGGACATGCATGAACTGTTCGGTTCTCTGTATCAAATTCATCCTTATTCATTATGTTATTTATTCATTTAAGTAGTATAGAAGATATCTAAATATACCTGGTGATACTACCATACTATCTATTAGCACCATTTGCGAGTCAGCCCGTCGGCGAAGACTTGAATAAGCAATTTCTACGAGGAAGGCTGCATACGCTTGGTCGCTTCCTGTGCTAGATGGTACACTGATACAGTCAAAAAACAATAGCAAAAAAATATTCGAGTTCCGTTTCGATACCAGTGGCCAATGGCCACAATGGTAGCAAGATGGCCAGTGGCCGTCTTAGAATACTTAGAATCTTTAGGTATACTATATTTATTCACCTTAAAATGTAATTAATTCAAGTTATTTACAATGAGCCATACCACAGCAAATAATCCGCAAAGTGGCTGGCGCATCCCTCAAATGGCGGTCCTTGAATGTAAATTAGGGTCCATTTCACATAGTGCATACAAAATACATTGTTATTGTGATGTGTTTGTCATTGGGTGTTCTATTGACAACCTTTTAATAAAATTATATCGATACGCATATATGCATAATGATTCCATGCAATCATTCCATTTTACTTCCGGGTGGATGGTTCACAGTTTCCGTGATTATGGGTAGAATCCGTCTTAGTGACTAGTTCTAATTCCGGAAACCATATTATATATCTATCTTATTTGTCATCTATGTATAAACATATACTAATTTGTGATACAGTTCTGATTTGTGTTCTTAATTATGAACACTTTGTGTTTTCAAGTTAGTGTAAACTAGACATTTGCAGCTTCGTCCGGATCATTTTTGTTGTATAACGTTTACTAAAACACATCCTGGAAATCCTCGCATTTCCAGCTATCTCTAAACGAAAAACAGTCATAAATCTGTCATAAATTGGCATGCTCATCACCTCGGTCATGAATCATGGCAACTGACCAACTGTATTATATAATTTTAAAATAGGATAGAATGTGCCTTAAGCAAACTTTTATTAAATTAACTACTACCAACTACCAAGTCGTAGAGCCTTGAGTTCTATTTGTGGGCGACTGTACCAACGAGGGCGCCGGCTGCGCCGCCAAGTGTTCACGCATCAGAGAGCAATCACGGGAAAGGTTCCCTTTAAAAATCGTTCCCAAAGTTATAGTTGCCGTACATTAATGTATTTTTTATATTTTATGCCAGTTAGCATAACTATGGAGAACTTGCATGCTTATTTTATTTATTATAGTCTGTCCTAAAGATTTAAGAGTTACGTAACGAACCAAACATTCATAAACAATATGTACAAATTATTTACTAAAATACATTTCAAAGTTCGCGCGTTTTTAACACATATTAAATAAAGAAATATCCGACAACCTCACACAAATCGATCTAGTCCCAAATTACCTAAGCTCAAGAAGGCTTGTGTTATGGGTACTAGACGACGATATACGTACTTATATAGATAAATATATACTTAAATACATAGAACAACCATGACCCAAGCACAAATATTTGAGTTCATTACACAAATATTTGCCCTGGCCGGGATTCAAACCGAGCCAACCGCGTCGTCAAAACATATTAACCTTAAGTCAGGAAGTTTTGCAAGTCGGCTTTACATAGGTAAACCTTTTTTCCATGTACCTACTGACGTGAGAGTGACGACACTTGATTTTTCAAATTACATATTACGAAACTTTTAATTAAAATAATCGCAAATAATAATAGTCTTAGAATATGTTTTTCATTTTATCGATATAATTTCACAATATATGGTTTTTGTGCAAGTTTGAAGTTTGAACTTTGTAATTGTACCTAACGCATTTTTCAATGGCCGCTTTTGCCATATTAATCGGCGCAAAATATAATAGAAGCGTTTTGAGTTCATATACAAACAGTGCGTTACTGACTATTAGATATTACGTTATCTTCGGCTCCGAGTACGCTCGTAAAGGTCCGGGACACCATTTATTGGCCCGTAAGGGTGCACCATAAATACAAATAGGTATATGCGTGTTTTTTAGTTCCTATTATTTCCCCTAAGTGGGCTGGTCTGAGGGTAACTAGAAAATTTAAGAACCACTGAGTCTCGAGCATTTGATAGTTTTTGTGTCCGACTGTACCTACTACTTACGAAGGTGCCGGCTGCACCGCCGAGTGCTCATGCTTACGCATCAGAGAGCAAGGGAAAGGCTTTCCCTTTAAAAGTAGGACTAAAATCATCGTTCCCATTCAATTCTGTGTTTGTTGGCTGCAGTATTTGGATTTGGGATACCTATACGGGAAGCCTTCAATTACGTTACGGAGATTGATAATGGTTCATTTTTAATGTCATTAACATCGTTGGTTATTTCAGTGATTAAATTGGTAAATAAAGAGATAGCTGCCCCAATTGCGTGGTACATGTACTGTATAGCTTGAGTTTTGAATCGTGCGAACGTTTGTATCCTGTAGTATGTACCTACTGCTAATGAATTTTGTTTCCTTGTCGATTTGTGTGGAGTACCTATGTAATTCAAGAATAAACATACCTACCTACTATGTATATTTGTCAAGATGTTTAATTCTATATCCCCGCAAATCCATATTACAATTTTTATTAACCGTTTTTAGGGTTCCGTACCTAAAGGGTAAAAACGGGACCCTATTACTGAGACTTCGCTATCCGTCCGTCCGTCTGTCACCAGGCTGTATCTCAAGAACGGTGATAGCTAGACAGTTGAAATTTTCACAGATGATGTATTTCTATTGCCGCTATAACAACAAATACTAAAAATTAAATTAAATAAATATTTAAGGGGGGCTCCCATACAACAAACTTGTTATAGATTATGGTACGGAACCCTTCATGCGCGAGTCGGACTCGCACTTGCCCAATTTTTAATGTTATTTCAGTGTTAAGATATGTAACAAATCCTCCTCTAGCATAAGTGTCATACGCCAATAATTCTCGCACGTGACAATTACCTGTCTCTTTCAGTGCAGTAATGTGAGAGAGTGATGGGTAGCGATATGTCGCGCGACAAGAGTCGCGGAGCATAGTTGTGCTAGACGGGCTGTTAAGGTATTTTGTGGAGGGAATATTATTGGGAATTTCAGTAGCTCCGTGTTATATCTAGGAAGGAAATATGAGTAAATATATGGACTGTTGAATAAGTGCGAGTAGGTTGCTATCTGCAGCGGTTTCGGGTTTCCCTCTGCGGTCGAGTGCCGGCGCCGAGCCCAGAGCTAGTTCCATCCGAAACTACATTATGGTATGAAGGATATTAAGCGTTGTTTAATTTTAACGAACTTCTAGCGGGAGTAGCCTTATGTCCTATTCTGATACCTAATCTATACTTATTACTGAAAAGTTTTATGGAAATCCATTACGTAGTTTAGAACATACATTCCCACAAACTTCCACGTTTAAAACATATGTTTACGTTTCAAGATAAAACATTCAACAACACAAATACTTAACTGTAATATCTTTATATTTTATAAATTATAAACTTTTTACCGTAAGATTCGCGGAAGATTCCCTCTTAGTATCCCCAAGCGGCACTCAGCTGGGAGTTAAATTACTTGATCATAACTTTTGGGCATTTTAAAAGGGTCGTTGTAATGAAGTAATATCACTTTAAGGGTTGAAATAAGCATCTGGAAGTAAATACATTGTTGGCGCCAAATAGGAAACTCAAGCTTACGTTGTACAGTATATTCTATTCGTATGTCTCTTGTCACATAGGGTGGATTCGAGTAAACTTTTATTTCAAGTATAACGCGACTATTAAGGGGTTGTGACATTACTATCCGAGAGTACGCGTTATACTTACCCAAGTATATATTAAAATCACGTAATCAAACAAAATATTGGATTTTTTCCTGTTTAAAGTCAAAGTTTGACACTATTAGTAAAAAAAAAAGAATTTTAGAAGCCCCATAATTGGAGAAGATATTGTTGAACAAATATTAAAAAAAATAACTACAGTGAAACATAGAACCTCGGTTCGAATCGGTTTGCGATTTATCCTCAGGAGCGCCGATCAGTCGCGGCGGCGGCCAAACGAACACTCCGTAAACCCTTTTGATATGCATTTTATTATGCCTCTGACTCATAGGAGTTTTCTATTTAATAATAGTTGGATCATTAGAGGCATATAATGTAATTTCACGCTTCAATTAACATAATAGGGTTAGCAGGGCTGCAGGTGTGCAATCTATAGTCCCAATTATAATTATAGCATTTGACCACACATAATAAAACACTACAGAAAGTCGTCCTTTGATTTTTAGATAAACGACTGCACTGTATTTTCTTGGTTGTTTGGGTAAAACACGACGCTTCCGTGCAATGTATGTATGTATACACTTTATTCTACATAAAAGCTATTAACAAAACATAAAAACAATATATGGATTTCCAGTTAACCTTTGAGCAAATTAGAGACATCCGAACAAGTTAATAAGGACTGATTTTGCCTACATACCGACCGACAAGTACCATCGCGCACTTAATTTTCCGAACAAAAGTGGAAGGCGGAGCAGTACATTATGGTGCACTGTAAATTAACCGATCGACTGTTATAGTGATACGCCGTGCGTTATGACAAGCGACTTTTGCCACAGTGGAGTAGGTACTTTTACTGACTGTTCAATGTTCCCCTCTGGCTATCAGTACAGTACTTCCTGATTGGTCGACTTTTGTTGCAATTACTCAGAACAGTAGAGAGATTATTTGAGCATTTTAACCGTCTTGTTACTCTGTCCCCAATACTGATGAACTCCGTATGAATTGTGCCGCCATTTTCAATTATCTTGTAGAAGTTGCGGCTTTTTACAATTAGGTACTATCAAAATTATGTTGATTGCTTTCATGAATTAGTCAATAAGGCGAACAGAGTAATAAGACAGTTAAAATGCTCAAATTATCATCCAGCAGCGATCTACCACCATATTATTCCCAGCAATAATTGAGGAATGTGTAAGTTAAATCAATTCAGACTGAAAACGGTGATTATTTTATCGTAAAAACGGTTCCCTACTAAATGGCGTGGCACGAGCGAGCCGTAGGCTTCGTTAAGCAATTATACGCGTAGGTGCAAAGCTACCATGCCCTAACACGTAGGTACCTAACGTATACAAGGTGATCAATCGAAATGGTTCAGAATGGAGAAGTCAGAAACCTTTTTTTAATTCTCATAGGTACATAATACGTAATAGGTACATAAGCGCGGGTCGAACTTCAACATTAAGTAAATGTATTTCGTATTTACAGTGATTTTAACCGAATTTGATACCCGAATATGAATAACATTGAAAAAAAAAACATTTCCATTTTCATTAAATCTAAAATCGACACCATGAAAATAATTATAGTTTCTTACAATTTGAATTGATCACTTTGATCGACATGAAATAGTTATTTACGATACAAGTGTGGAAGGTAGGTGATTTCAGACGAGTGTGATTTTTAGTCACGAGCGAGTGATTAAACAAACACGAGTCGGAAATCTCTTACACACGAGTTCCGTACAAAAATTTACTATGCATGTACGAGAAAATGGAAAATACTTTAATACTCACAAAGACTGTTTACATTGGAAAAAAAGTATTTTGATTTGATTTATCCAACAAGACGCCTTCGTTCGCATTTTTTACTTCTTCAATAACATTTTACGGGTTTAAATTCATGATTGGTCCCTTTATCTCGCCATTATTTCAGCAGATTTGCACAAAACAACTTCAAAATAAACTAGACATCAATAAAAAATGGCGGAGTTATTTGTAAACCGCGCTCGACATATCTACTACTGCGCATGTGCAAAAGTATTTTTTTGATATTCGTCTTATGTCAAAATGGCACAAGCGCGTGTACATACAGCCAAATTTATTTAATGAATAACGATTTAAAGTTCGTTTATTAATCAAATTTTATATCTAATGTAATTGATGAGTCCATACATCGGGGTTTTCAGAGCGGGAACGTTTGACATTTGCCAAAGAGTACGTATTGACTTAAAAAACAGAATGTACTCTAGCAAGTTTCTAGGTCATGAATAATTAATTGAAAAATATAAAATAATAATCATTCATATAGGTATACATGTGTTATAATGGTCAGCAACCTCTACAGTTAACTCCCTCCTCATTTATAAGCAAATAGTTCATAGATATCGGGTGTCAATATTGACATTATATTAGACACTTATTGCCATACCGTACCCTTGTCTAGTAGATTAATTACTTATATGCAATTGCATTTTAAAATCCATACTAATATTATAAATGCGAAAGTGTGTCTGTCTGTCTGTTACCTCTTCACGCTTAAACCGCTGAATCGATTTTGATGAAATTTGGTATAGAGATAGTTTACGATACGAGGAAGGACATAGGATAGTTGTCAACCTGGAAATTATAACTAAAAAAAAAAAAGATTGAAAAGTGAGTGAGCATTTCTGTTGGGGTGCGGTGACCCTGTAGGGAATGTAATTATTGTCTATGTTTTGGTGTACCTATACTGTGAATTTACGTGTAAATAAATAAATAAATTATTAGACCAAAGGCACAATTGCTCTTACATTTGCTTAGGCGCTTTTAATACTTAATACCTTTTATCAAGTTCCACGCGTACGTAACGTGGTCGCCGGCAAAAGCTAGTACTATATAATAATTAATACAGCAAAAATAACTTTTGGTAATGCAAATATAAGAAGCGACTTAATCTTCATAGAAAATTATTTAATGACTATCCCAAATGCTATTAAAAAGTACAGGGTGCAAGTCTGTCCACCAGTGATAATTTAAAAACATACATTTTATAAAACCTATCAAGATGTTTCTACATTAATTTTGAGCGTAAAAGGAAAAAATATTTTTAATAAACTGAAGTTGGTGTTGAATAAAAATTATGGCTATAGCACGCTAAACATTATAAATGAATTGCTAAGAGGCAACGAAATAGAACTTCAATCGCAAACTTCTCGTGCATCAATTGATTCCTTCAAAAAGTTTAAATATGCACATATTACAACTGTCAACGTGGAAAGATCGTTCAGTTCATTGAAAAGGATATTTACAACAAGTCGCCGCAGATTAACTATTCCAAATATGGAAAAAATATAAATAGTTTATTCTGAAAATCGTGTCAACTACTAAATTTAGTGCAGGTAATTAATAAAAGTTCTTTTTATTGTTATCTTACGAGGCTTGGTAGTAAAGCTACATTACTACATGAATTAAAGTAAACTGTCTCGTAGAGTGCATACAATTCGCAGAGAGGTAGTTATTCGTTAGGCATAATATGATATCTTCTCAGACTAACGTATCTGTTTATCTCTACTCTTTTTCAAACCGTTCCCGCTCTGAAAAGCCCGATGTATGTGATGACGTGTTAAATGAATTAATTAATGAAATATTATCCATTATTTTCTCATTTGCTCAAAGGTTAACTGGAAGAGATCCCTTATATAAGTTCGCCTTTGTACATGTTTTATTTTTATTTTTTTTGAAGTTTTGTGAATTGTTTTTGTGTACAATAAAGTGATTACATACATACATTACATACAAATATGGTTTTATTGTACTTCTATACGTGATAATAATCGGTATTTGACTTATTTATCAATCTATTTGTAAATAATAAAACCTCTTTGTTTCAGGCTGTCAGATAGGGCTATAAATTAAAAAAAAATTAAAAGTAAAAAACACTAGTGCGGAAAAGTACCTAGTACTTTCCTCACAGTTTGAATGCCTAGAATACGCTCTTTTCAAGCACATGCATTGTAAATAATTATAAAGTACATTACATTTGAATTGATCACTTTCTATTAAGAATGCTACAATTATTTAGTATTTGATAGAAGGAAGGAACTATCAAACGTATTATATGACGCTACGAAAAACAAAGTAAATCCAACGTTAATAGAATTTCAATATTGTGCCATGACAAGTAATAACTAAAACTTAAGTACTTTAAAACTTCTACGTTAAGCCTATAAAAATATAATATATTTTTTCTACTCCAGTACTTTTTACTGTCATTTATATAGTTACTAACTCTAATATAAAGACATAAATTATGAAAGTCTGTAAAAGTCTATACTCTACTGCCCAAAAACACACTGCTAACCGATGTTATAATGTCGCCAAAAAAGCATCACTTAGTACCACAGATTACAAGATGAACAGCTGCATTCACACAATTTGCAAATTAAAAAAAAACTTATTGTACTAAGGCATTGCTGCCAAATTAAAAAAAAAAGTTTTATCTTCAGTGCATGGATGTTTAGTATAGTGAACGCATACCTTTATGTATAAGTTTATTTTTTTTGACAGATGTTTATTATGGTGATCGTATACCTTTATGTATAAGTTAATATTTTTTTGACAGATGGATGTCAATAAAAAAAAAGTTTATCAGAGACAATTTATCTTTTTAATTTTGTTGATTCCGAGCGGGAACATGTACTTATTTTCTTTGTTGTTTATTTGCATTTTATTTATGAAATGTCGAGTCGTAGAAAAAGTATTGTATGCAACGTTGTATAAGTAGGTCAAAAAACGCTCGTGGCATCTTTCTTACGATGTTCGCTACGCTCACATCGTAACCCATGCCACTCGCGTTTTTTGCCCCCTCTTATACAACGGTCGCATAAAATACTATATGGTCACATCTAGAAGAACTGCTCTTTGCTGACGATATTTCAGTAATACTCCTTCCCTGCTCAACTATACTTGAAGTAGAACTTAAATTAAATATAACTCTACAAAAAATAATAAATTGGTTAGACACTCATAACCTTAAATTAAACCTAGAGAAAACGTAAATCATTCAATTCAAACCTCATCAGAAATCTTCATTACCATTTCAGTACTTCTATAATAACATTACATTTGAATTGAATCAGTTAGCTCTGCTACCTTATTAGGAGTTGGACACACATCTTACCTGGAAATCGCACATCCTAAAACTATCCAAATAGCTTTCTTCTTTTATATACGCTCTCCAGCACCTCAAACACGTCACAGATTTCAATACTGCTCTCACAGCGTATTATGCTTATGCCTATTCAAGAATGTCTTACGTTTCTAGTCCTGTGGGGACAAAGTACCGATGTAGAGAAAAAATTATTCTTCAAAAGAAATGCATTCGAATTCTTGCTAATATCGATCACATGGAACCCTGCCGGCCTCACTTTATCAAATATAAAATGCACTCTAACTTCTATGTATATTTTCGAATGTAGTAAAATCGTAAGGAATCACATGGAACTCTATACTCTATACTCTAATAACAGATATTAGAAGAAACAATGGAAATCTTAATCAACTTAAATTACCCTTCTCCAGAATGAAGATAGTAAGGACTAGCCCTCACCTCAGGATGATTAAAATATATAATAAGCTGCCTAATTCAATAAAGAATTTAAGAATCAGGAAAAGACAACAATATTTACAAAACAATTAAAAATATATCTCATTAATAAATGTTTCTATACCCTACGTGATTTTTTTGAAGAGGATACTAATGATTAATGATAGGCAAGAATGTAAATTTGTAAACATTCAATGTGAACAATAATGCATATAACGCACCTAAAGTAATTGTAATATATTGAAATGTTTAAATAGTAGCCCTCTCTAATTGCTGTGCCCTTGCAGGGTGTCACATGTTCCTATACCTACTGTTTCATCTTTAATGTATAATGTGATATGCAATAAATATTTGAATTTGAATTTGAACATATAGTCTGCTACTTCCTATTGGCAAACACGCGGCAAAAACCAATTATAGTAAATGTAAAGGACAAAAATTATCTGTACTCATAAACATATTATACGGATTTTAGGCAGGTAATTAATCTTATTCTATTATAAGATTCTTAAATTTCATTGAAAATTTGTTTTCTATTTTAATCAATTATGAAACAGGGACATCCAAAGATGGATACAGGATAAGTAGGTACTTTTACCGACTACGCTAAAGATTAAAAAGTTTGATCCGGACGAAGTTGCCGTTACCTTCTGAATAATAAAATTTACTCTAAATGACCGCCTTTTTTATACAGGCCTTTAAGCGTGCTGACCACTCGTCAATAGCAGCACGCACTTTTTCTATAGGGATTAGTTTCGTTTCTCTCACTAGCTTGCGTTTTAGGGACTGAAAGTTTGGATGTGACTTTCGGCAAGCTCTTAGCTCCCATTTTGTCCACAAAGCATAATAATCCAACGGGCTTAAGTCAGGGCTTGACGGAGGCCATTCTTCAGTACTAATAAAGCTTGAGAAATTCTCTTTTAGCGCTGTGTAGATTTCGCTTCCCACCTTCTCGATAAAGAATGGGAAATAATCTTTTTTTTTTAATACCAATGTTCCAAATTTCAAATTCGAAACACTCAAAGGAAGCTGCAGCTATGTTCTTATTTCAAATTCAACTTTTAAAATTCGTCTCAAAACTTATGAGCACACGAGGTAGTAAGAAATAAATCGTACAAATATGGTTTAACTGCTTATTACATACACATACATATAAAATTTGTTCAAAGTTCTACTTAAATGGAGGGCTATTTGAGAAAACGTTACAATTTCACGAAAAACTTGTTCCGTAGTAAGAATGTGAAAAACTGGCACAAAGTGTGCACGGGCGAGTGAAATTTGCCAATTTACTTTTTCTTAGAAGTCGACCGCGTCGCTTTCTAAGGCCATGTTATTAAATGAAAATATTTACTACATTTGGATTTCACAAGTCTCCGCGGTTTTTATTGAATACTATTCTAGTTTGTATGGAATGTGAACTCCAAGTGTGAGAGAGTGGGCTTGAATCCGTAATGTGCCTGTTTTGCAACATAATTACACGTCAATTAGTAATTAAAGCACAATTTTTATAGTTAGAGGGTAATTATTTGGGTGTCTTGAACGCCTCATTTCCGTGGCCGAACTCCGTATAAATTGAGGTGTTACTCTCAGTTACTCGTATCTTGTAGACCTTACGGGTTTCCGCAATGATGTTGTTTACTTTAACGACTTTAAAACACTCAAATAATCACTCTAGAAAAGTAACGTATTATTTTTCATATTTTCTTAGCAAAGAAGATTATCAAATAATATTATTCGCCTCGTGACGAAAGCCTAATACACAAACTCATTTCGCCAACCGCTCTATGAATCGTAAGCCTAATTAGATGTTATACAGGCTAGGCGGAACCCATACACGGTTTAATTAATTCCTGTGTAGAATGTAAATTAAATTGTCTTCGTGGTTCGTTTTCGCGATTAAGGCCTTTAATAATCTTTCCGCTCTTGTTTCTACGAAATAACAGATGGTAATCTTTTAGGTTGTTAATAAACTGTTTTGTACAGACGTCAAGATATCATAACAAAAGGAGTAAATGAACTTTATTCTGTTGGTAACCACAAGGACATTTTTCCAAGTCTGAGTCTACCGGCATTTCCTAAGAGCTGCTTTTGGGAAGAAAATCGAAAGAAACTCAACAGTTAATTATGGTTTTCGAAAATTATACTTGAGTAATGGATCGCTAGAAAGCGAGCAAATTCCTAGACTACAAATGAGCTGAAAGAAGATATTATGGATACCTATCGGGAATTCAAAACTTACTTTAAAATGTCATATCACCTGCACAAATAACGGTCTTTACAATCGTGTCGCCGAGCCAAAGATACCTCGCACCTGCTGCCAGCTCCTGATTTATTGGCAGTATCCTATCCGGATACAATTCTAAGGCAATAAGTATTTCCGACTTTTCCTATTTGGATTAAAAAGCCGCGCACGGTATAATTTACCGTGCATTCAAAATAAGTACCTAAAAGAACAAAAGAAGTAGATACGAGTGAGCTAGACACTCGTATGGCCGCCGCGCGTCGCTGCCGCTTGCCGTAGCATATCATTGGTTATCATGACAGTCCTCAGGAAATAATATACGAGTACACATTTTATGAAACTCATGGAACCTTGACACGTGAGGGTGGAATTAACATTCAATCAATATACATTACAAGACAGTTGTTGTGATTGAATTTATATAACGTGACTTTGGATACAATAATTCTATCGTTCGAATTTAGTGATCTTAGCAGAAAAATTACCATGAGCCTCATTAACGCTTAAGTAGGTTCAATGTCAACATTTTCTGTTTCTTACCACCGAGTTATTTGTCAAATGTTTGACTATGGCAAGTGCAGTCCACCCATAATACCGGCGTTGAAATTGGATCAATTAGCAGCGAATACTTGGTCAAGGACGAGGTTATAACATGTCCAACAGTGCTTGACTTTAACAACGTGAGTGTCCGTACTGTAATCTACATTAATGATCTTAGTTCCCTCTCCCGGGCACTAGGTAACTGCCGTTTTGCATCTTGTTGATTTAATAATTAGGAATTACTCGGATTCAATTTAAATTATATAACTTCCATTCCATTCCATTGAGAAGAGGCGTAAGACAGGGGGACGTTATATCCCCGAAACTGTTTACGGCCGTTATGGAAGACGCCTTCAAGCTCCTGGAATGGCAAGGACTTGGCATCAACATCAATGGCGAATACATCACTCACCTTCGGTTTGCCGACGACATCGTAGTCATGGCAAAGTCGATGGAGGAACTCAGCATGATGCTCGATGACCTCAATCGAGTTTCTCAACGGGTGGGCTTAAAAATGAACATGGACAAGACGAAACTCATGTCAAATGCCAAGGTTGTGCCCATCCCAGTCTCTGTTGAAAACTCGGTACTCGAAGTTGTTTCTTTTTTTTTTTTCTCTTTATTTAAGGAGTTTTTTCGCTAGTGCGAATATGCCACTCCATAAAACAACAACATAACAATACATTTCAGTCTTAATCTAAACATCCCAACATGGAGGTATTCTACCTATCTTTAATGGCACATTTAACTAGGGCTAGAATCTTTCCGACTTCGTCGGACAGTGGGTTGCACAGGTATGTATTACATAATCCAACGAAGTTGTTGACTCATACATTTACCTAGGACAAGTGGTCCAATTAGGTAGGTCCAACTTCGAGAAAGAGGTCAACCGCCGAATCCAACTCGGCTGGGCAGCGTTCGGGAAACTACGCAATGTCTTTTCGTCCGACATACCTCAGTGCCTCAAGACGAAAGTCTTCAACCAATGTGTGTTACCAGTGATGACTTACGGCACCGAAACGTGGTCTTTCACTATCGGCCTCATCTCAAAGCTCAAAGTCGCTCAACGAGCAATGGAGAGGGCTATGCTCGGGGTGTCTCTACGTGATCGAATCAGAAATGAGGAAATCTGTAGACGAACTAAAGTGACCGATATAGCTCACCGGATTAGCAAGTTGAAGTGGCAATGGGCAGGCCACATTGCACGCAGAGCAGATGGCCGATGGGGCCGAAAAGTGCTCGAGTGGAGACCACGGACCAGCAAGCGCAGCGTAGGACGTCCACCTACAAGATGGACAGATGACCTTATAAAGGTCGCCGGAAAGCGCTGGATGCAGGTCGCTTCCAACCGGTATATATGGAGGTCCAAAGGGGAGGCCTATGTTCAGCAGTGGACGTCCTATGGCTGAGATGATGATGATGATGAACTTCCATACAATAGTTTGAACGGGCATCTATTTGCAATAAGATTTCAAAATATTATACGCAATACAGCATGGGAATGGCGGCCATTAAGGCCATGTTGTAATTTTAAGGTGTTTTAGCAGAAATGTACTATAAGCAGGCGGGGCGCACTCCGCGATTAACGTTTCCCGCTACAAGTACATGCCGGTGGCCTCATGCATGGGGACTATTCAGTGGCTGCCACGCACTGTCTCGGAACGCACGTACACGAAATTCGCGCGCACGCTCTTCCGATTTATGTACGTCGCAAGTGATCGTTCCTCATTCATCTGTTGATACCAGTGTTATATTATAATATAAAGTGTTTAAATGAGTAAAAAGACAGCGAAAAGATATTGTATCGCAGCGGGTTGTAGGAACAATGATCGAAATTGGAATCACGCGTTTTTCGTTCTCCCAAGCTCCCAACACGTCCGAAGGATGCCGATAGGTAAAAAAAATAACATAATATATAATAAGTAGTTACTGAATAATAATAAAAAACATATTGCAGGTGTATCTACTTCCATATTTAACACTGGTTACACAGATCAATTTTAATTGTTAAGTACTTATGTAATTTTGAATTGATTATTTGCTGATATTTGTCAATTTAAATTCTAGTAAAATAAGTATGTCTACTACTAAATCAACAATCATAGAGGTTTTTATAATAATATTTGATATCAAGTTTGTAAAATTACTTGTAAGTAATGAATAAACGATTGAGTGATAGTTTGATAGGTAAGTATATAAAATATATAAATAAAGAGTTAAAAGAAATGTATTGGAAGAGATCCCTAATAGGTTCGCGATAATAATAGTTCGCCTTTGTACATGTTTTATTTGTAACTAGCGACCCGTCCCGGCTTCGCACGGTGCGTCCGTGCGTATTTTTAAAGATCTAAGCATACCTACATAGGGGCAGACAGACAGCCAGCAGGAAACGACTTTGTTTTATACTAGGTGTGTAGTGAATAGTGATGAATATAATATATGAACAAATAAATAAATATCGGACAACTAAGCAAAAACAAAATGAAGCTCAAGAATTTAATTGCATGTTAAGGTAACGCATTCGTTGCATTATTTTATTATATTATATAGAAATAATTATTTTGGTTGAGCGAATCCACTTAGCTTTGTACCCGATGAACAATACCATTATCTGTATTGTTAGCTGCGGCCACAACTGCCACTTCAAAATGTAAGGCGTTATAAGTGCAAATTAATTTTACACTAAATTAGTCTTTAAGTTAAACGAAATAAGGTTTACTCTTAAACAAAGAGAACAGAGATGTTGGTCACTTCATTGTCATTATAAGCATCAAAACGAGCTTCACTGCTCTTTCACTTACGAAGTGACCAACATCTGATCTTATACGTATTAAAATGTTTAAAAATAATGCTAAAATGTTTTGCGGCCTGGTTGTGGATTCAATTCGTCCAAATTCTGAGATTGATTATTTTATAGTTAAATAATGAAATAATAAATATAATGTATGAAGAATATAAATATATTACTACAATATAGAGATATATTGAATGCAAGGAATAAATGGGAAATACATTTTTATTTTTAGTCGTTGACAGCCCTCGCTCTCGGCGACGCGGCAAGCGAGCCAATTCATTTTTACCGTTGGCACGCAGCTTTAACGTTCCGTTTGGCTTGCGCTGGGGACGACGACTTTAGAAGGGCCATAAATCATATTTTTTCGGCTAAAAAAAGCGGCTTTTGTAAAGATCAAAGTAGTGTGCCTTCTGTACTTGTACTATTATCTATTCTGTGCTATAAGTAGTGCTCCAACAAGACGAGTTTTTACTTCCTGTTCATTATCAGGAACTTCCCGATAATGAATATTTTAAGGCCTGGCTTCAATTCAGTCCTTCATTCTGGACTGTCAGTTCACTGTCATAATAAATTTTCAATAGTCCGTACTGTCAGTCCGAGATCGAGAGGGTTACACGATCATCATTCTAACCAGGGATCTAATTCGAGAATGCCGTTTGAGATCGCAAAACGTCAAAACTCTATTAGATAACAGTGTGTCGCCTTTGAACTGTCACTAAAATTAAAGTGACATATCTCAATTCAATTTTCGAAATAAGAAGGCGATAATGATTTTCAAAAATGCTATTCATGCATAGGAATTTCTGCTTTGAACGAAACGTAACTGACTAATTTCACGCACTACACGGTCATGTTAAAGTATGCGCCTGTTATTTATGCCGTCACATACAAAGGAAACGCAAATTAAGCGCGACCGGATTGACGAAGTTGCGATGTTCTAGGGATATCGCCACTTGGCCAGTAGGGACACGTCAAAAGTGACGGATGACGATGAA
The DNA here is from genome assembly GCA_905147355.2 of Apotomis turbidana. NCBI lineage: Eukaryota > Metazoa > Arthropoda > Insecta > Lepidoptera > Tortricidae > Apotomis > Apotomis turbidana. The sequence goes on along the minus strand of LR990288.1, from coordinate 16,095,107 downwards.
ATGGAGAGATCTCCATCATCACTCTAAAATTGGTCGAATTACCCCCCTGGCTGATGGACAGAACTGACGCCAGACTGAACGTGTACCTGATGTCGAACCTAACGAATGTTACTGGTCTGCCGGGGCCGGGGTTTGTAAAAAACGATCCGGCATGTATATACGGACACCTTTTAAAAAATAAATTGTTTGTAATTTTTCATGTGGCGTCGGTCTTTTATGGTGATACCTTATTATATGGGTTTACGAGCGTCCCTCTCGGAGTGAAATATTGTTAACTTTGAGATAGGGCGAGGGTGAGAATTATGTTGTCAGACAGGAAGCAGGAAGAGCTGAGCTGCGTGAGAGTTGACAAGTGACTTTATTTCTAGTCAAGTTTAATAAGTAGTAGGTACACTCTTTTGGGCAATCTTAGATAAATCGATTCTAATCCCAAAATAATCAATGCTTGTTCTACGGATTCGTAAGTACTTGTTTGTTCCATGTGATTTCGGACATTTTTTTTTTTGATTCACATATGAACCCATTGTTATCAACTGTTATTAAAACGTACCTACAGTTATATCTTTACGATATATTATAATATTTTATAACTATCACTTAAATGGTATAACTCGGTACACGAACCGGCCAAGAGCATGTCGGGCCACGCTCAGTGTAGGGTTCCGTAGTTGCCCATCCTTCACAATAGACGAAAATTACGAGAAAGATTTCAAGCTCTAGAAAAAGGTCGTAAACGCCAAAGTAACTGTAATTACTTATTACCTTCTGGAAGTTATCGATTATACGCGCCATATTGAGCGAAATGTTTTAATATAGTATGGCACTTAACCAATATGTGTAACGTTCGAAATGTAGGGACACCGCGTGGCACTTACGTAATTTTAAAGAAAATTATAAATTTTTGCGATAACTCAAAAACGGCTTACCCGATTTTATTCAATATAGTTTTCATTAAAAGTACTTGTAAGGCCTCATTTTCATGAATTTTTCCATAATTTTTTGACCCGTGGTTGAAAAGTTAGAGGGGGGCACTATTTTTTTTATTTTCGGGGCGAATATTTACAAAACTGCTGACTTTATCAAAAAATAATGTTTGAAGACCCCTATTATTTTTAAAATACCTATTCAACGACACCCCATACACTAGTGTTGGAACGAAAAAAAAGTCACCCCACTTTAGGTACGTGTACTTACGGGAGACGTAATACGTGCAATTTGACATAAGCGAGTAGTATAATTGTCAGCTACTTTTGATGCTGACACTACAAGAAACTGTGATAAAAAAGGAATACTCTTTTTGCTGTTTCAACAACTATTAAGAATATCATTAAGTATAATCAAGCAAAAAAGTACCTAATGAGTTCGCGTGTCATTATTAGCTCTGCGCAAATTGTACACATTAACTTGTTAATATTAGATTAAATTTATTTATTTCATAATATAAAATGTCAGTTCAAATTACGCTATGTCAACTTACTTACATATCAGTCCGTGAACTTTTAGATTGGGATTCGGATTCTTGTCAAATTGGACAGGTTCATATCTCGACGCATGAGAGCAAACGAGACAAGCATAAACCCCGAATGTCATTTTATCAGCTTGCGGACTGTATCTATAAGAAAAATAAAAAATAGAACATCATTAACTATACTTAGAACACAAAATTACATGTATCAAACATTTGACACAACAAAACAAAATACAAAAACTGAGGTAACACTCAATACGAATAGCATTGAGAAAAGTATATGGTAAAATTCGAGTAAGACGTTGTAATTCAGAAGCTTTAGAAAATCAAATCGTGCGGGGGGTTTATGGCATATATCTACCAACTTTTCGGGGAACACAACTTTTTATCTCCAAAGTCGCCATGAGATCATTATGTATGTACATATTTTGTGTAAAACTCACAAGTTTTGTAAGAGCCTAAAGCCGTTATACGAGGTCGCTGCGGACATTTTATCTATGTTTGAACTTCACTCACAAGCGGTGAAATGAATATCATACGAAGCAGCCTTGCGGCCTGCAATCGATAGAGTCCGCCGCAAATAATTATTGATTAAGACGGATTTCAATTTGAATGCTAATAGAAGTGGCGGTGATTGTCGGCGGTAATTCAATAAACAACTTTGGTTTAAAATTGAAAAATAATTGGACGTTTTAATTACACCAAAATAAAAGAAACGTTGTTGATTTATTTTATTTTCAACCTAATTCAAAAAGCCTAAGTCATTTATGAACCAATTACGAAAATTATAGTTGTTCCAGGGTTGGTCCAAGTTGGCCCAAATTTTGGTGAAGACCTGAATGACGAAACCCATTAGGAACCGAGAAAACTCCCGGAAAAATACACGGTTCTTGAAAAACTATCTACGTTTGTCACGCAAGCAAAGTCGCGATCAAACGTCGTTAAAACGTTGGTTAAGGAACCCTACACTGACAATAATCCGGCACACTCTTGGCCAGTTTTTCATTTGCGGGTTAATCAATTTTGTTAAGACCAATGAGAGTTGTTACAAAGCTTAGGCTTTTATTCTTACACATAAATTAAATCCGATTCCGACCGCTGATTTAAATGAGATCCTCAAAATTAATTACCGTGCTTTTTTCACCAACGTAACCTTTAAAAATATATATGTAATTGGTGATAATAGGCGTTTACTTCTTAATATCTCAGTCTGGCTAAAATATTTTTGAACCATTGATACAAAGATCACAGCACAAAAGATGAAAATAAAATTTAAATGCGTAACCAGGCGGAAGAGACCAGGAATTGTACCCGGGACCTTACTTTAGCCCTTTTTCACTAGTTTACGCAGTCTAATATTCTTTGTTTTGAACTTTGTACCAATAAAAAACGTATGGTGTTTTCACAATAAAGAGAATTACATGTTGCACCGAATTAACATTGATTTTTTTCAATTGCAGCAAATGTACAAAAATACGCTAATTATTTTAATATCGGTGTTTCACGATGGGTGCATAAATTAGGACACTATTACGGGCGACGGCTCAGTAAAAGTAAGCCAAAGTTAACAGATTTACTTATTTCATAACAGGAAAAATGTTTATACCGTTTATTACACTGGTATTTTTGAAGAAAATTACTCTAAGTCTACACGACTCAGTAGAAATGGCAATTCGTGGATTTGGATTTAATCAAATAATATAATAATATCACCCTAATATTGTATAGGCGAAAGTGTGTTTGTATGTTTATTTATTTATTTATTTAAACTTTATTGCACAATACAAAAAAAAGTAAGTACAAATGGCGGACTCAATGCCTTTAGGCATTCTCTACCAGTCAACCACTGGGTTAAACAGAAATATGTAGTCAGTGCAGGATCAGAGTTACAGAGAAACAAAATAATTAAAACACAAATCAATAATATAAGATATATATAGGAATGTATATATAATTGCCATAAACGTACACGAATACTTTATATGATATACTTACATACATATATTATGTCTGTTATTTCTTCACGCTTATACGGCTGGACCAATTATGATAACGTTTGTTATGGAAGAAGCTGACGCTCTGGTACAAATAGGCTTTTTTTTTACTTGTTTTCCCGTGGGATGAGCTGGCAACACCGCGGAGCACAGCTAGTTAAACAATATCATTTTAAAACTACTGCGAAGATAGTCGATAGTTTCTGCAACGGTGGAACTGAAAATATTCATATACCTAAGTTAGGAGAATAGAAGCCGCGAATAGTCCAGGTCATGAATGAAGCATAATGCGGCCCGGCCCCGCGCCGGTCTAGTGTGAAATAAAACGATTAGACTCCACCTTTTTTGTCGCACTCGTAAGGTAATGAAACGGATGACAGCTTCAGTCTTAATTCTATCTTAATTCCTAGCAGTATTGCAGCTTTGAAGTACAGAGTGTTAATCACATTAATTTATTTACATGCCGCTATAGACTGATATGTCAAAGTGGCTTTACTTACATAATAAAGATTAATATTTCATTATTCATTGATATACATTTATATATAAGTGTGCAACATCCTAATTTTTTTGGATCAATGGTTCAAATTGAGAAGTGCAAGTTCAAGGATTGTTTCACTATTTTGTAACAATCTCAAATAAGTTCGGTGCTCGGATCTTACAGACAATATCTATAGAAGTACAGATGGACACTAATGTAATAGGCTTTAAATTTATTATCAAGGCTTAATTCCGTATTATATCTCTCGGATATCTCGGAGAGATCTCCGAAGTGGCGATATAGCTAATATACATATATCGCCACTTCGCCAACCCGGGTTGCCGTTTAGTTTGCGTCTCTTTTATATGCCAAGCCATAGATATCAGTCGCTAACTTAACCTTGCCGTGTAGTAACCTAAATTACACTTTATGTAAATCGCAAACATCGCGTTTTATCTAAAATGAGAGTTAAGGGCGCTATACCTACCTGGGACTTACCATGAGATATCGATTATCTGGCGATATTTCAATGTACACTCGAATTAACGCCCAGACGTCGTTTTCGCCGGCCCAAAAACAACTGGGATAAAAAAGCATACGGGATATGTATAGCAGAACATCTGTTCAGTAAAACATATATACTTAATATATGCCTACCTTATAAGTATTATCAACCTCTTCTAAGTTCTTGATATCTTGCACAAAGTTTCCTCGGTAAAAGTCAAAGAAACCTGTCTTAAACAGTGTAAACTTTTAATTTAACTTCAGCCGTATCCTTCGAAGGCTACATATTAAGTCCCAATCCCAATATGTTTAATAACATTATCAGATGAAGCACAAAGGAGAAAATATGTGAGTAAGTTCTACAAAGTGTGCTACTAAACATATCATGCGATGGCTTCTACCTTCCATCGTCCGGCTGGCACAAAGCATTGTAACATACATTTATTCGGCAACGAACTACTTTATTTAAGTGGCGATGGCCGTAACATAATCTTCTGTTTTTACTTTCATCTAACTCATCAACGTAATAAACTGTCATTTTTTCTAACAATAAACTTGTTTACGAAAATGTAAATATCTACCATCAAAGTGACGCGATTTACGAACATTTTTCCATAAACATCGGGATGAAGAAAAGCGTTTATTTATAAAAATATGGAAAAATAAGGCACGAAAATCAATTTTCCACCGTAACAGTGTTAGAAAGTTAGAACCGGAGGAGGCTCCGCTCGGAGGGATGTTCTCTTTCCGTAAGTAATATTACTTGCCTTTATTTACCTTTCCTAATCTTAGTAGCGAAGTAGGTGTACCTGAAATAATCAACTTTTGACCGACACAAATCTGTCCGCAGCTCTTAAACTTCGTTGTAAAATTTCACTTTTAAATAATGGCTTTTCTATGTTTAAGTTTATGGTGTATGTAACATTCAAGGCCCGAACTGTTAAACCTAATAAGCAGAAACTATATATATTACCAGTCCCATTTCTTGGTAACTCCTAAATACATTTTAAATAACGCCAGAGACATTCATAAGTTGTTTCGCCCATCTATTCATCTCTCAAAATAAAATACTTATTTTACAACCAATTCAATACTAACACATTGATGTTACATTTAACTTGCTAATATTCTCTTATTTAATGATTATTGTAAAGAATAACAATACCTAATGGAATAATTCTGGTAATTCATACTCATAAAATGTACAAATGACAGTTTATTACGGTGAAAGACTCATATTACCTATTAAGCAAAAGTATCAAAGTAGTCGCTGCTCATTTAAAAAAAAAGAAATACTTCGTCATTCAGAAAAACCTCAAAGAAATTATTTTGGAGATTCTTTTACTTAGAGCAATATCACTTACACCTACGCTTATAAATATGTATGTATATGCATCTTTCTTTCAGTAGTCTGTAATAATTATTCTAACTATTTACCTACTTGTGCAACATGTTTTTGGGTGAATGAAGTAACAGTAACATTTATTTTAATTTAAAGTCTGTGCTGATATTATTAATATAATTCTTAATTATTGATTCGATTTTTATCAGACTGTATCGTATGGTCACCATAGAAATATAACATTTCGAAGCATTTAAAACTGATTATATTAAAATATAAACTTCCAGGCTCAATTTTTAACGTGTTTCATTAAAGTAAAATCCATAAGTACCTACAGTTGTTTAAGCGGTACAAAATTAAAAAAATATATAAGATATCTATCCGTAAATTCCGAGTATGTTGACGAGTAGAAAATTGAGGTACATTCATGGAAACTTAATGTTCCAAATTGTCTTCAGTATTTTTCATCTTTTCTAGTTTATTCTTTAACGTTTTTAAAATATCACAGGGTGAAAATCGGCGGAACGCCATATGTTACTCTTAACGACATTTAGCGCGTCACGCTCACGCGTCTCAAATTAATGTCACCCACGGCTGCAGTGATGGAGCTCGATGACACATACACCTATCCCTCACCTACACTCTGTAATGAAAACTGGCTTCCGGTTATTTCTATAGTAAAATAGCCGGTTTTCGTTCCTTACTCAGGAGCTTGTCGTTTCTGACTGAGTTACTAGTAAAAAGGGAGCCCTTTGAGTCATATAGAAACTTATTATTTCGTCGAACGTTTCATTTTGCAGAAATTTTATTCGTCTGTACCTACATTTTACATATTTTTTGCAAACATCATCCTATTGATTATATTAGGTTATTAGGTTAGGTTTGTTTTATAGCAATCTCAAATGGCTACGGTTGCAAAGAAAAACTTTCTACGAAATTATTTTTCGGAAAAATTAAACATTTGACGAAAATTAATTCTAGGGGTCAATACACGATGATTTTTAATCGGTAGTTATACTCCTGAGTATAAAAATATTAATATTTAGCTAAAATTAAACTTAATACGCGAGGTCCTGCGCAATTAACTCACTGTTAAATTAAATAAAAGTTAAAACATAATTAAAACTAATAACCACTAGATACATGGTCATCCTCTATAAATTATTGAAGTACGATACCTACGTCAAGTGTCATCGCTTTGGCGGGAAATTTTACGTTCTACGACTTTGTTTATGTTATGACAATGACAATAACAATGACAATGACAAGTTATTAGTCATAAATTGTCATTCCCATTACATTATTAAAGAGGTTGTAAGCACACCGATACAGATTAGTTCGGTGACAAAGAATTTAAGACAAAATTGGTTTCAAAATTAAAATTATCGCAGAAAAATAACAGTTTGTTTTCATGTAATTACGACTTCAACGTGACCGCCATCAATTATTGAGTTTGAAAGTTGGTACCTGATCACCTATTAAAAATCATCGTGTATAGATAGATCCACTAGTAAACATAAATTGAAGTTTTTAGGTTTACGAGATTATGTTGATTCAAATTTATAGTCTGAGAGCCCAGAATAAAATACTACAGAATGTTCACTTTTTAATCTCCTTAAAAAGCAGGTTATGGCCTGTGTTTTATTGGTTGTTTATGTCAAAATGCAACGTGATTTCGCGTGGTGCATGGCGATAGGATCGGTCAATCCGGTTTGCGCCGCTACGACTGATTACAAATAAGCACCGATTTTGAACGAACAAAGGCGAATAGCGAAGCCAAGCATCCTGGCGCGCTCTGGTGCGTAGGTTAGGTAAGTACTAGAACAATTTGCTGAGGACAGTGAGCCCATAGAGCCGAGAGTTCGCAGGGGTGAGAATCGGCAGAAAGCCATTATGTCACCCTAAACGACATTTAGCACGTTACGTGCCTCTAATTAATCTAACCGCCGTGTCTGCAGGGATTGAGCTCATATATATTTCTCATCTACCCTTAGGAGGATATACCTTTGAGTTACAACTTGTTATTATCGGTCAAATAGCTATGAAATATACCCAGAAGGCCATATGTCAACCTAACGACATTTAACGCGTCACGTGTTCATATTAATGTAACCACCGCGGCTGCAGTGACTGATCTCGTATAATAAGTAGGTATAATATCGCTCACCTACATTCTCTTGTCACTCTCCTCGTTTAATCTCTGACTGAGTCACTAGGCCCTATATAGATAGATAAACTTACTTACATTAAATTTTAACCGCCTTTAAAAAAGATAAAGTTTTTAATTCGATTATTTTTTGGTTTCATTTTTGTTTTTAGAGTTCCGTACCCAAAGGGTAAAAACGGGACCCTATTACTAAGCCTCCGCCGTCCGTCTGTCTGTCTATCCGTCTGTCTCCAGGCTGTATATCTTGGACAGTGTGATAGAATTTTTTACAGATGATGTATTTCTGTTGCCGCTATTACAACAAATACAAAAAAAAAACAGAATAATACTAACATTTAAGAAAGGGTGGGGGTGGGTCAAACGTGATCGGTTTTTGATCGGAACTTTGCACCTCATTTGTATCCGGCGCCGTACACACCAGGTGCAAATTTAACTTAACCCGACCAGTTAAGATGGGGTAAGTATTTGTACAGAACCTTCAGTGCGCGAGTCAAACTCGCACTTGGCCGGTTTTTTTTTTTTTTTTCAAAGTTCCCGATTCGTCCTATTCTCAAATCAAACTTTAACTGAAGACAACGTAACCAAGAGATGAGCGTTTACATGCCGTCTCTGCTGATTATTAAGACGCTCGCGAAATAATAATAAATAAATAAATAAGGAGTAAAACCTTTCGGACCGTAACTTTGTAATTACATTACTTATACTCATAAATAATCAGTCACAAAACAACATTATGAACTAACTTAAAGTAATACCACATAAAAAAACTTTACAAAAACCCATAATTTACCTTTAATCATCTAAGTTAATATTCAATCACAATATCTCGTTATCTCCTAACAGTTAAGCTGCACGTGATATAATTTAAAACGTTGTACCCGCAGCTTATCTCGCGCATATTGATCAAAAAATGTGTTCATACAATTTTTCAACTCCTGTTTAAATAGCCCTATTATAATGAATATAATTATAGGATGCTACAGGAAAATCATACTGGTTAAAACTCTCTAAGAACCCTTAAACACATTTAAGCCTTATTCAATCCTCATACTAATGAAAAATACGACGTTGCGAGCTCTAGAGAAATAAACGGTCTGAAAGGTGTCATAATGCGAGTATTCCTTCCCCACTTAAGCATCCATGATAATGCGGGAAAGCCAACCTTCATGTGTTCTTCCCATTCGTAATGGATTAAGAGCGGGGATATGTAAATAAATGTTTCGTGTTTTGGCAAATAAATGAACGACCGATTGTAATCATAGTCACCTTATGCTGCACAGGGAATTTGTATTAAATGATCTAACGTAAAATATACTGAATTAAGGGACAACCTTAACTTGACGTGAGTAAACTATTTTCCCCATTTATCGACATAGGTCGTGGATATCAATATTGGTCCAGCCGTTTAAGAAGCGTGAAGAAGTAGCAAACATACAAAAAAACATAAACACACGCACAAACTTTCGCCTTTATAATATTAGTGTGATACATAGGTACTCGTATATGGATGCATCGATAACTTAAATGCATATATGTATACGTTGGTGCTCATAATACTCATAAAATAATTAAGCGTCGCTTTTTAATACCTACAAGTATGTTACTGCCTAAAGGACAAAAGTTATCGTTGAAAAAGCTGGACTTGCCGCCATAAAGGCACAATAATGGCTGCTCTATTGAAGGAGTTCTAAGTTGATGCGAACAAAAAACAAAATAAATTATTAAATTGGTGGTTACATCCGTTGGATACAAACCCCATACAGCCGCGCTAATGCAATTCGCCGCGACTTTCCTTGTCATGCGACTCGACAAAAAGACAGTCAGTATTTGCCGCGTGACAATGAGTCGCGTGACACGACGTTTGTGGCTTGTTTATGAATTTTATCATTGATGTTGCCTAATTCGCAATAATGTTACCGCTAGAAGCTTTTAGGTACGCCAATTAATTAAAAACTTTTTTGATGATTTATATTTGATTATCCACGAACGTTGTTAATTAAATAATCTTCATCAATAAAAACATGACAGGAGTGTCATGTTTTTATTGATGATAATGATTCGAACTCGCTGAACTTACATAATAACTTACACATTAAATTACTTAGTGATAGTTCTTTTCTTCACCGCGACAAAATGGTAAGTTGTGATAATAACTTATGATCACTTGCTTATATTTTCATGCATTATGCCTCACCTTACCACAAATAAAAGTGCAAGTAAATATAACAAATCACCTTCATCTGTAGGTATTTTTAGTCTTCGACACTTATTTCGCCCCTATGAGGCATCATCGAGCCACGCTGGAGATGTTTAGCGAGTGTTAGCGACATATTGCAGAATAGCAAAGAATCTATCAGGGTCATACACAATACAATATTGTCTCGCCTGTGGTCAAAAGGTAACAGCTAGTAAGTAATTAAGTAAGAGAGATGAGAGGATGCCATTTAGTTCAGAAAATTATTTAGTACCTAAAATCCTTAATTTGGCATACGTACCTACTCAGAAAAGTGTTCGAACCTATTTTACCCTACCCATCCAGTAATCTAGGTAAACTTTCTTTCACTACATACGTACTACAACCACGAACGATTACGCGAAACGCCGATTTTCCTGGAAGATTAAGAATTTAGATACGTAAGTAAGTATTTAAAATTGAAATAGCTTACGAAAAGTAATCAGCTAAGCTGGGTGTTAATACGGTCCACCGGGTTTGCCGGCTATTAAATGGAGCATAATAATTCAGTTCAAATGAGTTGCAGATTTATACAACGCAGAAAAGTTGCTTATTTGAGAAGCCAGGAGATGGTTTGGTGAAAATTTTATATTTATGGTATTAATTAAAATTAAATGATGCTTCTCTGGAAATCATATTATCGTGGGTTTCGTGGTCAAACCAGATAAGTTGAAAAATTGGTATTTAAAATAAGAACCATGCACATAGTGTGCATATTTATAGTTATAGTCTTATTTCAAAGATGATTTTTTTATGACTTATGGGGTTTGGCCACGCAACCCTCGCTATATAAGTTAACTTCACAAAAAATATATACCTATAGTACTCGTATCGCAAAAAGGCATATGTAACTATTACATTTTGTGTAATTATAGTTTAGGTTTGAGTGAAAAACCGTTCGTCATTTACCAGAAAGTTAGGACTAAAAATTGTGGTTTGTGTTAAGGCTTAACATAATGTGTTTTGGGTTTTCTTTCCGATTCCGGATATTTATTGCAGTGGAAATATTTAATATGTATGAGTATTACCTACACTACAAAAGTAAAAGGGGGCGCAAATATCAGATACACTTGAAATATGAAAACTAAACATAATTGTCATAAAATTTTGCTTCAGGGGGATGCTAATCCGTACAAAACATAAATACTAAAGAAATACAACTGCAAATAGGAGTATTGATAATTTCATCTGTTTGATGATGAATGATGATGTTCCAATCCAGAGATTGGTGCAATGATCAATTAATGCAGCTGAAATCTTTGTAATAAAAATCATCTCTAAACATAAAGCAGTTGATGGGTATGCTAATGGCCCTTTTGCTGCATTATGTTAAATCAGGATAACCCACTTACAAGCTGTGGGTTTAAAATAATATGGTTTCATAGGAAAGCAAAACAATATATAAATAATGGTAACTAGTACGTTTAATGTTAGTATATCGGAAATATTAGAGACATAAGTCTAATGGAGAACACTTTCAATCGAGAACATTTGTCATACTTATAAAATCAAAGTGGGTTCTCGAGAATTCTTGAGGATATTATTTCCTATTCTGTATATTATATTTATTCGTTTATTACTATATACGTACATTCATAAATCATTTTATGGATTTCTCTCTCATGTATGGGTGTGTATGATGTTGCTGTATGATGAACGAAAATATTTTTAAAGGTTTGAATTTGCAATGAAATATAGTTGGTTGACAATGCCCAAAATTGTCTATTGTTTAAATTGTCTGTCGATTTAAAACATGATTGAGAAGTAACAGAAATAAGTGTATAATGGCAGAGATAAAGTAAACAAACATTAACGTAATCCAAGGCGAAGTCATGCAATACTCCACTCATTATCGTATTACAAGTAATAAATGTACGCTGTCGGAATCGGATACCATCAAACGAGAATTATTACAAATGATACACATCAGTAGTCACATTTGATTACTTTACTGCCCGTATAAGTGTTAATTATAATTAGCATTTAAAACGTGGTGCGGAAAGCTGTAAAAATCTGCTGGGTAAAGTTGTACACCATATACCATACCTAAGCCGTCGTGTGAGGGGTGTCTCGATGTGGGCAAGTCTGGTGGGGCGGCTACTACAACTGTACTACAGGCCGTGGGCGGGAGACGGGCCGTTTACCTCAGCCGTCCTCTCGTCTACTCGGCTGTACTTGAAACGCCGGTAAAGTCACTTATTATTTTTTTATCACTAAAAAGTCTAGGGCTAGATATAGGAGTATAAGTATTGCACCGAGTTTGTTAATGCTAGTTTATGGTGTTCGCGGGGTGAGATGTTTACGGGTTGTTTTCGAGCGGGGGGCGCGTAGCGAGCCGCGTCCACCGCGCTTGGCGCGGCGCAACAGATACAGAGTAGGGCTCCCGCCGCCGGGCCCTGCGCTCCGCGCGCGCGCCAGCACCCCCGCGCTCTGACGTCACCACATGAACCTCCAAAATCCACGATCGCGACAAGACGAGATCGTTCCTAATGCAACGGGTAATCTTTGCCGTAGGTACTTCATGTCAATGAGCCGTAACGCGAGAGGATCATCTGGTTAATCTACATACGAATTAAGGTGCCGCGAATATGTCACTTTATTTTTTTATTAAATAGTTTATTCCCAATGAGTCGAAAGGCGTATTAATAGAAATGCAGTGATCACTAACGTTACCGAGATTGTGTAAAATATAGATAGGTACCTATTTTTATGAATTCTGTATGATCTGACTTTTCAAAATCATAATGCGTGTCACAAGAGGTAAAGGTGTCCTTAGTCCCCACTCAACGAAGACCGAGACTTGATTTACTTACCTATAGAAGGATGCTGATGGTCCTTTCAGTAATAGGACCCTAAAAGGTCTCCTAATTGCATGCAAGATTCTAACATACGCTACCCGAGTGCTTTTCTATCTTTATCTCCTATTTCTAAAGCTTAAACACACGGACGTGTCTCTTAGCTTTCCAGCTTTAATTATTACTTATCTTATGTCCCTGATGTTTTTCTTAATTCCATCTCATATTCGCGTACAATTATCTCAGATGTGAGCGACATTATCCAAATTAAGCTCGTTTGTGCTAACAAGAGTGCGTCCTATCTGGTTTTCATGAAAATAAAGATTTAAAGAAAAATATAGTGAGTCGGAACAAACAAAGGCGAGTGGACGTGCGGATAACGTCCGAGTTAGACGCAATAAACCGTCTTTGTCAGACGTTTAATCCACTTAAGAATTGGTTGCAGCGCTGTTTAGACTACTTGCGCCTATTGTCGCTCGACACATTGCTTCCGACAGGACCGTCCCCAACCGACACACATTTTTTAATCAATCTTTGAGGTTCGATTACTTTGCTCTACTATTTTGACTCGACGGCAAATACTGCAATCTTATTTATGATGCAATAAATCGACAACAATGAGTTTGTGTTTATTCAGTAGAATTACGTCTTAGTTTAAATAGATTTAACTGCAGCTTCTGTTCTATAGCAGAAGTGAACAGTTCTGTGCAGTACATCTTTTATCTCTCCTAATTATTGTTATAGAAATTGGCGATACAATTATTTCTATATTGTATCGCGAGCATCCTTCCTTATTGATATTGTAATTTTATTGAAGTGAAAACTTCTTTAGCGCCGCTTAGCACTTTTTTTAGATGGGTAAAAAATGTTATACTCGCGTCAGATCCGTAGCCTGATCGAAAAAGCGTAAGAGGTTTCAAAGAAAGGGGCCTTCGAGCAACAAAATGTTGTAAGTGACAGATGGTAAAGCGTAATCAAAATCATAAACTTACATTAGTAAAAAATAGAGATTAAAATAGCAATCAAGTGTCAGTGAGATAGAATAAAATCGGATAGTTTGGACAAATTCAGTGAGGAAAATCCCACCAAAAACATAAATGTAAAAAAGGAGAGCCAAGTTCAATACAAAAATCATGCTTGGCTGTGGGCTTCGTCGCAAAAAGAGTGGAGATCTAAATGAGAGCCAAATTCTATGCAAAATCTAAATATGTATTTATAGGAACAAAATAACATTATGAACAAGTATTAAACTCTATTTCTTTGCTTTATTGGATACCTATAACAATTGCTGTTATTTAAAAATGTGAGATCTTAAAGTAGGTTAGATTTGACTTGGCCAGTTTTCATTACATTAGTAATTTTATAAATTTATTCAACATATATATATATATATTTTAATTCTGATAAAAACTGGCCAACTGGCTGCTTGTAACGGTTCCAACGCTACAAACTATTATTATTATTTTTGATATGGGGACCCCCCCTATTTATTAACTTTTTTTTATTATTAGATTTTTCCTACGCTTACACACAATTACCAAGCTGGATTCCAAACTTTATCCTTCTAGGTCATCTGGAAGAAGGTTAGATTTAGGTACTATATGTCAGTCAGTCAGTGCTAAAATTTACGACTTTTTGACCTTCATATCTTTTTAACCATTAAAAAAAAATTAAAATTTTAGCTGTTTATTTCACAGAAAATTCTTAATAAAAAAATACTAAATAAACTTAACTTCTAATCTTAAATATTAAAGATTTTTGGAGTTAAGGAGCTTATAATAAAATTGCACTTGATTAATATGACACAGCTTCAACATTGTGGGAGGGTAACACTGTCCTGTTTTTAATATATATCTCTTAACAATGCGCTTTGTTTGGTTACTAGTTTTATTTTCAATACCAGTTAATTACTCGGTTGAAAACCTATTTAATATACGCGGGAGAATACACATCCAAGTTCTCTGACCGTATTCGTTAGTCCTTTTTGGTATATCAAAAGTTAGCATGTTTGACAAATTTCGTAAGTTATTGGTCTTGTTCTATTCTTTAGGTTTGTGATGTTTTTGCTATATTGATTTACAATTGCTAGGTCGGTCTTTTCAAATACGGTCATAACTCTACAATAATCAAATAGATCATAGTTATTTCTAAATTGATATTTGATCTTCGTTTCGTTCGTTTGAGCTAGCTTCATGAAATTTGGGCTTCTAGATGTCCATAAGGATATCATTAAACACAGGTAGTTTTATGTGTTTGCGGTATAGAGGTTTTGAGTTATAGAAGGGTCAAAAGTGGCACCAAGTGGTTCGTGTAATATTACACTTGGCGCTGGCTACCCAGTTCCTTTGCCTTAACTTGGCTTGACACGCTGCCGCGTGTCTAGATACTTCTAATATTTTCAGTTTTATCATATGTTTTATTTATTTATTTAATCTTAATTGCACAATTGAAAAAAAAACCTACACAAGGCGGACTTAATTCCATTGGGCATCAATACCAGTTACCCTTTGAGCAAAGCAAATAAGTTGTAGACGGTGAAAAACAGGTTTTAATTATCTCACTAAAATTATAAAGGCGAAAGTTTGTGAGCGTGTGTGGGTGTGTGTGAGTGTATGTTTGTTACTTCTTCGCGCTCAAACGGCTGGACCCGTTTTCATGAAATTCGGTATGGAAGTAGCTGACACCCTGGATTAACACATAGGCTACTTTTTAATAGCGGGTAACACCGCAGGGCACAGCTAGTATTTGTAATATGTTGATACTTTATAGCGTTAAGCTATATATACGAGCGACAAATTTTAGCGACATGTTTGAGAAAAATCGTTTCTTTTTTAATAATACATTAAAACAACGCGCGCGTGACTCATTTCAGTTTTATATTATGGACCAAAAGTGCTATAGGAAAGGGAGAAACTTATCATATGTTTTATTTATTTATTTAATCTTAATTGCACAATTGAAAAAAAAACCTACACAAGGCGGACTTAATTCCATTGGGCATCAATACCAGTTACCCTTTGAGCAAAGCAAATAAGTTGTAGACGGTGAAAAACAGGTTTTAATTATCTCACTAAAATTATAAAGGCGAAAGTTTGTGAGCGTGTGTGGGTGTGTGTGAGTGTATGTTTGTTACTTCTTCGCGCTCAAACGGCTGGACCCGTTTTCATGAAATTCGGTATGGAAGTAGCTGACACCCTGGATTAACACATAGGCTACTTTTTAATAGCGGGTAACACCGCAGGGCACAGCTAGTATTTGTAATATGTTGATACTTTATAGCGTTAAGCTATATATACGAGCGACAAATTTTAGCGACATGTTTGAGAAAAATCGTTTCTTTTTTAATAATACATTAAAACAACGCGCGCGTGACTCATTGGTTTTTGATATTAGCAGTAAAAGGTTTGATGATTTGCCAATGATTTTGAGTGGAGATTTCAATTAATTGAATGATTAAATAATGAATTTTGGTTAAAGATGTCAAATGATCGCAATCTTAGCACAACGAAATACAAAACTACTATTGATGCGGTCTTTATATAAGACATTTAAATATATTCGAATCAAAATTGTTCGTTTCTTACTTCAGCTACCATAAAGCTAAGTAATGATGATGGTGAAAGATTCGTGGAAATTATGGATGCAAGTTGATTTATCTGAGAAATAAACTTTTTGATGTAAAATAGTTCTAGTTAAATTTTTTATGTAATATAAATTGTCATGTTTGTCTACGATAGCGCAATAAATGAATATTGTATTTTACCGTATACATGATAGTACTTTTATACTGATAAATAAAACAATTTGTGCGAAATTATTCCCTCACCATTCCAAAATATTCAAAAATGCACAACGTTGATGTCTAAGTTTTCACTTCTGCCGGCACTCCCGGAGTGCAACCCGTCTTTTTTTATTTACTCGTATTTATAGTGTATACATAAGCAGTTCATAAATAATAAATAAATAAATATCAGACAACCTCACACAAATCGATCTAGTCCCAAATTATCCTCAAGAAGGCTTAGACGACGATATACATACTTATACAGATAAATATATACTTAAATATATAGAACAACCATGACCCAAGCACAAATATTCGAGTTCATCACACAAATATTTGCCTCTACAAACTGAGCCAACCGCGTCGTCAAAAGTTTATCTAATCATGAAAAGATAATTTAAAATGCCCCATATATAAGCGCAACAACATATGGTTTGTCGTAGATTGGTGTGATTCTTCGGTGTAGAGAAGCAACATAATATACTGATCTTTAGATAAATGTAAACAGGTCTCAAGAGGAAAGCAATATTATGTTTATGTAACTTTTTATTACCACGTACATACAATTTTAACCCTAGTAGTACACAGACTGTACAATGCTGAAAAATTCCCATTACTGATCTCCATGAGATCAAGTAATAATGTATTCATGAATTATTGTCGTTTCCTACTCAAAGTACCTTATTTTGGCAACTGCTATTATACATATATTTATTTGGAAATAGCCAATAATTTTTAGCCAACAATATTTTTCAGTTATTTGTATAAAGTAGTGGCATTCACAAGAGATTCACATTCGTTTATTGTAAACCATAATCTACCCGATGTTCATTCTTATTAAAACTCTTATATGTTAATGCCACGAAACTAGCATAGGTGCTTACTAAATTTGTACGAGTTTGGAGAAATTTCCCCATTTACACTAGGAAAATGCTACAGCGGTGCATAGATTGCGTTCGTATTGTCTGCGAAAAAGCTGTTTAATTACTTATGAATAAGTAAAGCAAAAGTAGGTTGCGCTCAGTAAATCACGAGGCCGTTACGCGAGGGCGTTTTCCAAAGGCTTTAGAGTGACATAAATATCTTAAAAGGGCCCAGCGGGGTTCTTAAGCTACTTACGTACTACCTATCTATAAAATATTTCTGTTGCGGTTTCAGTAATGTAATCGGCTATCTATACAATACCGAAGTTATTTCTATCTACCACTGAAATGAAAAGGGTCCGCAAACAGGAACAAGTTGGATCGTATTTAAATAAACGGGGCTTATTGTTACCCTTTCGAATCTATTATTTATTCGTTCACAGTAAAGTGTTGAGATAGATTTGGGATTGAGAGTAACAGATTTATTAGGGACGTATCGCTAACCTTTTTATAAGTACAGAGATGCATTCGTGAGTTCGTTTGTTTAATCCCAAGTCTATTGGTCCCCAGTCCCTTAAGTGATTCTATTTTGTATAGCAATCAAATGTATAACAGCTAACTGCACGCGTAGACAACTGTAAAAATCAGATGTGACTGTTAAAGTTCGGCATTCCTACGGAGCGCTGAAAACGCTCCATACAAATGGCCACAGAGACGTGACGTCATTTCTGTGTTGGGTACCAATATTTGTGTGGAGAAAATAGGTAATTTGCCATTTCGGTCGTGAAAAGGTGCGTTGTACAAAGAGTTGCGGAATTGCATGGCCAAAGCATTTGGAAAGGGATATTAATAAAGGTTTCGAAAAATAAATGAACTTCCAGCGAACTGTGGCCGATTGTAATACTAACTATGCTGCGTTAAAATAAATTACCGAAAAATAAATACTAAATACATATACCGAATAAAAAAAGATTTTGTTACAAATAATAATTCAACGTTAGAATAACTATACTTCTACCTGAAAAACTAAAATTCCGAAAAAATACTTAGCTTCCGGAATAAATACTAAGTTTCCGAAAACACGGCCGTACAAAACACGGCTGGCTGCGAACCAAACTGCTAGCAGTAAAGTAGGTAGGTTAGGTTAGAACTGCGAGCACAACAGCGCGCGAGCCGAGCGAGCGAAGTGAGCGTACCGCGGCAGCAGTCGGCGAAGCGCCAGAACAGAATAGAACACAATGTCGGTATAGTTTTACAAGTCCCACATTTAATGCAATGCATAAGGTTAAGGGTTATTTCAATTTATGATATGTGAGTAACGATAAAAAACCGGCCAAGAGCATGTCGGGCCACGCTCAGTGTAGGGTTCCGTAGTTACTATCCGTCTTCGTCGTAACTTTCACACACTTTCACTTCTCTATAATATTCTTTTTAACCCTGCAACTCCCCGCTACCTTAAAGATCGTTTTAGTTACCTCAAATCTGCAAGGTCCGCTCAAAATTGTATACTCACTGTTCCGGCATCGAAGTCAAAATTTTATTCTAATTCTTTTACTGTGCAAGCTATTTTACTTCGGAACTCGCTTCCGCTGGATCTAAGGCAAGCTAAAACTTTGGCAATTTGTAACCCCCGACGAAAAAAGAGGGGTGTTATAAGTTTAACATGTGTATCTGTGTAGGTATCTGTATGCGGCATCGTAGCGCCCAAGCGGATGAACCAATTTAAGTTCGGTTTTTTTTTAATCGAAAGACTTTTCCGTCGAGATGGTTCTTAGCTAGGTTTGGTGGAAAAAGGACCAGTAGTTTCCAAGATATTCAGCTTTAATTGGAACAAGTGACTAGATCTCAGCCAATATTGAAGTCAATACTTCGAAATATTGGCTAAATGTTAAGTTTTATTTGCATTTTCTATATGACTTACTAATTCAAGCCAAAAAATTTAAATTTTGGTAATATGTTAAGATTTATTAGCATTTTCTATATGACTCACTAATTGAGGGTCTCATGATGACCAGGTAGTTGTTAATGGATCTCAGCCAATATTGAAGCTAAGGATTCCAAATTTTGGTTAAATGTTAAGTATTATTAGAATTTTCCATATCACTTACTAAATGACGGTCTCATGATGACCAGGTAGTTGTTAATGGATCTCAGCCAATACTGAAGCTAAGGATTCCAAATTCTGGTATAATGTTAAGTCCTCCTGACCGTTTTCAGCCAGTATTAATAGCATTTTTTATATCACTCAATACATGAAGGTCTCGTGATGACCAGCTAGTTGTTAATGGATGTCAGCCAATATTGAAGCCAAGAATTCCAAATGTTGGATAAATGTTAAGTTTTATTAGCATTTTCCATATCACTCACTGAATGAAGATCTCATGATAACCATCTAGTTGTAAAAGGATCGAAGCCAAGAATTTCAAATGTTGGTTAAATGTTAAGTTTTATTAGCGTTACAATCAACAATTTAATAAAATTTTGACAGTACAATAATTGGGTACCTTGGAGCTGAAGATGGCCGTAGGAACTCCTAAACAGCAGAGGATAAACCCATGGTGTTTGGGCTCGTCTGACTGTTCTTGATGAACAAGTAACGTTTGTACAGTCGATAATAAAACCGAGTCTCAGAAAAACTTTTCATATTATAATTTCTGTCACAGTACTGGGTTACTGTTTCTAAGTTTCGCAATTCAGCTAAAGCTGAAAATTGTGATTAGGACTATTGAACAAGTTCCTTTGATTGAGGTCACAAATAGCAACACCCTGCAAGATTTTAACGCGACTAAAGGACACGTAAGCTTTAGCAAAAAGTACTCTTGCCTAAGTGAATAACAGCTTTGCAGGATTCTGTAGTCAACAAGGAACCCTTATAGTTTCACCATGTCCGTCCATACGTCTGTCCGCAGCTTAGCTCAGAGACATATTGGTAGAATAAAATTTTAAAACTATAATCTGTACCTTCCCTACATGTAAAAAAGTGGGGATGTAATTTTTTTTATCGGTTTATCCCATGGTGTGGGGGTATATATGATTAGGTCTTTCAAAACTAAGTCAAGTTACCTAGCACCAACTGCTATTTTTATGGAGCTAAGTAAGCCACCCTCTATATTTGGATCCTGTAGAATAGAAACCTGGTTCTGTTTTAGGCCATAAGTAGCAGGTTCTTTCGACTCATCCAGTGCATTTAAAATATATATTTTGATTGTCTTGGCTACTAACTTCACCATTTTGTCATTAGAAGCATTAACTAGATTGACTTTAACGATTTTTTCCCAGAATATTGCTTAAGGCTATTGAAATTAAATATATCCTAATTTCAATCTTAGAGAAGACGGCTTTCGTTACCCCTGGCTTGAGATTTTGTTGTACCTACATATAGTCAAAGCTCGACGAAAGACTGGAAACCCTGGACCGTAAAACAAAAATAGTGTTAATATAAGAACATTCCGGGACGAAACTTCTGTTTGCTTAAAAAATATTAAATAAAAATAAAATTAAAAATTTAAACAACCCCCGACATGACAACCTATAAAAAGAAAGAAATAAAATCTATGAAAAGTGCCTTTACAATGAACAGTAGAAAAAGAAACCAAGCTTCGTTGCGTCGGGGGACCGCTAAGTAAATGAAATACTGTACTGAGAATCGTAAAGTGGGAAGCCCAAATGCATACCAACTTGCAATTTTGCGTTGAAAAATATATTTCATTTCATTTAGGTACTTAGTGGTCCCCCGACGCAACGAAGCTTGGTTTCTTTTTCTACTGTTCATTGTAAAGGCACTTTTCATAGATTTTATTTCTTTCTCTTTATAGGTTGTCATGTCGGGGGTTGTTTAAATTTTTAATTTTATTTTTTTAAACATTAACTAAAAGATCACTATTTGTCTCTACCGTAGCCTAATCCTTTTATAATTCTATGCTGTCGTTTTTCATTATAAGTCTAATGTCAGCTGTGATATTCTTTTCATTCTTCCCTTTTGTATGTATGTACGTTTATGTATGTTTATATATATAGATACTTATTTGTGTAAGTGTATGACCTATCTGTCTAATATTTTGTATGTATAATTTACTTGAAGTTCTTATCTCACCACCTACTATTTTCTGTTTAATTTTGTTTTCTCCGCTACCCAAAGGTTGTCTGGAAGAGATCGCTCTTTAGCGATAAGACCGCCTATTGTCTACCATTGTTTAATTTAAGATTTCTCATGTGATATTTTTCTTGTTGGTGTGCAATAAAGTGTTGTTGTATTGTATTGTTGCTCATCCTTTACAATAGACTTGTTACGAGCAAGATTTCAAGCTCTATAAAAAGGTCGTAAACGCCAAAGTAACTTTAATTACGTATGACCTTCTGGAAGTCAACTTACGTCCTTTTAAGAAAATTATGAAATTTTGTGATAACTCAAAAACGGCTCGGCCGATTTTGTTCAATATAGTTTTCATTGAAATTACTTATAAGGCCTCATGTTAATGAATTTTTCCATAATTTTTTGAGCTGTGGTTGAAAAGTTAGAGGGGGGGACGCTATTTTTGTTATTTTCGGAGCGAATATTTACAAAACTGCTGACTTTATCAAAAAATAATTTTTGGAGACCCCTGTTATTTTTAAAAGACCTATTCAACAACACCCCACACAATAGTATTGAACCGTAAAAAAAATCACCCCCACTTAAGGTGGTTGTCACACTGCCGCCGCGTCTCGTTGCGAGACGCGGAGCTACGGGCTCGCATGCGGAGACAACGCACCAACGTCCGAGTTTTCTCAGCATCTCCGTCCGGAGCTGCGATGCACGACGTCCCGCGTTACTTCCGTCTCGCGTTCATTCCACATTCGAACGTTAAGTGAAAACAGTTCCTATTTGTCAATAAAATGGAAACGGAACTTATTCAGAACGCTGCGGTGATACTTTCAGCTTGGTTTTTGTACAATCGAGTCATAAATTCTGGGTACATTTCTATTTACAAACCAGACCGATAAATGGGTCTTTTGCTAGAGGTGACGAAGATTTAAGGCAACGCGAAGAAACATTTTTTAATTGCACCCGCATGTCAACCACGTCATTTGATTATTTGCTAAGCAAAATTGGAGTGATTATTACTGACGCGGACACAAATCGACGTTCTATTACAGCCGAAGAAAAGCTTTAGCTTACACTCAAGTACTTAAGCAATAATCTACTATGTACTTCAATCTTCAATTATACTTTTATAAGAATTCCCTATATTTTGATTATGATTAAAACCGATACTTACTATAAAACTAAATAAATTTGGAATTAAATAAAAACAATATTTCGAATAAGTAGCTCAGCCTTAATTTTTATTTAATAACTATTCACTAATTGAGCATAAATCACAGATCACAGACCATAAGATCACAGATCATATATTTACTCTAAATACTTAATAAAAAGGTTTGTTTACAAATTACTATAATCTTGTTTTATACTTTCTTAAATACGTCCTTCTTGCACTAAAAGTCGTATGGCACTGCGGAGCTCGGTGTGACATACCCTGCGGTACGCACCGCGTCTCCGTACGAGCGCGCGAGTCGTCGTGCGTCTCGCTACCCCGCGCGTCGAGGCGGAGCCAGTGTGTCGTACCATGCGATTTTTCTATACAAAATCAAGATTATACATACAAAGTTAAAAAACGCATCAACGGACGCCGCTGCGAGATGCGGAGCAGTGTGACAACCGCCTAGGAGTTCGAGAGGCACCCGGAAAAAAATGATATTTTTATTTTTTATTTTACCGTTTTGTCGGCGTGATACATACCCATAATCATACCAAATTTCAACTTTCTGATACTAATGATCACGGAGCTAAGCCGCGGACGGACAGACGGACAGACGGACAGACAGACAGACGGACAGACGGACAGACGGACATGGCGAAACTATAAGGGTTCCTGGTTGACTACGGAACCCTAAAAATGACAAACCATAGTTTTCGGTAAACATAATTTTATCTGGTAGAAAAGTATTATGTCAGCGAATTATACATACCTACATTTTTCGCAACTTTCAGTTATTTCATTCGTTCGTTTCTATATTTTAATTCGTACGTAAGTTTTCGGAAACTTAGTAAAAGAAGCAGAAGAATCATATTTTGATCGAGCACATTTTTTATTGACATTTCGGAGGTTTTATTACTACCCTTTGGAAAGCATTCAGTTGTGCAGCCCATAGTACCTACATAGTTGTTTTACAATTATTATTTTTTTAATAGAGCAGGCACAATTTTGAAAGACGATTTTTTTCGACAATCCTTACAAACTGCAACTCATCAAATTATCTTTACCATGGTTTTTCCAAAATATATATTTTACAATTGTCAATTTTGCAATATTCTTAGCCGAATGGATCTTTGCCTTCGAAACCATTTCTTTACGATTGCGGTAAAGGATAAAGGGGGTTCTTAACTTCAGGCTTATTTTTCTTCGCAGCACTAACGAAGCATATAATATAGAAATAATAAAGAGCTCTAGTTTCCTGAAATAAATCCTCTCCTGGGGTATCATTTCCAATGTATATAAAATGTTCTTTGCATATTTCATTATCTTGTTGGACTGTTTGGGTAGATAAAAGGGGACCGTAAGAGCGATACATCATTCATCCTGCTAGCGACGTTTTTGTACCTACTTTGCTAAAAGCTTGGTGATTTTCGTTGCGAAAATACATACTCTGTATTACTATTTACAGTCTGATAAAAAGTAGCGCATAATTCGGCGTATTTAATGACGTTTGCTCGAAATATCACCAATATATGTCTACTTTAGCAATGGTCTCTATTCGATGTGTTCATAACATATGTTTTTGTTTTATTTGCAGTTATAGAAACGGATAAAGATACTAGTTATATTATTCATAGTAATTCATACCATTCAACAATTAGAAAAAGTTAGAAAACTGAAAAAAAAAACATTCTTTGTATATATATCTTATTTTTTTTTCTTTTTTTAGTTTTTATTTTAACTGTCATACTGGCGATCGCTACTACTAAATACACATTATGCGAAAAAGTCTCTACTTATTACGGTTGTAAAGATACTGCCCTGTGTCAGACGGATAGACAAACATCAAAGGCTTAGTAATAGGGTAGGGTACGGTAGTAACCGATTCTGCGATTATATTTTCCACTGCATAAAATATATACGCGGAGTCTAGCCCAAATTAGACGCATCGCAAGGTCTGAAAGAAACGTATGTGATTTCCTAAAATAAACTGTTTCTAGAGGAGAAAAAAAAACCAGAAGGCGAAAAAAAACTTTTTATTGTATTTTTGTTGTTTCTATTCCGTTTTCTTTACATATTTAGTAAACATATCTACAAGATTACTAAGCGCCTTAAAAGCATTGTAACATAAGCAATAATAAAGAAAATATTAAACGCATGTCACGGTAGTATAGTTCATTTCAAATAGGCCCGATGCCATTTGAGAACATCAGTAGGCGGAGACAATGGACCGAAAGATAAGGTAATAACTACGGGTGCCCATTTGAAAAGGAACGATCATAAAGCAATTAGTCAACAAAAAATAAACATTATAGTTCTCCAGTGGAATCGGTCCTTGGTATCAGAAATAAACTATAATCGATACTACGATTATATCAGCCGCTGAGCTGCATAAAATATACGCTGGGATAAAGTCACGTGAAGCTCCCCTAAATTAGATGCCTCGCAAGCTGGGCTTGTAACCGTTAACCTTTATCCATATCAATTTACCGGTTAGAGATTTAGGTTACTCGCTACTAACGTCCCTTCTTTGTGCTTCTCAACTTTAATTTTCTCCTACTATAATCAATAGTGGTCAGGATTCTTGGTCGGAACAACCTAACATAACTCCAAGTGCAAAAAACAAGAAACAGAACAACAATTTGTATAAATACAAATCATTTATTTCGGACTTTGAATCCATAGTGTTATAGTGGTAACAAACTTAGAGCTAAGCTTAGTATTTTTATACTTAATGCTAACTTAGACTAAATTAAAGGCTACGGCACCAGCATTATAGGCGCATGCAGTTGCACATAACATTGCAGCAGCAGCGGCGAGGCCCAGCCAGAGTTTGCAAAAACGGCTAAAATATGAATTGGAATTCACATCACGCCGGTAGCAATCAATACTACGATTATATCCGTTGGGAAACTCCCACTGCATATAAACAGGGATAATGTGCTCGTGAAATCTCGTCTAAATTAGATTTTGTCCAGACCCCCGGGACGGTATTACTTCAGTGCTAAAATGTTCTGTCTGCACACAGATGCCTCACAAGGTATTCTGGAATGAATACTAAATCCTAGGAGTGGAAAATGAAAGTGTTTTGGTTATTTTCATCGTTTTCAAAAGAAGCTTCTCTTCAGTTCTCAGTCGTAAACAATCAGTAACACTAACACCTATACATGACAAAACAAATTCACAGTCAATCCATTGTTTCCAAACATCCCAATACCTAGATCCTATTTTAAAGTGGACTTGCAAAGTCCAACCCAGTTCAGCTCACGTTTATTTCCAAACAGTTGATTATTGTAACTGAAATCTTTAATGAAGCGCGTATTAAGTTGGCAGTAAATTAACTAATAATTAGTTGTTAAATTAACACTGTAACATACTGAATACTGTGCCGGGTAGTTATTGCAATGTAAGTTTTGTACACCTTAGTTATTTATTCTTATTAATTATAGGTCTAATTTACATTTTTTATCACGATAAAATAATTAATAAATATAACGATTGCATTGTGTAATATTCCCATTCCTGGGAACTTGGTTGGGGCTATGGGCTATGATTGTAGCGTTTATCGCGCATTAATAAATAACAAAGCAATTCGTCACTCTTGCACTCATTCTTTGTCAATTATTAATTGCGTGATAAACAGAACCATCATAGCCCCACAGAACCTATAGCACAACATGTTTACTGTGAGGCGCGACTATTTGTCGTGCTGCCTATGCCTGCATTTTTTCTTTCAATACCATATGAGCGAATTCGAGGTAAGTTACGCTACCCCGGCTGGTTTTCGGTCTTCACACACAACCACAGACGCTACAAGGCAAAATGAAATAAACGTGATTATATTGCATTTGTACAGTTTTATTTAAATCGATGATAATTGCGGTAAGGAAATGAAAGAGAACATTTTGTGAAGTTTAATATTTGATTCTGTAGTAAATCTATACAATATTCTCAACGCCAATAAAAGTAAGCTTTCTGTAGAGCTCCATTACCTAACCGAGGGCGGATCAAGTCCCATTTTTGTGGCCGCTGAATTCTTTAACCAGCTTTCTTATCGGGCGAATTGATGGATCCGATTTAAATCGAAAATAGGTTCAATCCCCGAAAAAGTGAGGAGAGATTAGGAGTACTTATTGCAAAGGTTAGGCACGACCTTTGGCATTCTGGGAATGATCCTGCGCGCAGCGGAACAAAGGAGGTAGGCTCTTCTTGTGTTGCCAGATCCATATTGCTGAAAATCGGGAATTCTGCACTTCGTTTTTCCAGCGGTAGGGCAGGCGTTTCCCACACATTTAAATAAAACAATTGAAACAGATTATATCGCGTATATTAATAATTTGAGCTTCGCTACCGTTTCAGCAACATTCCAGTTACAGTTGCTGGCATACTTCTTGACCATAACCTTGACTGCGCAGTGGCCGATTTGCGTACAAATGCACATGCGCAGATCCGCAATTTTTGTTCAAAAAGTTTGCCGGCAACTATACCGTTGTCAAAGATTGTCAACCTTTCTTGTTATTTGTTTTATTGAGAATTGTTGTTTTCATGATATCATGACTTTCGTAAACAATCAAAAACAATTTAGAAATTATTCGACTTATATGTAGGCATGTGGACTAACGATGTAACTCACATTCACATTATTATTTGTTTATGATTGTTTACGAAAATCATGATATTTTACTAACGTTATTTTTACTAAAAATAATGACTATTTATTCTATATTACAAATACAAAGATATATCTTTTTAACTGGTGTCTTATGCCACTGGCGGACACATATTTTTTTATACTACGACGGTGGCAGACAAGCATGCGGCCCGCCTGATGTTAAGCAGTTATCGCCGCCTATGAACGCTTTTGTCTTGTGTTATAGTATCAAATACGCCAAATCGTTACGCACATGTAAACGATTGTTAAAACAATATCTCTCAACTCGTCCATAAACTTATGTTAAAATTGCTAAATTATGTATACAGCGAGTATATTTGATATTACCGCAAACTTTACGGGGTCTTAGTATAGGCACTTAAGGCTACGTCAATCACACCAAATCTTTCATCCCATAATTCGTTACGCTACTGAAGCGCCCTCTGCATCATATATGTTTGAAATGCTTATGCGCATTAGCCATACCCTAGGATGTGCGCTTTACACGCACGATCCCCAATCCCCATTGCTTTACAGCAA
The DNA here is from genome assembly GCA_905147355.2 of Apotomis turbidana. Lineage (NCBI taxonomy): Eukaryota > Metazoa > Arthropoda > Insecta > Lepidoptera > Tortricidae > Apotomis > Apotomis turbidana. Next base: position 16,067,045 of record LR990288.1, on the reverse strand, counting down.
GTGTGAAGACTGCTAGAGAGATGGCACTGTTCTAAATATTTGGATAGATTCATATTTTTTCTGTGGAAATACCACATTTTTATTTTTATTGTCTTCTTATATCCGAATATATCTGCTCACTACTAACGTGCTAGAATGACAATGGACGTTCCAATCCAGGGTAAATCGGGAAATGCCTGTAGACACCTGGTAAACGAAACATATCGTTCAAATCTGGCAACACTTCCTGCTCCTCACCCACCTCACGCCAGCCGCGGCTGAATAATTGAATACGTTATACTTGCAGACTTGCCGGTTGCGAGAAATCTCCACTCTTCGTATGCGAGTGTGTGAACGTTCCGTATGGTACTTCCGACTTCGTCTGAGTACGCAACGGTTCCGTTAAGTGTGCTACAAGACATTACTTATAGTCCAGTCAAATGAAATTGAAGTCAAGATTCAGCCTTTGCGTGGATACATGATAATAATAATAATATAAATAATTGACAGGAGAATGAATTTCGAAAATGTATGTCTATGAATTCTAATCTATTTTAGTAGCGTAGTTCGTTCGGTTCGTTGCGAAAAGTAATTCGAGTTTTTAAGGAATTTAGAAATGTTAATAACCTTATTTTTAAAACTGCCTACAATTTATTTCAATATGAAAAGTTCTATTTGAGTGCGATTACGAGAAAATTCGAAAGCATTATAAATTTATAACACTTCCGCAGTCCGTAATTGTATTGCCTATAATACCTTTCTTCCTCTTGACGCAGTGGGGTAACAAAAAACGAAGGAGCATGTTTGAACAGTAAGGTAAGGCTAGCCTCATATATAGGTACATATATGCAGCTGCTGGTAGCTTCACGTACTGCTTGCCAAGCGAGATGTATGCTAGCAGCCTTACCTATTTATCGTCACAATTGTTTAGCTTCACGCCGGCGGTCGAGTATGAATCATCTATTAATCTACGTAATTGAATTTTGCTCATTGATTAAATCGCTTCCTTTATAACATGAGTGTAAAGTACCTTTTTTCGGTACCTATGTATAATGTACATAGGTATCTAGGGGAAAATATTCCTCTCTTTCTTCTGATACAGTCGGGTATCAGAAAACAAAGGCATAATATTTTAGATAATCTAGCTTCGTCTATATGAAGTCCTCAAGTATTACTTGTCGGGTGCGATTAAGGCTAATCGTACTCACTGCTATTTAGCGCACGGGGCTTTAATAACAAGATCGGCTACGTTAGCCACATGAGAGCACACGAACGCCAACAGAGGAGTTGAAGCAGTCGCCGTGGCCGAAAACGGTCAGGATATATATATATATATATATATGTTGGAGCGGTGTCATACTCCATACTGCAGAGCTACAATGATTCTTTGAGAATACTATTGAAAGCTACATATGAACTGGTGACGGCACGGTAATGAGGTGGTGATGAGGAGTGTGAATGAATAAACGTTTATGATAACTTCTTGGTGTTGTATTTCTCGTAAAAGTTCACAAAGGAATGAGCAGAGACGTCACTGCACCTGGTACTTAAAGACCATCAAAGTACCATTAAATGGAGGGGAGAAACAAGTAAGTGGTAGTCGTCAAGTAACCAGGTGTTAGTAACATTTTTAGTCAATTGATACTCTGTGTTAATAATTTAACAATACTAATGTTGAATCTACTATTTCTTAAATTGCTATTATTAATTACAATATAACTCATGCACTTCACATGGACTAATAACTTATAACTAAATTATCAAGATACTCAATGATCTATTCAAATGTGCTTCTGAGGTAAAGAAAATCCAATTAATATCATTATTTGTTTTCTAAGATACATTTAAATGCGAAATAATCTCAAAGGCGCTATCACGGCCATACTGACCCGAAGCTCGTGCTCAGAGCGAACGGTTTGAAAAGAAAACTCAAGTTGGTTAAACAATCCAGTAAGTGGCACTTTAACAATGATCGGCTTGTCAGCCCAGTTACGGGACTAAATCCTTCTGATCCATCCACGCAAGTGACTGACAAAACTATACTCTTTATCATATTGCCCAGTTGTTGGACTAAACCCTTCTGATCCATCACAACAAGTGGCATGTTAGTAATGCTTTGGTTGACGGTCCAGTTGCGGGACTAAATCTATCTGATCCATCCACGCAAGTGACCAAAAACTATTCTCTTTATCATATTGCCCAGTTGTTGGACTAAACCCTTCTGATCCATCACAACAAGTGGCATGTTAGCAATGCTTTGATTGACGGTCCAGTTGCGGGACTAAATCTTTCTGAAAACTAAAACTCATCATATTCGCTATCACGGTCATCCGAGGGTTGGGTTGGGACAGGCTACTGTCTATAGTCAATTATAGTTTGGATATTATTTAAACAAACATTTGTCACGTCACAGAACCCATATAATGTAAATCTGCGCAACCTATTGAATTACATAAAAAAAAAAAAACAATGACGTAGTGGTTTTTCAAGTATTTATAAACGTTTTTCACTTTCTATTTGATACAATTGAGATCATGTTACCTATATTTTTTCTTATCACGGAATTGAAGTATTTAACGAGAATAAATCATTACTCGAACAGTTACGTACTACGTCTTTCTTTTTTTGTAATAAAAGCTGTGTTGTGACTAAATCTTGCTTTTCGATTCATGTGCTATTTCTGTAAATTGGTAGAAATCGATTAAATTGATAAATTTATAACCTAAAGAAAGAAAAATTAAACAAACTATTATTTTCCATAGAAATCTCCAGTGAGCCCAAAAAAATTGATTTACACATTTTGAAACAAAAAAGTTCGTCGTCATAAAATCAATTTGATCAACCATTCATAATCGTTAGATTTGGCAAACAATATGTCTTTGCTACATCACTACAAATATCAACAGAGAACTGTCATAGTGTGTTTAAAAATCATACACACTGTAGGTATTGCAAAAAAAAATGCACTCGATGGTGATCGTCAGTGAAGAGAGTGGTCGTTTTCCCTGAGTGACCGCCAAGACTGTCAAGCGCGCTAATACTGGTTCAAGGAGGCGCTCCTGTAGTCTTCCGATGGAGCACTTGTCGCGATGATCAACTGAAACAAAAACTCCAAGCACAGTATCACAAAGCTCGGTCACTCCTGACCTGACCTAGATCATAATGGGTAGTACTTTGTAGTACAAATAAAACTAACAAAAGCATGCCTTTATTATGAATAATCCTCAAAAATTTAATAAGGTGAAAATGAAGGTACACTTAAATTATTCTGATTGTAAATTAGCTAGTTTATGCACGAAACGATTCTCGAAATTGAACCTTCGTATTTCGCTTTACTTAAATACGAAATAATCAAACATTCTAGACAGAAAGAATGAGAAAAAAAAAATACAGTAAGTTTCGAAGAAATATTTTTGTGACAAACATAGGCAAGTACTGTACATTTATTTGTGCTACTCACTGCAAAGTTTCTATTACTTCAGACTCCATTATTAATATTATTACTGCAGTATAGTCTTCGATTTCAATACGAAAGTTGAAAATTAAATAAAGAAATATGGTCAAAACTAAGCTATTACTTATAATTTAATTTAAACTATATTATGATTGTCATTTATCTCATAAAAGAAAATTCAATACAAAAAAAAAAAACAATATTGTTGATGACTGACGTTGAATTTCACAATTTACTGTAGTAATATGAATAAGCCCAAACTTTTATGAAATAAAGAAAAGAGTAAGTATCGAAAAATTAGGGAAATGATGAAATATGATATTTCAAATGTAGGTATCTAAACAAATTTGAAACCCTTTTTTTTAACTCAATTGCAAATTTGACCTTATATTCAAAATCCTCATAATTTCAACAAAACATGAATTATGGAACAACCATGTAAGTAATAAAATTATAAACGCACTTTTTTAACATTTTCCCTCCGCTTAATATTATCACACACGCAGCGAATTATCTGGCCAAATTCCTGTTTAATAAGCTGCTAATGGAGTACAAATTAAATCCATGACTAATAGCAAAATGTTTAATGCAAGATACAAACAGTATCTTTTGACAAAATGTATTACTCAGTAACTGATTTTATAGCAGACACCTAATGATTTGTTATTTCCAGTAATACTACATCTTGACTTTTTGAATGTTGCTGACATTTGTAATAACTATCCATTATTTAGATTTAATTGTATTTTAATAGGATATTTTAAGGCTCCTTTTCTGTCCAAAATTGCTGATGGTTTTAGAAATTGTTGTCTATGATCAAACATGTTTCTTAACATATGAATGTCGCTAGTTAGAAAAGGGCTATTTCGATATATTAGTATGTAAACACTACTCCAAATTGACAAAATGCACGCAAAAAGCTGTTTACTTCTTTTTTTTTACTTATTTTCGGCTGCACGAAATGAAGGTATGAAATAACTATGTTACAATCAAGAACTCAGGCAAGAGTTCATGCACTTAAAAAATTGGTGGAAATTATCAATGTAATTGTCATAATTATGAAAAAAAATACATTTTTAAATGTATACGGCCTCTTCATGACGTTTAAATGGAACTTTAACTATATTTTATGTCTAAATCATTACTTAAACATGTGTTATAATATTATAAGTATTATAAGAATAATAAGAATTATTAATTACTTATGCGTTTTTTTTATCATATGGAATGCTTTGCTTTTTATGTTACTTTTTTTTTTTGTAGTGTTGTTTTAAACTTGGATGGTAATGCATTGATTATAATTATAGTAGTAATGTATAATTATTATTGTAATCTATAATGTGTATTGATTTAATATTTAACACCATAATTATTGCTTACAATGAATAAATGAAATGAAACGAAATCAATCAAGCTCTAATCCTCTGAAATCAATCTATGTATAGCGGTCATTATTATCGAATCTCAAGCTTATCAATTCTGAAGCGAGTCTTTGGTGTATAATGTATGAATTACGTTGGTGCATAAAGTATAACTATCCAAAACATCAACAAATATATAAATTTTCGTTCCCGAGGAATGTCAGTAACAACGATTGCAAAATCATAAAATGGAGGGTTGATTATTACCGCTGCCGTTACTACTTGATTCTAACAAGGCTACATTAAAACAGCAATGTTTACATTATTGACAAAGAATATTTAACTATGTAACGGTTATAGTAATTCGAAATCTTTGTTGTAAAATTTCGTTGTAAAACTTTGTTGTAATCGAAATATTATCTCATCGCGGAAACAAACGTCCTATACACTAAAATTTCGAGCATATTATTAATTTCTACTACACATTAGTAAATTATTTTAACTAGTAACACTTTATTGACACATACCCTCTAAACTGAATAGGTTTTTTTTTTATCGCGTCTACCCCAGAATCTACCTACAGTTTCATTTATTATTAAACACTGTACTAAAATCGCAGTAAGTGAACGACTGACCTTTGTGTTTTAAAATCTCTGTCGATGGGGTCCCGGCACACACGCGTCGTTCCTGGCTGATCGCCGATCTTGCGTTGCCTTTACTGGTGCAATGGCTGACGATGTGTCCCACTGTTCCTTACTTGAAGCAAACGATGGACTTCGATATATTCCATTCTTTCCAATAATTTAATTGGTCGACGTGGAAGGGTTAATTTATTTTCATCACTCATTATTTCGGTGGCTGCCGAGAACAGAAGAATATGAGGGTGCAGGATCAACATCGTTGTCCTCGTTGTCCTGATATTGTGGGGCGTATGGCTAAGCTCCGGCTTCTGATGTTGGAGCGGTGTCATACTCCATACTGCAGAGCTACAATGATTCTTTGAGAATACTATTGAAAGCTACATATGAACTGGTGACGGCACGGCAATGAGGTGGTGATGAGGAGTGTGAATGAATAAACGTTTATGATAACTTCTTGGTGTTGTATTTCTCGTAAAAGTTCACAAAGGAATGAGCAGAGACGTCACTGCACCTGGTACTTAAAGACCATCAAAGTACCATTAAATGGAGGGGAGAAACAAGTAAGTGGTAGTCGTCAAGTAACCAGGTGTTAGTAACATTTTTAGTCAATTGATACTCTGTGTTAATAATTTAACAATACTAATGTTGAATCTACTATTTCTTAAATTGCTATTATTAATTACAATATAACTCATGCACTTCACATGGACTAATAACTTATAACTAAATTATCAAGATACTCAATGATCTATTCAAATGTGCTTCTGAGGTAAAGAAAATCCAATTAATATCATTATTTGTTTTCTAAGATACATTTAAATGCGAAATAATCTCAAAGGCGCTATCATATATATATATTTAGCGCACCTTTTTCTTTTGAGATAATTGGTTAATAGAAAATACTGGTGCATGTTAAATAGTTCGGTGAATATAAACTGAAGTACTAGGGGTGACCTTACAAACGGTCCAGTAGTTTTAAATTTTTGATATTTTGTCTAAGATGGTTAGTGAGTGTTTAAAATGCAAAATGCACAATTATTTTCTTCCGATTCCTGCTTATACCTTCGTTTACGAGAATTTTAGCTAGAAAAGAGCTTAGAAAATGTTGTAGACAATTAAAATTACTATAATTTACGTTTTAAATTTTGTTTCAAGGACAGATAATCACGGAGATATGCACATAAAAAAAAACGCAATTTCCAGTAATGTATCAAACTTCTGGCTTATATTTTTGTTTAGGAGCATTTTAGCTAGGAAAAGTTTGGGCAATGTTGTAGAGAATTAAATTTACTATAATTAACACTTCATATTTTGTTTCAAGGACGGTTAGTTACATATCTGTCACTCACACACGCAGTTTGTGACGGATGCTTTGTCACTTATTTATCGCGTGATAAAAACAACCATCATAGGCCCCCTGGAGGCCTCAAGTATTGCATACGAGCGAGATGTAGGCTAACACCCTTATTTATCGTCACAGTCGGTTAGGCTCAAGTCGGTGGTTGAGAAAGAATCATTTATTAATCTATGAAATTGTATTTTTCTTATTGATTTATTCGCTACCTTTAAATATTCTAATACTTAAATTTTATCTTTATTTATAGGCAGGTATTTACCGGCTGGTTACTAGTCCCTGGGCCTGAATTCGGCGTTACAAATAACTCTGTCCGAAAGAGAACACATAATAAATAAGAACTAGTCATTATGTAGCTCAAACTGTAACATGTTATCTTTTTTTATCATTCAAACTTTTTATTGGCGACTGCACTTTCGAACACGAACGTTAATTGCTCATAAAATGACCCCAAATACAATGCTTTATCTTGTTCTGTTTATAGGAGTTCTTATTTCCACGTTCCGTTTCCACCAGCTTCAAGATACCAAATTATTCTACCCATTGTCACGTAAACTACTACATATTATGCTACAAACTACACACATAAAACATTATTTAACTTAGGTAGACGTATTTTTAATTGATTTGACATCTGGAACTATTTTTATTAATATCATTGCTTAGAAATATAGTTTGACCGTTATATTGTACCAATTTAAATGTGATGTTAATAAATTCGATATGTTACTATAGTTTAAAGAAAATTGATTTTAATTATTTATTTGACATTAATCTTCTCACTTTAGTAGACGAAATATTGTAATTTTATATTTGCATGAGGGATGTGCGCTATATTAATTGTACGCCGAAACGACATCATACTACGGAGACACTATGATCATTGTAACACCTGTATAAATTACCTGTTACACTATAAACTATTGTCAGTTTGATTTTATGTAACTTTTAATTTCCGTACAACAATTTGAAGTAGGTAATTTACTTCTAAGATTTAATTACATTTTTGGTTACTTACAAACAATCAAACTAAATAATAATTGAAGCTAATATAAAAGCATGTCTAACATACTTCGCTGAATTTCAGCGAATAATATGGATTTTTAAAATTTCAGCGGCTGAAACTATACGCATTATGTATAGCAATGTCGAGGCAGATATTATACTTGAAACGAAAATATTTACTGTGGAAATCATGTCTTAAGTACTTTCATATACACAAAGTTCTCCCCTAAATTAAAATGTACTTCTCTTTCAGTCTGACAAAAACAGTTTTCTGCACTTTTAGATCTTTCCAAGTACAATAACAAACCAAACAAAGCTTTTTTATCGCTTTTGTCGAGAATCCTTTTGCAAAAAGTACGTAATATTTACTTGGGACGGGGGGATGGTATTTGGTCCCTCGTCATCAAATTCATAGACGTACTTACTTGCCCTTAAACATATATGGATATACATATACAAGCAGGTTTTGTGTCAATACATTTAATTGAATTGCACGTCTCAACGACTGAATAAATTCAGTGACATGGAGTTTATACATTTATTGAAAACATACCTAAGTATGAAAATTAGGTACATATTTAGTAAAGAACCTACTTCTATGCAAGAAATTACGTCAAGACTGTGTCAATGCTGCCTAAAATAAAACTAACCAACACATAAATGTTTTATTAGCATTTTATCATTTTTTAATGCATCTAGTCTTAATAAAATTTATAAGTTTGTTGCTGTACTTTCTTATTATTAATTACTTACCCATAAAGTTGTTCTTCAATATTCTACGAATGAACATAACCTATTTCAACAAGTTTTCATTGTACGGACTTTTCTAAAAAAATAAGGTCCATTAGCCGAAGTTGTTCTGTATACGAACTTCCACGCTGAATTACACCTGTGCGCAACTTTTATTCCAAAAATCACTTGCCCTGATGTTGAGTAGGGAAGTGGCCATTATATAAACTTGTAATGGGGCCTCTTATGAAAAATGCCTTTTAAGAATATAAAAATGTCATTCTATTTTGTAGATTTTTGTTTGTACCTTTTCATTTAAAACTAGTATAATTATGTACCTATTCAAAATATATAGGCCCCTTTAAAATGTGTTTTCAGCTGAAATTAGTTATTGTATAAATTTAATTTGCAATAAAAGTTTGAAAATTCTTGAATAGTTTAATTTAGACACCTAAGAAGGCAATAAATACTTATGCACTTTTCAATCGTTAAATTCGCACATATCTGGATCAAAAATTGCTGAATCATATGTCAAATTTGTCCATCGATTGTCCCGGTTCTGCACAACAGAAGTACACAGTTGCCAACAGATTTATCACAGCAAACAATGCGTTCGTCCGAAGCACAAGTCTTATTTTCAGGGAGGTAGAGTGTGTGTCTGGATATTTGTGACAACCTCGTTCGCTCCATATGGTATACAGTGTGTTACCGCCAAGTAGGCTTTTCTTAGAGTAAAGTAACATAGATCTTTAACGTATCCATGACCTTTATTTAATTAATTAACTTAAATTCAGGCTTTATTAACTTTCTAACAAAATTTTAATTGCCAGTAATGAACAGTAAAGTAAATTGACAAGTGAGTGTTAAATGACAGCGAGATATGAGTAACGACAATTACGCTGTACCTACAGTCTACACCCACTAAATTGAATGTGCCGATTTAGGAAATTGTGCAGTTAATTTACATAATTGACAACATTTCATATTTTTAAGACTATCATTTTATTACTTTTCTGAATTCTGCTTAAAAAGATGAAGTAATCTCTGTTTTTATTTATTTTTTGAGATGATTATTTATTTTATTATTAATTTATAAAAACATAATCATTTTAAAATGTGGCAACACCAAAACCAGAACTTAATGGAACGGTCACTTTAGTCGGTTTTCTTATTAAAAAAAAACTTAATAAAACTCGGTATGCATCTGTCATCTGTCAACGTCAAATAAAAAAAAATCTATGTTTTCGCTCTTTGGTTTAGACAACAACCCTATTCAGCCCGTATTGTCTTAGATTGCAGTTATTTGATGTATTTTCTTATATTTCTTTAAATACAGAAGAATAAATTCCAAGATTTTTTTTTAAGGTACACGACATAAAGCCCTGTCGATCTCTATATTAATTTCCACCTGTTATAAATATGAAATGTTGTCAATTATGATTAGCTAATACATGCAAACAATTACTAATGGATCATATTATTATCAGTTTTAATAAATGCCTTAATGCCGGTAACAGGCTGTATATTCGTATCTGATGGCGACTGTATAAAGCGACGCGGTTTGCATTTATAATATTAGTAATGCTACAATACAAACGAATGGAACACTTAATTTGTTAGCTCAGACAGTATCGGGTTGTCCTACAAAAACTCGCCAAGAACATGCCTAGCCATATTCAATGTAGAGTTCCGTAGTCATTATCTCGGTCGTTTCACAATTATATATTAATTTTCAAGTTCTAATTACATCAATACAAAAAAGTTCTAAGGCACACCTTATAATGTATAACTACATAAATAAATATGAGGGATATTATGAGGAATTCCTATATTTTCTGAGAACAGAGTAGTACTTATTATAGGTTCTTCTAGGTCATTATAACAGAGCTGTTATTTTTCACTTATACATAAGTATGTATGAAAAATTAATAACCTATTTAGTACGCATTTCAATATTTCTTGAGTATTTTGATCTTTGTATCAATGTTTTAATATAAAAAATGTGGTGTACCCACGTTAAAAATAATGAGACATTATAGTAGGGTAGGCCACGATGCTAAATCGGGATTCACTCGAGCGTCATAGACACCTATTGCGTTGCGAAGCTTAGATGATAAAAAGAAAAAAATGACATATAAGATATACCTTTTACCTTTAACTAACTCACCCTACCTTAATCTGACGCGCTCGAGAATTTCAGATGAATAATTTTTTTTTACTAATCTGATCTTTTATCCTTGACGGGCGGCCATACATTATGAGGCTCATATTTGGTGGAAGTACTTAACTGGGTACAAGGTATCCCCCTATATATTAATCTGCCGCGCTTTAGGTACTCCCGAAATCCCCTCTTTGGCTCTCCTACTATTACATTTATGAATACAAGTGTTATGTTTCATGAGTTTCTCATCTAATAATACGGTGAATAGAGACTAAAGTACTATGTGTGACCTTACAAACGGTCCGGTAGTTTTGAATTTTTGATATGTTGTCTAGGATGGTTAGTCAGTGTTTAAAATGCAAAATGCACAATTCCCCCCACTCCGCGCCCGCCGCCATCTTGAAAAAACCGGCACGGCATGTTCTTTATATTTTTGCTCATATCTTCCTTTAGGAGCATTTCAGCTAGAAGAAAGCTTCGACGATGTTATAGAGAGTTAAATTTACTACATTCTCCATTTTACATTTTTTTTTCTAGGACATATTGTTACGGAGATATCTACATTTTAAAAAACGTAAAAAATCGCAATTTCCTACTGAAAAACAAACTTTTGGATTATATCTTCGTTTAGGAGCATTTTAGCTAGAACAGTGCTTGGGCAATTTTGTAGAGCATTAAATTTACTATAATTTACACTTCAAATTTTGTTTCAAGGACGGTTATTTACGGAGATATGCACATTTAAAAAACAGGAAAAGTCGAATTTTCCGAAAATTTGTCAAAATTCTTGGCTTAGAATGCTGTCATTCAGTTACGGACTAGTCTAGGGCAAATTAAAACATGTAGGAAATATAATTGCTTGTAAAACTCATGTCCATTTTTACATACATTTTCGGAAAATGACTTTTTTTTTACATATCTCCGTAATTATCTGTCCTAGAAACAAAATTTTAAATGTAAATTATAGTACATTTAATTTTCTACAAAATTGTCCAAGCACTGTTCTAGCTAAAATGCTCCGAAACGAAGATATAATCCAGAAGTTTGTTTTTGAGTAGGAAATTGCAATTTCTTAAGATTTTTTAAATGTGCATATCTCCGTAACTATCTGTCCTAGAAACAAAATATAAAATGGATACTGTAGTAAATTTAACTCTCTATAACATTACCCCAGCTTTCTTCTAGCTAAAATGCTCCTAAAGGAAGATATGAGCAGAAATATGAAGAGAGTGCCGGTTTTTTCAATATGGCGGCGGGCGCGGAGGGGGGGGGGATTGTGCATTTTGCATTTTAAACACTGACTAACCATCCTAGACAACATATCAAAAATTCAAAACTACCGGACCGTTTGTAAGGTCAAAATCCTTTATTCACTGAATTATAAAATTAGTTATTTACTTTTTGGACATGACTTGTATAGAAACAAACCTGGAGAAGCATCGTTAACAGTTCTCACTGTCTGTCTTACAGACATATTATGTACTAGCTGTACCCGCGGCTCCGCACGCGTGGAAATCGGTCTGACAGTAAACAACTGCACAAAAAAGTTTGCACCTCCTTCCTAAGTAGCGCCATAAGATTCAGGTGCAAACTTAACTCAATATGTAATGGCTATCCCCCCTTTTATTATTATAATTTGTATAACCTATAATATAGCCGGGGATTTTCTCAACAGATGAATGAAGTTTTCATTAAAATCCGTTCAGTAGTTTTCATGTGATGCGCATTTAAATAAACAGACAAACTGACAAACAGATAAACAGACAAAAAATCTAAAAACTGTTGGAACGTGTTCTGTTATCGATTCTAAGTATCCCCTGCCAACTTTTTTCGAAAATGTTCCATGAACAGACTTTTGACCCTCTTCAGGTTTATTATACATATTGTATAGATGAAACTAGGTATGTTTACCAGTTTACCTACCGTTAAATGGCACCACCGGAACCGCTGGATGTCACGTCGGACTTGGAACTACCGTAAAAGTTTTTTAGTAGAATAGCTCGGAATATTATTTTTCTTTGTGGAAAATATCACAACATTTTGCTCTTCAGAAAGCGGCGCTTTCAGTGTGAAGCCACATTCCTGGGACATTCTTGCATGTTTTACGTGGAAGTTTACTTGCTAGATACAAAACTCAATACGTAGCTAGTAAAAGTAAGTTGTAAAGTAACATATATATTAAAGAACTGAAACTTTCACCTATAAGTCGAGTGAGCCAAATCTAATACTTATCATAAAATTCGAAATTTATATTGAAAATCAGTTTTCTAATGAGAAGGGTCATTATTTCAGCGAAAGACTATAGCGGATTCGTTTTTTTGTTGGCACACTTCTGTTGTACACATCTGCCGGTTTACGCCGAAATGGCTACACAGATTTTAACTAATTTTCCTCGTATAGCTGGAAATCTACTAAATCTACTTAGAAAACTTAATTACCCATAACTTTCTATCTATTGCCCAGTTTTTATTCTTTAGGTATAGACTAAAGCTATATTCCATATATGACTGGTTTGCTGTTGAATTTATTTATTACAATTGGTATTTAATGCGCGTGCTAACTTTCAACCGTAATTGGGTTCTCAGAAACAGCGATTTGAGTGAAATATCCCACATATACTCTACAATACATATAATCTTGAATGCACACCTCAAATACACAGAAACACACATGAGAGAAACAATGAAAACAAACAGAGGTAAACAACCGACGGTTTTATCTCTTCCAAACAAGCTTGTACACAGGACGATATTGTATGTAAGTAGATATGTTTATATATAGATATGTTTCGATGAATATATATATACAAATGTTGTCACTACGTCCAATTGATAATCTATTGACATAAAATTAGAGAGTAAAAGTTTTACTTAGATTACCTAGATAAACCTTGTCGACAAAATATCGTCCAGGGGGTCTATAATGGTTGCTTTTATCACGCGATAAATAAGTGACAAAGTATCCATTACGTTTTGACAAAATACGAGTGTGAGTGACAGATGCTTTTTCACTTATTTATTACGGGATTAACGCAACCATCTTAGGCCCCCAGCATTATACTTACAAATGGCAAGCACGCGTTGGCGCGTAAAGTTAAGCATCGCCATTAGTAGATTCGGCAACCGTTGGGGTTGAAGGGTTATTAACCCTAATAAGCCACGATAAGTAAGGTTGGCGTTAGCAACCGCACAGCATGGAAAGTAAGATGGACCAACGATTTGGTCAGTCACGGGGACCCATTCTGCCATGCTAAGTAAAAGGCGACCTTTTGCTATGGAGCTCCATACAAAAAGGTTGCGTTTTCGCTTAGCAAGGCAGCTTTAGATGAGGGCGGCGGCGGCGTGCGTTCAGTCGTCGTGGACACTCTTATAAGTCTCACATAGGTCTCCCCGATGTTCAATGTGATGGTGATATGACTGTTTACTGAGCAGAATATCGGGAGGATCGAATCGCGGTCAAATTTAACCCCGCGCATTAAATGTTCACGAGTATGAGCGGAGTAGGTACTTGTGTCACTGTCGTTCTGATGATGGGCCTAATTTTATTTTCTTGTCATTTTTATTATCACTGCCGTTTTGAGTGAAATTTTGTAAGTACATCACGCCGCGCAAATAAAGTCCAAATAGTTATAATAATAATAATAATAAATACATTTATTTCGAATAGCTACGATTCATTTTTACAATTACATTAAATGTTATGTAGCCATGTATTTTTTTTTCTAGGTAGAAGTGTTTCAAATCTTTTTTTATGTTTTATATCACAACTTCATAAATTTTACGAAGTTACCTTTATTTCTGCTTTCAAACTCATAATGTTTCGTAGATTAAAAGTTACGCAATTAAATTGCCTAACTCAATGGAAAGTTTACAATGCTAAGCACTTAATTTAAAAAGACGTTAATTAATTTAGTTACCTTACCGCATCTACCTACCATATCGCCGAGTGACAAATTCAAACCAGTTTAAAGTATCTGCAGCTAAAATGCTGACAGTGAAAAAAATAATCATCAGTAGAACTGAAAAAAATTTAAAATATACATTATTAACTAATTTGAAAAATGAAAGTTTTAGTTTATGGTTTTTAACATTTTAAAGTGCTGGCCCTCTTTTGACATCTGACTTTAGTTCAGTTCGTGTCCACTGGCAACTTTGTTCTTAAACCAAATCAGGTCATAATAAATAAAATCATGTGACACGTATGTATTACCAGACTTAGATGATAAATGGATAAATTAATTACATCTTTATGGCACAGAGCCAAGGAGACAGTTAATATTATATAACTATAGTGGCTCTCCACCGTCATCAGCTGCCTCGGATAACACTTTCGCAAAATAACGGTACCAATAAAACTCTACGGGCAATACACACCCAGATACCTATAATGGGAAATAAAGCTGCAACCGCTCGGTGGTTGGTCTATTTATTGATAGTATCTAAGGCAGTGTATGAAATATTTTAAGAGTAGTGGCCTTATGTTTATTAAGCTATAGATAAATAATTAAGCAGCCATTACTTTTACACTCACATTTCCAGATCCTCTGTAGTTTATAGATCTATCGTATGATAAACGTAATCATCAATGACTATTTATCAAATTTTACAGGATGAAATTTATTTTTAAATAAAAAAAATATTCTCAGCACCGTTGGTTAATGAAAGAAAACTAAAAAGAACAATACAAAATCAACAAGACTTTTTCTTGGCAAGCCGCTCATTTTCAACGAATCCACGCAAAGTTTCAAGTGTTTTTATCTCATTCGCGGTGGAAGTTAGTTTCCGCGATACTTGGAGGATCATTCAAGTCCAGGTACAGATATACGTTATGTATAAAACGTACACATACCCATTGTAAAGTTTGGAGGATGCTCGGTCGGGTAAACCGACGAATCCGGGAGCTCGCCCTTAAAGAATAATGCGGGTAGGTATCGTTTCGAGCTAAACTATTTTACCAGACGGCCTCGCCACATTCAGCCTAATGAAAACACAGAAGTTTTATTCCACAACAGAAAGCGCTTAAACGAAGTGGTACTTCGCTCGAGATAAGGTTCTTATACGCAGTACTTTTTTCTAAGTTACGCAGTATTTTTTTCTAAGTTACGTCGTAAAAAATACTACTTAAAAGACGGCTCAGTAGGCAGCTGCACTACCACTGAGCCAAACGCGTCAACGAGCATCGTCATTCAAAATACTTATTGTGTCTATTTTATTTACCTGTATATTGTCTATTTATATAATATAAAACAAAGCACCGACATTCATAAACGAAATGTAGGCAAATGGAAATTAACTATACAATCTCTCGGAATAACCGCGAAGGTATTGTGTTCTCCATTAAGTAATCATTTGCGTTTTGCATATAACAAGGCACCTATATTTACTGTAAGTAATAAATCTTTCAGTTCGACGATGTATAAACAAAGGTTCCTTTCAAAACTTTCTTTTGTTTGGTATCTTTCAAAGTCGTCGTCGTTTTTGAATTAATTGATGTCAATGACTTGAAAAATAAGGTGAAAAGTAGAGCACAGAGACAGCTTGTTACGTCTGGTGAACATTTTGTTATCCGGTAAGTCGGGAAGGTACTCGTAAGCTCCTCAGGCGGTGACGAGGGTTCTGTCATTGTAATTCACGACCTTTTATGATATCACCTGAAATGTGTTCTTTTTCCAGATAAACTTGCCTGCTCTCCTAATACCTTCTTTCGGACAATCAAATTTATTTGACTTAAAGGCAAGTGCCTTTTAAATTCAAATGAATAAATCTTGCGCTGATGGGGTATCGTTAAAGTTCGTACAACAATTCCATTTACGTGTAAAGTTTATTCGACGAGAAGAAAACATTCTCATTCAATAAAGTTAGGGTTGGCAGTGGATCAAATTTCGTGTTTGTACTGTACATTTTAAAATATCTTCACAACTTCCGTATCTTAAGTTTGAAATAAATGTTTACAATTCGTTAAAAATAATAGAATGTTGTTCTGTAATAAACGAAAAGAAACCGAACGACTTTGTGCCAAGATTAAACTGGGGCGTTTCTTACCTGTATATTCTTTAAGTTCGTAAAAGTGAAAGGAACTAGGTACAATAAAAATAAAGACTCCCTTGTGCGTTTAACATGAAAGGTGGGCACAATAGCAAACCCCGCGGCAACCTTGCCAGGGGGTCTCTCCTATTATGATATGTTACAGCAAAGCGTCTTGAGGCATTCTAAAGAAACGATATCCTTTTGGCCTGTCGCCTAAATTGACAAACCTGATCTTGTGTACTCTGACACATTATACGCATGTTTATAGAGCTTAATTCGCGCAAGTACTTGAACTCAATTTGTATGCCAATTCTAGTTCCTGAGACACAAGGAACTGTGTAGCATGAATATTTTAACCGTAAATGCGTAATAAGATGCCACCATTGCCACGATCGGGTTTGTTCCTAATTATGGTGTTCTTGACATTATATATGAGATATTAATGTTAACAGTTTCTTTAGGCATATTATAATATTTTGTAAAACCAAACTATGTTTGGTTTTGCGGGTCACATTAGAACCTTTCATAACCTGGACAAGAGTAAATAACGGAGTCGCTGTCGCCGGACACGGCGAGGAGGACAATCTTATTCTTGGTATTAATATTAAAGAGGGGATCCCATACAAAAAACGTGTTTTTTTACCGTGTTTTGCTCAATACTGTCACCAGGCTGTATCTCATGAACTGGACATGAGCTAGAGCTAGACTGTTATAATTTCGGTTGCCACTATAACAACAAATACTAAAAACCGAATAAAATAAAAAAATATTTACGTGGGGCTCCCATGCAACAAACGTGATCGGTTGCGTTAACTTTGCACCTTATTTGTATCTGGCGCCAAATATACCAGGTGCATACTTAACTTAACCCGGCCAGTTAAGATGGGATTTAAGTATTTGTTCCCTCGGTGCGCGACTCAGACTCACACTTGGCCGGTTATTTATTACCCTTTGGGTACAAAACCCTAAAAAGTAGCTACATATTGAACTTTGCTTCAAGACATCATGTGACTATCACTAAAATTTCTTTCAACCTAATCTGAGCATAAATAGCAGACGAAACAATTCACGGGCGATAACCACCTTCGCAACTGTCGCTAATTACAATATTAATTTTAGCGAGTCGATAAACGCATCATCTTGATTGTATCGTTACCTTAATCCCTTCAGCCAGCTGTTCTCAAAGTGTGCTCGTCGAACCCATGCAACTCTGGTCAATTGGCGTACTACGCCCCATGAACCGTTCAAAACAAACCGCTAACGTGGCAGACTTTTGGATAATAATTTTTTGACAGTGCTCACTCAGTCCACACATTACACGTAAGTTAAAAATGTAAATATCTTAAGATTTGTAGTATCTAGGAAACTATAAAGTAGTTCAACTTTTAGTAAAAAATAATACTATCCACTCCACCATCTAATATTTTATATTCGTTGTCTGTTTTTAAAGTAACAATTGTTTTGATGTACCAGCCCAGTACATACTTGTTACATTTACGATTTACCTTATATAATATATATTTTTATTTATTTATTTTTATTATTTTAAATTTGGCCCAATATTTTAATGTATCTTTATTCTGAGTATAATAAGTAGAGCATCACAAACGAAATACAACAAAAAAAAAAAGATGTACAAGGCCACTTTTTTTTAGTGCTCCATACATTAGGAACTTTTTTCTAGAGTAATCCGGAGGCAATAAAACGGAAATATAAAAATAAATAAAAATATGTATCCATTAATGACACTAAATGGCACCTTTTTATAACTGTGCCCGTTAGAAATTAAAAAAAAAATGACCCACCCTAGTGGGCATCTTTCGGCTGATATGACGACGATGGTTTTTATTAAAGTCCGAATTGCATTTACCAAATATCATGTTCTGCAAGCATGGCTATAAGACTTTTGTACATTTTATAGTTAGTTTATTCACATGGAATTTCGAACATAATTTTCTGCCGGTGTACTTCCTTTTCGCCGAATAATTTTTCGCAAACGTTTCATTTCGCAAAAGTTTCATTTCGCCAAAAGCATTTTTCACTGAAACTGTAAACTATTTCAGATTGTTGTAAATATCATCCTTTAGATTAGGTTAGGTTAGGTTAGGTTTGTTTTATAACAATTCGAAATATTTTACAGTTTCAGTGAAAAATGCTTTTGGCGAAATGAAACTTTTGCGAAATGAAACGTTTGCGAAAAATTATTCGGCGAAAAGGCAGAGAACCTTTTCTGCCACTTGCGTCACAAAAATCTATCCTTAAACCAAAAATCAAAAGAAAATGGTTATTATTTTATAACAATCTATCCCCGCTTGAGGGAGGCATGGATTGAGATTGGTATGTATATATATATTATGATATATTTATGTTCTTGTTTAGTTTAATTTTTAGGTTTAGTTTTATTGTACTTTAATCTACCTATGTATACATCTCATATAAATAAATTATTTTATGATATATATTTTGGATATGGCCATAATATAATGAAGTGTGGTCAACCTACATGATATATTTACATTAGAAAAAATACATTTGAATATATTTAAAAACAGACAACGAATATAAAATATTAGATGGCGGATATTTATTAAAAAAAAATACTAAGAGTTGAACTACTTTATACTAAAAATCTTAAGATATTTACATTTTTAACTCACGTATAATGTGTGGACTGAGTGAGCACTTACAAACATGTATTATCCAAAAATCTGCCACGATAGCGGTCTGTTCTGTATTTTACAAATTCCCATCTTAATTTTACTTAACTATACATAGAAGTTTCAATCTCCTGTTTTTTCATCAGAAATCGGGTTTTCGAAAGTGTGCGGATTGAGTGAGCATACGAAATTATTTGTAAAATTTTAAATACGTTACCAGGTGATCTACAAATTATTACTTACCTTAAGCATAGGTTTGACTAAAAATTCGTACATAAATATTATATGTTAAATAAAAACATTCACAGATTTCGTTGGTAGTTTGTGAGAACTGAGTGAGCACACGTTAATGAATGTATATATTTTTTTTTTTTTATAAATTCATAGGTTACTTTCACAATTGCTTTAGAACTTTTACTAAATGACCAGCATATTTTTTTTATTTTAAAAGGATGCTCACTTAATCCACACGCACACGCCTACTGAGCCGGCGGTCCCGGGTTCGAATCCCGGCCAGGGCAAATATTTGTGTGATGAACTCGAATATTTGTGCTTGGGTCATGGTTGTTCTATATGTATTTACGTATATATTTATCTATGTAAGTACGTCGTCGTCTAGTACCTACCCATAACACAAGCCTTCTTGAGCTTAATTTGGGACAAGATCGATTTGTGGGAGGTTGTCCGATATTTATTTATTTAATTCGAATTAAGGTTGTGGGCAACGTGGACTAGCACTTGACCAATTATTTTGTATGGACGCCGACAACCTATTCTGAAAGCTGTATCCACGCCTGCCACGCAACTCTATCTCACGCGACAAATAATTATTACTCATCTCTTTGCTGTCAATACAATGTGACAGAGGATAACAGCTAGTAAAGTCGCGGCCAGTTATGCTAGACTGACTGGTGCTCCGTCGACAGAGAAAATTACCATCTTATCCATAATCACTACCACTGCCCATAATAACGGCTTCTCGCGATCTTCACGAGATCGTTGGTCTATCTTGTAGAAAGCCTTCAATCAAGACCCGGAAAACGCAGTGCGGACATCACATTGTAACATGTAGGGATTTTCTTGTTTTTTTAGGTAAACTTTTCTTTTTATAACAAAGAGTTTGAGAACCACTGGCTTAGACAATCAATAAGCAATCAAGACAAGCAATAGCAGCAGGTGTTCAAGACGATAAATCTTAAAATTTGATGTTTCATAAAGTTTGCCAATGAGTCATCGAAATCGGTGTTATGTGGGCACTTCGCAAGGCTCGGCCATATTTGCCAAATATTGAGCTATCTCTTTCGTTTATCACGAAAAACAAAGGAAATGCAAATACCATAAAACTAGAGATGAAACTTTTGTAAATTTACCAGATCTACTCGTACATGTATGTCAACGCCACCATGTATGTGCTGGAATACTTACGTTGTCAATAAAAGTGGGTAACATGGGTGGAAACAATTCAGCTGCTAACAGGGTTGTCAAACACCAGGAACATATGGACTATCTTTACAATTCCTATCCTTCAGTGTAGGCGACGATGATTCGTGATATGGCTTGTCTGTTTGTTTCCCACCTGCTACATATAATAGGGATGTCTCTACAGCATATGGTAGTTACATGAATAAAATTTGCTCAGTCAGTATGTCATGATACAAAGAAAAAGAATCCTAATAATTCATTCTGAAAGTGGCTGCAACAATTATAAATATTTCATACAGATAATATTACAACACCGAACCAGCCCCAGACCATCCACCTGGAATAAAACATAGCATTTTCATACATTTCGATACTGGCGTCCGGAGCCGCGTTCGTACAGAGTTGAAAACGGCCTGAAATCGCTCTTGAGCAGGAATTTTGTCAAAGGGACGTAATAATTAACCCAGATAAGTCGCAGGTGTCATGGGTGTGATTGGACCCTTATAATTACAATGAGATAGCAGTGACACGGACGCCTACCCTACATAAGTAGGTTAGCATTTTCAAGCTACATTACTCTGAAGGGTTTCAAATTAATCAATTAAATAAATAAAACATGGTACCACAGAATAGATAATAGTACAAGTACAGAAGGCACACTACTTTGATCTTTACAAAAGCCGCTTTTTTTAGCCGAAAAAATATGATTTATGGCCCTTCTAAAGTCGTCGTCCCCAGCGCAAGCCAAACGGAACGTTAAAGCTGCGTGCCAACGGTAAAAATGAATTGGCTCGCTTGCCGCGTCGCCGAGAGCGAGGGCTGTCAACGACTAAAAATAAAAATGTATTTCCCATTTATTTCTTGCATTCAATATAGAGAGTAATATGTTTATATTCTTCATACATTATACATATTTATTATTTCATTATTTAACTATAAAATAATCAATCACAGAATTTCGACGAATTGAATCCACCACCAGGCCGCAAAACATTTTAGCTTTATTTTTAAACATTTTAATACGTATAATATAATAAAATAATGCAACGAATGCGTTACCTTAACATGCAATTAAATTCTTGACCTTCATTTTGTTTTTGCTTAGTTGTCCGATATTTATTTATTTGTTCATATATTATATTCATCACTACACACCTAGTATAAAACAAAGTCGTTTCCTGCTGGCTGTCTGTCTGCCCCTATGTAGGTATGCTTAGATCTTTAAAAATACGCACGGACGCACCGTGCGAAGCCGGGACGGGTCGCTAGTTACAAATAAAACATGTACAAAGGCGAACTTATCCCTATTAGGGATCTCTTCCAATACATTTCTTTTAACTCTTTATTTATATATTTTATATACTTACCTATCAAACTATCACTCAATCGTTTATTCATTACTTACAAGTAATTTTACAAACTTGATATCAAATATTATTATAAAAACCTCTATGATTGTTGATTTAGTAGTAGACATACTTATTTTACTAGAATTTAAATTGACAAATATCAGCAAATAATCAATTCAAAATTACATAAGTACTTAACAATTAAAATTGATCTGTGTAACCAGTGTTAAATATGGAAGTAGATACACCTGCAATATGTTTTTTATTATTATTCAGTAACTACTTATTATATATTATGTTATTTTTTTTACCTATCGGCATCCTTCGGACGTGTTGGGAGCTTGGGAGAACGAAAAACGCGTGATTCCAATTTCGATCATTGTTCCTACAACCCGCTGCGATACAATATCTTTTCGCTGTCTTTTTACTCATTTAAACACTTTATATTATAATATAACACTGGTATCAACAGATGAATGAGGAACGATCACTTGCGACGTACATAAATCGGAAGAGCGTGCGCGCGAATTTCGTGTACGTGCGTTCCGAGACAGTGCGTGGCAGCCACTGAATAGTCCCCATGCATGAGGCCACCGGCATGTACTTGTAGCGGGAAACGTTAATCGCGGAGTGCGCCCCGCCTGATGGTACCTAGTTGATGAAAAGTTCTAGTCAATACTTTCTACAATACGATGGGATGTTTGAGTAACTTAATTTTAAGAAATCTTTATTAACTTATAAAACCTTAGAAGTTTGATTTTTAATAGCTCCAAGAACTTGTAGATATAAATATTTACTTACTTCTAATTTCAGCTTGATACGACAATGTGTTCTCGATAAAAAAGGACCTGTTCTTAATTTATAAAGACAATTACATTTGTTGGTTAGTTCTTTTATTTCTGGGTAAATTCATAGCAAGGCCCAAATGGCGGCAAAATGCTGAATCCTATCCATTTTCTGCTGCTTGTAGCGCTTGAATTTTTTAATGCAATTTTATTGGCTCTAAATAATGTAGGTATCTCTTTTTCTCCCTTAGCATGATCGATTTCACCATTAAATAAAATGGCGCACAACGTACGCCCGCCGCGTTTGCCACTTCCACAGCAATACCACTCTATTAAGACCTCGCAACGTTCTACGCTTTTGTTTTACTTTCCATTCCCCACTCATCCCTTGCGTCTGTTTATTTTTCCACTTTTTACGCGCCGCTCTTTGCCGGTGTTTGCGCGAAATAGGAATGCAGATTTGTTTGTTTATTTTTTTTCCTTAGGTCATACATGTTAACATTTTGGAACGTTTTTAACACGGTTTTTACTCGGGAAAGGTTTTTTATGCAGGTCACTTGGTTGGGTGGGTATTGTTGGGTGGGTATTGTTTTGTTGTTTTCTAATCTTAAGATTGCGCCAAACGTTAGCGACTGAACCATAGAGCGCGGGGAATGCGTATTTAGATCGGCTCGCGGCCGCCATAGTAAAAATGTATGGATACCTAATTAAAAGCACTTTTTGATAAATCTGGACTTTTAATACCAAACAATAATTGAAATATTTGATGCGGACAAATTATAATCTAAACATTCATCTTTTTTTTTAACTGAAAATCAGAATAGATTTCCATTGTTAAAGTATAATAAAAGACAACGCCTGCTTATGATTTTACAGTTTTCGTCCAACTTCACTTAGTTTTCTAGGGTAAAATATTAATAATCTTATTATTTTTCCACGGAGAAGTTGTTAACACATTCTTCAAAGTGCTAAATAGTTTAGAAATAGTTTAGAAATGGATTAAACAACTAGTGTTGACATTGTCTACTTAACGGCAACTGCATATTTTTCACAATCGCTCGGCGCAGTCTAAAGAGCATATAGGCCACATCACTGACATTATACATACATGAAAATGATATGAATTGAACCGGACTAGGTAACAATAACGAGTTATCGTTTAAAGGTAACTAGATCATTATCGTTAATGAAGATAAGCTCGAAACAACGACTTTAGCAAATGTCTTCTTAATACTTGAGATAATGTTTTGTATAGAGATAGCAAACTTCTAAAAATATCCACAAGAGACCTAAATAAAATTCACGAAGTCACTAAAATAATTGTAACAATTTTCTTAGTCAATGCTGTGGTATTGTGCTGAGATCAGGATCACCATCGTTATTAGGAGATGCCATTTGATTTTTAGGGTTCCGTACCCAAAGGGTAAAAACGGGACCCTATTACTGAGAGAGAGTCCGTCCGTCCGTCCGTCCGTCCGTCCGTCTGTCACCAGGCTGTATCTCAAGAACGGTGATAGCTAGACAGTTGAAATTTTCACAGATGATGTATTTCTATTGCCGCTATAACAACAAATACTAAAAATAAAATAAAATAAATATTTAAGGGGGCTCCCATACAACAAACTTGTTATACCTATATATATATATATATATATAGGTACGGAACCCTTCATGCGCGAGTCGGACTCGCACTTGCCCAAATTTTTTATTATGTGCGTACCTACATTATATAGTAGGGTGGGACATTTTTTTAATTTCTAACGGGCCCAGTTGTAAAAAGGTGCCATTTAGTGTCATTAATGGATACATATTTTTATTTATTTTTATATTTCCGTTTTATTGCCTCCGGATTACTCCAGAAAAAAGTCCCTAATGTATGGAGCACAAAAAAGTGTCCTTGTATATTTTTTTATGTTGTATTTCGTTTGTGATGCTCTACTTATTATACTCAGAATAAAAATACATTAAAATATTGGGCCAAATTTAAAATAATAAAAGCAGACTTCATAACGCTCATTTAATATGGGCATTTCTATACTAACTTAAAAAATAGATCCGGAGGCAAAAGATCAACATCAATTACAATGCAATTTTGGTATTTAGTTTATATTATTATGAGTTACATTTTTTTTGCTATGCCTAAAGAAATAAAAGTATTATTTTTTTTTCCCATACAAAAGTGACCCACACTATTATATAGGTAGATTGTTTGCTTTATGTTTAATATCAACAAAACCACTATTTTTTTGTAATAGGCTTGTCTGATATTCTTCCTCCATCAACTTTTGATAAAAAACAAATAAACCCATTTGGGCAACACGCGATGAGATATTTGATCGTGTTGCAGGATTTAATCGCGACCATGTCGTAGCCTGGATCACGGCGTCTAAGGCTTCTCGATTTCTATTTCGAAACAATCGATAATGCATTGCACATTGGCATATCTGGCTTTGAATGAGAGAGGCAATGTTTTTTAATTCGGATTGACTCCGGCAGGTAAATGAAGTCTCGTGTGTTAGTCGTAAGAAAAAAACCAGTCGTAGTCCAATATGTAGCGCGGGGTCGTCGTGGAATGCATGTAAGGGCGTGGCCACATGTCCACGACACGGCGTCGTAAACGTAAAACGACACGGTGTCGCGTCGGAGCGCGACACATTATCCACCGTGCGAATATACGTTGCCGCGTCGTGAAAACACACGACACCGCGTCGTAAACGTAAAACGACGCTGTGTCGCGTCGGAGCGCGACACATTATCCACCGTGCGAAAATACGTTGCCGCGTCGTGAAAACACATGCTGCACCGGGCACCGCAGGTCGCGCCGCGCGCCGGGCAGATTAACTTTGCTGTGTTGAGTAGATGCACGGTGCGGTGCCACGTTCGATTACGACGCCGCAGCTTCTCGTACATGTTCAAAATATTTTGCGATCAGTTTTCAATTCGACATGGATCCCATCACACGTATTCTGCTCTTGTTGCTTTTAAGAAGAAGCATGAAGAAAAAGCAGAAGAAACGAAAATGTTGAATAAATCCATATCTTTCTATTATGAACCATGATGGCAGTCATTTCAAAACGATGTACGAGGCTTTAAAAATATTGCATTGTCATTCTAGCGTTTCAAATTAAACGTGTATATACGTAATTTTAGCTCAATCGGTTGAAGATATCTGCTTCAAAATAAGTTGCAAGATTCTACCCAAACCAACATAGATACAAGTGATACAAGATACGAGTACCTACAATGTACACATACCTTCCTACTCGTAGTTACATATTGCAAGTTGTCTATATTGCAAGTTAAATAAAAATGCAAAAACGAGCGACTACATAGTTTTAATATTGATTTAATCGTGAAATTTAGTCGATTGAAACTAAAACTAATTCAATTGTTAGTCGAAGATTCTCACAACTAATTCAATCGCAACTAAATTAGTCGCGATTGAAAAATGACGATTGATATTTTCAATCGATTGATTAGTTGACTAAAAAATTAATCCATTAATGCCCATCTCTGGTTTGCACGACGCGGCAACGTATATTCGCACGGTGGATAATGTGTCGCGCTCCGACGCGACACAGCGTCGTTTTACGTTTACGACGCTGTGTCGTGTGTTTTCACGACGCGGCAACGTATATTCGCACGGTGGATAATGTGTCGCGCTCCGACGCGACACAGCGTCGTTTTACGTTTACGACGCCGTGTCGTGTGTTTTCACGACGCGGCAACGTATATTCGCACGGTGGATAATGTGTCGCGCTCCGACGCGACACCGTGTCGTTTTACGTTTACGACGCCGTGTCGTGGACATGTGGCCACGCCCTTAGTCGGAATCCAGAAATCAGGCACAAGTCGTCTTTAAAAGCTCGAGAAAACAGCAAACACGAAAGCAAACGTAAATAACAAGCAAACCCGTTAATTCTTTTGACAAGGTCAACTTGTCAACAAATAGTTGTTAAATTTTTTAATTACTTTTTTTTATATTGTTT
This sequence comes from Apotomis turbidana, assembly GCA_905147355.2. Taxonomy (NCBI): domain Eukaryota; kingdom Metazoa; phylum Arthropoda; class Insecta; order Lepidoptera; family Tortricidae; genus Apotomis; species Apotomis turbidana. The sequence continues at coordinate 16,040,133 of LR990288.1, read as the reverse complement.
GACTTGAACGGTAATGTTTACTTTCGGGCTTTTACCAACTGTCATTTAGGGGATTTAAAAAAATATATCTAAAAAACTACACGACTCAAACATAAATTATTCGTAGATTCAGGGCCCAAATAACGTATGCTATCGGAAAAATATATAATATGACTACCTTTGGAAAACTTAATGATCCCTATTCGGAGATGATTGTATTTACTATTGTTACAATTATTATTATTATTATTTTGACGATCATGTGAATATCTTTGACGATGCAAATGTAAATATTGACACAAATGCAAAAGTACTTAGGTATACAGTTATTTATACATGAAATAAGTGAATCTATGTAATCTATCTATCTACTATCCAAAGTTCTAACCCTATCATGATGCAAGAAAAAAGAAAATGGAATTGGTGTAAAATCCAATTCACATTATCTTGCTGCTAATATTTACATAAATTCTTCATATAAATGAAGCGTACCCATCGTATATTTTCACCATAATTCAGAAGCTAATTTCTGATGACAAATTATTATACGCCGTAAGAGACACGCTACGACATTCGGCGGCAAGCGGGACAACGAGCGGTTGAGCGAGGTCCGAGCGCGGCGGCCATACGAGTGAGCGAGACATACGTAGCGCGCACCGCTGCCGCTCGCCGCTTGGGGTTGTTAGGGTCGCGTCAACAGCGAGCTTTTCGTGGCATCCATGTCTTCGGTGATTGAATTGTAACGGAACCAAGATTGATGTTCTTGAGGGAGGAATACAATTATATGTTATTTAAAAATGCCTTTATTGGGTTCTGTAATCTGAATTGTATAAAGTACATGTAGATGTGCCATTCGTTTTTTGTTTATTAACCTTACATGAACATGTAGGTAATATTTGGACATTTACCTAGGTATGTATATGTTTACAAAACGAACTGTCTCTTGAGATATCGAAGATCACGGCACGAATAAATGTCAACAGACGCGTTATGAGGGCACGAAACGTAGTAACCCGATATCGAATACCACTTAGAGCACAAAATTCATCAGGAGGCATAAAAGCTATGGAATAGGGATGCCCCTAACATTCGGTAATTATTCGGTATAATATTTCAATGCCTGTATTCGTCTGAGTTAAGATTTGATCAGTGATCACTGATTATTTCGCGATACAACTTAAATATTCATCAGAAACTGTGCGTACTAGTATATTAAATATTACATGAAGTATATAAGTATTGGAGACATTGATTTATTCAGTCAAAATCTGCAAGCAAATATACGCAATGGTTGCATTTTCAGCACCCGTCACTTATAGTTATGCCTGCCCATGCAGATACCTACATTCATTTATTTATCGACAGATAAATACGACGATTGGCACGTCCTCTGCTGATCAATTCGACCAAATATTCGGTAGGCATGACTTGAACCGTAAGTTACGCCGTGAAAGCTGTATTCGGCACATCCCTACTATGGAGTCCATTAGGCCCTCGTGGCTTTTGGTCGGGAAAATGCTAAAGGTCACCCATATTATTGTATCTTACACGGAGCACCTAACCTACACGTATATCTTGCTATATGTTTGTCATTCTCTGTGGCATTGCCTAGGGTCTGTTTGTTCTTCATTTAACCCTTTTACAGGTCTTTAATGACATAGGGCGCAAGCATTCAACCGACGGGATAAAGCTTATGAGCCGCAACATGGAATTGTGGCGTCCGTCCAAGTAAATGGGTTATATTTATTACTAGCTGTGCCCCGCGGTGTTACCCGCTCATCCCACGGGAACATTACATTTATTCGGGATGAAAAGTATCCTATGTCCTTCCCCGGGACTGAAACTATGTATATACCAAATTTCATCTAAATCGGTTCAGCGGTTTTAGCGTGAAGAGGTAACAGACAGACGACAGACAGACAGACAGACACACTTTCGCATTTATAATATTAGTATTATAGTATGGATTAAAGTTATCTGCGATGAGTTTTTGAATTGCTACAAATTATATAACATCAAAATTGGAATAAGCCTAACAAAAATATACCTCACACTTATGTTACTTTATCATATAATAATATCTAATTAATGTTTGTTGAACTTCAACTTTTCATTATCAACGAGAGAGATTCTTTTAAACAATTGTTACGTATTTTAACTGAAGTGATAATTATAATCGTGCCAAAATGTTTCTATTCTTGCCATTTTCTGCATGGCTTATTCTTTACAAATAGCTCTGTATACTTCTTTCATCAACTTCGATTTTTTTAAATAGATTTCAGGTTATTTGAAACAATTACCTTTCTAACTATGAAAACTAACTGAAAAGTACTGCTCGAGAATTCTCCCTGTGTTATAATAATCCACTTTTTGAAAAGCATTTGATAACTTGAATAGTAGATGCCATTAAATCGACCAAATCGCAGACTCTCCCTTTCCGTATAACCACAACAAGAAAATTTATGTAACTACTTCGCTTGTTAACTTTTAGTGGGCATCGTATTCCGCATGATAGCGACAATTTGCAATTAATTACAAAATAATAATAAGTTCCACGAAATGCTCTCGAACAACAATTTCCGAGATAAAGGCGGGACAGATATGCGCTCTTAGGAGCAAGTTGCGAAGTAAACATGTACCGGGGTTATCTGTAGCTATTTGTATAACTGCTTCTCAGAGCTCTCCTATTGGCATTCCAGTCGCCAGCCGCAGCTCATTTCGCACGTATCCGACAGAACACAACCGAAAGTAAGAAACTTATTGGAACTACTACTACATTTATTTTATTATAGTCTAGACGTTTAGCGCTTTCAGCAGCAAAAACATTATTTACGCTTCGTTTGTCAAAATGTTCAGTGTTCAATAATTGTATTAGTTTTTAAATTCACATATGAAAACTGTTCATTTTCACATCTATAGGTACTATTATGATAGTGAGATTCCAAAATGGCATTGGATGCCAATTTTCTATTGACAAATACTGTGATTGAGGGAAAAGTATTTTCACCTCACTCGCTCCGAAAACCTCCGTTTATAGCCCGAAATCTGCGTGCAAAAGTCTATTTTATCCGCTAGCGTACAAAAGTCATTTGAATTTCGAACACGATGATTGTGATTCTCTGTGGTCCATGTTAATTATTATATTTATAACTCCTAAAACGCGTGACTGATTTCATCAGTCGATAAATCTTCGAATAACCAATCAGCGCACGCTAATAAAGGGTGATCTGGTCAGGTCGGCTAAAATGATCTGTACTTTGGATACGTCTATATAAAAAAATACACATCCAATATCACGTTCAGAAACCTGAACTTTTATTTTTCTACACTTTATTTTATGTTGAATACCTACTCGTATGTTTTATTATAAATATTTCAGTTTCATTTATATATTGTGACTAGTTTATAAATTAAATACAACACAAGTTTTAATGTTTATTTGTTATAAAAGTAGGAACATAAGAGTGTAATTACAGAACGCACCCGAAAAAAAATATTAAAAAGTTGGAAGTTTTCACAATTCACTTAGGTACCAACATGTAAATTTGTTGTGCGGAGAATAAATACTGTTGTCTTACTTTATAGAAATATCAAAAACAAGAAAGTCAAGCCCGATTGGGAGTATTTAATCAATGCTAAAAGCCTGCATTAAAAATATAAAATAAAAACCGGCCAAGAGCATGTCGGGCCACGCTCAGTGTAGGGTTCCGTAGTTGCCCATCCTTCACAATAGACGGGCTTAAAACAGCGGTTTTAAGCCCGCGGTTTAAATTACGAGAAAGATTTCAAGTTCTATAAAAAGGTCGTAAACGCCAAAGTAACTGTAATTACTTATTACCTTCTGGAAGTCAACTTACGTCCTTTTAAAGAAAATTATGAAATTTTGCGATAACTCAAAAACGGATGGACCGATTTTGTTCGATATAGTTTTCATTGAAAGTACTTATAAAGCCTCATTTTCGTTAATTTTTCCATATTTTTTTGACCCGTGGTTGAAAAGTTAGAGAGGGGGACACTATTTTTTTTATTTTCGGACCGAATATTTATAAACTACTGAGTTTATCAAAAAGTAATGTTTAGAGGCCCCAATTATTTTTAACAGACCTATTTAACGACACCCCACACACTAGGGTTGGAACGAAAAAAAAGATTCACCCCCACTTTAGGTTTTTTTTTTAGTTTTTTTTTACCGTTTTGTCGGCGTGATACATACACATACTCATACCAAATTTCAGCTTTCTACTACTAATGATCACGGAGCTAAGCCGCGGACGGACGGACGGACAGACGGACATGGCGAAACTATAAGGGTTCCTAGTTGACTACGGAACCCTAAAAGGACATGTTATACATATTTTTCGGTTTTAGAACAGGAATTTCCACCGAAGATGCCGTCTGTGCTTTTACCAACTGCCTTGTTAATAAATTAGATAGAAAACTCAATTGCTATGGTGTATTTTTAGACCTTTCGAAGGCCTTCGACACTGTCTCTATCCCCATTTTAATATCAAAGCTGGAAAATATGGGCATTCGTGGCTTAGCTCTGGAAATATTTACGGACTACCTTAAGAACCGCACACAATTTGTTAAGATTGATTCCCACTGTAGCACTGAAGAAACCATCCTTTTTGGAGTCCCTCAGGGAAGCATACTGGGCCCGACTCTTTTTCTTGTTTACATGAATGAGTTGTGTCAAATGGCCATACCTAATTGTGAGATATTCACATATGCAGACGACACAGCATTACTAGTGTACGACACTACATGGGAAAGAGCCAAGATAAATGCAGAATGTGCGCTTCAAACTGTCAACGAGTGTCTCATGAGAAACAAGCTGACGTTGAACGTGGACAAGACCAAAGTAGTACGTTTCTCTCTACCAAATTCACCAAAAAGTACAAACGAGTTCGATTCAGTCAGAGCCCACACGTGTCCCCCTCAGTCGATTTACTGTAAATGTACTACCCTTTTAGCTGTACCTAGCGTTAGATACTTAGGTGTGTACGTTGACCACAAGCTGGACTGGCGTACACACATCGAAGCTGTATGTACTCGCCTCCGCAGACTCATTTACATTTTTAAAGAGCTTAGGCACTCTGCCTCCCGTGACACTCTTACTTTGGTTTATCAAAGCCTATGCCAATCAGTTTTAGCCTACTGTATCCCTATTTGGGGTGGGACTTACAAAACCACATTAATACTGGCTGAGAGAGCGCAGAGGGCTATTTTAAAAGTGATGCTCTTCAAGAGACGTGACTATCCTACGAATCAGCTTTACTTAGAGTCAAAAATGCTCTCAGTAAGGCAAATGTATTTGCTCCGTATAATATTACGCCAACACTCAATAATTCCCTTTCAACATAGCAAGGCTCAGAAGCGAAAAGGTCAGCCGGTCAGTAAAACAATCACCTGCCGCACGGCACTTGCACGCCGACAGACTGCTGCACAAGGCTCGCGCCTCTACAATAAAATAAATTCGATAATCTCCATCTACTCCATGTCCAGATATGAAGCAAAAATAAAATTACAACAATGGCTACAAACTCAATCTTACCATGACACTGAAAAACTTTTGCTAACGCTATCTTGAATGTAAAGCAACTTAGACATAGATTAACACGTAATTTAAAATTTCTACGCTCACATGTTTTTTCTTTTTCTATCATATCGCTAACTCAGTTAAACTCAGTTTGACCACGTTACTAAACTCTAATTATGTTTTTTTTTTTTTTCTCTTACCCCTTTAATCCGTTTTACTTAATACCTATATGCTGTTACAAAGTCCAAAATGTTTGTTAAATTTTTCACTGTATCCGGACGAACTCAAGCCCCTAAGGCACAGGTTTATACCTAGTTTAGGGGTCGAAGCTCGATCACCTTACTTTGTCTTTCTTGTACAAATCATAAGAATTTTGTAAGTATTTTAATGTAACGCATTTATGTACAATAAATGTTTTTATTATTATTATTATTATTATTATTTATTGAAATTTTACCAAAACTGTTGGCGTAAAGAATCTTGCTCGGACCCCACCGTCCATCAACTTCCAAAGCAAGTGCTACCGTGCTGTACACTTCCGAGTCGCCAACTAATCCTCCCGTAGAATGCCATTCTCCCACATTCACTACTAATGTGTCAAGTAGTTCACAGGTTACAAATACAAATCTAACAGTGCTTAAGGATGCTGGATGACTCAACGATAAAATATACGAGTACACGCCGACATTTCAAATTACGGCAATGTTACTTTGAATTTTTTATATGTGGAAATATGACCATGTATCTAGTTTCCGTTCTCAGCTCAAGTGGCACCCAATCCGTTTTCGTCGTAACTCTCATATTCTTGCTCTTCTTTATAGTATACTTTTTATCCTGCAACTCCCCGCTATCTCAAGGAGCGTTTCACTTATCTCACTTCTGCTCGATCTACTCAAAATTTTCTCCTTGCCGTACCTTCTTCCATCTCAATTTTTTATAATAATTCGTTTACTTTTAAAGCTGTCTGTTTGTGGAACTCCTTGCCTGTTAGCTTAAGGCGCGCTAAATCTCTTGTTTATTTCAAAACTCAACTGAAAGAAAACTATCTATCCCTTTCATAATTCGTATTTTATTCAAATGGTCCTATTATCTCTGAAAGTATGTATGTATTTATGTATATATTGTTTATTATATTTATGTATTTATTTGTTTTTTATGTATATATTATTATTATTATTTTCCGATTTTTGCACCGCCTAATAACAAAATCTTATTTTTTCAAGTTCTCCACTACCCAAAGGTTGTCTGGAAGAGATCGCTCTTTAGCGATAAGACCGCCTGTTGTTTATCTCTTATTGTAATATCTTGCATTGTATTTCTCCTGTATATTTTATGAGGTGTGCAATAAAGAGTACTTGTATTGTATTGTATGTGTGCTTTTCACGTATTTATTTGGTTTGGATTTGAGTGTGTTATGTTTTAAATTTGATACCTATATTAAAATGCTTGATACCTATATAAAATAGACGGCAAAATTAAATATTTTTATGTTTTAATTTTTTTTCTTGCATCTTGCATTTTCCTCGCTGTAGTGAGGTGAAAAGTTGTGTGTTCCACACGGCTGCAAAATTATTTGCCTTCTCGTGTCTAGAAAGCCTCGCTACGCTCAGCTTTAGATTTTAACACTCGCGCCAAATAACTACTTTGCAGCCTTGCCTAACAAATAACTATTGTGATTGAGATGGCATCGCATCCTATCTTTTCTCATTTGACGTACATGACTGCTTGTTTCCATGATATGGCGGCATGGTTACAAACTTGTTTGTAATTTATTGGTTGTACAAAATAACAGCGCTTGAAAAATATAACTAGATACCTACCTAAGTTGTAAAGATCGAACACAATGCAAAATTTATCACCCTGCCGTACATAAAAATATGATATTTATCTTTCGATATTTGAATCGTATCTATTACAATCGTGTAATAGGAAAGTAAAACACCACTGCCTACTTTTGTTTATTATTCTCCATTAAAGAAAATAAGGTAATTTATTTTTTTATTCTAACCGATGTAGGTATCAAATCACATCATTAGCGTGGGAAGGTCTTGAGTGAAGCCCTTGTTTTTAATAAATGAATCGTGGAGACACTGAAAAATCTTTTATGAGAATCGGTGTACATTATTTATTCGTGGCACGAACGTTCGGAAATCGTCGTTCAGGGATGTATTCAGTAACTCCATGTCGATCTCGTCGATAATTTAAATTTATCCCAGGAGCAGTGATAGTGGTCAGTGACATTTATTTTTTTATAGTGAGGGAAGTAGTGTCACCCAATGTATGGAACGTGCAAATTTTGGTATCGGATGATTTCACTTGGCACAGATGTAGGGTACGTAAAACTATCCTAATTTAGCCCGGTAGCCATCCACTACCCCCTGGCGGGTAGGAAGGGGGGGCAGTCAAAGTTCTATTTACCCAATGCCACAAGTGTGGTGTCATTTTCTGATAAATCGGGCATGAGGAATTCATTTTAGAGACATAAAATGTATAGTTTACTACAAAAAAAGGAAAATAATTACGAACATATCAAAATTGGTATGCAATTTTTTTTATTCTACTATCAGTAGGCCTTAAAGGATATTTATCTAGCTTATTAAAAATATATGCTTTATTATGTCACATAAGTTGGTTTTATACAAAATAGAATACTTACTTAACTTACGTATATACTGGTAGGTTGCTTAACTTACTTATTGACTGTCGCTAATGGTCTGATGCGTCAATAATAGTTTAAGTACATTTTCCACCACAGTGGCATAATTCAGTACATTCTAATTGCTTTTTTAAACAGTTGCACCTAGCACCGCACCGTGACTTGCACTTGCACCGAATTAATTCCCGACAAGCGGTAGCAGCAACTGGTGCAGTAGCCCACATTGGTTTCCAATTATTGGATACCATTTCCCATCCCCAATCTGCCGGACTGGGAAGATTTTGAATTGGCACCATTGCTTGGCCCCATACTTGCACACCCTGGTAAACAGCTCTTAGCAGATGCTGCCGAAAACTGGCTTCCGTCGGCGGAATATTCTCTAGTTGACGGTCTTTTTTTGAGAATAGCTCCGTCCTGCACTCGTTTAACGATGTGCACTGACTTGATCTGAAATATATATCAGGTAAGTGAGTATTTTTGTTAAAATAAAATACAGCTATAGATACCTGTCACGTTATTGTACGTATGATTAATAAGCACAATTTAATGATAAACTTATGACAAATTGTATTAATGGCAAATATTCAAATGAAACTATACTGCCGAGCGAATCTGGAGTGGCTTTGTTTGCGGCGAAATATCATAAACATGTAAGACGATAAACTGGCTTGATTTATAGCTGGCGTACCACGGTAAATAGATACCTAGTTGGGCTTCGTTCGCCTTTTTGCAAAATCTGTATGTGTGTCCTTCTGTGACAGGGATGCCTGTAAACCTATGATGGTCCAACGCATGTGAGGGAAGTAGTGTCACCCAATGTATGGAACGTGCAAATTTTGGTATCGGATGAATTCACTTGGCACAGATGTAGTATACGTAAAACTAAGCTAATTTAGCCCGGTAGCCATCCACCACCCCCTGGCGGGTAGGAAGGGGGGGCACTCAAAGTTACACAGCAGCATATCAGCTTCTATTTACCCAATACCACAAGTGAGGTGTCATTTTCTGATAAATCGGGCATGAGGAATTCATTTTAGAGACATTAATGTTGATTTTCAGACTTTGTACCACATTTCTCCCTTTTAGGGGTTGAAGTCTCAAAAACCTGAAACACGTGTTGTCTTATTTATCGTTATGAATCTATTCGTAAACTGTACATTAAATGTCTCTAAAATGATTTCCTCATGCCCGATTTATCAGAAAATGACACTACACTTGTGGTATTGGGTAAATAGAAGCTGATATGCTGCTGTGTAACTTTGACTGCCCCCCCCCCCCCCTTCCTACCCGCCAGGGGGTGGTGGATGGCTACCGGGCTAAATTAGCTTAGTTTTACGTATACTACATCTGTGCCAAGTGGATTCATCCGATACCAAAATTTGCACGTTGTGACACTACTTCCCTCACTATTAAGACCGAAGCCATGTGATCTCCGAATTGAGTAAAGCCATTTGAGCGGTGCGTTAATAATAGATCACAGACACATGGCTGATATACTTTTATATCAATTTTTCAAATTTAAGCTGCATTAATAGGCATTGGCCAGTTGTTACTTAAAGGTAAATAAATCAATATAGTGATGAGTTTTCGGTCAAATGTCTTTGGATATTGCAGTCCCGGTATAAACCAATAAACCCTAAGTAGCGTTTCGATTTCTATGGCATTTATCACACGTGATTTTTTTTAATAAATAGTCAACAGCACAGAATAAAGACACTACAGAAGCCTCACTCTTTTGTTATTTGCCGCTTTTGCAAAAGCATTAGCCTACTCGTATCCGATTGGCCATTTTTAATGACGTACGACGCTGTTGGTTCTAGCTTCTTTGGGGCGTGTAATACTCCTAGGGTTGCCTACAATGCCTACATTAGCAAAAGGGAAACTACTTCTTTGTGTTTATATTATTTTAAAAGCTACTTTTAACAAAATACGTTCAAAATAAGAGGAACCTAGCGCGATCTTTATAATTATGGGCTCTAAGAGTGCCTACTGGATCTTTGGATTGGTTTAACGTAAACATGTGCGATTTTTTTCTTTTCGAACCATTTTGATTAGCATTAAGATCCAGTATTATAAAATTTACCGGATTTTGTATCCTGGAAGTGCTTACTAGATCTCAGGCCTGGTTAAACCCAGTCACGTGCAGTTTTCGTATTCTGATTCACTTTGATGAGCAAGTAGAGAATGTGTTTAAATTTTTATATTAGCCTTTGGAAGTTTGTAGAATGAAACATTTTTATTTATTTTATTATTGGTTTTACACCCGTTTACATAACATTTAATTTTTATGCATCAATGATTGATTCAATCGACGACGATCAATGACAATAAATGGTTTATATTTGTATACATAGAAATAAGCCCGTTTCTAGCGGCCCTTTATGTTCTGGGATTATTACATTTTGTTTGTTCGATATTTTCCGAAGTTGGGCGAATTTTGAAAATCCAATTTCACATTCTGACTCGCATGACCCAAAAACCCCCCGATACCGAGTTTAAACACCCTAGGACTAATTTGAAATTTTCTAAAAAAAAAAGATTACCATTTTTATTTTTTTTTTCCGCGACTGTACTCGGGTGGGGGTCCCCTATGACATTCGTTCGAGCACCCCCTACCCGTTCCCAACCGTTTACGAGATACGGGACCCTTAAAAAAAAATCTCCATACAAATCTTGTTGTTTCGATATTTTCCGACTTTGACTGAATTTTTGGACATATCGATTTCAGATTCATATTTGTGAGCCCCAAATGCCCCTTGATACCAAGTTTCAGCCCCCTAGCACCAATTGGAAATTTTGAATAAAAAGCCATTCGCCATTTTGAATTTAATTTGGTTCGCTAATTTTCACATTCATAAGCGAAGTCGAACAAGACACGGCGCGCACCCTGTGCGCTAAACGCAGCAATGCGGTCTAAATCTGTTTGTTCGTGTACGTGATGTGGAGTTTGTGGACACGTCCACACGCGCATTGCGTTTGTAGTAGTGTACCTATCGCAGCGCGGTTGTATGAAGCTTAGTCTCTGTTTCGTTTCTTTACTCATGTGGAACCAGTCCTGAGATCCAGTAGGTACTTCCATGATCCATCATCAGGTAAATTTTATGGTACTGAATCCAAATGTTCATTGTGGAGAATCGAAATGTAAAAACCGCACATGTCTGAGTTGAACCAATCTTGAGATCCAGTCCCTATTTCCAGGGTCCATCATCAGGTCAATTTTATGATACTGCCACATACTGCCTGTAAATGCTTAGTAAAGTGAGCAGAAAAACCACACTTGTCTACATTGAACTAGTCCCGAGATCTAGTAGGTAAATATTCCATCATCAGATCATGACTTAATGTCAATGGGAAAACCGTAGCAGTAACCGTATTCTCTTACTAATAAAACATATAATTATATATTTACACTTTACGGAGATAATCGGTGAACTTACGTTCAAAACGATTCAATGTAGCGAACACTGAATCTCTTCCTTTTTTAAGTCGGTTAAAAATAATAAAAAATCACAATAATATGTAATAATAAAAGTTTGTGTGTCAGCTCCGACGCACGACTGGAGTTTACTCTTCAGGCCAGGCGCGCACCACTTTTTTGTCGCAGAAATAAGCGTACGAGTACTTATGGGTTTATGAAAATCGTGGTGCGCGCACTCTCATATAAACCCATATCTTGCATTTATGCGACAAAATTATCGTGCGACTAAAATCTTGTTGCGCGCCTGGCCTTAAGAACGTTTAAGGGACAATCATACACAAATCGACCTAGTCCCAAACTAAGCAAAGCTTGTACTATGGGTACTAGACGACGATATTCATAATATATAAATACATATATAGATAACATCCATGACCCAAGAACAAATATTTTGCACAAATATTTGCCCCGGCCGGGATTCGAACCCGGGACCGCCGACTCAGTAGGCAGGTGTCTACCAACCGAGCCAAACGCGTCGTCAAATAAAATATATAATAAAATATATACTCAATACGTTTATTGCACATAATGATTATACAGGTGAAAGTAAATAGTTTAAGTATCACATTATGTACCCTGTTGGGCGCTGCAAACAAGTCTCGTTCTTGTTTGCAGCGCCCAACAGGGTACATAGGTAGGCACACTTTTTGTGCAACCTGAATTCGAGCGCTGCGAGGAATTCGTTTGACCACTGGAATTGAATGTTTAAGCTCACTGTTTTTTTCAGAAAAAGGCCTGATTTGACTTGGTTGTGAATTGTTTGCCTGTAAAGAGGCAGGTGGCGACCTAATTGCGCCAGCACGAATGCCATGGGTTCTTCTGATGTGTATATTAAGTCCTTTCTGACCTTTAAAGAAACGAATCTGGGAGCAATGTGGACACTGTACGGAATTCTCCAGCGACAGCGACACAGACCTGGAAGCGACATTCTGAGAGGAGCCCGTGCTATTAGGATTCATCAAGTAAACTATTAAAAAACGCAATAGATAAAAACTTACGGCTACGATAACAAATAAAGTATTTAAAAAAACAGCTCCAAGTTTCGGCATACAAATTGCCCCATAAAGTTCCTGGGGGAAGCGGTGGTTTATAATTGCACATATAACTAAGTAGATAGTACTCATGCACTGATAGCAATCAAACTCGTAACATGATAGAGATTCACGCAAAATATTAGCAAAAACTTGAAAACAAAAACACATTTCTCAGCTGTTGTAGATTGACAACTGTCAGTCAAGCTGCCCGATGCGCACTTGCGCAGCAACGCGCCGTGTAGGCCGCCGGCCGCCGCCGCAGTCTCCGCGGAGAAATTATGAATATGTTTCTTGTCTATGTTATTTGTTAAGCCTCTTGTGGTAATTTAAAATAAATAAATGGCAGAGAACAATTAATATTAATTTTCTCTAACGGAAGCCATGTTTTCCCGTTGCTAAGTACATTTAAAATACATTTCATCAAATAAACATCTCAGTGATGGTCATTTTATATCGGGATCTTAGTCTATAACGCTTAACGTAACGCATAACCTGCTAAATTAAGAAGTCGTATTTTTACCCCGATCGTATACTGAGATACGACTTTTTAAATTAGCACGGCAGATACGTTCGATTTTACACCCCATATTTTTCATACCCCGGGCTTATATATGAAAATCGATTCTTAAGGAGTAAACTCCAAAAATGTAATCGATGCGTTGTCTTCGCTTCGAACGTGCCGACCCTAGCCGAATAAAGGCGGGACGATGGGCGGGCCGGGTCACAATTGTGACCCGAAATTAGTAGGTATAATTTTTGACACTTCAGCGGAGTGAAACCCCCTGTCAACAGTAAAAAAATATATTGTTTTACAATACAATATTTTATTCATTTATTTTTAAACTATATTGCACGTTACCTCCTCCTTGTGTCGTGTCCAGTCAACCACATGGCCAAACAGAAACATCATTATCTATGATCTATGTGCTGTAGCTGTAAAACATAAAATTGGCATTGTGTATGTGTAAGTGTGGGCCAACATTATAATTAATAATAATTAAAACTCTTTATTCAGATGACCAGGATCCATTTTTGTTAGTATTACATTAACTTACATATCTATTGTTAGTATTATATATTTAACACAACATAACTACACAATTACACATAACTTAACCTATACATTTCACACAATCATTAGCCGATTCAAATGTATGTGCATGGGTGAATCCGGCTTGCCCGCAAACATCTTAAGGATGTTGTTGGAGCTGGTTTGCATTCTGAGCATCAGCGATGCTGCTCTTTTTCGCAATATAGCGTGGAAGCCATCCGTGCGGGCCTCTGCAAACATCTGCGATGCGCTGCAAAAGCGGGGCAGCCCCAACAACATCCGAAAACTGTTATTGTACTGAACTTTCAGGGCACTGAGCGATTTCTGCGTACAGTTAAACCACAGGCTGCTCGTGTAAAAGCTTTGACAATACGCCCTAAATAATGTGATCTTTACTTGATCCGAACAACGAGCAAACCTGCGGGATAACATGTTACTTCTTACCGCCAGTGCCCTGCGTTCTCTCTCAATATCTAAATTATCTTTGAGCTCATCAGTCAAGTAATGTCCTAGATATTTAAATTCGAAAACTCTTCGTAATGGAGAACCTTTTAGAGTTATTGCGGGTATGTTTTCAGGTATTTTTTCAGGACGTTTACCAGAGGCTTTGAAAATCATAAATTCACTCTTTTTTACATTATATGCTAATCCATGGCTTGCTGCATAATTCTCACATATATTTATGAGCTTTTTTAGCGCTGTGACCGAGGGGCTCAGCAACACCATGTCGTCAGCGTAACTGATGTTGTTAACACATACCCCGTCTACATGACATCCGACATGTGTGTTGCTAAGCTCCTCGATAAGTCCGTCCACGTATAGATTGAAGAGCTTGGGCGATGACAACCCCCCCTGTCTTACCCCGCACTCCAGTCCGTACGGGACAGATAATGCACTAGCCCACCTAACACTATTTTCCTGTTTTGCATACCAAAATTTAAATATACTTACTAGTTCAACAGGAATGTCCCTATCCCTCATCTTCTTCCATAAGACATCGTACGAAACTAAGTCGAAGGCCTTGGAGAGGTCCAGGAAACATGCATAGATTGCCGTGCTGCGGTCAGCATAGTAGCGGACCGTATGCTTTAGGCTCACAATAGCACTATCAGTCGAGAGACCGGCTCTAAATCCAAATTGTCCGTCATGAAAATGCAAGTAATGGTCCAGCTGAGCGTTAAGCATACAGTCCAATACTTTTGCTAAAACGTTCGCCAACGAGATTGGTCTATAATTCGCTTTGTCTGCTATGTCTCCAGTCTTGTTTTTTAATATGGGTACTATAATAGTGTTCATCAGTTCCTTAGGTAAATTATACGGAAAGGCTAAAGTTACCCCGATTGACTGTACGTCGGTGGAATATGACTTTTTTTAGGCATTAGCAGTCTTCTTGGACTTGAGTCCATGACAAGGGTAAAAATTCTGCGCCGACATTAATCGAATGGCACCTTGACCTCAGGGACGCATTATACCCCGGACGAGTTGAACGCAGAATTGCTGAATAACCAGCGCTCTGCCGCCGAACGGGCAATCGTTTTCAGTTTTGTGCGGATCGTCCCGGATTACCAAATCCCGAATTAATCAGTCCCGGATCGGTTCCCGAGTTTGCTGATTTTATATTTATTTAATTTAATTTATATGCACGTTTCGGGTTGGCCGTGTTTGTAATTGAGAATTGAGACTTAATAGTACATTACTGCAGAGGCCGCGAAATAGGGAATTGTTGGCCGAGTAGTAATAGATGGCCGAGTGATAACGAGGCCATTAGGGTGTTTCTTATTTCCTAACCCCGTACTCTCACTCCCTCATTCTGTTCTAGGACCCAAAAAAACATCACTGATTTTTTATTTATTTTTTTTATTCAGTTTTAGGGGTCGCTACCGCCCATTAAAAATCCGAGATAATTGTTAATAAAACTCGGTTCACATAGTTTTATTTTAATTTTTTTTGCAGTGATATTGTTTGAATAACCTAATGTATCAATCTAGTTATATATCAAGTGAATTATTCTGTGTATCAGAAAAAAAATTGGTAGTTCATATTGAACTAGATATTTTTTTCTATATTTTTTTAAATACAATTATGTACGTTCTGTAAGTATTATGATACAAAGAAAAAAACTTTTTTTCATATCTTTTTCGGATTTTTTACTTGCCGGTAGCGACCCCTAAAACAGATTTAAAAAAATAAATAAAAAATCAGTGACGTTTTTTCGGGTCCTAGAACAGAATGAGGGGGTGAGAGTACGAAGTTAGAAAATAAGCAACACCCTAGAGGCCATCTAGAGATACGAGGCCGACAATCCCTGTTCGCGCCGAGAATCCAAGGAAGTAATACAAATGTTCAACTTATATTCATATATTTTTACTATTCCCGCCAACTTTTTACTTTTTTCAAAATTTATTTTTGTAAGCTGTTCGGGTTAATGTTGTTGCCACCAAATGGTAAGATGATTCTATTTAAAAAAAATTACAACACCTTAATAATTAGATATATGTTTATATATCTAATTAATAAGGTGCTTGTTTATTTTATTGAATATCTGTTTTAATCTAATTAATCTAGTTAAATATAAGAAATAAAACGTAAATATACATGCACAAACAGCGTTTTTGTAGTATGCCGTAGATTATCAATAAAAGAAATAAACTCCACTGAAACAAAAGACAATCTTAGAACGAATCTTCAACAATTGCTATACAAAGACGTATTTCGCGTTCTATTACCACGATCATAAGAACGACATTTCCTTGGATGTTTGAGAAAATATTTTTGTTATTACGAAAGGTACATGTTTGGGAACACGTGTCGTTTTGATACATTTTATACTACCTACTCACAAGAGGAGAAAGCACGCAGCGTTAGAAAGGTTAGTGCATATGTATTTTGTTTACTTAAACTACTTTCCTGTATTCCATAAATTAAAAAATAACATTTTCCCAGTCTTTCCACTGGTCCCTACTCTCATTTCGCCACTCTATCAAAGTATGGATTATTAAGGCACCTCCACTGGATGAAAATATTTATCAAAATAAGCACATTTAACGTACCGATGAGATTTCCTTACATTTTATAATGCTGCTAAACAACCCACGCTAGTATAATCAACTTGAATATTTTATGTAATGATTACCTACCCACACCCCATAACAAGTTGTAAAAGTAAGTAGGCTGCGTAGGTTGATTACAATATACCGATTACGGTATACCGAATTTTCTATGTTTATTATACCTACGCAAATCCTACGTAAATTTCAGGGTTTGATTGATCACAAAATGATTGATGTTTTAGTATCTAGGTAATCGATTTCAGTTGATCTAGAAAGGAAATTAGATATGTTCATGATGTGTGTTCACTTTTGTAATACTGTATATCGTCATTTGGTAACAAAAGAAAGAGTGGACAATGAAATCTAATATTAATAAATAAATAAATAAATAAATATCGGACAACCTCACACAAATATATTTAATTAATATATTTTTATAGAATATTTTTTTATCGATTCTACTTCTTATGTGGAAATACCACATTTTTATTTTTATAAATAATGCGAATAAGTATTTCAAAGACATATGACGCAGAGGGCGCTCCAGTAGCGTAAGAATTATGGAATGAGCTTTGGTGTGATTGACGTAGCGATCCATTAGCTCAGTCGCAGGTTCGAGTCCTCATTAGATTGTAGTGGATCGCATTCAATTTTTCATTCTTAATGGAACTTTGTGTCATTATTTATAACATTAATATATTAAATATTATACACTATTTTAATCGAATATTTACAAAACTATGATAACTTGTTGCAGCATGAAGGCAGCCCTGATCCTATTCGTCCTGGCGTGCGCGCTGGCTCTGGCGTGCGGTGACCTGGTGTGCGGCACCAACTACTGCAAGCAGCACCCCTGCTCCGCGCCGGTCACGTCCAAGAGTTGCAAAAACCCGTCCGTGTACATCCCCAACCACTCCGGCAAGTGCGCCTGCTGCCCGGCCTGCGTCACTATGCTGTGTAAGTGCCTACCAACTACTGAAAGCAGCCTTTTACTGCGCCCATATCTGCCTAAAGCTGCAAAAACCCGTCCGTGTACAATCCCGAACCATTACCGCAAAGTGTGCTTGCTGCCCTGCCTGCGTCATCCTACAGACCTTACAGTGTATGAGGAAGTACTTGTACCTAATCTTTTCTAGTATACCTATATACTATTTATATGTATTATATTATTTTCTACTTTTATACTTACATACGACCTGTAAAATTCAGATCAGGATGTAGATTAGTAGCTAACCGAAGGTGATGGGTGCGTTCCGTTCTATTGTTTTAAATGTACGTGTTTCTCCACATAGGAAGAGGGGGGAGTTAATTTTATATTACAAAATTAGGGTTCTCGGTCGGTCCTTCTATCACACGATAACGGGGCTAAGGATTGGCATGATTTTTATAGATGACTATTTTTACCCCAGGAAAATTACATATAGTTAATTATGTACTAAGGGAAAATCAAAATATTTTTTGTTAACTCATTCATTGAGTTATTTCGAATATCTGCGTACCGATGTACCGATATGTTATATGGATGCCTATATAGAAGGGTTACAAACAAGGTCCCAGTCGATGACTCTTGGAAATAAGAAAAGCTATAGAGGTCAAGAGTGCACAGGCGCACCGCGATCAATCCTGAAGTGCGGTATTAAACGTGTAACGTGTGAAATGATGTTGGCAAATGACTTGGTTCCAAACCCGTATCATTCACTAATACTTTAACACGCGAAAACATCGAGTTCAATGGAAAATAATAAAAAATAACGATTTCTACGAATTGAAATCCCATATTCGCATGACCCATATTAGCATGAATAATTACTTACAAACCCAACAGGCAACTGAATTTGATAGAAGCAAATCTAAATACTATTCTATATACAAAGACCTAGACGCATTTATCTTTTACTTCTATTAAATTACAAACAACTATACTTACCACTTATCTAATGTAACATTCAATGTTATGTCAATGTCTTAAAGCAATTCTCTGTAGCTTTTGGATTGCATTCGCCGGTGAGGTATAAATTCACGTCTAAGTTACAGCACCGTCATTCGTTTCACTCGCAGAGAGCTGAAAATACCGACTTTTATATAGTTAAAGTCCAACAAAAGAGCGATTGAAATATAAACTCGTCATATTTTAGCGATGGCTTTGGTATTGTATATTTTACGATTGATGAAAAGGAAGTCCTATTAAAGTATACTTACTAGCTACGCCCCGCGGTTTTACCCGCATTCGGAATAAAAAGTTATCCAGGGTTTCAGCTACATTGTTACAGCCCTTTGAGCGTAAAATAACAAACATACAAACACACTCACAAATTTTCGCCTTTAGTTATAATATTAGTGTGATACCTTCATACTAGATGGCTTGCACGTTTTACATGACTGTCAGTATAGATAGCAGTTAACTAATATAAATAAACGGAATTCTTCAAACAAAATATAGTATTTTACCATGTTTGACATTCCATCAAGCTATTACGAACAGACGACATGTTGTTTTGCACATAGGTACATTTGCCGTAGTCGCGAGACCAAGCATCATTTGCGTCGTGATGAGTAAAAACATGTATCTGTTTAAAAATAATGCAAAAAGATTGGGCTTTTAACACAACCTTGCCTACTATTGCGGCTACTTTTACTCCCCAATGAATAGAGGAATGTAAGTCTATCCGTACTATTGTATGTACAGATGAACCGATTTTGATAATAAGGTTTTCTGTATGTGAACGAAACTGTTAATCACTTACTTGAGTTAAACCACCTTAAACTAGACTTTCAGGAGCCAGACGTTAGGTATACGTACTTATAGAAGGAAAAGTAAGGAATAGCTAATAGCTATAAGATTGTAACTGGTTCTATTGTTAGGCAACAGGCATCGCGCGTCGACTAATGAGCCCCATCCGCACCCGTGGGCATAGAACTTATTAATCTTTTGTTATGAAGGCCGAAGAAATTGTTATTTCAACCAGGGCTAAGGGATAGTAAAGTTAGCAGACATTTCCGATAGGGTCGATCGAAAAAGATTAAAAGCAAAATCCTTAAAATCTAAATATATGGACCAGTCTGATAACAAAAGAAATCTGTTCTTAGGAATTAGTCATCGATTAAGGGGCACGAAAGTGCATAAGTACTAAAAAAACACAGAACGGAAGAGATTTTAGTATGTCTTATGTGCTAGCTATGATACCTGGACATCCACAGATTTGGTACATACCAAAGTCGGTTAAAATTTGTCCAGCTGTTGCAGCGTGATGGAAGACAAATAAGTTATGACCAACAGATGGCGCACAAACACCCATACAAAACAAAAGACCATCTTGCATCGCGCTATTAAATATTTTTCTGAAATCATGACCCCTCTCCATAGAAAATTGATTTTCAAAACAAATCTCGATTTTTATAAGAGTATGGCGATTAAAAGTTATTTATTAGTCGTCATCTGATACCACCACACTCTGATACGATGATGACCACTCTTGGTAGAGTGGTCGTCGTCGTCACATAAGGGGTGGTGGCAAGCCATACAATCCGTCGCCATTCCTGCCGTACTGTTGCTCTTTTCGTGCATTCGTGGAGTGGACCATTAAGTCTTGACTTGTCTTGACTTGTTTTGGCTTTTCTTGACTTGAGTTTTTAACATAGCCATCATTATTTTTCAGCCGAGGGTGCGGCGTGCAAGGTGTACAGCAAGGAACTCGGAGAGACCCCGTCCGCGGTGTGCCGCCAGCCTCTTCTTTGTCTCAAGGGCGTTTGTACTAAAGTGAACAGAAATTAAATCATGTAATAAAGCATTTTAACTTTTCGGAAACATTTTTTTATAACATTTATACACTCGTTGAAATATGATTACATTCGCCATATTCACTAAAATTAATCGGAAATACAAAATCTAAGAACAAGATTCCGGATCCCGGAAAAGAAGGGTTTTGAATCCCACTTGCAGATACTATAAAATGCCTGCATATTTAGCTAACATTATTCTTCACAACATTTACTTCAATCAATATTAAAAATACTCCTGTTAAATTAGTCGCAATACCTTTTATATCTCTAAAAACGGAAACATATAAGATATGGTATAAAAAGCAAGCATATATCGTATATGATTTAAGAAACAAATATATTAAAAGTTTACCTCTGAGATAGAGTCGTAAATATTCAGTCAGCAAGTAGAGAAGTATGGCCACTGGCACATTCACAGTAATAGCCAAAGTTCTTTATGACTCAAGGTTTCATCTCGTACATCTCGATTCGATATGGTATATACCAAAGGATAACAATTTTGCACTTGATGGGATATTTCCCATTATTACCCACTGCTATATATATTTAGCAGTGAGTAGTTATGTAGGGTTTCTTTACTTTCACACGGCAACGGGGCAATAGATCGCCCAAAAATAAGTAAAATACAGAAAAGTATTTTTTATTTGCGACGGTTTGAGGTTATAATAAGTTAAATTCAAAGACCTAATATTTTACTTGTATGAAACCGATACTAATGTATCATTACTGTACTGTATTTTTATCTAACCAGGCAGTGGGCCTATGATGATCATGGTCAGCATGAAATAGATATAAGTAGATCACTTTCCGCTAGCTAATGAACGTAATGTCACGTTCGAAACGTCGAGGTAATTAAATAAACACTATTTGAACGCGACTAAATCCCATTTTGTTATAATAGTATTCCGTTAACTATCAATGTGACAGACGCTGTTGCTTTATCATATCGGATGATAAGACTATCATACCTATAGGCTCGCGGTAAAATATGGTAAATATCGACATTGAATATTTTGAAGCACAATATACCAACTAAACCTACATAGAACTTGGAATAAAACAGTAACATAGCTCGTAGCATATTGAATACATTTGAAGCTAAACGAAAATTCAATTTGTTACCAACTGGAGTATCAACGGAGTCCCAATTTCCGATTTGTTGTTTGCAAAGAGAATACGGGGAGGCCATATTACTTTACATTGTACAGAATTTATTTCGTCTTGGTGAATAAAATATTCACAGAGTATTTATTAGCCGCTTGGTTGGGTTCAGAGACGCATGTAAACAGTGGAAGTAACGTAATCAGTAGCTTGACATTATGCTCGAATACCAGTACCTTGTATGCATTGTAAAGGGATATTATTACAACAAAACGGGAGGTAACCAAAATAGGGAATCTAATGTTTCTTGAAGACTGTAAAGGTAGAGAGCCCTTGAGCCATTAAAATTGCAAACTGTCGAATTTTTTTTTTTTTTTTAAAAACCTTGGTAAAAGAAAACCCATGAGCTGCGTTCGGAGAATCTTATGTCAAAGAGTATCAGAAAAAGTATAATTTAATTGTCTTTAATAAACTTTACCTGGATTCAACTTTGTAATAGGGCTATTACAAAGTTGGATCCACTGTTTTGGTTTTGATTCCAACAAACGTTCGACTATAGCAGACTGTTAGTCTATGATAGTATCATAACGAATCTATACCAATGAAATGTAATTCCGCATTAGTTATCGCACTGATTACGATAATCGGTTCATGTGTTCTATGGCATGTAACGAGTCGGGGTGGAACCCTAGGCAAATAAAACCAGACCTCTCGGCTGAAGTGATTAAACATTCATTTCCAATTTTTGGATCGGTACTGTCGCCCCCCTGTAATGTAAGTAAACATATTCTGTACCGCACATCGGCTCTTAGAACGGTAAATCTCGCTACGAATAGAAACATCTAATCGTGTATATGTACTTTAGACAAAATTATCTAGACCATAACCGATATGTACCAATGAAACGTACTTCGATATTAGTCAACGTACTGATTACGATAATTCGTTCATGTGACGAATCGAACACAGCCCTAGGTAAATAAAACCAAACCTCTCAGCTGAAGTGATTCCGCTTACATTCGAGTGCCCCTTCACATCCATTCCTCATCTTATATCGGTGCTACCCCGTCTAATACAAGCAAATATGTTCGTAAATCGGCTCTCAGAGGGGCTCTCAGAATCGTAATAACATCTAATCGTGTATGTGTACCTTAGAAAAAAATATGTAGATCATAACTGATCTATATGTAGCGATTCACATGTTCTCGTCATGTGCTCGCCATCATATTGTAATCATATATCACCATCGTAAGACTCACATCATCATTGTCATCATCACGTTCCCGACAATAGCATTATATTTCGCCGGCTAATACTAAAATCATCATTGAATAGTTATAATACAATACAAATGCCTAATAGAAGTAACTGTATTAATGTTTACGAAAGCAAGTAAAAATATTCCAATAACTAAGCACCCTACCTTTTTAAAATAGCAAATTACTTCACAAAATTTTCCAACGGAAGAATTGAGCTTTATTTTAGACTGAATAAGGATCAAAATTTAGTGGGAGGAGTCTCATCGGTCACGTGCGCGTGACGCATCTGAAATGTCCAGAATGACCAGGAAGGGGTCACAGTGTTTTAACGGAACAGTGGGTTGGCAGTCGTGAAATAGACAGTAGGGTGGTTTACGGAGATAGTTACGAAGGTCGGGGAATATTGGTATAAATAGGGACGGATTTTATAGAGTTCATTCTTTCTTTCTTGCAACTTCGAACGGGTAACACTGATCTCTGGCATTAAGGTACTTACTAAATACAATTCTAAGGGGAATTTCTGTTGGAATTTAGATTATTTTTCGGGATTATAATTATTTATTAAAATTTATTGGGACTTTGTTGTTTGAGAGCTATTAAGCATAATTACATGCCAGAAATAGTGTTTTGGTACATGGTTGCCAGATGAAAGATATTTAACCTTGCGGCTGTTAAACAAATATCTTTCAGACTCTTCTAATTTTATCCGAGCTAGGCATCTCGGACACTAGCCATATATAAGTGCAGTGAATTGCCTACAGATCTAGAGTAATCTATCTGGTGAATGCAAGGTCCACAGGTTGGGCATGTGGGATTTCCACACTTGTTGAAATCAGATGGACCTCCAGGTTTGGTCTCATAAACATATATATTTATATATTTGCAATATCTACACATATTAGGGCGGGTTACTCTGCGTTTCCGGTGTTTTAGCCACGCAAGGGGGGACCCACTTACACTGATTCTAGTCCAACCTCGGGTTAATCTCCCGAATTTATAGTTTAGCTTACCTAGGTTCCATACACGTTTAAATGTAAATGTGAGGTTTAGGCCTCTAGTATTGGTGGTGCTAGCTAGGGCAAATGGGGGTATGGGGATAGGTACACTCCAGTAGGAATATTAGAACGGGGTTTTTTTTTATCCTCCGAGCAATCGGCCATTCATCATTAACTAACATAACATTTATATCATAGATCAATATATATAGAAATAATTAGTTAAAATTTACTGATTATGATTTAAAGTAATGTACATATGTTACAGCCTCAGTGATAGAATGGCAACACTAAAGTTAAGTCGAATCAGCTGACCGATGACATTCGCCCTTTCAATGAGCAGAAATAATTTTAAACTTTGTTATAATTTTGATAAGGAAATTGTGGATCGTCGTATAGTATGGAAATGCAAAGCATTCCTAAGACTGGATGTGGAGTATCTGAAGTGTAAATTGCTAAGAAAAGCCGAGGACTCATGGATAGCAATAATGAAAGTTATTCGTTCTCGTATTTACATCACAGATCTCAGAACCTAATTAATTTATATCACAGAGGATGAGAGAAGATTCCTTGTCAAAACAAGTCAGTCGAGAGTTGAAAGATACTTCGGTTGGACACAATAGTCTTCATAATTTCAAGGATGTATGACATTTACGAGTATGATCAAACGAAAAACCAACTTCTACAACTCATTTGCTTATAATGAATGGAATGGGAATTCATTTAGTCCACGAGTGAAGGGAAATCGTGTTGTTTAATAACAAATATACATAGTAAAGTTTCAGTCTCAGAATAGATTTGAGAGAGATCTTTTTCTCTAAAAGAGCCTGAAGGCCATTAAAAGATTATAATTAGCAATCATACGGCATCCAGGGACATGGGTTTTGGTGATATTTAAAATAACACACCGAACAAATACAAAAGATGAATTGTTTTAATTTTCAAAGAACGGTATTACCCCAATTTATATGTGAAGTAACCATGTCCTTATCCGATTGCTCACGTCTGGTAGCCGACATTATTTATACAAAACTAAATATTTTTGGGAGAATGAGATGATAGCATTACTAGAATAACACAGCCAAATGATAATATTTTGTATGCGGTCGAAGGATTTCAATAATACTCAGAATTCTATTCACCAACCAATTACTTCTTGTTTAGACCTAGTCTACTTTAGAATATCATACTGGAACTTACTAAAAGTATGAAATCCATACCATTATTCTAAAATTATTTAATTTGGTCGAACATGAAAACTTAATATTCATTAAATTTGTAATAGAATCTTATAGTTTCAGTAACTTCAATCTATATATAGATAAGTTATGTAGTGTAGTTTCATAAAGTACAAAATTACTTGTCTACTAAACATTCCTGGAACAGACATGCAATTCCAAGAAAACAGTCTAAATTATATTTCATCTCAGAAATCTAATAATATTTGGTTTTGACTCATATATTTACCTTTATTGTTGCATAGAGTAATCTAATATATCTGTAACTTATTTGTGGACTGAATGAGTTTTATATTTCATATAGAAATGATATAACTAATATTTAATAAAAGTAGAATATCCCATACTGAATCATGTTATAAGAGCTGTAGATATTTTTGAAGGCTGGACTACACAGGAAACATTATATTTATATTTCGAGGATAGATAGCATTAAGTTAAGTTGAAAATATATTTAGTATAAAGAACCAAGTTAGCAGAAGGATAGAAGCTAGGGTTAAAAAGGAAACAGATTACAATTTTATTAGGTTCAATTAACAAAAATACTTAGTAGCACAGTATTTAGGTATGGCGGCACTCAGCAACACATCACGGTTAGATTTCTCTTAAAAGAGCTTGAGTTACTACAACAATGTTGGGTCCTGCACATCTAGACGTTCACAACGGTTACATCGATCACATTTTTTTGGCCATTAGTTATTAAGAAAAGTTCAGACTCAATTGTTATAAAGATCCTTTCATATTTAGATTTGTTTAGTTGTAGGATATAGAAGACTGGGAGCTGCTGTTAAGATATTCTTAGGTAATTGTTGTAGGGTTTCCTTAGGGCTTCGTTGTAGGAGTAGAGTTTAGTGGCGAGGGTGAAGCAGGCGTAGGACCAGGAGGTAGTTTAGGTAGCTCGTCGTCGTAAGCGTTACGATTAGTGGACCGGTTCCTTTAGTTAGAGCTTAGCATACATTACGATTGGTGGTCCCGTGACTCAGGATATTTAGAGTTAAAGTACTTAGCTTGTAAGCATTACAGTTGGCGCGCGTTCCCAGGATGTATTTATTTAGCAGATAGTCTTTGTAAGCATTACAATTGGTGCCGTGACCAGGATTATTCCATTTGCTGCCATGATCATGCATTACAATTTGTGCCGTTGACCATGGATAGGATCAGTCCGGGATTGTTGAGTCGTGCCGATGCAGTTTGTCGTGAGGTTTCATGTCTTGCTGTCTTCTTGCGTTTGTAGTTCGACAATTGTTTTTCATTTTGTTATTTCGCCATGGAATTTTAGTGGAGTTGTTAGTGACGGTTTTATTAAAGGGATCTTTGAACACTTGAGCTTTGAACTATGATGCCCGTACGGGTACAATTGTTGACGTGAGAATGGAAAAGAGATTCGCCATGATGGGTTGTTGGGTGCATGTCGCCTCGAAATATATTTTGTTGCATATTTATACACAAACTATAGTGAATAGAGTAGCTTCTTGATATAACACACGATATTTTTCTTATTTCACATAATAATAGTACCTGAAACAAAAGATTTATATTAGAACAACGGGATATTTTTTATCAATCAATATTTTGCAAACAATAATTAATTGACAGTTCATTCAGGCATTTTGTTATTTTATCTGTAGTTCTATACGGGATTATTTGAGATACGATTAAATTCGTTGCGATTGTTTTTATGGTTCACAAAGCTAATTTTAATATTGATTAATAATTATATAGGTGGTTTATTTAAGTTCTAGATAATCATTTACGTTACATAAAATAATAATATACTTACTTTAGTTTCAATCAGATACGTAGACAACTTTACTCAATACGTTCGTATTATTAATATAAGATTTAGATATTTAGGGATATATTTAATATTATTTATGCATAATTTACATAATTGGGAAAAATAATAATAGGTAATTCATTTTTAAATTAAAAACAATCAAGGCTGAGTGAACAGAAACGCTTTCAAATAAGTTGATTTGACAAGTGACAGGGTGTTATCTGTTATCATTTATGATTATTTAAATAAATTTAATTTTAGTTTAGATATAAAGTCGGAATGTTGTAGGAAATTAGTTAAGTGAGGTAGAATAGAGATGTCATTGTTCTTGACTACAGGAAATATGAGTTTGTGAAGATTTATTTTTACATCAGTTATTAGTTCAAGTTGTGTTGAAAATTAGTTATGAAACTAAAGTTATGAGAGTACTAAGGATTTATTATTTGGGGGGGCGAGGGTTTATTTATAGGCTTTAGTTCAATGTAGGAAATGTTTCACAATGAGATCCGATAAACATGACTCTAACTACAATGTTAATCTTTGTATAAGGCTCCTAGCCACAATATTAAGTTATTAATCTTTTAGCTCATTATAAAACTTGTTAGAAACATTAAATGTAGTAATTATGAAGGAAAGTAGGAGTGTTAGTGATTTCATAAGTGGGGGGGGCGGACTCCTAACACATAATGAAACAAATGAAATGAAAGTAATTTTATTACAATAATTTTGGTACATTTATGGCTTATAGATTACCAATAGAATGACTTACATATATGTTCACATGTAGTATAAGAGTATAATCATAGATCCAGACAAGAAAACCAATTGACATATATTTAATTTATTTTTGAAGCGAAGTAAGTATGTCTGTATTGTTACCATTAGATTTATTAAGGTATTCAGTTCTGTTAAGTATTCTTATAAATAAGTAGATACATCTTCAATCAAGTTCTTATTATGCATTAGTCATGATACTCAGGTTACATTTTAGATCTATAGTAGATTTTGTCCGGAGCTTGTTGTTGAAATCCAAAAATCTGGAAAGTAAAATAAATAATTATTGAAACAAGTTAGATTAAATGTTATTTGTTATTAAACAAAGTTAGAAAGTTATACAGTACATATACATACTTTACCTTGAGATATATACATTTATAACAGTAGTCAAGGAAAATAAATTAAGTTCATAAATAAACTGCTCGACTTCAACTGGAATAAAAATTGTAATCAGGTGATGGAAACAGGTTTGAGAAAACAATAGGATGAAGACAAGAAAAGAATTAGCAGTAATTATAGGAGGAAATTAATCAAATGTCGACCCTGAAGAAGTACCTACTTTATTTTTGATCTAAGTAATTTCCATGAACATTAGCATGAAGATATTTTTAAACAACTAAGTCCTTTTTAAATTGAAACAATAGTACAGTAAGATAAATAATATTACCTTGTGAAGAAGTTCCAATAAGCTGCAGCAGTAGATGTAGGGAGTTTAAGTCATTTTTCATAACTTTTGCTTCATTCAAGATTAGTTTGTACTGAGAAGTTATCAAGATTTGCGAGGAGTCTGGAAATAGAAGACAGAAGATATTAGAATCAAGAAAAGAGCATAAATTGGCGTACAGAAGAATCAAGATTTACTTTATGAACAAACGCAGTTAAAACTTTTGTTAACTTACATTTTTTTAGTCTGTTACAGGTGGCGTGGAGTTCGATTTCATCACATATTGTTTAATTATCCGGGTCTCATTATATTTGCATACATTTTGAGATATAACTATAGCGCGAAGGTTAACGTAGTTGTTTTGATTCTGTAACAAAAACAAACATTGAATATAACATAACTACAACACGATTTTTCTTTGCTCAATATTTTAGTCAGATTATACTAACAAGCGTAGAAAATAGTTACCTTATTATCATAGACTCATTTTATCACAGTTTTCTTCATAACAATCCGTTTTATTGTACATTATTCTTCTATTCGTAATTTCATTCCCATTTCGTAGAATAGATAATAGGTTATGGAAAAAAAATTGACATTTGACATGTCGTGAGACGGTGTTGCCGGGTTTAAGAGATAAGATGACATAAATAGTAGACTATTATTAAGGCATAGATTCACTTACCTAGTTCGTAAGATTAACGTAACATTTATAGAATAGTCAAATATATATTTATATAAATTAGTTAATTAGACAACGTACAAGTATTTCAGTAATTTATTAATTAAAATCTAATATTCAATAGGGATATTAAGATAAGATCGATTGAGGAATCGATTACAGACGAAATATTTTAATAGACAATAGTGATGTCACAATATACGTTGTACCGCAGTAAAAGTATTGCAACAATATAAGAAACGGATGAGTTTGTAGGAAATTTTAACCAGAGGTCGCTAGTAGTATATTCAATCGAATGATTTGCGTAATGGTTCGATTCCATTAATACGTATTTTGAGGTTCTATAATAAGTTGAAATTCGATAAGTTACATGGATGATTACGTAATGGTTCGATTCCATTAATACGTATTTTGAGTTTCTTTAATAAATTGAAATTTGTTAAGTTTCAAAAGGGTAGTTAGAGGTAGATTGAACCAGGTGTATAAAATAATTGCGAGTTTTATTATAGCATAAAAAAAAAATGAAATGTGTGAAGTGGATGGACAATTTTATTATTTATATTAGAGAAAATCTTTATTTTGATTTTAATGAAAGAAGTAAAGGGGAACTTGGGATATTATAGGAAGGTAAAGTAGTATGGATTTTGAATACAAAATGGGTAATGTTCTTCTTACTAAGTCGATGCGGAAAAATGAATGTAGGAGCCTGTAGCGCGATGTATGAGAGGATGAATGAGTGGAC
Organism: Apotomis turbidana; assembly: GCA_905147355.2. Lineage (NCBI taxonomy): Eukaryota > Metazoa > Arthropoda > Insecta > Lepidoptera > Tortricidae > Apotomis > Apotomis turbidana. The sequence goes on along the minus strand of LR990288.1, from coordinate 16,010,331 downwards.
TTTTTGAGTTGGATGTTGTCTGTATGTATTCAAGCTACGTTCGAAAGTATTCGGATCCGAAAAGGGGGGGTCTTCTATCTTTAGAGGTACGAACGGGAGTATTTTCTAAAGACATCAATTGGTTTGCACATACTTAGAAGTTAGGCTTAGTAAATCGAAGTTTCGATTTAAGACCGATGTGCGGTAGTTTGTGCGAAACAATACTCTACAGTGCCTGCGGGCTAACCTTCTACGAGCACGAGCAGAAATGTGCAGGTTTCACACACACCCATGTCAACGATTAGATTGGCCAACTGTATATTTTTAAAGAAGAAGAATTGTGTTCTGGTTTGTCCGTAAAGGCAGGATAAAACTAAATTGGTATATTTGTATGAACCTCTGGTATAATAGTATTATTTAGCATAATTTTGTAATGAAACATTTTTTTTCACAATTCGACTAGTAAGTCTATAGTCTTACAAGAACGAAAAAAAAAAAACACATTTGTATGATTATAGAGCTGAAATTGGCTTGTTTATTCTTGATGTGATACACACACCGAGAAAGGAGAGTAGCATGTGATTTTGGAGAAGAATTTGAAATCGGAATCAGTTATTGAATTGAAGTAAGGATGAATATTCAGTATCTATACCAAAGATCTTGCTATGTTGTCTGAGGAGATTTTTGTCGATTCATCGAAGAATTCGTACAATGTGAATTCGCAAATGAGGCTGAGCAATGGGCAGGTCAAGTTTGAGGTGTTTAGGCAAAACCGAGCTAATAGGGCTTGTTTGACTCACAACCAAACACTTCTTACGATGTGGTCGAGATTTGGAGAAATATATTCACGATTCAATGATATTATTCTATGGTTTGAATTCTGATTTAATACACAAGTGACTTTCCAAGTATTGGTTTAAATACACACACATTTAAGGGTTCGAATACTGACGGATTTAGAATATCCAACGCTATCACAAAATGTTATTTGCTTAACGAATAATTTGTCTTATATATAAATTTTTTAGTTTGTTTTGCATTTTAGTAGGGGAATGCGAAGTTCTACGTTATTTGACAATGTCAATCCACTTCAAACTTTCGCAGGGGGGCGGTTGTAGCGATTCACATGTTCTCGTCATGTGCTCGCCATCATATTGTAATCATATATCACCATCGTAAGACTCACATCATCATTGTCATCATCACGTTCCCGACAATAGCATTATATTTCGCCGGCTAATACTAAAATCATCATTGAATAGTTATAATACAATACAAATGCCTAATAGAAGTAACTGTATTAATGTTTACGAAAGCAAGTAAAAATATTCCAATAACTAAGCACCCTACCTTTTTAAAATAGCAAATTACTTCACAAAATTTTCCAACGGAAGAATTGAGCTTTATTTTAGACTGAATAAGGATCAAAATTTAGTGGGAGGAGTCTCATCGGTCACGTGCGCGTGACGCATCTGAAATGTCCAGAATGACCAGGAAGGGGTCACAGTGTTTTAACGGAACAGTGGGTTGGCAGTCGTGAAATAGACAGTAGGGTGGTTTACGGAGATAGTTACGAAGGTCGGGGAATATTGGTATAAATAGGGACGGATTTTATAGAGTTCATTCTTTCTTTCTTGCAACTTCGAACGGGTAACACTGATCTCTGGCATTAAGGTACTTACTAAATACAATTCTAAGGGGAATTTCTGTTGGAATTTAGATTATTTTTCGGGATTATAATTATTTATTAAAATTTATTGGGACTTTGTTGTTTGAGAGCTATTAAGCATAATTACATGCCAGAAATAGTGTTTTGGTACATGGTTGCCAGATGAAAGATATTTAACCTTGCGGCTGTTAAACAAATATCTTTCAGACTCTTCTAATTTTATCCGAGCTAGGCATCTCGGACACTAGCCATATATAAGTGCAGTGAATTGCCTACAGATCTAGAGTAATCTATCTGGTGAATGCAAGGTCCACAGGTTGGGCATGTGGGATTTCCACACTTGTTGAAATCAGATGGACCTCCAGGTTTGGTCTCATAAACATATATATTTATATATTTGCAATATCTACACATATTAGGGCGGGTTACTCTGCGTTTCCGGTGTTTTAGCCACGCAAGGGGGGACCCACTTACACTGATTCTAGTCCAACCTCGGGTTAATCTCCCGAATTTATAGTTTAGCTTACCTAGGTTCCATACACGTTTAAATGTAAATGTGAGGTTTAGGCCTCTAGTATTGGTGGTGCTAGCTAGGGCAAATGGGGGTATGGGGATAGGTACACTCCAGTAGGAATATTAGAACGGGGTTTTTTTTTATCCTCCGAGCAATCGGCCATTCATCATTAACTAACATAACATTTATATCATAGATCAATATATATAGAAATAATTAGTTAAAATTTACTGATTATGATTTAAAGTAATGTACATATGTTACAGCCTCAGTGATAGAATGGCAACACTAAAGTTAAGTCGAATCAGCTGACCGATGACATTCGCCCTTTCAATGAGCAGAAATAATTTTAAACTTTGTTATAATTTTGATAAGGAAATTGTGGATCGTCGTATAGTATGGAAATGCAAAGCATTCCTAAGACTGGATGTGGAGTATCTGAAGTGTAAATTGCTAAGAAAAGCCGAGGACTCATGGATAGCAATAATGAAAGTTATTCGTTCTCGTATTTACATCACAGATCTCAGAACCTAATTAATTTATATCACAGAGGATGAGAGAAGATTCCTTGTCAAAACAAGTCAGTCGAGAGTTGAAAGATACTTCGGTTGGACACAATAGTCTTCATAATTTCAAGGATGTATGACATTTACGAGTATGATCAAACGAAAAACCAACTTCTACAACTCATTTGCTTATAATGAATGGAATGGGAATTCATTTAGTCCACGAGTGAAGGGAAATCGTGTTGTTTAATAACAAATATACATAGTAAAGTTTCAGTCTCAGAATAGATTTGAGAGAGATCTTTTTCTCTAAAAGAGCCTGAAGGCCATTAAAAGATTATAATTAGCAATCATACGGCATCCAGGGACATGGGTTTTGGTGATATTTAAAATAACACACCGAACAAATACAAAAGATGAATTGTTTTAATTTTCAAAGAACGGTATTACCCCAATTTATATGTGAAGTAACCATGTCCTTATCCGATTGCTCACGTCTGGTAGCCGACATTATTTATACAAAACTAAATATTTTTGGGAGAATGAGATGATAGCATTACTAGAATAACACAGCCAAATGATAATATTTTGTATGCGGTCGAAGGATTTCAATAATACTCAGAATTCTATTCACCAACCAATTACTTCTTGTTTAGACCTAGTCTACTTTAGAATATCATACTGGAACTTACTAAAAGTATGAAATCCATACCATTATTCTAAAATTATTTAATTTGGTCGAACATGAAAACTTAATATTCATTAAATTTGTAATAGAATCTTATAGTTTCAGTAACTTCAATCTATATATAGATAAGTTATGTAGTGTAGTTTCATAAAGTACAAAATTACTTGTCTACTAAACATTCCTGGAACAGACATGCAATTCCAAGAAAACAGTCTAAATTATATTTCATCTCAGAAATCTAATAATATTTGGTTTTGACTCATATATTTACCTTTATTGTTGCATAGAGTAATCTAATATATCTGTAACTTATTTGTGGACTGAATGAGTTTTATATTTCATATAGAAATGATATAACTAATATTTAATAAAAGTAGAATATCCCATACTGAATCATGTTATAAGAGCTGTAGATATTTTTGAAGGCTGGACTACACAGGAAACATTATATTTATATTTCGAGGATAGATAGCATTAAGTTAAGTTGAAAATATATTTAGTATAAAGAACCAAGTTAGCAGAAGGATAGAAGCTAGGGTTAAAAAGGAAACAGATTACAATTTTATTAGGTTCAATTAACAAAAATACTTAGTAGCACAGTATTTAGGTATGGCGGCACTCAGCAACACATCACGGTTAGATTTCTCTTAAAAGAGCTTGAGTTACTACAACAATGTTGGGTCCTGCACATCTAGACGTTCACAACGGTTACATCGATCACATTTTTTTGGCCATTAGTTATTAAGAAAAGTTCAGACTCAATTGTTATAAAGATCCTTTCATATTTAGATTTGTTTAGTTGTAGGATATAGAAGACTGGGAGCTGCTGTTAAGATATTCTTAGGTAATTGTTGTAGGGTTTCCTTAGGGCTTCGTTGTAGGAGTAGAGTTTAGTGGCGAGGGTGAAGCAGGCGTAGGACCAGGAGGTAGTTTAGGTAGCTCGTCGTCGTAAGCGTTACGATTAGTGGACCGGTTCCTTTAGTTAGAGCTTAGCATACATTACGATTGGTGGTCCCGTGACTCAGGATATTTAGAGTTAAAGTACTTAGCTTGTAAGCATTACAGTTGGCGCGCGTTCCCAGGATGTATTTATTTAGCAGATAGTCTTTGTAAGCATTACATATACATATGAAAAGTAATTCCGCATTAGTTAACTCACTGATTACTTTAATTTGTTCATGTAAGAGTCAAGGATTGAGCCGTAGGCAAATAAAACCAAACCTCTCGGGCTGAATTGATTCCGCTCTCATTCGAGGGCCCTTCCCGTCCATTCCTCATCTTAGATCGGCACCTAATACAAGCAAATATGTTCCGTAAATCGACTTTCGGAGCGGTAGCAAATCTAGCTATTCTGACTACAAATAGTAACAAATTGTGTGTATTTTCCACATTAATAGATACTATTTTCATCTAACGAATTTTAGCAGAGATTAGGAAAATCGTTATTATAAATGAGCGCATCCCCAATTATATGTGTATGTGTCCCCAAGTGTATGTGTTTTAAAAAAAAGATCCGATAAGGTTAAGTTTAAATTTCAGAAAATACCTACATATGTATGAGTAAGTTAGGCTAGGGACATGAAATGTTTTTTTTCGTGCGATAGATCTTAAGTAGTACATACATGTCTTTTATGGCCCAGCAAGAAAAAAATAATTACATATTTCCGGATTTCTGAAAAGGATTACGGAAAATAAAATGTAGAACCCGAATATTAAAAATGCTCGTGGTATTAAAATAATGTGCTATAATTTGTAAGGACAAAATTGCACGTTCTTAATAATTACCACCATAAGTGGTGTTGAGAGACTGAAGTCTCTCATTAAAAACCGGCCAAGAGCATGTCGGGCCACGCTCAGTGTAGGGTAAGGTTCCGTAGTTGCTCATCCTTCACAATAAACTGCTGTTTTAAGCCCGAGGTTTACGTTAAGAAAGATTTTAAGCTCTATAAAAAGGTCGTAAACGCCCTAGAAACTTTAATCACTTATTACCTTCTGGAAGTCAATCAATCACTTATTACCTTCGCGCGCGACGCGACACGGGTCGCCGTCGACGCCGTCGGCACCGGTGACCTGCGCCGGGCCGCCAAGCGCCTCAAAGCCCGCTCTTCGCCTGGGCCTGACGGGATACCTTCGTTTCTGGTAAAGGATTGTATATCTGCACTAGAGTTACCACTGTTACACATATACAACCTTTCCTTACAATGTGCCGTATACCCTTCGTGCTGGAAATTATCCCGGGTAACGCCGGTGCCTAAGAGCGGCAAAGGGTCTGACGTGTCAGAATTTAGGCCTATTGCCGTGTTGTCGGTATTTGGTAAGTTGTTTGAGTCGGTTATAGACTACTCCATTACTCGACAGGTCACGGTACAATTTAGCGACGCTCAGCATGGTTTTCGTGCAGGCCGGTCGACTACAACAAACCATATAGTTCTGGTCGATTATATAACCGAGGCCATGGATGCCCGTATACAAGTGGACGCGGCATATTTTGATTTTAAAAAAGCATTCGATCTTGTGGATAATGATATACTACTGCGTGAATTCGCGGACTTGGGTTTTACACCCAAGCTCTTGCATTTCTTTGCTAGTTATCTGCAAAATCGAATGCAATATGTTAAATTTGCAGGATTTGAGTCGCGCCCTTTCTATACTCGTTCCGGCGTCAGTCAAGGGAGTACCTTAGGGCCTACTCAATTTTTGATAATGATAAATGACTTGCCAGATGTCGTCAATACGGCTGGGTGTTTAATGTTCGCAGATGACATTAAACTATACCATAGAATAGGGGACGACAACGACAGACTAAAACTACAGAGTGACATCGACGCCATAGCTGAGTGGAGTGAGGATAACCGACTGTACTTTAACGTATCCAAATGCGTTTCTGTTACCTTCTCCAGGCTGCGCTCGCCAATTACCACCACCTACACCCTTAGAGGTGTCACACTGCAGCGAACTGATGAAGTACGTGACCTAGGACTGACTCTAGACAAACAACTGGACTTTCGCCAACACGTAACAACGACATGTAAGCAGGTGTCCAAAACTCTGGGGTTCATCATGAGGATCGCATCACAGTTCTCTACTGTACGGGTGGCAGTTATGCTGTACGTTGCGTATATCCGTAGTAGGCTCGAATTCGGTGCCGCCGTATGGGACCCCCACGAGAATAAGTATACCATCATGCTAGAGAGAGTGCAGAAAAAGTTCGCCAGGTATATGTACAAACGATTGTATGGATATTATCCGTTTTTGTACCCATCACTTTTCGTGTCGGGCATGGTAGGGTTGTACACTCTCGAAGCTAGGCGTGAACTGCTGCATATAGTGCACTACTACGACCTTTTAAATAATAAAGTCGACAACCCATCGGTGCTGGAGCGTATGGGGCTGCTCGTGCCGGCTCGGCTCCCGGCGGAGGACGCCGACGGCGGCGCAGAGGCGGCGCGGCGGCGCCGGCGTCTGTTCGCGGCGCCTGCCTCCCGCCCGCGCACCCGGCGTGGCGCGAACGCTCCCACATCCCGAGCGATCGCGGTCTTAAACCGCATCACAGTGGACGCTGGGGATATTGACGTATTCGCCGATAGTCCAGGGATCTTTTATCGGAAGGTTCTGGCCTTCCTAACTTCATGTACATATTGATATGTTTTAAATGTGTAATTGTGTACCTACTGCTAGTTGTGAAGTGATTGTTTGTAGTTTTTCATGTAAATGTTTTGGTGTATACTGTGAATTTACGTGTAAATTAATAAATAAATAAATAAATAAGTCAACTTACGACCTTTTAAAGAAAAAATATGAAATTTGGCGATTACTCAAAAACGGCTCGACCGATTTTGTTCAATATAGTTTTCATTGAAAGTACTTATAAGGCCTCATTAACACGAATTTTTCCGTTTTTTTTTGAACCGTGGTTAAAAAGTTAGTGGGGGGGAACACTATTTTTTTGTTTTTGGAGCGAATATTTAGATGTTTTAGAATGTTAGATGACCTCGTTTATTTTTATAAGACCTATTCAACGACACCCCACACACCAGTGTTGAAAAGAAAAAAAAATCACCCCCTCTTCTAGGGGATCGAGAGGTACCAGAAAAAATATTTTTTTTAAATTTTATTTTATTGTTCTGTCGGCTTTATACATACACATACTCATACCAAATTTCAGCTTTCTAGTACTAATGATCACGGAGCTAAGTCGCGGACGGACGGACGGACGGACGGACAGACGGACATGGCGAAACTATAAGGGTTCCTAGTTGACTACGGAACCCTAATAAAAATGATTTCATTACCTTCCAGGATTTAATTTACATTTTATATTTCAGCTTATTCAGTAGCAATAAATTAATTAATCCCCATTATTTCAAACCATTTCGGGAATCGAAATGTACAGAATAATTGAACAACGATTGGTGCATATTTTAACAGTAATATTGAAATGTAGGGACCATCGGGTCGCTCCGGCAAATTAATGACAAACGGACGGCCATCCTGGCTGTTTTAGAGGGATACTCTACGTATTTGCATAACGAGAATTGAAATCAATCGTGGAATTGCTGTTTCGTGATATTTGAACACCAATTCTATTTTAATGTTGTCTATTAATATCGATACTAATTTAAAAGCAAATAGTTCATCTAAACCCTGACTAATAGCATAGGTACTCCTGCCAGTTGATATATAATGATAAGGTATCCGTCATTTCTTTATCAGTTATCTATCGGTTGATTAAAGTAACCATCAGACTTATAGCAATCGGCAAAATTGAGGCTCGCAAGCCGCATACGGGCCGTCGGTACACCTAGGGCGTCATAACTGAAAAATCCTAACGAATTGTATGCGAGAAACAAGTGAGTAAACATTGTCGTACATTTTCCTATGGAAAAACTTTACAGTTAAAGAGTAGGGATGGCATTTTTTAGCCGCAGTTAGGCAGTTCAGGAGGCTAAATCTGAACCTGCAAAGCCAAACTGGGAGTCAACAAAACTACCGCTGTCGTGCATAACTGCAGAAGTAAACAGTAAATATAGACGCCACCGTCTAGACAGAGATGTGATATACGGCGATCGCGATGCTGATAGAATTGAAATGCTGAATTTCCCGGAATAACCTAGTAAGGATTCGTTCGGAAGTTCCTTTACTGTAAAAATATGTACACGTACCTACTTATGTAATCTTGGAACCTTGGCTGACTTATGGTAAACACTTACCGTATGTAGATTCCTGTCTGTGTTCACTGTTCAGTCCCTTGTTCACTGAAAAAAATACCCAGTGGAGCCTACTGAAATTACAGTAGGCGTAACCGTTATTACAGTTAGGTTTACTGAAATGTCAGTAGGCCTCACTGTTATTGCAGTAAGTCTTACTGTAATGTCAGTAGGCTCCACTGGATATTTTTTTCAGTGTTCTTATTTAGATAATACTTTTTTTTATAATGATGCAAAAATTATACTTAACAATGAAGAATTTGAAGGCAAGTAGTTTTTCTTTGATATATTACGTTTTAATTGAACGAGAAATTGCTTACCCTGTTTTGTTGGTTCGTACTAAAGCAGTGACAAATGGTATAAATATACTTACTTAAAACCTTAAATTACAGTACTGCAGTACGGCAAGGACAAGGTGAAAGCCGAAAAAAATTATATGGATAACATTTCACAGGTTCATATTGTCACAATCTTATTGTTTATTGCGGTATAAGAGCCCTGTTCTTAGAAATGGTTTTAGAATTAACATACATAGGTAATTAACATAGACCTGATATTTTTTTCATTAAAAGGATAGCCATGGCAAAAAAGGTATCTAACTCTAAAAGGAGCCTACTTTCAGCTCGAATATCAAGCTTCGTCAGGAAGAAACTACAGTGCGACACAAAAGAGTAGAAAACGGATGATAAAGGAACTAAAAATTTTCATACAAAATTGTTACCATATTCAAGCACTTTACGTCAAAAATGTGACAGTTGCGAAGGAAGTGGCGCCCTCATTTATTTTCTACTCTTTTGTGTCGCACTGTAATAAAGGTGTACGTACATTTGGAGTATATCCCTCTACGGCTGCGAAACGTGGACCATGACCCAAAAAGACAAAGAGATCGCAAGCGTTTAAATGTGGCGTTGGAGGAGGATGGAAAGAATCAGTTGGACAGAAAAGAAAAGTAACGAGGAAGTTTTAAATATAGTAATGAAATAATGAACTTTATTCTGCAAGTAGGCCACAAAGGCACTTTTACATGTCTGAGTCTACCGGTAAGTAAACGAAAAAAACAACATTGTTGCAAATATTTGAAAACAGAAGAGGAAAAATGTTATGTCATCTCATATCATACGTAAGTCACGATAATTACATCAAGACAATATACAATCATGCTTTCAATAGGAGGAAGGGAGAGAAGGAGAAATAGAAAAGGGGAAGACTAAGAAGAGTATATGGAGCAGATAAAAAAAAACAATGCTTCATCAAATCAACTTTTTGATATGATGAAGCATTGTTTTTTTTTTGGGAAAAAGGAAAAATCGGAATGTAGGAAAAGCTTGAAATTACTCCACCTAAAACCGTATAGCTCTTAAATATGACAATGATAACAACAACAAACAGTTGGTTTGAATTGTATATTAAGACATGATATTGACAAAAATCTGTTCAAATGGTGAATAGAGCTATATAACCCCAAAATTTTACAAAATAGATGATAAATTAGGTACAAAATTAATTTTAAGTTAAGTATCTCAGAGTTTCTGAGAACAGCTGTTATGAAAAGTATGTATAATCCTAGTAGGGTGTTAATAATTAGCACCCTTTTATATGAAAGTGATTATTTTTATTTATTATTTAAACTTTATTAGCACAAAACAAACGTGAATACAAATGGCAAATTTAATTCCAAATAGCGTTCTCTACCTAGGTACTCGTTTTTGATCTCCTTAAAGAAATTCTCCCATTTTTATCCAATCCGTGGAAATTCAAATTAAGATTTTGTTTAGGGATTGAAAATTTAGCTTTTACACGTATTATGTTTAGTCAATTCCACACGTAAACCCATAATTCTATTTTTATATAAAACACATTTTTGTTGCTCGCGTAAAGCAGGTAAAAAATAAACGGCAAAAAGCTTTTATTACCAACATTGGAATACCACTAAAGCATTCAGCGGGTGCGATCCAATGTATCGAAAAAATCGTAGGACTATTGATATTCCTCGGATAACCTCGATATTCCGATTCAATGCGTGAGGAATATATTAGGCCTATACGCCTGGGAATAAAATCCATCCGGCAAAACTACTTAAAGGAAAATCATAAATTGGCCCTTAAAACATCATACTAACCGCATGATCCGGAGATCTACAGATCTGCGGATATCTCAGAGAGTTGCTAGACTTGAATGACACGGGGCACGTTGCTCGTCGAATCGATAGCCACTGAACAGTAAGGTTCTTTAAGGCTCCTTATCCGTTCAAAAAATTATGATTGTTTTAGAATTTTTCCTTATGATCAAACATATTTCTGAACATATTATTAATGTTACTACTTAGAACAGGGCCCTTGCGATTTATTGGTATATATTTGAAACCTACAGTTTGAATTTTTCATTGATATTTTTTGTTTCAAAACTTACTTACTTAAAAAGTTGATTCGCCCATAAATATTTCCGTTGAACAGTTTTTTAACTTCGGATAAAACTAATATTTTTATCTGATTGTAACAATGAGTTGGCATCTTTCCTTCCAATTCGTTAAGCTAGAAACGTGTTTCCTACCTGAATGATGAGCAATTTAAAGGAAAAAGACCAAAAGAGCGGATTCAGTGACCAGTTAATCTGTAGAGGCTGGCACAGCTGAGTGCATTTTCTGCCCACCGCACAAGTATCTTTCCTCCACACTAGAACTCATTGACATTATCTAATTTATTGATCGAAACTTCTTTGGGTTTGGGTTTCATACATTTTTGTTGCCAAACTATTGTGAATTGGATGATCTTTTTTCAACGATGAATATAGATCAACTCGATGTTTTGGACGTCAAATAAATAATTTATAATCTTAATAATTCTAAGACACCTCAAAACAAGATATATTAGGTATTTAGATGTGTACATGTAGGTATAGTTTTGTATATTATCACAGACCACCCCCACTAGACGGAGCATGTAAGGCACATGTAAGGCGACCCGCGCGCACCAACGATATGGTACGGCAAAACATTAAAGTACCAACACGGCGGCCACCGTTTAGTTGCGTCCATGTTTATGAGGTCTCTCTACACCACTTAATACTACAATTTACCATGTTATTTATTTAATTTCTTTTCTCGTTGACGTACGCATGGATCATAAACAAGGACGCAACTAAACGGTGGCCGCCGTGTTCATACTTTAATGTTCTGCCGTACCATATCGTTGGTGCGCGCGGGTCGCCTTACATGCTCCGTCTAGTGGCGGTTGTCTGTGTATATTATAGAATATTTGAAATTAGCAGTTTCTTTTTATTGTGTTAGAGATACCATACATCATAAGTCCTTATTGTATAAACAACAGATTTCAAATCAAAAACACATGTAATTAAAGTGATCGATCGCTATATCGCGTCCTCTAATAAAAATCAGGAAGCGGAGCCTCACTAGTTAAGTATTCAAGCATCAAGGCTTTTATTCCATTTCGCTAGTTTAAATCTAACTCGGCTCACATGTCTATACCGACTTAAGTACAATCGACTTTAACATGGTTCTTCGGAAACTGTAGCCCTGTTGTTAGGGCCATTATTCTGGCCATTAATTTCGATGCTGGCCTGCAGCGCTAACGAGGAAATCGAAACTAGCACCCCGAACTTCGTAACGCGAGGAATTGACCTAGCAACACTGCACGGCAACCACCAATTAGAAATTCTGCGCTCCTAGTACTCTTAGCTGCATGCGGAAATTGTACGGTATCAGGCAATATACATTCAACGAAAATTAACCGGAACTTTCGATGAACGTACCTTTAAAATTTTGAAGTTAGCCCTATCCAGAAATAAAAATGGCCTGTAAGCTCTTAAAGAAAAATATCACAACCCCAAACTCAATGACTTCACATATAGTATAATACCGAAATTATATAGACATTTCATTGTTACAGTTTTATAATAGTCAAGATATTTTTTGTTTAAAATTGGTACAGTATTATCATAATAATAGTGTATGTGGACGGGTGTTCAGTAAGCGGACAAAGCCTCGAAGCGTGGCCTTTGGCATTCACACCGAGCGCGACTGAAGCCAGCAAAGGCGCGAATTCGAGTGTACTTTAATATCGCCAAATAAGTGATGTCTCTGATATACCTCAGGTATAGCCTTTAGCTTTCGTTAAAACTCGATGTTTGCTATTCAAGCTGCATAAAGTGACATTTCTCGTTACTATACCCGTTCAAATTAAGCTAGCGCCTGTTAACTATGAGGTCACATTTAAATGAGGCGCAAACTTAACGCGACCGGATTGGCAAAATAGCGATATACTAGATATATCACCACTTCGGGGATCTCTCTGAGATATCAAAGAGGCATGTATGGAATTAGGGCCCAGTGCACGATACCGACATCCACCTAGAAGCTTATGTCCTGAGCTAAGCGCTCGCCTCTCAAAACATTTTATGCGGCTTCCCCGACACATTCACACTTTACTTCAATGCAAATATGTGTGCATGGGTGAAATTGGTAGATAATAAGGGTGAATTCCAACAAGCTCGAAATTTACCTAATTTTAGTGTTTTTTTTTATTTTTAATGTTAGACCAGGCGGGGCGCACTCCGCGATTAACGTTTCCCGCTACAAGTACATGCCGGTGGCCGCATGCATGCGGACTATTCAGTGGCTGACACGCTCTGTCTCGGAACGCACGTACCTACACGATTTTCGCGCGCGTCTCGCTCACGATTTACGTCGCAAGTGAACGTTCCGCATTCATCTGTTGATACCAGTGTTATATTATAATATAAAGTGTTTAAATGAGTAAAAAGACAGCGAAAAGATATTGTATCGCAGCGGGTTGTAGGAACAATGATCGAAATTGGAATCACGCGTTTTTAGTTCTCCCAACACGTCCGAAGGATGCTGAAAGGTAAGAAAATGAACATAATATATAATAAGTAGTAACTGAATAATAATAAAAACATATTGCAGGTGTATCTACTTCCATATTTAACACTGGTTACTCAGAACAATTTTAATTGTCAATTGTAGATTATTTGCTGATACCTATTTGTCAATTTAAATTCTAGTAAAATAAGTATGTCTACTACTAAATCAACAATCATAGAGGTTTTATAATAATATTTAATATCAAGTTTGTAAAATTACTAGTACCTAATGAATAAACGATTGAGTAATAGTTTGATAGGTAAGTATATAAATATATAAAAAATGAGTTAAAAGAAATGTATTGGAAGAGATCCCTAATAGGGATAACTTCGCCTTCGTACATGTTTTATTTGTTACTAGCGACCCGCCCCGGCTTCGCACGGTGCGTCCGTGCGTATTTTTAATGATCTAAGCATACATAGGGGCAGACAGACAGACATCAGGAAACGACTTTGTTTTATACTAGGTGTGTAGTGATGAATATATATAAATAAATAAATAAATATCGGACAACTAAGCAAAAACAAAATGAAGCTCAAGAATTTAATTGCATGTTAAGGTAACGCATTCGTTGCATTATTTTATTATATTATACGTATTAAAATGTTTAATAATTAAGCTAAACTGTTTTGCGGCCTGGTGGTTTTTTCGTCCTAATTCTGAGATTGATTATTTTATAGTTAAATAATGAAATAATAAATATAATGGCGCCAGGGGGCACGCCGCCTGGTCAAATGTGTCAGCAAGCGCTTGCGGGACGCGACAGGCGATCCACGCGCGGGCAGCTTTCTCGCGCAAAGGTTAGCCATTGCTATCCAGCGCGGGAATGCTGCCTGCGTTTTGGGTACCCTACCACGGGGTCCCGATCTTTTTTAATGTTATTTAGTTATAGTTCCTATTTTAATGTTTTTATAGACATAATCTTGTACATCTCCTCTATATTATAATATAAATTATAACATATGATATTTTAAAAAATATAATGTATGAAGAATATAAATATATTGCTCTCTATATTGAATGCAAGAAATAAATGGGAAATACATTTTTATTTTTAGTCGTTGACAGCCCTCGCTATCGGCGGCGCGGCAAGCGAGCCAATTCATTTTCACCGTTGGCACGCAGCTTTAACGTTCCGTTTGGCTTGCGCTGGGGACGACGACTTGAGAAGGGCCATAAATCATATTTTTTCGGCTAAAAAAAGCGGCTTTTGTAAAGATCAAAGTAGTGTGCCTTCTGTACTTGTACTATTATCTATTCTGTGGTTAGACTCAAAATTATATATCAATAATACGAATAAAGTCATAACCAATATTGTGTAGTAATGGCACAGAATAGATAATAGTACAAGTACAGAAGGCACACTACTTTGATCTTTACAAAAGCCGCTTTTTTTAGCCGAAAAAATATGATTTATGGCCCTTCTAAAGTCGTCGTCCCCAGCGCAAGCCAAACGGAACGTTAAAGCTGCGTGCCAACGGTAAAAATGAATTGGCTCGCTTGCCGCGCCGCCGATAGCGAGGGCTGTCAACGACTAAAAATAAAAATGTATTTCCCATTTATTTCTTGCATTCAATATAGAGAGTAATATTTTTATATTCTTCATACATTATACATATTTATTATTTCATTATTTAACTATAAAA
The DNA here is from genome assembly GCA_905147355.2 of Apotomis turbidana. Lineage (NCBI taxonomy): Eukaryota > Metazoa > Arthropoda > Insecta > Lepidoptera > Tortricidae > Apotomis > Apotomis turbidana. The sequence continues at coordinate 15,995,222 of LR990288.1, read as the reverse complement.
TAATCAATCACTGAATTTCGACGAATTGAATCCACCACCAGGCCGCAAAACATTTTAGCTTTATTTTTAAACATTTTAATACGTATAATATAATAAAATAATGCAACGAATGCGTTACCTTAACATGCAATTAAATTCTTGAGCTTCATTTTGTTTTTGCTTAGTTGTCCGATATTTATTTATTTGTTCATATATATTCATCACTATACACCTAGTATAAAACAAAGTCGTTTCCTGCTGTCTGTCTGTCTGCCCCTATGTAGGTATGCTTAGATCTTTAAAAATACGCACGGACGCACCGTGCGAAGCCGGGACGGGTCGCTAGTTACAAATAAAACATGTATAAAGGCGAACTTATCCCTATTAGGGATCTCTTCCAATACATTTCTTTTAACTCTTTATTTATATATTTTATATACTCACCTATCAAACTATCACTCAATCGTTTATTCATTACTTACAAGTAATTTTACAAACTTGATATCAAATATTATTATAAAAACCTCTATGATTGTTGATTTAGTAGTAGACATACTTATATATTTTACTAGAATTTAAATTGACAAATATCAGCAAATAATCAATTCAAAGTTACATAAGTACTTAACAATTAAAATTGATCTGAGTAACCAGTGTTAAATATGGAAGTAGATACACCTGCAATATGTTTTTTATTATTATTCAGTAACTACTTATTATATATTATGTTAATTTTCTTACCTATCGGCATCCTTCGGACGTGTTGGGAGAACGAAAAACGCGTGATTCCAATTTCGATCATTGTTCCTACAACCCGCTGCGATACAATATCTTTTCGCTGTCTTTTTACTCATTTAAACACTTTATATTATAATATAACACTGGTATCAACAGATGAATGAGGAACGTTCACTTGCGACGTACATAAATTGGAAGAGCGTGCGCGCGAATTTCGTGTACGTGCGTTCCGAGACAGTGCGTGGCAGCCACTGAATAGGCACCATGCATGAGGCCACCGGCATGTACTTGTAGCGGGAAACGTTAATCGCGGAGTGCGCCCCGCCTGGTAATGGCCCTTTGTTATACATAGTAATAGTTTTAAAGATATTATGATTTTAGTAATTTGCCTACCACCAAAATTGCTTGTGTCCACAAAAATTAGATATTTTGGCCACCAAAATTGTACATCTACACCAAAATTAGTTACTTGTGCTAAAAATTAATATTTTTTAATGAAAATAAGGGAAAATGAAAAGAAAGTAAATGTTTTATAAATAATTTTTATTCTACCAAAATATCTATGAAAATACAATCACGAACTCGTTTGTAACAACAATATATTTTTTTCTTTTCGAGGACTTCTTCTCTTGATTGATTTTACTCAAAAAAAAATCAATTATGAATAGTAAAAGTAATAATTTAGATTAATTGTATGCATGTAATGTATCTAAACACTTTATTGTACACAATAACAACATATTCAAAAAAATAAGCATGTACAAAAGCGAACTTATCCTATTAAGGGATTTCTTCTAATTTACCTTCGAGTAAATTAATGTTAAACACACATATGGTAGACAAACCAAGCAACATGTACAATACGATAACTTGAAAAAATTTTGTACAAACATTTTTTACAAAATGAAAATACAGAACCCAAATGAGAGAGAGATAGGCCAACAGTCAATGTAATACATATTACATAATATCTATATAACAACATATAACATAAATATAATCATAATTATAACAAAACTAGCAACCTAATCAAATAATCGTTCGTTCGACAGCCACAATTTCTTTAACTTCCCCTTGAGCGATGCTACGGACTGCGTCTGCCTAAGGGCGGGAGAAAATTTATTCCATAATTTCACGGAGCGCACAGCAAAAGACACGTCGTAAACATGAGATCTATGCAGTGGGATAGATAGAGCCAGATTCGCACTAGACCGCAGGCGATCGCCACTACCATCCGCCATGTAAAAGAACTTCTCTGCAAGATACGGAGGAGAAGAAGGAATGAAAAGGACATTATACAAAATACAAAGAGCATGTAAGTCTCTGCGCTGATGGATCGGAAGCTATTTAACTTGAGCGCGGTATTGAGACACATGATCAAACTTGCGGAGACCAAAGCAAAAGAGAGCGGGGAAGCATGATCTTCGTATAAAGAGGAAGGAAATTCCGCAGACACCTCAATAAATGAAGGGACGCGAAAAGTTTCCAACTGATCTCAGAAATATGAGGTGCCCATGACAAAGATTGATCCATGGTAATGCCAAATTTTTTTACAGTAGAAGAGAAAGGTACAGGCGTATTATCAAAGAAAATAACTGGCTTAAGTTGATCTGAAAGCTTGGAAATAAAATGTGGGCTTCCAACGACAATAGCCTGCGATTTCTTGGCATTCTTCATCAAACCAAAGAATCAAGCCCAAGCACGGATTGATTTCAGGTCTGAATTGATTTACGAAACCAAGGAGCCAAAATCATCAATGCTGGCCGCCGCATAAAGCTGCAAATCGTCTGCATAGAGATGGAACGAGGAGGAGAGTGACTTGGTGATTCCTTTAATGAAGACAGAAAAGAGTAATGGAGAGAGTATGTCATCTTGAGGGACACCAGCAGACAGTTCACACCAGCTAGAAAATCGGGCATCAACTCGAACCCGCTGTTGCCACCCAAAGAGGGAATCATAAGACGATTGTCGTCGGTGGTTGTGCTAAAGAATTGAACAAGTCTATTTAGATGTGATGAGAGACGTGGATTTACAAAGGATTCAATGATTTTGGATAAGATGGGAAGAATGGACATAGGACGATACTGCGACAAGTACGACGGATTAGGGGTTTTAGAGAGAGGAATCACATGGGCGTATTTCCAAATTGTAGGAAACGTGCCAGATGGGAAAGAAAAAATAGTAACATAGGAAAGGATAGGAGCTATAGAATCCGCCACCAGCATAAACATATCTAGTCTAGTATTACCCTCACCAACAGCTTGTAATATTAGATGGGCTCGGGGGGGGTTCGTTTATACTTGACTTCAAATAACTACACCCAGTTACAAATTACCACCAAAACCACCAAAATTGAACCACCCAAATTAGAAACAGTGATTAAAAAAATATTAAAAAAATATCTGTATTATTTACTTCCAATTTAACTTTATATTTAAAAAAGGAAACATTTAACACGTCTTACATACAATTCACACACAGTCAATTATTGCTAAGTCACTAGAAACATATACCACAAAACTTGTGTCAAAAAGAATTTTGAACACACCAAAATTAGATACTTACGTGCTGAGTGGACAGATCCAGCAAGTTACGACATGTGTGTCATCGCTCAATACCGGAGCGGAACTAAACGAACAGGTTAACACACGGATGTTGGTCTTGTTGCGTTTCGTTCAACCATAAACACATTTTCAATATTTACCACCAAAATTGTCAATTTCACCCGGACAACTTTTAGTGCTCAATTTTGAGTATCTATTATGTATTAATCTTTATTTATATATCCTTATAAGATACTTAAACTAATACAGATTATAAATAAATGCAAATTTTAGTTTAAAACATTGATGTTATGGCTCTATCAAAGACATTTAATGAGAAACGACGAATACTGTTAAATTAAACGACGAATAATTATCATTTTACTACTTATTACTTTTACAATACTTTGCGATTTGGCTTAAAATAAAACTTGAAAATAATTGTTTCACACTATAGTTATCAATTCCGCCGCAATTTTTTTTCGCTGAGATAATCACCCATAAGGTTTTTTACAATAACATGAATAATATATAAACTTACACGATATTCACAGATTATTATAACAATACGGGATTTAATCGCGTTCAAAAACTGTTTATTTTATAACCTCGACGTTTCAAACATGATGATCCATTCAACGTTAACCAACGAGACTATATACGTAAACATCATGTTTATAGTAACCTGAATAGTGTCCCATCATTATTACAAAAATTACATTCAGTGGGTCGTTCCGAAACCGTGACTGTAACGAGGCAGTTCAATATATCGGAATATTACTAACCCCAGATAATTAAATAATATTGTCTACGCGATAGGTCCCTTTTTGTCATAGGTAGTATACCTCGCGTGAGAAAGAGTCGCGTGTCCCGGTTGGGATAGAGCTGCCGATGCCGGTAGGATAGTACAGTAATAACTATGGCGGGAGGAGGGTTTTTCTGTAGCTTATTGTACATCTCTGTATGGCGTTGACTCACCTGTGCTTGCAGTCCCATTTAACCCAGGCCGTCTATGCGAAATTGCGAAACCATCTACAATTAAATCTAATCTTACTAAATTACGTACAACAATGTGCGCTAATATAATAATTAATAATAATGCATATATACGAGTAGAATCTCGTAACTTCGGCTACAGCATCGCTTGTAGCGCTACGAGATGCAAACTTGCCAACTATTAGATTTTGGGCGCAGTTGGTGCTAATCTAAAGACTTTACTCCGACGTATATCATCTTTAATAACTTACTTTTACGACGCTGAAGCTGCTACGTGTTAATGCTCTTCCATATTGCAAACGCTACGTACAACCTCCCTAGTAGACCGAAATGTATAATTAAAATTGTCTGCAGTAATTCAGTCTAGGAATATTAAAACTTCATTTCGATATTTTCTAGACACTTCGACTAATGCAATTTATTATACCTCAAGGGGCCAACAAACTTAGATAAGTACAATTTATTTAATTTCCCTTAGAATGGACGCCGGTCCCGTTTTCCTCAGATTTTTATATTATGTTGCATTAAATTTTTCCACAAAAGCATGTAAGTATTAACTGTAACGGTAGTGTTTTAAGGTGGTTGCAGAGGAAACAAAACTAGACATTCCACGCTAGATGGCGCTGGGAAGCAAGATTTGTAGTTTTTGTGTATTATTTCGTATGTGACTAAAGTCACTCGCCACTATACAAATTTTACTTCAAACTAAAGTTTGAAGTAAAATTTGTATAGTGGCGAGTCCGCGTATTAGTCTTTTATTCATGTAGTATTAGTAGCACGTCATAAATTGTTTTATTCTCCCATGTGTTGGCAATTTGTGAAAAATCAGCAAGTACTCACACTAATAGACACTAATTGTGAGTGTGTGCGGGTGATTCATTCATTAAAGGGTCGCGTATCATCTGTCAGTTTGATAGTAAGCGCTGAATAAATAAGCAGGCATGATATTTGATTTTGATGATGAAGTAAAGATGCACCTCTAGCACAACTGTGACACGCAACTCTTTCTCGCGCGAAAAATATTTCCTATCTCTTTCTTTGCGGTACTGTAGGAGACTGACGGGCGATGCTATGTCGCGTGACAAGAATCGTGCAGCCTAGTCGTATTAGACGGGCTGGATTGTCAAAATAAATAATACGAAGAAATTACAAATCTTTGGCAGTTCTACATTTTTTAAGTATGTGGTGAAATTAAATGAGTATTTTTGTTGGGTTTCTGTTCTGATATATTGTGATTCTGATTTGTGATGTTATTGAGTTTGTACTAAGTTTTTCTGAATGATTGATAGATTGGGTTAAAGCAAAAAGGGCCCAATTTTAGGACACATATTTTGTTGAAAAATATTTTTCACATTTTTGTTACTTTTTGATTAGAACTAAAGAATACATTAAAATAAGTATCTTTTATAAATTACAATTGTTTGATTAACTTGCCCGTTTAAGAACTAGAGTGGTCCTAAGTTGCCATAGAATTACTACGTAGCCTGGGACTACTTGTACTATCATCCATTCTAGATGGACTTAGAAATTTACGATGAAAAAAAAACTCAAGTATACCTCTGTTTTTTATTACTTACCTAATGACAAGATCGGGCCCTTTTTCTATACTCTGACCTGATATACAAAAACCCGACATCAAGTATAGTAGGTACTGATTAGGGTTGGGATTTTCGTGATTCTAAATATAACTACTAGAACTACTACTAACTGAGCGCAGCACCAGTTGTTTGCGCCACGCTTCACGACCCCGAGCTAGCTCGCGCCATATAAAAATATATTACAATATATTGTTATTATGTACATATATGGATCTTAGAATCACCAACCACTAAATAAAATAAAACAATTTTTGTTACGTGTAGGTTTTATTATAATACTAGTGTTTGCGTGAGTTGTAGACGTCGCTTTAATTCGAAATGGTGTATACGTTGTAATATTATTTTAGGCAACACGCATGTTTTGTAGAAAATTATAAGTTTCTGCAGCTTTTCTTGGATGAAGCCTTCATCTGTTTGAACTTTAATTGACATTATTTTTGTTGATAATTCAATGAAGGAAATCATCTTGCAGTAATCCCTTTTGATGAAGCTCTAAGCTGGCCTTGAATCTGTAATGAAATTATTTATTACGTCACAAAAATGCCGGCAATGGAAACGGCTGCATGCATGTCCTATCTTACAGGGTGTTAGGGTAATTAGTGTTATTACAGGGTATCCTTCAAGGAGGAAACTTAGTCACTGAATCGATAATTCCCAAAAGGATTTGGTTTCCCACACCTATTGAAAAACATGGCTAGGTCTTGGTATCAATTCAGTCAGAGAGAAGAAACTACCTATATGAACCCACTATGAACAGCTTTGTTTTTTTTTCATCACCCAAAGCGAGCGATTGCGTTCAGTTTTTGTGGTTGGTTACGGTTGTCATCACGCCATGCTTGTCTTCGCCTAAAAAGAAAATAGCGCGAGACACCTCTTTCACGGCAGGACGCTTAGATTTGTAATGTTTTCAAACACAATACTTTCACCGCAATTTCTGACCCATGATATCGCAATATCGTTTAGGGATCACTATGTCCTGAGTTCACATGTTTATTATTATTATATGCACGTTTCATTATTCACACTTTGCATAAAGTAAAAACTCACGAAACGAAAAAAATTTAAACCAAACATGATTCATTTTATACGAATTTCCACAATTGACATGACAGTATTGACACAATTCATTATTTCATTCACAAGATTTAGTGCGTTCGAAATCTGTTCCACTTTATTGTTATGAGCAAATAAACACAATAGGTATCTTTAAAATCCAAATGTTTCCAATTATTTGTTACATGTTTAATGAAAGCTGTAATCATTTAAAAATAAACTGTTTTGCATTCATATCGAAACATCAATTTAAATTTATTATCCCAAATCATAAGTTAAGTAGTATTATATTTCAGAACGCACTGTTCATGAATAGCTTTACGTGCGCTTACGTTTGTATATGTGTAAAAGCAACGCACACATACATATATGGACAATATTTCAACGGGTTTTAAAGCTTTAATAACTTTATAATTGTATGATTTATAGCAAAACTGATTTCCTTGGCGAGTATAAGATCGCTTAAAGATTTTTTTAAGAATGTTTAAGAACCTAAAGCCATAACCGCCTAAGTGTGTATTGATCAAACGATTTGTATGAAAGTGACACCTCTGCAACCACCTTAACAGGTATTTTTAGCTTCACTAGTAAATAACTACCAACCTAACTAACAAATATTGAAATCAATTCTTGAAAGACCACTTTAACCTATTTTTAATTATCGTATCGAAATTAAATTCTGTGTATACTATATTATAGTAAAAGGTGGCAGCCACTTTATCAGTGTTTTTTTTAATTACCATATTCGCGTAAAAAGTATCCTATAACCATATTTGAACGTTCAGCTAAAAAATCGATTACCAAAATCGGTTTGGCAGTTTCGGTGTGATGGGAAGACAAAGAAAATTCTTGAATGAGCCAGGATACCGGAACTTTTCGGTGGCTATTTTACAAAAAAAAACGGAATAGGGCAGTTTCAAAGTATTTGCAATATGTTCTAGGTACTTTAATTATTTTTTCCTGTTATAACTAACATTACTAAACCATGAATACAAAGATCAAAGCTTAAAGAAAAATTGAAAAAGGAGCTACCTGGTGGAAGGGACCGGGAATCGAACCCGGTACCTCTGGATTACCCACATTAAAAAATGAGACATTACATGTTTCATAAATTTATAACATTACTAAATCAAAAGATTTTATTCTGTATTTTGCTGCCGCATCTAGAGTATCTAGACGAACGTTTTTATTTATTAAAACAAAAAGTCCGTACAAATTGCAGACTTCGTGATAAATGCCAACGTTTTATATGAGTACCTAGTTAAATATGGCTATAGTATAACCAAATAGGTGCTTATATGATACTATTTACTCGTGTATGGTAAATCAAAAAAGAGGGTTGTGACTTTATATTTTAGGATGCGGACAAAGTTACGGACACTTTCTAGCGATTTGAAACAAAATAACACCGCCTCAAATTGGGCCACGGATCCCTCAGTCACTGCTATATTTTATTAGGTGTCATAAAGTGTATGATTGAAAGGAATAAATATACACATATTGCACACTCTGTCGTTGTTATCGAGTCCGCAATATAGGATGATAAAAAGACGTAAAAAAAACCGTAAAGCTGTACCTATCAGCTATAAAATCGACACTTTTATTACGATCGCTACCTATTCTCGTTATTTATCTTCAGGATAACTTATTGTGATTTCTGAACCCGATATGAACTTTCATGACGCTTTTATGTTTTTTTTTTTTAGTTTCGCAATAGAATAACACACTACAGAAGGCCCCGCATTTTGATCTTTGCAAAAGTCGCATAAGAACTGTATTTTTCGAGGGTACCTAGGAGTCGGGTTGCATAAAGTTAAAGTCATATTTTAGATAGGCATATGTGAATTCGTCATACTCATAATTGCGCATAACTGCAAATAGTCATACATTTATGCGCATAACGCTTTTAATCATAATCTTTAAGAACATACTGTGTAATGGGCATAAATTTGATGCGCATAAAATGATTTATGCATACTTTGTAATGGTCATAAATTGGTTACTCATTAAACAATGTAACCATAGAGGTCGCTAAGGTGTAAAAACCTTTCAAATAAACAATGCAAAGATCGACACACAAAGCATAAGGAAAAATTCGTCAGGTCTACGTGGAGCGAGGGTAGCGAAGTGGCTAACGCGCTGGACCGGTAATCCAGAGGTACCGGGTTCGATTCCCAGTCCCTTCCACCAGGTAGCTCCTTTTTCAATTTTTCTTTAAGCTTTGATCTTTGTATTCATAGTTTAATGTAACCATACTTTATAAACGCATACGTTGCGAAACGCATAAGCCTACGTTTTTCTTAGTAGCCAATTGTTAATTCACAACTTCGCTCGCTCGTTAGGGTCGCAGTTCAACCTAACACTCCTCCTCGCTTCGCTCGTCGTCGTACCTAACCTAAGCCAAGTCGGACCTTTTAAAAATAATTATAATTATCAATATTATGACTTGATAAGTGTATGACTTTTGCAATTATTACTAAAAATAATTATAATTATCAATATTATGAGTAAATGAATGTATGACATACGACATTATAGCTGAAACAAATATGACGTAGTGAAATTATGACAGCTAAAAATTATGACATCGTACAATTGCTGCTATAAAAATATATGGGCAGTAACTTTATGCGTAAAGTGTTATGACAATCGATATTAAGACAATAGTTGTTATGCGACTAGAGGGTTGCCCATTTTTCGTAGGTACTGGTTGCTTGTGTAAAATATGACGTGATTAGTCGTCGAGCGTGATATCGCGACAGACCAACGCAAAGAACGCGCGCCTGACAAAAGAGTTTTCCAATATATGGCGAAAGCTGGTGCAGTAGTCCGTGATGCTAGTTTTTCTAGGCTTTTAGCGCGGCTAAGTGAACTCGTCTTGATATTTGATCTATCTGACACAATTCGACCTACTCTCAAAATCAATCTCAAGTAGGCATCAAGACGCTTATATTATTCAACGTACAAGTCACATTTGTGTTCGTCACATAAACATTTAGCCTTGCCGGGATTTGAATCCAGGACAGGCCACTTCAAAGTTTGACCCGACGCATCTTGACTGCTATCTGTATGTAAACATTAATAATAATAAGATTTAATTGTTTTTTTTATTACATTCGTTGTTTTTCTTGATTGATATGCAACATTGATGTTATCTTAACATTATCGTTTGACTATCAACCCCGACAAACAATGCGTTTGCTGGTTAACTGGTGTTACTATCGAGGTCCGCACGGAACCGTTAAAATGTTAGGGCTTACTACATCCGTTCACATACAAATCCCAAATTGTCCACTTCCTAGGTCGTAGAGAGTGTCCACATTTTCATCTTAGCCACGTTCTCCAATATTCCTATCTTGTCCACATTCGTATCTCGTCAATATTCCTATATATTATCGACATTTCCATTTTGTCCACACACCCATCTTGGCCACATGCCGATTCAAAATATCCACTTCCTTCTTGTCCACAGTCCCAATTTAAGTTAAGAATATGGACAATGGGAATTTGAAGAGATGGAAATATGAACGAAATTATTTGAATGTGGATAAAATGGTTATGTGAAACAAGTTGGGATTGTGGATGTGATTGGAATGTGGAAAAAATGAATCATTCATGGACGACTTGGGAATGAGGACTAAGTAAATAGGAATGCAGATAAAACGAATCATAAGTGGACGGGTTGGGAATTTGGGTGAAATGGGTATGTGGAACCAGGGATCACATACTTACCGGTATTCGGTTCCATACAAATCCCGTAATCCAATTTCGATTATAATAACACATTTTTATATTTTAGTGGGCTAATTTGTAACTTCTATACCAATATGGAAAATTTATTTTGTGGCATTTGAAAGAAATCGCTTTATTTGAAAGATATTTAAATTTTTATTAATACCGGTAACGATCCCTGTGTGGAACAAGTGAAACGCGTCGAAAGTAGAACGTATATAAGTTACGCTATGGAACGTATGTCACATGACGGGTTCTGCTCGTAAATGAAACCGTTACAAAGTAAAATAGAATTCAAATATAGAACGCAAAGGGAATAGCGGAATCCTTTATGCACGTAGCAAACAGCTTGGTGACCTTTACCATATACAAAGTTTTCCAACTTTACGACTAAACTCAACTTGTATAATAAAGTGAATAGCGCGGACTAAAATGAATTCTCTTTTCATTACGTAATAATTTACCTTTAGATGACCTTAATAAATCTGTATACTTAAAGAATAATAGCCTATACTTAGGCCCGGACTTTGTAACGTAAGACAATAAGTTATCATTTTAGATTGCCCGTGAGCGATTTTTATTTAGGTATAGGTATAATCCTTTGTAGGATAGTAAAATGTTAATTTGATCTTACTTGTCCCATTTTATAAACAAAACTAACCTCATAATTGAGGCAAGTAAATCAATTCATTTATAAAATTGGTAGCGTGATATCCAAAATTGTGTCTCAGTATTTAGGTACTTCGTTTATGAAAATTGCAATTTTGCAAGAAAAGTTATACTTTAAGGTTAGAATCTTGTATTATCAATTAGACGAGTATGAACGAATAGACTGTATTGCTCTTTAAGGATATTGTACTATGCGCTGTTATGTAGGCAAGTCTTTTCATGTTTGGGACCTATTTAATATTTAAGAGCCATTCCGATGAACATGACAAAAGGCGGCAAGGACGATCCTTTCACAATGCATTTCCGTTTAGGCGTGAATAATTGAAGCACCCAGTTTTTTTCTTCCAGCAAGCCTTTTAATAAATGCTTTAAAACAGTAATTTTTTTTATATTATATGAGTAAAACACGTAGGTATACTTAAAATGTATTTACGTGTTTCGTTACCTTCTGTTGACTTAGTCAAAATCATTTTGAATATTTCCGCGGATACAATACGGAAATAGATAATTAATTTTGAGATATTTTATCTAATAAAATACAACTATTCACCATGCGTCTGGAGAAGTGTGCCAAACAGCAACAGGACTAACCACGCAAGTTGGATATCGGACCATGGGCACACCAAAAAGAAGAAGCCGTCAAGATCTGCACTACAGTGCCACGAACGCCTCAAATAAGTGGCAAAGTTTCTGTACAAACCATTGATAGAAACATCAAAGCTTAAAGATAAATTTAAAAAGGAGCTACCTGGTGGAAGGGACCGGGAATCGAACCCGGTACCTCTGGATTGCCGGTCCAGCGCGTTAACCACTTCGCTACCCTAGCTCCAAGTAGCCTGACGAATTTTTCCTTACGCTTTGTGCGTCGATCTTTGCATTGTTAATTTTGAATGATTTTTACACCTTAGCGACCTCTATGTGAAACTCAATACGTTAATATTCACAGCTTACCGCTACACTTTACAGCAGTGAACGAGCAAGCGAGAGTTGGCGCTGTTAGTTTTATAAATTTAAGAAACATGTAATGTCTAATTTTTTTAATGTGGGTACACCACAATCGTTATTGAAATTAAAAAAAATGATACATTACATGTTACAATGAAACATTCGGCCCATGGGGACCAGGCGCCAAGATTATCTTTAAAGAGATATCGGAACGCCTGGTCGAAGCTTCAGGTGACCAGAGGGCTGGCAGCTACTTTGGACAGCGACTGAGCCTCGCCATCCAAAGAGGCAACGCTGCCAGCCTTCTAGGTACAATATCTACTGAAGGCGACCCGGCGGGTATTTACAACCTTTAGTGTCTATTTTAATTATATTTAAATTGTACGCCGGTTATCGGTAGATTGTGAAGAACTATAATATAATGTAAGACCTACTTTTGTACTCACAATATTACAATAAATATATGATTAGTTGTTTATTAGGTATTTAGTTTAAGTAATAAGTAAGTTTTTTTAATAAGTATTTGAATTAAATTAATATGTACATGATTATTTTCAATTACATGTTTCATAAATTTATAAAGTTTCTATAATTTTCCATCACGTTACATAAGTGCAAATGAGACCGGTGCTTTGACAACAACACACAAAATGAAAAGCAACTATTATCAGCAAAGCGAAGCCAAAGGTAAAACAGTCGTGTGAAGAAAATAGGAAAATGCCCAGTACTATTTCAATGGCAATATATATGCTATAGGCTAGTAAAATACGTAAAACTCGATCAGTGCAATTGGTAATCAAAAATCAATCAAAACATAAGTACTAAATTCACTTTTTGTGCTTACTTGTTTACCTGCTGGTATTTATTTTGTGTTCCCATATCGCCGCCGTTTGCAGCACTTACTCAATGTCATCAATGTGTAGTTTATTTTTGATCAAGTTCACTACTTACTTAAAGGTTGTCTGAAAGAGATCGCGTTATAGAATTATTGCAATAAAGCATTTTTGTATTTTTATATTCTAAATTAGTTTAATTATTTATCCAAGTGACAAAGAAAACCCTAAACACAGTGTTTTTTGTAATATATTTTTATTTTACGTTACTGCTTTAATCGGCGTATTTTAGGTACCATTTAGTACATTTCATATATTCCCTAACTGCATCTTAACCTGTGAATTTTGGCGCTCTGGTGTGAACTGGGACGAAGCTATGAGGGTTTGAAAATGAGACGAAACGGTTCGAGAAAAGGTAGGTAGTGCCCCGCTTCTTTTTTGGTCGTCTTGGCGGGGGCACTACCGTGCCCCCAGATTCAGCGCCCTAGGTGTGTAATGAACGAGGTTAAAGTTGCACATTATCACACGTAACTATTAAATATGAATTGAAAATAATAGATAACTAATTCTCTATTTTCATATCGTCGAAAAAAAATGATCGACGATTGTTAAAACTGCGATAAGAATTATCTTTGCCGAAGCAGATTGATAGTCATTAACTTTTGGCCCATTTTGTAGTGAGTGATAAATAAAATGACAGCGCGATCATAGTATTAGTGATTCTGTAGTAAACACTGCACTGGAACGCGGGACACACGTCACTTATAACTAAGTAATATTTATAGTGAATTGCAAGGCAAGTGACGTGACTTTTATGTGAAAAATTCAGTGTAACTCAATTCTGTTATTGAATAATGTGAATGTAAGTAAAATACATTAATGAACTAACACTAAACGTTGTTAAAGTAAAAAAAATGTCTATTCTTAATATTGGAATATTGTAACGACAGATTGTATATTATCATAACAAATTTAATTATAGCGGGACATGTTATTGTAACATGTTCAACATTTCATCAAAACACTTTATGCTATTTATTGAACTTAGTACTCGTGAGGTTAAATACCATTAACGATCTTAAATCGGTTCCCATTAAACGGAGGGATACCTTTGCAATGGTGACCCCAGTCACGAAAAAAAGTACTAAATCAGAGGAAGTGGAAGTTTTATTGCACTTTTATGTTGTTAAGTAAAGGTAATTTTTTTAAATGGCGGTTTTATGGGATCTTAATTTGTTTGAACGTTTAACCTCTATTTTATTTATTATTATACAAATAGCTAACATAGAAAATCAGTGGTTCTCGTGAATTTGTTTCGAATTTGTTGCAATTTGTATTTTTTTACGCCATCAACCCCCAACTCCGCCATTTTGAAATAATTCGAAAAACTGAAGCGGAAACCTACCTACTTACAATTTTTTTGAGAATCGGTTGACAAATGCGACCTCTAGGCGAAAACAGCTGTAAGGCTTTGGATATCCAAACATCTGCACTGATTTTTTTTGGGTCAATCTTAACGGAAATTAAGATTTTGTTTATGATATCCATTTCATCCATTACATTGATCTACGACTAATATTTTCAAAGCAAAGCGTGTTCTAACTTAGACTGTGCCTTCCCTTTCCATTAGGTAATGGTAAGAAAAAAGTCAACTAAATACAAACAATCCTCCGTACAAAGTAAAAATACACACCGCATACGTTTTGTGAACATAGGTTCACTATTATATTAAACAAAACATGTTTTGAAGGATTGGTTTCACGATCGTTTAAAAAATAAATAAGTATGATACTTTAGTTCAAACTCGTACTAATTACAATTATTTTTCCAATGGAATTTATACCACATAGAGTTGTGCACTAACGTCCTAATTGCAACTACTTTTTCCGAAAAGTTAGTACCTACGATTGTGCTCTAAGGTATCGCTATATCAATTATTACTCAATATTAAATAGGCACGTCTTTAAAAAAAGTTAATACCTCTTTAGTGAAATTGTAATAAAAATAATCAGTTCATAAACAATATTGATTAACATTTTATATTCATAAAATCTATAGTTATTTATTATGACTATTCCGGACACGTTTATCGAATGTGAAAGGTTACGTCGACTTATCTAATTCTAATAGTCCCAACGTCAATATATCTATAATCCAACTCAATGCGTACAGTTGAATTAGGACACCAGAGGACGGGTGCACTTAAAATAACAACATTGGTCTAGTTGTGAGTTCTAATGAACTAAGTGCAACTGTTACATAATGAGGGTTAAGGCCCCTCCCTAACATGAGTGTGGTTTTATGGATAAAATCACACGAGGGGCCTAGTCATGTACATACACTGCTTTATTTATACCAGCGGTTCTCAAATTGGGCCCCGTGTCCCCATAATAAGCAGAGCCGCGAGAGGACAAAAAATATTTACCTATCAACCTGACAGCTCCTGTTAAGTAATGTTAAAAAACGTTTGAGAACGCTACTATTAAGGAAAGTTTGAGAACCGATGCTCTAAAGGAACGAACTGGTTCTAGGAATGTTTAAGAGCCACTGTTTTATATGATCATTCGAGAACTACTGCTATAAGTATAGGGAAGTTTAAGAACCGCTGATATTATTTTTGAACTAATTTTCTTGTATACACGATGATTCTTAATCGGTGATCAGGAGTAGATAAATATTAATATCCAGTTAAAATTAAACTTAATAGGCGAGGTCGCACGCAATTACCTCACTGTTTCATTGATTAAAAGTTAAAACATAATTAAAACTAATAACCACTAGATACATGGTCATCCTACATTGAAGTACGATACCTACGTCAAGTGCCATCGGCACGTAACGAAATTTCCTACGACTTTGTTTATGTAATGCCAAGTTATTACTCATACTCATTATTCAAGAGGTTGTAAGCTCATTAGCTCATAGATACAGATTAGTAATTAGGGTGGCAAGGAATTTAAGACAAAATTAGTTTCAAAATAAAGAATATCATAAAAAAAAACAAGTTGGTTACGTAAATACGACTTCTACGTGACCGCCATTAATTACCGAGTTAGAAAAGTTGACCTGAAGTGTAGGTACATGGAGTGCAGTACTACCAGTAACTAACCCCGCGGAGAGATGAAGCGGCGGGGCCGGCGAGGAGAAACTAATAAATGAGTAACGTTCATAACGTCATCATTATATATCGTAAAGTTATGAAATAGCACGACTGATTTAGCACATCCTCGCCGTCGCCTTCGCCTCATATAGTAATTATATTAGGTATTTGGGTTAGGAGCAAAAAGTTTGATAAAATTAAGGCGTAATAGTTAGCCATACAAAACGATGAAACAAGCGATTGGAATAAGTTCCGTTGTGCGACAAAAATTAACGATACCATAAGGAACCTCAAAATAGAACGTTAATGTTATTGGAAAGTTAACTGTCGTCGCACAACGGATACTTTGATACAAATATTAATTGAGTGAGTTAAGGTGGTAAACTTTTTGGTCTTCACCCATTTACCTATACTTCCTGAAAATGAGAATGAAGTGAAACGAAAACTAAAATATTAAAACGAAAATATTTTCTCTCCAGGTTGACCTATGAAAATGGAAGAAACAAACAACATACGACAACGCATGCGTGGATCTACACCGAATGGAACTATCGCACATGAAGCCGAAAAGAAACAAGATCCAGAGTTCACACATAGAGAATCTCCCCTAACAGTTCTTATAAAAACCTCCCTTCACATAAGAGCCATATATCACATATTCGTCGTGATACTCCTGGTGCTATTATTTGACACAGTCATTTACGACCTCGTGGAACGTGGCACGTAAGTTAACTCGGGAGTCTGCGTCCACCCGCCCCATAGAAATAGAAGATACGTGACCGGCATGGCGGTTATATGGATTACCCCAATCATTGACCACTGAGTCGAGTGGACTATTATATTATATAGATCGTATATCATAATCAGTTTTTGCTTTCATTTGCGTACAGAATGATTCACTGTTTGAGCTTGTATTTTTTATTATGTCTATAACTTAGGGGTTTTACTTATTATTAATTAGAAGCAGGTAGGTACTTATTTCTTAAAAAAGTTTGTTTAAGTCTCCTTATCCGTTCATAAAATGAAATAGCTGATTGTATTGAACATTTTTCTCTATGATCAAACATGTTTCCTAGCATATAATTATCAATGTCACTAATAAGAACAGGACTATATATTTGAAACCTACAGCTTGAATTTTTCATTGATATTTTTTGTTTCAAAAATTATTCAGAATTGACAAAATTCACGCCAAAAACTGGTTTTCTCAACTGATTTTCGACTCCACGCAACGAAAGCATGAAATAGCTATGTTGGTTTATCATCATTTGCTAAACAACCTTTCTCAAATAATCACTTAACAAACAACGATTCACAAACGATTCATTTCACAAACCTGTCATTCCCTAAAATACTCATTTTATAAATAATTACTCGACAAACAACCAAGACAAAGTATTATTTAAAAACTATTCACTTCACTAATAAATCGTTTTTAAAATCAGTTATTTTGCAAAACATTAATTGATAAACTATTGTTTCATAAAAGAAGTTTCTATGTAACGAAACCTTTCTGGTAGCGATTCGGTTTTATTGGGGTCGCAGTTCAAACCTAACCTAACCGAACCGAATCTGCGCTACCTTTCTGGTAGCGGTTCGGTTTTATTGGGGTCGCAGTTCAAACCTCACCTAACCGAACCGAATCTACGCTACCTTTCTGGTAGCAATTCGGTTTTATTGGGGTCGCAGTTCAAAACTAACCTAACCGAACCTACGCTGCCTTTCTGGTAACGGTTCGGTTTTGTTAGGGTTGACGTTCACAGATAATCTAACCTAAAGACAAATCTAACCTACTATTCTGGTAGCCGATCCGTTGGCCTATTGAGCATATCATTGCTATTATATTTTATAATCTTTATACTAAAAGATTATTATGTATTATAAGTAATCGTTATACTTTAAGTATTTTGGAAGAGATCGCTATTTAGCGATAAGACCGCCTGTTGTTTACCTCTGCCTGTTATTTGAATGTATCTCATGTTGTGTTGTATATTCCTTGATGTTGGAGGTGTGCAATAAAGAGTATTTGTATTTGTATTTTATACAAACTGAAATTAGTTATTAAACGAAGTGTTTACCAAACATTGTATTTTGCTAGCGTTTTTTTACTGTGCGTTATTTTGTTAATTGCCGTGAATAATAAACGAATAATTTGTCAAATAGTGATTTGTAATATGAAGTTTTGTAAAGTAAATAATTTGTATCATGAACTATATATGTAAAACAATATTTTATGCAACGTCTAATTTGGGAATCGTTAATTTGCCTAACGTTGTTTGTAAAATGAATATTTATTAAAGGTTGTTTAGCAAGTGATTGGATATATATAACTCAGGGAAACGTATCACTTTAAAAAGTTGGTTGAAATTATCAATATATTTGTCACAATATAAAAAAAATACATTCTAAAATGTTTAAGGCCTCTTAATATTTGCAGTTGATTTTTTTATCTTCGTCCTGTTTAAACATACCTACTGTAAATTACTTAATATGACTCAGTTACAAATTGTGTTATAAGATAAAACACTATCAATTAATCAAAATAAAATGTGATTAATTTGACTATAGGTATTTCCGGTTCGATAATTCGCGCCTATGTATATCTATTCATACTTTACATATGCTCTAAATATTTATCGACTATTAAATGATAAGGACGTGGTTTTGTTACATTATAATTTATCTTATGTCACAGGGTGAACATAGCCATAAGCACAATAGCGTATGGGTTCGGAGACATCGGCCGCGGCGCCAAACTATGGCTCTATGAATTCTCCGTTGCCCTCGCGTTCTACCCGGGCTTGCTGCTCTACACTTCAGGAGCAAGATTACTAAGAAATAATTCGGGTAATAAAACTTCGTAATCGTTCTAAAATGATAGCCATTAAATGATAAAATTGCACGAATATTCATGAGCTAATTGGTGTTCAAATTTACGCCAAACAATGTAGATTTATGTATAGTCAATAACGTTTTCAATCAGTAGAGAGAAACAAACTTAAAGCTTTGATGAAAACAAAGGTAAGTAATCAATTTCGCTTCATAGTCGAGGTTTCATATAAAATACAAAACAATCTCGAAAGTTTAGACGAACAGGTAATTATTAACTTGGTCGATGTTGGCAATCATTCAACAAAATACGCTTGATCGTACTCCGTCGTTACTTTGGGAAAGTTTTTTCTTCGGGTACCTACTGAGATTAGGTATATATCACTTTATTGGACACGAAAAACATGAGGTCCATATTAGCTCTTATAAAACTCGTATTCCTATTTTTTGTTTTACTATCGATTTGTGTTCAAAATAGTCACATTTCAAGATTTTATTACTACCAACGGAACTCATAAAATACAGTCATCAACTTTTTTTTTTTAATAATACTGTCATTACTAAGAACATGTTTGAACTGATATCTTTCTTCATAACAGACAATTATCATGATTTTCTTATTAAACATTTGCACTCAAAATATTGTTCTTCATGGTGGTATATATTCAAAATCAGATTTACTTATAGCGTTAATTATTTCTATTAAAGCCTATTTTGTCATATAATCTTTTTCTCTCAGATCAATAATTACAAATAGCGGTGTCCAAATGTTATTTATTTACCAAAACTTTTTCTGCATGCAAGTATTAGTTAATAAACATGTTCGGTTCTGGCGCTTCGCCGGTCGCTACCGCTAAGTGAACTTTTAATTGAATTGAAATAATGCGGATAAAATAACATTTATGATTAAGAAATATATAAATAAAGAGTTCCGATGATTGACGTAAAAATATATGTGAAAGTATGCGCTCACAAATTTAATATGAAGTACATTTTAAAAGAAAAGGTATGTACAAAGGCGAACTTATCAGTTAACCTTTGAGTAAATGAGTGATAAACAAAATGTATGAGGCAATGGTAGACAAACCACGCAACATGTACAATATGAAAGAGAAAAACTATATAATAATTCTCATGAAAATGCATATACTAAATAATAAGATAAAAAGAGGAATAAAAGACTATATAATTGTTGATTAGTTGAATACGCGAGGGAAATAACTTAGCCGTGAGATGACGGGCAGGCCGCAGAAACAGCAATATGAAATAGCACCTACGTCGCCAAGTGGCCGTCGGCGACCACTTGACGCTAAGTTGGGTGTTTTGTTGCAACCGGCCCCTCCGTTCCCTCCAATTAGTCACTTGGATGGCCATATTTTGTATGACATTAAATACTACATTAATGAAACACATTTTCCGTCACTACATGTTTACGTTTTAATATTGAGCTATTTATAGACTGTATTTGCCTCACCTAACAAATAAGGGACCTTCTTCTATTTAAAGAAAAACATAAAATCTAAAAGTGGATCCGGGTCGTCTAAATAAACACCATAAAATAATGTAAGCATAATATAAGCATTTAGGTGGTGACTTCAAATAGGTAACACAAAACACTTGATTGTGGCTCAGTTATTAATAATAAATCATATTTTACTTTAAGTATGCTATTTCAGATGACAAACAAAGAGGAAAGTGTTAATTTAAAGTACTTTAAACCTCTTTGTTTTAAATTATAGTGATATTATAGGGCTATTAGTAATACACTAAGAAATTCTGTTAATTTCTAAAAAAAAAACAACGCTTTTCATGACTGGCCTGCGCGCGGTGAGCAAGGGCCGAGCTGATATATTATGTCTTTTGACATCCTGGGTTATGAGAGTCCTAAACCATGCCTCATCTAAGTCTTACGCCCATCCAACACCAGTTTCCGCCATTTGTCCCAAGCATCGGTCGCCAGATCTTGCGTTACAAAGATTGCGCCAAGCGAGACATGCACGCATTTTTAACATCCGTGTCCATAACTCAAGGTATTACCTAGGAATTAATAATTACTTATTTAAAACATGTTTTCTTCAATAATCCACCCAGCTTGAGTATTGGCGATTGGCTGTAAAGTAGCGATGTTTAGAATTATAGTCTCTATAATATACTTAAGTACATATTATGTCTAGCTAGATGTTACAATTCACAATTACTGAATTCAGTGTCCGTGTAATATTGACATTTATATTTCTTATAAAAGTACCTACCGACTCCGTTCGTGTTTTTATTGTGTAATCTGCACACAAAAGGTCGTCGCGGCGGGATTAATACAAGGCAGTGTCTGTGAAGCGGCAAATTGGCAGGCTTTGCGGGTAGGGTTGAGTGGACAATGAGCTAAGCCTCGGTGGCGCTCAATCAATGTGCCTCGTCTTACGGCAGGTGTAGGCGACTGACGTGTCACAGAGTATGGCATAAGTCAAATTGGCAGGCTTTGTGGGTAGGGTTGAGTGCACAATGAGCTAAGCCTCGGCGGCGCTCAATCAATGTGCCTCTTCTTACGGCAGGTGTAGGCGACTGACGTGTCACAGAGTATGGCATAAGTCAAATTGACAGGCTTTGCGTGTAGGGTTGAGTGGACAATGAGCTAAGCCTCGGCGGCGCTCAATTAATGTGCCTCTTCTTACGGCAGGTGTAGGCGACTGACGTGTCACCATAAGTCAAATTGACAGGCTTTGCGTGTAGGGTTGAGTGGAAAATGAGCTAAGCTTCGCTCAATCAATTTGCCTCGTCTTACGGCAGGTGTAGGCGTCGTAGTCAAATAACAATCTTCAAGAGAGAGAGAAGGAAATTTTTCACCATTTTCTGAATATCCGTTTCAAACAGATTCTATTTAAACCGTAGACGAATAATTTAGTGAGGAATGTGGTGGTATCTTTGAAAATAATTTTAATAACAATCCTCAATAGGTACCTATAATATGTAATACTATTAGATATTCTGTGCCTATAACCTAATTGAAAACGGAATATTTGTCATCAAAGTAGAATAGGTACCTCGTAGAAGTCCAGTGGAAGATATTATAATACTCGCATTAAGTTTAATATTGGCGAATGTTGAGGAAACCTCTTTTGAAAAATATACTTTGAGAGAAGCATGTTTTCGGTGCAAAAAGTTTTAATGGCCTCTTTTTTCGTCGCGGGGGAGGCGAACTTTAGAATCAACTTCTCCTCGTATCTATAAAGTTTTAAATGATTGTGCAATGGTATCTGGCTATAAAAAAAATATGGCAGGTCCTTGTTTTTTTTTATGATTGTTTCTTAAGTTGCATACAATTCTTAACTTTGATTCAAAGTAATAAACTGCATTTTCATCACCTGATCTATCTGGTTCTGCATCTAGTATACACCTATACTGGGTGATCAATCCAAATTGGTCAGTAGGGAGAAAATGAAAATTATAAGAGATAGGGAAATCTGTTCTTAGTGACCATGGCGTCGATTTTATATTTAATAAAAACTGCATTATTTTTTTTATTTAATATACATGATTTCATACATAACCCGGTCAAAACCGCTGTAAAGAATGTTACAATACGACATGCGATTACTTACAGAGTTTTTACTAGGTTCAATTCCTAGTTATGTACCTATGAGATTTATAAAAATAATGTTATGCAGTTTCTATTAAATCTAAAATCGACGCCATGGTTCCTAAAAACAGATTTCCCTATCTCTTATAGTTTTCGTTTTCTCCCTGCTGACCCATTTGAATTGATCACCATGTATACACTTTAGTGGGTCTGTGAGCTGCAGACCTCGCGAGTTTGTTTCGAAATGGCTGAAATTTTGTAATTTTTTTAGGTCTTTCAACTTCAATAAAATTCTAAAAACTGAATCGTCAAAAGAAATCTACAGTGCGAGAGGCGTCAGAATGCGATTCGCTTTTTATACCTGTCTCGCCGGCTCTTACGCAATCCAGATAAAGACCTCTCAGTTTTCCTAGGGCTCTCGGTCGTGTCTGGGTTTCGTGTACCCGTTTCCGTGTACCCGTTTCTCTGTTACACGGGAACGGGTTTCTGGCCCGTTTGGAACGTGTGATTAAGACTCGTGTACCCGTGTACCCGTGTACCCGTGTACCCGTGTACCCGTACGTGTACACGGATCTCAATCACACGCGGGTCCAACCCGCCATCGACGTGTTGTGGCCATCTAACGGTTATAGTCTTTTAAGAGCTATGGAGTGAGAAATGGAGTATAATAATCAGTGATCGTATTTTCTAGCATTTTTGGTACGATTACGTCAAATGACACGACAGCGACTTTAGTTTGTCGACGTGTATAATATAATTGACGTTTAAAATTATGTAATATTACGTTGTCGTTAAAAATGAAACGATATTTTTTACTTAATCAGCTATTATAATTGTGTCAATTCCTAAAATTTTTCGGAGGGTATAAATATGAACTATAATCTGATATAAGGATTTATTGCAACTGTGTTAGATATTTCCTCATATAGTAAATTAACCCTTCATTGCATTATGCATATTGGGTTGGGCTTAACATGTTCTGAGAATATTTTCTGTATTTGCGATTTGTTTAATACGCTATTTTATTTTTGCTTTAATTTTATCTTGGTTCAAACAAGCAGATTTTTTTTTTTCGGAAAAAACTATTTTGTATGACGTGACGTGATCTTTTTTGTAATAGATGTAAATCTTGTCCTCCGTACGTAATAATATAAAATCAGTTTTCCATTCAATAATGAACAAATTATCCGTTTAATTTCAATTTCAACTCAAATAATAACTGGTCCGGGCGGGTCGGTCCGACGTGTATTCAATACCCGAGTGAAGCCGTGACCCGCGAATCCGGACTCAAACTTAGAAACGTTTCCTAGAGGACACGTTTCATAGCGGGTCCGTGTAGACCCGTTTCCGAAGGAAACGTTTCCTAGCCGATTCGTGTAGATCGGGTTGTTAGTACCGCCGGTGTTAAGGACCCGTGTACATTTTTCCGCGTGTAACACGGGTGAAATAGAGCTCCCGGCTTTATTTCACCCAAACCCGAATTGCAATCTGCGAGCTCACGAACTGTAATATGTATATTGTTATCGAATCTGCTCTCAATATTTCATGAGAATCGGTTGAGAAATGCCGGAAATCTGAACATCCAAATATCCAGACATAGGTACGTAATACATTTTGGCGAAGCTGAAATTGAAACGCTTCGGTCTATAAATGGCGTTCCTCTTCTACTATTCTACGATTTAAGTAAATAATTAACCATAACTTAGATTCAACAAGAAATAAACATTTTAGACCCAAACCCAAAACTCTTTTTAAGTGTTGGTTTTTCGACTGTGCGTGACCCATTTAGTATACTTATCTAATGTACGTGTCCAAATACTTACATAGTGGTCTTAATGTGTAGGTCTGAGCCGCATATGGCAGGGCCTATGGATCGCGGGCCTTGCGCTCCTCCAGGCTGCCCTGGTCGCCGTGCCGGTGTGGGATCTGTGGCGGAAACATCTGGCTCTCGCCTCCGGGGTCACTGTCACCAGTGAGATGGTAAGAAGCTATCTGATTCAAGTATAATTTAACCTCGCTGTTTTAATTATTAACGACCGCAAAGTACAGTATCGCATCGTATAGTATCGGTTCGCCGGCCGCAGATCGCTGCGACAACTGGTTTCTATATAAATATAATGGTAGGTATTTCATAAAAATCTATGAAATACCATTCGTAGTTAGCGACAGGAACTACGAATGGTATTTAATAATCTACATAATCAATCAGTATTTAGTTTGCGTAGATTTTTTTTCGTCGAATGTTTCATTTCGCCGAAAAAATCATTTCGTAGAATTTTTATTCCTCTGTAGTGATATACAGGGTGGCCCATTTAGATCGGTCTGTATGGGAAAGTCTGAAACTATAAGACATACGAAGATCTGTTCTTAGGAACAATGTCATCGATTTTAATAAAAAGAAAAACTGCATTCATACATTTAAATAAAAACCTGTACTCAGCTCAGGAATCGAACCCCAATGTTTTGAAAAATAAATTAAAGAATATGAAAACTATGTGGGTATTTTGTTCATTTTAGACATCATGTAGATGTTTCATAGTAAAATTGACTACTTAAGACCGACACAGTTGATATCTAAGTAGAAATAATGTTAATTTAATTTTTCACTTTGTCCGGGTTCGATTCCCGAGCTGAGTACAGTTGTTTTATTTAATTTATTAATGCAGTTTTTCTTTTTATTAAAATCGATGACATGGTTCCTAAGAACAGATCTTCGTATGTCTTATAGTTTCAGACTTTCCCATACAGACCGATCTAAATGGGCCACCCTGTATATTTCATAATTCTTGCAAATATTTACGTAAGGTTAAGTTTGTTTTATTTGTTTCGGCTGCAAAGAAAAAATCTTTTTACGACATGTTATTTCGGCGAAATTTATTCGAACAAAAATAATTCTAGGATTCAAAATAGGCCCACTTTCCTATATATAGTTACTAGCTGTTGCCCGCGACTTCGTCCGCGTGGAACCTTTATCTTGAAAATTTTACATCTTTATTATTTTCAGATCTATAAGTAATGTTGAAATTGCTTAGGGTGCTTTTTTTGCAGTTGTTTACGAAATACATAGTAACGAACCCTTCGTACGCGAGTCCGACTCGCTCTTTATTTTTTTTCATAAGTCATAAGTATTTATTCATTTAACAATTTACATTGCGTTTGAAATCACACTTTCGGCTAATTAGCTCTAATTACGCGGTATCACTATAAAATCAGGTACATCTACGAACGAATAACTTTACTAAATTAGATGAGTTTAAATAAAAAAATAAAATAAAAAAAACTTATCTGTTAATAAAATACCTTTTTACAAAGTTTCTAATTCGTAACTTAAAATACAACTTATACCCCATACAACCTTTCATCCTCTTTTTAACCTCCCTTAGGGGTAGAATTTTCAAAAAACGCTGATATTACTTTTCTTGTATTCTATTCCTTTACACAAAAAATCAAGTCCCGCGCTCAAAAAAATACTTAATTTCCATACAAACTTTTAACCCCTTTTTTTACCACCTTAGGGGGTGAATTTTCAAAAACGCTGAAATTAGTTTTCTTCCATTTTATTTTAACACCTTTTTACAGTTTCAAGTTCCTAGATTAAAAAAAAAACTTGTACCCCATACAAACTTTGCACCCCTATTTAAACCTCTTAGGGGAGGTATTTCCAAAAATCCCTTCTTATCTCTAGCCCACGTTATAAAAGTAACCTACTGTGCAAAAATCAACTCTCTAACATTGGTAGTTTCGGCTGTGCGTTGATGAGTCAGTCAGGACTTCTTCTTTTATATATATATATATATAGATTGAGTTTCATTTTACCAGGAAACAATGTGACAAGGAAAGTGCACAACTCTGAAATTCAAAAAAAAATCCTTCATTTTATTTGCCTACGTGCGTACTTTTAGATTTCGTCTCTGAATATACCATAAGTCAGTTTAGTCAAAAGCCAAGTTACAATAAATTGTATCTGAGTCTTGTTTGCCACAGAAGCACCGGGCACCTGTCAATACCCCGCAATTTCACTGGTCATCAGATAAAGCCATGTTTTTTGTTAACTCTATTGATTTTCGGTTTATCTGGAATGTAAGTAGTGTGATTTATTGCGCATTACACAAATGAATTATTGGAGCAAACAAAACACATTTGGCCGAAATTTATTTATGACCTATTCTTATTTTCTTCATGTATTGAACAAGGAAACTGAAAGCTAATATCAAGCACGGGATCTCTAGTTTGAGATTGATTCTGAAATAGAAATATTATACTTTCCTTTTATTTAACTACGGTTGGCATTTCAACCCTGAACATACCTTTAGTCAGCTTAAAGGCAATCGCAATTACAATAAATTTTATCTGGGTCTTGTTTGCCACAGAAGCACCGGGTCGCTGTGTCAATACCCCGCATTTCACTGGTCATCAGATAAAGCCATGTTTTCTGTTACCGTGATTGATGTTCGGCTTATCTGTAATGTAGCGTGATTTATGTACATACGCAAAGAAATTTCTGGAACTAGCCCTGTGTTCTCTCTAAGTATTCATGCATTTCCGTCAGACTCAAGCAATAAATGTTGGAAAATGTGTCTCACGTCGGTTTGCGTGTACTTTGGGGCAATGAAATGTAGGTAATCTTTTTTAAATTAAAGTCACTATTTGGTGTAGGTAGTTTGATTTTAACGCAAAAAACGCGTTGAATGTGTTTGTAATGTTTATGTAATGCGATCTAATTGTTGTTCGACTTAGTAATGTAGGGTAGGTAGGTTATTGTTTATCTGCAAAACGAAAGCGGAGCGTAACTATGTAGAATGGAATCACATTCCTCAAATTGAAATGCACTGCTTTTGGGCTTCACTAAGAGACAGTCTGGGGGGTAGTTCGACCAATTTTAGAGAGATGATGGAGATCTCTCCATTTCGTCGCCATCCGTCACTTTTGACGTGTCCCTACTTGACAAGTGGCGATATCCCTAGAACATCGCAACTTCGTCAATCCGGTCGCGCTTAATTTGCGTTTCCTTTGCATGTGACGGCATAAATAACAGGCGAATACTTTAACTTGACCGTGTAGTGCGTGAAATTAGTCAGTTACGTTTCATTCAAAACAGTAATTCATATGCATGAATAGCATTTTTGGCTATCATTATCGCCTTCGTATTTCCAAAATTGAGATGAGATATATCACTTGAAGCTCATCGCATTTTAATGACAGTTCAAAGGTGATATCACTGTAATAGAGTTTTGACGTTTTGCGATTTCTCAAACGGCATTCTCGAATTAGGTCCGTAATTAGTTAATTTTTTTCGCTTCAGTGAAAAGGCAGCCTTAGTACGTGCTCCATATTCCTCGCAGATTGGCGCGATAACATGGGAAAATATTTCATACGCGAGGAATATATTCTTTGGGTCAAATTAGAATGAAATTGATTCATTGATTGAAACTAATATCAGGGAATTTGGTCTTTAGTGTAAGTTGGCTTTCAACCGCATTTCAACAATAAAACGTGATAGGTACCTATACGGGCACAAATTTAGAAGCGGTTGGAGACTCACATTTATCGTATGATACGGCACTTCAATTGAATAGGGTGATAGTTGTAAACAACGAAATACAGATCAAATATTTATTTAGCGAAATCATTCAGACATAACATAATAAAATACAGTATCGCTAACCTTACGTGAAGACGTCTCGTTCCACTCTGACTAGCGTCAAAGGTGACCGACTGGAAGTGTCAGCTGTCATTCATTCACTATGACGTTAACAAGTACAGTGTTGCCACCAGTAATATTGATAGTCACGTAACAGTCGGCCATCCTTCAGGAACGAGTCTCTTCGTTCTAAATTGTACTCTATCTTAATCAAGTTTGTTACAATAATAATGATCTTTATTCATGAAACCCTAGGCTTTGATGAATTGTGGGTCAATTGAATTAATCATATACACCACTATCGATCATACACAGGTCAATATCTTATACACTCGAGATCTAAGTATGAGTATTATAGCCGTGAAGTGAGAGAGCCATTCCTCCCGACTGTCCCACTGTCATGACTGCGATGCTTGAAACCACTCCTGACTGGTGAGTTCATACACCAATAAGGCCTGATTTCGGCACCCTCCCTATGTGTGGAAGCTACTTCCTTCACAACCACACGATCACTAATTGAAATGTGTGAGCCAATCCTGGGCGACGAGTTCGTACGCCAATCCTGCCCGACTCAAACATTTCTTGCTATTCCTCAATCAATCAAATCATTTTGCATGTGAATGCTGTATCCTTCGCACACACATACATTTATGGAGTAAGAGCCACTCGTGGGCGGCGAGTTCGTACGCCAGTCATGCCCGACTCAGACGCTCCTCACTATTCCTAAGTTCATTAATGGGGTAAGAGCCACTCGTGGGCGGCGAGTTCATACGCCAATCATGCCCGGCTCATACATCCCTCACTGTCCCAAAATTTGTCGAAAATCATTATCATTTATCGATTCGCTCATTAACTGTCATCTAATCATTCTACATTGGTCATTTTAATATCTCATCACTACATCTATTCAGGGTCATCAATAATCACAGTAACAAGTCAGTTTGTTCCATTGATAGTGATGATGAATGGAATTAACTATATACATAACAATAATTCCTTAATTATCATCATTCCCTTCATCATCGCTATCTTCACTTGAAGAGCAAGCAGGGGCATTGAAACTAAGCCAAGGGAATATTTTGTCGACCGCGACGATTGTCTCGTATTTTGCTCCCTTTTTGGTTAAGGGAGTATCCTCTACAAGGAAACGGTCATTGGTTAAGACTTTTTTAATTCTATAAGGTCCCTTACATCTTGCCTCTAGCTTTTTAGATTGTCCCGGTCCTGCCACGACTGCCCTTGCAATCCTAACCAGATCACCCTCTTTGTAAATTGTACATTGTTTTTTGTTTTTATCGTAACGCTCTTTTGTCTTTTGCTGATTTTCTATTATCTTCTCTGAAGCCTCGGATCTAATTTCTTTTATTGTTTTATTTTCTAAATTATCTTCATTTAAATCGCTAACGATTTCATTTAATACGCCTTGTGCTGGATTTGTTATCGTCCTACCCAATAAAAGTTCTGTTGGTGTTTTTTTTGTCACTTCATGAATTGTAGTATTTAGTCCTAGCTGTACATCAGGAAGTAGGTCCTCCCAAGTATTTTTATTCTTACCGTGTACCATGGAACCAAGGGCAGATAAAATCGTCCTGTTGTAACGCTCGACCTGCCCATTTGCTCTTGGGGTGGCGACGGCGTTGAGAACATGTTTTGTACCGATCGATTGTAAGAAACTTTTAAATTTCTTACTTGTAAAGCTCGTTCCCCTATCTGTTATCAACCGCGTTGGGGACCCAAAATAGCTGAAGAGAGTTTTGAATGCCCTAATGCTTTCTTTGGTTTTGGTACTTCGCACGGGGAAAAGACTTACGTATTTTGTAAATGCATCTACCATCATTAATATGTATGTGGATCCTCGTCTGCTTTTTGGGAACGGACCAAGATGGTCGGCGTGTAGTGTATGGAAGGGGACATTGACCTTTGGAATTGGGTGGAGTAGTCCCTCCCGTGAGCCTGCTGGCAACTTATGGTGGGCGCACTCGAGGCAAGCGGACACATATTTTTTTACGAACTTGCGCATTTTTGCAAACCAAAACAACGACCGTATTCGTTCTAACGTTTTTTCAAAGCCAAAGTGGCCCACACTATCATGATTTGCTTTTAGAAGTTGCCAACGCACTCCTTTTGGGACCACCCACCTCGTTCCACCATCCTTGAGTATGCGAAAGACCCGTCCATTTTTAAGTGTGTAGTCTTTATGGAAACCGACGATCTTAGGGGTGTCTGGATCTTCCAAGATGTTTTTAATACGCTTGATGTCATCATCAGAGGACTGCACGGTGGATATCCAGTCATCTGTGCCAACTGTTAAAACATCCAGTGTATGTATTGGCTCTGAATCCACCGATACCGGTCCCCTGCTGAGGGCATCAACGTGTGACATCCTTTCCCCCGGACGATATTCGATAGTGCAGTCAAACTCTAGGAACTGTATCCACCAGCGAGCTATACGTGGGACGAGGTCTCTTTTTGTAAATGTTGACCGCAAGGCGTTACAGTCACTGACTATGGTGAACTTTATACCGATAAGATACGTACGAAATTTACTGAGAGAGCTCACGACTGCAAGCGTTTCAAGTTCGAACGAATGGAGTTTCATTTCGTCGGGCTGAGTTTGGCGGCTATAATAAGCAACAGGCCGCCAGGCAGCGGACTGTTTTCTTTGTAGTAGTATGCCTGCGATGCCGAACTTGCTTGCATCTGTGTGTAATTGTGTCTCTGCAGTATGGTCGTACAATGCAAGAATAGGTCTATCTATTAGTTTGTCCTTTATGGCTTGGAAGGCTTGGGATTCTGGGTCACTCCACTTCCAAGGCGTGTCCTTCTTGAGGAGGTTCGTCAGAGGCCTCGCTATCACAGCGAATCCCCTAACAAACCTCCTAAAAAAACTCGCAAGTCCGAGAAATCGTCTCACTTCGTGTTGATTTACGGGGGTTGGAAACTTGGCCACCGCCTCGGTTTTTGAGAGCCCAGGCCTAATACCATTCTTATCAATCTCAAATCCAAGAAAATCGATTCGCTCTTGGAAGAAATTGCATTTTTGCATTTTTAAAGTGAACCCTGCTTCTCTCAACAAGCCAAGCACCTCTTTGAGACGGTCAAGCCCTTCTTCAAAGGATTTAGACGGTATTAAGATATCGTCCATATAGATGACAATATAACTCACTTTTGATTTACTTAGGACCTTGTGAATTGCCCGCTGGAAAACAGCGGGGGCATTCGCCAATCCGAAAGGGACGCGATTATACTCATAGAGACCATCGGGTGTCACAAACGCTGTTTTCTCGCGAGAATTCTCGGCTATGGGGATCTGGTGATAGCCCGAAGCCAAGTCTAAGGAAGTGAATAACGATTGGCCAGAGAGTTGATCCAACAAATCCTCTATGTGTGGTAAAGGATAATGGTCTCGGTTTGTGCGGCTGTTGAGGGCACGATAGTCCACGCAGAGGCGTTTCTCCCCTGATTTCTTTTTAACCAGTACAATAGGGCTGGCGTATGGGGATTGGGACTCTCTTACTATTCCATGATCTAACATATCCCCAACCATATCCTGAACTAGCTTACGCTCGGAGTGAGCTAACCGATACGGCCTATAAACTACTGGAGTAGTGTCTTTAAGGTGAATCTCCATCTCAGTAACGTTAGTGAATCCCAAATCGTGCATTCCGGTTGAAAAACAGTCTTTGAATTCGGTAAGTAACTCTTCACATTGGCGTTTCTGAGTATCAGTTAATTGTTTACCACACTTGGGACTCACGGGTTCCTGAGGGAGCAACTCATCTGAAATTAGTAAGACGCTTTTACTACTGCCTATATATCTCGCACGGGTGATAAGGATATTCTCTTTAAAATGTAACGGTGCCGCGCTAAGATTGTGAATAAGCAGGTTGCAATCAACACCTTTGACTTGGTATTCACCCGGCATGAGATAATATTCCTGCTCTACAAGGCACCTCACAGACCCATTCACATATATACTGCCATGGCAAGAGATATTAGACTTTACTGGGATGGATATCATTTCACCTACATCTATGGAAACGTCACAAGCAGTGCGTAATTCTAGTTTCAAATCATGTTCGCTATCTGTCCGTTCAAACTTCAAATCTGTGGGTGTCTTAACAATCGTTAAGGTAGGCCTCTCTGTAAAGCTATGTCCGAGTAAGACGTTACAGTTTATCAGATGATCGTCAACTACAAATACTTCCACATTTCTTTCTAGGATGCCCTGAACCTCTATATCACTTAATGCACTACCTAATGGTAAGTAGGGCACATTACCTAGCCCTCTTAGGTAAGGGCCGGCAACATCCTTCCAGGTCATACCCAAGTGTAAAGCGGCGTTTTTGCGAACAAGAGTAACTTCACTCCCTAAATCCACCTGGCATGTTATGGGGATACCATTCATCTTCATTAGAATCTTATATTTCTCGTTAGTGTTTTCAGAAACAGAAACCTCAAGAACACTTTTATCCTTTTGTGGGTTATCTTTAGTCTTCGGGCAATGTAAGGAATCATGACCAATAAAGCTGCAGGTGGTACACTTTACTAAGGGTTTCGGACATTTAAAGCTAGGATGACCTACACCTTGACAATTAAAACACTTAATAGCACCCTTTTGGCCATTGTTCTTGGACGTACTACCGATAGTGTCAGAAGACCTTGGTAAATTATTATTTGTGTTACCTATACGCCTATCGCGGTTTATACTGTTCGTAGTGTCTAATTGATTTCGGTTGTTGGATTTAATTGTCTTAAAAAATTCGAGTACGTCCTCGGGCTTGTCAAATTTAGCTGCCTGGGCCCCTACCCGCACACCTCTATCATCAATCGCGTAAAGTAAACAATCCACCGCTTGCTTTCCAAATATCTTACATCTATTTAAAAGATTAATCTTAGCAAAGTAGTACACTTCAAAAGTTTCTCCAGGGCGTACCCGTCTATTAAGCATATCTGTTAAAAGCTCGGCATAATTTTCAGTAGCCGGAAATGATTCTCTTAACATTTCTTTCCACTCAGTCCATGTGTGCTTAATTGAGGGTAGACCCTGGTACCAGGTTTTTGCAAGTCCAGTAAGCTTGGGCAAGGCGTAGTGAACCGTTTGTCTGTCATTCCAACTATAGATTTCCGAACATTCGTCCACTTTGTCCAGCCAAATATTTACAGTTTGTTCTTTGAGCATCGGGTCGAACTCAGGGATCACATTATTTAAACTTGAGGCAGAAAACGATTCACTATGCCCGGTCTTTGATTTTAATACTGTTAGGAATTCCTCGATTAAATCATGTGACGTTGGTTTAGAATTATTATTCTTGATTTCATTAGGGCTGTGTTCCAATGCTGGTGTTGCTAGGCAACGATCACGAGTATGACGGCGGCTTTGTGGCGTGTTTCTGTTGTCTGCTCGAGGGCAGTCATGCCTCGATAGTAAAGAACGCGCGTCACGCTCATCGTCGCGTTTTCGTGAACGTTTCCTACGTACCTCGTTTTCAAGCACACTGAGCCGTTCCCTTGTCCGCATCAGCTCTCGCTCTCGCTCTCGCAGTGATTCAGAGCTGACGATGCTTCGGCTTCGTTGACGACTACGACTGCGACCGCGGCTAGGTCTCGTCCGCGAAGCACGGACATCACGATCACGACTGCGACTGCGACTAGGTCTCGTCCACGAAGCGCGAGGTTCACGAAGGCTGCGACTGCGGCTGCGTCGGGTGTGCGTGCTCCGATCATCAACGCGGCTACGACCACGGCTGCGTCGCGAGCCTTCTCGTCGCCTTCCCTCAGTATCTGCGTCACTCATTTTCTGAAACTCGATAAGATTTATGTGAGCTCTAGAACCCTTAAAATCACTGGTCATCAAACAAAATTGTGTTTTTCATTATTTCGCCATGTTTGTATCAATTAAGGATGTTTACAGACAAAAAGAAAGGGAATCAACATTAAAGCAACAAAGTAAATAATCGTTATTTGAACAAATTAAAATAATAACTACTAACGGTTTTTTCTAAATCCATATTCATCTGCTTACTGGTGGATTATTTTTAGGGCTAACGGTACTTAGTTAGTGTGATATCCATAATATTTTTGACTGTTAAGTATATTTTTCAATTAGCCGCCATTTTCAATATTTTCCATTCTTACTACCGGAATAATTTAAGTTCGAATCCATTTACATCCGCTTGTCTACAGGTTATTTTTAAAATATGTAGTATTTAAAACGTGTAAACATTACAGTTACATTTATTTTCGATAGTATTTTAGTATTCATAACCATTTTGTTTGAATTGAGTAACGGTCGAAATGGCGTGGTACGAAAAAGTTTATTTTTTTCGCAACGATCCCAGTTCTGAGATGATACGGCACTTCAATTGAATAGGGTGATAGTTGTAAACAACGAAATACAGATCAAATATTTATTTAGCGAAATCATTCAGACATAACATAATAAAATACAGTATCGCTAACCTTACGTGAAGACGTCTCGTTCCACTCTGACTAGCGTCAAAGGTGACCGACTGGAAGTGTCAGCTGTCATTCATTCACTATCACGTTAACAAGTACAGTGTTGCCACCAGTAATATTGATAGTCACGTAACACGTAAGTAGTTAAATTTGCAAACACACGTATTTTCAGCAGCGAATGGTAACTCCTTAACTAGCTTATAAAAAAAATCCGCTCTTTTTAAGGGTGACGTTGAGATGGTGTTATTATATTTATATGCAAACTGAAGATGAAAACCAAACACAGCTTGACACACAAAGTTTTAGGAAAATTTACTTAATTAAGAAAGATTATCGATTTAAATCAAATATTTAAGGTAATAAAGACATTACTACACTTAACAGAAATAGGATGAGCTGAAACGAAGTTCCGCAAGTATTGAACAGCCCTTAATTTCAGTAATCAAACTGATTCCCAAAGTAAATACTCGTCTCGTAACGAAAATATATCCATTGCTATTTACGACTCGGACGCGACAAAGGACCATTCCGGGCCAGTCGGAAATTGAAGTGACTATTTCAAAAACGACTTAACATCAATTGAATCCACATTTACTTAAGTCATTTTACAACGTATGTGTCAATTAAAGCATTAACTGACTATAAGGGCTGGTAAAATAACATCCCTTAAAAGGATATTATATTATATCTACTTTAGGGAGATCGAATATCTATTGTATTAACCCTAATCTATTATAGCAATTTCAAAAGGAATCTTGATACCTATAGAAACAATACGATCAACTCACATAATATGTAATATATGGTATCGTTAAATTTGAGAACTCAAATTCTAATAGCTAGCAGCTTTCGATATAATAAACTAGCTACCTATTGAGTTCAGTATATACTAGCTTTTTCCACTATTGCACATAATAAAACACTAGTTTAGTTTACAACATATTGTTCTTCCAATACATTTTTATTTTGCCTGACTTAACAGGGCTGCACAGTGCGCAAGAGCTCTACATATGTAAACGAGTACGAGGACCCTAAATATTTTGTTTTAGCACACCACTCGCATTCTCTGACCACACAACTAGAACTCGCCGCCCACACGTCATTCACATTCGTACGTCCAACTGAAGCGGGTACACACACGCGAGTATAAAAATCCTCTATAAGATGGTGTTCACACTGACCACGCTCGTAGTAGCGTATATTTTTGAAACGAACTTTTATTTCTGATGTATTTTGCCCCCTAGCCAATCATTCATCAAGACGAATTAAACGAGCCCAAACGGTTGATGGCTTCCGTCGTTTTATAACAGAGTTCCCATGACCGACCAGACTTCAGATCCCGCCATCAGATCAGCTCCATGTCATAATAATAATTATATAATGAAATTTCAGATCAATCAAAATCTATAAAGTGGGTTAGATTGGCTTGCAAAATTAGATTACAGGCAGATAAGTAAAAACAAGCAACGCACTACACCGCTCGGCAGCGCAGTTTTTTTTGTAAGTAAATTAAAACCGCGCGCTCCGCGTAGTATCCCGTTGCCGGTGTGAAAACCGCTTAAAAATCCGGCCACGAGACTAAAGTCAAGCGGCAGAAGCGAGCGGTGGTCACAGGTGGTTACGGAAGG
Organism: Apotomis turbidana; assembly: GCA_905147355.2. Classification (NCBI taxonomy): domain Eukaryota; kingdom Metazoa; phylum Arthropoda; class Insecta; order Lepidoptera; family Tortricidae; genus Apotomis; species Apotomis turbidana. The sequence continues at coordinate 15,958,905 of LR990288.1, read as the reverse complement.
TTCACAGATGTAGTCGACGAGCCGAAAATTATTCCCCTTTTAGTACTATGTGACCCTTTGGCTGAATGTAAAGTTTTATTCAGCAATTCAGAGTAATAGAAAGTTTTAGAAGTTTTCTGTGGGATTGAATTAGAAATAGGAAAATTCGAGCAGTTGTTACAGGCCAAATAGTAATTGCTAAACTCAAGTAATGTCACTTTTAAGTATAACAATTCTTCGGCTTCGTAGGCGGCATATTACTGGTTACAATATCTGATGGTGCCGACTATTCTTCAATGGCGAACGTGATAGGTTTACGAAGATGGTAGGTTTCAGAAGCCGGATCACATGATCGGCCGTTGCCTATGTGCAGAGACCTGGACACTTCAGGGTAATTTAATACGCTTCATTCTACACTTTAAACCGAGTCCTAACCACTAGTAAACCGAGTCGCACTTAAAACCACGTCCGTTAATTAATCCGGTGTTCTTTCAAGTGACCCGTAACTTAAAGATGGAGTAGTGTACCGGCAAAACAGCGTTGAAAGTGAAACGCTACATAAATCACCTGGACCCTCGTCACCCGCGCGGTAAATAACGCCATAGCAGCTGCCGGCGATGCCACAGCCCTGCGTACTTTGGTTTTAGTTAATAAAAAAATGGAAGCATGTACGCGAGGGTTTGAAGTCGCGGAAATTTTTAGTATGGATTTCCTGTAGGCATCTGATGATTACGTTTATCTATACATACATATAGTAAAGTTGAAGAGGGTCGGAAGTCTGTACATGGAAGATATTTGAAAAAAATTGGCGGGGGATACTTAGAATCGATAACAGAACACGTTCCAACAGATCTTAGAATTTTTGTCTGTGTCTGTTTATCTGTTTATTTGACCGCGCATCACGTGAAAGCGGCTGAACAGATTTTGATGTAAACTTAATTAATCTGTCGAGAAAATCCCCGGTCATATTATAGGCTATAAAAATTTAACCAATAAAAGGGTATCCACCACACTCTATTGAGTTAAGTTTGCACCTGAATCTTATGACGCTACTTAGGAAGAAGGTGCAAACTTTTTTCAAACATATGCTACGACTATCGAGTACCCTGATAAACCCCTGATTTTATCTGGACCGAGTCATCTATCGTATTCACCTTACTTTACTTCAAGTTCCGCCTCCAGGAGTCAGGGAGAGAAATTAGGGCTGAATTAGTCGTTTACTGGCACATACCGATTTCCACGCGTGCGGAGCCGCGGGGTCAGCTAGTCATGATAAATAAATGATAAATACATCTGCCACTCTCGCACTCACATACTTGTCATTTATCACGTGATAAACGCAACTACCATAGCCCCGTTGTAAGTACCTACCCTCTATGCTAAAATTTCCTGATGTACCTGTACCTACTTATAACTCTCACCCATCTTCAAGCACTACCCGATTTTGCGCATTGCGTCCAAACGTATTTTTCGCTGAGTTTTCGTTTCGTTTACCATTTTTTCCAAAAGCCATTATTTTTTTCAAACTCACTGACAATTCTGAATATTTTCATTAAAACGCAGAGAAGCATATTGTTTTTATATTATTATATCGCTTTCATATTACGGTCTGTTCTATATACCTTAAAGTATACATGTATTATAAAAATATAAGTCGCAGCCGCGAGTTCATTTATCCGGAATACACAAATTCCTATTAACTATTCGATCGATTTTGATGCAGTTATTTATGACTAATATAATATGTAAGCAAAGATCTGAGGATTGCCAAGAAACCGCTCTAAGGTGCTTTGGGGTAAAGTCGAAAATGGGGATAAGTCGAAAATCACACATTTCTACTAAACTGGGAACAAATTCTACGCTTGCAACGCTTGTCAAAACGCCATGTTTATCTCCTCCCCCGCTTCAGTTCACTCCGCATCGCTAGTCGTGAGGGCACGTGTGTTGCAGTCGATTAAATAAAAGCAGTGCGATTTTTGCATCTTTGCGGGGGTAAATTAGAACTAAAAAGAAATATGATTCTTAAACTCATATTGCATAAAAACCAGCTTCGAAATTACCCCACTTGCTTTCGAAATTACCCCACTCCTTAAGAAATAGTATTCAAAATATATTTTCTTTTATCCTAATTTGTTTCCAAATTCAAGCAACGTATTGAAACGCTGTTTTCACAAAGCGTTGATGAATAAATCCAATTTCGTAAAGATCTCGTTACTTGGAAGGAATACTTCTTAGGTTCTGACTTACGAGCCCAAACCCTAACATACTCTACACTCGCCTAAAAATATGTCGAATTTACCCCAAAGCACCTTACCAATATATTGGTAGTCATACTAGTTATGTACTTATTGTATTCATGCTCTGCTATTTTTTTCAACAATGGCCTATAGTCTATAGTTTCAATTCCATTTAATATTAAATAAAGCACTTTATATCAATAACTTTCCCAAAATCATAACCTAAACCCGAATAATTTACATAAAGCCTATCCGATGGGCCCTTCAAGCAATTTATATACCCGTGGGGTATTGATAAATTGTTAGTCCCAAGAAAGTATTATGTTCTTGTGAAGAATTGCCTCCTCAAGTTAAACAAGAAACCGGCTTGATTCTCGCGAGGATTGGCGAAAGCCGCTATTAGTCTGTCAAGTAAACAAGCAGCCTCAATAACATTAGCGTTTTACTAAGATTACGTCCGAAATTCTAATCGTTATTATTTAAATCCTGTTATCTTGTCACACTGACATTGCTTTTTCGTAGTGGTTAACCATTTTTTATAGACTATCTAAATGTGTAGTAAAGCCTGACCAGAAATATATGAGGATTGTCAAGAGGGCGCTATTTATAAGATTTATATGGCAACAATTTTGCAACCAATCGCAATCCACTATAATGACATTAGTTTTAAATACCTGTCAGTTCCACTATGTTAACCTCGTAATATCATTTAATGGAATGCACTCTTTTCCTGACTGTTTTCGTGTAGTAAATACATGTACACTTAACTTATAATCTTAAGTTGACGACTGTAAATGATTTTCGGCATTTTCGTTGGATAATTTTAAATATTTGTCTTTTAAAGAAATCACCTCGAATGAGATTGACATTGTAGACAAACCATCATAAAATCATTGCCAGTGTAAGAAATTAGTTCCAGTGAAATTCCGCAATATGGCGCATCCTCATATATTTCTGGTTAGGCTTTACTTTATTTTATATCTACGTACCTGACAATTAGTCAGTGACAATCACTAGGTACTAACACTAACAGATATAAATATAATAAAAAAAGAAGAGGTAAAAGTCGTCAAATAAAAGTCTGTAGTATCCGTTAGTTAAGAGCGTTTATCATAGTTTTACCACAATAAATACAACAAAATGTTTACAAAAGGAAGCGAAAATTTAAAAGTTTAATGATTCGGACAGGATTCGAACCTGTGAGTTTGCTGAATACAACAAACTTTATACAACCCTACGTAGTCAGTGTAATTTAGGGGTGTATAAGGATGTTGATGATCACAAGTTTCACATTGGGCGGCAACTGTGAATCATGCTGCATATAAAGGCGAAGAGCGAAATTATCAGCCAGGGAGTTAAAAAAAGAAATGCATTTGAAGTATGCTGGTACTGGTAATTCAAAAATGGCTGCAATCATAAATTCCATGTAAATGTAAATAATGTAAATAATGAATAGGTACTTAAAATCAGTGTTCAACAAATGATCAAACTCGGTCGCATTGTTGCATAATATAAACATCGATATCGAGTTTGTCGATCAACACCTTCGAAAAAGAAAAGTGAAAAGTAGTTTAAACTCGTACTTTACTGTAAAAAAAAACACGAAATTTGGAACAGAAATAGTGTACAGGTATACCCTAACACATAGGCGATTTTTCATCCCGAAAAAAGCATGATTTCAAAAGGGTGGTATTACTTAGAGGTCTTAAAGCGAACAAAGCCGCTGGTGAAAACTAGGTCAAAATATATGACGAGCGTGGAATTAAACACAGTCTGGATATTGTTATTCACAATGTAAATTACTTTACCTTGTTTTTCAGTTCCGTTTCGCGATGAAAATCCACGCGGCAGCCGTCGCCTGCGCAGATAGGTGGCGCGACCGCACGCCCCTGCCGACGTTTAAGCATTATGTCTACTATTTATTCGTGCCAACGCTTATTTACAGAGATCAATACCCAAGGTAATTATGTCCTGATATTTTAATCTTTTGGATGCATATTTAACATGGAAAGCCGGCACAGACACAACAAAGTCTTGTCGCGGTGACAGAATAAAATATTAGGATCAGAAGGGCTACTCCGATGTTATAAATTCGACTGTCATATAGTACCATCCCACTCACCCAAGTATAGTTTGACGGCACTATATGAGAATCGGATTTGGAACATCGGAGTAGCCCTTCAGAAGCTTTCTCTGATAATCTTCGTAAAAGCCGCCTGTGAACTGTATTCATTTGGTTGTTTGTATAAAATACGCGGTGGGCCGACCGACACACGTTTGGGTCCGTTACGAATGACTGACTGACGCGAATGTACGCCGCTTTTGCGTGAACAATGTCGAAAGAAGAAAAGAAACCAAGCGCCCTGCGGGATGACAGTTGCATTTATCGCACGATAAATAAAAGTGACAAAGCATCAGTCACCCTCGCACTCGACATACTTGTGAAAAAGTGCAGATACAATGTCTCAGCTCATTTGCTCAAAAGTTAACAAAGAGAGAGATCACAAAAGGATGAGGTTGCCATTATTTATATAGTTATATATTTAATAAATATTTAATATATTTAATAGGTGTCTATGTGTGTAGCAGTGATATCAACCATCTTTAATTCTAAAATGGACTATTTTTTTGAATTCTGCACCTCCAAACACCTAGAAAAAGAAACCCATGACTACTATAAAAAAAAAATCTCCGCCAGTTTAAATCCCAATTTTTTAATTTAGAAATTTACACCTCCAAAAACCCACAAAACGACACCCATGTCAATTATTCCAAAAAATGACGTCCACCAATTTTAATTCCAAAATGGATCCCATTTTTTAAATTTACACCCCCAAAAACCTAGAAAATGACACCCATGTCGACTTCTTCAAAATACATGCATACATGAACCCTAAAAACATCTACAAACCCTACTTTTTTGGGCAGTTGCGTAAGTCTGTGTGCAACCCTTGGTAGGTACGGTGACCTTGAGCGGTGTCGGCATTTACGCAAACATCAAAGGCGTCGGCCCACTACTACTTTTTACACTGTGGTATAGGTAAGTATGGCAGATTTGCGTTCTAGAGTGAATTACAATGAAGTGGATACCTAGGCATAAAATGGAACGAGTTCGGGCACATCGGTCACTACAGCAGCGAGCACGGGATAATCAAATTGATCTATTCCGTAGACGCAATGCTCCTGTGAACCTGGAACGAGGAGCATTCTCTTACGATCCAGAAATAGATTATACTCGTACTGCCGACAAATCTGTAACAATTGGGGAAATGTCAATAATTTTTCAACATTGTAAAGCTTTAAAATACAGCGGTGAATCTGCAGGATTACGTTGTGTACCACCAGGTAAATTAAGTTTTGAAAATTATTCAGATGATGATGATGGCATTGTTGAGACGAACTTCGGTTTTAATAACAGTTGTAGTTTCACTCGATTTTTTTGTTCCTTAGCCCTATTAATTTGTATTATTCGGTTCAAATTGCGACCGCACTTGATACAAAACTTGAGCGTATCAGCGGTTATTGTGAAACATTCGTGGCATCTTAACAACTTATTTGTGCAACTAGGACAGGTACTTATATGTTGTTCTACCGTTCTATCCACTTTTTACAAAAGGGACAATGCATTGTTAAACGTCAATTATACCTTTTGAAAAATAGTTTGGAAATAACAATTATATTTTCTTGGAAAGTTCGGTGATAGTGACACTGACAGTCAGTGTTGCCAGGTTACTATACTACTATTACCTACGTTAAGTAATGTGGCGCAGTCCATACAGACCCAAAAAAAAGTAGCCTGGTAACTTATTTGTTAACATAAGTGTCTATAATCTAATATAATGTGACATGCAAAATAATTATGAACATTATGCTGGACAAACGTGTGCGTGATTTGCTTACTCTTTCCGCACACTATGGAGCCGATACTTAGACTACTGATGATGCCTTTATAAAGTTACCGGCTCTGAAATACATATGGTTTATACATATATTAAAAGGTAAGTGATACGAAGTTCACCGGGTCATCTAGTTCATCGATATTTTTTTATTAAAGCAGTAGGTAACGTCTGCTAACGTAAATAATGACGTAACGATATTTTTTAGCATTTTACTAATATATATTGTATATAGGTGCAAAAGGTATATAATATAAAAATTGGGCAAGTGCGAGTCCGACTCGCGCATGAAGGGTTCCGTACCTATATATATATATTCTATAACAAGTTTGTTGTATGGGAGCCCCCCTTAAATATTTATTTTATTTTATTTTTAGTATTTGTTGTTATAGCGGCAATAGAAATACATCATCTGTGAAAATTTCAACTGTCTAGCTATCACCGTTCTTGAGATACAGCCTGGTGACAGACGGACGGACGGACAGCGAAGTCTCAGTAATAGGGTCCCGTTTTTACCCTTTGGGTACGGAACTCTAATAAAATAAGCAACACAAAAATATTACTACACTAATAGTAACATGATAAAAACCTCCAACACGCCTAGACAATAAGCTGATTATCTTGAATCATAGCTAAGAACACATGCAAATACAAAGCCGACTTATCTAGATAAGTAGGTATAAGGCACCGAAAGTATGTTATTTTTCCATCTCCTTAATGTTTTGATACCTAAGATTTTATCGCAGGCCTTAGGTAGGTATAGGTATCTAACTTAACTCCCTGTGATACGAAAATTTTCAAAAATCAATCACAACTCATCAAAACATTGTTACTTGATGCGGGCGTTGTTCGAAGTAGATACTTATTATCTTCTTTTCTTCAGGCGACATGTCTACAATAATATTCAGTTTTAATACCTAGGTTTATATTTCAGTTCAATGAACAAATCAAATACACGTAAAGCGTAGTTTAGCCAAGATCCATTACAATAAAAGGTAAAGGCTATCTCGTTTACGGCGCCCATCCGAAGAGTAAGAGGCGCATTGATTACCTCCACTAAAACGAGGTGATTACAAACTTTACTAGCCGCTACTTAACTGTTAGCCCTTAAGTAGCCACAACGACATAATCCATTAGGGACCCCCTTACACCGTATTGTCTACCAATATAGGTACACTCGTGTCCAATTCCACCTTTTTACCTTGAGCTTGCTGTAATTTTTCCCTGCCTAAGCTATTTTCAGTAGCCCATCCAAACCAATTTACATAATTAGAATAAAACGGTTTATTATATCGTTAAACAAAGGATTTTACGCTTGACGATATGTAAATAACTACGCTAATGGATTAGCATTAAATTTGTACCAAATTGGAGTTTGAAAGCGTGTTAATTTCTTAATGTCTACGGCAGACATTTAACCTGCTCTTGAAGGTTTAACGTAAATTAAACTTGGTTAAAATTGGTCTTGGTAAACATTGGAGTTAAGATCTATTAAAATTTGTAAAATTTTAAATGTAAAAAACCTGATTTTATCTTCATCGTACAGTTGCGACGCAGTAAGCATATAATTGTAATATCAGTGGCATTACGCCTTAGAATACCTTATCTATGGTAATATATGTGCAATATAAATTAATTTGTGCAATTTTAATAGTATAGAAATAAAGAGTATTTAGGCGTGACAGTCAAGAATTCCCTCGGCAATCCGAAGCAGAATGGGCTTACTTATTCTTTAGCAGAAATAGAGAAGAGTGCTAAAACCGTCTATAATGTTCAACCTGGTGGGAATCGGTTTCTATGAATGCCACGTCAGTTATACGTAATCATTTATAGATTATAAATAAGCCTGGGCTATCGACGAGGGCTGCAGGCTAAGAATGTCTACAATTGCAATTATTCGATGGCTCGCGCTCGGCATGCATGTACTATCGCTCCTGTTTGTGCTCTGGCATTTCAATAATATAACTGGATAGGCTTTAGGTATAACATCTAAAATGCCCTCCTTACCTAGTACGTCATTTTCACTTTTATACTTGGACTATTTTTTGAGAAATAACGCATAATTGAAAACTCTAGTCTAATAAAACAATATGTGTTCGCAGAACAAAGAAGATTCGATGGGGTTCAGTGATATTCAACTTCGTAGAAGTGGCAGCCATCATATTCTACAACAGCTTTCTATGGGAGCGATTCATTCTGCCTTATTGGTCTGACTACGGAAAACAGAGTAAGGTTAGTTCCGTCGCACTATTTTATTTTTATATGAAACAAACAAGCAGATGAACCACTTGTTATGGGAAAAAGCCATCCGTACCGAAAAAGCAATCGGAACAAGGCATCTATAGGTTCTCTAGACGACGTGGGTGGCTCAGTTTGTTCAGCACCTGCCTACTGAGCCGGCGGTCCCGGGTTCGAATTCCGGTCAGGGCAAATATTTGTGTGATGAGCTCGTATATTTGTGTTTAGGTCATGGTTTTTCTATGTATATAATTATATATTTATCTACTAGCTTTTGCCCGCGACTACGTCCGCGTGGACCTTGGAAGTATGGAAGCAACGTCGTACAACACGATAGATATCCACCTTAATTAATAAAAGGTATTATTAAAAGCGCCTAAGCAAATGTAAGAGCAATTGTGCTTTTGGTCTAATCATTACATTTCCTACAGGGTCATCAATGTCATCATGAATTACTTACTCACTTTTCAATCTTTTTAGGGATAATTTCCAGGATGAAAACTATCCTATGTCCTTCCTCGGATCTTAAACTATCTCCATGCCAAATTTCATCAAAATCAATTCAGCGGTTTAAGCGTGAAGAGGTAACAGACAGACACACTTTCGCATTTATAATATTAGTATATATTAGTATATTAGTATGGATATGAGCATGTAATATCGTCGTCTAATACCCATAACACAAGCCTTCTTGAGCTGGGTACTAGCTGTGGATGAAATTAATAAAGATTAAAAACTGTGCTCCGGCTTGCCAATTTTTATAGGTGTCCCTTATCAACCGAACCTAGCCCAACAAAATAAAATAAAATAATAATAATAATAGTAAAATCTGCACTTCCAGCGATACGGCAAAATTTAACGAAGCAATTAATGCTGAAAATAGCATTGATAGCTACAATCACACAGCGAAACTTGAAAAATGTAGAGAATTCAGCTTATAAAACTGTTCGAAACAACCCTTCCATATTCATGGACATACTTTATGCATTCTAATCCAAGAATTTATTGAAATGCTAGTACAAGTTGACGAGGGCAGAAAAAATGTTAATACAGCAATATTCCGTTTCGTTGAAAGTTTTACCTTATGGTCTCGAATTCCGGTGTATTTTCCAGGTGGAGGCGGGCACGGTAGTACGAGGCATGTTCGCGTGTGTGCTGCCTGGGGTGATATCATTCTTGTGTGGATTCTATTGCCTTCTGCATGCCTGGATGAACGCCTTTGCGGAAATGCTGAAATTTGCAGACAGGCTATTTTATGAAGTAAGTGTTCATATTTATTTATTTCAGTACAAAACAGGAAATAAAAAGGTATGGATATAATCGGATTGGTTATCTCAATAACAATTCATAAATTGGTTACCTCAAGTAGCAACCCAAAAAATTTTCGAGATATAAAGCCCATCCATTTCTGCATGAAAAAAACGCAGAACAAAATCATAGGTTTACTTTTATAGGTCGTACTTTTGCATTTATAATTAAAAAAACCGACCAAGTGCGAGTCTGACTCCCGCACCGAGGGTTCCGTACAAACTTTCACACTTATCCCATCTTAATTGGCCTGGTTGAGTTAAGTTTGCACCTGAAATGAATGGCGCCGCATGCAAACTTAACGCACCGAGTTCTCCAAATATGATTTTTGAAAAGGACAATATTTTTTATGATTTTATTACAAATGTATAGTTTTCAGATTTTTATAAGTATTTGCCGTATGTAATGATATTATTTACCAAATTTCATAGTGCTAGGTCATCGGGAAGTACCGTATCATTTTGATTCCCTTGAGAGTGTCGAAATGTACCTTTTTTGCGACATAAACGGCCGTATCTTTTTTAGGGGTCCGTACCCGAAGGGTAAAAACGGGACCTGAAACTTCGCTGTCCGTCCGTCCGTCCGTCCGTCTGTCACCAGGCTGCATCTCAAGAACGGTGATAGATAGACAGTTGAAATTTTCACAGATGATGTATTTCTATTGCCGCTATAACAACAAACACTAAAAATAAAATAAAATAAACATTTAAGGGGGGCTACCATACAACAAACTTACAGATAATGGTACGGAGCCCTTCGTGCGCGAGTCCCACTCGCACTTGGCCGATATTATTTCTTGTTAACGTAGAAGATTGATTTTTTCACAGCTTCAAGGGACCGACCGTAGACCTGATTATATGGTGTTAATTTCAACTCGATACCTCCACGCGTTCTCGAGATAAAGGGTCTTGACAGACAGACAGACGGACGGACAACAAAGTGATCCTATAAGGGTTTTGTTTTTTTTGATTGAGGTACGGAACACTAAAAAGTGCATAATATTACCAATAAAATAAGGAGCGGTTTAATTTGAAGCTGGAATGGATTGAATGAAAGTTATGTCACTTGTCACTTTGAGTGTTAGTGTGAGTGCCGTTCTTATACAGGGGCCTCCTAATATTTTGTAAACAACAACAAAACGGGTTTTTGTTATTAGAAGAAAAATAAAAAATATTATAATATAAGCATAATCTGCACAATATTTAGACAAAACAAGTAATATATATGTCCGAAAGGTATATTTAACTATTTGATACAAAAATATTTTACTATCGTGGTGTTTTATGCAGACGCTAGTTTTTTGACATACTTTAGATTTTGAGTGTGTTTTACGCCTATCACCTTACCACTCGGAATTCAACCCGATTGAGATGTTGTGGGGGATAATAAAAGGTTAAGTAGGGACGAGGAACGTAACTTTTAATATGAACGACGTTCAAAAACTATTCATCGAGGAGGTTGATGCCGTGAAAAAAGAAACATTTGAAGATATTTGGAGAAAGGTCCGGTAAAACAGTGTGTTTGTATGAAACTATGGAGTACCAGTTAGGCGGTCTAACTGATGGTTTTATTATTAATGTAAATGACAGCGAGGATGAAGGATCTTTAACATCCAGTTCAAGTGAAGGAGTGTCTGAGTAACAGAATTTAAAATGGATTTAGTATTCAGGCTATGTACAATCAGGGAAATATTTTTAAGTACCACCGTAACCCTGAACCCTGTCGCAACTTACAGGCCTCCGTCATTTAAACTCTAGTGATGTCACCTAATTGCGATAAGGTTCAGTAAACTGTTTCAGTATCGTGGTATAAAGATTGTATTTATCTATTTATGTTTACAATTTATATAATATGGCGTTAACTTAAAATTAAAATATTCATAAAAATAATAAGATTTCTTCTTTAGTTGTATAAAATGTCAAAAGAAACACGGTTGGAGATTAATAGATTTGTACTTACAGATAAAGATAAAATATCCACATGATTGGTGTTTTTAAGCTAAGACCCTGATCCAAAAACGTACGTACCCTATAGGAATATTTTGTAGTATTCTTTATACAGCTGAATAACAATACAACTAAATTAGAATTACCAGCTACAAAACTAGAGATGTATAAGAAATAAGGCCCTTATTACCGATGCATACAAATAGTAAACAAATTGCCAGCGATACTAAGAGACGAACCGAAAGACACAGTATTTAAGAGGGAATTAAAAAAGTTGTTAATTAACAAATGTTATTATTCCATTGATGAATATTTAAATGATCAACTCTTGCCAAAGTAAAATTATAATAAATTCATTTATTTTATTTTATGTCAATAGGTTAAATAATTAATATTATCTATTTATTTAATAGATTAAATTGCAAATATTTATATTAAAATTTAAAAAGTAAAATTATAATTTATGTTACAATAATTATTATGAAATGATGTGAAAAATATTTAATGAAATTCCAATATTAATTATGTAATGTTACCAATTGTATTTAAACCTCGTCCGCTGTACCTAATTAAGCACCTGCTAACACCCACTACTAACTGCATTGCTGTGCCCTAACAGGGTTCATGTTATGGACTTAACCTTTTAATGTCACATCTTATGTACTACATGATAATGCAATAAAGAATTATGAATTATGAATTTGGGCGGTTATGCGTCTAGTTTGTCTACGAATACGTTTTCAATAATCACCTTATTGTATCAACCTGTATGTAATCATTTTGTGACGCACACATATTTAAATATTATCATTCACTCATTCATTCCATTCGTGCCAGCTTTAGTGAATCGACCTATACTTAGCTGAAGTACATGTCTGAATCCCGGAAGTTAACGAACTTGATAATTAAATAGTGATGTCGAATTAGATACCTGTCGTGTACCTAAATTAGCTAAACGAGGGTAGACTCATATCTCGTTACCACTTACAGAAAACATGACACAGTGAGTGGCGTGTACAGTCGCCATCACATACTTAAGGTATATTGAAGCAGAAATGAATTTCATGAACAGGAACAGTAACACAGCATCAAAAATAGTAGGGGAATTGATACATTTTTTAATAAATCTTGAAATTGTAAGGTAAGTAGAACGAATTCCCCTCATTCCTAGAAAAATTTACAGATGTTTCTGTAGCTTAAAAAAATATATGTTTGTAAATGTTTTTTCCTGCCTTGTATGGACATCGCAACGGCATCCTAGGAAGCCTAACCCGGGTGCTCATTTTTTCGACTGGGCAGGGGTGCTGCCTTACTCCTAGATAATTTGCGATGTTAAGGGGTTACATGGGTTTCACGGTTTCAAATAATCGAATTTTTTTTTATTGCCTCATTAAATTTGACAACATCTCTAGAATATTGTCCTAAATTTTCAAATTGATCCGAGTAATAGTTTTGGAAATACAGCCTTCAGAAGTTGAGCGCTCGAGGCCAACTAGTAGGCTAATAGCCTAAGCGCGAAAACTTTAAACGCGTTTTTCTCGAAACTGTGTTTTCAAAGTCGGTTGGCAGAATTACTCGAGAACTACTCAATCGATCTTCATGAAATTTTACACAGGTCTTCGCGATACAATTCTCAATAAGTTGGACGAAGGATTTTTTTTTTTTCGATTACAACTATTTAAAAAAAAAATGTAGAGAAATTTTCATCGAAATTGTAATTTTTTTGTAAAAAGGTCTGCCAAAAATCCAATTTTCACTTTTTTCCACATTATGGTTTATGGTCTTAACTAAAATACATATTTTTTTTTTCCCTTCTGATGATCCTGTAAGAAGTTCTTCTGCCAACGCGGACTCACTTTTTTCCCGAGGGGCCGCCGGAAATGACGTCACAATGGCAGAGTTTTTAATATTTTTTTACAAAAATGTCAGAATTTCTTTGTCAAATGTGTATCTTTATGACAGCACAAAATTTGAATAAAAAATTTCATTTTTTATATGAAAAAAGAATTGTTGAAAAAAGGCCATTTTTTCCCCGAGGAAACCCATGTAACCCCTTAAACATTTGGCTACTTTGACTGCTACTGTGATTTAAATAAAACAATTTAAACGGATTATATTGCATATATTTATTATTTGAGCCCGCCTAAATTAATTATATAATTAATTTAAATTTTAAATTGTTTCACGGCTTCAACGTAAGGTTTCAGTTCCTGTTCGGATATTTTTTTTTTACCCGACTATATCAAAGCGAATAATTAGGGAGGTACTTACATATCTATAATTCAATAAGTTTCTGTATGCGTATCTCTAGTATGTTAAGAATGAGTGGGTCCATTATTCTACTTGTATGAACCTAATTACTTCAATTAAAATATAACTACTATTTTTCTCCTTCACATATCATGATTTTATTCGACGACGACTGTAGGTACTCGTCAGCATGGCAAATTAAGGTAATGTCACATGCCGGAAAATGAGCTCCTCAGGTATTCGTGAGAATTCCTATTAACAAATGTTCATGAGAAGCGAAGAAATTAGGTACTTACATAAAGAACTGGAATGTGGGTTACCAGGTTTCATTCTTTTTCACTTCTCGTGCTTAAAATAATCTAATAATTTCACTTAACCATTTCATTAAGTGTGCGTGTGGATTTAGTGAGCACCCTTCTAAAATTAAAAAAATATGCTGGTCATTTAGTAAAAGTTCTAAAACAATTGTAAAACTAATCTATGAATTTGTAAAAAGATAAATCAAAGTTATACATTCATTAACGTGTGCTCACTCAGTTCTCACAAACTACCAACGAAATCTGTGAATGTTTTTAAAAATTCATAGATTAGTTTTGTAATTGCTTTAGAACTTTTACTAAATGACCAGCATATTTTTTTTTATTTTAGAAGGGTGCTCACTCAATCCACACGTACACTTTCATTAATATGTATGAAGGAGGTTTTGTGGTTTTTGTCAGATATTTTTGAAAAATTTGTTCTTTCACACCTTAATGGCCGAATAGGTTTCCTTCTAAACGACTATTATTTAGCTTCCTGTAAAATATTCCTATCTTATTTGCATCAGAATTTGCCTCAGACACTTTGTTCCCATGTTAAGTCCACAAATTCAGACACGAACGCACCGTCAATTCACTCAGCAGTGAAATCAATTATCAGTTGTTTGTTTGACCATCAAAGATAGATTTGATTCTCACGTACCGCTACTGACTTCATAGACCCAATCATTCAATTCCCCATTCATCAATTATGTGATCAATCACTATCGACACCTCGACTTAGTCGGGTGACGGAAAACGCTATCTATTTGGCGGTTATGTAAACAATTCAATCCTCGAACGAATTTCGTGGATAATCAAATCAACAGGTTAGGTGTATTAAGACAACTGTGACTTGGAGTCTATTTACAGCTGGGCAAATAACTTCGGGTTAAAAATAAACGCAAAAAAGTCGCAAGCAATTGTTATTGGTAGTCCTCACTTTGTAAATAAACTATCTGGATTGGTGGTACCTGATATTCTTTATGGTGGGATTCCTATCCCTATTCCTCTACAGTTAGAAATTTGGGTATCACCATGGACCAGATACTTTCGTGGGCACCGCACATAGCGCAAGTTAGCCAGAAGCTCTTTGCATCTCTCCACTCTTTAAGGCGCCTGCAGAATTTTCTGCCAATTTCCACCAAGATCACTCTTGCCAGATCTATCTTGCTCCCTCTACTAGACTATGGTGATATTGCTCTACTGGATCTTAAGGTGGAACTACTTGACAAGCTTGAGCGCCTACAAAATGTGTGTATCAGGTCAGGTATATATTTGGATTGCGAAAATATGACCACATCTCTTCCTTTCGAGCGCAGCTGGGTTGGCTACCGATTCGTCGGCGTAGAGACGTGCATGTCCTTTCATAGCTCTTTAATGTCCTGTTTAATCCTACTTCTCCTCCTTACCTTAGTGAAAGATTTTCGTATATGGCAGTGGTCACCGCTTGCGGTCTAGCGCCAATCTCACTCTGGCTGTACCGTCTAATAAGACGCGTACCTATAGCAAGTCTTTCACGGTAAGCGCAGTGAAGTTGTGGAATGAGTTGCCTTTGTCCCTTAGGAAGTCTCCATCTGTTGCATCACTTAAGATTAACTTGAAGAAATTGTGGCTGTCCGATGACGTGTGAATTCATTGAATACTATATTTATTTACGCATTTATATGTATGATATGTAGATATATATATGCATAATATATATCTTATAAACAGTATAAATATATGTGTATTATTACTTACTTAGTTTATGTACTTATTATAGTTTTATTAAGTATAATATAGATATCTTGGTTGTACGCAGTGTAGTTTGCCTATTTTCTTCAAATACCCATTCCTTCAATTGCTCAAAGGTTAACTGGAAGAGATCCCTGATAGGGATAAGTTCGCCTTTGTACATATTTCATTTGTTATCAATGTATTTATAACCAGTTGTTGTGTACAATAAAGTGTTTACATACATACATACATTAATAATTACAGGGTGACTTCAAATTGGTAATACGAAATTAGTGCTCTGCACACATCATCCCCAATGTAAACCCGTGTACTAAGTCTCATGCTTCTAATATAATCAAAAGTCTCTTATGTTTAAGTTTTTAACTATACCATTTTTTTGGCTTTATGCGGTTACCCTACCACTGGGATTTAAAAAAAGGAGGTTTTAAAGTACTTCAAATCAACACTTTCCTCTTTGGTTATAGCATTTATGAAGTAAACGTTTCACTTGTCAAAGAAATTTATGTTTTTGTAAGATTTTGATTTTTAAATAACCGTCTCATCTTTACCCCTAACTAACATTCAAAGAATGGATAATGTTATTTTTTATTTTACATCTCGAAGTACAGTGCTTACTCAGGAATTATTTCAGTTATCAACTTCGATGGACATATATGGTCTGTGTAGGTAACTAATGCAAATAACGACGAGTGACAGATATGATCGTTAGCCATTGAATTTGCGGTAACTATTAGGTAATCACAAATTGGGACTTTAATTGCTTTGTCAATGTCAACTTATCATTACCTAAGCCACAATCAAGTGTTTTGTATTACCAATTTGAAGTCATAGTCCCTGTATATTATGAATTTTAATAGTTTATTTAAACGTGTCTTCCCTTGTGGGAACAAGGTAATAAGTATTCAAAGGTATTAAGTTTTATATCTTTGTTCTAATCCTTAAGCCAAGTTACATTTAAATTTTCGACGAATTCGTAACAAAAAAAAATACGGATAAGTACCGCGTTATACAATAATTAACATCTAGAATATCTTCAGGAGCACATTTGTAAAATTAATAGGATAGTAAGATGAAGGGTAGGGCTCTGCTATAGAGATTACAATTTCATACTAGTCGGTGTCATAATACAATACCATTTCAGGAGTGGTGGACGACATCCCAATTTGCCAAGTACTACCGCGCATGGAACCGCGTGGTACACTCGTGGCTACGTGATCACATCTACAGACCGCTGATTCCGGTAACAGGTCGCGCTGTGGCCGTCTTCATGGTGTTCTTCGTAAGTATATTAAGAGTGGTAGAGGATGTCTCAGACTCCAAACTAGTACTACCGCGCAAGGAACCGAGTGGTACACTCGTGGCTACGTGACTACATCTACAGGCCGCTGATCCCGGTAACAGGCTAACCGGTCGCGCTGTGGACGTCTTCATGGTGTTCTTCGTAAGTATATCAGGAGTGGTAGAAGATGTCTCAGACTCCAAGTACTACCGCGCATGGAACCACGTTGTACACTCGTGGCTACGTGACCACATCTACAGGCCGCTGATCTCGGTAACAGGTCGCGCTGTGGCCGTCTTCATGGTGTTCTTCGTAAGTATACCAGGAGTGGTAGCAGATATCTCAAACTCCAAGTACTACCGCGCATGGAACCGCGTTGTACACTCGTGGCTACGTAACAGGTCGCGCTGAGGCCGTCTTCATGGTGTTCTTCGTAGATTATTCCAGGTGACCCAACTCCCTAATAACTACCCATCACAGCGTGGTGCAATCGTGGCTGCGTCAATATATCTACGGACTGCTGCTCCCAGTAACAGAGCACACCATAGCAAACGATACTAAACAAGTAGGTATATAGTACAATTTGTAGGGATTATGCCACATAGGGTTATTTTTGTAATCCCTCTTTCAATAAATTGCATCAAGTGTTAAACTAAAGTCGAGACCAGTTTGTGTAGGTTTGTCACACCCGTCACGGGATAGTGGATTAAATGGTGACGCAAGCCTTTGGGAGGCGTGATCGTAACCAAAGCCAATGAGAACGAGAAAGTCTCAGTTTCCTAGGGATTGATTTATGAAAACGTTTACAGCAACAAAAGCACAAATTACGTAAAATCGATAAGACAAAATACGAAAACAAAATAATAAGTAGCTTCCAGCTTCAACGGAGTTGACGCCGATTATCTAATATTGCCATTCGTTTTCTGAAGTATAAACGTGGGGCCTATTACAGTCGGTCCGCCGGATAACAGCTCATTATTGTTCGTGAGTGATAGGGAATCGATATTAGGTATACGAGGACACTTCCTTAGGTCTCTAACTAATATAACCTTTGAATGAGACCTTGGAATGGTCTGTAGATCATAAACTAATTTCTAATATATGTATGTAAGCATAATCGTCGTAACCCACACAACCTTCCAATGTATTTCTAGGCTAGATGTGAATAAATCAATGAATTATATTTATTTCGTATAACCAAGGACGAAGGACAAGGATTTTATTAGTAGAACTTACAAACGAAAAGGGGGGTTAGTATTTATAGTGTAACTTACAACCATTTAAAACAAAACAACACTGAACCAAGATTGCATGTAGGTATTATAGAGGGAAGTGAAAAACAACCTAAACCAAGTAATTTTCACCTCTTTGCACCACCTTGCAAATCTACAGGCGATCATATCCGCCCGAACCTCACATAATAATAGTTTAAAAAGCGGCTCAGAAGTAGAGTCATGTTCAGAGTAGGTAGGTACCCATAGCCGAAGACGAATCGAAGTTTACACTTACTTACTTACTCGTACACATTTTCCTTTTCACTGCATTACAAATTATGGTTTTAGTATTTGTAGTTGCAGCAAAAGAACAATTTTAACATACGGATCCCGGCATATAAAATTAGTATGCCACTGTTTTCAACACATGTATTTTTGATTGTTAATTTAATCTCATAAGAATATATAGGTACTTAATTTAGTAATAGTAAATTCTTGTATACGCCATAGGTATCCGCCGCAGCGCACGAGGTGATTCTGGCGCTGTCCTTTGGGTTCTTCTACCCCGTGCTGATGATGCAGTTCGGGGTTCTGGGTGTGTTGCTGGTTCCCATCACCGCGACCAGCGGCCGCCTGTACCCCAGCTTCATGAACCTGCTCATGTGGCTGTCGTTCTTCTTTGGGAACGGTACGTGAAATATCAGTATTAACCTTAATTCACGAGCAAATAAAATCTTCAAGGACATTAAGAACCCTGCCAAAATATCAATCAGGTTTAAGGAATGTGACAGCCTAACAAAAAAAGACAGCTTAAATTCATCACGTACTGAGTTTCCACAGATAAATACGGGGCCAAAGGACTCTTAGCCTGCTTTGGGGAGCCTGAACGGGACCTATGATAGAGCTACACAATGTTGTCGTCCTGTTAATTCAGACGTCGTGTTCGTATTATATTACGCAGATCGCCAAGAAGATGGCAGATGACATAGCACAACTGTGCCACCAACTTATCTGCTCAAGCGGGTAAAAACTAACTTCGTCGTATGAATGCATAGGTAAATCAGTTAAGCAGACGCAACGCAGAAAGCTGTATGCACTATAATTATTATTCACTATGTCATGAAAAAAAGATTCAATGTAGAAAAAGTGGTCAAAAATTAAAATCGAAGCCACTTTTATAAGTACTCGGAGTGGAGCTTCCTGGCAACTCTTATACATTTCCGTCATTAACTTAACAAAGCAAGTGAAACGACCCTTGACATTATGCTGAAATTCCCGAGAATTTGTTAAGAAATTAAAATTATATTAAACTAATAACAACCTCAAAGCGTTTGTTACAGCTGTATTTCAGCAAAACAATAGAACGGCATAAAGGGGAATGTGTCTTTTAAAATTCCATTTCGTGTACTCATTTGTTCCCGAGTCGCTGCGATGACCGTTTCCCGCGAAAGTGATATACATTGCGATTAACCGGGTCACACTGAGCTCAGGTTTCAACTGCTCGTTTTAACTTCGGGCTAAGGTCACCTGAGGCTATTGCGACTATGAGGCAAATGCGACTTTTGATGTTATCATAAATGCAAAACAGTTAAAGATCACTCATACCCATACCCTTACTGCCTAAAGTGCCAACTATTAATATCAAATAGAGAGCAGTGTTAAATAAAGTGTTGCGTTTCTATGATATCATCATAGAAACGCAACACTTTCAAATGTCGCATTTGCCTCATAGAATCGGTCCAAACTCGCGCACTCAGATATGCTTGTAGTATGAAAATGGGTAGGTAATCGTCAATCCCTCTCCACTTATATCGATCGATTAAATTTCTTTCAAATGAGTACCTTAGAGCATAGGAGATTTAGCCTCCTATTCAAAATTGTAAACTGTTGCAGATGCAAATATCATTCATGAATTTAGACTGAAATGTTGTACGAGACTTGTCCGCCACCCTCGATTGTTTGCCAATGTTGTAACTAATAATAATGTCTCGGCCAATAACCCAATTGTCCGCATGTGTCACACGGTATTTGCCAAAAATGCGACATATTTTCAATGACGTTTTATGCGTTTAAAGCCACAGTGTCACAAGTCCTTAAAAATAATAAATATTTAGTATAGTAATAAGTGTTAGTCAGTCCGCTTTTTATTTAGAACTGTAATCTGAAAATGATGTGAACAGTTCTTGTTAAGTTGCAAACAAATGATAATATAGGTATATGTATAATATGTAATTAACGCATAAGCTATTAGTTTGTAACTTGTTACTGTTCCTATATATAATAAATAAATAAATAAATAGTCGCAATGGCCTAGCTCAGGTGACCTTATACCTACAAACATTCCGAAATCTTGCATTATTTCAACCTCACTTGTTCACTGTAGGTAAGTACCTACACTTACATCTCATAACATATTCTCTAAATCAATTCGGACTGGTATAGAGCTGATATATGTATATGGTATATGAATTAGAACCAATAACTCGCACCGATATAACGTCAACAAACAATAACTTTGTTGTTACTACTGTTATCATAACATTCGTACCTATCACAGTTGTTTATGGCTGCCCATCAATGGAAGTTAGCAAAGCAAATAAATGCTGCAACGCCAGCGGCAAGGGGCAACATTGTTGTTAAATTAAAGACTAAAATATTGCCGATGGCCATCCATTTCGTTTTGTGGAATCCGTTGTTTATTAAATTTGTACTGCTGTTCAATACCACCGTAGAGCATATGTCTTATTTCTTATAATATTGCCTACAAACCTGGTTTTACACCCAAGGTCTTCGGCCGAATTTCGTATTGTGGCGTCCTGTTCGTACAAATATTGTACGAGAGGAAAAGGAACGACATGATAAATTTCAAACTTGGACGTAAACTCCAGCACAGGTAAACTGCGGTAGAGAACGCATAAGTTCTAGTTAAATAGACGAGATTTATCTGTACGTTTCAAATGCGGTGACCACATTATATTGTCGGAATCCAACAAGATATGCATGACATTCTCGGTTATTTGATATAGGTCGGGAGTCTCTAAAAGTATGTCAAAATAAAGTACGTTATTCACAAAGTTTCAACCGTAGCCAAGGAAACCGCACCGCACTTATATTTTAATAACTACAAGTCAAGGGTCCCTACAGCGCGCTTTGTACATGACCTTATACGTCTCAAGGCAACATAGAATATGAAGTACGATCACGAGCAGCCGTCAGGACATTTCATAAAGTTGATGAATGGTCTACGAGGGAACCATTTATCATTTTCAGCACACTTTTGTTAACTAGTGAATGTGTCAACAGGTATTCTCTGGAGCCTCTACCCGATGGAATACTTCGCCCGTAAAAACTGTCCGCCATCTGAAAATGACAGCTTCTTCATACCGAAGTCGTGGACGTGCCCTGAAATTGTTCTGAAACCCAATTGGAGCTTTCAAAGTCCGTTCTAAATAGTTTATAGAATTTAGTAGGTAGTTAAGCATTAGACAGCAACAACTTACCTATACCTAGGTAATAGGTAGGTATAACTATTTGTAACTGATAATTACTTATTGTTTTTTTTATCTAGATTCTAGACACATGTTTAAAACTTTCTAAGTAGGTTGATATTGTTATTCATTCATGTACTGATTGTAGGTAATACTAATGATAGAAGAGTTTATAGAATTTAGTAGGTAGCTAAGCATTAGACAGCATGAAATTACCTATATTTATAACTATTTGTAGTTAACTGATAATTACTTGTTTAATGTTTTATCTAAGGACATGTTTAAAACTTTCTAAGTAAGTAGGTTGATATTGTTATCCATTCATGTAAGTACTGAATGTACGTGTAAGGTAATGATAATGAAAATTGTTGTTATGGTTGATAAAATAATTTATACTGAATTGACAACATTTCATATTTATAACAGGTGGAAATTAACCTTTTGAGCGCCACAGTCGGCTGTGGCCGTCAACAAAAAATCGTGCCCCTGACGCCACGTCGGCCACAGCCGTCCAAATTTCAATGATCAAAAACTTTGTAATTCTAACCGCTACAAGTATTTTTCAATCCCTGTTGATTTTGGGGCATATCTTTTTTTTTTTACTCTGGCGTCAGTGGCACGGTAAATTGCTAGACCGCTTGGCGGTCAATAGGTTAATATAGAGATCGACAGGGCTTTATGTACTGTACCTTGAGAAAAAATCTTTGAATTTATTCTTCTGTATTTAAAGAAATATAAGAAAATACATCAAATAACTGCAATCTAAGACAATACGGGCTGAATAGGGTTGTTGTGTAAACCAAAGACCAAAAAAATATATATTTTTTTATTTGACGTTGACAGATGACAGATGCATACCGAGTTTTACTAAGTTTTTTTTTAATAAGAAAACCGACTAAAGCAACCGTTCCATTAAGTTCTGGTTTTGGTGTTACCACATTTTAAAATAAGTATGTTTTTATAAATTAATAATAAAATAAATAATCATCTCAGAAAATAAATAAAAACAGAGATTACTTCATCTTTTTAAGCAGAATTCAGAAAAGTAATAAAATGATAGTCTTAAAAATATGAAATGTTGTCAATTGTAATAAAAGTACTATTCTACGATTGATTTTATTTACAGTCCCACTTGAGTTTTCCCAATACCAATGTATGATAGGTACGGTATTTTCTGACAGGTCACATTAGTGCGGGAAGTAGTGTCACCCAATGAATGGAACGTGCAAATTTAGATATCGGATGGCACAGATGTAGTATACGTAAAACTAAGCTAATTTAGCCCGGTAGCCATCCACCACCCCCTGGCGGGTAGGAAGGGGCGGCAGTCAAAGTTACACGCCAGCATATCAGCTTCTATTTACCCAATACCACAAGTGTGGTGTCATTTTCTGATAAATCGGGCATGAGGAATTCATTTAAGAGACATTGAATGTACAGTACGAACATATCAAAATCGTCATTTACTTTTTTTTTTATTCAACTATCAGTATCTTTGAAAATCAAGCATTTCAAGCAAAAACCAAAAAATCACCTTAAAGAATATTTGTCTAGCTTTTATAAAATATATACTTTATTATATACATATAGTTATCATACATCTATCTAAAAAACGGATATGGTACGCGGCGGTGCCTGGTAACTGTTCAAATCGTCTATTCTCACTTAATTTCTTGCAAGTATTGTTGTTTTTTTTTGCAAGCTTTTAAAAAATATATGCTTTATTATATGTAGCGTGTCATACCCCACACAAAGTTCGACTCACTGAAATAAATAAAACTCGTTTATTTCAGATCTGAACGATCACGATCATAGTAAGTTAGTAACACACAAGACTTAATGTCATGTTAGTACACGATTTAAATAAAATAAAAAAAACCTTTAATTAAGTACCTATAAGTAATTTCGCAATTTGCGCACTGCAGTGCTTAGGCAACCTCAACAACATCCTTAAGGAGGCGTTGTTATACTGTACTCACAATGTGTTATAACACATTCTTACCCACAGACTGCACGTGTAAAAGGTCTGACAGTATGCTTTAAATAGCGCCAATTTTACTCGTTTGTTATACTGTGCAAATCTGCGGGCAAGCATAGTTGTCCAATGTTTGCCCGCTGGACGTCCCTGCATGTAAACGTTTAATTTCTTAAATTCCTTGTTTAAATTATACTACTAACATAGTATCATTGTTACTAATATTTTTATGGGTCTATGACCTGAAATAAAAGTTTCTATTCTATTCTATTCTATTCTATTCTATAGCACGTACTGACATAGTTCTCCTCTCTCGAGATCGTGGTCATAGCTTAGATCGTCCGTGAGTATATGCCCAAGGTACTTAAACCTATCCACTCGCTTCAAAGGTACGCCGCACAGCACAATCCTAGGCTCCGTTGTTGGGTTATGTTTGCGTGCTTTGAATATGACGACCTCACTTTTGGCAGCGTTGTACCTAAGACCACGCTGCGCGGCATACCTCTCACATATAGCGATAAGTTGCCGCACCGAGTTGACTGAGGGGCCCAGCAGCGCCATATCGTCCGCATAGCTCATCATCATCATTATCAGCCAAAAGACGTCCACTGCTGGACATAGGCCTCCCCAGAGAACGCCACCATGACCGGTCCTGCGCCTCCCGCATCCAGCGAACTCCAGTGACCTTCACCAGGTCATCAGTCCACCTTGTGGGGGCCTAACCACGCTGCGTCGTCCCGTGCGTGGTCGCCACTCAAGAACTCGATGGCCCCAGCGGCCGTCGGTATTACGAGCGATGTGCCCTGCCCATGAAGAATGCCAATGAAGAGGTCCGTAGAAACACCAGGGTAACCGACATAGCCCGAAGGATAGCAAAACTTAAGTGGCAATGGGCAGGGCACATCGCTCGTAAAACCGAATAGCTGATGTTGTTAAAACATGTTCCAGCAATATGATAACCCGCATCTCACTAGTAAGCTCCTAGGCTGATTGTCGGTTATGATGTTTTGCACTGGGTACAAGAAATAATGTTTAGTGTAATTGCATATTCGTGTATGTTTATTTTATTGTGTTCATTTGTACACTTTTTGTTTTGTGCAAGAAAGTTTAAATAAATAAATAACACGAATTAACTCGTCCACATTCCAATTAAACAATATAGGCAAAGCCAAGCCACCTTGTCTTACACCACACAGGAGCGTATACTCATTCGACTCCTCTCCCGCCCATATCACTCGATTGACTTGGTTTTTGTACCAGTATTTTAACAATGCAACACATTACCTCGGCAATCCGGTGTTGCCCCTCTTTGTTCCTGTTAGTCTTGGCACCATTATTATTATTATTCACTATATAGCTAGTGAGGGCTGTACAAGTCATGTTAAAAAAAAAGGTGCAAACACCGTGCGGTGTTAGGTGCAACTGTCTAAAAAAATGTACCAAATTATGCTACTGTCGTGGAAAAAGTAATTGAAAAAATAAACGGATAGAAATAGAAAAATACTATTATTGATGCATTAAATCATAAGCGACAGTCAATAACTAAAATAAGTATGCATTCTATATATTTTGCATTAGAAAACAACTTAAAACTGGCAAAAATTAAGTGGGACTAGACGATTGGAAGAGTTCCCAGGCACCGCCGCGTACTATATTCAATTTTATTAAGATATATTTCTGATAAATATATATAATAAAGTATATATTTTTAAACAGCGAGATAAATATCCCTTAAGGAAGTTTTTTTTTACCTTAAAATTCAGGATTTTGAAAGATACTGATAGTAGAGTAAAAAACATTGCAAACCAATTTTGATATGATTGTCAAAATTTCCCTTTTTTTCTTTTAAACTGTACATTAAATGTCTCTAAAATGAATTCCTCATGCCCGATTTATCAGAAAATGACCACACTTGTGGTATTGGGTAAATTAAATAGAATCTGATATGCTGGCGTGTAACTTTGCCCCCCCTTTCTACCCGCCAGGGGGTGGTGGATGGCTACCGGGCTAAATTAGCTTAGTTTTACGTATACTACATCTGTGCCAAGGGAATTCATCCGATACCAAAATTTGAACGTTGTGACACTACTTCCCGCACTACATCAACTACTTTTTTTGAAACGTCGATAACGGTTCGATAGGTACCTACGAAGTTGCTGTGAAGATAATATGATTTGTTAGATAATTTTCACAACATCATTTTTTCCCCTCACCAGCTCAAACATGGCGGCTTTGCTGCGAGATAACGGCGTAGTGAACAAAATGCGATTTTGTTTCGAGCGTGATTAGAAAGTAGCTTTTTAATTTTTTGAATTTTTGACTACGAATTGTCATTTGTCAGTTAGTTATAAAATTTGAATCATTCGAATTTTGATGCTCTCTGTCTCTTTCATATCTTTATGAAAAAGAGAATGACAAAAACATATCGATTCGAAATTCAATTTTCGAATCCGACTTCGAATAAGAAGACGTTACGATCGACGCGTTGTACCAAAAAAAAAAAAAAATACCCGAAGAAGTTTTTATTACAAAATACTGTTCAAAGGACCGAATGTTTAAATAATTGTGCCTTTTATATAAATCAAATAGATTATTGTTTAAATAAGTTAAGAATTTTCAACTTTATACTCTAAATAGGTACCTGTACAAATTCTTTTGTATTAATTTTGTTTAGTGCTTTACGAGTAAAAATATTAATTAAACTATAAACAAAATCTCGTATAAAATAAATAAACACGTAATGTAGGTATCTGCTCAATCTTCCAATTTGATCAAATAGTTAATGACAACCATGGTGGTCGTGAGGGACAGGTACAGTGTTGGAACGTATTATTTCAATTTATTTAGATTTTTATTTCATTTCAAGCAGCGGGTATCTATTTTCTACTTAATAATGTCATTGAAATCAGCAACAAAGACAATACGCATACCTACACCTGAATGGTTGGAAGAAAACCGGCCAAGAGCATGTCGGGCCACGCTCAGTGTAGGGTTCCGTAGTTGCTCATCTTCACGATAGACTTAAGTTACAGGAAAGATTTCAAGCTCTATAAAAAGGTTGTAAACGCCAAAGTAACTGTTATTACTTATTACCTTCTGGAAGTCAACTTACGTCCTTTTAAGAAAATTATGAAATTTTGCGATAACTCAAAAACGGCTCGGCCGATTTTGTTCAATATAGTTTTTTGACCCGTGGTTAAAAAGTAAGAGGGGGGGACGCTATTTTTTTTATTTTCGGAGCGAATGTTTTCAAAATTGCTGACTTTATCAAAAAATAATGTTTAGAGACCCCTATTATTTTTAAAAGACCTATTCAACGACACCCCACAGTCCACACACTAGTCTTGGAACGAAAAAAATAATCACCCCCACTTTAGGTGTTCGAGGTACCCGAAAAAAAATATTTTTTTTAGTTTTTATTTTACCGTTTTGTCGACGTGATACATATTACACATACTCTTATTAAATTTCAGCTTTCTAGTACTAATGATCACGGAGCTAAGCCGCGGACGGACAGACGGACATGGCGAAACTATAAGGGTTCCTAGTTGACTACGGAACCCTAAAAAGTACAAAAAGATAGGTTCGACTTTCTAATTAATAATATCATTGAAATCAGCAACAAACACTATAAACCTACATACACCTGAATTGTTGGAAGAAAAAGTACAAAAAGTCGAATATGTTCTCGCTGTCGAGGTGAAAAGTTATGTGTGATACACGAGAGCAAAGATTTTTGCATCTCGTGCTGTTGAGTCCCTCGCTACACTCAGGATTCTAAATTAGAATCCTTCGCTTGCTCGGGACTCAAAATCAGCACTCACAACAAAAAACAACTTTGCTCTCTTGTTGCACAAATAACTATTTCATAGTAGCGAATTTTCACATCGCTTTTTTTCATGATCGCCAATTTTATTATTCGTCTTTCTCCACGTAGCGATTTTTCATGAAGCGTTTTATAATATTAGGGTTATTTTTTTTGCTTATTTTACCAATAGATTACTTTTTCAGTCGCATATATTTTCAGCAGCATTAGGCAACATACGCCTTATTTCCGCCGGACTATTTCTGGGCGGTCTGCCCTTCGTACATCTAAAGATACCTGACGAACCTAACCTACTTATAGTACCTATTAATGTGAAATTTAATAATGTGCACGCGACAGGAGGTAACGATTTGTTAGAATTATGTTTTCTATTATATCTATTAAACCGCACTATTTATTTATTTTATTTATTTATTTATTTATAAAAATGTCTTACGGGCTTACAGTCAAGCCAAAGTGCCCGCAAGATAATGTGGAATACAAATTCTTAACTTAAAACATAACTATACATTACACTATAGTTGTGTATAACAAATACTTAACTAAAAACATAACTATAAATTACGCTACAGTACAGTTATATATAAAAATTGGACTTTAAAACCTTAACATCTTATAAGCAGTTATTGTTACAATTGTTTGCGAATATGATAATGTTACGTTTAAGTGTCAGCCATGAGTCAGCAAATATATCAGCATCCTGGACTTGTGCAAGGAACTCGTTTAATAACGCAATGGCTCTTTGTGTCGGGGCGTTGCGAGCTTGCAGAGTATGAGTTTTGTTTGTAGTAGCGAAGAGGTTGCGCGTGCGCCTTCCTCTGCGGCTCACTGCACTGGTAAATTTGTCAGGCACAAAAAAACTAAACTCGCATAAAGTAGAGGGGTTGTCGATTTTGTGACGCAAAAGTAAGCAGTAATGGGTAAGCGTTGAAACTTTGCGTCTTAGTTGAAGGGTGTCCAGTCCGACCATCCCAGTAACAAACAACGAAGGGTATAGAGTCGGGTAATATCCATGGTACTTTTTGTACAGGAACCTTGCAAATTTTCGCTGCACTCTCTCAATCATCAGCGCATACTTTTTTTCGCGAGGATCCCACACAATCGCATTATATTCCAACTTGCTCCTAACGTACGCGTTATATAGCAGTATGGCTACGTTTACGTCATCGAATTGAGAGGCTGTTCTGATTATGAATCCTAGCATTTTATTGGCACTTTTACAAATGTTTATTACATGCTCACGCATGTCAAGCCTTGTGTCCAATGTAAGGCCCAAGTCCCGGATGGAGGAGACACGATCTAACAGTGAACCCGACAGATGATAGTTGGCTCTACACGGGTCGTTAGATCTTGTGAATGTAATGGCTTTACATTTCGCTGCGTTAAGCTGAAGCTTATTGGCTGCACTCCACTGCGTCACAGCGTCTATCATTCGCTGTAGTATATCACAATCTGAGACATGGCTAATAGGGAGCAAGAGCTTGAGATCATCTGCAAACAGTAGAGATTCTGCTTCAGTTATACTGTCGCAAAGATCATCCACCATAAACAAGAACTGAGTAGGTCCCAGATTGCTTCCTTGACTCACACCGGATCGTGTAAAATATTCATCAGATCGATAGGTTGACATTTTTACGTATTGTCTACGATCTTTTAAGTAATTAGCAAAAAGGATAGCAACTTTGGAGTAAACCCAAGAACTGAAAACTTTTGCAACAATACGTCATTGTCTACAAGATCAAATGCCTTCTTAAAGTCAAAGTATATGGCATCTACTTGACGATGTGAGTCCATGTGTTTAAGTACATAGTCAAAAAAACATATGTGGTTAGTGGCAGTCGACCTAGCGCTAAGAAATCCATGCTGTGCGTCATTCAAGTGATTGCCTATTTGTTTTATGAGGCAATTATTCAGTACGCTTTCGAAAATTTTGCCGAAAACCGATAGGATCGCTATTGGCCTGTGAGTATGAACGTCAGTAGAATTTACTTCTTTGGGGATTGGAGTCACCCTTGAAACTTTCCATTTTGCGGGATAGGTTTCTGACCTCAGCGATAGGTTAAATATGTACAACAGGGGTTCCTCCAGAGCTCGTATACAGTCTTTAGCTAAGTATGGTGGAATATTATCAGGCCCATTCGAGGATGAGGCTTTAAGCCGCCTTACAGCTTTGCGTAATTCAGCGCGAGTTATATGTGAAATTTCGACTCTGCGTGAATCTTTAGAGTTTTGAGGGCTAGCGCACTGTGTCGCTTTTGTAGGGTCAAGTATTGGGATTTCCTTATGGAAAACGGACCCAAAATATTCGGCAAACGCATCAGTAGCTTCTTGTCCTAACACAGACTTTCCATTATAAAAGTATTCCACCTGTTGGTCGGATCGTTGTTTTTTGGATCTCACATAATCCCAAAATTTCACAGGATTCTGATGAATGTCACGTTCAATGCCCATCAAATACTGTTTATAGTCGCGGTCTATAAGATTTTTCACAAAAGTTCTATAATATTTAAATAACGCATAATTATCATCGGAGCCATATGATTTAAAAGTTCTCCAAGCTTCGTATTTTAATTTAATACAATGTATTAATTCCGATGTGTACCATGTCGGATATACATATCGATTAGAACGTATTACGGTCTTTTTCAAAGGAACTGTAAGATTAATAACGTTATTAAGTTTTCCGTAGAACGTCTCTACCGCGCAATCTACATTATCCTGATTATAAACGTCAGCCCAGTCAATGGCTGCTATATCTGCATAGAGTGCAAAAAAGTCAGCTTTCCGAAAGTTCCACGAAGTGAACTTGTGTTCCGTATCTATATTCGTATCGGCATGACAGAATGTATCCACGATTGAAATCGATATTTCTATCTCTAGAGGAGGATGGTATGGATCTATCGGGACCAATGGCTCTATGTCGCCTACTATTTCCACTGCATTGCGATTAAAACCTGTAAGCACAAGATCCAGGATACCTCCATATGCATTTTGAACAGTGTTATGCTGCTTCAGTTGACAAAAATCAAGAAAACATTCATATTGGTCCTTGACACTAATACTACACGAGTTAAGGTTAAAATCACCTACAATAATTACATCATGTTCTGGATACTTACAAACAGCGTTTTCCATGCACGTCAAAACATTCATATATTGGTTATCACTATAATTAGGTGGCAAATATACAACACACACAAGAATCCTAGTTTGTTTCAAACTCAGAGTAACAAATAGAATTTCCATCTCACAAGACAAATTATCTACATTTGTAACAATTTCAACTTTATATGTATCTTTTATGGCTAAAAGTACACCGCCCCATCCGGCATCAGCAGTCCTATCCTTACGGAACACCTTGTACCCTGGTGGGAATAACTCAGTATCCAGAACCGAACTTGTAAGGAATGTTTCCGTGAGTGCAATTAGGTCTGAATTGCATTGGAGTATACTTTTATAGAATATTGCAATTTTACTTCTTAGTCCTCTTACGTTCTGGTATAAGATTGAAAGTTTCTTTTTGTAATTACTGGGTCTGTTCTTCGTTTTTCTGACGAAAGGACTGCCGCCATGGCTTGACGCACACGTTCGTTGGCCAGCTTTCAGAGGCCATGACTTTGTCATAAAAAGTTGAAGGTACAGACAGCTTAAAGGAAGCATATTGGCCTCGAGATTTCAGGCTCTCCACTTTGATATTGTCCAATCCTGTAATCTGCTTCAAATGCAATGCGGTGCCTATCTTAACATAATATAGATGTATATGTCTTAACCATTCGGAAGCCTCCAGTTGCGTGAAACTAGCATCAGCAGTACCGCGCGTGACACGAGCAGCTCTCGAGAATGTCCTCTTCGCCTCAATCCTGTTTTTCGCGCTATCCCCGTTTTCGCCAGTATTACTCTCGGTAGTAGTAGCTGTTTGCCGCGAGGCCATGTCGGAAACCGGCCTGGTAACTAAAGTTGATCTGCTAGAGCCAGCTGTGTGATTTTGGTTTTCCTTAGAAGTAACTTGGCTAAATGTTAACGGTTTCTCCTGCTTGTCCTGTACATGCAAAGGCATGATAAGATTAGACTCCGTTTCTACTGTTGGTGTTAATGACTTAGAGGCGTTGGTTACATATTCTGCAGGTAAACTTTGAACTGGCTGCTTTTGGCCCGAAGAAATAGGCACGTTAGCAGATTGTTGTTGGTAAACTAAAGCTTCTAACTTGAGAACCTTCCCTTCAAGATCAGAGACTTTATTCGAAAGCCTGGTGATTATTGGGCGCATCGTTGCAGCTACTTGTTCAGTAACAACATTGCTGATAATGTTGGTCAGGTGTTCAATTATTGCCGTTTGCAATTCCTCCCTGATTATGGACCGAATATTATCAAGATATATTATGTCTTCCCGAATAGTGTCGTTAAATTTATTTAAAACAGGTCGCTCACGACGTTTTGTAACATTTTCCGACATTGACCTATCGGTTTGCTCAAGTTCGGCGGTCTCGTCATGCCCCAAAGTCATTGAAAGCGATACATTAGGATTTGTGTCTTCAAAGTGGAACGACGGCTCCTGCAGTTCTGTCCTCGTCATTCTAACGGGTGTATTAGTGTTGCCAACTTTGGGCTCTTTCGACTTACACATTTGACACTTCCATTGACGTTTTTGCTCAGCCGTCATTGTATTGCAAAAACAAGCTTCCGACACATTTGCACATAGCAAATCGTAATTTTGTTTGCACAAAAAGCAATTCAAAAATTGGCAATCCGAAATAGCGCCCAAGCACCCTGCACAGTTCATCGAAGGGAAGGATGACATCTTGCGGTGATCAAGCACAACACTTGCGCAGCTAAATACTGCAAGCGAAAGCTTCGTGAGTAAGCAGATAGTAAGTAAACTAGTTAGTTCAACTTGTACTCACTAGATGGCAGCACTGTTTTATTAGATAGAGCAGCACAATTTCGCCGCGGCGGCGTATCCCTCGGCTGGCTCCGTCGGTAAGCGCTCACCTACGGCGTCGTGAGTCCGGGTTCGAATCCCACGCTGGTCACTTTTTCTTACATTCACAATAAGCGAAGGCGCCTCCGAAGTTAACCTGAGCCGAGAAACTGCAACTGTCTCACTCATGGACCGCCCACTGGGAGGAGTCAGCACGTTTAACCACCCGATGTTAGAGCAGGAATAAGAAATTCTATACAGCACCAATCACGAATTTATCAATCGAATTAAATAAAACAAAATTGCTAAGAACTTGTACACGTCCACTCTCAACCAGATTCAAACGGTGAACTATATTATACTGATAATATTTGCGAATAATAAAATAATCTACTGGTAAAATCGAAAAAAAATAAACACGAACATTATAAATCGCTTCATGAAAAATCGCTACATGAAGAAAGACGAATAATAAAATTGGCGATCATGAAAAAAAGTGATGTGAAAATTCACTGCTATGAAAAAATTATTTTGTGAAAATTAGCGAACAAACCCCATGACTATGACTATTCCAGCGCCATCTAGTAAATAACTATACAGATCGGTACTACGCTGTCTGTTTAGTTTAGCACACAGCGACAGTGGCATCTATCTGATAACGCTGAAAAATTAATCGTTTCAAAGAAACATTGCTTATCAGCGGCTTTTTTAATCGGAGCCATCTAAATAAGGCTGTATTTGCCTGTAAAACCTGTAAGCACAAGATCCAGGATACCTCCATATGCATTTTGAACAGTGTTATGCTGCTTCAATTGACAAAATCAAGAAAACATTCATATTGGTCCTTGACACTAATACTACACGAGTTAAGGTTAAAATCACCTACAATAATTACATCATGTTCTGGATACTTACAAACAGCGTTTTCCATGCACGTCAAAACATTCATATATTGGTTATCACTATAATTAGGTGGCAAATATACAACACACACAAGAATCCTAGTTTGTTTCAAACTCAGAGTAACAAATAGAATTTCCATCTCACAAGACAAATTATCTACATTTGTAACAATTTCAACTTTATATGTATCTTTTATGGCTAAAAGTACACCGCCCCATCCGGCATCAGCAGTCCTATCCTTACGGAACACCTTGTACCCTGGTGGGAATAACTCAGTATCCAGAACCGAACTTGTAAGGAATGTTTCCGTGAGTGCAATTAGGTCTGAATTGCATTGGAGTATACTTTTATAGAATACTAGCTTTTGCCCGCGACTACGTCCGCGTGGAACTTGGAAGTATGGAAGCAACCTCGTACAACACGATAGATATCCACCTAATCTCCTTAATTAACAAAAGAGCGCCTAAGCAAATGTAAGAGCAATTGTGCTTCTGGGTTTATCATTACATTTTCTACAGGGTCATCAATGTCATCATGAATTACTTACTCACTTTTCAATCTTTTTAGGGATAATTTCCAGGATGAAAACTATCCTATGTCCTTCCTCGGATCTTAAACTATCTCCATGCCAAATTTCATCAAAATCGGTTCAGCGGTTTAAGCATGAAGAGGTAACAGAGAGACAGACAGACAGACAGACAGACACACTTTCGCATTTATAATATTAGTATGGATTGCAATTTTACTTCTTAGTCCTCTTACGTTCTGGTATAAGATTGAAAGTTTCTTTTTGTAATTACTGGGTCTGTTCTTCGTTTTTCTGACGAAAGGACTGCCGCCATGGCTTGACGCACACGTTCGTTGGCCAGCTGTCAGAGGCCATGACTTTGTCATAAAAAGTTGAAGGTACAGAAGGTACATTCCAGCGCCATCTAGTAAATAACTATACAGATCGGTACTACGCTGTCTGTTTAGTTTAGCACACAGCGACAGTGGCATCTATCTGATAACGCTGAAAAATTAATCGTTTCAAAGAAACATTGCTTATCAGCGGCTTTTTTAATCGGAGCCATCTAAATAAGGCTGTATTTGCAATTTATGGCACTAAAATTTTTACCATAGAGTATATTGAATGGTATTTATATTCGGCATGTATTTAACGCGGCGACAAATTAATCTGATTTAGGGATTTATAAAAAATTAAAGGGGGTAGCAAAAATAATAAGTTGGCGACTAATTGCGGAGACTAGTATAAAGTAAAAAGTAGCAGCTAAGTAATCAATTTTCGGCTTTGTTTCAATATAAACTAGCATCGAGTTTTGGCGACTGAATTAACTAATTATTAAGCGGAAACATGACAGCGGATAAAAAGTTGAAAATGGCCTACTCTAATTGTTCAATGGAGATTGCATATAAAATAAATCAAGGTCATAAAAAAATAAAAGGAGCGCTTTTTAGGGATATAAAAAAAAAAACCTAACCTAACCCGGCAGAGTCGGATCTTCTGCTAATATTAGTCGCCAAGTCATTATTTATAGTACCTCGCCTATGATTTCAGTAATCTTGTTTATTATTTCTGCTACCTTAAAGTAGCTGCCATTATTTGAATTTTAAAATATCCTTAGTTTAAAGCTCATTTAATATAAATGATTGCCAAAATATTGAATCGCTGACAAGTTATTATTTTAGTTGCAAATAGTTTGCTGCTCTTTAATTTTTCTGTCGCCGCGAAAATAATAAGCCTTTATATTCGAGGATTACTAATAAGTCAAAATTGTAATCATATTTTTAAAATTATTTTATTTGTATAAAAGGATATTATATATTACAGTGGAATTATACACTAACAACTTACAATATATGAATCTCAATAACATGGACAATATTGACTTTACTCAAAAAGAACGCCACACAACACATGACACGCAACGCAGCGGGACATTCTATTGAAATTTCGATATAGACACGACAATTATAAAGAAAAAAAATTAGTTCGAATTGAGAACCTCCTCCTTTTTTGAAGTCTGTTAAAAAGTAGTCTACTTTGAAACTACTTTCCCTAGATCGAAGTCATATTATATTGTTAATAATGGTTTAGGAGCAGTTCAGCAGCCTACTCCCGTATGCTATTACATTTAGACGGGCCCGTGTTAATTGACGCTATTTGTTACATTCAGTATACATGTAACGATCTTCAAAAAGTTTACACCGTTCGAAATTTCATAACACACGGAAGCGAACTTAGTATGTTAGGTTCTCTATACGCTATAATGGACATTACGAAAATACAGGGGTACCTATAGATTTTAAATATACATATTTATCTTCTTTAAACATAAATATTCCGATAAACCAAAATTCTATTTTATTTTACATAATAATCAAGACACCTCAGGCATAATTATTATATTGTCATTATTATAATCAGTCATCGTCAATAATTAGCCCTTTTTGTTATGTTAAAGTAGGAAGTTATATTTGTGAAACTTTAACAACTGTTTCTGATTATAATAATTCAATATTGTCAATCATAATGGCACTCTCAATAAAACTTATTTATTATATAACTAATACAGTAATAACATGAATTCTACATACGCTATTAGATTATAATACATATATTAATAAAGTGTGTAAAAGTTACAAAATTTTATATAACTACAAATAAGAAAAATAACAGTCTATGGATAAGTTCAGTAAAATTCGGCGGTAAAAAAAGCCGAACCGTTATATTTGGCAGACTCTAGAAAAGTACGAGGATTAAACGAACAATAATAGCACACAGAGGGATATTTAGAGAAATAACATTCATAAAGTACTATCATATCAACTCAATAGCCGACTTACAAATGCTTGTGCCGCCCTGAAGAATGTGCTTTATCAGTAAATACAACACAGATAAAATATACCTTAAGGTGGTAATAGATCTATGCGGTAATGCTTGCATGCCACCTGATAATCGAAATGGATTTATCCGCCATAGCAACATGACCTTTGACATTGAGTTTCTTAACGGGTGATTCATACGAGCATGTTCATAGACCTATGACATTCACAAGTATGCTATAGGGGTGGCGTTCAACCACATTTATAAAATTAGAATGCTAATTACTCAGAAATCGCAACTTAGGCGGTAATCGACCTTTACACTTATATTACGCCGCAATCAGCAAACCTTTCACTAGATAACCGTTTTTTCATGGCACATACCTAGTGACTCATATATCTTTCACAACGAATCGTAAACTCAGCTCGGGTCAGTCAGTGACTCACGAAGTTGTAACTATTAAACAAGGAAAACTAGGGCAGCCAATTAGCACCGTGTACAACGGACAGCGGTAATTCCGGCAGGTGAGGAATTCGAACAATGGTAGCTTATTTAGGCCTTCCTGCCACTAGACTTCACCTTGAGACGATCTATCGTTTCACAGCCCTTAAAGACTAAAATAGTGTAAACAATTAAACCAAAGTTACTTAAAATAAACTTACACAAGTAACTGAAGCTTGATTTACTTTCAGATCAGTTATTTTGACTGTTGAAAATACCTAAACATTGTGCCAAATAGAATAAATGTGTTACTTAATAAATTCGTGACTAAAGATATAAGAATAATGTCTTAATCATAAGATAATTTGTGTATAGAAATGGCTTTACTTTAGACGGCTGGTGTGCGATCAAACTCCTTGAACAGAGACGAGGACATCCTGAAAATAAAACATTATTCAATTAGTTTATACATATTTTATGCCAATTGCGTTACCACCATGGTGGTTAATAACCTATATGTAGCAGATAAACTGGAAGATAGTACAGGAAATTTCAATCAAAAGTTCTTTACAGGATTTAAAGTTTTTTCTATAAGTGGGGATGGGAGGTTTACATGAATCTCGGTAATACCAACAGTTAATTTTGTTTTTTTTTTTTTTTTATATGGATCATTTATTAGTCAGCAGATGAATAACTCCAAAAACCACAACTGAATTGACTTTACAACTTGAGTACTGTATAATTAATTATTTTTATATACATACATTCACACTAGAACCAATAAATATTTGTTCATAGAGCAATATCAATACTGCAGGATGCATCGCAGTAATAATCATTGCACACTTTGTATACTCACTTGCTTATCATGTGTTTGTAAATATAATGCGGAATAATTGTAATGTTTACAACAGACGGGCTGTTATCTATGACTTTTGATATCTCTTTATCTTTCATTCCAACAACATTAATTGTGTTTATTTCCATGAGCTGGTGGTCTGTCAGCATCCCGTTGCGAGCCGCAGACGAGTCCTTTACTAGGCCAACCACTTTGCCATCTTTGAAGTGGAAGCCGACATGGCCAATGGAGTCCTTGTGTACAGTTATTGTCCTCTCGAAAGGCCTAAAAGAAATACGAAAAATTATTTATAATTTTAAGTAGTCACGGCTTTGATCTCTTTAGGGAGTGACCTATATGATGAAGTATCCTGTTTTACCAAACATATTCACAAACTTTATACATTTAGAATATGAGGGAGCTGTCAACTGTCATAAGTGAACTACTGTGCTCTTGAAGATTTAACCAACTTTCCGGGTTTAACTGCCCGATAGTTAACATACTGTGTACAAAAACAATATTTACCATCTTATTACGACGGGAAAGTGTTATCACTACGCAATATACGGGATCAAAGTGTAAAATCAGTGCCAAAATTACGCGAGTGACACTAGTCTCGGTCATTAAAAAATCAACTACCCTTTAAATTCAATAATTACCATGGGGTACAAGATCTACCCACTTACGTTTTATTAAAATAATGTTGCCAGCCTTAAAAAATGACAGGTCCGAATTGCAACAATGAAGTCAACCAAACCAACAATCCATCAAAGACACTCACACAGCAAGTGTTTCATAAGGGTCTTTTTTTGAGCAGACCAAGAACAGCATCATTTAGTGGAGAACTAACGCTGCCATCAAACAATGAAAATTCCGAAAATTCGTCCACTCAACCCCAGCCAGGAAGCTCCGGCCAACTAAAGACTATGAACCAGCCCGGAAAAAATATGTTACAGGGCCCTAATGCCCAACAGGGTACAATCGCTCAAACAGAAAACAATGTCCAGCCAATAAAAACGGTTACCTGGCAAAGGAAGCCAATAATCAGAAAAAGAGATAGACCTGAAGATTCAACCTCGCCTAGCCTCAGAGTACAAAAGAAAAAGAAAACTGTTGCTGCTGCACGTACAAATAATGTTCAACAACCGCAACCAATCCCGACCAGCAACAGGTTTGCCGGATTAACTATGGATCAAAACAATGAGGAACCTCCAACCACACCGGAAAATCCTGTGAAAACATATAAGCCTCCACCTATTGTCCTATATGGTATAACAGATATGTCAAAATTAACCGAATTAATTAACCAGGTTACTGGTGTGGACACTTATTACTACCATATAGTTAATAAAAATCTGCTTCGGGTCATCGTGAACACTATGGAGACATATAAAGTGGTTATAGACCAAGTAAGATTACATGGTTTAATAGGGCACACTTTCAATAGTAAGAGTAACAGGCCCTACAGAATCGTAATCAAACATCTACATAATACTACACCGAAAGAAGAAATAATAAAGGAAGTCGAAAAGACTGGTAATAAAGTGAGAGGAGAGATAGTCTGTGCCAGACATAGAACCACAAAACAACCACTGGATACGTTTTATGTTAATTTGGAACCCAGTTTAAACAATAAAGAAGTGAAAAACATACAGTATATATACAACATGAAAGTCAAAATTAAGGACCCAAAAAGAAACTATGACATTGTTCAATGCACGAGATGCCAACAGTATGGACATACTAAAAATTACTGTATGCGGCCATACAGATGTGTAAAGTGCGGGGAGGGGCATAAGACAACAGACTGTAAGAAAGACCGGAACACACCTGCCACATGTGCTCTCTGCAATGGTGATCATACAGCAAACTACAAGGCATGCGAAGTGTACAAAGAAATTAAGGCTAGAAGAGCCATGCAGCAAGGTTCTAGGCCTTATAGGCCGAAGGCGAGAGAAACACAGCTACCCATACATCATTTTGAATCTCAAGAAGAATACCCCATGTTAAATAATAACAGACATTACGACCAAACTAATGATCAACAAAATTCAATAAAAGAAGCCACTCACAATTATACTTTTGCCGAAGCTGTTAAAACCGTGCCTAACTATTACAGAAAGTGATAGACGCATTCGTAAGAACAAAAATAGGAGAGAGTGGAAAGCCACTACATGGAAACCAACACGCCTATATGGTGGGAAAAT
Organism: Apotomis turbidana; assembly: GCA_905147355.2. Classification (NCBI taxonomy): domain Eukaryota; kingdom Metazoa; phylum Arthropoda; class Insecta; order Lepidoptera; family Tortricidae; genus Apotomis; species Apotomis turbidana. Next base: position 15,919,099 of record LR990288.1, on the reverse strand, counting down.
CCACGGAAACGGCTCTACACAATGTGACAATAAGGATCGAGAGGTCTCTGGAAGCAAAACACTATGCACTAGGATGTTTCTTCGACGTGGAAGGGGCCTTTGACAAGGCGACCTTTGAAGCGGTGGAAGAAAGTCTAAGGAGAGACGGGATAAATCCTACTATTGGGTCCTGGATAAGCAAAATGCTCAGGGGAAGGGCGGTAACGGCGAAACTCGGAGGAGAAGTAAGACGGATAAGACCGAGAAGAGGCTTTCCACAAGGAGGATGTCTATCGCCACTAATGTGGTGTATACTTCTAGACTCCTTAATTGAGAAAACAAATAAAGGAGGCCTATACGTACAAGCATACTCCGATGACGGAGTCATACTGGTACGCGGAGTGGCCCTAAATGTAGTCAGAGACATAATGAGGAAAGGGGTGATGGAAATATTAGCATGGTGTAGGGGCAGAGGATTGGACCTGAACCCCGATAAAACTAAACTAATATTATTTACCAATAAGAGGAAAACAGAGAAAATGAAGCCCATCAGCATTCTAGGTAAAGAACTCGAAGTAGTCAAGGAGCTAAAATATCTGGGAGTAACGCTAGATAGTTCTCTCAGATACAAAACACATATAAGAGAGCAATCGGCCAAGGCCATAAGAACGCTCTACCAGTGTAAAAGGGCGGTAGGAAGGAAATGGGGCATGAAACCACACATGGTACACTGGATTTACAAGGCAGTGATACTACCCAGGATACTATACGGGGCCCTGGTATGGTGGCATAAGGCCAACATCAAAGAATACCACAAAGAATTATCCAAAGTACAAAGACTGGCATGTCTTATGATCACGGGGGCAATGAGGACAACGCCCACGCAAGCAATGGAAATCATGCTCGGTCTCAAGTCACTTAAAATAGAAGCGGAGAAGAGGGCCATGGAGCAATGGTACAGAATGAAAGCATGTAAGGAATGGAGAGGAAGTTGTGTGGATAAGGGACATGCACTCATTCAGAGGGAAGCATGTTCGAAGATGGGGATGATCACCCAAAACAACGACCTTATAAAGAGACGAGAAATGTTCGATAAGAAATATAGGATACATATAGGAGACAGGGACCACTGGAAAATAGAGGTAGAACACCCCGTGACTGTCTGCTTTACGGACGGTTCTCGGCGGGAATCGACGAAACTGGCAGGAGCCGGTGTAGTGATACCGAAGCTGGGGAAGAAGGTACACATACCTCTGGGGAGGTATGCCAGCGTATTTCAGGCAGAGGTATGTGGCATAATGAGATGTGTGCAAATAATAGATGAATGCTCGCAGAGAGAGGGATCTGTCGTCATATACAGAGATAGCGCGCTAGCTGCGCTAAAAGCGTTAGACAAGCCGATGGTAAGCTCATCCTTGGTAATGGAATGTAGGGAAGCCCTAAACAAACTTGGAGAGCACACAAGGATTACGGTAGCATGGGTACCTGGACATCAGGGTGTGATAGGGAATGAAAGGGCAGACGAGATGGCAAGACTGGGGGCAGAAAGGGAACTCATAGGACCTGAACCTGCACTGCCAATATCGGCAGAGGTCACGAAAGGAGTTATAGCCAGACTAATGGAGGAAGAGGCCAACAAACAATGGCGTGAGACAATGGACTGTCGGCAATCGAAGATGATCTTAGGAGGCATAAACAGGAAAAGGACCAGGTATCTCCTGGAACTAGGTAAGAAAAATCTCAGATTATTAACAGGTATAATCTCGGGCCACAACAGCCTTAACGGGCATCTAAACGTCATGGGTGTAGTGAGTGACCCAAGCTGCTCATATTGTGGCCATGAGGAGACTAGTAAGCATGTTATAGCAGAGTGTGGCATGTATGCGATGGTACGCTATAGCATCTTCGGGAAAGATAAACTGGAAGAGGAGGAGCTGAGGGACATTAACCTTAAAGATGTCCTTTCCTTCTGCAGGAGAACAAGAAGATTCGAGGAAGAAGGCTGTATGGGAGCGCTGCCGGGACAGTAACCGTTGGCTCCAACTGGGAACTGGGCTGAATGAACGCACCCAAGCGATCGACAGCCCGCCTGTCTCCGGCCGGGCGTCCCTACACCAAATCATCATCATCATCAACTATTACAGACCAGAGACTTCATTCAACCTAGAACATGTAATCAAAAATCAAGCAGAAAAAATGGATACCCTCATATCACAATTAGGGACCCTAGTGGGACTTATTTCGACACTCATTGCCCGGCTACCAAAATGAAATTTTTAAGGATTGCTATATGGAACATAAATGGCTTGTCATCGAACAAGCAAGAAGTAGAATTATTCTTGAACCATAATTAAATTGACATTCTTTTACTATCAGAAACCCATCTGATCACAGAATAGTGTCAATCACAGGTTATAAAATATATTGCACAAATCATCCTGATGGTACAGCACATGCCGGAGCAGCTGTGATTATAAAAGAAAATATCAACCACTACTCTATTCCTGGTATCAAGCACGACTACCTGCAAGCCGCCATTATATCTGTAACAGACTGGTTGGGAGAACTGCATATTGCTGCTGTATATTGCCCACCACGGCATCGTATAAACCAAGACAAGTTTAAGGATTACTTCCAGTCCCTAGGCGGAAGATTTGTTGCTGGATGTGACTGGAATGCTAAACATACTTACTGGGGTTCAAGATTGGTTGACAAGAGGACGAGAACTTAAGAAATGTCTGGATGAATTGCGCCTAGAGGTACTCACGACTGGGCAGCCAACACACTGGCCTGCAGATCCTCGGAAAAAACCAGACCTCATAGACTTCTTTATCTCTAAGGGTATATCTACAATATATACCAAAGTGGAGTCCAGTCTGGATGGCACGTCAGACCACACGCCAGTAATATGTACTCTTAGTACTACTATTATCGAGATAGAACCTAAACAAGCCTTGTACAATCGAAAAACAGACTGGATAGCATTCAGCGATTGTATTGATAATAATATTAACTTACGGGTTTCACTCAAGTCAGAAGATGACATCGAGGAGGCCACCCAATACATCACAAACCTTATTCAAGTAGCAGCTTGGAAATCTACCCCATATCTATCCCATGACTCAAAAGCTATAGACTATCCGTCACTAGTGAAGAAAAAGATAGCTGAAAAAAGAAAACTAAGGCGTCAATGGCACCTCAGCAGAAATGGAAATGACAAACGAGCATTGAACAAAGCTAAGAAAGAATTAAAAGATCTGTTAACGGATATTGAAAACACCACACTTCAGGCAAGACTTGAAACCCTATCTGTGCATAAAAATGATGACTACTCACTGTGGAAACTGACAAAGCACATGAAACGGCCCAAATCATCTGTACCGCCCATCAGGAAAAATGATGGCGGATGGGCAAGAAGTGCTAAAGAAAAAGCAGAAGTATTCGCCGAATTTCTTGAGGACGTGTTCCAGCCAAATGACCCAGATACAGACTATTCCGAAGATGAAATCAATGTTACCGTCAACAGTCACCAGCAACTGTCCTTGCCCCTAAAACCTGTCTCCCCCAGAGAAATAAAGAGACAAATAGGCTGCCTCAAACTAAAAAAAGCACCAGGCTTTGACCTCATCACAGCTGAATTATTGAAAAACTTACCCAGAAAGGGTTTAATTTTTCTTACTGTACTTTTCAACGCCATCCTAAGGCTACAATATTTTCCCTTGTTATGGAAAGTTTCAATCATAAACATGATAGCGAAACCAGGAAAATCGCCTGAAGAAACATCCTCATATCGACCGATAAGCCTTTTACCTATCGTCTCAAAACTACTGGAGAAAATTATCTTGGATCGCTTGATGCCGCATCTTAGAGATGAAAAATTAATACCTGATCACCAGTTTGGTTTCCGCCGAAATCACTCCACCATCGAGCAAGTTCACAGAGTCGCCCAGAAAGTACGGCAATCGCTAGAAAATAAAGAATACTGCTCTGCAGTATTTTTGGATGTGCAGCAGGCTTTTGACAAAGTCTGGCATAAGGGACTGCTCTTTAAGTTAAAAACAAAACTCCCAAACTCAATGTATATGCTACTAAAATCCTACCTAGACAAAAGGATATTCCAAGTTAAATTTCAAGACAATATGTCATCCTTCAAGGAGATAAAAGCTGGCATCCCGCAAGGATCTGTGCTTGGCCCTGTTCTGTACACATTGTATACCGCTGATATTCCACAATCTCTCGAAGTTATGACTGCAACATATGCTGATGATACTGCTCTGCTAGCCTCAAGTGTTGATTCCGTCGTAGCTTCTAGAAAGCTACAAAATCACCTTGACAATATTAATTGCTGGTTGAAACAGTGGAGAATTAAAGTAAGCGCTACAAAATCAAACCACATAACCTTCACACTCAGGAAAGGAAATTGCCCTCCAGTTAAATTAGACAATACAGTTTTACCACATCAAGATACGGTTAAATATCTTGGAATGCACATAGACAGAAGGCTAACGTGGAAAACTCACATTAAAACTAAAAGAGACCAGGCCAACAAAAAACTCAGAGATATGTATTGGCTTATAGGAAGAAATACGTCATTAAGTTTAGAAAATAAAGTACTCATTTACAAGTGTATCATCAAACCAATATGGACTTACGGCATCCAACTCTGGGGCTCAGCCAGTCACTCCAATATAGAAGTATTACAATGTTTCCAGAACAATGCCCTAAAAATAATTACTAATGCACCATATTTTATAAAAAATACAGAAGTCCATGAATATTTGGAAATGCCAACAGTAAGAGAGGAGATACAAAGATTCTGCGAAAAGTACAAATACAGACTAGAACACCACACAAACATGTTAGCCTCGGACCTGACATCAAAATGTGAATTTCGGCTGAAAAGAAAACGTCTCACTTCAATATGAGCCAATTTAAGGATGTCACATCACTGGATGTGCTTCCCACCTGTCATTTAACGCGATAAACAAATTTGATTATGGCTTAAGGCTGATCGCAAATGGATATCATAATTGAAAAAAAAAAAAAAAAAAAAAGAATATGAGTGGGTGTTGAATCAGTTAGATAAGTTATATAGAGGATACTTGAAAACTACTATAATATTTATATCAGGTACAATTCAGATAAGCAATTTTATATACTAGTGTTTCATACCTACTTTATAAAAATATTGCAAAGCTAATAGGTATAGAAGTGAAATTGAGAAGCTTGAATTAAACTTTGCCAAAAAAGTTAAAAAATATAATTGAAATGAAGAATTAAAGGATAAGAAATAAAATCACTCACCTGTCACGCACTGCCATAGTGATACCATTAATTGGTGCCTTTTTCAGCAAATCATGGCATTTTTCCATCGTCATACCAGCCAAGGCCACATTGTTGATCTCCAGGACTTGGTCCCCGAACCTGAGCCCCGCCAATGCTGCTGGACTCCCAGCAGCCACATAGCATACAAACACCCCACTGTTGATGGAGTGCAGGCGCAGTCCACACTTGCCATCAGCATCCTTGCAGAGCACAACTTGTCTTATAGCATTTGTTACAATAGATTTTTGCAGAGACAGTGACTGAGAAGAGAGAGGGGCGACAAGGGTGCTCACAGCTCCTGCAGGTTGAACCTGAAATATCACAATAGAGAACATACAATTCGTAATAGTTGCGAGGCAATAGAACACAATCTCCCACCTTTTTTAGGTCAAACAAAAGTAATTAAGGCCAAGCCATACAAATCTCATCCACAGATAAGATTTACATTTTGAAAGTGGAATGTGGAGAGGAAATGCCACTAGGGATAATGATTTGACAGCACACTAATAATGGTAATTACAACAATGATGACTGAAATAATGATGATGATTTCAATATGGTCACTAATTAAAATTTAATTGAGTACAGTATGTGATGACTGATGAGTGTACTGATAATGGCAGTGGTTTATATCATTGAATAATGGCAATTATTGAGTGATACTTACAGTTTGCACTTGATATTCTGGCATGTTAGCAGCAATGACACTGTCAGAAAACTCAAGCCCCATGTATTCTCCCAGGGCAGGGTAGTAATGACCCGGTACACCCGAGGTTGCGGGAGCCGTTGCAACTGACGGTGGCCCGTAGCTGTACGAAGGCGGGGCCTGATGCTGAGCTATCTGAGCCCGCGCCATCGTGTCCACCTTCATATCTTCCAGAGACGGATATAGAGACATTGTGATGTCCTAAAATGTAACAAATACTAAGTTAAATTATTAATGTTGAAAAGAAACGTGACCTAGGTATCAAATCAGTCTTAGCGCATCCACGATTAATAAAGCAATTAGAAAATCACGTACCTTAGTGCACCACTAAATAAAAGACAAAATAACCTTGTCTTGTTGTTGAGATAGTTCCTAATTAAACCCAAAATTAAAACGTAAAATATGAAAGCACAAAGTATACAGTTTCACAGGAAGGAAACAAGAATCTAATTTATTGTGGAAAGTCCACACTGAGTCACAACAGAATAGTCTGACCAAAGAGAATATTATAATCACTACGTTACGTTTTACATGCGATACGTACGTCACGCAACGCAACAAACATAAATACCATGTAAATACCCACTACCCACCCTACCTATACGTCAAATTCCCAAAAAAAAAAAAAAATGTCGTTGTCGACACTCTACCGGTCCACACTACTCGCGAGGTTGACCGAGGTTCAAATTCAAACATCTCTTTTTTATGCGAGCGAGCGAGCGAAGCGAGTGCCAATAAAATTAATTCCGAGCGAAGCGAGACAAAAAATTTAAATTTTATTTCAATATCTTTCACAGCAGATCCGATTTGGCCGGGATAGGGCTCCGTCCACACTTGTATCATTTCGCCGATCCGATCCCCGTCGCGTATCTTCACCGCGTATCATGAACGGAAGTGTAGACGTCGCGCCGTCGCGATCATGCAATGATCGCGCGAAATCCATGTTGATACCATTGATACGCGTATCTTCAGTACCCCGCACACTCGCGATCAGGAAAGTGTTGCATGATCGCGACGGCGTGACGTCCACACTTCCGTTCATGATACGCGGTGACGATACGGGGTGGGTTTTTGCCCGATCATCAAAGGCGCTATTTGAGTCATCGATCCACGCTGCGGTCATTGGTTTTTAATCCTTAATCTTTACGATGGTTAAAAAATACCATACCACTGATGGACTGTCTACTTTGTTAGGCCTTTCCATGCGGCGTCTTCCGGCACGCGGTTTCCACTCGAGAACTTTTCTGCCTCATTCCATAAAACAAACACAGTCATACGAAGGCCATGTCTCCGTAAGGGTGCCTTAATCGAAGGCCTCCCCACGCGGCGTCTTCCAGCACGCGGTTTCCACTCCAGAACCTTTCTGCCGCATTATGTATTATAAAACGAGCACAGTCATGTGCTAAATCTCCATGAGCAGATGACAAAAATGAAGGCCTTCCTCGCTGCAACTTCTGGTACACGGCCCCCACTCAAGATTATTTCTGTCCCAAGGTTCAGTGAGCGATCTCAGCGGGCGACATTTTTAAATGGGACGCAACTCCGCACAGAACAACGATCACAAACGAAATGAAATCATGAAATGTTCGACGAAAACGAAATGCCAAAATGATCGGGGCGGTGATACGATGCTACGATACGGATAGCGTCCAAACTACTGATGAAACTACGAAATGATACAAGTGTGGACGGAGCTTAACTTAGGCTCCGTCCACACTTGTATCATTTCGCCGATCCGATCCCCGTCGCGTATCTTCACCGCGTATCGTGCTGTTTGGACGCTCACTGCGGGCACTCCGTATCATTTGCGCCGTCGCGCGAAGAAACGCGTCCACACTTGCCGTATCGTATCCTCGTTGCGTATCGCCGCACCGATAATTTCGGCGTGCAGTAGTTTGGACGCTATCCGTATCGTAGCACCGTATCACCGCCCCGATCATTTTGGCATTTCGTTTTCGCCGAACATTTCATTTCGTTTGTGATCGTTGTTCTGTGCGGAGTTGCGTCCCATTTAAAAATGTCGCCCGGTGAGATCGCTCACTGAACCATGGGACAGAAATATTCTTGAGTGGGGGCCGTGTACCGGAAGTCGCAGCGAGGAAAGCCTTCATTTTTATCATCTGGTCATGGAGCTTTGGCACATGATTGTGCTCGTTTTATAATACATAATGCGGCAGAAAGGTTCTCGAGTGGAAACCGGGTGCTGGAAGACGCCGCGTGGGGAGGCCTTCGATTAAGGCACGCGCTCACGGAGACATGGATTTCGTATGACTGTGTTTGTTTTATGGCATGCGGCAGAAAGGTTCTCGAGTGGAAACCGCGTGCCGGAAGACGCCGCATGGAAAGGCCTAACAAAGTAGACAGTCCATCAGTGGTATGGTATTTTTTAATTATCGTAAAGATTAAGGATTAAAAACCAATGACCGCAGCATGGATCGATGACTCAAATAGCGCCTTTGATGATCGGGCAAAAACCCACTCGAGATGGATCACGGCCGATCCTCACCGCGTATCATGAACGAAAGTGTGGACGTCACGCCGTCGCGATCATGCAATGCTTTCGTGATCGCGAGTGTGCGGGGTACTGAAGATACGCGCATCAACATGGATTTCGTGCGAGCGTTGCATGATCGCGACGGCGCGACGTCCACACTTACCGTTCATGATACGCGGTGAAGATACGCGACGGGGATCGGATCGGCGAAATGATACAAGTGTGGACGCACAGATTGACCAGAGGCTGACCAGAAATATATGAAGATGCGCCATATTGCGGAACTTCACTGGAACTAGTTTCTTACGCTGGCAATGATTTTATGATGGTTTGTCAACAATGTCAATATCATTCGTGGTGATTTCTTTAAAAGACAAACATTTAAAATTATCCAAAGAAAATGCCGAAAACCATTCACAGTCGTGAACGTAAGATTATAAATAAAGTGTACATGTGTTTACTACACGAAAAACAGTCAGTAAAAGAATGCATTCCATTGAATGATATTACGAGGCTAACATAGAGGAACTGACAGGTATTTAAAACTAATGTCATTATAGTGAGTTGCAATTGGTTGCAAAATTGTTGCCATATATAAATCTTATAAATAGCGCCCTCTTGACAATCTTCATCTATTTCTGGTCACGGTCAGGCTTTTACAAAACAAAAACTTTAAAATTCGAAGAAAGAAGCGAAGTTGGCCGAAGTATGGGTTTCCGCAGTGAAGCTCGCGAAGTTGGCCGAGGTTGGGTGAATATGATAGTGTGGAGGGGTACTTCGCTGCGGAAACTCATACTTCGGCCAACTTCGCCTCGGCCAACTTCGGTCAACTTCGCGAGTAGTGTTGACTAGGGAATGGCTGGGGATGTTTGCTTTGGGAAGCATCCCTAATGACAAGTGACTGACTACTGTGAACTGTCTGTGTCTGTGTCTCTGTCTGTCAGTGTCAGTGTCACTTTTCTACGATCAAGTGACATTGTTGTTGCTAGCATTATCATTTTGTGTCTTGTATTTATCTTTTATGATTTTATGGATTTGCGTAACATAATATACAGTTATAGACTATAATAGTGTACAACTGCATTGCTAGATTTGATAGTATGGAAACCACTTCAAAAACTCGAACTCCAAGGTTAGTGTTATGATGAAGCCATCGCTATCATAATATGTGATAATTTATATACAAATTTCCGTATATCTATCTCATCTAATAATTATCTTTGCAGTCGTTGCCGGGAATGGGAGCGGCAGAGACGTAATAAATTTAATGATGCCATTACAAAACTGGGTGAAGCTGTACGAGCGATCAACAAAGCAAATGATCCCTCTGAGAAAGACTCGGACAACATTCAGTACCCTAAAATCGAAATAGTTCAAAAAGCTATTGTATGTCTCACAAACTGTGCACAAGAAAAAACACAACTGAGTAAGTGGGGTGGAGCAACAAAATTCTTTGCACTACTACATTTGGATATTTATATTTTTCTGCTTGATTCATTGGAACTTTGAAAGACCTAAGTGTGAAGTGATCAATATAATAATTTTAATGGACAAATTGATGAAATCAGGTTCTATGAATACTTCACCATTGAACACTTCTAAACCTGACCTATTTACTCAACCAATGCTATTGAACTATCTCCTAAGTATATCTTGAAATTTAAACAGATATGAACTGATGGTTTTATTTAACATGATTACAGAGGCTGAAATATTAGCTCTACAAGTCAAAATTGAAGCAAGCAAACAAAGTCCTGAATCCAAGAAGGATGCGTCCACACAAGTTCATACTGGCTTCAGCAAAAAAACTCAAAGTAAGTTCTACCCAAGATGCTTTTAATAAGCAATAACTTTGGACTATTTTACTTCAACCCTCATCATCAAAATATATGTTGTGACCTGTGTTAACACATGGGAAAGGGTGGTTGAAACACTGCAATTATATCAATTTATCCAGCACTCCAATTGCTTTAACCTTTTGAGCGTCAAAGACGGCAAATCACGGCGACAGAAAGCTGTGCCACAACGTCATTTGCCGCTATACAATGCCATACTATCTGCTGTCAGCTTGGCGTCTCTGGGACACAGTTTTCCGTCAAAGATCGGGGCAGTCAAGATGTTAAAATGAAATTATTTTTTATTTGTTACAGATGGAAAATATGTTAAATTATTGATGCTACAAAAATCAAAAAGAAATGCATTGAAAGAGAAATCTGTTCTAACAACAAATGTTACTGTAGAAGAAAAGTCAAAGAAAGCAAAATTGAAATCTGATAAAGTAATCCCGCATACACCACCCAAAATATTGCCAAAGTCAACCTTACTGGACAAGAAAAGTAAGTATGTCTTGTGTTTTTTTTACTATACTACTTATAGGAAGAATTGTATTAATATCCTATTTAACCAGTAATAACATTTTTTGACTAGTGTTATTAACTCCCTTAATAAAAGCAAATAATATTAAAGTCAAAATTTGATGTTGATCTATGTAATGACAAATATTAAATTATGAACTCCACATTTAGCATTAATTTTAGTTAAATTTACGTAGGTAAATTAATGCTTGATTTTTCATAATTACTGATTTCCTGAATCATATGCATTTGCTCATACGCATTTATAAGTTCATACCTTTGTGTACAAATTTGCTAATTCACAGCTTTTTCCACCTTACAGGAGGTGAAAACACAATTGTAGTTTTACCAGCAGCCCCATACCTGTTTCCCCAAAGACCATTATTCTTGCCAGCAGTACCACCTGCTTTTGTCATAGTGGACCCCAACATGCAGACTATAAATAAGTCTGTACCTATAGTTAATAGAACTGTAGCAGATACAACAAAAACCACGATGGTGAATATTTTACCTATATCTGCATATTCTCGACCACTATCAGCAACAAAAGCTAAAAAAACGAACTCCAAATCAAAGAGTGATACCTCAAAAAAGATTAAAAAGAAACCAAACCCAACTAAAACTACCAAAGACCCAGTAAATAACCAAACAAATAATACCGCAACTGACACACCGAACCTGAAAACCATTGAAAATCCATCTGTGGATGGACAAAAGGAAGTATTAGCAGTAAACAGCGAAAATAAATGTTTAAAAGACCCAATTAGTAAAATACAGCCATTAAATAAAATCAAAGACATTGCCAACAGTCAGGAAAAAAAAGAAGATGACACAAATACTGCAAAAGCGAAAGAAACTTCTAGTTCTTCAAAAGTAGAAGAAACAAATAAAACCACCACATTGAAAACCATTGAAAAAGTTGGTTTAATTGACAGTGTAAAATCAGTTTCCCAACCAGTCCAGACGAATCGTACTGAAATACTTAAAGAAGTTAATATAACTGTAAAATCAGCAACAGTGGAAGATAAAGACAAAGAAAATAAATTACCAAATATTCTAGACACATCTCTATGTGAAAGTGGAGTTGATGGAGGAAATGCTCGCCTTGAACTAGCGGAAGAGTTTTTGGCAGCTTCACCAACTGCTGCTTTCCTCATGTCCTTTCCCCTGGTTAGTGGCAATCGGGCCGATAGTCCTGCGGAAGAAGCAGCCAACACTGTTCACCCTAATGCTAAAGAAAATAGTACACAAATAACTATACCACCTGCACCAACTGACATATACTTCGAAAAACCTAGCACTACTAACGATGTTAAAACAAAAACAATACATAAACAACCGGCTCCAACACCTATTTCCGAAAAACAACCGGCGCAACATAAATATTTGGATAATAGCGTTTTAAGCAAATCAGCAGCAGTCAAGACGTCTACTTCAGTTGCAGTTTCAAATTCCTCCAGTGAAAATCCGTTCCTGAATTTGCCGATGCCTTCATTAATAATTACGACTACACAGTCGGACACATTGGGCCTGGACTTCGACTGCAGCATCAGCAAGTCCATACCCAGCCAGTCGTCGGCTTACGTCAGTAATAGTAACTTATTTTACAAAAGTGACCCATTCAACACCGTCAAAAGCACCATCTATAGTACAAGTAGCATAGCATCTGGACATGAGTTTAACAGCCTCGGCCTATATCCATGTGCAATGGAGAAATACAGTAAGAACAAGTCAGATTATCCCAATGTTGAGGATAACCTTATGAAAATCGGATCATCGAGGTTGACATACGATATCGATCTGGGTTGGTCACACAAAGGATTCGATTTCGTCAACTGCACTACCAATTCCAATACATTCAGTAAGGACATATTAACCACTGCAACAGCTCCAACTTATTCTTCGTCATACAATCCATTCAACCCAGAATTTCATGTCCCCTTGGTATCAACCTCAAGTAAAAAGGATACCGCAAGCAAGCCAATTTCCTCATTTGCGGAAACCATTACGAGTTTTTATTCAACGCCTCAACCCGCAAACCTTTGGTCTGAAGAGATGTGCTTTTATAACAATAGTAGTGCTTCTAAAACGTTAGCCAATAAGCACCAAAATTACCTCCACCTGGAACACGCTCAAACAGATACTTCAGTCAAGCCTGTTGTAACTAAACAATACGAAACGAAAACGCTTCCCGATTCCAATTTACACAATATCGTGAAACCTCCAAATGAAACGATCAGACAGCAATTGCCGGAAAAATACAACAAAAAGTCACCAAATAAAATGCACATAAATTGGATGACGTCAGAGTTGAGGCCAATGCAAAGTAATTGTAATCCACCTCCAACAGAAATGAAAGAAGCCCACAAACAACCATATAGTCAAATAGAACACTCGTCTAAAAAGGAGGAACAACACGAAGGGAATTATTTCCCTATTACTATGCATAATTTTTCAGCTCAACCTGCTCAGGAAGATTTCCAAGTATGGCCGTCGGCGAGACCGCTAGGTACCACAGAGATAAGCATTGAGCCTCCGCCTATAAATTTGCCTACATTGGTGGGAGATTTAGCTCTAGGACCACACGATAAAAAGAAAAATGCAGATTTATCTAATAGAATTGGTGTTCAACCAGATATTCAAAACTGTGGCAACTTCTTATCTGTCACTCAACTTATGAACCGTTCTTCCGACCATGTGACTTCGAGATATGGTTCTACAGCGGATACTCCGAAATCCGCCCCAGTTAAACAGAATAATGCGCAATTTGCGAACGATGTCAACCGCAAACCAATGACGTCACGAATTGAAACCAACTTACCACAACCTTGTTATGTCTTTAATGATTTGAAACATTCCTACGAAAACATCGGTCAATTTTCACAGCCGAAACCTAAAACTAATAAATCTGACAAAAATACGAAGGTTCATAAGCATAGTTATTCTGCTGAAGCTCTAATACGTAGCGGTAACTGCACGCAAAAAGTTCAAGATCACATTGCCCCTAAGTTCATGCCCTCATCTCAAAAATATGGTGACTTCAACAATCCACAAGATACTAGTGTTGCACAAGTGTCTCACTTTCCACCTATACTGGATTATTCTGACAACAGTTACACCGGACAACAATTTTCTGGAACGACCTTGTATAACTCCACCACTAACACTATATCGAATTCATTTTATTCTAATTTTATGTCGGGCAGTGCGAATATAATGTCCGGTAGTTATTCAACAGCTCCCTTCACTGGTGATTTCATGGATTATAATCAAGCTGAATGCAATTATCCGAACAATAAATACGAGGAGTTTAAAATGCGAGGCAATCCTTCAGTCTTCCAGGACAAAGTTCCTTCTAATTACAAGAGTTCGAGAAGGGAATCCGGAACGAAACATAAACTGGAATGCTCTAAGAAGGAGTCGAGTAAAAAGTATCAGAATAAGAGGGCTAAAGTGACCAGCGAGGCGGAGGAATGGAGTGATGCTAATTTGTTTTGGCAGAATAAGGGTCAGAGTAAGAAGCATCCGAACATGTTGTCGGAGGAGTTTACATTTGCGAACTATGTGGGGAACGGGATGGCGCCACAGTACCAGCACGAGCTGTTTAACAGCCACTTGGCGAGCGGCGTGCAGCCGAGCGCCAGCGACCGCTCGCTCGCTACCTTCCCTGCCACGTCGCGCGCCAACTTCAACCTCAGCACCATATTCCCGGAAATAACTATGGTAAGTGCGTTGTTACTTAATGAAAAATATAGTTACATATTACAGCTTTCTTATCTAGTAATTACATAAGAATTTAGGTACAGCTGTCTGCAAATAATGGCATTTTGTATGTATATTATGTAATGTGTATGTATGTTTTTTAATGTGTATGTACCTGTGTATGTACCTTATGTACCGTATACAGCCGAGTTCTTAGATATGTGAACAAAAAATTTATGAAAAATATGTGAGCTTGCCACTATTGTTTACAGCATAAAGGCGTGTTCAGATACTCTTGATCATGATATTTTTGATCATGTGCCCTTTGGCTAACATTAAGCTCTTCCTGTGTCTGAAATTCGAAACGAGTCCAAGGCATTTATTGTTGGGTTAACGCGGCGATACTTTTAAATTAAAAGTCACATCAATTGTGTTTTCTTTTTACAGAAAGTGCAGTAGAACCCTTCCTACAGAAGTTTACCTTCGCAAATTGAAGTTCATTATACGATGTTGATTGTGGAATTTCTTAATGGTATACGCATACGCATCAATGTATATATCTGTGATTTTGAATAAGTATTACTGGATTATTATATAAATTATATCAATTAAATATATGTATGTATAAGGGTATTTTCTTTAGTTTCTTTTAATGACTTTATTCGTTTAGACGAAGTCATCTGCTAAAATATGGAATAAAGTAAACGCAAAAATTAAATTGTAATAAAAAATCGTAAGTATTACGTATTCGTTTGTCTAATAAACCGTTCGTACATGATTCTGACTGGCACTAGCAAGGAATATAATACTCACATGGGCACTAGGCAGTTTACAAACGAATCATAGGTATAACCTTAAAGTATGGGGTTAGGTTTATTATATAGAAAAGTTTACGGTTTCAGAAAAGACACAGTCAAAGAAGGTACGTCCAAGATCGTGAATCGAATCTCATAAATAGTGTCTTTCACGGTAACAATAGGCTTACAAAGAAAAGTCTGATTGCTTCGTGACATCATTTAGGGACTTTGCCGCGTCACTACCGTGACTGAACATATTATGACAGATGAACTTTACCTTTTATCTCATTTGATATTATATAAGGATAAAAAATAACAAAGTGAGTACTATACTGCAGAACTAGAAGGATGCATTCGGAATTGGGTACAACAGTATATTTTTTACCCCAGGCCCACTGCCTATGGCCCAGGACCTATGATGGTATTGGATATCGCGAAATAAATAAATGATATCATCACATCACGTTAGTTTTTCATAAACACGACCATTCGTAGGCCACAGGACCACGCTGCCTCTCTTGTTGTTAGTGTATGGCAAAGTAAAAGGTACAAATAAATGTGTATTTGTTAGGGTTCCGTACCCAAAGGGTAAAAAACGGGACCCTATTAGGTACCTACTTATTAAGACTCCGCTGTCCGTCCGTCTGTCATCAAGCTGTATCTCATGAACCGGGATAGATAGACAGTTGACATTTTCACAGATGATGTAAGTTTGTTGCTGCTATAACAACAAATACTAAAAAACAGAATAATAGTTATTTGTGCAACAAGAGAGCAAAGTTGTTTTTTCTTGCGAGTGCTAATTTTGAGTCCCGAGCAAGCGAAGGATTCTATGTCTGAATCACGAGCGTAGCGAGTGATTCTAAGTTAGAATCCTGAGTGTAGCGAGGGGACTCAACAGCACGAGATGCAAAAAACTTTGCTCTCGTGTAGCACACACAACTTTTCACCTCAACAGCGAGAACATATTCGACTTTTTGTACTTTTTCTTCCAACAATTCAGGTGTATGTAGGTTTATAGTGTTTGTTGCTGATTTCAATGAGATTATTAATTAGAAAATGGATACCAGTTGCTTTAAATGGAATACAAATATAGTTAAATTGAAATTATACGTTCCAACACTATACCAGCAGTCCCACACGACCACCACGGTTGTCTTTAGGTATTTGATCAAATTGGAAGACTTAGCAGATAGATACATTACGTGCTTATTACGAGATTTTGTTTATAGTTTGATTGATATGTTTACTCGTAAGGCACCAAACTAAATAAATACAAAAGAAAATTACAATTTAATTTTTTTTTAAATACGTTGTGAAACTGCGTCTATGACAAATTGGTGAAATCATTAATTATTGGTACAGGTATTTACAG
Organism: Apotomis turbidana; assembly: GCA_905147355.2. Classification (NCBI taxonomy): domain Eukaryota; kingdom Metazoa; phylum Arthropoda; class Insecta; order Lepidoptera; family Tortricidae; genus Apotomis; species Apotomis turbidana. Next base: position 15,902,367 of record LR990288.1, on the reverse strand, counting down.
TATAAAGTTGTATAACCTTAATTTATTTAAACAATTATCTATCTGATTTAAATAAAAGATACTATTATTTAAACATTCGGTCGTTAAAAACAATATGTTGTAATTAAAACTTCGGGTATTTTTTATTTTTTTTATTGTAGTACTTATTCGATGTCGGATTCGAAAATTATCACTCTTTTTCATATAGATATGAAAGAGACAGAGTGCATCGAAATTCGAACGATTCGACTTTTATAATTAACCTTTGGCTGAGAAATGGCAATTCGTGGTCTAAAATTGAAAAAAAAAATCAAAAGCTACTTTCTACTCACGCTCGAAACAAAATCGCATTTTGTTCACTGTTCTCTGACAGCAAAATCGCCATGTTTGAGCTGGTGAGGTGAAAAATAAATATTTAAGGGGGCTCCCACCACCAAAGTTGATCGGTTGCGTTAACTTTGCACCTTATTTGTACCAAACCTCATTTGTGCAAACTTAACCCGGCCAGTTAAGATGGGATAAGTATTTAGACGAAAACCTCAGTGCGCGAGCCGGACTCGCACTTGGTCGGTTTTTTTTTTATAATGTATAAAATGGGAAGCACTTCGTCATTAGACTACTAAATAAATACTTATCATAAATTATCAGCCCGCTCTCGACCCACACAAACTTTTACGCGAATACCGAGAAGTATAATTGAAATCCACTTTTATTTTAAATGAATAGCTACCTATTTGTGTTTTATTTACTATGTTATAAATGAGCGTCAGGAAACATTAAAAGATCGTAAACCTCAGAATTATCAAGTTTTTCTGGAACGATCACTTTAGATTACAAAACAGATAGGATATATTATGTTTTTCTGGTGATGTAGGTAATTCCTTATAAGTAAACTGTATTATTACCTCTAGATTTACATAAATTACTAAATCGAAAAATAAAACAGTTAACTAGAATAGGTACCTCTTCTAAGAGAATGTGATTTTTTTATATCGCAAAATTAATAGATAGAACTTGCAAAATAGTCCCAGATACTTACATAAATACCTACTCATTTTTAGGGTTCCGTACCTCAAAAGGAAAAAACGGAACCCTTATAGGATCACTTTTTTGTCCGTCTGTCCGTCCGTCCGTCTGTCAAGACCCTTTTTCTCAGGAACGCGTGGAGGTATGAAGCTGAAATTTATATCAATTACTCAGGTCTACTGTCCCTTGAAGCTGTGAAAAAATCAAACTTCTAAGCCAACGCAATCAAAAGATACAGCCGTTTATGCCGCAAATTTTCGACACTTGCAAGGGAATCAAAACCTACAGGGTGCTTCCCGTGAACTCAGAATCTTGAAATTTGGTACGAAGCAACGTCTTATAGCATAGATAAAGGAATAATTACGAAAACCATAATTTTTTTTTTTAATACCTAACTTTGCACCTAATTTATATGGGGCGCTATACATACCAGGTGCAAACTTAACTTAACCACTTAGGGATGGAAAGTGTTTGTACGGAACCCTCGGTGCGCGAGTCCGACTCGCACTTGGCCGGTTTTTTTTTTATATGCACCTCTTACCTAATACAACCATTGCATCTAGGTACTGTGGAAATCTTTATTTTTCCAATGTGTAACTAATTACTTAGTAACGTACTTTATTATAACAAAACGGAGTCCCTTCGAGATCATGAACGTAACATCACGTTCGAAATGTCGAGGTAATTAAATAAACAATTATTGAACGCGATTAAATCCCGTTTTGTGATAATCATTAATAATGTGTGAAAATCGTGTAAGTTTAAATCAATATTATAGTAACGCACTACTTACAATAGATTTAAAATAAATGGCAGCTGGGTTGACAGTATCATTGATTAATGGGGAAACTTTAAATTAGTTCGGGAAGTGATTAAGCAGTCGTTGGTAACACGTGGAGCGAACACAAACCAAATTCTTTTTGAAAATATTGACGTGTAAAACTTAAGTACCTAATAATAAGAAGGTGAAAAACTTAAGTATTGGCTTATTTATTTACAAATATTTTCCTAATGTAAAATAAATAATATTCAAAAATAACGATTGCTGTGCTTTCCAAAGAACTAACCTCAACATTCTGAAATCGATATCTTTTACGATATCAAATGAATAACTAAGTAAGTATTGTGGCTGTTTTTGCTTTTCTAGTTTTCATACTTACATGGACTACTTATTTTCGATTTGTTCAACTTTCTGTGAAAATGTAACTGACTAACAAAACCATTTCGCACCCTTTTACTAGGTACCACATGTAGGACAAATGTTCACTTGAAATGCAATAGGTGTCAGTTCACACATAGCTACATAGATAGGTACCTACCTACTCGTAATCGTATACTCTCGGGCGACAATAGCAAACGTCGAAGTCTAAGAGGTTGCTTTTAATCGAATGGATTAAAACTTCCTTTATATAACGCTCCGAGTTTCAGCTCTGTGAAACCCACTCCCACCGCATCTTAACAAGCAACTTAAGCAGTTTCAAAAGAACTCCTTTATCACATTCGCTGTAGGTAACATTAAGATACTGTTTTTAATAAATAATAATTTGTCTTATAAGTTATATTCAAAACACATAGGTACAGGTAAGGTAGGGTAAAATTATCACCGGGGGAAAACTGCCACTAACTCACTAACTATTTTAGCTCAGTGACCTCAGCCAGGATCTAATAGCGTTCGGAACGAGAGCACGTCACTTGTCCTGATCCTGCGCAGTTTCTCGCCAGTTTTCGACTGAAGAAAACTGCCACAGTCCATTAGTCTTATCCCATTAACTTAGTCTTAGATAACTAAATAAAAATATTTAATATTCTTAGCTTAAGAAGCGCTGAAAAGCCCTAATAAGCGGCTATGACATGTACCCTACCCTGTTTCTCTGAGTAATTTATTTATTGTAAGAGAGCTCTCTCAAAATTAAGAGTGAATAAACTATGTTCTATTCTTATCCCACCTTGCGTTATGTCGATTTAAATTCGCCAGTGCCCGCGTTGGGCGGAAATGTACCGCTTAACATGACACTTGAATAGATATCAATTTTGGTGTAGCTAACCCTGAAAATCCACCTCTTCCCACATCAAATTTTTTGGAAGGGGACGGTTAATAATTGGACACGCGTCCCAAAAAGCCTACTTACTAGGCACTCGCACCGTGTTCAAATGAAACAACGTATGCTAGACTAGACGAATGACAATTTAATTTTAGTTCTCAGAATATATTATACTATATACTATACTATACTATACAAGAATATACTATACAAGTGATACAAAAATCTCTATACCGCAATGCAGCGGAAATTACATATGGTACACCGACATCTAGCGGATAATTAGACAATAGCCAACAATAATATTACATACGACATGAACAATAATACTTACAGACAGATGAAACGCGAGCGTAGCGAGCGCGACATTTTTTGGAAGGGGACGGTTAATAATACAGACAGATCGAAATTTTTCGAGAGGATGGATCTAAATAAATCCAGATAAAAATGCGAGTGCGAAAATTTTCGTTAACAATAACGTAAATTTAAAGAAATCATTCAATACATTTTGATGCAAGTGCGGAAAAGCACGAGTCAATGTTGACGCCTACCGGTCGCATTTCTCAAGTGATTTTCATGAAATTTTGCAAGTAGGGTCGATAAGTATACAAATCTTTCTTGCAAAAATGACGAGTAATAATGGGACTGGAAACGTAAAAAAACACAAATTTCAGTAATTTCGGAACAAACTCGCGAAGTCTTCAGCTCACAGAGCCACTAGAGTAGGTCTATTATTTTTTATTTTAGTACCCAGTCCCAGTCCACCAGACCAGACCAGTTCTTCTTCTTCGGTGCTCTCTACAAAGTGTAACCTGTCGGTGTGAGACATGTGCCACTCGTTCCGTAGAGTCACTTTCCGTGAGCTTTACTGACGGTAGCCCAACGATTTTCCTTTAGCCCCTGACCAAGCCTAGTTCTGAATTCATTTGAGTTTCGATGTGCAAGAATGATCGATCAGACAAGTCAAGTGACTGGACATATTTTGGACCTCTATCAGCTCCCCCCCCCCCCCCCCCCCCCCGGGTCAAAATATACTATTTCGTCAAATTTGATATGTATCAACCAAGTCAAGGGTGAGAAATAGAGCTGTAAATAATATACCTACGGAGCATAGTGTTCAAGTTATAGTCGTGATGATCACGGCAGCGCCAATTACAGCGATAATAACAGCATTTGATTTGTCAATTTTTGTTGATACGATAGCTGGACATACATACGTAAACGAACAGACGAGCGAATACGAACTTAGGGTCAACATCGATATTTCAATGTCAATAACTTCCGGCTTTCAGCCCTTTTGCTTCCATCAATTATCGATTTTCAGCTAGCTAAGTAACTCTCTCAATAGGCTTTACTTTGGAGTGGATGTTACAATTTAATCTCTGCTTATTGAACATGGAGGTAATAAACATTGTTTCCCGTTACGATAAAACTTAACGCTGGCTCCGCCCGCCTCCCGAACCATTGTCGGTCCATCTGGCAATATCTATTAAAGGTCAGATAGCCGAAATCAGAAACTTGTAATCTCATATTAATGGGTTCTAAGCCCCCAGCATCTTGGAGCCATCCTGATAAAGACATGATTAATGATTATGGCTAGTCCTTCCTCGTTGTCTGAAGTTTTTGGAATGAGCCCAGCTGATAAGATTAAACGCCTATTAAAAAAGAGAAAAGAAATTAAGAAAGATAAGTAAAAGAAAGCCTCCTAAAAAGCAAAATCAAATTTTCGTTAATAAAGGACGGAATTACTTAACATTCACGCAAATAAAGTCTCGAGATTGGTTTTTACGATATTACAAAGACGAAGTTAATTATTATGACTGTATAAATAACTAAGGTAATCAAAAGATCTCTTTTATTAATTCTAACAATATACACCAGTACTTCGCCAGTAGGTAATTTACTTATTTATCCATGTACGGTAGCAGAATTAATAGCTAAATACCTACCTAATGTAAACAACCGGCTCGTCATTCATATAGACAACAAGTCGTGTAGCGGGTACCTACATTCGTTTGATATCGCTAGCTGCTAATAACTAGCTACTCCAAACTAACATTATTTAGGTAGGTAGTAGCGATATAACAGTAGAAAATCCTATGTTCAAAAAATATTAACCCAAAACTACATACTAAAAAGACTTTTACTATTATTTCTGTCATCATCTTTCTACTTAGAATTATTTCCAGTAGGTCTGGAATTTAAATTACAGCAAGAAAACACGAACACGAAGATAACGACTCGAGGCCCACTTTTGATCAGAAGAAAAGTGTCTTGATTAACAAAAGCGAAACCCTTAATTTGGAGCCTCGAAGAAGTGTCATAATTGGATTCAAAATACTCGACGGAATTCTATAAATTTGAGATGGTAAGTCTTTTGATATTGATGAAACTTAATAATTAGTTACCAGAGTTCGGAGAAGTCGTCACAAAACTGAATAAAAAAAAAGTCGGCCAAGTGCGAGTCTGACTCGCGGACCGAGGGTTCCGTACAAACTTTTTCCCATATCCCATCTTAATTGGCCTGGTTGAGTTAAGTTTGCACCTGAAATATATGGCGCCGCATACAACCGAGGTGCAAACTTAAAGTTACCGAGTTCTCCAAATATGATGTTTGAAAAGGACTATATTTTTTATGATTTTATTACAAAAGTATAGTTTTCAGATTTTTATAAGTATTTGTAGTATGTGACGATATTACTTGATATCATTTTGATTCCCTTGAGTGTCGAAATGTACGTTTTTGGCGACATAAACGGCCGTATTTTTTTTTCACGTGAACGTAGAAGTAGACCTGAGTATATGGTTTTAATTTCAACTCGATACCTCCACGTGTTCTCGAGATAAAAGGGTCTTGACAGACAGACGGACGGAAAACAAACGGATTGAGGTACGAAACCCTAAAATTATATGGAAAGCTAACTTTATTGCCGACTTTCATTGAAAAATGCTGTTACATTACATCACTGTATTTTTCTGAGAAGTTTTTTTTTGTGATCTTAGTCCGAGCTCTGCTTATTACAGTTACAGAAATAGAGTATACTTTAAGAAAAGCTACTCCACTCTATATTTAAAATAAACAGGAATATGTACAATATTTAATGAGTACAATACTCGTTTTGAGAATCACCCTTTTTCTTAATTAAGGTTGCCTTTCAAAACACTCTCAGTAAACAGGGAATTCATCTAACGACGGGTTCTATTTCTAATTAGTTTCTTGAAGAAACATCTTGCATGTATTTAGGATATTTACTCAGTGTGCCTGCGATGGACGCGTTTATCGTGCGATAAATAATTGATAAAGCATCCGTCACTATCGCCTTACCTATAGGGGGAAGTCCCTTAACGCCGGACAGTGGTGCTAATAGAGCAAAGTGAAGTTCGATTTATTGAAAGTAATGGTAAACGGGGTGCGGGGAACGCAACGAAACGTGATTGGCAATTGCCAATTGCAGGATTGGCAATAAGTAATTGCTTAAGTGATCCGCCATGCAGTGAAACAAAGTTACCGACATTCCGACATAGCTCACCGTATTAGCAATTTGAAGTGGCAGTGGGCTGGCCATGTTAGCCGCGAAGAACCGATAACCGGTGGGGTAAACGTGTCCTGTGTGGAGACTACGGATCGGCAAGCGTAGTGTGGAACGCCCTCAGTCTAGGTGGTTGCAGGGTGGCTGGCAAGAGCTGGATGAGAGTAGCCGAGGATCGTTCACAATGGCGTGCAGTTGGAGAGGCCTATGCCGAGCAGTGAACAAGAATAGGCTGGATGATGACGATGAATTGCTTATCTCTGATAAGACTATTGTCCGGCGTTAAGGGACTTCCCCCTACATTATATTTTAAAGTAAAATCTTAAGTTCCTTGGCTAGGCTATCAACGCTTTATAATAATAATAATGATAAAAATGAGGAGTGTCTTTTCAAAACGGTGTATTTCTCTATTAAACTCATACAAAAAACCGGCCAAGAGCATGTCGGGCCACGCTCAGAGTAGGGTTCCGTAGTTGCCCATCCTTCACAATAGACGAAAATTACGAGAGTCTTAAATTACGAGGAAGATTTCTAGCTCTATAAAAAGGTCGTAAACGCCAAAGTAACAGTAATTACTTATTACCTTCTGGAAGCTATCGATTATACGCGTCAGATTGAGCAAAATATTTTAATATAGTATGGCACTTAACCATGTGTAACGTTCGAAGTGTAAGACCACCGCGCGGCACTTACGTCATTTTAAAGAAAATTATGAATTTTTGCGATAACTCAAAAACGGCTCGACTGATTTTATTCAATATAGTTTTTATTGAAAGTACTTATAAGGCCTAATTTTCATGAATTTTCCATAATTTTTTGACCCGTGGTTAAAAAGTTAGAGGGGGGGGGGGGGGGGACGACACAATTATTTTTATTTTTGGAGCGAATATTTACAAAACTGCTGACTATCAAAAAATAATGTTCAAATGTAATAATAATGTAATGTTGAATCAGATTTCTAATTTGCACCCACTTCTAGTATCTCTGTTTGGCCCTATGGTTGACTGGTAGAGAATGCCATTTGGCATTAAGTCCGCTATTGTACTAACTTGTTTTGTGCAATAAAGTTTAAATAAACAAATAAATAAATGTTCGGAGACCCCTATTATTTTTAAAAGACCTATTCAAAGACACCCCACACACTAGTTTTGGAACGAAAAAAAAAATCACCCCCAATTTAGGTGTATGGGAGGAAACCGATTTTTTTTTTACCGTTTTGTCGGCGTGATACATACACCACGCATTTTCATATCTTATTTATTTTCATACTTTACACATGAGACCGCAGCTTTACCGTCTACAATTTACTGACGTTAGTAAATGTCAGGAAATTGTTCGTCAGTAACATGTAAAACTTAACTTAAAAAATACTTTTACACAAAACATAATCACATTTACTAGTAGATTGAAAGCGTAATCTATTATTCTAGTCATAATTTAAGTTTATTACAATTGTGGTAGGTGAATCCTTGAAAATGTACTTACTTTTGTTGAGAATACTTCGTTAGGAAAAGGTAAATTTATTTTTTCACAATTGAACCACAGGACTTTATTCTTGTCTCAACGACAAAAAAAATGGTGGCGCGTCCTTGTGATGTTTCTTTTCGTGACAAGACCAGTGTTGCCAGTGATTAAAGTTAGATTCCTACTCTTTGCGATACAAAAAGTTAGTTAATTATGTCAATAAAACAGTGTCATGAAATTGTAACGATTGATTAGGACATATTTTTAATATATATTTTTTAGTTTCTTTAAGGTAAATTTTAATAGTTTATCTATCAGACATAACACTTAAAACATTGCTTTTTAATTACGATACAAAATACTAGGAAGTTTCTATACAAAAATTCTGATAAAAATATTGTTTTCAATGTCGTCCAAATAGGGGGACAATAAAAAATGTATGGAGTTTTTTTGTTACTTTTTTTTTTCACATTAAACTTATGTAAGGATTTGAATCGCAATTCATTGCTTTTTATCAGAAATAATATGCAGTATGCTTTATATTAGTCTGTAAAATTTAAAAACTGATTTATTTTAATCGTAACCATGTTTTTTTCGAGGATTTTTTATGAGGACACACATTTTAGTAGTAATGTACAAATATTTTGAAAACGACTCACACATACTCATACCAAATTTCAGCTTTCTAGTACTAATCATCACGGAGCTAAGCCGAGGACGGACAGACAGACAGACAGACGGACAGATGGACATGGCGAAACTATAAGGGTTCCTAGTTGACTACGGAACCCTAAAAAAGACTCTTTGAAAAGACACTCCTCAAATATGTAGGGTAAGTTGGTCAACACTGGATCACTCCATTTTTCAATGGCCCTATCTGCTGAAATAATTGCGTTATACAAATTATTTTTGGACTGTTGCTTTAACAATTTATTCAAGATTGGTTATATTATGCTTACAATCCTAGATGTCTAACCATCTGGACATGAACAAGCTTTTTTTAAAAAATGGGATTTGACCCACTGTGCACTAGGGGGGGTGAACAATGGGTATACCAGTAGTTCACAGTGGACCAAGGAACATTTAATAAGCATGATAAGGGTAAAACCAATAAAATACGAGCATCTTTTATTTTATTTGTCACGTTTAGTTACTTATTAACAAAACTTTCATCAGTAAGTTAAACAAAAATCGGAGACAATTTTTTTCCGCCTTTATTATGTTTGTTACGGTCATAAAAAACTAGTAACAATCATATAATAACAGTCATATAAAATCTAGCAATACTAGAATACTAATCACAAATCTTTTAAGAGTTTGTTATTACAAACGAGATCAGCACTAGCAGTAGGAACTTTAACAAAATTAACACTCATACACTTACAAACTTCGTCAATCTACCAATTTTAAATAGAATAGAAAATAAAAAAATATTAAAAATCTAACTAACTTCCACCAACGAGATCAATAATCCAGAAATTACCGGTTCCGACCATATGCAAGATCGGTAAAAGCCATACAAAAATAGTGTCTAACTAGCTAATTCAGTAGCTCTAATAAAACTAAATAAAACATAAATGAAGGTATTTCACTGTTTGCTGAAGCTTGCCGAATACTCGTCCCGTTTTTAGGGTTCCGTACCCAAAGGGTAAAAACGGGACCCTATTACTGAGACTTCGCTGTCCGTCCGTCCGTCCGTCCGTCTGTCACCAGGCTGTATCTCAAAAACGGTGATAGCTACAGTTGAAATTTTCACAGATGATGTATTTCTATTGCCGCTATAACAACAAATACTAAAAATAAAATAAAATAAATATTTTAGGGGGGCTCCCATACAACAAACGGGATTGGTTGCGTTAACTTTGCACCTTATTTGTATAGAGCGCTATACATACCAGGTGCAAACTTAACCACTTAAGGATGGAAAGGCGTTTTGTAGTTGTGTGCGTTACCCACTGTGCACCAGCAACCCACTGTCGACCATCTTACCCTAGGTCAAATCTAGTTCTTAATTATGAATACTTACAAAACAAAATCAAATTTATTATTTCGTTGTCGTATGATAAAGTTAGATACATCTAACTTAACGGCAACGCATTCACGACAAAAAAGTAAATAAAAGAGTACGCTACATTTAAAACAGTTTATGTGAATGTACATAATGAAGGGTATTAATAGCGAGTGTGATAATTCATAATAACATCACACGAGTGTTTTAATGCCTAATTATGTTCAGTTACATACACTACTTTATCTACCCACATATCATAAGCCTCCATGATGCATTCAGGAGCCGCACATTATGACCACCATAAAAATAGACTGTTTTGTTAGAATAAATTTCATATACCATTTCAGGAGGCGTCGCTGAAATATCTATATCATCTTGATCGCTCATTTTTACGGTTCCGTAGTCAACTAAGAACCCTTATAGTTTCGCCATGTCCATCTGTCCGTCTGTTTCTCCGTCCGCGGCTTAGCTCCGTGATCATTAGTACTAGAAAGCTAAAATTTGGTATGATATGTGTATGTATCACCCCGACAAAACGGTATAATTAATACTATTTTTTTTTTGTGTACCTCTCGTACACCTAGAGTGGGGGTGAATGGGCGTTCCAACACTAGTGTGTGGGATGTCGTTGAATAGGTCTTTTAAAAATAATAGGGACCTCCCAACATTTTTTGATAACGTCAGCAGTTTTGTAAATATTCTTTCGGAAATCTAAAAATTGTTTTTTTTTTTAATTCAGAGACAAACTAGAGTCGGCCCCAACTATTAATCGTTTGATATCTTACTTACGTGCGACATTTGTCAAATTTTATTGCAAATTGACAATTTATTTCGAACTAAAAGCCATCTCGACTGATATTAGAATAGAGATCAAACCAAATTTCTTTGTTTTTAGAGATGTTCGAAATTTGAATGAAATAATATTATCGAAATCGATGATATTATTTAGCAACAATAACATTTTTACAGATAATAAATTTGTTCTAACATAACAGTCTATTTTTATGGTGGTCATAATGTGCGGTTCTTGAACGCATCATGGAGGGTTTATGATATTTGGATAGATCAAATAATTTAGGTATTTTGTGCTAGGTTAGATAAAACCAAAAGTTTACTGCTGTCTGGCTGGATTTTTCAAAAACGATTCATACATGACATGAGGAAGTTAATACCATAAGAATAACAAAAAACAACCGTGTCGACTCGAGAGCCTCTTCTTTTTTGAAGTCGGTTGAAAATGAACGGTACAATTTGGTACCAGATAACAACAAAGTATGCAAGTTGCAACCTAATGACACATAAACGTATCGCTATAAGCAGTGCCTTTAATATAAGAGCCCGTTTACCTTGACCGCTCACTACGGTTATGTAACTCATTCAAGCCAACGGGCATGCCGATTGATAAAATAAAAGTCTAGTTGAATCCTCAACCTCACTTGAAGCAGGTAATAGCTGACTATAATAGCAAAATAACATAATCTATTTATAAGTCGGTTTTATTTAAGGACCGACAAATCTTGTATACTTAGATCATCATGGAAGTCCTTGCGTAAGGCCCGTGGTAAGTGGACGTCATTCGTCTGAGATGATGATTTTTGTATTAAAATACGTTTTTTTATCAATCCCTCTCACTTGACACTAAAACAATAATTAACGGCGTAATAAAGGTATAACTGTGCAATAATATTGCAATTTAAGATTGTGATTAGGTTACCTATAAGTTCGTTTTATGAAAACGAAGTAGATTTTAGTTCCTAGGAAGTGCGGAAATTTCATTAAAAGTTTTGTTAAGGAAGTCTGATATAGCGCGATTTTGCGTCAGACTATATACACAAGGATCAATATATCTCAGCTCAGCCTTGCCTTGACGAATAAATCGAAGTGTCACGAAACGTGGTGAAAATTACAGGTCAAATATCCTGGTCTATTTTGCAAATTTTCAAGTAGGCGTTTTCCTAAGAAAGTGTAACATGAGCTTTTTTCAGAAATTTTATTTTTTAGTCGCCTGACTCTCTTGGTAAGTTAGTACACAGAATTGTTTGCACCTTACAAGAAAAAAGTATCCCAAAATGTTGTAAGTATGAAAAAAAAAGTTCCAGTGCGTCACATTCATAGAAATTAAATAAATGTTCATACAAATACTTAGGTGATGATCTGGAATGGAAATATTGGGACACATATTTTGGTATGGGGTTTGAATGTATAAGCGATTCTGAGCCGAGCCTAAAAAAATAGTTTTCTGAAAGAAGTTTATTGTTTACCATGTCTCTAGCAAAATATATTTTGATTCTAAAATTTAATTTTAAAAGGTTCATGTACACTTTTAATAAGGATAAGTTCGCCCTTGTACACATGTATTGTTTTTGAGTTTTTGTCATCATTGTTTTATGTGCAATAAAGTGTTTACATACATACATACATACATACTTTTCGGAAAACGCCCCAATTCGACTAAAGAATATGAAGTTTGGGGTGAGATTTAGGACCACTACTATTTCGATACGGATACCTACGCTGAGGTTGTCTCACAGCGATGAGTTCGGAGGCCTTATTCCTTTTAAAATGCTGATTGTTTTAGATATTTACTCTATGATCAAACATGTTTCTTAACATATTATTGATGTTACTACCTACAACAAGACTATTGGCATTTATTGGTATATATTTGAAACCTACAGTTTGAATTTTTCATTGGTAATTTTTGTCTCAAAAACTACTCGAAATTGACAAAATTCACACGGAAAATTAGTTTTTTTCAACTTATTTTCGACTGCACGCAATGAATGCATGGAATAGCTATGTTACTACCTAGAATTCGGGTAAAAGAATTATTCATTTCAAAAAATTGTTTGAGATTATCAATATTTTTGTCATAATATGAAAAAAAAATTTTTTTAAAGGAATCAGGCTTATTAACGCTGTGTTCACTGATACCGCATTTCGCACGTTTTGTAAATACGACAGCTACTCTCAAGCCGCGTTGACACACTCGAGACGAGATCCGACACTAGACAGTCTCGTCAGTCCGCGATCACCGACGGAAGACTCGAGTCGCGCGCGCCGCTCGCTCGCGGGAAAACTTTACGGAATGACGAAATAACTGACGGGAAGTAGAACTAAATACCTGTAATGAGTTAGTGACATTGTTAGTGTTTGAAGTGAAGTGAAAGTTTTTGGTGGCATCATGAAAACTTGGTGGCGGATAAACGTATGTGTAAATATGTACTAAGTATTTTATTAAAGTTAGTACTTGAATATTTTCTTGGTGTTGTATTGAAAGTTTAACTTGACATTATTGAGTAATATCCTTATAAATTGTAGTAGTTCCTATTAAGTATTTATCCGATCTATATTCAATATAAAAATACCACGGGGTCCCGATCTTTTTTAATGTTATATAGTTGTACACAGTTCCTAGTTTAATGATTTTATATCATTGTTTATAATGAAATAAATTTTATTTAAACGGATATAAAAATGTTATTATTGAGAGGGTATTTTTTATTTTTTATAGTTTCTCTGTAATTACAATTCAAAAACTCTAATCAATTGAAAAGCTTTAAAATGTAAAAGTCGGGAATATACCAATTAAATAATGACACCCCTGCATTGGGAGCTTGTGCTACGACTCGTAGCAGGCGTAGCACTTCCGGGTTACTACGCAATAATAGGCAAGCCTCATTTTAATAATAGAAGGACAATAAATTTTCGTAATAAGTTTTCGGAAATGAGTAAAATTACATTAAATTATAGAATCTGTTAATAAAGGAAATCATTCTAGTTTTCCTTAAATCCGTTTAAATTAAACGACTTCCATACATGTGTATAATAATAATATAATATTATCCTTTCATATTATATTACATAGAACAATTTTAGTGGCATTGGTAACCCGACATAAACTACCGAAGCGTTGTCTTTCGATTAGGTTTGGATTGGGGATTATCTCGGTATCCGTCTTCTTTCCTTTAATAAATTTCATATATAAGGAATTTAATTTTCCTCGTTCGGATAGCTGTCCTTTTATATGGGGCTGATAAAGTAACCCTACTATTATACTTTTTCTCAAACATGCAATGAAATATCGTCATAACGTGCGTTAAAACAGGCTTCGAAGTGTCAAGTTTCGGGCGGAACAATTCGAGAGAACCGTAAAGGAACTTCATACAAAATTGAAGGCCTAGGCCGGGAAGTAATTTGTTTTTAATTTTAATGTAAACATGGCGTCTGTGTTTATGAACAGCTGATATATATATATTTTTCTAGTGGCTACCCATTCAGCCATCGGACCAACAATAACCGCGTTAATGCCTAGTACACACGAACTGATATTAAGAATACAAATCTGTATGATTCAATGTGTTGATGAATAAATTTAAAATACTGTCTATACGTAAGTCACCGGAGACCATAGACAATATTAAAAATCCTCTGCCTTTATTTTATTTATTATAGAAATTCTTATTATCAGGTTGTGTATAATGGCCTTAATATTCGAACACTACACACGTTAACGACTTATTAAAGAAAAAAAATATAGAGGGTTGGGAGGGAAAATGATAAATGATTTTTTTTTAAAACATGGCGTCTGTGTTCATGAACTGGCTGAACAGCTGAATTATGTTTTTTTGAGTGGTGTATTTTTTTATTTCATTGCATATGTTTGAGAAAAGTACTATACATGCCTTAGCCGTGAAAAGGGCTTGCCGGCTTCGTATCACTAGACGGCCTCCCTTACAGTCGGCCGTCTATACCTACTCAGCCGGCAAGCCCTTATTTCCCGGCGTCTGCAGTAATGTACTATATCTGTGTTGCTAAACCATCATTAACTGAAGCTCTGTAAGCTGTATTTTAGCATTTATTTAATTTTCAGCCCCCATGTCTTCGCCATTTTGAAATATTTCGATAAACTGAACTGGTCAAAAAAACGGCTTACTTATCGAGCCCACTTACAAAACTTAAAGATAACCGGATGAGAAATGCAACCTCTAATCGAGAACAGGCGGAAATCGTCTTGGACATCCAGACATATGAAATAATTTAAGCCGAGCTGAAACCAGAATGCTTCGCTCTCTTCTCTTCGCTCGGCCAATTAAATGACGTTCCTTATTATAATATTTTTTTTTTAATTTGAATTACATTTATTTATTATTAACAAAGAGACAAGAAAAAGGCAAAGCAAAGTAACAGAGAAAACTTAAACTAAATAGCAACGCAGAAGAAATACGTATGTATAAAACCTTACTCTATATGTATAACCTAAGTAGGTATAATACAATTATATAAAAAGAAGGGGTCATAAAAAGAATACCCCATTATAATTATTTATTACTATAAAATGATTAGTCATGCTTCCCGTTTATTTCCCACTGTGGTGGTAAATCTCCTCATTGTAAGTAGAGTTTATTCTTCTGTCGCAGCGAAATGACTCATGCTACAAATAATAAAATGCATCGAATAAATCAAATGCAGATATAAATAATCCTAGTGTTACTATACTTAAAACAGGCGTAGGTATATTATCTGTTTAATGTTTCATACTCATCTAGCAGCTCGGATCTAACTTAGCATTTCGAGGTGCAGCTGAATTAAATATCAGTGCGGATGAAGTTGCATGCTTATAGTATATTTTCCACCCGAACTTCAACGAAAAAAAGTCTATCGAGGGTAAGATAATAATGTGAAATATATTATGTATCATAATCATAATCATGTCCGTATTTTTTAGGCGAGATACCGATATTTATTATAGTATATTGTGTCATAAGGGTAGTAAGTAGGGGATTACTAACGAAGGACTATTAGAAGCCCGACGCCGAAGGCGGAGGGCTTTTAATGTCCTGAGTTGGTAATCCCCTTACTACCCGCCATACACACAATATTTTTCATCACATTTGGGAGTATATAACAAATAAATAAGTAAAAAATAAACATTAAACGATAACGATTGACAACTAACTTTTTTCTGTACCTATATAGTTTTTTTATTTACTATAAGCACTGGCAAAACGGCCATCAGTTTAAAACAGAAAACAAATATAGACAGAATTTTACTATCTATCATTAAACAAATAACAATTAACAATATTATGCAGCAATAATTAACACCGTAATATTATAAAACTTAAATACGAACAGTAATTTTGTTACAAAACTAAATAGTATCTAACCAATAATATTTAACTTTTTTTTCTTTTTTTGTGTCGTCTACCACAGATAATGCTAAGAAGTGTGTTTAGTTTAGAAACTTGACAGGCTATACTGCCATTTTGTAATGATAATTCAAAATTGAATTTAATAAAACAATTACAAAATACACTTAAATAATTGTAAAACATAAATATTAATGCAGTTACATATACCATATTAATTCAATACACAATAAAATTTGCTGGTAGGCAAGTTTTGTTGATACAGTAGTCGTAGTCGATACGTAGTCTGCGAGTGCGTACTATATTTTTAAAACAAAAACCATAACTCCCTCGGGAGTTATAACAATTCATAACTCCCGCGGGAACTATATAGGCCTTTGTCCTTCAGTACACCTGCATGTAATACCATCTTTGTTTTCTCCAAATGTGATGAAAATTAATATATTAAACCGAGTCAAATTTAATTTAAATTAGAATTGAAAAATAAACTCATCTTTGTTGCTTTAGAGCTACAAAGCTACAAATATTGGCTAAATAATCCTAGTTTTTCAGTTCTGCGCAAGTACACGTTTTATGTGTTTTGATCTTTGGATCTATATGGAAATAAAAATATGGATAATAAGCTTACTATACGTAGTGAAAGCCCCTCGTCGCCGCAGCTGCACAAGAACCGAGAGAGGCGTCAATTTTGCAACTGATGCGGCATTTCAAAATTGGAAGTGAACATAATGCATGTTCCTCGTCGATCAGGGGCGACAGAAAAAATCGGTAGTAAATTCATTCATAATTTGTTTATAAAATAATTAAACAACTGGCTCAGACATTCTATTGCTTGTCAGGCATATTCGATTTATCGGTATTACAAAAACGGCATACCCCAATTCGGACCGTGCCTGAACTGAAACCTCAAACTACATAATATTCTCTGATCAGCACTGGAGAACGCCAGTAGGTAATGGTCAACCCCAAACGTAGTAAACATTTCTATTCAACTTGTTTTTAGACATGACTACAAAGTGTAAATATTAGGGCTGGTTATCCCTCACTACCAGTGAGCCGGACTTGGGTGTGGGTGCACTAACTCATTAACGGGAATGTCTCCGCGCCACAGGAGTGATGAGATTCGAACCTCAAGGAAGGTGCTGCCAACTAGTGCCACCAATCAGAATCCTTGACCGTGACATTGACATTGATAGTGCTGATGCTGCTACCTATAGTTCCTGCACGACGAAGGTGCTGCCCACTAGTGGTGCTTAACATTAGTTGAAATTTAAATATACAGTGCTGCCACCTGTAGTTCGTAGGTACACGATCCTTATTAAGCTACTTCTGGTGCGGTACTTGTAGCCTCGCGGCGTACCTAATCAACTAATCATCCAGTGCACTGTGCCTGCAGCCTGCAAGGCTAGCGTAACCAACCGCGATTTCCCTTGTCGCGAGAGATAGCATCTCTCATCGTTCTCTTACTGTATTGAAAAGAAACAGACAATATATGTCGCGTTCCGCAGTTGTACTAGAGGTACTGGTAGGTTCATCTATCATCGCATTAGCATGTATCTAGCACGCAATAGAGGCAGCGCGGGCGCAGCTCATTGTTCCATGATGCGGGCGATCGTGCCATTGCGGGACCTACGGGTCCACCCCGTGAGAATACTAATGATGTTCCTCGTTCACGACACCTGATAACATGTTTACATGTGTAGTAACGGTCTATTTTAAGACTGGATAAGTACTTAGGTAATCTATTAAAAGTACACGTTTTACTTTTTTAAATGATAATCTTTTTACTCATTCAGAGTCATTCAGGCTCTACAGATTTGACAGAAGTTTCGTATGGTATGGATGAAGTTTATCTATGTCGTTTTCCTAACAAATAAATGAGGTCTAAATTGATTTATTCTCTAAATTGTAAAAGAAAGTCATATGAAAGATCGTGTTTTAAAATTATATATTATTTCAAAGATTATTATTGCGGCACTCTGGTTCTGAGTAACATTTACTCAAAGTTACAAATCTATAAAAAGTCAGATTAGTACTTATTCCCTTTTTTTGGAATGGCACACTTAATCATCTGTATTTGGATGTCCTCCAAAACCTTAAGCAATTTAGTACTTATCGTTAAGGAACATCCCGTTTAGTAAGTAGCTCAGCTGAATGGTAATAAAGCACGTCTTGAGCAGTCAGATAAGAAAACCAGATAAGTATATATAGTTAATATTTCGCACTTACAAGTGGAAACGCTCGGGAAAGCAAATTCAATTTCAGTTTTTATTCAGTATCGCTCCCGCCCTATGACGAATTACAACATACAATAACACAAACAATAATGATCGGTATAATAATGTCGTACCTTTATTTAAACTTTATTGCACAAAATACACAATTAAAAGTACAAATGGCGGACATTAAGTCCGCTTTAAGGCATTTTCTACCAGTCAACGATGGGACTAAACAGAAACAATAATGCTTGTGTGATTAGGCTACATGGTGAAAATCACGCCAAAATCGGTGAACAGACAGAAAAACGCGAGTGCGCTCGTATATAAAATGTAAAAAGGTATATACATATAAGTCGATGCAATTATATCGCCGCTCTATTTTCACATAATAGTTATTTAGTTGACAGGGAAAATGATGCCGTTTGGTATTATAACCACTATTTGTACGAAAAATTATTTACACGTATGAAACCTACTCACAAAATTTCATGAAAATCGGTTGAACAGCTGGGTATCCGAACATACGAAAGAGATATGACGAAGCAGAAACACACGCTCCGCTCGCTCGGTGATAATAATGTTAAGGAAATAGTGGGCAGTCATAGGACCTCTGTAATAAAACGATGCAACGAATTTCCGTACCTAAAAGCAAAAAACTGCTAGTCCTTACGTAAACGAGAAGCTGAAAATTACGTTTGTTAAAAAAATTACAGTCGGCATAAAACCTTCTATTTTTTGATGACAATGTGTTTGCTATCGGTGCCAGTAAGTGAGGGTGCGCACACGCGTGCGCGCAGGCCATTGACGCTATGACGGTGCGACAACAACTATGTCAATGCCAACGCGCTATCGCGAACCTTATCGACCCATTCGGGTATTGGAAAATTACACCCAGCTCTTATTTACATTAAAATGGGGTTTAGCTTCCAATTTATTTTTTGTATGGCACACATAGCAAGTAAGCTCATAAGTCACAAGTCACGAATCACATAGTTAACGTTAAATGTGTACTAATTCGTTTTATGTAATTAAAACAGAAACAGTTAACACTTTATACCGACTCTCGCCAATTTTACACATATTTAAACTTATGTTTATGTATGACTTGGCTAGCCTATCTTTTATTGCCCAACGTATCGACGCGACTGCATGGTGAATAATGGTAACTAAATAAAACTACATTAGATTCGTCATATATAAGGTTAAATAAGTAATACCTACTCTATACTGTAGAAAACATACTTAAACATATACTCACCTAAAAACCCACAGTCGTACATACTCACCTAAGAAAGCATTTGAATTGATCTCATGTACAATAAATTAACACTTAAGTAAGTATTGCCTATTTCGTACTTCTGATTTGGCCACGAAGCTGTAGTCGATTACTGATATTTATTACCAAGAAACCAATTAACCACCCAGAGTGACGGCTTTCAATATTCGTTGAGTAATAGGAAAACCGAGATTTAATTAAGGCGTGAAATATTACTCACGGCTTATATAGTTTCACACGGTTAATATACGTCTAAACTAAGTTCATTAATTTAATACCTACTCATGTTATTTAAACCTATATATGCTTATGTGCTTACTGAGGTGTACCTAAATTACTTAGTAAGAAAACGATCAATTAGTATTATGATCAACTTTTTATTCAAATGTTGAATGTGCAATGTTGATAAATAAAACAAATTATATAAAACAAATATACCTACATTCCAAATTGATATCTTCCTTTAAATTTTAATGATAGTTGGCAGAAATTTTGGTAAAATTCCTAAATTTTTTGGATTTTTTCTGCAACTTGCATACCTGTAGGTAAAGTGCCTTTTCTCAAACATGCAGTAAAATGTCGCCATAACGTGTGTTATAATAGGCTTAGAATAGTATCATGTTTTGGGCGGAACAACTCGAGAGAACTATAAAAGAATTTCATACAAAATTGAATGCCTAGGCCGGGGGATTTTTTTTTTAACATGGCGTCTGAGTCATGCACTGGCTAAACAGCTGTTTTTTTTTTTTGTGGTGTATTTTTTTATTTCATTTCATGTTTGAGAAAAGCACTATACATGCCTTAGCCGTGAAAAAGGCTTGCCGGCTCCGTATCACTATCCGACCTCCCTACGGTCGGCCGTCTATACCCACTCACCCGGCAAAAGCCCTTCTTTCCCGGCGTTTGCAGAAATGTACTATATTTAAAGTTTTACACCAGCGAAACGTTGGTTAAAAGCATCGAATAACTTCGTTTGTCTAGGATTTACTTTTGTCGTATAAAGCTCGCAGGTACCTACCTATATACCTAATTACCTACGTATTTATTCTGTTAATTTCAACCTCGCTGGATCAAAGACAAAAGCCACGTTTCGGATAGCCTGCCCAGCAATTTAACCTAAACCGCAAATAGGTGGTCGGTTTATAGTTAATTAGCCTTGGTGGGTGGACACAGCTGGGACACGTGTTTTACGTCAGTCAGACCCATGTTGTTATAAATTCGAAAATGTATTTGTTTGGGTAGGTACACACCCAAACAATAGTTATTTACGATACAAGTGTGGAAGGTAGGTGATTTCAGAAGAGTGTGATTTTTAGTCACGAGCGAGGTACGAGCGAGTGATTAAACAAACACGAGTCGGAAATCATCTTACACACGAGTTCCGTACAAAACTTTACTATGCATGTACGAGAAAATAGAAAACACTTTAATACTCACAAAGACTGTTTACATTGGAAAAAAAGTGTTTTGATTTGATTTATCCAACAAGAAGCTGTCGTTCACATTTTTTACTTCTTCAATAACATTTTACGGGTTTAAATTCATGATTCGTCCCTTTATCTCGCCATTATTTCAGCAGATTTGCACAAAACAACTTCAAAATAAACTAGACATCAATAAAAATGGCGGAGTCATTCGTAAACCGCGCTCGACATATCTACTACAGCGCATGTGCAAAAGTATTTTTTTAATATTCGTCTTATGTCAAAATGGCACAAGCGCGTGTACATTCAGCCTTTATTTAATTAATAACAGCCTTTATTTATTTAAAGTTCGTTTATTAATCAAATTTTATATCTAATGTAATTAATGACGTGTTAAATGAATTAATTAATGAAATATTGGTTTTATTGTACTTTTATACGTGATAATAATCGCTATTTGACTTATTTATCAAACTTTTTGTAAATAATAAAACCTCTTTGCTGTCAGATACGGCTAGAAATTAAAAAAAATTTAAAAGTAAAAAGCACTAGTGCGGAAAAGTAGTGCTTTCCGCACAGTTTGAATGCCTAGAATACGCTCTTTTCGAGCACATGCATTGTAAATACATTTTCGAATTTATGTTATGTATTTTGTTGGCGCATATGTGATGTAACTAGAAATTTGGAATTATTCTGCAAGTAGGGCTCAAGGGCACTTTTACATGACTGTCTATATATCATTCTATAAAATTATCCTATAAGAGCCCCTTTAAAATTATGCTCTTAATTTCGCTGGCAACCCATCATCAGCTCGAGGATAATTCATTTCAGAAGTGTACCCTTATTTTTTCTGGATAGGTACATTATTTCGTTTCACTTATACGTATTCGTTACGAGGCTCTTACTTTACGCTTGTTTGTTTTTTTTTATTCGATGCAAATCCTATAGGTAATAAAGAAATAGAATTTGATCATTGCGTCTGAAACAAATGTACTAAATTGATTTCTCTTTTTGTGATTATCACACATTTAAATAAAACTAAGGTTTTATTTCGAATGAAGTACCTGGTTGATTTTCTCGATGTAACAAAAATGATCAAAAGCTTAGTAAGTAAAAGGTATGTTTATTCTTATTTTATATATACATATAAATTGAATCCAAAATTACTAACTGATGGTAACTGAGAAGCAACCTAACCCTGCAAAAGTTAAGAATCGTGTTTTCCTCATTACAACAAGTACGAATCGAATGCCATCACGAACGCATTTCTCGGATTCACTCGTAAAGTCCTCCATTTATTCGCCACGTATCTGCGCCTCCAGATTCGCAATTTGGTTTTTACGCGTCACACATTTGACCGGTGTCGGCAAAGAGTAAGAGTAGTGATGTAATAGAGTGGTACTATTGATAGAAAACAAGTGCTGTGATAAAAGCTGGCCAAGTGCGAGCTGGACTCGCTCGTGCGCGAAAGGTTCATTTCATAGGTAAGTGTAGTTGCAAAATGATAACTTGGTTTTTTTTATGTGATGTAACTAGAAATTTGGAGTTTTGAACTTTCACTCTTATTTACATAATACTGCCACACCTTGCTTTTTACCAAACGACAAGAGATGACAAGAAATAATCCATGTCCTGTAACAAATTTCTTCGCGATTTGTTTTATGGAATTCTGTATTTATTTAATCATGCACTACAATAATATATTTGCGACATATAACACGATTAATAATAACAATTTAGAACACATGTAAAATTTTCTTGAAATTTGCGACTTTGCTCCGTGAGCAGCTTTAAAGCTTCCGAAACCCAAAAAGTTGGATACTCAAACGGACAGTAGTAATACATGTGGTATAATCCGTTTTAATAGTTTCATTGATTATATATATGTATATATTTTATTACTAAGTAAATAAATATCGGATAACCTGAAACAAATCGATCTAGTCCGAGAGTATAAGCTCTAGTAGACTTGTGTTATCGGCACAAGACGACGTTATACATATACTTATATATATAGATAAATAGACACTTAAAACATCCATGACCTAGGAATAAATATTCGATTTCATCTCACAAATATTTGCGCTTGCCGGGATTCGAGTCCAGCACAGCCTGCTCAGTAGGCGGCTGCGCTACCACCACCAACTGCGTCGTCAAGTATTATCGTTAGTTTATTTTGAAATTTGAATACCTACTCTGTTATTGTTACTCTTTGTCATCGGTGTAAAAGGCCTTACGCAATTCGACACGTGATATCGAGAGCGACTTGCCGGGCGGCAGGTTACAGTGTAAGCTACACATGTCCGATTTGCTTCATATGTGAAAGTTGCCATCTCGGTTAGTGCGCGTGACGTAGGGACACTCTCACCCACATTTTTTGTTGTAGTAAAATTCGTTTATCGCTGTGTTTTTGAATTTTTATTCAGATTCATTAATTCAATTGCTAAAGAGAAGAGCTTTATAAAACCTCACTTAATTATGAAGTACCTTGAGAATCTTAAATATTACTTATTGTACATGTATTTTTGAAATACAGCCCAAGTATCGCGTAATTGGTATATATCTTGTCAAGTAGCTTATTTAGAATATATTTAGGTTATAATATTAATTTTGTAATATATCGCACTTATATAGGGACTTTTTGTATTCAAAAAGTGATAAGGATATATATGTCTGATGTTGCTAAATTAGTAATTTATCGTTATGTACATAATGTAGGTACGTCTGTAAAGGTATGAAGGAACTGATTCTATGTGTGGTGTGGTGTATAAACAGGTGAAAAAACATCGCGACACTAGAGTGACATTTTGTTTGTAGACGCGACTCGGCCCACATTCGAGGGCATTTTGTGTACAATGTCGTTAAAAATAGCCCTAGTGGGAGATATTTATGAATCTATGACCGGGTTAAAACAGCGTGGAACATAAATAGGGTTCTATGTTTCTTTAAATGTAATTGCACTGAAAACTTAACATGCATTTACAATTTTTAGTGATAATTATATAAAATACTATGCCTGATGTGAAACAATAAAAACCGGTCAAACGCACTAAGTTCCGTACAACTATGAAAACACTGAATATTAATATTGCTTTAACTAAAAGATATATTATGCTTAGGAAAAACGGTAACTTTGCTGTTGGAAAACTGTTGTCCCCTTACATCCACATAGGTCGGGGTTAGTTTACCAATTGCAGATAAGTTTGTAATCACAAAAAGATACTATTATTGTACTGTAACTACAAACTTATAATTTTCGGAGCTTTTGCTTCTTGCCAATTCATGATTCTAAGTCAACGGGAAGTAATAGTTACCATATAGATTTGGATTCCCTTGCCAGCGTCAACCTAATGCAGCATAAACGCTTGTATCTTTTGATTGCATTGTCTGTACAGGTTGAAAGAGTATTTAAAATTAAAAAAAAATGTATAAGGGCTATAAGTAATGTCAAATTGAATGACAGTTGTGTCCCACTCTTTAAAAAGATGAATATTCTTCCGTTACCATGTTTGTACATTAGAGACGTATGTGTTTTTGTCAATTCTCATAAAGAGCACTTTGATAAACGTAGTGAAGTCATACAGAGGCAGACAAGACCACATATCATGTCTCTTTTGTACAAACCTCGCTGCTACAAAGACATGTACAAAAGAAATATTTCTAATATGAGTATAACAATTTATAATAATTTACCACGTCAATTACGATTATTGTCGGGACCAATATTTAAGCGAAAATTGACGGAATGGTTACTGGACAAATGCTTTCACAGTGTTAAGAATTACTTGAATTATAAAAATGTTTGACATGTGCAATTATTGTAATATTAACTAATAATACCAAATTTAAATGTTATTTTAGCCTACTTACACAAAAATATTTGTACGCATGCTTGCATGCTGAATACGAGGACTTTTATATTATACCTTAAGACCATGTATATAACTATATTCTGACAAATAAATAATTTTGATTATTGTATTAAGCGGTTTACACTCACGTGAAATTGTCAGGAACGGCCCGACATGTTTCGAACTCGTATGGAGCCCTTCATCAGGGACGGCTGCCCGTACACCGCCGCGGCAAACTCGTCACTCGTCACGTGAGTGTAAACCGCTTAATACAATAATTAAATATGTCTCACGAAAGTTTTAATAATAATTTTGATTTTTGTTTTTTTTTAAGGTTTGATTTTTCCACGGGTCAAAGGGATATCAGACTTAAAGTATTTGATATTAATTAAAACTCGATACCTCCACGCATTTCTGAAATAAAAATCTTGACACGCAGACAACGAAGTGATCCTATATATAGGTTCTGTTTTTGTCGAATAAGGTACGAAAGCTTAAAAATCAAGTCTATGCATAAAATAAAAATAATGATGAAATCAATGTAAAAATTATTAAAAAGAAAAACAGCCCAAAAAACCAAAACTGAAAATAATCCGTTTTAGACCTAACGAACACATAATTTCTTACATTAAGAAATGCATTCGTGATTTCATTCGAGGCTGTCTTTGTAACTCGACCTAGGAGGAAAGGGCGCATTCTTTACCTTGGCGAGTTTAAAGATAATATAATACTAACATTTATTTAATTTCATTTTGCATTTATATGTTTCCTTTTTGGTGTATACGGGTAGTTCAAGTTCTTGGAAGCCACGAATTGGGCTTATTAATGGATATTTATCACCAGTAATCATAGGGTATTTTCCTGAAGTCAGTATAAATAAAACGACATCAACCAATAAATAACACCCAATTAATTTTGTAAATACACTCGAAACAAATAAGGTAAATGTCATCTGACATAGATGCAATGATGTAAGATAACATTTTCGTCCCTGTTTGTCATCTCTATCACCATCCCTATCTATCCCAATAAATTAAGGTTGAAGATGCCACCTGTAAGTTTCAAACACTAGATTAATTACCTTAACATGTTCAAAGAGTAAATAAACAAACATGTCAAGCTTTGGTAGCGACTACCGCATAAGGTGCTTACCACTCTATCCAAATGATAGCATATTTCAACATTTTGAAACCTACTATGATACAGTCGAGTTCTTCAATTTATGAGCAAAAATGCGAATGTGAACACGCCTCTGTGCCGTTAACAATAGGCGTGCTCACTTATTTTTGATCATATTTTTGCTCATAAATTTCTGAACTCGACTGTACCTACCTATCAAGAGACAACAGTCGTTTGAATCACTGCCGCTAAAGCAATAAATTCAGCTACTTACTTGCTCTCTTCAACAAAGCCCCGATTCCGAATAAATCTCACCAACAATGCGAGCACATTGCTGTGTCCATAAAACAGGCTATAAGCGTTAATAGCAAAAGGCTGTAAGTCACACAGGCTTTGTACTGGAGCGTGTGTTTAAAAGCCGCATGTTTTAGACCGAGAGCCAAGCATCAACACAACCTGATCTAGTTAAAAATGTACCCGGCACTACTTGAGACCACAAAAAGTCAGACTTTATGGGTTTTGAAGATGACTGCATTTATTTTCACCTAATGTATCTCGTTAGACAACGCTTTTGTTTAAAAAAAACCGCATTAAAATCGGTTCACTTGTGAACGAGTTAATGAGCACAGACCGACAAACAAATTCACAGATACAGAGATGCACATGTTAAACTTAAACACCCCTCTTTTTTCGTCAGGGGTTATAAAATCTGGTCAATTTGCACATACATTACCAATATTTTCTTTAGGTACTATTCATATTAATCAAGGACTAGATCAGGTAGTGTTTCCCACCGTCGCACCTCGGTCTACATCCACACTTCAGGGCACTTTATGAGCAGGCAATATCGGAAAAATGTTGGTCGCACGTGTGGACTGAACAAACGGGTCGCTGGAATGATTTTTTTTTCAATTGTAGCTCATCGCAACCCTTTTTAGGGTTCCGGTGGCTTATTTAGTATGTAAGAGGATCAATTTTCTTCATCCTTTTATCTGTATTGCCGCCTCAAGTAACTCAGTCATGCAATATTTTTACCGGGTTCCGGAAATGTTAAAGTTGGTAGGTAATATCGGTTACTTTTATTACGATAGTAACTCCGTTCACTACGATCGTGTATAAACATTTTAAAGTACTAAGACGTTGTTTTATAAATTATAGGGGTAAAAAGTAGGTATCCCTAGTCATCTTTTTACATGTTTAACTAAGTATTTCCGTAAGAAAACTTCCTACCAGTGATTTAGACGGGATGTGGTTGCACAAAAACCCTTACATAATATACACAATTTTTATCTCAGTATATGTATGTATATTATGGTATGGTATTTATACTTATAATTATTACCAATACGTAGAGACATTTAATGTTTACAGGTAGGTACACACTTAAATAATACTTAATTTGAACAATTCTTTGCCCACAGTGGTGTTGGTGCTGGTGCTTTCTGGTGAGCTGGGCGGTTTCTTCTGGAGAGCAGTTCACGCTTGGCTACATCACGGGGTCCGAGCGACAGGAAAACGACTTGACTTATCAGAGGCCGGGCCGTGTCATTTCAGGTGACTTACTAACTATTAAAACGCAACGACTCAATGTGGATCCTGGCCTCCGACACCATTTCACGCCTGTTGATCTTGACTCAGCTCTCTCCAGTTACCGGGTGACTAACGGCGTTCTATATTCGACAAATCTGCTTTATTGCCACTGGTAACAGCTGACCAGTGGGCGGTTCCGGCGAGAGATCAGTTCACCCTTAACTACCTCGCGGGGTCCGAGCGACAGGAAAACAACTTGACTTATTGGAGGCCGGGCCGTGTCATTTCAGGTGACTAATTTCAGCTTCCTATTTTCAATAAATCTGCTTTATTACGCGTCTGGCCGAAAAGATATGTGTAAAGCAGAATGTTTGTTTGTTGAAAATTTTGTAATAAACATTATTTTTTATGATATACATAATTGCAACGGACGGATGAATAAAAAAATACTACTTATTATAGGTTGCACCAAAAATATCTGTACTGTATAAATGTATCAGAATACTGGAAAAATAATGCATACTGTAATAAACATTATCTTTTATGAAGTAATCACAAGAATGCCAATGCTCACAGATCTGAGTGAAAGTATCGGAACATTTAAAGCAGTGTTTATTCAAGTGTAAATTTTGTATGAAATAATTGAACGACAGCTAAGTAAAAACTAGGCTAAATCCAAAAAAATATCTGCGTGCTCTCTGTTCCAGTTACTTTAAGTTTTTACCGTTAGATTCTGAAAACAGCTTTTTATTTAGATGTAACATATTAGGTAAGTACGCGATTATTCCGCCAATTCTTTTTTTATTTGATTGAGTAGTCTTCTGAGGTGGTCCGCCCATTGTCATCGTGTTGGGACCTGATGGTAGGATCTCAAGTTATATTAAAATACATAAACGGGTTTACTCACGTCCTAGAAGTCGAATAACGCTCGACATGTTTCGAATCCGTACGCAATTCATCATCAGGAGGGCCGATCAGTCGCGGCGGCGGCCAACCGAACCGAGTATTTATGTATTTTTTTATACATCATCGTACTTTAATCTGTCAATTATAATTTCACAGACAAATACACTATAACGCACTTTTTAATCCTGTACCAAAATTCTATACTCTATGGTACCCGCTACAGAACTTTAATATTCATAAGACATCTCTCTACTCAACTCTAATAATTTCACTAAAGAGAACATCAGCATATTAGATTTAAAAAAAGCACACTACTGTTCACTGATTGGTTGAAATTACTTGTCAAAAAATTTAACCAATCACGGCACCCGCCATGACCATCGCGATCATGTTTTTTTAATAGGTCAGTTTTGGTTGAACCACAGAATAGATCATAGTACAAGTACATAAGGCACACTACTTTGATCTTTACAAAAGCCGCTTTTTTTAGCCGAAAAAATATGATTTATGGCCCTTCTCAAGTCGTCGTCCCCAGCGCAAGCCAAACAGAACGTTAAAGCTGCGAGCCAACTAAGATCGGGACCCCGTGGTAGGGTACCCAAAAGCAGGCAGCATTCCCGCGGCCCGCGCTGGATAGCAATGCAATGGCTAACCTTTGCGCGAGAAAGCTGCCCGCGCGTGGATCGCCTGTCGCGTCCCGCAAGCGCTTGCTGACACATTTGACCAGGCGGCGTGCCCCCTGGCGCCATTATATTTATTATTTCATTATTTAACTATAAAATAATCAATCTCAGAATTAGGACGAAAAAACCACCAGGCCGCAAAACAGTTTAGCTTAATTTTTAAACATTTTAATACGTATAATATAATAAAATAATGCAACGAATGCGTTACCTTAACATGCAATTAAATTCTTGAGCTTCATTTTTTTTTTGCTTAGTTGTCCGATATTTATTTATATATATTCATCACTAAACACCTAGTATAAAACAAAGTCGATTCCTGATGTCTGTCTGTCTGCCTCTATGTATGCTTAGATCTTTAAAAATACGCACGGACTCACCGTGCGAAGCCGGGGCGGGTCGCTAGTAACAAATAAAACATGTACGAAGGCGAACTTATCCCTATTAGGGATCTCTTCCAATACATTTCTTTTAACTCATTATTTATATATTTATATACTTACCTATCAAACTATTACTCAATCGTTTATTCATTACTAGTAATTTTACAAACTTGATATTAAATATTATTATAAAAACCTCTATGATTGTTGATTTAGTAGTAGACATACTTATTTTACTAGAATTTAAATTGACAAATAGGTATCAGCAAATAATCTACAATTGACAATTAAAATTGTTCTGAGTAACCAGTGTTAAATATGGAAGTACTCGTAGATACACTGCAATATGTTTTTTATTATTATTCAGTTACTACTTATTATATATATTATGTTTATTTTCTTACCTTTCAGCATCCTTCGGCCGTGTTGGGAGAACTAAAAACGCGTGATTTCAATTTCGATCATTGTTCTTACAACCCGCTCTGCGATACAATATCTTTTCGCTGTCTTTTTACTCATTTAAACACTTTATATTATAATATAACACTGGTATCAACATATGAATGCGGAACGTTCACTTGCGACGTAGGTAAATCGTGAGCGAGACGCGCGCGAAAATCGTGTAGGTACGTGCGTTCCGAGACAGAGCGTGTCAGCCACTGAATAGTCCGCATGCATGCGGCCACCGGCATGTACTTGTAGCGGGAAACGTTAATCGCGGAGTGCGCCCCGCCTGGTTGAACGAAAAAGGTTACATCAGAAATAAAAATTCATAGTGGGGAATCTCGATTAAAGTAAAAATGTTTTTTCGAGTTTAGCTCGTATAAAAAGTATTGTATGCAATAGTTACACAATTAGGTCTTAAAATCTCGTACCTTACCTAGGCCGTCGAGTGGCCTACACGCGGTACTCGACTTTAAGAACCTTCATTGTGCGACGATTGCATAAAATACTATGATACGTCTGAGACCCGTTTATTAATTTTAATACGTCTGAGACTCACGGTAACTAAAGTTATTCACGTATTTGTGTCTCGTAGTCATCATTTCATTATGCTGAGCTGATGATGGAAGGTACTCAATGGTTAGGAGTTAAGAGATAATTCTAGGGAAATACAATTTCTTCTCGTTGTAGTCGGTTATTTTTTGCGAAAAAGTGATTATAAGTACACACGTTTATATGTTTATTAATTGTCTAACTTGTTATGCCATAGTATTTCGTCTAAATTATCCTTATTAAATTTATATTATAACTGAACATGACTTATTTCAATGTCAACCTATTTTTAGCTTCTTGATAGCAACATAATATTATGGAAAATGACTACTTATACTGATGATTCAAACGAGAAGTTTAAAATAGATTTTCCTGCATTAACTACTTTTAAGGAGATGGCATGCTCTTATGCTTTTTGTTTCATACGAATGCGAGAATATTAAAATAGAGATGCTGTATTAATGAGGCATAACACCATCTCCATCATACTTTATAACCATGCTTCGGAGTTTACAGAGCACGGTAGGTTAGAGAGCTATATAGGTATGGAGCCGACATTAACATGTAATTCATACTCATAAATGTATTTCATTCACTATTTTTATTTTCTACTCAAAGACAAAGTCAGAAGAATGTCAGTTCTTATTTGAGTAGGCATTAGTTTTTGCGTCATCATGAAATACTTAAATATATTTTTGCGTTTTTTTTTTCAAGTTTTCTGGTGTACCTAAATTGTGTTCTATATTGATCGAATGGCTCTAAAAATATGGAATCGGCAATTAAAATCATTTCATTTTATTTATAATTTTAGTCATTTGATAATTGGGAAGTTTGACCAAAATAACCAAAAACGCACTTTGGAATGAAATAAATAAATGAACCTCGGGATTATGAATCACGAATCGATTTCGAACATGTCAAGCGATATTCGACTTGAACGACGTGAGTAAACCCGTTTCATTAGTATTTTAATATCATATAGCTTACTAATATTCTTATAAATTAACATAATAACTTCATGACGTTTATATCGATGTATTTTCTATTAACGTCGACACTCAGCCGCGACAAATTTCCCGTAAGGTGTCGTAAGTTCGTGTTGAGACACTTCGCTCCAATTAAAAGTTCCTTTGCGGCATTACTATAAATATGAATGAAGATGCTGTCACATCATTATAATTTTGTACCTATTAATAACTTAAACACTGATCGAGCGA
The DNA here is from genome assembly GCA_905147355.2 of Apotomis turbidana. Classification (NCBI taxonomy): domain Eukaryota; kingdom Metazoa; phylum Arthropoda; class Insecta; order Lepidoptera; family Tortricidae; genus Apotomis; species Apotomis turbidana. The sequence goes on along the minus strand of LR990288.1, from coordinate 15,870,559 downwards.
GCTGGAGATCTTGCGAACATTTATCGAAATGGCTGATATATATTTTTTAATTCCTCAACTCCCATATATGTATATCTCCGTCATTATAAAACAGTAAAAAAATTTGGGCAAGTGCGAGTCTGACTCGCGCATGAAGGGTTCCGTACCATAATCTATAACAAGTTTGTTGTATGTGAGCCCCCTTAAATATTTATTTTATTTTATTTTTAGTATTTGTTGTTATAGCGGCAATATAAATACATCATCTGTGAAAATTTCAACTGTCTAGTCTAGCTATCACCGTTCGTGAGATACAGTCTGGTGACAGACGGACGGACGGACAGCGAAGTCTCAGTAATAGGGTCCCGTTTTTACCCTTTGGATACGGAACCCTAAAAAACTGAATCGCCAAAAACATTAAGGATGTTAATTATCGAATATGACCACATAATATCCTCAAAATCGGATGAGAAATGCGACCTTTAGAAGTGTAGGGTAGTACTTACAGCCAGACATTTGAAATCATTTTGCCCAAGCTGAATTGAAGGCGCTTCGCTCGCGCTTTGTGCTCACTCAGTCAAATATGCTTCACTACTAGTGCGAAACTGCGAACTCCTGGGGCTGCCTTTACTTCATTTAAAACTATGTGGCCCTTATCTGCTATAACTGCGGCACCACACTACTCGCGAAGTTGATCTAAGTCAAGCGAATATATCAGTATGGAGAGGCACTCCAGTGCGGAAACCCATACTGCAGCCATCGTCTCGGCCAAATTCGTGAGTACCTAGTGTGGAGCTATAGGGTAAGGTTGCCGACCGCGGCTGAACACCGTTTAGTTACTCTAACTTCCTTCGATAATTACAGTGTTGCACAATTAAAGTATAGGTAGGTAGCTGTTTATATCGCAGCCAAATCGATATGACCTAACGCAATTAATACTTGCCACTGCCAGTTCTTGGCAGCTGAGATAAGCTAGACTAATAAGCTAGTGCCGCGTGTTTGTCTGTGTAAATGATAATTTTAATGTACCCAAAATTCTTTTTATTTAGTTATATTCTTAAGACACTTCAAAGTACAGTTGCTTCGTGTGAAAAAAAATATATCACCGGTTTTACTATTTTAGGGCGTTTAAATAAATACAATTCTGCTCCAGCTTAAGCAGGGATTTCTTAAACGCCACGACACGTATACTTTGAATATCATTCTAACAATAATATTAAAAGTTGTAATTTTTAACAGGTGCAATTTCAATGGCTGTCGATGAAGTAAACGAAAAGCTCCTGGGCCCCATGAACCACTCGTTAAGATTTGAGGTCGCCGAGACATACGGAAAAGAAGAAATTTCCATAAAACAGGTAAATACTACCCTAAGGTTGCTTGATAGGTGCGCTTACCTCATGTGACGCGCTTTTCATGACTGTCCTTATATCAGCCACGGACGTCCACTGATGAACATAGTTCTCCCCTATGCGATCGTGCCCAAACCACATTCACCGAATCCCCGCGGGCCCCGCGGCCCTTACGAGGTTAACTGTCCACCTAGTTGGCCGTCCTACACTGCACACAAACAAGAATCCTTACCGTACACAAACAAGAAACTTATACAGAATACTCTTACGTTGTTTTCCAAAACATTGGCATGATTGAAGAGAGAAACGAAGGAAATCTTGGACAATCGAGTTCATTTATTACCTCATTTTTCCAATCGACTGCTAAATTATTCCAGCTGCCTGGTTGCGCTTAATGTTCTAGCTGGGAAAATTAATTGTTTTCTTAATTGATGAACTTTGAAGTATGCGAAATATTAACAAAATATTTAATAATAACGGCTGTAGCTATAAATTTCAAATTGCATGAGATGGCGTTTTTGCTCGTTTTACTAATAATTTATATTTTTTGAGTAAGTCAATTTCCCATATCATTAAAATTAATTACAATGACTTAGGTAAACCTCTTCATTACCATGGAAGACATTGTTTATAGGTAGGAACCACATGTGAAATAAAATTATCTGTGCTATGTTTTCAATAATAATATTTATTGGTGATGGTTGGTATGATATCAATTTTAACCGGCGAAGTAGTACAAAATAGGAAACGTAGATTCATAATCAATACTAACTAAAGCGATATATTTCTATTACACTTGAGATAAGATTATGTCGCCATTTAATGGGCCATCGACCGGACTTCCATTCCGTAGTAATGCAGTGACTGAGATCTCAATTTTGGCAATTAAATTTCGTAATTATTAAGTAACGAAAATTAAAGTTATGATTACTTTTCGAATGTGATAATTATTGAACGATTAGTTAGTTTTAAATATGTTGTGAATTTCATTCGTGGTTAGGTATCTATCTACACAAGATGGACTGATGAAAGGTTGTGAAAGTCGCGGGATTATGCTGGATGGATAGCGCGAGGGTCCGGCCAAAGTGGCGTTTTAGGGGAGGCCTATGTCCAGCAGTGGACGTTTTTCCACCGATGATGAAACAATGAATTTCAATGAAAACTCCGCTATGTAAGTCGAATACTAAGTTGATGTAGTTCGCGTGGTCGACAACATGATATAAGTCCGCCAACTGTACTAATTGTAGGTACTTATTAGTAATAGCGACTAGCCCCGGCTTCGCACGGGTGGAATACTGATAAATTATGCATGTATTATACACATAAACCTTCCTCTTGAATCAGAGTGATTCAAAAGGAATCTATTTAAATAAACCGCATTAAAATTCGTTGCGTAGTTTTTAAGATCTAAGCATACATAGGGACAGACATACAGGAGGCGACTTTGATTAATACTATGTAGTGATAATGATAAGCAATAACATTTTAATCTATATATATATAAAATAAGAAGTCCTGACTGACTCATCAACGCACAGCCGAAACTACCAATGTTAGAGAGTTGATTTTTGCACAGTAGGTTACTTTTATAACGTGAGCTAGGGATAAGAAGGGATTTTTGGAAATACCTCCCCTAAGAGGGTTAAATAGGGGTGCAAAGTTTGTATGGGGTACAAGTTTTTTTTTAATCTAGGAACTTGAAACTTTAGAAAAAGGTATTAAAATAAAATGGAAGAAAACGAATTTCAGCGTTTTTGAAAATTCACCCCCTAAGGTGGTCAAAAAGGGGTTAAAAGTTTGTATGGATATTAAGTATTTTTTTGAGCGCGGGACTTGAATTTTTGTGTATAGGTACACTATTAGAATACAAGAAAAGTAATTTCAGCGTTTTTGAAAATTTTACCCTTAAGGGGGTTAAAATGAGGATGAAAGGTTGTATCGGGTATAAGTTGTATTTTAAGTTAGGAATTAGAAACTTTGTAGAAAGGTATTTTATTAAAAGATATATATTTTTTTTAAAACATCGAATGTAGTAAAGTTATTCGTTCGTAGATGTACCTGATTTTATAGTGATACCGCGTAATTAGAGCTAATTAGCCGAAAGTGTGATTTCAAACGCAATGTAAATTGTTAAATGAATAAATACTTATGACTTATGACTTATGAAAAAAAATAAAAAAAGGCCAAGAGCGAGTCGGACTCGCGTACGAAGGGTTCGTTACTATGTATTTCGTAAACAACTACCAAAAAAGCACGTTAAGCAATTTCAACATTACTTAGATCTGAAAATAATAAAGATGTAAAATTTTCAAGATAAAGGTTCCACGCCGACGAAGTCGCGGGCAACAGCTAGTAATTTAATAAAGCTACTCAAAAGCAATTTATTTAGAAGATGACTGCAAGTTAATTAGTTAGGACTACAAGTTATATACTACATAGTAACACAGAAATTCCTTATCCACGCCCGGACAAAAAGTAATTTTGACCTCTTTTTCGGAGACGTGATTTTCCAGTGATTATTTCTCTATCAAATATATCTTAAATGCAAACACGTCCACCCGTTGCTACTTTATTCCGTCACATTCCGTAAAGAAGACCAAATTGATAAACAAAGTCATTGAAAATAAAGGATACACCTGTCCCATTGAGTTAGAAGTGGTTACGAGTCATTACTTTAAATTAATTATCAACCTTCTAAAACGAATTAGCCGTTAAAATGTTACGAGGTATTCTACTGACCATTACTCATTATTTATGGTATAAAATGTTTAAATGTGCCCTTAGGAAAGTTCGAGAATTTTTCAATGTTCCCATGACCTCGCTGCGCGGCTGATGTGGGAGCCTAAATGTGAATACAAATTGCGAAATAGTTTAAATACTCTTACTTATATGAAACGCAGCACAAAGCTCGTACAAACTGTGATGTGGGTTTGATTCATTTAGAATTTAAATAAAATATGCGAACAGTGCAGCTCTGTAGTCTTGATTAAGTAAAATTTGTATTTATTTTCAATTCCTTACGTATTTATTTATTTGGATATTTTACTAAAAACGTGGGTATCGACTATTATGATATGATGATGATATTAACGATGAACCAAAAGCCCCTGTGACTCTGTATACTCATAAACTCAAAATTCAGCCAACCAATATAGAGCCTATAGGGATATACAACAACACAATACAATACAATACAACAATACTTTATTGCACACCAATAAAAGTTTACAAAAGGAAACAAGACAAATACAATTTATAAATAACGGTAGACAACAGGCGGTCTTATCGCTAAAGAGCGATCTCTTCCAGACAACCTTTGGGTAGTGAAATTGATGAAACATTTAGCTTAACACAGATATATACAGTAGGTACATACCTAGGCAGTGAATTAGTGAATGTCCCAAATTGTCGCAGATGTTCTGTGTTCCCAAATATGTGATGTGGGGCTATACTAATAAGTGTACCGACCGTGGTTTGTCTAAAGTTTTTCTCGGTTTACGTACTAGGGCGACATAAAATAAATAATGCTTCAGCTTTGTGAGCGTTCGTTTACGTTTGTCGACACTTCGATGAAATCTCGGCCTCCTTTCCCAGGGCCATGCAATACATATACGTGCATAGTTGGATACCTAATTTAATTATAATATCAGCAGCGCACGCCGTTCCAGAAATAATTCAACGCATGCATTCAGAATCGCAGTGACCTAGGCCTAGTAATCCGGCTATCGGATATTAATGTAAAATAGAGGCCTTTTAATGTCTAATGCATAGACATATATATCTAAATAGACTATGCCTCTTCCGTCCAATTGTATGCGCGTACCATTTTACCGTAGATACAATTAAAGACAAAAAATACTTACCCATATATTCCCATCTCGGCCGTTTTTAATTGTACTATTTTAGAGTTTGGATGACGTTTGAGACAAATGAGACTAGAACTCTGAATAAGTAAGGGTGATTATTTGAGCGTTTTAACCGTTTTATTGCTCTGACCGCTATTGGTCAATTCATAAAAACAATCAACATTATTGTGATAATTAATTATAATAAGATAATAGAGGCTGAATATTTACCAGCATGATGTATATTGTCACTGTCGTTACCATTTTTTTTTTAAGTTTCACATTTTCGTCGGTTTTGAGCCGAACTTGAAACTATACTTCAAACTCTAACCTGTCGACGCTGAGGTTAAATTCGACGTTTCTAATTAAGTACCTACGTCCCACGCTATTTAATATACAATAAGTTTAGCGATGCACTGTAGGTATTCATTAAATATAATCGCTTTTTTTCGCAAAAAATAACCGAATACATGTACGAGTAGAAACTGTATTTCCGAAAACAACTGAACGAGTTATTACTTACTATAATATAGTTGTATTACTAACGGTCTTAACCTACCTATCTCACTCCTAATTATTAATTAGTTGTACCTTCCGACATCAGGTCAGGATAATGCATAAACCAGAAACACTTTAAAAAATACATGAAAATCGATTTCCCTGGCATCCCGACATGGTGACAATGGGACCATTTCAGAAGTTCTCAAATAATAAAAATATTTTGAGATACATAAAATAAGAACATAGACTCGAATTGAGGACCTCCTCCTTTTTAGGGTTCCGTAGTCAACTAGGTTAGTACCCTTATAGTTTCGCCATGTCCGTCTGTCCGTCTGTCCGTCCGTCCGTCCGCGGCTTAGCTCCGTGATCATTAGTACTAGAAAGCTGAAATTTGGTATGAGTATGTGTATGTATAACGCTGACAGAACGGCAAAATAAAAATTAAAAAAAAATTTTTTTTCGGGCACCTCTCGAGTACCTAAAGTGGGATGTTTTTTTTTTTCTTTTCAACATGAGTATGTGGGGTGTCGTTGAATAGGTCTTGTAAAAATAATAGGGGTCTTGTAACATTATTTTTTTAATAAAGTCAGCAGTTTTGTAAATATTCGCTCCGAAAACAAAAAAAAATAGTGTCCCCCCTTTAACTTTTCAACCACGGGTCAAAAAAAAATCGGAAAAATTCATGTAAATGAGGCCTTATAAGTACTTTCAATGAAAACTATATTGAACAAAATTGGTCCAGCCGTTTTTGAGTTATCGCCAAATTTCATATTTTTTCTTGTAAAGGACGTAAGTTGACTTCCAGAAGGTAATAAGTGATTTTTACGACCTTTTTATAGAGCTTAAAATCTTTCTTAACTTAAAACTCGGGCTTAAAACAGCAGTTTATTGTGAAGGATGAGCAACTACGGAACCCTACACTGAGCGTGGCCCGACATGCTCTTGGCCGGTTTTTGAAGTTGGTTGGAAAGCCATGACTCTACCCCTGGAGTTACTTGAGAAGTTGATCGTTGAGGTTGGGCGAATATGATAGTGAGGCACTTCGCTGCAGAAAGTCATACTTCCTTCAATTTCGCCTCGGTTAACTTCGGGATAGTGTGGAGACGAAAACGACTGAAATGGCGCCACAACTCACATGGAGTTAGTATATATTAGGGACAGAATAATACGACGCTTAAAACGCATAAATACTTAATCACTCTCAACCAAAATCAAATTAGGACATTTCCTCAGCTTTTCGACGCGTAAAATACAATGTAGTTCAGTCATCTGCTTATTTATAGATAGTATAGGTCTGTGGTCTAATGTACCCCCTGATATCGGAATCGGGAAGCAGAACGCGTCTGACTCTTTGAATATCACTTTGCTCATTAGTTTAATTCACTCTGCGTAGCTGCGATCTTTTAGCGGTCGCATTGTACAATTAACATTAAGCAGACTGCCTCGGAAAATTCCATTTGAATTGAATCTTGAAGGAGACGACTCAGTTTTGAAACAAAATAGGCATTTTTATAGAATCATTTTATCGATTCTATTTTTAAAGTGGAAATAAGGTAAAAAACACACACAAAGGTAATTAGGTCCTGCTTAGATTGTAGCAGATCACATTTCATTTTTCTTTCGTAATTTACATTTGTGTCAATATTTATAAAAATAGGTATTGTACCTGTGTTTATATGTAATTTTCTTGCGCTTTCATCTTCATATTAAACGCATGTTATCCTTCGAAACGCGAAATCGTCTGGATAAACAAAATCCTATGTTAATAACTAATTCCTTCCATATTCTTATCTGTTACTTATTGCGCATTCAACACACATTCACATTTATAATAATGTACTATTTATGAATGGATTGATTCTATTGCCTTTGTGCAGTCCGTAGTACCTACCTACTGCATTTTTAACATGTCTAACACTATACTTTAAGTATTGTATTTATTAAATGCAAATCACGTATAATAGACTGCCCGAGTACGGCAATCTTCAAAACTATGGGAAAAATTTCAATTAAACTTTTGCAATCGTATATCCTTCTACCAGAGTTATATGCTACATAACAAGATAACCGCGATATTGCGGCGTGCTTGCAAAACTATGTACCTATTAAAAATAAAAGCGGAAGAAATGGACTTTGTAATAGGAAAAAGTTTTGCTTCAAGCAGTCTAAAGCATAGAAATCGAAAGATAATAGAGAGTTTTGAGTGTCCCATTCGTTCGACATCCAATATTTTTGTTTCATTGTTCAGTGATAAACTGGAAGCTATTTGTTGATTCATCTGGTGTAAGATAAGATATATATCTTTTAGGCTATTGGTTAACGCGGCCCGATTTTCCGCAACTCGACGACGTCTTACAATGCGTCTATTTTAATAACATAATCTAGCAGGCTTTTTTCGATACTGTGCACTTTTCACTTGCCGTCAAATAGAGCCCCGTAACGTTTAATTGCGTGACTCGTAAATACAAAGCGAAAGCCACTTTTGTAAACTTATTTTTCAATAAGACACGTAACTCCATTAAGTATGTGTTTGGCACCGACTTGATTTAGATCGTCAAAAACCGGACCTTCCGGCTCTCGTAGCTTCTTGCTGTACGAAATGTAAAACATGTTTTAACGTAGATAATTCTTGAACTGCAGTAACTACTAATACTAAAGTTATGAAATACAGTAAAACAAATAGATTAATATATTAGGGGTATTTTTTATGTATTTCATTCATTTATTCATTGATTGCATCCAAGGTACAAAGATCTTCTTAGATATGAAATACAGTAGCAATATACATGTATAGTGTAATATTAGGTATATACTATTTTGTCATCATAAATTATCAATAATATTAAGGATTACATATAGTTATTGAAAATATAAAATTAAATTAGATTGCTTATTGTCCATTTCATTTAAAATGTAGGTATATATTAATAAAATAAAATGAAATTAAATATTTAACCTAATCTAATATCTATGTAATGTATGTTCTTTGAAAAAACCAAGTGTCCCCAAAAATACGATACAAGCTAGACTTGCCACAGAACTGTGATTGTAATCATAGATTATTGAAGGGACTAAGGTCGTCTCTCTCTAAAATAACGTTGTGCCCTCTACATACAACGATAGGTCGCACATTCTGGAAAATTTGTTTGGTAAAACATAAAATAAATAGCTGTGCATAAAAAGTGACAGTGCCATTTCTCAGTGATGTCTGCTCGAACAAAGTAAAAAGCTAGTAGCTATCGATTTTGTTTCAAATATTGTCTTGAATTTTTCTGGAACCTGGGATTTTGATCTTTGAATAGAAAACAAAATGTTATTTATATTCGGATTATTATATTGAAATTTCAAAGATATAGTCTGGCTAATGAAAGTAGAGACTAGAAAATGGCGGCAAATTTAAAAATTGGGCAAGTGCGAGTCCGAATCGCGCATGAAGGGTTCCGTACCATAAAACAAGTTTGTTGTATGGGAGCCCCCCTTAAATATTTATTTTATTTTATTTTTAGTATTTTTTGTTATAGCGGCAATAGAAATACATCATCCTGTGAAAATTTCAACTGTCTAGCTATTCACCGTTCTTGAGATACAGCTTGGTGACAGACGGACGGACGGACAGCGAAGTCTCAGTAATAGGGTCCCGTTTTTACCCTTTGGGTACGGAACCCTAAAAAACAACGTGTTGCAACACCGCGTATAACTCGATAAAACAATATTGATACTTGGTAATTGTTTTGTACGTTTATATTGTTACCAGATACTATATAACGAGTTCAGATACTATGGCAAAGAAGAAGAAAGAAGGTAGCATCCATCTAATTATCTAAAAACAAATATTAGAATAGAATTTGTTAGAAGGTAAGGCCTATAGATTTAACTAATGCGAAAAGTGCAAGTTGCATTAGATAATCCTTCACATATATTTGTGAACTTTGTGAGGGTAAAGAGGGAAGAAATAAAATTCATTGATTTCATTTTACTTTATACTTTAAAATAGTATTTTATGCAATCGTTGCACAGTGAAGGTTCTTAAAGTCGAGGCTTGCCGAGTGGCCTAAGTAAGGTACGAGATTTTAAGACCTAATTGTGTAACTATTGCATACAATACTTTTTATACGAGCAAAACACAGAAAATAATTTTTTATTTTAATCATCATTATTTTATTTTTGATGTAACCTTTTTCGTTCAACTTTATACTTAAAAATAATAATTAAAATCACTCTTCGAAAATACAAATTCTATTGAATCACTCGAACTCTATATTTAAGTACTGCTACCTACACTTATTCAACACCTTTAATAATATGTCTTAATTGGTAAAATCCAGCCACATTCCGTGATTCCCCATTTCTTCTATAATTTTGTCTACTTAACTCTTACGGCTTCAGGAAAAGGCTTCAGTGATAAATTTTGTGCTACGTTTGTTAGAAAGTTCTCGCTCATAATAATGTTTATTCATTTGGTGCGTCGCGCCGTAGTTCCGACTCGCTGGGCGCCCACTGAGAACGCCTGACATTGATGGCTACTCGTTGTGCCGAAAGGGTAACTGACAGAAAACGAATTACACTTACTTAATGGTATAAAAGGAGAGCAAATAACCTTTTAACTAAATGGCCGAAACTTCGGGCCAAATAATCACACCATTAACTCTGACGTATTTCAAATTAGAGAAACATTAACTTGTAGGGAAGATTCACTTAAGAGTTCGTTTATAGTTCTTCTCAAAGTTTCAGGGAAGTTAACTATGTAATAAACGGATTTTTTTCCTCTGTTTTATGGCCGAAGTTGATTGAACGGAATTTAAACCGTTGACTTCCGTATACATTTACCTCAATATCAGATCCGCTGTCGTACTGTTTATAAATCTCTATCACACTTTGTCGTAGTTATAACTCGTAAACTAGACAGCCATAAAATAGTTTTATGGCGCTTCAGCTAAGTTTACTGCCACAAAAGTGCCTCGTAGTCTTTTCAAGAAAAGTTAAACCTACCGGACTATCGGCAGATGCCCCTAGCCAGTGTTATAAATCTCTGCCAGCCCTCTTTTGATGTTAATACATACCTACAGGCCGTAACCGATATATCGCTTGAGAATACGGAGTATTTACTTACGATCATTTGTATCTGTTTGATTTAGGTAGCGGCGCTTTGGGCGAAAAATGTTTCAGCGTTCATCGGCCCACAGGAGACTTGTGTTCATGAAGGAAGGATGGCGGCCGCTTTCAATTTGCCTATGATCAGTTATGTGAGTATAACCCTTAAAAGTGCTGCGCAGATAGCTGATTTTTACCACCCAAACTTTCACGCGCTGTATACAGTGCGTGAGCTGTGAGAATGCAATTCGCGTTTTATATCTGTCTCGCTTGCTTTAAGGCGATCCAGATAAGAACCTCTTTTCACCCAAACCCGAATCGCAATCTAAGGACTGTAGTACCATTAAATACTTCAGAGATAGCTGATTAAAATAGGTACAACCGCGTGGCGCCTTATTGCAATTTTATGTACCTATGAAACTCTTTTTTGATCACTTCATAAAGCTTTTTTTGTATGTACGCATTCCTTATTCCTAAAATGAAATATTGCCGCAGGTCAGAATCATGAAAGAATTAACTTACTATGTAAGTTTCCGAACTCTTCATGACTTCAAAAGTTGGCATCCAAATAACTGAGTATTCTAATGTAGCGTGGTCGTATCCGCCTGAAGTCATTGGAGATGCGGATGCGGGTCCGAAATTTACGAATCCCGACCGAATTGACAAGGGTCGTTTTACTTTTTTCATATAAAGTTTCGTTTCACAGAATTTCCTTTAAGTAGAAAATTGTTTAAAAGTAATTTAAATTTGGTTTCTTTTATAACAATCCCAATTAGTTAACTTTGAGAGGCGAATGCTCTCTATGTTATAATACTTCTGCGATTTAAAGTATTATCATCATCATATCATAGTTTCTTCAGTCTATTACACATGATTTGTGGTCTTCATTCTGCGAAGCGTTGTCTTTAGTGGCTGACAAGAGAATTTATAATATTTTTATGATTAAAATAATAACAAATAAAATAAATAAATATCGGACAACCTCACACAAAATCGATCTAGTCCCACAGTAAGCTCTTGTAGGTTTGTGTTATGGACACTAAACGACGATAGACATACTTATCTAAATAAATATAATTAAGTAATTCCTTGATTAAGTTTACATTTGTTTGAAATAATAAAATTCTTCTACATTCGATAAATATATACTTGAAGACATAGAAAACATCTATGACCTAGGAACAAATATTCAAGTTCATCACACAAATATTTAACCTTGCCGGGATTCGAACCCAGGAACGCCTACCTAAAAGGCGCCAACCGCGTTGAATAAGACATTAAAATACTCTGTGAAATGTGTAGTACAATATAAAACAACAGTTGACAATAAACTATAAAAACTCTTGTTTGTTTACAGTATTGCCGGGACGTAGCGAGCTCGAATAAGGCCGCATACGCAACGTTCGTGCGCACACGACCGTCCGACACAGACATCTCTCGCGCCGTCGTCGCCGTCCTCACGCACTTCAACTTTATGCATGTAAGTCACTGCCTCAGTGAAAACAGTGTGATTCAGATTGGTCAAATCATAGTTTTTTCAGTAATGCGTCAGCGTACACCTAGTTGGAACTCGAATAAGGCCGTGAACGAAACATTTGTGCGACAGACATCTCGAGCTTTTTTAACCGACTTCAAAAAGGAGGTAGAAGGAGTTCTCTATTCGGCTGTATTTTTTAAAAGCTTTTATTTAACTTGCATTGTATGTATGTATGTATGCATCTAAGTATGTTTATTCGGGTGAAATCTTGCAACTCAATTTTGAAGCAGATATCGTCAACCGATTGAGCTGAAATTTTGCATACTTACTTAACTTTGATGATAATACAATAATATGGTACCATGGGGCTGATCTGATAATGGAGCCGGAAGGTGGCCATAGGAACTCTATAATAGAAAAAGCAATCCTACCGAGCTTAGGCTCTTTAGTATCGTCTCAGTGAGCATTTGATGAATATCCAAAGAAAAGTACAGTCGGCTATAAAAGCTTGCCACTAAAATGTCATTTTTGACAGAAACTTATTTATACCCCAGACCCAGAACTCCTCATTAATGAACCGATAGCAAAAATATTTTTTGACCAAAAATATAGGTATCGCCAAATTGGGCCAAATTTTTTTTGGTGCTGATCTAATAATTCTCATTATTATTCCATACGAGGGAACTCGTCAAATATAATAATAGCCACAATAAATAAATTATAGCCACATATACATATTTCGGTGTAGGTAACTTCACGTTCAGTTGTTCTCGGATATATACTTTCTTCTCGTTGAAGTTGGTTATTTTGTGAAAAACTGATTATTTACTAACTTCTACTTGATACATGTAATGGATTATCACTGTGGCAGTCATAAGTAATTGTGTATATAGTGATGTGCCGGCGAGAACGTTTCCGTTTCCGAGAATTCCTTCTCGGAGAAATTTCCGGAAATTTTCCATCGTTCTCGAGAATATTTCTTCATTGAATAAACTTTATTCACTACAAAAATTTCTTGAAAGTATTATATGTATGTATGCTTTTAAAGCCTAAATTATTATGTTTAATATTTGGTTTAATTTTCGTATAAGTACTATATCTAACAATAATAGGTACTTTTTGAAAACATTTAATACATTTTAAAACATGAGGACAATAAGCAAGCGCTGCAAACGTGTTATTTAGTCTTTTGTGGTATTTTTCCACTGTATCTTATCTGAACGAGAAAACAATAGGAATTCAATAAGGGTTTGAGTGGTAAAGGGGTTTTACAAGGCGGTGGGGTGGGCAGTGGGCATAGGGAAGCAGGTAGCAGTATCAATTATGTTAGTGTCTATCCTACAGCCTTAACACGAACTAAACGATCTGCCGCATGGCAAACTATAATAATGAAGCCCAAAAATAAAGTTTTCGACCATTTTAGATCAGTTAACGAAAACGATCGCATAAAGTATGTGTGTGCATTCTGTGGTGTAGTTTATAATTGTAAAAACGTTACAAGGTTTGCTAAACACCTTGTGTCCAACTGCAAATCTGCTCCAGTGGAAGTGAAAAGTTTGTTCAAAAATGCAGAACATGCAGAAGTGCCCACCGGCTCTTCAAGTATCCAAACAAATGTGATTGCCAATAACGACGCAGCTGTTACGGAGGTAAGTATCTTGACAACTTAGACACTTACTTGTGTACCAGCATAATGCTTCTGAACTGTAGGAAAATGATTAATCTAGGGACAGGTTCATTCGAAGTTGAGTATGAGCAGATTTCAATAATTAGGCTGGTTGTGCTGATTCAACTGATGCGTTAATATATCGCCAAATAAGGAATCATTTGTTTCTAAATTCATTATGCTGCCCTTTTCTGTTATATATCCGCGATGTTTGCTATTCGAGCTGCTGACATTTGAAAGAAGATTGCTACGTGTTAATAATGTCCTTATAAGCATTTGTTTGTCATGCCCGTTAATTACTCATTCTTTTACGATATCACTCGTTCGTATAGCTTGCCAAATGTTTGAGTTATAGCCAGGTATGTTAGAATTTTAGTTAAGGAATACAAATTAAATTTAGGGATTGAAACTACATCCACTTTACTTTTTAACTTCAGTTGCAAGAAACATGATTTAACTGTTCAAAATGTGAATAAATAAATCAAAGAAATTATGTTTTATTTAGCACTCAGTATCTTGTACAATTCCCATTTTCCCATACAATTGACTTCACGAAAAACGTTCTCTGGAAACATTTCCGAGAAATTTCATGAGAAATTTCCGGGAAGTAAGAGAATTTCACTGTAACTGTATTCTAATATTTAAAGTGACATGTTCAATACACTTTCAGAACTTCTAATTAGAGGATCATAAATAAAAGAAGGGTAAATATTCGCATTTTAGGACACTTTCTCAGTAATTTCCATTCCAGAGAACGTTTCCGAGAACGTTTCCGATAGATTTCTCTGTTCTCGGAAACGGCACATCTCTATGTATACCTATTAGGTAAAGGAGACGGTATGTCCTAACCTGTTCTATTATACCAGTAAACGTATAGGCATGTAAGACAAGAATCATATTCTTTTCAGGTAACTACTGTCGTGTCTCTGAAACGTCGTATGTCGAGAACTAAGTCAATCCCTTACTTAGGCCACCCGGTTAAAATCAATAAAATGTTCAATGCTTCAATCTGTTCATCGTTGAAATATTTGAAAGAGAAAAATCGGGATAATAAGTTTCCTGTCGCCGGACAAACTCATTGGTACTTTTGTTTAAAAATACCACTTAATTATTTCCTATGTATAATCAATCTGCATCATTATATCAATCAAGATTATATGTGGATCATGTGATCAATCCAATCCGATTAGAGAAAAGCAGCATAAGGTGCATACGTGCAAATGCGGTTACGCGAAGCCATACGCCATTAATTTATGCGAACTGTTATCGAGTATGCAGAGGTATGCAAAGTTCAATCATCGTAATTAAATAAATCGGGCAAGTGTGAGTCTGGCACCTGCAAATAATATTGCACACATTCACGTATTGTTAATATCGCTATCAAAACACTTACTAGAGCATATCAAAGAAAAAAATAACGAAGAAATTATATTTCCAAGAACAATTTAACGAGTTCCTATAAAAACAACGAACTCATCATTCATTCGATTCCCCGTGGATATGGATTGGATTTGGAAATACATGTTCTCGATAAAAAAATATATGACGGAATTAAGAGGTAACGTACATTAAAAAAATGCAACCGAATTAGAACTCCCTCCTTTTTGAAGTCTGTTGCAAAGGGACATTTCGTCCAGATGTATGCAATACTTCAATCGTATCTAACAGCATCGATACAACGTTTATCGACGTTTAAAATTAGAACATGCCACTCGGTACCTCTCAGATGCTCCTTTTATCGGCGGTCCATTTGGCACCGTCGTTGCAATGGCCGGAGCAGACGCGCCGAAGTGGCTCTGTGCGTTATGGAGCGGACTGAGGGAACCATATATTTTCAACCGACTTCAAAAATGTGGTTCTTTATTTGGGTGTATTTTAATTGTTTGCTACTTCAGGACTCCGTCATCTATGAACCGACTTTGATATGTATTTTTTTCGAGAGTAGGCAATCTCTATACCTATTAGTCCTTTAACTTTTAGTGAATAAGATGCATAAGGAATCGAAGACGCTTCTCAAATTTGTTTAGGCACATTAACGACTTCGGTGTTTTTATGGTAATTCGTTCAGTTGTTACAGAAACACGATTTATTTTCGTTGAAGTACAGCTGCTGGTAAGGATGGAGTTCAAAAACAGCGTGTAAAATGCCATTTTACTTCGAGCTTATATATTATATAGTGTCAGTATTTCGCGTTTGTCATTTCTTTGTCCTGAGTTTAGGTACTACAAAATTCTAAATATTCGAATATGTTTCTTTAAATTCCTATATTATTTAAGTGTAATATTCTACGTGTCGAATAACATATTGTAATTTGTTCCAGGTTACCTTTCTATATCTAAAGGCACCGAACCACGACTTCTCTCGCCTCGCCCAAGCCATTATCGCTGCAGTTAGGGAAAAGCAAATATCAGTTCGAAAAATTGAAGCGTACAGACATCCGTATTACTTTCAAAACAAGCAGGAAAACTACTCTCGAAATCCCTTCTTGGAAATCGTTCAGGATACTTACAAAGACACTAGAAGTAAGTAAAAGTATTCGGAGTTCCTAATATGTTTGGCCAAGGAGAGAGGTATACATGCATCAATGGGTACTTTAGTTCGGTGAATAGAGACTAAAATACTTACTGGGTGACCTTACAAACGGTCCGGTAGCTTTGAATTTTTGATATGTTGTCTAGGATGGTTAGTTAGTGTTTAAAATACAAAATGCACAATTCCCCCCCTCCGCGCCCGCCGCCATATTGAAAAAACCCGGCACTTTCTTCATATTTTTGCTCATGTCTTTCTTTAGGAGCATTTTAGCTAGAAGAAAGCTTAGACAATGTTATAGAAAGTTAAATTTACTATATTCTCCATTCTCTATTTTGTTTCTAAGACAAATAGTTACGGAGATATGCACATTTAAAAATCTGGAAAAGTCGCATGTTCCGGAAATTTTACGCTGCCATTCAGTTACGGACTAGTCTAGCACACATTATAACATGTAGGAAATATAATTGCTTATAAAATTCATGTCCATTTTTTACATACATTTTTGGAAAATGTGACTTTATTTTTTACATATCTCCGTAATTGGCACCAAGGCCTTTATAAACTAAATTTTTTTTTTTTACAGTATACGTGTCAGTGGGGAATTATCATGACCACATTGGGCTTTTGATGGCATTGGACGCTATGCATCTCTTGGACTCAGGTTAGTTATGCCGCCAAATTTGACGTTTTTAAAGTCATTTGACCGAACCATGTCTGCTTTAGCGATGTGCTCTATTTACCTTTATATGACAGCTTACAGCGATGCCACTTAATGCAGCTCGGATAGCAAAAATCTCCCCCTCGCCTCTCCCTAATTCTACTTAAATTATGAAATATACAAACAGTAGAACCATTGTAACCGACACATAAATTTCTGTAAATATTTAAAAAAGTTGGCGTTAAGTGTGATTAAATTTTCAAGTGATGTTTGAGACCGGTGATAAACAGCGATATTCTTCAAACATCAAAAAAGTTAGTGCAGGGGACCTTTTTATAGGCTACTAGCTTGTGCCCGCGACTACGTCCGCGTGGAACTTGGAAGTATGGAAGCAACCTCGTACAACACGATAGATATCCACCTAATCACCTTAATTAATAAAAGAGCGCCTAAGCAAATGTAAGAGCAATTGTGCTTTTGGTTTAATCATTACATTTTCTACAGGGTCATCAATGTCATAATGAATTACTTACTCACTTTTCAATCTTTTTAGGGATAATTTCCAGGATGAAAACTATCCTATGTCCTTCCTCGGATCCTAAACTATCTCCATGCCAAATTTCATCAAAATCGATTCAGCGGTTTAAGCGTGAAGAGGTAACAGACAGACAGACAGACAGACAGACAGACACACTTTCGCATTTATAATATTAGTATGGATACAGGAAATAAGTAACATTTACGATCTTTAGCGCAACACAGCTTCTTGTATACCTAAGAAAGAACATTTAATTACAAGTTTCGATGAAAATTACGCAATAACCTCCACAAAGCATACTAGTATGTTGAGTTAAGTAGGTAGTTAAACATTTTTGACCGATAAACTTTTGACTGGTAGAGAATGCCTTATGGCATTAAGTCCACCTTTTGTACGATAATTTTATTCTTTTGTGCAATAAAAAATAAAAAATAAATATGGAATCCCAATTTTTAATAGGACTGCCTTGTTGCAACCGAGTGCCTGAACATAGGGTTATAATCGTATAATAATCGTATAATCTAAATGGGTTCCAAGTTAGTAAGCAAAGTCAAATTATTTACTTAAAGCAAATAACTTATGATCTAATTGAATCTCAAGCAATCTCAAGATTTCACCTGGCAGGCTGGCATTGCTTGTCTAGACAAGTAGGTACGTATAGTACTAGATAAATACGGGAACACCAAAAAGTTTTATTTATCCTTCAGAATTTATCCTTATTGCGAATTTTTATAAACCGGCAAGTGATTTTTCGCTAATGAAACAATCTGCTTAAATGATTTTTTACAAGTTAGGTTTGTACAATACCCCAAAAAAAACATTTGAATATATACATAGAAAGTGTTTTTTGGAATGATGAAAATTCAGATTAATCATGCTTTTGAACAAAATGAAACTTCGAAGTAATGTAGCGTACAGTACTTTTATCTCACGAGCGCGGGTGAGCCATGTTTGTGTGAGTAATGTACATGCACATTGGCTCTGTGTGGGTGAGCCGGAACTGTTCGCTCCCGAGCTCACCCGCGCTCGTGAGATAAAAGTACTGTACCCGATAAATACATCCTAGTCCGAGGCTCACGCTCGTATTTCCATAAGCCAAGCAAGACGCGTAGCTCAGCCCCTAGTTCCACTTGCCGGCAACTCTCTCCTCGGAGGCTTTACGAGCCCCATTCATTATCTGTAATAGAAAACTACCGGGATCGCTAAGTTGTAAAATTTACTGGTGTTTATGTTGCCTTGCCCTTGTTTGTCTTGAACAAAAAGTATTTTCCTAGAAGTATTCTTGTGAACGATTTGACTGAAGCTCTTTTTACGTGCAAGTGTGTTAACTCATTAGTACTTCGGATTTATTTACAAACGTCAGCCTTTATGCATTTAATACTTAACTCGATCGTTTCTGCAGCTATTAACTTTTATTCATTCTTTTCAAGTTCCTCATTATTTTGACTCATTACAAATCAGTGGATGCGTTCGGCTTCATGACGACTGTCGATGAGTCGGTGTTAAGATCCTTAATCCATTGTTCAGCGGTAAGTCTTTCAGCTGAGAGATATCATGATGATGATAATTATTATCTTTTCTCTAGACATCTCAATAAATACCTCACATGACTTAAGCCAATTATAATAAGTATACCTGTCTATTCATTTCTGACGTAGGAAATATTTTCATAATTATAGACTTAAACGTGTAATCTAAACACCTATAAATAAATCGTTAGTATAAGTGTTTCTCGAATTTCAAGAAATACATGTTTTAATTAAAGTTTAACGGTAAGTATAATAATATAAGAAAGTAAAAGTAACCGCTAAGTATACGTATCAATCAAGTGCGATGAAGGCACCCCGGATTACATAGCCGCTAATGTAATTCACACGTTCCCCTCGCAAGTTAATAAGTACTACATATACTTACGTTTATAGACAGATTTCTTTTCACGACTTTCACGATTGTATGGAAATTGTGGACATCGAAAAAGCACGCAATGCGTCATAGCAAAAATATAGCTAGCTAAATTTTAGTCTGACCATAACGCTATACTATGCTCATATAATATATTATGAGCAGTGATGATTTTTTCAAAATACCCGGGCATTATGAAAAATACCCAATTTATCACTTGATCCATAACACACACAAAGTGAAAAAGTAACTTTATATTGTAGATAGAGACGTCAATGGCATTTATTTTCTAATAAAGTTAGAGCACGAGCAGTGGTGAAATATTTTTAAAGAACTGAAGTGATAGAAAAATGTTTGGAAGTCCCTATACTAGAGATACCAACTGCTTATATATACATTATGTAATATATACGCTATAACATACATAATTACCCTGAAAATGTAACATAGAACCTTGTAATATTGATCCAGCGATATGTAATTTATACGTTAACATGCATATATATTACGTATCCTTATATGTAAACTGTATATTGGTTAAATCAAAGTGCCTTTCCTTACCACTTATGAGTTCGTGACAAGCCCTGGAAGCGTCGCGCGCGTGCTTACCATTTTAAATAAATAGGGCAGTTCGCAGCGGACGCTACGAGATTTTATGATATTGACGTTTATTCCTTATCTCCACTATAAGAAATAAATAAATAGTTATATAAATACAAATTGCATTGTATATTTACGTACATTTATCGTCAAAGGTTTAGTAAAGTCAGGTGCGCAAAATATGCATCAATATACTTTACTCCTGTAACAAAAAGGTCATGCCGAAATATTAATGAATACAATAGTGTATTCTTAGACAATATTATCTCACGGTAGTAGGTAAATTTTCTGTGGGTATAGCCAAAAAACTAAATAATATTTTTTTTAAATTGATTATTTACAATCCCTAAAAATGCTAAACTGTCATTGCCGAGTGAAGTTAGGCGACCGAGCTTTTAAACAATCGAGGTTCTCGATTTTTTATCATCAGTTTATTAAAAAAAAAACGTTTTTTATTGACCCCAAGCTCTAATCCGCTCACTTGTAATGCGTACCTACAGTTAAATTTAGGGACCCTATAGTGCCACCGCCAATTCGAGCGCCGGCATTTCTAAATGAAGAACCAATTTCACAGGAGAATACGCAGCCATTGGCGTGGACGTAGAGAAGTACGAAGCAGACCAAGCAGCCCAGTACCTTTCGGGGCCCCTCAGCAACGCCCCTGCTCCGATCCGGATCTTCCGCTCCTTCCTGGCCGTGATGCCCTCGCCCTCGCCCTCCTACCCGAAGTTCGCCGCCGAGGTGAACAAGCGCCTTGCGATGCCGCCCTTCAATTTTACCAACCCTTTACGGTGTATCGGTGGTGGAAAAGTGGTAAGTATATCGACGGTGGAAAGGAGAAACCCCTTAAGCGACATTTTCAATGAATTTGAGTTATATATATCGTTGGAATCAGCTTTTTTTCTGCGTTTTTTAAGCCGGGTTACGTAGCGATCTGATGACTTTGATGTCGGTTAAGGTAGCTTATAAATAGTGGACCGATTTAAAAATCACCCAGTTATGCGACACATAATTTGATTTACATTTGAACTACGTCACTTAAACTACTCACAATTTTATACGTGATCGCTTAAAGTGTTTTTAAAAATGACTTGAATTTGTAGCAATGGCGTTAAAGTTTTTATTACAAACACAAATTATAGGTATAAGGTTAGGTGCTTAATCGTGTTTTCTGGAATTATGAACAACAAATGCTGTCGGTTAATTGATTGTCACAAAATTTACGACAGTATTTGCTCCTTCAAGCGACACGTTGAATTTCGAGCATTTATGTCGCTTAATGTATTCGTTAAAACTTGCTTTAGTCGTTTAAGTGAAAGATCTAAAAGGTATCCTGGGGCTTGAATTATCGGTTTTACCTGTCAATCGTCGCTTAAGTGAACCATTTTTAGTGTAATATACCTGTGAATGGCGTTTTTATAAACACGAAGTAACCAGTCGGTCACTTTAGTCGGCAGTGAACATTGTGGGGAGGCGGTTGACTCGCTATTTGCCGTCGCAGACTACTTTAAAAAAAAAGTTCTACGTTTTCGTTAGTGTCTATTTTTAATGTAAACTTTACTACTGTAATTTAAAGATTACACATATCACTTAGATTACAAAGTTGTCTAATTCAAGACTGATTTTAAAGGTAATTGATCTCTTTAAGCCTGATAAGAAGTAATAAGACATTAGCTATAATAAGAGAACTTATTTATTAAGTAATGTTGATTTGTATCCCTGCCTTTAAAGTTTAATATTAAAAATTATGTATGCCATTACTAGTATTAGTGTTATTATAATAAATTACTAAGACTGATAGTAAATTAGGAAAAACACAAGAATAATTAAAGAAAGTAGAAACTTGAAATTTAAATAAACATTATATTTTTTTTCTGTTTTTATTTAGTTATTTATGTTTACCCTGTACATTCCTGTTTTTTTCCCGGTTTTGGGTTACTAGGTACCCATTTAAGATGACTTAACAATAATTGGGTTTATATTGTATTTAAAATATATAATTGATTATAATAGTTGCATAACACCTTTCCGGACCACAAAATCTCTTTAATAATCATGAGAAAATGTTTTCCTCACTATAGTTGCTTAAAGTAATATTCTAGTAATAAGTATGATATAAAAGGTCGTTTAATTGTTTTTTTCTAGTATCTGCCTAAAAATCGCAATGTCGCTTAGAGGGTTTCTCTGGGTTTATTTTCAGGTCAATTTAAATTAAGCGACATTTATATCAGAAGATTCTAAGTTTTTTTCAGTAACGTTACTATTGGTGGATAGGTATTACAATTTAATAAAATACGCCCATAGAACTGAAGTCACGATTTTTTTTAAGAAAATTAATACTTTTAAACGCTCTCCTGTAAAGTTAGCAAAATGTCGCTTAAGGGGTTTCTCCTTTCCACCGTCGATATGATATAGCACCATATAGTTGATTTAGAGTTACCTATACATCGTAAGTCCGAATTTTTGTTTCCCATCCTGTGACGTTTCGCCCAATTTCCATTTGACCGAATACCATTTTAATCCATATTTCAGAGTAATTAACAAACAAACCTAACTTAACCTAATGGATTATTGAAAACGATGTTTAAAACTCGTTTAATTTTTTAAATAATATTTTTTTGAAAAAAAAAATGAAAATGTTACGAGGTGCAGGAAAAAAATCTTTCGGTCAAACGTAAATTTAGCGAAACGTTACGGATGAGAAACAGTGTTTCGGAGTTGTGATACCCGTTTTATGATTTTACTTACGCCATTTTTAAGGCAGATCTTAGTAAAATTGATCCAAAAACAAAGCAATAACCTCAGATCACGTGTTCATTTGCACACACACTTTTCTTTTTTTTATTATTGAACCCGTTTGAAACGATCATGCAAAACAAGATCTCTCATTCGCGTATTGCGTGGTCGTTAAACCGACTCATATCGAGGGCACCGCTGTAAATCGTTATCTGAACACCAGTAAGGCGGCACTCAAACACAATATCACGTTAAACCCATTCAATACAAACCGTAACAACAATAGGTATAAATAAAAATACGAACAGAGAAATCGGCTGCTAATATGAGTAACGAAATAACGGAAAGTGTAGGGGCTGACTACACTTCCCGTACGAGGGAAGATAAATTATGGCAACTTGTAGTTACGATGCGTGGGGAGTTGATCTAATGGGGTAAATCCAATTACATGGCCAGTACCTAAACAGCAATAAATTAGAATTTATGTGGGGCTAGTCTGTGAAAAGTGATTCCTAAAATAACATTTTTTTATGGGCGACCGCGGCAAATAACACGTTGCTTTCAGAGGATTCGCTGCGTCAGACGGTTTAGTTTTATCTATTGAGATCAGCCATTGTAAAACAAAACCGATGTTACACTATCATTATAGTATACACTGTTTTTTTAGAACGTTGAGTTTCATTTTACAGGATTTTAATTTTGTAGGTGTTGCCTACTTATCAACTGACAATGGAGGTTCTTAAAGTCGAGTACCGCGTTTAGGTCACGAGGCTTGCCGAGTGGCCTATGCAAGGTACGAGACTTTAAGACCTAATTGTGTAACTATAGCATACAATACATTTTATTCGAGCAAAACTCAGAAAATCATTTTTTACTTTAATCGTCATTCTCCAATATGATTTTTTATGTTTGATGTAACCTTTTTCGTTCAACTAAAACTGGCCTATTAAAAAAAACATGATCGCGATGGCCATGGCGAGTGCCTTCGTGGTTGGTGATTTTTTTTGACAAGTAATTTCAACCAATCAGTGAGCATCAAATAAGCTTATGTTCTCTTTTTGAAATTATTAGAGTTGTGTAGAGAGATGTCTTATGAATATTAAAGTTCTGTAGCGGGTACCATAGAGTATAGAATTTTGTTACAGGATTAAAAAGTGCGTTATTGTGATTTTGTCTGTGAAATTATAATTGACAGATTAAAGTCTGCGAGTATAAAAAAGTTTGTTATGTTTGTTCGGCGAGTAGTGAAACCATTACGCATATATATTTATTCTAAGAAAAGACATAAACGATCAAAAACCATATTAAAGCCAATTTATACAATTGTCGATTAGAAGTAGGTACCTATAATCATGTTATTTTAACATTTCATATGAATTCCAACAGCATAGGTACGTGTTTAAATAACTTGTAACTTTTCTTAGTTAATTTTAACTTACGTAAGAAGCGACTCCTAAATTTTATTACACTTGTCTTTTGTAATACGGTCCTTTGCGAATGTTTTAAAATACTTTCCTTTAAAATAAATGCACCATTATAATATTAATCCCTAAATAAAAGATAATAATAATTTATTTATTCACTCCACCACCAAAAAGTACAGTACAATACGATACAATTCATACATTTGTAGATCTGGTTACAAAAACTTGTGTGGTGGAGACTGGTGAACTAGGAAGGACCTGTATGTAAATAAAAGATAAACAAAGTACACATAGATCTTAAAGACACGTGGATTCCGTACATAAATTTGCTGGGTGAGCTTTCTCCCTCACGTCATTCACTCTAACGCTTATTAATTGCGAGATATTGTACTTTATTGATTTAAATATAAAACTCTAAAATTGTATTAAAGAAACAACATGGCGACGCATTCTTTGTTACCTACGTATTCTTTGGTAACAACCCCAATCACGCGGAAAACATCAGATTTTAACCAATGATGGTAAATATCTGTAGGTATGGTTGGACATCCTAAGATTCCATCCACTAGAAATGGTCATATAATACAATTTACCCGATTACAATAAATAACGAAGTGTTTGCGGCATCGAAGTTAATGTGATATTTACGGTATAGATCCCAGTGTACGCTGCGTGGCTGCATGACGCCGTGTGGGTGTATGCGCGGGCGCTTCGAGCAGCGTTGCTGGCGGGCGAGGATGTGCGCAACGGCCGAGCGCTCGCCGAACGCATGCGCAACACCACCTACGAGAGCGTAATGGGGTAACTACTAGTATTATTGAAATGGAAACTTTTATTCTCAGGAATCTTATTAAATACAAATAGACTTCAACTAGGTCAGTTTTTTTGCAATGTGTTAGGTACGCAAGTCCGTGGTGTTGGGTAGCCAACCGCGGAAACGGTGGAACTTTTGTTTCAAGGGGTTTTCCCCTTTCGGCCAAAATTCTTCCTTTATCAACGTCGCAAGCTTGTCAAAGCTCTTAGACATCGCAAAAAAAAAAATCATTAATTATGTACTAATTGTCTGCCCAATGCAATGTAACACATGCAATGTATGTAATGATAATGATGTTATTACTAGTATTAAGTTTTTAGTAAGCAGTTTGGTAAAACAGACTACATAAAATGTTAACTTTTTGCTACACCCTGACAGGGTCTTTGGGTCATTGTACCTAGTTTTAAGTACTTGGATGCAATAAATATATTATTATGATAAAAGTACCTAAATAAATAGAAACAAAGCCACCTAAGGTAATTGTATCTATAGAGGCAAATGCGTTTTTTAGGGTTCCGTAGTCAACTAGGAACCCTTATAGTTTCGCCATGTCCGTCTGTCCGTCTGTCTGTCTTGTCTTGATCATTAGTACTAGAAAGCTGAAAATTTGTATGAGTATGTGTATGTATTACGCCGACAAAACGGTAAAATATAAACTTTTTTTCGGGTACCTCCCGTACACCTAAAGTGGGGGTGATTTTTTTTTTCGTTCCAGCACTAGTGTGTGGTGTGACGGTATGGTAAGACGGCTCGACCGATTTTATTCAATACAGTTTTCATTGAAAGTACTTATAAGGCCCCATTTTCATGAATTTTTCCATAATTTTTTGACCCGTGGTTGAAAAGTTAGAGGGGGGGGGGTTATTTTCGGAGCGAATATTTGCAAAACTACTGACTTTATCAAAAAGTAATGTTTAGAGACCCCTATTATTTTTAACAGACCTATTTAACGACACCCCACACACTATGGTTGTTCCTAACGGAACCCTAAAAAGAGAACGGGGATAGTTATAAACGGTTGCGTTTCCATGATATTATCATCAAACGGCGCATTTGTCTCTATAGACGCAATTAACCCACTTACAGTTTAAAACACTAGATTAAATTACAGCTCAAGGTAAACGAATACAAAGAATCAAGCAAATTTCTCCTATTTACCATTATCCTATACTAAAATTGCAAATTATAATATGCCTTTGTGTGTAGCTAACTGTCATTGAGACAAGAGCGAAGCTACGGTAGGTAAGGAAAGATTCGTGTTTAGATTTCCTTGTCTGTACTATTGTTAATCTTCTGGACACCAAAGACAGCTGTCTGACATTCAGCGGAAAATTGCTCCACTCCACTGACTCCAAATTTCAATGATCAAAATCTTTGTTATTTAAACCGCTACAATTATCTTTCAATCCGTGTTGATTTAGGCGCACTCTTTTTAGGGTTCCATAGCTAACTAGGAACCCTTATAGTATAGTTTTGCCATGTCCGTCTGTCCGTCTGTCCGTCCATCCGCGGCTTCGGCTACGGAGCTCCGTGATCATTACATTAGTACTAGAAAGCTGAAATTTGGTAGGAGTATGTGTATGTATCACGCCGACAAAACGGTACAATAAAAACTTAAATCCTCTAAAACTAAAACCGCTGTTTTAAGCCCGTCTATTGTGAAGGATGAGCAACTACGGAACCCTACACTGAGCAGTGAGCGTGCCCCGACATGCTCTTAGCCGGTTTTTTTTTTTGCTGTAGCGTCAGGGACATGGTGAAGCTTTACCGTTTGGTGCTCAAAGTTAACAACCACTCGTTTGTCATAGGTACCTTGCTAACCTAACTTAAAATTAAATAGACTATAATTATAAACAAACATTCTAAATCCAAGAGCATAAAATGTAATTCATAACAGTCACAGTGTAGGTCAGGATAGGATGCTACTAACACGCGTGCCAAACCGCGAACCATCCGTAAATTAGCTAAACTTTAATTAGTTTCCCTTTATCTCTCTCAGCAACTATTTACGTAAGTTTTTATGAGTTTTAAACTTTACATATTTACGGAGATCTGTAGAACAGAAAGTTTAATCTAAATCCTAACAGTTGCAAAATACGGTAGCTGTACTTGTAGATAATTAAAAGTAATTGCAGTTTTTCTAAAAGGTTGCAATTCTAAGTATTTTCTTCTTTGGCAAGAACGGTCAAATGGAACATTCTTGCTTAAGTATTAAGTCAGGCGATAGCTACGAAGAATATTTTAATGTTGTACCCTTGCACCACCAGTGTCTTTCGATTTTACAATCTCTTGAAAGCTAAGTCATGTCTCGTATATTTTCTATACCTAGGTATTTTCACAATATCAACGCTTCCAACTACTCGAGGGAGTAATTTTTATTTTATGCACTCATACAGTACTGATAAGTTATACTACGGCATATAGAAACTTTTTATTATTTTTACGCCACATTACATTAGTTGTGACTATACCTGAACTTACACAGTAAGAACCTTATTTAAGCCCATACACACGTGATACGTCAACAATGTGTGCCTATTTACAAACTGATTTAACTCGGTCTAAGATGGGTAATTTCTTGATAATTTAACGCATATGTAGAACAATTAATGTAATGCACGGCTGATGAATTGAATATTCTGTATTAACTTCTTAAGAGCGAAGCATAGTAATATACAGTATAGAGTATTTATTTATTTATTAAGAGCCTATATTGTCCCACTCCCAGAGTATAAAATATTTATATATTTCTTCTGTTTTCTGACAGGTATTCTATTCACATGGATGAGGCGGGGGACGCGGAAGGAAACTACACCGTACTGTCTTTCGACCCATCGCGTGAGAAGCCTGGCTTGTATCCTCTCGCAGTCCTGCACAAATCTGCACCGGTAAATACCCCTTCTCCTCCTCTTAAGCTTTTCAAAATCGTATCCTTGAAATCGTCGGTTATAGCAAACATACTACATTACTACTGAACTGCATTTCAAACGATCGCACCCGCGCGGTTAATAAATACTGTCAACCCACTTTTCTTAACACCAAGTTCTAAGAAATATATCTGGGTGCTGGATGGCTTTTGTTTCAAATCTACGTTTGTAATGGGGAACCTATCTTCTTTCTTCATAAAACCCCGCGTTCTCTACTGTCTATTTCACGTTTCTTTTGAATATAACTCCCGAGTCCCGACAGTTCCAGAAACATTCTTAAGTGGAGCTTTTAAATTAGCTATTGGAGCGAAAAGAGAATAGGGAATTGCGTTTCATTGCCCTTAAAAAAGAAACAAAAGTTACATAAAGAAACCCGAACTGAAATCCGAGTATCAGCCGAGAGCTCGCATAACATAACTCGCATTATCCTCATACGTTTGCGTTTTATATTGAATCACTGGAATATAATGCGCCATAAACTTTTATCTTCTGCACCAAATGATGATCATAAGTGAGCAATAATAATTCCAATGGCTCCTGAAGCTATTTTAGGAAGCGGAAGAAATGTATCAAGTTTCTATCCTCAACAAAAATAATGAAATCCTTTCGTCTTCTATACAGGTTCCTAGTCTAAAAGCATTAAGTTCTTATTGTATGAGTGTAAGTAAATTTACATAATATTCGAATTTTTGTGAATCTGGGCAACAGCCAAATACCAAATGGACTTATTTACAAACTAACTGTAGTTGGGACGCATAAGTGCATAAATAGTTTGTAGTTGTACGCACGGAATTCCAAAATCAGCACACGTTCGCATAGCAAATCGGGACGTGGTTTGAATGCGCAAACTTAACGGTTCTGCCAGAAAGTTTCTTCAGATCTTGGCGCCAGAGATGCACTTTACTGCCAAGTGGCAGTCCGAATTAAATTCTTCGCTATTACGTCTTTATGGGCGGTTAAACTCTTTCGAAATGATAAGAGTAAATATGACTTTTATATTTAAGACTGTATCCGGAATTGAGGTAAATAAAACGTAAGTAGTCACTTGTCAAGTAATGGCTTCAATAACGTATATGGAAATGAAAGCTCAGGTAAACATTTACGAGCTTGCATCCATTGTGTGTAAACTACTTATATTGTCACAAATGCCAACTTATTGCCAGGTACAGTGTCTTAACCCTGTCAACTTTTCCACAGGAGGTGAGATTTTTACGTCCCATGAATTGGCCGGGCGGTCGTGCGCCTCTTTCAGAGCCCCCTTGTGGATTTCGAGATGAGAAATGTGCCAGTAAGTAAATAGTTTTTGTGCAACTAGGGAGCAAAGTTGTTTTTTGTTGCGAGTGCTGATTTTGAGTCCCGAGGAAGCGAAGGATTCTATGTTTGAATCACGAGCGTAGCGAGTGATTCTAATTTATAATCCTGAGTGTAGCGAGGTACTCAACAGCACGAGATGCAAAAAACTTTGCTCTCGTGTAGCACACACAACTTTTCACCTCAACGGCGAGAACAAATTCGACTTTTTGTACTTTTTATTCCAACCAGTCAGATGTACGTATGTTTATAGTCTTTGTTGCTGATTTCAATGATATTATTAATTAGAAAATAAATACTTTGCTTGATACTTGCTGCTTGAAATGGAATAAAAATATAATTAAATTGAAATAATACGTTCCAACCTTGGTTCCAACACTGTGTACAGTCCCTTACAACCACCATGGTTGTCATTATTTGATCAAATTGGAAGATTGAGCAGATACATTACGTGTTTATTTATTATTACGAGATTTTGTTTATAGTTTTATTTATAGTTTTACTCGTAAGGCACCAAACAAAATAAATGCAAAAGTAAGTAATAATTTGAACACAATATTTTTTAAAGTACGTTACGAAACTGCGTCTATGATAAATTGGGGATGTCATCAATTATTGGTACGGACGGGTATTTACAATGTAAAGTTGAGAAATCTTATCTTATTTGAACAATAATCTATTTGATTTATATAAAAGACACAATTATTTAAACAGTCGGTCGTTAAAATAAAATGTAATTAAAACATCTTCGGGTATTTTTTTTATTTCATGGTATAACGCATATCGGAACGTGTTCTTATTCAAGGTCGGATTCGAATTTCGAATTGATATATTTTTATCACTCTCTTTTCATATAGATATGAAAGAGACAGAGTGCATCGAAAATTGAATGATTTGAATTTTATAATTAACCTGTGGCTGAGAAATGACAATTCGTAGTCAAAAATTGATAAAATTAAAAAGCTACTTTCTACTCACCCTCGAAACAAAATCGCATTTTGTTCACTGTTATCTGACAGCAAAATTACCATGTTTGAGCTGGTGAGGTGAAATAGTTATTTGTGCAACAAGAGAGCAAAGTTGTTTTTTGTTGCGAGTGCTGATTTTGAGTCCCGAGCAAGCGAAGGATTCTATGTTTGAATCACGAGCGTAGCGAGTGATTCTAATTTAGAATCCTGAGAGTAGCGAGGGACTCAACAGCACGAGATGCAAAAAACTTTGCTCTCGTGTAGCACACATAACTTTTCACCTCGACAGCGAGAACATAGTTTCGACTGTTTGTACTTTTTCTTCGAACCATTCAGGTGTAGGTTATGTAGGATGTGTATTGTCTTTTTTCCTGATTTCAATGACATTATTAATTAGAAAATAGATACCCGCTGCTTGAAATTAAATAAAAATCTAAATAAATTGAAATAATACGTTCCAGCACTGTACCAGTCCCTCACGACCACCATGGTTGTCATTATTTGATCGAATTGGAAAATTGAGCAGATACATTACGTGTTTATTTATTTTATACGAAAATTTGTTTAAAGTTTAATTACTTAATATTTTTACTCGTAAAGCACAACAAAATTAACACAAAAGAAAATAACAATATGAACTCGATATTTTATTCGAAACTGCGTCTATGATAAATTAGTAGTCATAAAATTATTTGTACAGTATAAAGTTGAAAAATCTTAACTTATTTAAACAATAATCTATTTTATTTATATAAAAGACACAATTATTTAAACATTCAGTCGTTCAAAGCAGTATTTTGTAATAAAAACTTCTTCGGGTATTTTTTTTTATTTTTTTTTGGTTCAACGCGTCGATCTAAACGAGTTCTTATTAGAAGTCGGATTCGAAAATCGAATTTCGAATCGATATGTCTCTATCACTCTCTTTTTCATATAGATATGAAAGAGACAGAGTGCATAAAAATTCGAATGATTCAAATTTTATAATTAACCTGTGGCTGAGAAATTACAATTCGTAGTCAAAAATTTTAAATATTAAAAAGCTACTTTCTACTCACGCTCGAAACAAAATCGCATTTTGTTCACTGTTATCTCGCAGCAAAGCCGCCATGT
Organism: Apotomis turbidana; assembly: GCA_905147355.2. NCBI lineage: Eukaryota > Metazoa > Arthropoda > Insecta > Lepidoptera > Tortricidae > Apotomis > Apotomis turbidana. Next base: position 15,839,128 of record LR990288.1, on the reverse strand, counting down.
TTGAGCTGGTGAGGTGAAAACTATATTGTTAAATACGTCTAGTTAGTTTAGTCATCATCATATAACTGGTAGCAATTGAAGTGGCCAAATATATAGTAACTTTGCATATTCATATTTTGTTGACTATATAATAGATATTGTTTCGCACTTTTCCAGCTCGAATTATTAAAGCCACTTTTATCATGTTTACCTACATAGCGTTTTTTATTAATTAAAATATTGTTTTAAATTCCTTTTAAACATTATAATAATATATAAGGTACCTAAAGAAAAACGTTTAAAGTTTTATAGTTATATTATTTTTGTACACGTTTACCTACATGTGTTAAATACCTAGAGGTAATCATATTGATATTGATAATTTATGAAAATCTGTAGTATTTGCCTATGTAGAATCGCAGCACGGTTGATCAAATATTCCTCCTCAAACAATTAATGGAAAAGAAATGGGAGTATTCACAAAGCATCCACATACGTCGACTTTGCCAAAGCTTATGACAGTGTTGATAGAGAGATGCTGTATAAAATATTAAAACACTTTGGAGTACCAGATAAACTTGTCAGAATGGTCGTTGTCGCTACTAAAGTAAGTAAGATGAGAGTTAGAGCGTGTGGAGGGCTAACTGATGAGTTTGATGTTGCCACTGGGCTGAAACAGGGAGACTCGCTTTCGCCAATGCTTTTCAACTTGGCGCTCGAATACCTCATTCGTAAAATGCTAGATTATGATGGAGGCGTTGAGTTGAACGGCAAGCATAAAATCATTGGCTACGCTGATGACTTAGGACTACTGGCACAGAACAGGACAGCCCTAGGAGTCATGGCGAGGATTGTGGATCAGGACGGAGGAAAAATTGGTCCCAGAATCAACCACGGAAAAACGGAATATCTCCTAATGAAGAGGTACAAAGATACGAAAGCGAGAAGGGAGGATCTCAAAGCCGAAACTGTAACGTACAAGCGCGTAGATCACTTCAAGTACCTGGGTTGCTTAGTAACTGATACCAACCGACGTGAAGAGGAGATTGACCGACAAAACTACTACTACAAAACTGTAATCAGACCAATCTTGATGTATGGGTGTGAAGCTTGGACACTGAATCAGAAAGAAGAGAGCAAGCTCTTAGTAACAGAGAGGAAAATCTGGCGGAAGATTCTGGGACCAATCCGGAATGAAGACGGGAGTTGGAGGCGGAGAAAGAACAGGGAGCTGGAAGACTTGGTGAAGATGCCGAACATAATTGGCGAAGTCAAAGCAACACGACTTCGATGGCTCGGTCATTTGGAGAGGATGGGAGACGATCGTGCAGTGAAGAGAGCGTATGTGGGCCGGCCCAGCGGAAAACGCCCGGTGGACCGACCCAGATACCGTTGGAGCGACGAAGCCCTCAAAGATCTAACCGCCCTTGGAGTACCTGAGTGGCGTGAAGTGGCGCAGAAAAGGGAAGAATGGCGTTATCTCGTGTCAGAGGCCAAGATCCTCTTTGGGTCACCGAACCAGCTTAGTAAGTAAGTAGAATTTGCCATTTCAGTAGGTTTTTAAGCTTATTTTTGTTATATCAATAGGTAGTGTTAAGGCACCAATATGTCTGAAAAAAATCGAATCTAAAACCGCGTTGCTCGCAACCACCAACGCCACTCAAGTGATGTAGCTACACTACACGGTTTTTACGTTATCCTTAATGTCGAAAGTGTGTAAGCGGCTAAAAGAATCAGCAAGTGGGCTGGATTGGTTCTAATGGACGTCGATAGCGCGGTCGTTGCCATTTTGTTTGCGGAAAAAACTAATATGTTTTGGTGGCCGGAGCTAGCATTAAGCGCAAGAGGTTAGGAGCAGCGTAGTAGTCGTATAGCCGTAGTAAAAGCGTCGTTACGGGCGACGACAGCGAGTGGAAGCTATCGGTGGCACGCGGCTCCCGCTGTGTGCCGACCACGTCCGCCTAAATGTCTTTATGCGAATACCTACTACATGCTTAAGTATTTACTAACCCTACGTGGTTGTTACTCAGTATAGCTTTTTCTCTCTCTCTCTGCAAACTATACAAAGTACTACTACCTAATAACATTTTATGCGAACTTTAAATTGAAAGCAAAAATTGTTAAGTAGGTACTTACATAAATAATACTCATGGATTACTTTCCAAAGTTTCAAGTACGTAGTTTAAATTTAAGTACTCTATTTTTCGTTATTGTTATGTGCACAATGAATTTCGTAAATAAAGTAAACAAAAACGTTAGAAATAAAGCTGTAAAAATATATATCTCTCATGATGAAACCTATTACATGAAATGGAAAGGCAGGCCGTTGCCACGTAAACTTTGTGTCCTTAACTAGTATCAGTATTCAACACCAACATTTGAATAACTATCTCCATACATAAAATATATGCCTATTCCAATAAAATGTTTTTACGTACACAATAAAAAGCCGCCCGGGCATCGGCAGGACGTGATTTAATTATTCCGCGCAGCGATAAGGCGATGCTCTGTTATTCGTTATTCCCGTGAACTCAAAGACAGATTTTCCAGTTACCCTCTTTGTTCCAGCGCTTCCAATTTAATGGTTCAAGCCGCTCAACCCACTTTATATCATCTTGTCGCAAAGAAATCCTCGCGGATCCTGCAACAAATTGAATTGAAACGCTCTATAAAACCCGCGCTAAACGCTTACCAGGCCCGCGGACCCCGCGAGAAGAACTTGTTAAAAAAATCTGTCGCGTTTGTTAGAGACATCTTTTATTCATGTTCAATAAATCTCTGTCATTTTACTTCGCGTAATGTTGCGACAGTTCCTGCCATTCCCATGTTCGTGGATTAAAAATTAATGATATTTTTACGTGCTAGTTCCTTCGCGTAGGGTTTTTGTGAATGCTTATAAGCTACTTTGCTAAAGTGCGACATTGACGATAAGTGATACCACTTTAATGTAGGTAGACGTAGGCGTACATAAGTTTCATGCGTGAACATTACATACACATATCTGACACGAAATATTCCAGTATATATTTGGTAGAGTTGAAATTAGATATGCACCACATTTACACTACTCGTAGTTGCTTAATGTAATAGGTACTGAAGCGGACTTACTAAGTAAACTCTACGAGGTTCCTAAAATCATGAATTTCTGCTATTTCCGGAATGTATTTTTCCTGGAGTTCTCCTTTGCTTATTTGCTTACATATACAAAACAAGACTTAAAAACAAATGGATTATGTACAAAGGCGAACTTATTACGGGATTTCTTCCTGCTAACCTTTGAGCAAATGAGAGAATGCGTTATACTTTAGTTCATTCTCAACATATAAGTAGTAGACATAGTTACACAATTCTATGCAAAAAAAACTTTGATATTGAAAACCCACTGCCCCCCCCCCCCACTTTTACGCTTATCCAAGTTAGGTACGTACTTACAGAATGATTGCTTTCCAACGACGACATTTATCTAACTAAACAGGCCATCGAGACGAGATTGCATATGTAACAAAAGGAGGGAATGTACAAGTTTTCAATTTAGAGGAAACCTATGCACACCAGCAGTGGACGTTTTTCTCTCCCACTCCACACTCACTCTCTCCCACTCTTATTTCCCAGGTCACGTAGGTGCCTGGACCCTAGGTGCTGCCGGCGGCGCCCTGGCCCTACTAGCCTTGGCTGCACTAGCGCTGTACCGCGGCTGGCGCTACGAGCAGGAGTTGGACTCGTTACTCTGGAAGATCGACTTCAGGGACCTGCACCTACCCGACAAGGAACAGCGCACCAGCAAACTGAGTAGGTAAAACGAGTTTGTAAGTGTTGTTTGCATGCGCTTTGCTTTACGCTATTGTTTTCACAAGATTTTCTTTAACTTGCTGTCATAGAAATCGAAATAAGTAATTTATCTCAATCCTTAAAAATTGGTGCATCTGCAAGCTTATTATGATAACATTTATCACATTAATAAGTGGCTATAAAATGTAATCGACTAACCATTGTAATTAAAATGTATTACCTATTTATACCTACATCTAAAAAAGTTAAGTTACCTACCTACTTGACCGTTTAATTTCTCTTCTGCCATCAAATCTAAGTCAGTGGCCTTCGTAATTAGTGAATTAACAGTTGGCAAATAAATTATTTTTACAACAACAGTCAGTCAACAATAAGTTTTATTTTACATCACACTGAAATCAATGGAACCATCAATCAAGTTCCGAAAGCGGTGTTCAGTTTCAAGGCATTCCCAAGAAAGTTGCGAAACTCAGTCAGCTGACACCTCCATCCGCATTGGGTCAAACAGGCTGAATCATGAAACTTAGAATTCACTTATTTCCTGTCGTGGTATAACTAGGATATCAGTAAGCAAAAACAATGCTTAAAGCTGATTCACAATTATTAGAACAAATGGTGACGTAATATTCACATTAGACATTAACCAAAGGGATTAAATTAAATTGATCTAAGTATTACTTACATAGAAATAGACGAACTGACATCATTCAACCTATGACCTTATTCTCGTTACCTGGAAGTGGGTGCTAGCAAGTTGGTCAGAGTCTATTTTTTCCAGCAAGATAGCAATGCTACTGGAAACGGGAATCCTGCCATCATCGTTGGAAACCCTGAGAAGAATGGTAGCACCGGCGGCGTCCGCTCCAGCCAGGTGTCGCTGAGCTCCAACCCAGACCTGGACTTCCGATACTCAGCCATCTTCACTGAGGTTGCGCTGTACCGTGGACGGCTGCTTGCCGTCAAGAGAATCCGCAGACACCATATAGATATTACCAGGGAGATTAAAAAGGAACTCAAAATTGTAAGTATATAGGTATAACTTATAAGATAGTGTAAAACCATCACCAAGAAAATTAAATAATTAAGTATTTACTTGAACATGACAGTGTATCAGTTTGATAACTGGAATGCTGGTCTCTCTCTTTCTCTGTTTTCATTCATTCCAGAGCAAAGTTACATAAAGATGATTTTTGGAAATCTAAAAAGAGAATGCGAATAGGCTGCTTAGCCTACGCACTCAATACGCTGATGATGGCCATGCAAAACCATTAAAAATCATACTAAACAATAAAATTCATACCCGCAATAATTCACAAGACATTTTGCTCCCCCTGACATCGATATCGTTGAAATCGTTTTGGTCAAACGATTGAACTTGGTAATTGCAACGCATTTTCATGAAATGGATTTTTTTATTCTGAAAGAAGAAACCCATTTACCTATTGGACTGTAATAATGACTATTCGCGAAGCTGTGCATAAGGCATCGGATTTTGGATTGGTATTTACCTACAGTTAGCGACGCGTTCAACTGATATTTAATGGCAATATTATATACTTAGGCAAAATTTAAAAAGTTTGGTTAGTCATTAAGAAAAATAACAGCAATATCACATTCGTGTGTTATTGTCGTTACAAGAAGTCTCTTTCTAAAACCCGAATCTCATTCTGAGTGATCACAGACTGTAGATATTCTCCAAGGAGGAAAAATAACGAAACTTTTGTTGAGGGCTGAAACTACGCGATATCGAATTATGGATAACAGCATGACATTTCTTGATGAGGGAAACAGTTCGACTTGTAATTTATGTTCGTATCCTTGTTTACGAGGAAAAATACTCGACACGTTCCACATAGCTCTATCTACAGACGTAGCTACATCTCATACTTATTTTTGTAGGATCCTGAAGGGCTTAAGTAGTTACGGAAGCCCCTTCGAGTATCTGTAACAGGGAGAAGGGGACCTAAAGCCTGCCCAAAGCCCCAGCTGCCGTGAAACAAACAAAATACCTACTTGACAACGTACATTTGGGGATATGACGTGTGGGCCTTGACTGAGACGAATCACATTCTTGCTTACATTTACCCACCTACGATATTTCTACCCCTACCTTCCGTCCGCATTATAGGAATAAATCTCAATATATTATTATGAGCACAAACATCAGCGTATTATGCTGTGTTCCAAGCAAATATTTACGTGCTCTGATTTCTTCTTATTAAATTTGGTCGAAGCGTACGTAACATAAAGAGACGTGAAATATTCTTATTGCATGAATTAATTATACGTATTCAGGCATCAAATACTCACTTCATTTCCAACTTCCAAACTCCTTATTCGGGTTTATCTTTTACAAAAACTGCGATTAAACGAAATTTCTGTTTAAAATTGTAGCTCATTCGCAATTAGGTTTTTTTAATAATTATCACCGGTTGAACGACGAAAAGACAATAGGTACCTAATAAAACCGGCCAATAGCATGTCCGGCCACGCTCAGTGTAGGGTTCCGTAGTTGCCCATCCTTCACAATAAACGGGCTTAAAACAGCGGTTTTAAGCCCGAGGTTTAAATTACGAGAAAGATTTCAAGCTCTATAAAAAAGGTCGTAAACGCCAAAGTAACTGTAATTACTTACCACCTTCTGGAAGTTATCGATTATACGCACCAGATTGAGCGGAATGTTTTAATGCAGTATGGCACGTAACTAATATATGTAACGTTCGAAGTATAAGGACACCGCGCGGCACTTACGTCATTTTAAAGAAAATTATGAAATTTTGCGATGACTTAAAAACGGCTAGACCGATTTTATTCAATATAGCTTTTATTGATAGTACTTATAAGGCCTCATTTTCATGAATTTTTTGACTCGTGGTTGAAAAGTTAGAGGAGAGGGGGACGAATATTTACAAAACTGCTGACTTTATGAAAAAATGTTGTTTGAAGACCCCTATAATTTTTAAAAGACTTATTCGACGACACCCACACACACGTGTTGGAACGAAAAAAAACACCCCCACTTTAGGTGTAGGTACGGGAAGTACCCGAAAAAAGGATTTTTTTAGTTTTTATTTTACCGTTTTGTCAGCGTGATACATACACATACTAATACCAAATTTCAGCTTTCTAGAACTATGATCACGGAGCTAAGCCGCGGACGGACAGACGGATATGGCGAAACTATAAGGGTTCCTAGTTGACTACGGAACCCTAAAAATCAGTAACTAAAATATTAAGTCTTGCCTTCGCTAAGTTGAAAAACCGCGAACTCTTCGGCTGGGTTGCAAACCCTTGGTCGAACAGTAAATAATGTCAATTCGTTCAGGTGTTAGAGCTTTAACTTACACGGTATATTTACTCGGTTCTACCGGTTCAAAAATATTCACTTCGCTATCGGGAATAGCACCCTACAAAGAGCGAAAATACACGGGTAAATGAGTGCCTTCCGGTCCGCAGAGCCACACGCATTTTCAATCTAGTACGACGAAGTCAAAAGGAAGGGTTTTGATGAAAATCCTACTCGTACGTGACGATGATTTTGTTAAGTTTTGACAATATATTATGTTGATTGAAATGTTCAATACGAATAAATGCTGCATTATCTTGCTTATTAGGAACCAAAGAAACTTATTCAGTGGCATGTTTTATGTTATTCTGTAGTGTAGAAGGTTGTTCTAACTGATGCAAAAATATTCATCATGGTTTAAATCAAGGAATATAATACTCACAAGGGTTTAAATAACCATAAATATTTGCAGAAGAAAAAACAGAAACAAATGATCATAAATATATTTACAGAGGAAAAAACTAAGTTAGTTAAGCAACAAAAGGTACGTTGGTAAACTAAGGTAGGACAGGTAGTTTATTTGCTTTGTGCCTTCATTTATCCCATGTTGGCACGACGAATAAATCTAGTTTGAAACTTACCGAATTAAGGACCAGTTAGATAAACTTCTGTTTTTGCAGATGCGGGATTTACAACACGACAATGTAAATGGTTTTGTTGGGGCTTGCATAGAACCACCTAACGTATGCGCTCTATCGGAATATTGCACCCGGGGAAGCCTGAAGGTACGAAATCCAATAAGTATTCAATTTCGAATCATGTAAATATACAGAGATACACTGTATGGCTTTCGGGTATTTGAATTGGGATTTATTTACAGGATATCCTTGAAAACGAAGACATCAAATTGGACAATATGTTTATCGCATCATTGGTCGGAGATATTATTAGAGTAAGTTGATGAAATCTTAATCATTTTTAAAAACGTATTAATTTCATAACTCAGATACGAAATTAATAAACCTTAGGCTGTCAGAAAAGATATATATATTTCCTAAGCTATCATATTGTCTAAAGTTTAGATACAAAAGGGTAGTAACAGTAAAGATATATTTAAGAGATATATTATTATTTTCATTAAGCGCAGAAGCGACGGTTAGCGACGTGTGTTGCCCAAAGTCGATGTGACTTTACCAATTCCACTTCGAAAATCAAACTCTAAAACTACAAAGTGTCACACATGTTTATGCAAATACAGGGGATGGTATTCATCCACGAGTCACCTCTGCAGTACCACGGAGCCCTACGCCCATCCAACTGTCTAGTGGACGCTCGCTGGGTGGTAAAACTAGCAGACTTCGGGCTCCACGCCTTTCGCGCTGGAGAACTGCCACCCGCTGAACCCAACGCCATACGATCGCACATCGACAGTAAGTGAAACTTTATTGGACTGTTTCGAGAAAAAATCGACTAATTAACAGTGCTCTTACTATTTTTCTTATCGATTTTCTTAATCAAGGGAAATTTTTCAAAATGTTCTACCTCTGCGCATCCGAGGCAAGTAGGTAGACCTGACCCCAATCGGATCAACGTGATTAACCTATGAAAGTGTTCAAAAATATTCTTGTTCTGATTGTACTTCTTTAATTTTCGAAGGATTGCTGTGACGTATTGGTCAAACTATTTTATAATATACATACCTACAGGTTTATTTGCAAGTTTTATTAGTTTTGGTGGAATATTCTGTGCGGATCGGTTCTGTGCGGTAATTGTAAATCGCTAGTAAAATAGCCTCAATTATTAAAATTAAACAACGTTTTAAGGGCATTATGTGAAGAAACATGTTGGATTTTTAAAGAGGAAATGTATTAACGATATTGAATAGCTTGCGCAGTTCTTATAAATTCCGTTTTAGAAAATTTTGTTAGTGTGTCATATATGAGGTTTTACCGGTGCATCACCGACACCTGCCTCAACTTTATACAAGCGAGGACACTGCTTGGGAAATGGGTTTTTTACTACCTAGACCTGCGTTTTATACGCCTTCGCGATATTAGGCTACCTAATAGCAAGGTCTATTTGTATGCTTTGCAAGTTACATTGTCAGGTTACTCGGTAGTTTGCGCATCAAACATGTTTTTTTTTAATAATGTAAATAAGTACAATACATTATGAATGTTAGGGAGACCCTTATAATAATGGTTTAGGTCCCTCACTTTACTATTATTCAACATTACTTTACACGATTTTTAAGGCGTTTCCGCCCCACGTTGGGCGCCAACTTAGCTTTACCAAAGATGATTCCCGCTTGTATGCCGCAAGTTTCACCTCTAAAGATCATAACCCCAAAGTTTTAAATATTATAATAGATGGCCTTGTGTGAGACCTGCACCAGAGAGGCAGGTCGCTCGTAACTTGATTGCTTTGCGGGATAGATAACTACTACCGAGGGCGCGTGGATCGACACCACAATGAAGATGCAGCAGTACCCGTATTCTTTTATTCTTGTGGTTGATTAAGTAATATAAATATATTTGGGAATGACAGGCCATCGTGAAAGGTGACCGGGAACAAGAAAAAAAAAGGAAATGTTGAAGATTATAGGCTACCATAGCCTATGCAGAAGGATGGTTTGAGAAGATAACATTTTTAACACCTAGATTTAGACCAGTTGCACATAAATTTAACAGCGCTCACTTTTATCATAACAAATTAAATCTAATAAGAGGCCTTATTCCTTTAAAAAAATATTTTTTCATATTATGACAAATGTATTGATAATTTCAACCAACTTTTTGAATTGAATAATACTTTTCCCCGAGTTTTAGGTAGTAGAATAAGGCCTCTTAAAGTCAGTAAGTAGGTAAAGATTGTGCCAAAATTTATAAACATTTGTCAATCAAGTGTCACTAACACATAATTTCAGGTCTAGTATACCTGGCTCCAGAGCTCCTCCGTTCGGCCGGCTGGGGCCCCCCAACGCCAACGCCCCCAGAGCCGTGCGTGGGGTCGCCGGCAGCAGACGTGTATGCGTTCGCGCTGGTGTTGTACGAGATGCATACGCGCCGAGGCCCTTTCGGGGCAGACGCGCCGCCGGCACCTGCGCTCCTGCGTCGTCTGGCGACCGCAGAACCGGTGCCTTACAGGTAGGTACGTATGTGCTCTACACTGGGTTGTTTGGATATAGCATGGTAAAAGATCCCAGAGTGAATTCAATCCGATATTCCAAATATCGATACACGCATGTAGACAACATCATATGGGAATGAGAAAAATCCGAAGCGAAGCTGAGTTTTCATAAAGTTTGTAATTCCTATAGGTACCACGCAGGATGCACACAGCCTTTCTTGTCAAACATGTTAGGAACAATGTGTATACAGACGTTTAAAACCGCTTATGTGCAATGATAATGACGCTACTTAGTACCCTACCAAATAGGATAGGTACTTACTCCTGCCAACGTAATTTGTGACTGGCCAAGTTGCCACCCGTATCACATGCGTACCACCATTGTGGAAAGACGTTTATTACTTTAAGAGTGATGAACATATCTATTTGCAATCAAAAATTATTTTCAGACCACCCGTGGATGTTTTAACGGCTCAATTTGACTGCTCACGAGAATGCTGCATGGAGTGTTGGGCGGAGGACCCCGCCGCACGACCCGACTTCAAAGCGATTCGGACGCGGCTTAGGCCTTTACGAAAAGGAATGTAAGTTAACTATTTAAACGTTATTTTCCATCCTCTTTAACTTTACAAAATCAATGCACTACAATACAATACGAGCACTCTTTATTGCACACCTCACAAAAATAAACATGAAATATATACCTTATTTACGAAATAAATATGCATATATACTGCAATCATACATTCTTTTTTACAGGAAACCAAATATATTTGACAACATGATAGCTATGATGGAAAAGTATGCAAATAATTTGGAGGTGTTAGTTGATGAGCGCACAGACCAGCTTCAAGAAGAGAAGAAAAAGACTGGTAATATTATAATACATTCAGCCAGCCTCACAATGAGATTATTAATTAGAATTATTTTATATCATCTATCGTCTCTATTGTGCGAGCAAAAATACGTCGTACCTATCTCGCTCGGCCTATATCACCTGAATTAATCAGACTTGATGGGCGCTAAGGTAAAAAAAACCAAGTACCTAACAAACATACTGATAAACTATGCTGCCAAAATAAAATCAAACCCCATTTATAACATTGACTTTGCTTAAACTTGGAAGTTTCAAATGTTGGTCAAGTTATCCAAATGTTGGTTGGAAATGTTTACAGAGGCGTTATTAGAAGAAATGTTACCGGTACCGGTGGCCGATCAGCTGAAACGCGGCCGGCGCGTCATGCCAGAGAACTACGAATCCGTCACCATCTACTTCAGCGACATCGTGGGCTTCACCGCCATGTCCGCAGAAAGCACACCGTTACAGGTGATCATTTATTTAGCTACTAAATGGCGTTAATTTCGTTCGCGAGGGGAAGGATTTTATAACCCTCTGTTCTCCCTCCTCCGGTAGAACAACTGTATTCGGGGGGAAATATCCTATAAACACCTGTGGAATACCTGTGGCTACCCGTAGGCTACATCACGTCCACTGCTGGACAAAGGCCTCCTAAAGTGAATTACAACGATCACTTCCCGCGATCCTAACCAAATCGTTGGTCTACCTAGTTTGGGGGGTACTCCCCTACTTGACCTAATAACGCAAGTGCTAATATTATTACACCTATCAACGTTAGCTCTAATTTTCATTAGCCCTAATGTCATTGCACCTAATTTTTATACCCTAATTAGTTGTTAGACCTAATAATCAAATACTCTAATAACGATTTGTACTAATTGTGAACAATACTAATATGAAATAACCTAATAATTATCACATCTAATGATTATTAGACCTAATCATTACTGACACTAAATTTCAAGAGTAGGTACTAAAGATTATTTAACCTATTTTTTACGTTAAAACAGAAAAAAAAAGGATTTGGACAAATATCGAACTGGCTGAACCCCGAAAACTGTAGGTTAGGTTAGGTTTGTATTGTGACCACGTATAGCGGAGCGTCAAAAGATTCCCATATACATCCAGAGTCTATGGCAATCCCGACTCCACGTGGTCTTGTCTGTCCTACCCCTACAGTGTTATTCTAAAACCGGAGGCGCGGAGGGAGAGCAGCCCTCGCCTTAGGTTTATGGAAATATAGGTTTAATAAAATTTAGGTTTTAGCATAGCATAAGGTATTATAATATTAGTAGTCTAAAAAAATCGGCTATGTGCAAATTAGGCCTAGTGAAAATTCGGTATGAAGAAATTAGGCATTATGAAAATTCGTAATCCTGAAATTAGGGCTATTCATTAATTAGGATGACTGAAAATTCGGGTTTGTGATTTTAGGGTTACCAAAATTAGGGCCAATGAAATTAGGATGAAAGTGTTTCGGGCTAACGGAGGGGAACCGTTACGTGGCGCACATATATTTACTAATTTATAAAATGTAATATTTTTCAGGTGGTAGATTTTTTGAACGACCTATACACGTGCTTTGATTCCATCTTAGGGAACTTCGACGTTTATAAAGTGGAAACAATCGGAGACGCCTATATGGTTGTAAGTATATGTTGTAAAAATTTTTTTTGAATCCATTGATTATTTTCAGAGGGTTCTTTTTCATCGTTTTTAACCGACTTCAAAAAACGAGGAGGTTCTATGGTCAACTATATAATTTATTTTTAAAGCTTATGTCAAAGAAATTTCGTACCCGTTACCTCGCACCTCCACCAAGTGTAGCAGGGGTGTAGCTCAGTGGTGGTTAAAAAAATTGACGTAGACATTTTATATTTGAACTTTAATACAACTGATTAATCTCATAGCTCATTCCCCAATCCCCGGCTCTCTTTCTTTCTTTATAAGATCTCACCTGCCAACTCCACTGTCACCGACAGATAACTTTGTTACAGTATCACCCATATCTCTTTTAAGTATATGGCTACGTAAGTACGACCTGACAGTTTTATATTTTTGACCAGGTGTCGGGACTTCCCATTCGTAATGGAATTATGCATGCTGGCGAGGTGGCCTCAATGGCACTAGCTCTCCTGTCAGCCACGCGTTCCTTCAGAGTGCGGCATAGGCCTGAACATAGACTGTTATTGCGAGTTGGAATCCATTCTGGTAAGTATTGTAGGACTTAGTCTATTATTTTATTATAGATTAAATATCTAAGTCCACAAGTCATTAGTGTTTGTGTAATATTGCCGCCTTTTATTTATCTGTCTCTATTTTTCGATAGGAATTAATATTTATTTTAATTTTCTCAGGTCCCGTCTGTGCTGGTGTAGTCGGACTAAAAATGCCCAGATACTGTCTGTTCGGGGACACAGTAAACACAGCGAGTCGCTTCGAATCAACAGGCGCACGTACGAAACAATTACTACGCTTACTAAATTGGTCCTTCCAACCGGATGATCTAATTTTAACGGCCGTTCTCACATTTCAGCTCTCAAAATCCACTGTAGCGCGGCATGTAAATCGTTGCTGGATAAATTGGGAGGGTACATTTTGGAAGAAAGAGGAGTGGTGGCTATGAAAGGCAAGCGCGATCAAGTGACGTATTGGCTGAAGGGCGAGGAGACGGAGACGGCGGCGGCGCGGGCGCATCGCCGCGCGCAGGCCGAAGGCGTGCCGCAGTTGGCCTCGGAGAAAAGGGGACAGCGGAGTTCGCTTAAGAATAAGAGCTGGAAAAACCAAATTGGAGTGCTTCACAGGTCAGATCAGCTTCTGAGTCAATAGTTCCAGACTAGTATACCTATGATTGACATTGAAATGCGCTATTTTCCGTCAATATGACTTTGTTACTTGGCGTTCAAAAAGGTAAAATAGAAGTATTACTGAATGAGTTCACATCATAATTATTCCCTTTATAACACTTTAGTCATTTGCAGGTGTTGCAGTTTAGAATCTCCAAAGAAATTACGTTTTGCTTCGGGCAATCTCCTAGAATCACATACAGATAGTGTATTACATCATCGGAGCGACGAATACTTAATGGAGGTAAGGTTTTAGTTATTACATATCCATCTTATTTTAGAAAAAATAACCCCTTATATTTTAAACGCACCATCGTAGCGGTAAATGATACTGTCTTTCGTGCTCAAGAGGATAATCTTATTTTTTTTAGCTAAGTTTTGTTTGTTTATAGGTCATCGGGGACGGTCGTTTGGCAACAGCGCAGCGCGGCGATCTCCTAGAGGCGCCCAGCCTGCGACACGAACAAACCAGCGTCTCGTGTCCCATCATCGAGCACACCGAATGTTCGCCCGCCTCTCTCGTAACCAACTCCTGCGCCACCTTACCCCACGAGAACAAGCGCACCAAACCCTGCGATATCAAACTGGTGGTGAACGGCTGCTCGTACAGTGAGAACGAAGCCGGGATACCGCTCCTTGCGGACGCGTGACTTAGAACATGTACTTATTATTCCTTGCACTAGTCAATGGGCGATGCCCTGGGCCTATAACATAGGATGTTAGGCTTATGTTTATGAGTGTTAGCTCTCTATTATTTTAATGATACTATATGAATTCAAATTTTGTGATTATATGCCCCTTCAGACTGGAAAAGTAATTACATAAAATGATTGTCTGTAGATCGTGTTAGATATATATTTTCCAGTGTGTAAATCATGAAGTGCCAAACGTGTCTGTTTGCATAAATGTATATTATGATTGAGATACGAGAATCGGCCCATCAAGTTATCAAGAACCGGGCCAAGCCAGGTTTAGAATAAGTAATATATTAAGCTCAGTGTACGGACGTAACGTCGATGTGATCTGTGTCAGTATTATTAAGAGACCACGTTCAATAGAAATTATTTAATAACATTAAACTCTTATTTCACATTTCACGGTAACATCGTTTTACTTACACATATTATTTACAACATTCGATATACCTAATATACATTTAAATAAGACGGTCGGGGTAGAGGCCTCGGCGGCGTCACACGGCCGACTCGCTGTCCAGCAAGGGCGGGCCGGGCGCGCGGCGCAGAGACGGCGCGGAGCTTCTATTTGCGGCGCCGCTCAAAATGCCCAACAACCACGAACGTAAACCGAGCCGGGGCAGTTTGCGCGCGTCAGATTTATCATCTGCGATATTCTCCAGCGACCGCCACTTCTTATAGAACTCGATGTAGTTGGAATCGTGCACCTTCCGCTTCGGCCGGTCGAACTTGTTGTACAGGCTACACTTGCGCAGCAGCGGGCTGTCTTCCTCCGTTTTGTCGGTGACGATGCCGATGACGGTGCCGTTGAAGACGGGGTCGCCGGGGCCGGTGAGCGTAGCCACGGCTATTTCCGGTTCGACGTCGAGCGAGCGCGTGGTGTGTTGTCGCCGCAGACGCGGCTCGGCCAGCACGTCCAGGGACTGCGCGTAGCGGAGCGCGGCCGGCGGGGAGCCCAGGCCCTCGCACGCCGTCGACGACGCGATGGAGCTGAGCGCGTGCCTGTCAAGTCCAATTGTTTTTTTTTTTAGCACTCTTGATTAGTCGTATATTGACTGTCGGTAGATTTTGAACCTTTAGCCAAATACATACTTCAAAAATACATAAATAGAATTAAAAAATAAATAAATTTTAATATTTGATACATACGTAACCTACCCTAAGCGTTTATATGTGGCAAAGGAGGAAAGTGAAACCGAGTAAAATTTTACGCTGCTGGGCGAGGTTTTTAAATTATATGCCGTTCGATAAAAACAAGTTTAAACGAATATATACGTCGTATGTAATTTGTTATATAAGGGTATTAGCTAGCTCAGCTACAGTAGCAGCATTTTTTTTTTATGTAAGATGCCGGACTTTTACCATCGCAACAGGTTTACGGACCAAATACTAACCTGCCATGTCAACTTCTAACCTTTAGAGCGCCAAGCGACAAAGCAATTTACCGTGCCACTGACGCCAAACCAAAAAAAAAAGTTTCTCCAAAATCAACAGAGATTGAAAAACACAGATAGTGGTTTGTATGAGCATGTTTTTGAGCATTGAAATTTTTGACGTCAATAGGCGTCGTTGGCGTCAGTGGCACGAATTCCCGATGACGTGATTTGCCGTCTTTGTCGGTCAAAGGGTTAAGAAATAAAACGTATATTTTTCTATCCAAATACGTATTTAAATCAAAGTTAGTGACATTGTGAGCCTTTTAAAGCCGTTTTTTATCCTTTCATATAACTATTTGTAAGTTCCAAGTATAATAATAATTGTAACTAGGCATATTAAAATACATACTACGTATTTTTATATTTTAGATTTTGGAAATATTCATTTGGATCGCATCCTTTGATCCCATTAATCTTAGAATTAATGTTATAATATGATAGATATTTTGCCGCTACTGTATGTAGTTTCGAATAAAAGTAATAGCAGACTATAATTCCCGGTACGATGAGCAATTCTCATGCATAGTTATAGTTATAATCTCGGATCGGTGTGGCCACATTACCTGGCCTTAGCGGAGAAGTCCCTGGCGCGGCGCGCGGCGGGCGGCGTAGCGGGCGCGGGCAGCGAGCAGCGCGAGCCGCGCGAGCCGCGCGCGCTGCTAGCCGTGCGCTGCCGCACCACGCTGCCGCCGCCTAACAGAACAATATTCCGAATTACATAGGGATCTATTTATTTATTTAAACTTTATTGCACAAAACAAAAGTCAGTACAAATGGCGAACTTAATGCCTAATGGCATTCTCTACCAGTCAACCATAGGGCCAAACAGAGATGCTTCAAGTGGGATCACCCAAAATTTCCGAAGTTTCATTTATCCAAACCACCAACATTGCGAATTTTCAAAATTCTGAAAGTGCAATAATCGGAAACGATCATTTTCGCCATGGATCATATAATTATCTTACATACTATAATTAAGAAAAGTAGATATTTTATCAGAACATATTTTTCGAATATTCGGAATGATGATGCAGTCGGACAAATGAAACTTCGGAGTATTGTAGTGTACCCCATTTCATATACCAAAGCCCGATTCCACGTGAGGCTACACAATGAGAACCATGTTTACCTTCTTTCAGTAATTGCTTTATGATATCGGCGTATCGATTTGCACACGTGTCATTGTTACCAAACAATAAAGTTCTTATCCTTATCTTGTGTACCAATGTTACCGCCTAATGACGTTCTCAAGTGGAATCAGGCCGTATATGAAATTAACTATACAACAGGTCGAGAAATGAAGGACATAATGAGGAGTGTAGAAATAGTTTACTAGATAGAACGCTAGCCAGCGCTGCAGCGTTTCCAAGACAAACGTCACTCTTTGTCGCTTACCATAAGTACGCTTTGATAGGTTATTTTCGTCCTTAGCGTAAGCGAAAAAGTTGACCCTATTGGATGGAAATATCACATATTCAATAAAAAAATTATGAACAATATAATCTTACCGGACAGCGATGGATGCCGCGAGTCGGCGAGCCTCGGGCTTCGTCGCGGCCGACAGAACAGCGGCCTGAGATCATCGCCCTCCACGAACCGCTTCTGGATCGCCTTCTCCGTTGTACCTACCAACCAGTACGTTTGGATCTGGAATGTAGAAAGGAACGATGTAATAATATTCATACATTTTAAGTCACGTTTATAGCGACGATTTTTGATCTCCTAGCTTAATCGCCTGCATTAAAATTCTGTTTAACTTGGTACCCTGTCGGAATTTCGGTTGAAGTCCGCATTACATCCTGCCTTCGCGCTCATTCAAATATTGTTGAACCCGTATGATAATGCACGCTAACCTCTCCCTTCCCCTTGATGGTGATGGCGCCGCGCGGCTCGACGATGTACCCGCCGATCTTGTCCAGCGCCTGCTTGCAGCTGGGCGAGATGTGGATGCGGAGTGGCTCGCCCGTCGACTCCATCCGCGACGCGGTGTTGACGGTGTCGCCGAACAGACAATATCGCGGCATCGTCAGACCCACCACGCCCGCCACCACCGCGCCTGTCGACGTACAATTTGTGAATTAATTTCGTTAGAAACAAAATTTACCGGACAGTTCTACGATTTGGGTCACTTAAATAGAAACATATTAACATATGTTTAATTACTTCGCGTTTTATTTCTGGCTTCCCACACATTCAAACAATACAACATATTAAATATTAAGAGTTTACTTTTCCGCGTACCTGTGTGTATTCCTATTCTAAGTTTAAGAATTTCATTTGGTCTGTGGGAAATTTTGTGACTCTTGCAAGCGTTCAACAGTTCCAACGCCATCGATGCAATTTCTCCCACGTGTTTATCGTTGTTTCTGATTGGGAGTCCAGATACCTGAAAGAACCTCTCATTTAATGTCTGATACTAAAGTAAATTTTAAAACCAATATCCAATAAATACACACTAATGACCCATTATTAATTTGATGTTTATATAAGTCTATTAAGCATAAGGTAGTCTTCCTTCTTGCCAACATTATACGTACCACCATGTAAGCGTCGCCTATAGTCTCCACTTTGTACACATCGTAGCCTCTAATAATTCTGTCGAACACCGTGTACAGGTCGTTGAGAAAGTTAACGACCTGTAGCGGCGTGCTCTCGGCAGACATGGCGGTGAAGCCCACGATGTCGCTGAAGTAGATGGTGACGGAGTCGAAAGACTCCGGCTCCACGCCCTCGCCCGTCGTCAGCCGTCGCGCCACAGACCTGCAATCAATACACACAGTGGAGATCTATGCGATAAATTACAAGTGGAGTTTTAACCGCGCGCGAGCTCCGAGGAAACTGGAATGTTGACAATGATTTAATATAATGGGGTCATATTCCGCTAGGAGACGGTACTGTTATACACTTGTTAGTTAAACATTGATCATAGTGAGAGAAAATGCCGCGAAAAATTGCAATAAGTAAACAGGTAGACAATTTCTGTTCAACAGATCTCTATAAGCAGACTACAGCGTCCCCACATGGAACTGCGTGAATATTGTGCCCATTAAAATGCTTCACGACATGAATTTTATTACAATTTTATAATTAAAATTAAGCGAAAATTCGGCTACGCGCCCAGTTTCAACACCAGATTAGTCGGAGCTCACGCACTGTAAATCGCAAAGGATACTCTTCAAATATTTCAAGCCAATTCGTGAAAATTCGTGCGAACAACCTACAAAAGGTGAATTTATTGCGAGTTAGCATCAACCGATATTACTACATTAGTGTCAGAAATCTACGTTCACTCTAATAATAATAAAGGAAGGCAGCCAGTAGGCATTCTTATATTATACATAGTAAATTTTGGTTGTCTAAAAATACCATGCTTTACGGCACTATTTAAATACTAAATAAATTATCCTAAGCCTTGTTGAGAAGGTATTACCGCCATCACCGAACACGACGCTCTGAAACCGCCACAACCCCAAGCAAGCTCTACAACTACTCAAACTGTTAATGGGACTAGCGACCGCACCCGCGCGCGGGCACGCTGCGCAAACCGACCAACTACCAGTAGGGAGTTAATTACCTCAAGACATTTTCACGACATTTCTATAATGGATTCAACCTCCACATCTGGAAAAGAACACAAGTACAACAAAGTGAATACATTTACAATTTTTTTATACAATAATGTACCACGGTTTACATCAAGTCCATGTCTTGAGAAGAAAACCTTGGCTATTTTGGGTGCGATCTAAATTAGGTATGGATTATCGGCTGACTTCTTTTTTTCATTCACTTTAAAATATATTAACTATTTTTTTTTTATTCCCTCAATAGATAATATTAGCGATATCATCAGATTTGAATCAAAAATTTGGGAAGCTTTTTATTTTTCAATATTTTATTTATCATTTAATGCAGGTACTTATAAGATTAGGCGTATACGTAAAAAAAAACACCCAAGACTAATCAACCAATTGCAATTTTGCTAACGCTTTCAGGTACTTCATAAAAATAATGCAAAGTAAAAGTTTCACTCTTCTATTTGAGCACAGTTCTAATCACCTTTCAGAAAAATAAACCTCTGTATCCCAGAGAAGTCCTGTATCCCAGAGAGGTCTATTTGACCCGCTCAAGTTATGACAAGCTAACTTTGCATAAATAGTTTTTGGCCTAATAAGTCTTCATCTACTCTGCATACATCCGATTATAGTCAAATGTTATATTTATTTTCTGTAAACTGACAACTGTCGAGAAAAATCAGTCTAACCGGGATCATTTATAGCTGAACGGAAGCCTGATGAAAGACCAGAAATCTGACAGCCCCGGTTATGAGTTAACTTTGAATATTTTTTGGGCTCTCTTGGGAGCCAGCGGGACTTTAAAGGTTAAGAACACACACGTCATAATGATACCTCGGTAACTATTGTACAATTCGCAGCAAGATCACGAGATATTTGGAAGTCCTTACAATTTCCGTCTATAGTTTTGTAGATATCCCATATCTTTGCCTCTAATTGCACGATAGTTACAGTGAAACCACGTGTCGAGTATAATAAATAAGAAATGTCGATGGATGGTTCCATAAAAGATAACTGGACAACATGTAAACCAGTGTGCACACTAAAGCCCGCCAATCTACAAGAGATCACCCCTGCTTCATCTCGATTTGTTGTATTTGCGTTTTCCTTCACTGTTTTCGTTTACATCAGCATTTTATTAGTAACTCGTAACGATGACTTTTCAAAGAATATGGAGGTAATAGAGTTATATTGCATAAGAAACATACGATTCGTCAGCTGTTACAATGGTCCCACTCGCTCGAGATTTGAACCTCTCTGGTTTCACTCGAACAAAAAGGTTTATTATAAGAGCTCACAGACTGTACTTTGTTACTATCAACGGTCTTATTGACTACTCCGAATTTAAGTTACTATTCAACGCCATCTATTGATATTTTTCTATTGCCCACTCTCCAGACCAGACAGAATGACCATTCTCAGAGAGTTGAAGGATGACAGTAATGCCATCTACTGAAACAACTTTTCTCATAGACGCTCGTCTCTCTTAGACAGTATTACTGTATTAACTCCATATTCTGTCTTACATCTAACCAAGTAGTTGACATGCACACATTAAATAAACACTATTAGTGAAGCTGGGTTAACATAGTATGGAAGTTGACATTAGAACTTGATGTCGTGGACATTACTGTTTGGTATAATCATAAGGGATCCAAGAAAATGTATCCATGTTGTACATACCCATTAAAAAAAGAGGTAAAGGAAATTGCGATACATACTTTGGTAGCATTCTATGTAATAAATCTTCCGTCTTCTGCTTCTCTTCAAACAGTAGCCTCGTTCGCTCATTGACTAGTTCTTCTAAATTATTAGCGTACTTCTCCATCATGTCCATCATTTGGTCCATTATATTCCTAGACCTGAGAAATGGAGAAAATGTTAATAGGTAAATTCATCTACGCTTAATACGAGTGTGACTCGAATGCAGAATGAATTTGATTTGCCTTTTCACTGGCTCGTGTATTAAAAGTAATATATAAATTGTTGTGTCGAAATATAAAAAGACACCTCGCTTCTGGTATGCTAAATGTCATGATGGACATACAGAAAGACATATTTCCTGGAAAAAGTGGCGTAAATAGTTTGGCCAGACGCGCATAATGCTACTGGACCCAAACGGGAGGGGCCTGCGGCTCGAGAGGATCAGGTTACGCGGAATCAAATATAATTAATGTATAATACAGGGGAAGGGCTGGTGGCGGGAAAAATGGTTATTTCGCCATTGCCCTAAACGACAGACTACTTAAAGCAGTACTGAACGCCAGGCCCTTTTGAGGCGTGTCCTGAACACGCTGCAGCACGTACTGCACCGTGCCCTCGAGTGCGTGTCGGGTCGCAACGCCGAGCCTTCATGGTTTGTTATGTTTAACACTCACTTGCCAGACTTCATCTTCTTGAGGCGCGTCCTGAGCGTGGGGAAGTCGGGCCTGAGGGCGGGCTCCTCGGCCCAGCAGTCCTGCATGGTCTGCAGCACGTACTCCTCCACCGAGCCCTCGAGCGCGCGCGTGTCGGGCCGGAACACTTCCTCGCCCTCCCCCCGCACGCGCTTCACCCGCTCCACTATTTCTGTTACAACAAAAAGAATACATTTATGTAGATAACGCGTTTCAGGGCATAATGACTACTTAAGGCTGTCTTGAAGCCTCGCCTTCATATAAATGTTCTATGTAATATCTAACGTGGGCAGGCATTGAATTCAGAACGAAGCAAAGGTTTCTATAGCAGTATCCTGCATACATAAATATATAATATACTAGAACATCCGGACATATGAAATAATTTTGGGCCGAGCTGAAACGGAGACGCTACGCTCGTTTAGTCAATAATTCAAAAAGCGAGATCTTATTGCACCATAAAATACGCCATGAACCCAATACTGAATAGTGGAATGACTAGCAAAACCTTGACACCCAGAAGTTACGTCACACGTCGCCGGACTAACGAGTTTTTTTTTTTTTATATGTATGTTAGTTTTGAGATATTTATCTATGCGCCACAGTTGCCTGAAACGAAACTAAATGATATTGTTTTATTGATATTGATTTATTGATAAATAATTGCTGTTCAATACTTAATTGTATTACACGTTTAAACCCAAAAATGCTAGCTCGTGACAATTCTTGTCACAACACTGCGTCATCCTATTTTCTCGCACTGTATCAAATAAGAGAGACAGACAGGTAAGAGGAGACAAAGAAACGAATGTCATAGGGTTGTGATATAAATGCTGCATGAAAAGAAACATACCTTTGGGATCCAGCCCGTTTCCGAAGGGCCCTTTCCTGGCGATGATTTCATACAGAATGATGCCGAACGCGTACACGTCGCCCTTAGGTGTGCCGCCCACAGTACCGTTCGGGTCGTCTAGTTCCCGCAGCAACTCGGGCGACTTCCACAATAAACCTGCAAGAAGTATTGGCACAATTACAACGTTTTTAACCACCGACAAAGAAGAAATGCTTCCCATTTGTATAAGTTTTATGCCACAGACAGACACACAGATATATACAGACTCATATAAAACTTTTATATGAGTCTGTATATATCTGTGTGTCTGTCTGTGGCATCGTAGCTCTCAAACGGATGGTCCAATTTGAACGCGTTTTTTTTTTTAATATGAAAGAGCTTTAACCGTCGAGATGGTTCTTAATCTTAGCTATGTTTGGTTGGGTCCAGGGGTTTTGAATTTAAAGTATATTATTATTAATATTAATTATTGAAAGGTGCTGTTTTTTTTTATGAAATCTGTCTAGCCGCTTTGGCGTGCTGGCAAATGAATGTCATAATATTATAGTTGTAAACCAGCGGCTTGTAAGCCGGTAGTAACCGAAAGCAGCGGCTAGAAACGAATAACCAGCCGCTTGATACCGGGTAGATACCCGACTTGAGCATCATATAAAGAAATGATTTTTATTGCATTTTTTTGTTAAACTCTTATTTTTGTTATACAGTAGCACTTATTATGTTCTTTTTTTTTTAATAGACCCCGAATACACCATTTGTACCTACTAATTTACTTAATTCAGATATGAAAAGTAAACTATGAAACAACGTTTGTGTTCAGGTGGCGGTGTATGAAAATTATAAGAATAAAGGTAGCTAAATCAGTTTATTTTGGATCTAATCATCATTGTAAAAACCAAACGCGGGAATCTCGCGCGGCAGGCACAGTTAACTATATACCTACTTTTGGTTTTGGTGCATTATAGAAATACAACTAAATGCTTACTATTACTAGGTAACTGATAAATACCTATTTCCAATTCATCTCTCACAAATAAATTATTAAAATAGTCCTATTCCACTGCTCTTTCACATTTTGTAAGAGAATTTTGAGTTTTTAACACTTACAGATGCAAATGTCATTGTTTATGTCTATTTATGTTAAATAGATCCTATAGTAAATAAATGAAAAGAAAAATAACAAAAACAAACATTGAATCATGTGAATATGTCAATGAAATGTAAGCAGCCGTTTCCAGCCGCTTGTTATCGCTAGAAATGATAATAAGCCAAATAAGCCGTTTCTAGCCGCTGGGCTAGAAATGTTAGCAACCAGCTTCGCATCTATACATAATATAGAAATCCGGCTCAGGGGAGATTCCCCAGACGTTTTTGAAATATTAATTATGAGAAATTACCCCTGTAATATTGATGATCCCCCATGTATCCAGTTTCCGCTGAGTACCTTAGTTCGTGGAGACCAAAGTCAGTAACCTGAAATAGATAGATATTTTAAAATTACAAGTTATACTTGAATCAGTTCATTTTTCAATATAACACGCATAAAGCAAATAAATTATACCTGTAGCATCCATCTTGATGTAACTACACAATTCGAGGATTTGAGATTTCCGTGAAACACTAGTGGCGAATTATGAATAAAATTCATACCCTGTAACAATTAATAACAAAGATTACGCTTAATTATGTATGTAACTGTGTAATATAAATTTTGAACTAGTATAAATATACCATACCTTTATGAGATCATGAACTAATGAAGATATGAACATTTGGTCCAATTTAATATCCTCATTCTCAATTATATCCTGAAACAACAAAATACATTTAAATATAATTTTGTTAATGTAAAATATTATAACATTCACAAAAGGCGTTATTTTATAGTCTTATTCAGAATTGGAATATACTCGTTTTACTACCTATGTTAATTCAGAAACTATTTCTGGGGATAAGCCTCTTATACCGCAACAAAAAAATTTCGAAGGCAAATATTATTTATATTGGGAACTGACAAATTGACAGTTTAAACAAATATTTTAGAAAAACCATATAATGAAAAATTCACGAGCTGCAGTTTGTAGATCTAAAGATGTAGATGTAGTTGTAAGCAGCAAGGAGTATAGAAAAAAAAATTGACAACACTTTATATTATTTTTAAGACTACATTTTTATTACTTTTCTGTATTCCGTTTAGAAAGAGAACGTAATCACTGTTTTAATATTTTTCCTGAGATTAATGATTATTTTAATAAATATTTATTAAAATGTATTCATTCTAAAATGTAGTAACTCCAAACTATGACACAGTGGAAGGGTTACCATTATTTATTTTTCTAATATTCTATTTCGATTATTGTATGTATTTTCTTATATTTCTTTACAAACATAAAAATAGAATCAAGTGACTTTTTTAGAGTGTACACGACGCAAAGCTATCCCAATCTATATATTCAATATTGTCAATTTAATGGTCTTCCAAAATTTGTACCAAGCCTATTGTTTAGGATCTACAAAACATCGTCCACGTTGACGCGTCCCCGTCATCACGCGTGCTGCCCGTATCGTATCGTACTCACATACAAGCTCCCTTTGGCACAGTAGTCGGTGATGAGCACGACGCGCAGCGGCTCCACCACGGCCCCGATGTACGAGTTCAGGTTGTCGTGCCCCCGTCATCGCGCGTGCTGCCCGTATCGTATCGTACAGTGTACTCACATACAAGCTCCCTTTGGCACAGTAGTCGGTGATGAGCACGACGCGCAGCGGCTCCACCACGGCCCCGATGTACGAGTTCAGGTTGTCGTGCCCCCGTCATCGCGCGTGCTGCCCGTATCGTATCGTACAGTGTACTCACATACAAGCTCCCTTTGGCACAGTAGTCGGTGATGAGCACGACGCGCAGCGGCTCCACCACGGCCCCGATGTACGAGTTCAGGTTGTCGTGCCCCCGTCATCGCGCGTGCTGCCCGTATCGTATCGTACAGTGTACTCACATACAAGCTCCCTTTGGCACAGTAGTCGGTGATGAGCACGACGCGCAGCGGCTCCACCACGGCCCCGATGAACGAGTTCAGGTTGTCGTGCCCCCGTCATCGCGCGTGCTGCCCGTATCGTATCGTACAGTGTACTCACATACAAGCTCCCTTTGGCACAGTAGTCGGTGATGAGCACGACGCGCAGCGGCTCCACCACGGCCCCGATGAACGAGTTCAGGTTGTCGTGCCCCCGTCATCGCGCGTGCTGCCCGTATCGTATCGTACAGTGTACTCACATACAAGCTCCCTTTGGCACAGTAGTCGGTGATGAGCACGACGCGCAGCGGCTCCACCACGGCCCCGATGAACGAGTTCAGGTTGTCGTGCCCCCGTCATCGCGCGTGCTGCCCGTATCGTATCGTACAGTGTACTCACATACAAGCTCCCTTTGGCACAGTAGTCGGTGATGAGCACGACGCGCAGCGGCTCCACCACGGCCCCGATGAACGAGTTCAGGTTGTCGTGCCCCCGTCATCGCGCGTGCTGCCCGTATCGTATCGTACAGTGTACTCACATACAAGCTCCCTTTGGCACAGTAGTCGGTGATGAGCACGACGCGCAGCGGCTCCACCACGGCCCCGATGAACGAGTTCAGGTTGTCGTGCCCCCGTCATCGCGCGTGCTGCCCGTATCGTATCGTACAGTGTACTCACATACAAGCTCCCTTTGGCACAGTAGTCGGTGATGAGCACGACGCGCAGCGGCTCCACCACGGCCCCGATGAACGAGTTCAGGTTGTCGTGCCCCCGTCATCGCGCGTGCTGCCCGTATCGTATCGTACAGTGTACTCACATACAAGCTCCCTTTGGCACAGTAGTCGGTGATGAGCACGACGCGCAGCGGCTCCACCACGGCCCCGATGAACGAGTTCAGGTTGTCGTGTCCCCGTCATCGCGCGTGCTGCGCGTATCGTATCGTACAGTGTACTCACATACAAGCTCCCTTTGGCACAGTAGTCGGTGATGAGCACGACGCGCAGCGGCTCCACCACGGCCCCGATGAACGAGTTCAGGTTGTCGTGTCCCCGTCATCGCGCGTGCTGCCCGTATCGTATCGTACAGTGTACTCACATACAAGCTCCCTTTGGCACAGTAGTCGGTGATGAGCACGACGCGCAGCGGCTCCACCACGGCCCCGATGAACGAGTTCAGGTTGTCGTGCCCCCGTCATCGCGCGTGCTGCCCGTATCGTATCGTACAGTGTACTCACATACAAGCTCCCTTTGGCACAGTAGTCGGTGATGAGCACGACGCGCAGCGGCTCCACCACGGCCCCGATGAACGAGTTCAGGTTGTCGTGCCCCCGTCATCGCGCGTGCTGCCCGTATCGTATCGTACAGTGTACTCACATACAAGCTCCCTTTGGCACAGTAGTCGGTGATGAGCACGACGCGCAGCGGCTCCACCACGGCCCCGATGAACGAGTTCAGGTTGTCGTGCCCCCGTCATCGCGCGTGCTGCCCGTATCGTATCGTACAGTGTACTCACATACAAGCTCCCTTTGGCACAGTAGTCGGTGATGAGCACGACGCGCAGCGGCTCCACCACGGCCCCGATGAACGAGTTCAGGTTGTCGTGTCGCAGCTCGCGCAGTAGCCGCATTTCTTTCATCACGTCGCGCGGAATGTCCTGCGCACAATAGGGATCATGGCTGATGTTGAATTATACAACATGTACTGTTATTACATGAATAATAATAATAATTATATGAATAAAGAATTATAAGAAAGTAGCTTAATATGTCACGAAATAAATTAAACAAATAATCTAAAAAATTAAACTACTTTGAACTATGTGCCTTCAAAAGTACACAAATTATGCACTTTTTTAAAAATCCTAACGCAAGTTTGAAATTATTTTCAGAATCCTCGCTATTCAACAAAATAATAATTCTATTACAACTATCTACTTAATCGTACTCCTTTGCGGTCTAAATTTATCGTTTTTCCATATACATTGGTACCTTTACTTGTCGATGACGTCACGATACCGTGTATGGAGCGTTTTCAGCGCTCCATAGGGATGTCAAAGTTTGTCGGTCGTTTCTGACTTTTAGAGCACTGTAATAGTACATTACTGCAGACGCCGGGAAATAAGGGCTTGCCGGCTGAGTAGGTATAGACGGCCGACCGTAAGGTAGGCCGTCTAGTGATATGAAGCCGGCAAGCCCTTTTCACGGCTAAGGCACGTATAGTGCTTTTCTCAAACATGCAATGAAAAAAAAATACACCACTCAAAAAACATAATTCAGCTGTTCAGCCAGTTCATGAACACAGACGCCATGTTTAAAAAAAAGTATTTATAATTTTCCCTCCAATCCCTCTATATTTTTTTTCTTTGGATTTTAAATATTGTCTATGGTCTCTGGTGACTTACGTATGGACAGTATTTTAAATTTATTCATCAACACATTGAATCATACAGATTTGTATTCTTAATATCAGTTCGTATGTACTAGGCATTAACGCGGATATTGTTGGTCCGATGGCTGAATGGGTAGCCACTAGAAAAAAATATATATCAGCTGTTCATAAACACAGACGCCATGTTTACATTAAAATTAAAAACAAATTACTTCCCGGCCTAGGCCTTAAATTTTGTATGAAATTCCTTTACAGTTCTCTCGAATTGTTCCGCCCGAAAGTTGACACTTCGAAGCCTGTTTTAACGCACGTTATGACGATATTTCATTGCATGTTTGAGAAAACGTAGTTATTTATATACATTTGATCCCAATAAAAAATAGGATCGATAAACATCTTCAGATAAATATCTTCATCATGCCATTTACTACCATTTAAGCCTTAAATGATAGTAAATGGCATCCCTTAAATTTTAAGGCTTTTATTATATAAATGTATACTATATCTAAACAAGCTCTCGTTCTCTTCAGAGTAGCCTTTGGGAGAGACGAGAGCAACACAAACAGCAAAGAACATGCACACATTAAAATCGGAACTTACTTTCTTCTTAGAGAACTTCAACTCCTTAATCCTAACAACGTTGCCCTTGTACTGAGCGGTATCCGCGAATATCTGAGGGCAGCATCGACTTTCACACGATATACCGCTCGCTAAACTTAACTGAAAAAGAAAAAAAAATGTGTTACGTTTATGTACAAATTAATTTTACACGAATTGAAGCCCGTTGTACATACTCGGACATTCGTATTCGACATAATACAGGGACATTCGTTGCCTAAAATAAAACTAGTCTCTTACGCGTTGCCAAAGTATGACTGTCTTAGATGTAGCGCCGAGAGCACTAAGCGAATTTATCATGTAAATCATAAACTATACACTTAAATCAAATCGTCGGCGAATTATTTATGCTATGGCAACTAACTGATATCAAAAGCAAATGTTTATAAGCAACAAGATTTTTTTGAAATAATTTAGTTAGCTGATGTCTGCCCTCAAGCGACAGCATTTTTTCTCACTTTCACTATAGCATTCAAAATCTATAGTTGGAAATACACAACTTGGTGTATTTCCAACTATAGATTTTGAATGATCTGTATAGGTGTCTCGTATAGGTGAAAAACTTAGTCAAGGCCCCCTCTCGCTTGTAGTAGTGGACTGTTCGATCAGACAATTATTGTGTTACATAAACATGCATGGTCTATTGTTTGTGTTACATAAACATGTATGGTCTATTCAAACAGGTCACAACTACATATAAAAGGAGCTTTACTACAGTTTTTTAGGCATACATTTTTATTTCTGTGAGGCTGTTGTTGTGATGGCGTACCTTACTAGGTGATAAGACTAGCCCACTGCCATAATATCCACTAATTTCCTGCGAGTCTATCTTCCAGAGTAGACCCTCGATTTCCTGCTCGATTTTCCACTTCCGATAAATGCTAATAGTGACGACTAGAGTACAAAATAGCGTGACGGCTAGAGTGCCGGCCACGACCAGAGCTGTTATTTGGGAGTCGTCTTTGGGACACTTCTCGTTGAGGAACCCGCAGGACGGCTCGTCCTCGGGTTTCACGTTGTCCGGCCAGTCGATTTGGATACGCGGGTTTGTTTTGTATTCCTGGAATAATATAAATAAAGGTTGGTTTAGCGGTGCTCTTAAGAAGCAGAAATAATTCAATAGATTAACTTATCAAACTCCAGTGTGGTTTAATTCAGTCTAAAGTTACATCATGCTAGTTTTACTGATAGCGGACATATTGATACCCATTTTGACAGAATAAACAACGATGTTATTTGAGGTGTGCTAAATACCGAACTGGACACAAAAACTCGAGATGCCTATGTTTCTGCCAGAAGTCACCATACTATTCATGGTGTACTGGGAGTCCATCGTTACTATATGCTCACTATAAAACGTACAGTTGCGGAAACCAGCCTGCGCATCGCTGTTAATTTAAACAACAGTTTTTCTTATAATTATTTCATACATTCGGTATACCGCCCGCAGGCGGATCGTCATAACTTAGCAATAGAATGGGCACTCACTGGGAACTCGCGACTGCTCTGCTGGAAATGTCCGACCGGAATCATGCTGTAGGTGCAGTTGACGTCATCGTCGCTTAAGTTACTGGCCGAGCGCGCTTTGAAAGCCAACACAGAGAAGTTACCCTCGGAGTCAGCCCGCTCGTCGAGGCGGATCGTCATCCCAGAAAC
This sequence comes from Apotomis turbidana, assembly GCA_905147355.2. Taxonomy (NCBI): domain Eukaryota; kingdom Metazoa; phylum Arthropoda; class Insecta; order Lepidoptera; family Tortricidae; genus Apotomis; species Apotomis turbidana. Next base: position 15,808,617 of record LR990288.1, on the reverse strand, counting down.
ACCTAAAAAGTCGATCGAAGTGCATGAGCTCTCAGATTGCGATTCGGGTTTGGGTGAAAACTGAGAGGTTCTCATCGGAATCGAGAAAGAGCGAGCGAGTTAGGTATAAGCCGCGAATCGCATTCTCACAGCTCAAGCGCTACACAAGTTATAAAACTAGATACTTGAGCAAAAAAATGTGACATATTTTCAAGAAGGGTCAGCTTATTCCTGGAGACAATACACCAGTATGGTGTATTTCAGACTGTCAGTAAAAAAGATTTGACGTTTCTTTATTTCTTTGTAATAGAGAGCCAGGCGTATCTTTTTACCATTGCTATTGCCACACGGTTCCTATGTATTATTAAATACCTATTTTCATTTTCTCACAGTGACAACCTTTTGAGCGCAACAATAATATTCGATGGTGCCTTCCAAAACTGCCTACCTGTATTAAAAAGAGATTATTCTATATTTGTACTTTGATAAGAGCTATTCTCTAAGTTCACTTACTTTTATAAGGGGTTGATTCGATCATTTTTCTAACAATACGGGAACCATTTGTAGTAATGGCCATCAACTTTTCATACGTCAGATTCTTCTCCTCTTTTACTAGTTTATCCAATGCCCTCGCGTAAAGTTGAACGGAATCGTACAAGTAAGCGGCGTAAATGGAAACGAACTGAAAAATTAAATCACATACAATATTTTCAATAATATCATTATTCTAAAATAAAATATGCGACTATAGACGAAATGAAACTAATATAACAGTAAATAGCCACATATTGAATGCTATTCTGCTTAAAATATGTGATAAACATAAAAACAAAAAGTTTATACAATGGAACATTTTTGGTGTAAAATCTGCGATTAAATTTTTATCATTTATAAAAAGTAAACCATTTACAATTAAAACGGATTAATAAATATACACATGTTATTTTATTTCTCTTTCTATCATACACCTAACTTGCACTGTTGTATTAGTGGGGATCTACCAAGTTTAATAGACATAGTTATGAGTTGAAGTTTTACCTTTGTGTATTTATTTCCAAATATGGTCGGCAAGCCTAGATCGAAAGGCTTCATGGTGTTGTACTTGCGCACGCGACTCGTGAACTGCTCGTAGCTGCCGTCGGGCTCAGAGGAGACCACCACCAGGAGAGACTGCGCGCGCTTCTTGAAGCCCTTCGCGTGCACGTGGTCGCAGCCGGGTTGGGAGCCCCGCTCCTCTGTCTCTGGAAAGAAACATTACAAATTATTAACTCGGGGGCGGCGGAATCGCACATTCGAATAACGCAGGACCGATTATTACAGATATTTCAGTTACATCTCTCATACTAAACCGGACAAACCGGACCTTAAAACCTCTAATTTGTTCCACTGCTCTGTAAAGAAAAATAACATCAAGCTCAATGTGTAATAATTTGTGTCTCGGGGAATTCGTGGATCAGGCCATGTAGGAGGTACGCGGTAGTTGTTGAGTGAAATAGCCCATCGGTTGATATCTCTTCGAAAATTCGAAAATCGGCGCGATACATCGTTGAAATCTTAGTGGTGTATGATTTAAACTTACACGATTTAGACACATTATGATAACAAAACGGGTTCAAAAACTTTTTTTTATTATTTATAATCTTAGTGGTGATTTTAAGGGTTCAATGATTCAATTTCGTTGCCGATAAAACATTTATCAGTTGTCTTTTTCTATTAAAACAATATAGACCAAAGAGTTTCCCAGGCAGACCGACTAAAACATTTTATCATTTAAAAAAAAAGGTGTTAAAAAAGTATATTTATCTACAAATATTACATGTAAGAATAAAATAAAAAAACACTTACTTATTAAATACTTCATAGCTTCTTTAGGCGAATAAGTGACCATGTCGACGAATATAACCATGTATTCGCCCTTAACGAACAACTGCAACGATTCCATGGCTTGCATCATGTCTATTAGACCAGACGTCGATCCCAAAAACACGTATACTGGAAACCAAATAGATAATCATCTTATCTTCTGCTACGTGATCTAAATAAAATAAAAACATAAATCGCCCATAATGATTAGTAGTATTCTTTTAAGAAACAATAATCATTATTTTTACGTTTTGTTAATAAATAATAATAATAATAATAATATTTATTTATTTCAAGCATCAAGTACTCATATCTTGTTAGTAACTTAGGAGTAAGTGTTAGTAAATAAGTAGTACAGTTACTATTACTATTTCATTGTACTACTGCTGGGAGCATGTAACCCACAACAGTGACGTAAGAAGGGACAGTCAATCCTGTCCCCTATCATGGTCAAGATATTGTTGGGACTGCCACGCACCCGGCGCACCAGAGATGCGGCTCTCTTACGCATGGTGGTATAAAAGCAGTCGACCCTTGCTTCCGCGAACATCCCTGATGCGCTACAGAAGCGGGGCAGCCCCACCAACACCCGGAACGCGTTATTAAACTGGACCCGGAGAGCCCCATAGGCCCGTTGTGTGTATCGCAGCCAAAGGCTGCACGTATAAAGGGATAATAATTACGTTTTTAACGTCAAAGTACTTAATCATTCTTTCGACTAGACAGAAAGGTCGCCGTGCTATTTATATAATATAAATTGCAATTCCTAGGCTAAATTTACTGTTCACATAATTTTCCAAGGAGCACGGCAGCCCCCGGCCAAGTGGAAAAAACTATTAAACACCTGGGTTTCATTCGGAGTTGCCATGCCCGTACAAGGCGTGAGAAAACATTTTTGACAATTTTATTTCTTTTAAGCTACAGAAAAATCTGTAACTTTCTTCTAGGGATTCAAGATATTTTTAGGGTTCCGTACCCAAAGGGTAAAAACGGGACCCTATTACTGAGACTACACTGTCCGTCCGTCCGTCCGTCCGTCACCAGGCTGTATCTCAAGAACGGTGATAGCTAGACAGTTGAAATTTTCACAGATGATGTATTTCTATTGCCGCTATAACAACAAATACTAAAAATAAAATAAAATAAATATTTAAGGGGGGCTCCCGTACAACAAACTTGTTATAGATTATGGTACGGAACCCTTCATGCGCGAGTCGGACTCACACTTTTTTTTTTTATTTCATTCATTCCCCATTAAGTTCCGAAATACATAATAGGCCAAAACAGGAGTTAAAAGTTTCTAAGGGCACATTTAGTCCGTCTGGTTTCAAGCCGCGGCAAAAAGCTAGTTTTTAATACAGTTCCGTAAAATTAGGTAATTATTGCGTACACGTGCTAGTTTTTGATCTTCTAATTATTTTTAGACATTGAAGCGAGTAGTTCATGACTCACTAGACACATTCAAAGATAAAAAATACAAGATGTAGGTAATAAACTGCAGCCAAATGTTTTAGCAATAGTGTTTCTGTCTCTACAGCGGAATAAATGGCATACGTTAATGTTTTAATGGGTTTGACAACGTAACAATATCATCCTACTTGAAATAGTATTTGAAGAATTTTTAGGAAAAAAATACTCAAAACTTATTTTCATCCAGATCTACGTTAACATCAAAACAGTAGGAATTGGTATTTAAAAAAATTACTACCTTATGCATATAACCCTATTACATACGCCATGATTTTATTAAACTAGTATTGTTGCTCGGTAAAAGATCGCTCACTTCTAGTCCTATTCTTCGTGTCCTGTATGAACTGGTACCAGAAGCCGGGAGCGCAGCAGGCCATCTTCTCGGAGCAGCACTTGAACCCCTCGATGACGGGCCGCTGGTGGTTCACCGTCATGTTGTTCTTCTTCGCGTGGTTCTCCAGCGTCAGCGCCACCGTCACCCACGACTCCTCGTACACTATGCTGAACTTGTTCCATCGGTAGTAGCGAAGAAGCGCCATTACTGATTTCGTAGCCTGATGGGACGAAAAATATTTAAATGTATTGCTTTTAAATAGTTTAGAGTGATATATACATATATTGCGAATGTATATACGAATTGCCATTGACCTGTCTTCTTTAAATAAATGTGAAGCTGTTATGAAACAGATGTCGATTTTTAAATATCATATGCATTTGTAAATAACTAGGTTTAGATGTTCTTTACGATACAGTAATGCGCCAACAGCTACTTGAGTATTTTAATTCTATGACGCAATAATCTTAATTTAAAAAGTACTAATGGCCTAATATATTTTAAGTCGATCATCATTTAAGTATTATTATTTCTTACCTGAGTGTCTGGAGGTTCCAATCTAGCAAAATTAGACATAGTTGATGTTTGGTAGTCGGAACATTTCTGCAAAATAATAAAAGGATCAATCAATTTTCAGATGAACAGCTTAAATATAATATTTTAGTAGTAGGTAACTATTGTTAAATGTTTTATTTTATAACCTAATAAACTTTTTTCATTTTCATTTTCAACTTCTAATTGAGATGTACCAGATACGTGTGGTAACCAATCAATGGTAAAAGAATAGCTGATGAGTTTGAGTTTAAAGTAGCTAAGCCAACGTCACAACGTCGCTCGACAGCACCTGACCTGTGGAAGCATCACAAACAACTACTCTCGCTTAAATACTCGCTAGACTCACATAAGAGATCATGGGCAAGTTGACAGACTGCGCGATGATGGCCTCCGTGTTGCAGTGGCCCTCGGGCCCGAAGAAGGCCACCACGCCGGAGCAGCTCATGTGAGTGAGCAGCCGCGTCGCAGTCACAGTGTCTCCGCGCGTGTCGTTCCACTCCAGCAACAGCTCTACCTCCGGCAGGATCGTTGTCTGGTTGTTTATCTGCACAAAATTGTAAAATGTTTTTAAATATAAAACTAAGAAGTAGGAACTTTTCTCGAGAGCGAGAAAAATAGAGACCAGCGAGGCTAGCACACCTTACCGCGCGACAGGTGACTCAGTGTCACCTGTCTTGCTCGCACAGTATTGAAAGGAAATCGACAGGTAGTATTTCAGGCAGTTATGCTAGACGTGACCCTAGAACCATTCTAGCACCGAAATGCAAGAAGTCGAAATGGAGGGCATGGCTGGCTACAAAGTCAAGAAAATTCGATACATTACACACATATATTTACTATAAGCTACACGTTTTTATCATGGGTAATCCAATGCATCAAAATAATACCTACCTACTAAGATATGTGTGATGGTATATGGTAAATAATGCATTTGAATCTGTTCCAGTTTACCTTTGAGAAAGTTAAGATATGAGAAAGATAAACAAACTAACATAATAAAAGTGAACTTCGCGTATCGTAAGAAAATAATTCAATCAATATTATCTTCGCGCGAATAAAAACTAAACAACACCTTTTAAAACTTTTTTAATCTTCCGCGGATTACATACATATTGCAACAGTGTATACATATCATCGATAATCCATTGTAAACATTTACCTGTGTTAATTTTATCTTTATATACAAGTTTGGTTTAATGTTATTACAATTATTCTTATTTAGAGGTTAAAGTTATGTCATTACATATTATAATCATCCGAATATGTAATGCAGTTAAATCGAGGCTCAAGGGCATCCTAATATAAAACACTATCCTTTCAATATGACTCCCAATTTCCGGTCGCACCAAGTGCATCCTCCATTACGAGAATTCATAGAATTACATTCCTGATTAGGTACATAGCATAGCACTGCTAAAATCTGGTTGGTGCCTACTTCACAATCGAGACATTTTGACGTTTATGAATATCTCCACCAGTTTCGTACGTATATCGGCGACGAAAGCTATGAAATTGTCGCTACAATATTCAACCTGAAGATTGTCACGGTAGCGATATAGATATAGCGAATAGGGTCTGAATGACAGTGAGACTGCTAATTTTTTTTTTTTTTAATAGCCTGTTTAGGTGTCCCACTGCTGGGCAAAGGCCTCCCCTTCTTTTCTCCATTCGATCCTATTGCCAGTGCGGATCTGCCATTCTCTGCAGAATGCTAATTAATAACTATAAAAAACAATATTTCAATCTTGATTCTTCTATGTATTAACATAGATAATAAAATATACAGATAATAATTGTGTGATTCCCATGTTTGAAGACGTTACTACTCAAGTACTCATGATTAGGTCAAGTTCGGGGTCACCAATAAATCAACTATCACAACCGTATGCACTGAAACCGACCTAGAAAAACAAACTCATCGATAGTTCGATACAGTAACTGTATTATGTTTCTACGCCGATAGCAATAGCTGAAAGTTACGTATTACTCGTATTTTTCTGACAATATTTCGAACTAGGTATATCATGTGTGTAAGGAATGTATTAAGTCTATATTTTATTTTCTGTGGCTATTTTTGGGTGCGGAAGTTTAGATATGAGTTTGTGTTAATCAGACAAGTACGTCTTTGTAAACGGTTACGAGTTTGAGTGGTTATTACGAAATATATGGTTTGTTAACTTCAATAACGACTAACACTTACGTCCACAGAAATATCTCACGTCTTATTTACAATACAAGATTTATTCAATGTGGCTTTTCCTTCGACACGACTTTACATGCCTTATCCAACAAGCCTACTATTATTTATAAAATTTGAAAATCAATTTTCTATACGGAATGGGGTCATTATTTTAGGAACATATTTAATATTGCTATGCAGCAGCGTGCCGTACTGCGCCATTTGTTGATAAAATTGTCTTTCACGTCAGAAAGGCTGGATGGATTATAACCAATTATAGTACATGGATATCTGGACATCCAAAGGTTGTTATATTATAAAATACTTCTTACTCGACTATAGTAACGAAATAATACGCGGACGAAGGTGAAATCATCTTCTATAGTAGAGTTGCTAAGCCGCGAAATTGTGCGCATCGGGTTACAAGCATGAAATTTCTGCCACACATAGAGCGTTCCACGGTGATTATTTTCAGATGTGGAGGGAAGTCAGATTCGTCCCCTGTGTGGTGGGAGAGCGGGGTGAAGAGGACCAAGTACTGTTCTTTTTCTTTTTTTATTACCGAACAGTTAAGGCTATTAGGGCTTGCTTGTGACATCGTTTTCGTATAAAATAGATATCAGCTATTAATTTTTTATGTTATTTAAGAATAGTTTCATATAAAAATTTGGGTTTATTGCCGAAAAGGTAAAAATCACAACAAGTTTTTTTTATTCAGAACGATAAATTAGTTATCTATCCTGAATATTTACAATTTAAAAAAATATAGAAAAACAGCAAATTTAATCTTGTTTTTAAAAATGTATACATATTGGGCACATCTGATACAAAAAGTACCTTGAAAAAAATGTTGCTTACCCTGCGTGTTCTAGTACATTTTGCTTAGTCGCGAAATTGTGTACATCGGGATACAACCACGAAATTTCTACCACAGATAGAGTATTCTGCGGTGATTATTTTAAGATGTGGAGGGAAGTCAGATTCGTCCCCTGTGCGGCGGGAAAGTGGGGTGAATAGGACAAGGGAGTCCTCTTTTTCTTTTTATATTACTGATCAGGTAACGCTAGTAGGACTTGTGTCGTGTCGTTTTCGTGTAAAACAGATATCAGGAATTCATTTTTCATGTTATTTATTCATAGTACCATATAAAAATATGGTTGTATTTCCGAAATTGTAAAAATCACAACAAGTTTATTTATTCAGGGAGATAAATTAGTTATATTTCCTGAATATTTACATCTATGAAAAATAATGCAAAATAGCAAATTTAATCTAGTTTCTAAAAATATATAAATATTGGGCACTCTTCATACAAACAGTAACTTAATAAATTGTTGATGTTGAGATTAGCCCGTGTGCTCGTGATACATTAGCAAAAAAATATTTTGTTTTAATTACATTAATTTGTTTTTCTAGGACGTTTATAGTAAATATTATATGTAAAAGCATGTTAACAATCATTATTTAATGTATTTAATGAAGCGAAATAGGATGCGTTCGGAGATTTACGTTGGTTACGCCGACGTAAAGATATATTTTAAGCTACTGTTTGTATGAGAAGTGCCCAACATGCATATATTTTTAGAAACCAGATTAAATGAACTTTTTGAAATAATAATAATAATTTGAAAATGTTCACGAAATTGAACTAATTTACCTCACTGAATAAAAAAACTTGTTGTGATTATTACCTTTTCGGCCATTACACCCATATTTTTATATAGAGCTATACAAAAATAACATAAAAAATTAAGTTCTGATATTTGTTTTACACGGAAACGATACCAAACACGTCCTGGTAGACTTAACTGACCAGCAATAAAGAAAGAAAAGAGGGATACTTGGCCGTATTCACTCCGCTCTCCCGCCTGACAGGGGACGAATCTGACTTCCCTCCACATCTGAAAATAATCACCGTGGAACACTCTATCTGTGGTAGAAATTTCATGCTTGTAACCCGATGCGCACAATTATGTTAGAAAACAGCGGACTAACAACTCTACTACTATGGTAAGTTATATTTATAATTGGTACAATCTACCACTGAAAGTACTTACTATATTTAATTCTGGCAAATGGCAACAGAATACGGAGATGGCGAGCCCCTGCCGATGCCGGTCGCGTAGCTCGCTCTTGATGGAGGGCAAGTACCCGACAGTGGCGATGGTGCTGTTGTACTTGTGCAGCACCCGGATATAGGTGTAGTGTGAACATACCTCCTCGAGCGCCATAGACAGCGCCCCGGAGATGGCGAGCCCCTGCCGGTCGCGCAGCTCGCCCTTGATGGAGGGCAGGTATCCGATGGTGATGTTGTACTTCTTGTGCAGCGCCAGCGCCGGCCCGGCCAGGAGGCTCAGCGCCGCGAGCACAAGCACCCGCGCGCCGCGCCACATGCCGACGCCTTCACCGCACTAGCCGCAACTGTCACAAACGCAAACAACACAAATATTACATAGTACGTTTATTTAAACTGTAACACACTACAACTTCTTAAGGTTTCAGAAGACGAACCACTGAAGAAAAAAATTACACGTGTATCAAACGTAATTAGAAAATTAAACTAAAATCATGTAACGGAAACGATTTTCAAAAGAAAAAAAAAATTACATTCCTTACATGAAAGAAGACTCATTACTCAGATCAGATACATGTGGTTAAACAGATGCGCAACGGTGCGCCCGATGGCGACAATAAGTGCGTCTATTTCTGTAACTCAATAAAGGGAAGTCTTCCTGCAGTGCGCTTTCCGCCCTTAAATGTAGGAATTGCTTCCATGCTGTCAAGTAAGTAATTGCCTCGCAGCCGGACACCGATTAGACCAATTGACGTGCCGCTGTTTTGACAACACGCCACTGTCTGCCGCTGCCCACGGAGATGACGAGACCGCAAGATAAATGGCTAATTAATTACAACAGCTAAAATTATCATGAATAAATAGAGTTCAATGATCATGCTAGACGTACGTTAGGCGTATTATATTAGTGAGTAGATAAGAGCAGATCAACATCAAACAGTTGATGCGTTTGATGTTTCCGCTAGGATATACGAAGTGCCATGATTCGAACGCTAGTTCGACAAGGCTTTACGATCAGCAATATATCGTCTTTGTCACATTCACAAATTGACATTTGAAGGAAGATATATGATAAAGTTAGACAACCTTTGTTTTACTGCAGCGTTATGACTAGTAATATGGATTACATACCTATCTAAACAGAATAATTTATCTATATTCATATCAATGAGAAAGAGAATGTCGTTTCGGCTTAAAGGACGTATACCGCATACCACAAACGTAGACATATAGTGGAGATATCTCGGATAGATGTCAATGGTAACGTCGAATTGAATCCCAGTAATATTATATGTCGGCTATAACCAGCTATAATCTGGGTGCACGAGAGCGAGAGTGGCCCGCGATCCTCGCACAGAAGAAATACTCTGAAGCTCGAACTTCGAAGTTCGCACTGTGCCATCTCTCTCGATCTCGTGTTAAACAATATTTGAATCAGGGAAACGGCACGATACATCATTCGAATTTCAAACATCGGAGTAACCGTCCTGATGCGCCTTTGGCGGAGTGATCTCTCCTTGAGATAGCGTCAGCGATAACGTTGTCAGGTTATTTTTAGACTTAAATAAAAAGGTATAGCGCTTACAGCTATTTACATGCCGCGCATCCCAAACATTAACTGATAATAGAACAATAAAGGTTGTAGAACAGAATCTGAATCGCTTGTTCCAATAGTTCATCGCTCTATAAATACGTAAGTCTGCCTTTGTATTTTCCTATTATTGTTTTAGTCAAGTAATGATATGATAATTAAATATGAGTGACGTGGCAGACGGTAATCCTGATTTTTTTAGTGAATGAACAGGATATACCTATCACTGCTCCTTTTCGCATACTATCAGTTTACGTTAAGTTTGCACCTGGTAAGTATGGCGTCGCATACAAATGAGGTCCTAACTTAACGTAACCGGGTTATACAAATCAAGGGTTCAATTTTCGTCTGTTTTAGTTTCTAATATTTCGTAAATATTGGTCAAGTTTTGGAGGAGGAAACAGACGAGAACCAAATCTCGATTTGTATGGAAAAATAAGCAGTGGTATTTCCTCGTAAGCAATTACGGTAGAGGCGCATTTCTTTCAGCATTTCTAATTAGTCAAATTAACATTTCACGAAAGGGAAGACACAACACACCAATACTTGTATAGCAATGGCGTGGGGTTCATAGAACCAGATTCCTACCGACTTATCTACTTTTATAGATACAGCACCATTGCTACTGAAGAAAAAGTAAGCGAAATCTACCTCGGCTTGCCCTGAGTTTTTATTTACGCCACGCCACTGTAGCTTAGACATAAAGTACAAGACTCCACGCTGTATACATATAGTGTATATGTAGATAAGCATACTAAATTAACCGTTATCAAGCTGAGATATACGAAAGGTGGTTTGAGTTGTATCTATTTTTGTTATGGTGGGTACATACGCTGATTTAGTGCTTAGGTCCACTACGAGCTCGTCTGGACGCGCGAGCGACTGGTTCTTCAGCATTATTGATAAATTAATCTCGGGAAATGTTGCAAAGGTTATCTCCGTTTACGCGTTGAATATGACGATAGATCCAAGACATTTTAATTGACCGCATTGACAAAATTAAAACCGGCAAAAAACACAATAATCACCATACCAAGTCTTCCAGTGCAACCAAAAACTGGTCAATTCAGCTATTAGAAGTGGAACAGAGAACTAGTTTAATTAGTGCCGATTGTGCATTTTAATTGTTCATGATTCACACCAATTAAAGATAAATGGAGTGTTTTAAGTAAAACAAGTGTCCATCGAACATTGTGGTTTTAATAAGATGTTAAACTTGTGAGTTGTTCGTTACGTCAAACAAGTCGTGTCGAAGTTAATATTTGTAACCTCGACTTCGACTTGATATTTGCCGAGCTATTATTAGAACCGAATAACTGATGAAAGATATCTTATCAGCAAGTTTTAGCGGAATTTGCAGTATACCGTTACAAAACAGATAAAACCTTTTGTTAATAAAGTAAATAAATCTCAGTCAGAGGAATTATCAAACTAGTTAGCTCCAATAAAAAATGAAACATGTACTTATAGGTAGATAAATATATACGTAAGTATTAAGTAACTATATATGTTATATTCCGTAAAGCCTGCGTTACGACATGGTACCTACATGTAGAAGTGATCGACCAGCACATACGTATGCTATCGATCTCGTCGAGTCGATGTTTGGCCTGCCGCTCCCGACCGCACCCACTCTCAAGATAATAAAAATCGACCACTCCACACCACACATACATGACTCAACAAAATTCCGTCGGCCTTTACGTGAGGTTGATTTAAGCTTGAAACGGGCAGGGTTATAGGAACAAGATCCTAATACAGTCAAGTCGCACTTACCAGATCTATTTACCAGGTAGACATGACCATTCTGTTCGTTATTATATTTATTTCAAAAAGGTATTTATAAGGTGTTTATTTAATTACCTCGGTGTACCCTTCGAGACCATCCATGTACGTCCGAAGTAATTAAATACTAAACACCTTTTTGCACCAGGGACCCGACCACCCTTTCATTTGCTTAAGCCTTTCAATGGGCTTCCCTTTGTAATGTGTAACCCAGTAAAAGACTTACCCATTCATACTGATAACCCATACATTTGACTATCCCTTATTAAGAGGGGAACCTAAGAATAAGGCTAACCCTTTTCAATTGGTAAGCGGTATTCTCTTTATTTTGCTATCCACTTTAAAGGGATACCCTTATGTTTTAGCGCTTAAAATAAAACTTTCCTTTTCATCATGTCATACTTTAAACGCTTAGGAGAAGGAGACAAGACTAGTTATCTGGGCCAATGTATGACAAGAAAGCGAATAAATTACGAATATGCCTAGCTGGCCCCTGTGGGAGTGGGCAGGGCAGTAAATATTTTGTGTTTGCTTGACGTAGTTGTCGTCGTCGCGTCGAGTCACATAGTAAATTGCTGGGGTGTTAGTGCACGACACCTTGCACTTTTTGACTATGCGCTGAAACTTGGCACAGTTGATTCTTAGGTGGTCTTGAGAGAATTCAGACCGGGAGACATCGAGAGCCACCACGGCTTTAGTGGGGGGGGAGGAGAGAGGGGCTGAAGTTCGACGCTGCCGCGCTTCAATAAAAGCAACATTTCTCTTCAACTGTATATAATACGGCATGGGATACATCATTTTCGGATAAATTAAGGATGAGGAATAAAGTTTTGGACGAGAAAGGAGAAAAAACTGAAAAACGTAATTTGTGTCTTTTTATATATTTACCAATTATTTTAAAAGTATAACAGAAATCTCAAAACGAAAAATATAACCGTAAAGCTAGACTTACGTAGTTTAAAATAGTTATAGTTTATTACATATATCTGTTGATCCATGGGAGATAATAAATATTATCAAGCGTAAGTTAGGGCCATCTCAATGCATGATCGTCCGTAAAGTATTGTTTAGGTACTTTGTTAAACAATATTTCTCTAAAACTTTACATAATAGGGCGGACTAACAACTCTACTAAGATGTTACTGTTTTTACTTTTATTTTTATTGTTATCTTGTTTTATGTTTGAGTACCTATACCTACTCATTTTTGTGTTTCTTTTTGTATACCATACAAATGCTTTGGTCATATGTACTGTTAATTTGTATGTAATAAATAAATAAAAAAATAAAAAATTCGGATAAATCAAGGATGGGCAATCTACATGTATTTCATTATTTTATGAACAAAACTTGCACTTTCTAAAAAGAAATATATATTAAAAAGTGGGAAACTGAAAAACGTGATTTAGGTATGTTTTATTATACAGGTTGACATATTATTGACTGTTCAAATTTTCCCCAGGCATTAGGTATCGATAAAGGATGCCATTTCTGAGAAAAAAAAACATAGGTAAAATTTTGATAATAAAATGTGCTGTCCGAATAAGTACTTAGTAACGTGTGGATAATCGTTAACTGAGTGGCGCTCGCGGTTAGCGGTGCGGGGGCGGGGCGCTTGCCTATCTTATCTAAACCAATACAATACAAAAAGCGTTATTGCATTGCCGCCTTCCGCACAGCGCGCTAACGCGGATAACCACGAACGCATGGTCTTATTGGATATCTTTCAGCTGTTTTATCTCAATATCTTAGTACTAAAAAATGCAGAAAGAAAAAACAGGTATTTTTTATTTTGTCCAAGGAATCTAGTGTCAAAATTTGAACGGTCAATATTATTTCACCCTGTATAATTTCTATTTTTTTAAAGTATGTATAACAGAAATCTTAAAACAAAAATATAATCATAAAGCTAGAGTTATGTAGTTTCTAAGAGTATATAGTTTATCATATATATGTTGATACATTGGAGATAATAATTTATCTCAATGCATGCTCGTCCGTCAAGTAGGGTTTAGGTAATGTTTTAAACACACGAAAAGTGCACATATTTTATTGTTTATCTCTATCGTATTTTAAATGAAATCACACAATATAAATTTATCTTATATAATTACAAGATCCACTGCTGAGACAGAGATCTGAACATTTTATGCTGCCTTTTTTAATTTTGCACCAGTTGCGGCAGTTTTTTGCATTTGCACCTAACAATTTCCAGCCAATGCATGGTTCTGTAGCAACAGGCAAGTCCGTCCATGTAGGCTCCCAGTTGTTGTTGACCTTCGTCCAACCCCAAGTACACGGACAGGGTAGTTTTTGAGCCGGTGCTAACTGACTAAAATGTGCAACCCTTGATATATGGCTCTTTAGAAATGCTGATGTAAACCAGCTTTGGTCGGTAGGAGGTATTTTATCTACTGATCTTTCTTGGTTAAAATATATTTACGGCACTCATTCACTGAATTATACGAAACTGATATGAAATAATAATTATGATATACTCGTACAATATTCAGGTATAAGTTGAAATATTATATTTTCCTATTATATCAGTTTCAAATGCAGAAAAACGGACCTATCATATGTAAAGACGTATTTTCGATGAAAGCCAGCTTACCTCTTCAATAATCTCCCAAACTCGAAACCTACAGTTATGTCAGGAAAGGTTTCCATGCTAGAAAAGCACTTCTTTTCCCTTAACTATTGAACCAAGATATCGTGTCACATCCTGTGAATGCGTGAAAGAGGGACTTCTAATACTTTTGCTCTCTGTGGTCCTGTAAATAAACAAATATGTATAAAATACCCGCCTTTTCTTAATATACTATACTATCATGATACTGTGGGTGGATACTGATGTGTTGGTACTGGCAGTTGAACAAGCTTTACTTCAGCTAGAGGAACTGTAGGTGCACAAAGGAACAGGAAACATCAATATCTGTGCTGTCATGATATCGCCACCACCTTAGGTAAAAATCGTATATTTGGTCATAGTAAATTAAGAAAAGACAAGTGTTTTATACAGATTTCTTTATTTACAGGGCCACAGAGAGCAAAAGTATTACCCCTCTTTCACGCGTTCACAGGATGTGACATGTGACACGGTATCTTCGTTCAATAGTAAAGGAAAGAGAAGTGCTTTTGAAGCTTGGGAAATCTTTTCTCCATGACCTCTTTTTCTACGTTGGTTTCACTCTTGGTAGAGTGGTCATGGTCATCATTTCAGATGTTGGTGACAATCTTCACAACACACCGCCATTCTTACCTGATAGCCGCCTTCCTTGTGCATTCGTGTAGTGACGACATTTATTGCAGCTTCTATTTGGTTTATCCATCACATAGGCGATCTTCCTCGTTGCCTGGTACCCTCAACCTTTCCCTGGACCACAAGTCGCTCAATAGCCACCAACCCCCGGAATACGTGGCCAAACTGTACTAAAGACGATAAACGCTGCTTGATGCCAAGTTTTCGGAGTATAGACTCGTTGGTACGGAATTCAGTCCATAATATTCCGAGCATTCTCCTCCAACACCACATCTCTCACAAACACCTAATCGTCTATCTTCTTCTTTTCAACTTCCCGCAGGGTCCACGTTTCTGCGGCATACAAGAATGTGGGGAATAGAAGTGCTCGAACGAGCCGGTTTTTTGTGGCTTTGTGTTTGTTGCGATTCTTATAATTTTTTTTTGTTGTCAATTGTGCAATAAAAATAATCTTATCTATCTTATATATATATATATATATTCCTGACCTAACTGAAGGTTTCGTCGAGTCAGCGACCGAGGGCCGCATTGCGGAGGCAATATCTTTCATCGAAAAATACGTCATTATTTATCGTATGGCACTTATATTAGTCACTGGATAAAAAACTTAAACTAGAGATTGAGGTTAGCCTTCTTCAGATACCCAATGGCCCCTTCGCTGAGGATTGCGAGGTCTTCAGCCTGTCCGTTGAATTTGGTGATCGGGCATTCCAGCACCATGTGTTCCACCGTGTGCTCGGGGGCGCCGCATGCACACTGAGGGGAGTCACACCAGCCCCATTTGTACCAGTGGTGGGCACAGTTACCAACGCCTGTTCTAATGCGGTTTAGTTGGCTCCAGATCTTTCGCGGTTGGTCAAAGCCAGGCGGGCGCGTCCTTGGGTTGTGTTTGAAAAAATTATCACTTATGGGTTGTTCACCATGCCACTCGGTCGACCATGAGTCCAGTATGTTCCACTTGCTGTTAAAATTTAACATACTAAGAGCTGGTGGGTTACGGGACTTCAGTCGTTTTTCTCCGAAATTGGTGAGATCTTCATGTATAGGCAACGTGGGCTGGCACTTGGTTTTGGTTGCCTCTCGGAGTAGGCACTTTTTCCGCCGCAGGTGAGGTGGCTCTATGGCGCTGAGAGCTGGGAACCAGAATACTGGAGTGGGCTTGAGGCAGCCAGTAATGAGCCGCATGGTTTCGTTCAGCTGCACATCCACGGAAGAAGCATGTGCGCTGTTCATCCAGAATATACGTCAGAAAATACGTCAAAATATTATACTATAATAGGTCAGTAATTCTGCTTTTGAAACTAATACAATAGGATAATAGGATTTCAAAACATAAACCAGAATATTGTATCATCATAATTATTATTTCAGATCAGCTTCGTATACTTCAGTAAATGAGTGCCGTAAATAAATTTTTACGAAGAAAAACGAGCAGATAGAACACCTTCTACCGACCAGCGAGCCGCTTTATATCAGCATTTCTAAGGGGTGCACGTTTGAGGTCAGTTAGCACGGGCTCAAAAACTACCCTGTCCAGTGTCTATCTACCTGGGATTGGACGAAGGTCATCAACTACTGGAAGCCTAATACATGGACGGACTTGCCTGTTGCTGCAGAAGCAAGCTTTACAATTATATTTTTTGTTTTGAGATTTTTGTTATACTTAAAAATAAAATAGAAATTATGTAAAAAAAACATACCTAAATGACGTTTTTCAGTTTTTCCCACTTTTTAATATTTTTTTTGTTCGAAAGTGCATTTTTTTTGTTCAGACCAGATTCCTCATTTTATGTAAAGTTTTAGAGAAATATTGTTTAATACAGTTCCTAAACAATACTTCACGGACGATCATACATTGAGATGGCCCTACCTTACGCTTAATAATATTTATTATCTCTCATGGATCAACAGATATAGGTACTATATACTTGTATAAACTACGTAAGTCTAGCTTTACGATTATATTTTTTGTTTTGAGATTTCTGTTATACTTTTAAAATAATTGCTAAATATATAAACCTCCCCTTCCCTCCACTAAATCCGCGGTGGCTCCGATGTCTTCAGGTATGAATTCACTCAAGACCACCTAAGAATCAACTGTGCCAAATTTCAGCGCACAGTCAAAAAGTGCAAGGTTGCCATACAACGGCGTGCACTATCAAACCAACTAAAAGGAAACCGAACCAAATTGCCGTTTTATTAGTGTTATTTTACTGAAAAAGATTTTGAATATCAGGCACTGATTGATGAATAATGAGTGATACCAGATCAAGAATGAGTAACTGATATTTAAAAATTGAATTTGTCATAATGTTTCTAAAATGGGCCTAAGCACATGGCGCATTTTAATTTAAGCGCGCCGTCGACGCGCATTTGTAGGTATTGATACTAACGCGCGTTGACTGAAGCGGTCTCGCTCGTCAAAGTCAAATCAAACATGCCGCAGCGCCGCCGCCGACAGAGCTCGATAGGTATCTGTCTCGCTCGATAGTACTAACCTACGCGTCGTAAGCTTTATAAAATAAGGGTAGCCCTTTGTTAGGCTAACCATTTAGTAACGAATGGGTGAGCAAATATTCGTATTTATAAGGGGAATTGTGATACCGCTTGTTAAAATGGGTTAGCGCTTAGATAAGGGTTTTTAAAGCAAATTGATTGGGTTTCCATGTTCAAAGTGTTAGCGCTATTCAAAACCCTTAAAAACCCTCTCAAAAGGATATCGGGCGGGTCCTTGTTTTGCACGCGATTAATTTTATTCTCGTTTTGTTATGATAATTCAGGTCATTGTCTATTTGTTGTAGGGATGTGGACTATGTGCTACTTTTTTATTATTATTACATTTTTGATTAGGTAACGAGTATAATTAGGAGGTAGCCAATCAAATAGTGTTCTGGATCTGCCCGCTGATCAAGAAGATTTGATGAGGGTAGTCGCAGGAGTGGGCCATTTCATCTACCCGCCTGAGATATTATCAGAAAATAATATAAAACGAGTGGCGGTTAGGGGAAAGGGGTCATTCCCTATCTTGGTTCGAGCACGGTTATCGTGATTTGATTTTCACTGTACATTTAAGTAGCATAGCGTGTGATCTGTGAATTACGTTGTGAATCATACATGCAATAAAAGTATTGCTAACCGAAGAAGTTGTGTTTGACTCATCACGTGTATGTTCTATAAAACAAAGAAGTGAATAAATAGAGTTTCCAATACCTATACAAAAATAAAGTATACCTATTTGATAAGTCGGCTGCAAGATTCGAAGGACCAACAAACGACCAAAGCAGAATAACCTAAATCGTGGTCATCGCATTACCGTGAAACCTATGACGTCTTAATAAACGGAAGTACACATCTACCTAAGTAAGCGGCGGCGGCGGAAATAACGGATTTGTTCATGGCTACATACAGCTTCATCGCACTTTAAATTTTGCCAAGCGCCGGTGCAAGGTCTTTGCAACTGATGTCCAGTAGATACCTCGAATGGGGTGTGTAATGTTTTGCATAACAACAATTTGCGAATTTTCATTTCGCATAAAACGAATTGCATAATTTCAACCTGCATAAGTGATCATATAGCATAAAAATAAAAAAGGCATACAAACGAATTGCATAATTTCGAAAATTATAATAGTTTGCATAATAATGTATTTGCATAATAGACAAATAGCATAATATTCACTTTGTATACTATACCATTGTCATATCATACTTTTTTCATAAAAACTTAAAGCATAAATGTTGTCCAAATAAATATATACAAAAATATAATATTTTTTTCTTATTCATTCTTCTCCATTGCCGAGCCAAAGGGTATGCAGGATAGCCTAAGAAAAAGTGCCCCCAGCGTTTTTGGGTCGAAACTGTAATCAAACGATGTCTTTTAAGGAGGTAATACCCTGCACAAAGTTTCTTCCCTGTGTTACCCCCTGGGGGTGAAAAACCCCCGATTAACCCCAAAACTGTTTTATTTATTTTTTCCTAAACTATGAAAGTGACAATTTTTCAAATTTTGTAGAAATATTAATCATCATCGATTTGATCATTTTGGTTTTGGTTTTGATCATCGGTCAAAGCGTTTGAAATATGTTGCCAAGGCTTGCAATTTGCATATTCTCCCGTCTCAATCTACGCATCACTTTCCTAACTGCACAGCCTCGCTCTTAGATATCACTCTAACTTCATCTACCCGTCATGTCGCTAAATATGGACAGTACTCTGCTGACGCTTTTTCATACCACGATCTTCTTTTTCTGTCCTATAAAGTTCGACCTCCTAAGCCTAAAGCCAAAACCCTTTTTCAGCGCAATTTTAGTAAGATTGATGTGGATAAGCTTCATGATGACGCGCTGATGATCGACTTGAGTGTAATATCTCAGGCTAAAACTATTGATGAGAAAATATCTCATTTTAACTCCCTTCTCATTCAGCTGTATGATGTTCATGCTCCGGTTCGAGCTATTAAAGTAAAGCACCTTCCTGCTCCATGACTCACTACGGAAATTAGATCTCTCATTGAGAAGAAGAACTTAGCCAAGTCCAAATATAAATCAGATCCTTCAGAGAACAACAAAAACCGTTACCACACTTTGCGGAATCGGTGCAGCACTGTGTGTCGAGATGCGCAAAGGCGTCATATCTACAAGTCTGTTGAAAACGGCGATCCCTCTAAGGTGTGGAAGTTTTTAAAGTCGCTTGGAGTTGGGAAATCTCAAGAGAACTCCTGTCCCAAGGATGTTGACCTTGATCAGTTAAACCTGCATTTCTCTTCTTCTGCTAATTTTTGTGGCCCTGCTAAAACCAGGACACTTGATTATCTTTCATCACTCCCAACTCCAGACTATAATCCCTTCTTTCTTGCTCAATTTACCGACAGTGATGTTAAGAGAAACGTGCTATCTATTACTTCGAATGCAGTTGGTGTCGACAGTGTAAGCCGTAGTATGATCTTACCCCTCCTTGACCTCCTTGTTCCTATAATTACCAGTATTCTCAATTTCTCCATTTCATCTGGTGTTTTTCCTTCAATCTGGAAAGAGGCTGATGTCATACCATTACCAAAAAAATCCAATCCCGCCACCTTTTCCGACTATCGTCTTATATCCATTCTTCCTTTTTTATCCAAAGTCCTTGAGCGCCTAGTTTTCCAACAACTTGTTTCATTTTTTAACAGAAATGATCTTCTTAATCCCTATCAATCTGGTTTTCGTTCCGGTTATAGTACGGCCACTGCACTTGTGAAAATTACAGATGATATACGGGCGGGTATGAACGACCGTAAATTGACTGTGTTAACTCTCTTAGATTTTTCCAACGCATTTAACTCTGTTGATTTCGATATTATGTTGGGTATATTGCGTTCTCTTAACATATCTCCTGCGGTAATTGATTGGTTTCGTAGCTACCTGACTGGTCGTCGGCAGCGTATAAAGGTGGATGCTTCCCGATCTTCTTGGTGCAACACGACGGCCGGTGTTCCGCAGGGCGGCGTATTGTCTCCTTTATTATTCTCTGTATTTATAAATTCAATCACTCATAATCTATCTTCACGTTATCACCTTTATGCCGACGACCTTCAAATATATTCTCAAGGATCAGTTGTAGATCTGCCCTCAGCCATTTCTTCAACGAATTTGGATTTGAAACGTATTTTAGAGTGGAGCAGTAACTTTGGCCTAAAAGTAAATCCGTCAAAAACTCAGGCTATCATCATCGGTAGTTCTAAATTGATTTCCAGAATTAACTTAGTCAATATTCCTTCTGTTGTTTTTAATGGCGTCTTGATCCCTTACTCTTCCCAAGTTAAGAACCTGGGTGTCATTATGGACTGCACTCTTTCTTGGGCGCCTCAATTGAATGAAGTGAGCAGGAAGATGTTTGCCGCTGTGGGCTCTCTTAGAAGGCTTCGTAATTTCCTCCCTATCGCCACTAAAATTGCGCTCGCTCAGACGTTGCTTCTCCCAATTCTAGATTATGCCGATATCTCTTATCTCGATATTTCAGAAGAGCAACTTAATAAGCTTGAGCGCATTCAAAATATCTCTATACGATTCATATTTGGGTTACGCAAATATGATCATATTTCTAGTTTCCGATCACAACTCAAGTGGCTCCCTATTCGTCATAGGCGTAACTCTCACATTCTAACTCTTCTATTTGGCATACTCTTCAACCCAGCAACTCCACAGTACCTTAAAGAGCGTTTTAGTTATTTTTCATCTGCAAGGTGCGCTAAAAATTTCCTTTTAACTGTTCCCGCCGCACATTCTAAATTTTATTCCAATTCTTTTACTGTCCAAGCCGTTCTGCTATGGAACTCGCTGCCAGTTGAATTGCGAAGTGCTAATTCCCTGTCTATATTTAAGAATAAGATTAAAGAGCATTACCTATCTCTCGAACAATAAAATTGTTGGTTTAATATATGAAACTGTTTTTCGTCACTGACTGTATTGCGTTGTGTTATATAAGATTCGTATGTATATAGTGTCTATTTATATTATTGTATTTATGTATGTATTATGTAAGTTTATGTATATCTATTTATGTGTGTGTATATTTACCCATATGCGTACTTGTTTTCTGTTAGTATCTAATTATGTGCTCCCTTCACCTTCTGCTGCACCTACTCTGTATTAAGTTAAAATTTTCATCAATTTCACTACCCAAAGGTTGTCTGGAAGAGATCGCTTTTTAGCGATAAGACCGCCTGTTGTCTACCGTTATTTATAAATTGTATTTGTCTTGTTTCCATTTGTAAACTTTTATTGGTGTGCAATAAAGTATTGTATTGTTATTATTATTATTATTATTAATGACACTAAAAGCTATATTTAAAAAAAACATGACCCTCCTAACCATTTAAATTCTTGTAAAAAAAAAGTAAAGAAAATAAATAATCACCCTGTATAACAGTAGGAATTAAATGAATAGAAGGCACCAAAGAGCCAATTCATATTAATTTCGTAATGTTCCTTCTGGGCTAGGTCGATGAAACTTTTGTATGATGTAGAATATAAATTGATACATATTTGGAAAAAAAATGGTGTGTGTACCAAGAGCCGAACTTGTTATACAGGGTGATTATTTATTTTTTTTACTTTTTTTTACAAGAATTTAAATGGTTAGGAAGGTCATGTTTTTTTTAAATATAGCTTTTAGTGTCATTAATATTTGTACAAAATTTGAAAAATTGACACTTTCATAGTTTAGGAAAAAATAATTAAAACAGTTTTGGGGTTAATCGGGTGTTTTTCACCCCCAGGGGGTAACACAGGGAAGAAACTTTGTGCAGGGTATTACCTCCTTAAAAGACATCGTTTGATTATAGTTTCGACCCAAAAACGCTGGGGGCACTTTTTCTTAGGCTATCCTGCTATACCCTTAGGAGCAGTTACCTTTTAGTGTCATAAAAAAAACCCTAACCTACCTAACCTATCTCTGGGAGCAGTTTCGTTTTTAGGGTCATAAAAAAAATAACCCTAACCTACATATCTCTTGGAGCAGTTTCGTTTTTAGGGTAAAAAAACCCTAACCAACCTACCTATCTCTGCAGTTTCGTTTTTAGGGTCATAAAAAAAATAACCCTAACCTACATATCTCTTGGAGCAGTTTCGTTTTTAGGGTAAAAAAACCCTAACCAACCTACCTATCTTTGCAGTTTCGTTTTTAGGGTCATAAAAAAAACCCTAACCTACCTATCTCTTGGAGCAGTTTCGTTTAAGGGTCATAAAAAAAATAACCCTAACCTACCTATCTCTTGGAGCAGTTTCGTTTTAAAGGTCATAAAAAAAAATAACCCTAACCTACCTATCTTTTGGAACAGTTTCGTTTTTAGGGTAAAAAAAAACATAACAATATTTCAGTAGGTACTCAACAACTTTTTATTCTTTTTTTTTAGGACTTATTTGATATGATATTTATGCAACTTGATAATTATTTTAGGTGTTTTTATGAGTTTTAATAAATATTCTCAATGTATGTTATACCAAGTGGCATTATGACTTATGAACATTATAACTAATGTTATTATGATTGTTATTAATGGTTATGATGTTTAAATATTATGGTTGACAAAATTATGAATTTTGTTTTCATGCAATGTGTTTATTATTCATTTTGAAAGTAGTTAAATGAAAATATGCTAAAGTTTTTATGCAACTTGAACCGCACCCCCTTGAATGATGTGCAGACGAAAACTTTCCAAAACTTTGCATGTATGCCCTTTAAATTCTTGTGAGTTTCCAGAAATATACGGAATATTCTCATCTTTTTACATCATGCCTATTAGGGTTCCGTAGCCAACTAGGAACCCTTATAGTTTCGCCATGTCCGTCTGTCCGTCCGTCCGCAGCTTAGATCCGTGATCATTAGTACTAGAAATTTGGTATGAGTATGTGTATGTATCACACGCCGACAAAACGGTACCTACAATAAAAACTCCTCTCGTACACCTAAAGGGGGGGTATCGTTGAATAGGCCTTTTAAAAATAGTAGGGGTCTTCAAACATTACTTTTTGATAAAGTCAGCAATTTTGTAAATATTCGCTCCGGAAATCAAAAAAATAGCGTCACCCCTTTCTCTAACTTTTCAACCACGGGTCAAAAAATTATGGAAAAATTCATGAAAATGAGGCCTTATAAGTACCTACTTTCAATGAAAACTATATTGAATAAAATCGGTCGCGGTCGAGCCGTTTTTGAGTTATCGCAGCATTTCATAATTTTCTTTAAAAGGACGTAAGTTGACTTCCAGAAGGTAATAAGTAATTACAGTTAAGAGGCCTTATTCTTTTTAAAATTTATTTTTTTCATATTATGACAAATATATTGATAATTTCAACCAAATTTTTGAAGTGAATAATACTTTTCTCCGAGTTCTAGGTAGTAACGTAGCTATTTCATGCTTTTATTGCGTACAGTCGAAAATAAGTTGAAAAAACTATTTTTTTGCGTGAATTTTGTCAATTTCGAGTACTTTTTGAAACAAAAATTATCAATGAAAAATTCAAAATATAGGTTTCAAATATATATCAATAAACCCCAATAGACCTGTTCTAGGTAGTAACATCAATAATATGTTAAGAAACATGTTTGATAATAGAGAAAAATGTCTAAAACAATCAGCATTTTAAAAGGAATAAGGCCTGTTAAGTAACAACTTTAGCTTTTACAACCTTTTTATAGAGCTTGAAATCTTTCTCGTAATTTAAACCTCGGGCAAAACCGCTGTTTTAAGCCCGTCTATTGTGAAGGATGAGCAACTACGGAACCCTACACTGAGCGTGGCCCGACATGGTCTTGGCCGGTTTTTCTATTTAACACAACTGTGAACGCGATTTTTTTCTCATACGACAAATACAACCTACAGTAGCGGTAAAAATATCATCTTATCTGATCTGTATATTTTGTATAAAAGCTGCAACATTTCTACCGCTGCTAATGCTTTTAGAAAAAAAATAGTAAGCCCATTTTAATTTTAGCGAATAAAACGTGTAATATTTCTATTCAAATAGTTATTTAAATCAACGACGTCGACATTGTACGTCTTTTCATAAAATACACGTTATTTTACCATTTCACATTCAGTACTCTTTGGAAGTTCAAAATACAATTATAATTGTAACTACATTAAAAAAAATGATTTTAAACTGGTTATCCTCCTATCCTATTAATAATCCAAAACTTTAAATGTTTGAATATACTAGACTTTTTTCAATATAGATATTGTGATATTCAATAACGTTAATAACCGTGTGATTAACAAAATAATGGCAAATGGAGCAAAAACCCTGAGTGATTGAGTTATTCATCATTTAACCCTGCCCCTAAATTAATAAATACATAAAAATATAAGTAGCTTATTTATATGACTCAGGCAAGAAATGCGAAAGAATATCGATATATTCACCCAAACGCGTGAATTTGTACTTTTCAGGGTTCCGTACTTCAAAAGGAAAAACCCTTAGAAGCCTTATAGGATCACTTTATTGTCCGTCCTTCCGCCCGTCCGTCCGTCAGTCTAGGAAGACCACGTCACAAGAGACAGTTCCCTTAATGGTGACGCAGTATTTTTTTTCTGCTGACGTACTTTTACACACAATTCTAGCGACCGACCGCTCGTCATTCGATAACGTCCAAAAAAAACATAAATTACTTACGTTGCGAAACTTGCGAACCAGTTCAGAATCAGTCTTGTGAATGCAGTTTTTGTTTTATGCTCGCCTAGTGCCTACTACAGGAACCAACGTCTTTCAAAAGGATCACAGTGACCTTTAGTAGTAAGTTCCCGATCCGACCTACTAAAAAAAAAATAGTCGGCAGAGTTGTTACCACGCATGCACCTACTTACATGTCAAATATTGACATCTGAATTTTTAAATGTGTGTTATTTTTTCGTACCAATAGAAAATTACAATATGACTGCAAAATCGATTATAGATTTTTTTCTACTTTATTTTGATAAAATTGTCTTTTTGATAATTAATGCACATGATATCGGCGTGTATCGTGAATATCATGATGCTTATATTTTGGTAAACAAGTTTGAGTAGGTACCTAATTCAGTATGAGTAGGTACCATAACACGATGTTGCGATATATACGGTGTGCAATCCGCATCTCGGGTCGGTTATCCGACGAAGGACTTAAATAAATTAATCATTACTGTAAATATTTTTTTACTTAAACTACATTATATTATTTGGCTCAAGTATGAACCCAAACGTGGCAAACAAGTACAAATTAGCGGGTTTTACCACCTTTGATTGGGTGAAATTGGCGAACGTTTGTTGCCACTTATAGAGGCGCACATGCGTCGGTCGATCGTGTAGCCACGCCCCACGATCAATTGCGTCGTATTTGATAGAAACAACCAATAAAATGTAATTACGGCTTATTCTAAAAACGTAGTAACTCTTTATCACGTACTACGTACCTATGCACTTAGTACCTTTTTCCCGAGGGGTAAATTCCATGAAAATGCATGTGTTTTTTTTTATCTATGGTGAAAATTTTAATCTTATTTACCCCTAGACGTTTTAACCTAGAATATATCGACATTTAAATTAGCCTCATAAAAAAAACTGGCAAGTAAATGGTTACTTGAGAGGTTGGTTTCAGATACAATACTTTTTCAAAGTAACGACTTGGGATTCAGTTTAAAGAAGCTGACTTAGCATGTGTGACAAACTACTAGGAATAAAGTAAGTATTATCAAGTCCTGTGGTGGTTATAGGAACAACTTTTGTAATAAATCCGTACCTGAGAAGCATAACACTGTAAGTGCTATGTTAAATACGTATATACAGGGTGTTCGGCACATGGACCCACAATTTTTTTTGGAATATTGTTGTTGTTGTTGTTGTTGTCCTAAGGCGCCCCGGAGTTGCAGAGGGCCTTCATCAGCTCGCGCCACGCCTTTCTATCCTCAGCAACTTTTTTGGCCTCGCTCCAGCTCATTCCAACGGCTCGCAGCTCGCTCTCCACGGTGCGCCGCCATGAGTGTACAGGACGTCCGCGTCTGCGCCTTCCGTCCGGCGGCTTCCACTCGAAAGCAATGCTTGCGTTGTTCGCTCCTCCACGTCGAAAGGTGTGGCCTATCCATCTCCATTTTCGCGTCGCGATGTCCACACTTATGGGAGACTGGTGGCATATCCTCCACAGGTCGTCGTTACGCATCGTCCTCGGCCAGAATACGCGGAGAATAGACCTCAGGGACTTGATAACGAAGACTTGCAGCTTGTTCGTCAGGCCTTTAGTCACCCTCCCAGTCTCACAGCCAAACAACAATACCGACTTGACGATCGACTCGAAAAGGGAGACTTTAACACGACGAGTGAGGACGTTGGACTCCCGCACAGGCTTTAGTTGGGCAAACGCAGCCCTGGCTTTCTTTATTCTGCTGTCGACGTCATCGTCTGATCCTCCTTGGCATGTTAATACGCTGCCTAGGTACACAAACTTGGGAACAGAGTCTAGGCTTTCTCCTCTCAACGCCAGTGTACTTGTTGTGCTGGACTTAATACGCATGTCGACCGTTTTGCGTCTGTTGATACGCAGGCCCATAGCTTCAGCTTCATCTTGAAGGCTCTCAAGCTTTTTGGGATATAGTTGGGGTTATTTGCTATCTTTTCACCCTTGGACCGTGGGTCCTAAGGGTCACGGTTTTGGAGATATGATTTTTTAATGTTGTTTCTCAAATTTCCCGAAATTCCGTCTTTAAACGTTCGTAACTTTTTGGTTGATGTATGTACAATTGTTTTGTTTTGTATTTAATACTTGGCAATACACACTTGTTCAAAAATAACAGTTTTTATTCTAATTGATGGTCTCAGAGGGACGTACGAGGAATTTTATTCCATAAAAATACTGATTGTGTGAAAAAGATCCAAATTCGAAATTCAATTATGATAAAACTAAAGACAATAGAGGAAATATTTTTTTTTTTTAATTTCTCTATTTTATGACCTTTCTAACGATATGCTACACACTGATAACAAATAAATCTGAGTCAAATTACGGGGATATTCCGTCAATAGGGCGGAAATTATTATGAATTTGCGAGTACAGCAATTTGGTATAAGTATGTGTATGTATCACGCCGACAAAACGGTAAAATAAAATCTAAAACAAAAACTTTGTTTCGTGTACACATACACCTAAAGTGGGAGTGATTTTTTTTTTCGTTTTAACACTACTTTGTGGGATGTCGTTGAATAAGGTCTTTTAAAAATAATAGGGGTCTTCAAACATCCTTTTCTTTTCATAAAGTCCGCAGTTTAGTAAACATTCGCTCCAGAAATCCAAAAAATATTTTTAACCCAGACTAACACACAGAATAACAACAGTATTTCTTGACTGAAACATAGGTAACACTAATGGATCCTGGTTGTTGAATTAAGAATTTTATTATATTATTATAGACAAATAAGTTTCTGTCAAAAATGACATTTTAGTGGCAAGCTTTTATAGCCGACTGTACTTTTCTTTGGATATCCATCAAATGCTCACTGAGACGATTCTAAAGAGCCCAAGCTCAGTAGGATTGCTTTTTCTATTATAGAGTTCCTATGGCCACCTTCCGGCTCCATCATCAGATCAGCCCCTGGTACCATATTATTGTATTGTCATCAAAGTTAAGTAAGTAATTAAGTATGCAAAATTTCAGCTCAATTGGTTGACGATATCTGCTTCAAAATTGAGTTGCAAGATTTCACCCGAACAAACATACTTAGATACATACATACATACATTGCAAGTTAAATAAAAGCTTTTGATAATACGGTGAATAGAGACTAAAGTACTATGTGTGACCTTACAAACGGTCCGGTAGTTTTGAATTTTTGATATGTTGTCTAGGATGGTTAGTCAGTGCTTAAAATGCAAAATGCACTGTACATAATACACAATTCAAATTTTGTTTCAAGGATGGTTAGTTACGGAGATATGCACATTTAAAAAACAGGAAAAGTCGAATTTTCCGAATATTTCTCAAAATTCTTGGTTTAGAACGCTGTCATTCAGTTACAGACTAGTCTAGGACAAATTGGAATAGGAATTGTGCATTTTGCATTTTAAACACTGACTAACCATCCTAGACAACATATCAAAAATTCAAAACTACCGGACCGTTTGTGAGGTCAAAATCCTTTATTCACTGATTTAAAAATAGGATGAAAGTCAAGAAATATTTTTTCAATATTATTTTACTAATCCGGTAAATGTCAAGAACCTGAGTTACACAATCACCAAGTTAAATAAATAGCACTACTATTAGTAGTGTAGCATCAAGCAAAAACTCAGGAAAAGCTGAGCAAGATACTTAGATTCCGTTTAGTTTTTCTTATATAGCCATAGCCAATTGTGCTCAATCATCTTGAAGTGGGCAAGTTGGTGGGAATCGGGTTCAATGGACACCATGCCACTCAAAGTAATACAACTTGGCAGCATGCAAGGAAAGAATCCAGAATCCACCAATAGTACCTACATTTCATTTAACTTTTTGTGATATAGGTATATCAATACCAGAATTTCTGTTTAACCCAACATTTCTGTTTAGCCCTATGGTTGACTGGTAGAGAATGCCTTGTGGCACTAAGTCCGCCATTAACTCTGCCTCCGTAATGGAGCCGGTCACAAGCCCGGGTAAAAGAGGAGTGCACCGGACACATTGACATATCAGACTTCAGTTCTGATATAGCAATGTGTCCAAAAACCCCCAGGGTCAGAGGTGGGAGGACGTGCCGGAGGCCCTCACAGCCGGCTGTGGGCAGCGGGGGGTAGGTGCGGATTGGGCTCGCAAGCGGACGAGGGGAGGGGGAGTAGGATCTGAGGTGTATTCGGAAAAGGTGAAGTGCGGAGTGCGGGGAACCCCAGGATGTCACTAGTGACTGTCTTTGGGGTGAAGCGGACGCTGCATGGATCCGGATTCTGGAGTGACGCGGAAGGGAGACGGACAAGAAGGTGAGACCAGAGCGCCAGTTAGAGGTGTCTCGGGAGGAACCGGACAGAAGTTAAACAGTTGCGTCACACTAAACAACTCAGAGGCTGCTGCTTCATGCTTGCGGGACCACTCGGCACAATCGCTGTCGTGAACGACTGTGCGCAGGGGAGGTGGCGTTCGCTGCGTACGCTAAATGTAGCTGGGGGGTAGTACGGGAGCACTGCTGCCACTCTAACTTTTGTCTTCCCTTTTTCACAGTCTTTTAAAAATGGAGAAAATTACTTTTAATACCAAAAACCAAACTGCGAAAGCAGATGAGAGCGCCAGGGGCGAAGAATCAGCGGTAGGCTCGGGATTGGGAGGGAGCCCAAGCTCCTCCAATATGGAGCGAGGAGGACCCCCGTCCAGAGCAGGAGCAGAGGCAACAGGCACCCCAGATGTCCATGAGCAAATGGGAGGCCTGTCACTTAGAGAGGAGGAGCTGCTCGCGTCGCCGTCGAAGGAGTCGACTGCGGGGGCGGGCACAGCGGCAGACGAAGGGCCCTTCCACAAATACGAGTCCAAGGCGGACAAAAGGAAGGCTAAGCAGGAGAGGAGGAAGAAAGCCAAGATCGCGTTTGGTGGGGGAGAGGCTGGTGGATCAGGGGGAAACCCCCCCGCCAACCCGGCCCCCACCAAACGGGGTCTCAAGATGAAGAGGCAGAGCACGGATGAGGGGCGGTCAGAGCGTCCTCCAGCAAAGCGCCAAAATCAAGGCATGGCAGAGGCGGAGGGACCACGGAGCGTTGCAAAGGCGCACCGAGATCTCGCCGTCGCTGTATGCCGAGAGGATGGAGCTTTGGTGGACGAGGCGCTGGCGAAACTCATCCGTGCTAGGATCACCAAGCTGATCGCAGTGGACGTGCGCAGACTCATGGCACGAGAGCCCGGGGTGAGTGTCCCTCAATTCGCGACGTCGGGGCTGGTCGCGGAAGGATTCTTCCTTGTAACGCCAGTGTCAACGGAATCGAGAGAGTGGCTCTTAACCCGGGACTTCGGCGTCGTAGGAGGCCACAAGGTGGTGGCCAAGAAGCTCCGGCGGACGAGGGTGCAAGTGTGGGTCCCCGGAGACTTGGACGAGGAAGCTGATCTGTTCGTGGGGTTCTTGTGGGCGCAGAACCCAGACAAGCCGGAGCTGAGGATGGACGAATGGGCCCTTATATCCTGCGATAAACAACCAGCAGGGACCCGTGTCTGCCTGTCGGTGCCGTCGGAGGTGGAGGATACCTGGGGGAACGAGGGGACCAGGGCCCTCTACTACGCGTGCACAAAAATTCGGGCCAGGATTATAAGGGCCCAGTCGTCCAGACAACCGGAGAAGGAGGAGGAAGACAGCACTCCCACTTCAAGGAAGACACTACCTGGGCAGATGGGAGCAGGATCCGCCGACATTCAAACGGCAGAGGAGGGTATGGATGCCGGAGGTGATGCACCCACTGCGTAAGGTACAGCAGACAAAACACATATACAAATAACAAAATGAACACCACACAAAACACCACAAAAAACACACACACAACAAAAACACAAACACAAATAAGCATATGCCAAGTAAACCTACAACACTGCAAAGATGCAATGTCCGAGTTAGGACAGTACGTTGTCAGGAATAAAGTTGAAATTGCTCTGCTGCAAGAACCGTATGCATGGAGGAATAAAGTGGCAGGCCTGGGACATCTGGGGGGGGCTCTTCACTACGAAAGAAATGGTGAGCTACCCCCTAGAGCATGCATATTTGTAAGTAACAATATAGAGAACATGGGTTGTGTTATGACCTTATGTTACAGAGACCTTGTCGTGGTGGAAATATGCTTCATTGCTCAGGACGGGGAGAGGAGGAGAGTGGCGCTGGCGTCCTGCTACCTACCAAGCGAGGGCAACGCACCGACAGAGGAGCTTGAAGATGCGGTACAAATGTACCAAGGTAAGAGAGTACCCCTAATTATAGGTTGCGATGCCAACGCGCACAATGAAGTGTGGGGAAGCACCGACACCAATGGAAGGGGGGAAATCACTACTAGAGTTCATAGTAAGTAAAGACCTAGACATACTGAACGAGGGAGACACCGCCACGTTCGTAACAAGGGTAAGGAAAGAGGTATTAGATATAACGATAGCCATGGGAGGAATTACCGAAAGGATAAAAGGATGGAGGGTCGACAGGGAGGACAGCATGTCGGACCATAGGAGACTACTCTATAACATAGACTACCATATAGAGAAGATGAGGATAAGAAACCCAAGAAAAACAGACTGGGCAAAATACGAAGAAGAACTGAAGACCAATGTGCCGAAACCAAGAAGATGTACGGACATCGAGGAGCTGGAAGAGGCTGCATTGGGGCTCGAGCGAAGCATCATGGAGGCCTTCTACACAGCATGCCCTGAAAAAACAGTCCAGACTGGCAGAGGGCAACCATGGTGGAACAAAGAGCTCCAAAAGCAGAGAAAGAAAACACGTAGGGCAATGAGACAAGCCACAAAAAGGAATGACACCCAGAGCTGGGACATGTACAGAGCAACTCGGAATGCCTACAGCAGGCTGAGGGAGAAATGCAGCCGGGAAGGCTGGAGACAATATACAGAGGAGATAAATAATTACTCGGAGGGGGCAAGGGTGGTGAAACTATTAGCAGGCGATAAGGCGTGCCAGTTGGGAAGTCTGAAGGCAGGCGATAGTTTGATCACGGACCCGGGAGAGATTTTGGAAGTTATGCTGAAGGCGCACTTCCCAGACTGCAAAGAAGCCAGGGAGGAGGAAGAGGAGTCGTTAGGATACGATAAACCGGATTGGGAAACGGCCGAGGAGGTGGTAGCGGAGGAGAGACTGGCCTGGGCAGTCAAATCTTTTGCTCCTTTTAAGGCCGTTGGGCCGGACGGTGTAATCCCGGGACTGCTCCAAAAGGGCTACGATCTGATAAAAGAGCATCTGGTGGAAATATTCAAAGGCAGTATTGCCCTAGGGTACATCCCGAAAGCATGGAGAGAAGTTCGCGCCGTCTTTCTACCAAAACCAGGGAAAAAGACGTACCAAGAGGTGAAGTCATTCAGAACCATAAGCCTTTCATCCTTCGTGCTGAAAACGATGGAGAAAGTGATAGACACTTTCGTAAGAACACAAATAGGAAATAGTGGAAAGCCGCTACATGGAAACCAACACGCATATATGGTGGGAAAATCCACGGAAACGGCTCTACACAATTTGACAGTAAGGATCGAGAGATCACTGGAAGCAAAACATTACGCACTGGGATGTTTCTTCGACGTGGAAGGGGCCTTTGACAAGGCAACCTTTGAAGCGGTGGAAGAAAGCCTAAAGAGAGATGGCATAAATCCCACCATTGGGACCTGGATAAGTAAAATGCTAAGAGGAAGGGCTGTAATGGCGAAACTCGGAGGAGAAGTGAGACAGATAAGACCGAAAAGGGGCTTTCCACAAGGAGGATGTTTATCACCACTGATGTGGTGCTTACTTCTAGACTCCCTAATCGAGAGGACAAATAAAGGAGGCCTATACGTGCAAGCGTACTCGGACGATGGAGTCATACTGGTACGAGGAGTGGCACTCGATGTGGTCAGAGACATAATGAGAAGAGGAGTGATGGAAATATTAGCATGGTGTAGGGATAGAGGACTGGACCTAAACCCTGATAAAACGAAACTGATATTATTCACCAATAAGAGAAAAATAGAGAAAATGAAACCTATCAGCATTCAAGGCAAAGAACTGGAAGTAGTCAAAGAGCTCAAATATCTGGGACTCACGTTAGACAGCTCTCTCAGATACAAGACACACATAAGAGAACAATCGGCAAAGGCCATAAGAACGCTCTACCAGTGCAAGAGGGCGGTCGGAAGGAAATGGGGCCTGAAACCAGCGATGATACACTGGATTTACAAGGCGGTGATACTACCGAGAGTACTTTACGGAGCCATAGTATGGTGGCATAAGGCCAACATCAAAGAATACCATAAAGAACTATCAAAAGTACAAAGACTGGCATGTCTTATGATCACGGGGGCAATGAGAACAACGCCCACGCAGGCGATGGAAATCATGCTCGGTCTCAAGTCACTTAAAATAGAAGCGGAGAAGAGGGCCATGGAACAATGGTACAGAATGAAAGCATGCAAGGAATGGAGAGGAAGCTTTGTGGACAAGGGACACGCACTTATTCAGAGGGAAGCATGCTCGAAGATGGGGATGCTTACCCAAAACAACGATCTCATAAAGAGACAGGAGATGTTCGATAAGAAATATAGGATACACATAGGAGAAAGGGACAACTGGAAGATAGAGGTTGAACACCCCGTGACTATCTGCTTTACGGATGGCTCTCGGCGGGAATCCACGAAACTAGCAGGAGCCGGCATAGTGATACCGAAGATGGACAAAAAGGTACACATACCTCTGGGGAGGTACGCTAGCGTATTTCAGGCAGAGGTATGCGGCATAATGAGATGTGCACAAATAATAGATGAATGTTCGCAGGAAGCGGGATCTGTCGTTATATACACAGATAGCCAGGCTGCACTAAAAGCGTTAGACAAACAGACGGTAAGCTCGTCCTTGGTAAAGGAATGCAGAGAAGCCCTGAACAAACTTGGGGAACACACAAAGATTACGGTAGCATGGGTACCTGGACATCAGGGTGTAACAGGGAATGAAAGGGCAGATGAGATGGCAAGGCTAGGAGCAGAGAGGGAACTCATAGGACCCGAACCTGCACTGCCAATATCGGCAGAAGTCACGAAAGGAGTCATAGCTAGGCTAATGGAGGAAGAGGCCAATAGACAATGGCGAGAGACAACGGACTGTCGACAATCGAAGATGATACTAGGAGGCATAAACAGAAAAAGGACCAGGTATCTACTGGAACTAGGTAAGAAAAATCTCAGAGTATTAACAGCCATAATCACGGGACAGAATAGCCTTAACAGGCACCTACATATTATGGGTGTAGTAAGTGATCCATACTGCTCGCACTGTGGACAGGAGGAGACGAGTAAGCATGTTTTAGTAGAGTGTGGCATGTATGCGATAATACGCTATAGCATCTTCAGAAAAGATAAACTAGAAGAGGAAGAGCTGAGGGACATTAAACTTAAAGATGTCCTTTCCTTCTGCAGGAGAACAAGGAGATTCGAGGAAGAAGGCTGTATGGGAGCGCCGCCGGGACAGTAACCGTTGGCTCCAATTGGGAATTGGGCTGAATGAACGCAGTCAAGCGATCGACAGCCCGCCTGTTTCCGGCCGGGCGTCCCTACACCAAATCATCATCAAATCATCAAGTCCGCCATTTGTACTAGTTTGATCTGTGAAATAAATAAATTTATAAGAAAATTTAAGCTTTTTGAATAAATTTTCCATCTGTTTTATTAGTTGATTTTTCCTGGGAAAATTTGCCTTTTCCTTTTTGATAGGAAGATTTATGTTGTTGAGTTGATTTTCTATCAATTTGTTAAATATCTTGAATATATATTTGAAAATATATTTTTTTTTTTTATTTAACTCATTCATTTCCAAACAGAAAAGATAAACATACCTGTGCTAACTCAGAGCACCTTCTAAGGATTTGATATCAACAAAAAAATGACGATATAATATATTCATACCTACATACATGTTTGCAAATTCTCGATTACTATAAAAAGGTTCGATATTATGTCTGATGAAGTGGATATTTTCATCTAAACGGCAATCTTTAATAACGACGAATATGGAAAAAATGTTGATTGTATACTATAAAATCTATTTTAAAACAAACTACACATTTTAATATAGTTTATTATTTTTTTTATATTTAAAATAAGGGAAATTAAATGATATCTTTTTATTTTGAATAACATCTAGATGTTGACAGTAAACATAGATATTTTTTTTGTCGATAAGATATTTTGCTACATCACTTTAGTATCTGTGCCCCGAGTTAGCACAGGTATGAACACAAAAAATATATATTTTTATTTGTGTGTTTTGTAATGCCATATGATAAATAAATAAATATAAATATAATATACTACTACAAACATACAAAATGGATATTGGTGAAATCTGTCAGTTTATAATTTATCTGGTTTTTCCTTGCACACCCCTTAGCTGCACAGCTGAGGTTTAGTAGAAAAAATAATTTACTAGGGAAATCATTGAAAGCAGATGCAGGTTTTCCATTAATAGCTTGTCTGTGCCAAAAGCTTTTAGCTACACATACACTTATATACTTAATTGTTATAAACACTTTTAGAAGCATGGATGCTATAGCACATTGCATAGTTTTTGGCTTTGGTTGGCCTATGAGACACTGCCTGTTATTGTCCTCAAACATGTTAGCTCAATACACTTTAAATGTTTTTGAAACTAGTGCTACACTTTCATTTAAAAAGATGACTTTGGCAAACATCCTAATTTAAGGCTGTTTAGCCTTATGGCCATAAGATAAGACTGTGTCAAACACAGTTACCCTAACTATTTAACTTAGTGTCACACTCACAGGATTAGTATTTAGTATGGGTAGTCTACTTAGTTAAAAAAACATTGTTAGACAAAAAAATACTTCACAAATTGAAAATTATACATTAGTGAAGCAAATTCAAAAATATGAATCAACATAATGATTAGATTGGAAAAATGTTGTCTTCCAGTTTCTTGAAACTGCTACTTTGTATAAAATAAAAAAGTAATACTAAACTAAACTGGACAGTAATAAGTAAGTCAAGCCTTAATATTTTACTTAACTTATAAGTAAAGTGTAGGTACTCACCATAAATTCCAAATTATATTTATTGTAAGGTCCTTTTGTTCTTCATAAAGCCATTTCACATTCATCACAGTCCAAGTTCATTCATTACACTGCACAATTAAAAAAACACACTGAATTCCATTGAGTATAAAAAAATACTATTTACACTTAAAATCAAGTTCCAATAGCACAGTGGTATTCTAAAAATACTTCAATGTGATAAAAGGGTATGAATGTGTTAAATACATAGAGCAAGAGCGACACAATGACAATATGTACATGTTGATTCTGGATCCGGATTATCCACTGTACTACGGCAAGGATCGACCTCAAACTCGGCTCTGTTACGGATTATAACTTGATTTACACAGTAAAAGTGTGAATATAATCAAAATAAGTCTGTATAATCATCGAAAACCAAAAACTATATTTAATTATATTTCCGATAAGACACTTATTTACCGTGTTGACATCTACATTTTAATCAACTTTAGATTTAAGCTTCTAAACGTAATCAAAACATTGAACAAACAAATCGAATCTGCATTAAATACATACATTGCGACAAACTACGTTGGTGGAAAACTAACACTAGAAAGTCGACACAACATACTCCGTATATTTCTTGAAAAGATCGTGATTAAGCACGAAACATGTCAAATTTCACTCAATTTAATATCTCAAAAACTTTCGCGCCTAACAAGGCCACACTGTAACTTTTGGGTTCTTTTTATTACAAAATACAAAACAAAGTCACATAACACAGCGCACCATTCGACTTTATGCCATCCATTGCTACCACAGATAACCACTTTCAAGTAAACACATTAATATACGTCATTTTTTGCTCACTCGACGACCGAGGAGCTCACATTATGCGACAGTAAAATACTGTGCCTGTAACTGGTAACATCAATATCGAATGATAGAAATCGTTTTACTGACGGTTGTTATTAAATAAAGACTTGGCTTAAAGGTCTAGTTACCAGGCCATAAAATTCCCAAAAAAAAAAAAAAAATAGAAATCGTTTATGTAGTATTTTTTATTACTAGACTATTTATGTTTCCTATTGTCTAGTGTATTAAACAAAAATTATTAGTCTGGCTCAAGAATCTTATATGTCTGGCTGATGAAATATTACTCAAAGCTTTGGCGGGAAATTTAAAAAATCTGTGGCTGGTCACACTTTGTGTAGTAGGAATTATAGTTTTGATACTAGAAAATACTTTTGATTTGCTATGCACACGTAAGGTACCTAAGGAAATCACTTTTCGAACTTTACAGGTGGTAGACTTTTTGTTAATATATCTGCCAGTTGTGATCCTGTTGGACAATATTTAACAGTGATCTGATTTCATTAGCCAAATAGCGGATTGGTTGTCAACCTTCATTTCAATTTCTAACTTTTCTCCTGTTATTTCATGAATTAAGTCTCTTACGAACAGTAATTCTTTACAGCATTCTGCTGCCGCTATAAACTCTGCTTCTGTACTGCTCAGCGCAACAACTGATTGCTTCTTGGGGCTCCATGCCACTGGTCCACCGTTCAGCCAAATCACGAAACCAGAAATACTTCGTCTAGTATCTGGATCCCCAGCGAAATCAGAATCACAATATCCTCGGAGCACTTTATCACCTTCAGAAAAGTGAATACCTTTGTCTGTTGAACCTTTAAAAAAAATTAAAATTTGTTTGGCATTATTTAAATCATTTAAATTTGGATAATTCTGATGTCTCGAACAATAACCTACTTGGAAACTTATATGAGACTTGATGTCAATTTTGACAGACGGATGTTGCTCTATCAAAATAGTTGGAGATCTTACCTCTTTGGCTGCATTCATGTTAAAGTTTATTATTTTATCACTATATGTCTTTTGATAAATTTTAATCCCCTGTTCCTCTCTTTTTATATCTAAACCAATGTAGTTAGTAACTTCGTCACAAATTCTTAGCTCAAAAGCTTTTCCAATTGTTTTTATTACAAGTACTAGATC
This sequence comes from Apotomis turbidana, assembly GCA_905147355.2. Taxonomy (NCBI): domain Eukaryota; kingdom Metazoa; phylum Arthropoda; class Insecta; order Lepidoptera; family Tortricidae; genus Apotomis; species Apotomis turbidana. The sequence continues at coordinate 15,770,312 of LR990288.1, read as the reverse complement.
CTCTTCTTTTTCGCCGAACACTAAGCCATCATCTACATATACAGCTAACAAGATTTTTCTCTCACCCTCCATAACAAAAATGCATTCATCCAATTTCAGTTGTTTGAAACCCATTTTTGATAAGAATTCTGTAAATTCGATATTCCACATAAGTGGGGCTTGTTTCAACCCATATAAGCTTTTGTTTAATTTGCAAACTTTGCCATCTTTACCATTGTAACCTTTAGGTACTTTCATATAAATGCATTCTTTCAAATCTCCACGTAAAAAGGCTGTTTTTACATCAAACTGCTTCATTTTCAAATATTTGCTTGCTGCAATTGATAATAGTACTCTCAGCGAAGTATTGTTTATTACCGGACTGTACACTTCATCATAGTCTATTTCATATTTTTGTTGGAAACCTCTTGCAACTAATCTTGCTTTATACCGACCATCTGATTTGACTGTAAATATCCATATACTCGTTACTAATTTTCTGCCCTTTGCTTCTTTTTCATCAACAAATGTCCACGTATTATTTTCTTCTAATGATTTAATTTCTTCATTTATTGCCTTCTTCCATTTATCCTTTTCTTTGGATTCGGTTTCCTCCTCATAGGTCAACATTGAAGCTTCAGTGTCATAATTCATTAAGTAATCTTTATATCTTTCAGGCATTCGCCGTTCTCTTGGAAGTTGGATTCTTCTGTTCCCATTTTTTACTTCAACATTCTCTTCAATTTCAATTCCTGCTGCATTTCCTCCTGCTCCATTATCTTCATTGCTAATATCATAAAATTCTTCATTTCCATCAAAATAAATCTCATTATCAAAATTTAAATCATTTCCAAAATTATCAGTTTTCTCTTCTTCTTTCATCATGATTGTATTTACATTAATTTATTTCCCCTTCATTTGTTTCAACTTCATTTATTTCGCCTTCATTTATTTCAACTTCATTTATTTCGCCTTCATTTGTTTCAACTTCATTTGTTTCGCCTTCATTTATTTCACTTCTGTCGCTTTCACTGCTCAACCTTCTCAACTGAACTCCTTCTCGAAACTCATTTTCAATAATAACTTGTATTTTCACCTTCTCGTAACTCATTTTCAATACTTCTTCTCATATTATCACCTTCTCGACCACCTAATTCATTACTATTATTTCTTCTTACATCTCCTCTTCCATTTCTTGATTTTGTGTTGTGCCCTCCGTGACTACTTCTTGTTCTTTTTCTTCTAAATGCCAAAGTCCTCCAATTCTTACATTGTTATCATTTCCATTTAAATATATACCTTGTTCTGCTGTTATTATTTGTTGCTCTTATTATTTTTTTCTCATCGTCCACCCATATTTTGTAGCCATGTCTTACGTATCCGACCAGAATTCCTTTGTTATATCTTTCGTCAAGTTTTCGTATACCTGAATTAATTTTGTAGAAAACTGTTGAACCAAATCTTCTGATATTTGATACATCTGGTTTGACATTAAACCACATTTCTGCTGGTGTTTTATCTTGTCCTTCTGTAGGACTTCTGTTGATCAGGAAACTTGCTGTCATTAAGGCTTCACCCCATAGATAATTCGGGACACGGCCGTCAAACATTAATGCTCTCGTTCTCTCCATCAGAGTCCTGTCGAGTCTTTCTTTCAGCTTTTCCATTTAACTGTGAATGAAACTTTTGAATTGCACCATAAAACTAGGTTAATGTTCGAGTATTCACGACCATTATCACATCTTATTTTCTTTGTTTTTTGATTGAAATGATTTTCTGCCAATATCACAAACTGTTTCACTTTGTCAAATACTTCACTTTTGAAGGTGATTAAGTACACCACACAGAAATGTGTATAATCATCAAGAAATGTTATAAAATATTTTTTATTGTCCCAAGTGGGAACTTCAATAGGACCGCAAACGTCAGTATGGATTATTTCTAAAGGAAATTTGGCTTAAACTCTATTGTTTTTGAAAGGTTGCCTAGTCATTTTAGCTTTAATGCAGATTTCGCAAAAATTGTCTGGATGTTCCCCCCCAATTTGGATAACATTCACCAGCTTGGCTAGACGAGGCACATCAGAAACGTGACCTAGCCGACGGTGCCAGATATTGGCGCTTTCTGTAAGCATAGCTTCGCGAATTAAACTAGCAGAAAATTCTGTTTCGTAAAGACCGATTCTTGATTTGTATCCAGTTAAAATAATTTTGTTATTTTTCTTTATAAATACCTTATTTCCAACGAATTGTACGGACCCATCATGATCTGTGATTGAACTGACAGATATCAAATTTCTGGAGACTTCCGGAACATAAAGTACATCTTCCAGCTGAAAGTAAGTGGTATTGACTGTACCTTTGGCTTGAGCGACGAGATTTTCTTGATTTGCACATTTAATGTCAACGTTTATTGTACGGGAATCTTCGATAACTACTATGAGCGAGGACAAAAACACAGCAGCTAGACACAAGAATATATTGACAACTAACTATAACAATGGTACTTCAAAAAATAGACACATAAACATAGACAATATAAAAACTTATATAAAACCTCAACATCATCCCCCCCGTGTAGCGTAGCTACACAGCTTCTTGCTGGAGCACAGCCAGCTTCCTGGTGGGTCTCCTCAGTATGCCGCCTTTGGTAGCAACATCAGCCACTCGGACAATTCCGTCTCTGCCCGGATGCACTGCCAGTATCCTGCCCATTGGCCAAACTCCTCTTGGCATGTCTGGATCAACCACTAGCACCACGTCGTCTACCTTTAAGTTTTCATACTGGGTTCCGTGACGCTTCTTAGGTTTGAGACTAGGCAGATACTCTTTTAACCATCTGCTCCAGAAATGCTCTGAAAGCCGAAGAACTTTCTGCCATTCTTTCCTCAGTGAGAATACTCCGTCATCCAAGTGAACTGGTAACTGTTGATTCGAGGAAGCTCCAATTAGAAAATGGAATGGTGTAAGAGCCTGGCACTCCTGATTTTCAGTGACGTACGTCAGGGGCCTCGAGTTCACTAGGGCCTCTGCCTCTAGCAGCAGGGTGTGAAGCAGCTCTTCTCTAGGTGCTCTTTCCTTTAAAGTCGCTTGAAGGGCAGTCTTTACCGTCTTCACGAGCCGTTCCCAACAACCTCCCATGAACGGTGACGCAGGTGGTATAAAGCACCATTCAATTTTCTTGCTCGCAGCATATTCTTGTACCGCGCTGTTATGAAACTCACATAAATGGCGGTTAGCTCCAACAAACGACGTGCCATGGTCGGACAGAATCTTAAGCGGCAGTCCGCGACGTGCAACAAAACGACGTATACTCATTATGGCAGAATCCGCTGAGAGACTAGTGACGATCTCAAGGTGTACTGCTCGCGTCGTCATGCAAGTGAAAAGAGCAATCCATCGCTTTTCTCTCCGGCGGCCGACTGACACTTCGACGGGGCCAAAATAATCTAGGCCAGTGTTCGTAAAAGGGCGTGTATGGTGATCAAGGCGCACGTCCGGCAAGTCACCAGTAGGTGGGATTTGAGGTGATGCTTTTCGTTTAATACAATAGGAGCATCTTCTTGCAATCATGCGTACTTCACTACGGCATCGAAAAATCCAGTAATGCTGTTTAAGTTCGTTAATCACCAATTCGTTAAACGCATGTGCAGCTCTCACGTGGTAGTGACGTATAAGAAGACGTACGGCAGGATGACGGCCATTCAAGATGATAGGGGACGTGGTGGCGTAATCAACGTTCTTCATGTGCTTTATACGGCTGTCCAATCTGAGCAGGCCATCCTTGTCGAATATCGGGCAGAGCGGGTGCAGTTTGCTAGACCTGGGCAAAGGCTTGGCGTCGTGGAGTAATGCGATCTCTTCACCAAAGCTGTCAGTCTGTGCTCTTTGCAAAATGGCCACTTCAGCCTTTCGGACCTCTTCAGCGGACAGTGGTAAGAGCTGGTTGGAACAAGCGTTAGTAGTATTTTTGGAATTTGGAGTGTTATGTGCCAAAAGAGACCGAAACTTGTGCGCGCACTGGAAGACGCGCGCGGTCGCGTGAATCAGACGTAGCCTGCACTCACTAAAGCGTGAGGGGTCGGACACAACCGATAAAGGTTTATGCAGAATAGTTAAACCTACATGTACCTTGGACTCCTTGGAGGGTTTTAGTTCTTCCAAGGTAGATGTAGTTTCAGACGAGCGCAATGGTTCTTTAGGCCAATCACAAGATGGCAGTAATAAAAAATCTGGTCAAGAGAGCCACCGCGTCAAGTCAGTGTCAGAATCTTTCAATCTTGTCGCATCGTCTGCGACATTCAAGCCACCTGGGACGTATTTCCAGTCATTGACGTTTGATATTTCCGTGATTTCTCCAACGCGATTCGCTACAAATGGCTTAAATGTTCGCGCATCGCTCCGAATCCAACTCAGAACTGTAGTTGAGTCTGACCAAAAGTGAATTGAATTCGGTTGGATATCATGTCCGGTACACAAAGTATTGGCAAATCGAGCAGCAATAAGGGCCGCTTGGAGCTCTAAACGTGGTATAGAAGCGGGTTTCAATGGGCTGAGGCGTGCTTTTCCACCAATGAGAGACAACTTCACAGGCCCGTTCGAAAATGTGAAACGCCAGTATGCAACACACGAGTATGCTTCTTCACTTGCGTCTGCAAAAACGTGAAGCTGCCTATCACTAATGCCCTCACCCTGGAATCCGCACCTGTACCAGCGAGGAATTTTGAGGTTTGATATCATAGCCAGTTGTCGAGACCAAGTCAACCATTTTTGAATTGCATCTGGGTGCAGCTCGGTATCCCAATCAATACCAGTTCTCCATGTTTGCTGGAATAAAATCCGACCTTGAATTACCAGCGGAGTTAGGAGGCCAAGAGGATCGTAAACACACATTAAATACGACAATACCTTACGTTTAGTTAGTTTCTGGTTTTCAGAAATTGGGGAACCATTGCGGAAACTAAACGTGTCGCTTTGAGGATGCCAAATAAGTCCTAAAGTCCTGACAAAGGTTTCAGGCCCTACGTGAATATTATCGGGTGGAGGAGCGCGCAAATCTTCAGGAACATCGGTAAGTGCGGATGGTACGTTGGATACCCAACCTCGCATTTCCATTCCTGCAGCTTTGTGCACTGTCACTATATCAGCTGCGAGTTTTGAGGCTTCTTGTGCGTCATCCAAACTACCCAGGAAATCGTCCATATAATGGTCATGGATGACAGCTTTGGATGCCGCGGGGTATGACTTCTGCAATTCTTGAGCGTTCCGATTCTTGATATATAAAGCTGTGCACGGACTACAGGCGGCGCCAAAAATTACAGAAGTCATCCTGTATTCCGTCAAATCACAGCTGGGAGTCTCTCTCCAAATGAACCGTAAAGCATCGCGGTCCACCTCCCTTATCCTGATTTGAGGAAACATTTCCTTCACGTCAGCTGTCATAGCAATGTAACCTTCACGAAAACGGAATAAAATATGCAGCAATGGTTGCAAAAGATCAGGTCCGGGCAGCAGAAGCGAGTTTATGCTGACACCCGAAGTCTTCGCAGCTGCATCGTGTACTACACGAAGTTTTTTCTTTTGTGGATGTACAACAGGAAAATGTGGTAAATACCAACGAGAAGTTTTCTGTATATCGTTTAAATTTATAGTGTCTCGGTAGGTGTCGCTAGGGCACTCCTCAGCGTAACCTTTTCCTATCATGTTGTTTATAAAATCGCAATAACCTTTTTTGAAGACTGGGTCGCGAGTCATGCGCCTTTCTAGGCCCAGAAATCTCGATAAAGCGTGAGGATAGCTGTCAGGTATGTTTGACGTATCCTTGCGCCACAAAAGGCTGACTTCAAACCTACCTGACGGCAGACGCCTGGCTGTAGTGTCTAAAATGCCTAAAGCGTATTTATCTTCATCGGAAACGGTAGTTTCAGGCTTAGATATCTATAGAATCAAGGCTAAAATAATCCTTGACAAGTTCGTTCATGGCGGAATCGCCACCGTCGTCAACAGAAACGTGGTTTATGAAATGCACAGGTTTTGTCCAGCTGCTGGACCTTCCGTGGACAGCCCAACCTAAGGCGGTGCGTGTACCTATTGGCTGACTTCTGGAACCTTCACGTACCTCACGGCTAACTGTCAAATACCAGTGCTCAGCACCGAGCAAAATCTTAGGCGTTGCATCAGTAAATGTAAGTTCATCGATTAAGTCAGTTAGATGCGAATATTTAGACAAGTCATTTCGAGTGACAGTTTGTGTAAACAATGAGAGTGAGTCCATAGCCTTAGCATTATTTACCAAAAATGTCTCGGAACAATGTTTGCCTTTAATGGAAAAACTCACATGTTGAATCGGTTTGTGTGTTGACATTCCGGCAACTCCGTCAACTTTGATTGACTCCATGGGGCCTGATGCTCCTATTTGACGTGCCACCTCCGAGTCGATCAGGGTCGCAGAGGATCCGTCATCAAGTAACGCAAAAGTGACATATTTTCCGCAAGGACCGCTCACTTCAACTGGAACTACCTTCAAGTATACACGTGTCGGTGTGGGTGACATATTGCCACTTGTGTGTGATTCAGTAATGTTAGATATTGTCACAGTTTTATCAGTGTCGTTGTGTTCGCTTACGACGTTGTAAGAAGGAGTCGAAGACTGATCAGCAGTTCGGGACGTTTGCGGCGTCGACGGCGGATGCAGCAGCGGGTTATGGAAGCGCTCACATCCGTTGATACCACAGCGACCAATCCTACAAGTCTTCCAACGATGATTTTTCGATTTCAAACACTTATAACAAACTTTAGCATCGCGCAACCAGCGCCATCTATCATCTAATGTCAGAGCCTTAAATTCTTTGCAATCAGTTAGTTTGTGTTTGTTATTACAGTAACGACATAAATCAGCATTACAACCGCGTGTCGATGTGACGTGAACATTTTCACGACGTGTAAAATTGGGTGTAAAATTGTTGCCGACTGTACCGGGTCGTTTGTTGTAGTCTGACGTAAAAGCACCAGGACGCTTAGCGTAATCAGGAACTAAACCAAACCTATTGTGCTTCACAGCCTCCACGTCGAGGAACGCAGACAATAATTGTATTTTTGGTATAGACTGATCACTACGATACGCAAAATCTTTCCACTGACTGTACAAAATAGGCGTCAATTTACTCAACACAGAGTGAAATAGTTCTACTGAATAAATGTGTTCTTTCTGATCTAAATTGTTGATGACTGCTATACAGTTACGTAGTCTACACGCAAAATGGTTCAACTCTCTTTGGTCAAAGCTTAGCTTGGGAAGACTCCGCACGAGGTTGATTTCATGCAGCACGATCATCTCGGGGAGCGCGAACGTCTGCTCCAGCATGTCGAGCACTTCCTCGGGACGTTCGGCCGTGTACAGCAATGACGACACGCTCTCCAGGGCTTGGCCGCGCAGCGCGGTAGTCAAGCGCACGAGATTTTCTGCGGGTGTAAACAAATGTTGAGTGTTGCGGTAAGTACGTTTAAACATTAAAAACTCGGTAGTTTTACCGCTAAACGGAGAAAGTTCTAGCTTATGCGAACATCTGTGCGAATATAAATTCGGTTCCGCTTGTTTTGACATTAATAAATCTTTATTGTAATTTGGGTCAACTGACGGCCGTGTAAATGACATCGCATTTTTTGACATCGATGGTTGAAATAACTGTTGCGACTTGTCATTTATTGGAATTTCAAATGTCACGGGTTTTTTATAAACATTGGGCCGAATTTCATGAATTTCTGGTTGATTCGGTAATGAGAAACGTTCAGTATTGTACTGAAATTGAGTATGAGTTGTTGTGTTTGCCGGAATATCGTAACGAGTGTTATTCTCTCGAGAGAAATATGGTACGCTCGAATCGTTTACGATATTTCGTTCGGTAGTACTACGGGCAAAGACTAAATTTCTCGCGGGTTCAGGAACCATAGCAGTAGCGTCCTCTCGCGGCAACAAAGGTATAGAAAGGTCCGCGTTTTTATCGGTAGGATGACTACCATGGTTCACGTCGTGAACCCAAGATGCAGTACGAGAATATTTACTGACCGAGCGTGTGGAAGCGTCGTCGGCCTCCTGCGCCGCCAATGTGGCTTCCAGTTCAAGCTCTTCAATTTGCCTCACCTGTTGAATAAGCTTACGTTCGTGTTCTAAATGTTTTCGGGTGAGCTCCTGCTCGCGTGCGATGTGTGCGAGTTTTTGCTCACGTTCGGCACGTTCTCGTTCGAGTTGTTGTTCGCGTTCGGCACGTTCTCGATCGAGTTGTAGTTCGCGTTCGACACGTTCTCGTTCCAGTTGCTGTTCGCGTTCGAACAACTGCTGTTCGCGCTCGATGCTGCGGCGGGCCAACTGTGCCTCCGCGGTCAGTCTACGTGCCTTTATTGTGGCCGACGACCGCGAAGACCCCGACAAGCGCGACCTGGAACTTGGCGAAATATTAACGTGTTCCGCACCCGTTGCCAAGCACTCGCGAGGCGTCCCGGGGCCAGGATTGCGAGGCGCGGGTGTAACAGTGGCATCGGTAACAGCAGTGTCCTGTTCTGGGGACTTACCGAGCCCACCCGCGACGGGCAAACCTGACTCCGAGCGAACCTCGCTCGCGCCGGTTTTCAGCATCCGCTGCTTTGTTTTTAATCGCGTGTTCATCTAAACCGTGAGAAGGACCAAAATTGTACGGGAATCTTCGATAACTACTATGAGCGAGGACAAAAACACAGCAGCTAGACACAAAAATATATTGACAACTAACTAAAACAATGGTACTTCAAAAAATAGACACATAAACATAGACAATATAAAAACTTATATAAAACCTCAACATTTATCTTTTCTGTAAAATTTATAATATCTTTTTTAAAGAACATGTGTGAGGATGCGCCTGAGTCAATGATAGCTTTTATATTAATATTATTGTGATATTCCTCGCTTACCAGGCTGTAATTACGACAATATTTCTCAATGTGGCCTTTTCTGTTACATTTTCTGCAAATCTAAGCAGAAAAACACTCACTGGAAAGATGACCAGCTCTATTGCAAATACTGCACCTTTTACTTTCACAAAACCTGGCAATGTGTCCTAGTTTTCCACAGTTGTAGCATTTCTTCTCATGCCCTTTGAAAACTTCATTCGCTGGTAACGGAATCTCAATAACATTTTGTTCGTTTCTTTTTAATTCCTTTTGTAAACTTTCTATCAAAATATGTATAGTTTGGTTATTTTGAGGAGATATTTCCCAAACGGTTCGGAAATAATTTAAACTTGTCGATTGCGTTAACCACTCGAAGCTTCTCCGTAAACTTGAATGCTACGGTGTCAGAGGGACAGCGTATGATTGGATAAAGAGTTACTTGCAGGATAGGGCTCAATGTACCGAAATTACTAGATTTACCAAATTAAACAACAATATTATAAAGCAAACATATGGGTCAGAATATAAACCGAATCCTACTGGTATACCGCAAGGGAGTATCCTTGGCCCGCTTCTTTTTCTTCTCTACATCAACGATTTGCCCAAAGCAACTGTCCAAAAGAGTATCTTATTTGCAGATGACACGACTTTGGTAATAAAGTGTTTTGATAGTATAACTTTTAAGCAAATTGTTGAAAAATCTCTAGCTGACATAATTAAATGGCTGAATATGAATGACTTGAGTATTAATATTAATAAAACAAAGTATATGCAATTTCGTTCGTACAACTCTAATGGGCTTCCAATGACAATAAAATACAATAATGATAATGTGGACGAAGTATTATCTTTCAAATTCCTTGGTGTCATAATTGATCAGCATCTGAACTGGAAAGAGCACGTAGATCAGGTTTGCAATAAGCTCAACCGGTTTGTGTTTGCTCTCCGTAGGCTAAGAAACACCATGTCATTAGAGGCCGCCATCACGGCCTATCATGGGTATGTGTCATCCGTTCTCTCTTACGGGTTAATACTGTGGGGTAACTCTGTGGATGTGGATAGAGCTTTCAAAATTCAAAAGAAGTGTGTCAGGGCCATCTGCAATGCTTGGCTTGACGATAGCTGTATACCCTTATTTAAAAAATTAAACATACTGCCATTGCCTTGCTTATATATTAGAGATATGTGTATGTTTGTCTGCAACAACCGCTCATATTTCAAAAAACGTGGTGAAATAATGCACAGGCAAACCAGACCGCAAGTCATGAGTCAGTTGTATAAACCTCGGGCTCGCAAGGCGATATACAGCAGAAACGTGTTCAACATGTGTATAAAACTGTTTAACAACTTACCTGATGAAATAAAGCTACTACAGGGTAACAGTTTTAAACACAGGTTGTCCACTTGGCTTTTGGACAAGTGCTTTTATAGCGTAAAAAGCTACTTAGACTCCACTTCACAACAATTTTAAATTGGTTCCTTATGGTTTACTCTTCTCACTGCTTTTCTTTTTATTTTTATTTACTTTTTAATCGGACTCGGATTGTTTGCTTATTTTTGTACTTTTTGACATAGTGCCATAAAACTGAAATTAGTAAATAGTAGGTATGTTTAATGGACAAATTATTTAATTTATTATTTAAGAATATATCATAATTAATTATATCGTAACGTGCGTGCATTTGTTTATATTTGCATGCCTGCATGCAGGCTGGATACATGGAACTGTATTGCTTAGATTATAAGACCTCATTTGTAACTACCTGTATTCTAGCAAATAAACGATTTGATTTGATTTGATTTGATTTGAGAATGGATAATACCTTCTGTATTAACATCTGATCAGATATTTTATTATTTGTTGATTTACTAATATCTTTTCGGACGGCTATGGACCAGACTGGCAAGAAATAAAAAAGAATGGAGAAAGTTAGAGGAGGAGGCCTTTGCCAAGTGGCAAACAGATACATAAATGTTAAAATATAAAGAAAAATAAAAAATAAGATGTAAACTGAAATCTGAATAAAAGGCTTATATTATTATTTTATTAATATCTTTTAAAGTGTTTCCGCTGAAATTATAGTTGTAGAATTCTATGACTTTCGAATGACTATCTTTATCTGAATTGTAATTGAATACAATGTCCATTTTTTTTTAAATATCGTCCGTTGTTTGACAATTAATGACATAATGCAAAAAATCTTCATGGATTGAATTCATAATATAAAATCGAGCTTTTGAATCATTAGTTCCTTCATCTTTGTTGTCAAGTCCTGTCGCTTGTATAAAAAGTTGAGTTAGTTTCCTCCAACTTTGGTAATTTGTAGATGCATTCAATTTATTCGGACTGTCCCTTATTAATAAATTTGTACGTACGGTTTGTTTTGTGAAAATATTATGACAAGACGGTTGCTAGAAAAACAACTTCTGTTACTGGTTGCTAGGCTTATTTTTATATAAGCAATGGCTAGCTTCTTCGGGCTAAAACTTTAAAACACAAAGCACTGAATCTATAATGCGCTTGTGGTACCCATACCCTTTTAAAGGTTGAATCAAAGGGCCTTGGCAATACAAACTGTTATATTTTCAAGCACAACACATATTAATATAATAATCTTCTATAATACAATACACATGTCTATTAAGATGTTTTCTATTCAGCAGCCGTCAACGGAGTGAATCAAAATAAACATTCAATTTGATACCTGTCACTAGATTTGAATTAGTATCAATCTAGAACCTTAAAATGTCGATTGCCAGTCTCTCATGACACATATGTTTACATCGGGTGCGTAACGGTCGATATAACAACTTTTGATATATAATTGTTCGATATAACGATTAAGGGATATAATGTACTTTTGTTATAACAATATTTGCCATAATTCTGAAGTGATCTAAATATCATCAGGTTACAGATAAGTACTTTGCCAAATTTCAACTCGATCGGAATGTTATAACTAGTATAAAAAGTATCAAAATTATTTATAGAGGATCCACCTACTAAATTGTTTATATCATAGACAATTAGTGATACCACAAGGAAATATCTGTCACATTATTTTGCTAGACTTTCTATGAGCAGCGAGCAGCGGTGGTCTATTATCAAATCAAGAAGTAATAGACATTTTCAAATGACGGGTAAATTGTCAAATAAATTGCATTTTAAGCAATCGCTTTAATAGATAATAGAAGTGTCATGGTCGTGTCTATGAAACTGTCATGGCGGAAGACAATGTCAAAATGTCATAATTTGGCAGAAGTGAATTTGTTTGTCAGATGATTACGACAAAATAATTCGCAAATACTGAAAATTCACATATTATAAACCTGTTGGGACAGATATTATTGATCTTTTTAAACTGTTTCGGTGTTAAACAGTAAAAATGGGAAAAGGGTTTAATAATTACATGTGTAAAAAGTTTTTCCATCCTGCTTCGAGAGACAACTTGAAAAGAGTAAGTTACTTATGTTATCATATTATTTTAAGCTGTACCCATGTTCCAGAAATTCCTATGTATTTAATGATAATCAATTACAACAAATTCATGTTACATACTTTTAACACATTAATGAAATGAATTAACATTGGAACATTAGTTGTTACTGTACTTGTAGTAGAGTAATGAATTAGTCTATATAATTGGTAAATTTCAGGTATGGATGGCAGAACAGAAAACAGATGCTTACAAGAAAAAACAAGAGGAATTAAAAGTTCAATATGAAAGAGAGCAAGAACTGCATGAAAACAAGTAAGTCAATTTAATAATATTTATACATTTTGTGTTGTTAGTGGCTCACAATGAGACACAACACTTAACATGTTTTTATTTTGTTTTAGAGCCTTATTAAGCAAAGAAAGTAAGGACAAATTGAGTTTAAACTTTATGTATGAACCTCCACCGGGTGTGAAGAAGGAGCGAGAAAGGGAGGACAATGAACCAGAGTACAAGTTTGAGTGGCAGCGGAAGTACAATGCACCCAGAGAGAGCTACTGCAAGGGTGACAATGAAATCAGAGATCAACCATTTGGTATTTTGGTCAGGAATGTGAGATGCATCAAGTGCCACAAATGGGGTCACATCAACACTGGTAAGACAAGGTTTATATGCAACTTATGTTGTCCCATGTACCAAATTTGAATTTAAAACTTTATGATATTTTAATTGAAAGTTTGAACTCAATTAGAATTTGTACTATATGAAGTATGGTCATCATCAAGTAGTTAAAAGCAACCTAAGTAGCATAGATGAATGAATATATCTTTATTCCAAAAACAGTAAGGATTTGTTGCAATATATTACCTTCAATTATACTTTAATTTTTACCCATAGCAATTGGCAAACCTGTATTGATTCTGCAATGCCAAATAAAAAATCAGGCATTTAAATTTTATACTAATAATTTTTATTATTTTTGCAGATAAAGAGTGTTCCATGTATTCCCTATCAATGAGTGAGGCTCGAGCACTCCAGGCTTCTGCATCAGCCCCTGAAGAGGAGGAGGAAAAGCCTGACGTCCCCACTCTGATGCAGCATATGAGAGATTCAGGTTTAGTGATGAAGCCTGGCGCTTTACCTCTTGCTGCCACCAAGATAGAAGACAGTGAGGGCTCCGGTCTCACAGAAATGGACTTGATAAGCCAATTATCTAAAAAACAAAAGAAGAAGCTGCTGAAGTAAGACATTTATCATACTGCACATTCGCTCTAAAGCTTTGTTAATCTGTAAAGGGTAATCCTGATAAGAGTGGGCCCCGCGAGGTATTTGGTTATACTTTTAGGTGCAATAGTGGCAGTCCTGCTAAGATTTAATTTTATGACACTTCTCGCAAGGACATGCCTACCATGTAAAGATTAGATATAAAAAGGTTTTCAAATATCTTGGTGCATCATTAAAAAAAAAAAACATTCTAAAACATATAGATTTTATATCATAATACAGTAGTATGTAGTAGTAAATGAGTAGGTAAATATAACATCATAGCAGTCGCATGCAAAGACTGCAAAGCAAAAAACAAGCAAGTATTTTTTTCATCTAAGTCCATAATAATATGCATTATTAACCACAATCTACTCTCATCAATTCTGATCATTCTGATTTTTAACTGGAGAGCTTTTTATGTATGTTCCCTGATTACTCGAAAACACTGAACTGATTCAGATTTTTTTGTTTGAAAGTTTCTTTTCATTGATTATTTATTTATAGTTAAAAATTCGGTCAGTAACTTTTGTTGTTTATTGTTGAAAAGTTATATTTGGTTATACCGTCCGCAGTTTTAGCAAAAAAAATAATAACAGTTCAAAAATTACCCGACAGCTTATACATACCCACAAGATAAGATAGCGTAGTGTTCTTAGATAATGCTTAGACTACTAGTTCGATTTCGAAGTTGAAAATTTTCTTAAGAGTACATTTTCTTAGTGTGAGTCTTGAACATACAGATTAGAATTAGGAATTATATAATCAATTATCTAATCAAATCATATTCTTTCAGAAAACTGGAGAAACTTGAAGAGAAGAAACACAAAAAATCAAAGAAGGACAAAAAACACAAAAGGAAGTCAAAAGAATGAGTTTTTATTTTTTTTATAATAATCTATCAAGTTAATTTTGGATTTTTTTTTTTATTTTCTTAACATAAAGATTGCTTAAAATTACGCACTAGCAACAATTGAATGTCAGTTTGCTTTTGAAACTGAAAGTATTTGTATTGTACAAACAAAGACACAGTTAACTATACACCCATAGACCTTAACCTTAATATGTTGTATTGAGGTTTATATTAGATTACAAATATACAATTATCAGTGTTCTCGATAGTACCACAAACTTCAGTTTATTTGTCTACTTCAATAACTGTTAATTTTAATAATTTTACGAATAAAGAATTATATGCCTACACCAATTTGTTTAACGATGTAATGTAAGTTTTGCATTTCAGTAGAATGGGGTAGGTACAATTTCTGGAACACCATTCAATTGTTTTTTTTTCAACGGTTCTTGCTGTAAAGAAAGATTACAAACTGCAGCTCTTACATTTTTCTTTACATGGTTTTCCCAAAAAAAAAAAACTTTGTGACAGTATACAATTTCATGGAGTCCCAGAAATTGTATAATTTTATGGTGTTCCAGAAATTGTACATGCCCTATTCACAGATACAATCAACCTTAATTTTTTTGAATATATTATGTACTCTATTTCTCTCATAAATAGCAGTTAAAACAACATTTAGTCAGAATGTTTCCCGTTTCCTATTACTTTTAACCCTTTGAGCGCCAAGCGGCAAAGCAATTCACAGTGCCACTGACGCCAAACCACCAAAAAAAAAAAGTGCTCCAAAATCAACAGAGATTGAAAAACACAGATAGTGGTTTGATTTAGCATGCTTTTGACTATTGAAATTATTGACGTCAATAGGCGTCAGTGGCACGAATTCCCGATGACGTGATTTGCCGTCTTTGGCGGTCAACGGGTTAATAACTTCTCTGAAAGGGATATTTATTTAAATTATGTTGATGGGAAAAGCTGCAACTTCATCATAATAGATGTTTTTACTTTGTATTTTGTTCATTGGATTCCTCATATATGTCAGTGCCATGCCATGCCACTAAAAGTTATCCCTTAGTAGGTAAGTTGAAACTAAAATGAGCTGCAGTTAGGGCTTCCGAACCTGGGATTCGAAACCTTAGCTGCAATACATGACATACATGGTAAGCTAGCAGGAATCTTTATTTTATTGCCACTGCACATTTTTGGCTCTTAATACATAATATATTCCTATACCTATTGTTACAAATGTTACAATAGAATATTTGTAATTTTATATAATTACAATTGTATTAAACTAATTATCACAGTATTTTATGATGTAGAATGGCACTGCACCACCATCCAACGGCCTTATTACTATGAAAATGTTTACATGTAATGTAATGCACATTTTAAATTGCACTAAAATAATATCTGATTTTCAGATCACTTCTTCTTTCTAAAAAAAAACCGGCTAAGAGCTTATCACCACGCTCAGTCGCTCAGTGTAGGGTTCCGTAGTTGCCCATCCTTCACAATACATAGACTTAAAACAGCGGTTTTAAGCCCGAGGTCTGGGGGCACGGTTTAAATTACGAGAAAGATTTCGAGCTCTTTAAAAAGGTCGTAAACGCCAAAGTAACTATTACTTATTATCTTCTGGAAGTTATCGATATACGCACCAGATTGAGCGGAATGTTTTAATGCAGTGTGGCACTTAACTAATATGTATAACGTTCGAAGTATAAGGCCACTATTTTTTGGATTTCCGTAGCAAATATTTAAAAAAACTGCTGACTTTATCAATAAATAATGTTTTGGAGACCCCTATTATTTTTAAAAGACCTATTCAACGACACCCCACCAGTGATGGAACGAAAACAAAAACACCCCCACTTTAGGTGTACGGGAGGTACCCGAAAAAAAGCTTTTTTTTTGTTTTTATTTTACCATTTTGGCGGCGTGATACATACTAGTACCAAATTTCAGCTTTCTAGTACTAATGATCAGTGAGCTAAGCCGCGGACGACAGACGTACAGACACATGGCGAAACTATGGTTCCTAGATGACTACGGAACCCTAAAATGACTTATTATAATCATTAATTAGTGTGCATGTTATTTTAGTACACCCTTTAAGGTCATTCAATTGTCCTTCGCCTATATTATGTATGGATCAGTAACCTCCGTTTTAAAATTTATAGAGATTTCAGCAAAAAGTGCCATTATAATCCCATATTCCCATCACACATAACCTATCTATGGTATGGGTACAGTATACCAGGACAACTAAATGCAGTCACTAAGGGTTTCCATGAATTACCATTATTACCAATATTAGCTGATACAGCCTGGCCTATTTATATAAATTACAACTGATCTCATTTCACCTAATAGTATAAAACACTTACATAAATAATATTTAGCAGATAAATGTATACATATATAGTCACTTTGAATGCTTATGGTAATTGTTATTTGCTATATCTTTACATAGGTATTATCATCAATTTCAATTATATCTTCACGATCATTTCTTTCTTTCCAATGTAAATATGATACACAACCTATAATAGTTACAATTATGGCAGTTAGTACAAACACACTCTTAAGAATCAGCTTACTGGGAGTAACAAACAATTGAGCTTTCCATTGTGAAGGATCATCTGGTGGTGCGGGAATTACAACTATTTGAGAATTTGGAATTAACTGAGTCCAACTTTTGGAAAATCCTGAGAGACCTACATTTAAAGTATCAACAAAGTTGGGAGTTCTATCTAGACCAAATATAGAATATGGTAACTGTAGAGCATTGTATGCTGACTGTGACAGCTGAGCACAGGCTCCAGTCCTGTAAGTTCCTTCTTGTGACCAAGTATTATAGCTAATCTTCGGGCCCGGTAAGTTGGTTCCTGTAATACAAGAATATACAATTAATGTCATTGTTGAAAACTACTTACTTAATAAGTCATAATTAATTTGCATGCATATACTAATGAGCTTACCAAATGTTAGTTTTCTATTGTACAAAGTCCCATTTATACTAGGTACTTTCTTATTGGTTAGCCCAGTGACAACAATGACCTTTATGAAATTTGTATCATATTCTAGTTCATTTTTAAATGCATGCATTGTGTACACTTTGGTTGTAGCATTTTTTGTGGTATAAATTACATCTAGTACGCCATCCATGTAAAAATCATAAAAGGTAGCCATAACGACATCCCGTCCGATTTTATCAAAAATGTCCCATTGAACTTGAAAAGTTCTGTAAAATTTACATTCTGCATAGGTGCAGGCAACATTATGAAGAAGGAAAGCTTTTGTTTCATTGCTGTTCACTGGACTGAGAGTCATAAGTATGTCAGGGTATCCATCCATGTTGTAGTCCCCGCTCCGCATTGTGATCACATCCAAATATATCTCATCACAAGGAGGCACAAAGCGCCACACTGTCCCTTTGCCATCATTGAAATCTACTTGCAGGTCATGCCATTGTTGATTATCATAGATCAAAATAGTGCTGTTAACACACTGCAAGTCATAACATACAGGTATAACTAAGAAAAACTCTCCGGAAAGGGCAACATCAAGGAACAGTGTTTGACCATAAATGATTGCATGTCCAACTGGAAGCTCCACACTGTTGTTATACTTGAACCCTTCAGATTCTTGGTTCAACCACAGTTCTACATCCAATTTGGTAGTCACCAGAAGATCAGCAGCATTGTCATCATTGACATCTAGAAAAGAATGTGAATGGGGCAGCTTTATAGGTTTTAATAACTCTGCTCCCATGGAGACCTCTATTGGTGTAGTTCTAGTCTTATCAAAAACCCAAAAAACTCTTTCATGTTGAGAATTTAGACCAAAAAGATCTAGTGTCATATCTCGATTGTAGTCCAACACCAGAGGCTGTCCAACAGTTATTGCTTTTATTAATAGAGCATCTGAACAATTTAGACTTGGCATGCCACCCCATATAATTCGGACTTCATGTACTTCAGAATTACTTGTATTCACAATTTGTGTGGTCAAGAGTATGTCCATGTAGGCGTCACCATCAT
The DNA here is from genome assembly GCA_905147355.2 of Apotomis turbidana. Classification (NCBI taxonomy): domain Eukaryota; kingdom Metazoa; phylum Arthropoda; class Insecta; order Lepidoptera; family Tortricidae; genus Apotomis; species Apotomis turbidana. The sequence goes on along the minus strand of LR990288.1, from coordinate 15,751,810 downwards.
AATCTCCAGGCACCACACTTGTTACAATGATGTTGCTAAAGTTGCAGGAAAATGTAGAAGGCCTTAAAAATGGCTCCTTGTCATGAGCTAGATACACTTCCACACTCGATTTATTTTTGATAACAAAGGCATCAGTCAGCTCGTCTGAATTGAAGTCTCCAAATGCAGCAATGATACCTTCTTTAAATTTACCAAATGAGTTCTCAGACATATCACTCATAGCCGAAGCACACGTAACCAAAATAGCGAATATTGAACATTTACACACCAACAAAATCATTTCAACCATAATAAAATATTCAGTTACATATGCTATAGCTTCACTTTCTATTTGTAAATTAATTAACACTACAAACAATGCGTATTGTTTGTCTATCTCATCTCACTGCTGCACTGCATCTGTCAGTGGCCTGTCTAAGGCTGGACATCCACAATCCGATATAATAATTGCAGCTTTACACTACTCGCGAAATTGGGCGAATACTTTAGTATGAAATAAATTAAGAGGCACTTCGCTACGGAAACCTATACTTCGGCTAATTTCGCTAGTAGTGTAGCAGGTAAAGTACGTGTAGTGAGAATATCTGAAAATATTTCTTACGATATTTTTCAAATGATATTCTCATTTTGGCTTAAGCAAAAATAGACCCCCTTCCATAGACAAATGCCAGACTATAAAAAAAAATACAATATCGTGTCTTGTTCGCTTTCTCTTCTCTCTGTTCTTTTGTGATGTTTTAGCTTTATCAGTTTATCAGATTTCGTTGTATGATAGACTTTACTAAGCAATTTAGTAAATTTCGTCGTCAAGTGAAACAGTAAACCATGGCAGACGGAATGCAAATTTTGAGACGCAATCGCCCTGGATCAAAAGCTAAAGTAAGGTTACAAAGATACTATACTGTGTACGATGTTCTTCACCAGACTGCCAATAACACGTCTATTCTATTCTTATAGGACTTTTGCCGTTGGCCTGATGAACCTTTCGAAGAAATGGATAGTACATTGGCAGTGCAACAATTTATACAGCAAACAATCCGGCGAGACCCAGCCAATCTCGAAGCTATTCTAAAAATGCCCGAGGCTCAAGACGAGGGTGTTTGGAAATATGAACATTTGAGGTGAGAATTAAACTAATCTTCAAATAACTATTTACGTTCATAGGTATTTTTTTTATATTAACGTTATATATATATCTTATGAATAATATAATATTTATTAAACGAAAAACAAGTAATAAATAAGAATAACCAACTTAACCTATTCTAAATAAGAGTATCTAACTAAATCTGATGTCCCCAAGATCACGGCCCTGCGGCAGGGTACCCAATGTACCCATGATATCGGCTGCATTCCTCCGCTGAATTGCCAAGCTAATCCTTTGGCTGAGGAATGAGCCGGCTCTGTGGGGCAAAGAACATTGACAGTTAATTATAACTTAAATTACAGGCAATTCTGCATGGAACTAAATGGTTTAGCAGTTCGCTTGCAAAGTGAATGTAAACCAGAAACCTGCACACAAATGACTGCTACAGAGCAGTGGATATTCCTGTGCGCTGCTCACAAGACGCCCAAAGAGTGCCCCGCTATTGACTACACAAGACACACCCTAGATGGTGCTGCATGCTTGCTCAACAGCAACAAGTATTTCCCTAGCAGGTAAATAGACTGCATTTAATTTGATTGCCTTCATGGTATTTAGTTTATTTTATTTTAAATTCTGACATTAAAATTGAGTCAGGGTTGTATATTGTAAGAGTTAGAATTTTTACTGAGACTAATTTATATCCATACTTACTATTATAAATGCGAAAGTGTGTCTGTCTGTTACCTCTTCACACTTAAACCGCTGAATCGATTTTGATGAAATTTGGCATGGAGATAGTTTAAGATCCGAGGAAGGACATAGGATGTCATCCTGGAAATTATCCCTAAAAAAATTTAAAAGTGAGTAAGTAATTCATGATGACATTGATGACCCTGTAGGAAATGTAATGATTAGACCAAAAGCACAATTGCTCTTACATTTGCTTAGGCGCTTCTAATAATCCCTTTTATTAATTAAGGTGATGGTGGATATCTATTGTGTTGTACGAGGTTGCTTCCATACTTCCAAGTTCCCGCGGGCAAAAGCTAGTTATTAAATAAATCAATCTAAGTCAGACATACATCCTTTGAAATATACAGTAATTTTGTAATGAACCTAATTTTTTTCCATTATTTATGTACTTTATATTTAATTTAAAATTATTATTACATACATCCTGTTATTTTCAGGGTTAGCATCAAGGAGTCATCTGTGGCAAAACTGGGCTCAGTCTGCCGCAGAGTATACAGAATATTCTCACATGCATATTTTCATCATCGGTCAATTTTTGATGCGTTCGAGAAGGAAACACATCTGTGTGAAAGGTTCACTTATTTTGTCACAAAGTATTCAATTATTTCTAAAGAAATATTAATTTTGCCCAAACTTGAAGGAGAGGTGCCTCTCCCACAAACTGCGGGAGAATCTGAAGCCTGAGATTCAAAGAAATAATTCACTAAGTGAATTATTTCTCCTGGTCACTATAAAATTAAAAACTGTATTAGCATTGTGCTATGCTATCTTAGCAGATAACTTGATGTATAGTATTTAAAGGTAATTGTATTGGTGTACCTATTATAGCACTAAGTCAGATCACATGACAAGAATGTTATTTAAATGACGAGAATGTTATTTAAATGTCTGATGTAATTTTACTAATTCCAACAGCATTGAAATTATAATACTTATTGTCTTTAGTCAGCATAGTGTTTACTTAAACCTGTAACTAACAGAGCATTCATGTTTGTTTAACTTTAATTTTAAGCCTTTAAATATGTGCTTTATTTGCAATGCTAGATTACAGAACAGTTTGTCCATGAAAATGTATTTTTGTTACAAATTCCGGTTTTATATTAAATTTAGTTTATTTTTAATAAGCTGTATGTATTACAATAAAATATTAATTTACCTGTAATAAACAAATACGCAAACCATATTAACCAAATACCTGAATCTCGTTTTAAATTTGAACATAGTAGCAAATAAATCATACTTTTAAAATTATAATATTTATGGGTCTTAGAATAATCATGTTTTGGAATTTTTACTTCTAAACCTGAAACCATTTGCAAGTGCCAAGTGCATTTAGCAGTAGCAGTTTTTAAATTGTGTACATATATTTCTTTTACTGCTTTCACAGTTTGATTCAAATTGTCTGCTCCTTAATGTCGTGTTATGTTTATTAGATGATATTACATATAGAAGTTGCAATAAGTTAGTAATAGGTATAAATATTTCTAATAACTTATTTATACTTCTTATTAATAGTTTTAAAATTGAATTGTAACCACTTATCATGCTAATAAAATTGTAGTACATGTAAGATGATGAATTTTTTCTTTTATTTTCCACAAAATCTGAAAGAAAATTATCTAGGGTATCCCTCTCATAATTCGAATTTAATCACTGGTCCTATCATCTTTTAGGCTGAATGTATTTATTGTTTATTATATTTGTTGTCTATGTATTTATTTGTTTTTCGTGTATGTATTATTCCTTTTTCTGCTCTTTGCTCCTCCTACTAGAAAAATAAATTTTCCGCTCCCGCAAATAAGTTCTCCGCTACCCAAAAGTTAACACTTTCGACACCAACAACCCGGAGGCTGGGCGCTCGTAAACTTTGTTCAGATGCCGGCCAACCCGGTAGCCGGGTTGATGCTATAAAAGTCGGCTCGGCCGGTTTCTGGGATATGTCTTACTTTTTTGTCTGGTTGTGAAAGTGTTAAGGAAGAGATAGCTCTTTAGCAATAAAACTGCCTGTTGTTTACCTCTAAATGTAATTTCTTGCTGAATTCTCCTGTATGTTTTGGGAGGTGTGCAATTAAAAGAGTATTTGTATTGTATATAGCGGAGAATAGAATAAAAAAATATTAATTCTCAACTGAATACTGAATGTCTGTATAAATGGCAAATATTTTATGTTCAACATTATAGTGTTATTTGTCTAACAGAAATGAATTCCAGCTTCAAGTACATAAATGGGTTTGTTATAGACCTTATTGTACAATATAAAATTGGTAAAATGAAATATACTTTATTAATTTCTTAAATACACACTGCTTCATTAGCTTGTGTTTGTTTGGCTTTTCTTGTATTTGAAAGGCTTTTTTGACTTATAAGATTGTTGCTGCTTTTGGTTACTATTGATAGCTTGGTCTCTTTGCCAGAACTTTTTGCCATGCAATGTTTGGTATCTGAAAAAATAAAATAAAAACTATATACTTTCAAGAAAAAGATTAATAACTACATACAAATAAAACTTAATTAAAAGGAGTCCCCATTACAGAGGCAGTCTAAGGCATTGTCCCCAGCACGCTCACCGCATTCCCCCCTTTGAATCACGAGGCTTAAGCTTTGTGTGAATAAGGAGCCCGCTTTGATATCATCCGATACTATTATGCAATCGGCATAATTGTGTAATGGCTTGGGCACAACTTCGGCGAAATGCGGTAGCGGCGACTTGCAGCCATCGGAGTGAACTAGACAATTCAAACATTCAAAACTTTTCCTCCTACCAATGGGCGGCCATCTAAGCAGCGGTACTTAGACTGAAGTTGTGGCCAGACCGTAAGTATGTAGTGAGTTTATAAAAATGTAGATCAATTATTTTTTATCATCAACATAGAAGTTTACAGCAATGATGGTAGTGGTTAGTGAATTGGCGAACCATGGACTGACAAGATCTAAAGGATATAATACATTTAATTTAAAAGTACAAACCCAATCTGAGAAGTATCTAGAATTGCTTTAACTGAGAGTAATATGTGGATGACTGGTATCTGACGTTTAACCACAATTGTTTCTAGTCCATCAACTTTGGGCTCCCAAAACTCTTCAACGCTGCAAATTGAATAATTCAATTTTATTTTACAACAAATAATTTACACAGTTAAAGTGGATCTTATCAATTTAGACGCACTTTTTATATTCGAGTTTCGTAACTTGATGTTCAATAGAAAACTGTCTCTTCAATATTTCTGCACAGGATATTGCTTTTGGTATGCCGACCCCAGCCCCAGACCACACCACGGCTGTAGCTGCTTTATCTTCAAGTATACCCGACGCGTGGGATAGTAGATTTGCCATTTTACTGCCTCCTTTTACCTAAAATCATATCAATTAACAACATATACATTTTAACCAAGGGTCCTAACCCTAACCTACAAAAATCTCGTACTTGCATCCACAGAAAGTTCTCCGGTAGATCTTTTATAGGTATTTTACTTCGTTCAAGTTCTTCTTCAACATTTTTTCCCTTATAATAATTTTCCATTTTCATCTAATGGCTAAGAGAATAACGACTGTGTGCGAGTTCGATGTTTACTTTGCTTTTGTATATATATTTTTTTTTTGCCTTGTGGCTTTCACTTCACTCTATGGTAGAATTTGACATTGAATTTAGCTGTTGACTGTTGACATTGACATGATATTCATGACAAGCAATGACAGTTTTGCTTTTTCTTTATTTATTTCATGACTATGGAATCAGTGTCATTTAGTCGGTGTATGAAGATGTTTATTGTTTTATTGTATTTTTGTTCACATTAAAGGTAAGAGACGCCGTAATAAAATAATTCGTCGGCGAAATAAAATGGAACATTGATTTATTTATTGGTCATTCATTAAGTAGCGATAATATTTAGTGACATCCAGTGGTGAACAGAATAGCTATAATGATTTATTTAAGAACCGTTAGATGGCGTTTATATTAATTATTTAGCCGTGACATCTAGTGTCAAATAGAACAATGGTTTACTTATTGGTCGTTAGATGGCGTTGATATCATTATTTCAGTAGGCACATCTAGCGGTGAAAATATTATACATAGTAGTGTCATCCCGTTTTCATAGATTGATTAGTAAGGGACGACACTACAGAATTGCCACTTTAAATTTCTACTGGGTACTTAATCCGCAACGTAGCACGTGTCCACGTGTGAGCCTCAGGCTCACATACCTGGTAAACAAAAAGTAAAAGCCGCTCAAGTGCGAGTTTGGTTCGCGCACGACGCGCATCGAATGTTCCGTACGAACTACGAAAGCACTGCATATTGCTCTAACGAAAAAATAAACTGATAGGTACCTACTCAGCGACTAACAAAACTTTACCACTTGAAAATTGTTTTACGTACTGCAAATAAGACTATAAAAAAATTACGATTTATTTACAAACGTACAGTGACCTATTACCTACTATACTTGTAAAAAAATATTCCCTTTAGAGCATCGAAATATGCGTTTTTCTTCGGCCGTATCTTTTTATACGTTGATTTAGATGTTTCATTTATTCACACCTTCAGTGAGAACTGTACCTAGACCTGAGTAATGAGTATATTATGGTTTTAATTTCTCGGTGCCTCCTCCACACATTCCTAAAAACCCCTTATCTCAGGAACGCATGGAGGTATTGAGTTGAAATAACTAATACCCTATTTTGATTTGCTTGATTTCCTTTTACAATGTCGAAATATACGTATTTTGCAGCAGTATCTCTTTTTTAGGGTTCCGTAGTCAATTAGGAACCCTTATAGTTTCGCCATGTTCGTCTGTCCGTCCGTCCGCGGCTTAGCTCCGTGATCATTAGTACTAGAAAGCTGAAATTTGGTATGAGTATGTGTATGTATCACGCCGACAAAACGGTAAAATAAAAACTAAAAAAAATATTTTCGGGTACCTCTCGAACACCTAAAGGGGGGGTGACTTTTTTTTTCGTTTCAACCCTAGTGTGTGGGGTGTCGTTGAATAGGTCTGATCACTTTTTGATAACGTCAGTAGTCTTGTAAATATTCGCTCCGAAAATAAAAAAAATAGTGCCCCCCCCCTCTAACTTTTCAACCATGGGTCAAGAAAATAAGGAAAAATTCATGAAAATGAGGCCTTATAAGTACTTTCAATGAAAACTATATTGAACAAAATCGGTCCACCCGTTTTTGAGTTATCGCAAAATTTCGTTTTCTTTAAAAGTTCGTAAGTTGACTTCCAGAAGGTAATAAGTAATTACAGATACTTTGGCGTTTACGACCTTTTTATAGAGCTTGAAATCTTCCTCGTAATTTAAACCTCGGGCTTAAAACCGCTGTTTTACGCCCGTCTATTGTGAAGGATGGGCAACTACCAAAGAATATATATACTTGCAACTACGGAACCCTACACTGAGCGTGGCCCGACATGCTCTTGGCCGGTTTTAATTACGATTAAGGGACTGCGGTTCGTGGAATATGGTTTTAATTTAAACTCGATACCCCGTGCGTTCCCAAGATAAGGGGTCTTGACTGAGAGACAGACAGGCGGACGGACGGACGGATGGACAACATAGTGATCCTATCAGGGTTCCGATTTTTTCCTTTTGAGGTAGGTATAATAAAATAAAATAAAAAAGCCATTTATTCTACTACTTTACACATAAACACAATATAAACAAAAATTAAATAAAATATAGTTTCGCCGCTAAGTAATAGTCGCCTCCTGGGCGTAGGCCTCCCCCGTTTCTTTCCATAGCTCTCTATCTCTAGCTTTCCTCATCCAGTGTGGTCCCAGTCTTTCCGTGAAGATGTCTGACCATCTTTTTTTTATATGGGCGACCTCTCGGTCTTCTATTGTCTCGCGGGATCCATTCTATGATTGCTTCGGACCACCTTTCGTTGTCCATTCTACATACATGACCCGCCCAATTCCACTTCAGTAACCTTATTCTGTAGGCGATATCAGTCAATTTGGTCCTTTCCCTAATAGCTTGGTTGCTGATTCTGTCTGAAAGTTTTATTCCTAACATACTCCTCTCCATTTTGCGTTGAGGTACCTAGGTATAGAACCCTTAAAATAGCTCGAGCCAGCTTACAGTTTATTTTAACAGTGATGATACAGCTGAATAAGAAATAAATATGTAGAGCTCCAGCTAAACAAAGCATTTTCTTTAGTATCATATTACATCCACTGCGTCTATGCATCCAAAATCGATACGTTTATGTAATACAGGTACTGGATGTCCAGTATAGGTACGCCTAGCATAACTGTGACACGCGACTCTTTGCCGCGCGACAACTACTACCTGTCACTTTCTTTTCAATGTCGTGCGAGCAGGACATCTGATGCTCAGTCGCGCGACAACCGAAGTCGTGTCAAGATATGCTTGCCCTACAGGTGCAGCACGGGCACTCGAACCAGAATTGAATTACCAATTTGAATTTAAATTATACCTACTAACAAATGGTGCTAAACGACTGATGCCGCGCGACACACAAATGCGGCATCAGCTAAGTAGATGCCGATGTGTCCCCCATAGAAATAGTTATTTCCCGCTTTGTACGATTGCGCGTACGGTACGGTAAACGCACTAAGGTGACAATTTTTTTGTCTTATCAGGGATGCTGACGTGCTCCTAATAGATACCTATTTAGGTAGTATACGATCATTATATGAACAGCAAAATTAGCTTAGTAATGGCAATTTATATTGTTATGTAAATGTAACAGTTGCTTACTACTAGGTAGGTATAAGTGGCCAGTATGTTTCCCAATGGGAACAATTTAAACGCTCACCAAAATGGCTTTTATACCCCAAAACTAAGTTCAAAATAAAATGAATTGCTTCCATTTAAATTAAACTCTCTCTATATAGTGCTCCCCAAATTAAATCATTTTGTATTCCAAAATCGATATACATTACACCAGAATAATTTTATGTTGAGTCAGAATATCTTTTTGCTTCCCAAAATGGATGTTTTGCTCACCAAAATGGATTTTTTGCTCACCAAATATTGTTTTCATAAATTAGTGTTTCAGCTAGGTAACCATCTAATCCTGATCACCTTTCAGAGCAGATCCGACTCGGCCGGGTTAGGTTAGGTTAGTTTTTTTAATATATCCCTAAAAAATGCTCCATAATGTGCGGTAGTCATTATTAGCTATGCTATATCAATTTGAAATTTTCTCCGTACAAATCGTTTTTTTTTTTCGATATTTTCCGAATTTGACCGAATTTTCGGACAAGATTTCAGATTCATATTTTTGAGCCCCGAGAGCCCCCCAATACCGAGTTTTAGCCGCCTAGCACCAATTTGAAATTTTGAATCGTTTTTTTTTTATATTTTCCGAATTTGACCGAATTTTCGGACAAGATTGCAGATTCATATTTTTGAGCCCCGAGAGCCCCCCGATACCGAGTTTTAGCCGCCTAGCACCAATTTGAAATTTTGGTGAAAAAAGCCATTTTGGTGAGCATTTAGTTTTTTGCCTCAGCAAAAATGACTAAAATGGAAGTAATAATATAAAATATTGGTGACATCCATTTAACAGTAATTTTGATTATTTGGTCTGAAATTAACTTTAATGGTGTTCATATATTTTTATAGGATGTAAGAAAAAGAATTATTTGCTTTATGTATAGAATAGTTTGGGATACACTATTTGGTGAGCATTCATCCGTTTTGGTGAGCATTAAGAATTTATTGGTAGTAATTTATCAACATACATATTTGGTAGGCGTTTAATCATATTTGGTAGGCGTTTAATCATATTTGGTAGGCGTTTAAACACAAGCCTTTCCCAATCAATGGTACCTATACCTAGGTAAGTGGGAAATAATATGAATGATACTAGTGTACTTCAAGTATACTTGAAAACAATAGTGTGTCACTGTCACTAGTATCATTCAATTATTGGACAATGGTACTAAAATCAATAATTATAATGTGTCTTTAGTAGCACTAATGGCACCAATGGAACAAGCGATAGGCACCACATAATCGTGTCACTAGATCCATTCATGGTACTATCCAATGGTACCACAGTAATAAAGGGTCTTAGACATTATTGCCGTTTCAATGTTGAATAACAACATAACACACTTATATACGTCGGTAATTGTGTACAGCGGCTTAGTTTTCGTCCATGTCCGCTTACGCGAGTGGCACAGATTTATTTGCGCAATGAAGAATAATTGTGTAAAGGTTATCATTTCGATATCATACTACGAACAAGTCACGGCTAAGCAGTGGCAGTTATCAGTCAGTCTTAGACCCAACCTTAGTCAATATTTTATTAAAAAAGTGTTAGAATTCATTGTTTATAATGAATGTTTTTACCGCTATCACTTTGTTGGCCTGTTTGTGCGCACTACAAAGTAGTGCTGATATCGTTAAGAGTAGCAAAACTGTCGTAAAAATCGGTCAAAGGGAAGTGTGTAAGATAAAGAAGTCATGTGTAGAGTGTTTACGGCTGACCCACTGTTCGTGGTGCAAAACGGACAACAAGTGTTTCTCAAATGAGATGAAGCCCGAAACGTGTAAGAACGAAACGAATGAATATATGGATTTCGGATGTAAGTACTACTAAGTACATAATATTACATTTTGGTATTTTTTAGGGTTCCGTACCTCAAAAGAAAAAAAAACGGAAGCCTTATAAGTTGACTTTGTTGTCTGTCCACAACCACAGTCCCTTTAACGTAAAAAAAGATACGGCTGCAAAAAACGTGTATTTCGACACTCAAGGGAGTCAAGTAAATCATAATAGGGTATTTTCCGTTGACCTAGAACTATGAAATTTGGCAAGCAATACCGTCTTATACTATAAGTGTGGGGAAAAATCTAGAAAATCATACATTTGTCAAAACATAAAAAATATAGTCCTTTTCGAAAATCATATTTGGAAAACCCGGTTACCTTAACTTTGCACCTCATTTGTATCCGGCGCCATACATACTAAGGTGCAAACTTAACTTAACCCGGCCGGTTAAGATGGGATATATCCCACTTATCTTATATGGGTGTTTGGACGGAACCCTGAGCGCGCGAGTCAGTCTCGCACTTAGCCGGTTTTTTTTTACTGGACTCTAAAGTCTCTAAGTGGAAATGAACTATTAAGTCAGTTATCTTAACTTAATGACGTTAATACATGTGCGAATCCTTTTATACCTACCAGCAAGAATACTTTTGGCAGTACCTACTTACGTATAAATTTAACGAGCGTTATTCACAGTCAGCCTACAAGAGAACGCCGAATGTGGCTGCCAGGAAAACGAGATAAAGGAAAACTGCTACCCCGCGGAGGCAGAACAAGACACGGCGCTACCATGCAGCGGGCGGGGGCGGTGCGTGTGCGGCCGCTGTATCTGCGAAACTTATGAGAACTCTACAAAGGTACCAGTTACTTTAAAAAGACCTTTATAATTACTTTACTACTCTGGCTCCGTGACCCAAAGAGGATCTTGGCCTCTGACACAAGAGAACGCCATTCTTCTCTATTTTGCGCCTTTTCCCGCCAGTTAGGGATATTTAGGGCGCACAGATCCTTCTGTACTCTGTATAGGTACTTCTTCTTGCCAGTGGTATCTAGGGCGGCCGACCGGACGTTTTCCACTCGGTCGTTCCTGAAACACTCTCCAAGTGACCCAGCCAGCGGAGTCGTGTGGCTTTGATTTCACCAATTATGTTGAGTGTAGCCACCAGCTCTTCCAAATTTCCTTTTCCTTTGTAATTAACGAAAGTCAAATGCTTTGTACAGTATAAACTATACCATCCGTCGGCTACAGCTAACTGTCGATATTTTTCTCATCTCGGGCTGAATCAATGAAAAAGAAAGGTAATATTTCTCGTCCGATAGGGTCGCGATCTTACTTTATCAGGAAAAATCTAAACAGCACGACGCAGGATTTGTACGGCCGGCCGCCATCTATTGGTAAAAATTCGTTTGTCTCTCATCACGCCGAAACGGCTGAACGGATTTTACCAATTTCGGTACAGCGATAACTAAACATCCAAAGATGGTTATTGGATCTAGACATACGCGGCAGCGTGTCCCTGTTCAGCCAAGTTCACCCCAGGAACTGGCGAGCAGCAGCCGAGTGTTATATTACACGAACCGTTTGGAGCCACATTTGACCCCTCAAAAACTCCAAATGTATTTACCATTAAAAAATTAAAGTTGGCTTATGTATTAAATATTATGCATTAAGGTCTTTTAGAACAACTAGAACCCCAAATTTCATAAATATTTGTGGAGATATTAAAGTCCGAAAAACTGCATTTTTAACACTGACTGACTGAGTGACTACTGTGACTAGTAATCAAAAACCTAACCCACTTCCAGGTGACCTAGAAAAGTGAAATTTGGCATTCAGCTTAGTGATTGTGTGTGTTCACGTATAAAAATCGAAAACAGTTTTTTTTTTAGTTTTTTTATTATTATTATTATAATTTATGCTTGTTTTAGAAGTCTTGATATTGAATTACACTCCAAGTAAAATAAATCCCATCAAGAACATAAGTAAATGTTAATTGAGAGCCAAGTTCAATATCGGGTGCACTTCGCCGACAAAAGAATTGAGATCTATATGGGCGCCAAGTTCTTTGCCCTAACATTTTTAGATACAAGGACATGCGACATACTCAATGCATTTATTTTACTTGGGGTGTAATTCAATATCAAAATTTGACTTGGCTAGTTTTCACAAACTGACTAAATTTTAAAAGTAACATAGTATTATTATCAAGCTAACAGTAAGTACGTACACTGCGTACCTACTTACTTTTACGAAAATAGGTTAATGATTAGACAAATATATAAATTTATATGTAAGAAGTAGCCAAGTCAAGTCTTGATATTGAATACATCCCAAGTAAAATAAATGCAGAGAGGGAAATGCTGCTGACACATGCTGTCACAAATGTAGGCTCCCGTGAATTTTTAATATTTTTTACATTTTTGGAATTGTTTATTGCGGATTTTGAGTTGTTTACAATGAAAACCTATTAAACACCATGGAAAACCATAAGGGAAGTGAAAAATGTGTAGTTTTCAATAGAAATCGTCCGCGATACAAGTTGACAACTATGTGTCACGCAAAATAAACAAGACTTCCAAGAAAAAATACTGATGATCACAAGGAGCCAGGCAAGAAGAAACACAGCCGCGCACACCCAGAACGCACGTCCAACACCCCCGCCCGTCTCGTCGTCCTCCTCGCCATCGTCGTCGGGTGATGAGTTCGCCACAGCGCCCGACACCAGCGAGTCGAGCGACGACGTGCGCGGGCCGCCGTCTCCGCCGCCACGACCACCTGCGCGACGTGGACGGCCACCGCTGCCGGCATGCTTGGGCCTACGGGGCAATCTGCTCCGACCACGGCTCCCGCTACCGGTGGTGTAGTGCGTCGCATGCGATGGACGCAAGTAATGAACGAAAACTGCATGCGCGCCTACTATGGGGCTACAGAGGGGGGAATCAACCTGTCCGCGTACCGGGACAGGATGCTGCCTCTGTTTCTTGCATTTGATCCGACCATCGCCGTATCTGCGCAGCGGCTATCCGATCAAGTGCGTTTCATCCGACGACGCGATACTTGATCGATTGCGCCTGGAAGTACTGGCCGCTCGCGCGGCTTCCACGCCGGCTCGGGATACGTCTGCTACGTCACCGGTTCCGGCGCCAGCGCCCAACCTGGTGCCGGGGGTGCCGCTGACGGATCCCGAAGCCGATGGGGAAGACGGTGCGAGCAGCGTAAGTACCCAGGCCAATGAGCAGCTGAGGAGGGCTTTGGAGGAGGCGATTGAGCGATATCGATCCATACCTGAGTCTAGGCCGCGATTACCACGCTTGCCAATGCACAAACGTAATCTAGCGCTGATGGGAGCCCTGGACGCTTTGCTAGACCCGTACCTTCGGGCTAGCGAAGATTTAGCTGATACCCACTCGATCATGTACTGTGGGGCCATCGCGGCGTGCCGCGTTGCTCGAGTCAGATTCCCGGACACTGACCGTGCACCGCGGACCGCCGGGGGTGTACCTGCCTGGCAAGTACGGATCGAGCGGCGTATCAGCTCGTTTAGGACTCTCATTGCCAAGCTAATCTGTTTTAGCGGGGGCAACAACCGCCCCCGTGTGATGCGCTACGAGACACAAGCCTTCGCGGGGACTGGCAACGCACCGATGCCAGTTCTCGAAAATGGTCGTGCCACGCTCTATTGGGATCGATCTATTATCACGGACAGGACTATTGTAGCCAATAAGCCTGATATCGTGTTGGTAGATCGATCAAAGCGCCAGGCAGTGCTCGTCGACATCACCATCCCGCATGACGAGAACCTCGTGAAGGCCGAGAAGGACAAACTCAGCAAGTACCTTGACTTGGCTCACGAGGTGACCGCGATGTGGGATGTTGACTCGACGATCATTGTCCCGATAGTCGTTTCGGCGAACGGTCTTATAGCGAAGAGTCTCGACAAACATCTTAAGAGACTCTCGCTAGATGGCTGGATCAAGGGCCAGATACAGAAGGCGGTACTCCTGGACACGGCGCGCATTGTCAGGAGGTTCCTCTCTCTGCAGCCCTAACCACCGGTAGCCTGGGCCCTGCCCCGCTGCCGGCGGCACCCTAGGTTAGGTTTTTTATAATGTGTTTATATATTTTGTAATTTCTTTATTGTATTTTACTTTTGATATAACTTTATTGTAAAAAACCTAACTTAAGATTTTAAAGGAATAAAGGAGATAATAATAAAATGCAAAAAGAACACTATTTTCGTTTTTTTTATGTGTACCCCCACAATTAACCCTTAACCACCTAGGCAAGGTCCTCAGGACCATACAAATACAAAATTAGTGAATAACTCATCGTATGTTCATGGCACGGACCTCTGTGACCTTGTACCTTTCCTCGCTGCCGTCTCAGTGCCAGCCATGTGTTCAACGCGTTCGGACGTGTGCTTCTGAGAATTTGGTGAGTATAAAACTGTCGTCAGTGGTCTCAGCGACCTTGCCTAGGTGGTTGCGTTTATTTTTATGACGTTGTAATTTTCAATACTTGGAACGCATTTCATGTTTAGTTTTGTTTAAAAATGCTTCTTAATGACGCAACGATCGAAAGATGGTTACGAGAAGTGCCCTCCAATGAATATGACTTGCCAGATGATGAAGGTAGCGATTTAGAATCAAACTTAGAACCACCAGGGTTTTAAGATGGATGTCGCTTCGGCTTTAGTCATGTTCTGCTAAAGTCATATTCTGCTTTTGTCATGTTCTGATGACGAAGTGCTATTATTACAGCGACGATCGAGATCTAGAACGGTAGTGCAGCAAGATCACGAACATTAATTTGCTTAAGACGACGAAGTGCCATTATTAAAATGGCGATCAAGACCTAAAAAGAAGAACGTTGCGGTGGGCATCTGAACCACCATCACTATGATCAAGGACCTTGCAACATAATGTACCTAGTCAATGAAGCACAGGGTATCAAACAAGCTTACCGCGATGTATGGACCTCTACATCGGGTCCACTGGACATCTGGCAACAGTTCTTTACGGGACCTATTAATCAATATCAACAATATCCTCAACAAAGATACAGACTTACCAGCACAGATGAGTCCCAGACAATGTAATTTTGCTCAACTTGTGACCCCAAAAAACAGTGGGAGACGCAGAACATATGAATTGAATGCAAGAAAGCAATCTGCATTCAATGCTCGAAACGAATGAACTGTGTATCAATTGGCTGTCGCGAGATACGGCTATAAAAGTTATTGGTTTTACATAAGAATTATAACTGATTAGCTTGACTGATTATTGTACTTTAAGATTTATCAAGAAAAAAATAAATGGTTTGAGAATATTTTGTGATCTCGTGTTCCAAAATTAAAATTTTTGTTTGTTATAACATTTAAGGGAATGCGACTAATAAGTTAAAGAAATGGCTATTTTAATAGCTTGCAATTTTATAAAAATTACTAGGTTTTATATAAAATTTACAGCTGATTTGCTTGACTAATTATTGTACTTTAAGATTTAACAAGAAAATAATATATAGTGTCAGAATATTTTGTGATCTCATGTTCCAAACGTTTTAAAAAAAAAAATCGTAAAATCGTAAGGGAATGTTATTATGTTAAGTTTAAAGAACATAATTGTTGATTTATGTTGTGTCGATATTTGTCAATAAATACCTAAAACCGTTAAAGCGGTAAATATTATACCAATGTACCTCTAACATAAATACTTAAACATATTTTAGACCCATTTCAAGTAGAGGTCTCCATGACCTCTCGTAGGTGGTTGTGCTATAGAAATCGGACGTAGGTAGTTAAGGGCTGAATGCCAAATTTCACCTTTCTAGGTCACCTGGAAGTGGGTTAGGTTTTTGATTACTAGTCACTAAGTCAGTTAGTCAGTCAGTCAGTCAGTGGTAAAAATGACGTTTTTTGGACTTTTCTATCTCAATAACTATTTCACCTACATTTATGAAATTGGGGGTTTTAGTTGTTCTAAGGGATCTAAATATACAAGCCAAATTTCATGTTTTTATGTTAAATAGATTTGGCGTTATTGAGGGGTCAAAAGTGGCTCCACACGGTTCGTGTAATATAACACGTGGCTGCTGCTCGCCAGTTCCTGGGGTGAACTTGGCTGGACACGCTACCGCGTGTCTACACCGAAAAAAATATTTTTCTACAATACTACAAGAACGTGTGGTTGTGAAATATGTAGTTATGGCAACTGAAATGTAGTTGTGTTAATCAAAAATATATTAACGTGTATTATGTGGATTGTAATCGTCACTGCATGAATCTAGTTAAACGCAGTTTGGTACTATTTACAATTGCATTGTATAAATAAACATCCAAGCGTAATAACTACAAAATGGTTTGTAATGCGAACATTTACAATGTATAAATAAAGATAGATAATGTAATAGAAACAGAATTTTTGTTATTTTTACAATGCGCATTGTTCTACAATTTTTTCTTACAATTGCATTGTATAAATAAAAATTCAAGCGTAATAAATACAAAATGGTTTGTAATGCGAACATTTACAATGTATAGATAATGTAATAGAAACAGAAATTTTGTTATTTTTACAATGCGAATTTTTCTACAATTTTTTCTTACAATTGCATTGTATAAATAAAAATTCAAGCGTAATAAATACAAAATGGTTTGTAATGCGAACATTTACAATGTATAAATAAAGATAGATAATGTAATAGAAACAGAATTTTTGTTATTTTTACAATGCGCATTTTTCTAAAAAAAAAATCTTACAATTGCATTGTATAAATAAAGATTCAAGCGTAATAAATACAAAATGGTTTTGTTATGTATAATAAGCATTGTAATGCGAATATTTACAATGTATAAATTAGAAACAGAATTTTTGTTATTTTTACAATGCGCATTTTTCTACATTTTTTTCTTACAATTGCATTTGTATAAATAAAGATTCAAGCGTAATAAATACAAAATGGTTTTGTTATGTATAATAAGCATTGTAATGCGGACATTTACAATGTATAAATAAAGATATATATGTAATAGAAACAAAATGTTTGGTATTTTTACAATGTGCATTGTAATGTGAACGCATCAACTAGTTGCGTGGGCGATGAGGGAGGGGTAGGGGACGCTTAGACGCTTAACTTATTGCGTCATACGTCAACCGACCGGCACTCTGTCTGTACTCTGTATCTGTATACGATAACAGGATTAATAATTGTGCAAGTGCTTATATAATGTGTCTACAATCATGGATGAGGAAGTGGCAAACCTACTGAAAACGTGGAATTTGGAAGAATACACGGAAGTCTTTGCAAGTAAGTGAATCTAATTTCTTATAATTAAGTCGAGTTTAAATCTAATAAAAGCATGGACGAAGCAATGAAATCAATGAAAGATAAATCTCAAGGTAACCATATTTCTTTGTATTGTTTCTATTTTCTCTTCACTGATTATTAGGGTTCCGTACCCAAGGGTAAAAAACGAGACTCCGCTGTCCGTCTGTCTATCTGTCTGTAATTTCACAGGTGATATATTTCTGTTGCCGCTTTAACAACAAATACTAAAAACAGAATAAAATAAATATTTATGTGGGGCTCCCATACAACAAACGTGATCGGTTGCGTTACCTTTGCACCTTAATTGTATGCGGCGCCATACATACCAGGTGCGAACGTAACTTAACCCGGCCAATTAAGATAGGAAGTGTTTGTACGGAACCCTCACCTCTCCCTACGCGAGTCCGACGGCACTTGGCCGGTTTTTGATTAATCACCTATAAATCCGTCGTAGTAGGTAATCAGAGGCTAACCAAACTGCCTGCAGTGGGTAGATTGTAATGAAATGAAATCATGCATTCATCACAACATGTATATCAAAGCAAGCCGTTTGCATGTTTGATAATGTGTTTATTTGGTTTTCAGGAGGCAATGCAGAAGAGGCTGAAAATATCGACGCCTTTTTTATGTTGTCATTACTAGTCGGTCAACCTTTGCTGAAGAAACCCAAGAAAAGATGCTGGAGGCCTTCAAAGCAAGAAAGAGGGCGAGTCGCGTAGCAGCACGAACAGCTGCCCCTCCCACTTCCTCATCCACGATTATAGGTAGACACATTTAAATAAGCACAATTGCTAATCCTGTTATCGTATACAGAGTACAGACTGCCGATGTCGGTCGGTTGACGCAAATAAGTTATGCCCCAGTTTGTCTAAAATTACTTTGCATATTTATTCAGTTTGTCTAATATTCGTTTAGTCTAAAGTCATTTCCCTTAATGAATATTTGGCACAATCTTGTTTTGGCGAATTTTCATATTGCCTTATTTTTGTATATATATTTCATTTTATCTATTATTCAACTTATATAATTACATTTCCTAAAAACACTAGTTTGCCTACTACATTTTTTGTATCATTTCAGTTTGCCTACTTTGCACAGTACCTATATTATTCTACGTATACTTACTTTTCAATATCCACGCAGTAGAGAAGTTAAATTTGGGTCGCAGTTCAATCTAACACTCCTCCTCGCTTCGCTCGTCGTCGTACCTAACCTAAGCCAAGTCGGACCTGCCTTAAGGTTAAATGTTAGTGTTAATGTTATGTCCATAAAATGTTATTTTTAGTTAAATAACATGGCAATATAAGAATTCGCGGTTGCTGTTCGCGGTCCCGGCAACGCGTACACGGAGCCACTCTCACTCTCCACTTCATCACGCGCTAACGTTACTCAACGACATCTTGCTTAGTGACAGCGATCTGGATATATTTTTTAGCTCCGAGTCTAGGCTCATGTCCACAATCACTGGCTACTTGGAGTCTATTGTTAGGCCTAGCTCAATTACAGCTTAACATTATTATTATTATTATGTATACTAAGTTAATCAGCATGCTTGGTTATATACTGTAAGTGTTGATTGTAAACTTATAAATAAATAAAATATAAATTAGTTAAATTAATATTAAACAAAACAAACTTTATTAAAAGTGACGATTAGACTAAACGAGTTTCGATAAAGTGATCATGTATTGAAACAATAATTATGAAAACTGAAATTAGGCAAACCGTTGGTTATACTAAAAGTTGTTAGGCAAACTGAAATTAGGCAAATATTTTTTGGCAAATGGGACTTTACCGGTAACGGCACAACACTCCTACCGCTACTTGAAGCTAGATGGCGGCTATTTAATATTATATCGCTCCTATAATAATATCATTTTGTTGTTTAGTAGTTTAAGAATAATACCTACATTGCACCTTTGTAACTGAATTAGGCTGTGTTTACGGTGAATAAAATGTTCCTTTTGTGTACTATTTACCTACCTACCTGGTTGGAAATTAATTGTACCATTGTAGTTTGCAAGTTAGTGGCATAATTTTTTTCGTATATGAATCTGGTTTATATGAATAAAATGTACCTACTATACAATGAAAAAGCACTTTTTTAATAAGGATTCATGTGAAAAGATGTACCTAAAGAAAAATACATTCCTATCGCCTCGCCATTGAAAAAATGTACACATCATATTTTTCCGCCGGGTCCGTCAGGCAGTATGCTCTTTACCAATAGAATTAGTCTTCTTCTTTCCAGTTTTAATATAAAATAAATAGAGCATATTCCCTGGCAGGCCCGGCTGTAAAACTTATGTGTACATTTTGTAATGACGATAGGAATGTACTTTTCTGTCATGTAATTAGGTACATCTTTTCACATGAATCCTTATAAGAAAAAAGAAACGCTTAATTCCTTAACTGGCAAACTACAAAGGAATAATTAATTTTCAACTGGGTGCATAGCAGTAACATAAAAGGTACATTTTATTCACTGTACTTAATCAGTAATCACATCCTGGTTCAGAGATGTGACCCGGCCAGTAAGCATTGCACCCTTAATAATTTGTTTTATTTGTTGAGTACATTTATAATGATAATGAATGATGCAAAGAGCATTAACTTTAATTTAATTTTTTGAATACGTTTATACCAAGCGAAGGTGTGTTAAATAAAGTGTTTCATTTTATTTTTTGAGTGTTATTTATTTGTAAATTATGTACCGTTTGTCAAGTATGAGTTTGAGAAACAAAGACTGTTCTCTATTTATGAAATTCGTGGTTCAGAAATACCCACAACATACCTTCATAAATAAATGTTTAGAGCTGCCTGAATCATGTATGTAATGAATTAATTATTTAGGTTATGTATGAGGCTCGGTATTTTGTTTTTTTTTTCTTTTTTGTATATTATTAAGACCACGAAGGCATAAAAAGAGACAGACTTCAACCCCATTAATAAATAAAAAAAAATTAAAGATAGGTAACTACCTGATGGTTGGTTTGTAATACTGATTATTAATATTTTTCACGTATCTAACAAAAATGGATTGTAATGGTTAACTATACCCTGTTTTTTTTAAACTGTAAAGTATTATGCCATACTATTTATGTGCAAGAACCAAATTAATGTGCCGTTCTTTTTACTATCGCGCACTTTACAGTAAAAAAATACAGATACTTAGAACGAGTGTAGTAATTCTTA
Source organism: Apotomis turbidana (assembly GCA_905147355.2). Classification (NCBI taxonomy): domain Eukaryota; kingdom Metazoa; phylum Arthropoda; class Insecta; order Lepidoptera; family Tortricidae; genus Apotomis; species Apotomis turbidana. The sequence goes on along the minus strand of LR990288.1, from coordinate 15,730,921 downwards.
TAACAGAGTTTTTTTTTACAGCTTGTAACGAAATATCTATGCTCATATATTTACCCAGTCATTCTATTTATGATAACTGTTTATGTTTTACAGAAAAAGTTTCGTACAGGAAGTTTAAAAAGTATCAAAGTGAAAATTCCTCGAAAACAAGGTGTGGCCCGCCGCAGAGTTTTTGGTTTTGCCGCGCTTTTAGAGGTTCATGATTCGCTTGCCAGACTTACTTTTAAATTAAACTTCCTGTACGAAACTTGTTCTGTAAAACATAAATAGTTATCATATTAACAAATAGAATGACTGGGTAAAGTTATGAGCACAGATTTTTGTTACACGCTGTATAAAAAAATATCTGTTACAAGAATTAATGCTCTCATTACAATCCGTTCTTGTAACGTGAACAATATTAATCAGTATTACAAACAAACTAGGTAATTACCTTTACTAAAAGCCTTGTACCCACTACGACACGATGGGTAAACAATACATTAAGATCTAGTTGCCATTACAATCCGTTCTTGTAACGTGAACAATATTAATCAGTATTACAAACAAATCAGGTAGTTACTTTTACTAAAAGCCTTGTACCCACTACGACACGATGGGTAAACAATACATTAAGATCTAGTTGCCATTACTATCTGTTCTTGTTACGTCAACAATATTAATCAGTAATACAAACAAATCAGGTAGTTACCTTTACTAAAACCCTTGTTCCCACTACGACACGATGGGTAAACAATACATTAAGATCTAGTTGCCATTACAATCTGTTCTTGTTACGTCAACAATATTAATCAGTAATACAAACAAATCAGGTAGTTACCTTTACTAAAACCCTTGTTCCCACTATGGCCTGATGTGTAAACATAACAATAACATCAAGTAACTATAAACATTTTTGCATTGTAGTCGTTACAATGTGTTTTATAGTTTTCACAATTTTGATATAACTAGAACAGTCTGGTTATGTTTACAAAGAGTTTTGTCGTCACATATACAGCAAAACAGTCCTGTATAGATAACAGGATTCTGGTTACCAGTACGAGACTTTTTTTTCAGTGTAGATGCATTAAGTAAATAATTGTTTATTATTATTTAAAAAATATATTAACTATTAAGTAGCAAACATTGTAGTAGAATAGAGGAATAAGAAATAGTTACATACATTTATTTTAGTATTTTGCATGTTCATGTAGGTATCTAAACATTTTAGGGCGAAGAACTTGGCACCCATATAATATGTAGATCTCAATTCTTTTGCTGCGAAGTCGACAACGTTACACGCGATATTGAACTTGGCTCTCATTTAACATTTATGTTTTTGACGGGGTACATTTTACCCGACTACGCCGACGAAGTTGTGGGCACCTTCTAATTATCTTTATACATAAATGTTAAGTAATTGATTTTCCTCAGATGGTGATGGGTGACTATTGCGAATTCGACAACTTCTCCTGTGACGGTCCGCGCTGCAATGAAGGTCCTTATTCGCTGAATAACCCTGTTAACCAAGAAGAGTGAATCTTACCTACGTGTAGTATATCTTCCAAACAAAACGTAACTATATATAAATCAATCATAAGAAAATAATTTTAATTGAAATTTTACACATTCTATAATAATGACGGTGAAACGGACATCAAAATAGTACCTAAGTTAAAACTACTTACTTAATTTCAAATTTAGTATTTTTACCTTAGTCTTAAGCTCATGCTGTATATAAGCAGTTTAATATCATCATCAAAAAATACATGGCCGTCTTATATCTTAGATAGAGCAAATTCTTTATGTATAAAAATATACCTAGTTAGTAAAATAGTGATAATGTTAAATTAATGATATAAATAAAATAAAAAAATAATCACAAAAAGTAATTATAATTTATACTTAGTCTAGTTTTTAAAGCTTCCCGATTGTTTGTAACATTTTCTTTAAACGCTCATCAAAATGTACTTCGTTAAGTATAACGTGTGTCAGCAAGTTGAAATCAAGAAGCTGAAGCAATGGGCTGAGCAATTGGGGATATACTCCGAAGAACCGATGACCATAAATAGTCACGGACCGGACGATGCGACGTGAGGAGGCCTCCCTCAAAATCGACGATCTAGTTAAGGTCGCCGGAAGCGGATGTATCTATGTCATAGATTCTATGTGGAAAGCGTACGACCGTTCGTTTTGGAAATATCTGTGGGAAACCAATGCTCAGTAGTGGACGTTTATGGGTTAAAATGATACTAACTATGCGTACAGGTACTCAGACGTTCCAATGTCCATTCGAAATCTCACATGATTTATTTTATTTTTTATTTTTATTTTTATTTATTGGACCTTCAACAATAAGTACACTTTTACACTTTTTTATACAATTAAAGATTTAAAACTAAGTATCTTATTACTTACAGAAGGACACCGCATGCACTAACTTATAATTAAGATAAATTTGTTACTTGCTCTTTATTGTAACTTTAACTAAACTTATATTATACAATACACTTAAATTAAATTAAAATTGTATAGACAATCCAATCTACTGTATTTTGCCTACATTTCCTTAACGAGAGCAGCCTCTATGCAAGAGATTGATGAGAAGTTGAGATCAATACAGTGCTGGAACTCCCTATATATAGAAAACATGCGCGAGAGCGGACAGTGTCGTTTGAGATTGGTGCGACAATTAGTTGAGCCCACGTTGAGCCAAAGAGTCTTAAGTTACCTGCCCTAGGCATTTTAGACGGAACATGAAACATGATAACAACAAACCACAACTATTATAGTCATAGGTCATTTCAACATTACTGAAACTACTTAAAACTGAAATAAAGCTTTAATCTAAGTAGATATTCGGTACGCAGTACGTAGGTACTTATTGTGTGTTTTGATTCTCCAAACGACATATACTTTATGATTACGTATATTCACAGCAGCACCGGACATCGGGACCAAATCAACTCTCAATAGACCGGGGATATCTATAAATATTTCAGAGGAATTGGATCGCTTGCTTGAGACGGAAGTTTTTCAGTCGGGGCTCGACGAAGCTCAATTAAGGAGCGATGTGAGCGCAGCCTGTGGTTGATAGCTCATCGGCCTCAAGTACTCCGTTATGGTTACGAGAAATTAGATTTCAACAAGGCTATTATCTCCCCCCGCGAGAACTCGTCTTTTATTTACCGCAGATCTGTCGAACTCCATTTTCATTCGAATATTTTCTGAAAGTTGTGATTTGTTCGACGTATTCTTCTTTTAACTGGATCGTAAGTAATTAAGGGTTGAAAGTTATGAAAAATTAGATGAACTATGATCCGCAATGGTGGACTTTAATTCACGTAAAAAGAGCGCACTGAATCTTATGCGCAGTAATTTATACCTACTGCGCAGAAAAATCCCCACTTCCCTTTTTACTTGAATCCATCCATACTTAATATACTTAATAATATTATAAATGCGAAAGTGTGTCTGTCTGTCTGTTACCTCTTCACGCTTAAACCGCTGAACCGACTTAGATGAAATTTGGTATGGAGATAGTTTGAGACCCGGGAAAGGACAAAGGATACTTTTCATTCCGAAAAAAAATAGTGTTCCCGTGGGATGAGCGGGTAACACCGCGGGGCACAGCTAGTTTAATTATACATTCTAGATTGATATGTCGTTGTAATGAATATCTGAATTTCTGAAAACAATTTAGGACAAATGAATACAAACAACTACCTTTACGGACGTACATAAGATGCACCTACGTAAGAGGCCTTTTATTCCTTTTTTTTTTCATATTATGACAAATATATTGAAAATTTCAACCAAATTTTTCAAGTGAAATTGTCAGGAACGGCCCGACATGTTTCGAACTCGTATGGAGCTCTTCATCAGGGACGGCTGCCCGTACACCGCCGCGGCAAACTCGTCACTGCTGATACTTTGACCGACGTTTCGCTCTGAGCGCGCCCAGAAACTTACTATACCCCCAAGTAATTTTAGCTCGACGGAGGGCCGCAGGCCCGATGGCGAGCGTCAGCCCCGCGAGGCCGAAGGCCGAGCTCCGCGTAGCACCGAAGGTGCGGAGCGTCCTAGAGCAGCCACCCATAGCGCGCGAGCCCAAGGGCCCGAAGGGCCCGCAGGGCGAGCCCACCCAGAACCTTACCCCGGCCCCAAGTAATTTAATGCGAGGCCGCAGGCCGAGCTCCGCGTAGCACCGAAGGTGCAAAGCGGTGACCCCGCGAGGCCGAAGGCCGAGCTCCGCGTATCACCGAAGGTGCGGAGCGTCCCAGTTACGGCGCCCAATAACTTTCTACACATCTAAGTAACTTAATGCGAGGCCAAAGGCCGAGCTCCGCGTAGCACCGTAGGTGCGGAGCGTCACAAACAAGGAGCCCAACCACTTACTATAAGTCTAAGTATCTTAATGCGAGGCCGCAGGTCGAGCTCCGCGTAGCACCGAAGGTGCGAAGCGTCAACACCGGGAGGCCGAAGGCAGAGCTCCGCGTAGCACCGAAGGTGCGGAGCGTCCCAGAAAAGTCACCCGTAGCACGCGAGCCCAAGGGCCCGAAGGGCCCGCAGGGCGAGTCCACCCAGAACCTTACCCTTGTCCCAAGTAACTTAATGCGAGGCCGCAGGCCGAGCTCCGCGTAGCACCGAAGGTGCGAAGCGTCACAGTCAAGGAGCCCAACCACAAAATACTATAACTCTAAGTAATTTTAACTCGACGGAGGGCCGAAGGCCCGACGACGAGTGTCAACGCCGCGAGGCCGAAGGCCGAGCTCCGCGTAGCACCGAAGGTGCGGAGCGTCCCAGTCAAGTCGCCTGTAGTGCGCGAGCCCAAGGGCCCGAAGGGCCCGCAGGGCGAGCCCACCTAGACACTGGCACCCGCCACACCTTCCCAAGCAAACATACCTGCGTGCAAATTCGCCACCATCTTGTACCTCGCTCCCCTTTCTTAAGCAATTTTAAACTCGAGCTACTTTTTCTTCTGCATTTTTCACTGCCAACCCCCGCTCAGGTGACAGAACCCCAGGACAGACCCCCTCGCGGGGTACTTGCACCCCGCGCACCAAGCAACCTCACTCGCATTGCGACAACGGCACCAATTTTACAACTCCCGTTGCCCTTCCCTATGGAAATTTTACAACTCGAGCACCGATTTTCTAGCACTTTCCACTGCCAACCCCCTCTCGGATGACAAAAGGAGTTGTAGGTAGTATCTAACAAAAATGTAGCTATTTTATGCTTTCATTGCGTGCAGTCCGCCTGAATTTTCACAATTTCGAGTAGTTTCTGAAACAAAAATTATAAATGAAAAGTTTCAAATTTATAGCAATAATCCCCAATACTTAGCCCTGTTCTGTTACTAGAGCTACTAGGTTCTACTACCTTGGGTTGAGTTGGGGACATCTACATCAATAATATGGTAAGAAACATGTTTGATCATAGAGATAAATGTCTAAACAGTCAGCATTTTAAAAGGAATTAAGGCCTCTTAATTTATCCTGTTTTCTCAAAAATAACGGTACACTTTTGGGAATTATATGTCGAATTCGTTCTATTGTAGGTGACTATACCTATAGGTTTCCTCAGTGCTAACCCCCACCATGCATGATTGTAGTCAAGAGATGTGCCTGACTATAATCATTAATGATGTTGTCTGTTAATCTATTATTTCTAGTTAACTGGCGAATGGGCTAATGATTATGTTCTCCAATTTCGCCACTAGGCTTTACCCTAAAGTTGTAAACTTTTCAGAACGTTTAAACAAACCTAACCGACCGCCAGGCTCTACACTAACAAAAGTTTTGAATATTTTTACGTCACCCTAGGCCGTAAGTAGGATTTACTGCCCACTACACAGTTAGAAAATCTCGCTTCCTGGCTAAAGCATGACGTAAAACTTTAGACAAACCACGGGCGGTAATTCGTAAAACCCCAGATCGCCCTCAGCCTCACCCTTTATAATTTATGGCCCTCACCTTTTGGCCTTAAATACCTGCGATCTGGCATATTCCAATACATAAACAAATAAAATAAATTCACGAATTCACCGCCCTAGGTATGTAATGTACTAATTTTAACAAAACTATTTAAACTAGGTCGATGCAGAGTCAGCCACCGGCTAAGCTTGCACCATAGATTGGAGCGGTTTTTTTTTTTTTCGAAATTTTCTCTTCGTCACGACCTAGTGAAATTTAATTTTTGCATTTTAAAACAAAAAAAATCTAAAATCGGTTGAGAACTCGCTGAGATCTGCGCATTGTTACAAAGTCCATTCGAGTCGATCCATGGGAGCTTTTTGTTTTTTTATCATAACTTTTTAATTAAGAACAATTTCAAAATTTTCTCTTCGTCACGACCTAGCGAAATTTAATTTGTGCATTTTAAAACAAAAATTTCCAAAATCGGTTGAGAACTCGCTGAGATCTGCGCATTGTTACAAAGTCCATTCGAGTCGATCCATGGGAGCTTCGCTCGCTCCGCTCCAATAATAAATATTGGGGGCTCCCCATACTTAGAACTGAAACTCAAAATTTTTTTTTTCATCAAACACATACGTGTGGCGTATTTATGGATAGGTCTTCAAAAATGATATCGAGGTTTCTAAAATATTTTTTTTCTAAACCGAATAGTTTGCGTGACAGACGCTTCCAAAGTGGAAAAAAGTTGGTCCCCCCCCCCTCTAACTTCTAAAATAAGAAAATGAAAAATCTAAAAAAAACATATGATGTACATTACTATAAAAACTACCAACGAAAGTTGTTTTGAACGAGATCTAGTAAGTAGTTTTTTTTTAATAACTAACTTTGCACCTAATTTTATGGGGCGCTATACATACCAGGTGCAAACTTAACCACTTAGGGATGGAAAGTGTTTCTACGGAACCCTCGGTGCGCGAGTCCGACTCGCACTTGGCCGGTTTTTTTGATTGCAATATAGCCTATAGGTACAAAGAAACATTTTAAATTACGTTTACACATAGGCCGCATCGCGACGAAAGGCGGCCAATGTAACGTTTGGTTCCAGAGAATGACACAATTGACAAGTGTAACAGTTGGAAAAAAAGTGCGTGGAGTCCCTCCGCGCGGAAGAAGTGAAACTTCGTAATGTGGAAATGAAAATAGGAAGGAGTAGAAATTGATTTTTAGTGAACTCATATTGTTTCTTTAAGACAAACTTCTTCACTCTCGCTCTGTCTCTTTCTATTCCCCCTCCCCAGGAGCGTTGAACGTTTAACCCAACAGTGTTTCCTACCCCCTCCACGGTAGCGTTAAGCGTTTAACGCAAACTTGTTGGAAGTCGCATTAGAAGTTTCACTTCAAAAATTTACATGATAATAAAGTACGCCGTTATTTTTATCCCCCCGAGCTATGGAAAACCCCCTCGCGGCCAGGTGAATAGAATAGAATATATTTATTTGTCAAACATAGGTACAAAGTAGTTGTTATACCTAATTAGGCAGAAGTTATGTTCGCTATGTCTTGCCAGTAAGGTGTACAAATTTGTGGGTTCAGTACTTCAGTATTCGACCCTCACATAAGTTACCTAACATTGGAAATAAATTAAAATTAATACAGTCTAAAAAAAAAAATACTAGAATTTAAAACAATATTAACCAGAAATCTACACTAATATTATAAAGAGGAAAGATTTGTTTGAGGGAATTAATACCAGCTAGTAGTTTACAGGAATATATTATAGAAGGAAGAACAGAAATACATATGTAAAAGGATCAGAACGACAGATGACACAAACAGTTATTTTTTATACGTGACACTAGGTTAGCTGTCTAGCAAGGAGTATGTTTACTTCCCAACATCCTCCCTTAAACATAACCCCATCATCTTCGCACAGAAAACTAGCTTCGAGTGCGACGTAGCCTTCGTAAGCGCGTCTGCTACCATCAAGTCTGTCTGCACGTAGCACACTTCGATAGCGCCTGCATGTACTTTGTCCCGTACGAAGTGGTGTCTCACGTCAATGTGTTTCGTCCTCGAATGATAGCCATCAGTACCTGCGAGTTTTATACTACTCTGGTTGTCACTGTATATCATCATAGCTTCATTCTTCAGATGTGGCCAAAAACCCTCTTGGAGTTGCTTCAACCACAAAGCTTCTTGAACACACGACGAAAGCGACATGTATTCCGCCTCCGTTGTAGACAGTGCGACAGTTGGTTGACGTCTTGAATTCCAACTGATTGCTCCTCCCTGAAACAAAAAAGTGTAACCGGTGCAAGAGCGTCTGTCAGTTTCAGAACTCGCCCAATCGGCGTCGCAGTAACCATGCGTCATGTTTTCACCAGGACTGTTTATGTAACAGAGCCTGTATTCATGTGTACCCTTCAGGTATCGCATCACACGCTTCAAAGCGATCCAATGTTGCATTTCTGGCTTGTTATTATACTTGCTTAACAAGTTGATCACAAAGCTTATGTCTGGCCGAGTCACTTGCGAGACATACAGTAAGCAACCAATGATCTCCTGATATGGGATGTCACATAACACTTTCTTTGTTTCCTCAGTACTTTCTACTATCTTTGTGCCCATTTCAATCGGAGTCTTCACAGCTTTGCAATCCGACATGCCGTACTTCTGCAGTACCTCTTTTATGTACTTTTCTTGGTCCAAGTATATTATGCCTTTTTCTCTATCTCTTTCGACATGTATGCCAAGACAGTAACACACATCGCCGAGATCTTTCATCTTAAAACATTTATTCAACTGTTCTTTTATGAAAGTTTTAGATTTCTGATTATTTGTGAATATCAACAAATCGTCCACATATATAGCCACAAATATCATATTTTCCTCGTCATCAACTTTATGATAAATGCAGGGATCTAGATTTGACTGTAGCAGACCCATAGATTTTAATGACAAGTCAAGCTTCTTGTTCCATTGTCTGCTTGCCTGTTTCAATCCATAAAGTGATTTTTTCAGAAGGCATACTTTATCTCCTTCTCCATACAGCTCCGGTTGGACCATGTAAATCTCCTCGTCTATGTCACCTTGGAGAAAAGCGGATACAGCATCCATCTGACATATGTCCAAATCGTGTTTTGCTGCCAAAGCAAACATATACCGCAACGATGTTAGCCTTAACACTGGAGCATAGACTTCATTAAAGTCTATCCCTTTTTTCTGTGAGCATCCTTTTATTACCAATCGTGCCTTATATTTAACAACGTCTCCCTTTTCGTTCGTTTTAGTTTTGAACACCCATTTACATGGTAAAGCACGCTTATTAGCAGGTAGAGTCGTAACTTCCCAGGTTTTATTCGACATGAGAGACTGGTACTCCTCATCCATAGCGTCCTTCCAATTCTTGGAGTTAGTGCTCGAAAGAGCCTCCTTCACAGTTAGTGGATCGGTAATTTCTTGAATGCACATGAAATTATTCCCTTTCTGGTGTGATCTCAAAATCATAGTGGGTCCGAAACTTTCGTTGCTGTCATATTCGTCACTTGTACCTGGAACGTAAGTTTCATCATCACTATCTCTGTTCGCACAACTGTCGAAAGAAGTGTCTGCACTCGGAGATGACAACGTGACATCTTGCAATTGCATCCTCGATGCATTATCGGTGTCAGTATTTACACTGGGTGGTAATAACGGTGGGTTACTAGTCTCCTCCCTTACTTCATTGCATTCCTGTGCATCGGTGCTCTCGATCTGTGAGGTCAGTGACATGGTGGTTAGCCGTGATACTGCGGTAGGGTACGGTGTGATTTTTTCTGCATTCTTGCAATCCTCCATAAAAATCACATCCCTACTGACCACTACTTGCTTGGTCTTCAAGTCGTACAGCCTGTAACCTTTCGTATTATCGCAATAACCCACGAATATAAGCTCACGTGATTTCGGGTCCCATTTCTGGCGCTTTTGCTTCGGAACGTGGACCATGGCTTTCGAGCCAAATATCTTCATATTTGAAATGTTGGGCTTCCTCCCTGTCCACATTTCAAATGGTGTTTTCTCAGCAAGAACCCGTGACGGCGATCTGTTTATGACGTATGCCGCAGCGGCCACTGATTCAGCCCAAAAACCTTTCTGCAGTTTTGCCTCATACAACATGCTCTTGCCGCGCTCTACAAGACTGCGATTCATCCTCTCCGCAAGTCCGTTCTGTTCACTCGTGTATGGCGCGCTAGTCTGATGTTTGATGCCGGAAGCTGCCAGAAAGTCAGAAAACGTTTTATTACAGTATTCTTTCCCATTGTCACTGCGTAAGACCTTAATTTTCTTATTCAACTCATTTTGAACTTCGTTTTTGAATTTAGCAAATACCGATTTTATATCCAACTTGTTCTTTAAAAAGTAGACATATACTTTTCGCGAATAATCGTCTATGAAGGTTATGAAGTACTTCGCGCCGCCAAGAGACGGTTCCTCCATCGGACCACATAGATCGGAATGAATTACTTCCAATACGTCATTCGCCCTCGAACCGGAGTGTGGAAACGGAAATCTAGTTTGTTTTGCTTTACAACAAGGTACGCACACAGTATGTTCTTCTTTACCGGTAATCTGAATACCTTCAGCACAGGACTCGAGCCTCTTAACATCTGCCATGTTCAAATGACCCATTCGCTTATGCCAAATATTAATGTCTGCCTTATTCTCACACGAAGAAATCGCATATGCATTGCCAGTAACGGTGTTCAGCTTGTACATGTTATTGGTTAGTCTCGCTGTCGCAACAAGGATCTTTTGACGGTTGTATATCTGACAGCCCGTATCGGTGAACTCAACTTTACATCCGTTCTTAGTGAGTTGACTAACCGACAACAAGTTCGCGCTCAGCTCAGGAATAAACAAAACGTTTCTCACCTGGATCCGATGTTCATCATTGCTTAAGACGGTATGGATGTCTACTTTACCCATATTCTGCACGGAGACGAAATCGTTGTTGGCCACCATTATTCGTTGAATCGGAGGTGCCTCCATCTCATACATCCAGTCGGAACGCCTTGATATATGCATCGTCGAGCCTGAATCGATGTACCAATCATCCTGATTCACTGAGCTGTTAGCTGAAAAAATGGCAGAAAAGACATTATTATTAGATAAGTTCTCAGTGCATTGATTTTTGAAATGTCCGTATTTGTTGCACTTGAAGCATCTCGGGCCTTTCGATTGTGCTTTTCCTTTCGGCTGCGCCTGATGACTAGACTTATTCTTGTGCTTCGTAAAGAATGCGGAAGACTCAGAAACTTGCACTTCCTGCAAAAGTTTTGTCTTTATAAAATCTGACGATATTTTCGTGCCGGAACTCTCTAAGCCCATGATCATCGGTTTATATGTATCTGGCAAACCAGCCAGCATGAGCGTTCCCAACCACTCGTCGTCTACTGTGAACCCAATGTTCCTCAGTTTGTGCGCCGTGCCCAATATTTTATTGACGTACTCTTCAACCGTTGGGCAACTGTCTAGCGACGTATTAACCAAATCTTTCAACAAGCCGACTCTCCTCGACAGCCCGGAGTCCTCGAAAGCATTTCTGAGGTTTATCCAAACTTCACGTGCCGTATTGGCCGTCTCAATGTGAACGTAATTCACTGGATCTACCAACAAAATGATTTTGGACTTAGCTTTCACGTCCTTCTTGTCATCGGTTTCGGTTTTGCTCGGATCGACGAAATCCCACAAATCCTCATGCTCGAGGTATGTTTTAACCGCAAACTTCCAAGTAGCGTAGTTCTCTCGGCCGACTAATTTTTCTATCTGAAGATTTTGCGACGTCATTTTTCCCGTGTATTTTTATTCTTCGGAATTCACTTCTCGGTAATAATTCGACTACTAACAGGAATGGATTAGCCCATAACCTGAGGGAATTAATACCAGCTAGTAGTTTACAGGAATATATTATAGAAGGAAGAACAGAAATACATATGTAAAAGGATCAGAACGACAGATGACACAAACAGTTATTTTTTATACGTGACACTAGGTTAGCTGTCTAGCAAGGAGTATGTTTACTTCCCAACAGTTTGTATTGAATAGGCTCCGAAACTACTGGACCGATTTGAAAAATTCTTTTCTCAAACATGAAATGAAATATTGTCTTTACGTTCCTTATAATAGGCTCGGAAGTATCGCTTTTTGGGCGCAACAACTCGAGAGGACTGTGAAGGGATTTCATACTGCTTTTCAGACCTAGGCCTGCAAAGTAACTTTTTTTTTGTTTCAACAACAAGGTCATTCACACGGTGTCCTATCGTTTGACCAAAAAACGTTTGACAAATGATCACTTGAAGATGAAGATGAAGATGAAGATGAAGATGAAGATGAAGATGAAGATGAAGATGAGATAAAGATACGTTGTCAATTAATAAAATGTTGTTCTTTGAAGTATATTTTTTATTTCATTGTATGTTTGAGAAAAGCACTATACATGCCTCGTCGTGAAAACGGATTCCCGGCCTCGTATCACTATCAGGCCTCGTTCGCACGCTTGCTCGGCCGTATATACCTACTTGGCCGGAAATCCTCATTTCCCCGGCCTCTGATGTAATGTTTCTCAAACATCCAATGAAATTATTGTCTTTACGTTCCTTAAAATAGGCTCGGAAGTATCGCTTTTTGGGCGCAACAACTCGAGAGGACTGTAAAGGGATTTCATACTGCTTTTCAGGCCTAGGCCTGCAAAGTAACTTTTTTTTGTTTCAACAACAAGGTCATTCACACAGCTGGCTGGTTTGACAAAAAGTAGGTTTTGTTTTTAAAGGTTGGTTGTTAGACACTTGTGGAAAAAAAAATCAAGACGGCGACTTTTTTTTTTTTTCAAAATTTCAAATTGGTGCTAGGCGGCTAAAACTCGGTATCGGGGGGGCTCTCGGGGCTCAAAAATATGAATCTGAAATCTTGTCCGAAAATTCGGTCAAATTCGGAAAATATCAAAAAAAAAAACGATACAAAATTTCAAATTGGTGCTAGGTGGCTAAAACTCGGTATCGGGGGGCTCTCGGGGCTCAAAAATATGAATCTGAAATCTTGTCCGAAAATTCGGTCAAATTCGGAAAATATCAAAAAAAAAAAAGATTTCTATGGAGAAAATTTCAAATTGGTCCTAGGAGGCTGAAATTCGGTATCCGTGGGTTTTTGGGGCTCCTGAGTCAGAATCTGAAATCGGATTTCTAAAATTCGGTCAAATTCGGAAAATATCGGACAAACAATATTAAGTGTATAAGTATCGGGGGGCACGGCAGTGCCCCCGCCAAGTCGAGCGCGAAGCAAACACTGCCATACCATCCTTTACTGGAACCATTTCGCCGCATTTTCAGGCTCCTATTTGAGCACCTCTGAATAAGACCAGAACGCAGAAATTTTCGTCATCCAGTAAACTATAATTACATACTTAAAGTCCAAAATTGCAAGTCTGTAGGTCATTTAGTTCCGAAGTTAAGCGAAAGCAAAGTTTCGCATTTACGACACTCACTCATTCACTCACTCACTCATGATCATCAGTAAAGAACTAGTACTTCCCATAAATTCAGAGAGCTGAAATTTGGTACAGAGTTAGGGTTTAATGGCCACATAAAACAAAAACTATAAAAATGGCCAAGTGCGAATCCGACTCGCGCATGAAGGGTTCCGTACCATCAAACAAGTTTGTTGTATGGGAGCCCTTAAATATTTATTTTATTTTATTTGTAGTATTTGTTGTTATAGCGGCAATAGAAAAGATCATCTGTGAAAATTTCAACTGTCTAGCTATCACCGTTCTTGATATACAGCCTGGTGACAGACGGACGGACGGACAGCGAAGTCTCAGTAATAGGGTCTCGTTTTTACCCTTTGGGTACGGAACCCTAAAAACTAGGATAATCGAAGATCTGGAGTACTCTGATTAGAAAACACAAGAGCCCAACCAAACTATTAGAGATCGACATACCGCCTTTACAAAAAATATTCAACTTGTTGTGTTCGGTTGGCCACCGTCGTGACTGATCGTCTCTCCTGATGATGGATCGCGTACCGATTCGAAACATGTCGAGTGTTATTCGATTTCTACGACGTGAGTAAACCCGTTTAAGTATTTTAATATTCAACTTGGTGGGCCGCTTCATTTGATGTCAAAAATCCAAGGTCTGAAGTATTTTGACGACGCGTTTGGCTCGGTTTGTAAACACCTGCCTACTGAGCCGGCGGTCCCGGGTTCGAGTCCCGGCCAGGGCAAATATTTGTGTGATGAACTCGAATATTTGTGCTTGGGTCATGGTTGTTCTATGTATTTAATCGTCGTTTAGTACCCATAACACAAGCCTTCTAGAGCTTAATTTGGGACTAGATCGATTTGTGTGAGGTTGTCCGATATTTATTTGTTTATTATTTATTTGATGAAGAACCCTCAGCGGGTCTCAGCTGTATTAGAGATATGGTAATGCCCCCTTCTACTATTGGTACATAAAAAAATCGACTGTCATTGCAAAAATCCAGCGTAGTGGGACACATCTTCTAATTTAATCTAGCCTATAGCGTCCCACAGCTGGGCGGGTTACGTATTACAATCCCGAAAGTTCATAATATCTACAGTTGAAATACCGATGGTCAAAATACCGAAAATCAAAATACCGAAAGTTCAAAAAGCCGATATTCGATAAACCGAAGCTCAAATTACCTATTTTCACCTATTTTCAGAAAATCGAAAGTTCAAAATCTCGAAATTTCATATTCCCGAAATTTTATAATCCCGATAGTCAATGAGCACTTTAAAAGTGTCAGGACACTAAACTAATCTGACTTTTCCGTGGAACCGATCTGCTCCGGTGCTGCGGGATGTTCAGCCCCTCCGCCCTAGCGTAAGAAAGTGCGGCACCTACGCTCGCCTCCGCAGCTTCGGCGACCAGCCTCAGCCGCTGCGCCTCGCTTGATGCCCGCACTTTCTTACGGCGGCCGGGGGCTGCCCTCCCTCCGCGCCTCCGGGCTTTTATGTACACTCTAGGGGTAGGGCAGACAAGACCACGTGGAATCGGGGTTGACAGCTTCGGTTCTGTGGCAAGTCGATTAAGAAAAGGAAAGAGTCCGGGAAAGTGGGAAATTAAGAATGACACTAAATATTCGATATTATGATAAAACATTATGTCATGGACTGCCAACCGAACCGAACTTGTCTGGAACCGAAGCTGTCAACGCTCGCCTCCGCAGCTTCGGCTTTTTAGTCACCTTCGGCGACCTGCCTCAGCCGCTGCGACTCGCTTGATGCCCGCACTTTCTTACGCTAGGGCCACAGTATAATAAAGAGTACTAACGTACTAGGGCGGAGGGGCTGCACATCCCGCAGCGCCGGAGCAGATCGGTTCCACAGGAGAGTTCACTTATAAATAGTAAGTATAGTAGTAGGCAAGTAGGTTACGTAATTTAGGTTAATATTCTTTGTATAAAATAAACATTAGAATCTGTAAGACTACAGAAATACGAGATAATTCTCGAGAGTTTAAATAATATTCCGGATTACAACCTTCAGGCAGGATCATAGTCTTCGGGATTACAGTCTTCGGGATTACATTCTTCGGGATCACAGTCTTCAGGATTATAATATTCGGTATTTCATCCTTTCCATCAAACGTTCTTTCGGGATTTTAAACTTTCGGTCAAATAAACATTCGACATTCTAATATTCGGCCTTCCGTTCATAGGTCTTATGATATTCGGTATTTTGAACTTCGGCATTGTAATACGTACCCGCTGGGCGAATGCCTCCCCGTCTGCTTTTAATACGCATATAAATAAAATTAAAGGAAAACTCTGGACAAGACTAGACTGGCTTTTATACTTATACTCACAAGTTTACAAGAAGAAATAGTCGAACGATTAACTTTATTCTACTCGAACATTACACAAATTAAATAAACAAATTACACCAAAATATTAATTTTGCTCAAAATTTGGTCTAAATATAATGCATTGGACTAAGAGTGGCGGTGATACACACACGTCACTAGATGGCGCTGACTGTATTTTAAAACGCGCAGTCGTTTGTTTTTCCGATAATCTTATATGGCGAAGTGGCAACCGGCCGCGTTACAGTCGTTTACGACATTCTTCTACTGCGCTTGGAAACGTTTGCTAGGGATTAGGAGGGATTATTTGCATTTCGTTGATTTCGCTTATTATTTCGTGAGGTTTGCTAAAGTGAATTAAAGTGAACAAGGGTACAAAACCAGGTGCTCCATGACACCATTGCACCAATCTGTCGCCAGAACCGCTACAAGTCAATTTTGTTTACACGTAATGTTATATCTTTTGTAACTACCTATGTTTGTTAAGCGAGATAATAGCCCACTGGTGTACCCTTCAACGGCCTAGTCACACAACATTAACTATAATAATAAAGAAATCGCAGTAAGGAACCTTAGACTTGGTACGACTTTGTCAAGATTTCATTACTTTTTAGAGATAAACAAGCGGCTCCATCGAGACTTGGCTAGTTTTTTACAGAATGTTTTTAGTGGGATATGTTTTTATTTCATTGTATGTTTGAGAAAAGCACTATACATGCCTCGTCGTGGAAACGGATTCCCGGCCTCGTATCACTATCAGGCCTCGCTCGCACGCTTGCTCGGCCGTATATACCTACTTGGCCGGAAATCCTCATTTTCCCGGCCTCTGATGTAATGTACTATTACCATTAGAAGCCGACATTATCCCTGATGAACATAAGCTATTTTTTACCGCGGGAAAATGCTTCATTCCTACGGGAAAACGGGTAATAGCACAACGGGTAGTAAGCTAAGGTAAGGGTGCTGTGCAGTTTGGCAGACATTTAGAAAGTTTATTGTACTATTGTGTTAATTAAAAAAAAAAATAAATAAAAAAAAAAACATTCCGTACTTATCTTTTTCAGATAATTCTAAACGGGTGAAACGATTGGGTTGAAATATTATATGGGTATTTCGATGGTTTCCTGGATGATACAATTGGACCCGGTAGGTGGCGTTGCTGTCGGTATGTCTACTACTAAACGGCTTGACCGATTGGGTTGAAATTTAGTATGTATATTTCTATGGTTTCACTGACACGAATGTATTAGAGGGAAGAGGGAAGGGGGAAGAGGGAAGAGGGAAGAGGGAAGAGGGAAGAGGGAAGAGGGAAGAGGGAAGAGGGAAGAGGGAAGAGGGAAGAGGGAAGAGGGAAGAGGGAAGAGGGAAGAGGGAAGAGGGAAGAGGGAAGAGGGAAGAGGGAAGAGGGAAGAGGGAAGAGGGAAGAGGGAAGAGGGAAGAGGGAAGAGGGAAGAGGGAAGAGGGAAGAGGGAAGAGGGAAGAGGGAAGAGGGAAGAGGGAAGAGGGAAGAGGGAAGAGGGAAGAGGGAAGAGGGAAGAGGGAAGAGGGAAGAGGGAAGAGGGAAGAGGGAAGAGGGAAGAGGGAAGAGGGAAGAGGGAAGAGGGAAGAGGGAAGAGGGAAGAGGGAAGAGGGAAGAGGGAAGAGGGAAGAGGGAAGAGGGAAGAGGGAAGAGGGAAGAGGGAAGAGGGAAGAGGGAAGAGGGAAGAGGGAAGAGGGAAGAGGGAAGCGGGAAGAGGGAAGAGGGAAGAGGGAAGAGGGAAGAGGGAAGAGGGAAGAGGGAAGAGGGAAGAGGGAAGAGGGAAGAGGGAAGAGGGAAGAGGGAAGAGGGAAGAGGGAAGAGGGAAGAGGGAAGAGGGAAGAGGGAAGAGGGAAGAGGGAAGAGGGAAGAGGGAAGAGGGAAGAGGGAAGAGGGATTGTAGGTTATGCTATTATTTCCTTTTATTATCCACAGGAATTTTTCAATTCACTGAATCCTTATGGACTGCGCAACGGAATAAGATGCGTTTTTTTTTTATAGAGTGATTCAAGAGGATGGATTATATGTATAATACATGCATAATCTATCAGTATTGCACGCGTGCGAAGCCGCGGTGGGTTGCTAGTACCTAAGTATATAAAACAATTACAAATCAATGTCATTAAGAAACTCTTTTGTATTATAGCAGGCGCGGCGCACTCCGAGATTAACGTTCTCCGCTACAAGTAGGTATAGGGTATAGGTACATACGTCGCCCTAAAAAGTTGCTGACGAAATGACAATGAAATGCAGCATTCAACAAAACTTTTGTTGGCGCAAAGGAATGTTCGTTCCCTCCATGATCGTAAAATGAACACGAATAGTTATACGTATGCTGGTTATTAAGGAGGTCGGGAAGCGTCAAGCCTAACTGAATTTGTGACGAACTCAATAATTGCGGCGGAATACGGGCAGCGCCGTCGTCGCACACAACTCGATTACGAAAGGAGCCGCCAAATTGTTTTAGTGAAGATCATGACGATCATAGAGATGGTTTACTAATTTCTACGGCTTTATTTGGCAACTTGAAATTATCAGATGTTTCTGGTCTACTATATGTTTCAGACTTTTCGAGTGACTGGCAGGGACAAACATAACTATTGGTTTCTATCTTCTATCATTAATTATGTTTACCGCATATTTATCTCTCCAGCGTCGGTCTGTTTGTAATAAATTCGAAAATTAGAAACGCAGTTAATTTTGATGGGATTAATAGGTAATAGGTTATCCAGTACCTACCTAGGTATTATAAGAATATATATTAAGTTCGTAAATCTTATGCTTTAATAGGTACAACAGAATAAAATATAACAATAAATTAAATTAAACAATAAAACTAATAACTAAACCTAAATATTATCTAATCAAAAAGCCCGCCCCGAATCGTATTATAAGTAGTTTAATCCTTGAATATACAATGTTCTAATATAATATGGATATTGTATATTACGAGTAGGTATATCCACCTATTTGTATCAGAGTCTGTAACACGTCCACCGCTGGACAAAGGCCTCCCAGAGTTATCTACAATGCACAACGATCGGTCGTGCGCTGCTTTCATCCAAGTGTTTCTCGCGATCCTAACCAGGCCGCCGGTCCACCTTGACGAAGGCCTTCCCCGCTGCTAAATCAAAATCAGAAAATGTATAGAAACAAATCAGTGCAAGGTGCCTATTCACGTGCAATTTCCTACCCGTCTCTTTGCAGTTCATGGAAACTGTATTAAAAGACGCCCGTCGCCTTCTGTAACGCATTTCTCGTTAAACGCATTAATTGAATGAGCGAGCGAAGTGTCTCCGTTTCAGCTTGGTCAAAATTGTTTCGTATGTCGAATCTTGGATGCCCAGATTTCCAGCTGAAACTGATTCTAGTGAATTTTGTGAGCAGGTTCGATAATTATATAAATATTTTTGTCAATTTAGTTTTTTAAATAAATTGATATAGTAGATGCTGGCAACGTATGAAAAAATATATTTCAGCCATTTCCTAGCAGAATTTCTTTCTTAGGTCTGCAGCTCACAAAGCCACGCAGCTCACATAATAATAAAATAAAATAAAAATAAATAAATAACAGACAACCTCACACAAATCGATCTAGTCCCAAATTAAGCTCAAGAAGGCTTGTGTTATGGGTACTAGACGACGATAGACGTACTTTTATATAGATAAATATACACAAATATTCGAGTTCATCACGCAAATATTTGCCCCGGCCGGGATTCGAACCCGGGACCGCCGGCTCAGTAGGCAGGTGTCTACAGACCGAGCCAAACGCGTCGTCAACATAGTAGGTATCTACTTAGATCTAGATATTCAATTCCTACTTAGTTAAGAATTTAAAAACCGGCCAAGAACATGTCAGCCCACGCTCAGTGTAGGGTTCCGTAGTTGCCCATCTTCACAAAACAGCGGTTTTAAGCCCGAGGTTTAAATTACGAGAAAGATTTCAAGCTGTACAAAAAGGTCGTAAGTGCCGACTGTAAATAGTCATTAGTTATTAGGTACCTTCTGGAAGTCATCGATTATACGCGCCAGATTGAGCGGAATGTTTTAATGCAGTTTGGCACTTAACTAATGTACGTGTGTAACGTTCGAAGTATAAGGACACCGCGCGGCACTTAGGTACATCATTTTAAAGAAAATTATGAAATTTTGCGATAACTCCAGAACGGCTCAACCGATTTTATTCAATATAGTTTTCGTTGAAAGTAGTAATAAAGCCTCATTTTTATGAATTGTCCCATAATTTTTTGACCCATGCATGAAAAGTTAGAGGGAGCTATTTTTTGGATTTCCGAAGCGAATATTTTTACAAAACTGTTGCATGACTTTATCAAAATATCATGTTTGGAGACCCCTATTCTTTATAAAATACCTATTTAACGACACCCCACACATTAGTGGTCGAACTGAAAAAAAAAATCACCCCCTCCTTAGGTGTACGAGAGGTACCAGAAAAAAAGTTTTCTTTTTAGTTTTTATTTTGTCGTTTTGTCGGCGTGATACATACACATACTCATACCAAATTTCAGCTTTCTAGTACTTAATGATCACGGAGCTAAGCCGCGGGCGGACAGACGGGCAAACAGACGGACATGGGGAAACTATAATGGTTCCTAGTTGACTAGGGAACCCTAATAAGTAGGTTCGGAAGGAAGAAAGTACCTAAATACAAGCAAACCTGATGCTTGTAAAAATGAGGGAAATATTTTCATTTAACTTACAGTCGCATGAATAATTTGCTTAGGTACTGGCGGACGTGCTTCGAACTCTCAAGTATGTCGTAGTCGGGTCGGGTGTCGATCGGGTCGGTTATGTATATGGCACAATAGGAGATCGCACATAATAATGTCGTTGGTATTCCTGCGAGGAAGAATGCACGTTCCGAACGGCGACGGGCCGGCGTGCCGGGGTGCCGGCCGGCCGCGCGCCTCGCGCCGGCGCCACACTCCGAGAGCATATTATTAATATATTGTGTTATTGCCATATTATATCGGTATTTAAGTAGGTAACAGGGTATGTATATAATATATTGGACGGAGGAAAATATGATACATACTATCCCAGTCAAGGCAAAGAACATAGAAAGCTTTAACTTTTGTAGGTACCCTGTGACGGCGTTTTAAATTTTAATTCGAAAAGCCGATGGGGGAAATGACTATATATAGTCATAAGTGCAGCATTTGTACCTACGTATGTATAAATTACTATAAGGTACCCACTACTTTGTCCATCTATCCTAAAAGTAACCATCTATGGATGTCCATCTATCCCAGTACCAAAATTGGTTAAAATCCGTCCAGCCGTTTCAGCGTTATGAGCGGACAAATAAATGTTTAATACCAACTGATGGACCGTACGGATGGCGCGCGCGCCCATACAATATGCATAATATTATGCATCGGGCTGTTATGATTTTCCCTGAAATAATGATCCCCCTCCATAGAAAACTGGTTATGATGAATATAATTTTATAATATTACCTTGATATTACCTATATATATCAAAATGTAGGATTTGATTTCTCATATTGTGCTGCTTTTTACAAGCTTTTATTTAACTTGCAATACCAATACCAATGTTATTCGTCGCCCAGTAACCTCCTTTACAATAATAAAACAATAACCTCACAAGTCGGTGCCCAACAGGGTGACCCCCTGGGCCCGCTTGTATTCTGCTTGGCAATTCAAAATGTAATTAAGACGCTCCAATCACCACTAAACATATGGTACTTAGACGACGGCACCATAGGAGGAAGGCCTAATACTGTTTTAAACGACATTATCAAACTAATCCCGGCTCTCTCCGCCCTCGGCTTAGAATTAAATACTTCTAAATGCGAACTCTTCCCCTGTGGCCCCGTTGCCGAATTATCCATCCCTAAGTTTTCATCTATTCTCCCAAATTTAAAGATCATAAATAGACCATCATTCACACTTTTAGGCGCCCCTATCTTCTCCGACGGAGTTAGCCCCATAATTCAAAACAAGACATCAAAGCTAGCTGCATCCCTTCCACACCTCCAGCAACTTTCAGCTCACGTTTCTCTAGTGTTGTTAAGAAATTGCTTTGCCATGCCCCGCCTAACATACACCCTTAGAACATCTCCCACCTGGAAGTCGTACCCTGATATCATAATGTTTGACCGTACACTTCAAGGGGCTCTAGAGGGCATTTTAAATATAAATTGCAACACGACACAATGGACACAAGCGTCGCTTCCCATTCGGCACGGTGGTTTGGGTATCCGTCGCGCTGAAGACATCGGACTGATCGGTTTTATCGCCTCTGTACATGCCACTCAACAACTTGTCACTCAGATCCTACCTTTTAATGGTGACAACGCTGCAATCGCATTCAAAGACGAGGCGCTTGAACTGTGGTCAGTCCGACTCCCCAGCGCTGACGTACCTGAAAATACTAAATGCCAACGCCAGTGGGACGAGATCTTATGCAAAACAAGAAGAAATGAATTGCTGAATGTCGCAATGGGCAGCGATGTGGCCCGCCTGATAGCCGCCATGTCATCCGAGTCTGGAGCATGGCTACACGCACTACCCTCTCCCCACCTGGGAACCCTCCTTGATAACGACTCCCTAAGAATAGGCGCAGCCCTCAGACTCGGATGCCAAGTATGCGAACCACACCGCTGTGTTTGTGGAGCGACAGTTGAGGCCAATGGCCATCACGGCCTAAGTTGCCAACGCGCTGCTGGGCGTTTCTCAAGGCATCACGCCTTGAATGATATCATCCGTCGAGCAATGGTCGCGGCAAACATCCCATGTACCCTAGAACCCCAGGGCTTAAGTCGTACCGATGGCAAAAGACCGGACGGGCTAACACTGGTCCCATGGGTGAGAGGTCGCAGCCTTATATGGGACGCAACCTGCGTCAGCACCTTTGCTCCCTCTCACCTCGCCGATACGACACGTGCTGCCGGTGGGGCTGCCGAAACCGCCGCTAAACTAAAGCACGTGAAGTACAGTAACCTGGAACCAGTGTATGAGTTCGTCCCGGTTGCCGTAGATACTGGTGGGCCATGGTGCGCTGAGGCTAAAGAGTTTGTCGCGGCTTTGGCGCGAAGGCTGAAAGACCGAGGCGTGGACCCCCGTTCCGGCGAGTACTTGGCTCAAAGGATCTCCCTGGCTATAGTGCGCGGCAACTCCGCTAGTATTCTAGGGACTTTCGAGCCAGGCACCTTCCGGAACTGTTCATAGTTCCCTTCTAGCTTAATAACTAGTTTTACTTATTATTTATTTTAGTTTTACAGTAATTTAGTTTTGGAATGTAATAAAACTACACAACACTTCTTAACAAATCATTGGAACCAAGAACTCTGTAGACTACTCCAAATGATATAATTATGGAAATATGGTTGAATGTCCGACTGAAATTTTCAAAATTATTATTATTTTAAAACAGGAAGTTAATACACATATAGATGGGAATTTTCCAAAGTTCAAGGTATCTAAAACCTACGTTAGTAATCTTCAGCAACTCCTAGATACTTCACCATTAGTAGAGAAATTGTTAGTAAAGAGATGAACACAGATTGATTAAACTTATAGACTTGAGACTTGACCTACAAAGTAACCTAAAACGCTGGATGAAGCCATTGAAATTTTATTAACAGCATATGAAAATTCTTTACCAAACTCCAATGAAACAATAAACATATCTACTTGCAATGTATATAATGTAACTATATAATTTGTTCGGGTGGAATATTTAGTTATTTATTTTTTTATTTCTTCAACCGATTGAGCTGAAAATTTTCATACTAGTACTCAACTTTGATGAAAATACGATATAGGGCTGGTCTGACGATGGAGCCGGAAGGTAATCATAGGAACTCAGTCATAGATTAAAGCAATCCTACCAAGTATGGGCTCTTTCGTATCTCATCAGTGAGCAATTGATGGATGTTTAAAGAACTAAAAGTACAGTCGGTAGAAATTAAATTGTTGGCAGAAACTTATTGAAATATCTGTAAGTAAATTAAAAATATTATAATAAGTCCATTATAATTAATTTATTATGTTTCCATAAATGTGTAATGTGTACATCCTTCAGCATTTATATTATCATTTAGATAAAAAAATAAACGAGGTAAAGTCATTTTAAATTGCGCAGGTTGGAAAGGAATGAGTAATTGCTGATATTGCTTTAATTTTCAGGCTTAATGAATATTCAGATCGGCTCATCCAGTTGAAAGTATAACATTTAGTTATTTTAATAAAGCAAGTTAAATATTTCATGTATTCACATTCCTCTACGGTTTAACATGAATGGCACCGATCATGACCTAACCGCATATCAGTCGAAACTCATTCAGAACTCGAATACGGTGCATTTCAGCGGACACAATGAATGAAGTGCCTTCGAGGGCGGCGCGGCACCCGCGGCACTCACAAGCGGCAGCGATTTTATACTAAGCTCTCCACCTTATCTACCAAATCCTAACTCATAATCACATGGCACAATTTATCTACTAATCAAATTATAGTCCCATTTGTAATAAGTATAAATAAAAAAGTAGAAAAAAAAATATGAATGGCATTTAGATCGATTATCGCTCGCTCTTGACTCCCATAACTCGCGGCACCCCTCGCGCCGCCCCCGCCCTCTCGACCAGCGGAGTGCTGAGTGTGGTCGTCGAGTCAGCCGGAGGCCTTTGCGGCGCTGACACGGCACTCTCGCCAGAGCCCTCATTCGCGTAACTGGAAAATTCACGATGGATACCGAAGAGTTTAGGGTTCGGGGAAAGGAGATGGTGGATTATATCTGCACGTACATGACGACGCTGCGTAAGCGCCGCGTGACTCCATCGGTGGAGCCGGGGTATCTGCGAGCGGCGCTGCCGGCGGAGGCGCCGGAGCACCCTGAGGCGTGGGACGATGTGATGGCAGACGTGGAGAACAAGATCATGCCTGGTGTAACGCACTGGCAGCACCCGCGGTTCCACGCCTACTTCCCGTCTGGCAACGCGTATCCATCGATCTTGGGCGATATGCTGTCGGCTGGCATTGGATGCATCGGATTCTCGTGGGTAAGTAGCTGTTGTTGTTAACATTTTTATAAAGTCGACAAGGCGGTTACTTACTGTCATCGAGAGTTCAGATATTTTTTTCGGATTTAATAGTAGTTAGGTTGTGATAAAAATCTATTGGTACTTTTCAGTAAAAAGTACCTATTAACCTTAATCAGACATTGCTTACAATTAAAATTAATGCTACAAATCTCTATAACAAGACTTATCTAAATAAATAACTCTTATTATAATATACCACATAATATCCTTAATAGACACAATTTTACGTGGGTCTCTGTCCCACTCCCCATTAGGCTGTTTGCACGGGGTTAAACAAGGGATCGAAGTTAACATTTAGTAAACATGATAGTATGTTGACAAGAACCTGTAATGTGTGTTTTAGAAAAGTTTTCTTTCTATTTGGCGACTTTAAATTTATTCTAAATTATAAAAAAAATATTATCCCGTATAAATGTTTTATAAGACCAAATACTTTGAACCTTTTGAGTCGATATAACATGTTAAGATGAGCTTGACGGCCTGTAACGTTTAAATGAAAATTTGGCGAAACGTTACAGGCGGGAAAAAAAAAATTCAGACTTACGATAGGTAACCCTTATTTTGTGATTTCAACTACCAAACCACAACGTGTCACAACCAAGTTACTTATTGAAAGTTGAAACTCAAAAGTTCGTCTTTTGTTTTAGCGACAGTGTAATTTGCCCAGACAGGTGTCAATTAGACTCGTTGCGTTTTTAATTCCCATCTAGTGGGGTGTTTTAAAGCTTAACGAGTGTACCTACTGTGCGTTTGTCTTTTCGCGTGCAACATATTTTAATGGGTTTTTGACCAAGTAAAGGTATCTGGCTTATTTGCGGTCGAAGCTTAGCTAATTACGCTTCAAGAAAATCGGACTAGGAAATTGAATATATCTCTGGGTTCTTATTATTTATTTGTTATTTAGCTGGTTGACTCCTAATGCTTACATACGTTATTTTAGTGTCGGAGTAGAGTCCTGAAGTAATGTCTTTGTGAAAAAATGTCACAAGTGTAAAGATACGTGAGAATTTTGACCAATTTTGAACCAAGACGGATAGGGAGAGGCCTATATGTCTGGTCGTTATGAGCTCTCTCTCGAGCACGCTGCACTAGTTAAAACTTCCTTTGATCCCAATTCCGCAAATAACATTTTCACACATGAAATAGCTCTATTATAACATAAAGGATTTTCTCTCACGTGATGTGTATTAACGTGGTGCCTAAAATATTTGCATGCTAGTATATACAGGGTGTCCCAGAAGTACCACGTCACAGTGACACTGGAGGTAGGTCAGCTCAAGAGGAACCCAACCAACTTAACATGACCTCAGTAAAAGTTGCACGGTTTTCGAGTTATTACCGAAATAAATCTTTTGAGAATTTTCCCCTTTTCTTTTACATTTTTAGTACCAGCATCAACACGGAAAGCTCTTAACGACAGTTTTTTGTGTTTATCAAATCATGAATAGCTAATTCAGAAGTGTAAAGTGTTATTTTGTCAGTAACTATTGTAAAATGCTGAAGAAAACCTGATTATTCTTGATTTAATTTGTCACAAAAACACGAATTTCAACTTTGACCATCTGCCATGTTTTTTTTTATTAGAAACTAAACAAACAAATAACGTCAATAAATTAGGCATGTTATGCAGATTCTAAAATAGTATAACACATGTATCTTACTGCGATAACATTAGGTAGTCTTATCACTTTAGCGATGCCCTATAGAGCCAACTTAAAACTTAAACTCCGAAAACAGTCACTGTTATGTGCTACAAAGATGCTGTGTACAGCGATGACTCTTCTGTTATCTGATCCGATTATTTTGCCAAATGCACGAGGGCTAAAAAACTAATGTTTTTCTCCCTTTTGGAGGCTAGCTTATTCTAAAGGACTGGATAAAATCATAAAATGTCAATGACAATAAAAAACAGGTTTATTTTTGATACATTTATTGTAATAAATTTAGGTCACAATAAATGTTCGAATTGTCTCCCGTGGACTAATGCACAAAAAACATCGTTCAATAAAATTTCGGCTCAATTTTCTTAAACTGACTTCCGATATGGTACGGGCTGCCTCGAATACTCGTTGCCGCAATTCTGCTTATTAGTTTCGCGTAAACTTAGTTTTTTAAATATCCCCAATAAAAAAATCTAGTGGGTTTAGATCTGGGAAACGCGATGGTCATAAAATTGGTCCCAATCGACCAATCCATCTCTCGGGGAATGTTTCGTTGAGGTGCTCACGGACTAGCCGGCGTAGTGGGCTGGGCAACCATCTTGTTGGTACCACATCCTTCGTCTCTGTGCCAACGGCACATCTTCTAATAAACCAGTCAGATCGTTTTTCAAAAATTGAAAATAATTTCTACCATCAAGAATAGGAGGCAAGTCGACCGGTCTCGCAATTCCATTAAGAATTTCACTCCACAAATTAATTTTGAATTGGTATTGAGACCGATTTTCTCGTTCTTCATGTGAATTTTCTGTCTGCCAGCTATGGACGTTATGTAAATTGAAACATCCATCCCCTTTGCAAGCCGATTCGTCAGTCCGCAATACTTCATTGATTATATTCCGGGTTTGTCTCCAAATCTGTATAATTTTTTGCCAAAATTTAACACGATGTGCGTAGTTGGCTGGGAGAAGTGATTAGACGCGTTGGATGTGGTAGGGATGGTATTGACGACGCTGACCTAAACGCTACTTTTTCTCTTTTCGCTTCGCTCGCTCGGCTCCCGCGCTGTTGTGGTCGCAGTTCTAACCTAACCTAACCCATTAATCTACTTTACTGGTAGCAGTCCGGTCATGGTGCTACGCTTACCGCTACTGCGGCACGCTCGATTCGCTCGCTCGGTTCGGGCGCTGTTGTGGTCGCAATTCTAATCTAACCAAAGCCATTAATCTACTTTAATTGTCATTGACATTTTATGATTTTATCCAGTCTTTTAGAATAAGCTAGCCTCCAAAAGGGAGAAAAACATTAATTTTTAGCCCTCGTGCATTTGGCAAAATAATCGGATCAGATAACAGAAGAGTCATCGCTGTACACAGCATCTTTGTAGCACATAACAGTGACTGCTTTCGGAGTTTAAGTTTTAAGTTGGCTCGATAGGGCATCGCTAAAGTGATAAGACTACCTAATGTTATCGCAGTAAGATACATGTGTTATACTATTTTAGAATCTGCATAACATGCCTAATTTATCGACGTTATTTGTTTGTTTCGTTTCTAATAAAAAAAAAAACATGGCAGATGGTCAAAGTTGAAATTCGTGTTTATGTGACAAATTAAATCAAGATTAATCAAGTTTTCTTCAGCATTTCACAATAGTTACTGACAAAATAACACTGTACACTTCTGAATTAGCTATTCATGATTTGATACACACAAAAAACTGTCGTTAAGAGCTTTCCGTGTCGATGCTGGTACTAAAAATGTAAAAGAAAAGGGGAAAATTCTCAAAAGTTTTATTTCGGTAATAACTCGAAAACCGTGCAACTTTTACTGAGGTCATGTTAAGTTGGTTGGGTTCCTCTTGAGCTGACCTACCTCCAGTGTCACTGTGACGTGGTACTTCTGGGACACCCTGTATAAGTACAAATAGCAGAATAAGATACCAAATGTCATATACCACACTAAGACAACTACGAGTATGTAATCACTTATTCTTTGCAAATAAATATCTTATCTTATCTTAATAAAATTTAGCAAAAACTTATTGCTACGTTCATAGTTCCCACGTTTCCGGTAGCTATATCCGGCAGGGATATTCTTTAAATGCGATGTTTTTCAAGCATGAGAATTGAAACCTTTTTATAGCAACAATAAGGGGTTAAACTCACTGGATCCTTATTTTTTAATCGTATCTTTCTAATTAAACTTAAGTCGTGCTTAAGTCATAACGGGATGTGACTTCAATAGGCATGGTATGGTGGGGATGTGGCCTAAAATTTTTGGAACACCATTAATTTTGTTTTTCGACAGTCCTTCCTGTATGGATCTACAAACTACAGGCATTCAATTTTCTTTACCATGGTTTTTCCAAAATAGAATTACTTTTTTAATTGTCATTTTGACAGTGCGAAATAATATTGGCAAATTGGCAATCATGGTAAAGAAACAAAGAATGACCTGCACCTCTAGCACAACTGTGACACACGACTCTTTTCTCGCGCGTGAAATATTACCTGTCCCTTTCTTCACGGTACTGTGAGAGAGTGACGAGCGATGCTTTGTCGCGCGACAAGAGTCGCGAAGCCAAGTTGTGCTAGACAGGCTGCAGTTTGTAAGTAGATCCTTACAGCACTATGGAATACAAATTAAAATGGTCTTCCAAAAATTATTCGAGCCGATTGCCTGTGCTGTCAAATTTTGCCAATGTGACTTAGCCAATTCTTTCCCTTAGCCCTTCATATGTACGAGTACCTACATATCTGTACGCTAAGCATTCATTTGTATCGTGCACGTCAGTTAGATGCTTCGAATTCCAAGGAAATGTTGACTTTTACTGCCGTACAGTGATTGATCGAAAGGCCAAAGTGACGCTTGGCCGAGGGCGGCTAAAGACTACCTATCATTGGTTCATTAAGTGCAGTAAATAAATAACTAAGTTAAGAACTTAAGGATCACGCAGAGCCTACAAATTACTACGGTGGATGGAGTAAACAAACTAAGGGCAAATTATGTATCGGTAAATTTAAGGGACCGATTAACTTAACGTTTAAACTGGCGCCGACAGCTGTCATTCCATAGACTTACGTACCGTAAAACTACCCAACTATAGTCCAATCATCCAACTATGGTCCAAAACAAAACTTGTTTATTTTTATCAAAATCCATATTCTCTCATTGATTTTATAAGTTTTTGTTTAAGTTTGTTTAATTATGTTGTTCACTTTAGAGTTTATTCGTTATAATTGCCATATATTATTAACGAGTACTTTTTGGATTAAATTGGAACACAGTTTTGTGGACTGGACTAGGGTAGTTTAGCCGGTTTCCCGGCCCCCTCTGGTTTTCGGCCTCTACGCAGTAAAACTACAATAACAAGAAAATTTTACCTCACTCATTCAAAAAAATACTGTTGTCACTCAAATTCGCTTAACACTGACGCCTCCTAAACGTTTTCGCTTAATAACGTTTCAATTGGCTCGCCAGTACGCCAACGCAATTTAGTCAGTGTGAGTGTGTGTCAAAATTAGTGAAAAAAATAGTGCACGCCATTTTCTTCAAGATAAGTTAAAATGTTGATTATTTGGTTTTAGAAACATTTCTTTGACTTCTATACGCTCTAGAAGAGTTGAAATAATGTCATTTATATTCAAATGTATAAAATATGTTACAAAATCCTTTCAAATGTGATGGCCGGATGACTAGATTGCATTTCGTAAAATCATTCACCTTCCGGCCTCCGGGCCGAGAAATAACTTGAATACGTATATTATTAAATGATCAAAATCGCTATTAAATTAAAATCTATTTAATAAACATCATGTCAATTACAAATTTGGATACAATCTCTTTCATGTATTTAGGTGCCGGCCGCATGTATCTTAAGCAAATTAATGATTTAAATCAGTTTATGATTGTTTGTTTTTGGCGGCCGAGAACTACATTTTGAATAACTAGTTTTCGGCCTAGGTAAATGATAATGGCCGGAAAATAGAAACGATTAATTTAGTTTTCGGCCGGTAACTAAAAAAATATAAAGGAATGGCCGAAAATAAGTCTTTTAAAAGCGAGTTTACGGCCACTGCGGTTAACATGGCCGAGCATTGGTGGAGAGTATTGTTTGTTTTCGGCCGCGGTGTCAGAAAGCGGCCGTAAACTAAAACAAATTTAGTTTTTCGGCCCTGCTTTATCATGCGGCCGAAAAACAATTTGTATGTGTTCCATTTTCGTCCCTATAAATATAAGACGGCCGAAAGTCGACTCAAATATTTTTAGATGTCAGCCGTATTAATCCAGTAAAAAAAAGGTTGCAGCTAATTACATTTTCCATTGATTTTTACTTTTTTGTTTTATTGAATATGAAAACCTATTGTTTCTCAAATAAGGGTCATTTAAAATATAAATAGCAGTGGCCGAGAACTGGCTAAATAAACGGCCGTAAACCAAAACAAGCGGCCGAAAGCCAACTTAGTAGCTACTTTCTGATATTTTATATTATAAAAATAAAACTATATTATTCATGGCAAAATGTGATACGAAATAGGAAACTACAATATGTCTAAGATTCGTAAATAATACTTAGACTAAGGTTTGCTAAATACTGAACTCGAAATTTTGATTACTACCGGCTAAACTACCCTATATAATTGGGTAGTTTTACGGTACTTACTTACTCCGATGACTTAGTGACCCAAAAACCAAAGTGAGTCTTGGCCTGCGATAAGAGATTTCGCCACTCCTGTTTCTAGCCAGTTATCGGCGTTCAACTCCGCTAGATCCGCCTCCACTGCATCTCTCCAGTCCAGCGATATCTGGGGCGGCCGACGGGCCTTCGTCCAGTCGGTGGACCCAGATATGCTCTCCTGACACCATGGTCATCCCCCATCCGGATCACGTGGCCGAGCCAGTGTCCATAGACAATACATTTAAATGATTCTACGTACCTAACTTAAGACCAAGTCAACACAATATCCGTGACGAGCGAATCCCCTTGTCACGCACGAAGAGGTCTTCCATAGTTATTCTACCGCGGAAATGGGCGAGGCACATTGCTCGTAGAACCGATTGGAGGCTGAAAGGTTTTTGGTTCCAAAGACGTAACGTGGTAAATTTTTATAAAATTTATAAATAAACTAAACACACGCAACACTTTATGACCAGTTCACAAATATACTTTTTTTCGGTGGGCATATCGGCATCGACCATCGTCCGTGTTCGGCTTGGAGATCCATTGGGCTAGATACTCAAAATAAAATCATGTTAATTTTCAAGTAAAAATTGCAAGTATTAAGGGTCACATAGTTTTGATTGCGATCGACGCACGTACTCGTCTGCGGTTGGCGTAATCCGAAGCCTTATAGCAACGTTAGCGCAGTCAAATGATTAAGTATGATGACATATTTCATAACGAAATTGCATTAAAACTTACGTAGATTTTAACTCCCCCATTGTATAAACGTTATTACTTGAAATATTATATTTTTAATAAATATATATAATTTGTACATGTATCAAATTTTTTGCCACTTTAGAATAGTTATAAGTATTCAAATTAACTCCTTTAGTATGTTGAAATAATTTGCGATTTTTCGCTGGGATTGTTCGTATCTATCCAATATGCCTTAACTTATGCAACATTTTAAAACATTATTCAATGAAAATAATGATATTCCCAAAGTTGAACTCAACAGGTAACGAACGGAATGATTGAATCACTTAATGTGATCTAACCTTTCAGGTGTCCATGAAGCTGCGTTTGACATTCTCTTTGATTAGCGAGTCCATCCCAACCAGCGTTTTAGCCAACGTTCCGCTTCTCAGATCACAGGCATTAGCATCTAGATAACAATACTTACAATAATTTAACAGAGTTTCCACGCCAAAATGAAGTGGGAACAGTGACCGGAATATGCGTTCACTGAGTAGGAAGGCAACTAAATAATTAAACTACACGCTTATTCAGCAATACATACTGAGAAATTGCAACATTCCTGAATATAATTATGTGTACCTACAATTTTGTTTTTATTATAAGTACCGAAACGTGTACATATTTTTCGACGCGACTGTACAGATTATATAGCATGGGAAACTACACGCAATCAATCCCATACATCTAGATCTGATTTGAAGTCGTGGCACTAAGTGAACAGCTGAGCGTCTCGAAATGAGAGAAGCTCGCGACTGAATTCGGTTGTATGCAAAAACCCTAAAACCCTTTACAAAATGCATTCGCTGAGGGAGACAAATAAGCACATCAATCGGTATAGGTTCGCTAAACTTAACTTTCAATATCTGAAATTTGAATTTTGTTCAATTAGGTTTAAAAAACCGGCCAAGTGCGAGTCGGACTCGCGCACCGAGGGTTCCGTACAAACACTTTCCATCCCTAAGTGGTTAAGTTAAGTTTGCACCTGGTATGTATAGCGCCCCATATAAATTAGGTGCAAAGTTAGGTATTAAAAAAAAACTACTTACTAGATCTCGTTCAAAACAATTTTCATTGGTAGTTTTTATAGTAATGTACATCATATGTTTTTTTTAGATTTTTCATTTTCTTATTTTAGAAGTTAGAGGGGGGGTGACCAACTTTTTTCCACTTTGGAAGCGTCTGTCACGCAAACTATTCGGTTTAAAAAAAAAATATTTTAGAAACCTCGATATCATTTTTGAAGACCTATCCAATATCCATAGATACCCCACACGTATATGTGTTTCATGAAAAAAAAAAATTGAGTTTCAGTTCTAAGTATGGGGAGCCACCAATATTTATTATTATTTTTTTTATTTTTGCATCAAAATCTTAATGCGGTTTACAGAATACATCTACCTACCAAGTTTCAACAGTATAGCTCTTATAGTTTCGGAAAAAAATGGCTGTGACATACGGGCGGACAGACGGACAGACAGACGGACAGACGGACAGACGGACAGACGGACAGACGGACAGACGGACAGACGGACAGACGGACAGACAGACATGACGAATCTATAAGGGTTCCGTTTTTTGCCATTTGGCTACGGAACCCTAACAATTAGGGTATGTAGTTTCTTGAAGACCACTAAATTACGAGTATATTTTTTTCCAAGAGTCCGTGCTATAAGGCAGGCAAAAGGCAGAGCAATGCAACCACCTTAAGTTTTTGGTAAAATTTTCATTTTTGTGACAAGCTTTTATAGCTGACTGTACTTTTCCTTGAACATCCATCAATTGCTTACTGATACGATTCTAAAAGGCAAAACTCGGTAGATTTGCACTATTACAGGCTTCCGTTCCTAGGGCCACCTTCCGGCTCCATCATCAGTCCCTGGAAACTATCTGAAGACAAAGTACTCATCAAGACGAATCAAACGAGCCCAAACTCGATGGGGTTATGTGGTTTTATTACGGAGTTCCTATGGCCACCTTCCAACTCCATCATCAGATCAGCTCTACGTCATCATAATTTGTCACGCGATTTGCATGTTCAAAATTTCAGCTCAATCGGAAACCGGAAAGTGGGTCAAATTTAACTTGCAAAATTCCATTACAGACATCGGGACAGGTAAAATAAAAGCTTGTAAAAAATTTCAAATGTCATGTCGAAAATTTCTAAACATATTTTGTATAAAAAGAGCTGCAGTTTGTAGAACTATCGGACTAAAGGAAAAAATATAATTCAATAATTTTATTAAAAAATTACATTACCTACCTACCCTATTATATTTCCGCTGCGCTGTTCACTGAAACTGACATCTTACTTGTTTTTAGGGCTCCAAAAACGGAAATAAGGTTTTGATGTTGTAACCCCTTGCAACAATTATCACACTTATTTAATGCAATTAAAAGATACGAGTAGGTATTTTATGTTCCACTAGCTTTGTTGCCCGCGACTTCGTCCGCGTGGAATCTTATCTTGAACATTTTACATCTTTATTATTTTCAGATCTAATCAATGTTGAAATTATTTTTCTTTTTTGCAAATTGTATAAGATTTAAGTCAAGTGGATTTTGATGTTGGTTGCTGTAATTCAACAAATAAAAAATAATAAAAAATATTGTAGTGCCCATACAACAAACGTGTTTTTTTTTGCCATTTTTAGGGTTCCGTGCCCAAGGGATAAAAACCGGCCAAGAGCATGTCGGGCCACGCTCAGTGTAGGGTTCCGTAGTTGCTCATCCTTCACAATAAACTGCTGTTTTAAGCCCAAGGTTTAAGAAAGATTTTAAGCTCTATAAAAAGGTCGTAAACGCCCTAATCACTTATTACCTTCTGGAAGTCAACTTACGTCCTTTTAAAGACAAAATATGAAATTTGGCGATAACTCAAAAACGGCTCGACCGATTTTGTTCAATATAGTTTTCATTGAAAGTACTTATAAGGCTTCATTTACATGAATTTTTCCGATTTTTTTTGACCCGTGGCTGAAAAGTTAGAGGCGGGGTACACTATTTTTTTGTTTTTGGAGCGAATATTTACAAAACTGCTGACTTTATCAAAAAATAATGTTAGAAGACCCCCATTATTTTTACAAGACCTATTCAACGACACCTCACACACCAGTATTGAAAAGAAAAAAAAAATCACCCCCACTTTAGGTGTTCGAGAGGTACCCGAAAAACATAAAATTTTTGAATTTTTATTTTACCGTTCTGTCGGCGTTATACATACACATACTAATACCAAATTTCAGCATTCTAGTACTAATGATCACGGAGCTAAGCCGCGGACGGACAGACGGACATGGCGAAACTATAAGGGTTCCTAGTTGACTACGGAACCCTAAAAACGGGACCCTATTACTGAGACTTCGCTGTCCGTCCGTCCGTCCGTCCGTCCGTCTGTCACCAGGCTGTATCTCAAGAACGGTGATAGCTAGACAGTTGACATTTTCACAGATGATGTATTTCTACTGCTGCTATAACAACAAATCCCATACATCAAACTTACAGTCCCATTCGCACCTGGCCGGTTTTTAGTTTTTTTTTCGGCTAATTGCTCTAATTACGCAGAGTCATTATGAAATCAGGTACCTAGCTGCCCATCTAGGAACGAATAGCTTTACTAAATTCGATGAGTTTGATGACAATACGCATATACCCCATATGTATAAATAAACACGATAAAAAAAATATTGAATTTAATTCAAATTGTTGTATACTCATTTGCCCTAATAACGTGGAATTATTATGGAAATCAGGTACATCTACGAACGAAAAGCCTTACTAAATTCGATGAGTTCAATAAGAATACATTTATAAATTCTTTGATTCGAATAATATGCCTTTATACAAAGTTTCAGGCCCCTCACTCACTCGCTGAAATCACTTTTCTTGTATTCTAATAAAATGCCATTATATAAAGTTTCAAGTCCCGCGCTTAAAAAAATATTTGATCGTTATATAAACTTTCAACCCCTTTAGGGGAGGAATTTAAAAAAAACGCTGAAATTTATATTCTTCTCTTTTATTTTATTATATTTTTACAAAATTTGAAGTTCCTAGCTTAAAGTTAAATTGGAGCCCAAGACAAAATTTCATCCCCCTTTTAACCCCCTTAGAGGTTGAATTTTTAATAACGTTCAATTAATGTTATTTTATTATTCTTATATATGCCTTTATAAGAAGTTTCTAAGAATCTGTAATGGATTCAAACTTTCAATCCCTTTTTAACCCTTTTAGGGGATGAATTTTTAAAAACGCTTAACTTACTTTTATTTTATTTTAATAGTATGCTTTTACACGAAGACTCAAGTCCCGCGCTCAAAGAAATGTTTGATTTCCATACAAACTTTCATCCCCTTTTTAACCCCCTTAGAGGTTGATTTTTTCAAAATCCCTTCTTATCTCTAGCCCCCGTTATAAGAGTAACCTGCTGTGCAAAAATCAACTCTCTAACATAAGTAGTTTCGGCTGTGCGTTGATGAGTCAGTCAGGACTTCTTCTTTTATATATATAGATTTACGCTGCATATTATGACGCTCACAAGGAAATCAGAACCTATAGGGTACTGTGAAGGTTGTGCTTCACTATCGGTTATGTTGGCCACCAACATAAAAATAAAGTCATTTTTATGTATTTGAATCGGCGAGTGACATCCGTCATAAAAATAAAATGTAGAGTTAGTTTTAAACTGGCCTCCAGGCAATAAACATCTTAGACCTCTCTCTGCTCTTTTAATAAGCCCCATCTGACTGCACCCCCGTAGTCGCACATGTGGTGGAGGTGCGGGGTAGTTTTGTCTAGTGTCTCTATAGTAAGACGAATGTCCCTCGTCCACCCCGAGACGGCGGGAAATGTGAAGGTTGTGCTTCACTATCGGTTATGTTGGCCACCGACATAAAAATAAAGTCATTTTTATGTATTTGAATCGGCGAGTGACAGCCGTCATAAAAATAAAATGTAGAGTTAGTTTTAAACTGGCCTCCGGGCAATAAACATCTTAGACCTCTCCGTAGTCGCACAGTACTCTCCGTTGACCTAGGATCATGAAATTTGGCAGGAAACAATCATATCATGAACTTAGCACAAAAAAATCGGTAATTACAAACTTATTGACAGCTGGTAGACAAAACGCGACCTATGTCGATTTATGGGGACAATATAGTCTACTCGCGGCAAAGTTAAATTTAGTCCCTCAATCCAGTTTATCTTTTCGTTCGAATAATATTCAGTACTTTATACGAAACCCTGCGTGGAGCTCGTTTTTTTTACCTAGGGAGAGAAGGCCGAACGTCACCTGATGTTGTCGAGCTATGGCGCAAGTAGGCTGAAAGACGCATGACAATGTACGCACCTATTATCTATCTATATATATAAAAGAAGAAGTCCTGACTGACTCATCAACGCACAGCCGAAACTACTATTGTGAGAGAGTTGATTTTTGCACAGTAGGTTACTTTTATAACGTGGGCTAGAGATAAGAAGGGATTTTTGGAAATACCTCCCCTAAGAGGGTTAAATAGGGGTGCAAAGTTTGTATGGGGTAAACTTTTTTTTTAGAGTTAGAGACTTGAAACTTTGTAGAATTATTACTTATTCAAAAAAATAAAAAGTACTTTTAGCGTTTTAGAAAATTTCACCCTTAAGGGGGTTAAAAAGGGGTGCAATGTTTATTTGGGAGAAACTTTATTTTTTGAACTAGAAACTTGAAACTTTGTAGATAGCTTACTTAATTAAATACAAAAAAAGTAATTTCAGCGTTTTGGAAAATTTCACCTCTAAGGGGGTTAAAAAGGGGTGCAAAGTTTGTATGGGAGAAACTTTATTTTTTAAACTAGAGACTTGAAACTTTGTAGATAGCTTACTTAATCAAATACAAAAAAAGTAATTTCAGCGTTTTGGAAAATTTCACCTCTAAGGGGGTTAAAAAGGGGTGCAAAGTTTGTATGGGGAACACCGCTAATGTTGTTTATAAAGAAGTGTTACGCTAACGTTATCAGTTTATATATTTTTTATTTCCTGTCTACTACCCAGTGACTACGTCCTTTTTTAAAACGAACTTGCACCCCCTTTTCTATGGTTGAATGTCAACAATATTTTCTTAGTGCTGTCTCTTATTTATTGTGTTCCAAACTTTATGTGTTCCTATATTTAGTGAGTTGTCTATCAGCACATGAATAATTTATACTTTATATAACTATTCTTACTCTATTTAGCTTCTTGAGAGATATAGAGAACTATAGCACCAGAATATATTGAATCACTCTTCAAACAATACTACTAGCCTGTAGACCAAAATAGTAATCGCATCATTAAATTCGCTTATGTGCATTTAGTTTTTAATGGTCACATTTCAGCATTATCTTTAAACACTAGCCTTTTTAATAACTGGGGTACCTGCTAGACCATTTAGAAACATTTTGGCCCCCCTCGGGAACTCCGCCACACCAGTCTTTTCGTTTAATAGCCAGGCCGGCGTGTACAAATACCAGTGCTGCCTTCTTATGAACAGAGGTCATTATTTATTATTGTTTTGAAATAAAGTTTATTATTTATTATTATTAAAAGAGATACTCTTCATTAAACTGCCTCCATCTCTCGATTTCCAGTGCTGAGTTTAAAATTGTTTTAACAGCCTTATGATATTTAACATTTTTTTTTAATCTCACTCATAATAACTAAGATCCCCATTCTCTAACTCCAAATCCATGCGTCGCTCTATATCTTGCAGTCATTTTTGCCAAAGATTAAAAGCATCAGGTAACTGACGGAATAAATAATAAGCATCCTACAAACAATTCCCGTAATCTAATTGGAAAATCTTCAAAAATTCCTTAACAATTGCATTGTCTAGACCATTTTAAATAAGAATAAAATTCATTTACCTATTTTAATATCTTTGTCATCATCAAAAATCTACGCGGACGAAGTCGCGGGCGGCCGCTAGTTTATTATAAAATAAGGCTTAGCCGAAGCTTCTGCTGAGTTATGGCAGAAAACGAACCTACGGCCGAATCATGATTTTAGCCGAAAAGTGACGAAAAAGAAAACGAAAATTCACTATCTAAAACATATATGCAATATATATCGCGTAGGTCGTAATACCTAGGCCATGAGACTTTTTATATAGTGTCGGAGATTCACTTACTGACCGCACTCACATTTCGGTTTCTACTGAGGCATGAGGCTCTCACCGAGGTCTTTTTACTCTCAGCTAACAAAGTTGTGTAACCACTAATTTAGTTAGAAAAAAAAAATACAAATAGATCTCCACTTTAAGTCGGTACTTATTCCTCAACTCGTGCATCTTTTAAATGAACAACGTATTAAATTACTGTAATCTACATTTCACTTTTGCTAATTAAAGATAATGTCTTTAATGTCTCCTAAGGAATGGATGCCTTCGTGTATAAAACATCAGGCATTTTCAAATGAGCATGACATGTGGTTTCATTTTAATTAAGCGCAACAAAAGATTGAATTTTAACTAAGCACATCTTCTTCGTCTTATCTGTGACTATAGCCATATTATTGCTCGGAATAGGTATGAACACATTGTCTCTTGAACATCTAATCAGTGTGTTGTTGTATGTAATTGCACTGTAATTTACGCGCAATCAACATGTATTGTAGTAGTAGAGGATCCCGATATAGAACGACCTTCACCGAGATGTTTATTTGATGAAATGTATTTTATATTTAATTTAATATGTCAATAATTACATTGCATATGGGATGCCTAACAAATTTTAGTCCAGGGTATGTTTTGTTAAAAATAAAATAAAAATAAAATTTAAACATTTCACCGGTTTGCTTATTAGATAAATTCATAATAAAATAATCTTGATTTTATTTAATTTCAATTCAATAATCAGACCGTTGCAAAATGCTAATAGGTATAGATTTACCTGTTTATACCTGGCTACCCGATAGTTGTGACGGGAAAAGAATAGGCAACCTAACGTTTGCATATTATATGGGCTTCATAGTTTCATCTCATGATCATTTGACTGGAACGAACAATGTGAGTCAAGTTTCAACGAGCTAAAAGGAAGACTTTGTGAAACGCCGATATTGGGGTATCCAAACCCGGAGGTGGATTTCATTGTGGACACAGATGCTAGCAACACTGGTATTGGAGGTGTCTTGTCGCAAAAGAAAGGAGACAACGAAGTTGTGATTGCATATTTCAGTAAGTCACTGTCTAAACCAGAGAGGAATTACTGTGTCACTCGGAGGGAATCGCTAGCAGTTGTCAAGATGTTACAGCATTTCAGCAAATACCTGCTGGGAAGGAAGTTTCGTATCAGAACTGACCATGCTGCTTTAAAGTGGTTGTTAGAATTTAAAAATCCCGAGGGACAAGTGGCAAGATGGATTGAACAACTGCAGGAGTATGATTTCATCATCGAACACCGTAGTGGAAAATCGCACGGAAATGCTGACGCCCTATCACGAAGACCTTGTGCGGACGACTGTAAACATTGCTCAAGACAAGAAGACAAGGAATGTGTTCGAATGATAAGAACTGATACGGTTAGCGACGAGTGGAATGATGAAATAATGCAGCAAGCACAACAAGAGGACCCTGACGTGAGACCCATTTTTCACGATGGAGCACCCGGTGGACACCTTGGAGTAAAAAGGACCCTAATGAAAATTCGGCAACGCTTTTATTGGATTCACTGCCGAGAAGATGTTGAAAACTGGTGCAAAAGGTGCATTAACTGTGCATCAGTCAAGGGACCGCATACCCGTAGCCGAGGAACACTCAAGTTGTACAACGTTGGAGCCCCTTGGGAAAGGGTTGCATTAGACGTCGCAGGACCATTCCCAGCATCTGACTCCGGAAACAAGTACATTCTTGTCGTGATGGATTACTTCACGAAGTGGCCTGAAGTATTTGCCATTCCAAATCAAGAAGCGGTGACCATAGCTGAAAAGTTAGTGAACGAAGTATTCTGCCGGTTTGGGGTACCTCTCGAAATCCACAGTGATCAAGGTAGAAACTTCGAATCTGCGGTCTTTCAGGAGACTTGTCGCATAATGGGAATTCACAAGACAAGGACTACGGCGTATCATCCACAGTCGGATGGAATGGTCGAGAGATTTAACCAGACACTGGAGAGACATCTAGCCAAGGTCGTTGAGAGTCACCAAAAAGATTGGGATCGGCATATCCCCCTCTTCCTGTTGTCTTATAGGTCGGCAACTCACGAAAGTACGGCGGTTACTCCATCGTATGCGAATTTTGGAAGAGAACTCCGTTTGCCTGCAGATCTCCTGACTGGACGTCCGCCTGATACACCGAAATCTATCACAGAATATGCGAGTGATTTGAGGGATCGGATTGATGATGTTCACAGCCTGGTACGTGAACACGGGCTCCACGCTAGCATAAAGATGAAAACCCGATATGACTGCAAGTCTTACCAAGTGGGTTTTGAGGAAGGTTCGTTGGTGTGGCTACATAACCCTATGCGACGAGTGGGAAAGTCCCCGAAACTGTCTCCGAATTGGGAGGGCCCTTACAAGGTAGTCACTAAAATAAACGACGTCACATATCGAATCCAGCGGAATCCTCGTAGTCCGAGCAAGATTGTTCATGTTGACCGGCTGGCCAGATACCACGGAAATAATGATGCTCGGGACGAGCATGTCTTAGGAGGGGGCAGTGTTACGCCGGTAGGTTAGGTCAATAACTTTGAATGTCAATTTCGGTGCTTTAGAGGCGTTTTCAGCAGGCTGAAAAGTCATTTCAGGCCGTTTCAGAAGTTGCTCTATCACATATCTAAAGATCGAAATTTCACCCAAGTTGCCGTCTTTTTCAGGCGCCTGAAACATGTTTTCAGTCCGTTTCAGGGCACCCTCTATCAGATGACGACATAACCTGAAAACCCGTTTTCAGGCGTTTTCAGGACCCCTTATGGGCCTCTGAAGCACAAATCATTATATGGCGAAATTTCCAGTAGGAGTGACAGAGATAGCACTAGAAGAAAGAGATAGCTATGCTCAGAACATTCGAGAAGTGTGTAACAAGGATGGGACTACTAGAAAGAGATAGCTATACTCGGAACATTCGAGAAGGGAGTGACAGAGAGTGCACCATTAGAGAGAGACATATATGGCCTCGAATGTTCTCGGCCCTCTCGCTGGACCTTACTGGAATATTCGCGATATGTGTGGACAAAGCGTCTAGAGCGGTTCCGCGGAATATAAAAGGCGCCGACGGCCTGCGCGAGTTAGTTACATTTTAACTGCGATCGAATGCTAGTACAAGGATAATCGGAGAGAAAGACTCTTGAGTGATTAGTGCGCTTAAGTACAGTTCGTGTGAATAGTGAGTGCATAATTTGTGAAATAGTGTGTGTGTTTTAATTAGTGGATTTTAAGTACAGTTCGTGTGAATTGTAAGTAAGTAGGTACGTAATTTGCGTAATAAAGTGAGTGTTTTATTTAGTGGATTAATTTGTGCTTTTCTATCAAATACAGCCCGACACAAAAGAGTAGAAAATAAATGAGGGCGCCACTTCCTTCGCAACTGTCACATTTTTGACGTAAAGTGCTTGAATATGGTAACAATTTTGTATGAAAATTTTTAGTTCCTTTTTCATCCGTTTTCTACTCTTTTGTGTCGGGCTGTACGAACCCCACGCTCGTAACAATACCCTGGACTAAAATTTGTTAGGCAACCCATAATGCAATATATTTATTGACATATTAAATTAAATATAAAATACAT
The DNA here is from genome assembly GCA_905147355.2 of Apotomis turbidana. NCBI lineage: Eukaryota > Metazoa > Arthropoda > Insecta > Lepidoptera > Tortricidae > Apotomis > Apotomis turbidana. The sequence continues at coordinate 15,688,237 of LR990288.1, read as the reverse complement.
TTCATCAAATAAACATCTCGGTGAAGGTCGTTCTATATCGGGATCTTAGACTATAGCTGTCTCTCCTACATTAACAAATCTATAGTATTGTTCCACAATTTTTTTATGTTCAATGTAAGGTAGATACACCTAGGTAATCAGTGAATTTGTGATTCGCAGCAGTGTAGGCATTCTTCTTTCCTTCGTCTTATTAATTGTATAAGATGGCAACTAATTAATAATGGCCACCGTACAGAACCTCACTTTGCGGAACACCAATAGCGAAAAATAAACGAATCACGCTATATTATATGAAATAATTAACCAATTTAATTTTCCGTGTCTAGTTTACAGATAAAAAATATACAATGCACTGCATAAAAATAGTACGGAGCTTCCGGTAGTATTTTGAACACCGCGAAAGCTCTACACTTATTTTTTGGCTACCTGCAGGTACATCACAGAATGTCTAACATTATTGAGTAGAGCAAGAAACTTATGAATGGTGTTTTGTGTTTTGAGTTGCGTTGTCGTTTATAATCATTTAATGGCAACTAGAAACATAAATCTAAGTAGTTCATTAATTTTTGAAATCAAATCGTAGACGGATTTTCTGAAACATAAAAAAAACAAGCAAATTGAATAACTCCTCATTTTTGAAGTCGATCGAGCTCATTGTGACGTGCGGTCACCGGCGTAAGTATATATACAGCCGACATGCGATTGTCCTTTGCGAACTCCTTATTTCCTCTTCGCAGTTTATAAAAATGAATTTAGTTCACAAAACCTTAAAGTTCAATTCAGAGGTAAAGTTGCATAAAATAAGCCTTTTTGATAAGAGATGTCCTATATGAATAGACACTAAGTGCAACGCATCGATCTGAAGCAACCAACAAGAGTATCGATCGTTCTGTAAACGTACATTATGAATAATTTGTGATTGTTTCAAGACATTCTCTGCGCTTAACACGCGGCAGATTGAATACATCAACATGTTGTAAAGCTGTATTATAAATTGGCAGCACATTAAAATTTCCAGGTGCAGGCGATTGACTCGTCCTATATTTCAGTTAACCCAGGATATTAAGTTTTCGAAGTAAAAAGTTATGACTTTCCTCCCAATAAGAGAAAGTCGCGGGGGATTTCTGGGTGTTATCTGCTAGTCAAGCACAACTATGCTTCGCGAATCTTGTCGCGCGACATAGCGCTACCCGTCACTCTCTCTCATTGCTGCACAAAAAGAGATGGGTAATTATCTCGCGCGAGAAATAGTCGCGTGTAACAGTTATGCTAGGTCAGGATTTCAGCAATCCGTTCGTTTCTCGAAGTCAGGTTACTTTGGCCAGTGTGTAACCCTGTTGTATCCTGTTTTATATGCAATAATGTGACAAAAATCACAACTGGCTATATTAATTCGTTTTCGGTAAAAAGCGTTCTATTAAAGTTTTTAATGGTACTAATGTTAATAAAGTGAGTGCAATACTGGCCAATAAACTTCGTGTTTGGCGAAATTTGTTATAAAATGTGTACCATGCTTTTATTGAAATAAATAAATATCTAATTGAACAAAGTTTATATGAGAATAATTCATAAGTGACTTTGACATTGTATTTCATGGATAACTAAACACATAGTAGATAAGAGTTTGAGTTATACCATACTTAGTTCGAACGTGGTTCGAACAAAGTTCGAGTTTAGTATAGTTTTATTTCAACCATAAAAAAATGAATGTATGAGTGATAAAGTTGTCTATACAAAGTGTCACTCAAGTGTTTAGCAATAACTATTGTAGAAATATTATGTAGAGACTCATACCTGCAGACCAAGTACCTACAAACCGTTTTGCAGGAAATTCTTTTTCTTTCTTTGTCTTTTTTTTTATAAATAAATATTAAGGGACAATCATATTACACAAATCGACCTAGTCCCAAACTAAGCAAAGCTTGTACTATGGGTACTAGACGACGATATACATAATATATAAATACATATATAGATAACATCCATGACCCAAGAACAAATATTTTGCACAAATATTTGCCCCGGCCGGGATTCGAACCCGGGACCGCTGACTCAGTAGGCAGGTGTCTACAAACCGAGCCAAACGCGTCGTCAATTGTGTAGCTTTACACTTTAACTTTTTTAATTAATAAGTAAATAAATAAAATAAAATAAAAATATTCCATACCAAAATCAATTTAATAAATAACATACATTAGTAAGTAATGTAGAGCTTGAACTAGGAGGGGGTCAAGATCTAGCATCATGATCATGATACAATATACGTACCTATCTGCATGAGTTTCTCATTATCTTATATACGAGGGAACATTCCGAAAGTAATGTTCGAAACTTCTTCTCGAAGTGGAATAATTAAGGAAGTAAGTAATCCAATCCAATATTTCAAAATGATTCCATGAAGAATTAATGATGCGGTTCATAATCCAAGTTGAAATCTCATAAGTATTATAATTTGAACTAGAGATATGTAAGATCCGGCGTACGTGCAGATAAATTTGCATACACAGGTGGTTTTCATCTTAAGAAAATATCTACCTAAGTATCTACTTCCATCGAAACCCTACCAGTACGTGTGGAAACCCTGCATGGGAAGTTTGCATGATTTTCCATACTTATTTAATTTAAAGAGAATCATTAAATTACGTACGATTAACTTCTAGATTACCTAATAATCATACATTGTATGTGTAAGTAGGTATATACAGATCAACCGATTTATGGTTCTGAGATGGGTACGCCAATATGTTATATAGGTACTTAAGTACGAGGTGGTACGAGTACCTACATAGCTATTTAACTACGTGAATACAGCAAAGGCAACTGTTAGGGTTTGTATTTGCACATCTTTCGCTATATTCATAATAAACCCAATAAATAGGTATACCTACTCGTTTTCGAACACTCTCAGGCGAAGACACGTGCATACTTTGTGCAGCATTGATAAGTGCATATAAATAGGTACTCTTAAGCCTGCGGCACTGCGTCTGTTTATCTCCTTGTTTAGCACACATTCGAAAAGAACGGGGTATATATAGATATGTTTGTCATTAGCAAACCATTGAAACCTTCATGAAGTACCGAGCGGACCGCTGAAGATCCTGCACAATTTTTTCCCGTTTTCATTGCTCACGAGTGCTGCTAAATACCTTTACAAGTGCGACTTAATGCTATGGTCTGGCGCTGCAGTTTCGGCCAAAAGTATCTGATCAATGGCCATTCATCACGGTCGTTTGTTTCAGGCAGCCAGCCCGGCCTGTACGGAGTTGGAAATTATTATGCTGGATTGGATGGGTAAGTAAAACAATATTGTTCATACCTATAGTAAATTTGCTCTGCTAGCGCAAACTAAATAATTACATTGAAGCGAAAAAATTAAATGTTATGTTTTGAGATTAGCTTTGATAGAACAATAGGTAGAGTTCACCCGTCTGGCTCTGTAGCGTCCGTAGGGTAAAATCCTGCTCAAAGCATATATTATTTTAAATCGATTAGTCATACGCGATTTTATGTAGGTATCCACTTTTATTATGAAATGAGTGTTTACTGAATTAAGTTATTATTTCCAACAAGATACTCGTAAATACTTATTAGCCTTAAATGATTATTCGTTTATTTTTATAGTCAGTAAAGGAAATTAGGTTTATGTGGAGTGGACTTGATATTTGTAATATAATATACCTATATTAAAATTAGTTGTCACTAATACCTATCTATTTATAATTGAAACTGCCTATTAGTAATTCCATTTCTGACTATTCATTATTTTTTATAATACCTACTCTTACTACTAACTAAGACTGCAAGTTCGCTTCCACAACTCGGAACAACGTTAACATCAATAAAATGTCCGGTTATCCCACTTCTGATTTGCTATTTGATTTATGATTTCGTGTGTTGGCGTGTTTATTCAAGGCAAATAATAGATCGATTCTACCAAAATCAGTGCACAACAAACTCACAATTAACCGATCGAGCGAAGCGTCTGCGTTTCAGCTTGGCAGCTAAAGGTAGCATTTCTCAATGTAAGCAGGTTCGATGATTATATAGAATTTTTGTCAAGTCTGTTCTTCGATTTTTTTTAATGGCGGAGATATTAGGGTTTAAAAAGTAACAAAAAAAAATCGTGAGGTCTAAAACTCACGGAGTCACGAGTTTAGGGTGAAGCCAGGCGAGCGTAATTTCCGTTGCGCCATACTTCAAGTCACGTGATCACGTCACACGACCGACGACAAAGTATGGCGCGACCGAAATTACGCGACTCAAATTACGCGTGTCTGGCTACACCCTTAGTGTTACGTACTGCAGTAAGGAAGTACTTTAAAAAACCTTTGCCTGAGTTTAATATGCCATCAATCCATTTTTCTCAGTAAGCTGAAACTTTTCGAGATTATTTTAAAACAAACCTAACCTTATGATTTCTACATGAATATTAGTAGTAAAGGGCTTATGGGAAATTGCAATTATGATATATATTTATGGATCGGGCAATGAAGCTATCCAACTTGTAAGACATTCATATGAAGGGAGTCGCAGTATATAAAAGGTTGGGCATATAAGTATGGGGTCTTATAAAATAGCACGCTCGTCGTAGCTAGCCTCTACGCCGTAGCGCTACAAGCGTCGCAGGTGTGACTGGAAAATCTCATAGATGGTCCATTTCAGGTAAAGCGATTGGTTTGCCACCAGCGTTTCTAGCACTGGAACAGGGGAGCAAAGGCGGTGGCGTGATTGAGGTAAATAATTACATTCTAGAGGGGAATTCTAAATAATTAACTTTGTATGTATTTCCTCAGAAATTAACTCTTAACTTAATGAAAAAATTACATTAAAGCGTCATTAAAATTTATTCATCAACGAATTAAATACAACAATTAACGTTTACCACACGTTTACCTATTGTTGAAATACTAACTGACTTTCATTGCGACACAAAGGTAAAGTAATTGTAAGTAAAGGTAAAGGTAAGGTAATTGTGTCGCTATAAAAGTCAGTTAAAATCCATGGCATGTCAACAATAGGTAAACGTGAGGTAAATTAATCGTTGTAACAAGGTTGACATTAAGTCTGCCTGCTCCATTATTTTCATTCCGGCAGTGACGACCAGACACAGACACTAGATGATAAGATTGCCTGACTTAGTAAATACCAAAAGTGTCATAGTCTATCTTTATAGACGGTGATACAACTAGCCTCTAACTTTTTCCCCTTATGTAGGGCTCAGCCAGTGAGTGCGTCCTCGTCTCCATGCTAGCCGCGCGAGCCAACGGCATCAAGCGCCTCAAACACCAGTTCCCCAACGTGGACGAAGGCCTCCTGCTCTCCAAACTCATCGCCTACTGCTCCAAGGAGGCCCACTCGTGCGTCGAGAAGTCCGCCATGATCTGTTTCGTCAAACTGCGGATTTTACAGCCCGATGAGCACGGCTCGCTGAGGGGCGAGACGCTCAAGCAGGTAAGTGATTCATTAAGTCAATGGTTAGGGTTAATTTTGGACTTCATTTTGTGACTTCAGATTATAATATAGAATTAGGTGTGGCACTTTACTCGCTTGGAAAGTCCTTAGTATATAATGTCATCGTTATATGACGACGCGTTTGGGTTTGTAGACACCTGCCTACTGAGCCGGCGGTCCCGGGTTCGAATCCCGGCCAGGGCAAATATTTGTGTGATGAACTCGAATATTTGTGCTTGGGCCATGGTTGTTCTATGTATTTAAGTATATATTTATCTATATAAGTACGTATACCGTCGTCTAGTACCCATAACACAAGCCTTCTTGAGCTTAATTTGGGACTAGATCGATTTATGTGAGGTTGTCCAATATTTATTTATTTATTTATCTATTTCAAAGACTACGATATAAAACGCTTTAGGGCTCGGTGGCATATGAAAGGAAGTCCGATGTTTTAAATTCCACTGAATAATATAATAGAATAGAGAGCCACGCACGCGAACTCGCCACCTTATAGGCATAGGTATCTCTACATTCAAGCTAAAGTGTACTAAAGTGGATAATCTTCGAAACTTCCCACCACAATGTATAAATAATGCATGAACGACCAGAACTGTGCCTCTACAATTTTTTCATAAGCCTATTTGAGTGTCCCACTGCTGGGCAAAGGCCTCTCCCCCTTGGTTTACACGACTCCCGATCAGATGCCTCCTCCGGCCAGCCGTTGAGAACCGTGTCCAGGTCATCCCTCCATCTCCGCCTAGGCCTGCCCCGCCTGCGCTACAATCATTATAACTTTATTTAATTCTGCATACGAATGGCTTAGTTTTTGTTTGGAAATTTAATTGGAAGCCTGATGTGCAAGGCAGGCAGTTGCAGATAATCGGGCGTTAATTTAAGGGGCCGCTTCGAGGCGTCGCTGCCGCCCGCCGTCGGTGTCGCGCATTTAATGACTGCCCTGGATTCCGGAAATACGCGAGCCGAGCGGTAATGGAGCCGCATTGTGCGCCACTTTCAATACCGCAAATATTGAAATTTCACGATACAGCTCTTGTGGAGGACCACTTTATTGCTTAATACTTGAAAAGAATAGGACTATTGAGGATTGAGAATTTTGTAGGTAAATAAAGCTGTTGAGTTCCTTTGCTTTAAACTTTTATTTGCTTATAAACTCGTTATTAGTTGTTTCCCTAACGGATTTTAAAGAAGTTTGTTACGAATAGAAACTTCATAAAATTAGATCGTTATGTTTTCTAAAGAAACTAACGGCAACTATTAGCTTTCTATATTGCAAATATGAAAATTTTACGAACAGTTGTTTTTTTGTATTGGTGGAATGGAATACCTAATACAATTTTCCATTCTGGAGCTAGTTGTCTCCAAAACTTGACCAAACCTAAAGTGGCCGTTTTAGTTTTGGGCAAGTTTTTAGGCTATCGTGCTGAAGTTTTCCACTATTTATACTAACACCTATAAAAAGAGAGCGGTGGTGGTTAACAGTGTTGTGTTTGATAGGTACCATAAAAATAAGCATTTTGCCTCTATAGGCGCAGCTGGCTCAAGTGACTTTATATGTTTAACTGTCTGTGTGTGACCGTGTTCTAAGGCGATGGAAGAAGACGAAGAAGCCGGCCGCGTGCCGTTCTTCGTGTCGGTGACCCTCGGCACGACGTCGTGCTGCTCGTACGACAACCTCTCCGAGATCGGGCCGATCGCGCGCAAGTTCCCGAGCGTGTGGCTGCACGTGGACGCGGCGTACGCGGGCGCCGCTTTCATGTGCCAGGTACATCTATACTATCGTATCGTATCGTAAATCATGGTTTACTCAGTAGCCTTGCAGCTGTAACCGATATCGTGTTGCTAGTCTGTAGGCAGCGCACTGCCCCAGCCCCTAGCGTGTGTGTGCTGACGTGCACGGGCATTCTATCCAGTGTACCTAGCTTGACAACATCGTCTTGAGGTCAGTCTGTTAATTTATGTCATCTAGCTGGAATTTAGATCGTGTGGTAAGGAAAGTGTGATCATCGCGGTGGCACATCTATACTATTCTAACATTCTAGGTATGTATTGAAAATAATTTTTCTATGGAAAGGGCTCATGATTTCAGGAAAAATCTTAATAGCGTGATGCAGAATCGTCATTTGTTTTGTATGATTGCGCGGCGCCGTGCTAACCTTTTCATAATTTCCATCACGCATCACGCCGAAACGGCTGCACAAATTTTAAACCATTTTGAAACAGGGCTAGCTGGACATCCAAAGATGGTTATAGGATACTTTTTATACGTCTACGGTAAAGAAAAAATACGCGGACGACGTTACGGGCACTTTCTAGTTATGTACATAATAAAAATAATCACGCTAATGTCATAAATTATTGTAACTACATACTTATGAGTAAAGTAGAGGTCAAAACAAACTGTAATAACGGGTGCACTATCATTTCACAAAAAAACGTTTGGCAAATGACCATTTCGCAAACAACGTTTCACAAACTTTCCCTTGACAAACGTGTCATTATTTTAAATACTTATATTACAAATGATTATTTTATAAATATATATACTGTTCAAAACAAAATAAGGCCCATAAGTAAACTTCCTGATTCTGATTCAGGAGCACAAGCACCACCTCGCCGGCATCGAGTACGCGGACTCCTTCAACACTAACACTAACAAACTGATGCTCACCAACTTCGATTGCTCGCTGCTGTGGGTCACCAACAGGTAATTTACCACAAACAAAAAAAAGTAGCTTCACAATTCGGTTGTGTTGTTTTTAGGGTGCCGTACCCAAAGGGTAAAAACGGGACCCTATTACTGAGACTTCGCTGTCCGTCCATCCGTCTGTCACCAGGCTGAATCTCTAGAACGGTGATAGCTAGACAGTTGAAATTTTCACAGATGATGTATTTCTATTGTCGCTATAACAAAAAATACTAAAAATAAAATAAAATAAATATTTAAGGGGGGCTCCCATACAACAAACTTGTTATAGATTATGGCACGGAACCCTTCATGCGCGAGTCGGACTCGCACTTGCCCATTTTTTTTTATGTTTGTCAGAACTCCGTCATTTATGAAATGATTTGAAAAGTGATTATTTGTTCGAGAGTGCCGCCCACTCATCTCCAAATTCTTTCCGTAATATGAATACACCCATGAGGAATCGAAGGAGTTCCTTCGATTCCTCAAATATTATACGAACATTTACGACGATTTCGGTGTTATCTTTTTTATAGCAAGTATATAGCAACCCGTTCGTCACGAGAGTTATGTATAGGTACTATATACTATACCTACTTAGAGCTTTACGCGGGAGCAGTCATCGGCTAAATGCAGGACGGTTCAACACCATCAGTGTTTTGAACTAGGTATACTGCTGAAAGCCTGAAACCTTTTCAAATCACAAATCTGTGCACGTGGCGGTTTCCACCAAAAAACCAACAGCCGATACTATGCTATAGGCTTACCTCAGTAATTCCTACTGAATATCTAGGTGTCGATCTCCAAACCGTGTATCTCATGGCAATGGAGTTTGATTTGATATGCTCGTGGGGATTGCGCAACATCGAACACTCATTTTATTTCTACTGAGCAGGTACCTTCTGATGTCACTGCTAATGGTAGACCCGCTGTGCTGCGCACGAGAACTTTTAGATGTAGTCGTAGAGTTACCTCAATGCCATTTTCGCCATAACACCGACAACCGTAGCAGTTCAGTGGAAAATCTGATGACTTATTCCATATTGAACAGGTACCTCTTGACGTCGGCGCTGGTGGTAGACCCGCTGTACCTTCAGCACTGCTACGACCACACCGCCATCGACTACCGGCACTGGGGCATCCCGCTGAGCCGACGGTTCCGCTCGCTGAAGCTGTGGTTCATGCTGCGTAGCTACGGCATCAGCGGACTCCAGCGATACGTGCGCCGGCACTGCGAGCTGGCTAAGTACTTCGAGCAGCTGGTCAAGAAGGACGACCGGTTTGAAGTTTGCAATCAAGTCACGGTAAGTTAAATTTGACACACTATTTATTATTTGCCACATATTTTCACAGTAAATAAGCTACTGAATAACAGTAGTCCTTCGCCTGACCAGAGACACATTAAAACAGTAAACATACCAACAACTAAGTAGTTAAACGACTGAGTGAATTCAAACACACAAAACGCAATTGTTCGAGGTCTGAAAACTTTATATGGCACTATCGATACAAAATTGAAAACTTTACTAATAATTTAAAAGACGAGATTTTTTAACTTTATTGGAGAATATTTTACCTCTCATCATCACCGTCACTTTTACATTTATAACAGATTAGTTAATCAGCGTCTAATAAAGTGCGGCACTTACGAAGATGGCTTGATTACCTCTACACACGAGGTAATAGCAAATTACCGACTAGGTACTCTCGAACTATGTGTTTTGTTTCATGCAGCTGGGTCTGGTGTGCTTCCGATTGATCAGCGGCGGTGAGACCAACGCCGAGCAGGACGAGATCAACAAGAAGCTGCTCACCACCATGAACGCGTCCGGCAAGATCCACATGGTGCCCGCGAACGTGCGGGACCGCTTCGTCATCCGATTCTGTGTGGTCGCGCAGCACGCCACGCGGGAAGACATCGGTAAAAATTGCAGTCTCACTAATGTTAGCTATGAGGAGTTTCGAATTCCACATGGTGCAGTCCGCAGCAGTTATCCGTCATACATCTGTGTAGTGTCATCATCATGAAGCATCATTAGCATTCCAGACTAGCAAATTTTACCCAACGAATATTCAAAACTCCACGACTGCAAGCAAATCTTTTCAGATTTCATTAAAACGATGTCTGGAACTAAAATTGCTTGATTGTATTTATTTACATGATAAAAATATTTTTTAGACCTTTTAATTACAGAAATAGCATGGGACATCATAACAGATTTCGCAACAGAGCTTCTTGAAGGACCAGATAAAGAAAGGGTAAGTTTATATTCAATTTAATACCTAGGTTTTTCGTTTTAAGTTTAGTATATTCATTTCTAACTTCTCTTTGGGCTGCAACGTTGAAAATTTTATACATCTTTTTAGACGTGTCTGTAGATGCATTTAGTATATGGCTCAAAGTTTGATGACTCCACTTGACGTACATATCTCTTAAAGGATCTCAACGAGGAGCGCGCGCGCCGGCACCGCGCCGCGCTCGCGCACAAGCGCTCGTTCTTCGTCCGCATGGTCAGCGACCCGAAGATCTACAACCCCGCCATCAACAAGACCCCTCCTCCGGTGCCCGCGTCGCCGGGCTCGCCGCCGCCCGCCCCCGCCCCGCCCGAGACCCCGGAGACCCCGTGCGGCCCCGACGGCATGCAGCTCGAACCGCCTACCCCGTACGTACCCTATGATTCACCATACCATACACACGCCTCAGGAACGTCCGAATGTGCCTTTCGCCTTTCAAACTTAGGTGAAGAGGCCTTATTCCTTAGAAATAAAAATAAAATCATTTTATGACAAATCTATTGATAATTTCCACCAACTTTTTGAAGTGAATAATACTTTTCCCTGAGTTCTAGGTAGTAACAAAGCTATTTTATGCTTACATTGCGTGCAGCCGAAAATAAGTTGAAAAAACTAATTTTCCGCGTGAATTTTGTCAATTTCGAGTACTTTTTGAAACAAAAATTTATACCAATAATATAAAGGTTTCAAATATATACCAATAAATCCCAATAGCCTAGAACAGGGAACATCAATAATATGTTACGAAACCTGTTTGATCATAGAGAAAAATTTCTAAAACAATCAGCATTTTAAAAGGAATAAGGCCTCTTAAGAAACCTTAAAGAAGAACGATCCACAGTCGAAGACACTAAAATCCCACCATGAATAATCGCCACAAACTTTTCATTTACCTATCTTATACATAGCTTCACACTTGTAACTGTTGTATAAATTGTGCTGAAAAAACTAGATAAGTAATGCATAAAATTAATAAGTCATCTAATTTCAGGAAACAAGCGTCATGGATAAGTTGGCCGCTCGCATTCTTCTTCCAAAGTGTCGACCACGATGCAAACGATTTGCCGTTAAGGTATGCTAATATGTACATAGTCTTATAATTGTACGTCTTGTACATTAAAACTAAAACCATATTGACAACTCTACCTGATTTAAATTTAGGCATTAAATAAGTATCTATAGTCGAAAGAAAGTAAGAATGAATAGGTACTTACAGTCAGCGTTAGGATTAGTAACACTTTTTAATGGGTGACATTTAGGCGAGGCTGCGATTAAAGTTTTATGACCTACATTGTTTTTTATTTATTTATAATAATATATTTTATTCGTTCTTTGTTTTCCATACTATATTTCGGAGAGTAACCATGACTTTCGAGAATATCAGAGTAATTTGTAAGCCAAACGGTAACCCTTGTCAGATAAGATAAGTGGCGAGGGGTAGGGAGGTCTACGGGCGGATTATTTTTCCATAAGGATAACGATCTTTCAGTCTCTACAGCATTAATAACAATCATAGATCGTTACAACAGCAGTCATCAGTTATCATTAAACAACTTCAAATATAATAATATCATCTACCTACATTGCACAAATAATTAAACTAAGTACGAATCGGGCTTTCTCACCGAGAGTTCCATATCACTACGCATGACTCACACAAAAACTTTTTCTTTACTTTAGCATATTATGTTCTTTTTAGGGTTCCGTAGTGAACTAGGAACCCTTATAGTTTCGCCATGTCCGTCTGTCTGTCCGTCCGCGGCTTAGCTCCGTGATCATGAGTACTAGAAAGCTGAAATTTGGTATGAGTATGTGTATGTATCACGCCGACAAAACGGTACTATAAACGTTCCAGCTTTCAGCATTGACTGCATTCTCAAGAGGATAATAAAGTTAAGAGTGATTAATACATTTACAAACAAGCACTACAAAGAAAAGAGACCATTGAGTATTTCTCGTTGGCAAAGTTACCTACCAACTAACTATACGGGAGACGAACGTCTTTGATCTATTCTTAGATCTATGTTCGGTACTACGAACGAATTTATATTTCATGTTTGTATTTCCAAATAAGATGTTAGAAGGTTAGGTAGAGCCAGATACTTATAATAAGTTTAGACGTGAACAAGCTCATTAAAATTTGACGGCGAAAATCTCATTTCGTTTGTATACTTTTGGAATAGATGTACACACCTGCTTATTTAATTATGGAGCTGTTGAATATAAAGTATGATCACACCAGCCGCGTTTTCCATTCTTAAATTTTCACCAATAGGTTTTTCAAGCAAAGCCTAGCCCAATGCGATTTCAACTTCTACTAAGAGAGCTGGCAATGTAAGGTTTTTATTTACCATGGTTATTTTACAAATTTCATTATTTTTACTAGATATTAACAGAATTTTGAGCGTAGCACGTTGACTGGTTCTGAGCCTCTTCATCATAGACTCAAGTCATTTGCGGTCGATAGCACGTTCAGCATTTCTATCGCTGTCTTATCATTTCTGTGTCGGTCAAAACGTTAACATATTATTATATGTCCACAGATTCCGTCACCTGGACACGATGGTCCGCCTCAAGAGCCCTGGCGCCGCGGGCCGCCGAGGCTCGTCGCCCGGCGCCTCGCCCGAGCGCCGCGCGCCCTCCCCCGCGCATTGACCGACCCGCTTCTGCATAACCCACAACCATTAATAAACTTCTGAGCATTCCAAGCATGTTTCATTCACTTAGAAAATATATTATCTGTTGTTGTTGTAGACTTTGTTATTTCATTGCCACGTAAGTCATCCCAATGTAGGGTGTAGCTGCGTTTAATTCTGAAGTCCTGAGTAAACTATTGAATATGAAGATTTTCAAAAAAACTAAAACTACTGATTTACGTACCACTAATATGTGAGGTCTGTCAAAATCCTGCAGGCCTATGATAGCCACGTTTAAGTATCACTCGAATAGATGAATGATAAAATTTAATAAAAGGTGATGTTTCAATTCAAAGCTTTATACTAAAACTGTCAATTTGGCCTTGGTACAATCGATTCGTTAGTTACAATAGAACACGTGGGGTCATTTTTGAGCTCTAATGAGTGTTCCATGCTTATACGCGTTCACTGGTGAGATTAACCTCTGCCCGCTCAGCTCTTCGACGGAAAACTGTGTCCCACACGCCAAGCTGACAGCAGATAGTATGGCATTGTATAGCGGCTAATGACGTCTTGGCGTCTGGGGCACACTTTTCCGTCGACAAGCGTTGCCGTCTTTGGCGCTCAAAAGGTTAATATAACCGTATTATACGTACGTACAACGAGCTGCAGAATTGCATGGCCCAATTATGAATGAATTCATACATTAATTGGCCATGCATTTGTGTAGCTAGTACATGCAGACGTGCTCACACCTGGTGACAGCTGGTGAGGCCATAGTAGATATACAAGACAAGTATAACTGCATTGTATGTGTAAAACTAATAGATAAGTGTCGAGTGAGCTAAGAGGGTAAATATAAAAAATATTAAGCATATACTGGTGGGAAGTCATGTTGTAATTAAAGGCTGTACATCAAATATTTACGCAACATTGTGGGTTCTGATGAGGCCATCCCAACCCGAAGAGTGAAGAATGTTCTTATCATTGGTATCCCACGCCACTCCTCTTACATAATTATTATGTAAATGGCGATCGTGATATAATATTTTCGACTTATTATCTACTACTTTGTCACACACAGACACGATCTTATTATCACAGCACACTGCTATTCTTCCGTTCCTGGAAATAAAAGAACTTTATTTCAAAAATAATCTTACGTAAACTCAGACAACTGAGATATAACGTAAAACGATTAGGCCTGTATAGTACAATTTTTTTAAACTAAACTCATCCACTTACCTGCATTCACAATGGCATTGTATCTAATACAATCCTATCTGCTTTTGTTCTTGTAAGCGCCAAACAGTTACTTACAAAAAAAGGTTAGAACTACATTGCGTGGATATTGAATTTTCTTCCTTGTTCCTTGTTGAATAGGTTTAAAATGGTTGATGATGAGAGTTCATAGTCCTTTTTCAAGACAATACGTTCTTGTGGAGAGTCGGACAGTTGTAAAATTCCAAAAAGTTATGATTACCATTATTCTGTTAGTGTATTTTGTAGTTTCATGTCCAAGGAAATAGAGTCGATAATCTATATTAACCTTCCAAGGTGGTAACAATCTGCTTTTACTATGAGCTCGCTATCTTAATTTGTGGTTTACCACTCAATGGTATTCAGTTCTTAAGTGGATAAGCTTAGCTTAGAAAATTTGTACTATACGATTGGAAGCGTAATATGTCACGCAGGAGTCTTAAATGTAGCGAAAGAGGGCCATGGGCAATGGATCTTTCATCAGGTTCATGATGAAAACATAAAGTTCAGTGTATCAAGAGAAGATTATGCCATAGCTTGAAAATAGTTGACCCTGATACAAATGGTGCCGGTATTGTTTGGTCACAAGAAATATATTTGTTGTATCTATTGAAATGAGTGTACAATAACGCCATCAATTACGACAGGTATTTCATTGTTACACATTTATCTTAATGACACTGACACTATATCGTACTTATTGTTATTATAAAAAAAATAAGGATCATCATCTTTTGTTACGATATGTTAAGTGAACATGATTAAGGTAGCCTACGTATTGGAGTAGAGTGTCATAAGACTTAATACTTACTCTGGATGTACGACAACTTTGTGCACTGGAGCTGGGAAGTCACAGAGGATGGTCACCACGTCAGGATGTCTTACATCCTTCACTCGCAGCACCCCAGCTTCATCCCCATACACCAACTGGTTTTCGTCAATCCATTGTAAACAACGGATCCCACAGTCATTTTTAACTAAATCTGAAACATAGATTATATAAAATACTCATTCAATTTAATTATCTGTGCATTGTAACACAGAATAGAAATAATAAGTATGCAAGTATAGAGGCTCAATGCGACTGTGAAAAATTCACTGTTTATGGATGATGATGTGTGACTATTATTCAATACACATATTGCGGATTGATAAAAAAAATACCAAAGCTGTGAAATTGGTAGGAGTGTACATTAACATATTTACCTAATACTGGTTTATCTATATTGTCATCCCAGAGTGTAATATATGTGTCTAACGATCCGGAAGCAAAGCTCGTGGTTGAATTAGGCCTCCCTGACACACCAGAGACAGCAGCACTGTGCGCCAAACTGTAGTTCCTAATGCAGATCATGTCAGTAAGATCCCACACCTGAAAGAAATAATCCACATTCACTAAAAAATTGACTATAAATCAAATCAAAGAAATGCCTTCAAAAGTACCAGTGGATATAGATATGGTTCTTTGCTAAGATCTGTGATGACAACAAGGATTTGGATGATGAATACTTGAAACCAATTGATATTTTAATGTAAAGTTGAAATGTCCTGCGCAGAGCCGGTTAAAAACATTAAAAAACTCAAGTACCTTAATATGGCCATCAGCCCCTGCTGTCACATATTGTTTCTCTGGCTCAAGGCAGTCCACAGCCATCACCACCCCATCATGCTCTGACACTATCATCTCTTCCTTCCATTGTTTCCACACATCATCTTCATTTATGGTCCAAATGCCAACAGCACCACTGTCCTCACATAATAAAACCTGGAAAAAAGGTTTAGTAAGAATATTTATTTAGTCAGATTCAAATTATATAGATAAAAAAGCTTGTACAATAAACTTTTAAGAATAAAGACCAAAGGGACATTAAGATTGAACACCATTTGAATTGAAATTGGACCATAAGTTAGTTATTTCAATGGTTGAATTGCAGCGAAATAATGAAAAGTAAAAATAGTTCCTAACATCTTTCCAGGCCAACACCAATGTCTATCACAGTCAATTTCTCAACCATTGTTTCACTTCTTAATTGCATTATACTGTGCTGGCCAAGTAAGCAGGTTGACTCCCGCCCAGATCATTAAATTTTTTAATTTTCACTTTAATCTAAACATGTGGTATACTCTAACACAGCGTTTCTTAACCTTTTTTGTCCACGGACCCCTTAGGAAATCAAGCACACTTTTAAGGACCCTCTTGATAATAAAAGCAGCAATCTGCGGACTCCCATACATATGTTAAGTAACACTGCTCTAACAGATGATAGAATACTCTTTATTGCACACCTCAAGAAGAAAGAAATACAAATACAAATTACACTTAACATTACAATAGAGGCAAACAATAGGCGATCTTATCGCTAAAAAGCTATCTCTTCCAGACAACCTTTGGGTAGCGGATTAATATAAATGAAATGAGATGAGTAGGCAATGCAAAAAGTAATCAAGAAAACTACTGAAAAATTATTAAAATCTACTAAAACCTATAATAATATATATTGATACATAAATATACATAAATGAACATAAGAATAAATATATACTCATATATAAACTTACTTAAACCTATGATACTGCTTTAATAAAAAAATAATTAGTAGTAATTTGAGAATTTTATTACCTTAGTAGATTTTCCAATAAAGCAACCATCAGCTGTGCCAGATTCTAATGGAATACTTCTCATCAACTTTGGGTTTATTTCTTGAGCTTCTGGAATGCTCTTGAAGATAGAAACACCACCTGCCCAATATCGGCCAGTTAGCTCTGAACAGCCAACAAGTACTGTTCCATCTGAAATGATACATCATTCAATTATAATACATATAGGTTTTATTCACATATTATCTTAAAAAAGAAACAAGCTTCTTACCTGAATGAACTTTAATATAGTCCAGATACGATGGGGCTTCATTTCCAGTTGTGTCTGATCTGTATACCTCAGCATTCAGGTGTGGTGGTACAATTTTATTACTGTTTTCCATTGTTGAATGTGTTATGTTATGTAGTAATTTGGTATAACCTAACCTGTTATTACTTAAGCTTTCACTTAAAAGATTAAGAGAAATACGCAATTATATTCTATTAAACCTTAAACCTTTACTACTAAATCTAAATAAGGCAAAAAGAAACCCTGAAAACAAATTATATTAAAAACCACATGAAAACAAAAATGTTTCATACATTTCGAAGTTTTTTAATGTGGTTCGGTCGGTCTATTGTAGTCTTTGGTCGGTCTCTAGTTGACCTTTGACTTTGACTTTGACAGCCGGTAGCAAATACACTCTAATCTATGGCCGGTAGTACGATAGTAGTACTAGTATAGTATGATTATAGTAGTTGATAATTTACTCTATGGTAGTTGACTTTGACGTTAACGGTGTTCATTTCGAACAAGAGATGTGCAAGGAGATGTGAAATGAGGATAATTTGCGGAAATTTTCGGAAAGGGCACATCTTTATTTCGAACACATTGGCCAAGACCGGTCAGGCCTTTAAGGCTCCGTCCACACTTGTATCATTTCGCCGATCCGATCCCCATCCCCATCGCGTATTCTCACCGCGTATCATGAACTGTAGTGTGGACGTTGCGCCGTCGCGATCATGCAACGGCCCGTATCCGCTCGCTCGAAATCCATGTTGATACGCGTATCTTCAGTACCCCGCACACTCGCGATCAGGAAAGCGTTGTTGCAGTGCGTCTAGAATTTAGTTTATGGTCATGGCTTAAAAGAAATAAGCTTGACATTACTGTCACAGATTTAAAATAATATTTCTAATAAATAAAAGATTCGTGATTCAAAGGCTGTTTTAATATACAGCTGCCCACAGGTTATGGGCGACTAATACGCATATAAAATAAATAAAAATACGAGAATATAACATTTTTATAAAAAAACAACAAAAGTTGGAAAAATGTCAAGACCTGAAAATGAACATATAGAAAAACTAACTGGTGTTGAATCTTATCGTGGCTGGAAGTTCGGGCTCACAACATTTCTACGAGCTAAAGGTTTGTTGGATTTAACTAAACCCAGTGACAAAACTGACAAAGATGGTGAAAAAACCTTTGATGAAAAGCTAGATGCTCAGGGTTGTTTGTATAACTCGAATACTCAAACTGTAAAACACACACTATCAATAGGTACTGACTCTTTATTATATGGTAAACCGTAAAACAAAATAAATTTATAAAACAATAATATATCACAACAATATACTTTTTCAGCCTCTGCTGACAGACAATTTTCACGAAAGACAAACTCTCATTCAAAATCAAATATACGTCATCTTTCATACCAGCGAGTCTATCAACAATTGTACCTCTTTGCTTCAACACTCCTCCTCAATTGTTTCCATCTGGCATCCCATCATGATTCAGACTCCTCAGGTTCCATTCACTCACTAACTATTGAACAGCCTTCAACATACACCCATCTCTTTTCGACAAAAATCATGCTTCCCTCTTGGCACGGCCTTTGTCAAAGCATCAGCTACCATTTGCTTAGTTTCGAGGTATTTGAGCACGACTTGTCCACTCTCGACTGTCTCTCGTATAAAATGATAACGAACATCAACGTGCTTTGTACGTTGATGGTGCACTGGGTTCTGTGCGATTGCCATTGCAGATTGGCTGTCCGTATGGATTATAATGGGAGGCTCTTCCTTTTCCATAATTTCTTTCATGAACCTCTTAAGGTATACAGCTTCTTTTGCAGCTTCAGATAGACTCACATATTCAGCTTCTGCCGTAGATAAAGCTATACTCCCTTGTTTAGTGCTTTGCCACGAAATAGCCCCTTTTGCTAACATGAATAGATTCCCTGAATAAGATTTTCTATCGATTATGTTACCTCCGTGATCAGCATCGGCAAAACCTTCTATATTCCTGTATGTATCTTTCATGTATAAGAGTCCCATAGCCTTTGTACCTTTAAGGTATCTGTGTATTCTCTTTGTTGCAGTCCAGTGAACTTCAGTGTAACAGTTGCAAAACTGGCTCATAAAGTTAACTGAGTGCGCTATGTCTGGTCTAGAGCACACTGCGATATACATTAACGATCCAATAAGCTCTCTGTATGGTATCTTTATATCAGGTGAGAATGGCTCTTGTGGTTTCTCGAATCGTTGGCCTGGTACTCCTGGAGTGCTGACAGGTCTGCAGTTTTCCATGTCGAATCTGCGAAGAACTTTCTCTATATATTCTTCTTGGTCAATTCTTATGGAACCCTGTTCTTGTTTTATTCTCAATCCAAGAAACAACTCTGCCTTTCCTAAGTCCTTCATCTCAAATTTTGACATCAGTTCACGTTTCACTTTTGCTACCTCTTTATCATTGTCGTGGAATATTAGGATGTCATCCACGTAGATGGCTAAAATTGTGGTATCCTTGTTCGTCTTTCTTATGTATACACAGGGTTCATTCTTGCAACGCTTGAAGTTAAGGCTCTCCAGCTCAGTATGTAACTTCGTGTTCCAAGAACGCGGTGCTTGTTTGAGCCCATACAAGGATTTTTGGATCAGACACACATAATCTTCCTTTCCTTTCTCTTCAAAGTGCGGTGGTTGACGCATGAAAACCTTCTCATTGAGGTTTCCGTTAAGGAAGGCTGTCTTAACATCCATGTGCTCAATTTTCAAACCAAGGTTTGCTGCCAAAGCAATGAGTAGTCCCAGCGAACTATGTCTTACGACTGGTGAGAACGTCTGGTCGTAGTCTATCCCTTTTCTCTGGCTAAAGCCTCGTGCAACCAATCGAGCTTTATAACGAGTCTTATTCCCCGCCTCCTTTTTGATTCTAAATAACCATTTTGAATCAACAACATTGCTCGCTTGGTCAGGCTTCACTAGAATCCACGTTCTATTTTTCTTCAATGCATCTAGCTCCTCCTGGATTGCATGTCTCCACTGTTGAGCATCTTTTCTCGCTAGCGCCTCAGGTACTGTAAGTGGATCGTCCTTTTCCAACAACGCTTGGTATGTCACGTAGTCAGGTAATTGAACCGCTTTTCTCTCTCTGCGTGGGTATCGCCGTTCTTCCACTATGGGTTCAATATGGACCTCTTCCGGTCTCTCCTCACACGATGTCCAATCTTCCTCTTCACCCTCAGCAACATCAGTATTCACATCGACATGATCTTCATCATCAGGTTCACGACTCTGTTCCTGAACTCTCTGCTCATGATGTCTATCATCCGGTTCAAGATTTTCTCCCTGAAATCTCTGCTCATCCTGAATACTCTCTCTTCGGCCTTGCTGTTGCAGTATATTCTCTTCTATCTGCGGCTGAATCCCTTGTTCATCGTGTTCTAGATTGATTGTCACGTGGTCCTTTTGCTTTTTAGAGTTAGTAGCTCCATGATACAATTGATTCTCAAAGAAGACTACATCTCGTGCTCTATAAAGTTCACCATTTGACGGGTCAATCAGTCTGAACCCTTTCGATTCCTCACAATATCCAACGAAAATAAGCTCCTTGCTTTTTGGATCCCATTTCGTTCTCTTTTGGTCTGGAATGTGCATGTATGCTTTACATCCGAAGACTTTGAGATGACTCAAATCCGTTTTTCGACCAGTCCACACCTCTTCTGGTGTCTTGTTTTTCACAGCTATGGTAGGGCTCCTGTTTTTCAAGTAGATAGCGGTGTTAGTCGCTTCCGCCCAGAATCTAACAGGGAGTCCTGCTTCTTGAAGCATAGCTCGTGCTTTTTCCGCTATTGTACGATTGGCTCGCTCTGCAACACCATTCTGCTCAGGTGTATACGCAATCGTAAGTTGATGCTTAATGCCATGATCCCTCAGGAATTCATTTACTCTTTTGTTGACAAATTCGCCTCCATTGTCAGTTCTCAATGCCTTCAGCTTCTTTCCGGTTTGAGTCTCTGCTAAACTCTTGAACTCCTTTATCTTCTCAAAGGCTTCGCTCTTTGCTTTAAGAAAATACACAAAAGTTTTTCGCGAATAGTCATCGATAAAAGTAATATAATATCTATGGCCTCCCATAGAATTATCGCTCATTGGTCCACTTAAATCTGAGTGCACCAATTCTAAGAGCTCTCTAGCTCTTGTAGCCTTATTGCGCTCAAATGGTTGTCTAGTTTGCTTACCCTTTAAGCAGGCTACGCAATCCAATTTTGAATTAATAATGTTTGGAAAACTTACCCCAATTGCCAATTTGTCTCTTAATAGAATGAGGTTACGTATACCCAAGTGTGCCATCCTTTTATGCCATAGCTCCATCTCATTTCTCATCTCGCTCCTAGAAGCTAGTGCTTGTGAAGTTACCTGTGAAGAACATTTCAGTTTATAAATGCCCCTATCAAGCACTCCTGTCACACATGGTTCACCTTTTATTGTACACTCATCTACATTAAAAATCTCGCAACCTTTTCTGGAGAACACAACAACCTTATCCTTAGTATCAACCATACAACTTATACTCAATAAGTTCGAAGACAATCCTGGTACATACATGACATTACCTATACTGATGTTAGGTGACTCATTCTCTACAGTACCAAAACCTTCTCCATACACCTTACCTCCATTCGCGCAGCTCACTTCTACCTTTCTATCTACTTTCACAAAGTTACTCATCCAGTCTTTTCTGTAACTCATATTTCCTGATGCGCCCGAATCCAGGATCCAATCATCTTGCTGGGTCTTCTCTTGATTCGCAGTTGTAAGTGCCGTCGCCATATGGTTGGTCTTCGACTGACGTGGGTTGTGTGGGCAGTCGCAAGCTTTATGCGGCCCTTCGCAGATAAAACACTTCACAGCTTTCTTCTCTTTATTCCTCTGAACATGTTTTCTGTGGTGTTTGGCAGTAGTAAGAGCAGAGCTTGGGCCTGGAGTGCTTAGACTTGCACAGGCTCTGGTGTTATCTAATTGAAGTAATTTTGTCTTGATATAATCGGTTGTCAATGCCGTGTTGGTGTTTTCCAATGCCAACCTCATGGGTGCATACTCCTCTGGTAGTCCCTGTAGCATAAGTGCTGCTAATAACTCGTCATCGATCTCTTTCCCTAGATCGGATAGATGATTTGCTATCTGCATTAGCTCTGTTACGTATTCAGTTATCGAATTAAACATATTAAGCTTCAGGCTCACCAGCCTTGACAGCAATCTACATCTATTATTAATGCCTTTGTCTTCATAAGCAGTTTTTAGATTGCTCCACGTCTCATACGCAGTAGTTGCTTTACGAACATGTACCTTACATTGGTTTTCAATTAATAGGCATATCTTGGTGCGTGTTCTCTGATCATCACGCTTTGCTGCTGCATCTCCATCAGCGGGTTTATTCTCTACGTACTTCCAGAGATCATCGTGGACTAGTATCAACTCTATATCGAATTTCCATGTATTGTAGTTGATACTTCCTTGCAGTTTCTCTATGGTTGGAAGTCCTGATCCCGAAGCAGACATTATTGTTACTATTTCTCTATTTATTGTGCTTGTAATAGAATTTTGGTAGTTCTCACCACTTTCCATTACATTACCATTTTTCAGTACCTTCTAGTGCTCCATAATAGAATCGTGCAGGCCATAACCTGTTTGTATAACTCGAATACTCAAACTGTAAAACACACACTATCAATAGGTACTGACTCTTTATTATATGGTAAACCGTAAAACACAATAAATTTATAAAACAATAATATATCACAACAATATACTTTTTCAGCCTCTGCTGACAGACAATTTTCACGAAAGACAAACTCATCCAAAATCAAATATACGTCATCTTTCATACCAGCCAGTCTATCAACAATTGTACCTCTTTGCTTCAACAAGGGTCAAGCCCTAATAATTTCAACTATCGACAGAAAGCATCTACAATACATTCTAACATGCGAAACCGCTGCACAAATGTATAAAACCTTATGTGACATTTATGACGGGCAGGAATCGCGAAACAAATGCAATACTATGCAAGATTTTTTCAACTATAAATATCAAGGGCAAAATATGACCGAGTATCTCTCCGAGTTGGAAAGCATAACATTTCGTTTATCCAAGCTAGGCAGTCCAATCGAAGAAGAATTGATAATGTCAAAGATTCTCTCATCACTTCCCGAGACTTATAGCAGTTTTATAACTGCATGGGAATCTTCGAGTGAAAAGACACTGTCTAACTTGAAAAACCGCCTGTTGTTAGAAGAAAATAGAAAGAATAGCCAACCTTCAAGTTCCTCAGTAGCATTCAAAGCAAATACAGCAATCGAATGCCTGAAATGCAACAGGAAGGGGCATAAAGCAAAGGACTGCAGGTCTAAACAATGCAGCATTTGTAAAAAGTATAACCATCCGGAAGAAAAATGTTTTTTCAAAGACGCTAACAAAAATAAATATAAAAAGCCTGGAAGAGTGGCATTCCTAACAAGTTATGAAGAAAATGAAATATCTGCCAGGAAAATTGAGTTCATTGTGGATTTTGGATGTTCAGCACACATGACTAACAACATCGAAAACATAAAAAAACTTCAAAAGTCAAGAGTCTACAATATGTATAGCCAAAAGTGAAGGCAAGATAGTATCCAAAGGTATCGGGACTGTCGAAGGAGATCTCTACGTACTGAACAATACTCTTTTCGTACCTGAGCTCTCACAAAACCTAATGTCTGTGAACGAAATTACTAACAACGGTGGTTCTGTACTATTCTCTAAGAACACCGTTGAGATACGTAAAGAAGATCTCACACTATTAGGAAAGAAAAATGAGCTTGACTTATACACTGTAAATTTGAACGAAAAATGCAATGTGGCGATGTGTGCAGAAGATGATTGGCATATTAAAATGGGACATCCTGGAAAAGAAGCAATTAAAATCTTACCAAAACTAGCTGAAGGTATTTCAACACATGATGAAAATAAATGTAAAAATGAGCTATGCGAAGTATGCATCATGGCAAAACAAACAAGAAAACCATTTAATACTGAAAGAACGAGCAGAAAAACCCCTGGAAATAATACATACCGATGTCTGTTATGTAGAACAAACAACATGGGATGGAATGAGATATATAGTTACAATTTTGGATGATTACACTCATTTCACAAAAGTATGCCTAATAAAGAACAAATTTGAGGTTCCTGAAATAATTAAACAATATATTAATGAAGCTGAAAGGGAATTAAATCAGAAAGTAAACAAAGTAAGATGCGATAATGGAGGCGAATATACTGAAAAGGAATTTAAAACCTGGTGTCAGCGAAGAGGCATTAAACTAGATTACACAATCCCTCACAGTCCTCAATTAAATGGCAAAGCGGAACGGCTCAATCGCACATTGATAGAAAAAGCAAGAGCCTTGCTATTTCAATCGGGACTAGATAAATAAATGTGGGGAGAAGCAGTTTTAACATCTACCTACCTGCTGAACCGCCTTCCTTCAAAAACAACTGATAAGACTACTCCATATGAACTATGGTACCAAAGAAAACCAAATCTAGAAAACATAAAAACATTTGGAACCACTGGATATGTCAAACGGCTGGGATATCTTAAAAAACTAGAGACTAGAACTAAAAAACAAATAATGGTAGGATATGCTCCAGTTGGATACAGGATGTGGGATCCTGAACAAAGAAAAATCACAATTCAGCGAGATATTATATTTGAAAAAAGGGAAATAGATGAAACATCTCAAACAACTGCGATCATACCTAGATTCGAAAACGAAGAAGATTGTGAGATCAAGATATTGCAAGAACCAAGAACATCACAAGAAATTGATGATGAAGACACCGAATTCTATGACCCAATAAACACTGACACTGAAATTGAATATGACACCAACGAATAGGGTGACCAGATGTCAGGAATTTTCCTGACATGTCAGGAATTTTAGACATATGTCAGGAATGCGGCCGGAAAAGGGAAATGTCAGGAAATTTCGGCAAATAAATGAGACCATAAATTGTATACACTGTAAACTTCTTTCTTCTTCTTCAAAACTGTAAAATCACAATAACAAAAAGGGTAAAGCTACAAGTACTTTGGAGTTTCATAAATTGCAACTTATAAATAATCGCAATTATCTTTTTACAATATAAACATAAATCAATCAACATTGACAAATTAAACAATTTCAGGACTAGTGTCAGGAATTTTGGCCGAAAATCAGGAATTTTGTCAGGACTTGAAATTTTTGTGTCTGGTAACCCTACCCACGAAGAAGAAAAAGATAATGAACAAGATCTAAACACTGAAAATAAAGAACAAGAAACAGTTCCGGAAAGTATCAAAAACACAGATATAAGAAATAAGTGGACTAGAAAATTACCTGAAAAATACAATGAATACGTTTTGATGACGTATGAACAAGCTATAGCCAGTGCAGAAAAGAAAAATTGGGAGAAGGCTATTGAGTCCGAAATTGACTCTTTACAAGAGAATAATACCTGGATTATGGTTAATAAAGAAGAGGCAAAAGGCCATAAAATACTATCGAACAAATGGGTATTTCGATTAAAGGAAGATGGAACTTATAAGGCGAGGCTGGTGGTCCGTGGATGCGAGCAGAGAGATAACCTTGACCATGATCAAATATATAGTCCGGTCGTGTGTCAAACTGCTATCAAAACTTTATTTGCCATAGCAGCGTCGAAAAACTACCATATAATGACCTTCGATATAAAAACAGCATTCCTTTATGGCGAACTAAAAGATAAGATATTTATGAAACTGCCTAAAGGATATGAAAAAACTGAAAAAGTATGCATGCTGAAAAAAGCACTATACGGCCTTAAACAAGCGCCTCTTACTTGGAATAAAACTTTTACTCAAACTATGACAGATCTTGGTTTTAAAATTATAAAAAATGACAGATGTGTTTTTGTCAACAAAGACAAATCAATCATCATTGCTTTGTATGTGGATGACGGATTATTGATCGGACAAGACAAAGAAAAATTAAAACAGATATTGAGTAAACTAGAAAGCAAGTTTCAGATGAAGAAAAATGACAATCCTATAAATTATTTAGGAATGGAAATACAAAATTTGGGAGAAGGTATTAAACTTACACAGAAAAATTATATCAACAATATTTTGCAAAAGTATGGCATGGAGAACGCCAAACCCGTTGATATACCAAGTAACTTGGATTGTAAACTGACACAAGAAACTTCCCAGGAGAAGGTAGACTATCCATATCGGGAAGTCGTGGGAAGCTTATTTTATTTATCCACCAGAACCAGACCTGACATAGCTCAAGCTGTGAACCAAGCTACCAGAAAAATTGAAAATCCTTCTAAAGCTGACGTGCTTGCAGTGAAGAAAATAATGAAGTACCTAATCGGAACCAAAGATAAAGGGATAATGTTTAAAAGGAATATACCAATATCCAACATACAAACATATAGTGACTCTGACTATGCGGGTGACTTAATGACTAGATGGAGCACAACTGGAACTGTGTTGATGCTTGAGAATGGCCTTATATGTTGGACATCAAAAAGACAGCCTATCGTGTCGGTCTCGTCTACCGAGTCCGAGTTCATAGCTGCTGCTTCTGATAGCTGTAAGGATGCCAAATTGTACTTGAAATCCTTGCTGAACGAATTGGTAGAAGAAAAAGTCAAGATTTCTCTGCACGTCGACAACCAGAGCTCAATACAGCTGATCAAAACTGGCTCATTCAGTAAGAGATCCAAGCACATAGACGTGCGTTATTATTTTATACATGAGAAGTATGCTGAAGGTCAAATTGACATAGCATATTGTCCTTCAGAGAGCCAGTTAGCAGATATTATGACGAAGCCTTTGAACAGATTGAAGTTTCAGAGACATTGTAATAAATTGATTTCGTAAAACCATTTTCATGTAATGTTAATACTGCAATGTCTGTAATTGTTAAATGAAATTGTCATACTTTAATTTGTTTAAGTGTAACTAATGTTATCATTAGACTTAAAGACAATTTAAAAATTAGGAGAAGGTGTTGCAGTGCGTCTAGAATTTAGTTTATGGTCATGGCTTAAAAGAAATAAGCTTGACATTACTGTCACAGATTTAAAATGAAACGATTGTATTGTGTTTAAATAATATTTCTAATAAATAAAAGATTCGTGATTCAAAGGCTGTTTTAATATACAGCTGCCCACAAGCGTTGCATGGTCGCGACGGCGTGACGTCCACACTACCGTTCATAATACGCGGTGAGGATACGGGGTGAGGATCTGTGGTGAGGATACGCCGTGATCCATCTCGGGTGGGTTTTTGCCCGACCATTAAAGGCGCTATTTGGGTCATCGATCCACGCTGCGGTCATTGGTTTTTAATACCTATCTTTACGATTATTAAAAAATACCATACCAGTGATGGACTGTCTACTTTGTTAGGCCTTTCCATGTGGCGTCTTCCAGCACGCGGTTTCCACTCAAGAAACTTTCTGCCGCAGGCCATAAAACAAACACAGTCATACGAAGGCTATGTCTCCGTGAGCAGTTGCCATAATTGAAGGCCTCCCACGCGGCGTCATCCAGTACGCGGTCTTCACTCGAGAACCTTTCTGCCGCATTGTCATAAAACAAGCACTGTCATACGTAGGTTATATTTCCGTGAGCGGGTGACATAACTGAAGACCTAACCACGCGGTGTCTTCCGGTACGTGATTCCCGTTCGAGAACCTATCGTTCACAATATTTCGATCATTTCGGCGTGCAGTACTTTGGACGCTATCCGTATCGTAGCACCGTATCGTATCACAGCACCGCTAATTTTTGGTAGTTATGTCACCGACTCATGGCCTATCCTCACCGCGTATCATGAACGGTAGTGTGGACGTCACGCCGTCGCGATCATGCAACGCTTTCCTGATCGCGACGTCCACACTACCGTTCATGATACGCGACGGGGATCGGATCGGCGAAATGATACCAGTGTGGACAGCTACACAGTCATGCTGTCTGTTTCTTACTAGTTTGAGTAGTTTGGTTTGAAAGCAATGTCGTGGCTGGGTAAATGAACCTCAACAAATGTGTAAAATTAGCATAATAAAATAAAAAATTGGACAAGTGCGAGTCCGACTCGCCCATGAAGGGTTCCGTACCATAAAACAAGTTTGTTGTATGGGAGCGCCCCTTAAATATTTATTTTATTTTATTTTTAGTTTTTGTTGTTATAGCGGCAATAGAAATACATCATCTGAAAATTTCAACTAGCTATCACCGTTCTTGAGATACAGCCTCGTGACAGACGGACGGACGGACAACGAACTCTCAGTAATATGGTGCCGTTTTTACCCTATGGGTACGGAACCCTAAAAAGCAGTATGTTTGAGACACGATTTCAAACGTCTGAATGATCAATTTTACAACGTTATGAATTGACATTTGATTTCATCATGACGTTTCACTATCACTAATATCTTAATATTCACTATCTTATTATTATTACGCACAGTTATCATTATTGAAAATAGAAAAAATCTGGTTCTGGTTTTACAATTTGTTCTTATTTTGTTACATCGTAGAATACTTATTAGTTTAAATTGGAAAATATCAATATATAATTATAATTACTGGGCTTAAATGAGCGGGTACGTATTTGGCAAATTGGTCCTAATGTTGAGATTTGTTGATTAATACTATTGCACTATGATTATAAGTTTCCTAATTTATTTATTGTGTTAAACGACAACACTTATACGTTGAGACTTTGTTATTATCGGTACCTTATTACGACATTATAACAATTTTATAGGTTATCTGTTAGGTATCAAAGTAAATAACCGAGACAACATGGCTTGGATGGAATTATTGCAAACTGTGACCGGTCACAAAGGGATAGTGTGGAATGTATCATGGCACCCTCTCGGAAAAATGTTTGCTTCTTGTGGAGAAGACAAAACTATCAAGCTGTGGAACAAGGAAGGTCAGGAATGGGCCATTAAGACAGTTTTAGTGGATGGTCACCAACGCACAATCAGAGAAGTAGCATGGTCGCCTTGTGGGAATTTCCTTGCTTCAGCCAGCTTTGACGCAACAACAGCCATTTGGGACAAGAAAAGTGGTCTGTATCATTGGCTTCCTCATCTAATATTTAAAAAATAATATGAGATACTATTGCAACTATCCTATTTCAACAGGTCAGTTTGAATGCAATGCAACATTGGAAGGACATGAAAATGAAGTAAAAAGTGTGGCATGGTCTCAATCCGGGCATCTGTTGGCATCATGTGGACGAGACAAGTCAGTCTGGGTGTGGGAGGTCGCAGGGGATGATGAATATGAATGTGCATCTGTTCTGAATGCCCATAATCAAGATGTCAAGAAAGTTAGTATCACAACTGAAAGTATTAAGTTAAGTCAAACTTTGTGAAAATTAAAACTGATTATTTTTGTAGGTGGCATGGCACCCCACATTAGACATCCTGGCTTCGGCATCCTATGACAACACAGTTAAGCTATACAAAGAGGATCCTGTGGATAACGACTGGTCATGTATGGCAACCTTGCACTCGCATGAATCTACTGTGTGGAGCTTAGCTTTTGACAAGACTGGGGAGAGGCTGGCCACCTGCAGCGATGACAGAACTGTTAAAATATGGAAGGAATATAAACCTGACAATCAGGAAGGAGTATTGGTCACAGACAGAGATTCTGTATGGAAATGTGTTTGCACACTCTCTGGGTTCCACACAAGATGTGTGTATGACATAGCATGGTGCCACAAAACTGGCTTGATAGCTACAGCTTGTGGCGATGACATCATTAGAATATTCAAGGAGGCCGAGGATTCTGACCCCAATGCGCCAACATTTGACCTGGTGTGCACACAACTGAATGCTCATGCTCAAGATGTAAACTGTGTTAAATGGAACCCTACTGGGAACCAAGAACTACTTTCCAGTAGTGACGATGGTGAAATAAGAATTTGGAAGATTTCTGATCAGTGCTAGACCTGTACAATATCTTTAGTTTTAAGACAAAACTTACACAATACAATAATCAATATATTTTAAACATTATAGAATGTATAGATACTATATTAAAATATGTGTGTTATTAATCAGGCTTGTGTTTCGCAAATGTTTATTGTTTTTTAAAGGTGACTATTCATTCAGTTGAATTGTGCTGAAACTTGTTTTATTTTCAAAGAAAAATAAATAAATTTCTTAAAAACTGAACAATAGTGTTTTTTGTATAACAGATTATTTTTATGGACGAGTTTTAATTTCTGTTTTTAGCTCCATTTATTTTTTCAGGCCTTTTCTGATGCTTGTAAACTTAAGGAAATTGTCTTGCCAAAAGTCAGTTCTACATAGATTTTACTCTATTTCTGCATCCATCAAAATGTCAACGGGAGAAAATACTGGAGTGAAGCTGAGTAAGGTGGTGTCAGTTCTGGAGGATTTTGCTCCTAAAAGTCTTGCAGAAAGCTGGGATAATACAGGCCTGCTTGTAGAGCCGTACACTCCTAGGTAATGATGTATCTTGTACTAAGATGGAATATACAATTTGCACCTGAATTATATTTACAATAACATTCTAAAACCATTCTGAAATTGCACCTATTGCACCCTCTTCACATCCGCGCCTAGTTATTCAATCAATCAAAATTATTATATCATTAATTCATCATATCACACCTGCAATTTGAATATTATTAAATGCCTATATAGAATTGAATAAAGTAGATGATCATAATCCCAATTTTTTTTCAGGAATATTACAAAGCTCCTATTAACCAATGACCTAACAGAAGATGTAGCTCTTGAGGCCAACAGTCAAGGATGTGAAATGATTGTGTCATATCATCCTCCCATATTTGCACCTTTAAAATCGGTGGTGCAGAGGTAATATTTCCCTACTTTTTTTATATATTGTTAACACTGCATAGCAACGTGACGATTTGATTCCATATTTCACAACGTGACATGTCTAGTGAGAAGTATTTGATACTCATGATGAACTGGATGGATAATGTTCTCTACATCTCCATGCATTTGTATGTCTAATTGTCATAACACCTGAACATTGTCATAATTTATAAATTTATGAAACATGTAATGTCTTATTTTTTTATAACGAGGGGTGTGGTTTGTATTCATGGTTTAAATTGTCAAATTTAAATTATCATACATAATTGTGAAATAGGGATGTCTGAAGCCTATATTCAGTGGCTTATGTTGGCATATTTTCTGATTATTATTTTCATCTAAGTCTCATTAACTTTCTTTCCAGTGCCTGGAAGCAACGCATCGTGTCGTTCCTGCTTGAGAAGCGTATATCATTGTATTCGCCTCACACGAGCTGGGATTGCGTGCAGGGCGGTGTGAACGATTGGCTAGCGTCCGCCTTTCCGGTGAAGGAGTCCAAACCTGTCACTCCTGGAGCTGACCCTAACTTTGGAGCAGGAAGGTGGGTTACCATAAAAGTTCTGTACTAATAATAGAACGCTTCACATTATGTACTCTGCTCTCATTACAAATAAATATATAGGACGAAGTTGTAAGTACAGTCAGCAGCAAAAGTATAGAAGCGTATTAACATGCTTACAATGAACTGTACAACCCTTATTCTCTAGATGATAGAGTCCGTATGCGTAATATAATTTTTAACACCTAGCGTGCGTAGTAACTTTTTCCACTAACTGTACAAGATACATTCAGTTCGCACGTTTATCGCTTTCGTAAATGCAATTAATAGTTCATCCGTGTCTCAAGAGGACCATACCTTTATTTAATTCATGACTATGACGATCGAACTATTCGAAATCGGAGGTCAAAATATGATAGTAACAGCATAGTATATTTTTTGCAAATTGTTTCTCTACTACAATATTTTTATTTCTTTTACTGTATTATTTCGCGAATTGGTACTTTATTTTAAAGTTGTACAGATATGTAACTCCCCGTCTTATCTTAGATATCTCTGTGGCTAGGGATTACTTACTTAGCTCTTATTATCTTTCAGGTACCTCCAACTGCAGGCAGAAATACCTCTATCAGAAGTGATCGCTAAAGTAAAGCAGCTCACCGGTCTGCCCCACGTTCGGTTGGCACTCGCTAAAGGCAAATCGCTATCAGACGGTATCAAAACTGTGGCTCTTTGTGCGGGATCGGGCGCGTCCGTGCTTAAGGGGGTCCCCGCTGATCTTTACCTGACAGGTATTTAAAATATTTGATGTCCTTTTCTAACATCTCGGTCTTAAGCAGCTCTTCTCCTTTCTATTTGTGAACCATAGCCGTTGACATCATCTCACCTCAAAGACGTGCAAAGCCTCTTTAAGGATTTCCACGATGCCGGTTTTGTGTTACCCGTACGGCGTACCCAGTTGCCTCTTGCGGCCAAACGCGGGGACCACACCTCTGGATGTAAAGAGGGAACTAATTGAATCGCGGGGAGCTGGTAACTTAGGAAGTATTGTCGAAACTGATGGTGATGGTCATATTTTGTCCCAGTCAATACCTACAGGTTAGGTTTAGGCATACCTATAAGTTCACGTTCACGTAGTATAAACATAGAATAAAACTTGAACACGCCTTCAATTCGTTATGTATCTTTAAGGTTATCGCAGACCTAGCCGTACCGGCGCCGCCTCAACTCATTTTCTTGTCGTCAACCATAGGCAAGAACGAAACGGAAGCGGCTCGGCACCTCGAAGTGTCTGCGCGGCGACGGCGGGGCGACGCGGCGCTTGTGGCAATGGCAAGGCGTCCACTTCTTTCGGTTGATGTAAACGCCATGACGGCATGTTGTCCACCCACCGTTAACGTGTGTCGACTTGTGGAGTCGGGGCGATGACGTTACGGATTGGATGTGTGCGTTACAGTTTGAAAAATGAAAAGTTATACAGTGATAATTGGACAGCTCGAGTTGAGGCCGTACCGATCCAGTGGCGGGTGGTTAGATGTGCGATAACCTTTAGTTATAAGAGCAATATCAAATTTCTAATTAGTTATTACGTAAACATATCCAAGGCGCATTATTTTTTATGTTTTATTGGAGAGTTTTGTATTATTTATTTACGTAACTTATTTTTAGGTGAGATGCTTCATCATGACGTGCTGGATGCCGCGCAGAAAGGGATCTCTGTCATCTTAACCAATCATTCAGACTCGGAGAGAGGGTTCCTATCAGTGTTCTCACCCGATCTACAGAAAAGATTAGACAACCAGGTGCAAGTGTTGATAAGCAAATCTGATAAGGACCCATTGGTCACTGTGTAAGTTTTCTCTTGTTGTTTCTTTGGTATTTATTTCTCAATAAAACAAACGCATGTAAGTTGGATATTTTATTAATACCTGTTATTTCGTATTGTTAACATAGTGTGAGATCAGTATTATTCGATAGTTACCAGATAAATTAATTAAAAAAATATTCAAGTTTCGTAATGAGTAACAAGTATAAATGCTAATTGTACAGCAAACATTTGTTTTGTTATCTTCCACTAACGTTCACAATAGCTGGCAAGACCGTTGTATATACACTTTTGCCTTCGATCTCTTATGCGCGTGACTCAATCCGCTTGGAATCCGTTCTCGATCTGGGAACTGCACTGAAAGACGTTTACATTTTTAGAGGCTGTATTTTAATTTTTGTTAGATTGTTGTATGCATGCAAACGGCTTACTTACGCAGGTTAGTCTTCTCGGGCGTTTTGCTTAGAGTTTTATACTCTTTTGGGATCTCTTTGATTTTTTCTAGTGAAGTTTTCTTTTTCCTTGTCGATCCCGGAC
Organism: Apotomis turbidana; assembly: GCA_905147355.2. Taxonomy (NCBI): domain Eukaryota; kingdom Metazoa; phylum Arthropoda; class Insecta; order Lepidoptera; family Tortricidae; genus Apotomis; species Apotomis turbidana. The sequence continues at coordinate 15,654,204 of LR990288.1, read as the reverse complement.
CAGTAGAAACTTTACATATTGACGATACTGTTCCATTTTTATCGTCGTAATTAATCACGTACTCGTTTTTCCTTGATTTTCTGTCTTTTGAATAGTGCACTTCCCCGTTCCGGTCACCAGACTTCAGCTGCAAAGAGTTGCGGTGGCGATCAGTGGGATTCGCGCTAGATCTTTTATTACTTTCTAAAGTGTCTTTCTTTGAATGCCGACTTGTACTTCTTACATGCTGAGATTTTGATGTATCAGTTGAGTTTAGCTCTTTAGTACCAACACTGTCATGAGTGTGATCAGAATGTTCGGTAACTCGCTTGGCCACAATATCTGCGCGCGTAAGTGATCCACTTTTCCTCCTCGGTGACGCAGATTTTTCATCCTTGCGTTTATTTACCTGCGATTTTGTTTTTTGGGCGGTGCCTGAACGTTCGCTTGACTGCTGATCTGAATATTGTACGTCCACCTTAAGATCTGTTTTCTTTTTCCTTGAGGAGTTAGTTCTCTTCTTCATGCTATCAGTGTGTTTGTCTGCCTTATGGATTCTTTCACGAGAGTTTGTTTGATTTCGATTGGTTTTATTATGATCTCTGTCAGTTATTACGTTTGTTGTCCGTGATTTTCGATTTAAATTAGGTTTACTGGTTATGTCATCTTCAATTATTGTTTTGTCATTATGCATTATGTCTTTGTTGATGTTAACATATGTTGGCACTGACTCATCGTCTTCTTCCTCACTTAGATACAATTTTGCAGTATCTGTAGGGTACTTTTCACTGTGATTGTTCCTTTCTTCCTTTGCTTCATACCTGCTTACTCTAGAAGAAAGATAATGAAATGAGATAATTTTATACAGTTAAGTAGAGATAAAACGAAAGAACTTTGAAACTTTTTAAGTTTAAACTTACTTTGCTGAAACATTTTGTTTCATATGATGACTTCGGCGATGCGCTTTCTCCAAGGAGTTTTTATTAGCTTTGGGAGGCTCCGAAATGCTTCGAATTGTTGGCGAACAAACTTCTTCATACCGACGTGATCTAGACCGCCTTGTATCTTGAGCGTTTTGTTTGATAATTACGGAATCTTGTTCCACAATAGGCTTTAGAATTGTCAGTTTTTCAGAATGTTTTGCATTATCAGTAAACAGCGTACGCGATCTTGGCGTAGGCACGGGAGCAAAATTGGTTTTAAGAGGAACATTTTGATATTCTACAGCTTCTTCTGACTCAGCTTCACTGTGACAAGCACTGTTGGAAACTTGTTGAATAAGCCGAACAGATTGAAAAATATTATCAATTGCCTCATTTTGCATTTTTATTCTGTCTCTTATGAATTTAGGTTTATCTTCTGCCTTTTTATCATTTTGAATACCAAAGTACGTTAGATCAGATTGCCGAAGTTCACGTGTTTTAGATCTGGCCGGTGTCGGCGACATCTGCAAGGCTTTGAGCTTGTCTTTAACCGAATTGAACGTGTTGGTAACTTCACTGGTTGAGGAATATTGCTGACTCACATTGTGACTTTTCGTGCATACACTTTTTGTCAGACCTGAAACAACAAAATACTTATTACAAATAGAACATCAGCAATATAGTGTATGTTTAAATCTTGTTATTTCTCTATTTTTACCTTTGTTAATTGGCCTTGAAGTGAAATTTTTCAGAGTGACGTCAGGTTCACTTGTCAAGCTAGACACTGTATCATTGCTGTATCTTCTTTCTTGTAACTGTCTATTAATTAATGAAACAGCTGTGGGAACATCGGCATTGTCGTTATATATACTGGATTTGTTAGCATTCGGAACGTCGTCAACGAGCCCAAGTGCCATGTTTTCCCCCAGAAGATATGGTTTGGGCTTGGGAATTTTGTTTTTGAGAATACTTTTTGTAGCTGCTGTATTCTCATCGTTCTCACACACCTCGCTGGTGTTATGGTGAAATAAATCAATCATTGTACCATCAATGGTTTTCTTTTCGAGTAAAAGAGTGGTTGGCCTCTCGGGTTTTTTATTCATTGGCATAAAAGCACTCTTCTTTCTTCTGAAATCATTTGTTGGTGGTGGCTTTTCATCAGTGGCTATAATATTAACTTTTCCAGATTCTGCAGCGAAATGCAATTCCGTTTTGCAGAATTCGACTTTTTTCCGTCTTCTTTCAGCTTCTTCATTGCCATAGGCTTTCCTGTACTGATATTCGTCTTCAGTTTCAAGGGTGATTGGTACTGTTATTGACACTTTTCCCGCTGACTGTACTGTAATATTACTTTCACCTGGTTCTTCTATTACGACATTGTGTCCCCTATTATTAGATATGAATTGGTTACTATTGCTAAATGAAGTCTGTCTATTTTTATTAAGCCAACCTTTGAATGAATCTTCATTTGTGTCGTATTTCCTGTCCTTTTTCTCGTAATCTCCGTGGTCGTTCACAAGTTCTGTTGATTTGCAAATTCCACTATCTGTGGATGATTCCATAGCTAATGTATCGTTACAGTGCGATATGGTTTCATTTAGTGGGGCTGTCTCTTCGAAGCTGTAACTTTTGCGCCTGTTATTCCACTCACTACTTCCATTTAATAGTGATTTGTATTTAAGAGTGCTAAGTGATACAGGAGCATCTAATAGTGGGGACGCTCGGCTGCTTAGTTTCATTGTAGAAATATCACTATTTTCTGAATCGTATGAATGCTTCCTGAATACTCCCTTGTAATTAGGTTTAGGGTCGAGATCGATGATGCTGGCGTTGTCGGTTGACGAAGATTCTTCGCTGGGCATTCGTATAGACGATTTGCCTGTGGAACCTTTCCACTTTGAGGGTTGGGAAATTTCGGTATCATCGGGTTCTGTCACTTTATAATTTTCCGTTTCGGGAGTATCTGCCATCTCTAAAGGAACGGAGGATATTTCCAGCGGTAACGAAGGCAGTGAGGGCAGTGAAGGCGTGTCTCCGAATGGCCTGCTGGTTAACGAAGGGGATATGAGTCTGGTGCCAGAAGATATCACCTGGAATTAGAAAACGTGATTTTAGGAGATTGAAAATTAAGTTAGTTTTTTATGGTCGATTAGATTTTTCTGTATATTATCATTGTTTTAGTATAACATTTGAGAAGAAAGATAAGCTTAGGACGCCCATGGGTCTAAAAATAAATATCACACGCGCGCCCCTCGTGATAATTTTTTAATCGAAAAGTTTAAAGGTCCTTTTACGGCACAAGAATCTAGTAGATCTTACCCTGCGTGAAGAGTGCATCATGTAGGAGGAGGCAGCACCAGGACCCTCAGAGGAGTGGTACGCGGCGCGCATGACGCGCACGCGTGCTCCCGGCGCGCTGGCATGTAGCACCTCCATCGCGCGCGCTACCTGCCGCGTCACGCCGCCCTCTGTCACCTGGAAATATAATTATCTGTCGTGAGTACGTACTTACGTATGTAGGTTAAGTGGACATACAATACACTTTCAGCAATGTACCTATTACTATGGAAAACTGACAGACTCAGGTCATTTGGCCCTATGAATCTCAACCTCATTCTCATTCTATTAGATCATAATCTGATAGAATGACGTTAATTTTAGGAACGAAGTTGTTAACGACATAAAAAAGCGCTTACTTAACTGTCTCTTAGTTGTGCTTGTAATTTAATTCGCTTTGGTTGTCGCCATTACCTACCAACGGAGAAAAGTTAGTGCTTGAACTGTCAAGTATCTGTTAAAGTGTTTGCTGGTTACCTATTTAAAAACATCTGCCAAAAAAAATTTGCAATCTATTTGCGAAGCGCCCACATTCAAGCCGCCTATTTTCCTACGAATAATCTTACGGCATATGTGAAAACCCGACGGCCATCCTTAGGTTTAGGTTTTCAATGAATCTAGAAATCTGATAAGGTTCCAAGAATTATTTAAGTTGTACGCAACTCTTAACCGTGAAAACAGATTTCTCAATTGCGTAGCTCGCTGGTTATAATTAGATTGTCAGTACTAAGGAAAATCTGGTAGTAAGTAAATTGGCTGTTTTAGCACCCCGCGTAATAGACGAATGAATGAATGAATGATATTTTTCACCAGAATATATGGTACATAAGGTCTTACGTAGTAGGTGACATGGTTCCCACAGACAAAAATTACAAGATATCTGTGATGGTTCCATAATATAGAATATTCTACCGTTAGGGATGTGAAACTTGATCGAGTAACTAAAAAGTATAAGAGAATTATTGCATGCTACAAAATGTAGGTATATATTGAATACAATAAGTTATACATTATCATTACTACAATTAAGATTACAAAATAATCTTGATATCTAATTATCGTCTAGGTACATTATTTTTTTACATTCAAACTTCTCAAAAAAAGTCGTCTAATGTATAATAAGCCTTTTTAATGATCTGTTCTATAAGTTTTTTTAAAATGTGTTAGAGGTATACACATTTAAAAAAAACTTAAAGAACAGATCAGTGTTTGAGCTCTTCTAGTGAGAAATTGGTAATTTTTGAGGCCATACCCGGGTTCGAATCCCGGCAACGGCAAATATTTGTGTGATGAACTCGAATATTTGTGCCTGGGTCATGGATTTGTTATTGTATTGATCTGTATAAGTATGTTTATCGTCGTCTAGTGTCCATAACACAAGCCTGCTAGAGCTTACTGTGGGACTAGATTGATTTGTGTGAGGTTGTCCGATATTTATTATTATTTATACCTACCCATACGGAACTTCTAGAAACTTGTGCTCGCTGCGCAAAACGCAAAAAACTACGAACTTTTGGGACTGAAATGAAAATCCAAACATCGTTAAGCCAAAAAAACATACTACCGTAAAACTACCCAACTATAGTCCAGTCCTTACAACTATGGTCCAATTTAATCCGAAAATTACTCGTTAATATTATGACAATTTATTATGAATAAACTCTAAGGTGAACAACAAACTTAAATAAAAACGTATAAAATCGCTGATAGAATATGGATTTTGATAAAAATTAACCAGTTTTGTTTTGGACCATAGTTGAATGATTGGACGATAGTTGGGTAGTTTTACGGTATGTATAAAAAAACACAACAAAAATTTTGCTTACTAGGTCGCTATCGCTACTGAAAAGAGTTTGTCATGAGTGTAATTTATGCTTGCGTTAATTTATGGATCTCGGCGAACCGATTACCGTGTCACAGAAGCATTAAAAACTAGCACTTCAAATACTTAACAAGTACTATAACGTTCATTTGATTAGAATAACAGTTTGCGTGAATGAAAGTTGGTTACATTAAATTTGAAAGGTCTTATTGGTCATGGTTTTTGCGCGGCTACGAGTAAGTTCTCATATGAAATATTCATGACCGCGCTTTATGATGAGCTCAACTGTTATTATAACTGTCCGCCAACGCTGCGCTTGCTCCGGTAGATGTACCTACAACAGAACTGGAGACGGCTACATGCAGTTACTCAGAGCCAGTAACTGAACTATTTAGCAACGCCGCACGCTCATCGACCGGCTACGTGACCGATCAACTTCCCGCAAATTCTTAAATACTTAAACTTCTGAGAACTTTTGTCAGTCTTCATTCCCAATTTTTTTTTCAAAATAAATATTGTTCAGTTTTTCCTCCTTCGCGTTATTTTTGTCATCCGGTATTTTTTATTCGCATGCAAGCGTTGATTTCTTATTGGCTATAGATCACAATAACCAGTCAAGATAATTCAATTTTTTTTCTTTCAAAATAAAAATGATTTTCGTCCTCGCGCTTTTTCCTTCCTCCGCTTTTATTTATTCGCATACGTACTGTAGGCGTATGATTTGCACAATGACCAGTCGCCAGTTAAAACATGTCTAATCGGAACAATTGTTGTTAAACCTGCTCAACGTTAGCAGTAGGTAAGTAGGAACAGTACAAGCAGTTGCGACCTTCGGTGGCAAGTACATTTATTTGCTGGCAGTGACGTGATCGCCGATGCGGGGGCGAAATGAAATTGCTAACAGACTGATTGCGATCTTTCCAATGAACGACTCACTTCTGCAGCTCACGGTGGGTGTCTACATCAACACTCGGGATATTTACGACGCACCTACATCCATCACCATAATCTGACAATAATAAAACTATATATTGGTCTCAATTAAGCCTAATTGCGAGTCCGCTATGGGAGGTGCTGTTTTACAAGTTTCCAACTGGCACATGATCATTCGATAGTAATCAATAATTTTTTTATCTGTGTTCGATTGGTCAAATATTTATAACGATTGCAAATTGCAATTAGTTATATATTTTTTTAATTAAATTTGGCAGTTTTTAACGGGAAGTTTTTATTTTGGCTGCCATTATTTTTGGATCAAGGCGAATTATCTCGGAGGATAAGGTGACGTCATGGACGTGATCGAACGCCGACGAAAACCAAAAGTAAGGTCGCAACCCACTGATCTCGAGAGCCGAGACAGATGACGCTGCACTGGCACATACGAGATGGAAGATAACGGTCCGTTACATATAGTGTCCAGAAAAACGTGTGAAATAGCACGTGCCTGCGATAGTATAACAACCCCGTGCCACTACCGATTGTGTCATGTTTTCCAAACATTAGACACTCATCGGAAGCGTGACATGTGAGAAAAGTTATGCCGTAAAAGCCTTAAGAAATTTAAGTCTCTTACTTGTGTCAGCTCGACACGTTTGGCAGTCTGTAAGCCAGTTATTGCCCGGATGATGTAAGATTGGTGTCACAAGCGTTTTTTTTTGCCCTGATCTCGTTGAATAGTTGCGAATTTTATTGTACCTTGTATAATTAAGGTTTACAGCCAACTGTAAAAGTGGTGCGATCGGCGTAGCGTCGCGGTCGACGACTCGCGGGGGCGGCGCGCCATATCCACCGACTCGCAAGAAACCACTTAAAAATCCCCACGTTCAACTGATTCATCTCAAATGATTTGCATATCCTAATGATTCAGTCCGAACTTCGATCGATTCTGACGTTGATACATAAACATAGGTCACATTAGCAAAGTTGTCAGGTATTACCATTATAGTTTCCTGTTTATGTCCGCTACAGATGTTTATGATTCTGGAAAATTCGTAATTACTTATTCAGCGATCATCGGAAGTTTGTAATCATTTCCCCAATCCCTGCCATAACTTATATTAGCCTATAAAAAGTATTCATTGTATTGAATATTATGTACGTATACTTAGATACCTTAGATACCTCAAAATTTATCCTTTGGTAAATGATCTTTATTGTGTCAACATGCTGAACTAGTTAATTACGCCATAGGCATCATTGGCATTGCGAGATCAATAAGGATTCGATTTCTATTGTCACGATGACTCACAGGTCATCTGCCCGGCGTGGACGCCACCGGACCGTTAGCTATTGGTCATATTTACGCATTTCCCAATCTTACGACACGCATACGCAATTTTGAGGTACCTTCCGCGATTTTCATTTTGTTTTAATAAAGTGAAAAACATAAAATAAAAAATTAACGGAATTTGAGTGTATGTCTTCAACGGCTCGTTGGACCAACACGAGAGTGCCTTACCAGCCCCAAACACCCTAGTTAGTAACTTGTATATAATCTGTGCCCTAGTATCAAAGCTCGAGCATCGAATTCACAGGTAGTAACTCCATTTCTTATCCGCTTTAGAGAGGCTTGTTCAGTTACAAGCCCGAATTTCTTTGGTAATCTCATCATGGAAGGAATAATACTTTGTTTAGATATCAAGAATGGACTGGTAAAGCGTGGGTTCTGATCTATCAGATTACCTTCAGAATAATGTTAGCATGTAAGCATGATGGCTGCTAGTTAAACGATCATTAAACGACATTAGGCTGCTGGTAATGACGATGCGTATAACACGGGCGGATGGCGCGGGCGCAGCCTCGGCCCGGCCTTTGAGCATGCGCAGGATTTCCGGCAGCCGAGCACGAGCCCCGAGCAACAACCTCAGCACAATGAGAAAATTATGCCTCTACATTAGGGTTACCGTCAAATTCTCCTGCTTTGCTTTAGTCTACAACTAGGTATGCCTGCGTATGGAACAAAATGAATCCATATCATCCATACACCCATTTAAGTCCTGTTTTCGTTCCCATGAGCATTTTACGGTACCCTCGCGTCGGTTGGGACGGTTCAAGCAAAAGTAGTGACACACAGTAGGAAGAGGAGATGAACAAGAAAAAAAAATTGCTAATTAACAAGTCCTTGTATAGTATTTACAGGCGGCAGCATTAACATCACAATTCACAATCCTTTGAACACTCATGTAGGTATGTCCTGCCGATTTCAGTGTGCGGTTGATTGAGTCTGCAAACACAATACGTGTTTCTAGTCATAATCCTTACTGACTCTACCGACGGACTATGATTTTGAATGATGATGTATGGCAACCCTAATCTAGCTATGTACACTGTTGATGCCTACCTGATGATAGGTAGGTAGGTACTTCAATAGGTACTACTTAATCTAGCATCCTTGACGTGATCGCTCATCTTCCTAATAATTAAATTAAGCAACCGAGCGACAATGTAACATTTAAAACGTATGGTTTTGTATATGTGTCTTGTGTGTGTAAGCATACAAATTATATTATAAGGAATAAGAATGAAGGACGATCGAGTCTGTTGTTTTATTTGTTGATTTGTGAACAGGCTTGCCCCGCGCAGCTTCGAGCTTTGTCATATTATTTAGTATGCCAACATGGTCGCATACATGCTGTCAATACAAATAAAGACCGGTATATGTTAATAAGAATCTACATCAAACAATGTTTCGCGAACCAGTGAAAGGTGTTGTTTTGTGTAATTGACATGACCACAATAATCTGTTGTGTTGTGGCAAACAAAAGCAGGCTAATTTGTGTCACGCGCGAAACGTAGCGAAACAGTTTCATTTTGTGTGCTAATTATTTGAACTTTCTTAGCTTAAATTGGATTTTCTTTTTATTAGAATCCTGCAATGAAAAAGACATCAACGCGGCCCGCGGTTACGACCTTACTCGGGTAGCTTCCACGCAGTACAATACCAGTAGAAATGTTCAATACCTACCTACCTACATGCCTACCTATAAAGTGTATACTTAATAAGTTTTATTGCAGAGATACCATTCAGCCGCAACCTTTAGGTACTTAAACGTACCAAGTAATTTAGCTACTCTTGTGTGTAGGCCTCAATCTACTATTAATCTCTATTTATGTTCCTATCGACAAATAATCTAATTAAACGACAAGACCAAGACCTTGTGGAGCCATGACCCGCTCTCCGTCTGACTCGCTGTATAGCCAATAAATAAAATAGCGCACAATTACTGACGATAAACTTGTCTATGTAAAGGAGATCACAAAAACACATTTTATTACGAAATACTTTGTAAAGGAACTATTTTTTGCTTCTCTATGTATTCGATTTTAAGCTTCGCGCTTCCCTTACATACAATTCTACAAAAGGTGTTTTCCATTGAGGTTTCGTTCACGTTTATTAATTTGCCCACGTAAAAACTAATTTCAATGGCACCGACTACGGCCTATGTTATTAATGTTAAATACACTTTTACATAACTAAGCTCAACAAAAAATACTTACGTTACATATAAATTATGGTACTGTAGCTGTAGAGCTAATCTAAATTGCAAATCATAGCTAGCTGTTCTAACTGCCCATGTACCTATAGTGTGTAGGTAATAGGAATGGTAGGTAGGTACTATAGTTTTTTTAGAGCAAATGGACGCGTTTGATAATATGTCCAACGCCAGATGTCACACGGCTTATACATAACATAATTATTAAAATACACACCCACCATTCACCTGCCAACGTTGTAAAAAACGACGAGTTCACATTGTCCACCTCCATAAAGCAAATAATAAGATTATTTGTTTTATTCGTTCAATGATGTCTTCATTAAATGGTTACGATCAAATAGTTCACGCATTTGGCTTATTATTCTTATTAAGATTACAGCCGCACTAATATTAATGTTTTTTTTTAGTGTCGAAACAAGCAGTAAGCGGTTTCGATTTATGTCGGTCTATGTTACGACAAAACGTTTTGTGTTTGTTACTACAGCCCATTGTTCGGATCGCGACACTTTCCAATTTAATGTCATTCGGATGTTGGTGGTTTCTATTCTTACATCGTTAATGCAACTATAAGTAGATACAGCAATGTACCTATATTTACAAACAATTGTTCGCTTTCAAATGGTAGAGCACAAATCACTAAACAAAAACTTACTTCGACATGAGAATAATACTGAAAGTTCATTATCTTATCATTTATTCACAGAATATATGGTGTGTACAATCGTGCATAAGGTGTTATTTTTATGCTTCAAAGTGCATTAACCTATTGACCGCCAAGCGGTCTAGCAATTTACCGTGCCACTGACGCCAGAGTAAAAAAAAAAAGATGTGCCCCAAAATCAACAGGGATTGAAAAATACTTGTAGCGGTTAGAATTACAAAGTTTTTGATCATTGAAATTCGGACGGCTGTGGCCGACGTGGCGCTCAAAAGGTTAAATACATTCTGCCCTAGTAGGCATGTGAACATTTTGTAATATTTTTCTATATGGTTCAAATCTATTCAAAATTGAGTACTTAGATCTCAGTTGGTATGCGTTGTTGTTAATATTACGCGATTCCCACGGGCCTGTCTGTTATAAACTTATAGATGATCTAAATGAGCCGAATCTTCAAGTAAAAGGTTAGTACTTTAAACCTAACAACTCTAGTTTATCCGCCGATAAGAGTGACGTCACATCTCCGCAATTAAGTCCTGACTGGATTTCTTTATATATAAGGACTCCTTTATCCGCTTTAGCTCTACCGGCACCACTGACTAGCTAGACCTGCTTAATCAATGAAAACTTAATTTTCTTTCTTCCCGGTTACGCTTACCTACTTATTTGGAACTACAATCGTGAGCATGTAATATTGTTTTTTTCAGTCACACATTATCCTTGGCCGTACCTATTTGCCGAGGTGCTTATTAATAATGTATTCGTGATCATTTTTTCAAACCCCTTTATTCAACTAACGTTAACCTAAGCTTCAGTTGCGTAGCGGAAAACCACTTACGTAATTAGAAACGAGACAATCATAATAGGAGGTAGTTGAGATGCGTTGCAAGTTCTAATTCTAATGAATAGGAAGTGTCTTAATAGACAAAGCGATCGGTAGCTTCTTCGCATCCGTCGCACTTTCTCTAGTCGATAATCGCATCGGATCAGCGATCTCCATTGTTGTCGAATATAGTACGGTATCTCATGCTTTGTGACTTGCCATGCATTACGTTATTTTTTATGACTACCACGTAACGCTTATGGGTGCATTGTGAGGCTTTTATAGTTCATTAATTACTTGTTTTTTTAGTTATATTTATTATGTATTCTAAGGTAGACTGGTTGAGAATGCCTCGTGGCATTAAGTCCGCCTTTTGTACAATAAGTTTTCTTTTGTGCAATAAAGATTAAATAGGTACGTAAATGCAAATTGAATGACCACAATTCTACCTACCTACCAGAGCCGCCTATTTAATAAATTCCTGAACGTGTTAAGGCTCTACTTTTATCTAACTTTTAGTTTTAGGAAGACCTGCGACGACGACGCCGAAGGCATTCTAAGGCAAGCCGGAGCAGAATGAACTTGTTTTTTCTTTAAGAGCAATAAGGACAAAGGCGCTAAAGTCTTGTATTATGTAACCTGTTGAAATGGTTACCACACCGCTGGAAATCTCTAAAGTATTTATTTATTTAATCGTATGGCAATATGTTTCATGCAAGTTTCATTTAATCGCATCGATACGGTTTAAGTTCAAGGAATTAATTGTTTTAGGTATTAACCGCCGACAAAAAAGAGGGGTTTTATAAGTTTAACATATAGTGTATATGTGTGTGTCTGTCTGTGGCATTGGTTTTGCGTTTGCGTTTACATTATAGCGGAGTTCTTATAAACTGCACTCATCTAAGAATGTACCTAAGGTAAGTATTAAAATTAATCTAGTGTGTAACGAACGGGTAATTTGTATTTTTTTTTATAGATCGTGCACTTTTTTCAGTTGCGGCAGTATAAAATTAAGCAATTTGATAGGAATCGAAATTTATATCACCTATAGACTTCGCCTCTGAAGTGACTAATTCAGGATACCTACCTATAAAAGCTTTCGATCTACCTATAAGAAGACGGCTACCAAAATACAAAGTAGGTAGGTATGCGGCACCGGTGTTTCGAGACCTTAGGTGTACAGTATATCTACTTATCTCCCATAAAATTCAAGAAACAAAGAAAAATGAGACGGGCCGCGCCAGACAGGTCCGCGGGACCTCTTTCACGAAGTTGAACCTTACTGTAACGGTACACTAGTACCATTTAGGTATTGAGGCGATAGCCTAGCTATGTAGCTCAGGCAATCGCGTCATTCAGAGTTTTAAATACCGTATAAGGAAAGACAACTTTACTCTTTTGGCAATGACCGCTTCTTAATCGAAATGCCATAAGTATAACCGGTAAGGAACATAGCTATACATGTGGCTATATCATCAACCTATCATTCGCATTCTCATCAGTGTTTGATTAGCACATACAAATTCTAATTAACGTGTTCCCTATTAGGAGTTTACTGATCGAGACAGTCAAGTTGTGTTCGAGACTCGTTCCCGGCTCGCTTATCGATGAAAGCCGCATGTTAGGTGGAGTAGGTATTAAAGCTATTGTGCTAGGTATTACATAAAAGCGTATTATTTAGTGCGATAGTTTAGTATTTCTTATGTAAACTCATACAAGGAAGTGGTTGATAAGCTTTAGTGTCGGTTTAAGTTCCGCCGAGGGTAGCAGACGCGGCGGCCTCACCTTGCCATATTCAGCGGCTCCAGCCCACTCCCGCCGCCATTGACCTGCCACTTCCATTTTAGTGAGACTTGCTCTCGATCGATGCAGCTACAATCGGGAGCGATAGCTCGTTCGTTGCGCACGTCCGTGCGCCGCGCTGGCTCGAAGCCTACTGGCGCGTACGTCGCGAAGCCTTCCGCAGCCCACATAATGTTATTTCAAGATCGTTATTTGCCTGCCGTTAGCAAAAACGATACCGATTCGGTGTCAACGCCCACTGCCAACTTAAATCTGCCGCCCAGACCTCCCGGCCCACACGTATCCTGATCCTGCTGCTGTACCTACAAGGATTTCCTTTTCATTTCAGTTTTCACAAAACTTGTCATGATAAAACGTCTGTGCCATCCACATCCACCAATTAGAATAATTTAAAAATGGGTGTGACATTGTAAAATGTATAAGAGACTATTTATATGATTGAGATTGTAGTTCATGGTCAAATTTTATATACAACCATGGATATTAGGTAGTTATGGTAAATATTAACCAAAATCAAAAGCAGACAAAAAAATACTTGACATGATTTATTACATACTGATACTGTACAGAATTACCAGAATAATAGGTATACAAATTAAAAATTTGGTGTTCAAATTAAAAAGATAAATAGGTAGTTAAAATAACAAACAGACATCATTTGAAAGATTTTAAATTAGAGTAGGTGACAAACTAGAAAACATTTCTTTACTTTGGATTTTTAAATTAGCTTAATTACTTTTGTCACAGTTTGTTTGCAGGTAATGAATATACAATCCTAATTCATCATTTTTACATCTCCTAAGCTCATTAATTTGTAGCAGTACATCACTTTTATCCCTATTTCTGGTATTAACACATCTTGTAAAAAAAGCTAGTAAAAGTTCAGAAGTTTGGTTAGTCAGGCAAAAATTATAAAAAAGTTTCTGTTGACAAGTAAAATTTCCTGTCAACCCTCCCTTAAAGTATCTGTAGAATAATTGTTGTTCATTCTCAACCATAGCCTCAATGTCCAGCCATTCTTGTGCTGACAGCCCAAACAATATTCCAACATTTGGCCCTTTCAGGACACATATCGTTTGTCCTGCTCCATCTCCAATTTTCAAAGTTGCAGCAGAAGAAGTTTTGCCTTTGTAGCGGTTTATTTTCACAGATTCCAAGTAATAGTCGGTCAACAGTCCCCAACTTGCGGCATGCAATTTAAGATGTTTGGCATCCGACAGTTTGATAGACGGCACATTTTGTATAAAATTTCTGTCGTATTTTGACTTGTTTCCATTTATTTGGTTAGTCATTATTTCCACATTTATTTGCAAACTTCACAAGGACTAAATGGCACGGAATCCTAAAACGATAATTAAAAGTTAGTTAATTTGAATTATGATTGTTTTGTTCCAATGTTATTAGGCTTGGAAGGGCAAGGGATTATAAGGGTTAACGGGGTTAACTCATATCTGTTGGTGCTAAGTTTTATCGAAATCATTCAACGGTCAATTTGTTATTGAGTAGCAAATACAACATCTACACATTTATAATATAAGTAAGAGAAAGTAGGATACCGTGAAGCCATGACAGACAAAATAATTATAAAAAACGAAGATGGTCTTCACAAATATGGTGCTACAAGTTGCTATCGCTAGAAAGCTATTAAGAGGCAATATTGGATAACTCCTATTAGTTTTTAACTAACCAGCATAAGCGCTTTCCAGCGATCCTCAGTCTTGAATGAAATACATAATATATTGTAGTTTTCGCAAAACTTAAAACTTCGGTTAAATTCAACGCACTCCTTGTGAGTATTATATTCTTTGGACAAAAAACAAACAATATGAATATGTGTGTAGTGTAGTATATGTCAACATCAACCAGCCAGTCAGCAACGCAACTGGGAACAAATAAACTTTTGTATGGACTTTACATGGCAAACAATAGCCACCATACTCCATCAGTATCTAATCGTTCTTAGTATCTAATCTGTGGTCATCCCTCGTCAGCCATATTGTTTTGTTTGACGACATTGCGTTTCGTCTGTTTTGTTTGATTATTTTTGTGCATTTCTAATTGTTTTGGTCTTAATTTGTAATTGAAAGTAGTGAAATGTGATCGAACACTAGTTAGTGAATATATTTTGTGACAATGCCACCGAAAAGACGGTTTATAACTTGTTAAATTTGTGTAAATCGAACTAGTCGTGAAAATTTCAATAAACGGATGTTTATGGCGAAATTTCCCTTAGACGAAGACCGGTAAGTATTGATATAGCAATTTTTAGCCATATTTAAGTGCAGCAGGTTATAAACATACTAAATTAGATAAATTTTATTTCCGTTTTTATTGTGTACTAGAGATGTACTGTATCTATCGATAACTATATGCAGGCTTATTTGTTTATCAGTGCAAATAATTACGTAAAGTCGAATTGTGTGAGGACTAGCATGAAATATGACCAAAAAAATACTGATTATTTTATGATGCCCATTCAGCTTATACCTGATGCGTGCAAATCAATGTCCACATGTTTTACAGTAATAAAAAAAAAAATGGCAGTTTTTAAACTTATTAACAGGGCGTATTACTCTCTTGGCGACTTTTTTAAAGAAAAAATAATATTAAAATGAATAAACTTATGATAACATTATTATTATTATGCATGCATTAAGAATAGTAAAATATAGACTGTAATAAGTGTACATACTAATCTAATAATTTTTTTCCATTAAATTTAAATTACATAAACATAAATAATCAGTAAGAATGCTACCTAGAGAATAAGTTTTGTAAATTTTCACATGCCATAACGGCCGAATATATAAGGATCAAATGTTTTATATTATACCATCTTATGTACCATATATTCTGTGAATAAATGATGATTATGATTATGATTAAACGAATTGTTATGAGTCTTTGATTTTAATCTTAGATATAAGAAATTATAACTGCTTTAATTATAAAATATTTTCAGATGCAGGCAGTGGGTCGAGTTAGTGGGAAAAGAAGACTGGATAATAAAATACAAATTTCAGAATGTGTAACAATAAATAATTAGTAAAAGTTTTTAATTTTATGTCGGGTCTACATTTAAGTCGAATCTTGTATTAGAATAAATATCATATCATTATTATTATCCACTGTATAACATACGACTTAAATGTGGGGTCAAAACTAACCTAATTTCGAAAAAAAAAAAATAGTTTACGTATTAGCCTTTATTTCAACCCTGTTAATTTTATCGATATCGATAAAAAACCGAGCGTATAGGCCGCTACACTATTTTAGTCTGTTAGGTTGGTATCGGTTTGCCATGCAAACTGTTTCTTGACTGATTCTATTGGCCAGTATGAGAGTCCCGCCCCCGCCTCTTAAAACGTAGTGATTATATTCTCTTTGACATCAACACCACACCAACCCAACCAACTAACTACTATACTATATCTATGAACCCAACCCAAGAATCTTAGGGTGCGTCCACACTTGTATCATTTCGCCGATCCGATCCCCGTCGCGTATCTTCACCGCGTATCATGAACGGTAAGTGTGGACGTCGCGCCGTCGCGATCATGCAACGCTCGTGCGAAATCCATGTTGATACGCGTATCTTCAGTACCCCGCACACTCGCGATCACGAAAGCATTGCATGATCGCGACGGCGTGACGTCCACACTTTCGTTCATGATACGCGGTGAGGATACGGGGTGAGGATCGGCCGTGATCCATCTCGAGTGGGTTTTTGCCCGATCATCAAAGGCGCTATTTGAGTCATCGATCCACGCTGCGGTCATTGGTTCTTAATCCTTAATCTTTACGATAATTAAAAAATACCATACCACTGATGGACTGTCTACTTTGTTAGGCCTTTCCATGCGGCGTCTTCCGGCACGCGGACCTTTCTGCCGCATGCCATAAAACAAACACAGTCATACGAAGGCCATGTCTCCGTGAGCGGGTGCCTTAATCGAAGGCCTCCCCACGCGGCGTCTTCCAGCACGCGGTTTCCACTCGAGAATCTTTCTGCCGCATTATGTATTATAAAACGAGCACAGTCATGTCCTAAATCTCCATGAGCAGATGACAAAAATGAAGGCCTTCCTCGCTGCGACTTCCGGTACACGGCCCCCACTCAAGAATATTTCTGTCCCAAGGTTCAGTGAGCGATCTCAGCGGGCGACATTTTTAAATGGGACGCAACTCCGCACAGAACAACGATCACAAACCAAATTAAATATTCGGCGAAAACGAAACGCCAAAATGATCGGGGCGGTGATACGGTGCTACGATACGGATAGCGTCCAAACTACTGCACGCCGAAATGATCGGTGCGGCGATACGCAACGAGGATACGATACGGCAAGTGTGGACGCGTTTCTTCGCGCGACGGCGCAAATGATACGGAGTGCCCGCAGTGAGCGTCCAAACAGCACGATACGCGGTGGAGATACGCAACGGGGATCGGATCGGCGAAATGATACAAGTGTGGACGCACCCATACTAACTGGATATTGCATGCCGAACATTCGTTTGAAGCCAGAAAAAATGACCTTGAATTACGTCACGCCGATCTTGCATCTCTTTCTTTAAGTTGTCCATGATTAAGCATACATTAGGAATATCCCGCGGAATTTGACATATACAACAGATTGATGATTGATGATTTTGTAATTTATTAAATTCAAATCCGATCAACTGTTTTATCATGAAAGTGAACACCCATCCTAGTAGGATAGGAAAGTATATGCATAGCTAAATTTTATTGTTGTTTCGTGCGTTGCCGTCCCGCTCGCACTGGCTAATTTACCAGAAAGGAATGGAAGCCTTACGTCGGCGATAAAACATTAGCATTCTAGGCAATGCTGATTTCAAGTGTCCGTGTAACTGGAGACTACTTACTGATACTTAAACGGACGGCTAAATGTATGGAGAAAAACGCGACGCATACGTCAACGTCCCTTTTTCACCGTGTATTAGCCGCCTTTACGCAACGCCAGAGTATTGTGAGCACCTATGAGGCCAATCCTTAAATATAGTAGCAATTTTAGTATACACGTTTTTTGTTTATATGTGTTTGTGAATACGAGTGTGACTATGGCTAAGTTCACAGTGAGGTAGCCATTAGTGGATTAGGTTAGCAATATACTTACCATTGGTGTAGGTATCAATGTGACGTTCTGTAGTAAAAGATACCAATTTGTCAGTCCATTTTTGGTTGCATTTCTATGCCACTCTGCACTTAGTCCGCCTTAATGATATCCGGCAAAAGGTTTCCTTTTACCTGAGCACGCCACAAATAGTTACTAACAAAAACATAAGGGGAGTATTTGTCAATGGATAAAAAATAATGAAATACTAGGACGTTATAACAGTTTCTTTATTTTCCACATGTGAGAACAATTTCGACAGCAGGGTCATCCAATTTGTAGAACGCTCTGAAACCCTTTATCGGTACAATCGACAGCCAAAACCGCCTCCTTCGTTCATCTTTTGGAAAACTGCAATATTTAATATTATTCAAGTAAATTGTAAAGACACAAACAATAAACATGTTATTCTGTGATATGAATTATGAGAATAGAAAACGTACTAAGTTGATAGATTTAGGTCCATTTTATACGAGTAAATACCATGCATGAAAACGAATTGGTCACCCGAGTTGTAAAACCACACAATCTTTAGTTTCTCATTTAAGACAATGTTGAACTTCAAATAAACAAAATATACTTCTAACTTATCATTATAAACCTATTCGTGGGGTTCTTGAATAAAAATTAACAAAGCTTACAAGCAAAATAGAGGAAGACTGATTGCTAGTAAGATTTTTGAACATTTTCGTAAAATAAGTACTCACCTATAAAATTTTGTGTCGGATTTCTGCCTCCAATTACTTTTACAATGCTTTACTATGCAATACATAGCGCATTACGCAAGTAAATCGACGAAATACGTTTATTTCACGAAAAAAAATATTGAATTGGTGAATGACTTTTGACAATTCTGACATATCGGCGATATTTCTTTATTATTAGTGTTGTCATAGTACGTAGGAGGTGCATACCCGTGAAATGAGAATTTTGATTCAGTTATTTTTTTTTTGTATAATACATAGAAAACTAAGTAAATTTGATCGCAGAAAGTTTTATATGAAAAATATAAATTTTTGTTGGAATTAGCTTAAAGTAAATTAATTAGGTAATGCCCGATAATTCTTATTTCTATAAAAAATAAGTTTTTTTTATAAATAACATGGTAACACATCACAGTGTGGAAAAGAGATAAAACATATGAGCAAAGGTGAATGAACCTGGCTTCAACTCATAGTTGGGCCATTTTTTATTTTGTTGTACCATTTCCGAAAAATTGTTTTCAATTATATTTTGCAAGATTTGAACAAAATAACACTACTTTTGAGTTAATTAGACACTAAAATACATAAAATCTATATGATTAAATAACATTTTACTAAGATAAAAGAAAAAAATGGAATTTAGTCGGAGTTTCTGGGGTTGGGTGATCCACTGAGTTACGAAATAATAAACGCATGAAGACCATATAAAAAGCCATATATTTATGAAATCTCTTTTTAACAAGATAAATCGTATCAAAATAGTCATTATTCAAAAACAAGCATTTGAAAAACATAAACAAATCTTCTCAAAATATCTATCACATATCCACTGAGTGACCCTATATTCAAAAGAGGCACTTCGTTTTCACTTTTTCTTTGATAATTGTCTGAAATATCAAATAGAAACTTTTACACAAGGTAAAGATAATATAAAAGTTAATGTTAAACAACTATAAAAGTTGAATAAAGTAAACAATAGTCTTCAAAAACCTAATATTATGTCTAGGATTACCTGAGACAATTTCTCAGTGGAACGTAACAAAAAAGTAAGGAAGCGTCTTCATGGTTCCTAATTTGGCTAAGCCAAACAAAACAAAACAAGTTTTTTACTGTCCGTTATTAATAAAATTACGAAAATACTAATTTTATAACTAAATTTACATCTTCAGTTCTAGAATTGTAACAAAGATACATCCATATATACTATACTTAAAATATGCTATTTAGAATTGAGAATCGAGATCAATGAATCCAAAATAAACCTTAATTTAAATTATATAAGAAAGCGTCAAGTAAAAGAGGAAGATGTGACGTTCTAGTAAACATTACTGAGTTGAAAGTGGGCCGTCAAGTGGCACATGATCGAGCACCTGGTTCCATATCTTCCCCTTTTGTTTACATAAATCAATGACTTATACGTATATTATATATATTATCCTTTGTAAAACAGATAAAATCAAAACTTTTTCTAACAATCTTATTTTAAAATGGCACAATAGAATGTTTGGTATAATAAGCTGTGTATGGTATACCTCCTTAAGTACTAATTATAATCATTTAGCCTTATATTAACACCGAGATCATTTAGGAACTTAGTTTATTGTGCTTTGTTAGAACACATATCACAAATATAGCCATTAGAATCTATTTTACCACTGCATTTTTTACAGAAAAATAATTTACAAGAACAGCATTGGAACATGCCTATGTTAAAAAGAAAATGCTTTTTGCGTCTATTACAAGGCAGTGTGCGTTTGATCGCAGTTTTAAGTGATTTATATTGCAATTGTTTAGTTTCTTGTTTTATCTTAATTACTTTATTTGTAACATTTACATCTCCTAGAATTTTAATTTTTTTTGAACTTGTTGCAGCACAGCTGTCGTCGTATGGTAACAACTCATGAGAATTATTTAGTGGCACACCTTTGGTGTTTTCACTTGCAGTACTGACCAATTCAACGCTCCGATTACGGTTATATGTTTTTTGCTGGGGTAATATAATTTCGGCAGTTATATTATCGACAGTAATCGAAGAGTGCTTTGAAGTAGTGTCAAAGTTGTTATTAATATTTGAAACTGAGATCTCGTTAGAGTTACTCGGGGTTTCTGATTGAATTTCGTCATATTGTAACAGATCGATGTTGTGCATGTTTTCTTTTAAACTTGCTCGCGTCGGTTTTCGGACGTATTTGGAGCATTTCGCGTAGCTGTGAATATCAGCCTTAACAGATATCATCGCATGATCGGCATTAACATTTATTGCTGCTACATTAGGAGTCAAATTGGCTTCATCACTTAAATTCTGTGGACCAATTACATGTTTTTTAGGGTTAAAACATTGGCAAAAACCCTTTTGAGTGCCACAAAAACATGAGAGTTCCCTGTGATTAATTACATTTATCCCAGAAGATGAAACTTGGTGTATTTTCATTGTACCAACAATAGTTTTCAAATTTTCTGGCGTATTTTTTTTCATGTTTTCAATATCAGTACTAGGAATTACTAATAATTTTATAGATTTAACTTTTTTAGAAAGTTCTTCAATCGCTTGTGAACAGTTCTCAATATCGTTACCATATGCAACTTGACGGTCTAACGTCCTCTTTATACAACCGCCTATACCGTCTGCCACACCTTTACCGTGCCCGGCCTCAGAAAATGACCAAGTGGAATAGTCAAGCCCCATTTTTTTTGTAAATAAATTTAGCAGATGAAAATTCTTCTTCTGCCGGTACTGAGAAGTAGGGCCGTCCGAGAAGAAGTGTATGACTTTAGTCAGTGGTTCAATTTTTTTGGCTTCCTTTATTACGGGCAAAAGATGAGCCCAAATTGCTGAAGGGTCATGAGCATTATTATCGGATATAGTGCAAAACGACTGTGACTTGTTGTGCCAGTAGATCATACCAGTATGCAATGTGATCTGGTTTTTAGAAGCACCAAAATGTAGTGCTTGGACTTCTTCACCCATTTTGCAAGTGTAATTTTCGGAGAAGTCGCATATTATCAATGCCTCATTTGGTTGTAGCTCGTTGATGCACTTCTGATATTGGCTTTGCTGATGTAACCAGTTAAATTGATGAATTTTGAATCCTTTTAAGTTTTCTTCAAAAGCAGCCACAAGCTCGTTTTTGCACCCAACTTTAGTCAATTTAACAGTTTTTTTTGTAGTAACATCCTTTGTAGATTTTTTTTCTTTTTTACTGTACGTGTGATTGACAACAGCCCACTGTTTCCACTCTACTTTATCTTCTGCTGCATTATCCATTTCCATGTAATTTATTGTTTTATTTTTACATGCGTTACACTCCCCATACATGCATTCTTTTGATCGTGTATCGCAACAAAGGTGTTTAACAACGTCCATTACTGTTCTGAAATTCTGCAGGATTTTGTATTTTTTCATAGCCATTAAAAGCATTTCATTGTTTGAGTGTTTGATACATAAGCATGTCTCCCTATTCTGTACATTAGGGGAAATGACATAATAAGGTTTGTACTTGTAGAACGTGGAGAGGCTGTATTTTCCACCTTGTTTTTTGTAGAGGCTGTGCAATTCGGAGACAGTATCAATAAGGTAGCGTATTTGCTCCTTTTTTTTGTTGAATGTACGACATTCCTTCTTCCCAGCAGTCATTCGGCTGACATCATTACGCAGGTAGAATTCTTCGATTTCTTTTCTCACAATATTTATCTTTGGGCTTGTCGTTTTCATTCTTGGCAGTCCTTTAAGTCCTAATAATTTCTTGACATATGCTTTCTTTACTATTTTCTTAGGGTCCTCAACCATTTTCTTGAAAGTCCTTTGTTCTTTATAATTTTGAGTTTTTTGATACGCCGATTTTATCGTTGTTTCTAGAATTTCTCCTCTTGCTTTAAGCTTTAATACTTGTTCCTCAAGCTTTTGAATCTTTTGTTCCGTTTCTTTCCTTTGACGATACAGCTTTTTTCTATAGACATAGATAGCTCTTTGTAACTTTTCTATTTTTTCCGTTGCGGCGTTGTAGTTTTTTAGTAACCTTCTATTATTACGGTTCTTTCTTTTCGATTTTTTCTTCAAATCTTTTTTCCCCTGAATTTCAACATTTTTTTTCCTATCTTTCTGCTTTCTTTTCTGAGATCTCCATTGCTTTCGACGTTTTTCTTGTTCTTCTACGGTGAGGTCTTGAATTTTTTTACTTTTTGACTTGACGTAATCAGCATGTTTTTTTTTACCCTTTCTAATCTATCAGGATCGTTTTTCAATTTTTCTCGATACCTTTTCATACGTTCTGCCGGTGTTAATGCCATTTCTCAGATGAATCTAAAACAAATAAAAAAAATACATACACGGTGAAATTTAATTAGTGATCGCGAATTACATTATCTGGATCTATTATTATTAGTGATTACGTGCAATTTCTTCTATGGGCCCACAATTGAATTCACAAAAAAAAACAGATTCGAATATTAATGAATGTACCATTTGATTGTACTTATAACGCGGCTTTACCGTTACACTGAGTTACATTTCATTCCGCTGAGAAACGATATTTCTCAACTGAACGTAACGGTTGTGACCTTCAAGTAAAAAATGTAAGTTGTAATTCAAAATAAACCGAGTTTCCGTCGCATTTTTTTATATTTAGGTACTACATAAACTAATAAATAGTATAAACAACTAAATTCCGTATTAAAACATGTACTTACCTTCAAAATCTCAGTCACTAACTGGAGCACGATAACTTCCACCTTTAAACGCAAGTTTGGACAGGTCCACTTTTCGCGAGTCGTGCCGCGTGACTAAACAAACTACCAATATGGCGGACACGGCACAGCATTGACAGTGTTGTCAAACAAAAAAAATCCTACCACTTTGGTAGTAAAATAAATAAATATTAAATGCAAATTATCCGTCACTCAGTAGGAATTTCCGCCGAGTAACATTTATGATTTAATATTGTAACACATTTTTACACAACTTATTACCATTTATTGAAGATAATGTATTATTAAAAGTAAAAATGAATATAAGCGTTTAACACTACGTCATGTAAGTTCATACCCTGGTACAAAAAAAAATGTTTAATTACGTTTTAAAGTTGGTCACTTTATAGTAGGACATAATAAAATCAGCAATTTATTCATTTTTAAAATGTGTTTTTGTTAAAGAAATCTATTTATTTTTACTGGAATCCTATAAATTCTAAAAGCAAATATATCTAATTATGCATACTTATCACACTTTTGTACCAAACTGATCAAGAAGTAATCTTAATTTATAAGGAAATAGGTAGGACATGCCTAAAACGACACAGTACAACAAAATAAAAAATGGCCCAGTTCGGCACGCAACATCCAGTTAGTATATAAGATTCTTGACCCAACCTTACCAGACCAGATGTCATTGTCAACGCCTAGGGCTGAGCGTTTTTTCTTGTAACCGTTTATTATAAAGAACCGGTGAAATCGTTTTTTATTAAAACTGAATTGCGGCTCCACACTACTCGCGATCGGCCAACTTCGCGAGTAACGTCGGCCGCAAAATAACGTAAACCCGTCCCAGGCCTTCCGATCCGATCTTAATTATCGGATGAAATCGGATAATGTGTAGTGTAATAGATCCTAACAATAAATTAGGATTGGATCGGATAGGATCGAAGGTCTGGAACGGGTTTTAGTATTTATTTGAATTATTTGTATCATATCATAGAGCGACGTGCACACGTGACCATGAAGTTTTTCTCTTTTACTATGCCTATTTCAAATTTCGTTGCTGAGTACGTAAAGACACTAAAGCATTAGGAGTAGCAAAGTCAAAACCCAGAAGATATTACAAATATAAATGAATTTGTCAATATTATAATGAAAACGAAACTCGGTATTTGACCGCTTCCAAGATGGCATTGACAATCTGCCACTGACATTGACATATGGTAAAAAAATTGAGGTTAATTATGTGGGTTTGTGGAATGTTATGCAAGATTATAATTTTATAGATTAACTTTGAAATGAGAATAGGCTGGCTGCATAAATTAGTGAACAAATGGCCTGGAAAGAAGACTCTTGGAATGTATAGGTTTTTACCTATGTTTTTCGTTCTAGGAGCAACCTTGGAGTTTTCGATGATCAACTGGAGGGTTGGAGAAGTCAATTTTTACAATACATTCAAAAAGAGACAGGCGCACGATACTGTCGAGGATAAAATCAAGAAATATTCATCGCTTTGAAATGCCTGTGGGAGTGACTTGGGGCCAGTACATTGCGTTTACAGCCGCAGCGGCGTTCTCAATGCTCGCAGGCTCGCAACTTGTGCATCAGTACTACAAACCTTTGCGAGATCTTAACGAATATATAAACAAAGAGTTGAAGAACCTACCTGCCAATGTACAGGAACAGATTCGGAAGGAATTGCAAGATGAAGGTGTTTTAAAGTGAACCTTTATTTATAGTTAGAAGAATGAGAGCAAATAACTTAAGTGAGCATTTAAATTGTTAATATAACTATAGTTGCAAAACCGTACTGTTTAATTGTTTTTCCCTCAACCAACCTTGCCATATAAAGAGTGGCTACATAAAGTTGTAAGTTTATGATTATGATATTATATTAGACTGTTTCAGGCACACATTTTTTACTTTAAATGTAAGTTAAAATAATAATTACCAAATTTTTGACATTGGCACCTGAACAGTTAGATTTACATTATAGAATAGAATAGAAAAAGCTTTATTCAAGATAACATTTCATTACAATTTTCAAAATTAGGTAAGTATATTATAGACAGTGTATAAGCGATGTGCATCCAAAATGGTCTCCACTAAGCAATGCTGTTTCCTATTGCTCTGCTAGGTATAGCAATGCCCTTCATGTTGTAGGGAAACATAATGAACCTAATATCTCACCTAAAACTAACTTTCATTCATATTGTAAGCAAATCTTTCCGCAGGATAAAAATCCATGCTAAGCAGGATCTCCTACTGCAATATCTGATTATTTAATATCCAATTAAGTGCAAATATTTTCAATAAGTACAGACTTGTTTGCTCAATTTTACCAAATTTTACTAAATATCCAAGCATATTTAAGTTGAAGAATGTCTAGTCTAGTCCTTTCCAAATGGTAATGCAATTTTGAAGGTACATTTAATTTTAATTGAAATTTACTTGGTCAAAAGTGAAATTGACTGCAAAACTAGATTTTAAATAAAAATCAAGAGGTTGTTACAAAATTTTATTTCAAATTTGGTTTTTTCTTACAACAAAATATTTACAGGCATATTACAAATTAATCATTGTACATATTTCATTTATAATAAATTATCTTATAATAACATAAATAAACCTAGCGATTTCCAGTCTGAAATCATTTTGTACCTTAATATACAGTTACAATAGAATTTTAAACAGTGTAACAAAAATTTTATACTCTATCTGACTTTCAGATAAGTATATGCATATTGCTACATTTGTTTTGTGGCATTTATTTTAAATTAACTTGTCAGGTATATAAAAAATCAACTTTACTTTTAAAGTTGAAGAATGACTAATATTTACTCACATTTCAAGCTTCAAACTTAACAATACCAATACATTCAAATATTTCAAATGACACAATTCAGATATCAGGGTATCATACCTACATCCAAGGTTGTTCTTCACAATCAAAGATAGGTCACCTTGCAGAGTTGGCGATGGTTCTGCGTATCCAGTCTATATGGGAGGTGATTGAGTCGTAGATGCGAGGCCGGCCGAGGCTGATTTTGGAGCAGGCGATGCGCCAACCGCTCACCCCTATCAGCGACCAGTGCTTGCTTTGTTTGTCGAAACACATCATGGAACTTCCTGCATATTCTTCCTCCTGTGAAAAGGTAAAATTAACTTTTTGGATAAGCAAGCGTTGAACGCGAGTATTGTTTAAAGGTTTATATATAGCACACAGGACTTATTGTAGGTACTGTATTGACTAAACAGAGCGTATAGAATTTTAATTTTGTTTATAGTTGAACAAATAATTGTCGCGATATATACCGACGATCTATTTTTTGAGCTAAGCCGCATTAAACTTACGTCACAGTCGTCCTGGTTATACAGGGGTTCAGCGCAGATTCCGTTAACGGTGGCGATGCTCGCGTTCTCGCAGTTGTGCATGGGGCTCGGCACCACGTGAATGCGCTGCAGTTGATCCCGGTTGCGCGTCCACCCCAGCGTGTTGCACACTGTAATATTTCATGATTTCACTGTATTACGATCCATTGCCATGCCGTGCCATAAAACTAAATATTGCATCTATTTCACGCCAATGGCAAAACCGAGTCGCTCTAATATAATTTTCATTTATAGGGAAGAGTAGGTACATGAGCATATAAAATTTAGGTACAATTATTAATTTACTTATCTAGGTAAAGTGAATTCCTCGTGTGACTTACCTTCATAATCCCCCGCACTGAGCCCGTCGACGGGCAGGCACGCCGGGCGCACAAAGTCCGTCATCTCCACAGGTTCTTCGAGCCGTACCAGGGCCAACATGCTGCCCTCTACTGGAGACCGCACCATGCCTACCACACGCCGTTCCTGTTGCCATGGCGTCGTGCTTTGTATCCGCACTGTGCCTAGTCTAGCTGTCCACTCCGCCTTCGGTTGGCCCTGAAGATAAAAGTGTCATGAATCAAAGATGGCGCCAGTTTATTTACAGACTAAGTTCTGAATAAATGAGTTAAATACATTTTGTATATCCCGCAACAAGGAGTTGTACTAGCCCAGTATTTGTGCAATAAACATACAGATACAATCAGGTACTTGAAAGCACACCACTCTTAGTGTTGGGTGTTAAGGCTGAACGAATTGCAACCTATAACAGTCTCCAGCAATCGATCTGTCTATACCGGCCATCGCTTGTTGTTAGAGCTGTTGCGTGAAAAACGTACTTGGAAGCAAGAAGCCGTGGTGATTAGCCAGTTGGAATGCACGAGGGCGGCGTCGCAGGCGTGCACGTGTGAGCGCAGCAGCGCCGCGTGCCACGGCCAGTCGCCGGGCTGCGCCGATTTCATCAGCCCATCCACACCGGCCGCCGCTTGCCCGCCTCGTGCAGAGGGCAGGCCGCACTCTGGGGACATAACAGATATATTAGAGCATATTGACTGCTTGTGTATCTGAGGCCTAGCCACGCAGTATTCGTCAAATCAGAGATACAGGGCCCTTATGTTACAATGACCGCATCGATAAAAGGTATTGGAAATACTTAGACGAATCCATCATATGAGTTAATTGTGTAAAGGGTAATACTTACCGAGTTGGTCGCAAACAACTCTTATTACTTTCTTTTCTGGGCATTCGCTTTTTAAGAATGAGATCTCTGATGCAAAAGGGTCTACTACTTCTACGTATTCGGGTTCAGTCTTTAGCTGTTCACTCAAACTGTCGTTTTCTGCTTCGATATCTGCAACTGCTTCTGCACTCACTGCGCCTCTGAAACATTAAATGAAAATTTTAAACCTTCATTTAAGTAACTAAGATTCTATGAACACATATCGTAGACCTACTCCCGTGCCTGAGTATTCCTATATCAAAAGTCAGCGCCTTAGAAAGTAAAGGGGTGATGTTGCTGGGCGATCATCTTTTGTCTTCATAAGGCGCAGCAGGAATCTTGCCGGTTCGCCCGCTTTCCTTTCACACGCTTTCGTTAACGTCTAACGTTGAAGGCAACATGTAATAGTGAAAATAGTGCCACTTCCGGGATTTTTTATATCTTCTAAATGAGATAAATTAACAGTAAAGCAAAAGGAAAACAACTTAATTAATGTAGGTATACAATTTGTCGTTAGTTCTACAGTTGTCTCCAAAAACTGGCCCAAAACTAAAGCGGGCCACTTTACATTACCTACACGTCAACTTAAATTTATGTCCTTACTTGAAAGTGAGCGCCTTGCATAGCGAAGCGGCGACGCTGCTGAGTGCCCGCCTATCGTTTTCATACGGCGCGGCGCAGATCTTGCCGGCTCGGCCTCGCTCCGCCCACACGGCGTATCCGGCGCGGCTTCGCACGGCGCCTAGCGTCGTCTCACCGCTCTCGCGTCTCCAGGAAGCCAGTGAACGGGACACCCATACTGGGAAAAACATGGCTACTCATGTGGTGGTCAACAATACGACAGTTCGATGAGAAAAGCATTTGCTTATCTCAATGCAATGACGATTAATCAGATCGTCACAATTAAAAGCATCAGTGACGTGAGGTGGCACGGTGGGCATCTCCCACGTGACCATTTAATATGGCTATTTCCACGATTTGATTGGCAAATAGACAAAACCTTCCTCATCTTGCTGTTTAGAAAAACTAAGAACACGTTCATCTTAGGCGACGATGCACTTACAACACTGGGACTCATCGCTGCTGTCAGGGCAGTCGGGCGTCCCGTCACATCGTAGATGCGGCGGTAAACACCGCGGTTGCAGCGCACATCGTAGGGCTCCGCCGCCCGCCGCCGCGCAGTGCGCGCAGCCGCGTTCATCCGCGGCGTCCGCGCAGTCGGGCACACCGTCGCAGGAACGCCGGGATAGAGCTAGTCGCTGAAGACCACCACGGCAATCTAACGGAGTAATATGAAATATTAGGAATTGACAGTAGCTAATTATCATCCTAAAGCGAAACGATCAGCAGAATACGCATTTTAAGTAGGTACTTCTGAAAGATATGAAGGCAGCTACCATGTAAAGAATGCCATGTAAAGAAAATTATGTTGTGTTTGTGTTATTGGGTCATTAATACAGCGTATTATCGCTTAAATTAATTTTCAATACAGTACAATACAAATCCTCTTTATTGCACACCTCATATACGCGACAGAGATTCAAAACATAAGAGATATATAGGTACCTACCTACAGTAAAATAATAAGCAGAGTTAAACAATAGGCATTTTTATAACATCTTTGATTAAATCATGAGTGTGCTGGTACAAAACCGCGCGCCCTTTGCTATATGCCTCCACAGGGGCGGGCGGGACATAGCTGAGGGAATCAACTTTTTAACCGACACAAACAGAGTGGATCGACTCATTGTCGAGCGACAAACATTGCCTGATATGAACCCAAGGATTACATTTAAATTCACAAATCATATACTTACCAGGTTCGGGCGCACAAGACCCAGGCCCAAAGTAGTCTGGGAATCTCGCACAATCAAAGTGCGGCCGCAGTCGCTCCGGTAACCTGGCCCCACAACCGGCGTGAAACGCGCGACAGTACGCCCGGCAAGGCGGCATCAGTCGCGATTCCACGCAGCGAGGCTGTAGCATTTGGCATACGAAGTCCTGGAACGTAATGAGGGCAATATTCATCTCTGAGTTAGACTCAGAGTAGGTAGGCTCGTAGGGTAGGTAGGTAAACAAGTGACAGTGGCTATGGGCTAGGCAAAGGTGTGACCGCAGAACAGGATGGCTCTAGATGAACAGGTTAACATCACTAATAGTCGATGGATGCAAAAAAAAACGACCGTGCGGTGGTCTTTGCTTTGGGAGGTTTTAGGAGATGTGGCATGCTCTAGAGTTACCGTAAGAAGAGTTGAAATCGTGATTTTTTTATAATGATATAAAAATATTATATATCTTCTTTAATTCACGTGAGTCTCATCAGACATATTAAAATACATACACGGGTTTACTCACGTGGGACCGCCAAAATCAGGCCGCCACGACTGATCGTCTCTCCTGATGATGAATCGCGTACCGATTCGAAACATATCGAGCGTTATTCGACTTCTACGACGTGAGTGAACCCGTTTATGTATTTTAATATGTCTGAGACTTACTGCAGTTTTCTATGAACGGTCTATTGCTAAAAAAATGTACATAGTTAAAATCATAGTTAACATAAAATACGATCGCTTCCTTTGTGTGACGAAAGGTAATGTATGGGTAACTTTCGTCACACAAAGGAATCACTTAACATTGTTTTAATTAAAGCCCTTAACTATGTACATTTTTTTTGCAATCGACCCTGAAATCACTACGCTTGGCAGAGGGATTAGATCGCAGTGTTAGGTGCTCATTGGACTCTAATACCTAAAATCGTCGCCGGCAATCGCCAATTATCCATACTAAACAGGTACCTTAAAAATAACCGGGTGTTATTAATTCAAGTTGATGACGCAACGTATAGGTACTTATTTTTAATGAAATTAACCCTACTACTAGTACTAAATCAGGTATTCTTAGGAATAGCGTTTCAAATAGAGATAAACTTTAGAGAAAGGAGCGAATAGATACGCATTATTTCACACTCACTCACGATAATCGAGTTCAACGTAATTTGGTTGTCACTTCACAGCGGTTACGTGACGTTCTACTCGTACAACCCCACAACAGGGACGGACGTATTGGGTATTAAAATATACCACAAAAACCGAATTACGTTCTAAGAGCTCTCGCAAGATGTCTTAGGTATTACTTGAAATTGTGTGTCGGTGACCGCAATCTAGGCCACTTGTTATGCCTTTTCGGTATCTAGTTACCCAAGCCAAGCGTGGTCACTATCTATGGAAAATTTTGGATTGAGTCGTAACGCATTTTAACCCCTAACCGTGATTAGAATTATATCACTAACTGTTAACTTGACTACGCGTTTGGCGCAGTTTGTAGAGCACCTGCCTACAGAGTCGCGGTCCCGGGTTCGAATCCCGGCCAGGGCAAATATTTGTGTGATGAATTCGAATATTGTACTCGAAAACCAAGTGCGTGGCTCGTGTAAACTCTTAGTCTATATTTTAATTCTGTCCACATTTTACTCAATTAGGCCGCTGAATTTATTATGTTATTTATATGTGAGAAAGAACAGGTTAGACGAAGCTTGCAGAACCGATCATGGTAGCGTTATTTGGTCAAGGCCTAAGTCCAGCAGTAGAGGTTTTTAATATAATGATTAATAGGTTAGACAATTTCCTAGATGTTTTTTTTTAGTTATATAGCTATTTTAGTTGTATAGCTAAGCGAAGATAGCGAAGCGAACGAAGCGTCTCAGCTTGCCCACAACAATCTTCCGTATGTCCGAATTCCGGATGTTCGAATGTCTGGCTGTTCTCGCCTGCAGATTGCAATTCTCAACTGATCGTTAAATTTTGTGAGCAGGTTCGATAATGAATGGCAGAGATATGCGGATTGAAAACGTAAAAAAAAACATTATATCAGCCATTTTTTCGCGAGGTCTACACGGCTTTACCTACAGCTTAGCTACTAGTGGGTTATGTCGTTTTACCTGAGCGAGATGAGAGCATTCTGCATCCAAAAGTTCTCTAAAGGCGACTACGTCTCTCAGCAGCACGTCCTTATTCTGGTGGCCAACGAGGTTCGGGTAGGTGGTCGCGTTGTAAGGCAGGGAGGAGCATAGAGAGAGGGTGATGGGAGCGCACTCTCTCGGCTCCTCCACGGTCTCTGCGGTGACCGCTTCCGTGGTCGGCGTATCGACGGGGGTCGCGTCCGTTTCTTGCAACGCTTGAGATGATATCACTGTACTCTCCTGGAATGTATACGTAATGCAAGTTACTATAACTGAGGATGTCAGGAAATAATATAGTTTTGATCGGGCACATACCTGCAATTTTAAAGATGGAAAACTTATCTTTCATATGGCATTTAAATTTTTACAATACGCCCAATAGTTTTTACAGAAATCGAAAAAACGTTAATTATGCTCAAGTGGTCCGATTACTTTGCACCCTAGTGTAGATTAGCACTTACAAAATGTTTAGTTATATGCTAGTTTCCTGACAGATCA
Organism: Apotomis turbidana; assembly: GCA_905147355.2. Taxonomy (NCBI): domain Eukaryota; kingdom Metazoa; phylum Arthropoda; class Insecta; order Lepidoptera; family Tortricidae; genus Apotomis; species Apotomis turbidana. Next base: position 15,621,788 of record LR990288.1, on the reverse strand, counting down.
AATCAGCTACCTACCTACTTTTTATGAAACGTCAAAACGCTGGAATAGTATATGAAAATAAGAGAAACGAAAATTATGACGTCACTGTCCGTATACGTTCCAATTTCCTCTTTTTATTTGTTTTTTTTTGGTAATTTTAAAATATTGAAATAGGCGAAACGAAAATTATTCTTATTATTATAATTTTTCCGTGCATATTTTCGAAAAAAATATTTAATGGTTAGTGTTTATTAAATCTGGGGGCACGGCAGTGCCCCCGCCAAGTCGAGCAAACGCGCTTCCCGGCACGCCGTAACATCCTTTTCTCGAAGCCATTCAGACCATTTTCAAACTCCCAGTATTTCATTACGGACAAAGCTAGAAGCCTGAATTTTTAATGACCAGGAGAGCATGATATAACCTAGGCTTATTCCAAATTTCATTCAATTTGAACCAGTAGTTTAGAAATTATTGCCAGTCAAAGTTCCTTAATTTTGTCACTCACTGATTCACTCACTGATTCACTGACTCACTCATGATCATACGAATTCTAAGTTACTTCTAGAAGACACACAAGCTTGAAATTTCGTGCTCTATTACGGTTTGGTGTACAAATCATTAAAAAACCTAAACATTACAAAATTTCCGTGTAGTTTTCCAGTTATGCGAGCTGCATAGATAAATTTGTATTTCCTTATGAACCCTATAAAAAATACACGATTACAAATTTAACTTTGCGGTTCATATAACCTTCGGTTTAGATACCTCAGGCACAGAATACTTATTAGCTTATTACCTTATACATACAGAATGGACAAGCTCATCGCCGTACCGAATTGAGTTACCTCACCCCGCAGGGGCAGTGAGTTGGAATCGTGATGGTAGCGATGATGATGATGATGATGGTGGTAACTGGTGGCGGTGATGGGGGTGCTGGTGATGATGATGATGATGATGAAGCTGGGGACTGGTGTTGGTAATGAGGGTGTTGGATTGTTCAGATGATGATGGTGACTGGTGGTGGCGATGGGCGTGTTGGTGATGATAATTATGATGGTGGTGGTGGTGACTGATTCTGATGAAGGTGGTATTGGTGATGATGATTATTATGATGACGACGATGGTGGTGACTGTTGGTGATGATGATGATGGTGGAGTGGAGGTGACCGGTGGTGATGATGGGGGTATTGATGGTAATGAAGATGGTGGTGACTGGTGGTGGTGAGGGAGGTGTTGGTAATGATGATGATGATGATGATTGTGGTGATTGGTGATGATGATAATTATGATGACGACGATGGTGGTGACTGTTGGTGATGATGGTGGAGTGGAGGTGACCGGTGGTGATGATGGGGGTATTGATAGTAATGAAGATGGTGGTGACTGGTGGTGGTGAGGGAGGTGTTGGTAATGATGATGATGATGATGATGATGATGGTGGTGATTGGTGATGATGATGATGGTTTTGTTGTAGATAATTAATGATGATAATGATGATGCCGATGAAGGTGATTAGGTATGATGATGGGGGTGTTGATTCAGATGGTGATGGTCGTAGTGGTGATGGATGATGACGATTGTGATGGTAATGCTTGTGGTGATGGTGATGACGATGGTTATAAAATCAACATCCTCACCATATTACCACCACGACCATTACCACAACCACATCCCCAACACAATAACCACTACCATTACCACTACCACCATCATCGCCGCCATCATCACCACCCTCATCATCACCATCGTCATGAGAGGAATCATGAGAAGGATCATTATCTATAATGAGAGGGGTCATTATGGATCATGATAGGGAGTGACAAGTCTGTGTGGTTTGGTAGATTTTATTATCATTATAATGTAGAAGGTATTATCGTGTGCGATGGCCAAGTCATTACCTACATTTAAGATAAAGATAAATATGTTTAATATTAATGCGGGTACTAACACGGTCATGGTAATATGTTTTTAGTTATGTAATCCGGTGAAAATGTATGTCAAAGTTGTCATATAGGCGAAGGGTCACTTTGATAGGTACTGAATAAATTAACCGACTTGGTATTATATTGTATCTCACAACTTTTTTCGGTAGAAGGTTGCGAGACTTGCAATTTTTTTACATGTAATGTTTTTGATGGGATTGTATTGTCTTCAGAAAACTAGCCCATTTTCTACGTAGTTATGATGGTAGGTTATATGGATTACCTATATTACTTATATGTCTAAAATCACTTTGAGTAGAAAGGGTTTCCCGCTTCAATGATTAATACGCCATTCACGAAACAGAGCTTATGCTAATGTGTTAATTCTGCCTCACTGAGTCACACTTGGTTGAACACCCTTCCCTTTTTGGAGTTCAAGTTGAATATACGTATAATAAGTACTACCTATAGTAGTAATAGGTAAGTACTACCTATTCCGGTTACGGCTCATGGGGATTAGAAATAATAAAAAAGTGCAAACCTTATCAGTATCACGTATTCAGGACTGTTACATAGATACCATGTGTACCTACCTACATACTGTATGTACGTGAATACGACCTGTACGTGTATATGCAGTCAATGCAGTCACATGCGAGTGCTTAAGCGTTAACAACAGAGTTGAAAGTAGTCACCGAGTCCGAAACCGGACGTGAAGACTAGGTTCTTGCTCTAAAATCGCACTTATACAGTAATAGTATCTTCTTACAAAACTGTGCCGAACCTTTTGTTTATCAGGTATCAAGTATATCAGTATCAAGTTTCTACTTTCTGTCTAAGTTCAGAAAAGTCATAGACCTGAGCCTGGGGCTGGTTCACATACCACACCCATTACAAAAATTGAAATACCTACCTATGTGATGTGTGACATAGTTACTACTGTGTCAAACTTTAACGCTAATTTCTAGCAATTATTCGCATACAGAACTTTGATCTCAATAAAAATAGGATCGATTGACATCCTCAAAAATGAAATAACACTGAATAACAAAAAAAAATCGACTTCAAAACCACTCAATTATTAATTTATTAGGTACTATGAAAACAGATGCCGCATAAAGGTCTTCGCACATTATAACAACTCAACGGCGACTCGATTCTATGCCAAATATTGAAATTTAAGCCCTATGTCATATTTACTAGGTTTAATTTCAATAAATGTACGACGCGTCGTCCACTCGTCGTCCACTAGACGACGCGGTTGGCGCAGTGGTTAAGCAACTGCCTACTGAGCCGACGGTCCCGGGTTCGAATCCCGGCAAGGGCAAATATTTGTGTGATGAACACGAATGTTTGTGCCTGGGTCATGGATGTTCTATGTATTTAAGTATTTATTTATCTATATAAGTATTACGTCGCCTAGTACCTATAACACAAGCCTTCTTGAGCTTAATTTGGGACTAGGTTGATTTGTGTGTGGTTGTCTGATATTTATTTATATTTATTATTACTACTAATATCATTTTTTTTACGATTTAATTTTTACGTGAGGTTTGCCACCGACTTCAAAAGGTGATTCAAATATAGTCTGTACATGATAGGGTTATTTTTGGCTTTTTAGTTTTTTTATGAAGTCGGTCCTTTTTTGTTAATTTTTTTTTTTTTTTTTTTAGTGATTCAAATAATTATAATCACTTTTTCACAAAAAAAAAAACCGACTTCAATGAGCGAAATGGAACATACAATAACACTTATATGATTCTCCATGGATGTACCTATTTGTCAGAACTGGACCAATTTTAAATGGGTCCCATTTAAATTTGGTCCAGCACGAGAAGCACCAACTCTCAAATAAAAAAAGAATCATCAATCCCGTCGAAAGTTCTGAGGTAACGAACATAAAAAAAATACAGTCGGATTGAGAGCCCTCCTCAATTTTTTTGAAGTCGGATAAAAATAGCCGGTGGCGTGACGGACATGCAGTTTAGATGCAACACCTAGAAGTGCCCTTGCTTTCAATCGCGTTACTCACCTCAATGTGCAGGGAATCTGGCAGCACGCTGGCGTTGAAGTAGGCAGTCGGTGCACTGAACTCGCGCGCCAGTACAGCGGTCACCTCTCCCGTGCTCACCGCCGTGAAGATCGGCTCAAACGACACCTCGAAATGGACGCGGGTGCCTTCTATCGTACTGAAAACGTCATAAGGATATCATTGTAATCTCGTCCTGCCTATTTAAGTATTTATGGCTATACCGGTTGGAATAAGTGGCCAAATTGATAGCCAATCGGGTCTATAATGTTAGTGTTCTTGGAAGTTTATAGCCATGTAGTGTAGATAAGTCCTTTCGTAACTCCAAGAAAGTTGGAAATCTCATTTATACTGAGTGCGACCTTAACACGATGGCGGTAGAACCTGGCTAGACCTGCACTGTATGTGAGCTCACAATATTCACGCGAATCATGCGGAAATAATAAAGTAGCAAATTTTACTTAAACCTGCTACTTCATGTCGTCGAGAGAAAGTTAAATAAATAAAGTCAATATTGGTTAAATCAACCTGGCCCTAAAGTATAAGCTCTAAAAGCTTGTGTCATGGGCAATAGACGACGGTATTCCTATACATACTTCTATAGATAAATATATAATTGATTACATAGAAAAAAAAAACATGACCCAGCACCAAATGTTCGAGTTCATCACACAAATATTTGCCCTTGTTGGGATTCGAACCTAGAACCGCCAGCACAGCAGGCAGCAGCACTCTAGCACTGCGCCAGCCGCGTCGTCAAATTCAGGGTCTGATTAAATGAAAAGTTATAATACTGACAATGACAAGAACTTAATATATACCTAATTACTTATAAGTAGTTTTCTATAGTATGTATGTAGGTACTTGTACGCACAAGTCTATGGGATATTGAGTTTTATTAACCGGTTGCCATATAGGTATATAAAAAAAAATATATTTATTGATTTGAACTTTGACCCGTGTCAATAAGGTCGAAATGATTATCTGCCATATTTGGCTTCATGCAGTAACAAGTAGTATAGTGTATACATATAGCAGCGACACCAACAAGGTAGCTCTATTTCAACAACACAAATTGATAGAGGTACTTATATACCTACACTACACATATTTAAGCACGCACATTTTCTGTGAGTTAACATGGTTAATATATCTCCCAAGACAGAGCCTGTGACATATATCAGCTTCTCACCAGAGAAATAAAAATTAGGAAAACAAGAATAGGTCCTTATCCTCCTAATCTCATTTATTGTGCATAATTATCTATTCCCAGAAGAAAATGTTCGTAGCTGCGTTTCGCAAAGTTGTAATCAAGCTCACATACCGGAAAATGAAGTCACCTTAGAAACTTTCGTACGTAAGCGTGAATATAACTCGCTGGGTATTTCCGTAATCCGTATAGGTTACCTAGTTAATTAACCATAATGCCATTTTACTGCACGTAACTGATGCCTATTAAATTATAGTGCCGATGAATGATGTAACTTACTGTACTGCCAATGACAGCATTAGCTATGTTTGTTAAAGTTTATTTATTTTATTTATTTTTATTTATTTAAACTTTATTGCACAAAACAAAAGTCAGTCCAAATGGCGAACTTAATGCCAAATGGCATCACCAAGTAAATACCGGTATGACTAGCCGTGATGGATACTCCAAAAAAATCCGGTAGGAATCAAATTCTACGAATGCTTCACAGATACTTAATACAAAACTGCTTATAAGTACTAAGAGCTGTGCAATATAGCGATATCATTGCCCTACCGACCTTTTATTCACCGCCATTTATTTTCACTTTACCCGAGGTATCTTGTAACAATAACAACCACAACACGGCTTCTCATTTTCCGTGTGGTTTCATTTACTTTAGAATTCAAGCCACGAAAAGAAAGGTTTGCGTGAGACCCGTGCAAGCGCTTGTAGATCGACCTTCACTGTATTTCCACGACGTGCCATACATAGAAAGCACAAAGCTTTGAAACGAGCCACGTATTAACTTTCTCAAGTCAATATCATAATAGGTACATATGTCGTGGTAATATTACATAGCCTACATCATAATGCCCATAGTCGTACTGCACCGCATTTACCACTAATGAATTCTATCCCTCACGCGATCGTAGATCTTTTGTAGTTTTGTAAGTGCCCATAAATGGTCCAATTGGTCTTTTGAACGCGAGACGTTTAGATGTTTACTAATATGTCATATACTTGACATCGTTTCGTAGCAACGTCTGTTTTGATTTTTCACTGTCATTCTAAAATATATTATTTACATATGAAAACCGTGAATTAATTTATTTAAGTATACAATATTGGCGACGATGTCTTTTGATATTAAAAAAGGCAAACGTGCGCGAGCCACTCTACGCGGCGTGCTGACAAAAACTTTCAACGCATTTCAAGAAGAAAATCCACAGACTTCGGAAGAACTAGAAACACGACTACTTACATTGCAAAATACTTACCAAGGACTTTTAAACTTACAATCACGAATAGAAGAAGAAACACAAGACGAAAACCTCGAAACAGAAACCGAGTACAGGTATGAAATAGATGAAATGTATACAAAATTGCGAACTAAAATATTACGAATGTTGAATACATACAAACCTTCGGAACCGATTCATAATGCATCTGCTGTCAACCAAGTAGCCCCAATATCAAATGACAGGCGCGAACCTCATCCCAGACTCGCCTTTCAACCATTCCAAGAGAAGGAATCCTTCAAAAATTTCGTAAAGAGACTTTCTGTTTATCTTATACTCAACAACGTAACTGATGTCAAGACGAAAGTTTACGTACTACTGTCTACGTTGCCGCCAGACATACACGAAAGGATCCACGACCTATGCTCTCCCGATGATCCAATCGATAAGTCATTCGAAGAACTTACGGATATCTTAGATAATTTCATTGACCCAAAACCAAGCATATGGGCTTCTCAACACACCTTCATATCTCGTACGCAACACGATGATGAGACTGTAGCTATTTATGCATCGGAATTGAAAAGATTGTCATTGAACTGTGACTTCAAGTGTCTTCATTGCAAGAAACCTAACTTGGATTCTTTCTTATCACTGCAATTTATACGAGGACTAAAAGATGGAGAAATCCGCACAAAAATCTTACAAGAAAAAGAAACAACACCATTTTCATCATTAGTTCACATGGCCACATCAATGGAGATGGGAAAACATGAAAATTCTGCCATGTCCACATCCATTCGCAAGTCGCTTATTGATAACATGAATAAACTATCAAATATACCCTCATTACCACCAAGGAATACTTCAATAAAAACACCAACTTCGATCAGACACCTCACAGGCAAATGTTACAGATGCGGAAAAGATGATCACAAGGCAAATGAATGCGGTGCTTTAAAAAGCACGTGCCGTAAATGTCAAAAAGAAGGTCACCTAGCCCGAGTTTGCCTACAGAGACGTGGAAATAATGAAACGAATCTACTGGTAACTTCAGCAAGTAACCTAAGTACTAACAGCGCCGCTGAGATCCATCTCATTAAAAGCGAAAATTCAGACAAATACATACTAACAATCAACATTGAAGGAAAGAACGTAAACATGGAATTTGACACCGGCGCTACGCTATCTACAATTTCATTGAGTGATTATAAGAAGCTAAACATAAACAAAAAAATATTCAATACGAACATGAAATTACGAACCTACACAGGAGAAATTTTTAAGCCCATTGGCGTAAGTTACGTCAAGTGTAACTACAAGAATCAGACATTCTATGGAAAATTATACATAATTAATAAAAATGTCGACCCGATTCTGGGTAGAAGTTGGATGAAGGAATTCAACATTAAGCTCGCCGACATGAGAACTGTCCAAACATGTGAAACAGTACCGAAATTAGAAAAGTTATTAGAAGAATACGAATCTACTGTATTCAGTTCAAACTTGGGAGAAATTCCGAACATTCGAGGCCACCTGACTCTTAAGGAAAATGTTCAACCGATTTTCATCAAACCACGCAGAATTCCCTATGCATTGAGAACCAAAGTGGATGACGAAATTGAAAGACTTGCAAAACTGGGCATTATTACAAAGATTGATCATTCTGATTGGGGTACACCTGTCGTACCGATCGTGAAGCCTAACGGAAGTATTAGGCTGTGCGCCGATTACAAAGTTACACTAAATAAGGCAATAAAAGATGAGCAGTACCCAATCCCAATTTTTGAGGACATTCTAGCCGAAATGAATGGCGGAACGCTATTTTGTACATTAGATATCACACAGGCGTATCTAAACATGGTTATGGATGAGGAAAGTGCTCTGTTACAAACCTTAAGTACGCATAAAGGAACCTTCAAAGTAAACCGGCTTATGTTTGGCGTCAAAGTTGCTCCAAGCCTTTGGCAAAAGTTCATGGACCAGTTACTCGTGGATCTCGATGGAGTCAAATGTTTCTTTGATGACATTATTATCCAAGGTGCATCTGAAGAGCAATTACTAATCAGACTAAGACGAGTATTACAAAAACTTCAAGAAGCTAACCTTCGGGTGAATAAAGAAAAATGTCACTTTTTCAAACAATGCATCAATTATCTAGGACATACGATAGACAAAGACGGATTACATAAGAATCAAGACAAGATTAAAGCTATCTCTAACGCACAACGTCCAACAAATGTCAACGAACTTCGAACCTTCTTAGGTATAGCAAACTATTACAACAAGTTCATACCTAATCTTGCATCTATAACTAGTCCCTTGAACGATCTCCTCAAAAAAGGTGCAAAATTCATTTGGTCGACAAAATGTGAAGAAAGTTTTAAAAATGTACAAAGAAATATACTGAGTGATAGAGTTCTCATACTTTTCGATCAGAACAAACCACTGACGCTGGCCACAGACGCTTCACCTTTCGGACTTGGGGCAGTCCTGAGTCATAAATTACCGGATGGATCAGAGCGACCCATAGCATTTGCTTCACGATCTCTGATGAGCAGTGAAAAGAAATATAGCCAGATTGATAAGGAAGCCACAGCTATTTTCTGGGGGCTAAAGAAATTCTTCCACTACTGTTATGGCCGGAAATTCACTTTGATTACAGATCACAAACCACTTACGTCAATTTTTCATCCAAATCAGACTTTACCTGCCTTGAGCACAATGAGACTTTTCCATTACGCACATTTTCTATCTGGATTTGACTACAACATTGAATACAGAAGCTCCTCAAACCATTCAAACGCCGACTACCTTTCACGTTTCCCCGTTGAGAAGATTAACGATAGCAGCATCGACCAACACTACATATACCAACTGAGCCAGATAAATGCACTCAACATATCACCAGAAATAATTGCTAAAGAAACAAAAGAAGACCCGGAATTACAGAACATACTAAAAAGTCTTCAGGCTGGCACTACAATCAGAGAATCCGGATATAAAGACAACGAATTAACAATTCAAAACGATTGCATTTTGAAAGGCACGAGAGTTATGATTCCCTTCAAATTACGTCAACAAATTCTGGATGAACTACACACTGGACACGTAGGAATTCTGAAAATGAAACTTCTTGCACGCAGTTTTGTATATCGGAAAAACATTGATAGAGACATTGATGACAAAGTTAAATCATGCCGAACTTGCCGACTAGAACAGAATGAACCCTCTAAAGCACCACTTCATCATTGGGAAGATCCTACTAGACCTTGGCAAAGAATACACATAGATTTTGCTGGTCCTGTATCCGGTTATCAACTTTTTATTATTGTGGATGCTTTTACCAAATGGGTAGAAATAATACCTACAAAAACAACTACGAGTTCATTCTGCATTCAGAAACTGGATGAATTATTTGATACTTTTGGGATACCGTACACTATAGTATCTGACAATGGACGACAGTTTGTATCCCAAGAATCCGAAAATTTTTTGTCCGATATTGGTGTGGTGCATAAAACCATCGCCCCTTATCACCCCGCAACCAATGGTCAAGCAGAACGTTACGTCCAAACCATTAAAAGATCACTGCACAAATTAGAGGGTGAGAGAGGCGGGATATTACAAAGCATCCGTACTGTCAAAAGACTCCTGCGGGCTACGCCGAGTACGACTGAGTATCCGCCCTACGTGCTCATGTTTGGTAGAGAGGTGAGAACCAGACTAGCAGCTAAGATTCGAGCACCACCGAGAACCCTTCCCCGGCATGAAACAAAAGTCAGAGAGTTTGCGGTAGGAAGCAGAGTGCAAGCCCGGGACTATACTCTATCAGGAAAAAAGTGGGCATTTGGCACAGTAAACCGCCGTCTCGGACGTCTGCACTACGAGATAACAACGTACAGTGGACGTATATGGATTCGCCACCTGGATCAATTGCTCCCGGCACCGCAGATTCCTGGAATCGCGGCGGAGGCGTGTCATATACTTGACATCGTTTCGTAGCAACGTCTGTTTTGATTTTTCACTGTCATTCTAAAATATATTCTTTACATATGAAAACCGTGAATTAATTTATTTAAGTATACAATATAATAGGTATCTGTTCAGGGTTAACGGTACTTTATGGTTAGTCTATTGACAAGTTGAAAGCGCTAAATTCTTAGTAAAAGCCCTACCATTCAGGCCAAGTAAGTAGGTAGCCATATCGAATTAGGTTCCTTTGCCTGAATTATTTCTAACAGATTTCTATTTTACCCCAGATTACAGATTTGTTGATTTAATTTTTTGTCGGTATGTAAATATATTGATATAAAACGCAATTAGGAAATAGCCTCCTCTCATCAGATGTTGGTTTTTTTATAGGTACATAAGGTACTGTTTGATTCACGATGTACCATCAAGTGAATTAAACCTATGTAATTAGTTGGTTTATTTACCATGCATAATATGAAGTCTTAACTCATAAACTGTAATAATTATTCAATGGGGTCGTTGGTTTCATTAAAATACGGTTAACTGTGTGTGAAGGCTGTTATTATATAACTGACTATTTTGGCTCAGTGACCCACACAGGTCTTAGCCTCCGAAACGAAGAGCACGCCACTTGTCCAGGTCCTGCGTAGTGCCTCATCAGTTTTTGGCTGGAAGCTTACGCAGATCCACCTAAAGGTTGTCTGGAAGAGATCGCTCTTTAGCGATAAGACCGCCTGTTGTCTACCGTTATTAAAATTATTGTTCTGTATGGAATTTGTAAACTTTTTTGGTGTGCAATAAAGCATTTTGTATTGTATTGTATTGTATCCACGTCCACCACGTAGTAGCTCTGGGATGACCAACCGGTTGTACCCGTTGGTTATTTGTATTTAAGTATGTTTTTATCTATATAAGTACGTCATCTAGTGTCCATAACACAAGCCTAACTAGAGCTTACTGTGGGACTAGATTGAGTTGTGCGAGGTTGTGCGATGCGATATTTATATTTATTTATTTATATTTATATTTAAATACGCTTTATTTGTCGCGCGATCCTCTTCCATCCTTTGTAGGTGACCGAACCATCAAAGTCTATGGGACTTTGTCTCTCAGATAATGTTCGGCTCGGCCCCATAGCTTCTCGATCTCAGCGTTAGTACGGATCCGCCACGTACCATCATTCCTCTTGATAGGTCCCAGGATCTTCCGAAGTACTTTGCGCGTTATTATAATACATTTAATGTTTAACTTATTTACTTAACTGGAATAAGTACTTATAAACACATGAGTAAGTGCAATTTACATGTATGAATTGAAAGTTGCGTGTCAGAAAGCATGTGACATGATCCTTATCGCTTTGTGCTGCGACAGGTCATTAAAGGGGAGAAAGCAAAATTAAAACATCAATTAACATTGTCTTATAACTGCAATATTAGATAATCATAGTGATCACGTTTCTTTAGAAAACTCCACGCTTAATTACTATAGTTTCAAGTTAATACGTGCTTTTGCTTGTTTACGATTTACAACAGTGTGGCACGGCAGCGGCACGCTCGCGCCGACCTCGACGAGATCACAAGAAAGTGAACTTTCTCTATAAGCCACCATATCGACTAACGGCTGGTGCATTCGAAGCGATTGAGTTCCGATTCCGATGTTAAACACCTTCCTGTAATTATGTAAGAGGCCTTATTTCAATCAATGAAAAACAAGCATTCACGAATCCATTCACCGGAAAATTAATCAGTCACTCTTAGCTCACAGCATTTACCGCAGCTGTGACAAAATAGCTCAGTTTTGACTTTGTAAGTCGGTTCACCAAACGACACGACCGTAATTTCTAATAAGTAACTCGTGCTTTAGAAGTCTTATGAAACTCGGAGCTTGCATATAACCGTTACGAGCCATTTAACTCTAAGTACACAACACAGTTACAAAGTTTAAATACCTGTCTAAAGCGAGTATATCCGCAGACACAAAACAGGACCTAAGCTCTGAATTCCGGTAGAGATCGTGGAGGGCTCTCTGCATGGCGCCCTCTCGCGTGTGATTGCCCTTGGGCTCGCCCCCCTCTTCGCCCTCCTCCCAGGAGGCCGTCACAAACGAGCCTCGGAATGTTTGCCGGTTTAGAGGATCGCCAAACAGGTACATGTCTGTAAAAGATAAACATAAATGGTATATTCGGGTTTGTCATAAAATTTTAAGGGTGCTACGTGTCGGGAGATTGTGACCATTACACCTGTGGTTGGGTCCCGCTTTTAAATAGGTCCATTACGGCTTAATGACTGTGTGTCTTGAGTGTGTGCTGATGCGAAAGCCGCATTGTTTCTGTTCTCCTAATTGTTCCTAACTGGCGGTTAATTTTGTTTATCTTTAATCGGGATGAAAACATAATTGAATGCTTTAGATACAATGCACGTCCACTTGTCGCGGTCGCAAGGCCGTTCGCATCGAGCGGGCCTGGCCTTAGCTCTCGCGGTGACGGGCTCCGCCCGCCGCCCGCGCTCCAAATGTCACCACCTCTGCGTAGACCGAACACTATCCACTGTTTACTAACAAAGACGTTCAGTTCATCAAATAACCCTAGATAATGACTGTGTAGAGTAGATATTGTTTGCAGACGATTACTCGCATGAGTCATGACATGAAGATGATATAAACATCGTGTATTTTCTTAATCAAAGAGACAAATTGATGGCAGACTACATGTCATCCAAGTATTAAGTAACGTACCGAGACTAAGTTATGTAATTACTAAGTTAGGATACCAAAAGTTTGTCATAACATATGAGACTGAGCTAGATATACATAACTATATGATATATCTAAGTAGATAAACTTGCTCGTGTTTTGTAAAGCGAGTAAAAGTTTTGTCCGTGATGCAATATTGAGAACTAAGTTTACTGATTACGTATCGCAATTCAACAGCGTGATCTCAGCAAGCTCCGGCAAAGATCGTTACGATAACTTTACTAAATGATACAAGAATGAAATCGACACTCGATATTTTTACTCCTACCTAATCATAAAAACGTGAAACCGGCCATGCGTTATTTTTATACTTAGTCTATACGAGCCAGAAGGAATGTTCTGAAAAATAATAAACTAAATCCTTAAATAAATGACGTTCAACTCTGACTTGACTTAAGTCTTAAGTCCTCTAGGTGGGGCAGAGGCACAGTTTGTCACCAAGTCATCATCGCGTTCTGTCTGAGCTGCGTGCTCCACCTCAGTCCATGATAGCCCGTACCAACAGCCAAGGTAGACAGCGGCTAGCAACAGCAGCAATAGAGCCGCCAGCGCGGCGCAGCATCAGCGGCAGGGTCGGCTGAGCTTGTCACTGCTCACCGACATTGGGGGCTTATGTCCTACACACATGAAATGGTACCAACGGCCAAGGTAGACAGCGACGGCGGCCAGCAGCAGCAGCACCAGTAGAGCCGCCAGCGCGGCGCAGCACCCGCGGCAGGGCCGGCTGAGCTTGTCACTGCTCACCGACATTGGGGGCTTATGTCCTACACACATGAAATGGTACCAACGGCCAAGGTAGACAGCGACGGCGGCCAGCAGCAGCAGCACCAGTAGAGCCGCCAGCGCGGCGCAGCACCCGCGGCAGGGCCGGCTGAGCTTGTCACTGCTCACCGACATTGGGGGCTTATGTCCTACACACATGAAATGGTACCAACGGCCAAGGTAGACAGCGACGGCGGCCAGCAGCAGCAGCACCAGTAGAGCCGCCAGCGCGGCGCAGCACCCGCGGCAGGGCCGGCTGAGCTTGTCACTGCTCACCGACATTGGGGGCTTATGTCCTACACACACGAAATGGTACCAACGGCCAAGGTAGACAGCGACGGCGGCCAGCAGCAGCAGCACCAGTAGAGCCGCCAGCGCGGCGCAGCACCCGCGGCAGGGCCGGCTGAGCTTGTCACTGCTCACCGACATTGGGGGCTTATGTCCTACACACATGAAATGGTACCAACGGCCAAGGTAGACAGCGACGGCGGCCAGCAGCAGCAGCACCAGTAGAGCCGCCAGCGCGGCGCAGCACCCGCGGCAGGGCCGGCTGAGCTTGTCACTGCTCACCGACATTGGGGGCTTATGTCCTACACACACGAAATGGTACCAACGGCCAAGGTAGACAGCGACGGCGGCCAGCAGCAGCAGCACCAGTAGAGCCGCCAGCGCGGCGCAGCACCCGCGGCAGGGCCGGCTGAGCTTGTCACTGCTCACCGACATTGGGGGCTTATGTCCTACACACATGAAATGGTACCAACGGCCAAGGTAGACAGCGACGGCGGCCAGCAGCAGCAGCACCAGTAGAGCCGCCAGCGCGGCGCAGCACCCGCGGCAGGGCCGGCTGAGCTTGTCACTGCTCACCGACATTGGGGGCTTATGTCCTACACACACGAAATGGTACCAACGGCCAAGGTAGACAGCGACGGCGGCCAGCAGCAGCAGCACCAGTAGAGCCGCCAGCGCGGCGCAGCACCCGCGGCAGGGCCGGCTGAGCTTGTCACTGCTCACCGACATTGGGGGCTTATGTCCTACACACATGAAATGGTACCAACGGCCAAGGTAGACAGCGACGGCGGCCAGCAGCAGCAGCACCAGTAGAGCCGCCAGCGCGGCGCAGCACCCGCGGCAGGGCCGGCTGAGCTTGCGGCGCGTGAAGCGAATGTCGCTGCTCACGGACATCGTGGACTCCGGCGGTCGGTGCGCGCGGCAGCGGCGTTGCTGCGTCCAGCCATAGCCGAGCTGCGGAAAAAATTCTTACTTAGGGATTACTTCTTTTTTATTTTTTATTATTAGTCACACATTTATGCAAGTTTCTTAGGATAGGTTTTTTTTACAATAAGTAATGTACCTATATAAAAAAAACTAACCTAGGATGCCGCCGACAGCGGAGCAGATCAGATTAGAGAGTTCAGATTACTCTTGGGCTTATTGTTTCTATGATCTGAGCTCCTATACTCGTATGAGGTGAATGAAGCTTCTAAAGAACGAACGAAGGCTAATAGTCACATGAAAGTGTTTGTATCGAACTTCAGGGTTATAAGCATGCAAACCAATTATTAATATAAGCCAGTATAATTAACAAAGACTGTGATGTGATAGCAACTCAATTATTTTTTGAATATAGTTGTGTAACTTGTGTAATTTTAGATTCCTAAGTTGGAGGAGATTGATAGGTAATTATTTAACTTTGACAAGGTTTCCCGTGTAAACATCACTAAGCAGGTGTTAACAAACCATTTATACCTATTATAATAAATAATAATTATGTTAAGTGATATGTTCCTTAGTGTACTTATGTAATTATTTGGTTATTACTTGGTATACTTAAATGACGTATAGATACAATTTACCCCTATATTCTCATCACATGTTTAAATGCGAAAATACATACTTTACGAAAGTATAAACCAAATATGTGCAAAAATGATAATTATGTAAGACTAATGTACCTACGTCACTACTGGGTAACAAACAAAAACAAGTGAACATTAAGTAAGGTATTCAGCACCATTCATGACAGATTGCTTAAAAATCGTGACATCTGTGGCCAATTAGTAGACAATTGGACCGAGTGTGGTCGAGTCCACTTTAGAACTAATTTTCTGCTTGCCAGTCATTCAGCTCAATGCAATCGCGAGTCTGAGATTGAATGAGCCGCTTCATCTCCCTTTGTAATTCACACAATAAAACGTAATACATTGATTACGTACGAATAACGACGTCGAAACATAATAGAAGTTAGTTAAAAGATACATTATTCAGCCTCTCAGATGCACCTGCTAAGATGAGAGCCGTGAACTCATTTCCCGTATTTGGCAAGCATTCTTGGGAGATTACCTAACCTACTAACTAACTTACTTTTGTTTTGGCTTAATTGTTTTACCCACGTTTCGGATTCTCTTTCAAAGAATATTATTTGTATTTATTTGTGTCAAAAACCAACATACATAAGTCCATAATATTATGGTTAATGAGAGCGAAAAAGAGAGTTGCAGATGTTAAGTAACAGGTAAACCAATAGCTTAGATTTGTGTGTCTTTGTGCGTAGGAACGCCAGATAGATTATTTATCTAAGTGCTTACGGCTCGTGGTTGACCCTGCGGTTACATCAACGGGCTAGCTAGCCGCTTTGTAATACCAACGTAGCACTGTTTTAATGCTCTTATCCGTACAATTAAACTGAAGCACCTATAATGAATCAAGAAGTCCAAGGTACCATTTGTGGACAGGGATTTAGTACCTGCTTCATTTTAGTTAGGTTGAGCCACATAATACAGCCGGCTCGCTTGTATTGTGCCAACTTCAATCAAAATTATTCTCTTAGCGTAGACCTTTCAATAGCGAATACTATACAATTGCCCCTTATTTAGGTATAATCAAATGGCAAGAAAGCGATACGAAATGGCATAAATTGCGTCAACAAATATCCAAAGAGACTGCTACTATGTATACTTCTACTTGCTACTTCAGCTTGGAAGTAATTGAATGTCAGATCAGATAATGTAAAATGGTCGGTTGTGTAAGGCGCTAATACACTTCCAGCTTATTGTTGAAAATAAATTAGGTCTTTCAACGTGGAAGTATTTCAAAAGGGGCTGTTAGCTACTATCATTATATGTTATTGATTAATTATCATTGTTTTAACTCCGGTCAAAAAACAGAAGGTGTGTAGAGTACCTATACCTACGAGTATTTAAGTATTAGGTATGCAACGTCTATGGCATCCTAAATAGGGGGAGAGTTCTTAATGGCATTTTTAGGGTTCCGTACCCAAAGGGTAAAATCGGGACCCTATTACTGAGACTTCGCTGTCCGTCCGTCCGTCCGTCCGTCCGTCCGTCCGCGCGTCCGTCCGTCCGTCCGTCTGTCTGTCACCAGGCTGTATCTCACGAACGGTGATAGCTAGACAGTTGAAATTTTCACAGATGATGTATTTCTATTGCTGCTATAACAACAAATACTAAAAATAAAATAAAATAAATATTTAAGGAGGGCTCTCATACAACAAACTTGTTATATAGATTATGGTACGGAACCCTTCATGCGCGAGTTGGACTCGCACTTGCCCAATTTTTAAATAACGCAAATATGAACTTCACAATTCGTACGGATCAAAAGGCTGACTAAAACAATCCAAAATCTCGAAAACAATTTTTCCTTCGATTAGGTTAGGTAAAGTTTTAACGTTTCGTCTCTTTGTAAACATGCTCGGGAATGGATCCCGTTCTCGTGTTATTGAAATTATTTATATGCACAGCAATGGTCATTTCATTGAGTTATGCATACTCGTTAATAACTCTAGGTTTCCACAGATATACCTAAACATAGAACTGGGCTGTTATTACGTTTCAATAGCCGACTAGTTCTATATTTATAGTCCAATAAAAATAATTTAACAGCTGTAAACTTATATCTTGTGTTCTAATAGCTGGTCACACTAAACTTAATAACCTTCTCTTTTTCCGTAAAGCATTCAATGAATGACTTCAGTTGCACAACATTAAATGCGCTTAAATCTTGGATGATTCGAAGCTCGGGGCAAGCTTGCAAAACTTGCGTTTTGTAATAGGTACCTACGCCGTCTCGTACAACTTTAGGTATGTGTACGAGGTTGAACTGCAGAAATGTTGTTGAAACATTGTTTTACGTTATTCAAATTTTGTATGTAAAACTTTATGACGTATACATGTATTTATTTTACCGATACATTTTAAACTTAAGTTCAACTGAATAAGCCATAAATAGGTAACCTTCTATAATCGCAAAAGCGTGACACTCTGACATACAAGTGGCATTTGAACAACATACTAAACAAAGAGACTGTTTTGAAGTATTTTCGTTCAAGCCTCACCTCTCTCGCGTCTAGAACAAGGCCGCCGATCCGCGCGCGCGGCTCTCCGAAATGCGTTTTGAAGTATAGAGCTTTCGATTTCGTAATGTCAAAATAGGAATTAATTCTGTCCTGGCGCAGGTGCAATATATCACCTGCCTACGCTGAAAGCTAAACAACACCAATTTATTCTAAACTTGGTTACGTTTGAACTTTCAAACAATTACATACGGTAGCATCAAGTAATTTAGTCATTAGTGTCGTTTTCGAGAAACACATGAGTAAGTTTCGTGAATACGGTTGACGTTTGCCTTGGTTAGGAAAACATTCCCAATTAGATGCGGTTATGGTAATAAAAGTGATAAATCAGCTTTCCATGAATTAGAAGTCATTGAATGTTTGAACGTGCTTCGTGGAAGTGGAACGGTTAATTTAGGAAATGCACGTTTAAATACCGCAAATGTAGTGCTGCGTTTGCGAATGCAGCGTGCACTTGTCGACCTAGATCCCGGCGCGGGCGCACGTTGCTGCGCTGTATCGCAACAAAGGCCCGCTGTTCAGTTCCAGCTAGTTTCTATTATGATCTCTAGCACTAACAATGCGGTTGGCATCACTTTCGTTCACAACCACCTATTTGGAAGCAATCACCGTTGTGCCCGCTCATTTATGTAAACATTGCCCTAGGTGTCAAATGACAGCAGCTACTGAGATTTTTTCGAAACCGCTGCTTGTGCCAGTTTCCTGTTATTTAGCACGTCGCCTTCTCATACCAAGTAGGAACATAGGTACCCTTTACTAATTACATTACTATAATCCATACCGGAATGTTTCCTTAAAAACTCGCAAATGACGATGAAAGAACATACATATCGATCATACTCGCAGTTATGAATTGAGAGAACGTATCAAATTTAAGCTCAAACTTTTTTTAATTATTAATTTATTAGCTTCAATGCAATTTTAAGAGTAAAATGTTATCGCCGTACATCAAGTTACTTATACATTTGCGGAAAGTGACTCAATGAACGCCGAACTAGCGGTAAAGAAAGCAACCCGACAATTAAAACTGGAAGTAAGGCGCCCGTGAAAGTCGAAATAATTCGTCAACCGGTAATACATCGATTACTGCATCGCCTATCAAGCTTAATACACACGATACCATCGAATCAAATACGTTTCTAACCGTTATATGATTGTGAGACTAATTATAATGACTGCGACTAATGGTCGTGTCAATAAAACACAAATGTGTTACCGTCGCGTTTATGGACTTTTGGGTTCCGTAGTCAACTAGGAACCCTTATAGTTTCGCCATGTCCGTCTGTCTATCTGTCCGTCCGCGGCTTAGCTCCGTGATCATTAGTACTAGAAAGCTGAAATTTGGTATGAGTATGTGTATGTGTATGTATTACGCCGACAAAACGGTAAAATAAAAAAATAAAAAAAATGTTTTTTTCGGGTACCTCTCGAACACCTAAAGTGGGGGTGAATTTTTTTTTCGTTCCCAAACCAGTCATCAGTTATTATATTTATATATTAAAGTTTACGTGAGGTTTGGCAACGACTTCAAAGGGTGAGTCAAATGTAATCTGTACTTGAACGGGTTATTTTTTGCTTTTTAGTTTTACTGAAGTCGGTTCTTTTTTTTGTTAATTTTTTTTTCCGCTTTTTATTGATACTTATATTAATACTTATGGCGGGGTGATCAGGGAGGTCTTGAAGGCATGCATCTCGTTTGAATTATCTCCTAACTCCTAACCGTTAAGGAATTGTACCTTCCATCATCAGTTCAGCATTGGAAGATGATGACTACCATATGCAAATACTTAAATAGTTTTAGAAAATATATGAAAAATATTATGAGTGCGTATAAAATTTCAGGAATTCCTTCGATTCCTCATGGATCTCGTCATCCGATCTTCACCAAAATTTTATGGGACCAACCTTGAGATGTCTATTCATGAACCTAAAAAGAATTTTCCAAATCGACTCATAGGAGTTAAACATAAAAAAAAAAAAAAAAAAACAAAAAAAAAACATACAACCGAACTGACAACCCCCTCCTTTTTTTGAAGTCGGTTAAAAATAATAGGGGTCTTCAAACATATTTTTTTGATAAAGTCAGCAGTTTTGTACATTCACTCCGAAAATTAAAAAAAATAGTGTCCCCCCCCCCCTCTAACTTTTCAACCACGGGTCAAAAAATTATGGAAAAAATCATGTAAATGAGGCCTTATAAGTACTTTCAATGAAAACTATAGAACAAAATCGGTTGAGCCGTTTTTTCATCTTTTTCTTTAAAAGGACGTAAGTTGACTTCCAGAAGGTAATAAGTAAGTACAGTTACATTGGCATTTACGACCTTTTTATAGAGCTTGAAATCTTAGTCGTAACTTAAACTTCGGGCTTAAAACTGCTGTTTTAAGCCCGTCTATTGTGAAGGATGAGCAACTACGGAACCCTACACTGAGCATGGCCCGACATGCTCTTGGTTTTTTTGGTATGATATTGCAACGCCTTCACCGACCTAACTCAGTATTATCTGGAACTAATTCAGGAAACGTTGCTAGAAGGAAATGCTTATTACTAAGGAAATTTCTTCCGACTGTTAACATGGGTATTATTTACTGGGGAAACTCGGTGGACTTGCAGTTGCACAGGCAACATTGACTACTATACATACTTAAAGCTTGCATGTAGGTAGTGTTGACTATTCTTTTGTGAAAGCTTTTGAAAAATGATAGAACTGTCTATTTGAGAACCTCTTCTATTATTACCTACTAAGGAAAGCTTAAGTGTGCACTTATGCAGTACAAAACACGACTTGTGCAAACAGAGGGATTTACGAATTATGATGACATTAATAACTTACTATCATCTATCACTGTAATTAGTGATTGAACAGTCTGTCGAACCAAATGCAATATGATGTTGAACGATAGTCGATAAGTTTTTAAACATATCATGTAAAGAAATGGTTAATTGTCAGTAATTCTCTAAAATAAGTCTTTTTATTTTGCTTGTGAAATAGAGATTAATTATTCGACTTTAAAGACCAATAGTTGTAACTGCTATAAGTGTCAAACCTTCGGTAGGTACTTTTTGTTATTTTGTCATTTTGTTTATTTTACGCAAAGGGTAACTTTTGATACATTGATTACATGTTACCAATTTCTAATTTACCTATACACATAGAACGATAAATACCTAGCTATTAAAATGCCCTACATTCGACATCCTGCACTTTATACATACTTAAACTAATAAGTACTAAGTGCAGATTATACGTGACTAAACCGCACCCACCCGAGAATCTGGTGCAAGATCGGCGATTTCTCTCTGAATCTGAATCACGGCGATTTGCCTATCATGTAATCGGTGCGATATTATAATTATTTATAGGTAATCTAGATGCCCACTAATGAGTCAAGCCGATTTCCGAGAAAGGGCGACTCACATACGGAAGTAGGTATCTATTATGCTAAATATTTTGAACTACTTTAGAGCTTTTTTGGGTATAGTCATACGATAATGAGGTATGAAAATTACGAAATTAACTAGGTACACTACAGTACTGTTTTCTTTAAGGAGATCGTACACAACGCCAACCGAAGGACGGATTACATACTAGGTCCGTATTATAAAATTCTAAAATTGACAACATTATACTTTTTTTATTCAGGCCTTTTACCAATATAATCAAATAAAGGATAAAAAATTATACATTATCACTGCAGAGATTACCACATATTTACATTTTCGAAAATATCCCAATTTCATATTAAAAAAAAAAGTATAACTGACAATTAATTGGTCAAACCGCAGAAAATCATACAGTTGGATTATAAAATAACTACCTAAAAGGCGGATTTTCAATGGAAATTTCACTGCTGTTCTCCATGTGCGTTGTGACTGTATTTTTTTTTCCATTAGGCGGCATTCTTTGGTGTTGCCACAAAATTGTTATTTTCTTCACATTGGGATTAAAATCGCCAGCTTCTATCACATTTTTCTGAATAGGTATTATAAAGCTAATGGGTAAAATAAAATAAAAATAAACTGATCATCGTTTGTAAAATGTTATTTGCCCTATCATCTCATCACGCCGAAACGACTGGACGGAGTTTAGGCAATTTTTGTACAAGGATAGCTGGAAATCCAAAAATGCGTATAGGATACCTACTTTTCACCCGACTATACGGTAAGTACAGATAAAAGTTTAACGCGAACTTTGCGAGCATCTTTTAGTTATTTATAATAAGTAGGTACATATTTATAATATCAGATGTAAACAAAATTAAGCATGTCCAACGAGCGAAACGAATCTATTGATTTGTAGGTAATGTAACCACATGTAACCGAATCGTGGTACGAGTATCGTGGTTACTGTCGTGACTATTTCGAAACTCGAAACCGAGTGACAGTTACTAGAACAGCTAATATTATTAAGTTGTTTTGCGCAGTACACGATATCGACACAAAATCACTATTCATGCGTGAATTTTGCTTACAATTGTTTAGAAATATGTTCCGAAATCGCAGTAACGTCTAAGACTAAGACACTTCTGAAGTCTGTTATAAAACAGAATTTAAGGTTCTAAGGGTACAATTTATTAAATCCAATTCAGTAATTTACTCACTCCAAAATTACTGAACGAGCGAGCGAAGCGTTTCCGTAAGCTGAGCAATAAAAATTTTCGAATACCTATCCGGATGTTTTGATGTCCGGATTTCCGACTGTTCTCGCTTTCGAGCCGCATTTCTCAACCGATTCTCGTAAAATAATCTCTGAATATCGGGGTTGAAAAAATTCAGCCATTTCAAAACATGGTTGCGAGGTCTACAGCTCACAGAGCCACGTTTAACTGACTTTAAAAAAGGGGACGTTCTATTTCCTATAGATCGCGATGTATTAGTTTTAGGTCTGCAAACTTATACATCTGAAGCCGCCATGCTCTCAACTATCAGAAAAAGAAAAACAGTTTAAAACTTAACTCTTCGTGTCAAACCTATGAGGGGAATTAAAGATACGAATTTGTGGAAATATTTATAGTAGTTATTTCTCAGTAGTAGGCAAACCTTGCGTAGGAGCTAAAAGTACTGTTAGGTAGTAAAAAACAAATGTCCGTTCTAGGTACTCAATTGATTTTGTTATATGGGTACTAGCTCTTACTTTATTGTCCATTTTAATTCGGTTTGTCCATATAAAAGCATTTCTCAGTAATTCCGGTAAGTAAAGTACGGCGTTGTAATTTTAGGTAGAGTCGTGACTCTAGGATACTTGCTTCATGTCGTGAACTTTAAAACGTTCACCTTGCTGGAAATTGTTCGGTGATTACAAATTTAATAGCAATAGAATTGAGAAAGAATAATAAAAAGCATAAAAATGAATTTCATGTTTTTTTTAACTTTGTAAACTTCGACCACAGCGACCACACATATCAAAGCTACAAGTTAATATCCATATAAATTTATAGGTAAAAGTAATGGCTTTGTACATGAAATATGTATACAAATGTGTAAGTAACTGTGATTTTAGGGTTCAGTACTTACAGGGCACTAATGGAACCCTATTTATAAGCCCATGATGCTGTCCGTCCGTCTTACTCTACAAATCGATCTACCATTTTTAATCTATCTTTGAAACCGTGTTGGTAATTAGGAGATTGAAATTATTAATGAGTATGTGTTCATGATCATGAGGCATATCATATCCTAACCTAAGAACGAACAGCATAGTGTATATTGGAGGTCGGAGTTCCTTGGCTCTTTCATATCGGGCTTGTGATGTGCCGGCCATTCGTAGCCTCTTTTATGGATCGGGCGCCCCTCTATTGCGTTTTCTTTGTTATTTAAATGCTGTAAATTCATTGGTACCTATACGTGGCCATATTGATAGTAAGTATTAGTACCTAGAAAAAAGACTAATAATAAACTTGGTCAAGCGTGAGTCGGTCTGTATTTAATAATAATAAAAAAGTTTGGTGCAGGACGTTACATGTGCCCGACTCGCACTTGGCTGGTTACTTAGATTATGATCGTGTGTGAAAGATGTTATTGGCGATAGAATCGGCTAGTGTCCGAGTCGGAAGACCGCTGACCCGGATCGCTGCGCCTGCGCGTCTCCGTTAACGTCCACTGACACACTTCGCG
The DNA here is from genome assembly GCA_905147355.2 of Apotomis turbidana. NCBI lineage: Eukaryota > Metazoa > Arthropoda > Insecta > Lepidoptera > Tortricidae > Apotomis > Apotomis turbidana. The sequence goes on along the minus strand of LR990288.1, from coordinate 15,597,454 downwards.
AACTCAGCTGATTTACCAATTTACCGGAAAACTAAAAAAATATATCGATTCGTTCCCAATCTCTAAGAAGAAAGTTAGGGAGCTGTTAACGCAATAACCAATTCCACACCCTAATGGTGTCAAATCGACCCTATCCAATCTCTTAAAAACATATACTAAGATTTTTTTAAATGTAGGTAAGTTGCCCATGGGTTAGTAGGTACCTTAGGTAGCGGTCCTTTTTGTTAGTCTGCATAAGGTTTCAAACAACACTTCCCGGTCAAAACCTGTTCGATAAAATCAGCAGCCGATTTGTTTTGTTGTCAATTTATTTAAGACATGTCACGCCGCTATATTATATTCCGGGTCGGCAAGGCATTGCACTGACTAGGTACGGGTAGTGAGAGGCAAACGCAAAAAACGCTAAGGACAGAGAACATACTACGCAACAAGTTATGGGTATAATTATCCACCTTCCAAACATGTAGTTAAATTAAAAGCATGAAGCTTAGCAGGATCGGCGTAGCAGTTTAAGTAGTTAAGTAAATACTTATAGACACGGTTGAGCGCAAAGTTCTATTCTCGAGAGGGCAAAGCATTTGTTTTAACTAAATGTATGTTTCATACGTAAATGTATAATAAATTGATGATTACCACAAATACCTACCTATTGCATGGTATATAATGCCTAACAAAATAAAGACCACCATTTTTATTTGTTTGAATTGTTTGTAATAAAATAAAATGCAATTAAATAAGACCTATTATGTTAGAATGCACCAACATACCTAGCTCTAAATAAGTAGGTAGGTATAAAATTGATGTTTATACATTGGTTTATACCAACAAAAAATTAACGCTGCTTTTCTTGTAGTGGGAATGAAAGGGAATACGTAAGTTTTTGCAGCTTTCAATAATTGAAAGGGGTTGAGTTAACGGAGCGGATGCATGTGTACCTATTGTTTACCTAGATATGCTAGCTATGCCGAGACTAAGGCAGCCTTTTTAATTGTTACATAAACTGTGTGATTTTTTAAACGGACTTGGATGGAGTTAAGTTATAGATACGCTTCTAGGTAGACATATAAATAGATACCTTATTAGTAGTATGTTATTTTTAGAACCGAATCTTTTGACTTTACTGAGGTCAAACTTAAGGAAAATATGAGGCAGGTAAGCAACATTGAGCCCACCTATGGTAGTGTATGTAACTAAAAACCCACACGAAAACCGCAAATAACTTTTTAGGGTTCCGTACCTAAAAGGTAAAAACGGGACCCTAAGCATACTAAGCCTCCGGTGTCCGTCTGTCACCAGGCTGTATTTCATGAACCGTCATAGCTAGACAGTTGAAGTTTTCACAGATGATGTATTTCTGTTGCCGCTATAACAGCAAATACTAAAAACAGAATAAAATAAATATTTAAGGGGGCTCCCATACAACAAACGTGATCGGTTACGTTAAATTTGCACCTCATTTGTATCCGGCGACATCCATACCACGTGCCAACTTAACTTAACCCGGCCAGTTAAGATGGGATAAGTGTTTGAACGGAACCCTCGGTGCGTGAGTCAGATACGCACTTGGCTGGTGTTTTATAATTAACATAACCTGGTACAGCAACTTCCTAGTAACTTTCGTTTCATGTTTGTTACTTGTTTTACATCAAATGTTTTCCAGATTCTAGGTAGCCAAGGATATTCCTATTGGACAGCGTTTTAAAATTGATATGAAGTACAATAAGAAAATTATATAAGTAATTATATAGGATATTCCTATTTATTTTTAATATTTTATAATAGGTAGCCTTGCTAAAGCCTACATACTCGGCAAAGAGAAAAGGCACTAAACCTCCGTTAATGACTCAAATACCCATGCATATAAAATATAAAGATCTATCAATTGTATTCATAACAATACTGTGAATCACGCGTGCCTGTATTAATTAAGCACCGTCAAACAATGATAGAAACCATCGAATCTCACCTCCGACTCCCATGTGTTTTTCGCGGATCGCGGCTTCTTCATGCTTCCAGAGAACGTCATTCCGTTCCTTTGTCCCGCCGCAGCACTTTCACACTGGGACCCTTAATCGTGACTGGGGACCACTGTCCGCGGTGTAACGGCGCACTTATTGGCACTGTCGCTTTCTGTTATATTTTCGCGGGATCGTCGGGTGTAATGTAAACATTGCGCGGGCGCGGGTGGGTGAGCGCGCGTAGTTAGCCGGGCAGCGCGCGGCGCGGACTGGCGGCTGGCGGCTGGCGCTAGACGCGGACGCAGCCCGGTAACGGGCACGGACTACAGTTAACTTTCTCTCGTCGCAACCCGGCCGCGCGACCATAACTTAAGCGCCATCGAAAGTGCTACCACAGCCTCGCGGGTCAAAGCCTCCGTAGCATTTCTCGAAACAATACTTTGAATGCCCGATAATAATGAACGACCGATATCAACCGTAACCGGTTCGGCTTATTCACTCGAGCTTTCTTAATTTGATTACGGGCTTACGAGATTTGGTGTAGGGAGGGCTGGAGATAAAACAAACACAATCGAGTATAAAACTTAATGTATAATCATGGTATTTACAGACTTACCTTATATAAAACAAGTAATTATGGCTATTATAAAATATACTTATTACAACATGTCATTAATAATTTACACAATATTCAAATAAAAGCAACAGTAAACAAATTACTGAAGGTAGCAATTTATATATCGTAGTAGCACGAAAGAGACGCGCGCGCGACACCGTTGGAAAAAAGAGATTCCGTAATATACATCATAATTAAAATTATATACAGAAATGTTCTCATTGGTACTTTGTAATCAGCATTCAAATAGAGTTGTTGCTGGCAATACAATTGTATCATAATTATTGTAACAAGATTAACATATTCTTACGTTTACCACAAATTTATATTTCCATTATAAAAAAGAATAAACACGTGCATCAAAGACTTGAATAGGGTATGACATCAAAAATGCAAACTGCCACTGTATACTAAGTATAAAAATAAATTCTCTAGCTACAACATAATTGTTGCCGAGAACGCCTTGTCAATGTAAATTTACACAAATCTCATTATGGAATACTATCGTTAAGAGATGATTGTTCGGTGTACACAGATATTGCTAACATATAGCACCTTCGACGTTAAAATGTAAGAGAATGCCGTAACGAGAAATAAAAGTATAAATCATGTAGGAAATGAGTTTGGCAAGGGACCAGGGTACTTAGTAAAGTGTTTACATTATTCGACTAAATAACTGGGAGTCGTGAAAGAGCTAGTCAAATTTTTAGGTAGGTATCTAAATGAATATTCAATAGGTACAATGTTCTCATACTCTGATTACATAAAATATAGTTTTTTTACCATATCTGCTTTGACATTCTCTCCATAACATCAAGAAAGGAAAGTATTTCAATAAACCGAGCGAATACTACTGATAAAAAGTTGTATCACAATAGTTTGGTAAGTATTTTTACTCGAAGTAAACGTTTTAATATCAACTATGGTCACGAATAGACATGGTAGGTACATGAACGCAAGATTTCTATGGAAGCGGCTAAATTGAAGTGACATCGCTGTACGTTACCTTCGTTTGTATATACCTAACTAAACTAAGCACATGACGACTTGATCATTAATTTCGTTTCAACAGCCCCGTGAATTGCACGCGATGTTTCTTCGATATAACAGCTAAATATACTCACTTCTCCAACAGTCACTTGACACATCAACAGTCGCACGATATATCGCAATAACATATATATACATAATTATAATGGCAATACATAAGCTAGTTAAAAGAATTTAGTTGAGCCTTAGATCTTTGGAAATCTGAATGTCTTCTTATTAATACAATATCGATTAACGCCTACATTTTATTTTAACGTTTATTTGCAAATCTAACAAAACGTTTTAGAAAAATAAGTCGTCATTTGGCTTCCAATTTTATCTATAATGGAATGGTCTCAAGATTAACCACCATTTACAACTTTTGTAGCTCTCTATTTATTTATAATATTGCATAAAGTACTGTGATTACGAAATCGCTTAATATGAGAGAAATATAATTAAATTATCGTATAGTAATACATAAACTTATGTTAATGACAATGTTATGGTTGGTATAGGAGTGAGCGGGACAGGGCGGGCGAGAGCCGTACCCACGACTAGCAGCGGTCGCCAGCCGTCCGTCCGCGGGAGTGCGACCGAGTCGCCACGCGCCGGCACCGAACCGCGCCAGCTACTCGATTTGTTAATGCTCTCATAAACAAGAAACGTATTCAAAATTTTCAAAATTAAACGACTTCAGTATAAAGCACGTCACAAAATGGCACCGCTAATAAACAATGATACATTGCGATATAAAATGATTTTATTACAATTCTATATATGGGTTTACATACTAAGAAGTTATCAATTAATGAAAACATGTTCTGAACACTAAAGTTTTAAAGATTTTACATTTTAACATACCGAACTGATATTATTATTGCTCTCTATACTATCATTTTAGACAATACGACCGACGTCGTGGAAATGAAGAGGTACTTCGATTACACGTACCGCTGATTCAGTACAAAACGATAAAAATTTAATCTCAGAAGGCGTATTTATATTAATTTAACATCTACATCTTTATAAGAGCTTATTCGATCAAATTACTAAGTCCTTTACGCAATACTTCGTTCAACGTCGAATATGATAACGCTATTCCTAAGTGAGAGCGTCAAGATGTTAAACAAGTTGTTCCCGCCGATTTGTCTGACATTGTCTATGATAATAATAGTCGAGCTCGCGTCCACGAAGACGGAAGCCTCTCGTCGCTTAATGTGGTAAGCTACTCTGAACGATGACAGCGCGCTGTCTGTGCGTTTTGTGATCACTGTGCATTTCCCTGTACTAAGAAATATCGTCGCATTACTACGTATAATTGTTATCGTAATATTGTGTGTAATCTCCAGTTTTGAGTTTAGCCGCTGTGTCGAAGTTACTAAACGAATAATCTCAGCTGTATCGCTGGCTGTAGAAATGGTAGGAGATGTTAGGTGGTATATTAGCCGCGACAGTTCCGTATCCTACGAATTTGATAAGATTACGTAGATAGCAAAACTTATTTTGATCTAGAAACATTGCCTTGTAGTTGTCGCGTCTACAATCTATGTTCTAATTTGTTTATTGTTATATTACACAGCATCTGGAAGCACTTCTCAATCTCTCAACTGTTTAAATAAATTGCGGATTCCAAAGAAGACTACATTAATTAGGTTATATTATTGATTACAACATATGTATACCAATATAACACCTACACCCCTATGGTAGTACTGTACAACATATTGTACACGTAGGTTTGAACAGTGTAATGCAACAATCCGACTACAATTACGTCTCGGGCAATATCACGTGGCCCTTTACTCGAACTACACATGTCTCACGATGAAACAGTATAAATTAGTGGCAGTATCTCACGGCCAAAGTTTTAAAATTGCTCTTAATAACAATAAGACACGCGACAAAAGTTCAATTCAAGATGTATGCCCTCAATAAAGCTATAATTTCCAAATTATAGATAAAAATTTATTGTGACCATAAAAATATATCAATTATATGTGAAATAAATATGATTAAAATCGAATCTAGCTTAATGACTACGGAGCTAATAGCTAGCAATATAAGAAAAAATCACAAATCTACATATGATGGATACGTTTCACATTCCAAAACGATTCACTCGAAAATCTCACAATACACCGAGCTTCAAGCACATAATCTCCATCATAATAATCAGTATCACTAACCTTTCGCGAAGGTCAATTAAAAGAATGTATAGGTACGCTTAGAATACAACTTAACATAAAACGATACCATTAAAGTAATAAAATTGTACTCGGCAATAACTAGGATATTACAATAAAGGGTCAATTAAAACAAGATTGCACTCGCGGTACGCATATACAAAACGTAAGTTCGGAACGGCGGTATAACGCAACTTTAGAATATTCAACACTTTACCGATTCGCTCCGGTAAGCTGTCGCGTCGGCTCCCGGCGTGTCGCAGAAGTCAATATATAAGTTAGTTTATATGTAACGATCACAGTGAGGCGCCGCGCGCGCTGCACGCTGCGCGATGCGCGCTGCTCGATGCGCGCTGCTCGATGCGCGCTGCTCGATGCGCGCTGCTCGATGCGCGCTGCTCGATGCGCGCTGCTCGATGCGCGCTGCTCGATGCGCGCTGCTCGATGCGCGCTGCTCGATGCGCGCTGCTCGATGCGCGCTGCTCGATGCGCGCTGCTCGATGCGCGCTGCTCGATGCGCGCTGCTCGATGCGCGCTGCTCGCTCAGCCGCGCCGCGAGCGCTCCACGAGGCATGCGCGCAGCCGTCATGGTCGATGGAACCTGCACACGAACAATCACTCCTTTATTTTTCATTTTAATTTATTAATTTACTCGAATCGATCGCTATTGAGTTTTAAACAGTTTCACTGTCCGTGACCCATATGTGAGGTTACGGCAAGCCTCTATTACAGAGACATAAGGTTCACATGTTCAAACTGAGACAGTGAACGTGTTAAACGCAACATCCTATCCCGTTCAACCCATGGTAGCGTGTTATAGTTGATTAGCATCAGAATTTTTTTTTTTTTTTTTTTTTTTTTTTTTTTTTTTTTTTTTTTTTTTTTTTTTTTATACTACGACGGTGGCAAACAAGCATGCGGCCCGCCTGATGTTAAGCAGTTAATTTACCTAGGGTAAAGCAGGTAAGACATCATTTATTGTTTTGTTACAGTTTGAAGTCGATCAAATTATTTGAGTATTAGGCTAATTGCCACTACATCAGCTATGTGGCAATTGTAATTTGATTTTAATAACAATGCATCTTTCCAGCCTACACTAAAAATCGCGTTGATCAAACAAAAACCAACGACATTAACTTATTATATTACAACACAACCAAACCAAAGAACCCGGCGTAAGTCCGTCTAACGAACTCACGCAACTTTTACCACGTTGCTCAGTTAAGTTATGGATACCTACTCGATTTGATAGCCGTTGGTCCAATTAGTGATTCGTCCAAGTCGCAGTTCGTCCATTACGTGGTTCGTCCAATATCCTTAACGCGGTTCGTCTATAGCGCGTTTCGTCCATATCGCTATTCGTCCATATCGCTATTCGTCCATATTGCGATTCATCCAAGTCGCAGTTCGTCCATTACGTGGTTCGTCAAATATCCTTAACGCGGTTCGTCTATAGCGCGTTTCGTCCATATCGCTATTCGTCCATATCGCTATTCGTCCATATTGCGATTCATCCAAGTCGCAGTTCGTCCATTACGTGGTTCGTCAACTCATTTTCTTGCCTCTTTCAGATTCGTCTACATTCCTAAGTCTCTCACATTCCCAATTCGTTCATATCCTCTGTCGTTGAAAGTAGAGATATCATATGTATATCAATTCGATCGATTATTTTACTTTTACTTACCACTTTATCTGTTTGCTAAGTGATCCTACAAATTTTACTATTTATTATGAATCACAAGTTAGGATGAAGTTGGCAATGTGGTGGAATTGAGAATTTCGACGAGATATGAAATGACCCATTTAAGAATGTGCAAGATGTTGTAGATCATTGGATGAAATGGGAATGTTGGCGAGCTAAGATCTTGACAAACACACCTACACCCAGTCAACCTTAAGGAAAAAACAGTAAAAGTGAAGGTAGTTTTTCTGCTTTGCCTTAAGTTTGACTGGTAGAGAATGCATTGTGGCCTTAAGTCCGCCTTTTGTACAATGAGTTTTCTTTTGTACAATGTGCAATAAATATTAAATAAATAAACCCTGAAAAAAAACCCTTAAAAAACTGATATTCACTTAGACAAGAGTACTTTAAAGGAAAAGCTTACGTTGTCTTAAATCGCGTTAAAACCTTGCAGGGTGTTGCTATTTGTGACTTCAATCAAAGGAAACTGTTCAAATAGTCCTAATGACAATTCAGCTTTAGCAGAATGCAAAGACTTAGAAACTGCAGTGACTCAGTACAGTGACAGAAATCATAATAGGTAGTATGAGTTTTTTTGTCAAAAAAGTTTTTCTTTGTACTCCGTTTTTTACTTTCTTACACATACTTTAATTGCTCATCAAGACCAATCAGACGAGCTCAAATACCATGGGTTTATCTTGTGCTGTTTAGGAGTTCCAACGGTCATCTTCAGCTCCAAGATACCAAATTATTGTACTGTCAAAATTTTATTAAATTGTTGGTTACACACTAAGTAGCTGATTATCATAAGACCCTCAGTTTTTAGTGAGTGATATGGAAAATACTAATAAAAGTTAACATTTAACCCTTTATAAGGCAGCGGGAATATTTTTCACACTATACTTTTTTGGTATTTTTTCGGAAACGAATTGAGTGGTCGTTTTTTTTCTATAGCAACAAATTGTTGATTTCTTACTAACATTTTTTTAACTAGGATTTATGAACGGTCGTCGTAAATTTTTTTTAGTCCGTGGCAGTTACAAGTTTGAAAACTAGTGAATTTCGGCACCTCCGGCAAATCTTTATGCATCTTCAAATTTTGCGATTTTCAAAAGGTAAGTTGTTATTAATCTTATTCTTTAATGTATATTGTATCTAAATTCAGTCGAATTTTTTATTATGAATTTACGACTTTTTTTTTACACGCTTTTGTTGTGATGGTAAATATGTTCCCTCTGCCTGTGTGGTCATTAGTCTCGCGGTACTGTACTGAACCTCGTCTTCATCAGATTCCAAACCATCATCAGATACATCGGGATCATCAGGGAGACCAAATATTATTAATTTATTCTAAATCGTTGAGTATTCTTCTACTCCTACTCATTTTCCAGATAATCTGTAATAAGCAAAAAAGAAAATATGCACAACATGCCCACACCAAACATGCCCACGGGCAAAGGGAATAATTTTTACCACCGTGTTTTTTTTTAATTTTTTTCATTTTTTTTTGGATTTTGTGAAAACCAATAAAAAACCAATCTAGAAACATAAATAGTTTTATTTTATCATCCCTGGATGCTTATGCCTTATAAAGGGTTAAACAAAATTTCGAATTCTGGGCTTCAATATTGACCAAGATCCGTTCGCAACTAGCTGGTCATCACGAGACCTTCATTTAGTAAGTGATACCTATAGAAAAAGCTAATAAAACTGAACATTTAACCAAAATTTGTAACCCTTGGGTTCAATATTGCTTGAGATCTTCTCACTTGTTCCAACTAAAGCTGAATATCTTGGAAACTGCTCGTCCTATTTCCACAAAACATAGCTAAGAACCATCTCGACGGAAACAAAACGACGGAAAAAGCCTTTCAATTAAAAAAAACCGCACTCAAATTGATTGGTCCATCCGGATTGGGAGCTACGATGCCATTGAAAGACACGGACTGAAACTGTATACATACGTAGGTATTTATTAATGTCTAGTCCACTTAGATAATCTGCTACTGTAGGGGTCGACGTCAAAAATATGTTGACTCTTTTTCACCAAATGTTAACAACGTATGTTCGTGGTAACAAAGCGAAATATGTAAACGTATCTTTGGCGTAGACTGTACGTTTAAACAATGATTGAACGTATATAGTATTCATAAAAAATAATTGATTTCAAGTTTTTTGCTATTTATTTAAAAGAGTCATACTTTAAACTAAAATAATTTTTAACAAAAAAAGGAACCGACTTCAGTAAAACTAAAATAGTTCTAGTGGCCATCTGTGGTGTTCATCATCAGTTGCCTTACACCAAATCCTATTTACTGAATGTAAATTCTTGACGTTATCAATAAATTACCGAAAGCGCCGTACATGTCCATAACATTTGAAGAGTTCCTTCGATTTCTCCAAGATTCCATCATCAGATCCCGACTTAGTGCCAACGGGACCAACTCGGAGTTATACCCTTTCGATTAAAAAAAAAATTGAAAATCTGTTCACGGTTCTCGGAGATATCGAGTAACACACATACAAAAAAAAGAAATAGTTCGAATTGAGAACCTCCTCCTTTTTTGAAGTCGGTTAATAAAACATATTTCATTCTATAAAAAAAACTGTCAAGTGCGAGTCCGACTCGCGCATGAAGGTTTCCGTACCATAATCTATAACAAGTTTGTTGTATAGGAGCCCCCCTTAAATATTTGTTTTATTTTATTTTTAGTATTTGTTGTTATAGCGGCAATAGAAATAACATCATCTGTGAAAATTTCAACTGTCTAGCTATCACCGTTCTTGAGATACAGCCTGGTGACAGACACCCTTCATGCGCGAGTCGGACTCGCACTTGCCCAATTTTTACCCTTTGGGTACGGAACCCAAAAAACATTAAAATTATACCATCTTTGCAAATATTATCTTCTTAAGAAATTGCATTGCTGATATCTCACACTTTTTTAATAATTTTAATTTTCTTTTCAAAAGCTCATTAAAGCGAATATCACGTAATCTTCGCATTCGACTCATAGGTGCTTTTCTTTTAATATGTATGTCGTAATGTCTCCCTTCTTTCTTCAAAATATCTACTAACAACAGCACATTAGGCTTCACTGGAACTTTTTTATTGAGTCTGCTGTGCCAACCTTCCACAGGATTTGTTGTTCGTTGATTTTCCTCTGCCACACTCAACATTTCGAAAAATGGTACCCATTGTCTTTCGAAATATGTACAGAATTTCTCGAAAGCCGCGGTATCTTCACACATTTCACCGACTATCTTTATGTCAAGCCACGCATCCGTCAGGAAATTTGTCGGTAATAACGTTAAGTACGAGCACAATCGCATCACGTTTCTGCCGACTGTTGTCTGATCTAGTTGGAACTCTTTACACTTTTTGCGAATGGCTTGTTGGTAGTGAAAAAAGCAACCACTTATGTACACGTCTGGGTACACATTTTTCAAGGCATTGAACTGTGCCAGTTCAAAATCTGCTTTGTAATATTTGATCTCAACGCCTAGTTCTTCTTTTAACACAGAAAACAGTTTTTGGTACGTTATTTGCTTTTTATTGGGAAGTAAACAGAAAACCACTGGAACAATGTTCTGGTATTTACTGTTAGGGCTTAATTCAATATGCAAAGTAAAAATTTGCGTGAAGGGCTTTGCTGCTCTTTTAAACGTTCCGTCAGCATAAAACTTGTATGTTTTATTTTTGGTTTTTTCGAATAGTTTGCGTGACAGCTTTGTACAAAACACCAATATTCTGTTTTCCTCGCCGATTTCTTTTACTAAAAAATCGTCCGCTAATGATTTCGGAATTTCTACGTCACTTGGCCGACGAAATGTTAAACTTTTCAATTCCAAAGTCTTCTTTTTATACCTTATAAGTGCATCTCTTTTTGAATGATACGTTGGTATTTCGTCTGGCTCCACAACGCCAACGTCTTCGAGCTGCTGCACAGATTCTTCGAAAATTTGCTGTACAGACCCGAAATCCTTTACAATTTTGTCCTTGCAAGCATCCAATGCTATATCTATGACATTTCTAGAAAAGTCTGGTTCGCACGTATGCTGGCTCTCGCGAAGCACTACATCCCGTGCTTCGTTCAGCGTGACAGTAGCACTGCACTGGAGCCTATTGCTACATCGCCACAATGTATTGCCTGTTTTTATGTTTTGGTTCATGTTATAGCGAAAACCATTTCTTAATAGTACTGGGGCACCCCTTTTGCTTTTCACAAACGTTATCTCAAACGAATTACTCATTATTCTTCATTTATTCTAAAATAAATCGCCGATGACTCCGAAATTCAGTCGGAATAAAACAATATTAATATCTGTCATCTTGTCATCTAATTATACATATTATGTAAGTGGTCAGTATTAATACTTTAACAACGATGAAGGAAGGAACGACGGATTGACGAGCATCGGAAACCAAAAATTCGCAGCTTTTACACCGTACCAAAGAGGATGGAGCAAATATTTTAACTCTACGATGAGTACATAATTGGTTATTGTGAAGTATGCACTGGCCACCAAAAATGTCAATGATTGGAAGCCTAGCGACGAACTTGATTTTTGAATAAGATGATGTTTTAATGTGTTGTCACAAACATATATAAAAATTCTGTCTAACGTATTTTCTTTATTTTCTTGTACTTCCTGAACGGACCCACTCCTTAAAACTTAACATGGTAGCAGAGCGTAATATTAAATTGAAGTTACGAAGAAATATTTAAAAAAGTGAGTACCAAAATCAAAAAATGTCGACTGCAAAAATTGAACCTCTCACAAGAGATAATTACGACACATGGGTAATCCAAGCTGAAGCCGTGCTAGTTCGCCATAAACTATGGAAATACGTTGAGACTCCCTTGACTCCTGCCTCAACTACAGACGAGATACAAAATGATAAACTTGCGAAATCGGAACTAATTCTTATTATCGCCCCGTCTGAGCTGAAACAAATTAAACACTGCAGCACCGCCAAAGAGTTATGGGACAAATTAAAAGTAACTTATGCCAGTAAAGGACCTGCTCGTAAAGCATCCCTTTTGAAACAGCTTATACTGACTAAGCTAGAAGGAAACGATGTACGAGGTCACCTCAACAAGTTCCTGGATATAGTGGACAAGCTGGCAGATATGGACGTGGCTATCAACGAGGATCTGTTAACAATAATGATGTTGTACAGTCTTTCCCCTGAATATGAGAACTTCAGAGTCGCTATAGAATCGCGAGACACTCTTCCGAAGCCCGACGAGCTTAAAACAAAAATTATTGAAGAATTTGAAGCACGTCATAGCCAAAACATGACCAATAACGACGAACCTGAATCCATATTGCAAGAAGAAGCCCTGTACGCGTCCTGTAAAGTTTGCAAACGAAGAGGTAACATCTTCAAACGCAAGAATCACAAAATATGCGTCAACTGCTGGAAGAAAAACAATGAGAAGTCCAAGAAACAAGACTACGATTTTCAAAAGAACCATTTTGCTATGCAGTGTCTTTTTACAAACAACAAGAAGACTCAAGATAACATTTGGGTCTTGGACAGCGGTTGTACGTCTCACATGACCTATCAACGAGACTTATTTAAGACGATTGAGAAAACATCCAGAAGACTATCATTCGCAACTGATGAACATAGTGCTGAGATTAAAGGAAAAGGTACCGTCTCTTTTATATCTGAAAATAGCGATGGGAAAGCCCTCACCCACCTTAAGGACACGCTGTACGTTCCCAGTCTGTGCACTAACCTATTGTCTGTCAGTAAGATGACCGATGCTGGCTGCTCTGTCCTCTTCACCAAAACTAAAGCGACAGTCAACAACTCAAAAGCTGGAATAACTCTCACTGCACTTAAACATGAAGATGGTCTTTATTACTTCAAACCAACCAAGCATGAGCGCAACAACTTGGCCAACGATAACGATGAAGAAGTTTCAACACCTACAAACAAAACAGGCTCATCAAACATCGAAGAATGGCACCGAAAACTTGGGCACATGAACGCCAAAGATATGAAACTGGCACTTAAAGAAGAAAGTTTACTTGGTTTGAACTTTGATGCTTCCGAAACCTTGGCAGACTGCGAAACCTGCGTTCAAGCAAAAATGCATCGAGTTCCTGCTCCCCGTGAGAAATTGACTCAACGAACATCCGAACGCTTAGAAATTGTCCATAGTGACGTTTGTGGTCCAATTCGTACACCCACAATAAGCGGAAACAGGTACTTTGTTACGTTCATTGACGACTACAGCCGATACAGTCGAGTCTATATGATGAAGAACAAGAATGAAGTCTTAGAAAAATTTAAAGAGTTCAAAGAGTTAGCGGAAACACAAACTGGAAACAAAATAAAGTTCTTACAAACGGATAACGGTAAAGAATATGTAAACCAAGACATGAACACTTACCTGAAACGTTGCGGAATACAGCGGAGGCTTACTGCACCCTATACCCCGCACCAAAACGGAACTGCCGAACGAAAAAACCGCACCCTCGTGGAGAAAGCGAGAGCCATGATGATTGATGCGAAGGCACCATTACATTGTTGGGGCGAAGCAGTGATGACTGCCAACTACCTATCAAACAGGAGTCCAAATAGCGCCGTACAAAATAAAACGCCTTTCGAACTATGGGTTGGAAGAAAACCATGCATTAATCATCTGTACATATTTGGCTGCAAAATTTTTGTATTAATAAAAGGCACCAACGGTCACAAATTTGCACCAAAAGCCATTCCCGGTATGTTCACAGGATACTCAGAAACATCCAAAGCTTTCAGAATCTTTCTTCCTTCGAAAAACAAAGTTATTACATCAAAGGATATTCGAGCAATGACGTCAATGTTCTATACTCAAGCCAACAAAGACAGTCCCATCGAACCTTTTAACGATGTAGAACTTCCAAGCAAACAAACATTAAATACGTCACAACAACAATCACCAAATAAACAAGTGACTATCCTGCTTGACGATGAAGAAGGAAATGACACACCATTTGACAGCGACAGTGAAACGGCTGAAGTTGTAGACAATCCGTTGCAACAAAATGTACGTCGTCCGTCCATCACCGAAGATGTTCAACAAGCGGAACCATCAAATTATGAAAGTGAATACGAATCTCTTTCCGGTTCTAACAACACAGTCGATGATGAAGAAACGGAACAAAACACTGAAGCTGAACAAAATGCCACTAATCAAACACGTACTTTGAGACACAGGTCAAATATCACAGCTCCTAAGCGATACGATGATTTTATTCTGGCTGCTGTAGAAGAAATCGAAAATCTTCACAAACCAAAAGAACCTGCGACTTTCAAAGAAGCGTTAGAATCAATTGACAAAAAAAAATGGCAAGAGGCCATGAAAAATGAGATGACATCTCTTGAGGACAACCAAACCTGGGATCTGGTTAATCTACCTAAAGGACGTAAAGCCTTACCAAGCAAATGGGTATATAAAGTAAAAATGAACCCTGATGGTTCCGTCGAGAGGATCAAGGCGCAGAGCCCAACTTCCCATACAGGCAAGCTGTGGGTGCCTTGGCATATTTATCAGTAGGCACAAGGCCTGATATCTCATATGCCGTAGGTGTCGCTTCAAGAAACCTTGGAGCACCTACAAAGGAAAATGTTATTTTAGTGAAGCGCATCTTTCGCTATTTAAAAGGCACGCAAGAGAATGGCTTGACATTCAGAAAAATGTCACCTCCACACCTAGTCTGCTACAGTGACGCAGATCTTGGGGGAGATCAGGATACTGGAAGATCAACATCTGGTATGGTGTGCTTATTTTCTGGCGCCGCTGTAAGCTGGAGAAGCCAAAAGCAGACAACTGTATCTATCTCTTCAACAGAAGCGGAGATCATAGCAGCGAGCGAGTCTGCACAAGAAATTTTATGGCTGAACAGACTCTTCAGTGACTTGACCCTAACTGAGAAACCGGTGTTACACCTGGACAATGAGTCTGCTGTCTATCTTGCACATAACCCTAAATACGAATGTCATAAGCGCACCAAACATATAAAACTGAAACACTTCTTTGTTCGAGAATGTGTTAGTAATGGAGACCTGAGCGTCAAACAAGTTCCCTCGGAAATTCAATTGGCCGATATGTTGACCAAGCCACTATTCGGGCCCAGACTCTCTGACCTAAGCTCAAGAATGGGACTGAAGAATTTATCCCAAAATTCTTAAAATCTACCGAGGATGTGAAGTATGCACTGGCCACCAAAAATGTCAATGATTGGAAGCCTAGCGACGAACTTGATTTTTGAATAAGATGATGTTTTAATGTGTTGTCACAAACATATATAAAAATTCTGTCTAACGTATTTTCTTTATTTTCTTGTACTTCCTGAACGGACCCACTCCTTAAAACTTAACAGTTATTGAAACACGTGTACAGTCAAAGTGATTTATTTGTGGCTGAATGCGTGTTGGACAAAAATCGATTTGGACGAAACGCGTGTTGGACAAAAATTGATTTGGACGAAACGCGTGTTGGACAAAAATCTATTTGGACGAAACGCGAGTTGGACAAAAATCTATTTGGACGAAACGCGTGTTGGACAAAAATCTATTTGGACGAAACGCGTGTTGTACAAAAATCTATTTGGACGAAACGCGAGTTGGACAAAAATCTATTTGGACGAAACGCGTGTTGGACAAAAATCTATTTGGACGAAAGGCGTGTTAGACGAAATGCATGCTGGACGAAACGCGTGTTGGACATACTGCGTATTGGACGAAACGAGTCAGTAAATTCCATTTGGACGAATCGCATGTTGGACCAACAGCTATCAAATCACCTACTCAGGCTGCAGTACTGGTATTCCAAAAACTAAAGAAGTATAGTGTACATGTTCTTGAATAATGTTATTACCTTGTGAGGTGTTTGCTATCCTCGTGGACGGCCATCTCGGAGCTCTTGAACTCGTTGAGCTCGCGCCGGATGGCGGCCTTGTCGCGCGGCGTCAGCCGCGTCCACGGCTTGTCCGCGCGCCGGTCGTAATCGTGCGCCTAATAAACATAATACACTCTAAGAAGAAAAAAAGGGAAAGCTCATTGAGCAAAACACCAGGAAAACGTGAGATTAAGTATATTGAGCAAGGAAACTGTGTTACAAACTCACAGGATTCCTTATCTTATAGAACGCTGGTTATTTATTAGTTGATTGTCGATCCTATAAATTAAGATTCAAATAAGAAAATCGATAACGGGTATCATCATGGTACCAGTTGCTAAGAACATTTAAGTTACCCGCGATGCAACGTCCAACGTTGTACTGGAAAATGTTTTTGTTTTTGGCGAACAGCCGGACATGTCCGCTTTCTTTATCAGTGAAGCATCTGCCACGGCAGTAACTTGTATTTAAATTAGGTATAATTTGTGTCACAGTGACACATATTATGAGCGTGCATTGCCCAGGCTACGCCCGAACGACCACATCGCGAGCAAACTATAAAACGCGTTCTATCGAGTTTTAAAGTACACGTATCTGTTTGTTATACTAAATAACATTTTGAAGGTCTGTTTAGAACAAACTCTTATTTATTTATATTTCATGAGTTATTAATTCTATTTCGAAATGCGTCGACACATTTACTCATACTTTAAATGCTGTGACTAATCGCTAGACTTTATGTTGTTATTATTATTAATAACACAATAAAAATCATACTTGACTCAATTATGCATGAAAAAAAAACTGGTTTGCTAGTATTGCGAATTGAAAAAAAAAAAAAAACAAATTAGCGCCAGGATTAAAAGTACAATAGGCATGACATACAATGTTTTTGAGGGAGTATATAGATCCTATTTTTTTATTGGGATCAACTGTATAGCCCACTAGGATGTTTTTCAGCCCACGATATATTGCTGATTTTAGTGGCTCATTTATTTTACTGGTATCGACACATTTTTGACGTTGTATAACTGACGTTGAAAGTCGGTGAATGTCACTGATGTAAACAAAGAGGAAACAGCACTAAACATTCGGCACATTTTAAGTAATTTATACATTCATTCATAATTTAAGAGCTTCGCTCTTGTCGGTGGAGTAATCGCCACTCTTCCCTATTTCTTGATAGTGTTTTGGTCTCCTGATACGACATAGTGCCCACTTTCTCTTTCACTTGACTAAAAAACGTAATTCTTGGTCGGAAAAGACGGGACAAGAAAATTTGGACGGGAAAAGAGGCAGAGGAAGACCAAGAATTTATACATAATAAAGCTAAATCTATCCACAGTGATGAAAGACAAGTTTTTTTCAAAAGGATTCATTAAGTATCTCGCAAGGAGAAGGAAGGATTCAGCAGCATTTCGGTAAACAATATTTTGAATTTGGTTAATGACAAATCCTTCACAAATCGCTATTGAAGTTTAATAATGCAAACATATGACGTATGATGATCATCATTGCCATATGAAAGCTGTTTGTAGCGCCACCATCCCTGTATTAGTTAAAGTGCCTTTATTTTTTTTGTTCATTTCATGACATATTGACCAATTTTTATCATACATACATGTCTAGAATTTCACATCAGTCATCATCACTATAAACCCAATAGACATCATTTCAGGAAAGAGTTTACAATGTTACATTTTCCTCGATATTTGAGGATGAGGCTGATTTGTCAAAACCATCATACGCATGCTATATTGGCTCACCGAAATCACGCAGTTTTTACGAGTCAAACTATAATGATTCTGAAATGGTTAGTTCTTGTAAGCGTCTATCATTTATGAACGTCGAACGATCTAATAATCTGATTATTGATCTGATTTTATGTCAGTCATGCATGGCGAAAACGTGTCATACCTGTGTAACCTCGATGTAGTCACTGAAACGTATAATCTTCTTCTCTTTGAGCTCGTCGACGGTGGGTCGGAAGCTAAGTTTGCGAAGAAGATACCGTTTCTTTTCCTCTTTCTGTTTCTTTTCTTCGGCAGGTGATTGACCTGTAGAAAAGAAATGTATTACTCCAAATGAACAAAAACTTGATCACTGAAATCGTATCAACTCGAAACGGCCATACTAGATTGAGATGACGAAGTTACTAGAGCATGTCGGGACATATTGTAATAATGGGAAATAGACCAACGGTACTACCACAACGTCACTGTTCTTATTATTTAGCACTCAAAATGTTTTGGCAGGCATTATAGGTTCGCGTTTTCTGGAACATTTGAATTAATGTTTGTTGATCAACAATGTCTTTAAATAGTATATTCCAGATGGTTAATAAGTCAAATTGTTCCGCTCCACAAGTAAACAGACTCATTCACAGCGGAAATGTATCAACTCTATTTATTCGAGCATAACGAATGAGTTCGTTTCTTACGCATGACTACTAAAAATCCTGTTGTTTTGAGTTTCGGTGTGGCATAATAATGTTCACGTTCTGCGAGTAAACAAAACACTTGTTCACAATTTATTACACAAAGATGAGGCTTATTCTCTAGAGTGAACAAGGAACTTTACTTCGACGGTTTTTGGCTGTACCCCTCCCGGTACCTCTAGCGCGTAGAACGATGCATGAGACAGGCATGGGAGAATCACGTGTTTCTGTAATGAGTAGGCTTAGGACTTTTCACTGCTCGCCGTGGTTGTCTAATCCATGGTGTCGTCATATGATAAAAAAAAATATTCAAAGTCTAAAAATTAAATGTTTTATTAAATGTCGTAATTTATGTTGTTACATTTTTAATGGGCACGTTGTAATAGTTTGCAATTAATTTTATTTTTTTATCATATGACGACTCCATGGATTGGACAACCAGGGAGAGCAGTGAAAAGTCCCAAGCCTAGTAATGAGTAAGTAGGGTCTCACTTTTGAGTATATTCCTCTCGACGAGCTCCTCTGCGGTTGGGCGCATGGACAGGCGGCGGATGAGGCGCGCGCCGATCGCCTCCCACGACTCCTGCCGCTCGTGGTCGCTCTGCACCACCAGGATGTTCCTGCGCACGAACGGTAAACACTTCATCCAGCTGAGTATGTACACTCCGGTGACATAAGACCGGCGTCGGCAACAATTAGTTCGCCTGACGTAACGCGACTTGACGTTGAGATTTATCCGCTCCGATTGCGTCCGAGCGCTAGCGACCGAGCGGCAAAATAAAATTTGCGAAGCTCGCGACGCGCCGGGAATGTTTTCATAACGTCCGATTAACGCGAAATCTTGGCAGAGGCCCAAATCTCCTAGTTCAGGGTAACCTTAATTAATAGCCTGTCATTAGGTTAGCTTATGTCGGATTGATGATCGTTATTTTACCTTTTTTAGCGCATCGTTAGTTTTATTATAAACCGTGCTAGATTTAATCCGCAATGTCCTGTAATAGCGGCGGTCGTTTTGTAGCGCTGGGATATCAATGCCAGTGCCAAGAGCGCGATCAAAGAAACAGGAAGAAATAAAAGATTGATAACAATGAGTTGGCCTGACGATGCATACGAAAATAAACACGCCCAGGCATGGATCGCCGATCTGCGAGATCGTCGCGTCAGCTGTGCACTTTACTACAGTACGGTCAGCATCAAACGTAGCTGACAATTTTACAACTTCAACTAGCGTATGTCAAATTACATACTAAAATTGCTGACTGTAACTACTACGTGGCTATTCCTTATTATCTCTATATAAATACCCTATTGCGACCAGAATGAAAGAAAATTCTCTCCCGACAACTACAATGAACAACACTGCAGCCTACTTGTTGTTACAAGCGCTATTTACGTAATACGTAAATAGCGCTCTCGATGCTGTTTTAGCTTGTATATTTTTAACACTGGATGCCCCTTAGTATCAGGCACAAGAAATACAAAAATTGATGTCGATAAGTGTAAAACCCACTAGATTCCCGCTGAGGCTCTTTTTTAGGGTTCCGTACCCAAAGGGTAAAAACGGGACCCTATTACTGAGACTTCGCTGTCCGTCCGTCCGTCTGTCACCAGGCTGTATCTCAACAACGGTGATAGCTAGACAGTTGAAATTTTCACAGATGATGTATTTCTATTGCCGCTATAACAAAAAAATTGTTATAGATTATATATGTATAGGTACGGAACCCTTCATGCGCGAGTCGGGCTCGCACTTGCCCAATTTTTCTTTTCCATACAAGTTTAGTACCCCTACGCCAGGCCATACTGCTCACGGATCTACTCCGCTGTTCTGATGGTCGCGCGTCCTACGTTTTCTACGTCTTGATCCGAGCATTTATGGATTGTTCATAGTAGTTTATGCAACTGTTACATAATAAGAATGCGACTCGTGTGATCCTATTATGAAACTCGATTTCGGCTCGCGTCATAAAACCACACCCGAATTTTAAGACCCAATTATGTCCAGTTGCACAACACTACTTTATCAACACCCATATTCATCATCATTATCATAGATTTTATTTTATATACATATGATGTATTCGGTACCGCCAGTCAGCCCGCGAAGCTGGAGAATAAAAGGCGTGACCTCGCGCCGGGGGGGTATCCTCACCTTAAGACTGCACCGAGCGAAATGTGAAAAAATAGGCAGTTGCCGTTAAGTAGATAACGTCAACACTTATTGTTTAATCCATTTCTAAACTATATATTTAGCATTTCCAAGAATGTGTTAACAACTTCTCCGTGGAAAAAATATAAGATTATTAATATTTTACCCTAGAGAACTAAGTAAAGTTGGACGAAAATTGTAAAATCGTAAGCAAGTGTTAAGTGTTTTTTTATACTTTAACAATGGAAATCTATTCTGATTTTCAGTTCAAAAAAAAGATGAATGTTCACATTACAATTTGTCCGCATCAAATATTTCAATTATTGTTTGGTATTAAAGGTCCAGATTTATCAAAAAGAGCTTTTAATTCTCCATACATTTTTACTATGGCGGCCGCGCGCCGATTTAAATACGCATTCCCCGCGCTCTATGGTTCAGTCGCAAACGCTCGGCGCCCTCTTAACACTATCATATTTGATACTGTTAAGTTAACACTATCATATTTGATACTGTTAACACTATCATATTTGATACTGGTAACACTATCATATTTGATACTGTTAAGGTGGTTGTCACGCGGGGGATATGGTACTGTATGGTATGAAATTACATCTTTCATTTTGGTCGCTGCCAAGTAATGTAGGTTTTCTGTAGAATCGGAAATTATTACAGTAATTTAACAATATGAGTGTAGATAACCAGTTTGATAGAAAATAGTAAAAACAAAGTATTACCTATTGATGAGTTCTTGTCGATCGGGGCGCAGCGCGAGCTTGATGTTGAGGCTCTCCTTGCGCGCGAGCTTGGCGGCGACGCGGTCGGAGTCGCTGGCGTGGTCCTCGCGGAACTCGGCCGCGCCCTCCCAGGGCCGCGCGTTCTCCTTGTTCTCCACGGCGCTGCCCACCCGCACCGGCCGGCTGCTGTCCACCCCAACCATACCACATTATTACATATGCTAACGATTCCTATTTCAAGTCCTAGCTACTATTATTACTACTACTATTATTTTCTCAATAATAACAGCAATGCTCAGAAAATATTATTTTTCATTAGTTGTAACCTTAAAAATACGCCACTCATGTTCACCCTGACATAAAAACTCAAAATTGAGTGCCTACGAGTGTATCGTATAGTTATATGGGTGTTAAGACAGCAATTTTACTCCCGTATCGTTTATTTACTTGAACAAAAGTCATTAAACGTCCAGGTAAATAATAACTCGTATTTGTGTGCGTCTTAAACTTAAATCCTTCCAATATAGAGCCATTGATAAATGAATGACAACTTGTCTTCAACGTTATTATTACAAAATAACGAGTTGAAGAAGTTTATCCTCACGCACATAACAGCTACATTTCCGCGCATGAATGAAAAAGCATCTCAAATATCAACAAGAATGACTGAACAGATACAACGGAAGTCCGTGACGTCATAATCATAAAATCGGCCGGATACGCGCGAATGCGTTATTTTTTTAATGAATTGAATGACGCGTGGATGCGCCGGTGTGTTATGTGTGTGACGTCATTCGTGTCTGATGTTGCGATCTTAACATTGGTTGGCGTGGGCATCCGGTGCATGTACGCAGCAATAGGGCGGCTTTTAATAGCATCCGTACATCATAAATTGCACTTGACCACAATGATATATATACAAGTTATTACGGTTTTGTTTAAGATTTTACGACAAATATTGTATCTAATAAATTATCATCTAATTATTTGACGAGTAAAGCATTAAAACAACGTATAAATGAAAACGGACACGGATGCTATAAGCAAAATCAAAGTATTAACTTTTATTATTTTATCAAAGCAATGAAATGTAAACATGGACTAAAATATGAAATATATATATAGTCACGTTGTATTTTTTTACAATTCCGTAATTTAAATCTATTCTATAAACTAAAGACTAAATCTAAAGGAGACATAAACATGCAACACATAACAAAACCATAACATGGATTGCGGGAAATGAATGCCATCTATTAAATATACACTGACACCGAGTTAACGCGATCAATTATGATAACAATATCATAAATCGTAATCGTATCGTGTTAATGATTGAATGTGATAATATTCACGAGTGGAAGTAATTAGTAGATATGTGGGAAGCATGACATCACTGGCGCGTGTATTGTTAATCGCCTTTTCACACTGGATACGTTCTGGGTCCTGCGATCCGATCACAAATTGAGAAACAAATTAGTGACAGGACTACAACGGGCCTATGACGGTCACGTTAATCACGGCATAAATAGATGACAAGTATCTGTCACTGTCTGACACGTATAATGCGAAAGTGACGGATGCCTAGTATTCTTCTATCACGTGATTTACTCAACTATCATGGACCTACTGGTTGAGCGTATGTAATGCGATATAGCCAGAAAGGAGGTGGAAGGAGTCGTGCTTAGAGAGCATTCGTCACGACAGATGTAAAAGATGACAGTGAGCTGAGGGTGCAATGCACGATGCATGGCCGTCCGAAGGCCTCTGGCCGTGCCGACAACACTGACATAGCTTTGACAATTACCAAAATCGGGTCCTCGGTTTGGGCGGCGGCCGTCTGCCCGGAGCATGGTGGAAACAAACAATTTCACAATCACGCCCAAATACATAATGTTAGTATCACACGATTATCGCATGAACTTGAATACATTTTAACCTTGGTCGCATAAATGGTTTTTTGATTATGTAGAACATGTTTGGATAAATTGCATATAAGAAGATATGTTCCAAGTGTTGAAAAATGTATCTGAGAAGATTTAGGAAGACCAGCAGACGATAATAACTAGGACCAAATATTATTATTTTGTTTAGAATTGTTATCCACAATGCATTCAAGTATGCTTTCGTTAAATACCACATAAAATAAAATAACATACATGTGTAAATATAAACTTATTTTCAGTAACGTGTTCCTACAAAAGATTAGATCCAGTCGAACTAAAGAAGAGCCAGTATTTGATAACTTTAAAGTCTTTGGTATTTGCTGCAGGCGGCAACAAATACTAAAACAAAATATCATTAGAGTATTTATATAAATATGATCTACCTTGGAAATATGCAAACTAAACTAAAATTGTGGTAACTGAAACTATAAGCAGACATTGTATAGGGATTCTAGTTTTGATTTTATTTAGCCCCAACAGAACCCAAAACTTCAAAATCATCAAAATTGAATCTTTAATTTGACCAGATCACTAGACATAACAGTCAACAGTTCGACGTAAGGTAATTTAGTGTAAGTTTTAAGGTAATAAAGGTCCTCACATGACTGTATACGCTGGATCAGTAACTGCAGGAAAAGTATGTCATGTATGTTTGTAGAAGTAACTTAACTTACCCTGGCGCACGGGAGTATATGTGCAGAAAGCTTGTATAGATACGAGGATTGCGTGCAACAAGGAAGTCGGTGACCATGTCCTCACACAAATCTGAGTTGTGTATTTACAAGCATACTAATGTGAAGTGCCGCTCGCCAAGATGAGTTGAAGTAACTGTATTGCATAAAGGCCCCCATACATGACCAGGTTTACCTTCAGTTCCATCTGATCGGACTTAAATCCGTACCGTGTATGAATGAAACGGCCTTAAGGTCACCACGCTTTACGGCGGCCGGGTGGACTGAAGCGATTCAATTACATCGGCCTGATCAGTTTTGCCTTCCCATGTATGGGGGCCTTAACATATACTTTTCTCTGCAGATACATCGGGTAATCAACAGGGGCTAAGTTCGACGATTTTAATAACCAGGGATAGGATATTCGGCTGCTTTATTTCATATACCTATATTTCAGCGTCGGGGTCGATGTTGAGATGCATGGAGGCGAACTAACAATAGTTTTAATATTGTAATTACCTATTCACTTTAGAAAACCTGTATATTTTGATCAGTGTCTGAATGAACAAAAGTACCTACTGGCTAATTAACTATCATTTTAATTTATACTTAGGATAAAAAAATATTCGCCATCGGTTTTGTTCGTATATTTCGTTGGTTGAATCAATTGCACGTAAATTAAATAACACAGTAGATCTATTGAAATCGAGATCTATTGAAAAAGCCTTCAAATAGTTCATTTGACGTAAACAGTATGTTGGCCTAAAATCCCAGGATGAATAAAATATAATCAAATCGAGTTCGTCTTCATAAAAAATGGAGCATGAGCATCTGAATATCCAAATTTCCAGCTTTAACGATATGCTATTTAGTTTTTAAAGACAGATTTCCGACTTATATACAAGCTACTTACCTTTAAAATGAAAACTTGGCAATACCATCTAATGCAGCTCGAAAAATCGATATGTATTGGCCTAATACATGGCCGTGATAAAGCTAATTTGAAAGGAAACTTGCAAATAGTTAGTTGTCCATAATATGCTCGATACATGGCTCATATGGCTTTAAGTCATCGAATTAAGCCCCTGAGATTAGCCCAATGTTCGCACCTATCATTGGTATAGTAGTTGTTGGAAAGTATACTGACTTGAAGCTGGCATGGTGGTGGTCCTGGCGGGGCGCCAGCGGCGTGGCGAGCGGCGTGGCGGCGGGCGAGGCCTGCGCGGGCCGCTTCTTCAGCGCCGACTTGAGAGGGACCGCGTTGAAGCTGGGCTCCTTCGGCGGGATCTCTTCCACCCGCGACGTGTCCGCGCCTATGGTCAGCTGCTCCTCCTCCTCGTCTTGGTCATCGTCGTCTTCGGCTATAATTAAAACGTTTTTTATTTGTAGGTACGTTGTAACTACTTATGTTCAACCTACCGAATACTAGGTCTAAAATTATTAAATTATCAAACTATAAAAGGCCCGAATAAGTCTTTATCCTCGCAAATGCTTTTGAAAACTGACCATCTATATATTAAAATTCTTAGCAGCATACATAGCATTAGCGGAAAACGGGACAATGCTTCGTTTAATATAAGAAAAAAATATTTCTCGTAGTTAGTAGGTTATCATCGGATAATATCCTGTTCTTCTATTTGATCGGGTTGGTGACTGTGTCGTGTAGTTACTTTTCTAGAGGTTTGGGACCCTTTCCAGCGTACTACACACGTTGCATATATCATGATCTTGATCATATAGAGGCATATACATTACATATATAAGTATTTTGTCGAGCGTTTACTTGCTTCAGCAAAAGAACCGTCATTTATTAATTATTACTACTAATAGTCGGTAACTGCACCGCTAAAATGTAATTGGTCTAGATATTAATTTATCAGGTGAATTATCACTCCCGCAGTGTCATATTAATTAGCTGTCTAGACAGATGCTTAGATCTCACGTCTTAGAATGTCAATCATTATTAGAACTAAGTAAAATTACTTAAAATAGTAACGCCTACTATAGCCTCGGGGTGATTCGTAATTAAGGGATGAAGCTATTTATTTATTCAATTTTTCAAGGCTTTTGTTCATACTGACTGTATTCACTGTGTATTGTTGTATTTTAATTCATATACAACAACAAAGCCAGAAATCTATCAAGGACACTAACTGTTTTGGGGCATCCAGTAATGACGTACGTCACAAGTTTACATTGATATTGTGACCTCCACTGTCTTTGTCACTAGTGGTCACAAAATAAACATAGAACCTAATGGTTTGACGTCACATGTTTAAACTACACTTACCTAAATATCGTAATTTTTTCTCTGATGCCAAGTGCCGAGACCCCGTTCTATTATTTTTTCCTAAAGCTAGGTTTAAATAGACTACGACACTTAGTCAGACTCTCGAGTGCCTGTGTGTCTTTGCGGGAACGAAATAAATGTCGTAGACTATTAGGGCGTTAAAACATGTTTAATTGTTTAGAGTTAATCAACAGTTTAAAAGAAAAAACGAGAGCTCCAGCTTACTTACAGTCTGAATGTGCATGCTGCGCTAACGCGTGCTGGTGTTGGTGTTGGTGTTGGTGGGGGTGGTGGTGGCGCGTGGGGCTCGGCGAGCTGAACATGGGCGGCGGCGGGATGGGCCCGATCTCGGATAGCGCGATCGGCGGCTCCGGCAGCTCCGATAGCACCAACTGCTCCTCGCCGCCCGGCTCTCCGTAGCCGCCTACTGGAATGAAAGTAACAGAATTACGACTAAAACAAGAGTTTTTATGCGATGCGCCGAGTCACTGAAAGGCAACATAGAGATACAAACTGTGAACTTTAAAAATAGTCCTAATAAGAAGACATCTAGAGTTTACTGGAGCTTGTAATTCCTGTATTAGCCACAATCAGTCAATCATGCTAACGTCTATTCGTGAAATTCTTAGTCTCTTCTCTATGGGCCAAGAAGAACTTGACCTAAAAATTCTTAATTTGTTTGTGGTGACAGCGTTAAAATAAAGTATGTTCAAGTGGGCTGTGCTCTTCTATACAATATGAATATTACATTTCAAGTTAATGTAGATAGTAGATACCACCTAATTTCATTTCATTCCATCAAAAAAAGAATTACAATTGTAGTCACATTTTAGGACGAACAGTTAACATCATACAATCATGTGTCATGTTTATATGTATGTATCACGATGATGACCTAATGTCCTATACATACATATGTCAATGGCGGTCGTTATACATGCGATGTTCTGTTATTTTCAGTTACTTTGCTACTAAAAGTCGAAGTCTTGTGCTGCTAGAAACGAGTAAACAGAGCAGTAAAAGCGTAATTCCACCCGAGTGCCACTTTAAGGAACTGTGGGTTGTTGGTGTTATTAACAATGAGTTTATTACAGTGTTGGGCAGCGATTCTATTGTCGCCTGCACCTTTTACTACACTAACGCGCTTTATAAAAATGTGTACACTTTGTATGGAATGCCTATACGAGGTACCCGTTTTCAATGTTCGCGATTGTACTTTTTAGTTAATTACGTCAAAAGGTGTTGCTTTTAGCAATCCAGTGCCGCAAATTCCATGCACTTCGCAAAGGCATACTCACCCTCGGGTAAGTTTGGAAGAGAGCCAAACAGGGCCGAGGCCACCTGAATATTTACAACATTTTAGGATATTAGAGTATGAACTAGCTGATTGAGTGTCAAAACAAACTGGACTGGGTTTTATTGAATTTACCAAATTGAATTAGGTCGTGCATGTGGAATGAAACACTCCGTTATGTTTAATTATAACAAACAATTGAGCCTTTGATCATTCTCTGATGTCCTCATATACATTTGTGACCGAATGTTGTAACTGGACCAATCCCACTACGTATTACGCCACGATTTTTGGCTAACAATGAGTGCACATCCGTCTGCCCAGATTAGTGAATCACACGAACATTGTCTGGCAATTATTAGATAATGGTTCTTTTTTGTGTCCCCGGTATTGAATGGCAGTTTCCATGTCGTCATTAAAGATAATATACCTATGGAGAGCAGAATACAAAAGGAATGTGGGCAAAGAGCCGATATACTGACGTGTACTTAAAGATAAGAGGAGTAGGGCGTCGGGAATGCGTAGATTAAATGTGGTCTCTGGAAATCTACAAGTTTTCTAATACGAGTACAAACCAGGTCCTGTAATAGATGAGGCTTATGTGTATGAAAAGATATATAATTACTAACCTACGTCTCCTTGATAACATATCCGCCGCGTGTGCTTGCCCGCTGTTAAGGAGTTCGGACGCTCGGGCCTCATCAGCTCGCCACCATTTTCCAATTTGTCTTTCTTTGGTTCTGAAAAGAAGAGAAATAAGGATTAGGAATGGTGGCGATAATCAACGTATTTTGTTCACGGCACAGATGTTTTGCTCTCGTGATCTCTTCTAAAGTAAACGAGCAAAAATGGATGAATAACAAACGCAGGGCTTAAGAAAATATTTTTACCTAAATTGCTTCTTCCCGAACCCAACCGTAAATTTTATATCGATACTTTATCTCGATCGTAACTAAAGAGAATCGTAGAATACAAAAGATCGATTGGTTTACGACGCTTTTATGTGTATACTGTGATCTTCGCTAAAAGCTCGTTTTTACGGTCCGTCGCGCAGTCGTTATGGGAGGCAATCGCGGTCAAGGGTCAGAGGGGGCAAGTCGTGGCAAAGGACGTGTGTTATGTAGGTATAAGTTGAGTTATGTAACACTGGAAGTAACAGATGTGACGTGACATGGAGGTGGATATAGTTGGTGCTAATAATAGGACACTGACGGTCGCGATAGCAGCACGCGCTTCCATTCACCGCGCCGCGTCCTTGGCCGCGCTATGGGAACATAATTGACGCATCCCGCGACACAAAATTAACCTACAGACGGAGAACAAATAATTGCGCGCCTATACGTCGCCTACGCGAAAAAGAAACTATGATTGATTCTCTAATTATATTTGGTACTCACACGATCCATCATCCGCGTTGCCTTGGCCCACTTTGTGAGAATATTTAGTAAACACAGCTTCGTTATTAAGATTTGATAGTGAGTGATAATATCTTGGTGCAAGCTTTTGCCACTTTTTTCAGATGGCATAGTTCCAAATGCACAAACAATTGAGATACAACTTCTCGTTATCGTTATCACTGTTATCAGCCATCAAAATGTATTTTTGAGAAGCCTAAAATACCTATTTCCGAAAATATATACAGTAGCGTGCAAACCATGTTTTTTCCTGAAAATATAGAATCATTTTGTTTGATGTGGAATCGGCCTGCAATGGTTAAATGCTTCTAATAATTATGTAGATTCGAGGGATAAGTTCGCCTTTATACATGCTTATTATTTTTAAATTTATTTGATTTCATACTTCGCAAATATAATTCAGTAATTATTTATCATCTTAGCTGTGTTTTTTACAATGTACTAGGAGCTAGAATACAAAAGTATAATTCTAGCAAAATTCTACGGAAACCATGACTTTTTAACCGACTTCAAAAAAGGAGGGGGTTCTCAACAAGGTTGTATTTTTTTTAATGTTTGTTACCTCAGAACTCCGTCATTTATGTGTCGATTTGGAAAATTCTTTTTAGGTTCATAAATAGACATCTCAAGGTTGGTCCCATAAAATTTTGGTGAAGATCTGATGACGAGATCCATGAGGAATCGAAGGAATTCCTGAAATTTTATAGGCACTCATAATGTTTTTCATATATTTTCTAAAACTATTTAAGTATTTGCATATGGTAGTCATCTTCTTCCAATGCTGAGCTGATGATGGAAGGTACAACTCCTTAACGGTAAGGATTCAGGAGATAATTCAAACGAGATTCATGCCTTGAAGACCTCCCCAATCATCCCGCCATAAGTATTTTAATTGATACACTAAAAAGCAAAAAAAAAAAACAACAAAGAAAGAACCGACTTCAATAAAACTAAAAAGCCAAAAATAACCCGTTCAAGTACAGATTACATTTGTCCCACCCTTTGAAGTCGGTGCCAAACCTCACGTAAACTGTAATATATAAATTTATTAAATATAATAATTGAGGAGTTTCGGTGAGAAAAACTAAGAAGCGTACACTCAATACACACAGAAGCTTTCGCTTTTATTATAATATTGATGAGAAACCCTTAATTTCATTATGTATAACCATATATTATGTAACATATTTTTTGACCATCTTTTTGAATTTTTTAGTTAAACAGTTTTTGTGACTATTTTTTACGGCACCGAGGTTTGTTCCTGGGTTTCATTTTTATTTATTTTGCGACTTTAAAGGTGAAATGTAGGTAAACCGAAACTAACTGAATGACAAATAAAATAAATACCTAAAAAATAACATTTAAATCAAACTTGACGATCCTACAAATAATCCGACGTTAAGTTTGTGAAATTGTTTGGGTGTTTGTTTGTTACTCAATAATCGTAAACCATCGAACATAATTCGATACATCTTGACTTGAGACACAAACAGATTGTGGATTGTTATGGGTTAAAACATTTTAGGTACTCAATTTCCCTCTAACGCGGGCAAAGCCACGGCTAAATCTTGTTAACAACATTTAAATTACACGCAGCCTTCGATTACTCCGGGGTAATCAAAGCTATTTTGACACCAATTATGTATCATGATCATAATGTATAATATTGTTTATCCGCTTTTTGTATGTAAGTTGTCAAATAAAATAAATAATCTGAACGACTTTGAAGGAATCTACGGCAGGACTACTGGAACAATTAAAAGGTCTTCGTTTCGTAAAATTAAGTACGCCATTTTTTTTTTTATTATAAATATCGGACAAACTCACACAAATCAATCTAGTCCCACAGTAAGCTCTAGTAGTAGGCTTGTGTTATGGACACTAGACGACGATAAACATACTTACATAGATAAATACATACTTAAATACAAATAACATCCATGACCCAGGCATAAATATTCGAGCTCATCACACAAATATTTGCCCTGGCCGGGATTCGAACCCAGGACCGCCGGCTCAGTAGGCAGTTGCTTAACCACTGCGCCAGCCGCGTCGCCATTGAAACTTTTCAAGCTACAATTCAGTTAGTCATCAATAGGAAGAAGGCTCCACTCCAAGATAAACAAGTGGAAATGGCGGGGCTGTTATTTTATGGCTTTCAATATCAATACCGTCCGGGGCTGTTGACATACAATAACTCTCAATCGCATTGTGTAAGCGTTAAGTTATTCGACAAGGACGCCGGTGTTTATTCAACAGGCAGGCTCGAGGTTGCCCCCCACTAGAGGGGGATGGTTGATGCGCGAGCGCGCTGGCTGTACGACAGAATGCCTCGTGGGCCCGGACGCGCCGATCAATGTCGCCGCCCTTGGCCGAGCACCCTGACTGTTCCGAGGACGTCGCTCGCTGCAATGTTACATAACCACAACACCCCTTACCCGTACGTGTGACTTTTGAAGGACCTCTGCGGTTTCAAGGTTTTCTGCGTTTGGCAATCTATCTATATATCGCGGAAAAAACCCTAATCCATTTCGTGTTTGCTAATGTAATATTTACTGTCATAATACGTCATAGCGTCGTCTCCGAGGTATAAAGTAAAAACGTTTTGTTTACCACAAACATTGTTTTAGTAGCGTCGATTGCATAATTTTAGTAAGGAGTCAGTCGCAAGAGTGATGGATGATGTGATTATGCAGAAATGCGGACGGACGGCGTCAAGGACCTGCTAGCACCGGTGGTCCAGTAATAGCTGCAATGTCAAGAGTACGCTAGGAATGTTTCCCGCACGCTCGCATTCCTCTCGCATCAAGCGTGAACTCGAACCAGCAGCTCGTTAAAAATACATTTACTGTGACAAATGCAGAAAACATCAATGACGTGACATTTCGAGCATGTCTTCTTAATAAACACTCTAATTTGATGGCGAAAACAGTATTCTGGAATCGTGAGGCGCGCTTCAGATATTCAGTTCACGGCTACATTTGGAATCTTGCCATAAATGAAATGAAATGTGTACGGAACCCGCCTATAGCGCATCAGGACGACGAAATAAGAAAGATAGAGTTAACTGGCAGGATAAAAAAAACGGGTGTGTAATGATCGATATAAAAATAAATGGTATAAGTATGTTGGATATAACAACATTTGATATAATTTCATATGGTATAATGACTCATTTGATATAATAAACGTTTGGTATAATTTTAAAATATCTATTTTTATTTCGTATACTTATAATTTGGTATAACACTTATTTCCTATAACCATCATATGGTATAATGTTCATTTGGTATAACAACATTTGGTATAATTTCATTTGGTATAATTTCATATGGTATAATTTCAAATTAATAATATGGTATAATTTAATTTACCTAACCTATTTTTCTGGTAGCAGTCCATTTTTTCTGGGGGATGCAGTTCAAACCTTTTTTTTTCCTGTTTTTTTCCTTTTTTTTCTATCCTAACCTAACCTACGTTTCTAATTGAACTTTTGGTTTGTTTTTTTTTTAATGCTTCGCCCCCCTCCCCCCTATTTCTCTATACCCTATACGTTATGCCATTTGAACGTTAGATAAAATAAACGTTATACCATAAATTCATTAGAAGAAATATGCATTATACTTAAAGAATGTTATATTAAATGTTATTCGATAAAATGATCAGTATATGAAACAATAATTATATCAAATGTTGATATATTAAGTGTTGTTATATGATTCAAAAATTATATCAAATGAGCGTTATACCGACTGAAATTATATCAAAAGTTGTTATAGCCATCGTTACGCACCCTAACAAAAACCTATTACGTATTCCATACTATTACACTTACAAGATTTACAGCGCCTCTGGGGAAATTAAAGACCATGTTACTGATCATGAATTTATGACGCGTCTAGTCGGATATGGACAACCTAGAAATGATAAACCCAAATATGGTATTTGGTGATAATGACAGGTTAAATTAACTGCAGCATGAGATTTCATAAGCCATCCGTTAGTGTGATGATAACAATTGCATGTAACGCCAGAACACAACACTCTCTAATGAATCTGTCTCCGTTTTAGAGAGGTTTTATTTACTTTAAGTAAATAGTTTAAAATGCAAAATCTTGTATACGCCCATTACACTATGTACCAAATACCTCGGCAGTTCAACATTTCTGGAAAAAGCAATGAACATTTTTCAGGCGAAAGATAAATTGGTGAAATGGATTAAATTGGGTCGCATTAACACGAGACGTGAGTGATTCTTTCCCGAGAGTGGCGTGGATAAGAAACATTCGCGACAGTGACACAACTCGCGCCACGTGGGCGGGCGACGACGCCCGGTAAACTAGCGTCACAGTGGATTATGTTACTTACGTCAATGTTCATTATGCTACGAAATTACGACGCCAACTAATAGAGCTGCTAATCGCAATAAACTTGTCCCACTCGTACACCGATCAAGTAATCAATACTATTGTTTACCAAATCTGGTAACGGTCTTAATGAGAATTTCACTCGTTGAACTCGTTTTATTGCATTTCAAATCAAAACAATACCGTACTACTAGTTAAAAATAGCGCTAGCCAATTGTGTACCTAGGGTACATAGCGTGACTCAGTACCACGTCGCACCATCTAATTTTAAAACGACCGATATTCTAAAAGAGCTATAACTCAATCAGTACCGACCTAATTATTGGACGTATATTCGGAAATCTAAATGCGCACATTCAGAAAAGACGTCAGTTCCCAAAGACTCAAGTGTTTTATACTATTCGTAATATTCCGTAAATAGCGTAGAATTAAGTCTTAATGTTATCATTCAAAACCGTTTAATAGCATCTGCATACCAAAGCCCAACTTTCAACTCCACTTCACTTGGCATTGGTAACGAGGAAATAAATTGTACGTTCTTTTAAAGAGATTTCTTTTAGTAGACGCTGGAATAATTGAGGGACAGCTGTTTCATTCCCATTGTTCTGGTAAACGAATTAGTTTTTCTCTTTAGCGAGATGCGGTTGGATTTCCGAGATCAGCCGGTGCGGAAGAGAGACGCGACGGGTCAAGGGCGGCACGCGGCCGCGACCGCCCGTTCTCTGCCGGAGGAAGGCCTTTTCATCCGAACCCGAACTCCACGCTCAAAGTATTTCAGCATTTTCAGCCTTGTGTGACGAAGGACAAACGGGCTGGGAAACAACGCGACCTCTAACGATAGGCTGAATTCCCGTCGCGTTTGAAATATTACTCTATGTGTTTTGGGTTGCAAATGTTGCGGTATTATGAGGGTAACATTGTTATAGCACGAGTTCGTGCCTCTATTAAGACTAATGCTTATATAATTTAATCACACATTTAGGTATGAATATTCATACACTCATTAGGTTTGAATTCTTACAGTTAAGAATTAAATCATGTATTTGTATAGTTCAACATCTCTCTGAATTATGAGGCTTGTTTATTACCGACAGTTGCTGCAGAGGGTTATTCTTCGTATTTCTGTACACGAATAAACATACAGTATTGCAGAACAAAGGCGCAGACCTAAGCATACTGAGAATAATGCGCATAGTGTATATGATTTCGTATTTAAGCAGAGCTACTGAAAGCGTGCACGCTCGAACATAAAATTTCCACTCGGAAATAAAGCTAGCTGGCGTGATTATTGCACAGAATGTGGTGATTGGCATTCAGGAGAGCAATTAAAATGGCGTAGTTCGTGCGACGGCGGACTCCCGGCAGTCGGCACATAGTTGCGCGAGGCCACGCGACGGCGCCTTTATATGTTATTTATCTGCGTTAGTCGGCACGCACTGTCTTAACAAACATCCGTCTTTCTTTCGACTCATATCCTTTCAATTGCTTGTTACTTTTAGCAACAGTCTTACGAAAGCCAGAGTTACGCTTTGCATAATCTTACACGTCTTACGGAACGGAAGTCTCAGAACTAACCAAGGGTCAACCTGAGCGTGGCCGCTTTCTAACAAACAGAACAATAACTAAATAGTGGCTTTTGTTTTAGAAAGTTAAGAAATACGGTCGAAGTAACCGGTGCCGTCGCAGTTTCATTTCATCACAAAAAACATTTGTGTTGATAGAAATCCGCATTTTCGCCGCATTTCTAGCGTTATCACGCCATCCACTGCTACTTCGTGATAGCTATACATTAGCCTTTGGTGATCGTTTCATTTCGCAGTGCCATACACCCACACAACAATTACCATTTTTTTTAAAAGCTAAACCGAATATATACTATTACTTTTCAACATATACCCGACATCAACCAAAATAAATAATATACCC
Organism: Apotomis turbidana; assembly: GCA_905147355.2. Lineage (NCBI taxonomy): Eukaryota > Metazoa > Arthropoda > Insecta > Lepidoptera > Tortricidae > Apotomis > Apotomis turbidana. Next base: position 15,561,852 of record LR990288.1, on the reverse strand, counting down.
ACATCGCGATAGGAGTGTATTTGAATGATCCCTTGATTTTTCCACTATCCCATCATGAGATCGTGACCTGACAATGGGACGAACTAGAAAGGATAAATATGTATGTATATTCAAAACAATGCTTTCTCAAATCGGTCCAGCCGTCTCCGAATAATCGGAGAGCATAGAAAAAAAATCAAACATCGACTTGAAACTTTATTTTAGAAATAATAGTATGAAATACACATTATCTGTATATATTTCTACAAGTAAATACGAAATGGTAAATGATCTGCCAAAATCTTCAAACTTTACTCGCAGCTTTCGCCGGAGAAGCCTATTTACGATAGCATTAAAATTTACGAGTAGGCACAGCGACTTTCTTCCAATTCTTGCCAACTCTTTCAAATTTTCGGCAAACTGACATGTCGAGTGGTCTTGTTACTTTATATTCTTGAAGATTCTCGGATTACCGTGGGTCTTGTTTATAACTCGGGAGATATTATTATTTTACACGGCTATAAAGTTTTGTTACATTAACTCTAATATGCTCAATAATTGTCGAGACTAAATTATTACGTTAATATTTGAGATGAAAATTAATCGATTTTGATTACTTAGACTTAGAACAATTCTGTTTATGACGTTTATGTTAAACCACTTCATTTGGTAACTGCATCTTTATATTCACACGTAAATAAATTACAACCGCATTCAATTACTGTTTATGATAGGTATGCTAACAGACAAGCAAATTTAACACCTCGTTGCTGTTACCAGACGTACCAGACCGTCTATAAATTAAAAATTCACAACGATTAAGCGCCCCGAGTCGCAATCGAAGAAAGTAATTAGATTTGCATGAAAATCGTTATTATTACCGCCACATATAAATTTATAAAGGCGGGTGCAGGAAGTACGATTTAAGTAGACACGATGTTCCATTAATTTTGCACTACATTAAAACAGTGCCTAATTGTGTTTTAAATTTCACAGTCCCATAGCTGTTGGTTTTAACTATCTACTACTTATGTAAAAAAACGTTTCTTATCTATGGGTATCCTATCCAATACCTCACTTAGTCATTCCAAAGTTCTATTCAGTCAAAGAAGAGATAAAGTAAGCCATAGTTTATAGATAGTGTCAGTGTGGTGATGATGGTAGCGTGACATTGACATTGCGACCGGCGTATCGGCCGGCGGGCGGCCGACTGCAAGCGCGTGCGGGCGATAACAGCTTGTCAAACTTGCTGCTTGTTGCTGCCGCTAATCACAAGCTCTACATGCCATGCTTGTTAAATGTATGAATACTGAGAGTGAAGATGAGAGAACCGGCGCTTGGAATCTCGTCAGCTGGTGAAGTGATAAGGCTGATGGCTGTTATCGGTACCGTTGCGGGTAAAGAGCGCGAGGTTCGCGCATTGCCTGGGGACGGGCGACTTGCGGCGTATGTAGTAGTGGTCGTGGCGCTGCGGAGGCGGCGGCGGCACGAAGGGCGGCGGCGGCGGCAGGCGCGCGGGCCTCCGCCTCGCGCCGCCCGCGAAGGCGTCCATGGCGGCGAGCGTGCCGACGTCGCTCATGCTCGCGGCGTCGCGGCGCGCTCGCGGCTGGAAGACTGACGAGCACTGCGGCCGACGATCGTTACCCCGCCGCCCCCCGAGCGCCGGCACCGCGCGCGCCCTTCGATCGCCGTCCGCCCTCGGCGCTACCGGCCGCCCGCCTACACGCCGGCGAGCTTTGTTGTGAATTTTTAATTTATAGTCATTCATTTTGCACTCGCGCGCCGATGGGCAACGAACAGCACGAGATCCAGAGGTTCAATAACCGCGCAGCAATAATCAGATTCTTAATTTTTTAATAACAGTGTGGAACAAATTGCTTCAATTATTCACAACTGTCAACATTAATGTTTCAGGCATTTTATAATTCAACTGCATGGGTTTCAAAGATCAGCCAGTAAAATATGCTTTCGTATTTATGTAAAACTAAGGTCCACAATTGAATGCATATTTAAATTAAGACCTTAAGCTAAACATTATAAAATATGTTTAGCTTAAAGTTCCTTATCCGTTCAAAATTGCTTATTGTTTTAGATATTATTCTCTATGATCAAACATGTTTCTTAACAAATTATCAATGTTGTTACTGCTTAGAAACCTAGTTTGAATTTTTCATTGATAATTTTTGTTTAAAAAACTACTCGATATTGACAAAACACGCAGAAAACGGTTTTTTTATTCAACTTATTTTCGGCTGCACGCAATGGAAGTATGAAATAGCTACGTTACTATCATTGTAGAACTCATGGAAAAGTATTATTCACTTTAAAAAGTTGGTTGAAATTAACAACACATTTGTAATAATCATATGAAAAAAAAAAATACATTGCAAAATGTTTAAGGCCTCTTAATACATGCGAAGTTAATCCAAAGTTAAGCAGCAGTATTCTCCCGACGAAATAACATTACAAAGTTGCTTGCTAATTTGCAATGCACCTAATGTTCCCAAGGAGTTACTAATATATGGACAGGAAAGTCATGGATATAAAGCTTTCAACGGGCTATAAGCCGGATTATTTATAGTTTCCATCTCGGTTAATACTACTTGCATAAGTAAAAGCTATCCCTATCACCCACGCTCTTTACTCTACTCCTAGTTAAATTATTAGAAGCAAACAATACCGTGGGCGTACGTTTACTTGAAGTTTGTGCCAAAGGCCTTACAATTACATTACAGTAGGTACAGTATGTTCAGTTTTTTTTAATACTAAAAAGGGGATAATTTGCATTTCTGTAAAACTATTCCTCAAATAGATATTAGAAAATTTATCTTCAATATAAAAGAAGACTAATTAATACGTTTGATTTTAAATAATACAGTCGAATATAATTAACGAGTAAAAGCCATCGGAGACTATTACGATGTAGTCAGATGTAGTATATAACTCTTGGACACCATAATAAGCTTCGGATCTCGGTGCGAAAGAAAATTATGTCCTCAGGGAAAAAAAAGGACCTCAAGATTTCAAAATTAGCTGGTTAATGGTCCCTAATAACTAGTGTGTGTGCACGGCACTGTTACCTATCTGGTAGCTACGCCACTGCACAATAATATCTAACAATGCAATTCTAAATCCGTATATGTATTTTGAAATCTACCCATCATCCCAATACGATTAAATTATTGCTTTTGTACATCTCACATATCCACTTCTATTTTGAGAGTAACATACAAAATCTACAGACTCAATAACAAAAGCGCCGGGGAAAAATCAGCTGAAATTGCATACTCCCACGTAAGTTCGTGCTTATTCAGCCATATGTAGCGCACTGCATCGTGTGACGTCAGTTATTACAAATGTATCGCACATGGATTACTTCTTTATTATTCATGGCAGCGGGAGGGCCAACGTTAAACTCAATGCTGCTATAGACGCAATATTAATGGATACTCCACGTCATGAATGGGAATGGCTTTCAAAAGCAAGTTACAATACAATAAGTGCACGGTTGTAGGAACAATCTGTCTGTGGTAGAAAGTTTAAAACACGACATTATGGTAGGCCTATTATGATTGCGTTTATCGCGAAATAAATAAATGATACTTCATTGTCGCACCTCTATACCTAGTTATCGGAGAATGGCAGAAAGTTAAGGCCCTATAGACCCGCAGACGTTCGTAACTTACTTGAAATAAAATACTAACAGCAAGGTCGTCTTAAAGCATGCCGTGCCGGGGCCCTGGGCACTCCATAACTAAGGGTCTCAAAAAGACCATCTATTAGGTATGTTTTTTCGGTAGTTGTTGGGACAAAAGTGGCGTGAGGTTGGGAGCCCTCATGAGACTGGGGACCCTGTACACGTGCCCAAAGTGCTCAGTAGGAAAGATGGGCCTGACTTATTATTAGTCAGGCCCATCTTTCCTTCTGGGCGGGCTTTGGGCTTTGGGCTTTGTGCGAGGTCTGAGCGGTCAAACTCTATAAGTCGAAAAAATAAGTCTATGAAAAAAGGACTCTATACAAACTACACATAATATACTACTGATGTTATCTTAGATTATTTTTCAGGTGGGGCCTGGGAGTTGAAGAAATGACTTTGTATTGTATGGGTAACCCAAAATCCTGGGGTGGGCACTAGACCATATTGGGGTGGGCACCCCCTAAATACGCCAATGCCGTTAAAATAACATACATATTTAGTTAAATTCAACACTCGTAAACCCTCAGGCTTAGAATGAGCGTTTTCTATCAGTCCCGTTTCAGAATTGTATTAATTTCTTGTACCTACTATGTAAATTAGTGTTCTGAATTATGAAAATGAAAACATACTCGTAAAGCATTTAAAGAATTCCAAGTATTAGAGCTATTTATCTTTAATTACATTATAGACTGCGTGGGTTGAACGACCGTAATAGCAAATTTGGATCAGAAAACCAAAATAAAAACCTATTTCTGGCGATTGTACCACTCAATTCCACTCAATACATTATTTACATCGCGCAATAGGATCGACTGTGAATTCCCAAATCCTATGCTTATATTCATATGAATATGACTATGAGTAGGAGCGTTAGGACGTGTAGGTACCTGCTGCGATCCAATTTGAATAATGGCTCTACGAGATATTTACTAAAGCTTCATCGGCAAAAGGTTTATTTATTATTTCTCGGATCTGAATAAAAAGGCAATGTAAAATATTTTCTTTCGGTATAACTACACTCTACAATTGTAAACACACTCGTATTTTAGAGTTAGAGCGACAGTGTCTAACGAGCGATAGTGGCGTAAAATCACCTATTCGAATGAAATCTGTAAAATGGTGTAACACATTATGAGCAGTGATAAAGAAAGACAAACATTCAGATGCTTGTCTATCCCTACCTCTGACCTGAGTAGTGATGTGCCGCTGTAAGCGGCGGGTAAACCTGTTACCAGTAACATTCTGTTTGGAAATATTACTAGTAACTTACCAATCTTACCAGTAAGATTCCGAAAAGGTGGTAAGATACGAAACTAATGAAATACACTTTACTGGTTATTTGCGGAGTTCAATAAGCCTTGAATGTAAAAATCATTATCATCTTTTGTCTCTTTCACCCAAATTTCTTATTTTGCATGACAATCGGCTTGCAATCTAAATTCATAATTTTAACCGTCCGTCCCGGGCGTGAGCTGTCCTCATCTCGCATGATCAAACTCACTGTTCCTTCTTACCGTACCGGTTTTATGTCAAACTCCTTCCCGATTCAAGCAACATAGGTATAACCTCTTCTTCTCTCTTCTTCCTCGCTTCCTCATGACATGACTGAAGGGTCGTGACCATTTGAGGCCGTTATCCGCTGCACCGAAGCTCTCCACTACGCACGGTTTTCCGCCTTCCGAATTGACGCCTGTAGAGTTTCCTGAAAGGCTTCTTTCACGGCATTTGTCCATCGGATCGGTGATCTCCCACGGGCCCTTTTTCCTTTCACGTGGCCAGCTACAATAACCTTTTCCAAACTATCTGACTCGCGTCTAGCCACGTGACTTCGGGAGGGATACTGCAGGATCCCCTGGAGGCACGTGATCGATAAGCAGCACTTCGTCTTCAATTCGGCCAGGATCACGCGTCCAAGGCATTTCCTAGCATTTTCGCCAGCACCACATTTCGAATGCGTCAATGCTTTCCGAATGCGTGCTTTAGGTAAGGGTCCAGGTTTCTGAAGCGTATAGAAATATAGAAAAAGATCCGGGTTCTCATCAGCGTTGTTTTAGTTTTTCTGGTAATACCTCTATTCCTCCAGATCTTCTCTAGCCCCTTCACCACCACCTTTGCTATATGGGCCCTTCTCACAACCTCTTTCTCACAGTCACCATCCACAGCCACCAAAGATCCAAGGAGACAAAGGCCATGCCAGGATAAGCTAAGTGAATCTGCCCCCAGCGAGTTTTGGCTTGTAATTTTTTTTATTGATTTGTCTTTTTATTAGTGTCGTTTATGCCAAATTACAGCTCCCCAAACCTTACTGTTTTTCTTAAAAAAAAAAAAACTAAATCTGATCTTTCTTCGATATTTTTTTTTCTAGCCGGCCGATTTTGACGTGAGTCACGTATATTGTGCTTATAATAAAGACAATTATATGGTATTAATTTTAATACATATTGCCATACAAAAACTTGAAAAAAAAATTATAATTTATTTTTAATATTTTTTTTTTAGCATTAATTCGATAGCGAAACCTCCAGATTTTTCACCAAAACTAGCCTCTTTAATAAGCTACAAAATGGATGTATTAACTTAATTTTATTTGTGGTATAACGGGTTGTTTTTTTTAATTGAATTCATCACCATACATTTTCTTTACCCGCTCATTATTAAAATTAATCGATTAAAAATTGTTTAAAGAAACGTGTATGTTTATAATGAACACAGGCCACTTACAAAAAAAAAAGTATTGATTCCTTCGTATTGAAAAAGTATTGTAAAAAGATCCGATCTGGCAACGCCTACGCCGCCCCTGTCGGTTTGGCGCCCCGGGCTATAGCCCGGTTGGCCCTAGGGTAAATACGTCCCTGCACAGACTCCATTGCTATATTGTATAGCTTTTTAACGTTTTTTTTTAAGCACTTCTTTATTATTTTCCTGCAATCCATTTTTAACTAAAAGTTTTTCCGATAAATATTCGAAGTTTATGTGAATAACCGGCGCCGAAGGAATCAATACTTTTTTTTTTGTAAGTGGCCAGTGTTTATTATAAACATACACGTTTCTTTAAACAGTTTTTAATCGATTAATTTTAATAATGAGCAGGTAAAGAAAATGTATGGTGATGAATTCAATTAAAAAAAACAACCCGTTATACCACAAATAAAATTAAGTTAATACATCCATTTTGTAGCTTATTAAAGAGGCTAGTTTTGGTGAAAAATCTGGAGGTGTCGCTATCGAGATAATGCTAAAAAAAAAATATTAAAAATAAATTATAATTTTTTTTTCAAGTTTTTGTATGGCAATATGTATTATAATTAATACCATATAATTGTCTTTATTATAAGCACAATATACGTGACTCACGTCAAAATCGGCCGGCTAGAAAAAAAAATATCGAAGAAAGATCAGATTTAGTTTTTTTTTTTTTAAGAAAAACAGTAAGGTTTGGGGAGCTGTAATTTGGCATAAACGACACTAATAAAAAGACAAATCAATAAAAAAAATTACAAGCCAAAACTCGCTGGGGGCAGATTCACTTAGCTTATCCTGGCATGGCCTTTGTCCAAGGTATCGAGGGCGGATAGTTCTGCCGTTCGTTGCAACATGCCTGCCCGATCCACAATCGTGAGCTTGTCTTAGCCCGATTAATATGTAGACCAACTCCACGCTCACTTTTTGGACCCTTAGCAAAAGCTCAGCTAGTTCCGTTTCATTAGAGCCTTATAGTGGTAGAGTCGGTGGCAATTTGGTAGTATCATCTGCAGACCGTAAATTATTAATGAGGTGTTCTCCGATTCGTACGCCTCCATACCAATCCTCCAGAACTCTTCTCATGATGTGTGCGCCTACGAGATTGAACAGCTGTGGTGAGAATACACCCTTGTCTAACTCCACGGTTGGTCTGAAAGGGTTCTGATTCGGTGTCTTCTCGATCTCGATCCTAGAATTGCCGTCGAGATAGAGGTTCTGCACAAGGAAAATTAGGTGATCTGGTATACCCGTCTCTCTCATGACTGCGATCATCTTCTTTCAGCTGATGCAGTCAAAGACCTTCGCATACTCAATAAAGCATGGGGCCATCGGCACGTTGAACTCCCTAGCCTCCTCGATGAGCTGCCTGATGTTCAATATCTGTTCGCGTGTACCCTACTTCTGACAAAACCTGCCGTGCAGGGTCCGTCCGGATTGTTACTACCGTCTTGCCTACTAACCCACCGCCAAACAGCAATGTTTGCATTGTTGTGTTCCGGTGTGGGGGTAAGATAGCCGGTGAAATTACTAGCATAGAGGCATTCTATCGTCGTCCTCCGGGTAGGCAAACACTTGTGACTCCTCTGGTGTTGCAGGTGTTTATGGGCGACGGTAATCGCTTTCCATCAGGCGATACGTTTGCTCGTTTGCCCCCTGACATAAAAAAAAAACGAATATCCGATCCCTGGATTTGTGCCTGTTCTGAGTGAAAAATACAATGCCTCACAATCACAATTAAACCAGGAAGTCAAGTGTATTGTCATTTTACAGAAAATACTAGTAATAATAAGAAAAGTTACACATGTAACTTTTGCAGTGTGGTGCATAACTTTGAAAAAGCTACCAAGTTTGCGTATCATATCATATGTTAGATCATATCATATCATTATTTATTTATCCATGTATCCATTTTTTATTTCGGACATAGCAAACTTGATCTGGAACGACTCAAAAAGGTGTGTGTAGATTTATAGGTAATATTTCTAGTAACATTGGTAAGATACCTGGTAATATTGGGTAAGTTACTGGTAAGATTGGTAATTTACTTTTTGGAGAAAGCCGTGCATTTCTCTTCACTACGAATGATGTCAAAAATGACTATTTTCAGTATTACGCAAAAAAAAACCTTGAATTTTAGTAAAAATCCTGAATGTTACCGTATATTTCCAATATTTAGTAATATTACTAGTAGCATTACTGGGAAAATACTCACTTTGGTAGTATTACCGGTAACTACCCACCCATCACTAGACCTGAGATATTACTATACATAAATAAACAGGGAAGTCCTCCCCATCTGACTATCTCCGTAGTACTGGAATTGGAGGATCTAGTAATAATCGGCTACTGACATTAGAAAAAAGATGGTGCCTTTTGTGTAAGAACGTCGTAGCACTGCTAACCACAGGTGAGTACCTTTGGTGATGTAGCTTGCTGGATTAAGTAAGTTATCCGTTCACAATGATCATATACATATTTCCATGTTTCTTGTAGACAAAAGCTTAGGTACCTACTTAGATTTAACATACATTTTTATTATACCCTGTATGAATGTCTGAAGCAGTAGAGTTTGAAATAACTTATTGGGCTCCAGAGGGAAAAAGAGAAATAAAAACCCTAACTTACCCTAACTCCAACTCTGGGGTTTATTCATTAGGCTACAATGTAGCTCCGTACAATGTTCACGATACGATATCTCGTGTACCTAACTAAGCTTGTCAGGGGACTGTGAACCAATAGTAGTTGGCAGTTGTCTCTCCTTACCTCAGAAACTTTTTTAATTACAGCTATCAAAGTTAGTTTCAAAACACGTGCTTAGTTTGCGCGGATCACAACCTTGTATTCATACCGCCGCGAACACATTAACTTGTTTAGTTAGTTTCGCCGCTCCGTTCATGTCCCCGAACTAGACATTCGCTAGGTTTAATGAACCAACTATGTTTTTTATTAATCCTACTATAATATTACCAAAACGAAGGTTTCTATAGAAGTTTGTTACTGAACTCAACGCGTAAGCTATAGGTCGGTTTTATACAAACAAGTCTGGTATGGCAACAATTCAAAAAAAATCCTAATTGTGCCAGATATACCACCTGTAGCTACCATGTATCAGTGCGTACTTGTGACTCCTAGTGATATTTTGGATGCGTCGTGTGCGTTTTTTTTTATAACCAGCGTAACACTGTGAATCAAACTGCCAGAGCCAATGTGGCACATTATCGAGTTTGTTTTTGAGTGCCAGTAACACAACTTCGCTGCGCCACTCTTAGTCGAGCAACAAAAAAAAATCTTGTCTTAAAATGTTGCCAGTGTACAATAACACATGTCAAGCGAATCCGTGCGGCTAGTTATAATACCTCGGCTTAACATCTACGGATATCTAATGGGTAACGGCTAAGTTTCATTGGTCTATAACTCGATCGATATACCGACCGCGATGACTCCCTAGGCGGTATAACGACTATTGAAACTCAAATTCGGGTCCTCTGGAATGCGTTATGGAAACTACGCCTGAAACTGAGCCTTCACCTCCCAAGCAGGCACAGCCCATGATGTAGACCATCTTAGAGACCTCAGCGCCAGCGGCGGTGGCGACAGGCGCCGAGGGTCACTATTTTCACACAGCGTGAAATGTCACGTAAACGAATTACCGCAGCAAGGTGTTTTGGGTGAAAAGTAGTACATGAACAGTATCATACGCACCTCTCATGCACGCAGAGCATGTTATATAGCTCATCAATTATCATAAACCCTCGGTGCCGGCGACGGTGGCGGCAGGGCAGGCGCAGATGCTCTTTTTACACAGTATCTATATAAATGTCACGGCTCATTACGCTACCTCGGCTTGTAGTCACGGGGCTTTTCGGGTTGTAACTAGGTAAACAATATCCTCATTTCTCTGGCAGGCATAACCCAAGGTGTAGCCCATACCTAATAATAGAGATCCTCGGCGCCAGCGGCGTAAGCCGTAGGTGCCATCCGCGCCGAGGTTCCTAATTACACATAGTGTGATATGGCCAAGTCGTAGTTAGTTGTACTACAAGTTTTTAGAGTTCCGTAGTCAACTAGGAACCCTTATAGTTTCGCCATGTCCGTCTGTCCGTCCGTCCGCGGCTTAGCACCGTGAACATTAGTACTAGAAAGATGAAATTTGGTATGAGTATGTGTATGTATAACGCTGACAAAACGGTAAAATAAAAACTAAAAAAAAAACTTTTTTTCGGGTACCTACCTTTCGAACACCTAAAGTGGGGGTGAATTTTTTTTTTTCGTTTCAACACTAGTGTGTGTCGTGATATTTTTTTGATAAAGTCAGCAGTTTTGTAAATATTCGCTCCGAAAAGAAAAAAATAGCGTCCCCCCACCCCTCTAACTTTTAAACCACGGGTCAAAAAATTATGGAAAAATTCATGAAAATGAGGCCTTATAAGTACTTTCAATGAAAACTATAGGTATTGAATAAAATCGGTTGAGCCGTTTTTGAGTTATCGCAAAATTTCATAATTTTCTTTAAAATGACGCAAGTGCCGCGCGGTGTCCTTACACTTCGAACGTTAGACATATTAGTTTACTGCCATACTGCATTAAAATATTCCGCTCAATCTGGCGCGTATAATCGATAACTTCCAGAAGGTAATAAAAGTAATTACATTTACTTTGGCGTTTACGACCATTTTTATAGAGCTTGAAATCTTTCTCGTACCTAATTTAAGCCCATCTATTGTGAAGGATGGGCAACTACGGAACCCTACACTGAGCGTGGCCCGACATGCTCTTGGCCGGTTTTTTGTACATGTTGGTTGTAGAGTTGTCGTAAATAAACAGTATCCTCACCTCTCAGGCAGGCACAGCCCATGATGTAGCCCATCATAGAGACCCTCGGCGCCGGCGGCGGTGGCGGCTGGCGCCGGCCGCGGCGCGGCGCGCGCGACACCGCGCCTTCCCTCACCCCCCGCCTCTAACAGTTCCGCGGCCCGCGCCCCACTCACGCCCCGCACCCATAGTTTGGTTACACATCGAACTCATAATCAAAATTGATTTGATTTAATTCAATGACACTGTAAATGTATAAGCTGGGAGGATAATAGAACATCGAATCATAATACCCGACACCTCTACTCGCGTGCCCGCACCCATCTCGTCTCACACGCAACGATCGCGTAAGACTTTAATTATATTCATGGTATGTAAAGTGGCTATGTGATTTGTTTTTAATTCATCAATAGCATGTAGTATGAACTACGTAATATTACATTTCTTCTTGCATCTAATGCATGTAATAGATAAACTTCTAATAGAAATACGTCTGACGAAAATTCAGTTAAGTAAGGAAATCGCAAGTATGAACAAACGAGGATAGTCAGTAAACCATAATGAACAGACAATTGTTTTTTCTCAAACATGCAATGAAATGTCGTCATAACGCGCGTTATAACAGGCTTTGAAGTAGGTATCTCGTTTCGGGCGCAACAGCTCGAGAAAACTGTAAAGGAAAATCATACAAAATTGAAGGCCCAAGCCGGGAAGTATTTTTACTCAAACATCCAAGGAAATGTCGTTCTTATGATCGTGGTAATAGAACGCGAAATACGTCTTTGTATAGCAATTCAAATTAGAGGTCAATAAAGGAATTTCATACAACATTATAGGCCGTGGCCAACAAAGAGATTGTCTTTTGTTTCAGTGGGGTTTATTTCTTTTATTGATAATCTATGGCATACTGCCAATAAAAAAAAACGTTGTTTGTGCATGCATATTTACGTTTTATTTCTTATATTTAACTAGATTATTCAATAAGATTAAAACAGATATTCAATAAAATAAACAAGGAATCACGTTTATTGTAAAAAAATATAACAATATCTAATTAATAAGGTGTTGTAATTTTTTAATAAATAGAATCATCTTAACATTTGGTGGCAAAAACATTAACCCGAAAAGCTTAAAAAAATAAATTTTGAAAAAGTAAAAAGTTGGCGGGAATTGTAAAAGTATATGAATATATAAGTTGAACATTTGTATTATTTCCTTGGATTTATTTGAGAAAAGCACTATGCAAGCCTCGGCGCGAACAGGGATTGTCGGCCTCGTATCTCTAGATGGATAGATAGATCTATTACTACTCGGCCAACAATTCCCTATTTCGCGGCCTCTGCAGTAATGTACTATTTTTGGCATGGCGTCTGTGTTCATGTAGAGGCTAAACAGCTGATATATTTTTTTTTAGTGGTGTATTATTTATTTAATTGCATGTTTGAGAAAAGCACTAGGTATACATGCCTTAGCCGTGAAAATTGCTTGCCGGCTTCGTATCACTATCCGTCTATACCTACTCACTCGGCAAGCCCTTCTTTCCCTGCGTCTGCAGTAATGTACTATTCCTGGGTGAATACAATATATAGAGATAGAAAAGAACTATACATAAAGCCGGTAAGACAGGCATAATGGCCAAATATACGCAAAAACAGCAACAGAAGTAGCTAAGCAGCTAACGCTTCAGAATGATCTACGCGATGTCTACGCGGGGCTGCGTTATTAAGAGAATAACGCTTAAACCAGAACACATGATTACCATATGAGTGTGCCAGTATTATGTGAATAAGTTTCCGCCAAAAACTTCATTTTAGTGACAAGCTTTTATAGGCGGCTGTACTTTTCTTTGGATAATCAAATGCTCACTAAGACGATTCTAATCGTGGATTCGTATAATTGAAATACTCATCCACGAACTGACTTTTCCCGGCCTCCGTCCTAATATATTTATTATATACAATATATTTTTAAGGAATAATTATCATAATCACGTAAGTAGGTATCTCATAAGCACAACATTTGTGATTAATATAGGCTCCAGCAATGTCTAATTTCTGTATTTCTTCAGTATTAGCAGAATACATTATTAGTTGATGTTACTATCAACCAAACTTAACGGTTTATAAATCACACATTACATGAATAAACAGAGATTTATCGCCTACTTGCTCCACGTTGTGGAACCTACCAACCAATTATTATTGCACAGCCAATATTGTAACGTGGATACCATCAATCACACGCATGATTTCACAAAATGTTTGTTTTCAGAAAACACTCAATTTACCATCAATTAAAGAACGTACGCCGTACGCGTTACTATTCATATTTAGAATAATTAATGAAGACATACGAGGGTTGTTTGATAAATACCCGTGTTTAGAAAAAAACAACAAAGGTTTGTATACGTGTATATTTATTTTTCTACATAAATAAATAAATAAATATTAAGGGACAATCTTACACAAATCGACCTAGTCCCAAACTAAGCAAAGCTTGTACTATGGGTACTAGACGACGACATTGTCACCTTCCAACTCTATACACTTGTTCCAACGGTGTTCTAGCTTTAATAAGCCGTCTAAAAAATAAGATTTCGGAAAGTCGTGAAAATAGGCATCCGTGGCGGCAATGACCTCTTCATTGAACGAAAATTTTGTCATAGAAGGAGTATGATCATTGTAAACAGCTTGCATGCGTACTTTTATTTCATCACAAGAATTTCCTTCCAAAACAGAAAACGAATTATAGAACGATACTGCTCTTTCTCCAGTATTGCAATAACAACGCGAACTCCGTCGTAAAAAGCCGTTAAAAGAAAAAAAAACAAAAGAACACTGTATTTTTTTTTTAATTTTCTAGTCCATAATGGATGCCTAAAAAGTTCGTATACATAATTTCAGCCAGTAACAAGAATAACTTTTTAAAACGTGTATTTATCAAACAACCCTCGTACATAACTACTACTTCAAACACAATGTATATATTGCTAATTAATAAAATATCTCGGACAAAATTTATTACATTAATGAAGCATCCTAAATGTTTCCACCGGAACACGGTTCCTCGGCAGAAATAAATAACTTGAATAATAAAGTTCCTTGTTCTTTATTATAATCAGTGATCGGCACGGCTCGTGCAACACCGTGGGTTTCGTATATAAATTTTAATATTAAAATAATTATAATCCCGCCACCCCGCCAAATGTTGCAGACAATGTTCTACTGAGTGTTATATAATTATGTTAAATTTATATTTATTACAATCATGTTCGTAGTTTTTTACGCCGAAAATCGCAATGTTGCACGTGCCGCACCGATCATTGATATTTGTAAATTAAATAAAAAATATTTGATGTCTTTATGTCACCACCGACAACACGTCGCCGGTATCTGCGGCTAGAGCCAAAGAGGCAAGGAATGTAACACTCACAATAAAGAGGCTCGAAGACTAAATCCTTTTAATTCATAATTATGAAAGCTGACTCTATAACACCACTAAGCAGCTTAATGTTGTTAAACGAGATCCTTAACCTTAACTAAATCCCTCGGCAACAGTTCTATTTTGGGTAAAACATTCGTTCTCAAAGTACTTGGAACGGGTTAAGGATAATGAGTATTTCCAGTAGCGGGTGATTATGGGCGCCGTGGGACAATATTGCCGGTGCAGCGGCCGCGATCGCGTGCTGCCGGCCGGTGACGATCGATACCGCCCGCAAAGCTCACGCTTCGACACTTTTCGCCTTCTATGCACGCTAAATATAGGTTTTACTCAATGGTAATCGAAGATAACACTCTTACGAGGCAACAGCCCGAGACAAAGAACCAACAATACCAAACTAACAAAACTTGGAATGTTCACTCAACGCTCGATGATCATAAGAACTCGACATTTATTAGGGCATGACGACGACAAAGGTTCCTCGTGAAAAGCTAAATTCGAATGACTTTTACGGTCGGAATGGCACTACGGGAAAGTCGTATTACGTCGCATGAGTCAATACCGTGTCATCGGCCGTCGAGATCGTTCCGGCGCGGAGAGCGTTCTCTATGGCGGATGTCATGAGAGATTAGTCGGTGATTTGACAGGTGGCGTATTGTCGTGGGCGGTAATAGAATGAGGTTAGGGCGGCTCGCGGTCCTGGTTGCGGCAGGTCGTAGGTCGCGGGGCCGGCGGGCGCGGGCGCGGGCGGGCGAGCACTGAGGCGCGCGCCGCCGAGACTCGCACCACTCCACCCCCGCTCACCCCCGACCACTGAAAGCCAGATCTAGACTTTCACGAACACCCGCGTCGCAACGTCTAAAGCGCACGTCCTGACATATAACTTCCATAAAACCGTCACCGTTGCGATGCCTCCATTGTATACGATCGTTCCCGTGTTCGCTCATGAATAAACCGCGAGATATCACGCCCAGATTTATCTCGCACACACTTGCTACTTATTTTGAATTAAAATAACTATTTCAGGTCAACGAGAAATTTTCAGCTATAAATACTACAATGTCATTGCCAGCTAGCTCAACATCTATTTATAAGACATTGTTTAAACTTTTACATTGTGTAGAAAAGTTCCCATTGTTGTCTAACACTATTTTTTTACTTCTTGAGCATACAATACTTAATGGCTGATTAAAGCTCTATGACGTCATCAATACCTAAGGTCCCGAGTGGCATGTGTAGGTCAACGCTCGACGAGCGTCCTGCCAGGATGTCGCTAATTCCCGACACGCGCCAAACCTATCCACTCATCAATGCGCGACCAACATTAGCTACTTGATAATCGCTAGCACTAACCTAGTTGAGCGCTCATTTGCAAGTCATGAACTGAAATTATAACTTAAAGCCTTTTTAATTAGCAAAGCTTTGGGACTAATTAGTACAGTTATTCAATTAATATAAACGAGACGGTTAGCGCGATCATGGCAAACTGCGCTCCACGGTGTATAATTTTGCCACAAAAAGACCGCTTCATTTTTGCCAAAGTTGGAGAACGAAATAAATAATGCTTCCCTTGTTCGCGATACGATGAACATTTACAGCTTAACCCTTGTGCAATATGGGAGGGCATAGAATATTTGCTGAGGGTTTATGAGATGTACAGGAGAGGTCTACATTACTGCTTATTTTCACACAACATTTGGCTTATTCAAACAATAACGTATACCTTACGTTACGTATACGTGACGTTTTGACTTACTGAACTGAGTATTAGTTATCTTTAACATATTGTTATATATTTATTAAGTTTTAGTTATAGATACATACAGGATATTGTTTAAAATCTACGTTAATTTTATAATTATATTCTTCAGGCCTAAAAAGTAATTGTATCAAATACCAGTATTCGAATTCGGTATAATAGTACGGGTTAAGGGTTTGGTTATTGGTTTTCGACATATTCGACAATTTAGATTTTATTTTGCTATTAAGAGTAACTAACCACAAAATTGACAAAATTTCATATTTCTAACAGGTGGAAATTGAAATAGAGATACATCGAGAGAACTTTGCATCGTGTACACCCTAAAAAATATTTTGATTTATTTTTCTGTATGTAAAGAAATATTAGAAAATACATACATAAAATAACCGAAATCTACGACAACTATGTCTGTTTACATTTGTAGTCTATCCTCGAAAAAAAAAGTTGCCAATAATGTCAATCTAAACGTCATTCATTTTTTTTTTACTAGACACCAGGCAGAAGTAATCTTTTCATTGTGTCATAGTTTTGGGGTCACAACATTTTAGAATGAGTAACTGTTAATTCATTAATAATAAAATAATTAGTAATCTTAGGAGAAATATAAAAAAAGTGACTGATTACCTCCTCTTTCTAAGCGGAATACAAAAAATTAAAAAAAATTGTAGTCTCAAAATATGAAATCCTGTCAATCAATTAATCAATGGCTTGTCTTTTCAAATAACAAGTCATAATTGACAATATTTGATTGAGATACTACCACGCGTGAAAAAATAGAAATACTAACTTGGATTGAACAGTATTTTAGTATGTAGTTTCCGTTATTGTATCAATCAATATGTCCAAATATACGTAAATCAACAGAAATATACTGTAGGTCGAGAGTGAAAAAAAAAGTTTAACAATTTACATAATATACGAGGGGCGTCTGAAAAGTTCTAAGCCTAAGATAGAAAAAAACAATTTACACAAATGAACTCGTCTTTATTTTTCAATATAGTCTCCTCCTAAATCAATGCATTTTTTACATTTTTTATACAGTGCTTTTAGGCCATTAAAAAAATAATCTTCATTTTGCCCTTCAAAATGCTCCTGTACAGCCGCCTTCATCTTTTCGTCACTTCTAAATCGCTTTCCCCTCAACTCTTTCTTCAAATTATTGAATAGAAAATAATCGCTTGGGGCTAGATCTGGGCTGTAGGGTGGGTGGTCAATTTCGTCAAAACCAACTTCCTTCAGAGCACGCCTCGCAACATTAGCGGTGTGAACGGGTGCGTTGTCTTGCAAAAACAAAATGCCTTTCCTTAGTTTACCCCGCCTTTTCTCAACTATGGCTTGTCGCACCTGTCTTATTAGATTTGCATAATAGTTCCGTTTATCGTAGAGCCTTTTTCTAAATAATCGATTAAAAGAATGCCATCACAATCCCAAAATACCGTAGCCATTAACTTAGAGGCCGACTTTTGCACTTTAAATTTCTTCGGCGGCCTTTCACCCTTTTCAATCCACTGCATCGACTCAGACTTACACTCCGGATCATACTGTCTGATCCATGTTTCATCAACAGTTACTATTCGGGAACAAACTTCATCTAAATCATCTTCGCACAATTCTAAAAACGCCCGAGAAGTTTCCACACGACGTACTTTATCGAAGGCCGTTAGCATTTTCGGTACCCAACGAGCACTGACTTTACTCATGTACAAATGTTCATGTAAAATTTCTCCGACTCTTTCTTTACTAATACCTAAGACCTCAGCTATTTGCCAAACCTTAATTCTTCTATCTTCTAATACCAGCTTTTTGACTTTTGCTACGTTTTCTTCGGTCACTACCGATATTGGCCGCCCTGAGCGGGGGTCGTCTTCGATCGATTCCCGTCCGAGTTTAAATAAGCGACTCCACTTTTTGACTGTGGCATAAGAAGGCCCAGAATCACCGTAAATAATAGCCATTTCCTCAAAAATACACTGCGGTGATTTGTCACTTTTTGTAAGGAATTTAATTACAGCACGTTGCTCAATTTTCGTAATATTCGTTGGTAATTCACACATGATGTACTTTTCCGTTGAATATCTCGAAACAGAATAATAAAAACGTGACATGTTATTTTTTAATAATTTGTTTTTAAATGGCCTTTCTAGTGGCCAGTATCATAAACGCATATATAACCTCGAAATACCTTAGGCTTAGAACTTTTCAGACGCCCCTCGTAGATACGCACTAGTACCATGTATTACAATACATGTTTTCACTCACTGGATGTCACTAACAATGGCATCGTAAATGAAACACGAGTACCGACTCGCTATCTATTGCGCATTATAATGCATTTATGAGATTAACTCGACAGATTTACAATATATTATTCATTCGTCTAGTTAATAAGGCACCGATACCGGTTAAAAGAATAAATTGCACTAAAGTCACATTAATTTTAACCTGATTACCTATCAAATGTTTGACATTATTACTATTTATAAAAAAGATAAATTAACAGTAATTTAAGTAAATTTATGAAACATGTAATGTCTCATTTTTAATGTGAGTAGGTACACCACAATCCACCCATCCATCCACTGTAAAGTGGTGCGGTAAGATGTGAATATTAACGTATTTACATAGAGGTCGCTAAGGTGTAAAAACCTTTCATATAAAACAAATGCAAAGATCGACACAAAGCATAAGGAAAAATTCGTCAGATCTTCCTGGAGCTAGGGTAGCGAAATGGTTAACGCGCTGGACCGGCAATCCAGAGGTACCGGGTTCGATTCCCGGTCTCTTCGGAACTTCGAACTTCGGACTTAAGTAATTTAAGTCTTTAAGTTTGGTTCTTATTACACATATCACGTCCGATATAATGCCAATGTCCGACCTAGTACAGGTAGTTATAGACTTAATGAACCGGTATTTAAGTAATGCCTTGGACGCGCGTCCTTAAATGGCACCCTGACACCGCCTCGGATCGTAAACTACGCGTATTATTAAAATCTACATTTTGGTTATTGAACGTACGTATCTTTAACCGCGGAAATAAAACCTTTTGGACACTTTACGTCAAATACAGTGTCGCTCACAAGCGAAACGCTATGTAGCACAAGAGAGTCAAATTAAACCTTATTTGCAAGGAGAGTTTGGTTTTATATTATACTAAGGTGTTTCTCACACGGATAATCACACGCAATTCCACTCCTTATTAAGTGGTTACGGACAGTTAAATATTCGAGGTTATTGGTATAAATGATGACTATATTGAATGCCCTATGGCATTAAGTCCGCTTTTTGTACGATAAGTTCTTTCTTTTGTGCAATAAAGATTAAATAAATAAATGCCTAAGATGAATACACCAAAAGGTAAGTCGTGTCAGATACAACTTGGGGAGTTATAAAAGTGAATCAAAGAAATAAGCAGTGCCTTCAAAACAATTGCTTAGATGGCGCCACTGTCGAGGGGATACAGTGTTGCCATCTTGTTGAGCAGCCTCTTTTTAGCTTTTATAAGTATGGCAGATTCCCATTGTCACCTCTGACTTTTGAGTAGGTTACTTATGTTGTCGATATTGTTACCTATCAAAAAGCAGCGTTACTCTCTAACAGCAAGGTACATTTTATCCGTAGATTTATGAAAGCGGCTACAGTTGGAAACTAACTTAGCCTCCTCCAATGGTTGGTTGTTCTCATAAGATTCTCAACCTGCTTTGTTTTGTTCGTATTTGAATTGCTTCAAGCTGTAGAAAATATTATTGAGACATAAATATGAACACGAGCTTATCCGACAAAATACGATGGCCGAATGTTCTATAACTAATGGACTGTTCATCTATCAAGCGACGAACCCATAATATTAACCCCTCGTATGCTTAGACACGGATCCGTGCGGGACATTTGAACCTTACGTTAAAATATCAGTTAGTTTCAATTTGATTAGCAAATTTTTGACATCGCATACGAGGGGTTAATGCTCTGGTGTATGGTGGTGCGACAAACGCGTCGCCGTGGTCCAGATCTCCATTCCGCATGCGGACATGGGCGTGGGTTACGTGCACCGTTCATCTATCAAGTAACACCCTATGACTAGCATGCAGGACTAACCTATGATATTGTTGTTCTGGTGCAAGGAGTGCTGCGCGGCGGCGGCGGCAAGCGCGTTGGCGAGCGCAGCCTGTTGATGCTGCAGCTGCGACGCCAACTGCGCCTGGAGAGCCGCATGGGCGTTGCTGATGCCACGGTCCATGGCTGACTCCGCGCGGGCCTCCTCGCCGTACGTGGGGGATTCTTCATCTGCCAAACAATAATGTGTTATATTTCTGTGGAGTTTCGTAGAGAAAGAACTTGGGTTTGAAGCAGTTTTAAGGGACAGTGCAAAACTATCAATGCATACTAATAACCTGTCACACCAAGTTGAGTCAAACTTATAAACAATTATTATAAATAAATCGAAAAATAGAACTATCCAAGCTTAAAAGAATAGATAAAACGTTAATGATATTTCCGAGTACCTAACCAATTATGTTTTTTAAAAGAATTGCTCGACTGAAGTAATAGAATTGGATTTTGATAGGGGTCGGGGATGTGTGTTTGACATAAACATGATTTAGACTAAATTAATCTGACCAATACATAAGTCATATTTTTTTTTATATATAATTTAGGTAGGCATCGGATAATCGGATGCTTTTATACCTAAACTTTGGCGGCGACTTTGTTGTTCAATTGCAGGTATTTGCGGCTTTGTTTGAGGTATGAGTGAGATAGCAATAGGATTTTGTCAACTTTAGGTAAATATCCACCTGAATTTCCGATCCCTATACCTTATAAGGCTGCTTCTCCACTGTAACATAGAGCTTCCAATCCCGGAATTTTTGTATGGGTAATCCCGAGATCCGGGATTGAACATACGAAAAAAATCCCCGGATTGCAAGCCCAGTAGGGCAAAACACATTTCATATAGCATTGTGCTTGTGAAATTTGTCATTACAGCAATTTTTTTTAACTAAATTCGATTAAAATCTACTGAGATGACAAATTTGACACGCACAGAGATATGTGAATTAAAATAAAGGTAAGTTACTAGTATGACCAGCATCATAAGTAGCTGACAATTTTACTGCTGGCTTATGCTAAATTGCATACTAATATGTTCAGCTACTTTTAATGCTGACTGTATGTAGCTTAGCGGCTTGCAAGGAAAACGTCCACAAATAGCGAGTTACACTGACGGGCGCAAGGTGATGCTGTCGGTGGATTATTTCTTCGAACGCCACTTACACGGCTACATGGCTTACTTAGCTGTAGTGGAAACGCGACCTAATAATTTACCAATAAGTAAGTAAGGAAAAGAGTTATTAATTACAATTTATAACTATCAAACTAACGGCATTGTGTCATTCCGGTTTTTTTTATGAGTATTGTCTTCGTTGCGGCACAAACGATCAGTGCCTAATGCGTAAAGAAGTAAATGCAAAACGGCTGTGTCGAAAATGTTGCGAATTCAACTTTCAAATAAGATCACGGTATGCTCGTCTTTACTTTGTCAAATAATTAAATCGCATAGCTTTTCAAATATTTCATATATCTAGTTTAGAGTAATTAGTATTTCGCACAATCTTAATTATTATTTATACTCTTTTTGACATATAATTTTTCTGTCGAAGTAACATTCGTCGAAAACAGTTAATGCCAAGTCTGTTATGCCAAAAGCGTTTCGGACAATTGAGGTTATGCCAAATAGAGGAAACCCCCTTAATCCAGTTTAAAGGGACTTTAGAAAAATCACATGACTGTCATCTTGTAAAAGATTTTTGTATTAGGTAATGATATTCGATGTAATTGTATTTATCAGTGTATCATCGTTATTTTATTGTCATTGTAAAATCAATCACAGTTATTCGAAATAAACGTATTTATTATCATTTATTATTTATTGTTGTACTTTATTGTACACCAAAAACAAGAAATATATTTCAAAAGAATAAGCATGTACAAAGGCGAACTTATCCCTTTAAAGGATCTCTTCCAGTTAACCTTTGAGAAAATGAGTGCTAAACACAAATGTAAATGGTAGACAAACCAAGCAGCATGTACCTACAATACGAAGGAGGATAACTTTACTATAAGCATGAAAATGCAAAGACCAAAAGAAAGTAAATTAGACAATTAGAGACTTAACAAATTAGTCTCTAATAGTCGCCAATAATAACTAATAAGGTAAATACAAAAAAAAAACACAAGTGATGCATTTTTTAAAAGATACTTTAACTATAATAAATAAAAATGTATTCCATATTTTGTTCACTTCGAGTTACATCCTATTTGTTTTAACAATATTTTCGTAGAATTTCAATGAAAGCCGTTAATTATTTGCAACTGTGTGCGGGAAACCCCGATATTGTCAGATAAGTACTTCATGAGAAAACTTTCCGATACAATATCTAAAGAATATTGTACATATATTGAAATAGTACGTTATCGGACACGCACTCGGTCGTCACTGTTCAATGTATTCGCGTGCACCTCGTCTGCCATTCATCAACACTTTTACTGTTTGCATCACTTCCTATGTTTTCTACAGTCAGTGCATGGTTTACGATACTAGAAATAATGACAGTTTATCACGGGACATTTCTATTGTAAAAATTGAGATATAGTTTAACGTAGATAATATTTTACACGCACAGAATTATGTAAAGAGAAGTAATCATTTCCCGTTTAGTTACCTATCTACAATTTTTATCAACAAGGTACTACTATTATCAATATCAATGCTATATCAGCCTGTCATAGCTTTCTAATTATAATTAGCCTAGGGAAAGACTTAAATAATCAAATTTATTTTATGAAATATACCTAATAAAGGTGACATGTAGAAAGTATAGTATTTTATTACTTCCAACTTTACGGTTCCGTACAAGGAAGCCTTATAGTAGTTTCATCATATCTGTCCGTAGACATGTCCGCAGCTTAGCTCACTATTCGTACTAGAAAGCTGCAATTTGGTTATACATATTAAACACGCTGACAAAGTGGTAGAAAATACCTTGTTTTTTTTTAATATTAGTACCTATATACCTCCCCTACGTAAAGTGGGTATGTATTTTTTTTTCGTCTATTCGGTGGTGTGGGGTATCGATGAATAGGTGTTTTAAAGTACTCGTTTTGAGTGAACTCAAGTGTTAGGTAAAGTACAAGTAATAGTCAACCAAATTAAAAAATGTACTCGGAGAAGTGAACATCCCATACAAAATTACTCGTGAGTACGACGAATCAAATAGCAAATATAAGTTTGTAAGAAACTGACACAAGATAACTTGTCTTCTGATTCTATGAAGTCTACTGAGGAGACGTTGAGCATAAGAGACGGGGGCCTCGGTTAATGATTCTTGTAATATCTTTGTAATAACTTTCGGGGAAAATAACTAACGTTAATATGTAATAATTTATTTTTTATAATCAGCATAAATATTCTATCTTCAACACTCAAAAGAAATATTATTACACAGAAACATTCATATGAGAAACATAATAATGTTATGATATATTTTTTGTTTTGGATGCTACAGACTAATTGATGCTATTTCTTAAAGGTGACCTGGAAGAGATCGCGGGTTGTTTACCTCTATTGTAATCTTACGAGTTATCTGTTCATATATTATTTCTAGTCGATGTGTGTAATGTACTAAAGAGTATTCTTGTTCTATAATGAATATAAAGTCTTACTAGCTTCGGGCACAGGCGAGATGGGACTCTCCGGGAGGAGGATCCCCTTCTGCACCAACTCATCTCTATTTGCTCGGACGGATATCTTCCTTTCTAAAGCTGCAAATAAGAAAAGTCACAATTAGTATCGGAGTTTATACACTTTTATGAAATGTGGATACATTACATTTAGCAACAGATACGTTTAAACATATTCGTCAAAAATTAGTTTTGAAGTGCTTTGTTTACATTGTAATCTATGAATGTGTTGTGTGTCTTAATTCAGCTAAGCCCGGCCATCGAGACAAGATAAACTTTGTCCTTGTCTTCTATTTTTCATTTGTATATTTTGCTTTCTCGTGCAATTATTTCATTCTTATCTTATCAATGTCAACTTACTTCTAGAAGCTGCTTCAAATTTCTCAGACTTCTTTTTCCGTTTCCACTTCCAAGGTTTGAAGAGTCTACCGAGGGCCGAGAATTTCGACTTGGTCCTCTCCACCGGCGGCGTGCGCGCGCCCGATCCCAGGCTGTTGGTGCGCACTGTCGTGCCATTTTGTTTCTTGGCTGCAAACAACATGACATACTTACGTTTATTTACTTTGGTACAGTTACTAGACCCCCTAGCGCTACCACGGGTGACAATACAGAGAAAACTGTTAACTTATACTAATTAGTAATTACACGAAGTAACTTTGTGTAAGGCATCCTCAACGGTAATTTTTTTGACGTCACCATGTGGTCATATTTACTGGAAACACGCGAAGAGCTATAAATCTACTACCATTCTAGTAACCTCAACAAAACACGAATATGAATGAAGTCTAAACTAAGAGAATTGTGATACTAAAAAGAAAATCGACTAAAAAAGTAGTCCATCTAATTCCAATAGTAGCCAAAGCCGAATGGCATCGATCTTGCTTGAAAATTGTGCTGTAGTTGCTAGGTTGATGTTTTCACTTCTTAACCATGTGAATATGACAAATGACTACCTACTTAATTAATATCGAACTCTTTAGGTCTATTCTCCCTATATAATTATCAGCTACTACGTGTAATTCCAATGCCATTAACAAATAAAAAACTTAAAAGACATTGTCCGAACGTCTACGCTGATAATAGATCTGTATAAACGTACGTATCTCCTCATACATACATTGACAGAATAAATGGCCCCATTATGTCGAGAGCGTATTGTTAAAGACTGTCCGTGCCCATCACAATAACAACGGGGAACACACAAAAGAGAAAACTTTCGCATGTTAGCACAACTCTAGATTTACGCTGTTTGAAGACTATTGATATATCGGCAACGAGTAAGAAACTAAGTACCAAAATTTAATACTCATTTCGAGTTCAAATCACAACTCGAAATCTCAGACGGAACAGGATAAACTGATGAAAGTTTAGGGTCGATCAGGTCATGCATAAAACAAAGCACGGCTCAATTACTCATTAAATATTCAAGAAACATCTTCAGTCTTGAGGCAAAATAAGGTTAAGTGCACAGTTTTCGACTCAACGTCAGATGACTCTTCAATCCTTTATTTTATTTTAAATCTGAATTTCTGTTTGCTGCGAGTGATAACATTAAACCAATAGTGATTTCGTATTATTCATAGGTCTTAAAAAACATAGCTCGCATCGCAACACAACCATAACTAAAAAGAGGATTTGAATATTCACAGTGTCATTCCTTTCCATCACATTTTAAATAAAATAAGGTAGAGGCGCAGATAAATTACAGGAGGGAAACGCTACGATGTTTGGGAGCCTTCGAGTTTTTTACCTGCACGAAATCTCGGATGATTCGAAACAGGTATAAAGTTTTAGAGTTGAACAAACTATCCATACCATAACACAATAGTTAACCAATAACTCTTCATATCGAAGACTGAAATACTGTGTCTACAAGAGCGATAATGTCAAATCAATCACTGGTTGGTACATTGTTTGTACAGTCAATGACAATTGATAGACACCCGTTCAATTAATAGAAAGGTTTCTCGCGGGTTACACTTGAATGAAAACCTAGATGTTTGAGAAGAGGCACGTGCCTTGTGACCTTTGATATAAGTAATACATAAGTTAACATGTTCGTCTCCAGTGACACAACATGTGCTCAAAGATTTCTTACTGCTATGCCCGTGACACATCATTTGTGTCTACGGAATATGTACTCCTATGCTAGTTAAGTAGTAACACCAGTGACACCTTTTCGTGGCACTCATTAAATTAGGGCCGTATAGGGTAAGGGCTTGATTGGAACGCTGCCGGATATGAAGGCTTTAATGAGGATCAAAATTTGGGTAAACGCTTTCTTGGTTTTTTGGGTAAATATTACTATGAAAATTTTAAATGATTAAATTAATATAAAGCCGAGAGTAGTATTTTATACTTTTAGTAAGAGAACCTAAATTTTGATTTTCAGAAGAGGACATCTCTGTTTTACTTTCTAAGTAAATATTAAAATTAAGAAATATTTACATTATAATATTAGTATTACACTTATACAGAATCAAATAATCAACGGATTAGCGCTCATAAATGTCAGCTGCTTCAGTTCAGGTGCCTCATTAAAGCATCGAGTTTATATACCTCGTCAACTGAACGTATTTACACCAACTAAACAAACTTTCCGAGAAGCGCTGCTTCTGTAATTAGACGAAGATTTAGCAACAAGATATATACTTCTCATTATCATTACAAATATTACGCACTATCTTTAACAGATAATGGCGAACGTTAATATTGTAACTTGATAACCAAAGCGTAGGAATTAAATTAGAATAATGGTCGAATCGAGTTGAAGGTTTGTTACGTGGCAAAGGCAGGTTACGGTACAGAACCCCGTAATTGCGTAGATAAGAAGTGATTCATGCAGATGTCTCGCAGCCCACGCTAGCCGTGATCGATGAGGCAGCACCGACGCACCAGTCCTCGACAAACCGCTATTCATGTACCATCTGCTCTCAATAGGCGTATTGTGCGAATGGACCACCAAATTACTCTTTGCGATTGACAAGATCCTTATCGTTGCGAGCTCGGATTCAAGTTCAGCCTTAAGAAATGGTCCGGGAGCAATGACACCTGGCTCAAAATTCATAAATAAGTAGTTCACCCCAGTTAAAGAAAAATACGAGTGTATAATGCATACATATACAATTCTTGATATTACATATTTGTACGACAAGTGATCATATTATTTTAAAACGTTATTTCGCAGCTTACTTGCATCGATCAAATCGCGATGCTATCGGAATGGTCGCTGATTGCGATGCAGTAGCTATACGATATCCATGCAAACACGATATAAAATCGATAAAATCCGATAGCGTAAATGCAACGACTGCATTTGAAATTTCTGTTGGCTCTACAGTAAAAATAGTATACAGGGTGTCCCAGAAGTACCACGTCACAGTGACACTGGAGGTAGGTCAGCTCAAGAGGAACCCAACCAACCTAACATGACCTCAGTAAAAGTTGCACGGTTTTCGAGTCATTACCGAAATAAAAACTTTGAGAATTTTCCCCTTTTCTTTTACATTTGTAGTACCAGCATCGACACGGAAAGCTCTTAATGACAGTTTTTTGTGTGTATCAAATCATGAATAGCTAATTCAGAAGGGTAAAGTGTTATTTTGTCAGTAACTATTGTAAAATGCTGAAGAAAACTTGATTAATCTTGATTTAATTTGTTACAAAAACACGAATTTCAACTTTGACCATCTGCCATGTTTTTGTTGGTATTGATGACGCTGACCTAAACGCTACTTTTTCTCTTTTCGCTTCGCTCGCTCGGCTCCCGCGCTGTTGTGGTCGCAGTTCTAACCTAACCTAACCCATTAATCTACTTTACTGGTAGCAGTCCGGTCCTGGTGCTACGCTTACCGCTACTGCGGCACGCTCGCTTCGCTCGCTCGGTTCGCGCGCTGTTGTGGTCGCAATTCTAATCTAACCAAAACCCTTAAACTACTTTAATTGTCATTGACATTTTATGATTTTATCCAGTCCTTTAGAATAAGCTTGCCTCCAAAAGGGAGAAAAAACATTAGTTTTTAGCCCTCGTGCATTTGGCAAAATAATCGGATCAGATAACAGAAGAGTCATCGCTGTACACAGCATCTTTGTAGCACATAACAGTGACTGCTTTCGGAGTTCAAGTTTTAAGTTGGCTCGATAGGGCATCGCTAAAGTAATAAGAATACCTAATGATATCGCATTAAGATACATGTGTTATACCATTTTAGAATCTGCATAACATGCCTAATTTATTGACGTTATTTGTTTGTTTCGTTTCTAATAAAAAAAAAATGGCAGATGGTCAAAGTTGAAGTTCGTGTTTTTGTGACAAATTAAATCAAGATTAATCAAGTTTTCTGCAGCATTTTACAATAGTTACTGA
This sequence comes from Apotomis turbidana, assembly GCA_905147355.2. NCBI lineage: Eukaryota > Metazoa > Arthropoda > Insecta > Lepidoptera > Tortricidae > Apotomis > Apotomis turbidana. The sequence goes on along the minus strand of LR990288.1, from coordinate 15,533,319 downwards.
CAAAATAACACTTTACACTTCTGAATTAGCTATTCATGATTTGATAAACACAAAAAACTGTCATTAAGAGCTTTCCGTGTCGATGCTGGTACTAAAAATGTAAAATAAAAGGGGACAATTCTCAAAAGTTTTTATTTCGGTAATAACTCGAAAACCGTGCAACTTTTACTGAGGTCATGTTAGGTTGGTTGGGTTCCTCTTGAGCTGACCTACCTCCAGTGTCACTGTGACGTGGTACTTCTGGGACACCCTGTAGATACTACAACTGACAGACTTCGGAGGATTACATGTACATACACGTAGGAAGCGCCGACTCTGCCTAATATAAAAAAATATCAGAAAGTGGGTTGGACTAAAAGCAAATTGGGTCCTAGGGGGGAACAAATCATCCGAGTGATAGCTACGAGGGGCGTCTGAAAAGTTCTAAGCCTAAGATAGAAAAAAACAATTTACACAAATGAACTCGTGTTTATTTTTCAATATAGTCTCCTCCTAAATCAATGCATTTTTTACATTTTTTATACAGTGCTTTTAGGCCATTAAAAAAATAATCTTCATTTTGCCCTTCAAAATGCTCCTGTACAGCCGCCTTCATCTCTTCGTCACTTCTAAATCGCTTTCCCCTCAACTCTTTCTTCAAATTATTGAATAGAAAATAATCGCTTGGGGCTAGATCTGGGCTGTAGGGTAGGTGGTCAATTTCTTCAAAACCAACTTCCTTCAGAGCACGCCTCGCAACATTAGCGGTGTGAACGGGTGCGTTGTCTTGCAAAAACAAAATGCCTTTCCTTAGTTTACCCCGCCTTTTCTCAACTATGGCTTGTCGCACCTGTCTTATTAGATTTGCATAATAAGTTCCGTTTATCGTAGAGCCTTTTTCTAAATAATCGATTAAAAGAATGCCATCACAATCCCAAAATACCGTAGCCATTAACTTAGAGGCCGACTTTTGCACTTTAAATTTCTTCGGCGGCCTTTCACCCTTTTCAATCCACTGCATCGACTCAGACTTACACTCCGGATCATACTGTCTGATCCATGTTTCATCAACAGTTACTATTCGGGAACAAACTTCATCTAAATCATCTTCGCACAATTCTAAAAACGCCCGAGAAGTTTCCACACGACGTACTTTATCGAAGGCCGTTAGCATTTTCGGTACCCAACGAGCACTGACTTTACTCATGTACAAATGTTCATGTAAAATTTCTCCGACTCTTTCTTTACTAATACCTAAGACCTCAGCTATTTGCCAAACCTTAATTCTTCTATCTTCTAATACCAGCTTTTTGACTTTTGCTACGTTTTCTTCGGTCACTACCGATATTGGCCGCCCTGAGCGGGGGTCGTCTTCGATCGATTCCCGTCCGAGTTTAAATAAGCGACTCCACTTTTTGACTGTGGCATAAGAAGGCCCAGAATCACCGTAAATAATAGCCATTTCCTCAAAAATACACTGCGGTGATTTGTCACTTTTTGTAAGGAATTTAATTACAGCACGGTGCTCAATTTTCGTAATATTCGTTGGTAATTCACACATGATGTACTTTTCCGTTGAATATCTCGAAACAGAATAATAAAAACGTGACATGTTATTTTTTAATAATTTGTTTTTAAATGGCCTTTCTAGTGGCCAGTATCATAAACGCATATATAACCTCGAAATACCTTAGACTTAGAACTTTTCAGACGCCCCTCGTATTATTATGACGCCAATTTTTTACGATTTTGTCGTACAGTATACGGTATACGTTAAAATAGTCGTGTTATGTTAGCAACTTTTAACAAACACAGGTAAACTAAGATCTTATCACGACAATTGTGAAGAGGAATGCGTTTTAACATTATGATTCATAGTATGAACCTATACATATTGCGTAACAAGATTATTCAAACTGTGTAATTAATATGCTCCTCTTGTAGCGTTCGTGTAGTGGTGTGGGCTTATGACTTAGACGAGAACAAAGCCGACATTATATGTATGTACATAACATAATACATGCTTGACACCTGTTTTAAAGTAAACATTATTGGAAAACTATTTGCTCAGATTGCCAATTTAAGTATTCATATTGATAATGACAACAATTTTTCAGCGGATTTTTGGTTCGATAATGGAACATTAGAAGAGCTAATAAGCAAATTATTACAGGACGCCATAAATAAAGAAGTTTATTGGTTTTCTCACCAGCCCATGTTTAATGATAAACGACGTAGAACTGATAACCGTCGCTAAAGATGGATTCGAGAGTGGAAACCACGAACTAGCGAACGTTTAGAAGCGAGAATATGCACCGAATATCAGGCAGTGACTGGAGGGGAAAACACGACGATCGCGTTCATAAATAGTAGACAAATAGGATATAGTTCATTCAGGGGATTGAAATATGCTGATGACCATGCGTACTTGGTAATACTGTAATACACCAAAACAAAGAATACAATAATCACCAGAACGAAACTATAATCTATAAAAATCAAGAGGTCGATGACTCCGTTAAGATTCACGACTGAGTTTGGGTGTACAGCTACAGTCACAAAAAATAACTTACATTCATAAATGGGCACATAACCGAAGACAATAATCAACGATATGATATCATCGTCTGAATGATACGTATACTTTTATGCGTATACTTTTATGTATATAAACAAAATTATACAGAACTGCACGAGACGTTCTGAAAATTACACTCTAATTGGTATGTCAGTAAGTATGTTTATACTATGTATCTAATAGCATATTTCAAGAATTGTGATGAACAGACTTTCATTTAAAATACAAAAATATTAACCGTAAGTATGTGCAGCTTGTGTACGTTTTGATTTAAAATGACGAGTATTTTTTTTCCACCATTTTTTGGAAAGTTATATAAAAATGTTCACGTAGGTATAAAATAAGGTGAACGTTTTAAGTGATTTGTAACAACTGTCATTTGGGACTGGGGGTGGCATCATTTAAATAAAGATTTAAATAAAAATTACAAAAATCACTTAGTAAAGTTATACTGTATTTTAAGTCTGTTTCTCGCTTTAGATAGTTATAGTTATAAACTTATAAACTATTCCGTTTACACAACTAAGATTAAATATGCTGGTTGTGCCTTCGACTATGTTTAAAAGAAATGCAGAATTCGGTTTCGATCTTATGTTTATTTTTTATTGTACTTACGTTATTATTTTCGTATCATTCATTAGGTCTGATGTTAATGTTACACTAAATGCACTATATTATAGGTTTTATTTTAATTAAGTAGTCATCAGTTCTACTTTTCTTTTAGATCAAATAAATATTTCACGAATATTTGTTGTCAATTATATCGCAAACGAAGTAGTCAAATACATAGTTTGGATGAACAGATAGTACGTACCTTTTTTTTTTTTTGACGGTGTGGAAATGCGTTACGCGTACCCCCCGAGGCTAGGGAAGCCAAGGTGGGGGGTTATGTGGGACTCACCCCTCATAAGGAGGGGCATACCCACTAAAACCACACCGGCGATTCTCCGCACTGCCGTTTGTGGGGGCGCCATGGGGTCGCGGACATTCTACCACGACGCCCCTCGGCTGCTGCCAGGGCTCCCGCGCCAAAGGAGGGAGGGATCGGAAAACGCTACGATCCCTCCCCCAGACGTGTGGAGTCTATCGTCGTGGGCCCCTTCCCCACGAACTCCACTAGGGGTTTTGGCGAGCAGCATACTGTGCCCGCCTCCGCCCCATCCGTCTACGCCGGATCGGGTGCGCATCTGCCCTCTCTTCGCGCTCCCGTTCCGAGGCCTCCTTCTGTGTGATGACTGACTCACAGAAGGAGGCCACCGCCTCCCATGATCTCTCGCTCCTCAGCATGGCCGAGATAGTACGTACCTACGATTTGTTTCACTGATGAGTGATGTGATGACCGGTATAAGATATGCAATTACCCTGAACAGTTTCATTTCATTACTACAACCGAACCGACTATCGAAGTATGGAAGAAAATATTTTTTTAATTGTATTTTTTTCGGGCAGGCCCTCGTTGGGATGTTTACAAGTGTTTGCAATTAATTGACATCTCGTTGGAATATCAGTCATCCGTGACCATGGTCACGTGCAACCGAGCTGGATATTAAAGGTGACTTAATAGCATCCAGTTAGTACCCTACTATTATTACTAGAAACTACTATATTTTCCGTTATACTACGGTATATCTAACACTAACTACAACTTTCTTTGCATTATTTTATCACAAGCATATTAACATAAAACTTAAGCTTAATTAGTAGAAGAATAACATTCTAACATTTGCAACAAGATAAGATGAAGATAGTGAAAGTCCCGAGTATGGGGCTCTACATAGAACGAGCTGTAAGATATGAATGGTGGAAAACCGTATTTTCACTTTCGCGTGGTTAACTAGTATGGTGTAGACGTGGGAAAACGTACACGACTAATTGGAAATTAAAATAGGGAGGGGCTTCGGTTCGATCGATCGTGTAAAGTATTTTTTTTACAAACAAAACTCTTTATCATGGATTCCTACTTGGTTTTGCGATGAGTGAAAATGCTTTTCTTGATTTTGGATAATAAGATATGTATAGGTCAATTGTTTGACAGTAAAAAAGGAAAACACATGAACTGAAAATAAATGTACGTAATGTAACAACAGTTTGCTAGCAAAGACCTTTGCCTACAATTTGACCTTAACGTAGGTAAGCTGCTTTTAGCATGACTGCCGAGTCAAACTTAAGGTCGAACAGTTATCCGCATTAACCATGTTTGGCAATCTAGAAACAGAGATTAGCGAATTTCTTTATTTATAAATAATATACTAATATTCATTAAATAAAACTCTTTATTACCAAAGGAATTTTGCGAACCAATCTTCAAGATAGTTTAGAACGTTGAAAAAATTAAGCTTGAGTCAAATATTTGTTCAATAAAGCTGAAGGTTAGAACTGTAGGTTCACAGTAATGTTCAAAATACCGGCACGCGAAGGCTAAGGTTTACGATCATGTGATTCATGTGAGGCAGGTGACAGGCGGTTTATTCGGCGCGTCACCACTCCTTCGGGGTCCACATTGTTGACGTACTTGCGCTAGTTTAAACTTACATCCACTATTTTAATTAAGTAAACTAACGAATGAAATCATTTTGTTAATATTCAAATTAGCTACCATAATGTTGTTGAACCCGAGATTCGCGGATAAAAATGTAAGTAGGTACATACACACAAATATAGCTTTGTTCGCGTCAGAAGTATTTTCAATGAATTCTTTAAATAAGAATTACAAAGAGCAGAGCATGTTTTTGTATGATTTTCGCCAGTTGGCGTAATAGACACAGCGATAACAAAAAGCTTTGGGATTTTGAAAACTCTCATGGATCTCTAAAACCAATTCTATGAAAACATTTTGATATCAAGGGTCATCTAGTCATCTTACTTTCTTACTGCTAATCTAGGCAATATTTCCAAAATTCTGAAGCCTATAAGGTATTCAGAGAATATTCATAGAAAGTTCGGAGCTAATTGCTCTAAAGAATCGCTCTTATTTGTTTCGTACATAGAACTTGAATGATATTGCGTAAATGAAGTAATTAATAATACACCTTGACTCGATACACATCTATTACCTATATGTACAGTACGGGCAAAAATCATATTGAAATGTTTTAATTTGAACATTATTAGGATCCAAAGATAGGATCGAAATACACAGATATGATCGATTTTTGCCGCTACTATATATATATTAACATATGTAATAGAAAACCTTTTCGCATGGTAATTTTGCTCTACAGAATACTAAATTCTTGAAAGTCGTTATCTTAATAAGTAGGCAGCTATTATTGAGTAATGAGACACAAACTTACAGATAACATTGTTTACTCTTTAAGTATTTACTATCAGTAGGTGTATACAGACTAATATACTTCGTACTCTGAAAATCTAGATCAGGAACGATTTGTGGTACAATTCGGGCATTTAAATTGTTTTATGTGGTACTTTTCAATTGTTTATTGTAATGAATTCAAATTGCCAGGCATGGGTTATCTCTACAAAGCTATTAGGCACCGAGTACCGAGAGTCCTAATTCATTAGCGTATGACGTTAGTGCGCTAGGCGCACATACTGTGTGTACTGACAGTGGAGTGGAGGCCAAATGTCATGCATGAGCCTTTGGTTTCGCAAGGCTATTGTTAGGAATGTGACTAGGCGTGTAAGCCAGGAAAGGGAAGGGGACTGACCGGCAACAGCGGCGACTTCCTTCGCCCCGACGTGCAAGAAGTCCGTAAGGGACAGGGAGCTGGCGATCAGCTGCCTGCGCTCTTGAAAATCGAGGTGGTCGAGGCTGCCAGCCCTACCGCCGCGCAACACCTGGGCTGGCGCGCTAAGCGACATGTCAACTCCGCACGGTCATTTCAAAGGACATCTTCAGTGTTGAATCACCACAACAACACTTTAGTAACACAAAACAACGCCACACGCGCGAGCCGTGCGACAATAATCACGAGGCTTTCATGCCTGCGTCGCGAGGAACGCGCATCGGCGGACTGGCGTGCGGGCCGCGACGCCAGCGCGGGGCAGAGTGGGGCCCCGCCTGCCGCACGCTCCTGCATGTTGCAATGCATCGCCTGTTTGACGGTTGAGTCGCCTACCTCGCCTCGCCGGTCTGTGGCGACTCGGCGAGCCTCCATCACGTGAATGCACCGGCTAAGCCGGTGTTTCGTTTTGCTTCATTTGTGAGCTCGCACTTCAGTATTGTCGTGAAAGGAGCTTTGCTTAGTTTGGGACTAGGTCGATTTGTGTAAAATTGTCCCTTAATATTTATTATTTATTTATTAATGATAGTGCAAACATTGGAATATGGGAACAGGCTCCATAAATTCCAACACATGTACAGCACCGGCTAAGCCGCTGTTTCGCTTTGCTTCATTTGTGAGCTCGCACTTCAGTATTATCGTGAAAGGAACGATACTATAATTGGTTTTTATTGGGATATAGCTCCATAAATTGTAGTAGGTAACATGTCCTGATGTGAATTGCGGTTATGGGAAATCGATTTTAAATAAGTTTGTACGCTACCTTTACTGAGGTAGATGGAATGGGTTGGCGCCGGGATCGTAAACCGAAAGTAAATTGGACATTGGACAGGTAGCGGGTGCGCCGCGGGCCGGGCGACCGGAGCGTGCATGCACCGAGTCGCGTGAATAGCACCGCACCCCGCGTAGGGCAGGTGTACATTATTAAATACAGCCCCACAAAGCAGTTACGAACAAGAATCCCGCGCTACGGTTTACTTACACGAATGCAATGCCCCCAGGCAAATCATACTCCAGTATAAATGCATTGAGTATGTCGCATGTCCTTGTATATAAAAATTTAGGGCAAAGAACCTGGCGCCCATATAGATCTCAATTCTTTTGTCGGTGAAGTCGACAACGTTGCACGCGATATTGAACTTGGTTGTCATTTAACATTTATGTTTTTGATGGGATATTAATTTCAGGTTAATACATCCAACGCGTTCCTGAGAAAAAGGTCTGTTTGAATGGAGCGTTTTCAGCGCTCCGTAAGCATGTCGAACCTTAGCGGTATTTTGCGACTTTTAGAGCACTCTAAGTGTAGTTACGTCCCATTTAATATAGATATTTAATCTCGAAAAAATTGGATCGACTGACATCTTCAAAAAAAGCATCATTTCTATTCATGGACTTCGGATTTTCGCTGGTTAAATAGCCGAAAGCAAAAATATGGCCAAAAGTGCGGTCGGTTTTTTTAGGGTTCCGTAGCCAAATGGCAAAAAACGGAACCCTTATAGATTCGTCATGTCTGTCTGTCCGTCTGTCCGTCTGTCCGTCTGTCCGTCCGTAGGTATGTCACAGCCATTTTTTTCCGAAACTATAAGAGCTATACTGTTGAAACTTGGTAGGTAGATGTATTCTGTGAACCGCATTAAGATTTTGATGCAAAAATAATAAAATAATAATAAATATTGGGGGCTCCCCATACTTAGAACTGAAACTCAATTTTTTTTTCATCAAACACATACGTGTGGGGTATATAGATACCCCAAACGTATCTATAAACCCCATAGACATACAAGGTATTTCATATACGCCCGGGCTACCGAACGGATCTTTATCTTTAGGTGACTGCATACGAGTTCGAAACATGTCGGGCCGTTCCTGACAATTTCACGTGAGTGTAAACCGCTTAATACAATAATAATAAATATGTCTCACGAAAGTTTTAATAAAATTATAAACATTTTAGCCAAAGTAAACCCACGGACGAAAGTTACTCGTACCTGAATCTAGGGTAAAACTCAGTGTTTTCATTTTTATATAATAATTTTATATAATATTTATATAATTTTGTAGTTGTGGTTTTTACTCAGCGGTTGGCGCGAGCAACGAGTTTTACAATAAAATATTCAAATGACCTGCCTTCGGAATATCGGAGGTCTGGACGTCTGTCCCATCGATATTTTACACTTTGATCAGAAATCTAAACATCAGTACAAGACGTAGAAAGCAAGCGAGACATTCAGAAAACCACATTTTCAAAACGCTTGTGAAATAAAGACATCAAACGTTATAATAAAACATTTAACTGTACTTTATGATTTGTCTATTAGAAAAAATCTGTTTTGTAAATTCATATGACACTTCGAATATCATAAAATAACTTTCACTATACATATTTAAGGTTCCCCTCCGTTAGCCCGAAAAGCTTTCATCCTAATTTCACTGGCCCTAATTTTGGTAACCCGAAAATCACTATCCCGAATTTTCATTCATCTTAAATAATGAATAGCCTTAATTTCTGGATTCCGAATTTTGATGATGCCTAATTACTTAATACCGAATTCTCACTAGCCCTAATTTGCACTTAGCCGAATTTTTAGACTACTAATATTATAATACCTAATAATGCTAAAAACTACATTTAATTTTATTAAACCTAATTATCCATAAACCTAAGGCGAGGGCTGCTCTCCCTCCGCGCCTCCGGTTTTGGAATAACACTCTAGGGGTAGGACAGACAAGACCACGTGGAGTCGGGATTGCCATAGACTCTGGATGTATATGGGAATCTTTTGACGCTTCGCTCGCTCCGCTATACGTGGTCACAATACAAAATTAACCTAAGCTACAGTTCAGGGTTCAGCCAATTCGATATTTGTTCAACTCCGTTTTTTTTGTTTTAACATAAAAAATAGGTTCAATAATGTTTATTACTCTTGACATTTAGTGTCAGTAATGATTAGGTCTAATACTAATTAGAAGTGGTAATTATTAGGTTATTTCAGATTAGTATTGTTGACAATTAGTACCTACTAATCATTATAGTCTAAGATCCCGATATAAAACGACCTTCACCGAGATGTTTATTTGATGAAATGTATTTTATATTTAATTTAATATGTCAATAAATATATTGCATATGGGTTGCCTAACTAATTTTAGTCCAGGGTATGTTTAATTAATAATTTAAAAAAATCTAAACATTTCACCGGTTTGATTAATTTTAGATAAATTCTATACCAATCGAAAGTATGAAGCCCATAGAATATGCATAGAATATGCAAACGTTAGGTTGCCTATTCTTTTCCCGTTACAACTATCGGGTAGCCAGGTATAAATAGGTAAATCTATACCTACTAGCATTTTGCAACGGTCTGATTATTGAATTGAAATTAAATAAAATTAAAGATTATTTTATTATGAATTTATCTAATAATCAAACCGGTGAAATGTTTAAAAAAATATATTTTTTAATTTTTAACTAAACATACCCTGGACTAAAATTTGTTAGGCAACCCATATGCAATATATTTATTGACATAGTAAATTAAATATAAAATACATTTCATCAAATAAACATCTCGGTGAAGGTCATTTTATATCGGGATCCTATACTATTATTAGAGTATTGGATTATTAGGTCTAACAACTAATTAGGGTATAGAAAATTAGGTGAAATGACATTAGGGCTAATGAAAATTAGAGCTAAAGTTGATAGGTGTAATAATATTATTAGCACTTGCGTTATTAGGTCAAGTAGGCGAGTACCCATATTTAACCCTTTCCGGCCGCTTCGATGGCAATCGTGTAACTGGTGCACCTAACTTTGAAAAATCTGGTGTACGCACAAAATCCTTTAATTCGTGACACGAGCGATATCGATCTTTCGTATAATCACTAGCGCCAAGCTCAAAAAATTGGTCAAGTGCGAGTCCGACTCGCGCATGAAGGGTTATTCCGTACTATAATCTATAACAAGTTTGTTGTATGGGAGCCCCCCCTTAAATATTTATTTTATTTTATTTTTAGTATTTGTTGTTATAGCGGCAAGACTTCAACACGTTTCATTTTTATTTTTTGCTTTAATATAAACACCTAATTAAGCTTGTTACTAACAGAGCGTCAAGACAAAACCAAATATTTTTTACCCATAGTTTAATTATAGGTACATACCAGTCTAGTACAAACTGTACAGATAAGATTTGAAATGAGTAATGTATCTCTATGCGGTATCTAAAGCTACTGTTATAATACATCTAGTTCCTAAAGATAACGACAAGCAGTAAAGCTTTTGAGTTACTAACTATTTACTATGTACAATTCAATAACTACACGGCTCATGAGTGATTGAATGATTGTGTGAAATAGTACATAGTACACGTTACGTACCTGATGTTATAATTATAATACATAAATATGTCATGTACATATGTTAGGCTCACGCAAAAGAGATTAGCGACCGTTTGTCGCACCAGCCGAAGTAGTTTGTAAAACAGATTGTGGTGTCCATTGTCTATTATATAGAAATATACACGATGATTTTTAATCGGTGATCAGGTACCAACTTTTCTAACTCAGTAAATGATGGCGGTCACGTTGAAGCCGTAATTACATGTAAACAAACTTTTATTGTGCTATGATAATTTTTATTTTGAAACCAATTTTGTCTAAAATTCCTTGTCACCTAATCTGTACCTGTGAGCTTACAACCTCTTTAATAATTTATTGGCAATGACAATTTATGAATAGCTTATCATTGTCATTGTCATTACATAAACATAGTCGTAGAAAATTTTGTAAAATTTCCCGCCAAAGCGATGACACTTGACATAGGTATCGTACTTCAATAATTTATGTATGATGACCGTATCTAGTGGTTATTAGTTTTAATTATGTTTTTACTTTTAATAAATTAAACAGTGAGGTAATTGCGTGAGACCTCGTCTATTAAGTTTAGTTTTAGCTAGATATTTATATTTTTCCACTCCTGATCACCGATTAAGAATCATCGTGTAGATATACTATGTAGTGACGTATAGGGGAACACCTGTTCAAAGTATTTATTTGCCTAAATGTCTTTATTTCAAGAGTATTTATCAAAAGTATCTACTAGGAGTAAATAACCAATATCCAGCAGGTCGAGCGTATCGTACTGCGACTTCAATTTCGCGCGACTTAGCATCGCCTATCTCGTGTGTGCGACAAACAGTCGTGCAGTTGTGCTAGATGTACAGATCTTATAAATGAAATGATTTACAAAACAACGATTTTTCATTTAGATACTTTATATTCGGACTCAATTCGGAGTAGCGTGGGTTTTTTTTTTATATTTATGTACGGGCATAATTTATACTTAGTTTTCGCTATAATGGCTTATTTATTGTACGTTTTAAAGAAATCATGTCAATGATATACATATTTTTGTGGCCGTAAAAAATACCTTACTTTCATTATAAACACGCGTAAATTCAGAGCTGCGGCTGTGACGTGTCAAACTATGACACCGTGAAGATGTTCTTAAGGCATAAATAGCTGAAGCAAATCTACCGCTTTCTACCGTCGCAAACTATTCCATACTATGTGAAAATAAACAAGAATTCAGAGTAGAAATAATCGAGGAGTGAACAAATGCTACAACAATGTTTACAAAGATTAGGATGGGAATTGAAATAAGCTGACAAAATTCTATCGCTACAATAGCCAGAGTAGATTCAGGAAACGTCAATACACTTACAGGATACTTGATTTTTATCTAAAATTCCAGAGTCGCTTCTAGTATCGTCATCTATGGGTCGATGCCTGGTTATAGAGTTGACGATTAGGTCATCCATATTAGGCGCCGCACTGTTGACACAACACGATAAAACCTCTCAACCAAACATTTTTGGGCACTGCAAATACACTGTCAATGTCCTTATAGAACGAAACGTGAATTATAACTAAGATATTACAACCGGTACATTCTTGATAGATTAGATAGCAAGTGATAATGATAATACTTCAGTATTGCTTTTGCTTATCAAATTGTTTTCTGTGCAACGGCTTCGTTCAGTTGGTTTGTTTAGCAATCACCTCTTAAATACAAGGGCGAATCAACGATCGTTTAATTGAGTCTGTTAAATGAAAGTGAAATTCGTCAATCTCGACCAATTAGGTCACTCGCATGAATTTTGACCTCATTTACAAATACTTCTTCATTATATATGTATGGACCCTCAGAGAACATTATGTATGGAAATCAAATTAACTAATATATTCCATCGTAAAATGCACTTCGTAACCTTTTGTAAATATTTATATTTGCTACGCTATTGTAGCAAATTCAGATAATAGTCCATAAAAAAATGTCTATCTTCGCAACATTTTTTTTGTAGCTGTTGCTGATGTTTTTTTTACACTTAACTACCTGTAGTCGTTAAATACTATGTTTGTAAGCAGACTTCGCAAGTGGCCCTAGCGGAAAGGAGTATACTTAAGTCAAATATTAACCAGAAACAAATGGTCATAACTCTATTGTGACACTTAGCGAGAGAGAGAGATAGATAGAGAGAGAGATAGAGAGAGAGAGAGAGAGAGAGAGAGAGAGAAAGAGAGCCTACATAATGTGCATCTAAGGAATTTAGATCTAAACATTATTTTGTAATGTATCTTATTTACTTTGACACCTAGAGACCTTTTACATCTCTGGGAAAACTGATAGTTTAAATTGTATATTACGTGTAGCAATTAATTTAAATATATAAATGCAAGTGTCCTGACTGACTGACTCATCAACGCAGAGCCGAAACTACAAATGCTAGAGAGTTGAAATTTGCACACTAGGTTGCATATAAAGTGTACAAGAGATAAGAAGCGACTTTAAAAAAGTCAACCCCTAAGGGGGTTAAAAAGGGGATGAAAGGTTGTATGGGGTACACTTTTTTTTTAAAGCTAGGAGTTAGAAATTTTGTAAAAAGGTATTTTATTAAAAAACACGAAACTAATTTCAGCGTTTTTGAAAATTAATCCCTTAAGGTGGTAAAAAAGGGGTTGAAAGTTTGTATGGAGATCAAATATTTTTTTTAGCGCGGGACTTGAATCTTTGTGTAAAGGCATACTATGTATTAGAATACAAGAAAAGTGATTTCAGCGTTTTCAAAAATTCATTCCCCTAAAAGGGTTAAAAAAGGGTTGAAAGTTTGAATCCATTACACATTCTTTGAAACTTCTTATAAAAGCATATATAAGAATAACAAAATAACATTAATTGAACGTTATTTAAAAATTCAACCTCTAAGGGGGTTAAAAGGAGGATGAAAGATTGTCTTGGGGTTCAAATTTAATAAATTTTGGAACTTCGTGAAAAGGTATTAAAATAAAACGGAAGAAAACTAATTTTAGCGTTTTTGAAAATTCATCCCTGAAAGTGGTCAAAAAAGGGTTGAAAGTTTGTAGTGAGATAAAACCTTTTTCTGAGCGCGGGACTTCAAACTTTGTATAAAGGCATATAATTAGAATACAAGAAAAGTAATTTCAGCGTTGTTGAAAATTCAACCCCTAAAGGGGTTAAAAAGAGGATGAAAGGTTGTATCAGGTATAAGTTTTATTTTTAGCTAGGAATTAGAAAGTTTGTATAAAGGTATTTTTTTAAAAAACAAGAAAACTGATTTCAGCATTTTTGAAAATGCATCCTAAGGTAGTGAAAAGGGGGATAAAAGTTTGTATGGAGATCAAACATATTTTTTTTTGCACTGGACTTGAATCTTAGCGTAACGCAGCTTAGCGAAACACTATAAAGGCACATTATTAGAATACAAGAAAAGTAATATCAGCGTTTTTGAAAATTAATCCCCGAAAGTGGTAAAAAAGGGGTTGAAAGTTTGTATGGGGATCAAATCATTGTTGAGTGCGGGACTTGAAACTTTGTATAAAGGCATATTATTAGAATACAAGAAAAGAAATTTCAGCGTTTTTGAAATTTCAGCCCTGAAGGTGGTCAAAAAGGGGTTGAAAGTTTGTATAAAGATCAAACAATTTTTTGAGTACGGGACTATATCATGCAGTTATTATACGCGTATTATTATCAAACTCATAGAATTTAGTATAGCTATTCGTTCCTAGATGGCATTATATGTTGAATTACAGCAAACAACATCAAAATCTACTTGACTTATCTCAAACCACTTGCAAAAAAATAAAAGTAGGTAAATTTTCAACTTGCTTAGATCTGAACATAATGAAGATGTAAAATGTTCAAGATAAGGTTCCACGCGGACGAAGTCGCGGGCAAGAGCTAATTATACCATAATTAATATAGTTTTAAGTATAATTTACGAAAAAATTACTTAGTGTTGAATTTCTTCCGGATTTGAAGCTCTTTTGCTCGTAGCTTAAATCAGAGCAGAGTTGGACATTCAATAACAAATCATCATTTTATACTAGCTTGTGTTTAAACGCCTACCAAATATGTTGATAAATTACTTCCAATAAATTCTTAATACTTGCCAAAACGGATGAATGCTCACCAAGTAGTGTATCACAAACTATTGTATAAATAAAGCTAAAATTTCTTTTTCTTACAAGCTATAAAAATATGTGAACACCGTTAAAGTTAATTTCAGACCAAATAATCTATATTATTGTTAAATGGATGTCACCAATATTTTATATTATTACTTCCATTTTAGTCATTTTTGCTGAGGCAAAAAACTAACTGTTGACCGTGAAATTTATTGTTATACCAAACATATTACTACTCACCCCAAACACAAGTAACTTGTTTATCGCTTTACGCATTCAATTAATATATGATATAGTACTTAAATAAATATTCGCTACTATTTAAATGCTCACCAAAATGGCTTTTATACCCTAAACCTAATAAATATTAATAATAAATTGTGTATTGCAGAGACACTGTCCTTGAGTGCTTAAAGAAATAAATGGAAGCTATTGTAATTTTAGATTGACAATAATATATTTTGACTACAGGTTAGATAATCTGATTACACTAAAGCAAATTAGACTGCAGTTTTTGGTATTAATGTTGATGTTTTATGAACACAATATTTGGTGAGCAAAAAATTCATTTTGGGAAGCAAAAAGATATACGGACACAAAGTAAAATTATTTTGGTGTATGTATATTGATTTTGGAATACAAAATGATTTAGTTTAGGGAGCTCTGTATAGAGTGGGTTTAATTTATATAGAGGTAATTCATTTTACTTAGTATTTAGTTTTAGGGTATAAAAGACATTTTGGTGAGCGTTTAAATAGTAGCGTTTTATAATTATGACGCACCGCAAGAATGAATCAACTGACCGTCATTCAAGAATAGTTTATTTTGAATGGCGAGTTTTACAATAAATCAAAGCAGAAGAAATTGAGTGAAACTAATTTAATCGTGATTCAATAAAATCAATCTGATCTGATCTGAAATAAAATTGTTTGATTATAATATATTTTTAACCTTCTTCAAAAAGAGGAAGTACTGTAAAATTTTTACATCTTCGTCTTTTATAAATCGATATGGAAACTTATTTTTATGTTTGAAATTTTAACAGAGGGCCTTCCAGGATGGTCCCATATCATTTTGGTTAAATATTGACTACGAGATACCTACACGAGGAATCGAAAAAACTCTTCAAATATTATAGGCACAAATTTATAATGTCGATTTCTTTATGAGGATCGAGTTGTTCGTGCGAAAAGCGATGCTCACTATCTTCAGAAAGCGTTTTTAGGACCACATTTTGGCGTCGTAGGTACTTAGGTATCCATCTTTCCAAATCTTTCCAATCACTCCGCTGCCGACCTTGTGATGGCACACCCCCGTTTAATTTCTGGGTAAGTCCGGGGTAGTTGGCCATAGTTTTTCTTAAATGCTGTTAAAAAAATATCTTACACATTATTATAGAAATCTTTATTTGTGATTAAACTTTAATCAATCAACTTTAAAATTATAGAAACAAAAATAACAATTTCTAATAGGTTGACCTAAAAAATATGCATTTTTTTAAATTCACGATTGGCCATCTCACCCGGGGTGTCCGGGTGTGATGACCATGGCATAACTGGTAAGATGGCCATATCCTTAATTCTAATTGTTACATAGTTGTCGGTCTTATATCCTTTTAACTAAAGCCTTTCTTCTCTGCACCACGATCAGAGCACATGTCTTCAAATTCAGTGCAATTTTCTTGTACCCAAAATTGGCATACCATTCATTGAAACCAGTTCTCGAAAAGGGTTTCATATTTTTTTTTTCCACATCCGCGGCAAATATCTCTTTCATTTAACTTCTTTTCCTTATTCTAATTTGCTATCAATTTTAAGGGACGTTGTTACTGCTATCAGATAGTCATCGGTTAGCTTTTCTTCGGATGGCCATATGGCCATCATATACCGACTAACACTGGCCATCTCTCCTTTTCTTCCGGGAGAGATGACCACAACTAAAAAAAAAAAAAATCGCTACACGATGCGAGTAATTTTGAGGTTAGGACAAACTGTTACTCGTATACTTTGCAACCAAACCAAAAATAACCATTATTTTACGAAACTAATATCATAACCACCGAAAACAATAACCCTCTGAAAAATATTTCCACTTCACAAAACAAATAACACAGATTTTACTTACTTTTTGATTTTTTTTCGCCAAAAAGTTGCACGTACCCTTGCTACTACGCGTGTCGCCAAGCGAACTAAACTATTACAAGTGCCATCTAGCCAACAGTTCAGGAATTATTTCGACGGGCCATCTCTCCCTTATGGCCATCTACCCCGGAATTACCCTAACTAAAGTAGAATGCATAAAAAAAATACTTATATAATATACTAAACAATCACTTAATCAAGATAATCGCCAATTAAATAAAACGTTATTTTAAATGCACCTCTAACAAACTAACTCAATCAACGCGTTAGCGGTAATCAGAATGACGTATTCTTGATTTATTACATTTCACGCCTTTTTAATTTGTGATATTTATCACATTTTTGAATGTGAATGACGTCTGGTTCATTCTTATTCTCATTCAAAATGAAATTTGCCCAACTATGAATCAGATTAAGGTATACCTACCCCTTTTCACTAGGGCCACAGTTTACAGATTTACTTGATGCCTGGCAATAGGTACCCGATTACAGGAAGCCATAAATAGTACCCAATCAGGTGACCTAGTTCAAGTAAATTGAGCTAGATATTTTTAAAGCTTTTCCACTAGTGCGTATTTTTATATGTACTTCTTACTTATAAAATGTCCATCGTCCATACCGTGATTCGAACCTGCTTGCTTTTCCTAGGCAAGGTAAATTGCGTTCTGAAAACAGCATCGTTAATTCAGGGTTGCCAGTTAATGCGGTTCTGTACCGAAAGCTCTAAGCACACGCCACTGAAACCGACTTCAAACGGACGCCATGCTATTGTACAACCATAAGTATCTACACGTTTGTCTAGCTCGCCATTTTACTGACCAGCTATGGTTAAAAGTTAAAATATAACAATTGAAACCGAACCGTCAGGCATAGAGGCTGAAACTTCTAGTTTGGGACCTAATCGTTATTTGTATGAATCGTAACATCTACTTAAAATTATAAAATATATTTAGGAAAATATCTACAGCGAATAAAATATCAAATAAACATCAGACAACCTTACACAAATCAACCTAATCCCTAATTAAGCTCAAGAAGGCTCGTGTTATGGGTACAAGGCGACGATATACATACTCACATACATAAATAAATACATAGAACATCCATGACCCAGGCACAAATATTCGTGTTCATCACACAAACATTTTCCCTTGCCGGGATTCGAACCCAGGACCGCCAGTTCACTAGGCAGCTGCTTTACCACTGCGCCAACTGCGTCGTCATAACATAACGATTAACAGAATATAACGATCTCCGTTGGCTCGATAATTGTTCAATGACTTTGGCTACTCTTATACAAATTC
This sequence comes from Apotomis turbidana, assembly GCA_905147355.2. Classification (NCBI taxonomy): domain Eukaryota; kingdom Metazoa; phylum Arthropoda; class Insecta; order Lepidoptera; family Tortricidae; genus Apotomis; species Apotomis turbidana. The sequence continues at coordinate 15,515,087 of LR990288.1, read as the reverse complement.
ATAACATAACAAAACCAACAAGGTATCCAAAATGACCATGGAGCACTGACCCAGTCTAAGTAATGAAAAACATGAATAGTAAACAAAATAAATGCAAACGTTCTAACATATTGCAAAGCAGTAACAAGCTCAACATGTTATTTAATATTGGGGGTTCTATTAAAAACCTTATAATTTGCTCGTAGCTTAACCTAAGTGATTATGATTAACATTAGATTCTAATTAGCTAGAGGTAACAGATGTAAAGGTATGCTTACGAGAGCACACCTACTTTGATAACTGTAATATGGTTAAAGCATTTGTACTTCTTAACCAATGCTTTATAATGGCCCAAGTTAAACTATAAATATTCAAATTGATCTATTAAAATACATTAAGTGAATAGAGATTCGATTACGGTATAACATCGTTTAATGATTTAACCTTTACAAGTACTATTAATTTCGTTGGTTGTTTTAAAAATATCAATAGGCAAGGTCTAATAAAATGCTTGGACGACCGTGCAGCGCGTTAACGTGGTTGGATGAGCCGCCTTCCACAGTGAGCTTAAGCGCGCAGCCTTTATTTATAAATAGACACTATAATGCCCTAGAAAATAATTCAACCATGTAGTTCAAGCTTAAAGCTTGCGTAGCGTGTAACATACGCGGCCAAGCCTAAATTTAAGGGTAACGTTTACGGACAAGCCTGTGGCGAAATAAATCATAACTTTGTATATAAACTGACAACGAAAATACCCGAATTCGGCACTAATAAAGGTATTGACCAATTTATGACGCTATGGAATAGTAGAAACAATTCATTCTCAACGTCACACGCTGTAAACATCACTGATACGCTACAATATTGATTTACAAAGTTCATACTTGGGGCTCCCCGACCAACTGACGCCACTACTAATCGAATTAACCAGATTAAGGAGCAAGGCTTTTTTAATAGACTGCTCGTCGAGACAATAGTAGTGCATTTGAACATCGACCAATCGTAAATGATATATACATGGTACATTTTTATTTTAAAATCAATTCGATTACAAAATTTAAGGAGCGATCATAATAACATGTCGATAAAACAAACACGAAATGAAATGCGATGAAATGATTCGTTCATGCTCGAACCTAATGGCTAGATCTAAGACCACAACGACAACAACACGTATGAGATAAGGAGGATACGCTCACCTCTAGCGTAAATGGGGAAATCGCCGTCGGAGCGGCTGTGAGTGAGCATGGGTCCGTAGCACCGCCACGGCGGTCGGTCGCGCGGCGCTCGCGGGCCCTCCACGGCGCCGCTCACCTACACCAGGCCATCAGCATAAGCGGCGGAGCCATCCACGAGCACGGAACGTGGCGTCTAGCTCACGCAGCTAGCGTCAACTCTCCGGACGCGGCGCCACAGAGGCGAGGACGACGGAGGCTGCGCAGCGCATCTCGCGCGCACCCCTCTCCCTTTACAAACGCAGGCCGGTAGCGCCTCTCCGCGGGGTATCATCCTCCGACCACCTATACCAGCAACTCTATCTACGCTACATAATCCCTTATAGCTACTTAACCGTGCGCCGAGCCACAAAGCAGCTAATACAACTGTAATTTTGAGTTAACCAATCCGAAGCTATTCTGAATGAATAAATAACATAACTAATACGAATTTCTTCAAACGAAAATTAAAAATGTAAACACTGTCGATTTTTTTTACTTTGCATTCTAGGAAGAATTGATCATTCTGGGTTTAAATACGTAAGCTTTTAAACAATAATATAATACTCACCGCTCATTCATTAAATAGACCTCTGTACATTTCACACGGTTGATTTCTGGGGTATGTAACGAAGGAGATGTATTTGTTAGTATAATAGTTAGTGGATGAGACGGACAACACAATTGAGTGCAGTTAATTTATCTATTTCTGACTTTTTATTTATCATTACGGGATCTTTGGTCAACCATTAAGTAATTAACTGAAAGACACAAGAGCTTTCAAGCAAATATCAAAAATATGGAAATCAATATAAACACATTGTGTTTGTTTGATTTTTATATATTTCTTTAAGAGACAGAGAAATACCAAAATGTACAGAAAATATTTAAAATTTACATATTTCTCCGGCATACGGGCACGGGGGCCTACGAGCAGAGTTTGAAGCACGTTTGAAGTAAAAATATTCTAAGAAAAATATGCGCTGGTAACCTTAAAAAAAACATCAATAAATTATAATGTCACTGTCATTGGCTACTCTCCTTTCCATTTTCATTCCTCATATTGAGAATGATCAACGCTAGTAACGCCATCTATTGATATACTTTTTCTCATATGTACATGGTGTTCTCAAGTTGTGTAACATTTTAGGCCATGAACTTTAAACTCTTGGTTTATTGAGAAGGTATCAATAAACTTTAATTTATTTATTCTACCTACCTAAACCATGTATTAGGTACCTATTTATTAACCCCCGACGAAAAAAGAGGGGTGTTATAAGTTTAACATGTGTATCTGTGTATCTGTGTATCTGTCTGTGGCATCGCAGCGCCCAAGCGGATGGACCAATTTAAGTGCGGTTTTTTTTAATCGAAAGACTTTTCCGTCGAGATGGTTCTTAGCTATGTTTGGTGGAAATAGGACCAGTAGTTTCCAAGATATTCAGCTTTAATTGGAACAAGTGACGAGATCTTAGCCAATAATAAAGTCAATAATTCGAAATATTGGCTAAATGTTAAGTTTTATTTGCATTTTCTATATGACTCACTAATTGAGGGTCTCATGATGACCAGGTAGTTGCTAATGGATCTCAGCCAATATTGAAGGTAAGGATTCCAAATGGTTAAATGTTAAGTTGTATAAGCATTTTCTATATCACTCAATAAATGAAGGTCTCATAATGACCAGCTAGTTGTTAACCTATTGACCGCCAAGCGGTCTAGCAATTTACCGTGCCACTGACGCCAGAGTAAAAAAAAAAGATGTGCCCCAAAATCAACAGGGATTGAAAAATACTTGTAGCGGTTAGAATTACAAAGTTTTTGATCATTGAAATTTGGACGGCTGTGGCCGACGTGGCGTCAGGGGCACGGTTTTATGTTGACGGCCACAGCCGACTGTGGCGGTCAAAAGGTTAATGGATCTCAGCCAATATTGAAGCCATGAATTCAAAATTTTGGATAAATGATAAGTTTTATTAGCATTTTCTATATCACTCAATAAATATGACCAGCTAGTTGTTAATGGATCTCAGCCCATATTGAAACTAAGGATTCCAAATTTTAGTTAAATGTTAAGTATTATTAGCATTTTCTATATCACTCAATAAATGAAGATCTCATGATGACCAGCTAGTTGTTAATGGATTTCAGCCAATATTGAAGCCAAGGATTCCAAAGTTTTGGTTGAATGTTAAGTATTATTAGCATTTTCTATATCACTCAATAAATTAAGGTCTCATGATGACCAGCTAGTTGTGACAGGATCTAAGCCAAGAATGTCTAATGTTGGTTAAATGTAAAGTTTTATTAGCGTAATCAACAGATTAATAAATTTTTGACAGTACAATAATTTGGTACCTTGGAGCTGAAGATGGCCGTAGGAACTCCTAAACAAAACAAGATAGATCCATGGTTTTTGGGCTCGTCTGATTGTTCTTGATGAGCAATTAACATTTGTGTAAGAAAGTACAGTCAATAATAAAACCGAGTCTCAAAAAACTTTTTTGACCAAAAAACTCATTATAATTTCTGTCACAGTTTCGGAATTCTGCTAAAGCTGAATTGTTATTAGGACTATTGAACAGGTTCTTTTGATTGAGGTCACAAATAGCAACACCCTGCAAGATTTTAACGCGACTAAATGACACGTAAGCTTTAGCAAAAGTACTCTTGCCTAAGTGAATAACAGCCTTTTAGGATTTTGTAGTTTGTGTCAGTCTGTCCACAGCTTAGCTCAGGGACATAGTGGTTGAATACATTTTTAAAAACATTTTTTGTGTACCTTTCCTACACGTAACAAAAGTAAGGATGTTTATCCCATGGTGTGGGGTATCGATGATTAGGTCTCTCAAAACTAAGTCAAGTTACCTAGCACCAACTGCAATTTTTATGGAGCTAAGTAAGCCACCCGTAACTACTATTTGGATCCTGTAGAATAGAAACCTGGTTCTGTTTTAGGCCATAAGTAGCAGGTCCTTGCGACTCATGCAGTGCATTTAAAGTATATATTTTGATTGTCTTGGCTAATAACTTCGCCATTTCGCCATTATAAGCATTAACTAGTCTGACTTTAACGATTTTTTCCCAGAATGTTGCTTAAGGCTATTGAAATCAAAATATATCCTAACTTCAATCTTAGAGAAGACGGCATTCATTACCACTGGCTTGGATCCTGTTGTTATCTACATATAGTCAAGGATCAAGCTCGACGAAAGATTGCAAACCCTGGACCTTAAACGGTGTAAAACAAAAATAGTGTCAAAAGAAGAAAATTCCGGGACGAAACTTCTGTTTGTTTAAAAAATATGAAATAAAAATAAAATTTAAAATTTAAAAAACCCCCGACAGTCATGTCACCAATAAAAAGAAAGAAATAAAATCTACGAAATGTGCCTATACAATGAACAGTAGAAAAAGAATCCAAGCTTTGTTGCGTCGGGGGACCGCTAAGTAAATGAAATGCAATGTACTGAAAATCGTAAAGTGGGAAGCCCAAATGCATACATGAATTTTGCGTTGAAAAATATATTTCATTTCATTTAGGTACTTAGCGGTCCCCCGATCGCAACGAAGCTTGGATTCTTTTTCTACTGTTCATTGTATAGGCACATTTCGTAGATTTTATTTCTTTCTTTTTATTGGTGGTCATGTCGGGGGTTTTTTAAATTTTATATTCGAATTAAGTATCGTCTTCTTTACTTCAATAATTGATAGTATTTATTATTTCTGTATACTTAGTACCTATGTACTGTTGTCCAAACCAAAAAATGTTTAGATTCAATGGAGCATATTCAATGTTTTATTTAACATTGGTTGTATTTATTATTGCACACTAAGGATTAAATATACTCACTCAAATCACCATTAGCAGTCGCAGAATCAAATGGTATGGACAAATGCCGACCTCCCTTGCCAATTGGGGGAACACCCAGATTTGTTTTTTCACCGCTGTCACCTAAGCCAAAATTATATTTTGTGATTAGTTTTACTGAATATATGTTGCAAGAAGACAATGTAAAGAAAGAAATTTATCTGCTGTAAAGCAATGTAGCAAAAAAATATACATAACATGTGCATCGATATATATATAATCACATCCCTGAAGAAATTGTAACCCTTCAAGAAAATATTTTTAAGGATAGACTAGGTAGCTGGCTTATTGACAATTGTTTTTATAGCGTAAAATATTTTCTCAAGACATGTAAAATCAGGTAATTATTATTGACATTATATTTTGATTTTATTACTATTTATTGGAAATGCTATTTTTTAGATTAAGTATTATAATTCAATGTTTATTTGTTTTCTTTTAAATTCTACTCTAAAAATTTGCATGCCGACATATAGGCTGAATTCTGAATACATGATACAAAAGTTTTGTAACATCTTAAAACACTGTATTCTGGCAAATAAATAAATGGCCTATAAATAATAAATAAAATCTTTGAATCTTTGAATCAGGTAAATTAGGTTACACGTTGCCTGCCCACCATACTTCACCTAAATTGTTGCCCCATACAAAATTTGTTACCCCACTGATGATGCTGTTCAGGTTCACCCTATTACCGAAAAAATTACCCAAAACAATAAATAAATATCAGACAACCTCACACAAATCGATCTACTGCCAAATTAAGCTCAAGAAGGCTTGTGTTATGGGTACTAGACGACGATATACATACTTATATAGATAAATATATACTTAAATACATAGAACAACCATGAGCCTAGCACAAATATTCGAAAATATTTGCCCTGGCCGGGATTCGAACCCGGGACCGCCGGCCCAGTAGGCAGGTCTCTACAAACTGCGCCAAACGCGTCGTCAAACAATACGCTGGAAAAATTAGCTTTTGATCCCGTTGGTGATGATGATGGCCACAGAGAGAAGATTAAATGATCCCACCACTGATACTCATGGTAGGACAACCAACTTATACCTAAGAAATACCCAAAAGTAACTTAATGAAAGTCAAATGGATCTCATCCCATCATAGGAAAAGATACATGATGTCAAGCAAATCTAGCTATAGCAGTGAACTAGAGTGAAGATGAAACTTAACACTTTCGACACCAACAACCTGGAGGCCGGGCGCTTGTAAACTTTGTTGAAATGCCGGCCAACCCGGTAGCCGGGGTTGATGCTATAAAAGTTGGCTCGGCCGGTTTCTGGGATATGTCTTACTTTTTTGTCTGGTTGCAAAAGTGTTAAAATGACAAATTATTCCAAAAAGATCCTATATTCTCCCTCTTACACACCAATTTGTACAGTTGCCATCAGATGATAAGCGAACAAGGCACTAATAAATATCTCAACATTTATATCATTTTCCATCTGGTGGTCAATAGCCCGAGTTTATATGATTAACAAATTAATCTAAAAGGTTCACAGTAAGTAATTGTGATACATTTCCACCATTCTATAGTAATTGTCTACAACCACAATATAGGAAATCATTCATTCAATTCACAAACAGTGAATGCAATTTGATGGGGGGGGTCAATAAAGAAAAAAAAAACAAAATGTATAATTTATATAATTATATCCCACATGGGGTTATCAATATAAGATACAAAATCAGAATAGTCCATATTATCATGCATACTCCCTGCCAATTGCGGAGGTTGGTTTACATTTGAATTTTGTTTTGCAATATACAGCTCCTTATAAATTTCTTTCCAACTTTTAGAGTCAGATGTAGGCAAATTAATAAAGTCTCTGTTACATAATGCATGCCACAATGTCTCATTTTCTATTAGACACTTCATCCTTTTACTTAGTGTTGATAACTGAATAACATTACAAACAGGGAGGTGTAACATAATTTTTATAAACACTTCTTCAGGCACCCCAATCAAACTAGCACTTGGATATCCTAGTTGTGTTAGTACAATACTTTTAACTACAGATAATATTTTATTTTTGAACAGATTAGACAGATGTTTCAAGTCCCGGAAAATCATTGGAATCTTTGATGCTTGTGGTGAGACAACATATCTACTGACGGGCAAACAAACTGAATATGTTTCAAAGTCTAAATCCAGAATCACAACATTAAGCAATGCCATTGCTCCCAGTGGGCTCATTATAACTTTGAGTGGAAAGTTCTCCATGCCAGGCATAGAAAATGCTGCTTCATAGACTGCAGAGTTGTTCTTCCACTCGGACAACTGTTTTATATCAATAGATTCGACTTCACGCACCAACTCTGAGCTGTTATTAACTGGCAGAAATCCATTTTCTATCATTAAAACTACGATCAATAAAAACATATAATCTTTTTGTGTGGATTCATATGCATTGTTTTGAAACTGTATTGTGCTTATTATTTTCTCCAGAAGAGGAGATATTCTTTCTGTTGTGCTTTCTTCTAAAGTAAAGTTCATTTTGCCGTACTTTTTTCAGATTATGTTATGTTTATCTTCACTTGGGGTGGTAACAAAAATGTACAATGTAATTTCTTATTTGAACCGCGTTACAAAATTTTATTACAAGTCACGACGCAACTGACGTCTGTCAAGTCAAGTCGTTGCGCTGGTACGTAGGGTTGCCAGATGGTCGGGATATGGCGGGATTCTCCAGAAATTTTGTATGTCCTCCCGACTCTCGACAATGTAAAAAATCTCCCGAAAAACAATAACTTTTTTAATTTTTTAATTTTAAAAGGATATCTGCTAATTTTCCATACTGTACGTTTACGTTAGGCTTACACCTGGTAACTAGCACCTCTAGCACAACTTTGACACGCGACTCTTTCTCGCTTGAGATATGCTACCTATCCCTTTCTGTACAGTATCGTGAGAGAGTGACGGGTGATGCTATGTCGCGCGAAATGAGTCGCAAACCATAGTTATGCTAAACCTAATGGTGTCGTATACAAATGTGGTCCAAACATAACGTAACTGGTTTATACAAATCGTTCTCGACTGTTTCTTCCTCCAAGTCTTCTTTAATTAGTGAAAAAGGGCAAAAAATTGTTAAATATATGTAAAAAGTAACACTAAATACACGATGCAAGATGAAAAATAAATGACCTTTTTACATTTTTGTTGATGATTTATGTAGTACATTTCTATCGGCAGTGGACGAGGTAATAATAATGATAATTGTTGTTTTTAATATGTTTACTTTAATGTGATTCAATTTTTATTTCGCCTGACCAGTTACAAAATCCCAAAAAAAAAGTTTCTCCCGATAATAGGGTCGTTCGATCTGGCAACCCTATGGTACGCGTTCGGATACGCGTAATACCATGGACTATGGTAATTGGTAATACTACAGGTGTTTTCAACGTAACTAGAAATTAGATTCAAATGTATGGAAAATTTGGCAAAATTAAAGGACAACTTTTACCTATCAGGATATGTAGATTATAGAGCAAAGTTTAATTTTATTTACTCCCCCCCCCCCCCCCCCCCCCCCCCCCCCCCCTCCCCGGGCGAGCGTCACCCCCCTGCGCCCACGAATGTGTCCCGGAGGGCGGTATTTTCCATTTTAAAAGAAAACCGTGAACGATACATACAAAGCGTGTAGGAACGAAATAATCCTGGATAAATTCACTATAAACCGTTTATACAAACAAAAGCGATATCACTTATAGAATTAGCGCAATCTGTTACCAAATACTAACGTTTTTAATAATTAATCTTTTTTTTCTGCTAAAAGGTTAGTTCTCTCAAAAACTTCACACTTTTCGGCCAAAATATGCATGGCAAAAGTAAAGAATAGAATATGTTCTTTCTAAAAATGTAGAATTTATTTCTATTACTCTTTCATATACCGTTGCAATGCTATTTTATAAATTTATTTCATTTGGCCATTGAGCGAAATATAAATATTCGTACTAGTTAAACGGTGTTACTTTTAATACTATAGACTTCTTATATATTGTCCTGTAATCTATAGGTATTGAACTAATTTCTGTATTTTTTTTTAATTTTTAGGCCCAGTATTTTAGGAAATAAAGGGTGTGTGGGGAAATCGTCAATTTTCACTCATTTTCGTAAATAACTTCAAAACAATTTAATTTAAATTTATGAAATATATATATTTGAGATGTTCATAATGTACCCTTTCATTTGATATATCACACAATATACTTTGCAATTTTTTTTTCTAATTTGCCCCCAAAAACTGGCCCCCATGTTAAAATTAATTAATTTACGTTACGTTACGTTACACGTCTATGTTTGGGTCATCAATTTACATATGTGTACCAAATTTCAACTCAATTGATCCAGTAGTTACGGAGCAAATTGGCTATGACAGACGGACGGACTGACACTGGACGAACCTCTGTGTAACGAAAAGTCGAGTCATATACAATTTATGGGTAATTTTCGTTACACAAAGAAATCAATCGAAATCTGTTTTAATTAATGCCCTTAACTATGTATTTTTTTAAACAACCCTTATGCCTGATGATGGTGTGATCAAATAATGTAACTATATTATACACAATATGATATATGCAAATATATTATATCAAGTCAGTGTTAGTGAGAATAAACATTTGTATAGGTACAGTCGAGTTCATTTACATCTACACACTGACGAGAACAAAAATATCTGAACACAACTTTATGCTCCTGACAATAGGATCGTGTTCAGATATTTTTGTTCTCGTAAGTGTGTAGATGTAAATGAACTCGACTGTACATACATATATTGCAATGATATGTGGTGCCATGCACATTTCCCGTATTCTTTATTGTTTTATACTATAATCCTTAATTAATCGACCTATAAAGTGCCATGCATGTTATAGGAATGCAAGAAACAAATGAGTGTGTCATACATCAAAACAAAAGGCAATTAGTAGACAAATAATGTACAGACCTAGGAATCCGTGGGGCAAATTTCGTTGACAGGTAGGGACATCCTATATCGACAAATTAAACTATCGATGTTCGTTCTATATACTAGTGATCGCCCCCAACATTGTGTGTTTTTTTGTTCAATTGTTCAACATAGCATATTTTAAATAATCGTTAGGTTACAATATTTAATATAAAGGTAGGGTGTAATACCTATAGCACTACAAAATAGTTAATAATTATCTCAACCTCTTTTGATAATTCAGTAGAAGTAAATTACCTACATAGACAATCGCTAACTCGCTATAAAACAATAGGTACTTGTCAATGTCGTCTGACAGTGTCATTTGTAAACACGTTATATTACATAAGTATTTTATATAAATAAATAATGCCTCCTAAAAAAATAGAAGAATTGCTTAAAAAACAACCTGAAATAATTAAACGTGGGTCCAAGCTATACTGTAACAAATGTCAATCCACCTTTCATCGCAAAAAATATTCTCTTCTCTTTAAAAACGAAGAAGAGTATTGAGTTATTACGTAATTATTATTTTTTACTTTTAATAAAAACATATTTTTACACTAGTATATAAAACGAACATCGATAATTTAATTTGTCGATATAGGATGTCCCTACCTGTCAACGAAATTTGCCCCACGGATTCCTAGGTCTGATAATGTATAATTTATGGCAACCAAGTATAAATAAAATGTCCTGCTGTCCTGCAGTGGGTAGAAAAGGGCTGAAGTGGCTTGTTCAATGGTTTAAGATTAGTATACCACTTCATAGAATAATATAGACATAGATTAATAAATAATTAATAGTAAGCAGTAAGCCCCCGTAAAAAACGTAATCACAAATAGACTCCAGGTATTTGTTAACAAATGCTTGTGAAGGATTCTGGGAATCTACTGGCCACGGACCATCTCTAACATAAGGCTATGGGAGCTGAGCGGCCAAAATCCTATCGCTAAGGAGATACTTCTTCGGAAGTGGCGCTGGATAGGTCACGTACTGCGAAGACCTGACAACCATCTTTCCAAACAAGGTCTGACGTGGCAAGTATCCGGTAGAAGAAGACTGGGTCGTCCTCGCACCACTTGGAGACGCACAGTCAACAAAGAAGCCGCGTCAATCGGCCTCGACTGGAAAAACTCGAGGAAGCAGCGCAGGATCGGCGGCAATGGAAAATCCTTCTGAGAGCCCTATGTCCCTGATGAGGGATAACAGGATACCATCATCATCAAGCAGTAAGCACAAGAGTTATCAGGTTGGAACCTAAAACATTAAGTCAAAACACATCAACATATGTGACACTGAACAGAAAAACATTGTGTTACCATAAGGACCCATTGACAGGTTTTTGGTATAAAGATGGAAACAAATTCCGTCCTTTTGGTAACAACGGGGCCTTTTACCTAAGGGAAAAGAGGAAATATTCCGTAAATTTTGTATGCAAAATGGGGAGTTTCTGGAAATTTTCAGAAAAGGCACATCTATAACTTTAATTGATGGTATGGGGATGTTTTTCTTACAATGGTGGTCAAAAGGCCCAAGCCTATCATTGTAATCGCGGGCATAATGAATAAAGAATACTATTTGAAAAAGGTATATGCTAATGATTGCATGCCACTAAAGTGGGGTTTTCATCAGGATAAAGACCCCAAACACACCAGTAAAAGTGTGAAAAAGAGACTTGAATCGAAAAAGGTGATGTTTTACCTTGGCCAGCACAATCTCCTAAATCCCAATAGAGAACTTATACTGATATTAAAAATGCTGAAGCTGATCGAAAACGACACAGACTCAATTGAGGCACATGGTACAGACAGCATGGAACAATACTACTGTAGAAAGGTGTCAGTCTTTAGTTGATTCTATTCTGAGGAGACGCGCGGTTTTGTACTATAGTAAGCAAAAAGAGAATTAATGATAAAAAAAAGCATTTTTAAAACCAATTAAAAACTTCTTACATTTCATTTCTAACAATATTTAAGTGAAATAATGTTTTAATTAGAAGAATATAATAAGTAACTATTACTTTAATTACAAAAGAAGAATTTTTGACACTGTTTTGATTAAAATTCTGAAAATAAATAATTCAAATAAAAGCCAATAAAATGTAAGATACCAGTAATTTTGTTTTAATTCACCAGTCCAAAGAAATAAAACATGTAGGTGTAAGAAATAGTCACTGATGACTTAATCAGACTGAACAAAAGAGGTTAGGAAAATAACTACGCTTTCGGTACTGAAATAAGCATCAATAAGTATGAAAATTAACTCACCAGTACTTCCACCGCTTCCCTGTTTCTTGTTGCCTTTTAAATATCCATCCAAATCAAGATTATTCGAACTTTTGTCGCTGTCACTAGCCATTGAAAGGTTTCACTTTAAAAACTAAAAAATGGTTGAAATTTGAATTGCATAATTATATTTTACACACATTTGTTCAAAGGAGAAAAAACTTCACACTATACAAGAAGTTCTAATTAATCAAAATAGTAAATAGTAAGAACACATTAAATACATGTTTACACCCTTGATCAACGTTCAACAATCGTATCATTGAAGTACGTTCAAATTCCAATTTCGGCGTAAAAAAATATTATTACAGTGTTTACGATAAATCAAAGACTAAATAACAGTATTCAAATTAAATTTAATTGAACACATACGTATTCAAATGGATTTATCGTATAACGCCACGAATATTTTTTAAGACTGTGTCTTCAATCAAAATATGAAAATTTATATTTTGTGTTTGTATATAGTTTCAAAATGACACCACAGACTATAAAATGAATGGTGAGTGTAACACCGGAAATTGCTCGGTAAACCGACAAACAAGTTTGTCAAATGTTAAGGGAAAATTATACAATCAATTATTTTATGATTGTTACTCGCTGTAACGAACTTTCTCGTCAATAAACATTAAAGAATACACTTGAATTACACAACTGAAATTTATTTACGTGTATAAGTAACAACATAAATTTATATTCTTGTGAATGTTTCAACCACTTACGATACATTTTTATTAATGCTATAGTACCGCCATCTAGCCAATTAAATATATTATTTTGTTCAAAAAAAAAAACGTGCTATAGATACAATAAGTTCGATAGAGTCATCGAATGGTCATTGACTCGTGTGTGACTTTAGCAACTTCATTCATTCAGTCTCGTCCACTCCACACTTTTTGGTTCTCTTCTCTCGCTCACATTTGCGTGACAGAAGTTGCATTACTTTTTCATTGTAAACTTGAATTAAAATTAGATTTAGTGTGTTAACCACATCTCATTCAAAACGATTAATACAATTATCTACACGGATTTTATTTTATTACACTCTTTCACAACGGAGTATTCGCTGATGTGATATTACAGAAATGTCATCGTATATGGCAGGTGTTTTTGATTTGGATTTAGATGTGGATACTGTTACTGTTGGAGATTCAGACGAGGACGATATTATCGAAATCGATGAGGTATTTATGCCACATTGCATTAATCAACAAAGTCCTTGTAATGGTAACCTAAAAGCATGACCAAGTAAATTCTCAATTACAACTCAAGGATAAATTTCGTCGTAGTTTTAAAGCGAGTACTTTTATGAATGGAGTACAGTATATTAGTTTACTGTAATATTTATTAATCCCTATCATTAGCTTTAAAAATATGTATTATTCCTAAAATCATAAAACAATTAACTCGCTTTGTTTTGACTGCAGGTCGATTACGATCCCGAATTACACGTGAATAGCATTGTTGAGTAAGTGAAATTTTATGTTAATACGTATTTTATTGCATGAATGAATAATATGTAACTAACTGACAACACCATATAGACATACATTTGTAGCAGCATGGTGTTTAATGTTTCAGGTCTGAAGGATCTGAGACTATCCAACTATCTGAGGACAATGTTAACCCTGGACAATGCAAACGTCTTGGTCCCCAAGATTTCGAACTGCGGAAAGTATTGGGAAAGGGTGGTTATGGTAAAGTGTTCCAAGTTCGTAAAATAACAGGAACAGATGCTGGTGCCCATTTTGCTATGAAAGTTCTCAAGAAAGCTTCTATAGTGCGAAACCAAAAGGACACTGCACACACAAAAGCTGAGAGAAATATTTTGGAAGCTGTGAAGGTACTTGTGTGAATGGAAATATGTTTATGTACTTGTTGTTATGAAGAAAAATATGTATAATGTATAATTTATTATTTCAGCACCCATTTATAGTGGAACTAGTGTATGCTTTTCAAACAGGTGGTAAATTATACTTAATTCTAGAATACTTAAGTGGTGGTGAGCTATTCATGCACCTTGAGAGAGAAGGTATATTCCTAGAGGACACTGCTTGGTTAGTACAATTATCTCGTTTTTATGCTTATAAATAATCAGGTCATTAAACAAAATATGAACTAAAAGTTCTATAACTGAAACTGAACAGAATATGTTTGTCCTCACATAAGTATGTTTAGGCCGCATGTCCACGGAAGCAGAGCAGAGAAAATGAACGAAACAGGCTGCGTCTTTGTAAAGCTCAAAAGAAGAGCATTTCAATCTGAGAAATGTGATTGGTCAAATTTACAAATCTCCGCTTCTATGGACAGGCAGCCTTAACCTGTTAACACAACCTCCAGCTAGTTACTGAAAACAATGTTATGATTATACAGCCTGTTACCGGCATGCGGGCATTTATTAAAACTGATAATAATATGATCCATTAGTAATTGTTTGCATGTATTAGCTAATCATAATTATGTAAATTAACTGCACAATTAAATTTCTTAAATCCGCACATTCAATGTAGTGGGTGTACAGCGTAATTGTCGTTACTCATATCATGCTGTCATTTAACACTCACTTGTCAATTTATTTTACTGTACATTACTGGCAATTCAAATTTTGTTAGAAAGTTAATAAAGCCTGAATTTAAGTTAATTAATTAAATTAAGGTCATGGATACCTACGTTAAAGATCTATGTTACTTTACTCTACTTTAAGAAAAGCCTACTTGGCGGTAACACACTGTATACATCTACTACTATTATAAAATAGTAAAAATTAAATTTCTTTACATTGAATATGGACATAGAATACTTTTTACCTGAGTAGTGAGAAGCCAAAAAGAGGCCTATGCGTTTTTCTTCCATTTCAATGTAGTTTGCAGGAGCCTTCTAGTTTAGTATAAGATTGTACCAATTATGTATTTAACATGTGTACTACATTTTTTACCATAAATTATTTTGTGCTTGTTAAATTTGATGATAATAACATATTTATTTTATTTCAGCTTTTATTTATCAGAAATTATATTGGCATTGGAACATTTACATAGCTTAGGCATAATTTATCGTGATCTGAAACCAGAAAATGTCCTATTGGATGCCCAGGGCCATGTTAAACTTACAGATTTTGGATTATGTAAAGAACACATCCAAGAAGGCATTGTCACACACACATTCTGTGGGACGATTGAGTATATGTAAGTATATGTTTTGATTATTCATGTATCAAATTTATTATATAAGATTGTGTAAAAATGTGTACATATAGAAGCATGATAAAGATTATCTTTCACTGGACTGATTTGTCAATGTGATTGGAAGAATGGCTTATCATGAAATCAAAACTGGCTTTAAATTATTAATTGTTAACAGTTACAATTTATTATTTTCCCATATTAAACTTACATGCCAAATTTACATTTATAAGAAATGTTTTTTGACACCTACTTATCAATTTTGCAAGGATATTCAGTTCAGTTTACTTCACTTCAGGCATCAAAGGGCCATAAATTACTACTTTACAATGTAACATAATATTAAGTAGGTACAACATAATAAATTTAACAACTAGGACACATTATTACTGCAATGTTGGTGGTTGACGCTGTTGGTGGTGTCAGGTAGCCACCCGCGCATACTACCTTTTGAATAGGCCTTTGCATTCCTATACTTGGCATTCTTATATATTTTTATTTTTTGCTATTTCTAGGGCTCCAGAAATCTTGACAAGGAGTGGGCATGGAAAAGCCGTAGATTGGTGGAGTCTAGGAGCACTGATGTATGACATGCTCATTGGACAGGTAATATCTTTATTTGACGCGCATAGTAGTAGTAGTACAGTGGTATGAAAAATCCTAATAGGGTCAGCAATAGTAAAGGGCCATGGGCAAATTGGTATGGAGGCTGGACCAAGAACCAACAGAGATGAGAGTTAAGTTATTAGGTATTAATAAAAGCTTAATTTTTTACTTTGGACACCAAGCTGGATTCCATTGCAGATCTGAGATATCCGTGTTTGTAGTTAAGATGTGGCATAAATCGGAACAAATAAATGCATACTTAATAACCACATGCACATTGATAGTAGCGCCAGTGTATTAATGCAACGCTAAAATTATTTTAAATTGACGATATCATAAGTTAAGCTAGTAGTATTAATGGTACCTTTTTATTACAATGAATAATCCTCATATTATGCGCGTAGGAGTGTATAATATATAGTTACTTTTCAGTTTTACACAAATATAGTTACATTCAGCGATGAACAATCATTCTGGCGCCACTATCTACGCATTGGTCACCATCCACTTGTCCAGTATGAGTTAGTTAGTTCCATTTTCTGCCACATGTGCAATATCTCAGCTCTGCAATGGAATTCACCTTGGTGCCCATAAAAAAAATTAAGTATATTTAAATATCTATCTAATGATTTAACTCCCATAGCTGTTGGTTCTTGGTACAATTTGGCGCATAGACCTTTGGCTTTACTTATACTTCAATGTATGAAAAATCCCCGCTGGTTACCTTTCATTATTACATTGTGTCTGTGGATCAGAATTTGTAAATTTCCCTTTCGCATGTCTTTTAAAATAAATACTGAAGTTATAAGGTAACTTACTTACACATTCTTATGAATTTCTGCTTCAAGCACTACTATGCGCAAACTACTTATTCCCGCCGGGTAGGCTGAATGTGTACTACTAGTACTAAATATCTTTTCGTTTCAGCCACCATTCACCGGCGACAATCGTACAAAGACTATAGAGAAAATTCTAAAGGGTAAACTAATGCTGCCAGCCTACCTCACACAAGACGCCCGCGAACTGATCCGGCGCCTCATGAAGCGGTCAGAGACTCAGCGCCTGGGTGCTGCAGGCGCGCAGGCCGTGAGGGGTCACGCCTTCTTCAAGCACGTCCAGTGGGATGACGTCCTCGCCCGCCGACTGGAGCCGCCCATCAAACCTAGATTGGTGGGTAAAATAATTCTGCCAGCCTATCTCACGTAACTCATGAATAGGTCGTATAAGCAACGTTACGGCACAGTCTAAGAAACAATACAGTCGGTCGACGAAGGCGTCTAGACAGGGCAATCGTGCGGGGTGACAGAGGCGGCGGCGGGAGGGGCGCACCCCATGTGTCATACGACGAAATTGTTAGTAATGAGGGTGCTGACTTTGAGGGCTGACGAGTCTTGCAACTTGCAATACACAATTAAAATGGTGCATACGACATGTGCTGTGCGAAATTTTATAGCGCCTAAGTTATAAATTTTCTCATGTCATGCTAACGTAAACAAAATGGCGGATGTAAAAGCGTTACGCCTGCCAGTAAAAATTAAAATGCCGCAAAAATATCGCTATTATATTATACAATTGTTTGTTTCTGTGTAAACAAAAAATATATGATCTGACATGTCACATGAATTTTTAAATTCAAAATGTCGGACATGTTTAATAGCTTATTTTAAGTAAAAATTACGAGTTACGTAGTTTAAGACTATTCAAAAAGCAAGAAATTGTTTCTTGCTTTCGTTTATATATGAATTCTGTAGTCAGATTTTTTAAATTAATTTTAAGGGTCCTCGGGGTGCCGATTACGAGAAAGACATCCATTTTGAAATCCAAGATGGCGGACATTATTTTTCCTTAAAAATCGATATGGGTGTCATCTCCAAGGTTCCTCGGGGTTCCGATTACGAAAATGACATCCATTTTGAAATCCAAGATAGCGGACGTCACTTTTTGAAATGGGTGTCGATGTGTGTAGCAGTGATATCAACCATCTTTAATTCTAAGATGGACTCTATTTTTGAATTCTGCACCCCCAAAAACCTAGAAAAATAAACTCATGACTACTATAAAAAAATATATCTCCGTCAGTTTTAAATCTAATTTTTTATTTTGAAATCTACACCGCCAAAAACCCAGAAAACGACACCCATGACGACTTTCAAAAAATGACGCCCACCATCTTTAATTCCAAAATGGATGCCATTTTTGAAATCTACACCCCCAAAAACCCAGAAAACGACATCCAAGACGATTATTTAAAAAAATTACGTCCACCATCTTTACTTCCAAAATGGATGCTATCTTTGAAATTTACACCCCCAGAAACCTAGAAAACGACACCCATGTCAACTTTTTCAAAAAGTGACATCCGCCATCTTTATTTTCAAAATGGATGCCATGTGTAAGATTAGTACACATACATACATGAACCCTAAAAACATTACCCTCCTTTTTTGGGTAGTTGCATAAGTCTGTGACAACCCTTGGTAGGTACGGTGACCTTGAGCGGTGTCGGCACTTACGCAAACTTCAAAGGCGTCGGCCCATTGTTACTTTTTACACTGTGGTTACGGTGCTGCGGGCCGTGCGCGGCCACGCCTTTTTTCAAGAACTTCCAGTGGGCGAAGTCTTCACCCGCGAACTGAAGACGCCCATCAAACCTAGATTGATAAATTTAATGTTGCCTCTCCACTCAAGACCTCATGAAGCGGTCGAAGACTTGGCGTGTTGGCGCCGTGAGCGCGCAGGTCGTGCGCGGCCACGTCTTTTTCAAGCACGTCTAGTGGGACGACGTTTTCGTCCATTGACTGGAGCCGCCTGCCCGCCGAGTTCATGTAACACGCGAAGTAGTCAGAAATGATTGTATTAAGCGGTTTACACTCACGTGAAATTGTCAGGAACGGCCCGACATGTTTCGAACTCGTATGTGAGTGTAAACCGCTTAATACAATAATTAAATATGTCTCACGAAAGTTTTAATAAAATTAGTCAGAAATGCAGCAACAGGGGTGCCTTCTACAAATTAAACGCACAAAAAACCTATAAAAACATAATAATAGGTCATCATGAGAACCTCATAAAATAGAACAAGGCTAATAAGCTACTAAACATTTACTTAACCAAAATTCAAAATCTTAGCATAGCTTTAGTGGCTAAAATCCGATCCCTAGACTTTCTGACAGCTCAGCAGGAGACAAGCGCTTTCATTTCCAACACACGTAGACAATAAGAACCGTCTCGATAGTTAAGACTTGATTAAAGAGTGAAAATAGCATTTAGGTAAAGCGATTCATTCGCCCGGAGCTACGAATAAGTTTGAGCGTTGAATGTTTTGCTTGACGTTTTTTAATACTGTACATTTACAACATCCATCAACTGGTACGTCATCTATTCACTATGAAGACCAAACACAACCTACATTAAATACTTCGTCTTAATACTTGGTTACATAATATTGCATTGTATCACTTAACGTATATCACGTAGAGCATTCTAATAACGAGAACCACCACATCTGACTTGCAATATTTGACCTAAACAAATATCTACTTACAAATATTGCAAGTCAAACAAAAGGCTGCAAAAACGAAAATTCTAATCGAAAATCTTGATAACATCATCATCTTGCATAATATTATTGTATTGACTACTGTTTTTTTTTTAATGTCACAAGCCAGTATCTTCATAGAAACTTCATACTATTTAACAGATCGTTTTAGACAAGAGTGGCTGATTTGAGCTATCATCAAATACCGCATTGTAATGAAGAACCATTTATTTCCAGACCGGTGAAGACGACGTTTCGCAATTCGACACCCGTTTTACACTGCAGACCCCCATTGACTCGCCCGACGAGTCCACACTTAGTGAAAGTGCCAACCTCATGTTCCAGGTCAGCAAAGTTCGATTAATTGTCACCATAATAATAAGTAGTGCAGCTGGCGGTAGCGGTGATCTAGGCAAAATAAATTATTGGAAAATTTCGAAGCCTATACCGGTGACACACCATATGTGTCTACGGAATTTGTACTCTTATGCCAGTGACTTATACATGGCACTCACTCGATTCGGCAGTTGCTGAGTAACTAGTCCTGTAGGTCTAGACCGAGCAAGCATTGTCATATCGGACTTAATTATTCAGGATTTAAATCATTATTTCATTTTGATTCTACCTAACATAGTAGGTAATAATAGGAAACTTCAGAAGTTTCGCGACTGACCGTTTTAGTATTTTGTTTCTGCACTATCGTTCGAAGCACTGCTATAATGTATAAGTTAAGTTTACTGAACTGAGAACAGTAAACAAGAGCGCCCCACGTCTAGGCTGTATTGAATGTAGACAATTTAGCCTGCTCTTGACTACTGTATGCATAAAAAAGCCATTCAGATTTGTGACTGTGTTGACAGGGCTTCACGTACGTGGCTCCCTCCGTGATGGACGAGATCCACAAGCCGCGCGTGATAACCGCGCGCTCGCCGCGCCGCCCGCGCCCGCACCATCACGCCGCCTTCGCCGTGCCGCTCGCCTCCACCGCCACGATGCCTCACGCTCAACAAGAGGACCTCATGGAAGTACAAGGTCTACCTATATAGTGAGTACGCCTTGCCCATACCGAGCAATAACCCACAAATACTTAGTAAAATTGTTAGTGATTTATTTTCTACACTAGTAATATGAGCTGTGCTACACGGTCAGTGATCAGTCTCGACTGAGGTGACCTTGCGGGTGAAGTAATGGGGAATGGATGGATTCTTCAAAAGCTAAATGTGTATATATTTAAGGCCGGCAACGCACTTGTGACTCCTCTGGTGTTGCAAGTGTCTTTGGGCGGCGATAATCGCTTTCCATCAGGCGATCCGTTTGCTCGTTTGCCCCCTAGGACATAAAAAAAAGAAACTTGCTTTTTTTTAATGATATCATCCATTCTCCATTAGGATTTGACTTACGATACCCTTGGTCATAAGGCTGGTGATCGCAGCCTTCACGAACTGTACTCTTTTATACGATGGTCTATTCTACCACGACAAAATAAAACAAGAGGTGTCAATCGCTATATTGTACTGTACTGGGACTGGGATACAAAGTATCCCAGCATACCCGTATACTTATGTAAAATAAATGCCGCTTTAAACAAATACATAATTTTGTAATTGAACAAGATATATCCTCTAGTCTATCCGAAATCTAAAATCAAATTATGTAAATTCAGTACAAGTTACAAACGATCAGGTAAAATTAATTTCACTTGTGCCAGTTTGACTTAATTTGTTCTTAGCGTTCCGGATAGACTATACTTAGTCTGGTTTTAGTCTTACGCTGACCGCACGCGCACCATCGGCGCTGATGGCTCAGCGCGTAGTTCGTCAGCCCTCAGCGCTGAGTGCAGGGCTCGTTTGTACTTACAATCAGAAAGTTACAGCAATTGTGTCCTATTAGTAAGCCACTGAGTGCAAAAAAGAAAGTATTTTCTAATTCTTATACATAGAGTGGAGTAGATATTGAGGAAGCTTGTTTGTATTATTTGCATCTCTTGTTCTATTCCGTCCATCATTTTATGCGCGAGCTTGAGTTTCCATTAAGGTTGTGGCCTTATTCGCGATCAACCTACCATATGCGGTCGCCTTGGTAGGAAATATTGCTCACAGTGTAGCACACCGTTAAGTGATTATAATCTCCTACGTGGACGACTGTTATACTGATTATGATATTTTGTTTAGTAGTTTGTCACATGTTTGAAAAATGTCATTTTATAATAATGAAATGTATCGATTGGATTATTCAGAAGCGATTTTTCGGTAGGTATATATTCAAATCGAAACTAGAATGTTGTTCTAGGTCGACGTTGCTAACTGTACCGTCATTATTTAGCAATATAAGACGGCCCTGAAAGTTTCACCCAGTCTGGAAAAGTAAACTAAAATGGGGTAGGCGTGATAAATAACATGAATTGTTAGATTGATTTGGCGTGATGTAATCGACTATTATTCTAAGAATTAGATTACTGGTCCTACATACTTACATTAATAAACCCTCTGAATATAAACTTCCAAAGGTTCGTGTTTGAAAATGATGATTTGATATGGGTTTCAAATATTCTCCGTTATATTACATTATTATGAATTATGAAAGTCATCTTTTATTTTAAAATTCCAGCAAGTGTTGAGATTGGCCAGCAAGGAAATGGAAAGGAGAATCTTCGGAATCCCAGATAGCACTGTTAGGTACAATTCACATTGATATTTCAAGTAAGGAAATAGATACAATGTGTCCTCCCTTAGAGCCAAAAACAAGGTTACTCGATTACCGCCCATATAACTAATCATAGACAAATTATTATTTGTAATTTTTTATTATTAAAATGGTCCTTAACATTGCCAGGTTCCATAAAGAGATACTATTTAATTTTAGAAATTTATTTCAAAGGGCCGATTATTAAGGATTCATAGATTATGTTGATTTTATTCATAATAATTATAGTGGTAATGTGTGATTATAATTAAAAATGTGTATGCGTGTACTAATCGAGGGCTTTTGTTTGCAGGCCTAGGATAATTCGCGTTAGTTGACCATTTATACTAAGGATGATGAATTAATCCACAAAGATGCCCATGCCCATGTAATAGGTACTGTCGGTGAAAATAATGGTACTGTTTTATACTATTATTAATGGACATTTTATACAAGTTACCGTTTAGTCTAATCTTTGGGTAGAGTAATCACATATAACAAAATGTTCTAACTCAGACTATATGACAAAAATAATAATTTACAATATAACTTGTTACCATGCTTCATGAATTGAAATAAAGGTCATTTTTTATTTTGTAAATGGAGTTTTATTACGAATCATATAGTTTCATAAAACCGCCTAAGTTAAATACACTCAACAACATCAATCTCATATGAATGTAATTAGTAAACAATTTTATTATAAGTAGGTATAACAAAATCACAAAAAATTATAACAAATGCGAACCATTTTGCACTTTTATAGCAATCTAGAAATTAGACAAATCAAGATACGAAATATTTAATCCTATAAAATCATAGGTGAAATATGATACTTTCAATGTGATGTAATGGTGATTTATAGTATGATCAAATTATGTTTCCGTTCGTTACCAATTACCATACACACCTGCTCAATAAAGTATCATTTTTAAATAATGCATTTGACATTACAAAAATCATTTGCTGTTTTTCATAATCTTACTAACCGGATATAAAAAAAAAAAAACTAAAAAAGAATGCCATGTTGGTCACACATGTGCTTATGCATCTACAAATAATATGATAATAAAAATGAGTAATAACCAATAACTACCGAAATGGAACTGTTCAGTTATGTCAATTGAATTAATAGTAGCAGGCTACTGAAAATTATAAATTACAGTATTGTGCGTTATTCAGACTGATAAGCTAGAATCCAAAATGTTATGATCTTCTGTGTGTGGTCTTCCTATCCTAACATCGACGCATACCTCTGCGGGGTCAAAAATTTGTGAGACACTTGTTATAGCAATAAAAATCATTATTATTTGAAACAAGGGATACAACATATTCAAGGTTAGATAACAGTTTGTCAAACATGTTGGTGCTATCACATTCAGCCAGTGAATGTATGTAAATTCTTTGTTATCTTTACAAAATATTATCACATTGATAGATATTACTACACCACCAACTGCATTTCCATGCAGCTATCACAAATGAGGTATATGTGAGTTTCATTCAATTCGGGAACCATAGTGAATTGAACTTGGCTATTACATGTGGCACCATGTGCTTCTATGGAATTTTCCAGGGATTTCTTAATTTCTACTAAAGATTTTTGAGTCTGAACTTTAGATTTGCATTGCAAACAAGTCAAAGTGCCAAAGTCAAGTTTTAAGTTGCTTATTTGACATACTGGGCATATTACATTATCTTCTTGTTCTAGTGTAGACCAGTCCACATTATCAGCCTGTGATTTTTCATGTTCTTCCAGCCACCTATAAAATAATTCACAATAAAGTTAATAAATCTGATATAGGAATAAATATGCCATTGTGTATGGTTGTCTTGTCACGCCTAATTACTCATTCTGCCTATTCACAATTAAGCAGTAAAACCAGAGTTACACATACCATTGATATTTCATAATCACTACTTAGCTTTTACAGATGTACTTAATGAAAATAGTATTTTATGCAACCGTTGTATAAGAGGGGGCAAAAAACGCGAGTGGCATGGGTTACGATGTGAGCGTAGCGAACATCGTAAGAGAGATGCCACAAGCGTTTTTTGACCTACTTATACAACGTTGCATACAATACTTTTTCTACGACTCGACATTTCATAAATAAAATGCAAATAAACAACAAAGAAAATAATTACATGTTCCCGCTCGGAATCAACAAAATTAAAAAGAAAAATTGTCTCTGATAAACTTTTTTTTTATTGACATCCATCTGTCAAAAAAATATTAACTTATACATAAAGGTATACGATCACCATACTAAACATCTGTCAAAAAAAATAAACTTATACCTAAAGGTATACGTTCACTATACTAAACATCCATGCACTGAAGATAAAACTTTTTTTTTAAGTTGGCAGCAATGCCTTAGTACAATAAGTTTTTTTTTTAATTTGCAAATTGTGTGAATGCAGCTGTTCATCTTGTAATCTGTGGTACTAAGTGATGCTTTTTTGGCGACATTATAACATCGGTTAGCAGTGTGTTTTTGGGCAGTAGAGTATAGACTTTTACAGACTTTCATAATTTATGTCTTTATATTAGAGTTAGTAACTATATAAATGACAGAAAAAAGTACTGGAGTAGAAAAATATATGTATGCTTTTGGTCATTTCATTAAGCAATTAATTTATTAATCAAGAACTCAATTTAATATAATTGACAACATTTCATATTTATAACAGGTGGAAATTAATATAGAGATCGACAGGGCTTTATGTCGTGTACCTTAAAAAAAAATCTTTGAATTTATTCTTCTGTATTTAAAGAAATATAAGAAAATACATCAAATAACTGCAATCTAAGACAATACGGGCTGAATAGGGTTGTTGTCTAAACCAAAGAGCGAAAAAATATATATTTTTTTAATTTGACGTTGACAGATGACAGATTCATACCGAGTTTTATTAAGTTTTTTTTAAATAAGAAAACCGACTATACTCGGCGCGGCGAACCTTGATCCCTATGACAGCTGTCAGTTCAGTACAATATCCGTCAAAAATTGTTACCATTTGACAGATATTGTACTGAACTGACAGCTGTCATAGGGATCAAGGTTCGCCGCGCCGAGTATAAAGTAACCGTTCCATTAAGTTCTGGTTTTGGTGTTGCCACATTTTAAAATGAGTATGTTTTTATAAATTAATAATAAAATAAATAATCATATCAGAAAATAAATAAAAACAGAGATTACTTCATCTTTTTAAGCAGAATTCAGAAAGGTAATAAAATGATAGTCTTAAAAATATGAAATGTAGTCAATTCTGAGTAATCGAAGTAGTATGATTCAGCTAAACGTGTTAAGTAGGCTACAGTAGCATAGCATCCATACAACCCATAAAAGTATCCAAAATAATTTCCCTTTGTGACTAGTATATTTGATAGTACTATAAAGTTGACATTTTATGTCAAGTTTTTCAAAGTTCCTTCAGTGGTTCACTGGGTACTGTAGAGGGATGGCAACAAGATTTGCCATATGAGGGGGGTGACGGGTTCTCACACGTTTTATATGAAGAGCTGTTTTAGGCAATAATGATAAACCAATTGAATTGTGTTAGCAGCAAGGCCAGCATATCTTGCCGCGACTTCGCTTGTCGCGTGACTCGGCATCACCTGCCTTGCTCGCACGGTATTGAAAGGAAAGTGACGGGTAGTATTTGTCACGCGTCAAAAAGTTGCATGTCAGTTATGCTAGACGTACAAGCCCCCATACATAATGTTTTGCGTAGATAAAGTAAATTGATTATTCATGTCAGTTATGTTAAAAAAAACTGTTACGTGGTGTGGTTCATACATGCCTAAGGAAAGATATACTGTGTGAGTCTATCTATCTATCTATCAGCCGCAGACGTCCACTGCTGAACATAGGCCTCCCATCCACTGATTCCCCGCCCGCGCGGGCCGACCCACGTTACGCTTTCACTTTGCTGAACGGCCGTCCATTCTCCGGCCTACATGGCCCGCCCATTGCCACTTCAACCGTGCAATCCTGTGAGCTATGTCGGTTACCTTGGTTTTTCTGCGGATATCCTTATTTCTGATTCTATCGCGCAAAGAAACTGAGCATAGCCCTTTCCATTGCACGTTGCATGATTTTTAGCAGCCTTATGAGTCCCATTGTGAACGACCATGTCTCAGTTCCGTAAGTCATCACTGGCAACACGCACTGTTCGAAGACTTTCGTCCTCAGGCACTGGGGAATTTTCGACGTGAAGATATGAGGCAGCTACCCGAAGCCTGCCCAGCCGAGTTGAATTCGTCGTTTAACCTCCTTCTCGAAGTTGGACTTACCTAGCTGGACAATTTGTCCCAGGTACACATACTCGTCGACAACTTCGAGGGCAGAGTTCCAAACCACTATAGGGCAAGGTGCAACATGGTCATTCGACATGATTTTAGTCTTGTCCATGTTCATTTTTAGACGTAACTGCTGGGAGACTGCCGAGGTCTTCGAGCATAGCGCTTAATTCATCCAACAACTCTGCCATGACCACGATATCGTCTGCAAATCGATTGTGAGTGAGGTACTCGCCGTTGATGTTGATGCCAAGTCCGTTCACATCCAGTAGCTTGAAGGCGTCTTCCAGTCCATCAGTAAACAGTTTTGGGAAAATTACGTCTCCCTGTCTTACTCCTCGCTACAGTTGGATAAGCACTGAGCTCTGGTCTTGGATTCGGAATGACATGGTGGCGTTTCTGTACAAACACTTCAGCACTTGGATGTATCGGTAGTCGATAGATACGGCACCGCTGGAGAGATTGAAGCAGAGCCCATGTCTCGATCGAATCAAAGGCTTTTTCATAGTCCATAAACGCTAAGCATAGTGGCCGGCTATACTCCTCTGTCTTCTGTATAACCTGCCGCAGCGTATGAATGTGGTCTATGGTGCTAAAGACTTTTCGGTATCAAGGTTAGAAATCGTCAAACCTGTGCACGAGACGATTTGTAATGACTCTGGCGAACAGCTTATAAACATTGCTCAACAGTCACAGACAACCCCCACTAGACGGAGCATGTAAGGCGACCCGCGCGCACCAAAGATATGGTACGGCAGAACATTAAAGTATGAACACGGCGGCCACCGTTTAGTTGCGTCCTTGTTTATGATCCATGTGTACGTCAACGAGAAAAGAAATTAATAAATAACATGGTAAATTGTAGTGTTAAGTGGTGTAGAGCGACCTCATAAACATGGACGCAACTAAACGGTGGCCGCCGTGTTGATACTTTAATGTTCTGCCGTACCATATCGTTGGTGCGCGCGGGTCGCCTACGGGTCGCCTTACATGCTCCGTCTAGTGGGGGTGGTCTGTGTCAACAGTGAAATGGGCCTGTAGTTCTTCAATAAGGTTTTGTCACGTTTCTTGAAGAACAATGTCACCATACTCCTTTTCCATGCTTCAGGCGCTGTGCCCTTATATATGACCAAGAGTCATATTGGCTCAGGCCACTGGCATTAGCTGAGCCATCTACCTTTTCATTGTTTTGTATACTATACAACTGCTATTATATACATGTTTCATAACCAAAAATGTACAAAAACAATGAATAAATGTCTTATTATTATTATTATATAATTATACCGGAACCGAACAACTTCAGGAGGACTTTGACACCCGCTCTCAGAAGTTCAGTCGTAATTCCGTCATCAGCTGATGCATTGTTGTTCTTAAGCTGGTTACACAAGAAATTGATGAGGTCAACGCTCCGTCCAGGCCTTGCCGATATCCAAACCCCCCAATTTTTTTAGCTGCAGCTCGAAAAGATTGCGTTACAGTGAACGACATCAACAACAGGCTGGTGGAAACTTTCCATACTGTTGGAGCTAAGTTTTATAAGCCCTGACGCACAAGTAGGACCAAAAAGATCTCTGATGACACTCTCAAACTCATGGACAGAACATGAAGGTTTTATATAGGTTAACACGGGCTAATTTTCCGCAACTCGACGTCTTACAATGCGCCTACTTTGCGTGATCGACAGAACGTGAAACGGTATTGCTGCTTACAGGCTGCTAAATCTCTGAGGTGTGACACGAGGCATTTTAACACGGCATGCCATCAAGCAGAACAAAGGCTCCAATCGAAAGGTTCAACGGACAATTATACACCTCAGCACAAAAACCCGTTAACAGTCTCAATGCTGACCCAACATGGAAACTGACCCGACACTATACCAAAGATCGAATACCCTTGAAATGTCGACAAACATTTCACCAAATGCTTAATTTCGTCGTAAATTATAACCTTTAGATTAGGTTAGGTTAGGTTAAGTTTGTGTTATAACATTCAAAAATATTTTATGGTTTCAGAAAAAAAATGCTTTCGATGAAATGAAAATTCGATGAAACGTTTGTAGACATTTCAAGGGTAAAAAGATATTTCAGGTGCACTATGGCTGTGAAACAGTGTGAGTAACCTTACATAAATCTGTATTTCTGTTAACTTAGATTTTAGACCTAATTGCTTATAGGTAAAATTTTCAACTAGGTATGTGAAAATACAGATTTGTAAATTCACTATGGGAATGAAGATATAAAAATGGGGAAAACTACAGCTAAATCTATCGCCAATTGTAAAAAAGAAAACTCAAATATTATAAAAAAAATTAAAAATGTGATAGATATATGAAAAATAAATAAAACTTTTATCACCAGTAGAATTAATTGGGTGTAACTATCCCCAATTTAATATGTGCACTTTATAAAGATTCAAACTTGACTAAAATCCTGGATCCCAATCCTTTCATTTCTAAATTTCCATTCATTGATTTATAATTTGATAATAGTTTCCATAACTTTTTATATGTATGTGGCTGGATCAGCATTTACTGCATGAGGGTAGATAGTAAATTTTACTCAACCCAATGTTCTAAAAGTTGTGTATTTCTGCATACATGGGAAACATACTAACTTTTAATGAACTACAATTTAATAAATACATACCATTGCATTTCCTCCTGAACCAATTCATTCCTTATTTCGTCCATTATTTCATGCTCTTCATCAGTAATTGTTTTATCCGCAGAAAAGTTAAACATGCTTTTATAGATGTCAGTTAAGGTTTCCCTCAAACCAGTCTCAATGGCAGTGTCACGAAGCCTGTTGATAAGCATATTCCTACAATTTTGGACTCTGTCTTTGTATTTCTGAAATAAAAAAGTAAATGCACATTCATGTGTGTACAGTCAAGGATATTGAATGTTTAGCAGTTTGTTAGTCATCTTATTTTGTTTGCATTATCTTATGTTGTCGTCCGTCATCAGTCACAGCATGTGGAAGAATATTAACAGAACAAAATCAGATTCTAACCTGTTCAATATTCAAATTCCTTGTGTACAATAAGAAAATCTTTTATGAAAATAAATTGACACATAACAAACAAAGACAAACCTTCCTCATTTTTTCTTTGAGTTCTATTGGAGAGTGCTTGTGCTTCGAAGAAATATTACGGTACGAGGGCGATCTTGCACTTGGAGAATTCATGGTGAAGTTATTTTATTGTCAGGTCATAGAAAAGTAGCAAATTACAAATTGGCGGGTAAGTAAAGATCCTCTTAAACAGAGAGAAATTATCAGAGGTTTGATATAGTTGGACCGATATAGATATAGGCACTTTCAGCGACCACGAATCGTAGGTTTGGATGGTTGTGAAATAAATACTGTATCTGGTTAAATTTCCTAAGTTGCTTGGTATTACTCTACTATCTACAATACTACTATACTGAATACAAATTAATCAATAATCAGATCGAATCGAATCGAAAGGCCATTAATGACACTGACATTGACATTTAAATTAAAATATTGCCAGTGAAATATGAAGATTATTTTTTAAGATGAGCGTAATGTATATATATGTACTGCGTAGTTTCGCTGCACCGCACTGCGCTATATTTCATTTAATTTCATAGTTTCATACAAAGAATACTTGGCCGCACCGCCGCGTCACGTTGCGTCACTCCGTTGAAACGTAGTGCGCGCTTACCTTATAACAAATATTTTATTCTTGCTACACTGAAAGTACGTAAATATTTATAAACATTGGCAACATTCGGTTATTTGGCTGTCAGTGAGATGGAAAAAAACAATGTGAATTGTGAGTGATAAGTAAAAATATGTCTAAATCTAAAAGTTGATAGGCCTACATGAAGAGAATTAATGAACAAAAAAACGCGTTCATAACTGGACTTATGAACGACGACGGACGCACAATGCCACACATAGAGAAGGTGCAGGCGCGGGCTGGGAAGGAGACAATACATTCTGGTCATTTTATGGTGTCGCACTTTGAAGCTGAGGCTCAAGATGATTTCGACGATTTGGCTGTGCCTGTACCAGACGAAGAACAAAATGTTCAAAAAGTGTCCGTGGTGGCCACATATACGGTTCCAGGGTCCAAAGAGCCTTTTCCCTTGTTTGATAAAGAAGATAGTAAACAACATCAACAACTTTCCATTGAAATATCTCTTACAAAGTTGTTTAAATGTATGACTTTGGCTTACAGGTATGTTATAATTAATTATACTACAAAAGTACTCTATGCAGTTGCCCATAACTTATAAGAAACATTTACATTAAATCTAGGATTGTTTCTATTTCTGTTTCAATGTTTTTGTAGAAATGTCCTTGATGCATATATTTTTAGGAGAATGGTATATATATATAAAATACCATTGAGGATTATGAAATTATATAGCTATGAGTAATTTACAACAATGATTTTCATCAAAAATAGGGAAACAAGTTGCTTCAATTGGATATAAGCTTGCAAAGATAACAGGAGGTCATCATAGTCTGCACCAAAGACACAGGTCACATACTCAGATAACAGATTGATTATATTTATATACTATGGACATATTTATAAATAATTAAAGTTTCAATAAATTGTTTAGCACTGATTGCAGCACAAGCCTTCACATAGAAATGACAATCTCAATTTGTTAGCATAACATACAACTTAAGAAGCAATTTATATAATGCTTTAATTGTCGGATCTTATCCTAAAGTAAGCTTTATTTGATATAAACTGGTGCAATTCATTTTAAATTATTAAATATACCTCATTTTTTTAGTTTTAAATTAGTTATATACTTGTCTGATTAATTCAAAAGATAAAGGATTAATTACCTAGTGGTTAAAATTTAGCACATGTCTTTCAAACATTTGTATGCCTGTATGTGGGCTGAATATGTGTAACTTTTAATTTGTATATGCAACACCATTATAACTATGTTCTTCAATAAAAAATACAAAATAAAGATTTACAATGTTACATTACTGTTAATTAAATGATGATACATAACCACTCAATTGCTTCGAATTTTGAGTTGGACTCTATTTATATAATAAAATAAGAGCGGTGACAGGTAGCCGTAGTTACCAAAAGCAATCTAGTGGATAGAATAAACATAGAATTATCTCAAAAAAATCTAAATGTATGGCATATTTATTTGGTATATAAATTTAGACCATAGAACAACTATCAATCAAGATAAACTATAGATGGTAAACATTCTGGTGGTATTGAAAGTCAATAATGGTAAATTATCAAATCTGTGAATGTAATTACTTAATTTTAAAAATAAAAGGTGGTCTCCATTGAGCAAAATATCCTGTCTAAAATATTTAATGTACTTCCTCTCCATGTGACATAGCCGTGGGACATTCTGTATAAGAAGAGGATGGAAGTAAAACTCCTTGATCTTAATAGTTGTAAAAAATCAAACAGTCTTTGTTGCTTACCATAAGGAAGCATCTACAGGTTATTGGTAAATGCTGCATCTTGCAGACAAATTTTGACTTTATTAACAAGTAAAAAAGGGTTCACCCTTTTGATTGAAATAGTCACACATATTATTGTACTGTGACATCTTAAAACACTTGTGTTTCAGAAGTTATGTTTGGAGGGTATATTGGCCATTGTTTGAAGATTAAGAAGACATGTCCGTAATGTACTTATTTATAAAACAGAGCTTTTCAACCAGTAGGGCCCTTGGCGATAATAAAGGGGTAGGATGTGCCTAGACTGACTATTAAAACATCATACATTTAACTCAGGAATTCATAATCATTAATTCCTTTTTTTTACATACAATTTTTTTTTTTTTTTAATAATTGGCATATCTTAGTGGCTAGCTGTTTAACTACCAAAAAATGCCTGAGGTTGCTTTTCATACTCAATAAATTAATCACCATCCTCTCTGATATCAGAGTAATTACGCATGTGCTCCCACATAAACTTAAGATACTTTAATTAATTAGAGAACATCAGTAATTGGTCAATTAAAGTGAATAAAGTAATGTGCTGGCAATTTGTTTCTCTACCTGTATTTGTACTGGTAGAGAATAGATAAGATATAAGTCTAGCTTCTTATCTGGCCTGTTATTTATGTAAGCTTAAGATCACTTATTGATAGTGTTACTGATAACAAGGCTTCATATTTAATCAAGTCAAGTTGTCATTATTACAGTACAGTTTCCTCTGAAAGGCTGTACATTTTCCACTAAACTTTCAGGGCCAATTTTTTATCCCTTAATAATGTTTGTTTCCAAATGTTTTCAAGTCAAAATGTTTCTTACCAGTTCAAGAACATTTATAGTTAACTTATGTAGGATTAAATTAATAAACATTGACTTGTGACGGGGGATACGGGATTTAAATTTAAACAGAGCATGGTAAGTTATTATAAATTATCATATTTTGATTTGTTTGTTTCTCAGACAAAAACTAACCTCACCAAAATGGAATCGTTTCAAAGGTATAAAACTTCGGTGGAAGGACAAGATCAGATTGAACAACGTTATATGGAGATGCTGGCACATGCAGTGTGAGTATTTATGCATTTTTACTTACATAAGTAATAAATAATTTTACTAAAGATTTGTCCAGAAAATTAGCCGCTGTCTCATCCCATCCGAATTTATTACGTCCATCTCAGCCGAATTACGTCTACTGCTGGGCAAAGGCCTCTCCCAATTCATTTGTTATGAAATCCTTTTCTACAACCATTCAATCAAAGAAAAATTAAGGTAAAAAATCATTATCTCTTTTTCTATAATTTCACAGGGAATACCTCCAAATGGTGATGGTAACATACTTTTGATTCTTTCTTGTGATATTATTCATTTTGGTTGTTCAATTTTATTTATTTATTTGCACGTAAATTCACAGTATAGGTATACCAAAACGAACGGGTATACAAAAAACTACAAACAATCATTTCACAACTAGCTGTAGGTACACATTTAAAACATATCAAGATGTACATGAAGTTAGGAAGGCCAGAACCTTCCGATAAAAAATCCCGGGACTATTGGCGAATACGTCACTATCCCCAGCGTCCACTGTGATGCGGTTTAAAACCGCGATCGCTCGGGATGTGGGAGCGCTCGCGCCACGCCGGGTGCGCGGGCGGGAGGCAGACGCCGGCGCCGCCGCGCCGCCTCTGCGCCGCCGTCGGCATCCTCCGCCTGGAGCCGAGCCGGCACGAGCAGCCCCATACGCTCCAGCACCGATGGGGTGTCGACTTTATTATTTAAAAGGTCGTAGTAGTGCACTATATGCAGCAGTTCACGCCTAGCTTCGAGAGTGTACAACCCTACCATGCCCGACACGAAAAGTGACGGGTACAAAAACGGATGATATCCATACAATCGTTTGTACATATATCTGGCGAACTTTTTCTGCACTCTCTCTAGCATAATGATATACTTATCCTCGTGGGGGTCCCATACGGCGGCACCGAATTCGTGCCTACTACGGATATACGCAACGTACAGCATAACTACCACCCGTACTACTGTACATCATGAGGTTCATCATGAGGATCGCATCACAGTTCTCTACTGAGAACTGTGATGCGATCCTCATGATGAACCCCAGAGTTTTGGACACCTGCCTACATGTCGTTGTTACGTGTTGGCGAAAGTCCAGTTGTTTGTCTAGAATCAGTCCTAGGTCACGTACTTCATCAGTTCGCTGCAGTATGACACCTCTAAGGGTGGTGGTAATTGGCGAGCGCAGCCTGGAGAAGGTAACAGAAATGCATTTGGATACCTTAAAGTACAGTCGGTTATCCTCACTCCACTCAGCTACGGCGTCGATGTCACTCTGTAGTTTTATTCTGTCGTGGTCGTCACCTATTCTATGGTATAGTTTAATGTCATCTGCGAACATTAAACACCCAGCCGTGCCCAATGTGTAGTATTGATAGCGTATTGTGCAGTGAACTAACGTATGAGTGAATGGCTAATGAAGAATTCAACTTGAAGCGTACATAGCCCTTCTTGGGTCAAGGCCGATAGTCCGCGTGGTTTTTTTGTAAATCGCTATCACTTTACAAAAAGCACGATTTTCTCACCGTACAACGTGATATCAATACTCAATCTTGTCGCCGTGTGCGATTGGAAACGAGTCATTGGCGAAATACCTCTTGATAAGATCAGCAAGAATTGAAAGCCACAAAAAAAAAACATACTTTTAATGATTTCTTGTGATGTAATAGTTTTGATCAAAAACTTATGCTTCATGTTGTAAATAAATCAGGCATAGCAAATTAATTAATAATTATTATCAAACCACTTCTTTCCAGTTCATAATGATTTTTTCTTTATCATCATTTATATTTTACTAAACTTCCTTTTGGGTGTAAATAAAAAAAATATATATAATGGAATATTTGATATAATGGAATGGGAGGAATGGGAATAGTGCACCATAGCACTTTTTATTTGGGCATTTTGTCAATTCATCATCATCATATCAGCCGATAGACGTCCACTGCTGGACAAAGGCCTCCCCAAAGTTCTCCACAACGATCGATCTTGCGCCGCCCTCATCCAATTTCTACCCGCGATCGTAACCAGGTCGTCGGTCCACCTTGTTGGAGGCCTTCCAACGCTCCGTCTTCCGGTCCGCGGTCGCCACTCAAGAACCTTTCTTCCCCAGCGGCCATCGATTCTACGAGCAATATACCCTGCCCACTGCCACTTAAGTTTGGCGACTGTCTGAGCTATATCTACAACCTATCTAACTAAACTCTATCTAAAGGGAAATTTCTTATTCCGCTGTTTTTGTAAATAGTAACTTCTGTCCAACACTTCACCGTTGGAATCTTTCCAATATTAGGTTACTTACAGTTTTGCTTTGAGCAGTTTGCCTGCAAATCTTTATTTTATTTGCTCTAGATCAATTGACCTTGATTTAATTACAAAATATTACTTACTGCCTTATCTCAAAAGTGGAATTATACGACAGCATGGCTGGTCACAGTCTGCCACTACACAATTCGACTGCGGCGCCACACGTGTATATGCTGATTAGGTACCGGTTTATCTCCAACTCATGATATCTATTTCTTATAACAACATGACCAAGATTGGACTGAAACATATAAAAATGAATTACAAGGTTGAATTCAAACAGTTTGATATTATTATTAATGGAATATTTTTTATGATTATGAATATAATAATAATTATTACTAGCTGTGCCCGCGACTTGGCACGCGTGGAAATCGGTCTGTCAGTTTTTCTTTATCACTGTTTCTTGATACCCCGCAGACTGGACTTTCTGTGCTGTCCAAATCTGGGTACTCGATAGTCGTAGCACATGTTTGAAAAAGTATGCACCTCATTTCTAAGTAGCGCCATAAGATTCAGGTGCAAACTTAACTCAATCGAGTGTAGTGGCCCCCCCGCCTTTATTGGTAATTTTTTTATTGCCTATAATAGGGATTTTCCCGACAGACTAATGAAGTTTTCATCAAAATCGTTCAGCCGTTTTCTGTTTTCACGTGTCAGACAAACAGACAAAAATTCTAAATGACTAGGTACGGAACCCTAAAAAGGTTGGAACGTGTTCTGTTATCCATTTTAAGTATCGACCCTCATCAGCTTTATTATATGTATAGATGTATGTTTGCAGTCATAAAGAAACAAAACACATTGGTGTGCCAGTTCGCGTCGCCGTTGGATGTTGATACGCACGTGAAGCCAGAGGTAATTTTGTTGAAATCATTATTTATATGTATTGGTATTTATATTCGTGAAGATGGAGGAACCTTTCTAAGAACAAAAGTAGGAATAAGCGTATGTGGACAATTTAAAGTCAGATTTCCGCTGGTCGAGTGGGTGAGACGCTTGACCGGTATGCCTACCAGAGGTGCTGGGTATAATACCCAGTGGAGACCATATCTTAATTAAATACAGTATGATAAATAGGCATCGAATTTCTGATAGTACGGTAGGACTTTAGAGAGCTATGGGGCCGATATTAACATTAAAATACAATTCATACTCATACTAATTCATCTATTTCATTCCAATCTGCCTTTATGGTTATTGTGGTTAATTGTGGGTGCAATAATACAAACTCCTAGATTTAAGTATATTAATTGACAATATCATGCATTTTCTAGTCATAACTGGATATTTGATCAAAATAGAACCCAATTTACTCCAGACAATATAATATAAATAAAAAGTCGCAAAGATTTACGTATTTTATGATGACAAAAAAACAATGCCGACACGAATCAGGTATTTGTATATTCATTCTGACTTTATCCTTGCTTGACTATATAATTAAAATTGCGTATTACATACGCTCATGTCATGAGTATGAGTATGAACTGTATTTTAATGTTAATACGTATCGGCTCCATAGCTCTCTAAAGTCCTACCGTGCTGTCAGAAGTCCGATGCCTAATGATAAAATAGATTTCTCTTTGTATTTTGACGTTTGTCACTACAATCTTACTTAAGTATTGATCAATGAATGTTTAACAATGATATGAATGGAAAATATAAAAGTAATGCAAACATATTTCTTTTTTAGACAACAATATTAGAGGGGAAGTATTGGAAACGTAGGGCTGAGGCGGTTATAGCAGAATATAAAAAATGGCGCATGTTTCATATAATGCGTCTCCTGGGCAAAGGGGACACTTCTGTCCAGGATGCGGTAAGTATTTTTGAAAATTATTTATATACTTGTAATGATAATGAATCAGATATGGACAAAGTTTGTCTTGATATTTTTGACTAAGGGACAAGATCAACTTTGCGATAAAGTTTAACAAATCCCTGTACACTAGGTACATATTAACACCAAATACGATGTTTACTGACGAATGGGCAAATTTTGTTTCCCGGACTGTTTTATTTCGGCAACTAAGTTATTTTATAAAACCTTGAACTTATCATCTGGACTTTTATTAAACAAAGTACTAACCTAACCCACTAGTTTTTACACAAAGATAAAAATAGCCGAAAATGTTTTTGGTTGCAGACAATTTAGATGACACAGTTGAGAAATGAACAGTTGGAAAAATAGTCTAGTAACTCAAAAGTTAAGTAGTATACCCATTTACGATTGAGAGTTAAGACGGAACGCAACTTTGTATAGGCATTGGCTCTCGGATTATTCGGTAATGTTCCTGAATAAACTCGCAGATATCGGACATGGACACAGTGGAGTCGTTCTCGCAGTGCAGCGACTTCGCAGCGAACATGCTCACAGACGAGGACTACCTGACCTTTATGAGTGACACTCTCTTCTCCACCATCTCCAGCCACCAGCCGTTCGCGTTCCCGGACCCCAGGGAGATTGGTAACTTTTATATACATCATCATCATCAATAGTAACAATCACTGCTGTAGCTCTAGCGGCTTCGATTGCCATGCCAAATCGCTCGATCCGATAAAATTAATCAATTTTTTAAACTTTATATTCGAAATTGTATTTGAATGATGAATCGTTGTGCAGTTAAGAGCTCTAATGAACTTTCTTGAAAACTATTTTGTTCTACGAGGGTACAATGTATGTTTTAATTTCAGCAAGAGGTGCCAGTTTAGCAGACTTCATTCAACCAAGTTTAGGGCCACTACAACCTAACCTTGACGATTTTATGGACACATTGGAACCGCTACAAGGTATGTATTAAATTCTATCTATACTATTAATCTATACAGGGCCGATTTATTTATTTATGAGATAACTTCCGCATATCCTCAAAACAGATGTTAATAAATGGAAAACAAATTAAAACTGGCGAATGTATAGTATCTTTATATTGTAAAGTCAAGATTTACGCAAGACAAGCTAGTGGTAACACAACTCTAGATTCACGACTTTACTGGAACCGGGCAGAAACTTAATGTGGCGCCCCTTGTTTTCCTTGGGTGCTTTGTGCAAAAAAACGACCGGCGCTTGTACCTCGGTTCCCTCTCTGCCCCTAGAACCGTCGCAATAATATAACACCGCTGTAGGTTGAATTATATTATCGAATTGTAGAATTTGCAGATCTTCTTTCAACTCCGCGCTTGCCACCCGTACCTGAGGAACCAGCGCTGACAACGGAAGATACTATGTACCGGAACAGCATGGCCGTAGATTCATACAGCCACAGCTACGGTTTGCCCGGCACCCACAACTCCACTGCGGCCACCATGCCTACCAGTCAGATGACCATACACGGTAAGTAACTGAATAATTGCCCGAGCAAGCGAAGGTGTTGGCTTGGCCAATAATTCTTTCATGTGTCCTGATTCCGGATGGCTAGATTTCCAGCTCCTAACAGGTCACATTTCTCAACCGGTTTGTTATTATGGCCGATGGCTGTATACGCATACAACCATACTGCCGTGCTAAGCTAAAAGGCGACCTTTTTTGTATGGAGTTCTATACCAAAAGGTCGCCTTTTACCTTAGCACGGCAGCATACCCATGGATGGCCCGGCACCAATATCTCTTTACTGCCGTCGTAACGAGTAACCTACTACTACTACTTATGTCGATCAAGACATCACGCGGCAGAACGATTACAGATATAATATTCTTCTGTCCTTATATGGATGGCTCGGCACCAATATTTCTCTACTACCGTCGTAACGAGTATCCTATGTAACTTATGTCGATCAAGACATCGCGCGGCAGAACGATTACAGATATAATATTCTTCTGTCCTTATATGGATGGCTCGGCACCAATATTTCTCTACTACCGTCGTAACGAGTATCCTATGTAACTTATGTCGATCAAGACATCACGCGGCAGAACGATTACAGATATAATATTCTTGTGTCCTTATATGGATGGCTCGGCACCAATATTTCTCTACTACCGTCGTAACGAGTATCCTATGTAACTTATGTCGATCAAGACATCGCGCGGCAGAACGATTACAGATATAATATTCTTCTGTCCTTATATGGATGGCTCGGCACCAATATTTCTCTACTACCGTCGTAACGAGTAACCTTACTTATGTCGATCAAGACATCGCGCGGCAGAACGATTACAGATATAATATTATTGTGTCCTTATATGGATGGCTCGGCACCAATATTTCTCTACTACCGTCGTAACGAGTAACCTACTACTACTTATGTCGATCAAGACATCGCGCGGCAGAACGATTACAGATATAATATTCTTGTGTCCTTATATGGATGGCTCGGCACCAATATTTCTCTACTACCGTCGTAACGAGTAACCTACTACTACTTATGTCGATCAAGACATCGCGCGGCAGAACGATTACAGATATAATGCCTCTGTCCTAAGATTCATGTACTTGTTCAGTTTCTTTGACGAATTGAAATAAGATTGTGAAATGCAGCTAATATTAGTACAATACAATACAATCGTATGTTGTTGTTTAACCTTTTGAGCGCCAAAGACGGCAAACCACGTCGACGGAAAGCCGTGCCCCAGACGCCACGACGTCATTTGCCGCTATACAATGTCATACTATCTGCTGTCAGCTTGGCATCAGGGACACAGTTTTTCGTTGAAGAGCTGAGCGGTCGAAAGGTTAAAAATAAATCTTTTAATTTCAAATAGGTATGTTGTTTTTTTAGGTTCAACTAATAATACTCAAATGATGCCGATGTCTGATCAAACGGTGAAGAACGAGCACATGCAAATGTACGAAAACGGGCGGCTATTCATCCAGACGGACATGCAGAACAACATGCTCAACACTCAGGACATCATGCCGCCGTATTCGACCGCGTACGGACCGAACTCGACGCAGGCTAATCAACAGATGAACAACGTGTTCGACAAGCCCCGCGTTCAATATACGTCGAAAATTATATCACAACCGGACTCGGCATACAAATATAACACAGGTAAGCTCTCTAGAACCTATACGGCAAGCGTTGGGATGCAGGGTGTCGACCGTTGTGTAGAGTGGCGAATGCTTGGCGCATATATTGATATTAAATTTTGAACTATCAACGAAAGCTCAGAAAGTATCCTGTTGAGGATTGTTAGTGCTCAATACGCTGAATTTGTTTAAAGATTACCCTTACACGTAGCTAAATATTTGTGTTGGTACGTCACAGCACTAAACTTTTCACTAGCTAACACACCAAAGAGAAGACATCGTTTCGTGTATCATGTTAATTGAAATCATTGGTTCCGTTTGATAGATAATCGAAATAAATTATCAATCAATTAATATATATATATTTT
The DNA here is from genome assembly GCA_905147355.2 of Apotomis turbidana. Taxonomy (NCBI): domain Eukaryota; kingdom Metazoa; phylum Arthropoda; class Insecta; order Lepidoptera; family Tortricidae; genus Apotomis; species Apotomis turbidana. The sequence continues at coordinate 15,474,261 of LR990288.1, read as the reverse complement.
TTGCAGTGGTGCCGCCCTCCCAAACGGCACCCGAAACAGTGTCATTGCTGCAGCAACCAGTGCAAAATCAAAAATACGCTTCCACCATCGTCATTCAAGGCAGGAGCGGGTACACTCGTGAGAAGCCTCGACCGCGGCTCGCCATGTACTCGAGTCAACTGCCCAACAACCAGTACACAAACTACGGGCAACAGCAGAGCCCAAACTCGCAGGCGACGATAAGCATCGAGAGGGGGCAGACTAGACAGTCGCAGCCGCAGATGCACTACTTACAGCCGAACACTGTGGAGTCGTACAAGGCGAAGCCGCAGACGAGTACGGTTAACGCGCGCGCTTTTAAGATGCCTTCGCCACCGCTGGTGCCCACTTCTTCACAACAGGTACGGTATTACAATAATATATCGGGATGACTCGATCGAAAACTGAGAAGTATAGTCAAGGAATGAAAAGCTTCGTAATTTTCTGCTTTATGCGATGGTGTTAAGGTTCAAAGTGACGAAACTTGTCATTCTGCACTGTACGTAAGAAGTGTAAATAATCCTTTCTCCATATTGCTGTAGTTACAAAGAGAAAATACAAATGCACTAATAGCTGTGAAGTAATCTGTTATTCAGTTACATTGGTAACGTGTCATAACAAGTTCAGATATTATAGGTACAGCCTATCTACATTCACGGGCAGGGTCGTCTTAACATCGTCATACTAGTATATATTATGACGATGTTAAGGCGACTCCGTGGGCGCCGAGAGATCGCCTCACTCATTTCTCCGCTGTGCGGGACTTACTGCTAGCACTGTGTACTTCATATCTACATATAAGAAAATCTATGATATGGTGATAAAAATGTGTGCAGATAAAGTAGAGTAACAATGGAACTGTACGTACTTAGGCCATAAAACCATGTGATCCTAAAAGTAGCTGATAATTTTATTACTAGCGTATTTCAAATTGCATACTTAAATTGTCAGCTACATTTAATGCTGTCTGTACGCAAGTGACTCTACTCTATGCCTTATAAGCAGCGATATCGCTTTTTTTTACCAGGGTACGGTGGTGGGCTTGGGCGGACGGATAAATAAGGAGCAGTACCGCTCGCACAGCCTGCCCCTGGGCGCGCAGCTCAACGCCGACTGGACCGTGAGCGTGCCGGCGTCCGCGCCCGCTCCCGCGCCCGCTCCCGCCCCCGCTCCCGCCCCTGCGCCCGCGCACACGCACGAGGCCGCTGCTGCCGCCGCAGCGAGGCACAGTGCCAGGGTTAGTTCGACTTTATAACCATTAAGGTACTCGCACATATTGCCGCTGAGCGCTCAACTGAATGTCGACTGGACGGAATAAATCAGGTATTGTGATAGGGTGGGTGAGCTATTATACAATGCGGTTGTACAGTTGCCGGAAAGGTCGTGGTGGACAGACATTTAGCTTTTAAGTTGTGCTAATAAAACTTCACATCAGTAAAAGGTCCGAGCATTAGTACCTTATGTACAATTTGAACGCTTTTCATCATTATCTTACTTTAGAAATTTTATACTTTACTTTACTTTAAATATATTGCGTAGGTTTAAAACTCTAAAACTGAAAGCAGCAACGCTTACAATTTTCTGTTTTGTAATAGGCACGCGACTTAAACACGAGCACACTGCGTATCCGCTCGCGCTCTTCGTCGAGCGGCGTGCTGGACGCGGCGAGCGGCGCGACGAGCGGAGCGGGCGGCGCGCGCCGGCCGCCGCCGCTGTGCAGCGTCGCCTCCGAGCCCGCTCTGCCGCAGGCCAGCGTCATGCTGGCGCAGCTGCTTAGCGCGCAGCATTGTGAGTTATATATATTTTTTTGTTATATATTCTCAGATTTCGAAATCATGAGCACACTGCGTAGCGGCCTGCTGGTCGCCGCTCGACAAGCGGAGGATATTTCATTCGTTGTAGATATTGTCTAACGCCGTAATTCCGAACGCGTATTTGCATTGGCGTTGTAGAAGTATTAGAATATTCCGTGGGCGAACTCACTAGTGATACTTGTCAGCACACAAAAGGTTTTCAAGCACCCCCCATAAGAGCGAGTCTATTAGCAACTGCCCACACGTAGCTTTCCCCTTGTGTCTAGTTGCTTTTTAAGAGCGAAGTGCGGCTAATTTCTACGTAAGTTACACAGAAGAGTTCTTTAACAGCGTGCCCTAGGTCTTACTATTCCTTTTACTTTGTGCTCAACTTGTACAAACGCGAATGAAATTTTAAAGATTTTTAAGCTTTTAGTATACTCACACAGAAATTACCAAGGCTTAGATAAGCCCTAAAACCATGTTAGCTTGTCTTTTGGACTAATGTACGTGCTATCTTTATCCACAGCTCAAAGTGTATACAAACTTAACAGCACTGGTGACGAGGGCGATCCGAAGTCCCCCCTCAGAAGAGGACAGCCTTCACCTATTGGCAGTGACGTCATGTCGCCCCACCAAGTCAGTGACACTAATTCAATCGTAATCTTAACAGTCAGACTTAATAATCTAATAAAGTATTTAAGATAACGCCAAGGTCGGCCAATATCTAGTTGCATGAGAAAAAGGAGTACAAATAATATTTCAACATTTACAAATTTACAACGCTTGTTTAGTCTTAAAAAAATACGACGTAACCAACGATTTTGAACAGCGATAGTTTCAGTATTTATCTCCTACAGAATGAATAAATATTAGAAATGCTTTATTTATTTAAAACAATTACTAAGAAACTGGGCAAGGGAATACACATGATCATACAGTCCTTGAGCTCTTGGAAATCTTCGGGTTCGAGTTAAATTGGAGAGGTTCAGCGAGTCCTGGCATAGGCAAATATGTGTGTGATAAACTTGAATGCTAGATCGATTTGTGAGCTCGTGTAATATGTATTTGTTTATTTATTAACTCAATCACATCATCGCGAACAACACCCGAAGGCTATTTTAACCGCTCAAGGAAGAATTTTGACTTCCGCGCGTCCGCTCCTAAAATTGACGATAATCGTTTGTATAGCAAAGATACAAGATTTGTTGATATTAACCTATAACTTTATTTGGGTTTGGCTATATGAATGACGAAACAGCCAGTGTTCTGACACTGATAGTGTTTTTCTGCACATGGTTTCTGAACGAGTGCGTAAACGCTAAAGCATTTCGCGGCGTACGTTTTACGGATAGTGGTTAGAATTTGCACTGTCACTTGTTGGTTTATTTAAAATGTTTTATTCAGTGAATCATGTTGTCGTGTGGGATTATGATAATTTTCCTATTACGAAGAAATAACAAGTACGTGCAATAATCGGTCGTAATTAATCTTAGATTTTGTCACGTGTCTTGGAATGGATTTTTAAAAATTTATTCTAAACACTATCAAACTATAAAGGCGAAAGTTTGTGAGTGTGTTTGAATGTATGTTTGTTACTTCTTCAAACGACTGGACTAATTTTGTTTTAACGTTGTATGGAAGTAGCTGAGACCCTGGATTAAGACATAGGCTACTTTTTATGTAGTGTTCCCGTGGGTTGAGCTGCTAGTTGTACATAAAAGCACATAACAAACACATAATAACAATAGATATGTACAACGGCGAACCTATCTACCTATCCCTTGGGATAAGGGAAATCTCCATTTCTATCGGATGGAGATTCGTTCACAGAAGGAACGCAATTATAATATAGCATGTCTGAATTCAGTTAGCGTTTAAGCAGAGCCCGAAAAGCCATTAGTATTAGGTGTTTATTACATTGTCCAGAGTGTCAGTCGTAGCTCATGTCCTGTCGAAGCAAAGAACATGGTGTTCATCCATATTGACAGATAATGAAATTACCTATGTGTGGGCTCAATGATACGATGAATAAATGAATAAAGATCCATTATATTTATCTTCGATAGGTTTCATTTTGTCCTTTCAAGTAACAGTAGGATGCTCACTCACAAAAAAATATACCAAGTGCTACCGCCAAGTAGGCTTTTCTTAAGGTAGAGTAAAGTAACATAGATCTTTAACGTATCCATGACCTTAATTTAATTAATTAACTTAAATTCAGGCTTTATTAACTTTCTAACAAAACTTTAATTGTCAGTAATGTATAGTAAATAAATTGACAAGTGAGTGTTAAATGACAGCGTTATATGAGTAACGACAATTACGCTGTACACCCACTACATTGAATGTGCGGATTTAAGAAATTTAATTGTGCAGTCAATTCACATAATTATGATTAGCTAATAATACATGCAAAAAATTACGAATGGATCATATTATTATCAGTTTTAATAATTGCCCGCATGCCGGTAACAGGCTGTATAAACATTACATTTGTTTTTTGTGACGTATCAGGCGAATGCCCGCGGTAAGCCGTTAACAAATATTGACGCAAGAAACAGTATCACAAGCCGCTGCTTGTGATAGCTTTAGTATAGAATGATTCACATTAACATGTAACTAAGTAAATTGTAAATCTAAGTAAATGGCATAATTTTCCGAAGCCCGGTCAAGTTTTACTCGCTAACGTGTGTCATTTATGTGCAGAACAGAAAGTTTTCTAGAGATAAATTTTGTTAAATAATTGTATTAATTCGAATCATATTACTGGTATTGCTAAGAGACTAGAGAGCATAGCAATGGGTATGTATCTGTTGCGACTGCAATATTCCTAGTAAATAACAAGTGACCACGGCGTCATCACTATTGCAAGGAATAACAGAAAACAGATAAGTGATCCTAATACAATATGTGAACAGAGTCTGTCCCCGCCGCTGTCGCCGGGCTCGGAGCGCGGCGGCTCGCCGCGCGAGGCGCGCCGCACGCACATGCACGCCGAGCAAAAGCGCCGCTACAACATCAAGAATGGCTTCGACACGCTGCAGGCGCTCATCCCGCAGCTCAGTGCCAACCCTGCCGCCAAGGTAACCTTGGCATTGCTACAAACAGGCTCCTCAGTGCCAACCCTGCCGCCAAGGTAACCTTGGCATTGCTACAAACAGGCTCCTAGTCTATGTCCGTGCGAATAACAGAAGTACTGCGACAACATATAAATAACTTCTTCGATGCCGGCACTTTGCCGAGGCAGTTCCCAGATTCGATAACTGTCAAAAGTATCGATCGACACCGTGACATTCGACTTAAAAGAGAATAAAATTGATGATTCGGTAGAATATTTTGGCGCGCCATGGCTCATTTATTATACTACACTAGAGTTTTTATTTTCTATTTCTGTCTCTGTTTTCCAACGTCACGAGAAATATATAAGCGTAAAAATCGAAACGGTCCGATATAGAACATTTCCTTCCCATTCAGTTCCTAAAGCTAGAGCAAACTTAACGTAAACTGATAGTATGGGAAAGGGTGCCGTGATATACTCGTATATCCTCATAATCTCGTTGAAAGAGTCAGGCCATCGTTTTCTTGCACAACTAAACGTATGTCATTAGTCGTCACTTCAGTCGACATGCAGGTGTTTATTTACTTCCTGTTTAGTACGAAGCTGCTGACTCTGACGCATTGTAATCTTAATTTACAACACATGGCAAGCAATTAAAAGATTTTTTTAATGTTATTTGCAGATAAGCAAAGCTGCTATGCTTCAGAAAGGCGCCGAGTACATAAAGCAGTTGAAAGCCGAGCGGAACCAAATCAAAGAGGAGATGGAAAGTTTACGGCAACAAATAGAATGCTTGAACAATTCCATCTCGTAAGTATACGTAATCAAAACAATGTGGCGATGATTTATTGTGACTATTTCAGGAGTTTACATTTAAGTGGGTGTGGTTACTGATTCTTGTTATTTCATGACGATTTATTATACATTATGATTAAATGCGATTGGCGTTGATGTGTGTACAGTCATGTTCATGTAGATTTGGGATATTTTCAGAATGTTGTGATAGTGCCTATCTTAAAGTATTTCAGACGTGAGATAAATATTTCTGGCTGGCTGGGTGCAGCAAATATTTACATAGTTAATTTATAGGTACATACGATTTAAGTGTGTTATTATAGAAATTTACTTATCTATTCGTATTCGGTATATATACCTTAAAATTCTAATAGTATTTAAATTATTATCTCACCACACACTCTACCACACTGTTACTCTTACTCCTTTTTACTGACTTCATAAAAAGTAGGAGGGTTCTCAATTCGACTGTCTTTTTTTTCAAAATCATATAAGTGGTATTGTATGTTCCATTTCGCTCATTGAAGTCGGTGGTTTTTTTGTGAAAAAGTAATTATATTTGAATCACTAAAAAGCAAAAAAATATTAATATATTTTTTTAACATAAAAATAACGACTTCAAGAGAAACTGAAAAGCCTAAAATAACTCGATCATGTACAGATTACATTTGAATCACCTTTTGAAGTCGGTGGCAAACCTCACGTAAACTTGCGCGGCATCTGTTTTCATAGTAATAATTGAGTGGTTTGGCACCGACTTCAAAAGGTAATTCAAATTTAATCTGTACATGATCGGGTTATTTCTGGCTTTTCAGTTTTTTTTTGAAGCCGGTTTCCTTTTTTTGTTAAAAAAATATCTGTTTAATTTTCTTTTCTCCTCTACTAAAAGGTCGTCTGAAAGAGATCGCTCTTTAGCGATAAGATCGCCTATTGTCTACCGTTGTTTAATTTAAGATGTGTCATGCAATACTCCTGTCGGGTTGCAGTGAGGTATAGTCGCAATCAAGCAATCAATCATTTATTTCTAAGAATATGGTACAAATTAGGTTAGTAAATGAGGTTAGTTCTGCATATTCTGCTAGTATGGCGTAGAAATATTTAACTTACGACTAAGAACAAACATTAATTTGAGCATCGGTCCGTACGGTCCGCAGTACCACCGTATATAATATGTCTGTCCGGCCAGCAACTGCCACTCGCTGCTGCCGGCGACGGGCGCGCCGGTGTCGCGCGCGCGCGCCGGCCGCCTGCGCGAGATGTTCGCGCGCCACGTCGCCACGCGCACCATGCACACCTGGAAGTATTGGCTGGTATCCTTTTTATAAGTACCTACAATAAGTAATGCCACGACGATTCCAATGTTTGAATAACACATGTAAGCGGAGATAAGGCTTTTGTCCCACGTATGAGTGAGTACTCTCAGATAGTAAGTTGGTTGTGAATTGGATATTTCAAGTTGATTTCACGAACCAACATAGTGGTTTAGCTTGCCATGGACTGATCTTCAACTAGTAACATATATGTATCAATTACCTAGTTATAATATAATTGTATTAGTTTTTAAGTATAATTTACGAAAAAATGACTTACTGTTGAGTTTCTTTCGGCTTTCTTCTCAACAGCGGTCTCCTCTTGCGAAATGCCGGTAGACTCACAATCTGACTTGTAAAAGTGCCGTTGTGGCCTACTTACTGAATAAATTATTCCATTTCATTTCAGTATGATAATCGAATATTTTAAAGTTGAAATTTTAATAGCATTCAAAAGTTACTCTAGTAAGGATTTGCTACATACTTTAAAGAGTAACTTTTTGATTGGTGCACAACATTCATTCGGTGCTCGTGTAAGGCTTTACAGTTAAGAGTATGGTTTGTACTTTGTGGGCCCTGCGCCCTTGCGGAAAACCTATCCAGGCCTTTGTGGATTAAATTGCCCATTCTTTCGTGCAAAGTGATGCCAATTAGTTTCCTTAGCTTCAGATCAGTTTAGCGTAGTGTGCGCGGCGCTGGTGGACTCGTTTAGCGCGTGCGTGTCGTGCGGCAGCGGCGCTGACCTCGTCCGCACCACTTTGCTTTGGGCTGAGCAGCACTGCTCGCTCGTCGAGATGCGCCCAGGTAAGCTACACGAAAATTACCTTCATTTTAAGCAATCAGTACCCCCCGTAATTATGTATATATAAAGTATCTATAACATTAAAGCAGACCTTTCTACTCCGTCTTTTAAAGGACGTACCGACCACGCCCGTAAAGGACAGATGTATGGAGAGAGATAAAAGGAGTAACTAGGAGGGAATCGTCAAATAGCTATTAGAACCAACTATTGTTGTCGCGCTGCGTTCGAGCAACTGAACTATAGGTGCAATAGAGACGACTGCAGCTTAGTTCGATTTTACGTACAAAAACTTTACCAGATCAACGTTCCGTATTGTATTCCCTGTTTTCTGGTCCAAAGTTGGCATTAAGTAAGATGACGTTAGTATTAAGCATATATGTCCTTTCCTATGTGGAAGGCGCACTTATCCTGATTTACCTTTGATACTGTCTCCGTTCAGCAAGACGAAAACTCTTAGAAGCATGCACGAGCCACATATGTTCATACATTTATGGTTAAAATATTTTTTTCAGCCGTACTAAACTCCCTCCGAGTGTTGTGCAACACGACGGACATTCTGTCGTCTCCGGAGCGACTTCCGGAGGAAGCCCGCGCCGCCGCGGCCAGTAGTGCGGGCGTCAAGACCGAGCCCACATAACGCCCGTACACTTAGCAGAGGTTCGACGTTTAGTTTTAGGATGGTACTTCATCTTTGCTTCTAGCTCAAATAGGGTTTAGCCCAACTGCGTCGCACGATAATCATCTATCTTTTTCTACTTAGTACGAGACATTGAATACGGAATCTCGACTGTGTATTAGTGCTAGTACACATTTGCAATATCCATGCCGCATCTTTTTGCTTTAACGTAGAAACAGAGGAGATGCGGCAAGATGATTGTCGAACGTTGTGTTGTGATGAAGTGTCATCCTAGTTGGATTTGTTTCTCGAAGTTTTATAGTCGCGGTATTTTTTATGATGCGAGGGCACGATTTAAAAAAAATATATATTTTGATAACTATTAGTTGATTAGTTTTTCGGGATAAAAGTTGTTATTGAATCAATAGAATTATTTTATCTATTATTCACACTTGTTAAAACTGACACACTTATTATTTATTTCTTGATGATTAGAACTATTTACAATCGTCTAATTATGAAATTGGTAACTTCACCATGCAGTGCATAGAACCACTTAACAATGAATACCTACTTACTAAATATTATTGATCGCAATCGATTTTTGTGTTAATTTAATGGTCCGGTAAATAGTCAGGTGCTCGGTCGGTCCTCGCATCACAACCAACTTGCGACGCCTCTTCGCCGGCTGCCTGTATTTCATTGTAATTTTGTACGGAAAAGTCAAATCGGTAGACCAGTTTATGTACATCAAATGTAGCTAGCTTGTCAATAGTTTTGCTAGTATTGTTTCATCCTCAGTGAGGCATTTAAACACTGTCGATTTACACTGTTATATTCGATTGTCGTGTTGGAGTGAATGAAATGTTTCGTGTATAGAAAAATGTATAACATAAAATATATTGCACCATAACAATTCGTGATCTCGTTCACCTGAATGGTAGAAATGATAATTACTCACTCATTGCCCCAGGTTAAGGAAATTTTATTGCACTTGCCGGCGAGAGGATAATAATAATGTTGTATGGTCTTGTTTTAGGCATAAAATGTACAAATACCTCATGAAATATAAAAGAATAGAGCATTGTAACAACTATATATATGGGATTTATGTATGAATGGGCTCGAAACTTGATTCCTTACAAATGACATGTGATAATGACCATGTTTCTTAATATCTTGATAATTGATATTTTATTAAAAAAGAACGAGGTATTTGCACGCAAAAATAAGTTTGTGACTGGAGTGCAAAAAATGCAAAACGTTGGTGTTCACTTGCAGTGTAATGAATATTGTACAACGCACAAAATAGTGTATGCTGGTTCTACGCCAGTTGATTAGGTTTCGTATAAAGCCTATCATTAAGGTACTTAAAACTTTAAACTCAGGGACGGTGATAGGCGATCTAGAAAAAAATCCTCCGAACTACTTCAGTGCTGTAGTTTCGAAAAATATTACATAGTACATTTTAAATTCGATTACTTAATTTGCCAGCTCGACACCTTCGATGTGAACAAATCTTACCCCGTCTAATCATGAAGTAGCCGCGATTTCAATTATGACCGAATAATTATAAATTAGTGTAAATCATCTGTATATATTTGAACAATGTGGCCTAAACCTAGTGCCTTTATCTGATATTTGGTCATACGCAGCAAGATGTTTTTTTTTTGTTTTCTTTACCAAAGATTTAGTTGTTTTCAGTAATAATATGATGAATATGCTAGCTAATGTTCGAGCACGCGACGTACCTAGATCAGACATTGTTAACTACCCGTCCTGTCCGGCGAGACGTGAATGCCAATACTTATAGTCCGATAAGTGAAAATGAATTTAATGACGATGTCGAGATTTATTTAGAGTAAATTGTAAGTATATTTACGTAAGTACTTTAAGTAAATATTTTTATATCGATTGTGTGGTGACGCAAATGTTTTATATGACTATATAAATCGGTGCCAACGTAAATATTGTTGTAATTTGTTATGTAGTGATATAATTTTATGATGTAACGTTGTCTCTGAGCGCGTCCCCGCCGCGCCGCGCGAGCTTTAACGAGGAATGTGCAATTGTTGTTCTATTGGAATACAGTTTGGAAAGAAAAACACGCGCTGTTTCAATCATTTACTCTTTCTCTCCTTATGTTTACCACTAAGGACCGATACTGATGACCATCATTTGAACTGCAACCTATCTGCAAAATGACAGTTAGAGGCCATTCTAATGCAGTTTGCGTGATTGCCAGCTGCAAGCGGACTGCGCAGTTGGTTTGCAGTTTTAATGCATTTAAGACTACTGCATCATAGCTGCCATTTTGCAGCCTGGCTGCTTAAATGCTGTCGGTCCTAGCACATTGAAGGACATATAACTGACCATATTTACAAAAAGCAATACTTTTTGGTACAAACATTAACATTACGCTTAAAATAAGTACTTAAGTCAACTTTTTTAATTCTGCTACAGGGCGAACGATATGGAGTGTAACCAAATCCACACTGGCCATATCTGACAAAATTTCTATCTGGGCAATTTTGGAGAGCAAAGAGAACGTCATGCTCCCTGGAAACCCCACCGTCTGTTTTGTGATTTATTAAGACTTAATAATGATGTACACACTATGTACTGAATTAGTACTTACTTTAAAAAATGTACCTTAATAGATCGAGAGTACAATTAATTGAATTCGGGGTTGCTGTAGAGCATCTCCCCAGATTGTACCCTCGTATCTATTGAGGTACATTTTTTTTAAGTAAGTACTAATTCAGTACATATTGTGTACATCATTATTAAGTCTTAATAAATCACAAAACAGACAGTGGGGTTTCCAGGGAGCATGACGTCAAAGAGAGGACAAGAAAGCATGCCAGTATGGATACTATGTTGCAAACAAAAAAATCGTTGTCGTGAAATCGGTAACACTTCATATTTTCGCCCTGTATAACAATAAATAGAGTCCTGGCAAACTAAACTACCTAATGTAATACATCTTAAATATGAACTTATATCCCGTCATGCATAATATAATCATAATGTACATACACAATATACATTCATTAGGAAAATTACAAGTATCAGGTCTACGCAGAATGGTTGATGTTTGCCAATGAGAACCGACCAAATTAGAGTAGGCAATCAAATGTTTCGCTTGAACATTTCAAATTAAAATTTATAATGTCCGAAGAAGTGTTTACTATTTCATGAGTAGTTAGATCTTAGATCGTATAATCTATTACACCTTGATTGTAGATAAAACTTGATTGTAGTGGACAAATTACAGTCCATTTTCCGTTACAGTAGATTTATAATTTGAACAACGTTTAGGGACTATCTTCTATCCCAGAACTTAAAACCATTAAAACAAAATAAAATTTAAATTTAGTGAAGTGGCACCAATTTCTAAACATATTTTGTAATCCTATCGTATGTAATTTGATCCCTTTTCGTAATACTTTCAATACCTACAACCCGTCTAGCAGGCGCTCGTAATGTATCACTTTCATAATTAGACAATACAATTAACATTACCCCAGAAACCGACAGAGTCTATACGACGAGTTTGTTCATAGCTACAGCACGCTACAGTTAGCTCAGCGGGCCCGGCCGGCATCTGAGCAAAGGTTATGAGAGCCCACTACGTTGTTGGTCATAAAAATGACTACATCTAATTAGTTATCGTTGCCCCAATAGAGTGATTGTGTCACTGAAACATCATCATTTTCAAGTAGGTAGGTAGGTACTATTTTAAAATTATTTTTTATTTAATAGACTAGTTTCGTGCATTTACTTCGTAGCGTATATTTTGTCCCCTTTATAATTAATAAGATTACAAAAAAGTTTATGTCAATAGTCCAATATTTGAACCATTCGACGTCCTGTTTATATTATACGTTTTATAGGACTGTAACACTACATTATTTATTTATTCTCTTTTCAAAATGTCCATGCCGAGATTTTGGTCCAAAATGTCCATATTCAGAAGCTACACAGATAGATTGAGCAGTGAAGTCTTGAACAAAATATCCTAAATAGTAATTAAGTAGGTATATTCCTGTGAACGCCTGTCAAAGGTGGGTAATAATAATAATATATAGGTATCTATTACGCTAAGATGGCTTGCTTTATATATCTGCCAGGCGCTTGGTCTTGCTACTGTTTAGGGAGGTTCCGATGCGTTTTCCGCGTTCGTACCCGCGCATCGTCGGGACGAGGCGCGGTCGTACGAGATCTTCGCGTCGATAGTAGTTTGCTAGCCGGTCACCGTCCGCATGTGGTGGGTCTGGCTTCGTGGATGCGTCAGTGCTGCGGCTGCGCGAGCAGGCCGGCGAGGCGCGAGCCGGGCAGCGCCAGCAGCGCCGGCAGCGCGCCCTGCTCCGCGGCGCGGCCCGCCTCCAGCACCACGCCGCGGTCGTACCCGCGCACCGACGACACGCGGTGCTACAACCAACAGTATCACAGTATAAGTACAACAGTTAGGCAATTGGTTATGGTTGCCTATTAGCACTTTTCATGAGCATAGTAAGGAAATAGGGTAGGTACAGGTTTTGGAAGACATTTTAATTATATCTTTTTCCGATAGTCTTCGCTGCAAAGATCTACAAACTGCAAGTCTTTAGTATTTCCTCACCGAATCGAAATTCTAAAACTCAAAGGTAGAAAACGTTAATACACCTTGTAGCACCTTATCTTATGCTAGTGTTGATTACGTTACCCTAACCGACCACGGTAAAAAAAATAAACCTACCAATAATTAAATAAGACCTATGTATACATATAAGTATATAATGGTAATGTTTAGTGTAAATAAATGATTATCTTATCTCTTATAACTAAGTCCGTTACTTTTCAAGGAAATTAAATTCTCTAAGCTATATCATTCGCCTTTTATGATACAATTTAACTGCCCTCTATGTCCGTAGAGGTTCAGTAAATTTTATCAAACGTGATGTTGTTATACATGTTGCTACAGTAGAATGGTACCTGTGTTATATTATGGTATTTATATTTATAATGGTGATTGATAGGTACCAGATCTTGCTAGCTAAAAATATCAGAGCATTGGCCTCGATTTTGGGCTACAATTGAGCTGGCCACGTGTCAAATTAGGTACAACATCGTTCTAATTTCGTCAACGTCAGATCGCACTACTACTTATCTAATTTAACTTTGAAAACAATGTCATTTAAAATTGACTGCAATGAAATAAACAAGGGAGTTTGATTAGCATTAGCCCGCCCCACTATCATTTTGCCAAAATGTATTTACTTATAAAAATATGATGACAGACAGTGTTTTGCTTATAGAACATAGTGGATTTTTTTAGGCATGAGGCCATCAGTTCTGCTTCAATCTATAAGTAAAATAAAATATACGGTTTTCTTACTAAATGAAATGAAGTTGCAGAATGTACTTCTGTCAGTAGCAGGTGCTCAAAATGATATGACACGGTCCATTATTAAGAAAATAATAGCAGTACAGATCATTGCGAGCGTGTAATAATGCTTAGCTACTTGTGCTGCTGACGGTTCTTCATCATCATAATAATCATCAGTTGAAAGACGTCCCTACACCGTCTCCATCCTGCGGGCTCAAGCAACTTTCACCGCACCATCAGTCCACCTCATAGGGGACCTCATTACGCTGCGTCTACACGTGCGTTACGTAGTTGCTATTTGTAGTTAGCGTGGTACTGCTGCCGGCAAACTTTTAGAGCATAACCTTGACTGCGCAGTTGCCGATTTACGTACAAATGTACATGCGCAGATCCGCCATTTTTGTTCTAAAAGTTTGCCGGCAACTATACCTATTAAATATCTATCTTGACTATTTGTTACCGCGACAGTGATGACGGTGGTGTTGGGCACGGCGCTGGCTATGCTATGCAGCAGAGACCTCTCGGCTGCCGCGTCCAGCGCGGCGCCCGGTTCGTCCAGCAGCAGTGCGCTGGCTAGACGCGCGTGAAGCAGCGCTCGAGCCGCGCACGCGCGCGCCGCTCGGCCGCCGCTCCACCCACAGCGCGCCTTGCCCACAACACACTCTGAAACCGTTCATTTGCAAGCGTCAACTAAAGACTTCAAACCACGTTTTTTTCCTCAATGTCCACCACTGGATTTATGTAGATACCTATGGGTAATGAAAATGACGGGGAAAAAAACGTGAATAGTACTTAAATTAAAATGCTAGAATAATATGACTTTGCCGCTACTGTATTCAGGTAAAGTAATTGTTATTGTTACACTTGCAGCCTATTGATGATTCAACTGTTAATTTGAGGTGCCCATAATGTGTAATTAATATTCACAATATTGTAGTCAGTAATTTACAAAACGCGGTTGGACATAGTATAGTTGGAATCTGCTCTTATTACCTAACCCAGCCGGTTGCGACGTCACGAAGTCATAAAGCCCGACTGCCCTGATGCTGTGCCATAGCTCCTCGTCCGTGTGCACGGCTAACGGATCCAAGTTCTCTCGCAGAGTGCCGGAGAACATGATGGCCTCCTGCGGTAGCACCACGATTCGGTGGCGAAGCATACGCAGAGGCACGCGGGTGGCGTCGATCCCGTCAACTAGGACTCGGCCGCTGGTAATGGTGGTGCCGCCCACACATGATAGGAGGAGAGTGGATTTGCCACTGCCACTTCGACCGCAGATTGCCACCTGAAAAAAAATCCTTTTGTAAGTTCACTATGATAATTAGACTAATGAACCTTTATTTCAAGCAAATACGTGTGGCAAATATATGTATATTAATGAGGCAAATGTATGTTAAGAGCGTTTAAGAAGGTTCAATCAAACAAGTAAAAGTTATGAATGTGTAAAGAACGTGACTATGACGAGTG
The DNA here is from genome assembly GCA_905147355.2 of Apotomis turbidana. Lineage (NCBI taxonomy): Eukaryota > Metazoa > Arthropoda > Insecta > Lepidoptera > Tortricidae > Apotomis > Apotomis turbidana. Next base: position 15,459,028 of record LR990288.1, on the reverse strand, counting down.
TTTAGTTGAAGCTGGCGCCCAACATGGGACTATTTCCGTCGCAATAAATAACCCATAATCATAATGTTTCCCAAAGTTTACAAACCTTCTCGCCGGGATTTATAGAGAGGTTGATGTCATGTAGTATCGGAAGTGTGTTCGGCTCTTGCTGGACGGTTACATTTTCAAACTCAATTTTTCCGTCTCGTTTCCAGCCCGTCGGTATTGGACCTTAAATAAAACAAGCTGTATATCAGACTACATTCGACTAAATTGAAAAAGAAACAAAACACAGTCTATATAAGTACTTACAGTCTTCGCGATAATCCTCCTGCGGCACAGCGGTATGCGCGCGAATCCTTTCAACAGCTGCGAGCTGGAGATCGAGGTCTGCGCGACATTTAGCCAGATGTGCCAGAAAGGCCGGCAGCAGGAGTGAGTAAGCCCCGGCCAGTCCTGCTGCTACTGCGCTGCCTCCACACAAGGCTACTCCTAATGATACGCATACCGCCGCCGCTCCCACCAGATCCTAGAAAAAAAACGTCTTACATTCCTGAATGTTACATAAATGCAAAAAACTATGGTTCAGGTGACTTTTTATTCTTTTCTGAACCATCCCGTATCCACATACAACTCATCGCGACCCCGTCACATTCACCATTGTTGACCAGGCATACGTTCGCGCCATGTTAAAGACATAGTTTGCATCAGGTACAGCGATCGTAATTGGCAGTCAGATAGGCGAGCCAGGCGCTGAGAAATTAGGCGAGATTGATATGCCCACATAGTAGCGTTGAGCTGATGAGTATAGAGGAAAGGGATCACGGGCAAAAGTGCACGAACATACCAACGTAAGACCCAGCCAGCGGATGGAAGCATTATGCAGCAGCAAAGCGTTGTGGTTGTAGTCGAGTCGCTTGAGGAAGGCGGCGCGCATGCGCGGCTGGAGTCGGCCCGCGCGCACCGTGCCGCCGCCCGCCGACGTCTGCGCCGCTAGTGATACTACGCCCGCCGCGCTGTAGGCTTCGCTGCGTTGGAGCTCCCTGTGAAAACAGAAATTACTGAGGAAAATAACTTCTTGGAAGCATGTTCTCGGCAGTCGTTGACGTGATGATCATTGTGGGAATTGATAGTAACACTTTGCACTCTTCCGCTAATTTCGTCAGGCCTGACTTGTTTTGTGAAAACCCATTTAGTACTTAAGGGAGTTACGATGCTCTCGACAGTGCTTTTGATTTGATCCAACCATTCATTTGGTGGATAACTGTACGAGCAGAGGGAATGGTCAGCAGTTACCGTTGTACCGCTGTCGTTGCGTTGACGAGCAGTACTGTCTATCGGCCGTGTGAAGCTATTTACCTTGCGTTACGTAGATACACAGTCTGCAGCCACAAGTAGATAAGGCAGGCGGGCAGTAGAGCCAGCAGCGTCCACGGCGCTGTCACCGCGTTCACAAGTAACGCCGCCCCGCACAGCAGGGCTAGCTGCGCCCAACGACTGACGGCTATCGGCAGTTTCTGTCGGTAAAATAAGGGGAGGTTAATGTCTATTGAAATTGCAAAACCATACATAACACGAAATACACTTTATCATTTACTTCTTTAATGCATTTGTCCCGTCTAAGTAATGCAATCGGTTAATTATCTTTAGTATGGGAAATACTCGGTTTTTAGCCAAAACCGCAGTTATTTCATACAGATCGGTTAACTGTTTGCAGTCCGTTTGTAGTCCCGTCGCCCGGGTAAAGCTAATGATTATGAAACGCACAATATTCTCGAGTCATTAAAATCGATGACGATTAGGGAATGTAAAATTAATGCTACGAGTATGTGCACCCGGACGCGCGGATCTGTGGGAGGTATTTACCTTGTCGACGACGGCAACGTCGGCGCCGAAGCGCATAAGCACGGCGCCGGGCGGCTGCGGCGGCTGGTGCAGTGCGGCATGCAGCAGACGCTCGTGCAGCGCGCGCCGTGCGCACGCGCCGGCGAGGGCGCAGGCGGCTTGCGCGCCGCCCGCGCACAGCGCGCCGCAGCTGCACCAGATGAGGTATGTGCAAACTGACGATCGCATCTATGGAACAATAACATCATCGTCATCCTACGATTAAATAATAATAATAAACAGGTATTTACATATAATGCCTATGCCACTGAGTCTATTCCTGCCAATTGGGTTTTTAAGATGTCAATCGATCCTGTTTGTTATTGGGATGAAATGTCTATATGGGACTAAGTACAGTCGCCATCAGATATATCGCAGCATATAAGGCGTTCATAAATATCTGAACACGACTCTTATTGACTGGGCGTTACAGTAGGTACATATTCAGATATTTATGAACGCCTTATATGCTGCGATATATCTGATGGCGACTGTACATTTAGAGCAATCCAATAGTCAAAAAATACTGTTAAAGTTCGACATTCTTACGGAGCGCTGAAAACGCACCATACAAATGGCGAGCGTGCTGTGACGTCATATATTGTATGAAAAAAATAACAAAATTGCCATTATGACCGTGAAAAACTGCGTTTAGGTACAAGGTTGTCATACAATTATTGTTTTGTTGTCCGATTTTGATAACAATTAAACTTTCGGACTTAAAAAAAATATCACAAAACGTGCAACGTGCGTACCAAACTTTGAAGTCACATAATTCAAAGCCCTTTAATTTTTTCTTCTTCTTTATTTCATGACATATTAAGCTTTTTAATTTATATAATTATAGCATGTTTTATATGTGGTGGTGGCTGACAAAATTGATACTTCGGCGCTATGTGGACGCAGACCTGTTCGTCGGTGAGAGGCTGCGAGTTCCCGGTAGCGGTGTACCCGAGCCAGCAGTCTGCGGCGAGCGCGGAGCCCTGCGCCGCCGCCGCCGCCGCCCAGTAAGCCGCGCCCCACCATCCGCACGCCCGCGCGTACGCCCACCAGATGGCGCACTGGAATCAAATTGGAAATTATTGTAGGTACATATTGAACTGCAGAACTTGAAAGTAGGTAAATTAACATTACCTAGGTCAATATGGAGTTATGACGTCAGTAGTCCTTATTAAAGCTTTCCGTTTATGAGATTAGCATATTATTATGTTCTCTAATGTTACTCTATTATAGGAATTTCCATAGAAATTACACCATAATAGGGGATAGTTTGTGATACTAGAATTAGTAGGTAATAAGGCAAGTAGGTAGGTACGTAGGTATAGGTCGATTCACTAAAGCTGGCGCGAATGGATTGAATGAGTGAATGATAATATTTATGTGTGCGTCACAAAATGATTACATACAGGTTGATACAATAAGTGATTATTGAAAACGTATTTGTAGACAAACTAGACGCATAACCGCCCAAATTCAGCAGTATAAAGAATACTACAAAATATTATCGAACCAAATTAAATTCAAATGACGAATGGCTTTTTTTTCCAAAATTTCAAATTGGTGCTAGGAAGCTGAAACTCGGTATCGGGGGGCATTTGGGGCTCACAAATATGAATCTGAAATCGGTGTCCGAAAATTCGGTCAGTCGGAAAATATCGAAGAAACCAAGATTTGTATGGAGAATTTTTTTTAAGAGTCCCGTATCTCGTAAACGGCTGGAGATGGGTAGGGGATACTCAAACAAATATCATAGGGGGCCCCCACCCGAGTACAGTCGTGGAAAAAAAATCAAAATGGCGACTTTTTTTTTTTTCGAAAATTTCGTATTCCTCCTAGGGGGCTGAAACTCGGTATCCGACTCAGAATATGAAATCGGATTTTGAATATTCGGTCAACTTCGGATAATCAAAATTTAGTAATTTATTTTATTTTTTATTTTATTTATTTATCCACACTTACAGCTATTTTTACAGGTAAACCTAAGACAATAGCGTAACTATTTCTATAATTTTACATTATTAAACTTACTCCTATTTATCTATACTACTGTGTTTATAACTAATTACGAATAATGCAAACTTTGTGAATCCATTCAGAGAACACGAAAATAAATCTAACTCTTCCGCTATTAGATTGAGAGTGCGTATCGCGCGGGTCAGCGGGGCCTCTCCGAGCAGGTTGGTGCGCCCGCGCGGCACGGCCAGCAGCTGCGGCCGGCGGCGGCGCCACACGTACCTATCAGGGACACACAGGCTCACACAACTCAAAACCTGACCGTTAAATGCTTTACCCCTAATTAATTTAAATATGTATGTCACCATACCTAACTCTCTGCGCACTCGCAGCTCGTTGTAACCGACCATACCCAACACAAATAAAGTCGGGTACATGAGAGGGTAGAAAGGATATACTCCATACCTTCTCAAATACAAGAACCTTATAAATTTATTTTGGATGCGCTCGACCATTAGCTGATATTTGGTTTCATGTGCATAATCTTAGCTCGACGGAGGGCCGAGCCATTTCTGAGCATAACTTATTGAATCGAATTGGTCTTAGCCTCGGATACTAGTACCTTCAATGAAGACTATATTGAATAAAATCGGTCAAACCGTTTTTGAGTTATTGCAAAATTTCATAATTTTCTTTAAAATGACGTAAGTGCCGCGCGGTGTCCCTACACTTCGAACGTTACACATATTGAATAAGTGCCAAACTATATTAAAACATTTCGCTCAATCTGTCGCGTATAATAGATAACTTCCAAAAGATAATAAGTATTTACTGTTTCTTGGCGTGTACGACCTTTTTATAGGGCTTGAAATCTTTCTCGTAATTTTCGTCTATTGTGAAGGACGGGCAACTACGAGACCCTACACTGAGTGTGGCCCGACATGCTCTTGGCCGGTTTTTTATAATTCGAACTAGTCGTCCGTCACCTATTAATTCTTGACATTAACCCTTTACCAGGCCGCGAAGACAAGAAGAAAATGTGGGTTACGTTAATACCATTGCATAGTCCCACATGGTCAAACTCATACGAGACAATGGAATAGTATCATCCCACATCCTAATTCTGGTCATACACAGATTGCATGAATATTAAGCAATATGTACAATTACACTGCCTTACAACAGTCAAAATCTAAAGTATGTCAAAAAACTAGCGTCTGCATAAAACACCATGATAGTAAAATATTTTTGTATCAAACAGTTAAAAATACGGACGTATATACCTATTACTTGTGTAGTCTAAACTAAATATTGTGCAGATTATGCTTATATTATACCTAATAATTTTTATTTTTCTTGAATAACAAAAACCCATTTTGTTTTTGTTTACAAAATATTAGGAGGCCCCTGTATAAGAACGGCACTCACACTAACACTCGAAGTGACAAGTGACATAACTTTCATTCAATCCATTCGCGCCAGCTTTAGTGAATCGACCTACTATGTATATTTATAAAATTACAATTCATAATTATAATGTAGTTCCTGAGATTGCAAAGCAAAGCATGTACCTATTAGCACAGGGCGAACAATGCCTACTAAAAACTGAATCTGGAATGTCAGTGTCAATGTGTGCGTGTAAGACGCACTGGGCTGCCTCTGACGTATTGCAACAACTACTTAGTTGGTATTTTAGTTGCACATAAATATGACATAATAAGAAAGTCAATTATCGACACAACACAACGGTAGTGGTTGTGATGGTGGTGGTGGTGGTGCTGTTGATGGTGGTGGTGGTGGTTATCATCACCACCATCATCACCACCATCATCAACACCATCATCACCTCCATCATCACCACCAGTCATCACCATTACCATTACCAAGTTAATGTACACCTATGCACACCCTTTAAAAATTTTCTACGCTGCCACCGCGATTCTAACTCGGCGCTCTTACGGGGTGAGGTAACTCGGTGTGGTGCGGGGGTGCACGTGTCCATTCTGTATGTAGTACTAGTAGTATTTTGTGCTATTAGTCTACTATAGCATGTACCTACACGTAACCATTAAACAGAGCTTTACCTCGCTTGAAACGTTTTCTTGACCGTCTTCTTTGTCCGCAGTCGGCTTGTCCGGAACTGCTATTGTGACATCAACCCCGTTGGTGCCCGTTGAAAGACACGAAGTTTCTAGGGCTGTCTCGTTTGCTGTTGCTGTTCCGTAAAAATTTAAGATATATATATATATATGTTCTTTCTTACTAAGATTAATGATATTTGTTTCTTGAATTCTCTCGTGATATATGAAAGTAGAATAGTCATTCCGATTGTTTCCACTTGTTTGGTAGAGCAGATTACCTTGATAAAAATTTGTAGTTATAGTGATAATTAAAACAGATGGGTCTATTTGATATTATAAGGAAAAACTCATAGTGACAGATCAGATCAAATTTCCCGACGCCATGCTTTCTGCAGCAGGCCGAAACACATGGAGAACGATTGTCCGAAGAATGATACGTGGAGGTTACGATCACGACCCTCGGCAATCAGGAATATGACATAAGAAGAAGTTCAGTGGTACTTCGGACTCCAAAGCCAACTGGTTTAATCAATTTATACCCACCGTTCGCTTGCGTCTCTTCTGGTGCGGAGTCTGATTCAGAACTTATTAACCGACGAAGTGTTCGTGGTGTCCATCTATAACCAATAGATATATCAATGTCAAATTATTATTGACCAAGCGAGGGAATAGTCTCTGTCTCAACTTCAACAAAAATGCTTGCGTATGTCCAAATATCCAAATGTCTGGTGGCCCGGCCGTTTTCTTCTTCAGGATGCGTTTCTCAACCGATTCTCGTGAAATTTTGTGTGCAGGTCGGATAATTATATGGATTTTTTGTCGATAAAGCTTTCTTTTTAGTAAGTAAGTAAGTAAGTAAACGCTTTATTGTACACAAAAACAGTTAAAAAATACATGTATTACAATTAACATTTAGGGTTCCGTAGTCAACTAGGAACCCTTATAGTTTCGCCATGTCCGTCTGTCCGTCTGTCCGTCCGTCCGCGGCTTAGCTCCGTGATCATTAGCACTAGAAAGCTGAAATTTGGTATGAGTATGTGTATGTATCACGCCAACAAAACGTGAATTGAAGTGAATAATACGGGTTCCCTCTATGTCGCATACTTTTGTTTGTCCGAAACTGTTTTAGCATAACAGACTTGGCATATTAAGTTTTCGACGAATGGTAATGTGGCAGAAACCTTATTTGGCATAAGTTCTAACTTACCGAAAATGTGTTTGCCCGAAATTGTATTCGCATACTATTGTTTAGGCCGATTATATTTACGAATAATTTGGTTTAGCATAGTGGTATTTGGCATATTATCTTTTGTCCGAATCTATCTTGGCATACTTAAATTGCTACAAGAAAAGCAGGTTAGGTTATAGGTTATAACTGAATCCCTCGCAAAAACGATCAGCTAGCAGAAAAGTACGTTAGGTAAGGTTAGAATTGCGTCCCTCAAAAAAACGAACTGCTAGCAGAAAAGTAGGTTAGGTTAGGTCAGAACTACGTCCCTCGCAAAAACTAACTGCTAGCAGAAAAGTAGGTTATGTTAGGTTAGAACTTCGTCGCTCAAAAAAACAAACTGCTAGCAGAAAAGTAGGTTAGGTTAGGTTAGAACTGCGTCCCTCGCAAATACGATCAGCTAGCATAAAAGTGGGTTAGGTTAGGTTAGGTTAGAATTGCGTCCCTCAAAAAAACGAACTGCTAGCAGAAAAGTAGGTTAGGTTAGGTTAGAACTACGTTCCTCGCAAAAACGAACTGCTAGCAGAAAAGTAGGTTAGGTTAGGTTAGAACTTCGTCGCTCAAAAAAACAAACTGCTAGCAGAAAAGTAGGTTAGGTTAGGTTAGAATTGCGTCCCTCAAAAAAACGAACTGCTAGCAGAAAAGTAGGTTAGGTTAGGTTAGAACTACGTCCCTCGCAAAAACGAACGGCTAGCAGAAAAGTAGGTTAGGTTAGGTTAGAACTTCGTCCCTCAAAAAACAAATTGCTAGCAGAAAAGTAGGTTAGGTTAAAACTACGTCCCTCGCAAAAACTAACTGCTAGCAGAAAAGTAGGTTAAGTTAGGTTAGAACTTCGTCCCTCAAAAAAACAAACTGCTAGCAGAAAAGTAGGTTAGGGTAGAACTGCGTCCCTCGCAAAAACGAACTGCTAGCAGAAAAGTAGGTTAGGTTGGAACTTCATCGCTCAAAAAAACAAACTGCTAGCAGAAAAGTAGGTTAGGTTAGGTTAGAACTGCGTCCCTCGCAAATACGATCAGCTAGCAGAAAAGTGGGTTAGGTTAGGTTAGGTTAGAATTGCGTCCCTCAAAAAAACGAACAGCTAGCAGAAAAGTAGGTTAGGTTAGGTTAGGGTAGAACTGCGTCCCTCGCAAAAACGATCAGCTAGCAGAAAAGTAGGTTAGGTTAGGTTAGAATGGCGTCCCTCAAAAAAACGAACTGCTAGCAGAAAAGTAGGTTACGTTACATTACATAATTACTCAGCAAATGCAAAAAGCATCGTTGTTGCATGTCTGCGGCCATAAAATTTTCGGTGTGATGAATATGCCTATTTATTTTATGCGTAGACATGATTCGGACAAACAAAAATATGCGCAAATAAAATATGACAAATGAAATTATGGGGTCCATATTGGCTCACATAAAATTGATCCTCAGAATTTTTCTTCTACTACCGATTTCTAGTCAGAATCATCACTCTTCCGAATTTTTAACTTCATACATTTATCCCTCATAAATTTGTACTACTACCTACCGAGTTCATAATAGACAGTTTTCAGAACATCGTAATTCATAATGTCGTCACTAAGATTATGTGTGTACTCATAATGCTGATTTTCATATTTCTTTTATTCAGAATCATAAATTACGATAAACTTGTCAATCATAACATTTAAACATCGATGCAGTTTTTCTCCATATGTTTTTATTCATAATACTTGTTTTGAGTTATAGCGAGTTAAGTGTACATGCAAGCAAGCATGCACGCATTTTGACGCTCCGCTCGCTTCGCTCGCTCCGCTATACGTGGTTACAATACAAACCTAACCTAACCTACAGTTTTCGGTTTTGGAACCACGTTCCATTTTGGCGCAGCTCTTACGGCATTATACACTTAGTAAATAAAGTTTCTTTCCGAATCCATCCTGGCTCTGCATTTGCTTATAAAAATTTGATGTAATAGTAGATTATTTACAAGTGTTCATGCAAGCAAGCAGGCAAGCATTTTGCGCCACGTTGCATTTTGTCACAATCTGCTTATAAAATATAGGATTGTGGAGTTTATGAGTACAAACTAGTCTGCTTAAAAAATGTATGACAGTCAAAAATAGGATCAAAAACAGTTATGATGAATAAATGTATGAAATCAAAAAGTAGTATTAGAGATATTTATGATAATTGACATTATGATTTTAAATGGTTCGGAGTTATGATCGGTAGTAATAGCGACTAAGTATAAATAGTGACTATTATGATGAAAAATTGTATGAGTAACATTTTCGGAGTTCCAATAATCGGGGTTGCAAAATTATGTGAACTTTGGCGCACCCGAAATTATGCCTAGTTATTTTATGCGTAGACATGATTCGGACAAACAAAAATATGCGAAATAAATTTATGACAAATGAATATCTGCGTAATCAAAATATGCGAATCTTGATTATGCCAAAACAGTTTATGCGGAAAGTCAATTCTGCCTACATAGATTATGCCATGCAAAATTATGACTAAAAATATTATGCCAAAACAGGGGGAACCGAATAATACTTATCCTCGAGTTCTAGGTAGTAACATAGCTATTTCATGCTTTCATTGCGTGCAGTCGAAAATAAGTTGAAAAAACTTATTTTCCGCGTGAATTTTGCCTATTTCGAGTAGTTTTTGAAACAAAAATTATCAATGAAAGATTCAAACTCTAGGTTTCAAATATATAACAATAAATCCCAATAGCCCTGTTCTAGGTAGTAACATCAATACAATGTTAAGAAACATGTTTGATCATAGAGAAAAATGTCTAAAACAATCAGCATTTTAAAAGGAATAAGGCCTCTTAAAACCGCTGTTTTAAGCCCGTCTCTTGTGAAGGATGAGCAACTGTGGAACCCTACACTGAGCGTGGCCCGACATGCTCTTGGCCGGTTTTTTTTGGCGTAGGTAGATTTGTAGATTTTTCTAGGGAGATTCGGTACCTAGCGAATCAATTTCAAATACACGTGAATTCTACAGTTCACAGGTCCACTTGTATAGTACCTATTTTTGTTGTATTTCTCCGAAAAAAAAAAAGGCGTAAGAGAGTTGGATTGGAAGGGCGTGTGCCTAAAGATAGAGCCAGGTCCATCTGTACCATACAACACGGGACCCGTGCCGAGGGCTCATAATTTTACAAAGGTCCCTTAGATACCTCACGCTGGCCCCGAAACTACAGACAACGATTTTTAACAATTCATCGAGGCACCCTAATTGTTGTGTGCCCAAGGGATGCAGAATGCACTAAGTCGGCTTAGTGCCAGCATGTCGGTGGGTAGGTACCAACCTGCCGAGTGTCCGATGAGGCCGCGGTCTCCTGAGCAGCCGCCGCAACAGACTGGCCTCTCGTCGGAGCCCCGCGCTTGACTCGTCGGCGCTAACCGCGCGACGTACGTCTCTTCGCCATCTGTGTCCACAATATTGAATTTATGTACCTTATTTTATATATATTTATGTAACCTTTTTCCCAGTAGTTAAAAGAAGAGGATTGGTATAAATATGCAAAAATGTGAAATCTAAACGTGAAGAATATATGTAATTTGCCACTGAAGTTACATAAAAATTGTAGTTCTTATAAAATGTGGTAAATGCACATGTTTAGATTTTAGAATAGACTTGTTCAGCATATATACACATAGAATGTTAGGTAACTACACTCAGCGTAAGAATGACGTACCGTAATTAAGTGTCGAATAGTCATTAGGACATTCGGTCATGATGAGATAACCTTGACGGTCAGAAGGCCGATCTGGGCAGAACTGCTTTCTACGTAGGTAGGTAGTGCACCTACAGGATGCGTAATTTTACAGATTCAATAAAAAAATATATGATATCAACGTAGACGGCTACAGGCGTGATAAAGTCAGCAGCAGAACAGCAGCTGGTATCCGATACATTGAAAGTCGTCGTTTAAGTGAAACGGCGTTGGCAGTTACACCAGGTACTTTAATAAAATATTTAGCTCCAGAATAGACTGTCAAGAGGAAAGCAAGATTCTAAATACAAAAATTTACTTGTAATTATGCACAGAAGGAGGCGGCGAGGAGAACTGCCTTGACAAGGCGGGTCTCTGGCGAACCGTGGTCCGCCGCCAGCTGCCGCCGGCGCACGTCGGGACTTCTGTCAGGAGATGGGCGCCCGCGGCTTCACTGATGCCCACCTGAAGTATTAATATTGAGTCATAGTAAATAAAGCTACCGATGAGTAGGCACATCTCCATAAAAACATTCGTGCGTATATTTTGCAAATGGCATAACCAATTCTAATCAAATTTCATAGGTCCTACTGGACAACATTTGCGCACATTTTGGGATGCTAGTTTTTAAAACCAGAAATATCCAATAATCTTAGAAATAGCCAAGTACTGGTTAGCAGAGAAAATAATCACTATTTTTAAACAGAATTCAAAGATAAGTAAGTAAAATATTTTGCAATTTTTACTTTACAATAGAAATATAAATGTTTATTTGCTCGACGACGCGGTTGGCTCAGTTTGTAAGCGCTTGCGGGCCGGCGGTCCCGGGTTCGAATCCCGGCCAGGGCCAATATTTGTGTGATGAACTCGAATATTTGTGTTTGGGTCATGGTTGTTCTATGTACTTATTTAAGACATTTAAGTATATATTTATCTATATAAGTATGTAGGTATATCGTCATCTGGTACCCATAACACAAGCCTTCTTGAGCTTAATTTGGGACTAGATAGATCGATCGATTTGTGTGAGGTTGTCTGATATTTAATTATTTATTATTTATTTATTTGCATGAATACAATTAGGCCTAATTTACAGGATCAGTATTAAGTCCAGTCGACATTCAGGTCACCATTATTTTTACACCAAATTAACAAATTAACTAGTCTAAAAAGAAACAATGTGAATCAAATTGCAAAACAAAATGACAATGTGAATCAAAGGTATTCATGTTATTTTTAAATTTAGAATCTACGATTTGTTTAAGGGGCTTCTAAACGGGCCATGTTTTGCTGCAATTTGTGGCCGGCCATTATTTGCATCTTGCTCTAGCGTAGGGTGTCAGAGCAGGACGGCCATAGTTGCCGGCCACAAATTGCAGTAAAATATGGCCCGTTTAGAAGCCCCATTATTTTTAGGTCGTGTAGTTTTTTTAAATCATTTTTAAAACCTCGATTTTACATTTTGTTCTTGGTAGTTATAAGTAAATTTAGTGCATCCTAACTATAACTATATTCTAATATATGCTAATATAAGTTTACATTTTGTTAAGTACCACATCGAACAAATTAATAAATAAAACGCTTTCTTAATTAAAGTTTGTGTGCACTCACAGTGCAATTTTGTAATACAGTGTGTGTTTTAATCAGAGGATTAATTTGTGCTAGTTCTATCTAATTTGACGCGGTTGGCGCAGTTTGTAGAGACATGCCCACTGAGCCGGCGGTAATGTGTTCGAATCCCGGCCAGGGCAAATATTTGTGTGATGAACTCGAATATTTGTGCTTGGGTCATGGTTGTTCTATGTATTTAAGTATATATTTATCTATATAAGTATGTACGTATATCGTCGTCTAGTACCTACCCATAACACAAGAAACCTTCTTTAGCTTAATTTGGGACTAGATCGACTTGTGTGAGGTTGTCTGATATTTATTTATTTATTTATGTATCTAATACGGACTCCACGCTCGTAACAATATGTGCCATACAGCTCTGAAAAGCTTTGTGTATGTAATATGTCCGAAATAATATCAAAACCAATAAAATAAAGAAAACAGTGCTACCTACGCATGTAACGACACATAACGATGGAAATTAGTTAACGCGGCCCGAGTTGAAACAGTATGTTTAAGTCTTCTCAAGTGAAAACAAATCTAGCTAGTTAGATTAACAGTCATACGAATGGGTTTATATAAATAAGTCTTGTCTTGTCAATATTGATATTAAGATTATTATAAATCTGTCCATGTATTAATGTCTGCTATTACTTTGTTTATATCTGATTGATTATACGTATTTTTAAGTTTCCTTTCACTATTAAGGTTGTGTGGTCTGCAAAAAGTATAGGTACACCATTGTGATGTTGCGTGGGGCAGGTCATTAACATACAGCATACAGTAAAAATAACAAAGGTCGTAGATTGCTTCCTTGTGGCACTACCGACCCACACGACACTGTGACCTGTACAGAGAAAAATATTGCTATGTAAATTACATCCCTAGCTTGCTGCGTATTGCATAATAATGACCGATGTTTGCATATACACGATGATTTTTAATCGGTGATTAGGTACCAACTTTTCTAACTCATAATTGATGGCGGTCACGTTGAAGTCGTAATTACATTATAACAAACTTATTTTTCTATGATAATTTTTATTTTGAAACCAATTTTGTCTTAAATTCCTTATCACCCTTCTAACCTGTATTTGTGAGCGTACAACCTCACCTCTTCAATAATTTAATGGCAATGACAATTTATGAGTAATATCTTGTCATTGTCATTGTCATTACATAAACAGTCGTAGAAAATTTCGTAAAGGATTTCATCGGCCATCTTTGCTCATGTTGATTTCATCTCATGTTTTAATAATATAATTTTTATTTTTTTGATAAGTTTTTTAACACGGAAGTCATGCATTGGTTATAAACCAAAAAAACCGATACTGGCACAAGCTTCGAGCCGCCATTTACGGATTAATAATAATAATAATACATTTCGTAAAATTTCCCGCCAAAGCGATGGCACTTGACGTACCTAGGTATCTTTCTTCAATAATTTATGTAGGATGACCATGTATCTAGTGGATATTAGTTTTAATTATGTTTTAACTTTTAATGAATTAAACAGTGAGGTAATTGCGTGAGACCTCGCCTATTAAGATTAATTTTAGCTGGATATTAATATTTTTCTACTCCTGATCACCAATTAAGAATCATCGTGTATTACATACAAGTGACACCCGAATTTAGTCTGAGATTTCCTGGTGGTCATACACACCGGATGGGGCGAGTAAACGCACGTAGGATGACGTAACTACCACTGACATTTGTGGACAAAAACAGGCTATTGTTCAATGTGTCCAAACATCCACACGATATGAATATGACGCACGTAAAGACATAGACGGTCGTCCCTATTCAAATCAATAAATTTTTCTGCACCGCGATAAAATGTAGATATATCATGAATAATATTGAGTAAATATTCTTATATAGAAAACTGAGACAATTAACTCTGACGAGCATGACGAATCGCTCCCCCCTGTACCGTATTCACCGTTTTAGTTTCGTCTTAGTATAATTTAGTACGTCGCCAGTACAATGCAGGTACTAAGTATAGGCTATTATTTGCTTCATAACACATTCTTACCCCAAACGTGTTGTCCTCCGATATGCTTCTATTGAATCTAGCCCGACTAAGCGCTCTGACGAGCCTGGTGCGTTCCCGAGCCGTCCCCCCTGGTGGCCCAGCGCCCCCGCGCGCCGCCGCTGCTCTTGCTTCACCGGCCAGCCTCGCCCAGCGCGATATTGCCGCGTCGTTGTCGGTAGGCCGACCGAAACCTGCCACGCGACCGTCCTCCATGACTAAAACCTGGAATTTCATTGTATATTAAATGTTGTTTCTATTTAAATTTTTGCCGCCTTTGATATTCTAGTAGAATCGCGTTGCGTTCTTTATGACATCACCACTCACCAGATCCGCATAATGCAGCAGCTCTAGCCTGTTAGTCGCCAGCAGCACGGTGGACCCGCCCCGCGCGGCCGGCACCAACGCCCGCGCCACCAGGTGTCTCGCTAGAGCCGCATCCAACGCGCCCAGCGGCTCGTCTAGTGCCAGCAACCGCGCCCCGGAGTACAACGCGCGAGCTACGCTCACTCGCACCCGCTGACCTCCTGATAGAGGCGCACCCTGGCTGCCTAGTTGAGTCGCGTCTCCATCTGCACGACGAAATTGCAATTTAGTTTCATGTGTTTTTGTATCCACTCCACACGTCTTTTGAGCCTCGGCTTCCTGCTGGAGCTCACGCGGCGGCGACGCGGCGACACTGGCCTCAGCATAACTGTGTCGTGGTGATGCAAGCGTCTTGCTACGCT
This sequence comes from Apotomis turbidana, assembly GCA_905147355.2. Lineage (NCBI taxonomy): Eukaryota > Metazoa > Arthropoda > Insecta > Lepidoptera > Tortricidae > Apotomis > Apotomis turbidana. Next base: position 15,443,829 of record LR990288.1, on the reverse strand, counting down.
CGGGAGATGCTATGCTAGCGTAAGGTCTCTCTTTTTATCAATTTATTAAATTCATTATTAACTCAGCTCAGGTCAGCTTATGTTACACAGATAAGTTTGAGGACATTCAAGTAAAAATTATTATAATAGATAATATGTTTTTGTAAAAAATGAGTCGTACACAAGTAAAACATCATGCAATATTTCAATTAGGTACTTATAATTTTCCCGATTCCTGTTTATTGAGAGACTTACAACTTACATATACACAATTTTGCGAGATACATACAAGTAACTACATGGTAACAACATTTGAAATAATAATAATGTTTGTTTTAAGACTCGCCGAGCGTTAGCGACTGAACCATAGAGCGGAGGAATGCGTATTTAGATCGGCGCGCGGCATAGTAAAAATGTGTGGAGAATCAAAAGCACTTTTTCATAAATCTGGACCTTTAACAAACAATAATTGAAATATTTGCGTACCTATTTTACTTCACTTCCATCGCGACGTCGTCCCGCACCGATTCCACCTGTAGCTGTAGAAATTCGAGTGCTCACCGGGTAGCACATTATTATAACAAAACGGGACTTAATAGAGTTCAAAGAGTGTTTACCGGGTAGCAGCTGCAAGTCGGGTACAAGGCCGGTGGCGCGGAGGATTCGTGAGTACTTGCTGTGGCACCACGCGCTGTCCATCACAATGTTGTTCCGCACCGAACCCTCTAGCAACCATGGCGGCTGTCCCGCGAACCACGTTGAACAATTTCTGAAAGATAAGTAAACAATCGAATAATGATTAAAGAAACAAATAATCAGTTTGTTTTGGTTCCATTCCAGAAAGAAGTTAATAATATCACGTATCTTAGGTTATAGAAGGTCATATCTGTAACCGTAATTTAGAACGAATATTTACCCGCTTCGACAGAGTTCACCTCGTTCAAAATGCATCTCTCCTAGGATACAGTATAGAAAAGATGTTTTCCCCGACCCACTTGCGCCGACCACCATTATAAGTTTTCCTGTGAAAGCAAAGTGTACATAGTAAATTAATGCCTGTAACAAAGTTTTTGTTCATCATCATCATCATCTCAGCCATAGGACGTCCACTGCTGAACATAGGCCTCCCCTTTGGACTTCCATATATACCGGTTGGAAGCGACCTGCATCCAGCGCCTTCCGGCGACCTTTATAAGGTCATCAGTCCATCTTGTAGGTGGACGTCCTACGCTGCGCTTGCTGGTCCGAGGTCTCCACTCGAGCACTTCTCGGCCCCATCGGCCATCTGCTCTGCGTGCTATGTGGCCTGCTCATTGCCACTTCAACTTGCTGATCCGGTGAGCTATATCGGTCACTTTAGTTCGTCTACGGATTTCCTCATTTCTGATTCGATCACGTAGAGACACCCCGAGCATAGCCCTCTCCATTGCTCGTTGAGCGACTTTCAGCTTTGAGATGAGGCCGATAGTGAAAGACCACGTTTCGGTGCCGTAAGTCATCACTGGTAACACACATTGGTTGAAGACTTTCGTCTTGAGGCACTGAGGTATGTCGGACGAAAAGACATTGCGTAGTTTCCCGAACGCTGCCCAGCCGAGTTTGATTCGGCGGTTGACCTCTTTCTCGAAGTTGGACCTACCTAATTGGACCACTTGTCCTAGGTAGACGTATGAGTCAACAACTTCGAGTACCGAGTTTTCAACAGAGACTGGGATGGGCACAACCTTGGCATTTGACATGAGTTTCGTCTTGTCCAATGTTCATTTTTAAGCCCAACCGTTGAGAAACTCGATTGAGGTCATCGAGCATCATGCTGAGTTCCTCCATCGACTTTGCCATGACTACGATGTCGTCGGCAAACCGAAGGTGAGTGATGTATTCGCCATTGATGTTGATGCCAAGTCCTTGCCATTCCAGGAGCTTGAAGGCGTCTTCCATAACGGCTGTAAACAGTTTCGGGGACACAACGTCCCCCTGTCTTACGCCTCTTCTCATTGGAATGGCCTTTGTGCTCTGCTCCTGAACTCGGAACGACATGGTGGCATTACTATACAAACACTTCAACACTTCAATGTACCGATAGTCAATATGGCATCGCTGAAGTGACTCGAGCACCGCCCATGTTTCCACCGAATCGAAGGCTTTCTCATAGTCACAAACACTAAGCATAATGGCAAGTTATATTCTTCAGTCTTCTGTATAACTTGCCGCAGCGTATGTATGTGGTCTATGGTACTAAGTTTTTGTTAGGTACTAATATTACATTAATTAAAATTAACAGAATTACCAGTAGGAATATCCAGATGGTCAATTTCTAATGCTGTGTCATTCTTTGGTCCCCAACTGAATCCTGCGTTTCTAAATCGAATTAGAATTTCTTGCTTGTCTTCTGCGACATTGAAAATATCTTCGTCAGAGAACTGATCGCTACTCAGGTCATCGCCGTCATTTGTATCTTTTATAGCATTTTCGGAAGAATCATCCGGCTTAACATCAACAAAAGCGTCGTTGAACGTGTCCGTGGATTTCCTTTGACAAAACGGTTCATTATCGTCTTCTCTGACGTTATTTGATTCGGGTAGATCTAAGTATCGTTTAATCCTGTTTGTGCTGACCTAAATAAGTTATTATCATCTTTATTAACTGGTAGTGATAGTTCATTGATAACGACAATAAAAAGTTAGGTAAAGAAGCATTCGCGTTGTCTTACCATTGCCTGAATCACCATGAGCACTGTTACTGGCAAAATTAGCAGCGGTACAGACAGCTGATTGAAAAGGGCTAGGCCGGTGAAAATGTTAACTGCTGTAAATGTGTGGCTGGTGTCCAAGAAGTAGTACACTGTGAAGGTAATCATTGTTACCAATATCGTGGATACTTGGGTTGTAAAAGCTGAAAAAATTCAACATTTGTTACACGTGTCGCAATTGTTAGTGTAAAAGGGTAGTATTAAAAAACATAATCACTCAGTTGATACGCACTTAGACAGCTCCAGTAAATTGATTCTTTATTCAGGAACTTTAATTCGAGTTCTCTGAGGTTAAGAATTTTCTCGTTAAATAGGTCTTCCCATACGTATAGTTTTATAACATGAATCCCTTGCAATATCTCAGTCAGCTTTGAAATTCTATGGTCTGTGCATCTTCCAATTTCTTTGGAATTGTCAAATATTTTCTTCCCTAAGTAGAACTGCAAGGGAGTGATGAACAAAATGCTTGCTGATGAACCTATTATTGCACTTACTCCCAGTTTAGTGTACAATAAATATAAAATAACAGATACCTGTAATATAATAAAACAATGTAATGTTTGAGTAACTGACCCGATCGGACGATACATTATGATGCAAATCAGTACCTTCAATGGTATAGCCCACGTATAATGGCAGATCCAGACACAAGACATGACGTTGTAAGTGTCTTGGGAGACCAGATTGGTGAGGTAGCCGGTATGGGTGCTCAAGTCGGGGGGCGCGAGCAGAGGGGCCCCTTCCCCCGCCGCGTCAGGAGTTGACCACGGCGCTAGCCGCATGCACTTGTCATACACCATGCCCTGTTACCGTCAATTCAAAGATCTAAAACACGTACTTGATTAAAGCGTAGAAACTAAAATACTAAAATATATGGACTGAAAAATACGAAAGTAATTTAAGGAATCTCTAACGTTCCCTATTATTACAACTAATCTAGTAAAAAGGCATACATACTTGCAAAGCCGTCTTCAACCGAGTTCCTTCTACTGTTACTAAGTGCGTAGAGTTCTGTGATAAAAAGCCCTGGCTTATCAGCGCCAATGTCAATATGAGAAGCATCACGTATCCATTACTCAAAAATTCTTCTACTGTCACAGGTTCGTTTACGTCGAAATTGTGTTCTTGGCCCGTGTCTTGTATGTATTTAATAACTACGGCTAGTCCTAAAGGCGGCACGACACCTATTAAATCGCTAAATAATTTGAGAACTCCTGCTATATAAAAGTTTGGCCACACCATACGAATGTAGCACGTCCATATACTGGTATAATTATTGTTTTCAGTTTTAGTTTTCTGAAATAAAAAGAATTATCGATAAGTACTTCTTAAGTAGTTTCTTGAAATAAATACCATAAAAAATCCGACACTTATTCTAACTAAGTACTTAGGTAGGTACTAATGTAAAACCTTATTATTTCACTACCTTCTGACAGTCAACAATCTTCTTAAATTTAGCGTAATGTCTTAATGAACGTTCTGCTTCGGAGAGTTCTCCTAAATCTTCTTGCTCTAGAGGTGATTCATATCCTTTGTACAAAAGTGAGTTAAGCCAATAGAACGATATCTTTGAATAAAAGTGGCAATCATTGTGTAAATAACTTATGTCGCTTAAAATATCTGGTCCCGATTTTTGAGGTTGCTGAAATCTCTTTGTAACCTGAAAAGAAAAATTCGTGTTCAATCGTACATAAAAAGGCCATCAAATGCAATTCGCGCGGAATTGCGTACGAAGAGTTAAAGTGCAATGTCCAGATGTCATTAGAAACGTCTATTTTAGCTCCAGCAGGTTCCTAGGAGGAAGTACTCAACAATAATACAACGTAGATATGATTAAACATCTAAATATTGAAATACATATGAAACGGGTTTACTCAAGTCGTATAAGTCGAATATATCGCTCGACATGTTTCGAATCGGTTCGCAATTCATCTTCAGGACCGCCGATCAGTCGCAGCGGCCAGTTGGATATTCGACTAACATATTATACGACGTGAGTAAACCCGGTTCATATGCATTTTAATATCTTAGTAGCGAGACAAAAGCTAGTAATTCTAATTAGGTATCTATCTACACCAATCAACCCACAAAACTTCAAAAATATCAAAGTATATTTCAGTGGGGGGTCCTTTTAAAAGTATCATATAACGCATTTAGACAGAGACTAATGGACGTAAAGTAGGTAGAATAACAATACCTCTTTAAAAGATTTGCCAACAAAGACTGGCGCCATCAGAGTGTCTCGCGGCACCGGCGGCGGCCGCCTGGCGGGTGCGGGTACTCGTTCGAGTCTCGGATCGTTCTCAGACAAACTATGTACAGTCACCATGAGATAAGTATATCGCAGCAAACTACGCGCTCATAAATCTAAACGACTCTTATTGCGAGGGCGATAGAGTGAATTTATAGACATTTATGAGCGCGTAAATTGGTGAGATATATACTATTCGATGGCGAATGTAGAGTTAGACAGTATCCATAATAAAGACTAACTACTAAATGTCCATTGAACATAGCGTAGTGCGTTGACACTTTAATAGGATATTTTTGCAACGACACAATTGGTTAATTTGTAGGTTTGGTGTAGGTATATTTTGTCAATTTATATCCACTATATTGTCTTGCGTCTTCACAGGTATTTCAGATTTTATTTATAGATTAATTGAACGTTGGCAACGAAACAACTACTTGCAAGTTTACTAGGTATCCTGTAGGCACGAGCTAAGCTAAGCACTATCTTAACTCGATAAGTGACATAATTGTGTTTAATGGGATAAGCTAGTTCCTGTACGTGTAAGGCATCAGAATAAGTGTATCTAATGGTCTAAGCCTGTCTGATCGCTGTAGCATAGGAAGCTAACTGGTAAGTGGTAAAATAGGAAAGAGAACTGCATATATTTAACGTGCTCTTTGGGCCCCCTATGAAGACTCCTACAACCTCGAACCTAAAGCTGCAGCGCCCGAAAATGACATGACATCCATGTCCACCAGTGATTTGACAAAAAAAAAACCAGCCAAGTGCGAGTCTGACTCGCGCACCGTGGGTTCCGTACAAACGTTCACTTATCCCATCTTAATTGGCCTGGTTGAGTTAAGTTTGCATCTGAAATGTATCGCGCCGCATACAAACGAGGTGCAAACTTAACGCAACCGAGTTCTCCAAATATGATGTTTGAATTGAAAAGGACTATATTATTTATTTTTTTATTACAAACGTATAGTTTTCAGATTTTTATAAGTATTTGTAGTATGTGAAGATATTACTTGCCATTTTTCATAGTTCAAGGTCATCGGGAAGTAGGTACCCTATTATCATTTTGATTCCGTTGAATGTCGAAATGTGGGTATCTTTTTTTCACGTTAACGTGAAGTTTTATTTTTTCCCAGCTTCAAGGGACCATAGACTTGAGTATATGGTGTTAATTACAACTCGATACCTCCACGCGTTCATGAGATAAAGGGTCTTGAACTCTTGACAGACAGACAGACGGACGGACAACAAAGTGATCCTATAAGGGTTCCGTTTTTTCCGCTTGAGGTACGGAACCCTAAAAACAATCACATCGACCGCCATCTTGTAATCCAAAATGTAACTGCTTTT